>CM037076.1:4592500-9392500 GCA_020882685.1 Aphelinus atriplicis
AACTTGAGGTAGCGATCGAGCTATGTAATAAACTTGAAGAATTAATCAAATGATACATTCTCGCTTTCAGAAGTAATTTAAGCTCAGTTTTATCAAAATGAGATGTTCAGTTTTGAACGGTGAACAAATGATTTGGGGATTTTTGATTACTGGAGTAAAATCACGTAAAACGTAAATTTTTTTTCGGATTGTATTAATGTTTAGAAATGAGGTGTCGCGTATACCACACTTGTGATTATATGGGAATAATCGAAATATAAACTCCTAACAATGTTGAATTAAGAATTGAGTACGAAATTGTGATGTTGGGTCGAATAGGGTTTATTTTGTATGCACCCTGCAATTAGTTTTTTGTGTTTTTCAATACTTTAACATGTAGAAAAATTCCAACCGTTGAGCTCTTATATCTCAATCTATTAACTTCAAGATCCAAGGGTCTGAATTGGACCTTATGTTCATTGAATAATATTTAATTGAAAAAAAAATAGGTTCTATTATATACAATATTTGGGTCAGTTCAAAAACTATTTTATACACTAGGATCGAATCATATTATTGAGTAAACTGAAATATCTAAGTGATCCATTTATAAAATATATCCGGCAACATTTTTATGTACAAGTACGTTTTGAAAACCGCGACACTAAAGGCTTTCTCATTATTTTTTCTCATAAGAGGCTATACTTTATAACATTAATTTTTCATTAGAGCTCAAATTGCAGTTATTATGCAATGAAGAAAATATATGGCGCACAAAAGGGTTGAAGATGATATATGAAGCGATAATTGAGGTAATTCTCGAGATTGTCGTGAATAAAAGAATTTTTCGACTACCTCTTTAAAATGTATTTTAAGAATGACAAATTCGTTCTTTCTCAGCATAACATTTCTTTACTTATTGATTAAGTATCGCGCAATCAATTTTACATGCTCCAAAAAGGAACTTATGTATTTTTCCGAAGAATGAGACGAAACTTTTCAACATAAAAACGAATCGAAACAGAAAAAAAAAACTATCCAATGGAAATTTTTGAATGATGAATCAATGTATAGGGTTCAAGGGACGTTTCATTGCTACTTGAAAATTGTCTCCTAATCATAAAGCATAAAGCTCCGTTTAATTTTCTCATCATTTCCAAATCTATTGCTATTGACCTTCATAAATTGCCGCAAGTGACCGTCAAAGGCATTCCTTCAAGATTGAAGTTTATCGAGACGCACTACGCAAACTGACACTTGGATGAAAAAAAAAACAAAACAAAACAAATGTACTTAACAATATATAATTTATTTTACAAAATAAAGTCAAAGGTCAACAAGTTGACTATGATCAACGAAAAAATAACGAAACAGCTTATCACAGTCTACCAGGTATAGGTCTGATAATAAACCAAGGTTGAAAGAATTTATTCGATTCATGCCAAAATAATCTCGTTATATTAAACTAACCGAAAAGGTGATTTTATCACACCAGAATTTTATTTTATTCGCACAGCCCAATGAGCAATTTGCATAGAATATCAATTTATAATGAAGTTAATAGCTGTTTGTTCTGGTTAAAGTTTAACTTATTTTTGTATAAATTTAACGAATTTAAACTTTTTCCGAGAATTTTAACGTATTAACTCAAAATGTTTCCTTAGCGTCTTCTTTAAGATAGCTTCCAAGATAGCTCCATTTTGTGTGTCTCAAAATGTTCAAATTATGTTATAAACCAATAATCTTCTCTTGTAATCTCTTGCATTTCATGTTGATCAAACTTTGTGTTTACTTGGTAACTAACATCTACTATTTCAGAATTTTCTCTTCAAAACGATCAAATCGAGAGTTTCTGAACGAAACGATAAATCAACACTGATTCAAATTAGAATGAAATTCATGACCGAGAAACCACATTATATGATACATCATGATAAATTTAAACAACTGTTTTCTTTTTCTTTTTAATTCAAATTGATGTCATGGAATTTCTTCATTTAAGTTTTTAATTTACTCGATTAATCAAAATTAATTTTTCCTATAAGCTCACTCTTTTACTTTTCAAGATAACTTATACTGCAAGAAAGTAACTGTAAGAATAGACATTATTAAATAAAGAAGTTGGAGGTGATTTTATACTGAAAAATCGTGTCAAAAAAAATTAATAACGCGCTCAACTCATTAGTGTAACGAATTGAGTCGTCGCTGTACTTGATACTCGCACGCTTCAATCGTATCGCCTTTACTGTTCTCGGTATTTTACCAAACTTCCGTAAAGTTGTAAGTGATGTATGAATTTGTCGAAGTTTGAGAGCTGTAAAGACTTCGTGGATTGCCAAAGATCTGCAAAATATCAAAGAAAAAGTTGATTATACATACTGATCACACTTCAAACGTGGCGAATTGTTTCTTCCTTTCTTCTTGTACTAAGGACCTTCTCTTTATTTTCCAAACAACACAATACATGAGCATGCAATGCTGTGCCAATTAAACTCGCATAAATTTCTCACAAATCTAAAATTATCTTGGTTAAGTATGTCCGCAACCATTTTTTTTATCAAAAGCGAAAGTTATACCTATAGTTTTGTTTCACGAATGATTGATTTTTTTTCAATGTCTAGAAAGGGAAAACATTCTTGTATCATTACTTATTGTTATGTTCGAAACCTGTGCGGAAGATGATTCTTGACTGACATTGAACTTCGCTTCGTGTGAGCAACAAAGCTGTGAGCGAGTGCCGAGGTGTAATTTTCAGTCTCAAAGCTATTGTTGTTTATTGAGGATTAAGATGCAGTTGCACTCTCGCGTAGTTCCTGGCGAACTAATAGATCTGAATTAATATGAGTTTCTCAAGTCTGTTCATGTAGACATCAATAGATTCGGTGTAAGCACACATACACACACTACTGCTTTATAAAGTATTATTTCGAATTCAACCAATACCTCACGTTCACGGCTTGTTTACTCAAATACTTGGACAAATGATTAATTTGAACTTTTTAAAATGAAAATTCACTGATTCACCCCATTATTTCTCCGGAATAGTTGGCAAGATAAAAAAGAACACTTGGCTGTATACACAATGTCAACCCCAAGGCATTTCATACAATCTACCCCCGCAGCGATCGCACCTATCAGTCTTAGAGTGCAAAGAAGCAAACAATAAGTTTTCCTTGAATGAGCGCATCCCGCACATGCATTTATTGAATTCGGGGTCGATTCCGACACCGATATGCGAAACACAATATGCATTAGATATTTTTTATTCTATTCGGAAGCCAACAAGATACGCCAGCGAAAAATTGCGAATGCCGTCGACAAAGTCGTCTGTTCGAATATAGTGTGTCAGGGACTCCATAATGCTAATAATGTTTATCAAGCTTTCTGCCTGCATATTTTTCTAACTTCAGTGATAGAATGACATAGATTCGGAGATAATTGGAAGCGTCGTGTACAGAAAATCGGTCTATAAATTGATTTATCGTGATTTTTTAACTCGACTCTTTTAAATTGCAAGAGAATCGCTGATCGAAATGGTTTCAGACTCGTGACCTAGTCCGCCCGTTAAAAAAAAAAACAGATGATGTACGAATATCTGAACATTTGATTCGATCGTTTCAGTGTATGAATCAGTTGATATTAAGAATATATGCGATTTGTTGAAAATGGTGAAAAATATTTTCCGCATCGAGTCACGATTGAAATTGGTCCACAGTTATTTTAATTTAAAACAAAAATGTGTATGGTAGGAAACAATCGAATCCAAAGTCACACGCTACAAGCCAGTATCATAAAGACATCGAGATAATTATTGAACGAACAAAAAATAACAGACAATTAAGCGAGATTAAGAAGACGTGAAGTGAGCTTGCATAAAGAATTAAATGATTCGATAGGGGCAAAGTGAAGTTTGTATCGGCCACTTTCCCATCTGCAAACATTGAAACAGAGAGAGAGAGAGAGAGAGAGAGAGAGAGAGAGAGAGAGAGAGAGAGAGAGAGAGAGAGAGAGAGAGAGAGAGAGAGAGAGAGTGAGAGAGGGAGAAATGGTCACATGTTTCTCGATTGTATTGCGACTCATCGTCGAGTACTCGCACACTGTTCGGCGGCTCCTTATCTTGGAAGACCTCGATTCAAATAAGCGAGGTGCTTATCGGTTCAATAAACTTAACCGTATTTTTGCTTTTGGCGGTATTTTTTTCTATTTTTGTTCGCGCAAACTAACATTATTTTCAATTAAAATCTCAAATGTCACTAACTATGTGAATGATATCGCGTTTCTCAATCGATACTTGAATTTTGATTACATTGGACGTAACTCAACTTCTATAATCTTGCCGAGCCATACAAGCTGATTCTTCTTAACTTGATAGAATGTATAATATAGTGTGAGGTAGGCTATTCGGGCTTGCAAGCCATGAAATTCTCAAGGCAAAGGAATTGGAGTGAAAATCAATATACTATGCGTACCCTGTTGTCCTGGACACAAGAAGAAATAACACATTATTACAATGACTTTTAAGAAAAAACATACGATGGAAAATGATAATTATTCTATATGGATAGACAGCAACATGTATTATTTACTCATAATTTTTAGTTTCAATTTGAATGATACATTGTTGAGTTGCGTTTTTCTTCTTCAAGTTCTAAAGTGTTGAAAATGAATCGATACAGTATTTGGAGATTTTTAAATTTACAAAGTCCTCCCAAAAATTTCAGTGAAAATCAATTCTAAACAACTTAATAAAATCTTCCAAGATTTTGTCGGATACGTTGAACGGTAGAAATTGTTAAAATTGCTCCGCCTTATCGGAAAATAAGTTCTCTCATTTAATACTGCAACTCACTTTACTAGGGTGAAAAGCACATCTCGATTACCGTGTTGCGTATATGTGAATATTTACGCACTTTGCATCACGCTTACAACGTATATAAGGCAACTGGTGTTTCCCGACAGTGTTAGAGTATCGTGACTCACTTCGCCAATTGCATCCATCTTGTCAATTTATAATATTTACTTTCCGTGTTCGAAATCGTTAATAATTGTTGCCCTTACATTCGCTTGTTGCTCACTAATGATGATTATGAAAAAGCATCTTTATCAAAATCTTGATTGACTAGATGCCTTGATCTCAGATTCACGAATACTAATGATTTTGAATTTATTTCCGACTAACATACGACTATTTTACTTTATCCATTCAATAACTCGATAAAATTGATTAATAATTTCCCTTTTTTGAGTCACTAATTAAGTATCAGTTTAAGCAGACAATGTGAATATAATTTTAGACCGTATACACTCAAAGAAACGTCCCACATCGATAAGAAAATAAATCACAGTGCGTATTGTCTAAAGAAAAATAAAGAAAAAGGTCATGTGTCTCGATGCATTAACGAGAGAGGAAAGTTTCAAAAATATAATTGATCTTCGCGTCATTGAAAAGATAAATTTGTCACAAAAAAGTAGTTTGTAGAATTTCGGATCAAGCTGAATTTTTATCACGGATAAAATTTTACACGATGTTACCATTTCATATTTCAGAATTTGCTTACCTAACGTTCATTGTATCACACTATTGGTTTCATCATAGCTACATAAATATAACACCATGATAAAATTGATATTGGTAGTCTTGGAAAAAAATTAATTTTACAACGCAATAAAGTTTCTTTTATTACTCAGTTTCAGTAATTCCTACTTGCTATGCGAGATTTAATGAGTCGAAAAATAGCAAAAATGCATGAAAAATTCATGCATAACTTGAGGAAAATTGATCACAACAAGAATATTCAAATTTCTTCAATAATACTTTGAAAATTTAATAATATAGAAGCAATTCTTATGAATGTAGACAAGTTTTTTACATGAATTTCTCTACAGTTTATTAGGTTTATGTATTACCATCTCATAATTCTTGTACCCCATCAAATTACGTACATTATGTATGTGAAATCACATAGATTATATGGTAGAACAAGAATTAATGAAGCCACGCAATAGAGTTATATATACCGGTACATATTGAACACTACTACTATAAAATTTGTTAAGATTTGGAGAAATTTTTATTAAAAACATTATCAATAAATATGCATGAAATTTGTTATATCTTGAAAGGTGAGGAATGGATTTGGTGATTTTGACTGATGTAAATTAATATAACGAATGGTCTTCTAAGATCTTCTAAGGTAATTTTGCGTAATACGTATTTCCCATTGGAATATCACGATGATAACTGAAGATATTGATTCCACTCAATTCTAATTGGGTCAATGAAGATCGTAAAAGTCGGTGACAGGAAAAATTGAGTATTTGACATGACTTGGCTCATGACGTAAAAAGAAAATTTCTCAGATTAGTAAAAACAACGATTTTCACTGAACAAGATCTCAGTGAACTTCCACTGTTTAAAGTTCTCACTCATAAAATTGTAAATGAGTGTTATACATTGAACTAATCAGAATTCATGTTTGGATATGATTCTCGCGAAATATTACGTTGTTCCATCAAATTTTAGAATAATCTAAAAATGATTCAAGTGTCTCCGATACATTATCAAATTAGTTAACTTTATTAATCGCTGTATCGTGGAAAGTGATTTCTGAGGTGTTATTTCCACAAGAAGAGTGACAATAACAAATAATAACATTCAAAGTTAGATGAATTGCTACCCATTACTTTCTAAACATACACGTTTTATTGAAAATTTCTTTTGTTTAAATTTCCCCTCGGAAAAACTACTTCAAGACCCAAAACCATTTTAGAAGCTTCCAACTGTAAACCGGTATTTCGTTGCGTCTTCCATTCGACTAAATACCATTTCCTCGAGTAGCCTCATACTCGTATTCATACCAGTTAATATAATCTATAGATCAATCGATAGTCATGCGTTGCTTGCAACAGCTTGCCACGAACACTTTCAATAACAAACTTTTACGCAATTTAGAACGTTCTTTTCGTGTGATTAAACATCGACTTTCACATCACGCCCTCGGATCTGAAACTGAAAGCCCGTGCTTTTTTACGCTATGAGAAAAATTTGATAATTTCTTATCATCAAAATTTCTACACTTTGAAAAAATTAAAGCATAAAGACTTGGATCCGTGCTATTCCATCTCTTAAATGACATTCAGAACTTTCGTCTAACGATCTTTTGATGACCTTCACGATGTAGATAGAAAGTGTTGGTCCACCAAGCAGAATGTCACACATTTTGGTCTCCAATTTAGCTATCACTGTCTTGAGTTTCGATTCCAAAGAGATATTCCAAAATCATTACCGATTCGATGCGTGTATAGGCACATACATAAAAAGCAATAAAGAGCAATGTCTATGGCGTTTTAATTTCATCCAATTTATTACTTTTAAGTTGATTTCATATTCTCTTTGTATATATATATTCTTTGGAACGTGGTAAAATTCTGTCGTGATTTTATCATGAAAATATTATTACGATATGGAATCGTTTTTCTGAAAAAAATCGATGATACAAATAACTCGAACAAAAAAAAAGAGAAATTTCAATAAATAATTTTATCAAAAAGCCTGTGAAACATGTGGTCAAGAGCACGAGATCCGGTTCATCGCTCGACTTGTCATGCAAGAGTTGCTGCTACTGTTGCTACTTTTCTACCGTTTTCGTGCGTCCTGGGTGGTGCGCATATATATACGCGTGCAGCAACGGCTTGGCCTGTCACTTTATATGTTGCTACTCGCGATACAGCTGCGTCAATAACGTTTCACTCGAAAAAGTGATAATACATCAGTTTACAGTATATAGATGCGGGGCAGATTAACTCGAGTCGTCCGAAAACATTTTCAGAGAAAAGTTCAGAAGCACAACGTCTTTGAATTTTGCAAAGTTAACAAACTAATCCATTTCAATTTTTTCCCATCCCTTACCTGATATTTCAAACCTTCTATTGAATGTGAGATGGGTTGATGAAAAAATTCTTAGAATTGGTAGACCTATTACAGAACACACCAATCGAAAAATTGCCCTTTCCGTGACTCATTTTAATATTTTCAAGCGCATAATTATTTGAACGATCGACAATAATGAAGTATAAGTATATAATCATCGGCATAATTGATTGGTCTTTTGTGTAATGTCTGCACAACTGTTATCTGTTTATTTTTTCGAAATACGTTCAATCTTCTTAATCCGCTCTCAGTCGAATGTATCTTTATTTCGCATGGTTTCCGATCGCGCAGCAAGAAATTAATTTTTTCCGCGACAATTCGACGAGCCTTTGGAAGAATCGAGCGAAGAACTGATCAGTAACTCGAAGGTTCGTTGTATAGATTGCTATTCACAACAGCAAATAGTCCCTCCCTCCCAAAAATATGAATTTGTGGAAAAGAAAAACAAACGTAATAATGACTAATTTACAAAAATCCAGAATCTTTTGCCGACTGGCTGGAAGAGAAGATCGAACTACCGATATTCGAGGAGCTGCCTGTTCCGGAATGCGGCCAAAACCGCGCCGTCGTCTACTCAAACATCCCCAAGCTCCAGCAGCAGCAGCAGCATCAGCATCAGCATCAGCATGTGTCGATCGCGGCTAATCTACAGGTCGACGCGACTCAAACGCTGCTCCGTGAGTTCGAGACGGTGCTGGGCGACGTTGAGGCATGCCACCAAATCAATGCGATACCGGGCCAGGTTATCTCGACCCTCACCCCGCCCCAGTCGCCTCCGCCTCTCACCAAACAACAGCTCATAATACCGACCCAGCAGAGCGCCCACCTGCTCGTCTCGCTCCAGCCTTTACACCATAGCCAAGCTGCCACTTTTGTCTACCAGCAACAACACCAGCAGCACCATGAGGTTCGTTAATTCTCTAGCTTTAATTTTTTTTCACTCACCACTATTTCAGAATTATAACAACTTGTCAGTCATTTGATTACTGCAGTGTACAGTGATAGATTGATATACGAATTTGAAAGTTTAAAGTCTCATTTGTTTCTTCTGTTATGGATAATATTTATTTACTGGTTTGATGGAAAATATGATGATATTCATCCTGAACAGATGGGTATTTAATGAAAATGTTTCAACAGGGAGGAGCAATGTCAACAGCAGCAGCAGCAGCAGTGGCAGCAGCGGCAGCCGCAGCAAGCCAGCAACAGCCGGAGAGCTACGGGGTGTCATCTATGGGGCTGTCCGACGCTGGGATTGAACAGCAGCTGGCCGACTCCCAATGGAGTGCGGAAAATTTGTCGCTGGTGCCTTTGGTGCACAGCAACGAAATGGCCCAGGAGTTGGCGAACGTCGACGAGTACGTGCGTAGCTGCGCAGCCGACGTAGTTGGCGACGGCGGCTCCTCATCGTGCTCACCGATCTCGCCCCCTTCACCTTGCACCAGCTCCAACGCCAGCTGCATCTCGTCTGAAGACTCGTCGGACCCCGACTGGTCCTTCGAGGCCTCGACCTCATCGTCAAGCGAGCGTCGAGTGAGCCAGACAAGTCGCGGCCCGGGTAGGCGTTCATCCAGCAAACCCTACTCCCGTCCCAGCGTCGAAGACAAGCGCGTCCGCAAGAAGGAGCAGAACAAGAACGCAGCAACTCGCTATCGCCAGAAGAAGAAGCAGGAGATCAAAGAGATTCTGGGCGAGGAGCAGGAGCTAGCCGACAAGAACGACAAGCTTCAAGACCAGCTCAAAGATTTGCAACGCGAGATCGGTTATCTCAAGGGCCTCATGCGAGATCTCTTCAAGGCAAAAGGTCTCATCAAGTAGTCACGTCGGGTATTCGTTGTCTGTAGCGTTGAGTCCGTCAAATTGCCTGTAGTTCTCTTTCAATTCATATGTTGTATTGTAGAAAGCAAGGGCCGACCAAGGTATACATGCAACCTCACGAGTCTGATACTTTTTCTTTTTGACCTACAGTTTATCAAAATTATCAGAGTTCTATATGGTCTATATTACTCTATTAATTTTCACAGTCTATTTGTGGATGGAAAAGAAGTATAATGATTGTGATGACGTGTCAAGAGCAGACGATTAGCGCTCAACGAGAATACCCGATTCGTGCGGCATAGATTCAAATTTAACTCGTTCATCTTGAGTCTCGATTTTATATTCTTTCTTTTTTTATGTGTACTGCTATTTTTGTACCTCTCTCTCATTGATCATGTCCGAGAGTCGCTTTGTTTGTTTTCATATTTTTAATGTAAAACGTAGCTAATTAAACTTGTATGGATTATTCTTGAATGTATAATGAAGCTATCACTAAAAACGACTAGGTTGAAGCTGAAGCAATTGGATTTTAAAGGTAGTTTTAATTTTTAATGATTTTTAACTCCCCCAGTCTTGTGTTCGCGTAAGTATGTTCACTCGTGAGCAGCGACTTGTGTCGTCCGTCGTCTTTCCGAGTCCTGCAGGGTATAAATATATAATCTTATGTAATCGTCGGAATAACATGTTTTCTCGAATGTCACCTTCCACACGCTAATTTAATTATTCAACACAATCTGTTCAAAAATTTAGAAACGACTTGAAAAATTTATAAAACTTTTACCATCGAGCGACGTACATTTTATGAAGATTAAACATCAATCTTTGTACGGAAGTCTTTTCGCTTTGACACCGCGATTGGTTTGAAAATTTTTGGATTTTAAACGTATCTGACTAAGAAAAAAAAACTCCAAGAGTCTGAGCGAGTATGTCTGCGGTTGGCTGCCCCATGAAATCCCGAGTATTTCGAGATCGAAACTTGCAGCTCAACTAAATTCGTAATTGCGCTTCGACTCTCCCGGAGATAATAATGTAAGGGTTCATTCCAGAGATTTTTATTTTACTGAATTGTATACCTTCGCCCCTGACTTATACATTGTAATGCAACGTAATATTCCGTCGCACGGAAATCACCTGTATCACGATGAAACTTATAAGCAAATAAATATGGGTAATTAAAGAATGGACAATCTGGGTTGTTTCGATTATTTGGCCCAGCACCTTCAACCTGGCGGAAACGATTGTGTTCCTACACTTGATTAGGGGGCGAAATAATGATATCATGATGGCGTAACGATAAAGCGTACGCACTTGAAAAGATAAAACGAGCGCTGCTTTTTCCCCACTTCGTTCATGTTCACTTCCTTTCACTTTTTCGAGCTGCAGCGCAGAACTGGGCACGTTGAACCTCCAGTCGATCGACAATCGCAACTTGTGCTCTGTGCTGTGAGTATACTCTATACATAACAAGTGTTGATATAATTCAGATACCCATAAGCTAAGTCGAGTTAAAATTTATCTCAGATACATTGGGTTTGTTGTGCGTTTCTTTTTATTTTTCGTTCCATAGAAATGGGTACGTTATATAAATTGATTTGTGCAGTTCTGAAAGGTGTGGTCAAGATCCAGGAATTCCGAATTTTTCGGTTAACGTAGTCGCGATTGATAATTTATTCCATCCAGATAAATTAGATTATACGTGCGATTTATTTGGTCTTCCAGAGTTCGTACCAAGAATGTAATTGAAAAATCAAAAAAAGAAAGATAAAATAGCGATTAATTCGGGCTGATTGTGACGGAATACACGTTTAAATCGCAACTTCAAAATGTTAGTTTTATATGCAAGGATGATTAAATATTTACTCGAGTATAAACTATAATTAAACGCTTCTCAATTCTGACGTGCTTTGGGAACAGGAAATCGATAAACCATAGACACATTTTCGGCGATAAAGCAGCAAGAAAGATAAGTTTTGATTTCTGATAAAGTATATGTTAATATGCATGTATGTGTATGTATGTATGTACATATGCGTATAATTACATTCATGCTATAAAGATTTCAAGAAAGAGAGAAAATTTTCCACCTGATAACAATTTATTCTCAAAATTAACGAGGATTAAAATTGAATTCGAATCATCGACATATGTTAGTGTTGGTTCCGAAACTTGAAAAGAAAAAACGACTCGGTGAATGGGCAAAAAGCATCACATCCTGCACACTGAAAATATGAAAGTCAAGAGTTGAGAAGGATCCGATTAAACAAATCGTAGCCGTTTGAAGAGAAAAAAAAACGAGAAACAATCTCGTCTCATGCATAGCTTTTGTATTTTAAAAAGGCAATTCACGCAAAAGAGTATAAAGTACAATATCCAGCCGAGACAGATAAGCCATCTTTCGACCGATTGTTATCAGAGAGCGCATGAACAAATTGACCGTTATACCGCGGTATGTACATCCCCGCTTTAAAAAAACAAATGGAGTTCGGAGAAAATGCGCCGATTACACAGCGAAGGCTTTTCTCGTTGTCCGAGGAAGGATATAATAAAAATTGCGCGACGCGCTCCTCGACCTTGGAACAGATTCCTCACGTGCGTTGGCCGCGTTCCTTAGCTCATGCAGCAGCAAGTACATACATTGTCATGCGCATAGGTACTACGAGTCAGTACATATGCGTATAGTTACTGTGCAGTACCTATATACATACATTTGCAAATATATATACTTGGTGATTTTTTTCTCGAGATCTATATATAAGTATTGTACTTTGGCACGCTTGTGTGGGTGCAACCCAGCACACATAAGATAATCATACATATATATACGATTCACACCAGATCGATGCGCTGACGGGTTTGGAATTATTCCGATCGCATTGGGAGAAGCTAAAGATGGGCGGTAAGAACTGCAAAAGCTTCTCGCCGAAGAGCAGCACCAAAGTCAACCCATCGGCCAGCAACAACAGCTTCTCGACCAAGAGCCCGAAACCAGCCGGCTCTGCCTCCGGTGAGTCATTCTGCATTGGCCAATTTACCCGAATCGTCCGCATATTATCTTACACCGATGTATATATGTGTCAACTCGAGCCGCTTTATCCGCGCGGTATTATTCGAATCAAAGCTCCGCGCTCCCTTTTTGTTTCTTTTCTCCGGCGCACACATATATACCAACCTATAATATTGATGAACCAAAGTCACTCTCTCTAATTTCGCGACATATATGGAGGTTATGCCGCCGGCACGAAACACCTGACCGTTTTGCGTTCCTTGGAAATCTGCAACCTTGATTACTCTAATTTTATAGCTCTCCGTCACTTTGACTGACTTTTGTCTTTTACAACAGCAATGTGACGCGATGCTTCGTAATTATTTAGAGCTTCAATTCGTTTTCACACTTCTTCCACTCCATCAAACTTGTGTCGTATGATATATGTGAATATCTATCACAATGTCAGATAAGCGAAAGAGTGATTCGTGTTCACCTAATTCGCCTAAAAAAATCAGTTCAGATTCAAAAAGCAATAATGTTCCTAGTGGCTGCCACTCCAGTAAGTTAATATTATTCATAGATTGATGTGGGAATCTAACTAGCCCCTCGCTTGTGGTTCTAGGCAAGGTAGAACAAGAGGAGTACATTCAAGATGTGGTGTGCAAGGAAACGGATATCCAAGAAAATGAAATGAAGCTGTTGCCGCTTGGCAAGGAGGGAGGCAAGATTTTGCTAATCAAGCAAAAGGGAGAACTACATGCCATTGGTACCAAATGTACACATTATGGAGCTCTATTGAATACTGGAGCATTGGGAGAGGGAAGAGTAAGATGTCCTTGGCACGGCGCTTGTTTCAATATCAAAACAGGAGATATAGAGGATCACCCTGGACTCGATTCTCTTCCATGTTACAATGTAATCAACTACTATTTATTAATATCAATCCGAGTCATTAATCTCTTGGTCCAATTGTCTGATCGCTGCAAGTTCATCTATAACATAGATATTAATGCTATGTAGGTTTATGGCTATTTGATAATTATCGATTTTACATAAAAAGCTACTATCATTAGCATCCATCCTTATTATCATAGAATTAACATTATCACATTGAATGCATAAATGATTCATGCAAATTAATTTCATCTGTTTTTCTGTCATACCAGAATTTGATAGATCCTTAATTTAATTCAACTCATCATTTATATTTAATCCTTTTAACTTGTACTATATTCTGTAGTAAAACTTCTTTTTTATTTCTTAAAGGTTACAGTTTCAGAAGGTGAAATTAAAGTTAGAGCAAAGCGTGTTGACCTTCAGGCTAATCGGAGAACTAAAGATATGGTAAAACAAAAGCCAGGAACTGAAAATACTGCAATAGTTATTGGAGGTGGTCCAGCTGGTGCAACTTGCGTTGAAACTCTGAGACAAGAAGGGTTTGATGGGCGAATAATATTGATTGGCAAAGAAAACGTTTTACCCTACGATAGGGTTAAAGTTTCAAAGACATTAGATTTTGATGTAAAGAAAGTATTACTGAGGCAACAGTCATTCTATGATGAACATAATATAGAAACAAAATTAGCAACTGAAGCTACTGGTTTAGATACTGGGAATCAAATTGTCACACTTCATAATGGTGAAAAGTTGAAATATGATCATCTGTTTATAGCTACTGGAAGCAATGCTAGAAAACTCAATATTCCTAATGGGAATTTGAAGAATATTTTCACTATGAGAGACTATACTAATTCTGAGTCACTAAATAAAGAACTTTCAATGGAAAAACATATGGTGGTACTTGGAAATGGATTCATTGGAATGGAGACAGCAGCTTATTGTGTTAATAAATGTGCTTCAGTCACTGTCGTAGGACGTACTTCAGCACCATTTGAACCAGTATTTGGTAAAGAGATTGGAGAAAGAATTAAAAAAGAATTTGAAGAGAAGGGTAAGTTCTGATACATGAACAAGTTTTAATTTCATCTAAATTAGCAAATACCAATAGTGATTCCATTATAATAAAAAATGTATTACTTATAATTCGTAGAATTGAATACAATTTTAAACATACTTGATGATTCACAAATTTAATGCTAATTCGAATATCACTCGTTTTTATTAGGAGTCAAATTCATAGCTAACAATGGTATCAAAACAATCTTCCCCAAAGAAGATAATACAGAAATTGTTGGCAAAGTTGAACTAAATGACAATACAGTTTTGCCAGTTGATTTACTTGTATTAGGGATCGGTTCAACTCTGTGCACTGAATGGCTGAGAGGATCAGGTGTAGAACTCTTGAATGATGGTTCTATTGAAGTAGATGAGGTTTGTTAACACTTTTTACATTCATATTGTCTCAAGATGAAATGAATAACTTGAATATTCTTTATCATGACAGTTTTTAAGAACCAATATACCAAATATTTATGCTGGAGGAGACATTGCTTATGCACCGCTTTTTAGTATGGGAGTTAAAGCAACAATTGGACACTATCCCTTGGCACATTATCATGGCAAAATAGCAGCAATGAATATTTGTAAAAAAGAAACTCCCTTAAAAGCTGTACCATTCTTCTGGACAACACTATTTGGAAGAAGTTATCGTTATTCTGGTAAAATATTCATATTTGAAATTAATCTAAAAATTATTATATTGAAGATCAATCAATGATATTCATATTCAACAATAAATTGATGATTGATTCAGGATATGGAGCACCATCAAACATCAAGATACATGGATCATTAGAAGACTTCAAATTCTTTGCATACTATTTGAATGAAGGCAAAGTCATAGCAATGAGCAGTGTGGCTAGGGATCCTATTGTTTCAGATTTTGCTAACTACGTATATGAAGGGAAAACGTTGACTGAAGAAGAAGTTGAAAAAGATCCGATACAATGGATGCGTCACAAGCCTAAGGATTTTCAAGCTGCTGTGAAGTCGTAAGACTCTTGAAAGTTGAAATATCTTAGTTGATTTTGAAAATTTAACACAAATGAAAAAAAAATCTGCGTTTATGGTGCTAAGTAAACACTCAAAATTGAAAAATATAAAATTGAATGTGCATGCGATAGGGGACCAACATAAAAATGTTATTAACTTCTAAACTTCTAGGATCCCAAGGCTTCTCCATAAGAGGGATTTTCACACGCTCACAGCCCACCAAATTACACCATACAGAAAATGTTCCAATATCCATCCAATATTGAAATACTCAATACACCGTACTCTCAAATTACTATTGTAATAATTGTATACCACTGAATTATTTTTATACTTTTGAAACAAAAAACTAGAAATTATTATGTTAGTATTTTGTACTTATCTTTTCTCATTTGTATACTTAATTCATCATGAAATTGTAAATTGAAAGATTATTTTGAAGGTTATCAGAAGGGAAATGAAAGAATGTTGAATACATTGAAAGTATTTTAATGTAATAAATATAGCTAATATATACAAAATTAATTCTTTAAGACTTCATAATTTAATCCCATGCTTCCTTAACTTTCAGATGAATCAATCTCTCAGCAAGTGTTATATTTTTTTCAAATTTCTCATCTCTGGGTTTACGAACTTTTTCCCAAAAAGGTCCAATTTTATCAACGTGAGCCATATGTCCAAAAGACTGCTCAACAGTCAAGTAAGGGTGACGTAAAATGAGCATGTTCTTTTCTGTCCTCTCGTAATCATGTTTCAACTGGCGTAGTTCTTCTGGTTTGATTTCTTTTACTACTCTATTTTTTCTACAAGAAAATAAAATTCTTTTAGTGAATAGTGACAAAAGGTATTTGCATTAATGATTTTTTCTATGTTATGCGCTAGTGTGTGAACTGACTTATTTATGAATTTGTTCTATGTATACATCTGATGGAATATATAATGGTTCATTAAAAATTAATATGATAAGGCTCTAAAATTTTTTAATCCTTGGTGCAGCACTTAGTATATCTCAACTGAGTCATGATTCAAATTTTCATCATTTGTACTGAAAATCACTTGTACAAGAATCACCTGTTTTGTATTAGTATCAAAAAATATTATTGCCCAAGTATCTGCAGTTTTCATCATTTTTATAGTTATTTTCTAAAAAAAATCAATACGTTATACTGTGTAGTAACTATATAAATGAATATCTAAAAGAAAACAATATTTTACCATTGTTATATATTCTGTTTGTTTAATAATGATACAGTTTGTAATGAACAGGTTAGAACGAATAAACATTCATAAAATTGATTCAAAAAAGTGTATTTACCCTCTATACTTGAATCCGTGTGGCCTTTTGCCAAAAAACAGAATTGTGGACAATCTCATTTCAAATCAGAATATATTTATGATGTGATTAATAAACAAATCTTTTGCAGTCTGCAGGTGCATGAGCTAAATGCAGGATTTGTGCAGCAACTATATATACTAGTACCAACATGGTACATCAGAGACTTGTGACTGTGAGGTAAGTATTTTAAGTATTTGGTAGCACTGCGGAATGAATCTCAATCATGTATATATTATATACATATATATACATAGCATATTATACAGAACCTAAACCAGATATGAAAAGTACCAGTTCACAGTTGATGCGTATAATGAGCACAAACAAAATATATATTATTCAAGATAATATTTTGAACTGATTTTCGGCTGAACTTCGTAATATTATCAAACAATGGTTTTAAAGAATAAATTATCTGTGAATTCAACATGGTGTTCTCCGAGCTTGACTCCTCTGCAGGCTCCTACATGTATTCAATGACTTGATCAAGAAATGTTTATAATTTCTTGAAGCAAGTCTCAGAAAGTATCCAAAAATTTCTTCAATGTGAAGACTACTAACTTTTGTACCCTACAATATAAGATCCAAAATGCTACCTGGCATTGGAGTTTTTGGGACTGGGAGTGTTGTCAAAGTATTCATTCCCTTCTTAAGAGAAAAGGGTTTCAAAATTGAAGCAATTTGGGGTCGCACCATTGCTGAAGCTTCAGAAATAGCTGCTGATTTAAGTATTCCTTTTCATACAAGTCACATTGATGATGTTCTCTTACGTAAAGATGTTGATCTCATTTTCATTATGTGCTCACCAAGTTTACATGCACAAATCGCTGTCAAAGCTTTGGGCATAGGGAAACATGTAGTGTGTGATAAACCTGCAGGATTGAGTCAAAGTGAAGCTCTAAAAATGGTCAAGGCTGCCCAGTATTATCCCTCATTAATAAGCATCATCAACCATAGTTTACGTTTTCTACCTGCATTCATCACAATGAAGAGAAGCATAGAGAATGGATATCTTGGGGGACCCATTTCTGTTATTGATATTCGAGTTCAAATGGGTAGTTTATTGAGAGATGGTTGGTATTTTCATGTTTAAACTTTTTTCTATTCTGAAAATATACATTTTTATGTGTAATTATTTCAGGATACGACTGGTTATGTGATGAAACTATGGGAGGAGGCATTTTATCCCTTGTTGGAAGTCATGTTATAGACTTGGTATCTTACATAACAAATCAAAAAGCCTCAAGAGTTCATGCAGTTGTAAGAACATTTACTCAAACAACAAGGCATATTAATGGAATCAGGCACATCACATCTCCAGATTTTTGTACTTTCCAAATGGAATTGAATGGAGGAGCAATGATTACTGCAACATTAAGCAGTCATTTGCAAGGTCAACTATCCCAAGAGGTTTTAATTTGTGGCCCAGAAGGTCATCTTCTTGTGAAAAGTGGTAACTTACAAGGCTGTAAGGGTCAAGAAGAAGAAGTTCTTCACTTGGACGTAGAAAATGTTCAAGAGTCCCCTGTAGTTGCAGATTTCATTCCTCAACCTTATATCAAAGGTCTGAGGAAAATGATTGATGCTCTGCGGGAAGCTTTTCAACCTGTAGAAGATAAGAGAGGGTGGATTAAAGAACCAGTATCAATTGCTGCTACTTTTGAAGATGGCTTATATGTTCAAGCAGTAATTGATGCACTAAAAAGGAGTAACAAGCAAAGAGAATGGGCAAAGGTCACGATTATGATTGAAGAGCCAGATCCAAATCCTCTGCTGAGTGCAGCTGTCCGAGCCACTGCCATTTCAATTTGAAGGGTAGAAAAATAGTATTTTTTTTAAAATATCTAAGTAGTTAAATTATATTCAGTAAGTGATATATTTTCAAGAGAAACTTCGTAAGAATAATGATGTGACTATTTGCAAGGTACTTAAGATAAATATTTTGTACCCAAATTGGTGTATTCCACTAAAGCTGTGAAAATTTGAAAAAATGATGTCTATAGATTTAGAATCTTTTTATTAATTTACAAGCCATGTCGAACAAATGATAAGACAAATTAAAATCAAAGTAGTTTACCAATAATTTTATGAAATATTAATTCTGTCAATTTTAGTTATAGCATATATTACGTGTACAATTCATTTTAATTTTTTAAAAAAGATAATTTGGTTCATTATGACTTTGTACATTTTATATTTCGAATATGCTCACGTTGAACCAAAATAATTCGTACTAATGCTTCATTAGAAAAGAAGAAGAAGCAACAGTATTCCTTTAAATGATTCAGAATAATGTCATTCTGGAAATATGATATTTATAAAATAAAAGTGATTCATATAGAAATTTGGTCATGGGTAATAATTTCAAACATATTATAATTTACAAAAATTATTATTATTTTTAGGAGGTATTTGTTGCAAATATTTTTACAAAGAAATAATTTTGTGGAAACATAAAACAATTTGCCTCGCGTACATGTAAAAATAAACTTTTTTACTTTACAATTTATTATTTACTAGAAAAAAAAAAAAATAAATTTGAACAACTCAGCATTTAAGCAAAACTCGAATACATTGTAAGTGAGTTTTTTGTTTTGCCAAATAACATTTGAAATTATCAACTACATTCTAAGTTACAAATATTGAAGTAGATTATAAAATTCAAATAGTCATACGTCCATATGGAATTATTAGTAAAATAGAAATTTTCAATTTCCCAATTTTCAATCAAGAATTTACATTATTAACATTCATGAAAGGAACAAATTTCTTGCAAGTAACAGTCATTTCTACCTATGTGAGATGATTTCTTACAGTACGACAAATCGTAGTTTGCAATGTCCACCCACGCGTTGTTTATATGAAAGAACGTAATCTGTCGTTAATTCATGCGCGAGTACAGATTATATTCAATGGATACTTTGAAAATCGTTGCAACTTGGTGCACAAATGGCAACTAAATTATCCGAAAACAAAGACATAGTTGTTTTCGGAAAAAATATAACTCAATATTAGATTACTGCTTATGTTTGATGTGAAATGTCTTTCAACTTTTTTTATATAAAGATTCATACAAAAGAAATAAAGCAAAGTGTTAGTTCCATCTACTACATTACAATGGAATTATTTCTCGAAGAGTTTTGAGCATGTGAATATTAATTACCACTGAAACGAAGAAACAAACTGTTTGAATCTTTGTCAAAAAAGTTTGAATCGTACAAACTTCATCATGAGCTATAGTATTTACGAAGATTGTTATGACAAGACTGTTTTACAATTAACATTAAAAATAGAACAAATTCATTCGAGTAAAAACAGTTCTTGAAATTCAGTTGTTGCAATCAATTGTAGCTAGAATTCGATTGAAATAGTTTCCAACTACTTTAACATGATACTGATGATCGATAATCAAGTACGAGAAACGCAAACTGTTCATTCATTACTATACAGTATATATTTACATGCTCGCAATCCCTCAAGGCTTCTATCATACGTCGTTGTTATTGCTACTTGACAATCATTACGTATCAAGTATTCAAACGCTAAAGCCTTAAAAATGTTTAAAAATCGATCTGCGTTTGATATCTGACAAGATAAATGAATAAACGTCCGTAACACCAGGCGCAATAGCCTCACTCGTGCGTGTACCGCATGGGTTTCGAATCCAGCATTTAGCTGGATTCTGAAATATACAAAAGGAAATAGGCGGGATGGAACGTTAGACTTTGGACCGCTTCCTGGCGATGGCATCCTCGACAGCCTTGAGCTGTTTGAGCAATTCTTCCCTCCTGGTGCTGGCCTTCTTAGCGGCTTTGGCTGCTGCAGCAGCGCTGGGCGGTGGAGAGTCAGCAGGCCTTTTTTTGCCAGCTATCGACGAACTCCTTGCCTTTTTCGCTTCGAGCGCATCTCCCGCGACCACTTTCAGCTTCGAGTTTCCGAGCTTTAGCGCCTCTTTCAGATCCTTACGTCTAATCGGAGGGGATGACTTGCGTCTCCTCACTTCGGCTGACGACGACGATGAGTACGATGAGTCTGACGAATCCGAACTGCTGCCGCTGCTGTCCGAACCCGAACTGCTTCCCGATGACCTGAACAACAAAACTATACTGATTAAAAACGAAGTATTCATTCGCTGGAAATAATTGTTTCTACAATACAAAATGTCACATCAAGCAACCATGGTCATTGCATGGGATTTTCCATTCATTCGAAACATTCATATGCATATGCACGTAGGAAAAACGTATTCTTATATCTATTCTTTTTTCTTTAATATGTATACACGTATACAAATGAATTTTTTTTATTCATATCAGCGTATGAAATTATTCTATATCAGAATAAACGTAAAATCCGTTACTTCTTCAAATAGATTTTACAACTTGCAATGAGTGGGCAGTAACCTATGGGTGGCCAAATAAGCTGGGCTGGAAATATATGCTCTCTCGCCCTGAGAAAAAGGGATGTGTGTTTCTGTGTTTTCTTGAATAGGCTCTTCCAGTCTCGTTTTGCTGATGCGTTAGCTATATCAATTTTCAAATCTTTTTAACTTTCGATAATTCGTAGGCTGATAACAGAACATTTCCGAGAAAAATGGCAGTGGAAAAAATTACTTGTTTTAAATAAATATTGGATGAAAAATGTGTTGCAAAGAACTACAGGTCAGTCAAATTTAGAAAAAATTGAAGAATGTCAAAATATGGACGGTTTTTTTTCTATCGTAAAGGTAATTTTTTGAGAATCGATGAATACACTTAGAAAAAAAAGAAAAAAGTAAGTTGATATTGTAAATGTCATGATTTTGTAGCTGCAGTTTTAACAGAATAATTAATATTCAAAGGTCGAATGATTAAATTGTTTGCCTTCAGAATCACATATAAGCGGCGGCTCTTTATACGTCAACTTTTAAACTTTAATCCAGCTCTTCTCGATAAATTTATGACATCTCAAAAGAAAACTACTTTCAAAATAAAAATAGATCAAAAACGACAGTTTTTTGAAATTTGTCAAATTTTTCTAAGTTAATCGATCTGTGGATTTCTGAAACAATCATTTATGTTACATATATTTGAAACGAGTAATTTTACTCGGAAATGCTTCATTATCAGTCTACGAATTGTCGAAAGTTAAAAGTATGAAAATCTATATGATTAATACATCAGCAAAACCAGACTAAAAGCACCTATTAAAGAAAATGCAGTAACCCGTACCCCATTCTCAAGTGTGAGTAATCATATATTTTAAGCCGAGCTCATTAAGCCACCCGAAGGGTGTGTGTGCCGTTTCCTTGTTATTATTTGTCTAATTCACAGTGAAGAGAAATAGTACATGAAAAGAAAGAGAGTAGACTCATTCGATGGGATAAAATTAGCCCATTTTCTCATTCTAATTTCATGTTTCACTCATACGAATTTTATTTGGAATTTCCAATCGTATTTTCGCACATGCATAGATGTATACCAACATTTTCATTCTTTTCATTACTTTTATGAAAAACACGATTTTTCTTTGTTTAATTTTGCCTTGTGTGGTCCGAGATAACTGTATTATTTCATCAATCTTGTTTTTTTCATCAACATAGCAAGGTACAAATATTTCATTACTTTAATGGAAATTTTCTCGAACTCGAGAGATACTAGATACAAAATCTATCTTGAAAATAAGCTGTATCAAGTTGCAACATTTTACGAAATTGTTAGTGGATCAAATTTTAACATCAAAATAATGTTCGTTTTATGTTTGTTTTATATTTTATGGGACTAGAATGAATTTGAAAGTAATCAAAAGAATTCCGCTACTCAGTCACTAATCCAGTTATATTTACAACACATTTTAATGCATTTAAAATCAATTGAAATATCATATAAACAAAGAATAAATGAATGTATTCATTGACTCATCTATGTCTAGCTTACCACATTCCTTTCATTCTGCTTTCAAGTTAAGCAAAGAGAAAAATTCACTTTTGGATTATTTGAGCATAGCTTCATCGAATTATATATCTATTTCAAAAACTGAAGACGAATTTCGATATTTTACAATAAAAAACTTCTACTCATGCTTAATGAACGTAATCTGATAAATATTTAAATCAAAAATTGTTAAGGTTATCAAACTAATTATTACGTGTCTGACTGCTTGTCACTTCCAACATCGAGGTCTGATAAGTATGCGTTCCACAAAGAATTCTTACGAGAACCTGCCCCAATTTCTTGAAGTAACCTAAAGAGGTAATAGAATTTTTAAACTACAAGCGCCAAGCAACAATAGTGCGAGTGAAACTTTTATGGAAAATTAGATATTTTAGCGTGTTGTTAGAGGCATCATGTTGGTGCAAAATAATGCGTGTATAACAATGATAAGGTACAATTTTTTATTTATATTTGAAAGAAAAATTCCACCAACACTCTTGTTCTCAACAATTGAAAAAATAGCGAAACAATTAAATATGAAATCTTCATTGATGGATGGAGACATTCAACAACTCATGAAAAAATTAGAACAGGCATTTGCAGAGAATGTTTCTAATGTTTAGATATTATTTTCTGTCTGCTTATATCAATAAACGTTATATTTAGTAGAATGCAGTTTTTACAGAAAATAATACTAAACCGTTAGTACACGATGTGGAACACGATACTCAGTACTCATGAAGAAATTGGGTCACTAATCGAAAATCCATTGTGAAATTACTCCCAATAAGCACACGGCAAAACACACACAATCCATATGCACACAAATGAGCATGATATATATATATATATTGCATTTCGACCGAATAATCAATTTTCATCGTTTCATTCGCGAGAACAGAGAAACGTTCGTGGAAATATCGTAAAAAAATAATTGTCAAGTGCTCAATTTGACAAAAAAAAGTTTCTTCTGGACGAACAATATTTATTTTAATGGAATACGGATGATGAGAAAAATAATGTCAGGATAGAAAAAATAAGCTAGTGGAACAAATTTATGAGTTATAAGTTTTTGGTGGGAATGCGCAGCAACATGAATTGTTTAAAGGAGATGCAAATAAAAACGAAGAATAAACATTTTCTTTTCAACTTGGGACTCATGTATCAATAAAATTTTCATGACTAATAAATTGTACAAATAATGGTAGGAAAACGTTAAAAGCGCAAATCGAAGTAACTGTAGACAAAATAGTTCTAATATATGTGCATGCTACAAAACACCAGAGCGCTTTAGCAGTAAGAAGAGTATGGACAAGTCCCAAGTGAGCGTGCTTGGACAAGGAGAGAGATGTGAATACACGAAAAAAAAAGCTGGAGATATGAGGATGACAAGAATGTGATGGTGGTGGTAGGCCAGACAGGCGGATAAACTGACCTGGATCTGGGGTGGTTCTTGATAACTTTGGCGACAGCAGCGGCAGCGAGAGCTGCCTTGTCCCTGGCCTTTTCTCTTTGTTTGATTTGGGCGGCGAGCGGACTGGGCACGGGCTGAACGAGTCCCCTGCGGTGAAGGGCCGAGGGCGACGGCACCAGCTTCGAGGACGCCCGGGGCGATGGGGCCGGTGGGTTCATCAGCATTGCGCCCCGGTGTGCCGCCGCCGAGCTCGGGGGTGGGGAGGATGGGATTTTCTTACTGCTTACTCTGGACCTGGAGGGGGGAGATGGGGGAGATCGGGACCTGGACACGGATTCATAAGAACTGTAGCTAGTGCGACTCGAGCTACGGCTAGAGCTAAAAAAAAGGTTCAACGGTTTCTTATTCGTCAGAGGCTCTTTTTACTTGATCATTTTGGTTTCAGTTCATTTTAGGATTTCCAATCGGTTAATTCCACCACCATTGTGAGGTTTCCATTACAGCAGATGTTAGTTTGGTTGCTACGATCGTTAGTTATCTGGATAGCGATGGCACTTATACAATTTAATAAGAATCACTTCAAGTTATGAGATTTTACGTGAAGCCGATACCTCTAGGTTAATTCAAAGCAGTCAATGCAATAGTTGAAGATGAAATTCTACTGTGGCAAGGTATTTATACTTATTATTTGTTCAAGTTAACAATGAACAAAAGAGTAGACGCAATGTGAGTTTCTGTATTCATGAAGCAGGTTCGAGGAAAAGTACAAGGACATACATGCAGCACTACAACTCATTGCATTAACTGGATTAATTATTAAATTATAATTTCCTGAATTGAGGGATTAAAGGACTAAACGTATGGTTCTCTCCATATATATAAATCCTTGCCATTTTATCATCACAAGAAATTAGTTCAGCAGGACAGAGGCGGGAACAAATTATTTTTATTATATTTACGTAGCAAATTGAGATAATAAAACAGCAGGAGTTTTTTTACTATGTTCATGAGCTACATATATATATATAGTTCCGTAATCCCTGGGAATTAAAGAAATTTTGTTTTTTCAATTAGGACTCATTTATTAGTACTTTCATGTTTTATTATTATTTTATATCATTCAATTGTATTCAAAAATAAACTAGAATATTTCAACTCCAGTAGTAAAATATCAAGACTAATCAGTAATTTCTCAAAATAACAAAGTTTGATATTACTTTTGAAATAGCTTATAGTGAAAAATATTCCAAGATGATACAAGGATACGTTTTTTCTAGTAAATACAGACGCTCGAGTTCTTGATTGCTGCTCAGATGAACAGAAGCAAATTTCTCTCATCCGATTACACGTGATAGTATGTGTTATACGGATATTGTAAAGAAACTCGAGTATCCGAATGAAAAAGGCCCCGTACCAACAGAAAGCCGCACAGACATGCATAGGTATGGATGAATAAAAAAAAGACTGGGTAAACGATCAAAAAAAAAAGGTTTGGGTAAAAATTTAAAAATAAAGTGCGGTAAACCATATCGTATACAAACCTCGAAGACGAATAAGAGGAGCCTGACGAGTACGACTGTTTCCTGGACCTCCTGCTAGATGAGGTGCCGTGTCGCCTCCTGATAGAGCTTGGAGACTTGCGTCTCATCCAAGGGTCCGCCCATTCATCTCCTCGACCCCGCTCTGTCGGTGGCGCCTCTTCATCACGCCATGGCTTGGAGGAAGGTATTCGTTCAAGTATGACTTCGCGCGATGGTCGCTTCTGTTTCTTGTCGTACTTGCTGCTCGAGCCACGATGGTAGTACTCCCTTTCCCGTGGATCAGGGGGATGGGGCGAGGGTGATATGGAGTGCGGAGCAGATCGATGCACCACGTGATATTCGCGCTCGCGGTACTCACCGTGTGGTTCTTTATACCGTATTCTCCTACTACTGATAAATAAGTTTTATTGGTTAATGATTCATTCGATTGTCGAGTGGATTAATTCAATATGGAAATGAGACGAAAATAGATTTACCCAGAATAGTACTCCGGAGGCCCACTGGCATTATAATATTCTGGTTCCTCGGTATAATGTTCTGGAGGAGGCCTGCTAGGTGGGCCGCGTCTTGGTGGTGGCTCTCTAGTCGGAGCCCACCTTTCAGATGGAGTCTCTGGACTAGCAGGCCTCACGTAATAACCTGCTTCTCGCTCCAGATCATCCTGTCCTAGGCCAAGATTCATCTTTTTTTCTTCAAAGTCCATGTCTGATTCCTTTCGCTTGTTTGCCTTCCGCATCATCTGCAGGCACCGAAAAATCGCAGTTCAGAATGATTTTTTGCTAAGCTTGGGGTATTCAAGAACTAACAAAATGAATAAGTGCTGAGCTCTGCATTCAGTCAATTTCGATCGAGTTAAAAACCAAGTGAAATATAAATTTGAAAATGCAATGAGCAATTATTTAACACTTCATATTTGTACTCATCCCGAAATTGACTTACTATGTAAGTACCGGTATTCCAATCACACCCTAGAATAAATTCATGTAAATTGAACTACTTTCAGTTTTGATGTAATGGCGATTCTCAATTTCACATAATTTTGTATCGAATGCTTTATCGTGAAGTTTCATCAGGTTTATCCAGAATACTGGTTGAATAATATAGATACCAGTAGATTTACTATAGAAAAGAAAAGTGTTAGTCATTATTGTCTCATAGCTTGAAGATTTTGGCTTCTGTCATTGTCAATTTCTAATTCTACATTGACCTACAAATGAAAAATACTTACAGAATCTTTGATACTGTCAGTATTCTTTTTCAATATTTCACAAGTAAAAATCTGTAGTTAATATCGCTTTCAAAGTTTTCAGAGACATACATTCGAAAATTCCCGGAAATACATAAATCGTCAATAGATTTTTGATGGATGAAAGATTTGTTAATTCTGAAGCCATTCCTAATCGGTTCTGAATAATAACGGTTAATTTCCAACAATAAAATAAAAAATTTGTTTTCCAACTTTACACTTATTTTATTGCATCTAAAATCTACCTATGTATTTTCGTGTTTCTTGATTATTCTGATTATCTTTTATACTTCAGTAATTTCGAGATCACATCTTAAAACTCATCTAATTATCATTTTCAAAATTTTGAACTGAAGAGATATGATAATATTTTATCCCAAAAGAGAAAATATTCCATTATTAAACCACTCAAGAAATTCAATCAAAATGATTTGCTTATCATCATTCAATAAAATGTTCCGATTAGTAATAGAGTATGAGGCCATTCTGTACAGATCACTTTGATATTGCAAAATTTCAACTTTCACTTTCATATATGTTCTTCTCATAGGATTCAATACTACCAGATCCCTCTGCAGGGGTGTGAAAGTATTGCTTTGTACGAATTGAAATAGTTAAGAAATAAATTATCTCTCTACGTTAAACAGATTATCTTACAAGTAGTCTTAAAATTTGCTGCCCCTTCCATTTTCCAGGTCCTCGACTACGAATCTAAAGTGAAAATTCACACATTCAAATTGCAGATCTAATATATTTAAAGAGTCATCATATTTCCAATATTCATAAAATCTCACAACATCATAACCAACGAGTTAAAAAAAAAGAAATTCTGAATTATTCTATTACGCCGAATGTGGAAAATTTCCAGGTCACTCATTAAGAATCTAAAGTAAAAATTTTGTCATGTTGGAGGTTTATAATTGAAAAACAATTACTATTATTATTGAAAATACTATGCAATAAATTCCTGAAAAACTGGAAAAAAATCTTTAGTTACAGTAAGGCATGTAAACATACCTAATTTATGTTTTGGAAAATGATAATTTCTTACAGTCACTTACATTCGTCGCCTCGAAGCACGATATACTGGTTTGGAGTACATAACACAAAAAAAAACGCGTCAACACTTTGAGACTATACAAGTGATAAGTTTTAAGTGACTATTTTCAAACCTTCGTGAAATACACTTATACGACTGAAATAGAAATTCATTATTAACTTGTAATAAAGTATAAATGGATAGAATGTAAGAATTCAAATCACCACTATCAAGAAATCAGTAAAAGAAAGTGTGTACGACATTACAAAAGTGTATTCAATGCAATTGACAGTGTGACTAAGTTCACATTTATACTTTAGATTAGTAAATGGTAAATACCTGAAGAAAATGACCAAGAAGTCATCAAAATGTGGAATGAATATTGAAAAATACAAGTAGATAATTTGATCTGAACATGAATTTTTCCTGGATAAAAAATAATTTGATCATTGTATTCTGAGAGCAATGATATACTATTGGATTAGAAGAATCAAAAGTTTGTCACAATTGTTTTTTTTTTAAATCAAATTTCGTAAGCTTATTCCAAAATTTCTCATCAGTCTGGATCAATGTAAATACGAATGATCCATTAGATTCCAAATCCAAAATACTGGTATAGTGAAAGTAAGTTTTTGAAGTAAAAGAGTGTTTGAATAGTTAATAATTGATGGGTTAAAATTCATATCGAGACCAGTGTGCAGCAGCAAACCGGCTTCGCAATGACGATTGCGATAGACGATTAAACGCTGGAAGTATGGACCGACCTCTTTGGCGTGCCTGAGTCCTCTCTCCCAGGCGCTTTCAGATTGGGCATCGTCAGATTTTGGTGGGTGGTGGGCTGCCGGTGGCCCATAACCAGGCAACGGTGGCCTACCCATAGGCGGCGGCCTCTCAATGTGCGGTCGGAACTCATGCGGAGGTGGATGGGGCGGCGGATAGGCCATTGGGCGCACCATATCAAACATGGTATAGTTGCCCTTATCGGTGACTCCCGGGTGGAGGAAGCGGCAACTCACGCCCCATGTGCACTGACCACGGTTGTAAAAGCGACAGACGGGTCGGGGCTCTGTCTCTTCCGGGCGAGCTTCATCTCCATCGCTTAGCTCGCCCTCTTCAAGCTCCGAGTCAGGCTTTTCTCCATCCTCTTGCGAGTCTTTATCGTTCAACTCGCCAGCCTCACGTGCTTCTTTCTCCTTAGGCTAAAATAAAAATTTTTATGTATCATATTTCCATTCGTTTTCAGATAAAATATAATCTGATCCAAGAAAAAGAAAATTACCTTCTCTCTTGCCCTCCTATCTTTCTTATCCTTCTTTCTATCCTTATCACTATCTTTTTTCCTTTTGCCGGAACTTTTCTTATCGTCATCTTTGGCAGTCGATTCTTTAGGTTCAGCTTCGTTCTTGGTAGGCTCTTTGGACTCATCGCCGTCTTCTTTCACATCCTTCCACTGTCCATCGGCCTCGAAATCCAGTTGCTCATTATCCTCGGCTAGTGTGGGAGCAGTTGTCGTTTTGTCTGCTCGTTCTCCGTCCTCTTCAGTATCGCTCTTGTCATTAGCTTTGCTTGCATTAGGTCCATTCTCAGCTAATTCACGCTTTTCGGGCGTTGTGCGATTACTTGTTGGCGTCTTTTTGTTCGAAGTCTCTTCAGCAATACTTTCGAGGTCTGAAACATCTGATAGATCCTCGTGGCCCTCCTGACTGGATACTTTGGCACGCAACTCATCTATGTCCATTTCGTCATCAGACACTTGCTCTCTATCCAGCTCACCATCGCTGTCACTGCGTGGCGAGAGAGGCTCCTTTTCCATCCTCATCGGACCACGTGGTGATTTCGGTGTACTGCGTCCCGACCTATGTTATTAGAATAATCGTTACATTAACATGTACTATTTTTTTTTACCCTTGTGGTAATAGCTTTCACGTGGGCAGGGTGGGGGGATAGAATACATCGTTGAAATGATTCAAACTTTTTTTCAAATTAATTATTTGATTCATCCACGAAAAAGTTTCTAACGTACATCAATTAAATCTGCTGATGAAGTTTATTGTTATTTTTTTCTTAAACATCGCTGAATTAAGGTAGAAACATAGACAATGTTATTCAGCAGATGATAATAACGTTAAATAGTGCTAAATAATATCATTCAATGCGAATCAAAGATTGTCCAAGTATCGATCTGTCGAGGATCATTACTAGGCTTCTTTTGAGAATGCAAGAAGGCGAATGGACTCGTAGTTCTCTTTAATCGTCTACAAATATCAATGAGTGCAATGCAGAAGAAAGAGCCGCACGCTTGTTGAACAACGAAGCACGCAATGTAACTTAAAGCTATTGATTTTCTTCCGCGACGAAGCCGGTTCACTCAATAATGATATTAGAGTGAGCATTTGATTCGACGGGAGTAAATGAAAAATAAAAATGTCGGCATGGTTATACGCGCGAATGTTGAGAGAAAAAAAAATGATGAAATTACCCGATAGGCGAATGGGGCGAGCTGCGGTGGGAGTCGGGTGAGCCGACCTCGGACACGTCCGACTTGGGAGAGGCTGGCGTGTCGTCGACGTGCGGACAAGCGGGGCTGGACTTGGCGTCGTCGCCTGACTCGGCGTACTGGTAATTTTTGGGCGAGTGGGGGCACGAGCCGTGGCCGTCCGAGCCGTCGTCGCTTGCCTCGGAGGCGGGTGAAGCCGGCCCGTCGTATTCCTCTCTGTCGTCCGGGTGGCTCGAGGCCGGCGACTTGGGCTGCGAGTCCGGAGACTTGGGCTGCGAGTCCGGCGACTTGGGCTGCGAGTCCGGAGAGGCCGGGGCCGAGTCCAAGGGCGAGGCAGGGCCCAATTGCTCGGGGGAGGCTGGCCCCGAGGCCGGCGACTTGCTCCTGGAGGAGAGCGAGCCATCGTCCGGGCTTAAAGCGGAGGCAGGACCACCGCCCTCGACAGCCCTGCGCTCCTCTCCGTTGCTCTCCGAGGAGGAGCTCTCTGATCCGGAGTCCGACATGGTCCACTCAGTTCAGCCTGCAAGCAGTTCGTTAACACTTAGCCGGGCCTTATAGTTCAGCGCCCGCAATACAGGCCACTTTCGCACCCTTTGTAACGCACTGCGCCGACTTTTTCATCTTTCATTATCGTCTAGTGAGTGAATATTGAGATGAGAGCTCGAACAGCTGGCTAAGGACACATCCGCCCCAGTATATATACCTGCATGTTTATATGCATTTACACATACGTATATACATACATATATATCATTCGTTAGCCTTGCGACGCTCACGTGCGTTTACGCTGTTATACAGACAGTTATTTTCATTTCATAGATATTATTATTGGGAACGTGTTATTGAAGTTGGGGTAGCGTAGCCACTGAATATTATATCGAATCACGCGGCTCCGCACCCAAAGTTCAATTGCGTATACACATGTATGTGACGAATCGGCGAAAGGCACATTCGCCGATTTCCAAGTGTTTGAGCTCTGTGATATAACAGTAATTTGATGAGTGATGGGGTATTAGCCTATGTTACACGTTATTTCATACAAAGTCATTGGATTGTCGAATCTATGACTATGAGTCGGAGATTGTTGCTTATTTTTTTTTTTGTTGTTGGTTTTAAATTCTGATTCAAGTACTCACTGAGGTGTATTATTTAATAAGCCACACTGATTGGCTGGCTGGTTGGGCTTACCTGTGTCGATAATAGCCCATGCGGTACTCGCTCTTGATGTTGTAACGCACAAATATGTTTCAACGAGCATGTCAACACGTGAAACTTTTTCTCGTGCTCTGACTCGTAACGAACTCGCAAACTCAAACTCGCGCATTACTGATACTGACTCAAACTTTGACTTTTACTAACATGTTCATATTTCGAACAAACTTTTTCAAAATAAACTCCCGATAACTTGGCCGAAACTTACGGACTCTACGACTTTTTCGCAGCACCGTCTCTTGTAAACTCCAAGTTTTTCCGTACTTTCAAACTATGGTTTTTCCCAGTATACTTGGAGAAAACTTTTTGTTTCTCATAGAGCACAACACAAACTACATCGACATACCGAAACTCAAACTGTAAACTCATACTTTTTGCACTAGGATGTTTCATAGCGAGCGAACTTTTTAGAACCTGAAAGAATGGTTTTTGGAAGTGCGAAAAAGTAGACTGAATTAAGGAAGCAAACCAGAAGCTGTAAGATAGAAGGTATGTAATAAAGTTATCTTGAAAGAAACTCATGTGAGATTGTTAGTAGGGAGGATCCAAGTTAAATAAAATGGAATATTTTTAATGAAGCGGAAATTAAGGAATATGATCTTAGTTGCAGCAATTAGAAATTGAAATTTTTTTTAAATATCATCACATTATTGTAGTTGGTATGATTTGTTACTCAAAACTAATGATATTTCTCAATCCAAATATTCAATTTATTCATTTACATGACTCTGGTGCACCATTAATTTTCAAAATAAAACAAGCGTGGAAGAGTGAAGAGTTCTCAATATCATACACTGATGATAAAGTATTTGCTCAAAGGAGGTTATATCTACAATCTTAATGAATTAATATTGAAATGCTCTCTCCAGTATGTTGCAATTAGTTATTAATCAGTACTCTAATGTATTGTGCGAGTATTACTATATTCAAAGATAAATCACAAAATATTATTTGATTTCCATTTGAAACTTCCATGTTCAAACAGCATATGCAATTACATTCCTGAGTGGTAGGTAATCATTGATGCTAACGCAATAATCATGATTGATTTTTTAAAAACATTAAATAAACCAAAACACTTTTTATTTTGTCATTTGTATTCTGGGAAGAATTATAACATGAACACGATGAAATATGAGAATTGAGTATTTCATATGATAAACAAAGTGGTTGTAACAACGCACAGGGATTGGTTACATAAGCAAAAAATTTATTGTCTCCTACTCTCAAACATGGTTTAATTGATAATAGGTTGAATTTACAAGCATCAACGCAGTGCTTCATTTGAAGACGCATTCAAGTCAGTCAGAAATTGGAGAATCCAATGGATACAGCGATTAAATTTAAAAAAATGACCTAGAATTGAATATGTCACAACACTTTCAGTAAAACAATCATCAAACAAGTTGTGAAAAAGTATATGTGAAAGTAAAATGCAGAGAGAGAGAGAGAGAGAGTAGTCTCCAAAGGACTAACGTAAAATCAATAATTTCGTCTTTATCAAGTGAAAGTGAGCAGATGGATGATTTTAGAAAGCCCTTGGAACTAAGGGGGAGAGCTAGAGGGCTTGGGCATGTTGTTAGACGTATACGGCACGAATTGCGTGAATCAAAACTTGCTGCAAATGAGGTTTAGAGTAGGTACGCGGAGGAGCGGCTGCGCGAAATGCGCAGTCACCGGCGGCGTAGACGCACGTATTATCAGCGACGCGGTGCGCGAGCTCGCCGAGTAAAAAAAACGGCAAAGCTCCGGTATGAGGGAGAGAGAGAAAGAGAGAAAAGAGAGCGTCTCTGTCGCTTTGGTGAGCTCGCTCGTACCTAGGGAAAGAGGCAGAGGAGGCATATACTGTGTCAATAAGAACCGAGCTGTGCGTGTACATACATACATATATACAAGAACACAATGTCGGCTCAACTGTGCGGATATGTATGTATACCTACACAATAAGCGCAGCGAGAGCGACGGCTCGCGGCGCGTGTATGTGTGCCTATATACAGCCGCCCAGACAGACGCGCCAGCGGCCCTCGGGATGCAGGTATGAAGAAATAGACTGGAAGCAATGATAAGTTGAAATTCACGAAGGTAGACAGACAGAGACAGAGAGACAGAGAGAGATAGAGAGGGGGGGGGAGGGAGAGAAGGGGCGAGGAGAGGACGATGGTCGAGATGGAGGTTAAGTACGTTACCTTGATCTCGGCGAGGCTGGGGCGGCTGAGCCAGCGGATGCCAGGGCGCTGCTGCACAGACTGCGGCACCCCTATCGATCTTTCAAGCGGCTTTTCGGCTGCTCAAAAACCGACAGTCTCTTGCTCTCCACTGTTTCACGTCACCCTCTCGACTGCGGGGGTGGACGGTCTGAAACGCCTGGCTGCCTCGCTGCCGTGTGTGTATGGTGGGCGCGTGCGGCGACGAGCTGCGCCGACGCCGGACACGCCGCGCACTGCAAAATCCCGACGGCGACAAAACAGTCTTGCCAATCTGATTTTGCTCGTGTATATATATGTATATATGTATATGTATATATACATAGCTCAGACTGCACTATACCGCGCTGTTCGATTTTATAACGGGCGCTTTTATAACTCCGGACTCCGGTCGCCTCAAATGATGATTGAGTGCTTACCGGAGCCCGGGGACACGCAGTCGTTTCGGTTTGGTCCTAAGGGAATTGCTAATTTTTTTGAAAGCATAATGATATTGATTATTACAAATAGACTGATGGGTGAAAACTTGCTATTGATTGGATTCTTTTCCCTGCAGACAGACTAGCCATTTAAATAATTGATTAAATGTACTTCTCAAATCAATAAGCAGTTTATTTGATTAATAGAAAATAAAGGATGAGTGGAACCGGAGTTAATTAAAAGAAAAGTCCATTAAGCTTTGCAATCAAATAGCCACTTTATATTTCCATTAATAATTACACATAACAGACTTGACGAAACAAAATAATAACAGCAACCATTGTATGATTGTAGTCACTAGTACTTTTACCGGTTATGTACAGTAATAAATCAACTTAATTTGTATACAAGTTACAAATCATATATGTACACAAAAGAGCATAGCTGAAAGCTTGTATATATATAAATTAATTAGTTTTGCGCGAAAAAATTTTTAGAATCATGTATATATCATATAAATATATATATAGAGATATTTATATTTTTATTTATAAATAATATGCATAATTGACTAACTTTCCCTAAAAATGGGATACAATTATAAACTTTCGTGTAAAAGACCTCTTGATTCGACAGATAACAAATTGTTCGATATACAATCGCTCACATTATCGCGATTGTTTCGTATGTATACAGTTGCAAAAAGCATTTCAAGAAGAAATCTTGACGCAATTTCTTAGATAGAAAAAAAAATACAGCCAGATGCTACCAAGAATATTTACTTTCTTCATCTTTGCTGTATGTATTAATGACGATTGTATAGAGCCGAGAATCAAAGCTTTTGTATAGTTATTTGTATAAAAAGTCTTCACTAAGTGCTAAATTGGTAAATGCGGAATGTGCACTTTGCTGGAATGTGTTGGGGGAATACTGATGGCCACGAGGTCACCAAAAGCTGCAACTCAGTCACTCCATGATTGTAGCTTCTCTTATGGTAGTTGTTCGACGTAATTTTTCGGTATCAACCCAGTTTTACCATTCAGAGTGCCAACTAACCAGCCTGGTTCACTTGAAGGTTGCACTGTAATGGAATTTCGGTACATCATTATACATACTGTTCGGATCATTACAGGATATGAAAAATATTAATTTTAAGTATGGTTACCATTTGTGATAATCTGATTCGGCTCGAATGACAACTCTCCAACACTTTCTGCCATGCAAGCATAAAGCGTCCGTACCCTCCTACGAGAAAACGAAGGATTTAATTCATTTTCTAAACTGTAATAGCTCTTTTAGATGAGTATGAGAGCACCATAACACTTACCAAATTCCCGAACCAGGACTGGAACGACCACTACTAGGGGATGTATTAACTCTGCAAATATGAGAGATTCAAATTAATCTTTCTGAATAATCAGATAAAGTTGATAATGATTTTAATATTACCAATTACTTACAAAGACATAATTGGATTACCACGAGGTGGATAATTAAAATGCGTATTAACTAGCATCGAGTCTCGTTTCTGTTTAACAGGTACACCAGAAGAACTAAGATATGGTGGTGGATCACTAGCTATTGATTCACTGGAACTGCTTGTGTTCCCACTTCCTGAAACTATAATAAAATTGATAAAAACTTTATTATTGAAGACTTATTCAATCTGTAGAAAATATACCAACCTCTCTCTGTTGAATGATACATGAAATTAGCATTACGATTTTTCAAACGAGCAATATGACTGTCGGCAAACATAGGCATTCGATGACTAGGGTGTTCTGTTTCTTGATAATCCTCGCCATTTTTTTGGTCCGCATCAATTAATGGCATTTTAGAACTAACCGGTAACGTATTACCATCATAGTATGTTCTCGTTATTTCCTATTAAAAAAAAATTATGTGTCATAAATCATAGCAGGTTCATTTTACTCAGAGTATTTTACAATCCCTATTCTAATTGTCTAGTGTTAATGAAGCTATTTTAATTTGAATAAAGCTAAACGAATGGCGTTGTTAAAAATGTAAGAATAAAAAAATATTGATTTTTACCTGCACCGTAGCTGGAACCACAGTGTGCACCGAATAGCATGGCAAATGAACAGCTCCGTTTCCCGTGACACCTTGTGGTTGCGGCTGTTGCGGCGACTGCTGCTGCTGGATCAATTGCTGCTGGGGTAATTGCTGATCTTCTTTATCGTCCGTTCGTGGTGAGTTTGTTATTGCGAGATTTGGCCCGGTGTTCGGCAATGAGTCTTGTGGTGGACCTGCTTTTATTCTTTCACAATTTTCTATCAGTATTTCGACCACTATGTTATAAAATTTTATATCCATGATTGATGCAACAGTTTCCTCTTCGGGTCTCAATAATGTTGGTCCGAAACAGACTGCCAGATTGCCAACTGTCATGAGATTTTTATCACATTTTTTCGCAACTCTACAATAAAAAGAGAACGGAAAATTAATTCAATTTTTTTTTAAATCTAAAATGGGACTGGGTGCTTCAGAACTTAAATAACATTTTTATCAAATACCAGTTACCAATTGATTTAGTGGATAATCAATTATACAAAATTTCAACTTGCAACAAAGTCAACAATATTATTATTTATAAAATATTTATAAAACCATAGACGAAAATAATGGAAAATGTTTCAAAATATAGGAATCAGAAACTAGAAAAAATACATATTAAAATAAACAAGATTAAAAATAAACATTAAAAAAAAATCGATGAAAGAGTTTAATGATTCATTAATGAATCATAAGATGGACTATTTAGTAAATGGCCTGGATAATTACTTGCGAAGATGATTAATTAGCAATAAAAGAACGTTGCAGTTAGGCTTTGGAAGACGATACACAAGTATGTGTATGTCATTGATACGCATTTCCTTTGATTCTTGTTCTGAAAGAAAAAAAATTAATAAAGTGGTGAAATTGATAAATTTATCACTATCTTCTTTCGACAATCCTTACTTGCTGCAGCTATGAAACTGTCATAGTATCGAAAAGTCATAAGGGGTTCAGAAAGAGTTCTTAGGTAGGTTTTTAAAGCACTAGTGATTGTTTTGCTTTCCCACTCATAACGATTATCTAAATTTAATTTTTCTAATTTCCTTCTGTCTAGGCCCATAGCTAGTAATTTATTTACTTTAGATGCTACACCAACTACTCGATAAAGTCCTTGCTCCTCTAAGCCTGAAAATAATGAACCCGTGAATTCTCAATCTAATAAATACATATATATATGTATAGAATAGAATTAGTTCAAACCTCTATCTTCTAGAACTTTAATGCACTTTGAAATAAACATAAGACCAGTCGAATCAATCACGTTTTCATCAGGCTTTGCCAGTGGACCTTGCAAAGCAGGAACAGGTTCTCGACCATCCATAGCATCCATCCAAGTTTTTCTATCGTTTTCTGATAAAGCTTGGAATGTGTAAACAATACCAGGCCTAAGAGTTTTTAATAAACGTTAAATACAATTATAAAACATCATCAAAGTTGTAAATTAATAAAAAAAATTGATGAAAAATTGATGAAAGCGTTTTATTTTCCACAGAAACTAACCTTCCTACAGCTGTAATATCAAAGCAGAATCGTTTTTCTATAGACTCAGACATGCGTCGAACGCAGGATGCCAGAGTAAAAGTATCTTTACTGCTCTGTAAGGAAAGAATATATCCTATTTACATGATGATTCTCTAGGAATTATAAAAATTGAATTTAATATTTTATAACTTACGAATTTGCCTGTGAGTTGATTATATGGTATCATAGTAAATTCTTTCTTATCTTTTTGATATGTGCAGTATTGTTTAGTCCAAGTAGTTCCAAAAGCCTCTAAAAATTCAATTCAAGATGATTTTTGTTCTTTTTTTACCAATTTTAAATATTCTTATTTGTCAATATGATCTTGCGGACCAAATGGGGAAAAGTTATGTTGATTGAAAACATTTTAGCATAACAATTTCCAAAGAATGGCAATAGAAGACTGATGTGTTTGGAAAGAATTTGTGCTACTTACTCTTTTCCATAAGGAACAAATAACCTTCTCTGGTGTATAGTTTATTAGGGCCACTTTCGATTGCAGACTAAAAACGGTAATTAAAGTAGTCAAATTTATGAAAAAAAAATTATAATCTATTAAGAATTAATCTACGAAGTTTATTATTTTACTAATCAATCGAATTGAAACGAAATATTTGTGCATTTCATGTATGTAATTTGATATATACTTTCGAAAAGTACCCGAATTTGAATAATGCAATAGTAGCTAAAATCAAGTACATACCTTTTTTACGTCCTTCATTTTATTCATAAGCGACTCGGTTTTATCCCGCGTAGCATCGAAATTCTCTCTAGTCTTATAAAACACACACACACGCAAAATTAGAAATTAGTATAATTAGATAAGCAAGCAGTTATTTTAGCAAAAACAAAGTTTATTAGCTTATATTCTTGATTATTAATTGAATAAGATACAATAAATGTTCTTCAAAAAAATTTAATGAACACAAATCAAATGTAATAGTAAATGTTAAAAGTTTTGGAAGTTTATTCTGAGAATACATCATTAAAAAGTTTACACATGATCTTTGTTAAAACACAACATTATTCCAACACCGAAGAGTTCAAGATTTTATGAAGTTAATCAACTTATTTGACTGATAGCAAGAGAAATATTTCATTTAATATTCAATACAATGAAATCTCAAATTACAAATTCAATGCTTGCAGAAGATCATTTAGAACATATAAATAAAAAAATCTATTCAACCAACCTTTTGTATTTTAAGTTGCAGTTCAGTCATGTAGGGTTTAAAATCTTTAGCGACTTCGTGTCCTTGATGATAGAATGTAAGCCAACCAAACATGAAACCCAATAACTGAAATGATAAATCATCATTTTTAAATAATATGCTCAATTTTTTTCATAATCCATATAAAAATTTTAAATACACACTGTTTCTACAAACTCAAACTTCTTTCGTTCTTGAACTTCTTGTAACAGAAATACATATTCTAAACTTGCTTGACAAAAGTGCCTTTCGGCCATGTCCAGTGTCGCATCCGCCTAATAATAAAAAAAATAAATGAAATTATGTTTGTTTATATTTTTATCATGTATTTAATACATGAAAATTAATGAAACTAATAACATTCCCAACTGCAAGTTTTCAGTTATAAAATTCAAAGGAGATAAAAAATTACTTATCAATATATAAAATATTAATTCTTTAATTCATATTATTTTGAAAGTTTGATTTCTCTTTTATTCTAACTTTAATTCATGCATATGGGTTCTGTTCTGTATCCTATCAATGACTTTCTGTCTCACATATGTGCTCTGAAATCAGAGTCAAATTGCATTATGTAATCTACTCAATACAAGCTTGACATACCTCTTGAAGAACATTGTCTTGTTTCTTTGTAGAAAGATTCAAATAACGTTCTTGACTTTGGCAAAATTTAACTGTTTGTTTTTCAAACTTCTTTTTTCCTTCCTGAAAATTAGCCACATGAATTTCAGTTTCGATCAACATAGCCATAGAAATGACAAAAAATTAATTAATTACCTTTACTCCACCTATATGTGTCTTTCTAAATGTTTCTAACGGCAGTATTATCTGATCGTATGCACGTTCCAGCTAGAAATATATTTAAATGGTCACAAAATTCGTTTTTTACACATTAAAATTAGAAAACTAACAAACAGTTACAATTTTAAAAATCACACAATCTTGAGATATTTGAGTGATCTTAAATTAACTGATGGAAGAAATTTCTGTAGGAATTTAAAACTACATTGAATAATCAAGGAATTATATTGATTTATAAGATGGTCTACACCAATTCTGAATGTTGTAGTTGTATTTTCCTAGAACAATTTCCAAATCAGAAATTCTCTAATCAAAACAATATTAAACTATGATAATAACTAATTCATTCCATGAAAAACTATGGAAAGTTCAAAGGGGAGAGTAAACTTTTCAAAATGTACTGGATGTTTAAATTCAATACTCAAATGATGAATTAAGAATTATAAATGAGAAATATTTCCAACAGTTCTCAGCAAACATTTATAAAAACTGAATGCAAATTTGATAAATATTTATAAGTCAAAAAGTTAAATACTTTTGTCAAAAAAAAGGATCTATAATCTACAGTCTAGCTGTCAATTTGTAGTAGTAAAATCTTCTCAACAGCAAAAAATACATACAGTCAAAAATGGAAACAGTTCAAAATTCAACTTCTGTATAAAAATTGAAAAATGTATACAAATGTATACAACAATTCTTGGATTTTAAATAAATTTTTCAGTCAATGACTACTTTTCTAATTGCAAACAAGTAATGAATAGTCTGTCTGTCTCGTGTGTCATAAATATGAGAATAGTTTGCATGGTAAGTGAATAAACTTATTTTTTATTATAAATCAGATCAATTTTGATTCCTTTTAGAAAGTTTCAATGATAAATATAAAAAATAACATTCAAAATTGTAATTGATTTTTTTATAGTCTGTATTCATTGTTCTATTATGAAATACTATAAAATTCTGTATAGTCTGTAAGTGTGAAGGATTGAAGTTGTTACTTGAAAAAGTATATTAGTCAAAACGTGTGTAACAAGAGAATGTTAAAAGTGTACTGTGAGAGAAACAACAGTGAAAACACACTAAGAAAGTAATAGTTGTCTTTACCACTGACTCACTCTGTTATCCTTTGTGAAAATAAAAGAAATTTCATCAATAAGCATTTGAGTGTTGTGAGTTTATTTTTCGTAGAATGAAATATTGAATGCAGAAAAATTACAGCTTTGCTAATGTGCTAAGTTTGTGCATACCATGCGATCACGCTCGTCTTCGATCAACGCAATGAGTTTACCAAATTCCTTCAGGCTTTGGGATATGTGTATTTCATCTTCAGTTTGAGTTTCACCAATACATTCAAAACTGAAGTTTTGCAATGTCTTCGAAAATGCCCTCTGAGCTCGGGACAGATCTGTAACATAGTGCATTACATAATGAATTTTGTGATTGCACTTTAAATCCCTTAAAAAACTTGAAAGAACGTAAAGTTCATTTTCAAGAATTCAAATCTATATTGTTTATCAATTGGAGCCAAAGGATTCGACACAAAAATTGTATGATTATTTTGAATGTATATATGAGTTTCTACAGGAAACCTTCCAAGAATAAATAAGTTTTGTTCCAATACATTAAACCTAAGCTCTCATGTAATTATTAAATTGATTTACTTTCATGGCAATGAGTATGATACTTGATAGATTCAATCACGAGATGATACTGTTTGACAGTTTATCAAGATAAGGAACGGTCTAACTGCGATAACAAAAGTGAATTTGGGGAATTGTTAGCTCATATAAATATTGAATTTCTTTCAGCCATTTATTAAAAATCTATTGATCTTTAAAGTGACTTCAACTGACTGTTCATAACTTCATGATCATATTACAAACAGGTACCTAGACATCTGTTTTGCAAATGAAGATATATTTGAGACTGTTCAATCATTTGAATGATCTAGAATCATTCAAATCATTTTTCTCAAAATTATAAGACATGTACACCTTCTATATTATAGAAATATAAATTAATCAACTCCATGAAAATCTCATTTGAAATTCAATTGTGAATTTAAAATAGGTTTGTATTTGTGATACAGAGTAAAGATCTGTAGATCAAATTTTACCAACACCATTATTTTTAACTGCAAGTTTAAGTTTATTAAATTTTCATAGTTCAATGCAATTACATTATTGAGTCTATTAGATGACATTGAACACTTGTAAGAGAGCTTACTAAATGATATTTTATAAAGTTTTTTGAAAATCTTAAAACCCTAATCAAAATCTGACTCCCTCAGTCTTTATATTATGATTAGAAAAAAGTATAAAAATGTATTAATTCACAATGTCTTTTTATTGATGATTATTTTATTATTAATCTGATGAAAGAAAATGAACTGTTTTATAATTAATGAGTTAGCATTATTACAGTACAAATGAAAATTATCACTGCTTTTTTATTTGGGGATTATTATAAATCGTTAATATAATAAAATGTTATCCATCATGCTCATCATAAAATTACTAATGAAATAGGTAGAAAAGTATATATTCATAAAATAACATGCTTTTAATCGTGATTTTCTTGAAGATATACAAGATATACATTTGTAATAAGGTAACAATGCAATCATTTTCATTCTTGGATTTCAATACTGCTGTTTTTCTTCATGACAGCGCTAAAGTACTAATGTTTGAAAGCTACATAGCGCTGTGAATTTCCATTGACTAAAACAAACATTGTCTCGTCACATGATGTGGGTAATCAGAAAACTCGATCGAGACAAGAGTTTCATCAGACAGAAAGCTATCAAACAGTATCAAATGCTAGTAATACAGCGATGTGTATAAACAGCAGCCGGGCAAACTGAGAACAAGCATGAATGCGCAGGGAGTAAAATGTGAGAGCTAATCGCAACAGAGACAGGCAGTAAGCTAGAATGAATGCGCAGTGACATAATTGTTATCAGGAAGCGTGAGCATGCATGCATACTGAATAGAAAAAACACGAAGAGCAGAGGGAGTAGGCGGTTTGAATGAGCATGACCTCGGTAGGGTGTGCAAGCGCAAGCAGCTGCAGCAAAATGAGGTGCAGTTAAAGATACGGAAAGAGAGAAAGAGAGAGACAGAGAGAGAGAGAGAGATGAGTGAGACAGGTGGATGCAGCTGAGAGTAGGTGAGTTACGAACTTTTAGCAGCTGAGAGGAGATCCTTGACCTCCTTGATAAGGCGCTTGATCTGCTGGCTGGTGTTGTCGAGCTCGCGCTCGTGGTAGTGCAGATTCTCGCGGAAGTAGGGGCTGTCCGTGAGGCAATCGGTGAACTCGAGCGGCTTGAGACCAACACCCATGTTACTTAGCGGGCGCTCCCGATGAGGTAGGCTGGCTAAGGTGCCGCCACTCCCGAGCAGGCAGGCTCACGTGCATGGGTCAGATCACTCTCTACGCTCGACGGCTTTATAGGCTTGCAGTCCGCGCGCGCTTGCACCGATGCAGCGTCCCTCTCCTGTAGTCAGCGTTATATTTACTGCCTATAGCTCAGCACCTCGAGCATGGCCAGCTCAGCACTACCTCGCACGGCTGCTGCTGCTGCTGCTGCTTTCACTTCACTATACTTATATGCTGCGCTTCGATTCCGATGCTGCTGCTGCTGCTGCGCTGATGCTATACTGCACTTATAACAGACGCTCGCCAGCGTCCTCGGCTACTGCTGCTGTTGCTGCTGCTTCCCCGCTCCGAACTACTCGAACACTCCTTCACAATCTTGCACTCAACACTAAACACGCATCAGCAGCAGCTCCGACTCTCCAATTCGCTCGGCTCCTGCGCTGTGCCTATTACATTATTCGCCACCACCGCGGCGGCTTGTCGACTCGCGCTTTCTTTATCTATCTCTCTCTCGCTCGCTCATCTGCGCTCGATTGGCGTGCGCGAGAAGGGGGAGAGAGAGCTGTGCGCTATATAGTATATACGCGTATATATATATATATATGTTTGTTTGCGATGCGAGGCGAGCCGAGTGACGATTGACGTATACGGGGCCGTGCGGTGACGAGCGCTTACACCTGCAATTACCGTCATCCCACTCGGTAACCTCGTTGTCAACAACTCGCACCCGGATTTTATCTTTATGTCCCAATAATTATCGATCTCCATATTATTCATCTTAATCTGATGATGATTCTGCTCTGATTTTGTCAATTACGACGACATTCAAGAATTTTCCACGTCACTTAGCGTCAGTTTCGATTCTTCCCCAAGAATCATATAAATTCGTAGAATTTACACGTAGCAAATCAAAACACTTTTCTCAAGGACATTCCAAACTACTGCATTCCCAAAATATTTATCAGTAGATAACATTTTTATGGGAGCGTGTGTGTATAAATAGATTCATAGCGCCACGTTTCTCCTGATGACTGGAAAGAAACTTACCTTTACTCAAAATGCACCTCAAATCGTATTGGCCGCTTCCTTCCATCTCGTATAGTGTCTCATCGATATTTATCGATAGTCGTTGAAAAAGCTTGCAAACGTGGCTGATTGGTGCAGTGATGGAAAACCGATAAGGTTATAACTTCAGACTGTTGCTCAGCATTGTCCAGATGAGGGAGAGGTTGTGGCGGCTGCCTAGGTCAAAATCATCATGTCGAATGTCGGTCTTGTCAAATCTTTAGATATTGATCAATTAATAAAAATGTAGGTTAATTCATAATTCACACAAATGTTAGATGTAAAAAAAGTTCCATTTTTCATTTGGACCCTTGACCAGAAAATAAATTACAAAATCGATTGCTGTTGATTATTTTATATTTCACCGATAAAGGAAAGACGTATTTCAGTAGATATGATTTTAGTACAGTCGATTTTCAAGAGTAAAACAGAATTCACGCTTTGTTTGCGAACAACCCCATTGTCCAGATAGTCCAGATTGACGATTAAAATCTGCAACGTACAACATTTTTGGATATCTGATGAGGTTGATAACCAGATCTGTTTATGTATGTAATTTGTAGACTGGATGCAATCATAACATCAACATGCGTATTAGTATATCTAACCTCCAAATGCTATGTTATTTATTTTCGAGGCTTAGGTCTTGTTGAATTGATATAAGAATAGAATTCGATACATAAGAAGTCATTGGTGGCCCTAATAAGGGCCGATTGGTATTGTGTGTGGGTCGATGGAGGGTAATTTAACCGCCGAATCCGTAAAGGGTGCGGCCTTGTCTCTTCAGAGCGTAGACAACGTCCATGGCTGTGACGGTCTTCCTCTTGGCGTGCTCGGTGTAGGTGACGGCATCACGGATGACGTTCTCAAGGAACACCTTCAGGACACCACGAGTTTCCTCGTATATGAGTCCGGAGATGCGCTTGACCCCACCACGACGAGCCAGACGACGGATGGCGGGTTTGGTGATGCCCTGGATGTTATCACGCAACACCTTACGATGGCGCTTGGCTCCTCCCTTTCCTAATCCTTTTCCTCCCTTACCACGGCCAGTCATGATTTCGCAAATTTAGACGTTAGGTTGACTGTGCCAAAACAGCCACTGATGCAAAAATTTTAAACGGTCTTACTTTTATGCTCTCCGTGGCGCAATTTCTCCCACTCTGAAGCATAGCGCTCCGTTGCGTCTCCCCTCTATCAATTCATGAGCCAATCAAAGGCGTCTCAATTTTGTTTTGAAATTCTATTCATTTTGGATTTGTCAGATACATCGAGTGCTTATATTTAGTTACAATGTTAGATAATGAGATGTTTATTTAATTCGTAAAACCTTAATTCGATTACAATCAGTTGGTCGTTTACTTGCTAGGCATTGTGGGAGTGGTTACTTTATTTGGTAATATATATTATGAAAAAATTTGAAAAAAAAACATTGAATTTGGGTATGATGATATATTCCTTATTCTAGAAGTACTTTACTCTATAATTATTTCACTTCTTTACAACTTCATTTACTTAAAATAGTTTATTAATATTGTCGCGTCACGAATTAAAATCCTTAATTTATTTCAAATCTAATCATTTATTATTTATAATAACTTATATTCGGTAACGACATGTACATACATACCGATGCACGAAAACAATCGGATTTAAAATATTCCCCATTCGACTAATATGCTAATTGCATATCATTACGGTTCACGCCGATTTTCCCCATAATTATTGTTGTCCGTTATACCCCAGCGTCGGAGGGTCACTTACCTGCAGCCCTCGCATCCCTTCTCCTCTCCAACAATAAACATTCCTGAACTCGTTCCGATTCGTCCATTTAAGCAACCCCCAAAAACTATTTGACCAATCGTGAAGTTTCCCACCCACTATTTTCCCTTCTATAAACTTGAAGTGCAGCGGCAGGAACCTCACTCGGGATATAACCGTCGAGCAGAGAGCTACAGCTCTGCTCTCTCAACATGTAACTAGTATAGGTGTTAGTAAATAAAATGATAGTGTTGAAAATTCGATTTTTGCACCAAGTCCAAGAGTCACACACTAACTACAAAAAGTGTGTGACGTGAGGCCAACAAAGTTTGCCTTCGTGCCACACTGTATCGAAGGCTTTTTCTATATCTAATAGTAACATGGCAGTATGTTTATTCGTGTTGAAGTTACTACTTATAATATTAGTTATTCTCGCGAGCTGCTGAACTGTGCTTCGATTTGGTCGAAACCCGAATTGCTCATTAATGAGATCGGGAGATTCCTTTTCGCATTGCTGCATTCGATTGAGGATGATTTTTTCAAAGATTTTACTGATAGTTGGTGGCAGGCTCATCGGCCTATACCTTTGAGCAACTTGCCATCTTTACCAGGTTTTCGAAAGGCTAAAATGTCTGCTAATTTCCAGTATTTGTGAAAGTAGGAGTGTGAAGCAGGCGTTAAAAATATTGGGCAGAAGCATTAAAGCTCTTCTTGGTAAGTATTTCAGTATTATGCAGCCGCTTGGGAAGGGCTGTCTTCGGTTTGGTTTTTCGCTTGATGTGACATCTCTGTACTGTTTTCTGTCAGTTAATTTTTAAAACCGACATCAAGATTCGCATCCGCACGATGTTTTGCTTCAACTATTTTTCTTCAGTATTGCGGTACACTCGATACTCACCAGTTTTGCATTCCAGTAGATTATTTCGAGACCTTTAGTTTTGTTTCTCATTATTGTCCACTATGTTTTGTTTTGAAAATCTATTTATTCTGTCTTTTGTATACATCGAGAACTTATATCTAGTTACAATGCGCTAATATGAGGTATAATTTCGGCTCCTAGTTTACACTTTAATCCGAATACAATTTGTTTATAACAATCTTGCTAATTTATAAATTAGCCCTTTATGCCACACAGTGTCGAAGGCTTTTTCAATGTCTAGTAATAACATGTCGGTGCACTTATTGGTGTTAAAGTTATTATTACTGATAATATTTGTGATTCTTGCTAGCTGTTGTATTGTGCTTCTATTTGGCCTGAAACCAAATTGCTCATCTATTAGCTTAGGAATTTGTTTTTCATTTGCATGAATTCTGTTTAGAATAATTTTTTCAAAGATTTTACTTAAGGTAGTTAATAAGCTTATGGGTCTGTAGTTTTGAGGGAATTTATTGTCTCTTCCTGGTTTTGGGAAAGCTAGAATATCGGCTACCTTCCAATATTCCGGGAAATATGAGTATTTGAAACAGGCATTAAAAATGTTGGTTAGTAGTACTGTTGCTTTACTTGGTAAATATTTGAGGATAATGTTTTGCATGCCGTCTCTGCCTGGGGCTTTTTTTGATTTGATGTTTTTTATTGCGCTTTTTATTTCGCGGGGGGTAACAAATTTGATATCGTTTAAGCTAGTTGGTGTAGGGTCGTAGGCCCTCCTCAGCCGTACCTTTCGGCTGCGAACGAGTATTTTCGCGTCGTTCGTAAATTAATAAAAAGTTTTTAAACACTGTTTGTAGGGAAAAAGCCTCGGCATAAAAAACCCTCTTTTATTTTGAACTTTACATCAATTGTACATTAACTCAAGAAATTAATACTAAATACATAAGCGCTTATGAATCGAACGGTAATTTTACGCGTCGCGATGTGCTTAGTACAGCACATACGCGCCAGAATGGTTTATAGATCTCGTGTGCATACGCGCAAAGCCTGGTAAAGGGCTAGGTCAAGTTGACTTGACGCTTATTGAGATTAAAAATCTCGTATGCGTTTTTTGTAAAGTGGAAATCTAATCGATTCGATAATCGCGGATATACGCTTCTAGAGACCCATGCGCGACTGAGTCTGTGAAAAGAGATGATTTTCTTGTATTCAGTTCGTACTTTTTTGTTATTTTGCGAATTCCCTTCATTTTCTGTCAAATGATGGACTTTCTCAAAATTTCTAGCAAGAGCCTGTGCTTTTTACTAACAATGGCTAATATTTCGGATTCACTTTGTCAGTTTTCCAGTCTTTGGTTTAGACGTAATATTGTTTTTAAAAGTTTATTCATATGGTACAATCTGTTAAATTTTTCTATTTCTTCTAATAATTGTTGAATTCCAGAACTTTACTGAAATTAGATGTTGGTGCGGGAGCTTCAATGAATTGGGCAGTTCTATGTTTTGTCAGGCCAGGAAAATTGCCTTCGTCGTGTTGCAAGGATTTACTACGATTCAAGGTTTTCGTGTGGGCTGTTCTTCTATCCTTGATCATTTTCAGTCGTTTTTGGTATGCAGGTCATTCTCTGCTACTTGTCCTATGTTCTCCTTTGCAGTTGACGCAGAATTGCTTTTCCTCTGCTGACTTAGTGCAGTCTTTCGTGAAATGCGGTTGGTTGCATTTCACGCATCTTGGAGGATTGAAGCAGCCGCTGGACCCATGATAAAAGCCTTGGCATCTGTAGCATTGAGTTATTCCTTGTTTCGGCCTATATTTTTCCCATTTGGCCCTAGCACACTAAATATTTCTGATTTTAATCACTTCATCTATGTCCGTGTCGTTTTTGAAGGTAACTAGGTAGATGGGTTTCGGATGTGGCGGTGGCAATTTTTGTTTCATTACCAGCACTCTTTCACTGCTGAATCCGTAGTCAAGTAGTTCGTCTTGGATGATTTTCGTGTCTAACAAAGGCAAGCCCTTCAACACAATATGTTTCTTTCGCTGATTGTGCAGCGTGTTCGTGTAGAAGTTTATATTTTGTCTCACGAAGTAATCGTGGACTGTTTTGTAGTCGTTCATACTTTTGAGATGAAGTTTGAGCTCGTACGGAGAGTAGTGAGTATCGACCTATCCTTTGATGAGTCTTTTAGCGATCGTCATTATATTGGCGTAGTCGACTTTCCCACAAACCACTATAAGAGGAATTTTCACTTTTGTGGGTTTATGTTCACTTGGAGTCGTGTCACTGTTTGCGTCGGAGTCGCTATCCAGCGGCTCAAATCGATTGTTCACTTTCACTTGGTATTGCACTTCACTTTCGTTTTGGCTCGTTTGTAACAAATTTTTTGCGTTGCTGGAGCATGGGGGCTTGCTTGGGGATGCAGTGCCTACGGGATTGGTTTCCGCTCTTTGGTCTTGATATAGTCCTTGATTGTTGCAGGCTTCTTCGTGGCGTCCGACGAGTGTCGAAGAGCGTCCGACGAGCGTCGTAGATTGGTTTTGGCTGCCATATCGGTAGAGCTGTTTTTGGTGTGGGACGTTATTCTGTGCGCCATTTGTTGAGCTGTCTCAGTTTTTCTCCAGATCACGAATATTAACATCCATCGATATGGAATAGGCATGGTGGCCCTCGTATTCTCGAAACAAACTCTTCCGATGATCTGACGTGGGTGAGTGGCGAATGACAATTTTAATAGGTGGCGAGTCGTCTGGGTTTTTAAATGTGTGGAATTGAAATTTACCGTTTTCTAGGGATTTTTGTAGGAAGCGGTAATCGCTAAGGGTGTTAACTTTGACCGACATGTCTTGTGTTCGCGGTTTGTTTATAATCATTGGTTTCCAATGGCATGCATTGTTTATTGCCATTATGAGGTCTTTGAAGAATTTCGGTTTTTCGTCGATGATGACGTTAAACGGGGGTAAGTTTTCAATGTCTTTGGGGTCTTCGATTTTTTCCGTGGTTGGTGATATCGGGTCGTATCTATTTGACAGTTTTATGGAATTTTGGTTCACGGTAGAGTCGGAATCGGAATCGCGTGTTATTTGACCTTTTGCGTTTTGATTTTACTTTTTATCATCTTCAGATGAATCGTCGGAATGCATGGAGCTGTCCGAGCGATTGGGGGGCGTTGTTTTTATTTCTTTTGCTGCGTTGGTTATTAGGGATACGGTTTGGTTTGGCGATGACATGGCTACTTGCCTGGGGTCGCTTGTATTAGGCCAAGCTTATGCCCGTAGCGATTGCATCGCAGTTTGCAATCGTCCTAGAACTCGAGTGAGGAGGTTTGGACACTTGACGTGATTTTACCCATATAAAGCTCAGTTTTCAGGTGGGTGGCAGCGATGCTTCCAATCACGGTGCTAGATGCTTCGTCAATTACCCATGGTCGATGCTCGACCTGTTCTCATCGATACTCCAGTGTCGAATCGAATCATTTTTGATCGCGTCGGTTCACAGTTTTCGTGTGGGCTGTTTTTCTGTCCTTGATCATTTTGAGTCTTTTTTGACACGCAGGGCATTCTCTGCTACTTGCCCTATGTTCTCCTTTGCAGTTGACGCAGAAGGGCTTTTCATCTGATGCCTTAGTGCAGTCTTTCGTGAGATGCGGTTGGTTGCATTTCACGCATCTTGCACTTTCACTTAATATTCAGTTCCGTTTTGGCTCGATTGCTTCCCGCTTTTTTTGTGGCATCCGACGAGCGCCGAAGATTGTTTTTGGCAGCCATTTCGATGGAGTTCTTTTAGTATGGGACTTCATTTATTTACATGGAAAAATTTAAAAAAAAAAAACATTGATTCTGTGTGTTAATTCTTGAAAACTTACAAAAACTACACTATATACTATATTAACAATATACTTAATATTAGTTAGTACTATATATACTGTTGATCCCTGATAGTCATTTGTGTTGAATTCTTTAGAGAATTAAGATGTGATAGGGTGCATTTTTATGATTGTAAGTCACTGTCTCTTAAGCAGTCCAGGGCTTTCATTTAGTGACTTTAGAATTTCTCTGTCAATTTGAATATGCTGCCTTTTAATACTTGGATATTTAATTTTTTTCTGATTTCTTTGTTTTTACTTCTGGGGGCGGAGTTCATTATAATGCAGAGTTGTAAATACTCGAGCTTCGAGTTGTAAAGATAACGCGCCGATTTTTCCAACGATTTGCTCTCAGCGTCTTAACGGTCAACAAACTATAATTTCAAGTTTCGTTTTTTCTTTGGAAATTCTTGTTATTATGATTTTTATGTTTTTTCACTTGATCATCAAATGCTTATATTTAGTTAATACAACGTATGTAAGTCCTAGTGACCCTAGACGCAATTTGGAGTAAATTTTATACGTTACTCACCTAGACTATTTTCATCACACGCAAACTCATAGAGCGAGAGCCCGTTTTCGTTTCCCCCTTTAGGTACTACACCCACTCTATTAGTCTTCTATTGAGAATAGAGTAGTTATACCGTTCCGATATCAATAATATTTGATAAACAATGAAATCATAAAAATCAAAAACTCATCTTCCCTTGAGAGAATCTCTTGGAAAAAATCTGCACGTGAACATCAGATAATTAAATTTCGACTAGCTCGCGGTACAATTGTGTTATTGAAGATAACCTTTGTGGGAATTCAAGTAACGGACATCTACTCTTTTGTACTATTTTTGAAGAAGTTATAGAAAATGCGCACGCAAACATCGCAGTTACCGCAGTTTGTCGAGAAAAATAGTGTACAGTAAAAGAATATTTACCGCTCTCAAAAGGATCACTTTTTTCACTATGGTATCGAAATGTTCTTGTCCATTTTTTCTAACATTTTGTATTGCCAAAGTGGGGAACAACAAATGTGTTTCATCACTCCTTATTTTCAAATGAGAGTCCTCGTTTCTGATCAAATTATTTAGTCTATTCGAAAGCACCAAAGGACCAAATAAATTATTTCACATGCATTCGTTATGACAGGAATCAAATAAAGTTGTTACTTTAATGGATCAAATGAAATTACTGATGAAAATAATGAAAAAACCATACCATATAACGAAATTAAACAGAATATATACATTAAACAGGAAAATATTTACATAAATGTACACTTTCATACTGTGATACTATACTATACTACAAGCCTAATACAATACCCATATAGATGATTAGACCTACGGTATGAACAATAATCATTATCAGTGGCAAAGACGGTTTGATTATAAAATTATTATTTTGAATCTCAATGTCCAACATAATTTCTATTAGATGTTCAAGAGGACACGAATGGATACTTGTAAGATCTTGGGGTGAGAAGTTCGTACATATTCGTGGTTCAATCAGTATCACTTGTATATTGATGCGGCCAAATATATTGATTGGGAAGAAAAACTTTTAATACACTACTTTTGAAATCGATTATTCCGGTTTTTGCTAATGTATAAACTCAAATATGGGTTTATTCTTGTGATACACAAATCATTCATAGTAACTTCTCCTATTGTAGCTAGGTTATCTAACCCTGTAATAGACAGGTCTGATCTACCAAATGTGAATCACTACCCAACTAATCATCGAATCGTATTAGGTGATGACATTTTAATTCCGAACGTTATTCTTGTCAGAGAATAATAATGAAATTGAGAATAGAGTACGATTTTGAGCGTTTGAGGGTCGTGAAACAGCGCCAGAACGGTGCGGCCTCTCTCCGACGTCCGCGCTCAGTATACTAGACCAACCTGTTCAAAAAATTTTCATCCATTCTCACCAGTACCTTTGTTGCAGAAGGTATATCCAGTACGCAAAAAAAACCCAATTCATAATGAGCGACGCAGTAGTATCAACATCGGCGACCTCAGCCTCAGCTGCGCCCAAGAAAGCAGCACCCGCCAAGAAGACGGGAGTCGCGAAGAAGGCAGTGAAGCCCCGCACCCACCCTCCAGCTGGTGACATGGTCCTCGCGGCCGTAAAGGCTCTCGCCGACAGGAAGGGCTCCTCTCTTCAGGCCATCAAGAAGTACATCGCCGCCCAGTACAAGGTCGACGTTGACAAGCAGTCCGTCTTCATTAGGAAGTATCTCAAGTCGGCTGTCGCTAAGAAGACTTTAGTGCAGACCAAGGGATCCGGCGCCGCTGGCTCATTCAAACTCGCAGTCAAGAGCGATGTTGAGAAGAAGAAAATTGCAAAGAAGCCGGCCGTCAAGAAACCAGCAGGCGAGAAGAAAGTCAAGAAGCCAGCAGCAGTCGCAGCGAAGAAACCAGCTGCAAAAAAAGTTAAGAAGCCAGCTGCTGCGAAGAAACCCGCCGCCGCCAAACCCAAGGTCGCCAAACCTGCAAAGGCTGCTGCCAAGTCGCCCAAACCCAAGAAGGTTGTCAAAGTCACCAAACCAAAATCGCCGAAACCCAAGAAGGTCGCAGCACCCAAAACTGCCAAAGCCAAGGCAGCCCCCAAGAAGTAAATACTTCAATCCACTCCCCCCTACCCAATAACAAAACAGCCCTTTTCAGGGCTACCACATGAATCTTAACGTATGAACAAATTTCGCATCTTTTTACCAACTCATCTTTCATCTATCCATCGACAAACATGAATGAAATGAATTCTGTTGGCATCGGATAAATAATATACTTATAGGGAAACATGAAAAGAACCGTTATTTCACCAAAATTCAATTTCGTATTTCTTCTGAATGAAGCATTTGAATAAAAGTGTATGGTAGATATGATGATAACGATTAAAATATTCTAATGGTATACTTTTCAAAGCCGAGTCTTTCTAGGAGAAGAATGCAAAAGACTGTAAAACAATAGATTACTAAGGGTCTCATGAGTGCAGTAGTAAAATCGTAGATCGTAAATCAGTGTTTATGCCCCTGAAAACGATCCTCCAAAAAAAAGGTCTCCCGTGAAGGAACCAGCGCTCTGCGCAGATCGGGCCGGCCGGCCCAACATATGTCAACAGATTACTACATCGGGCTCTCACGTCCCTTTTCCTTGTACCTGTGAAACGCGTTTATTTCAATACTTGAAGTATTATTTGAATACCTAAATAGTAAATAAAAAATCTCGGAAATAGATTGCAAAGCAGAAGTATTAAAATGAGCTGCGTTTCACAGATACAAGGAAAAGAAAAGGGACGCGAGAGCCCGATGCACTAATCTGGTTGACACATGTTGGGCAAGCCGAGAACGCTCCCTTCAGCAGCGCTCCTCTACGGGAGACCTTTTTTTTGGAGGATCTTTTTCAGGGTCATAACACTATGATACGATTTCACTACTGCATTTACGAGAACCTTTGTAATCTACTAATATTTCAGTTTCCCAATACAAGTAAATTTCTTCACTACCGTTGTTGGAGAATCTGTCTATGGTGACAGGTCTCTTTGACGAACTAAAATTCAAGTATGTTCCAAGTTTCTAATATTAGTTTCATTTTTTGATTTCTTCACTATTCGGGAACATTCTCCGCAAGTGAGGATGAGCATCACATCATGTGGCTACTAGAGATAGTCATGCAATTTAGTAAAGTTTGGCGTAAAGTAGTTCTCTAAGTCAAACTTTTTTGAATTAGAAATTTGACCAGGATATCACAGTAATGACTGAGTCATGCTTTATTAAAATGAATCACTGCGTAGGACCATTGTTCCATATTACAATTGAATAGGAATGCCATAACGTTTGAATATTTTGGTGGCCCTGAAAAGGGCCGATTGTTTGAGGGAGGGGTTAGAAAAGATTTAAGCCTTCTTTTCCGTCTTCTTGGGGAGAAGTACTGCTTGGATGTTAGGAAGCACACCACCCTGGGCAATGGTGACTCCGGAAAGAAGTTTGTTCAACTCTTCGTCGTTGCGGATGGCGAGCTGGAGGTGACGTGGGATGATTCTGGTCTTCTTGTTGTCACGAGCGGCGTTGCCAGCCAACTCGAGCACCTCAGCGGCCAAGTACTCCATGACGGCAGCCAGGTACACTGGGGCACCAGCTCCGACGCGTTCGGCATAGTTGCCTTTGCGGAGCAGACGATGGATACGGCCCACTGGGAACTGGAGTCCAGCTCTGGTCGAGCGAGTCTTTGACTTTCCCTTCACCTTACCACCACCTTTGCCGCGTCCAGACATTGCGAATTGAGGTTAGGAGTAGTACTGTATTGTACGACGAATCCAAGCGGATTGATGTTTTGGCGACCCGAAAAATTCGCTTTTATCCCTTTCTCGCGCTCGCTCCGCTCCAATCGGAGCGTTTCATCGGGCCAGAGTGGGGAGGAGTGAGACAGACAGCGAGCCGCGCTGTGAGCGCTCCGCGCCAATCACAACGTCGCTTTTTGTCATGGAGGGGAGATTGGCAACTGAATTCGAGCGGAGCATGCGCCATTTCGCACATATAATAAAGTCGATTCCTGCGCGTCAGCATTAATTCGGTCACAACCGTCCGACTGACTAATACTCTGAGTAGTATATCTGACTCCAGCTATGGCACCCAAAGCTAGTGGAAAGGCCGTGAAAAAGGCCGGCAAGGCGGTGAAGAATATCACGAAGGGAGACAAGAAGAAGAAGCACAAGAAGAGGCGCGAGAGCTACGCTATCTACATCTACAAGGTGTTGAAGCAGGTTCACCCCGACACTGGCGTCTCCAGCAAAGCCATGTCAATCATGAACAGCTTCGTCAACGACATTTTCGAGCGCATTGCTGCCGAGTCCTCGCGTCTCGCCCATTACAACAAGAGGTCGACCATCACCTCCCGGGAAATCCAGACAGCCGTCAGGCTCCTGCTCCCTGGTGAACTTGCCAAACACGCTGTCAGCGAAGGCACCAAAGCCGTCACCAAGTACACCAGCTCCAAGTAAATTTGATCGACCTCCTCAAAAAAAACCAAACGGCCCTTTTCAGGGCCACCACATGTATCAAACGTATTCAAACTTTACCAAGCAACGATTAAGTTACCCCCACAACTCTTGATCTCATTACTGTAACTCTAAAATTATCACATCGCACGACTAGTGCAATGGGTAAGTACTTTCAATAGGAATCCAAAGCACTTTTTCAGTATGACATTACACATCGGCTGTGAACAAATCAAATTAAATTACTTTCTAACAAATTAATTTATACCCCTTTTAAAGAATGTATCAACGATTTTCATTTTTCTTCTTATTATCTTATGAGGTGAATATTCCATCACATTTACAAGTTGTTTGATCCTATATAGAAGTGTCCAATTATAAAATTTAACGATAAATGGAATAAACTATATGATAGAATTTTTCGTAGCGATATTATCTTATCGAAAACACACCCACCATCGATCCACAAAAGTAACCAATGAGAAATCAGGTCAGAAGTTTTGGGCAGTCCTTCCAACCTGCAGCACTTGCAGGTTAAAAGTCAAAGGTTCAAGTCCCTGTGATTGATATGGGTATGTTTATGGCATTTTTTATGCACGTAGCTCAGTGCAAGTATATATATGCGCGGGTGCATCGGCTAGCCAGCCAGCACTAACTGGCATCCGCCCTGTCCCCGACCTTTTTTTTCACAGACTTTCCCGAAGAGTCAAATTTCTCGTCCCTCGACCAAAATTTTTATGATGGCAAACACATGTTGCCATTGGCTAGAAGAAAATTCTTCAATTTTAACTGAATATTTTCGAAAATTAGTGTACCGGATTGCCTCTCAATTGCTGATTTGAATGTATTTTGAGTCACGCAAATCGAACCATATTAACGACATCTAAGTGAAGGTGAATATTTTAATTTTAGATTGTTCGTTTCCAAAACTTTATATTAACTAGAGTTAATGTGATTCGATTTACACGATTCAAAGTACATACTTATCAGTAATGAAACGCGAATCAAGTATGCTCACTTGCCTACACTAATAACTCAAAAATGAAAAATTTTTCTTCCCACCACTGGCCAGACAACATGTGTTTGTCATTACAAGGACATCCTGCTGATGCCTCTCGGGCTCGGGCCTGGGACTCGGTGGAGCATACTATACTGGCCAAGGCTATTGTCTCGAGGGACGAGAAATTTTACTACTCGGGAAAGCCTGTAAAAAAAAGGGTCGGGGATAGGGACGGAGGCCTGTTAGAGCTGGCCGGCCGGCCGATGCACCCGCGCATACTTGCAATGAGCTACGTGCATAAAAAATGCCATAAATATACCCATATATCAATTACAGGCCTTCGGTGCTGCAGGTTGAAAGGACCGCCAAAAACTTCTGACCTGATTTTTTATTGGTTACTTTTGATTGAATTACATTGCTACGAAAAATTTGCCCATAAAATTTTATCATATATATTATTTTATTCATCATTAAATTTCATAAATGGATAACCTGTATAACATATTGTGTAGATGAGCATTCCAATCATTAAAATCCTAGATTCCAGACTATTTCTTCCATTAATTTCCACACTTTTTGTTCAACCATTTCGAGTTCAAAAAGCTGCAAAATAATTCAAGCTCTTACAGAGTCAGCAGATTGTCATGAAACATTGCAAAGGAAACGAGTGACTGGTTTCACTTAGAACATCCTTCTTCAAGTTAACGTACATCAGCATGACTTATAAAACAATAGATTTAAAACAAACAAACTCAGTTACTGAGGAAGACATTTAGCATTGATTCTCAATGTGATAGCAAATTCAGGAGTAATTTTCAAATATTTCACCCTTTCAAGTGTTTCACCTACGCAAGCAAACGATTAACTTGTGATTGGCATAATAATTTGGCAAATACACTTAAAATTTAATCTACATAAACTAGTGCTTCTCATTGTAATTTAACTCTTCGATGAAAGGTATCTCCATACTTGGCCTTTGAAATTCTAAATTGTTCGACAGCTGAATATAATACAGAAGTTTACGAGCAATTTCCTGTGAATCAATCCAGAAGTGGAAATTCTGTCGTTAATAATTCTGTAAATGATACTTCAGTGAACATTTGAATAATAACATCAAATGCAAATTTTAAAATGAAAATAATAATCCAGTTCCATGTTAGTTGAATTTGTAAAAGGTAAGTTGTTATTGAATGAGAGTATGAGACACATGCCAAAGCATTTCACACAATTCATTCATTTGTCTAGGATAAACTAACTGCACGAAAGCGTAAGTACTCAATTTTTTATAAGTGTACCTAGCTCAGTACAGATTGATAAAAACCAGAATGTGATTCTAAATTAAACATAACCACGGAAAACAAAGGGAAAATTTTCGAATGTGCATCATTGTAAGATTTGAGGTTAGGTTATGATTACTTTTTCTTCAAGTAGCTAATGTTAGCTGTTCTTGTAGTATATACGTTTCACTGCATACTATCCAGTGTAACTGACTTATTTGCCATTACATCTACCAAACAAATTAACATAAGTTGAAAAACAGGAGAAATTCGACATATGAAAATTATTAATCGTATAATTATTGATAAGAACTGAGGAAACTTTGGGTATGGTATACATATATGAGTTATCTGATTCCAGTGGGCTTCTTTTGATACTAAAATCTCAGATGTTAATAATTTTTTTACAAGATTCGGAGAATAAAATATGTACATGATTTATTAATTTTTTGCTTTGATGGACCGGGTAACGTAGCAATATTATGTTATAGTCAACGAGATGTACTTGTTTAGTTTCGGCACAGACGGAAAGACCTGGAATGTATCAATTCACACAAATAGATTACGTTAAACAAATTGAAGTCATTGATTAGTTATAATTTGGTCAATATAATTTGGGGTCAAATGAAGACAAATAAGGTTTGAATTGTTTCTCTGTTGAATTAGATAAACCTCTAGGGTATGTATCGGAAGGTTTGATGAGGAGATTTTTCATTATTTGTATTTTAGGTTCGATGAGTTTGACGAATCATGTCCAGACGTAAAAATTGTTTGGTGGCCCTGAAAAGGGCCGATTGGTATTGTTTCGAGGGTGATGGAAGGTAATTTAACCGCCGAATCCGTAAAGGGTGCGGCCTTGTCTCTTCAGAGCGTAGACAACGTCCATGGCTGTGACGGTCTTCCTCTTGGCGTGCTCGGTGTAGGTGACGGCATCACGGATGACGTTCTCAAGGAACACCTTCAGGACACCACGAGTTTCCTCGTAGATGAGTCCTGAGATGCGCTTGACTCCACCACGACGAGCCAGACGGCGAATGGCGGGTTTGGTGATGCCCTGGATGTTATCACGCAACACCTTACGATGGCGCTTGGCTCCTCCCTTTCCTAATCCTTTTCCTCCCTTACCACGGCCAGTCATGGTTTAGCTGATCTAGACGTAACGTCGACTGAGTCAAAGCAGAAACTGATGCTTAGCGCAGTAACGGCCTCAGTTTTATGCTCTCCATCGGGCAACTTCTCCCACTCTCAAGCGTGTCGCTCTGTCGTTCGGCTCCCCTCTGCAGAGCCGCTAACCAATCAGAACGCCTTGATGGCCACCAGCCATCTGCCTTCGACTCGCGACTGTTCTATATAATAACGTCGACTTAAGGCGAAATTCAATTTCGTTACAACTCTTCTAGTGTAACAGACTCTAGCCATGGCACGTACCAAGCAAACCGCTCGCAAATCGACTGGTGGCAAGGCCCCGAGGAAGCAGCTGGCGACCAAGGCTGCTCGCAAGAGTGCGCCCGCCACCGGAGGAGTGAAGAAGCCCCATCGCTACAGGCCCGGAACTGTGGCTCTTCGTGAGATCAGGAGATACCAGAAGAGCACCGAGCTGCTCATCCGCAAACTGCCCTTCCAGCGCCTCGTCCGTGAGATCGCCCAGGACTTCAAGACCGACCTGCGCTTCCAGAGCTCTGCGGTGATGGCCCTCCAGGAGGCTAGCGAGGCTTACCTCGTCGGTCTCTTTGAAGACACCAACCTGTGCGCCATCCACGCCAAGCGCGTCACAATCATGCCCAAAGACATCCAGCTCGCTAGACGTATCCGTGGGGAACGTGCTTAAGCTCATTTTCATTCCCTATTCCAAAATCAATCGGCCCTTTTCAGGGCCACCATATATTTGAAACGCATAGAACAATTATTCAAGCACTAAATATTACTTAACTTATATTTTTCAATATATTAGTCTACAAGTTGATCGACATCTTTGACCAATTCGAAATTACATCGAGAATTATACTATACTTTGAAACAGTTAGTAACCTACTTATTCAAACTATTTGACAACAGTCAGTAATCTTGTACTAATTGGCTAACCCCTGAAAGAAGAAAAAAATCTTATACTAAATCGAAGTCGAATGAAATTATATTTTTACGATGAATGGCGGATCATAGACATTGATCAATAATGAATTTATATCCTCAATATTATCATTCATAATAATTCATCATCAATCAATAATTTTATCGATATTGTATATAAAAAAAATCGTGGGAAGATAAGGACGGTCACATAGCAGGTAAATCAGACAATAAACCAAGTCCACGAAAGGCGCGATCTGCGCGACGCGAGAATCGCGCGCAAGCTGCGCAGTAGCCCACCGCGCAATCCATCCCACAGTCTCGTCTCCAGCATCTGCATCTCTCGGTGTTGTGTACCTAAATAGTAAATCCGCGCGTTTTATACGCAATAGAAAAGCCGCCCCACAGAAGTATACTGCACAGTATCGGCATGTGGTCATGAGTTCGGACTGTTTCGCCAAGGAGTAGCAAGCCTGAAATGTGACGAATTTTCGAATGAAAGAGGTCGAGTCCGAGTAGAGCCGCGTCGAGGTTAGACACTGTGCTTCTACTTGGCTTGGCCAGGATGAAGCGGTAACGATGCTCGCGACACCCCACTAGCTCCTGGTTTGGCCACGACGCTTTCCCAGTCTCGGTAGGCTATAGCATCGTCAGGGCCCAATTGTGTTTTGGCTTCGGCCAGGCTGTTTCATTGTTGTTGTTGCTGCTGATGTGACAGGTGGGCCAACGATGAGCCGGGATGAGTCGTTGAGACGCTCCAAACGCTACAGACCGCGATTCGGCCTGGGTCCGAGTGACATGATTTACGATGACGAAAGGACTCTTGATGAGGAAGAAGCACTTGAGGCCAGTGAAGACACTCACAATGAGCTATCACATTTACAGAAGGTAAAGGTCTTGCTTCACGCCGACTCTCTCCTATCCTGTCACTTCTAAATTCTTTAAATTTTCATGTACAAAAGACTGTGTATGACCATTCATTCCCATCACTAGTGCATTATGTTTGAATTGTTGTATCTACAAATTGTAAACGTCAAATTTCCATGCACACAAGATGTTGCAATTTCTTATAGTTATTCTATTTGATGATCTAAATGTTATAATCTTGTTCATTCCCAAGTTTGTTTAAAACCAAAAGTCATCAACACTCAAATTTGCTGTCATGTTTTTTAAGGAAGGAGATATGCCTCTAAAAGATTTACTTGTGATGTATGGCTACGGAGACATGTCGCAAGATCCAAATAAAGCTGAGGATGAAGACGATGATGAGGAAGATGAGGAAGAAGAAGAAGATGAAGATGATGAAGATGATGATGATCCAGTCAGTTATGAGCCTGATCTCAAGCAGTTTTACACAGAAATGGTAAAGGCTGAAGAAAATAGTTCCAATGCTAAAAGATCGTCACCTGTGAAAAATACAGAAGAGATTGAAACTCCTGCTCTGGCACCAAGCATTAATACAATGTAAGAGGAATCTATTTACTAATTTTATTAAGAAATGGCCCATTATTCATTACTTACCTATTATTATATGTCTTGCGATTTAAAATTTATTTATTTTCAAAATATTTATAAATGGTGTTCATTTGATGAAGAATACCAATCTTTTATCAATAAGTATATGTAAACTTACAAAAATTTTATGTTTAGTCCTGATACACTAGCAGCCACTATTGAACCAAAGCTTGAAGATGCTGCTAGTACAGTTGGTATCTCGTCAGTTGATGGACTCAACCCTGTTCCTAATAATACAGACATGAATTCGACTGTGGAAAACATCAATAGTAGTACATCTGCAAATGTTGGTAGTAATGTTGGAGGTGGTGGTGGCTCGTCTAGACTTCTGCGCAGTGTCTCGAGGCCTCAGAGCGAGGAAGAAGAGGACGACTGCGACTACAGCCCAGACGAGGAGGAGTGGAAAAAAACGATAATGGTGGGCAGCGATTATCAGGCTGCAATTCCTGAGGGTCTTTGCAAATACGATGATGCGTTACCCTACGAAAACGAAGATAAAATGCTTTGGGACCCATCCCACATAAAAGAGGAAGAAGTTGAAGAATTTCTCTTGAGGGCCCAATTGCCAGCTGTCAAAGGTTCTTCGCTTCCTAGTGGTAGGCATGTCAGGGACGATGAGCAGGCCCTTTACTTGTTACTGCAATGCGGCTATAATTCCGAAGAAGCGCTGCGAAGGCGCAGGATGAATGCATTACCATCCACAGAGTCAGTTAGCTTATGGTCAGAAGAAGAATGTCATAACTTTGAAACAGGTTTAAGAAATTACGGAAAGGATTTTTATCTCATTCAAAAAAATAAAGTAAGTTCTTTCAGATAGATTGATTAATGTCGTTCATAAACATTGATAGATCCTTTTTTCCTTTGAGTTTTATTATGAAATTTGACTGAATAGTTACATCTTATGCGTAACAAATCTGTTTTATTTTTCAAGGTCAGAACAAGATCTGTTGGCGAACTTGTGCAGTTCTACTACTTGTGGAAAAAGACGGAAAGACACGATTTATTCACCTACAAAGCTCGTCTAGAGAAGAAAAAATATGCTCTCCATCCTGGTGTAACGTAAGTTTCATTAGCGATTACTCTTAATTTCTCTGATACTTTTTACGCTTTTTCTATTTTCTATTTTCTACAAACTTATTTTCCAAATCTTGATTTCTTAATCTTCAAATGAATCAAAATGATGTAGTTGCCATACATTACCTTCGAAGTATATACATTTGTTTCAAATGGAATAAAGTTGTACCATAATCTTATGTCAGTTAATATCCACAATATTTAAAACTGGTAGAATTCTAAATCGATAGAATATTGAATTGGCAGAGTAGATTTCATATACTGCATGATTTTATTTACAGAGACTATATGGACCGTTTCCTGGAAGAACAAGAAGGGGTCCGTGACCGTAGTAGTTCACCGAACGTGCACTGTCTCCTGTACGGCGATGCTAAGCGCCAGAGGACCAGCGCTAACATGGCTAGTAACGAGGATTCCAAGCCTAATCTCGACAACTGGGATGGCTCGAGTGGCGGAGCGACGGTGACAACGACGCCGACGAACAGTGCAGCTGATGGTTTGGTAAACAGTGGACCCGTGGATCCTCTAGCTATTGAGCATCACCAACATAATTCATTGCAGCCCCCCGAAACTCAACATACCACAAATTCTACCACATCTTCATCGTCATTATCATTACCTATATCAAGCACGACTACAACCATTGGTACTGCTGCTGCTGCTGCTGCTGCTGTTGTTACTAGCGCATCATTGTCATCTCCATCGGTCACTGCGTCGCCGCAGCAGCGTAATCATTTTCATCCTCATCTACAGCAGCAACCCTTAAACACGAACGGCAGTCATCATGCTTCCAACAATAATAATAATAATGAGGACGCGGAAGTGTCTGCGGTAACATCACGTTCGTCTGAAAACGTCCTTCCGCACCTGCCACCTTAGCACATCGCTCATTTTTCTAATCCGCGATAGGAAAAAGCGAGTTGAACACTCGGCTTATTTCTTAACGGCTCAATCTCTCGCCGTCTATTTTTTCTCATTAATCAACGTGACCAGATTTTCCGCCTGTTTCTATTACCCGTTGCTTCTGTAATCATCTGACATGCGCTTGTGACTGTTGCAATCGCCGGGACTTGGTGGGTGTAGAGAAATATAAATATTTATGTGAGGTCGTGCTTCGGAGAATTTTCTATCACTGGATCCAATTTTAGTTTGTTCTGATGTTGCGATAACAATTTTTAACACTAGTCTTCACAGACGGAAACAGATTTTTCTACATTTATTAGTTTTTTAACACAAATTAAATGAAAAATGTTGACACTTTCGTATCTTTATATATTTACACGATACGTTGAATTAAAGTATTTTTCAAAATGCTACGTCAGAGCTGTATTTCTAATACCAGCTTTTGACAGATTTTGTAGTGTTCTTCAAATAATCTCGTTGTATCGTGCCTAAATAAGCTCTAACTAACTTAATTGATGTGAAAATGTTAGGTTTGAAAAAGGTATTACTGTGTAGTTTTAGATATTTTTCAGAGATTGTAATACTATAAAATATAATTTTATATATAAGATACTTATATAACTTGTTTTACTTTATACCATGGATAAAATAAAAACGAACTAAAAAAATTATTAGAGTTCAAAGATATACATGGATTCTTAGAGATTTTTCTGTATTAATAATGAAGAAATAATGACTTGTTTAAGCATATAAAAGTTTTTGTGAAATTAACACAGCAAGAGAAAACATGTTAGATTCCTAAATTCAATAGAAAATTCTCTCTGTGCGTTCAACTACTCATAAGATGTTTACACTAAAGAAAACACCTTTATAAGGATTAAAGTGAAGTTGATAATCATAATCAATCATAATCGTTAGAGTAACACAAATTATATTTTTGTACTGTACCCCTGTAAGAATTCCATCTGGTCTGTCAATGCATAAGGTAATTACAATGCAGGAAAACTTCTGAAACATTTCTTAAGACAAATTCTATTAAGGAAATTACAGTCAGAACTTAACTATCTTTCTACACATATAGAAAATTTAATATCAATGTATGAAATGATTCGTGCAGTTGCTTGAATAGAAATGTGAAGAATTACAAATAGAAAAATAATATCTTGTAAAATACATTTATAATATTGATAAGATCAAATATAGCCTTTTTGTACAGTATAGATATCGTTAAATATATGTAATTGTTACATGATGATAATCTTGAAATTGATTGAAATAACGCTTAGTAGTCCAAAGTATTGTGTCTAAACTGTAGTTTCCTATAGACGAGTTACATTATACATAGGTCAACAGAATTGAGCGATGCTTGATTCGTTTTTTTTCTCCGACAGACACTGTTATGTAAGAATCATTCAAGTAAATGAAAATCATACCGAATCATATTTCATATGTGTTTGTTATCAATCATCCCTTCATTTAGGATTATGAAAAGTATAAACAATACTGGTTTTGCATGAAAAACACGGTTTATTAGAAAAATTACAATAGATATTAACTAGTGTATCAAAAAGATTATTTTCTTCGACTCGCAAAGGCTTTTGCTATTTTGGTACACACCTCATGAAAAATTATTTTCAAATAATCACATTTTTAGTTCTTAATATTCACGAAAATATTTTCCATCATATTAAAAAAAAATGGAGATCTTATTCAAAAACGTAAAATAGAAAATATAGAAAATACAAATGATATTTCATTTTATTTTGCTACTTTACAGATTCAGAGAATATATTTTTTCAATGTTCACTCTAGCCTACGGCTAGTTCGTATTATTTTTATATTAAATTGTCTCATCTCATTGCTTAAAATTCATCAGTGTGACAGTAGTCCTTTCATCCGTTTTGTATTAACAATATATCCAAAAATCCATCAATTACACGACTTTTCATCATCCAAACTGCGCAGAGTCTAACGATTCAACGACCGATTTGAGTAGTTTACCCAGAAGAGGTAGAAAATTAGCTGTATCGACTTTTACTTTGAAAGTTCCTGTCGATACAAAATCACGCTCCGATCTCTTCTCTATCTGCGACTCGTTGTCGTCGTCGAATGTCTCCGACATCTGCTGATGGTCTGTGTTTAAAGGGATTTTGTTCACTGTCGCACCGTCTATTAGCCGTGCCGGGAGCTTCCTGTCCGCTTCATCGTTTGAGGCTTTGACGACCCTTTTTTTCTTGGAATCTGACTCGACAAGAGTGGCGGTAACATCCCATTTGGCGTGTTTGCCTCTGTGCTCCAGGAAGTCGAAGAAAACACTTAGCTCCGTGGCCGTCTCTCTTACGATGAGCTGTCGGTCTCTAACTGCAAGTCTTGGGCTCCTCACTCCCTCCAACGCCTGGCACAGTATTAGCACGAGGTTGACTTCGAGAGCGAGTCTCGTGTTGTTCTCGTCCATCGAGTCAAACCAAGGGTCTCTGTTATACTGATCTCCACTGCCGTCTCTCGCTGGACTTCGAGTTTTTCCGTCACTTGTTCTGGACTGAGCACCAGGGCTAGTGCTCCGAGTCAGTGATCTACCTGGCAGTGGTCCCAAAGCAGTCGCCCTCGACAATATCAAGTTCTCGCAAATCAGTGGATCAAAAGGTCGTTTTATTAGCCTTGGGGCACTGAGCAATGGTACTGTAAGTTCGTGGCCGGTGAGGTAGCTAGACAAGTTAAATTTCGACGAGGAGGCACTTGCAATAACAGCAGGCCCAAGTCCCGCTGTCGAACCACTCAAGAGTAACTTGCGCAAATCCTTAGGTTGAACACGACGCAGATTCTCGGGGGTCGCGCGTTCCCACTCCTTGCGAGCTGAGTCGATGCGCTCCTCATCTTTTGATGTTGATAGGCCTGTAGAAGTGGAAGGACCAGAATTGTCTTGGCCATTTGGTTTAGGTGGTGGTTTGCGAGCTTGTTGATTAGATAATGGAACTGTCGAAGAAAGGAAGGAGTGCCACTGCGCCTGAGTGAATAGCTGCGTGGAACTAATAATCGTACCGTAAGTTAGTTGAGGACCCGATGTCATCGACATCAGTGGTGGGCCAAAATTCATCTCTGCCATAGGAGCGTACCTTGAATATTACAAATTGAGTTCAACTTGGGAATCAGCATGGTTTTTTAAACAGTATACTTGAAATGAGATTTTAGAACGTTTATGTGTGTGAAATACTCATCTCCCAAATTACCAAAAAGCTGTTTCATCGGTAATTTTACTGATTCTACTGTAAATTAGTACGATACGATACTAGTATGGAAAAGGTAATTCTCACATCTGAGTTATATTTGTCACTTGAGTCAAGCGAGAGTGTCAATCACCCAAGTCAAGAACTATATATATTTTACAGTAGTAAACGTAAAACGCGATCCACACACAAAAAGCAGTTTCACGCATACTATTGCAAAAAGTACTATTCAAATAAAGCGTTAGAAATGAAACAAAGGCATGATATTTCAAATTAATTTCTTTTTAGTCTTGACTTGGATTTGGAATTATGGGGGAAAATCTGTATATAAACTCCGCGAAACTAGCCAAATAAATAATCAGTTGTAAAACTCACCAGAAGTCCTCTTGTGCATTGATAGTATCGACTAGTGCGTTGAGCCTGGGAGAGAACCTCACAAAACTCTGAGCGCAGCACGTGTTTATTAGTATAAGTTTGTTGACGAGCAGTCTGAGCTCGCCACTAAGTTGACGCTCGTCGCAACTCTGCAACTCTTCAGCGCTTTCCACGCTTATGCCATCAATGATGAATTTCAGTATGCGCGGCCGAAGCAACAGATTCACCGTACTGTCGTATGAAAGATACATGCATTTCTGAAAAAAGCATTCATCATAAGCTGGACTCATTAATGATATAATTTTGCCTCATTGCGCTTCTACAAATCATATTCATCTACATATAACTCATGTAGAAATGTAAGATCGTCGGTGTGAACATCGCCGCTAGATGCATTGAAACCATTTTTCGTAGTAGCTTAGAAGATTAAAAAATTTAATTTTCCAAGGATTCAAGTTGATTAAATCAAATCTTTTTTATCCGTATGCAAAATAAGTTTGAAAATCGACTGGAGAATCGACTAAACTTTATAAAATATAACCCAAATACTACTAACGATTCTTCTGTGGAGATTAACAGAAAATTATCAACTTCACAGAGTCGGAAGCGCAAACAGCAACAGGTAGAAACGAACTCACACGGTTAAGGTCTCCTTGACAGTGGGATGAAGGCACAGCCAGAAGGTCGGTCTGACGGATAAGGCCGAAATGAGAGTGACGAGGGACTGGATGAGGTCCGCAGCGACGGGGTCCGCCGTGTGCCTCAAGAGAGTTGAACCCTCCATAAGCAGCTGCTCGTGCGAGCCCAGATACATTACTATCGCCGAGACGAAGCAGGGTGCTGCCTCCCCGGAGACCAGACTCGTCAAGAATTCCAAGCCACCAGTATATAGAGGCCACCACTCCTGACAACGCCACTGGCTCTCACCATTCGTGCAGTCCTGTCAATAAATAACGTAATTATAGTTTTATCATGCTCTTTTTGCTAGTTCCTTTATGTGCAATTTTACAGCCCATGTGTTTTGCGATGACTTTCTAAGTACTCAGCAACACCAGGTGGAATAATTTTGATTTGGTCTACAACTAGTTTCATAACTTATAATATTAATTCATACTTATTGAGAAAACATATTTTTTACTTAGTCTGTGTTGTCAAGCTTATTTGACTATAATAATCCCCTCTCCATTATAAACTATGTCTCTTACAAGTCTAAGATTATTATAAGATTTCTCATCTTAAAAAGTAATTCAAAATCAAATGATTCATTATACATTATGTTGAATTTCTTAAGATTTACAAGGAACATTATCATATAAATGTATCCAAAATTGGTTCTAATAACTTTTTTCGTTTGGAGGTCTTTAACTTTTGAAATTATTTTGTAATGCATGATGTATAACATTTTTTCCCCTATACTATGAGAAGTAATAAAAGAGGATAGATTCGTGTGATAAGTATCTATAATTATCAATTTTTCAGAAGTCTTGAAGAATTGTCAATTGTATACATGTATATTTGGATCTATTAACGTAAGACTATAAAAACTAACGTATAAGTCTTATAAGAACTATCAATGAAATATTAGTTTTGTCGATATGTTCTTTGGAGATATACAATTATCCAAGCGGAATTTTGCAATACTCGTTTCACTTGCAATCAATTGATTACAAAAAAATTATGTTCGTCTTACTTCCATCTTTTGTAGACGAAGGAAAAACTCATTAAAGCTGTTGAAAAATTGATTGACTAAACAGCGCTGAATCTTATACAAATTCAATAAATTCATTGAATAGTATACTATTAGAAAAATTTAATGTTTCTCAAAATCAGACTATCACGATAGTAATATATGACGGAAGAGCGCTAAAATGTGTAAATATGTGGATTTTCAATGTATAAATGTACTTAAACAAAACTTTATAAGAATCTAATCAGAATATTGTGTATTCCGTGTCTGTAAAAATAATTATGAAAATTAAAGCCAATCATATACACCCCTTTCCCTTCTTATGAGTTTCTTACTTACAAATTGTTAAATACGACTTGTGAATGAATAACAAATTGTACAATACTTTTCAGTGTAATCATTTTTTGTTAAAGTCAAAGCTCACCTCGTACAATGAATGTTGAAGACTATTCTTAATATCCTTTGGTGGTATGAGAGCGAGCCAGATTTTTGCAACAGCTTCCTCGTCAAGGGGTAACGAATCAGAGAAAGATCTGGCCACGATGCTAAGCAGCGTAAAGCTTGTCTTACTAAACTTGAAGTAAGGATGCTTCTGCAAAGTGAGTGCGAGGCAAGAAAGCAGCTTGGGCATTAGATGTCTCAGTTGTGTGCAAGTACTCTTCCTTCTTGTATCACCTTCAAGCTCAATTCTGAATCTCAGAAGTCTGGTGACGAGACTCACGCTCAGACTTGCAGGTATGCACTCGGCGACAGCCTGAGCTTCCTCGGCTTCCCTCCTAGCCTCTTCCTCGGCGTCACAGTCAGGTTTGCGTTTCCTATCTCTTGCATGGACAGATTCGTACAGCTGCTCAATGTCGACGGAAGCAAGCTCGCACGCCTGGCTCAGTAGGTATTCGAGTACGGCTTCATCGTCGGCCAAGTGGTCTCTCACCAACTCGATCCAGTTAAGCAGGAGAGCCACAAGCGTCTGACGCAAGGGCCTGGCATAGCTGCGGTATGAATGAGCGACTTCTTGCACAGCTTCCATTAGTTTATCTCGCAAGTCGTGGCCGGCGTTATTCTCACCCACGCATTCCTCACGCCAGCTAGTCGCACAGCGGAGGCTTATTGACGCTAACAACATCGTGAGCTTGGCCGCGGAAAGTCGTTCGCGCTTCGATGAAGATGGTTCCAACTTTAGACGATTCAGCAACTGGTCCAAGGCAAGTCGCATTGTTAACTGGCATTGCTTAGAGCTGAGGGAGAAACCACGATTGGTTCGTTCACCACTCAAGACTACCAATAGCTGATACCATGATTCCAGATTTGCCTCATACAGAGGCTTTACGGTGGCTTCTTTTTCCGGGATCACCTATAAAATAGTTTATATAAACGAATTAAATATTAGGATACATCTATCATTGTATATTTATCATTGTGTATTTATCATATATTTTTGAAGTTTTTAGATTTCCAAGACAAAAATCATAGACCAATTTGACTTATCCAACAACAATTATTGTCAAAGAGCTAAACGAGAATTTCTCTTGTAGAAGAATAAATTACAATAAAACAGAAGTTTTACCTGTTCCACATCATCATCTTCGGTGTCTTTTTGTGGCGCAGCGGGTGGCGACGGTATACTATCGAAAAAATACTCAGTTAGATTGTTCCAATGATTCTCTTTCTCATCCAAGAGTTTCTCCAGATTATTAGTGAAATCCTTTTCAAGAAGTGGGCTTTTGAAAAATTCGAGGGTAATGATGTCCAATAGCTGTGAGTAACCTCTGACTCGGGTTACCAGCTTTCGGAATAAAGGAGCAAAAAGTTTGCTCCAGAAGTCTGATCGCTTGCGAAAGAAACTGACTAGGATCTCATTACGATGGTACCACATAGCACGCAGCAAGTTCATCGTGCTATCGTACAGACGATCGTAAATTATATCTTCTTCTTTTCGTACGCGCTCCAGATACAAATCTAAGAATCGCGTGCAACCCTCGGTAAGGAATTCGTCAGCAGGTCGTGGGAAAATACGACGACGTTCAGCTTGATGCATTATGTTGAACAAAGCCTCCGTCAAACCTTTAATTTTTTACAAAAGTTTTTTTCAGTTTTCCATAGAAGGAATTATAAAAAAGCTAGAGAAAAGTAACAAACCTGGCTGCTTATCAAGGCAAACAGTAACTAGCTCGAGAATAGCTACTTTTACTTCCGCACCACAGGTCGGTGACATAAGTCGAGAGGCAAAAGTCTCGCGAATAGCAGTACCATCCATACCCATGCACACAAGCAGCGACATTGAAAAACCTTCAGCAAACTTCTTCAGAAGACGCACTGCCATAGCCTGCAACGGAGGACTGAACCACACGTACAGGTAGTCTACGATTGTTGGCACTATCAGTAAGGCGTTTGGCAGCGAGGGTGAGGCATACAATTCCACTTCGAGAGGAGAGCGTTCATCCATGTACAGGCCCAGGTTTTTCCGGTACATCAGTAATCGATTCACCACCGATAGAGCAAGTTGTACGCTCTTCATCACCTGTCATTAAACAATGTGAGTCGATAACCCATAATAAAATAGCATAATAAAGAGAGTTCAGATTTTTCTTACCTTGAAGCCTTTCCCAGCTATCCAATCAGTTTCTCCCATCATTTTTTTTCTGAGTGATTTTTCACCAGTTCTTACGAGTTTGAGCAACGCATGTCGTGGTTCCAAATGCATCAAGTTATAAGTTACGATTTTTCTAAGCTCGCTCCGAGACTCGTCCTTTTTTCCTGGCGTAACATCAAGAGCCCTGTGCAAGCAATATACGCTTTTGAGCCAGAGTTCGACCCTTTCACTGTCAGAACTGAAGTACCACGAATCCAACTTGGGCAATACGCTCTGTAAGAGCATTATCATGCCAGGCATCTCCACGGTGTAGAGTGCTTCTTTGCTGTGACGCACAGCTAAATAGTTTGACAGAGTGTCGAGATACGCATTGAGGATCGGATACGCGTGTTGAATCGTCTCGATGCTCGAGAGCCACGAGGCTATCAAGCCACCGTCAAATGATACTGCCTGTGCGAACTCGTCCATTTTTTGATAACGATCGTCGAATCGGGGGTATATACCAGCTCGCATACGCGACAATACATCCTCTGGGTAACGGAGCACAAGTTTTGACGATACTTTGATGCATGCTGATACCACCTGTACAGAAAAGCCATGAATATTTCTCAATGGTCTATTATTGATTATATGCGCGCTTATTTTTTATCATACATAAGATGGATAACGTTATTGTAATAAATTACAAACATATCCATCAGCTAATGTGATTCTTATTGGCTTGGAAGATTTATATTTTCAAAAATTTCTTATGATTAAAATAACAAAATTCAGACAAGAAACAGAAAAATCACCTTGTATATGTTAAGTGGCAAAACAGGGTAGGAAAACCGATTGATTATCTCAAAACTCAATTCTGTTGGTATGACCATACTGACTGATATTTCCACATCTGTGGCTAGAAGTGCCTCGAGCAAACCGAATCCCTGAGCGACTTGATCAGGTAACACATTGTTCTCACTCAGATTTGCTATTCCAGTGCTAGCATCCAATAGTAACGATTCGATCTTGTGATGAAACGCATCCCAGTAGCTTGCCTTAGTCATAAAAAGCACCACCTCATGTTCTTCTCGGGTAACGTTTCTCTGGGTCACGTTCAATTTAGCAAACTGACAGTCAGCCGGAATTTCAAATGCATTTTTATGGATCACGCACTCTCGCTCATAGGGTCTACGCATCATTTCTGCATTGAAAGCGCGTCTTGATAATTCAAAAGTAGCCGAAGGGAGGTTCGCCAAAAGTTCAGCTGTTTTTAGAGCACTCGAACGCGAAGCACTAGCCAAACCTGTCATGATGAAACTAAGTGGTTCAAACCTATATGGAAACCACTGTATTGCAACCTTAACAATTGTCCATAGACCACCTTCTTCATCTTTCTCTTGCCAGAAACGTTCAGCTGCTTCAGAAAAACTCAATGTGGCAGCACAAACTTCATATATTCCTGCAAAATTCAAATAATACCATTGACTAAGCAGATAATCTCAGTTTAAAAGTAATCTCGAACTTTTAGATTTGAATTTTCATATTTACATAGTAAATTTCATCATATTCTGAAACTCACCTGGGAAACTGTCAAACTTATCATCATCTACGAATACACACAGTAAAGATAAAAGGTTGTAGATGCTGCTTCTCACTGTTATCGCGTATTGTGTTTTTTCTTTGATCATTTCACTACTTAAAAGTCCTTGAAGATAATGAAAAACATTGAGTTGTACTGCTCGAATACCAAAAAATCTGTATCGAGTCAAGACATCGTTATTCTCTGGTTCAACAGCATAATTTGCCAGCATCCATGCCAGAAGCAATGGCCCATCCTGTGGATATGAATCACGCGCGCATTTATGCTCAAGAATATCTTGCATGCTATTTTGAACTTCCTTGATCCATTCTTCCATGCAGTTGTGCTTTGTCATATCAAGGGCTACAATTAACAATGCAGTTTGACTGTATTGAATATCTTGAATTTTTTTGGCAACTGCTTCTTTATCTTCATAGCTTTTAGTGCTAATGAGACGCCTTGGTTCCCCACTAATGCTACCGTAAATGTTGACAAATTGATCTTCAGCAACATGAACTTCATGTAAGATTACTGTAAACACATGAAGTAATTCACGCATTTCAATGAGACTACTGTTATAAAGCTGGTGGAGGTGTTCATCACTGAAGAGTTGAGATCTCACTGGTGGGTTTATGAATTTCAAGGCTTCTATTTGTTTTCTTATTGATTGTAAGAGACTACCTAACAGAACTTCATCAAAAAATTTCACAAAGTGAGAGCGGTGTGGGTGTTTTGTATTCTCACGATATTCAACCATTAATTTCAAGCACTTGATTAGCGTGATTCGTTCTGTGTAGTAAAAATTCCATATTTGCTCTATTAAAATTTTCAACGATGTCAAGTCTGTAAGTTGTAAGGCAAATGTTTCAGCACAGTTTCGATATTCGTAGATCATGAAATTGCAGACCAAATTCCATGAAATTTGGGCATCTAAATTCTGTGCAAAAAATGAAAATTATAAGATGAAATGACATTTATCCTTCCTAACAGTACTTAATATTGGAAAGACAATTTCTGACCAAAAAGCCATCATTAAAATTAATATTAAGATAAAAATAAATATCACAAGTACATACCAATAATGGTGCTAGTTTGCTAATAAGATCGTACATTCTAGGAGGTGGACTAGTTTTAGAAAAAGCTTGTAATGACTCCTCTGTAAAAGGCTTAAAATATTCCAGCCCATCTTGTAATAACTGAGTTGCATTTTTGATTTCATCTTCTACAAGATCTTTATCGCAGCGACAAGTAGTGCCCGATATAACTGACCACAAACCCTTGCAGTAGCTGTAGACAGAAAAATGTTGGTTCACAAACTCATACCGTTATCACAAATTTGAGGTTGCATTTTGTATTTTTACAATGAGAATAGAGCAAGTTTATAAGCCTATTGATAGGGACTTTGCTTTTTTTTTCTAATGATTCCCAAGTGTAATTCTGATATTTTTACACTTTTTATCATTTTATTTTATAGATTATATTTGAAAATTGATGTATTTAATACAGAAAAACAAACAAAAAATTGGACAATCAATTGCTTGAATATTGATCACTGAAGAACTCCAAAATAATTAGAGAGATTTATGAATTTCTGAATAAATCAAACATCAAACACACGTTCGAGCAAAAAAGGAGCAATAAAGCAGTAACAAATGAAAGGGATAACAAGCAGTTGGCGAAGCAATAACTCCTGGGTCGCTGGACCTCAGTTTGAAATTCATAGTAAAGAGTGGCCGCGCACTTACGGAAGATTGTTGACAACAGAGACGGCCATTCTCACGGCTGCACTGCCTCCAGGTCAAGTGTCATCAACTGGCCCAACTCATTTCACGTGAAAAGCCTGTTGGAATCGTCGATCGCACTCAAATGTGCGGCAGACAGGCAATGATCTCGGATTCTCCGCTGATCCCCGCGCATTATCAACGAGCTGCAGCAGTTTTGTCGGTACTCTAACCTAAAAATATTCAAATAAACGGCCGCAAGCTGACGCCACCGTAGCGGCCGAGTGATTTTGGCGATTTTTGTGACTGCGTGCGTGCGTATGCGTCGTGTGTTGTGTTTTGTGTGTGCAGTGCGCGTTTTCGAGGCCTCGCCGTTGGGCCTCGTCACCATCAGCAGTCCACACAGCAGCGCAGAAAGTAGTCAGGAGTAACTACAATTTTGATCTGGAGATCAGATCAGCAGCAGCTGACGCGTCGCTTGATCGACACCTAAATGCCATTCGGGCCCAGATGAGCGAGGTGCTCCTGAGCTGAGATAAGATCCGCGATGGCAGACTTCGATCTCGGCGACCTCATCGGCGACCAGATCGAGAAGGTGCTCCAATTTCAGGTGAGTCCCCCCTAAGTGCTTTTTCCTCCAATGCATTTACTCGGTGCAGTGTTCTAACGATGTTTCCCTCGTCACGCAGGATCTCACTGGCATCGAGAACCTCTCCGTGTGCAGAGATGTGCTGCAGAGACACAACTGGAATCTTGAGGTGGCTGTCCAGGTGGGTGCTCGCTCAGGCTTTGTTTCATTGTGACCCTGCTGATTCTCGGAAACTACATATGTTTACGCTCATCGAGCGCCGATTTGTGATTTTTATTGATAATATCAACTTTTGCCACCAATCCATATCTCTAACTGATAATTACATGCACACAGAGGAGTTTCTTCAACTCTATTAATATTTATTAGCCTTGATTTATTCTTGTACTCATAATGTACTCAAACATTTTCATAATGACTTTCATTTTTTGCAACATGCCTCTGAATGTCCAACACGATATTCGCTTGATAGAATCATTTTTTTTTATCTGTTCAGGAACAACTCAATCTGTATGAGGGCAGACCATCCATGTACGCACAGGATACAAGAGTACGACCTCCCCCAGTCGTTGATGAATCTAGTACAAGAATTTATTTTAGTCCTGCAGGAAATTCAGGCAGTGGTGGATTTTTCTCCTATCTACTGTCATTATGTTACAATGTTGTGACCAGTATTTTTCAACTTATTTTTGCAATATTTAGGAGAAATGTCAGGCCTGGTAATACATTTTGTTATATGCAAAATTGATTAATAAGAAAAACTTCTAATGAAAATTTCATTCCAGTTTCCGTGGATCCTGTCCAGGATGTCATGAATTTTATAAGAACGTACGAAGAGCATTATGGTACAAGTCATCCTGTCTTCTACCAAGGCTCATACAGCCAAGCTCTCTCAGATGCTAAGCAAGAGTTGAGATTTCTCATGGTATACCTTCATAAAGATGAAAATCAAGAGGTTGATCAGTGGTGCAGGTAATTGATCAATTTCTAAAAACTTCAACAGTTCTATAGAACATTTTCTCTGTCAATAAATGAATAATTATGTAATCATATTTTTCAACAAATAGGAGTACTCTGGGTGATCCGGAAATAGTTAGATTTGTAAATATACACACGCTTTGCTGGGCGTGTAATATAAAATCCGGCGAGGGGTACAAAGTCGCAGAAGCTCTTAGGGCCGGTACTTATCCATTTTTGGCACTCATTGTATTGAAAGATAACAAAATGACGATAGTCGGAAGGTGAATATTCTAATCGTGATTGGCATAGTCCCATTTACTTCACCACAATAGATTTGAACAATCTTTTTTTTTTGACAGAATGGAAGGAATCCCGACGCCATCTGAGTTGAGAGCTCGGCTGCAGGCGATAATTGACAACAACGAGATAAACTTGATTCAGGCTCGTCAGGAGCGCGCTGAGCGCAGTGCTACGCAATCGTTGAGGCAGCAGCAGGATCGCGCTTTCGAAGAGTCACTGCGTGCCGACCAGGAAAAGGATAGGAAGCGTGAAGAGGAGCGTAAAGCACGCGAAGAAGAGGAAGCACGAGAGCGCGAGCTAATCCAAGCTTATGAGATGGAGCAAGAACGGATCAAGCAAGAGAAAGTGCTTACCGTCAACAAAATACCGAAGGAACCAGAACCAAGTAACCCGAAAGCCTGCCATCTACAGATCAAGCTTGGCGAAAGGACTGTAAAACGCAGGTTTTTACTCGATAACACAATTGAGGTAAATATTACTGGTTCAGATATTTATTATGGAGTTTCATATGACAGTGGAACCAACATTTTGATCTATCAAATTAATTTCATTACAGGATGTTTATCATTGGATATACAGTCAGCCAGATTCACCATCTAAATTCGAAATAACCACAAGCTATCCAAGAAGGATTTTGTATCCCAGTGTTGAAATTCTTACATTGTTAAAAGCTGGACTAAACCACAGAGAGGTTCTTCACGTCAACGACTTAGATGATTAAATTGATTTCGATTTGAAGCACCACGTATCATTCCGTATAGGGACGATGCCCATCGAAAGAGAGACATTTATAAAGAAAAAAAAATATAATATATTATATATTTGATACATTCTTGTATTTCGCGCAGGGTACAAAGCGCCGTAAATTCATTTTGTTAAAGCGCATTGACTTTCGTTCCCTGATCATTTGTAACCCTAACTTTTCCATTGCGCCAATCAATGTGTTCGAATACGGATTTGCATTTCTTTCTTCGGTTTTTCAAATGTCAAGTGAGCAAACGCAGTTCTCGGCGATAAATGTCATTTTCTGTCTATCATCTTTGTATACTCGGCGTGTTGAAAAAATACGGTTCACCAGCACAAGTACGACGAAACCAAAAGTTTTATTAGTGAAAAAACAATCAAGGATTTAATTTTATCTTTTGTTTTATTTGATTTATGTCAAAGATTTAGTAAAGTGGTGAATACACCTTGTCAACCCAATATATGACTCGTGATGCACTATATTTTTATGTTGTTTTACTGTACAACGGTGATGTACAATTTTTCTTTTTGAGAGGCCATGGCGAGCGTGATAGTTGAATCCTGTGGCTCTCTAGTCTTGTGGTTCAGTGGTTTGATATAGAGGAAATTTAAACAATTATTTCCACACAGAAGGCTTATAATTATCTTTTTTTTCAGATTGAGAGAAGATTTAGAGTGAAAAAACATTTATTTCTTCTAATATTGAAAAACTGAATTATTTCTAAAGTTAAATCATGTATGATAACAACGGTACCACGAACGTTGAATAAAAAATTTGTTCTTTGACTACGATACTTTGCGCTCGTCGATTTATTTATACCTCGATACTATACTGGCTTTTATTCTCAAACATACATGAATTTAGCTTATCGACATTCGACTGTTGTCGGAAGACAGCGCACTTACGTGTAAGTCTTACGAAGTGTAACACGTTTTCAATTCAAAAGATAAAAATGATGTTTTATCTTATTGGTTTCGTCGTTGCACTATCAAGTATTTTTGGATTAACTCACTCGCAACTAGCGTAAGTTTAAGTTTGATAAATTATTTAATTTAAAATTTGGTTCATGAGGATATTGTGACGTTTCCAAACAGGCGTGAAAAACTGCAACTGCAGAGATTTTACGAATGGTCATATGCGTTCTTACAAGAACAGTTACAAATTTACGATCTACTTGGAACACAACAGCATTATGACACTCTAGAAAATAATTCAGAGCAACCCGAAGAATTAGAAATAGGATACGAAGAAATTAAAGCGTCAGAATCGCGTGAACAAATTGAAGGCATCAGCGTGAAAGAAGAATCAAATATTCAAAGTAATTATTCGACTAATTTCTTAATTAAAACAACCATCGAATCGTTGCGTAAAATTATTCCCATTGGGCTATATAAGTAATCATCTTCATTACGAACTACGTTGAAGAAGAAAAAAATCAATCTTCCGTAAAATTCATCGTGAAATCAAATCCGAAGCAGATACGTCCTCTGTGCCCCATAAATAATTCAGTCCTATTCCTTGCCAACAATAACCACATGAATTTCTATTATTGTTCGGATTATTTTATCATGATGAATTTTCTCCTGTATTTTAATATCGCATTATATGTTCATAATACTACATAAGGCTACGGGAAAATTTAAATAACCCATTGTAATGCGTTGTTTGTGAATTATCAGTAATGTTGGAAGGCAACGAAGAAGAGAACGAGGAGGACGCGGTTGCGGAGGACGCGGACGAGGTGCTCGAGGCCATAACCGCGTCGATACGCAAGCTCTCGAGCGCAGCGAACTCGGGCCGTATAAACGGCTCGCAGCTTTACGATATCCTGCTGCGAGAGACGCTGCTGCACAATCGTGCTGTTCGTCCCGATGACGAGTCCCCGGGGCTAATCCTTGAAGAGTTGTCCGAGGAGCAAGCCCAGGAGCAGCAACAATGCTCCGGCAACAACAACGCCCTACAGAACAAGCGAAAGATGTACTTCGGTGAGGAGCCGCTAGAATACTTGCCCCAACAACAACAACAACAACAACAACAACAACAAACAAGCAGTGATGTGAAATAAATAATCGATTAAAAAAATTGTATAACCTATTGGGATTCTCTATGTAACTGGCGTGTATGAGGATTATTGCGATTAAATGGAAACTTGAGTATAGGAACTTTGCGTGCGTGTGTGTGATTCATTCGGTGTGGGCTTTAAATTGGGCGGGCACGAGTATATTTGACGTCATATTCAACGTCATCCGGCGGTCCGCTCCGCTGCAGACCGCACTCGATTTATTTTTGTTTTAATGTTCTATCACCGATCAGTATACATTTATCCAGAATGTTTGTTTCGATCTTCTTGTTTTGGCTTCTTTAAAAATGGTTGTTTGCAAGTTCTTCCAGCAAGGCAATTGCCGTTTCGGCCAGTACTGCAAATTCGTGCACAGTTATGGTGAGCTTCGATGGTTACAACCACTTCCTTACGTGAAACACTCTCTGACAATAGGTTATGCGATTTGTTTACGTTGGATTATTGTATTTTTTAGGCAACAGGAGTAAGACATTTGGGGACGAGAAAAACATTGTGTAAGTAAAAAATATTCCTTCACATCCACGAGGATCATCTTTACTATCCTCTGCATTCTCTTGTAGAGAACTTACTTTATATTTGAGTGGAATTTAAATTTTATTGGTGGTAGTCGAGTACTAAATATTCAAATCATCTTATTTTACAATTGGATTTGAATTTTACAAATCAACCAGCTACGATTTATTGATGAGTTTATTATTATGTAATATCAGATTAATAGTTGCCGAAGAAGTTCTTGCTGCTGAAAGAGGTGGACAATGGCTTCTTTCATGCTTTGGGCCATTCAAAGAAAGAAAATGCCTCCCAGGCATGGAAGACTTTTCACCAGAAGAAGTCAGATGGGAGATGTATCAAGCACAGAAAAATGGAACAACAGATCAAATAGTACTATACATATAATATATTTATCTATTCATCATAAAACAGGGTTGATCATTCTTTATTGTTTTACATATTTTTTTATATCTTTAGAATACTCAATTTCAACAAATGTGCGAAGCAATGAAAGTCAAACGCGAGGCATTGAAGCATCCTACTCCAGCCATCCAGCAATTATTGGTAATTTTTTGGATAACTCACAGTTCTCTGATTTGTAAAATTAATTTGTAATGTCAGAATACTCAATAATTTTCTATTGAACAGGAAGAAGTGCAAAACTCAGGATCCGATAATTCAGCAGCATTTGTGGACAAGAACAAAGGAAATTCAGCCTTTGGACAATCACAGATGAGTCTTGCAAATAATACTCAATCATCCAATGTATTCGCTCAGAAGTCTACCTTTGGAGCAGCACCAAATACTAACCCATTTGGTGGTAGCAGTACCTTCAATGCGTCACAACCAGCATCCTCAATTTTTGCCCAATCAAATAATGCTGCAAACTCAGTGTTTGGAGGGAAACCATCATTTGGAGGCTCTTCTGTCTTTGGTGGTTCATCAAGTGCAGGTAGCTCTATTTTTGGTGGAGCTAATAAGACTGCGATATCACCTTTTAGTTCAGTGCCGAATACTCAAACATTTGGAGGTCTAGCTACTCAGGGTAAGTTTTGTTATTCAAAATATTCAATTTCATGTCATGTTTTTGTTTATTATTCAATCTATTCATTAGGATTCAACCATTACATACGATTTCTATTTTTCATACATACTTCATATGTTTTTATTACTACAATATAGGGATATTGAAATATTATAATTTCAGTATCCATTTATAAATTATTATTTTGAATACTTAATGTTATTATAGGTACAAATGCTTCAATATTCGGTGGAGCAGCGCCGACTACGGCATTTGGGCTAGCCCCGGCTTTTAGTTCTCAGGCGAACAATGCCTTCTTGAAACCTCAAACCTCACAGACTTCGGTCTTTGGAGGAGCTTCCTCGACGAGTAATGTTTTTGGCGGAAGCGTCACCTCAACAGCTCCAACGAATTCAGCTTTTAGTGGAGCTACTACCGCAGGAGCCGGAAATTCTAGCTCGATTTTTGGACAGAAACCAGCCAATACTTCAGCATTTGGGGGTGCACCAGTATTTGGAGGGTCGGCCTTTGGTTCTACACAGGTATAGATACGATGAACAATATGTCTCTGATAATTTCTATTTGTGCACTAACATGATAATTTACCTACCATTATTTCTCGTCAATGAAGAACACTGGTAGTTCAGTTTTTGGTGGTCAAACAACGTTTGGTTCGACAGCCCCATCAAGCAGCATATTTGGTAGTGCAAATGTACAAACGTCAACTTTTGGAGGAATCGCCCAAAACGCAGCAAGTTCGAGTGCCTTTGGAGCTGCATCAGCTCCAACTGGGAATGCCTTTGAAGCAGCTCCTAATGCGACACCATTTGGAACAAGCAGCTCGATCACTGCTGGACCATTTGGTACAGCTAGTACTCCGAGTTAGTTTCCTTATTCACACAGATATTATTTTAACTTTCGCAATTTTATCACAAATATACTGAAAATTATACTAACTTTCCAGCAGCTCAAGTATTTGCAACGAGTGCGTCAACGGCACCAGTCTTTGGCAATACTTTCTCGTCTGGATCGACTTTTGGCACTCAGCAAGCACCAGCAACAAACAGCACTACGAATGTCTTCGGCGCGACAACTGCTACTTCAAACACGCAATCAGTTTTCGGTGGTTCTGCGGCTGCTTCAAGCACGCCATCAGCTTTCGGGGGTACAGCATCTGCTTCAAACACGCAATCGGTCTTCGGTACTAGCGCCTTCGGCACTAATACACAGACTACAGCATTTGGGTCTACAACGACTGCCAGTTCCAACCCCTTTATGAAGGCCTCACCCTTTGGTACTGCACAGGCAACACAAGCAAGTCCCTTTGGTGCTTTTGGGAAATCCAATGTAGGATTCGCTGTGACAGTAACAATTGATGAGACAGGTTACACACCTGATGAGAATCTCACAGACGACGAGAAAGCTGCCTACAGGGAAAGTCAATTTGTAGAAGGATTTATACCACTCAGACCTCCATCCAAAGAACTTTGCTAGATTAGATAAATGAACTTTTTCTTAGATGAAAATTTGTAAATTTTATAAATAACGTTTTCTTTTGACACTTCATTATTTTGTCACATAATAATTTTATGAATTAGTCGAAACAAGGCATAGTGACGATTGAAATCACTATTAAATATCAAGATTAGCTATATTTTGAAATCTTTGTTTTTAATTTTAAGAGAAAAAAATTAATATTTCTAGTTTATTGTCCCCTTGGTCTCTATTAAAAGTTTTAAGTTATATATCATGCACTTTATAACAACAGCAGAAGATATTTTGTATATAAAGTCAAAGCAGCATGGGATGTAAGTTTTTTACACAAAATAAATGGAATAAGTTTTCTTAGGAAATGTTTTTATTATTCCTTTAATAGAAATTCACTTCAACTGATATTTCTATTCACAATACTTTCAAGATTTAACTCTCCAAAATTCATTAAATATATTTTCTCTTCCATTCATGAACATTAAACTATAAATTTCAGTTCGAGGCTTTAGGGCTGGCTTGGCTTTTTGCTTGTGGCTTTGGATGTGATTTAGCTCTCTCTCTTGAACAATGAGCATGGCTATGCTGTCGCAGAGAATTGAACACTTTATTATTTAACTTAACATCAAATCCTGCTGTATCGCCAGTTTGGATTCCAGGTGGAAATTCTAGTACACGACAAGCATTCAACCTTGAAGTCATTAACATATCATGCTTGGTCAAAATTTGAGAAGATTCACCTTCTCCTACTTTTTTGTATCCACAACGAGGAATTGAAGCATATTCTTTTTCAACAACCTGATGGCAATATAATGAATCAATTATTTTGAATGACTATAATTTAAAGAATTGTGGTTATCAACTTACAACAAAACGATCAAAGTCTCTATTTTCATCATCAATATTTGCTCTTGGTTCTTCAGGCTCGCCTACTCCAGCTCGGAAGTTTTTCAACGAAATGTGTACTAGAAATTGATAATGATGTTTGTCAAGATTGGTTTATTGACAATAAAAGATTCTATATTTCAGCATCAAATGTTCCAAGGGAATTAGTTTTTATTTGTTATGAGATCAGTGAAGATATTACTATTATCATAACAGAAAATTAATATTCATTACTTCTGCATGCAAATTACCTTTTGAATCACCATTGAATTTTTGTTCAGTACGTTTAAGCATCAAATCATGTTCATAATTCAGATCAGCTTGTATCATTTGGGCAATCATTCCATCGCTTTCTGTCTGGTCAATTTCTTCCAATTCTTCTTTTTCTTCCGACATGTCTATTGTATCATCATCAACATCATTATTTGCAAGCTTCAGCATTTCTCTGGATGAAAAAAAAACACGGAGATGGAATATTAAACACCATGAATGTTTCAGTATTGTGCAATAATGAGACTCAAGAACAAAGGATTCTTACTTTTCATGTAAGCTCTGAGCTAGCTGCTCCGATGTGATTTGCTCAAAACTAATTGGTTCTGCAATCGTTTCGATTTTGGCCCAAGCAGACATCTTTATAAATATTATCTCTTGAACACTTTGATATATACAAATAAATACTTAGAAAATAATTGTACTACGTTTGTATGTACAATTAGGTTGGATTTGTAAAAAGTTCCAAAAATCGCGACCAACGACGATTTTGTAACAAATGTATCACAAAAATAAGTAATACTATTTCGCTAATTACTAAAGACTAGAATAATTTATCAACACTAAATTCGAGTTGAGTTATTTACAAATAAAAACAATGATCCGCGGGGCAAATGATAATTCAAGTGCAGTGACCTTCGTTCTTTTCGATACTCTATGCCAGCTATGCCTGTCAATGCCTGTTCAGCTCGTCCGCACCACGTATATATATACATATACATATATATACTTACGATATACTGCAAGCCGTGCAAGGTCCACCAGCTGATCGTACTCGTGGAGACAGTGTGGGTAATGATGACAATGATGTTATCGATACTTGTACTTGCTTGCCCTTGCCACTTGGTTGTAATGGCGCTGGGTGTATTTTGTGTAAAATCACATCAATTTGAGTTTTTTCATGATCGATGCGATGGTGCACGCAGACGTTTATTGCTGCAGTTTGTTGTTGATGCTGATTGCTGACTGATGTTGACATATGATGATTTGGATCACACTGTAGACAACATTCACTGTGTTTGATTGTGATTTTTGTGAATCAATCTAATCACTCCATCGCACTTGTATATACGCATACATACTTATTTTCTACGTGTTTATCGCGTTGTGCGGCAAATAGTTAGTTCAGTGTAATACTTTACTAAAATGCCGATTTTGGACAAAAGAAAGGGTGACGATATTCTGTCACTGGTTCCTGCAGCGAAAAAAACCAAAAATGAAGTTGTATTCAGTAGCAGAGAAAAAGCGGTGGTTCAAAGCGTGAGTCTAACCTTAAAAATAATGAAGCATATAGTTACATTCATCAACTCTCTAAACTTGAGTGTCACACGTATTACTAAAATTACTTGATTATTTCCGTTTTAATGAATTTCAATGAAAAATCTGTACCAAGACCTAAAAATTATGGTTTTAGGGTCCCCCAAGAACATCATCATTGGCGTCTCCAATAATGCTTTTGGAAGGCCATCAAGGTGATATATTTTCTGTCGAGTTTCATCCAGAAGGGCAATATCTTGCATCCACAGGATTTGATCGTCAGATTTGTAAGTTTGTGATGACTAATTGTTCAGCATCTAGTGACTTAATGCAGTTCATTCTGATTGTAACTTTTAACAAATGATTTTTTCAGTTCTCTGGAATGTACATGGAGAATGTGAGAATATCTCTGCCATGGCTGGACACAGTGGAGCTATTATGGAAATGCACTTTAGCCCAGATGGAAGTAATTTATATACAGCAAGTACAGATATGACATTGGGCTTATGGGACATAATTGCGGGAACAAGAATCAAGAAGTTGAAAGGCCACACTTCATTCGTAAATTGTGTAAATGGGTCTCGAAGGGGTCTGTTGCAATTATGTTCTGGCAGTGACGACTGTTCTATACGAATATGGGATCCAAGGAAAAAAGGACAATGTCATACTCTGAATAATACTTATCAAGTGAGTCCATTTTTTCAATGATATAATTTATAAATTTAATATGACATGTCTTGAATATTTTCATTCAATTCAAATTTACTTATCATCAGGTAACATCGGTAACATTCAATGATACTGCCGAACAAGTAATTAGTGGAGGTATTGACAATGATATAAAGGTTTGGGATTTAAGAAAAAATGCAGTTCTATATAAGATGAAAGGTCACCAAGACACAGTTACTGGACTGTCTTTAAGTCCAGATGGTTCTTACATTCTTTCAAATGCAATGGACAATTCTCTTAGGATTTGGGATATTAGACCATTTGCACCATTTGATAGATGTTTAAAAATTCTATCTGGTCATCAACACAATTTTGAAAAGAATTTGCTGAGATGTGCCTGGTCTATGGATGGAAGTAAAGTATCAGCTGGATCTTCAGATAGGTATCATTATATTTGGGACACAACTAGTCGACGAATTTTATATAAACTCCCTGGTCACAATGGATCCGTAAATGATGTTGATTTCCACCCTAAAGAACCTATAGGTAAGTTAACTTCAAGTTGTTTTATTCTAATCTTATTGTAGATTCATTGATTAATTAATTAACTTTTCTGTTTTTCAGTATGCTCAGGTTCGAGCGACAAACAAATTTACATGGGAGAAATAACTGCTCAGTAATTATATTTTTTTTAATTTGTGAACCATCTCTAGCTAAGTTGATACGAATTTCTATGAAAAATTCAATTATTTTGTGAATTACGTAAGGAAAATAAATAGTCAGTAATCGGGGCGTAATTCAATATAATTTATTAAATAATTGTACATGTATACATATTTACCAACTAGCAACAGGTAACTTGCACGCTTGTCTAACAGCTTGTTAGGCTTTTCAATAATCGTGACTTAAACACCTTTACGTTCATCTGCAAAACGTTAATTTTTGAATTCAATTAGTTATTTACACAGCGCCAAGCAAATCGCCAATCGTTTCATAATGGCGCCCTCTGTAACGTCTTAATTGGAATTTTCGAGTATCAATTCAAATTGATTAGTACGGATTTCGACCTGAATCTGACGAGAATCACGTGAAAAAATATACTCGAGTGGACGTTGTATGCGCTTCCACTTGCACTTTGCATTTTACTAAAGTTCTCCATACGCGTTCATATATTTCTGAAAAGGATAAAAATGTTAGATATTTATTCAATGATTTTATTTATAATAAAATAACTTACTACAGAAGCATTGTCGTTGGGTTTTCCATGAATTTCTTGAAAGCAGTAAGCCATTGAGCTCCAACAGCTCCATCAACAGTGCGATGATCACAGCTGGCAGTTACACTCATGTATTCGGCAGTGGTGAAGCTAAACAAGAAGATTCACAATCAATTTCTACTGTGGAAGAACATTAGTGTTAGTAGAAGAATGAGAAGCATACCCCTTTTCGTTATCTGCAGGTATTAATCTCGTTTCTGTCGCGCCTATTGCAAGAATGATGGATTGTGGAGGGTTTATGATAGCTGAGAAAGTTTTGATTCCAAACATGCCGAGATTCGAAACGGTGATGGTGCCTCCCTGGAATTCGTGAGGCTGGAGTTTACCTTCCCTCGCTTTGGCAGCTAAAGCTTTGACATCCTGGCTAATTTGGGCTATTCCCTTTACATCAGCTCCAAAAACTATAGGTGTGATGAGCCCATTGTCTGTGCTAACAGCTACACTAACGTCTACGTGGTCATACCTGTATGAGATACAAAAAATCAATTGTCAGACGAGTAAACTCATAGGACTCAACGAATTAACAATAGGTTTACTTACTGCCGAATTTTATCTCCTAGCCAAGCGCTATTTCCTTCTGGAACTTTTTTACATGCCATTGCCATGGCTTTGATGATTAGGTCATTAACACTAAGTTTAATCTTTTCTTTCTCCAACATTTTGTTGAATTGTTGCCTCATTTGAAGAGTCTCATCCATTCTGACCTCAATAGTAAGATAGTAATGAGGTATCGTCTGTTTGCTCTCGAGCAGACGTTTAGCAATGACTCCTCGAATGTTGGAGATAGGTATATCTTGTCCTCCTGCTGCAGCTACTCCTGAAGGTGCACCAAAACTTGCTCCTGCTGAAGGTGCTCCTGCTGGAGATGCTCCTGCGAGATCTTTCGAAGTCACAGAACCATACAAACCACTTCCTTTCAGACCCTAAAAATTTAGTAATGAATTAACAAAAAAATTATTATAGTGGTATATATTATTGCGTAAATTCGATTTAATTATGCGTCTACTATAAAATGAAAATCAATCGTGTCTAAAAGAAAATTGTAAAGTATTTAAAATATGGAACGTGTAGTTATTTGAATGAAAAATGTGTCAGTTATCCTAATGCAACGATTTTAACACAGAGAAATTGTCATCTTTCCGTACAAATGTAGTATCTCGGTTGGGTCTTACAAAAAAAAACTACCTACACAAGTTTCAGTAGAATTGGAGACCCAATTGCAAAGAGATCTCCTGGTGAGTATTCCCATGATATGCTCAAGAATAAAAAGAAGAATGTGCCTACCTGCAAACTGAGGCCCTGCTCAGAGGCAAGCCTCCTGGCGAGTGGGCTGGCGAAAATCCTGTCGCCAGTTGGTGCGGAGGCGAACGCCGGGGCAGCCGCTGGAGCTGCCGCCGGGGCTCTGGGGGGCGCTGGAGCTGCTGGAGCCGAGGGTGGTGGCGGAGTGGCTGCGGCGGCTGTCGTCGAGCCATCGTCCTTGAAGTCCTTGAACGCGGCTACGCTCGCCTCGTCCGCGACAATTATGCAGACCAGCTGACCGATCTTCACGTTCTTCTCGCCGGCGGGCACTATGATCTTGGCCAGATAGCCTTCCTCCGGCGTTTCGAATCCCATCGTCGCCTTGTCCGTTTCGATCTCTGCCAGCAGGTCGCCCTCGTTCAGTTTTTCACCTGTGTTCAATTTACAAATCAGTAAGGATGGCCGCGCATTATCAAATGACACTCTCTAGCTTCGACGTTGCGCAAATACAACGACTTTTTCTTTATGACGATCGTTTCTAACATCGAGACTCGTAATACGTACCCTCTTTTTTTTGCCAGGAAATAATTGTTCCTGTTTCCATGGTGGGTGACAGTGCTGGCAGTGTCACTTTTATGTGATCTGGATAGTCTGCATAATATCTCAAGTTCTGCTGCCATGGCTGTGTTGCCAAACGAGAATTCTTATGTAGTATTGACCTGGAATTAATGAAAATCAATATGATAAAATGTTGATGAACAAATATAACATCGAATTCATACCTGTAAGGTATAATCGATAAATAATCATTTGAGCTTCATGAAGTTTTGTATGAACGTGTTTTCAATAATTCGTTTTTAAATCGATTACATAAAAAAAACTGATGAGGATGATTGATGGGATCAGTGTAAATGAATAGAAATGAATGACATGTGCCCATTTCTTATGATCTTGACTAAATTCCATTCTAATAAGGGGGTAGCGCCTTCCAAATTTCGACCGGCAAACTGTTGAAAACCCACGAGAAACTCCAAAATTTTCGCAAAAGAAACTCGGAACAACTGGAAAACATAAAAAATCCAAGCAGGTTGACAAGCCGCCTTGGAAACGTGCGTCACGTAATCGCGTATATCGGCGAGTGTTGTTCATTGAGGAAATCGAGCAAGCTGATCGCACCACATGTAGATCGAGCCATCGCTATTATTATTGAAGGTCGGATGATCTTGGGCACTGGCGAAATCGGAGCACAGCCCTTTAAAACGTGTATAGAACGGCAGCGAGCAGACTATACCTAACCTCAGTCGTGCTATTGCGGACGAGTCGTGCAAGCATACTTATATTATACGCGTAGAGTGAACCCACCTCTGCTGGTGCTTCCTGTGTAGGCACTGGCTGCCTAGACACCTGACGACGTTGTTCCTGACGGTGTTGCGTAGCGTCACTTTGGCCAACTCGTGGCGCAGGCTCGACGTCGTCCTCAGCATCTTCGTAAATCGTCGTCGTCGTCGTCGTCGTCGTTGTCTCGTATGGACAGTGGCGTGACGGCCCTGTCTTCTCCTCCTTCTCCTCCTACTATTCTTCGGTCACAAGTCTACAACCAACCGCGCGTGGAATATAGTGGTGCGAGAGAGCAGAGGTCGTCTGCAAGGTCACGTGGTGCGCTGGTGAGATCGCGCGCGCGCCGCGCGCTCCAACGCGACGACACACGTGATATATTACAAGCGCCAAGCGCCAAATCCGAGCCAGCGGACGAACAGCCACGATGTTGTGCCTTCTCGTATAAGATTATATCTCAGCGGTTCCTTGCCACTCGCAGTACCAAGGCTTTCATGATTTTTCCATCGATGCTCGGATACTTCATTGATCATCGACGTGGCGTCGTTCTCTGTGATATTTCACTGATAATGGAGTGAGTTCAATTCATTTTTATATAGTTTCCGTTCGTCCGACATATAACTTCATTACATCTTGTATCTGCTTCATTAGGTGGAGTTGATTGAATTTTTCTTCTTTGACATTTCCATTATACTAGAATACCATCTGATGTTTCTGGTCAAATTGAATATTTCAAAGTTTATAAACAACATAATGAGATTCAACATGATAAATAGGACAAATATTAGTACTTTGGTTGCATCTATTCACACATAACTCAACTCCAAGCATCTTCAAAAAAGTTTTTTAATATTTGTCTTACTTATGGATATCTAATATTAGAATAGGAACTTATATTGACACGCAAAGTAGAAACTCAATCTATATTTTTATTCCTATTGAACTGATATCACTGGTAATGTCAAATAGAAGATGTAATATTTTATAGCTATAAACATAGGAGATATCACTGAGAAAGAGATGCAAGAAAATTATTGATTGTCGAATATGATCCAACCTCACAAAAATGACATGTTTGTCAGAAACAAAAGGTTTGTTTTGTATATATTCTGATTGATTCTAGATGTTGAGTCTGCAATTAGTGAATAGTATAATTAAAAAATGTCTAGTAAGAAAGGAAAGAAGCAACATTTTAAGGAAGATATCATAAGGAACGGAGAGGGAAAGTTCAATTTCCCTAATGGAGATTCTTATGAAGGCGAATACATAGTAATTAATGGGAAAGAAATTTACCGACACGGTAGCATTGACAGAATTCAGGATTTTGATGACTCATTTACTATCAATGGGTTTATAGACTCAGGAATAGCCACATCAAATCCCAGATCTTTATATTTTTGATAAATTGTATGCTTCTTTTCACAGGTTATGGAGTTTACAGAACAAATGATGGAGATGAGTATCAAACATTGTGGGATAGAGATTCTATAAGCTCAAGTCTTCATATCAGGTTGGGTTTAGTACTATAATTTCAATTCATAGGAAGATTGAGCTAGATGATGAACATTTTCTTATGACAATTTTATTTCAAAATTTTTCTATTAAAAAAATCCAAGATCCTTTCTTCATACTTCTTAATGATCTGTTTCAGTAAATTTCAGTGAAGTTCCCTACAGTTAAATCTTATATTAGAAAATATGAAAAATGGTTATTTCCAGATTCTTGCAGCACTATCAAAATCAATTTGTAAAAATCCACATATAAAATTTCCCTAACATTCTTGTTTTTTCTCTCAATGGGTTGAAGTTTCAGTAGTAAACCTCCTCAATATCAGTTTCTGTGAATGTGATTGAATTTATTTTTTTTTAATTTATTATTTGCCTATACTATAAAAAGCAACTGAACCTTATTACTGAAAAAGTGAGATTAAGAGAAAAAAATTCACGTTCCTTTGGATTCGAACCAGCATTCTCCAGGTCAGCCGCGCCGCCAATAATTATTGTGTAACCGTGAAGACGACTGTTCGGCACATTGTGGACAATTTTTCTCTCGCAATCTCTGTACTTTTTCAATAGTAAAGAAAGATTCACTAAGCCCGATAAATCAATATTTATCGTAAAAACTAGTGAATGTAAAAATAAATCATTTCATGAATATTATTATCTAAGATACAGTAATAAAGCAGAATACGATGGACAAATCGACAGCAAAGGAGCGATGAGTGGTAATGGAATTTACACCTTCCCTGATGGTACTACATTGAATGCTACATGGGTGGATAACGAACCTGATTCAGATTTCATATACAAGGATCCACTAGGATACAGATGGTTAGGAAAAGTATGTTTGGTCAAACAGGTATGTATGAACTTGAATCTTTCTACTATTCAAACAGTTTTTATTTATCGCTATATTAATCTAGTTCTGAATAAAACAGAGTAATAATAAATTTTATAAACACTTTTGTAGGAAATTATTTTTTCGCCTAAGAATCAAATATGGATGAAGTATGTCAATTGATAATACGTTTTAATCATGTGAAACTGTCAATTAATATCTTGCATGGATCAATATTTCATATTTTTCTTGATGGTGATGAAATTAAAAAAGCAAGTTTTTTGTATTAATGAAGTGAATAAAATTATCAAATATTTTGATTTTAAAACTTATTGAAGAACACTATGATTTGTAAATTAATAATACATGGGAAAAGAAATCATATATATTGGAATTAAAAAAAGAAAATCACGATGCAAATCCAATAAACTGATTTTGCATTCGTCAATTCAAAAATAATTTTACAGCAAACATTATGTCTTTAAAATATATATTTCACATTTTTATGATTCACTCATTATACATTAGTACAGCTGTATTTTATTGTAATGAGACGCAATAACAGTACACAGTTATAACGCACTGAAATATATAAACTTTTCTTTTATTCTCCTCTAGAATATAATTGCCCGTCAATAACTAAACACTCGCTTCGTTTTGATTAGTTAGATCAAAAGTACATTATCAAGGCTCATACCAAAAAATCCATGCATTCCATTGGATTATTGTTAAACGTTTTTTTACATTTTATGATACAAAAAATCACCATGAACAATATCTATGCTAGTATCTTTGCTTGAAAGCGTAAAGTCACCGACATGTACTGCACAAGAGAATAAGGTTTGTGCCTATGACTAAAGTATACTTAGATATGTATATCTCGAAAAGTACATCGAAACTACAGCAACTTGTTATGCTAATGAATTGTGTGACCTTATAATAACCTTGTTACACTAAACTTTTTTTCGCAATTATCGATGAACGTTCGCGCAATTGCTTTTAATTCCATCTCAAAATACGTATATCTAGACATAAACTTCAATCGTTCCGTCGACAAGCTTCAATTTGTCGTCCAGCGACCATACGTAACATGTAAACCGAAGGCAAGGGATGGCACTTTGGACCCAAAACAATTTTTCCGTTTTCCATTAGTAATTTATGTTCCATTATCTTTAATTTGACAACGTCGATTGTATGTGCGCATCGAGAGACACTACCTATGAATCCTCAATATTTTCTAGCTTCTGGTTTTCAAGGGTAAAATCACCTGATTTCCACTGATTATTCGAAAAAAAATTGAAAGAATTAGAGATCCATCATGATTCATCTCTCGTTTCTCAAATCGAAAGATAGCTATCGTGGCTATTCATGCATTCACATGTGCATACATAAAATTTTGTAAAAGACAACGATAACATCGCATGGAAGACTTCTATTGTGAATATATCTTTATCGTATAGAATATTAAAAAAGCTCATGCAAAGCTCACAGATTTGTTCGTATTCTTGCGATTCTGGCAGAATAATCTCAAATTGTCAACGATCGTTGACTCCGTATCGCTAGATTTTGTCGTTGTAATATTGTCCCGTTTTCTCGTTTGTACGATAACAGTAAGAAAATATAGATTTAAATATACATATACAGCCCCATTTGAATGAAGTTGATAGCTCTCGTTGAAAGAGCACCAACTGTTAAGCTCAAGCTCGCTCCGTACCCTGCAGTCATTTCACCTTTATACAAATATATAAAAATCTGTCGCGTCGCGATCTGATATGAAAGCTCGTTAGTCCCGAATCGTATCCCCGCCCAAGTAGAGAGCCAGAGTTGATGGACACAGCTTGTCGCGTGAATCTAAGGCTTCCTCTCGGAGTTGGAGGCACGCCTGGCAAGCTGCTGGTGCAGCCCGTTTGCGTTGTTTTGATCTTTGTGTGGTTCGTCGAGTTTGGTCATGGCCGGGGGAGTCAACGACGAGTTCTCGTAAGCCGGCGACACGTCATGAACCAGCCCCTGCAGTACCATGTTCGCGCACTTCCATGGGAACATCCTGTACAACAGTTTTTTTCTTAGTTATACAGTTTACATCATTTCGGATTTCGCTCTCAACTTTTCGCGTCAAGGTGATTCAATGATTTCGAGTTTTTGGCATTACAGATTTCAAAAAAAAAATTTCTTGGTTTTTCGTTTGATTGCATGTACAACTAGTTGTTTCTGAATAATAACTATATCAACTATTGAGATTAGCTTATATATTGTCTGTTGCCTCAAATCAGTCCGTTTAACATTGTAAAAAATAATTCAATGGAACTCACCATTTGGCCGCTATCAATATCTGCAGATAACTCGGAATAATAGCAATTTTGTCATCACATCGCATTGCCGTAATTACTCGATCAGCCACAGTTTCTGAACTTAGAGTCGGAATGAACCTGTGACAGTTTGGAATTTTAATGATCTAACGTGACTCTTGAAAACAAATTTTATTACAAAGTATAGTGGAACAAATCAATGCGATCATAATTAGAAATATGTAAATATGATATTAGCATCGAGTTCCAGTCTTCTCAGAGATATATTAAGGACAAAATCTCACCTCGACATCACGTCCTCGAACATACCAGTACTACGGATAAAGTACGGACAAATCACAGTAGTTTTGATGTTGTATCCATCGTTCTGTTGGGACAGAGAATAGGTGACAAGATTAGGAAGATGATTTTGATGTGTCGTCGGAGGCTAACTCGTAATAATTCGCTTCTGTGTATATATGCTCTTTCTGTACGACTCCAATATTGAGAAAGATGCGAAACGAATTTCGTCATAGAAACCCATCACAAACTGCAAAGTACACGTAGCGTTGGCGAATAGACGTTGACCTCGGGAAAATTCTGTGTCGAGTTGCGACACTATGTCTGTGATATATACTCTTCAATTGCGATTATTTTATTTACTTTCTTTTGAATGGGCTTTTGACAGGGTATCGCAATAAATATATATCGTCCAGACAATTCATCGGTCTCGTAAAAATAGATCGTAGTTTATTCGGTAATATTTGTGGGTCAAGGATTTTCAAGATCCGATGAAACTTTTTAAGCTAAAGAATTCCTCGACGATTCATTATCATACGCACTGCGTGTCAAAAAAAGTAGGGTCGGACTAATTCTAAAATTAATCATGTTACTTTCATTAAAATATCCTGATTAATGTAAATGTATGGAGGTTATCACTTCATTTATCAGTGTCACGAATCTCAAATCTTCCAAATCCAGTATCACATTTTTTGTTTCGCCCTAACTTTTTCATCAAAGAATTCTCAAAAAGAACGTACTTCTAATATTGACCCGTGGGTTTTGCTTTCTCAAAGAGAAAGCTTTGTAACGGGGTAAAAATCGACCCACCGAATCGGACTTCGGGACCTCGATTTTCGTAATCTACGGGTCGAAAAACATGGAAATCCGAAAATGTCTGTATGTATGTACGTACGTGCACTTTTTTGTCGTACGATAACTTTCGAAGAAATTGTCCGATCGTCCTGAAATTTCGCACACAGGTTAGTCGCTACAAAATCTCGGTTGAGTTCAATTTTCAGCCAAATCCGTTGTTTATTTCTCTAGCAACCGTTGCTAACGTGTTTTTGATAAAAGCTCCAAAAATCATCATCAATGCACGATGGGTCTCCAATTCTTTCGACGATCGATGAGAATCGATAAGACATTCATTTTGGAACAACCATTGTTTATTCTCTTAGCAACCGTTGCTATAGAGATACAAAATTCAGCTTCAGACTGACTTTTTTTTTGTCGTACGATGACTTTGGAAGGAATAGTCCGATCGTCCTGAAATTTTGCACACAGGTCGGTCTCCGAAAGATGTGAACGTGTTTAGCAGCATCCGTTGTTTATTTCCATGGCAACCGTTGCTATCGTGTTTTTGATAAGTTCCCATATAATTCATGACAAATGATCATTTGGCTTTGTATATTTATGGGATTCTATAAGAATCAAAGAGACATTTCCCGTAGAAACCATCGTTGATGTCTCTAGCAACCGTTGTTTATATCCCTTGCAACCATAACTAGGGAATGGAAAAAGTCAGTTGGAGGTCCATTTTTGGAACTGTTGATGACTAAGAAGTAAGAACATCGAAGCTCAGACGTTTACCATAGCAGCTGTTTTTTAAGTCCTTAACAACCGTTACTATGGAGTGGGAAAAGTCAGTTTGAAGTCCATTTTTGGAACTGTTGATGACTAAGAAGTAAGAACATCGAAGCTCCGACATTTACCATAGCAACCATTGTTTACGTCCTCAACAACCGTTACTATGGAGTGGGAAAAGTCTGTTGGAGGTCCATTTTCGGAACTGTTGATGACTAAGAAGTAAGAACATCGAAGCTCCGACATTTACCATAGCAACCGTTGTTTACGTCCTTATTAATCGTTACTATGGAATGGGAAAAGTCAGTTAGAGGTTCATTTGCATAAATTCTCATCAAATCTTCGTATACCCTATATTGCGTACTTAAATATGATACATTTGTACCATAATGAAGAGGACAATATGTACATAGAAAATAGATCGACTGGGAATAAATTACCGTCTATAGTTTCAGATATTCTAAATGTTTGCGTCGATGCTTCCTTTAAATGAATCGATGATGACGAATAAATAGATTCAAATGAAAAAAGCTCATTAAGGATCTGCCGCGTGTGCGACTTGACTTTTCGCGTCTGAAGCAAAAAACACTTTTGCTTCGGACAAGAAAAGAAAATCAAAGAAACAAATATATATATATATAAAAAAAAAAAAAAATCCTTACCTCGAGCTCCATACGTAGAGCCTCGTCGAAGCCAACGGCCGCAAACTTGGAGGCCGTGTAGTCGACGAGCTTGGGCACCCCGAAGTGACCCGCCAGACTGGCGATGGTTACGATGTGGCCCTTGTTCTCCTTAATCATAGCCGGCAGGAAAGCCTTCACCGTCTGCAATAAAACAGCAATGACTCGTTGGCCTCTTGGAGATTATTCAACTTGATGGGTCAGATGGGGAATGGAAATCCATCTGCCATCGACGGGAACTAGAGATTTGATTACTATTGATGAGATTAATGATTTATGATTGAAAATGATTATTGCGAATGACCTATGTGTCTTTTTTTATTTCTACATCCCGGGAGTTCACACCGTATAATATCAGAGAGAAAAGTTCAATGTGTCATTTAATTACCGTAATCTATGTATTCAGTGAAATTTGATAGAGCGCAAATTGATTCATAATCAAAGTCATTCATTATTCTAGATTCGTAATGAGTTCGCGAGGCAATTGAATTTTGCTTTTCCATGATACCATAGTATCGAATTTTATCACCACTTGGCACATCGTTATTCCACGAGTTATGTGTACTCTGTTGACGCACTTACGACTTTTCCGCGCGATTCTTTGTTGGACATTCTGGTTAACCCTAATTCAATACGTTCATTATCATATGTAAATATGTGTTATTGGATGACTCAATTATCAGAATTACACTTTGGTAACTCGTCTCTTTGATAATATTTGACAAACAATGCAACGCTGATCTTTTTTTTTTCTTTCTCTGAAAATGAGTATGATACGTAATAGCTGACAAAGTGTTCGCACAAACAAGTTTGACCCGTGGAAAATTTTTTCAAATATATAGCGAACTGTTAAAAGAGTCATTGCCTCATAATATACTTCCTTAGTATTAACCGATATATCACAGAGTTTACGTGACAAGATTAGCAATTTTGATCTTTAAACTTTCGAATTCATTTGCAAGTATAAATGTACTGTTCAACTGTAACTATAAAACTTTATAACAAAACCAGTCTCTGAAATTCTGAAACTATATATGATAGGTATTCTTGCATTCACACCCTCGCGACTTTTTCAATCGCCTTGTAAATGAACGCATCGACAATCCTACCCGACGAATCACCGCTAAAAATCAAGAACAGCCCTCGCGGCATTCCATTCTGGATACCTTGAGGTCGCTCCATTTTGTACTTTCAACTCCCGTAGATCGCAAGGTGCATTTATTCGCCAATTTTATTCTTGTTTCATTGAGAACAGGTTTATGATGTCTGGAATTTGATGAGCGTGAGAGATTGATGGCTCATGCGAATCGTTGTCTGGAACTTGTTTGTGGAAATGGAGCTTTTCATTTTGTCATTGTTCCGAGAGTTTGGTGAGCGGTTGATATTGAGATCAGTATATAAAAAGAAATGAAAGTCGAGTCCTTGAGTGTGATAATTACGTTTGAGAATCTGATCAGACAAATATTCATACGACTGCGTCGGGACTTTCTTTGATGAGAATCATATTACGATGGAAAACGATGTCCTAAGTGGTTGATATCTTTAGTGTACATACTAAACCTTTCAATTGATATTATGCGTGTTCAACATCAAACTGATTACGAGTCTTTTTTGCCGATATTTTTAGGAGTGCAAGGAAGATTCCATACGTGAAAGAGGTAATTGAATTAAATAAACACACGAACGGAAAGACGGTAGGTCTATTAGCTTTCGATGATATAAGAAGTATACGACAGAGACGTTGAGCTTCCATAGCGATTGAAAGTTTAAATTGAAAAATGCGTTTTAACAAATTATATACTATGAGCGCGCGGTAAATGTACAATCAACCGTTTCAATCTACCTTAAATGATCATTCCGCTGAGCAAGCAGCACGCGATTTACTTTTAACTACTATACTCGTTTAAAACTGTATATATCCAGTCCTTTGATGGCCTGGAATACGTATTACGCGTTGGATGAGTCGACTGGGCATTTCAAAAAATCGACCTACACGTCGGTGAAGTAAACTCTTCGTAGATGGATCACAGAATCACACAGCCATATCGAGAGAAGAGAAGCGAGCCGAAGAATCTCTGAGCGATCGGCCGCGATGGAGGATCACAGCGAGCACACATGTCTACACGGGGATGAGAGGCTCATTCCGGGAAAAGTGGAAGGGAGAAGCGGGCGAGATTGCAGGTGAGCGACCGGTTCCGTGACCGGCGGTGCGCGGCGCACAACTTGCCGTTCACCATATATATATACATACATACACCCGAGCGAATTGCACACGCACGAGAATCGAATTCCGCTCGCCGCGCGCACGCCTCTCGTGGTCCTTGAATTTTTGCTCCGAAACTCGCGAGGGGGCGGGGGGGGGGAAAGCCCGCGAGAGAAGGAGGACACGGTTTTTGCCCCGTCGACGTCGTCGCCGCGCAACGAGGCGAATCGATGGATCGGACTCGTCGGGGTTGCATACGCGGATTAGCTGTTATCTTCGGCGACTTGACTTACCCAGAAATGACTGAGAATGTTGACGTCCATGGTCCTGACCAGCATCTCGTCCGGGCAATCGAGGAACTTCTTTGCCGTGACCACGCCTGCATTGTTAATGAGTATCGATACCTGCAGTTGGAGAAGAGTTATTATTCATTAGGCCGCTTGGGTTGGAACGTTACGCAAATTTTCACAAAAGAAATTATCCGTCATATTCTTTTCATTATTTAAAGATTGATCCGAAAAAAAATAAGTTGGATAACAGACAGTGGCCGATTGTATCTCGGCTTGTTTGGTCTAGAATGAAATTATAAATAACTTTATCTATCTCCGATTTCAATGACATATTTAGGACGAAGTGATATTGAAAATATTCCGTAAATTATTGAAATGATACTATCATGATGAATATGACACTAAATTGAAAGAAGCCAGGCGAAGCTGATCCAAATAATTGCTAACTATTGCATTATTCATGTCTATTGCGATGTCTTGGAGACTTTATCTATATGCCGTTCTCTTCAGGCTATAAACAGTTAAAACTCGTGAGAAACTCAGCGAAATCATTAAGAGAACTTTTTGTAAATTTAACTACATTACATCTCACTAGAGCATATGCCACGTATATACCACCATAATCACTAGATTAATTTCGAGTTCGCTAGAAATTTCAAAATTTAATTCTTCAGATGTTATAAGAAGATACAGATGTGGAATAACGTCAATGAACTGCAAAACAAACAAAAAATCTATAAATAACGATGATATTGAATTGGTCTTGATGCAACAAATTCTCATTCATTATTTACAGTTTCAATGATATATTCCAATAAAAAATTGGTTAACTTATCGAAGGATGTATTAAAATCCATCTATGCTGTACGATCGTAAACTGATGCGTAAACATACGTTACATAAATTGAATAGATCTTCAAGTAAAGTAGGACAAATAAAAACGTGTAAGATTCAGTTTTTGTTGGCTCGCTTTTCCTCGTGGCATTTTTTGCCCGAGAAAACGTAACAAAATAAACACGTTAGTGTTTCGGGATAAAAATGCGCATCCAGGGCGTGCGCGTGCGTTGTATCCTGCATCGTATATCTATATCTTATAATCCGTAATTGAAATCGAAATGAATTAGGACAGCAAAAAATAAACAAATATGTCGGATACAATAATGCACAAGGAAAATTCGCGCGCGATTAATGGTTAGTAACCAGGAAACTTTTGAGCATAAAATGTCTCGTGGTCAATCTCCCGTCTATACAAGATTGCTCGCGGACTCGAGTACCGGTATGAAAATGCAGGACTTTTTTCCAGATCCAATCAATCGTAAGAGGAAAATCGGTGCAGATTATACGCCCGATTGTATCACAGCAGAAGCGCGACACAGCAATCAATTTTCAGACGCCTCGCGCTTCAATGATAAATTAGCAAAGCTACACACGCGCGAGATAGATATAGGTATAGCCCAGTCCGAGCTACATGTATATATATGTATCTGCGTGTGTGCGCGCGCGAGAGAGTAATTAAGAGTAGCGCGATCGCGATAATGGAAAAACCGTAAGGTGCAGAGCGTGCGCGTGGATTCGGATCGCAGCTTCTCGCGTGCGGGCCGCGCTTAGCACGTGCGCGCTTTGGATCCTGTGTGCGCAACATGAAGTAAGAGAGAAGGAGAAGCAACTCCAATGGGTCCCGGACGTCAAAAGTGGACCGACTTTACGGACAAAATTCGGCGTGTACGCCCGGAAGAAGACCGACTCCCTAAGTCTCACTCGCGCCCCCAAGTGGCGACGTCAGAAGCTGAATATCAAAATGTGCCTAATATCAGGCAAAGTACGGAGGGCAGACCCCCCCACCGCGGCAGCCGCGCCGCTGTCCCGCCGAGCGGTTTGGCGATTATGCCGCGCGTCCACAACACAACGAGCACGTGCCGAACACAATATTTTTGTTGAAATTATGATTAGGTGGGTGGGTGAGAGTTGTACAATGAGCACTTAGTACTCATTTTCAATACTTCAGGCACCGCACACAGCTGATAAATAAGTAAACCCCTTTCAGGGGTCACAACTTAAATATAACATCTGAGATTTATATTGTAAGAGTGCGCGGTGGTCTCGTGATAAAGCTTTTGCTCCGCGACCCAAGGGTCGGTGGTTCGCGCCCGACCTCACGAGTTTTTTTTTCTTTTTTATCCAGTTGTATCTGATAGAATCATCTGATATTTTGCCTTTATCTAATGCCTTGAAAATTTATTTATTTAAAATCGTATCAATTCCTACCTGCAGAATAAATTACCCCATGTGATCTGAGGTCAAGTAACCTTAAAGAAACTTTGAACATTATTTCTAAATATAAAAGTTCTACATTTTGGTTAATGAAGAACTTTTATATTTAGAAATAATATTCAAAGTTTCTTTAAGGTTACTTGACCATGGGGCACATGGGGTAATTTATTCTGCAGGTAGGAATTGATACGATTTTGAATAAATAAATTTTCAAGGCATAGTTAACATGCCAAATCACTCAAATACAATTTAATGAAATTTGAATACAAAATCTACGTTAATATGTATGATACACGTGTAAAAATAATAATCTCCTTAATTGCTGATAGATGCAATTACATGAATATTTTCATAAAAGATAATTGAATCTATCCCTGATGAATAATGTTATTTAGGATTTTTGTATCATTGTTATTGTAGAAGAATAACAATGATTTTACACATGAATATGATTACTCATGAAATCTATACTATAATATAAAGTTAATCCTCCGGTAATTTTCATGTAAAGAAATTTTTATGGAGGGGTCGATTTGCATGAAAACGGATAAGACGGATCAAAAGGAAATTGCCTGCGCTTTAAGGTATCGTATTGAAATTTTTGAAAAAATCGATGCGTGGGCGTTAAAAATGGGAAAATGCATATTGGGTTTTTTTTCTTAGCCGATAAACCATAGAAAAAAACTACGAAATAATTGTACGATGAAAATTTGGGTCTGACGGATCGATAGATCCTTGGAAGGGCTTCAGTGTTTTATGGTTGAAACTTTGAAAAAATTGATGCGTGGGCGTGAAATATGAAAAAAACTCATTTTAAGCAAAATGTACAAAATTGATCGTTAAAAAAATCGTTCAATCTGCGCCACGATGGAAATTTGAATCAGACAGATCGATAGAGCTCATTGAGCATTTTTATTTTTCATCGTGAAAAACTGAAATATGACGATGCGTGGGCGTGAAATCCGTTCTTGAAAATTGATGGTTAACTTTGTGATTTTTATGCGTTCAGAGAAATACGTGAAATCATGATATGATGTAATTTCGAGTATTTCCGGTCGGAAGAGTATCGAATGGGCTTTTTTATCCATGATTGGAATTTTGAAAAAATCGAAGCGTGGGCGTGAAATATGAAAAAAACTCATTTTAAGCAAAATGTACAAAATTGATCGTTAAAAAAATCGTTCAATCTGCGCCACGATGGAAATTTGAATCAGACAGATCGATAGAGCTCATTGAGCATTTTTATTTTTCATCGTGAAAAACTGAAATATGACGATGCGTGGGCGTGAAATCCGTTCTTGAAAATTGATGGTTAACTTTGTGATTTTTATGCGTTCAGAGAAATACGTGAAATCATGATATGATGTAATTTCGAGTATTTCCGGTCGGAAGAGTATCGAATGGGCTTCCTTATCCATGATTGGAATTTTGGAAAAAATCGATGCGTGGGCGTGAAATATGAGAAAACTCATTTTAAGAAAAAGGTACAAGATTGATCGTTAAAAAAATCGTTCAATCTGCGCCACGATGGAAATATGAATCAGACAGATCGATAGAGCTCATTGAGCATTTTTATTTTTCATCGTGAAAAACTGAAATATGACGATGCGTGGGCGTGAAATCCGTTCTTGAAAATTGATGGTTAACTTTGTGATTTTTATGCGTTCAGAGAAATACGTGAAATCATGATATGATGTAATTTCGAGTATTTCCGGTCGGAAGAGTATCGAATGGGCTTTTTTATCCATGATTGGAATTTTGAAAAAATCGAAGCGTGGGCGTGAAATATGAAAAAAACTCATTTTAAGCAAAATGTACAAAATTGATCGTTAAAAAAATCGTTCAATCTGCGCCACGATGGAAATTTGAATCAGACAGATCGATAGAGCTCATTGAGCATTTTTATTTTTCATCGTGAAAAACTGAAATATGACGATGCGTAGGCGTGAAATCCGTTCTTGAAAATTGATGGTTAACTTTGTGATTTTTATGCGTTCAGAGAAATACGTGAAATCATGATATGATGTAATTTCGAGTATTTCCGGTCGGAAGAGTATCGAATGGGCTTCCTTATCCATGATTGGAATTTTGAAAAAATCGATGCGTGGGCGTGAAATATGAGAAAACTCATTTTAAGAAAAAGGTACAAGATTGATCGTTAAAAAAATCGTTCAATCTGCGCCACGATGGAAATATGAATCAGACAGATCGATAGAGCTCATTGAGCATTTTTATTTTTCATCGTGAAAAACTGAAATATGACGATGCGTGGGCGTGAAATCCGTTCTTGAAAATTGATGGTTAACTTTGTGATTTTTATGCGTTCAGAGAAATACGTGAAATCATGATATGATGTAATTTCGAGTATTTCCGGTCGGAAGAGTATCGAATGGGCTTCCTTATCCATGATTGGAATTTTGAAAAAATCGATACGTGGGCGTGAAATATGGAAAAAACTCATTTTAAGCAAAATGTACAAAATTGATCGTTAAAAAAATCGTTCAATCTGCGCCACGATGGAAATTTGAATCAGACAGATCGATAGAGCTCATTGAGCATTTTTATTTTTCATCGTGAAAAACTGAAATATGACGATGCGTGGGCGTGAAATCCGTTCTTGAAAATTGATGGTTAACTTTGTGATTTTTATGCGTTCAGAGAAATACGTGAAATCATGATATGATGTAATTTCGAGTATTTCCGGTCGGAAGAGTATCGAATGGGCTTCCTTATCCATGATTGGAATTTTGAAAAAATCGATGCGTGGGCGTGAAATATGAGAAAACTCATTTTAAGAAAAAGGTACAAGATTGATCGTTAAAAAAATCGTTCAATCTGCGTCACGATGGAAATTTGAATCAGACAGATCGATAGAGCTCATTGAGCATTTTTATTTTTCATCGTGAAAAACTGAAATATGACGATGCGTGGGCGTGAAATCCGTTCTTGAAAATTGATGGTTAACTTTGTGATTTTTATGCGTTCAGAGAAATACGTGAAATCATGATATGATGTAATTTCGAGTATTTCCGGTCGGAAGAGTATCGAATGGGCTTCCTTATCCATGATTGGAATTTTGAAAAAATCGATGCGTGGGCGTGAAATATGAGAAAACTCATTTTAAGAAAAAGGTACAAGATTGATCGTTAAAAAAATCGTTCAATCTGCGCCACGATGGAAATATGAATCAGACAGATCGATAGAGCTCATTGAGCATTTTTATTTTTCATCGTGAAAAACTGAAATATGACGATGCGTGGGCGTGAAATCCGTTCTTGAAAATTGATGGTTAACTTTGTGATTTTTATGCGTTCAGAGAAATACGTGAAATCATGATATGATGTAATTTCGAGTATTTCCGGTCGGAAGAGTATCGAATGGGCTTCCTTATCCATGATTGGAATTTTGAAAAAATCGATGCGTGGGCGTGAAATATGAGAAAACTCATTTTAAGAAAAAGGTACAAGATTGATCGTTAAAAAAATCGATCAATCTGCGTCACGATGGAAATTCGAATTAGACAGATCGGTAGAGCTCATTGAGCGCTTCAATTTTTCATCGTTAAAAATTGAAATATGTTGATGCGTGGGCGTGAAGTATGTAGTTGAAAATGAATGGTTTATTTTGTGATTTTTATGCGTTCAGAAAAATACGTGAAATTATGAAATGGTGCAATTTTGAGTATGTCGGATCAGAAGAACATCGAATGGGCTTTCATATCCATGATCAATACTTTGAAAAAATTGATGCGTGGGCGTGGAATGTGGGAAAAACTAATGTTTAGCAAGTTGTACAAGATTGATTGATAAAAAAATCGATCAATCAGCGTCACGATGAAAATTCAAATCTGACAGTTTGTTAGAGCTCATTGAGCGCTTCAATTTTTCGTCGTGAAAAATTGAAATATGTCGATGCGTAGGCGTGAAGTACGTACTTGAAAATTGGGGGTTTCCTTTGTAATTTTTATGCGTTCAGAGAAATACGTGAAATTATGATATGGTGCGATTCCGAGTATGCCCGGTCAGAAGAACATCGAATCTTTCGCATCCATGATTGAGACTTTGAAAAATTTGATACGTGGGCGTGAAATGTGAAAAAAATCATTTTTAGAAAGTTGTACAAGATTGATTGATAAAAAAATCTATCAATCTGCGTCACGATGAAAATTCAAATTTGATAGTTTGTTAGAGCTCATTGAGCGCTTCAATTTTTCGTCGTGTAAAATTGAAATATGTCGATGCGTGGGCCTGAAATCCGTTCTTGAAAATTGGGGGTTTCCTTCGTGATTTTTATGCGTTCAGAAAAATACGTGAAATATGCGTTCAGAAAAATACGTGAAATTATGAAATGATGCAATTTTGCGTACGTCGGATCAGAAGAACATCGAATGGGCTTTCATATCCATGATCAATACTTTGAAAAATTTGATGCGTGGGCGTGGAATACGGGAAAAACTGATGTTTTTCAAGTTGTACCTTATACATCATTGAAAAACTCGATCAATCTGCGTCACGATGAAAATTCGTATTAGACAGTTTGTTAGAGCTCATTGAGCGCTTAAATTTTTCATCGTGAAAAATTGAAATATGCCGATGCGTTGGCGTAACATTCGTTCTTGAGAATTGGTGTTATAATTTATGATATTAATGCGTAAAAATACGTAAAAATACGTGAAATTATGATATAGTAGTAATTTTCAATGAATTATTCGAATTTCATTATGATTATAATTTTTAAAAATAAAATCAAGCCACCCAATGTTTGCCATTCTACTTTAGATGAGAATGTTGCCCGACTCTCACGACGAGGACGTATTGGTGAGGCGCATATCCATAAGTGGATTTATAGAGAGTCATATATGTAGCCGTATTATGCAGAGTAATAAGCGTTATATCATAATATCTATTCTATTTGCTGTGAAATATATAATTTTTCATGTTCTTTTATTATAAATAAGCTACTGTGGTATGAATATGGAATATATTTATTCAGAATAGTTTCTTTTTTCATTGCGCCGCCGTGATATTTAGCGCGTAATCATTATTAATATGCTTGAATACGCAATAATTTCTTGATGATCATGCTGCCGTGGTATTCAGCGCATAATGTTCAAGAACATAATTAAATTCTTCAATTTCTTTTTTTATTGCACTGCCGTGATATTCAGTGCGTAATCTTCATTAACATGCTTGAATACGCAATATTTTCTTTATAATTATGCTGCCGTGTTATTCAGCGCATAATGTTCATGAACATAATCAAATTGTTGAATTTCTTTTTTTATTGCACTGCCGTGATATTCAGTGCGTAATCATCATTAACATGCTCGATACGCAATATTTTCTTAATGATTTTGCTGCCGTGGTATTCAGCGCATAATGTTCATGAACATAAGTAAATCCTTAAATTTCTTTTTCCATTGCGCTGCCGTGATATTCAGCGCGTAATCTTTATTAACATGCTTGGATGCGCAATATTTTCTTAACCCATTAGCGCCTGAACGGACACTTTTCGATGCCAAAGTTCAGTGACTCATTGTACGATGTATTTTATCGGATATAATCTGGAACCACTGTCTCCTATGGTTTAAAAGGTATTCTTTCGAATAGCAGTGGTTAGAAAATTCAAAAATGAGTTTTCCTATGAGAATAGCAATTTAAAAAAAAACCGCTGCCAAGTGCCTTAGCAGTATGCTTTCTCAAAGAGGCTTCAACATCACCCACAAACGCGTCTCAAACCTGTATTTTCACCATTCCACTAGCGTAGATACTATCATTTATTTTTCAAAGATTACAAAAAAATTTTTTAATTAGTTCAATTCGTATTTTGTGACTGTGTAAAGTGTCGTTCTTTTTCAATTGACCAAACTTTGTCGCGACTGTTGATGTCTGCCCGGGCTCTCTTATTATTTGATCAAATGCAACAAAGCAAACGGTTCTAGGTTCTACACGATGCGAGATATTTGGACCTGCATCAAATTTTTCGATCAATTCATCTTGTGACTGTCATACGGTTTAAAGGTGGTCAAAATCGATCCGGTCCGTATTTAGCACACTTGAAGACTCATTTTGATCATTTTCGAGGGCAAAAGACACCAAATTTCCCCAATTTTATCTATAGCACGTTGAAAATACTGGAAACGAAACTTACATGAATTTTTCGTTCCCTTAGCAACGGTTGCTAGGGCGGTAAACAACGGTTGCTAAGGAGCTAATTGGGAAGATTTTGTGTCCTTTGCCGTCGAAAATGATGGAAATGGGTCATAAATTAATGATTTCCAACCTTCGTAACTGTTGCTAGGGAGGTAAACAACCGTTGCTATGGAGCAAATACAACAATTCAGTGTCCTTGGCCATCGAGTGTGACTTAAAACTGATTTTCCGGCTTGCCCCAATGAGCACTCATAAGGATTTGTGAGAAAACACGTTAGGAACGGTTGCTAGGGAAATAACCAACGGATTTTGCTGAAAATTTAACTCGGACTAGATCTTGTCACAACTAACCGGTGTGCAAAATTTCAAGACGATCGGATCATTCCTTCGGGAGTTATCGTGGACGAAAGAAACGAAAAAATAGACACCTTAACAACGGTTGCTAAGGAAATAAACAACGGATTTCGCTGAAAATTGAACTCGCCCGAGATTTTGCCGCGATTAACCTGTGTGCAAAATTTCAGGACGATCGGACCATTCCTTCGAGAGTTATCGTGGACGAAAAAAAAACGGGACGCACACACACACACACACACACACACACACACACACACACACACACACACACATACATACATACAGACACTTTTGGATTTCCATGTTTTTCGACCCGTAGATCACGAAAATCGTGGTCCCGAGGTCTGATTCGGTGGGTCGATTTTTGCCCCATTACAAAGCTTTCTCTTTAAGAAAGCTTAATACCAACTTATGAGGTGGTAATCCGTTTGGCGTTAAAGAATTCAAAAATTCAATAGGAATATTTTCGCATAACTTATTTTTATTTTCATCTTTTATATAATCAATACTTAAATATACCTTCTTTTCACCATGAATTCTTTCAACAACATTTTCATTAATTATCAAAACATCTTGATTTTTTGGTGAGAGTATAACTTTGTCTTTTATTGATACCAAATATTTTTCGTTAATTTCTGATCCAAATATGTCATCAATGAGATTATTATTTGTGATAAATTTTTTTGGAATTTCTCTAACATTATCATCAATTTCAAATTGTGTACAATATCTATTTTCTCCAATATCCAAAAGCCATGTTTTAAAGTTGCTACTGTCATCTACTAATCGAAGATTTTTCTTCAATGTTAAACATGTAAATGATCTCCATAGAATACTTCTTTTTACACATGATTCTATAATTCGTGTCTCGCATCCATGACGAACTATGGGTAGCGTTTGTCTAAAATCACCAGATACTACGATTATTTTTCCACCAAATGGTTGATTGTTACCACATAAATCTTTGAAGAACGTATCTATAATTTCAAGAGCGCGTTTGGAGGTCATTGAAATTTCATCCCAAACTACTACCTTTATATTTTTCATCAATTTACCAAGATTAGAATTAGGATTTATATTGCATGTTGATTGTTCATTCAAATTCAATGGTAATTTGAAAGTTGAATGGACTGTTTTACCGCCGATTAATAGAATAGCAGCAATTCCAGTCCATGCAACTGATATAATTGGTATACTTTCGTATAGACAATATTTAATTATTGAATTAAGTAAATAACTCTTGCCACTTCCTCCAGGACCATCAATAAAAAATAATTTTTCCATGTTTGCATCATTAATTGACTGCGATATTGTATCGAAGATATTTTTTTGATCCAATGTCAAGGTTGTAATATCTATTTTGGTATTGTTGTATGATTCTTCGCTCACATCATCTGATATATTTTGAGAAATAATATCATGATCGATTTCAGGCAAACCAAAATGTTTTAACGACAAACCATGAGACATTATTATATTTTGAATAGATTTCAATGCCTTTTGTACACCTACAGATTCGGGTAATTTTGGATCTACTAAATATTTTTTATATTTATGAAATAATGTAGAACCATCGCAGGTTGGATCAAAAGACAGAATAAATGCGAAAAGTTGACATATAGAATGTGGAAATTGAAAATTACAATTCTCTTCTAAGCATTTGTCCCATTCATCATCTGTTTTGAATAAGCCTCTTGCCACACATGCTTCATAAAATGTATCATAAATAATGTTATTATATGTTCGAATATCTTCAAATGATTGAGCACCTCGAATATGTAACAAGAGTAATCTAAGGAAAAATCTTTCGCGTTCCATAGGATTTACATGATACATCCTAACCAGGATAGGTTTATTGAATTTTTTTCTTTCTATCCATTGTTTTTAGCTTTATGAAATACAAACTTTTGAGGCATTTCAGTATAAAGTAATGTTCTTGCGTTTACATTATGCATGTTAAGATACAACCATTGCGTCAATTCGGATTCAAACTTTCTATCTATTAACGTATCTTCAGAACCTTCCTTAAAATAAACTTGTTGTTCATTTTCAAGATGTACTGATAACCGATATATTGCATGTGATTGTTCGTGCAATTTTAATTCTCTAATTCGATACATAGCTTCCGGTGGGCATATGTATCTTGTGGAAATGTAATTTGTAATTTCATCGTAATTAATTTCTTTATTAGAAGGTAATGTATCATTGTCTTCTAAAACATTTGGCTCCGAAATTATAAACTTTATTTTGGCCGTGTCTGGTCCTTTATAAACATACTTAAATAAATATTTAATTGATTTTATTGTACTACAAATTTCAACATTTATATGACATTCTAACTTCAAAAGCAAATAAGGGTTATACGGAACTACAAAACCATTATTTGCAATCCTTTTTGATTGGTATACTATATTTGAACCATTATTTCTTCTTCTGTAAAGTGGATATCCGTCTTCGTTAATTACTGTCTGGTTTATAAATTTTTTTGGAAAATTTTTTATACAATGACTTTTATCTTCACTCATACACACACTATTTTGATTTTGAATGCCACAAGGACCATGTATCATATGTTGTTTTACTAATTCATACAATCGAGGTGAATAATCTTTATTAGGAATTTCAGCACTTATAATTTTATCAATCTGATCAGAATTCCGTATTTTATTATCGTCTTTTAACCATACTAGCAATTCACTGCGCGCGCGAGCGCGCGCATTGAGTTTATTGGTTGGCTGAACACGTGGATGATAAATACTTTTTGTTCATCAACAATATTCCAAGAAAACACTTGGAATATTGTTGATTTCAAATGCTTTTGTAACCTTAGCACATCGAAATACTGACAGCATAGTAAACATTAAGGATAACCCCTGTGGATGAAGAAAAAAAGAAAAAAAATTTAAACTCCCAACTCACTTCACTCACTCGTGTTTCTATTCACTCCGGCTCCCGACCAATCCAAATTGAGCCCGTTAGGAATCGACCAATCCGAAAAAGTTCCTCAAGATGGCCACCGCCATCGGAACTTCCTTCAATTTATGAATTGATTAACATATGAATATGGGGTAATCCACGTTTCTGAAATTCAGTCACATATACATATGCTTTTATTGTTCCCAGTAAACCGTTTTTTAATAATACGGTTTTTAAGATCTTTACTTTTTCATTAAAGACTCGCGATATCAAATCTGGCCTATCTAATGTATTCTCATAATTTTTCAAATTCTCAGTAATTTCTTTCCATTTCGGATTACATGTCATCGTTAAAAATAAATCTGGTTTTCCAGAATTTTGCATTAGTGTCATAGCATCCAAGTAATTTTGCTGCATTGCACGGGGACTGCCAATGAAACTTGAAGGAAGGATTATCATTTTTCCAATGGAAACATTATCAATTCGATTATGGATTTGATCCATCAATCCCCTATACCTCTCGGTTCTTAATTTCGCCTGCTCTTTCCTCAAATAATACAAACGATTACTTTCAATTTTTGACCACATATCAACTATAAATTGTTGTGATAAAGATTTTAAATTTAATCATGGATTAAAGTCTTCCCGTATACTAAATCGGTAAGAATAGTATTGTAAAGCAGAAATGTTTTTGTATATTTTTGAATGTAAAGAACTTTTCATATAAGGTTCCCAACCTGGATCACCATACGGAAACATTAATGGATATACCATCGGATCAATATTTTTATCTAAATGATTTAATAACCGAGGTATTTTATCTTTTTCATAAATACATATACTTCTGTCTTCTGGAGGTTCACCATGTTCTCCAACATATACAACAGCAACTTCGTTACAAGCGGCTATGTTCGATTTATTGTTTTGTGTATTATCCCTTGTAAGGTACATTCTAATTTCACGAACATTAGTGTTAGATTGATTTGCACGATTCTTTTCATCTATTTCTATTTCGTACAACATTTTATAAGCATGAGCAAACGGATTTATTGCTCTCATGATATTATCCAATTGTTGTATTAGATTGCTCTTGAGATTTTTATTATTTTCTTGATTTAACCCATTAACGACCAAGCGCCTCGATTTTTTGTTAACTATTCGACGCGATTATTTGGCATGTTATCGTCTTTGAAAAAATTCAGTTTCCACATATTCTGGCGTGAAATTTTATGCTCTTTCAGAATCCGTGGTTAAAATTATGATTAGACTTCTAGGAAAAAAGATATGACCGATTTAAACTCAAAAAACGCTAAAATTTGAAAAAAAAAAAATTTTCTTGATTTTTTTTTCAAAATGTTATTGCCAATAATTTGTGCTCTTATTATGGACAAAGGTGGACAAAATGCTTCAGGTTTAAGAGGAAATTTTTGTTATCGAAGTAAAATCGCTTTTTATTTACATAATGGCGGCCGAAAGAAAAAAATTCTAGCCTTCAACTTGGCCATTTTTATTCACTTTTCATTATTTCATTATTCTTTTTCTCAAAAACTATGAATCAAATGCAAAAATTTATAAGAACAAAAAAGTCTCAAAATCACTCAAAGAACATTCTCAAATTTTTTCAGATTTTTTGAAGCAATTTGCGTTTTTTTTGAAAAATTTGAAAAATCAAAATTTTGAAAAATTTCATCAAAACATTCTAAAAAAAATTCAAGAGTGTTTCTCAAGTGATTTGAAGACTTTTTTGTTCCTAGGAATTTTTTGATTCAATCTATAGTTTTCGAGAAAAAAAATAAGTAATATGTTTTATGCCATTTTTACGTTATTGCCGCCATTTTGTAAAAAAAAGCGATTTCACTTCGATAACAAAAATTTCCTCTTAAACCTGAAGCATTTTGTCCACCTTTGTCCATAATTAGAGCACAAATTATTGGCGATAACATTATGAAAAAAAATCGAGAAATTTTTTTTTTTTAAATTTTAGCGTTTTTTTTAGTTTAAATCGGTCATATCTTTTTTCCTAGAAGTCTAATCATAATTTTGACCACGGATTCTGAAAGAACATGAAATTTCACGCCAGAATATGTGGAAACTGAATTTTTTCAAAGACGATAACATGCCAAATAATCGCGTCGAAAAGTTGAAAAAAAATCGAGGCGCTTGGTCGTTAATGGGTTAATCTATAACTATTTGCGATTGCGTTGTCTAAAATGTATAATTGACCAAATTTAGGGTTATCACCTTCATTTGGATGTAAAGCATAAAAATTATGATATATTTGACCACAAATTTTTAGAACTTGGGGACCCCGATTGGTGAAATGAGATAATTTAGCACCAAAACTAGCAAAAGCTAAAACATTATTATATAATCTCAAATACTGTCTATAATTGATGGATTTATTTGTATCTCCTACTAACAAGTACATTAATTCTTTAGGATACGATTTGAAGTCTTCTAATTTTACCTTATTTCTATGACAGCATGCAGAAAATTTTTTATCCGTTTTCATTTCGCTCTTAAAATGCTTAGCTTTGCAATACTCACATTCGTAATTTAATTTACCAAGATAATTACAAATAATCGATTGTTCGTTATAAAAATCTTCTTTGTTTATATGATCATCTATATCTGTATCTTCCGATTCCTCAGTAATACGATGATAGTCCGTTTTTATACTATTGTGATTGGATTGTAATTTAATTTTTTTCTTTTTTATAATTCCATCTTCATTATCGATACGATTAAAAGGTTTACGCTTGCGAAGCTTATCTATAGTCTGTATATTTGTTAATACATCATTATTGAAAGTATGATATTGTATTTTTCGCTTTTTAACAAGAACCAATTTCCGTTCTTTATAACTTATTTTAGAGGGATTCCTTAAAATCGAATTTTGATTCTTTCGTCTTATATTTGCTATTCGATTTGATTTGATTTTTTGTTTCTCAACTTTCCTATTATATTGTGATTTTTTTTGATTGTATTTCAATATTATCGACATCATCACATATTGATTTGGAGGGATTCCTTAAAATTGAGTTTTGATTCTTACGTCTTATAATTGCTATTCGATTTGATTTGATTTTTTGTTTCTCAACTTTCCTATTATATTCGGATTTTTTTGATTGTATTTCAATATTTATCGACATCATCACAAATTGATTTAGAGGGATTCCTTAGAATTGAGTTTTGATTCTTTCGTCTTATATTTACTATTCGATTTGATTCGATTTTACGTTTCTCAACTTTCCTACTATACTCGGATTTTTTTGATTGTATTTCAATATTGTCGACATCATTACAAATCGATTTAGAAGGATTGTTTAATATTGAGTTATCATTATTAATAATGCCAACCTGTGTGCGTAAGATTCGTTCTCGAAAATTGGTGTTGTAAATTGTAATATCAATGCATTGAGAAAAATACGTTAAATTATGGTATGTTACGATTTTTGGTATAACTGATCAAAAGATAAATCTAACCAATCTTTCAATAGGCTTTCATGCTGAACATGTCTTAAAATTTGTGCGTGGGTGTGTAACGTAAAGAAAAATTATATTTTAGTAACTTGTATTGTAATAATAATTAAAACAAAACATAAAATAGTGTTATGATGAAAATTATACTGTTACGAATCGATAGATTATGTGCAAATTCATTCCCTACAATTCATTATAACCGTTTTCGTATGTATCTATGTTTTAATGGTTGAAAATATTTGAAATTAAAAGGATTATTTGTATTCATTTTTATAATTCATTATTGTAAGTCTTATTATTGTGTATGCCCATGAAACACTCGAGCGAGCGGTAGCGAGCGAGAGACTATTGCTAGTTATAATATATTGTTGATAGAATTTTAAGTTGAGTAGATAATTATATCGGGTGAATTAATCTATTCTTGTTCATTATATTCATTTTATCCAGAAGATTTATGACATACACTTGTTGAATTCACTTAATTTGTAAATTCAATAAGTAAATATATATGTATATATATATATTCTCTGGCTCACCAATTTATGAAACTTCTGGATAGAATCAATCTAATAAACAAAAAATATGTAATTTGGCATGTTTACTATGCCTTGAAAATTTATTTATTTAAAATTGTATCAATTTCTACCTGCAGAATAAATTACTCCTTGTGCCCTGATCAGATGATTCTATCAGATACAACTGGTTAAAAAAGAAAAAAAAACTCGTGAGGTCGGGCGCGAACCACCGACCCTTGGGTCGCGGAGCAAAAGCTTTACCACGAGACCACCGCGCACTCTTACAATATAAATCTCAGATGTTATATTTAAGTTGTGACCCCTGAAAGGGGTTTACTTATTTATCAGCTGTGTGCGGTGCCTGAAGTATTGAAAATGAGTACTAAGTGCTCATTGTACAACTCTCACCCACCCACCTAATCATAATTTCAACAAAAATATTGTGTTCGGCACGTGCTCGTTGTGTTGTGGACGCGCGGCATAATCGCCAAACCGCTCGGCGGGACAGCGGCGCGGCTGCCGCGGTGGGGGGTCTGCCCTCCGTACTTTGCCTGATATTAGGCACATTTTGATATTCAGCTTCTGAACGTCGCCACTTGGGGGCGCGAGTGAGACTTAGGGAGTCGGTCTTCTTCCGGGCGTACACGCCGAATTTTGTCCGTAAAGTCGGTCCATTTTCAGTACACGCAGTTTCCTCTCCTTCTCTCTTACTTCATGGTGCGCAAGCGGGTCATGCTCATGCGGAGCTCGCGCAATACGGCCGCGCTCTGGCGTAATACCCGCGCGCGCACGCACTTTCGTAATGGCCCCGCGCGCATATCTCCGCTCTCGCCGCGCGAGCCTCGGACTAATGTGTGTCCACCTGCCCCCCCCCCCCAGCTGCAGCCTGCCTAGATTGTCCGCGCTCGATTTTCGCGAAAATTACTCAAACCCGCACAGCGGCGCCCACTTTGAATGTGGGATAATCGATTGGCTTTATGTACACCAGCCAGGCCTCACGGACGGAGCAAGTGCTTATGGGGTTGCCGTCGACGGAATTCGTATGGAAGCACATTTCGTTGGCATTGGTGTTTCAAAAATGCGCGGATCGATCGCGGAGAAAATCCGCGAGTGTATTATATGCGTCCCGCGGCACGTTCACACTCGAGACGAGTCTTTGATGATATAGACAGCGCGAACCCAAGTAATCAGCAATTAACCTTCTCTTCTGTTATAAATAATGCGTTTTCTCTTGGTTCACGTGAAATCCTCGATAGAAGCAATCCAGTGGAAAACAACGCCTATTTGATCGTAAAATACTTGATATCGTTCATGTTTTATGTTTGATGGAACATATAATATTGGATACATTTTCAAATTAAATTACGCAGCCGTTGCGATGGTTGAAAAGGACTGAAATACAATACTTGATATGCTGTTGAAAGATTATCACGTAAACTTCGTGCAAAATGCATAAATTAACACTGATAAAATCAATGTATCATTTCGTTTGTGTATCTCGAGATCTAAAGACTTTATTCGGGCAAGCGTTTTCGCCGAATTTTTATATAATACATTGCAGTTTCCAGCTTTTATCATGATGAATACAGATGAGTGTAAGCCATTGTTGAAACGCTCTTATATAGAATCACAAGCCAAATTGATCTATTTAATTTAATTTTTTTCTGAACAACACGAGTGATATATGATGATTTTTCTTCTGCGAGGACAAAATCGCCCCGATGGATTTGGTGCATCATACTTGGTATGTACATTTTTTACTCAATGCTCGAAGGAAAGATCATCGCAATCATGAATCGCAATGAGTATGGAGTCCGATAAAAAAATCACTTCACCGCGGCAACTTCATTATGTATGCTATTCGATAAGATAACTAGATAACTTTCATACATGAATTTTAATTTCGAGGACTTGACTTTTTGCTATACGCGCCAATAACGAATTTTCCTCCTACAGCGGCAGAAATATATGGCTACGCGAAATACTTGTTATTATTACGCGAATAACTTACACACGTGTTACTGGAAAAATCGAATGAAAAAAGAACTCACTCTTCCAACTTCCTTCGTCAGCAGCGCAGCTTTTTTGTACACGTCTTCCCTGTTGCATAGGTCACACACGTAGCCGTAGCAAGTGCCACCGGATGATTTGATGATGTCTAACGTCTCTTCCAAACCTGTCATAAATAACAAAATCATCAATTATTTGCAATAAAATAGACAGCCATTCGATACATGAATTATATTAGTCTTCTTAGTTGCTAGGATGAATAATTATTCGCGGAAAGTGTCGACTGTTTCGAAACGAAAAAATGTTCAATTAAATAATGACGGAATTAATGTTAATGATTCGTTCAGTTTGGCTTCGGTTTATCGAATCAAATGGTCCAGCAGCTACTCCCGTTGCATTTACGGCATTGCACTTGACCAACAATAACTCACATTGAATTAATGACGAAGGTCAGTTTGATTACACGAGTGCTGGTATCGCAATGAATTTCGAGACTGTTGATACAAATTAGTTCATTGCAACAAATGATTTCCAGAAATAAATTTCACTCGATAGCGTAAATAGTATTGTCGAACAATCTCCGTGAACAACAGTGTCACGGGGTAGCTCTAAATTAAAAAAAATATATTACTCGAAATGGTCTCGCGAAAGTAATGTTTCCGCAATGCGTGTATACTTTCGAAAACTCCCGCAGCCAACGACTTAACAATAAAACGGTAACCTCACGCGAGCATACGAGAAGAATCAAGTCAAACAACTTTTGCATCTTTCAAAACGACTGACATGCCACTGAATTGCCTAATCCAATCGCTACGCCTCAATCGCAATGAGTTGGCCGCTGATTTTTGATGTTGAGCGCAGGCTGCTGAACAAGCGACAAGGGAAAAGTAATCCCAAAAGCGCAATCGGCACGGCTAGGAACGTCGGCAGGCGCAGTGATATATGTATATATATACACGAGCTTTGCAATCGAATCTGCGGTCGCTCGCGCTAGACACGTGCAGCGTAACGATTACCGGCGCGAGAGCGACGCACAGACTGCGGTTGCAGCGGGTTCAAGTCGCTTGCGCCCAAAAATTGCAGCCTATGCTAATTTAAGCGCTTTTACACGTTGCAAAACGCCCCGTGGGACACTGCGGTGCGACTATCTAATGCGGCAATTGCACTGTATCAAACGCTATATCGACCGGTGACTTACGACGTGCTTCGTCCTACGCCGTTTTGGAACCGGCAGCGTTTTGGGTTTTGTCGAATCGATTGTCGAACTGTTACGTGCTCGCGGGGTAATACCTTGAATAACAACGTATACATAATTGTATGGTACTGCTGAACATTAGAGTTTTGTGTATGGGTAACCATTGTGTATTGATGAGCGTATCAATCTTCTTGAATTCCAAACGCCGATAGCGTCTCCGCGGCTTGTGTATACTTTTTTGATAAATATCTCCCAGCTATAATGCAAATGGATTCGAGAGAGTGGCACACAATCGGCAAGAGTTGCACAATAGGGAGCTGCATAGTGCAATGTATAGTGGCGTCGGAGAAATTCTCTGATTAACGCTGGAGATATTCGCTAATTCGCCGTGATAAGTGTGCTACAGTGACTTTCCACCGCGGAATAATATGGACAATGAGTGTATACGAAACTCCATGCTCGCTTGTGACAAAAAAAAAATTTCTGCAACAGGTTTATCATGTATGAGTTCGTTTAGAATGACAACTGCGACTACGGTCAATAGACTGCCTCTATTGTATTCAATACTTTTCGTACTACTTTCTTCAGCAAGAAGCAGTATACATTGATTTACATCCTGGTACCTTTATTCTATGGCATACCTCTACGAACAATTTTTGTTTGGAATCTACTGAATATGGTCAATGTTGAACTACTTAGTCTGAATAAGGTATGGCATTTTATAACATGCGTATTTTAAATATCCATTCCGTCGTTCGTCAGCAAACTTGATAAAGTCAATGAAGATGTCACTCATTCAGGTACATCGAACAACTCCCTGCTAAAGTTCCGATGGAATAGGCGACCCAAATATATGATATATATCTGTGGTGTCATGGTAAATAAATGGAACTCGTAAAACACGAGCGCGCTGGACTTTCGCTTCGAAATTGGCGGCCCCACCTGTATGTCGTCGATTAACAAAACGGAAAAAATGTTGCCAACGCGAGTGTATATATATCTACCCGTGTGTATATATATATATATATATATATATATATATATATATATACATCGGACTTCCGTCTGGTTCTCCGGCATCAAAGCGCCACTTGGCAGTGGCAGCGTGACGAGCAAGAAACCTGACTTTCTACGCTACGGAAGTGGCGAATCGTAACAGGTTGATCAGTTGTGTTTATACGAGCGGTAAAATTGCGATTCACATGTGGGCCAAGAGCTAAGATACAACAAGCACTTTCTGCGCTCAAAACCGCGTGTCTATCCAAGCAGACCTGTTGACTCAGCGAAGCTGTGCTATTAATCGCCTTTAGTTTAGACATTGAGAAGCCGTCTTTGCTGTGAACAATTCCAGTGATTGATTGGTATCACTCGTTTACTGTATTTTAGATCCTAGCAATAATAGCCCTTAATTATAATCTGCGGAGCAGATGACTTATTTGAAACATAAGAGCACTCGAGTCACTATACGAAATTCATAAAATCCCAAACGAATAGTACAAAATAGCGAGTGAGACTAAATTTCCGACACAATTGAATTCCATCACGGGTATAAATTACGGCAATTTTTTCTACTCCAGCTAGACGCTTAGCATCCGGAAAGTCGGGCTACATATCCATTGGGAGTGCCCGTCTAATCGCTCGTGAATGTGTGGACTGTATTGACCGCGAGCTAATGTTTCAGATCCTCGGCCGATCTTCCGACGTTATCGGGCGAAAGCAAAAATTTATATCATATCTTTGTCGACATCATAATAGAGGCAAATCAAAAATGTCCAAGTTTCACAACTCTCTCTTCGCTCCACATTAAATATAACCAAGATACTCGCGAATACAACAACGAGTGACGTGATTTACTCTATTTTCCGGATACAGTGTATAAGCCTCAAGTATTTTCGTCGTCGTTGTGATTTCGAAAGTCTAAATACAAGCTTGTAGATATACCAGAATAAATGATCATCTTTACCGATAAGTTCATATTATGTACGTGCAGTGATCAACTTTTATATGAGTGAAAGGTGTTGCTACTATTATTTTTCTCGAATTCACGAATATTTATCGAAACAAGAGGATATATCGATTGTTGAAAAAGAACAACATGTTCTCATTGATACTGAAACTTTTTCAATGCAAATACACCGAATACTGCCAGAATACTAATAACTAAAGGATAGTTTTTTGGGTTATTTTAATTCACGCCCCTCTTTGTTTTCGATTGTAAGTTCTGTTTATAAAATGCACACAAGTACTTATATCCCAACGTATATGGTATAATTATGAAACTATGCAAATTTTTTGATGGTCCATAAATAATTCACTTGCATAGCACAATACTGGATAATCATTTGAAAAACACTCTGTATATGTGAAAGTGCAAATTGCCCGAATAATCATGATAGTTGTATTGAAAAATTTTTATTTCTCCGAAACATCTTGCAAAAGAAGAACACCAATACTTTCCGTACTTTCGATATAATTATATCCACCAGATCCATGCCAATTCCGTTACATCATATCCTCGATTTTTCTACGCATTAAATATTCGTTTTGGCTGCTCGATTTACCTCGGAAGAGAAGGGCATATATACAAACTCGGGTGCTACATTCTAATCACACGTTCGAAATGATTTCTCCCATTTCGACTAGCAGCAAGGCATTCATTATTGTACATTGTATAAATCACAAGGCACAGTATATGTACCCTTACGCAATTGGCTACTAAACTACCGGTGTATCGGGTGATAAGGATCTTAATCGCTGGAAGTTTTCAATCAACACTCCATAAATCTCGTAACAGCAGCTCGTCGCAAAGACGTATTCGACGAGTTGGAAACAATATATAGAGCGAATGCTAGACAGTACACACGCACACGAGGAAGCCAGAATGCAGGCGCAAGTAAAAAGGCCATCGGCGATCGCGCGAGAAAGTCCAAGTCTCGCGAGTCGCCGTGGAACGGGCAATTTTCATAATAATTGCAACGTATCAGTCGTGAATGTCCAATTAAGAAAGTCGTGCATTCCTCGCATGCACTAGCTCGGAGTGTCACACACAAATTCGTTGCGCCAACTCCGAATCATAGGCTACAATTAGTCACGAATCTCAAGGGAATATTACACATTGAGTCGTTTGGGGCAGATCCCTATTTTTTATTTTACTTCGTAATTATTTCAACTTGAGTGTATTTCAGGCGCGTGTTTATTATGAACGAATGGGAAATATAGTTCGTATCAACATTTGAGTTTCAATAATGATACCGCGCGCACTGTTTTTTCTTTTTTGTATCACTATCAGCAAGCCAACTGACTGACGATGAACACGGAAAAATGTAGCTTCGATTTCTTGGGCATCGACAGTTATCCTACGGGTTCAGGCAACTGTTCTAACAGAGACAGAAACTACTCATCAACCATGAAACATACTATTCTCCGACTCGATTCACATCTTGCTCAATAAATATTCCGACCCCCTCTCACCCTCTCTCTTATTTGCAGCTGTTCATCCTAACATTTTGATCGATCGTCTGATACATCAACCGACCATTGTTGATTTTATACATGCAATGTATATCTACGTCTAAGAAATAACATGCGTATAGATATACATTGTTTGTATAAAACAACATGACATGCAATATATGCGGCAAATTCAAACGGACGAATAACCGAAGATATTATCTGTTTGAGCAACCGTATAAACCACCTGCAAATCTCAAGCGTGATCAGGTGCCCAAAAGCCAAGTGGATTCTTGGCGAGTCGAATTGACTGTATACATTTTTCGAATTTGCTCGCGGTACCGTTACAAATCCGTTATTACATCAGGCGCTCCCACTGTGACTGATTGGCCTGTATAAGTGTGTATATACATATATACCGGTGGCTGCTACACGACGTCGAATAGCAAAAATATGCGTGGCGCCATTTTTTTTCAATTTTTTTTTGTACGAGCGCATAGAATGAACGGAACGTGTTTCGAGATCCCATAGCCGCGGGCGACGTCAGGGTCAGTCACATTATATCAGCCGCTGAAAGTGGCACGGCTGTAAAGCCGCCGCCGCCGCCGCTACCACCGATGGTTCACTGCACCTCGCCAATACGGTGGCAATGGTATTCGTTGGGAATTGATTTCCGCGTAAGTATCAAGGCACTGGCATTGTGAGCTATTCGGACGGGAGGTTTATTTTTAATTTTTTTTTTCATTCTTCATACAGGTCAGTAGGATAATCGCACGGATGAAACAACTAGAGCTCGGGTTGTCGATTGATTTTCTGCTCTGGAGGATTCGGGACAACTGATCCAGTGCAGAATCCAACGTTTCCATATTTTTATTCATTTTTAATTCGAATGATATTCGAGAATTCGTTTTGTCGGTCATTCGAATATTGTACAGGGATCCGAATCAATAGTTCAACAAATAAAAGAAAAAGGACGAATCGACTTTGTATACGATGAGAGCGTTGTGAAGTTTTAATCAGATAGCAAGTGTGCCCGCGAGCCAGTGAAAACAATGTCGAACGCTGGAGTACTTCTATATAAGTAAATGATGTTTTGTCGGTCGCGTTATCAGGATTCTTAATTTAAATAACAAACGTTAATACTCTGTCAATAAATTTTTGTTTTCATCGTGGGAATGCCCAACTCAATAAACTAGGAATGGGTCAGCAACGTAAATAATTTATACAATTTTTTTTTCGTAGTATCGGCTACTGTAAAAGGAACTTCTGCGCGAAAAAGTTGCGAATCATTCGACGCGGGAAATGATGAAAGCGATTTGACACGTCTCCCGATGAAGCTTTTCTCCAAGTCGACAGATGCGAAGTGTAGATCGATCGCGCCAGACTTGCCGTTCGTCGCGTCAATTAACACTTCTCACTCGCGGGTCGCATATTTTCTCCTGGCCCATATGAGCAGTTGTTCCGGTATCAAGCGTAATCACGTCGATTTTTCAATGGACCTAACGGCGAAAGCTATACTTCGGCCGTTGCTTTCGCGTGGAAACTCAACACGTGTTCGATCCGAGGAAAATTCGATGACACGGACTGGATTGTCTGCACAGTTTTGAGCGTGTCACCGTGGATACTCATTGACGTAATCGCTCGCGATGTTAGACCGCTGATCCTAATTGGCGTGAATTGTACTTATTGAGTTAGTGGGAATAAACAAACGCTGTAATAGAAAAACCTTCCGATGAAATCATCCAAACATAATCGCATCGATTGTCAAGTCTGTCCGACCTGACAACTCTATATATCAACATTGAAATCACATGATCATACATTGTCTTGTATAATCTCGTAAGATAATACAATATTGTTTGGCCATTTTTCAAATTCAAGTATATCATTCATATTTATCATCAATCCAATATCACCAGTAAAAATTTTTGTATTTTGCCACGATTCATATATCATGTTATTCACGATGTGGAACACTCAGAGACGGATATGGAAACTAGTGTGTTTGTGTGTGTACGTAGTCGCCGAAAAATCGAAAGCCATACAACTAAAGGCCGGAGGGAAGATGGCAGGCTCCTCGGAAAGTAGGACGGAGGTCATTAATCGAGTGCAAGCTGAAACTTGGCGCATCTGATGAAAAAAACGCGGCTGGCTCTCAGATTCATATCAGGGTCAAAATTATAATGACGCACAAACTGGTTTCTGAAATGCCGACGCGTGGCAGGCGCTGAACGAGGAAAAAAAATTCGCTTCTTATTCGATCTCGACTGTTGCTTTTCTTTCGGTTCTGCGAATTTATGATATAATCATATCAAGAGTGTATTCATTCCTGAGCTCTGCAGCCTCCGTCGATCCAATCCAGAGCGGATTGAGATGATCCCCGAGAATAACACGATTGAAATATCAAATGTGTCGGGGGGGGGGGGGGGGAGAAACAAACCGCCAACGCGTATATCAGTATATATTTGACCAGGTCAGTTGAGGTTAGGTATACAGTGCGTGCGAAGGGCGCAGAGAGTGAGCCCTTGACACCCCTAACCTCGGAACGAAGGGCGCGAGTTGCTAGCGCCTGGCTCGCGCGCGGCGCAGTTTATAATCAGCTGCGAATCGGGCGCGGTGCAACAGGACTACAGGAGTCATTTGGCGCAAGCTCGGTCGCGAGCCAAATCGCAACTTGTTGCTATGAGCGCGTTAGAAAGGAAGAAGAAGAAGAAGAAGAAGAAGAAGAAGAAGAAAAGGTATCTCACCGTGTTTGTTGACGTCCCAGACGACGACGATGGCCCCGAGCTTGGCGAGCCTGACCGAGAGGAGTCTGCCGAGTCCGCTGCCGCCGCCCGTCACCAGGGCTATCTCCCCGGCCACGTCCTTCATGAGGTACTTGCTGGGTATGCAAGCGCGTACTATGGCCTCGACTATCGCGACCACCGACAGCAGCAGGAACACCGCGACGTCCGCCGCGCCCTTCATCCACGACATGATTGCTGCTGCTTGGGTTGCTTGTGCTTCTGCCGACGAGTAGCCCAACAGTATACGGATGGGTGTGTGTGTAGAGGAGGCGCGGACGCACTGGAGGAAGGTCGGCGGGGCGTCACGAGCTCCTCATGCTCCGCTGGGGGCTTTTATGCGCGTCCGCTCGCGCTACACCGGCTCCCGCGCGACCAACACTGCACAGACTCGCCGGGCTCCACACGAGGGGGTGCAGCAGCCGCCACCACCGCCGGAGATCGATCCCCCTCTACTCCGCTACGCCGTCTGCAATTTCAAACGTTCCCGCCTTAATATCACACGTGTATGTGTATATATATAGTTGCGATCAAATATGTCGCGAGCGCGCATCTGATCTCCATAGCGCTCGATAATTCACCGACACCAAAGCAGGCCAAACGAATTTTCAAATTGGATTTGCCATTGCCCGTCATTTCTCGGATGCGTAAATGCATCGTTCTCACGTCGTGCTGTCTCGTTGGTAATATTATCCATTCTCGCCTTGGAATGTGGAGATCGCATCGATTCCTCCCGAACAAATCGACGACTCGCAAATCCACTGTGCAGCTAATCCGAGACTGCCTCTCGGCGCCGCGAGCTCGAACCGACAATCACTAGCGGTTATCGCGAAAAAAATTCAGTGTCGAAGAAGCTCGTCGCACATTCGAAACTTTATCTCGCAATTTTTTTATTCCCTCCACTGATAAATCATCCACATACATATACGCATCGTTTTTCTCGTTTTCCTTTTGTATTCTCGCAGGGTCTCACACCCAGTCGCTACAATAACCAATTAAAGATAGTCAAAAGAAGGCAAAGTAACCAGATCAGTCTATTGACTTTCTCACAAGTGCCCCCGGAAAACCATCGATATCAAAGGCGTGGGAAAAATAGAATTAGTGACTACCAGTGCAATCTAGCTCTCGGTTGAAAACGAGGAGGAGAGCTTCATGATTTTATTAGAGAACTGACGCTTACGCGATAGACCATTGCGTTTCCATAAAATATAACTTCCGAAAGATCTAAAATGGAAACTACTCTACAAAATTATTGAAGAATAAATATAATGATCGTTCGCGGGAATGATAAAATTTCAATCTTAACGTTTCCCGATTCGGAAATAACTCGTCCACGCGTCATTGTTTCTTCCGCTAAATAAACTCTATATCATTCCGTGCTCGCGGGCGCGAGCGCGTGAATTAGCCAAGAAATGACCGTTCACCTGCGTCATAAAAACAAAACGATAGCGCGCGCGTAAACGTTGCGAGTAAAGCTGAAATAAAGCGCTGGTTCGAGGCTATATAGCTTGGGGAGGGCTCGCGTATAGCTCATTCCGCAGCTTTTCAAATTTTTCATGCGTCGGTGCACGTATATATATATATATATATATATATATATATATATGCCCGCGAAATGTATATCGACTCTCTCTGTATACACGTACTAACCGGCCGCGACGGCCGGCATCCGGATTGAAGAGAGAACGAGATGCACGTCGCAGCTTTATTATAATATACGGGAGAACGGGCCGCTTTCTAGCAAACCAAATGGACTTTCGTTTTCTCCTCGCGGCGGTATTATTTCGTACGTATATGTATATATGAATCGCTCGTTGCGCGCGTGCAATGTCCCCCAGACGGTTGCTCGCTCGTTCACGCTTGATGACCGCGAAAATCTCCTCTCTTTGTTTTTCCTTCTCCCTTCCCTCTTCGTTTTCTCCATCGACGCGCCTTCCTCGAGGTGCAGGGTATACACCCAGTTGCCCAATCCATTGTCCGCGTACATATACACGCGCGCTCGATATCTATTGAAGAAAGCTCGTTTTAACATTTTTGCGCCGAGCTCTACAGGCGGCGCGGCGCTTTGATATGGTGGTGGGGAAATTTCGCGCGAATACGCGCGCAGATACGAACTTTCGGCGAGAGAGTCGAAAGTTTCTTTTTTTTTTCCTTAATTAAAGCTATCTCGTGCGAGATTGCCTCATTCCCCGAGGAAACTATTTAACGAGGGGTTCGAGCTGCCGGGAGGACCGTATTGTTTTTGCGAAAACAATATTTTTTATCGTTTTTGTTCTTGTCGTGGAAAAATATCGATACCAAATGTTTACCAATATATCGTATATCTCGATAATCATCGTAACGATGTCGAGGTCGGTGTCTGCAGATAAATTCCTCGCGATGAACTTGAAATCTTTATCCTTCATTATCAGTGTCCGAATGTCTTTTCCATCAATCTTCAGACTAGAATCTCGGAGATGAATTGCCTTTTTGAACTGGCGATTCCCCAGACAAACAGTATTAAAGTGAAGCGAGACGAGAATGAGTTATACATTCTTCCAGACTACCACTATACAAACTTTTTGATATTTATGAATAATTAGAATGTCTGCATGAGAATTTCCTTTTGTTGCGTAACTCTCGTTTGGCAATTTCGGGATTAATCTAGCGCTAACAAGTCGAAATTTATAACGCAATAAAAAATTTCTCAACCTCTGGGTCTCTCGTAAAAACGTCTCGATTGTCTCTCCGACGACGCGCTCCATTCCCAATAAACGTGCGTATGTAGCTAATCGATATCGGCTAATATCACCCGCGGAATGTCTGTCTGCCGTGGAATAGCTCATCCGCGCGTTTGCGCGGCGTGTCCCCATAGCTGGCGATGGTCGGATTGGCCAATAGGCGCGTAATGATAATGGCCCTGCGGAGAACTCGAAAAAATTCGAGCTTTCGTCAGAGCGCTAAGCCGTTCTTTCATCTGCCGCGGCTAAGAGCTCGCCCCTCCTTCCCGATCAATGCAATGCACTTTCGGTATTGCACGCGAGCTTGGTCTACTCCATTGGGCAACCGCGAGCTGGTCTCAAACGCGCATTATATGCGCTACAGAGAGAGAGAGAGAGAGAGAGAGAGAGAGAGAGAGAGAGGCTTCGATTCAACGACTGCATTTCAACGACATACATATATCGACAGTCAGTTTGCTTTGGGCGTAAGACGCTAGGCAATTTTATTCGGCGCACAGGTGCTCCTTCATTCGCATACAGCCGCGAGCAAGAGAGAAAGAGAGAGAGAGAGACAGGGACAGCACGACGAGATGAGATAATCGGCGTATGTATTCACTATGGGTATAGTGTGCGCGAAATTGTTGCTCACAGCCTCGACGTGAGCACCGCGCGCGGTTTACAGAAACTTTATTCGAGACCCTCGGAATTTTATCCGCACGTGAGAAAAATTTTTTCCTTCTCCATTCCCAAGTCGGCTTCTCACTTGCGTTGTTAATCTGCAACGGTTGGGCAACAAAAACGCCGGCTTATTTTAAAGTATAATATTATACCGTACGAGCTTTGATTTATTTACGTTTTCATGTATATATATATACGCGTCTTTTATAGGCCTCGCATATATAGATGGATGTCGTACTAATAAATCGCGATCGACAAAAAAGTTTGCAAATAATAACTCCGCTCGAGAAGCGTTTTTACGAGCGTTAAACGGTAAAAGTAACGCGCCAAGATGGCCTAGATGAGCGAGGTGCATTATATACGAATTTATACGTAACCCACAGTGGGAGAAAAGTGTCATTCTTCGCGAACGTCCAGATCGGGATACTCCGAGATGATATACGAGTACCTTTCTAATATTTAAAAATACATTATTCTACCTTCATAAATTATATTATATAAATGGGAGTAAAGGATAATCGTTGATCGTGATACCGTGAAGATTCGGGAACTATTTGAGCATTTAATACCATAATAAATTTAGAATGAAATTGAATTGTTTATAGAAAGACGTTGGTTTCACGCTGAATTATGAAATTCACATTATGTCGTGGATAATTAATAATTAACGACGTCCACCGGCTCTCGGTGATTTATCTCAATTTTTATTGAGACGAGCATGAAAAGATTAAATGCTGATTTCACACGACTGTATATCGGTAGACACGATGATTAAATTTTGCATAAAAACTTCAAATGTATTTAACTCATCTACACACGGATAAATTATATTTTAAAAATTGCAATTTTCTCATTAACGCAGGGACAGGTGGGCATCGTGAGGATTTTGACAGTAACCTTCGTGAAACGTTACAAAATAACTAGTAAAAATTAATATTTTTTTTCAAAACAATTTTTTCCCGAACGCTACTGTTCAAAACCCATCGCAACAACCTTCTGTCGCTGCTCTATTAAAAACAAAAATAAGTAGTAATTTCTACAACACGATTTCTCTTCATGCACGAATTTCCCGGAGAGTGGACTATTTTTTTTTATTCACTGGGACTTTCTACTATAGCTTAGTCAAAATCTCATATTCAAATCTTAATGCTCGGTCCGGTACCCAGAATCGATATCACTTCGGCACAGGATAAGACCTCTGTTACGGACAATCAATAGAGTTTGCGAACAATGAATTCGTATACGCATTCGGACAAGCTCATTGAATGCGCAATGCCTCGTGAGAAAATCTCCCTTTGCCGCGTGAAAACGCTTGGGATATCCCATGAATCGCAGGTGGAACGCGGCGCAAGTGTCTCGGCGGATTATATAACGCGGCTCTCAGTCAAAATAAACGAATGGGATAAATCGACTTCGGCGTCTGACGAATCTCGCGGCGATCGCCAAGTCGACGGTGCAGACCGGCGTAATATGGTCGCGTGCATCTTTTGCCCGGAGCGCGCGCGCGCGGATAAAGAGACACGGCCGCGTAATAGGTCGTTAAACGCGTCGTGCTTGCGCTTGTGAAAGATACGTATATATGTATATATACACACGTGTGTACCCGGACTGTATGCAACGAGATTTTGACATGTGCACCGTGTTTGCCCCCGAATGATTTGCATAAATCGCCCGCGCGTATATGTGCGCTTTTGAGCTCGTACAGGCTATATAGAGCCGGCTCTCTTTCGTCGGTGTTTCTATACGCGTTTTCCACGCGCGCCCGGCTATATACACTCGAACATATACATTCTCACGCATTGACAATTATTTCATTAGTATTTTCCGCGAGACGAGGAGCCGATCGTCACTAACGATCTTCCATGGTTTACAACCGCTCGAAGAGGTATATATATACTTTGGCAGGCCCAATGATGAAACCGCTCTGTACACGTGAATATTGCACGTGGATAGATGCGACGAGAAACGACGAGCTCGGCAATTGATTTTTTCTCGGTAATTAATCCATTTGAACATTTCATAAAAACTCAAGTCTGAAAACGAGGGGCAATCTCAGTGAGAGTAACAATCATCGGGGATATTGCCGTAACTCATTATCGATACAGTAACCATAATAACTGTCATTGTCGGATCGCCGTCCATCTGCAAGCCAAGAAAAAAAATTGCAGCACTAACACAAAATTGACGAGTGACAAAAAAAAGGGAAAAATTTGAAAAAAATTTGAAGCAATTACCATTATAAGGTAACCACTTCCTCGCAGTGTACGCACGTATGATGTAGCCACACGTGTGTGTATAGGTATATCTTTAACCCACATCAGTCGCGCTCACTTTTTCTCGCCGGGTGAATTTTGTTAGCCGAGCGATGTGAAAACTCCATAACTCACGTGAAAACGCAATGCGCTATTATCAGCGTTGAGCCTGCTTTAATACGTGACTGCGAGGATCGCCTAAGTAAGCTAATTGTATGCGGTTATTAGGCTTCCTCCTGCTCTCGCGATTCTCGCCGAAATTGCGGATATAATATCTCGTGAGTGCCACCGCGTCGCAGACTTTTGCGGCCACTCTCTCTCTACGACGGCTTGGATTGCTTGATTTACGGAGCCGATCGGATTCCCGTCGACCGAAAATGTAACTCGCGATTTAGTACGGCATTTCCCAATGAAAATGTTCGATTGGGAAGAAAAAAAAAGTGATCCGACAGTTTACACAACGACTGTTTTCATTCTCGTTCACTCGTCGCTCGAGTAATTGGATCGGAGCGTACGAAAGATTAATCCCTCGAAATTACAAGTTAATTAAGCCTCGATATTCGGTAAATTTGTTGAGCGATAAAGTTATCTGCGAGCTCGCGTGGAAAAACAAAAGGTCATATATTCAATTGCAGACCCGTCCGTAAATGCAATCATATAATGAAACGTTTACATTATAATTGAAACGAATTTCATAAAAGTGTAGATTTTGCAATGATACGTTCGCCTTGAATCTTGAAAGTAAGAAAGTGAGACTGTTTTCACCATCCCGCTGTTCTCTCAATTTCGTTTAGTTGCCGAATCATTTCTCTGTCATAAATACTTTTTGTCTATCGAAATCAACAACGTATTTCAACTTATGTTGTACGTAATTCCTACTCCAAGCATCTTCTTCTGTTATTCTTCATTATCGATTGTTAGGCGATACTTCTGAATAAGAGTGTTTCGGCAGAGCTACAAATTGAAAATCACTAGAAAATATCATAAAAAAATATGAACGTGGGTGTTCAACTGCAATACTCTAATCCATGCCCAAACGAGCGAAATGATTTCTTTCTTTTTGTATTTACGGTTCCATCTTTTTTGCGTAACGATCATTCCAAAATTAACCGTATCAGAAGAAATGGAGCGAGATAAATTGAAAAACTTTCGAAGCGCAATACATCTAAAACGGAAATGGAATTGGTGCGCCAATCGAAAACACGTTGTAACGAACGTTGCAACATATTCGCAGCGCAAAGGGAAATTTCAAAGTGATATTACGAAACTCTAGTTCTACTGGTTGGTCATTTGCACTGGACCGTGATCTTTAAGCCACTGTTACAGATCGTATCGAATCTGAGCAGATTGATTTCGATCCGTACGAATGACATATTCGTTACGATTTTTCAATCAAAACTTAGCATGTATTGTAGTAACACTGAAATTCGCAGTTAAAAGAATAGAAACTGTTTTCTTACAAAAAATCATGTCGAATTTAATCTCACCCATTTCGCACTTCGAAATTTCACATTCAACCAAATCATACTATTTGTTCAAATTCCATTGCTTTCGCCGGAAAAAGAAAAGACACAATTTTGAATCTGTAACTTCGTTGAACAAATTCTGAATGGAAATGAGATATCGCTCATATTGCAAATGCCTTGGAAAGTCAATTTTTTCATGATTAGTCTTTTTAGAAGTAATTAATTGATTAATCGCGAGTAACAAGGAGTATAGTTATATACTCTCGAAAACTGTAAGCACATGGCATTTTGACCCAAGCTAAATATAGCTAAAAAAGTTTTGAGAGTCACCCGTGCATAATTGTACAAGATGTTATTTCGAAATTTTACCTTATTATCCCGAGCACACGCGAGTTCACGTTGCCGTTTATCATATAATAATTTTAATTACGTCTCTCTTACGCGGTTGTGCCGACAGACCGCGAAAGCACATATTGTCTCACATTTGAATGAGGTACACCTCATTCGCAGCGGCAGGCGCGCGCGACTCCGGTGCTAAACGGATTACGTGACGGCGCGAGTTTATTTGACAGCCGCGAGCGGTATATAATGATACATAGAAGCGAGACATAAGTAATCGGATGTTCCTGCTGCAAGGATGAGGTCAGCAAAAGCGCCATTGTAAATCTTGGCGGATGCGCAGATGTATATATACCCAAGTGCAAGTTGGGCATCGCGCGGTGCGCTGGATGCGCAACATCACGCTCCTCGCTTCTGTAATGTCGACTACACCGATATAGCTCGCTCTCGTATAAGCACACTTTAGCGTGACAAACGACGACAAAACTGCGGCGTCGCGTAAGTATACCGAAGCCTATAACGATTGCCGCGAGTTGCACCGATGGTGTACAATGTACGACGAAAAGCTCGAAGCTTGAAAAACACCTTCGCTCGTTTGGCGAGGAGTCGAGGCGATGTATACACGGTGCAGTAAGTGAAACCAAGTGGCATAATAGGTCATCCAAGCCTCGCGGAGAAAGAAGCGCCAGGTGACGCGTTGCGCGCGAGGAGCAACGACGAGACGAGTCTCCAATCATCGACCTTTTAACCGAGTGTCCTACATGGGACTCCGGCCCGCCGCCGCCGCGCGGCTGGCTTCGTGCGCAACTGACGCTCCGCGCTCAAATGGTCCGGGACTGGTTTTCCAATCAGCGAAAGCATCGCCCCGGCAGATGCTCCACTGCTTTGCCTTCCAAATAAACCCTGTATTTGCGCTCGAGAAAGGATACGTGTATATATACGCACGTGAGAGCAGCGTTCAAACCGAGCTCCCAATCGCTCAATCCTGAGCCACTTGAATTGTCAAGCTCTAAACACGCTCACCGGATGAGTTTCGAATTTTTCACTCGATATACCTGCCCAGTGTTTCCCTCAATCCGGTCGCCTACCGCGTGTAAAATGCTGAATTTTGCTTTCTTCGATAGTGCGTGATTTCGAGATTGTTAAATTTTGCACCGTCATTCGCTTATTTCGACGCGGACCAGATCTATTTCCAACATCTATCTTATCTAATCTCATCGTTAATGTATCGCCGATTGTCGAAAAGTCACAATTTAGCCAGAGAATCAGACTTTTTATTCTCCGATATAAAGGCACGAAGCAAACGTGACTGGGTGTGCAAAAACCGCAATTTCCCACAATCACACACTTCTCTACGGGGCTCGCGTTACGGATTGAACTTGTATCGAAGTCTTGAATTCGCCGCGTAAGAGAATACGGTGTAACACGATGAACTTTGTTTTTTCTCGCGTTCTCTCCACCGCCGAACTCGAGACTCGACGGATCGAGTATACACGCGCGTCCAACCGAGCAAAAACTAACTTCCAATATGCGGAGAGAGCGATTCGCAATCAGCTCCACGCGCAACTGGTACTTTATTTCATTAATGAGACAAATTACAAAGTACAATTATTTTTTTCCTTCTCCGTTTTTCCTTTTTTTTTGCTTTCTACAATCACGAGAATTCCCCCGCCGGACCGTTACGGCTCAGGAATGTGCACACACTCGTCATTCGCGCGCGCGCGCCAGCGCGCCATCCAACTAAATCAACTTTCCCACATCGAAAATTCAATCTCCGTCGGGGATGGCTAATCATATATCCCAGAAATGTAAATTCCCGGAAACGTCAAAAGGCGGCCGGGGAAAAGTTGATTGGCGCGCGCTCGACGCGGTTCAAAGCGTCTCTCGGGTCGCGAAAAGCGCCGCAACGAACGCGGGGGGAAAAAAAGAAAACCCGTTCGCGATTACGAGCCGACGACTCGAGGCATGTACGTATGCATATATACATGTATACGAACGTGAGGTGGTCGACTCGGGCGAAAAAGCGCGTCGACGTATATGTGCAGTGTACCAACCTGTCGCTGCAGGGCCGTCTTGAAATTCACCGGGCCAATCGTGCCGCAGAAGAGTCGCCGCCGGGATATCGGGGACGCGCGGATACAGGACGCTGGAAGGAAGAAAAAAAATTGGAAAAAAAAGAACGAGCGCGCGCTCGCGAGCGCGAGTGTAAGGATCGGCAGCTGAGCCGGCGGTATACAGCGGGGCCAGTCCTGCCGGCTCTGAGACTTGCGCTGTACTAAATTGCCCGGCGCGCGCGGCCTTTCTGCTCAATGAACGGACTCTCTCGCGCGTGGACGAGCGAGAGCGAGACACGGATACGTGTACACGAGAGCGCGGGAGGGGAGCACCAGGAGTGTGGGATGCATTTCGCGCATGTCGGGCCAATTTTTCAATCGCTATTACACGCGCGAATTTTTCGACTCTCCGAATCGGGGCTGTATTGCTCGCGACAGAGCCCGCTCGAAGATCTCTCGGGTGGATACAGTTTTTTGGATCGACTGGCGGTTATGGATGTGGCTCGCTATCTTTGGGCAATCGCCAATCGGACGAAGAAACTTTGTGAGATGGATGTTGGGTGGACCAGTTGATAGCTCCTATTTCGAGCTATAAAATCTGAGGTTTTGATTTTTCAGAGATATTGTTCGAATCATTTTTGATGGAGCAGGAAGAACAGTTCATCTGTATATATAATAAGTCATAAACATAGATTCGATGTAAATCCATAAAATCTTTTATATTTACGGAATATCTCAGCGGATAATCGAAACGTTAGACATTATGGCTCGAGGTGTAAACTGTTAGGGTATACCCATGAACCATCCCACAAAGTTTCATCGAGTTCGGTGCAACCCAAAGGTTGTGCATGTTCCTCGGGTGTTTTCGCATTATTTAATAGTTGATACTAAGTCAAAAATTTCTTTGCCAATTTTCAGATGATCATTCGCCGATTGCAGTGTTTCTAATTAAAATCCAATGCTTGGGGATAGCAAATGGACTGTAACATGTTCGAAGGAGCCAGATACATATATGAAGAATTAATTAATACACATGTTATAACATCGTCGGCGATTCCATTTGTACATACAATAACTCAACGTATTTATAAATAATGAAGTAGTATGCACCGGCTGTTTTCCTTTTTTCTTACAACTTTCTGTAATGTTCCATCGAATAATTCAACTAAAGATTGCGTTTAACCTGATATCCAGAATTCGCACGCTTTCACTTTTTCCAGTATTTCAAAAACGATCCAAGCAACGCGCCGTGTCAACTCGGCAATGTTTTCTATTAGTGCTTGCTATACCGCCGACCGTCCTTTTTTTCTATACAAAGGTCGCGTAAAATCGTTGTAATATTTCTGCGCGCTAGATTCTGTAATAAGCATCCCAAGTTAAAGGGCAAAAATTAACTGTGTCAACGGGCAGGTGAGCAGCTTGAGGAATGTGGACCGGTACTATCTGAAAGTGGATACAAAAACTACACAAGATTAATTAGCTCTCGCGTCCAAGTGCATGCACGCGATCACTTCGTTTGATCCATTAATCAGTGTCGTTCAAAATCTCGTCATGCATCATTATCCTACACCTCGACTCGATAATATACTTCCGAAAAAATTGTTGAACAATATAAATATTACTCTTCAATTGACAATGTAGTCGATTGTAATGCTCCAGGATAACCAATGACGACCTTGAGCAGTAATGAAATACTCGATTTCGAAAGCATAATAAATAAGTAAAGGGGCCAGCTGTGGAACATCTTTTTGCATAGGATCTTAAGAAATATGAAATTTCAAGTCCGAAAAATATTCGATCCACTGCGTGCACATGTATGTACTCGTCTGTAAGAACAATAATAGAAATGAATGTAGAAAATTGACTTTAAATTCGAATAAACGATTTTTGAAGTGTAGTACGGATTGTGGGACGCTTTTTTGAGCCATATATTTGTTGTTCCAAAGTAAGTTTCCCTATTATGGTCCCTATTATGCTATTGAAGCGGCAAAACAATATTCGTTGATATAAAGTTGGGTAAAATTAGAAAAAAATTAAAGTATAATGAAATATAATGAAATTAAGACATTACATTTAACAGGTAGAAGGTCTGTGTTAATTTAATATTATAATTCAAATATATTTCTTAGAAAACACGTAAGATTCAGAAATTTGTCCAATTTGCCTAGTTTTAAGATTCTATAGTGATACAGAAAAGTGCAATTTTTTTCAAAAAGTTAAGTTGTCGTTTTCCGAAGCAATAATGACATTTCTTCAAATTACCTAATATTACAAACGGAATAATATGTAACGTTATGTTTTCTGTATTTGCAATGATTCAAGGAAGCCAAGTCGAAGAGTGCGGAATCCATAAAAAATGTCCATAAAAAATGTCGTAATATTTTCGTATGCATCGAGCAAACAATGCTAATTATGTTTGTGTGTATATTTTAAAAGCGAATCGTTAAAAATTCCGCAGCTCTATGTGACGTTAGAAAAAAAAATGCGAGAATTATTCAATATTCGCGTTATAACCGCGACTCGTTCCCCGCAAACGGTGTGGCCGTACAAAAATATACAACCGCACGCTGAACGGATTGGATGGGTTCGGGTGGGACAACGAAGGAAGAGGATCCCTTAAATTTAATGAGCATTGACCCTGCGTAGCGAGGAGACGAAACCGGTTGCGGATCGCGATGCGCGTCGATGAGCTTGCATCGGGCCGACAAGGGAAGAGCGGGTGTTCCGTGTGTGTATATGCGTGCACGAGTTCAAGTGCGGTGCGCATACATATCGTAAGTACACCTATTTGTATTTATTAAGGCGCGCTCGCGTGTAAGATCCTCTCGCTCGCGGGTTTACCGCTGCGCTTGCTACATTCGACGGCATACTCGTCGCGCGCACTGACTAAATCACCGAGTATTTTCTGTCGTCCGAGCGCCAATATCTTTTCCGATATCGCGTGGTCCGATATTCGTGCATTTGAATTTTTCTAATTGGCGAATGATCAGCGAGAAATCAAAGAGAATTGCGGTCGAATCTAAATTATATATTTTATGTTCGCCAACTCTTTTGTAGATAATTCTTTTGTAGCTCAACAATAGAGTTATTTGTGCATACAATCTTTTTAGTACTATTTTTATATTATAATCGCTTCATTTCTGTCTTTTACATCAAATTCATCATGAATGAAAGAATGAATAAAATGACGAACATTTGAATACTTTTTATGGAAAGACAACGAAGTTACCAAAATGTAAGCGGAAATTTCCGATAACAAGGTGTTGAAGGAAAACAATCTCGCCAAAGAATCTTGCGCGACCATGAATTGTCGAAACCAACATTTGCATAAAGCAAAAATGTCAGTGAACAACCTTACAGCTGAAAAGACCATATCTCTTCTGAAATGATCTTGTGGTCTGGAATTTTCTCGCGTCGTTAATGAAGCTCAATAAAAGCAAAATAATCTCAAAATTCGATTTTTATGGTGTGTAGCAGCTGCACCAAGCCACCAAAAGTTCGTCACGAATATTCCAGATCAAGGTCGCTTCTGATCGCCACGTATGCTATTATCGTAAAAACATATTGGGATACGCAAAACAGGGTACCCCAAATAATTTATTTCAACGGATAATATCACCATAGTAAAATTGGGTGAAGGTTACCGTGAGAGCTGATTATACTTTTATATAGAAGTATTGCGAAAAATCATGGCTATTCTAAGGATAGTGCCGAAAAAATCAAATTTCATTGACCATATTATGAATATTCAACAGAATGATCTACTGTGATTTCATTATAAGATTTAATCTGAGGAATTACGATCAAATAGAACTGAAAATTAAAAGTAATCAAATATTAATTATTGAGATGTATTCGTAGTTCAACGAAAAAGACAACTCTCTGTTCCTCGCAGTGGATAACTAGTTGATACAGTACGTGGAAAACTATGTGACAATTTCACAAATTTTTATTCTACTTCAAAACTATTCAAGTGATGAAATTTCATTGTATTCATAATATTTCAATGGAGAAGTCGATTGGTTTTATAAACTTTTCTCTTGGAATCAAGCTTTGTAACGTCAGAACGAATATGCACCTAAATATATATAATATTGCATTTGATGTTTTCAAAATACAATTCAAACTGCATTGTGATAAGAAATAAAAATGTCGAAAAATTATAAGCACAATAAAGTTGAAGTATAGAAAGTACTTTGTTTAGAATTCGGATATGTTTTATTATCTTTATTATATCTATAGACTTATAAGATTTACAAATGGTGGAAAAATAAAGATTCACATATTCCACACAAAGACAAAAACACCAAACAATATATTAACCTATTGAGAAAACTTCCATCTCCATGATTTTGGTCGTTTCAACTTTGTTTCTTAAGCCATGAATTTTTAATTTCTCTTTTTACAATCTTATACACAAATGAAAATAGCCGCAAAAGTGGATTGACCCGAGGATGTTTGTGGACTCTCATACAAGCATCTCGAATCAAGGACCACCGTCGTGTCACCAGCAGGTATATTGATCTCGTTGGTCCGGTCGACCTTGACAACAAGTAAAAATCGAACCTTTCTCGATTTCGCGAATATACGAAATCAGGTTCCGGCGCAATTTAACGCCTAATAAAATGTAATTTATCACCTATCATGGTATCTTTGAATTTCTGACAAAAAAAGTATATCAAGTCATATTGAAGTACTGACGCTGAAAAATGAAAATATTATCGACGTCCACGTAAGGAACAAATTCTTGCTCTTGGTAGAAACATATACTGCTGTGAGTTTGAGAAACTGTGAGGTAACGTGTCTGTCTCTAAATTTCTTTATCTACTCTTACACCTTTTCAAATAAGTTTACATCAATACCACGATTCGTTATAATAATTTGTAATATTATATTGAATGAATCAATCCATTAAAATGTTATTAAAAATCCTCAGAAACAATTTGAGTTCTCATTCAAACTGAGTGCGATTCTCGACAGAGATATAGTGATTTTTTTCCACAAGTATAGAGTCTTAGTATTTTCGTCAAGTATAGAGTTTTGATAAGTAAGACGTCAACAACCAATATTAGATTTAGCAATGACATTATCATCTTAATGTTATTTTCATGTTTCTTGCGCGCATTTTTTTTCGTTGATTTGATCATTTTCAAAAAGTAAATCGAGAGATGAATGAAAAAGCGCTGAGTTGACATGAATATCACTATTCTATGTAACTTTCCATTATACACAAACAGAGATTCAAATTAAAGTTCATATTACGAAACAAACAAAATGTCTTTATCGTTAAATTGGATTAGAGTTTGATGCGAAAATGATTCCTACTTTTTCAATTGAAATCAAACACAATGAATCCAACAATAACTATGAGTCAAGAAAATGACTATTATTCTCAAGGTGAATTCGAAATTTCGACAATATCGTAACGAATGAAAGGTAACTCTAGACTATAGAAACACGGTAGGTTTCGTCGAAACGCTAATCAACGATGCAGGACTTGGAAATGCCTTATCAAAAATGTTACGGTACAGATGTACCGCACTGTCCCGGGAAAAATCTACACCTGATTCGCGACCGTTTTGCGGTAACGCTCTTTCCAAATATAAACATGATTTTAGAAACTCGATTGTAAACGGAAGAATTTGATTATTTAGAAATCGAGTATAGCGTAGCAATCCCAGCGAAAGGAATAGAATGAACTCGGAGTTTCTTTATATATATTGCACCGAGTTGCGAATCAACACGAGAAAGCAGTATAGATGAAGTGCAATCCAATGACGGCACTTCACGCAGATATGAATTGCTCGAAGCGCAATCGCGGCTCGTTCGCACGCGAATGCTATTGCGCGCGCGCATTTAGACATATACGCTACGTGCGATACTTGCCGAGAAAACCACTCGAGATTTGGCTCTCGGATCTCGTTTAAACTTTTCGAGGTGATTTGTGGTTGCCAAAATTGCAACCATTTGTCCTAGCGTCTCGATTATACAGAGATATTGTCATATTTCCATACAAGCAATGCATATATATATGCACGTATGAAATTTAGCATATGTAGATATACATTACGTGCGTAAAATCAGCAATGGTCGGTGATTATCTGAAACAAATCAAAACGTTAGATCGAGCAAAATGCAAATATCGTCTGTTTGGGTATCAAAAAACTACCTCAAAAAGTTTCAGTGGCACTGAATTGTGAGAGGGGGTCTCCTAGAACAGGCTAATTGGAAATTACGAAGCATAGCAAAAAAGAGTTTGAGTATATATCTATACTATAATATAAAAGGACAGCCTGTTTTTTTGTGGCCGCTAATCTCAAAAACTACTGAACCAATTTTCATGAAATTTTGATACTTGATTCTTGACTGCTCCAGGCATGTTTATGGATATGTGGCGTTTCGAAATTTTGAGTAGAAATTGAGAAATAGACAATGCATTTTTCTGTGGTGGGGGTAACTGACCAAGTACCATGGCGCGCCACAGTAGATGGCGAGGCGTTGAGTCGCACTGTGGAGGCTCGCTGGTTCGGGATACACGCTGGCTCCACTCTCGACGATGTATCCGAGGAAGGTCGTTCAATAAGGAATTGAATCGAAGATGTACTCGTACTAAATTTATTGCCGTCAGTTGGAAATACAGAGGTCTGCTCTGGAGGAGCACCGGAATCGATCTGTCGCTCGCAAGCGACTCGCTTGCGCTCGCGCGCTACAACTTGAACCCCCACTCCGCGGGAGCAGGTCAGTTCGGAGCTTCGGTGTTTCGGAGCAGAGAGCCCCCACACACTCCCCCCCGAGTGAAACGAATCTTTATTTACAGCATCATCAAAAAATACATACTTATAAGCCTAAACATACTTATTTCGTGTCGGGGTTAAAAGCCACTTGCTTTTTTCGCGCGTATGGTTCGCAACGCCGTTTGCGGTTCGCGGTTAGTCGTGTCCGTCGGGACGGTGACGTTTTCTCCGGGTGGGCTGCCGCCCGGATCGTCGTTTCGTGGTCTGTTGACAATGTCGTCGGGAATGAAGTGCGCTGGTTTCAGATGCGCTGTCGATACAATTTTCGCGGTACCGTTTACATCAATTTTAAAATCGAGTTCGGAAATTCGTTCGAGAACTTTGTGCGGACCTGTGTATGGACGTTCTAAAGATTTTTTGGCGTGGTGGGTCATGAATACATGAGTGCACGTGTGCAAATCTTTGAAGAAGAAAATGCGATTTTTGTGGTGATGTGCCACCGGTACGGGTTTGACCTTGCGCATGTGCTCGCGGAACTCTTCGACAAAAATCTGTGGGTCTGGAGTAAATTCTTCAAACAAACAAAATTCGCCCGGAATTCGCATTGTTGTTCCGTACATATACTCTGCAGGTGAAGCGCCGGTGTCCAGGCGGACATGAGTACGGAGGCCTAACAGAACGGTTGAGAGTTGTCTTACCCAGTTCGGGTCATTGTGGCACATTAACGCTGCCTTAAGTGTTCGATGCCACCTCTCAATCATTCCGTTGGCCTGGGGGTGGTACGCCGCGGTACGTTTGCGCTGACAGCCGATGAGGGCCAGTAGCGCGGTGAAAATCTGCGATTCGAACTGGCCGCCCTGATCGCTCGTTAAAAACCATGGAGCACCGAATCTGGCAACCCAGTTATCGTAAAATGCGCGCGTAACGGCGGTTGCGTCGATTGGTTCCTTGATGGGTACCGCTTCTACCCAGCGCGAGAAACGATCGACCATTGTTAACAAATAGCAGTAGCCGTCGCACCTCGGCAAGGGGCCGACTATGTCGATATGGACGTGCTGAAAACGGCCGTCCGGTGCGACAAATTGAGCTGGGTGGTTTATCACGCGGCGCGATATTTTTGACTGTTGACAGTCTACGCAGTCTTTTGCCCACGCTTTTATGTCGCGGTGCATGTTTGGCCAAATGAAACGTTGCCTGATCATTTGGTCCATGACTTTGGCACTGGCGTGCGCGGGGCCGTGAAACAAATCGAATACGCGTCGGCGAATCGGTGCGGGAATGTACGGGCGCAATATTTCTCCTGTCAGGTCACAGAAAACTTTGTTATGATCCGAGCCCCACTCGATGCACTTGAAATTAAGTGTGCATTTGGGAGACTGTCGAAGTTCTCTCAGCTCTGGGTCGTCCGCTTGAATTTTCGATAGCTCGAGCAGGTCGAAATCAAGCGGCAGACGTATCGTGTCTGTGCGCGGCGGCGTGTGTTCTGGCGACAGATGAATCGGTTCGATCCGCGATAGCGCGTCCGCGACAACATTATCGGAGCCGGCAATGTGCTCAGGTTGTCACTGGGGACAGCAAATCGGAGAATTCTCCCGAACAACACGGCACGCGACGCTACCACCGGGCAATTTGCCCGCGTACCTGAGCTGAGGAAACGCTTTTATGAAGACTTCAGCGACGTCCTGACGTGATGCTCCGGCGACTCGATGCGAGGCTGGTTGAGCTGATACACGCTGGCTCCACTCTCGACGATGTATCCGAGGAAGGTCGTTTAATAAGGAATTGAATCAAAGATGTACTCGTACTAAATTTATTGCCGTCAGTTGGAAATACAGAGGTCTGCTCTGGAGGAGCACCGGGATCGATCTGTCGCTCGCAGGCGACTCGCTTGCGCTCGCGCGCTACAACTTGAACCCCCACTCCGCGGGAGCAGGTCAGTTCGGAGCTTCGGTGTTTCGGAGCAGAGAGCCCCCACAGCACGTGTTTAAGGTATAGCGCGGCGCTCTCTCACAAGAGAGTCAGCGTTCTATCGGCTATATAGGAAAGCTTGAAAATGAGCTCAGCCTCGACCCAAACAGAATCTTAAAAAAGCGGACTGGAACAAGTTTAGAGAAATCCTTCATGAGAAATTGGAGATAAATAACTCGATATACACCACGAGCGATGTAGACCAAGCTGTCCAAACATTCACTAATATAATCACCAATGCAGTAAATGGATGCACCCCCAAAGTTAAAAAAAACGAATATAACAACGCACTCCCAGCTGATATTAAAGAATTAATTCAGGAACGGAACAAAACCTACAGGCTGTTCCAAAAATCCCGAACCAAAACACTAAAAAGACAAATAAACAATCTTACAAAAACTATCAGAGAAAAAATAAAAGACTGGAACAACGAAAACTGGCAAGAAAAGATCTCTAAAGTTAACCCTAAAGACCACACACTTTGGAAACTGACAAAGTCTCTGAACAGAAAATATGAAATCATCCCACCATTAAAAACGGGTGATGACTTCGCTCTCTCAAACGAAGAGAAAGCTGAAGCACTGGCCAAAAACTTTGAAAAAATACATTCTCTAACGGAAAATTATGGTGATCCAGAAGTCAATAAAATAACAAGCCAACTAGCTCAACTAGCCAGAGAACAACCTACTAATGTGGATGAAATCCAGATCACCAGTCCAGCTGAAATAAAATCGATAATCAAAAAATTTAAAAACGGCAAAACCCCCGGCGCAGATCAAATAACAAATATAGTTCTGAAAAACCTTAATAATAAAGCCTACATACAACTCACCCACATCTTAAACGCCTGTCTTAATTTAAGCTATTTTCCTGATGTATGGAAGGAAGCAATCATACTTCCGATCCACAAACCAGGCAAAGATTCAACCCAAACAACTAGCTATCGTCCAATCAGCCTACTCTCTACACTAAGTAAAGTGTTAGAAAAAATTATCCTGATCCGAATAAAAGACGGTGACAAACTAGAAAAACAACTTAACGACGACCAATACGGGTTCAGAACCAAACGAGACACGGTTAAGCAACTAGCCAGAGTAACCTATGACATAACCAACAATCTCAACATGAACAAATCCACAGCGGCCCTATTCCTTGACTCGGAAAAGGCCTTCGACACTGTATGCCATGACTCGCTCATATTCAAATTGAAGAGAGCTCAAAATCAAACTATACCTAGTTAAAATCACAGACAGTTTCCTAAAAAACAGAAAGTTCCAAGTCAAAGTTGGCACAGACTTATCAACAAAAAAGACAGTCCCTGCCGGAGTCCCCCAAGGCTCCATCCTGGGACCAGTACTGTATATTATATACAATAATGATATACCGAAAAAACCCCAAAACCAAAACGGCAATATTTGCAGATGACACTGCCATCTATAGCCACTCTTGGAAAAAAACACAAGCCATTAAAAATATCATTGAACACTCAGACGAATTAAAAGATTACTACATAGAATCAAAGACAAAAATAAATCCGGCCAAAACTGAGTGCATAGTTTTTAGCCGCAAAAGAAAAGAGGTGCCACCCAAAACCATCGAGGTACTAGATACCACCGTAAAAATTAATGACGGAGTAAAATACCTGGGAGTAGTACTAGACAGTAAACTAAACTTCAACAAACACATAGACCACATAACAAACAAAATAAATAAAGCCATAGGGGCTCTAATTCCTATACTAGGCCGCAAGAGTAAAATGAAAATAGAAAATAAACTCCTAGTATATAAAATCATCATCAGACCTGCCATCCTGTATGCCTCGCCTATATGGGGAGGAATAATAACTAAAACCGCCATGAGTAAACTCCAAAAATTACAAAATAGATGCCTAAGAATGGCACTTGGAGCCGGAAAATACACTAAAATAACAGAACTACATGAACAGGCTCAAGTACAACAAATTCATGAAATTATTTGGGACCAAGCCACCAAATTTTATCAAAACATCGACATTGACACTATTAACCATACTAGGGGGGTACCCCCTGCTCGCTTCGCTCGCCAACCCCCCCCCCCCCCCGTGTGTTCTTTGAAAGTCAATAATTTCAATGATAAGTGTAGTAATGATTAAATAAAAATTACATTGAAATCAATAAAACTTGAAACTTGAAACTTCGATTTTGATCAATTGAAAAGAATACTAAACGAACGATTCGAATCAAAATACAAGCTTAATTTCATCTATGTTCATGTTAAACGTTTGTTTATTCAGTTTCAGGTTAAAAGTGTCATGTGTCAGATCATACATTTTCGGTTTAGGTTTTTCGCGTGTTTCATTTCAGATTTTTGGTGAAATTTCAAGAAATATTGCAACGGTTGCTAGACATGTAAACAATAGTTTCTATGTGTGAAATGGAGATTTTGTATCCTGAGCAGTTAAAAATACTGGAAACGAAACTCACGTGAATTATTTTTGCCCTTAGCAACGGTTGCTAGGGTGTTAAACAACGGTTGCTGAGGAGCTAATAGGGAGGATTTGTATTTTGTGTCCTTTGCCATCAAATATGATGGAAACGGGTCATAAATTGTTCATTTACAACCTTCGTAACGGTTGTTATGGAGCAAATATAACAATTCAGTGTCTTTGGCCATCGAGTGTAACTCAAAACAGATTTTCCAGCTTCCGAAGCAACGGTTGCTAGGGATGTAAAGAAACGGTTGTTTCGATGAATGAGTGGATTAAAAAGACTTATGCAAAATAATATTTAGCCCTTTTCTTCTTCTGCAGCAACGGTTGCTAGACACGTAAACAATGGTTGCTATGAGTAAAACGGAGATTTTCTATCCTGTGCAGTTGAAAATACTGGGAACGAAACTACGTGAATTTATCTTCCCTTTAGCAACAGTTGCTAGGGGTAAAAAAAGGTTGCTGAGGAGCTACCTTTGCCATCGAAAATAATGGAAACGGGACATAAATGGATCATTTCCAAATTTCGTAACGGTTGCTCAGGAGGTAAACAACGGTTGCCATGGAGCAAATACAACAATTCAGTGTCCTTAGCCATCGAGTGTGACTTAAAACTGATTTTCCGGCTTCCAAAGCAACGGTTGCTAGGGATGTAAACAAACGGTTGTTTCGATGAATAAGTAGATTGAAAAGACTCATGCAAAGTGATATTTAGCCCTTTTCTTCTTCTGCAGCAACGGTTGCTAGACACGTAAACAATGGTTACTATGAGTAAAACGGAGATTTTCTATCTTGTGCAATTGAAAATACTGGAAACGAAACTACGTGAATTTATCTTCCCTTAGCAACGGTTGCTAGGGCGGTAAAAAAAGGTTGCTGAGGAGCTACCTTTGCCATCGAAAATGATGGAAACGGGTCATAAATTGATCATTTCCAAATTTCGTAACGGTTGCTAAGGAGGTAAACAACGGTTGCCATGGAGCAAATACAACAATTCAGTGTCCTTGGCCATAGAGTGTGACTTAAAATCGATATTCCGGCTTCCGAAGCAACGGTTGCTAGGGATGTAAACAAACGGTTGCCAAGGATATCAACAATGGTTGCTATGGGAAATGTCTCATCGATTCTCATCTCAGGGGTGCAAGAAAGGGGTGCAAGAAAGGGGTGCAAGAAAGGGGTGCAAGAAAGGGGTGCAAAAAAGGGGTGCAGAAAGGGGGTGCAAAAAAGGGGTGCAAAAAAGGGGTGCAAAAAAGGGGTGCAAAAACGGGGTGCAGAAAAGGGGTGCAAAAAAGGGGTGGAGAAAAGGGGTGCAGAAAAGGGGTGCAAAAAAGGGGTGCAGAAAAGGGGTGGAGAAAAGGGGTGCAGAAAAGGGGTGCAAAAAAGGGGTGGAGAAAAGGGGTGCAAAAAAGGGGTGCAAAAAAGGGGTGCAAAAAAGGGGTGGAGAAAAGGGGTGCAGAAAAGGGGTGCAAAAAAGGGGTGCAAAAAAGGGGTGGAGAAAAGGGGTGCAGAAAAGGGGTGCAAAAAAGGGGTGGTTAAAAGGGGTGCAGAAAAGGGGTGCAAAAAAGGGGTGCAAAAAAGGGGTGGAGAAATTTGACGGCGGCGGCGGCGGCGGCAGCGGCGGCGGTCTGGCTTTTAGTATAGAGAGATAAAAACAGCCAACAAGGAAAACATCCCATATAAAATACGCTACAAACTTCCGCAAATCAGAGTCCTATAATCACCCCCCCTCTCCAACCAACAACAACAACCGCATAATAATAGAACCTGGCAAAATGGGTCTCTAAAATAAGAACTTACACGAATAAAACAGTACATTGAATAACCCAACAAATAAACTCTGGTTAAAGCCTACGCTAAGTACAGAGCAAAAAAAAAAAAAAAATCAGCCCAAAATCCCTCAAAATCGAGGAAACACAAAAACAAAATATTAAAGCCACTTTTATAGATAGATAGATAGATAGCTCAGCCTCAAAGAACGAACACCAAATAGACTGTCTGGGGATCAGCATAATCATAAAAAAGGATGCACCTATGCCAACATACCCGGTAAGACTGCTCCAACTACACTACAACACCGACAAGCAAGGTGAGCCATATAAGATCAATTTATCATACTAAGATCACCTGGGAACAATATCATAATAAGAAAGACTTGTCGCAATGCCACCGCTGCCAGCGATTTGGTCATGGCGCAAGAAACTGCGAAATGGATCCGTACTGCGTGAAATGCGCAGGTGACCACCTTACCAAAGAATGCCCAAGAGTTATAAACTCAACAGAAGCTCCGCATTGCATCAACTGCAACGGAGACCACCCAGCCAGTTATAGCGGCTGCCCCAGCGCTATCAATTACAAAAATAAGAGGCAAGCCAGAGCTAAGAAAGACACTCCCCACGACTCAAAAAAACAACCCACCCTGAACGAAATAAACTTCCCAAAACTTCCGCACCAACATCACGCAACACCTCCCGAGTATGTAACACCAACCTCAAACCCTATCAATAAAACAGCCCGATGGGGCCCAAAACCGAAAACGGAAAATGAAAACGGACCCGAACAAATAAACGAACTATTCCAAGAAATAGAGAAAACCCATACCCTTTGCAATGTCAGTAAGTTATTAGATAAACTACGAAAACTTAACGAAACTCTAGCAAAATGTAAAACTGAGGGGGAACAGCTCATAGCCATTCTTCATGCAACAAAATAATTTCATAAACAACCCAAATCAGAATTACCAGCCCAGTAACGTTAAAATCGCTTTCTGGAACGCCAACGGCATTACAGAAAAATGGGATGAAACCAAAGATTTTATCCATCAACACAGCATACAAATAATGGGAATAGGTGAAACAAAACTAGACGAAAAGATAAAACTCAATATGCCGGGTTATAATATCTTCAGAAAAGATAGAAATAGACACGGAGGAGGTGTAATATTAATTTGCAAAAATGATATCCCTCACCACGAAATAATCATTAAAACAAATGACGTCGAGACAGTCGGAATACGACTAAGCAATGGCCCAAGCATAATAAGCGCATATCTACCACCCCAAAAAACACAAAAACTCAAACGACTTAAACACAATCTTTAACGCCGCATCATCGGTAATAGCTATGGGTGACTTTAACGCAAAGCATAAAACCTGGAGCTGTAAATCCAACAATACCAACGGCGATAAAATCTACAATTATACCTTGAATCATCCAATAATCGTAGTTGATCCCTGCACGCACACTACTCGACCATATGCAACAAAAGCTGCAAAGAACACAATAGACATAGCAATTATCAAAAACCCCACTAAAACTCCAGACATTACAGTACTAGACGAACTAGACTCAGACCACCTACCGTGTATTCTAGAATTCACGGATATTGACTTAAATTTCTCACAAGAAACTGACAGATTTAACTTTAAAAAAGCAGACTGGCTAAAATTTAGAGAAAACCCACACGAAACTATTGCAATAAACAATAAATTAAACACCAAAGAAGAAATAGACCATTCCATCAGTACAATCATCGCGAATATTAATGAAGCTCTAGAAAGCTCAACACCGAAAGCACAAAAACCTAATTTCGACAACTCGCTCTCGCATCACATCCAACAATTAATCAAACTAAAGAATAAAGCATGTAAAAAATTTCAAAGGACGGGACTAGAAACCTACAGAGTAAAACGCAATGCCCTCATTAAGCAAATTAAAGAAGAAACCAAATCGTGGAAGAATAAAAAATGGTCGGACAAACTTGAAAAACTTGATCCTCGTGATAACTCCCTTTGGAGAATGACCAAATCCCTAACCCGAAAAGGAAAAGCCAGCTTGCCACCACTTGAGGACGTTCAAGATACGGCCCTCTGTGATGAAGAGAAAGCGGAAACTCTAGCCAATTACTTTGCAAAAGTACACAAAATCACGGACAATTACGGAGACCCAGAAATTAACGAAGCAGTAGGGAAAATGGCAGACATACTACGTAAAAATCCGTACGAAAAAGTCCGATGTCGAAAAAATCCGACATCAGACTATAACAAGCCCAAACAAAATAAAGAAAATAGTTCGGAAATTCAAAAACGGAAAAGCCCCAGGTAATGACAAAATTACAAATATAACCCTGAAAAACCTAAATAACAAAGCCCTTATATAATTCACCCATATATTCAACGTTTGCCTAAGGCTATCCTATATCCCCGATTGCTGGAGAGAAGCAACAATATTAGCGTTCCATAAACCAAATAAAGATCCTAAAAAACCTTCCAGCTACAGACCAATAAGCTTACTCTCAACGATAAGCAAGATACTCAAGAATATAATTCTAAATCGCATTAAACAAGACTGTAACTTGGAAAACAAACTAAATGAAAATCAGTACGGATTCCGGAATAAGAGAAACACAGTTAAACAAGTAGCCCGCATAACTTTTGATATCGCAAACAATTTTAATCAAAACAAGTCTACCGCAGCTTTGCTTCTTGACATTGAAAAAGCATTTGACACAGTCTGGCACGACGGCCTCATAATAAAATTAGAAGAAATCGGAATAAAAACATACTTAATCAAAATTCTAGCAAGTTTCCTTCGAAACAGAAGCTTTAGAGTAAAAATAGGCAACGCGTATTCAAATAAAAAACAAATATCAGCCGGGGTACCGCAAGGATCGATTCTAGGACCCGTATTATATATAATTTACAATAACGACATCCCGAAAAACGATAAAACAAAACTAGCCGTGTTCGCGGACGACACCGCAATATACCCACATTCATGGAAAAAACTAACCGCGACAAAACACATTGAAACACATGCGGACGACCTGCTAATATATGTCAAAGTCACTATCAAATGCTCTGAAATCCATCACAACACCAAGAATCTTGAAGCTGTTGGCGTACAACTTGAAGGAGGACCAACGATAGCAGCGGCGTACTTACGCCCCCAAGACCCACTACTGGAAGATGACTTCGAAAGAATCTTCTGCTCCAGTGACAAAGTGATCATCATAGGTGACTTCAATGCCAAACATAAAGACTGGAATTGCAGTAGCGCTAATTATAATGGTAACAAATTACATAAATACTTAGATAAGAAAGACTTTACCTTTATAGCTCCCGATGGTCCTACTCATTATTCGTACATTTATGATATTAAACCATCGACAATCGACATTGCGCTGATAAAAAATATTACAAATTGCCAAGATCTACACACTGTTAATGAGTTGGACTCGGATCATTTGCCAATTGTTCTGACGTTGTCAAATTCATATATACCCAGAAATAAACCAATTTTCTTCAATTATAGCAAGGCCAATTGGTCAATGTTCCGAGCAGAAGTAGAAAGTAAAATTGATATTAATTGAGGAAAAAAAAGAAAATCCGCCCAATAAAAATGGACGAATTTACAAAAATCCATTCAAAAACAGATGCAAAATACTTAGGAGTAACTCTAGACCATAAGCTCAGCTTTACCAAACATATCAAAAACACATGTTCAAACGGCAGAGTTGCCATAGCACTACTATACAACCTACTAAATAGGAAAAGTTAATTGAGTACAAATCAAGCACACACTTCTCAAAAGACGGATTAAAAGTTTTCTTTGATAACCAAGAAGACTACGACAAGTTAAAAAGTTCTTTGACAGAAAAAAATTTGAACTACTTTACATTTACGCAAAAAGATCAAAGACTCAAACACATTGTGTTTAAAGGTTTACCTTCCATCGATCAAAGTGTCATCACTTGTAAACTTGAAAAACTAGGCGACAAGTGCAACAGAGTGACAGTGCTTAAACAAAAAACACCTCCACCTTATGTTAATCCTATCGATCTGATTACTTTTAACAGTGAAACTGACTTGAACGAATTCAGAAAAATCAAGTACATCTTCTACAGTAAGGCTAGATGGGAAAAATACCAGCCAAAATCAACTTTAACACAATGCCATGATTGCCAAAGCTTTGGTCATGGCTCAGACGGATGCCACAATAAGCCCCAATGTGTTAAGTGCAGAGAGCAACATCAAACTAAAGACTGCACAAAGAAAGCATCAACAAAACCGTTTTCCATTAACTGCCAGGGCGATCACAGAGCAAACAGCAGAGTCTGCCCTGTATTCCAACAAAGATTGCACTCACATTAGACAACAATAGTAATATCTTCAAAACTAAGAATTCCTTTTATAACTACAGCAAAGCTGACTGGCCAAATTTTCGCTCACACATTATAAATCATTTTTCGTATCTTAGTGCGCAAAGTTTGTTTTTTTTTTCACGGACTAGGGTGCGCAAAATACCTTTTTTTTCACCGTGCTAGAAAGCAGTGCGAGAAAGTGGTGCGAGAAAGCTTTTTCCCACACCAGTTCGAGAAAGTAGTGCGAGAAATTGAAACTATACGAATTCACTGCTAGAAAGATATGAAATTTACCTTTAGATTCTTGGGGATTCTGCCTAGCAGAGAGACCAATGCATCTCTATAAACATATATATATATATATATATATATATATATATATATATAATATATATATATATATATATGAGAGGAATATCATAATGCATACATACATATATATATATATATATATGCATTATGATATTCCACTCATTTTATTTCTAAAACAAAATCCCCACAAAAATTTCTGTCCAATTCGACTCAGTCAAGTTCAAAAGTCAAACCTCAGGGAGTCGAAAGGACAAGATTAAGCAGTTACAATACAGTAGAGGTAAACTCTGCGAAGTGATGCTTGGAAACGTGAGATTCACATGGCCGGTATATATACACATGGGTGTTCTATTTCACTTGCGAGAAAGGAAAATTAACAAATTGCAATGTTTCAGTAATACTATCATTTTGCTTTGATGTAAAATGTATTGCCCAATTGTGTTCAGTTTTTTTGTAGAATCATATTTATTTTCTTTTTGATGTTGATATTTTTGTTGTTTCAAGTGGGGGGGGGGGGGCTCCGCCCCACAACCCCCCGGCGGGGCTGCGCCCCTGGACCCGCTCTTGCCCTTCTCCTACACGTACTCCTCCGCTTATCGTACCGTCGTTGCAATCGAGCAACAAGATCATGACGCTATGTACGCGTGTCAATCATCCATTCCATAGTCAAACTTTTCTCACTTCGATACGAAAAATAGTATACGCAACTCGTGCGCACGTAGGTGAATCCAAAACTCGTGTTGTCACCCTCGCTACGCTTGGGCGCCAATCTTCACTCGTGCTGGATTCACCTACTTTGCACACTAGTCACGTAATGTACTATAATTATTAACTCACACATCAGAACAATAGACGATGTTGAAAAGGCAGTGACTGAATTAACTTTGACCATAGTGCAAGCTTCAAAGCAAACAATACCTAAATATAAGGAAAACCATGGTGGACGGTTAGATGATGAAATTAAAGACTTAATAAACAAACGCAATAATTTGAGAAAACAATTCCAGAGACATGGCAATGTGGAACTAAAGCTACAGAAAAACAAACTCGCTACCGAGATTAAAAATAAAATCAGAGAGAAAAATAATATTAATTGGGATAAAAAATCGCAAAACCTTAAACCATCAGATAATTCCTTGTGGAAATTATCCAAATCTCTGACTAAAGCCAATGGGATAGTCTTTAGCGACAATGATAAAGCCCAGGTACTCTCGGAAAATTTTGAAAGAGTTCATCATTTGACCGAAAACCTTGGAGAACACAACCACGAAGTAGAAATAATAACCACTTATAATAATCTGAAAGAGGAATCAGTTTACGCTGACGAGATTGATTATATCTCGCCCAGAGAAATAAGGCGAGCAATTAAAAACACGAAAGCCAGAAAAGCGCCGGGCGAAAATGGCATTCAAAATATTGTTTTAAAAAATCTGCTAGACAAAGCTCTGGTACAGATTACTAATATATGCAATGCAAGCCTCAGACTTTCTTACTATCCCAAAGTACTGGAAATCAGAAGTGGTGCTTGCTTTTCCAAAACCAGGAAAAGATAAATTATTCCCTCAAAATTATAGGCCAATTAGCTTGCTCAATACACTAAGTAAACTGTTAGAGAAATGTATATTAAACAGATTTCAAAAATTTGAAAATAGAGCTAATAACATTGTAGAAGAGCAATTCGGTTTCAGGCACCATCACAGTACAGTACAGCAGTTGGCCCGAATCACGAACATGATTAGTAATAATTACAATGAAAACAAGCAAACTGCTATGCTATTACTGGATATTGAGAAAGCCTTTGACACAGTTTGGCATGCTGGCCTAATCACAAAACTCAAAATGTACAAAATTCCTTTATACCTAATTAAAATTATTATTTCTTATTTAAGTAACCGCTCGTTTAGAATAAAGGTCAATAACTCTTTTTCCACGGAACAACTGGTTGTTGCAGGCGTTCCACAAGGCTCCCTCCTGGGCCCATTTCTCTTCCTTTACAATATTAATGATATGCCAAGAAAGGCTAACACTAAAAAAGCCCTCTTCGCAGATGACACTGCATTATTAGCCCAGTCATGGCGCAAAAATCAAGCTATCAAATACCTGCAACAACTAGTGGACGTCCCTACCGCCTACTATAACAAATGGAAAATTAAAATTAATGTGAACAAAACTGAACTTGTAATCTTTAGCCGCAGCAATAGAAAGGAAAAAATTAATCCTGTGATAATGAACGAAATAGAGATTTATCCAACTAAAGCAGCCAAATATCTAGGTGTAATTTTGGACCAAAAATTAAATTTTACTCAACACATAAAAACCATATGTAATAAATCTAGGGTAGGTATCGCACTGTTATATTGTCCATTAAACAGAAAAAGCCAATTGACAGAAAACAATAAATTACTATTGTATAAAGTAGCTATAAGACCAATTATCACATACGCTGCGCCGCAATACATAATTACTCCATGATACACCCAATAACAATAGTAGACCCTGGCACCCACACGACCAGGCATTACGCAAAAAAATTCAAACAAACTACCATCGATATTGCCCTAATTAAAAACCCAAACCTCAACCCAAAAATAACAGTAATAGACGAATTGAACTCTGACCACCTCCCTAGTATCCTTGAATTTGAAAATATAAACGTGGAACTAATAAACAACAACCGCCCAAACTACAGAAAAACGGACTGGAAAAAGTTCAAAAACACGCTTCACGACGAAATACACATTAACAATCAATTCCACACGACAAACCAAATAGACGATGGCATCACACAGCTCACAAACATAATTAACGGAGCACTAGCAGCCAGTACTCCACCCTCCCCTCAACCCAAGCACGACAACTCGTTACCCCAATATATTCAAGACTTGATAAAAATACGAAATAATATCAGGCGTCAATACCAGAAAGCAAGAACTAAGTCCTTAAAAATCTCTAAAAACAAAATCAATGATTAAATTCGCAAAAAAATAACGGAATGGAAAAATAATAATTGGGACAAAAAACTATCGAGCCTTGAGGTCAAAAATAACTCACTCTGGAAAATGACTAAATCCTTGACAAGACAAAAATCTAACAAACCACCCCTCCTCAGAGACGGAACAGACGAAGCAATTTCCGATGAAGAAAAAGCCGAGGCTCTTGCCAAAACTTTCGAAAGTATACAAACACTAACTGCAGATTATGGCGACCCGGAAATTAACAACATTACGAAAAAATTGGCCGAGCACCTATCAGTCAAGGAAATTGACCAAGACTTCATCAAACCCACTAACCCCATAGAAATAAAACTGATCATCAAAAAGCTCAAAAATAATAAAGCACCCGGAAACGACGGAATTACAAACTTAGTTTTCAAAAATCTCAACAATAAAACGTTAATCCAGCTCACTCACATTTACAACGCATGCCTAAAAACCTCCTATTTCCCAGATCAGTGGAAAGACGCAACCATACTTGCATTCCACAAATCTGGAAAAGACCCACACGAAACAACAAGCTACAGACCAATCAGCCTACTGCCCACCCTAACTAAAGTACTAGAAAACATAATCCTAAACCGAATAAGATTAGACGGAGACATCGAAAATAAAATTGCGAAGGTTCGAAGTTATTTTTTTAATATTCTTTTGACCTATAGGGGAAGGAGGCATATACAAATGTAATATATGAAATGATAAGCTTAATTCATATAAGAAAAGTAAATCAAATGAGTTAAAAAGATGAAGTGGGAGAACAGGACTCACTGAACTCTCCCTGCATCATCTCTCATTCTTTCTTTCTTTATTAAAAATACAAACTAAATACATTTTCTTCGTCAATATAAATTTGAATGCTTAATTTTATAGTAAATTATAAATATATACTTTGCTTAAGACAATATTGAACTTAAATTATACAGGATTTATTATAAAGATAGTTTGAATAATAATAATATATTTACATAAAGCTGAAATGAGTTTTATCTCGACGAGGTACCTGTCGACGCACGCACGATCGATCTGTAATATTAACGAATGAAAACAAATTTTACTCATTTTAACTTAGTCAAATAATTAAGAAAACAGAAACGTAAATAAATGCTCCACTGTGGGTTACGAGATATTATACAGGTGATTCTTTATCGAATACCTTCTATATACATCTATGATAACTTTAAAGAATGTATGAATATACGCGCAGCGTGCAGCATTCATTCACATTCTATGAGTATAAATGATTCTAGGCCATGCGAGAAGAGGGAGTCACTGTAAATCATAGCTTCAGATATAAAGTCAGGGAAGCAATGATTTCGCCCCATTCCTCGCATTGGTTACAAAAATGGGGTTTAACACGGGTACGGGGGAGATCGTCGAACACACCTGGGTTCGTCCAAGCCTCCTAGACCCGTCTAAACTCTGGGGATCGTCGAACACACCTGGGTTCATCCAAGTCCACCAGAGCCCCGAGATCATGCGAGCGGAATGAGCAGACTGAGCCCGAGCACCGCTATTTAAGTGCTCGCAAGCTCGCCGCTCTTCGAGCCGCCGCTCATTACGCCGTAGTGGGAAAATTAGGTGGGGTACACATACGTACCGAGAGTGGGAAGCGCCTACTCTCGTGCGTACGGCGCGTTGCTGCCTCGCAGGCGCGCCGCCTCGTACCTCTTCTTCTCTAACTCCTTCTCAATACGGTGGCATGTTAAGGCCGCCTTGCCCTTTTTCTCTTCAAGTTTGGCTCGGCGCAATAGAGCGCGTTTTTTATGCGCGTTTCTATTGCGCCGGGCTTTTTTATTGATGATGGAGGCCTGGCGTATAAATTAAAATTTATACGCTATTCCCAGGGCCTTCGCAAAATACAGGAGCACCAATTCGGATTCAGACAAAAAGGAAACACAGTAAAACAGCTAGCCAGATTAACCTACGATATAGCAAACAATATGAACCAAAAAAGATCTACGGTAGCACTGCTGCTAGACTCCGAAAAAGCCTTCGACACCGTATGGCACGACGGGCTCATATGCAAGCTGGATGAAATAGGAATGCCCCTGTACCTGATTAAAATCATTTCAAGTTTCCTAACCAATAGGAAATTCAGAGTCAAAATCGGAAACGAATATTCTACTAGCAAAAAAATAGCTGCAGGGGTATCCCAAGGTTCCATACTGGGCCCGGTGCTATACATAATTTATATAAATGATCTCCCAAAAAATAAAAAATACTAAATTAGCACTTTTCGCCGGCGAAACGGCCGTTTACGCCCACTCATGGAAAATCTCCAAGGCCTGCGACTACGTCGCAAGCCGTTCGTCAGGATCGAATAATTGAAGCCCCGTTCATAGTACGTGGAAGATCTAATTTTGAATATGATCCATCAGAAAATTACGCTAATATAAGAGATATTGTAGTTGGATCTATGAATGAAGATGAAGCTTCTGGATTGTGCAATTTGATTTATTTCGGTCTACCTACGCCAATTCGTGGCCCACGAAATGTTTGTGATCTCGATATTGCTTTAAAGAATCCACATAACATTATGGGATTGCGTGATTGTTTGGAATCTAATATACCTAAAGTGACTAACTAAAGACCTAACTTAATATTAGCTCAAATTCGTATTTTGGGTGCTTTAGTTTTAGCCTTTGCATCTTCAGGTTCTTGCAGCAACTCTTCTTGCTGGAGACAAAACTGCCCATTCCACGTTCAAATTACCTTTGAACGTTTTCATTGGCCAAGATACAATATGTTCAATGAGAAAAAAATAGTCCTTTATGCAAAATTATCGAAGAAACTTCTCTTATAGAATGGGATGAATTTACTATGAGTCACCGTTCGCATATTGAAGCTCTGGATTGCACATTACGAGATTTAAAATCTATCAGCAAACCTATAGGTGGAATAACTGAGTAGGAACGACTGTTAATACAGTCATGGACCTGATTTCTAAAGTCTATCCAGAAATTGAAAGTCTTTCTGACAAACCTTTCAATTGGTTATGCCAAAGGGCAATCATAACGCCTCAAAATGCTACCGCTCATAATATTAATAATATTATTTTGGGAAAGCTAGATGGAGAAATGCGACATTATCATTCTATCGATACACTGATTAACATTGATGAAGTTGTACACTACCCTCAAGGATTTCTGAACTCTCTTGATCCTTCAGGCTTTCCACCTTATGACTTAAAATTGAAAATTGGTTCTCCAATAATGCTACTATACAATCTAAATCCTCCCAATTTAAGTCATGGCACAAGGTTGCAAATTAAAGTTATGCAGGAAAATATGATCGAAGCAACTATTCTTACAGGACCTGCAGCTGGTATAAATATCTGAAACAGTATTTATATCTCGCATACCTATTATTCCATCAGACTTACAATTTCAATCCAAACGAAACAATTACAATTTCCTGTGAAACTTTCTTTCGCCTTGACGGTCAGCGAATCTCAAGGACAGACCTTTAAGTACGTAAGGATAGTTTTGCAAACAGAATGTTCTCCACGCAGCCCATTGACTGTTGCTCTTTCACACACAGGGGATGCACGTAATCAATTTATATTCATTCCTCAAAATTCAAGAACTAAGAACGTCGTTTATCCAGAAGTCTTATAAATTTCAAATCCTCAGATACATGAAAATTACAACTCCAAGGATTACAAAGTATCAAATTATACAAAGTTTACAAATAAATACATATCATACGAGTTTTTTAACAATAATGAGAATAACATTTCGAACTCAATACACATATTCGCGGGCGAAGCCGCGACGGGGGACGCTAGTATATTGATATTTAGAGGAACAATATGTTTTTATTGTATGTATTTAATTATATGTATTTAATTACAGGGTAAGGTTATGCATACCAGCAAGAAGAGGCAAGTGTCTTCGGGTCTCCAAGCATGACGAAACCTTGTGCGGTGATTCTTGGGTACCCAATAAATAACCGCCATATGAACACAACCATTCAGTCTAACATCTCTATTATGCATACCCCGAGATATTTATGGGGCATTATCGATTCAATGTATGTAAAGTATAACTATACATATTCACAAAACCGTGTATATATAGATGTAGTGTGAAATCATAAAATCGGATAATTTGAACATCTCTGGGAAGTTGAAACGTTAGATTGCGATATTATAGAATACCAAGAAACTCTCTCACAAAATTTTATCGTTATTGGTGACCTAAAGGTACTAATCGTAAGAGAGTACCTTTTTATTCGTTTCAAAATAAAACTCATCTACATGTAAAATGTCCATTACAAGTACAATTCAATCGCAATTAGATAGAGAAAATTTTTAAATCGATGATTAAGAAATATTTGAAAATTGTCGAAACTGTATGTAATAATATACTTTGGATACGTGCTTTCTAATTTTTAAATACTTTCGTTGAGAATTATTCGTGATTCAGGTTCGCATATTTATGTCTGAGTACTTGCTGGATAGACTTATCGATAAGCAACCGATCTGTTAACTCTACTAGATGGAGGCACTATGCAGTTGGAGAATTGAAGAAAATCAGCTATAAGGTATCCGAAGAAAAGAAGGAACAAATGCGAAAGCTGTATATTACAGTTAATGTTACCACCCCATTGCAGAGAAAAGAAGATAATCAATATTTAGCTTTAATGAACAAAGATTGACGACTGAGCGTTAAAATTTTAATGATAATTTTTAGACATTTCCAGATAAAAAAAAACAATTCTCCTGAACCATTGCGATCGAACCTCTTAAAACTATATAAAGTGTTAATGATATAAACGCGTAAAAAAGTTTACAAGTCTTGAAACTTCATTTTCTTTTGTTGATAACCAAGATAATATATGAAAGATCGGTAAGTAACCGACCGCAGTGAAACGCTGAAACGATTTCTCCACACTGCCATCGTCGGATTCGCTGCGCTCGAATCAAGGATCGGATTAATCCACAGAATATCCTTTGTTGAGAAGCCTATATAGATGTTTGTTTTAGAAAGTACCATATATTACGGAAAGGGTCTTTCCTCATCGATACATCGTAGCCAACACTTCGTCATAAAAGTGCATTAACGAACAATGTTTCAACGAACGATTGAATTAATTAAGTTAGTATAGGAAAATATACAAGTTTTTCTCTTCCTCATCGAATGAGAAATCTTGCAACTCATTGATATTGACCATATGTCTCGGCATTGTTTCGAATAACACGAAGTTGGAGGATCGTAAAACGTTAACGGTCCCGCTGCACTCATCCCAAGACCCGAGTGACATACTGCAAACCAAATTAGAAAGTGTCACGAGTACGAGGTGAAAATTGCCAAAGAACAAATCGCCTGATTTTTTTCATACCCTCCCCTCTACAATCCCTTTTTACTCCTCCGAGCTTAAATTTTCTCCGCAATACCACGTTTGTCGACATCGGCGCAAATTTGCCGACTCCGAATTTCCCGGTTACCCGCTGTACGTACGTTCGGATCGAGCCAATGGAAATGAGAATAGCGCGAAATGTACCAAACGGAATATGCGCGCGGGACTGCACCGCGGCCTGATTTCTTCGGTCCTTTCACCCATCGCGACGCGGCGCGGCAGCTGCATCCCGCTCCTCGCGCGCGAGGAGGTTCAAGTGCACTCGGGCACACACACACACACGTACACACAATCTGTAGCGCGGGCCGCCGTTAGAAAGGAAGTCGTGCCTCCGCGAGTTCTCGTCGCTAAAGTTTTTCCTCGACGCAACTGGATTTCCGTCTGTCCTCTTGTTGCGCGGCATTTTCACCGCAATCGAGCGGGTCCGATTCCGTCGATTCCTGCCTATAGAATCGACCAAATTTCGACAGTATCAGAGGGCGCCGATTCTCGCCCGTGGGGGTTTCGATTCACGGCGCAGTGCACCTCTGATTTTTTCAATTGCATTGAATTTTACTGTCCTTCGGGCCCAACTTTGTATTGAAGATGAGGTAACGATGCACTTGTAACTATATGAGGATGCAAAAAATAAAAACACCCTCCGCCATTAGCATTACACGTGAATCGTGGCAATACAGTTTCTTGAGTGCCAACTACAGAACCAAGAAGAAGATTTGACAATGCCTGGAAATCAGTGGTTCCCTCGTTGGCGATCTATTTTCCCGAGCAGGCAATTTCAACGGATGACCACAACTTCATTGGATGAGGGCCGTGTCGTGGAGATACGTTTCATCCGCTTTGTGAGATGGTTCTGTTCACCGAGAAACCGAAAATTTAGATCGTATGTCAATATAGAACTTTCATAAAATGCCGTGTCGTCGATGATGAATTTCTCTATTATGAAATATCCTCCGGAATACTCATTAGGGAATTCAAATTTTAATGGAAGTGAATGCAAACCGTTTCTGTTAACAAGAACAGCACGTCAAGTATAAGTTTCGTAGATATACTTTTAAGGATTTCGCCGATTCTCGGAAACTATTATCCTTGTCTTTTAAATGTCACGTTTTCTACAAATAGCTCGTTCGTACATACATACGCTCGTTCATAAGTGAAACTTGGCTTGCTTTTTTTCTTTCCCACAAGTGAAAAGAATAAAGAACGCTTATCATTCGAATCTCAGATTGTACTGCATGAGTCTGTGATACGAAAAACTGACGCACACGTAAATCCATGGAAATATCGTGGGTTATATATGTATGTACATACATACAAAGTGGCTCTAGAAAATTTGGGTGTCAGCTTGACATTAGCCGAAAACTATCGGTTAACAGTAAATTCTAATTTGGAATGTCTATAAGCGTTCATTATGATATTAGGAAAATCAGAGAAATAATAATAATAATATCGAAGCAAGAATTTCATTCTTGGAAGTACTTTCTATAACGAAAGTTGTTTCAAAAAATTCGGCAAGAAAAGTATATATTTGGCATGCTTGAATGAAGAGAAAATTAATCAGAAAAAATCAACTATCTGCAACTTTGACATTCTTGAACTTGCTTCTTTCACCAACAACAAAGTGTCGATGTCAAGATGATTCAAGTAAAGAATTACCCCTGCCAAAGAAGAACGCGAAGCCATGAACATGTACTGGAAATATACCGATTATATATTTCTGTTCTGTGCCAGGATAAATATTCCTAAATTTTTTGAAACGAATCATAATCGGCTTGATCTCTTTCTGACTCCTCAAAGAGTTCCACATTCGCGCAGGGATAAGAGGAGCGTATTGCGCAACGCCGCCGGTCGCACATCCATATACACCCGAAAACGCGGTATAACATTGGAAAGTGTGAGGTGCGCGCGCGCGGACTTGCCGTTATTTGGTCGCGCTGCACCGAGGACGTCTTGCGCTCGACGGTATTTATGCGCGAGCGCGTCGTTTTTACCATTGTCATAGCTCGCGCCGCGCCGCGCACATTAATTCAACAAGCGATTTACTCGCCGGATAATGTCCAGCTCCTATACGAGCGTGCCACTGTCGACGGCTCGGTGGATTTATTATACGAATGGAAAACAGCCCCGTCGAAAAGAGCGTTCGCGTCAGCGGCTGCTGGCGAATAGAACCAAAAAGAAAACGACTCGACGAGCTAGGTGTCAGTGCCTCGCGGGCATCTCTCGTCGAGTCTTAGAGCTGCTGTGATGAATTATGCGCGCGAACGTCGGCTCGGGCTGTTTCAGAGATTGGAACAGTTAAAATTTGCCATGAATAATTCCGTAGGTGGTACAAAGCCACGAGAGCCTTTGATATTCCTCAGGTATTCGTTGACGCGGTATATACATCACCGCGTGTAACGATTCATTCGCTATTTTATCAATCGCACGTAGATTCAATTTAAAATCGAACTATAATATGCGATTTTAAATTGATATTTATGATAATTATAGTTGATGATAAAACACAAAGATACTTCATTATGAAACAATGATCAATGCCTACGAGCGTTAGATGTATCATCTGGCAGATAATGTATCTATTATGTTTCGCAAGGCGCGCTCGTGCTTCCCAGCGAAGGATTATGTATACATCAGCCGAGTAAATTCGACGAAAGGGTAAAATTCCAACGCGTCGGTTTTTCTTTTTTGAATCATTAGCGAGAAATACTTCTGCCAATTTATTCTTTGCATCGGAGAATTTGGGATATTCGCACTAGAAATCGTGAATTAATACAATGTATTCTTAGCCTGGAAAAAGAAAAAAGAGCCGTTATGTCATTATTTACTTTCGCAGTCAATGAAGAGAGCGGTTTGCTCTTGTACAGTGAAAAATCTTGTTAATTACGTATTCTGAACATAGAAAAATGATTACCATGAGTATTTTAATAACTCCTCGCATAGTTTTTCTCTCTTCTATACATCATAAACCTGTACGATATCCGGGCTGGTTTAATTGTGATTTTCAATCAGTACGATAAGTGCGAACCTAACGAAGCTTAAAGAATCTATTAGTGATACGATCTCATTCAATTGTAAATACATAAATCAATGGAATTTCCACATTATTCAACGCTGAGTTTATCGAACCAAAGGCATTTCCAGCTTACGGTAGGTATCCACGAGTTTCGCCGTCGGCTAGCCACATTGTCCGCGGCGCCATAAAGTTTGCCATTCTCCTTGCGTATTCCATGTTCAAAAATCGAATATACCAAGATGGATGAGACGGTGAAGCCCATTTCTCTATGAGCCATTCCACCTTTCGTAGAGATTCGTAAGTGGGTAACGCGCGAGTTTATTTTGTTTTTTCTTTTCTCTAGAACATCATCAGAGTACTCGTGCGTTGACGTTAGTTTACTCTTTTGATTACTCGAAAAATCAAGAGATGCATGGCACGTATATGTATGTCAAGCGACACTGGAGAGGATATTTTTATTCCATCGGTGGTACAGGACAACATGTCGCCCCGACAAAATCAAATATCCTGTAAAAATATACGTATGTATCGAATCTACCGTATCATACTTCTTTCAATTATCTTGTCAGTTGAGAATACGTAAAAATATGAATATAGCATCGGTGAGACAACTTTAGCGGTCTCGAGTCCTTTTGTATAGTCGAAAGGAAGCTTGGTCGAGTTGTTTTTTTTTTTTTTCAATGTAAATCGGATCGGCTCAAGCTCCAGTATAATGCGTCAACGGCTTACTTGGAGCCCAGCGATTAGCATGACAATCTCTTCGATTTGAAAGACACGATCACACAGAACGAGATAAATATAGAGTAGAAAATTTAGAATTGTAAATGCGCAAGTATTTTATTCTTCCCAACGTTCAACTCGGAATGACACCGGAATTACTGTATCTCACTTTATCCTCAAGATTTCATCTATACACGATGTAAAGAAAAGACAATTTAAAATTTTTGGTAGAACTACAGATCGAAACAGTACTTTTCGACACTAGAGCAATGTACGAATTCTAGGCACGCGTAAGGTTTGCCACTCGAGCGAAGCGAGGCTGGAAATCACACGAGCCTAGCATCGCATCTTTCGCTGTAGTATCGAACAGTATCCTTGATCACGTGTGTAGAAAACTAAGGTTTGTGGTAGAAAAGTAAATTTGTATTCTATTCCGTTACCGAGAAATGTCCAGGTAACACAACTCGAGTCTGAACTTCCGCGTCGATTTTCACGGGGAAGATTATAGCAATGGTCGGTGAATTCCCCCGGATAAGCCGGAAACCCATGAAAAGCCATTGGGCTCGTAACCAGAGTCGCGTCCCATGCATAAAAGAATCGGCGGATCCTCTGTGGGCGGCGAATCCCCGCGTGTTCACATACATATACGTCAGTTGAAAATCACGTGCGAGTGTACTAGGTGCGCGCACGGATGCGGGAAGGAGCAATACACGCTGGGCTATGCATCCACAGCGAGTCGAGGGGGGCGCTTTCACTGCGGCGCGCCGTTGGCCGCGCGCGGTCGGTGTCTATCAGCGCCGGCAGCTCCGCACAGTCCACCGCCGCGCGCCGCCGCTCCTCCGCGAGCCTTGTAGATTTTACGTTTCGCACCGCGGCCGAGCCCCCGAATACATATATAGTTGTCGGGCTCGCGCGGCACGTGCTACAACTCGGCCACAACTAGTGAACCAAGTGAGAATTTTGAAATATTGCCGTGATAATTACCGAGCGCGCCCAGATGCTCTCGCCGCGAGTGGATCGATCCGTATATACTTATTGAAAAGTTGCGCGCGAGACACGAGTGGATTGTCGAGCTTTTTTGCACCGCGCGCCACTGTTTATTCCTCCCGGTCGACACGGGCCAACACCGATAAGTATTCTATACCTGCTGCCGATCCGCGACGCACTTGCGACGAGTTGTTTCATTTTTCCTCCATTGAGCGCGTGTATATGTACCCGTTAGCTCGCGTAAGCACGTCTGGTTTGGGGCGTTCTCACTGATCGCCGCGTATGCGGATAATCATTAGAAAGCTAACGATTTGTACGTATAGAGGTAAGGAGTTATCGCGTAGAAGTTAGTCGGGCTTCTCGTTTCGCGCGATCATTTTCCCAAAGCGCCGGTCGCACGATAAACAAAGCCATCCGCTGCAGGTGACACCGGCTATTTTTCTCATTTATTTCATGCACGACGTATACTCGATCGTGCCTTGTCTCATTGGGCGCTCGCGCAACGCCTCTCGCACGGCACAATTGGTATGCAGTATTGTAAGCTCTGATAATTCAACACGCGTCCCATTGAGCTTCATCTCGAGTGAAGACACGCCCACGTGCACACCTGTCCGGCCGTGTACTAATTGCTTGATTTTCCAAGACGATATTATTGCGGCGAAAAATAAACTATGAAAATCGGCTGATCGCCATTTCACGTCTAATTCACCCGCGGGATAATATACGGTTTTGGGTACACGCGTATATCTACGTACATTCTCTCGTTGAATTGCAGTGAAATCTTACTGTAATACAGTATGAATATTCACTGGAGATTCCAGTCGAATGTCGCTCTCTGCATTACAGTGGAAATCGGTAACGGTTGTATTTATCGTTTCAAATTTATCGTGGTTACAGCCAAAAGCCTACAGTGAGATTATCAGTACAAGGAATTTAGAGAGCTCGCGCATAAAAGCTTTCCTCGCTGGATTGTTCATATGGCTCGTTAATTTACGTTATTGCAGCAACATGAATCACTAGGTCAAGCAAATAGAAGTACAAATGGAATTATACGCGAAATGCCGAAGAGATCGTTCCTTTCCACTTTGGTTGAGCAATATTTGACAAGTCACGAGGAGCAGCCGACACCCTAAGTAAACAAAATTTTAAATGCACGCGCGCACGCCTCGCGAACACGTCAAGTATTTCTTGAAGTGCCCCGTGGAGCATATATACCTGTCGTTGCGCCTAAAATTACAAATGCATCCTGCAATTCGACTAGAGTCCCACGAGCAACGAACGACGTATATACACTCCCTAGTGTAACGGTCGAGCGGTGCATAAGAGGAAAGTTCGAGCCGAGAACAAAGCCGGTTGTCGGCTGTATACACGCGTACACTGCACGCACGCTCGAAACGATCGACCATAAAAATGACGCTCTCGCGATGTATGGGGGGGAATAACAGTATATAGGCGCAGTGCGGGTAATTTCGCGTGTCGCTCGTCATTAAAAACCTACGCTGATCGCGTGAGGGAGGATTGCAGGTGCCGCGGGAGGATGGACGTGCACGAGCTGTTCGCGCTGCTCTACGACGCGGCCGTGTCGCTGCTGCTCGGGGCCCTGTACATCCTCGAGACGATCAGCCTCAGCTTCATCCCGAGGCGCTACCGCAGCAAGAGCCTGCGCGACGAGATCGCCCTGGTGACGGGGGCGGCCGGTGGCATCGGACGGCTCATCGCCGTCAAACTCGCCAAGCGCGGCTGCAGCGTCGTCGTCTGGGACGTCAACCGACACGGTGAGCTAATCCCCGACCTCTGCGGCTCGTTATCTCCCGTCGAGAGTCACGGATTTCGAAGGATCCGAAAAAAAGCATGTGATTTTTTATACCCATCATTTTTCAGACAAATCTTGTTGACTACACTTTGGATGTTGGAATTGAAATGAATCAAACGCCATGTGTTGGTGCTATGGTTCATCGGTTTCGTGTACTATAGCCTCCTCTGACGAGATTTCATTTCGCAATCGTCGTATATTTTCAACAGAGGCAGCGGGATTCCATAATTTTCATCTGCACCGCCGGAAGAGTGAATATTGAGTCGTACGACGTTGCGCCAAAACATGCAGTTTAGATTATTTCAATTTCAATATCCAAAGTATTGGCTTTCGAAGATCGTCTCGAGAAAAATTATCAGAGATTGAAAAGTAGTAGTTTTTTTTCTGGTATACCATGAATTCGGGATTATGTCCACTGGATTTAGCGGGTATAGTCGTTTTTTAATTTATTCCCTACCGAGCCTACGGAGGTAAGTGCAAAATGTCATTGTAGTTTTGATAAAATCTCCCGTGAGATTTTGCTGTTTACCAGTGACAAATAACATTACCTCCCAGAATAGTAAATATTCCACTAACTTTTCAGTGAATAATTAATTGTTATTTTTAAAATTGTTTCTCGCCTAAAAACGAGCAATCCTCTCTATTCGCTATTCTTGCGGTCAGGAGTTACAAAAGAAAACGCGCGACAACGTTGGGCAACCGCGCAGACTCATCCGAGCGAGGATGCGCGCATCATTATACACGTGCATGTGTATATATAGTTGCAAGGCGAAAGTGCTTTCTCGCTGCTATTGTTCGCCGCGCCGTGTCTCGGAACCCGCGAAAATCGCCTTAGGAAGTATAGAGCCGCGCCGTATCTCGATTGCACTTTCTCGAAGCTATATAGCACTAGATTCGTTGCGCGCTGCAGATGCCGAGCGTATCCACGCGCGCACGATAATTACACTACGTGCACTTTCACACGAATCTTGCTGATATACATAGCAAATATTTTCGTATCCCCCGATCTGGACGAATTTCTCAATAGTCGCTCATTAGATGTGTGATTGCTTCAAAAAAGTTACAGTCGTGTCTGTGGAATGGAATCTTTTACCCGCAAATCAAAAGGGAACTGATTATACCTTTTTCCTGATTGCAACGTATTATTTCGTTGTACCAACACTTTTCATCTTATTGCTGGCGTGAAACTATTCACGATACAATGTAGCTCATGTCATCGCGCGAAGGCTGTACCGTAAAACTGAAAAAGAAAATTGAAATCATCACCCCGGAGTGTGAAGTGTGCATACATCATTGTCACTCTCGTTGAATTTCAATTGAAGTTGTCAAACTCATCGAAAATCACCTCGTAAAAAACGCTATTTTTCATTTCACAACGAAATCCCAGGACAGCCGATGATTTATTGCGCGGAGAGATGCGCACACGGTTTACAGGAAACTTTCTCTCGTGTGTTAGTCTATACATGCAACTCAACGACGTTGTTCTTGGGTTGCAGGCGTCGAAGAAACTGCCAAGATCATCCAGGATGCAGGTGGCAAATGCTGGGCCTACCACTGCGATGTCACTGACAGGGAAGCGGTGTATAAAACGGCCAAGTCCGTCAAACTAGAAGTGGGCAATGTGAGTTCTCGAATTCTCCATATAATAGAGTCCTTTTCTCGTAGCGTCGTTGGACGTTGTTGATTTCCCACATTGCCAAGCTATGCCTGTTCTCTTCATACAAAAAGTCCAATACTATACGCGAAGATTAAACGATTGGTGATTTTTATCTTCATCATTTGCCGGTTTGTTTGATAACTTCATCGGTAAATCTCAAGTTAATCGACTTGGATTAGAGCGGACTATATATTCCTAAGATACGTCGGAACAATGTGTTTTATTCGGTCGTAAGACGTGAAACGGAAAATATTCATAATGATTTCTCTTGTCTCAGGTAACGATATTAATAAATAATGCAGGGTACGTCTATGGCCAAACCTTGCTGAATATCCCGGACGATGAAATCGAGAAAACGTTCAAAGTCAACGTCATCTCGCATTACTGGGTTAGTATCTTTGGTTTATCGTACGAGGAAAATTGAAAATCTATTCGTTGTTTGCGAATCCTCGTGGGATCTTTCTTGAAACGCGAATAAAATTCGAATTGTTACAGACAACAAAATCATTCCTCAAAGAAATGATGCGGGAAAATCACGGCCATATCGTCACTATTGCAAGTGCTACTGGACTTTTGGGAATGTACAATTGCACAGACTATTCAGCTTCAAAGTTCGCTGCTGTTGGATACCATGAAAGTCTCTTCACAGAACTAAAAGTGAGAGAAAATGCCATTGGCGTGAGAGCCATTATTAACATGCGGCTTAAGTATAAGCAAATTCCCTAAACAATCGAATATCATTTTTCAGGCACATGGATATGATGGGATCCATACAACGTTGATCTGCCCTTACTTTATCAATACAGGCATGTTTGGCGGTGTTAAACCGAGGTGAATAAGAATATGTTTGGCTTATTGGAATCTAGCAGGAAGTTTTCACGAAACGATTACTTTTTTAGCTCTAAGAATGAAAAAGTTTATCGGTTAATAATTAAAGTAACCAATGCCTAACATTTTTTTTTACTGTATGATTTCTACAATTTTTCAAAAGCTTCAAGTTTTTTTAAGAAATCACTTCTCAAACGTTGCCAATGGTGATTGCAAAATTAGACAACAGCTCGTCATAATGAATATTCTAATTTTGTTTAGGCTACATGCAATGCTTGAACCAGATTATGTTGCAAACGAAGTTGTTAGTGCTATAGCAGCAAATGAAGTATGGGTAATACTACCACGATTTTTCCGGTTCGTCATACCACTCAAATTGTAATTATAAACCAAATTGATTATACTTATAATAATATCTCTTGTGTACATTGATTACTGAAAATTATCTAATTTCCAGTATACTACCTGCAAAAATGTGTTGGACTCTAATGTATCACATCGTTCAAGGACCGCAAACCATGATGATGTTCAAAGGTCGAGGAGAGGTGAGAGCCATTGAGTGAAGAGACAATCTACACAAGTATCCTTTCTGACTGTGAAATAACGTAATTTTGTAAATATTGAATAGAATGTAAAACAAAATAAGTTAGAATGTAAAAAAGAAAAATTTATTGTGCAATTCTATAACTATTATCACAGTGTATCATAGAAGTAAGTCAGTCCTTGTCCAAGTTCCCAGATTGCGATGCCAGTTTTCAGTTCATGAGCTAGATCTAATCTGTTAACAATAGAGCGGAGAGTTGGGTAGAAGACATAGCCAGCATTGGTAGATCTATAATGACAAAAAGAAAAAGAAAATATCAATATTCATGGAAGTTTGTCAAAACTTTTCCAAATGTAATTATCAATAGTTTTGAAATGCTATAATTTAATTCAAGAGTTACTAGAAAAAGTTTTATGAATGATTAATAAATTACTTGAGTTCGAAGAAGTGTTCTTCATTTCTGCTATCCCATTGCAGTTTCCCTTTGAAATCTTCAAGGAGCTTTAAATACTGTGAGCCCACAATAGGGCCTCCACCAGATGGTGTATAGTGATATCCATAAAAGTTCAAACCCATTAATATTTGAAACCTCTTAATGTCTTTCTCATCAGGAACTAAAGTTTCAATGCATTCTTTTATCCACTCAATAGGAGCATTTAAGCCAGGACGCTCAACACTTGAATAGTCATAGGTCATCAGTGAAAAATACCTTATGTGTGGGGCAAGAGCATCAAAATTTTTTTTAGTGAAAAGTTCTTTGTCCATCCTGTAAAAAAAGTGCAAATATAAACTAGTAAAATTATGTGAATAACTTATGACTTGTGTCAATATTGTAACATACCCTCTGAGGGGAGGAACTGCTAACACTGTATCAAGATTTTTCTGTCTCAAACCATCAGCTATTGCTCTTACAATGCCTATAATTACTTTCTTTTTTGCCTTGGCAAATAAAAACTGATTCCATATTTCCAGAACATATCCGTCAAATGGATAAGCCTTAAAAGAAAATGAATTTCAGACATTATAGATTATCGTATATCTTTTGTTATTTTCAATTCAAAAGACTTGATCTTACTTCTGTGAGATCAATCAATGCTTCAATAAGCCTATCTGTCTTGTCAACATCATTGTAAAGCTCATTAATATCACGAACTGTCCATCCTTCAAAAAGAACTCTGGGTAGTACTGTAGAACAATAATGTAGAATTACATATTATTTTCAGTTATGAGAGCAAATGAAAGAATGTATTCTTACTTTTAACTGAATGAGTTTCATTATTAGCAGCTTTCATTTCATATAACCATGTCTTCTGAACATTGTCTGAGGGTATTTTGAATGGATCTTTGCTATTTACAGTCAACCATACTGGAGATATCATATCAAACTTTCTATGAAACCTCTTGGCATTGTCGTAGCCTTCGCTGTTCCACTATACAGAGTAACACATTTTATTGAATGCTGAATGTTATATCGACATATTGTAAAACATCAAAGCTATTTATTTGTAATTCGGGAATTCTCAATAATATTCTTATTCAATATTGAAATTGTAAGATTCAGGTAAACTTGAAAATAATTACATACCGGAGTGACATATCCAAGAGTTTCACCAGCTACAAAATTTTTACGGTGCGTATTTTTACCATAAAGACCAGCTTCGCGCAGGATCTCCTGTACTTTTGGCTCTAATTTGACCAGACCTCTTTGAAAAACGTCTTTATCAACAGGTCCAAACTGAAAAAAATATTCCACGCATTACTTACAATATTTAATTTGTCAAGCACTAAAGGCAATCTTAACCTAAAAAATCGAGTATTTATTCCAATAATATTCCTAGTAATTAATCATAGTTGAACGAATGGAGAAAATAAACGACTGCATAAAAGTATAGTTTAATCTCGTTGATCACTCACTTTCTTCACATCTTTGTCCTGCTTCTTTGTTTTTTTACCATTTGTCGGGGATAAAGTCCCATCAACTACGGCAGCGAATAAAAATATACTACATACTAGTGTTAGAAAATTCATCTCTTCGTTCTCAATATCATTGAAGACAGAGGAACAGTTTAAAGAAACAGGCGACAGCTGTGCATTGACCGGTTTGTTATTATTGCTCTCATGCGTCGTTCCGACCACCTTATACTACTGGCTGTCCAGCTGCTGGACTGACTATTATGCGCGTCCGTCTACAGAAGCCAAAGTAAACCGCTTGCGCTTGCGCAGCCGACGCGGACTACGAACTTTAATCAATTACATTATTTCACGCAACCGTCAAAGCTCGTTTATCAAAAAGTAATACTTTCATGTACCGATAACAAAAAGAAAGAAAGAAAATGCAAAGTGTCAATCAAGCGCGGACTTTCTGATTTAGCAACCTCATTAAAAAGCAACAGACGAACATTCCCATTAGTCGGGGGAAAATCAACTTGTCTGGCATTATAGTATCTGGAGCAGCAACACTATTATCAATAATACAGCAGAAATTACGTAAAAGTAGCGGAGATCCAATTACTGATCTCGGGGATTTCCGATCCAGTTCAGAGTCAATGTACGGCTCTCGTGTGTGCATGTGTGTACGTCGGGCGCTGTTTGTGCCCCGTAATCCAGCTAAAAATTGAATAACCAAAGAGAAATTGTACCTCGACGCCAAGATGGAAAAATCTCGGCTCATTGAACCGGAATAGCGCGGAAACTCGTGCAGTTTCCCCGCGGAGAGATGACAAGCGCAAGCTATCATACACTTTATCATTCACAGTCGTTTCTATATGCGCGCCGAGCTAAAACGGGGAAAACCGAGTGAAAATCGAGAGTAGCTTTGATACAAGTGAATTTTGTACTTATCGTAACACGATGCACGACACCAGACACGCCAGTGAGATCGCGAAAATTCGAATGTCCAGTACTAACGTGCGTACCGGAGAGTATATTGAAATCATTTCACTGATCTATATATAATACATGTCTCTTCAACTGATGAGAAACGTAAGTGAATGGAAATTGTTACAAATGTGCGCTCCTTCGCGAAGATGTTGCTTTAGCATTATTTCTCGATTTTTTTTTTGCGAGAACTGGAAATTTTTTTTATTTACGCCAAGTTGATCGGGTCGAAATCAACTGATGCGATCAGATTCTCACCCAAAAACAATGGATAACTAGGAAAAACAAGCGCTGGTCTTGGCGGGAAAAAATGTGAAGTTGTGCCTTATAAGGGGCGTCGGTATAAAAAGTACAGTCTTGCAGTGCTCGTCTACTACTACTGCCGGGCATCCGCCAGCCAACTCGGGAAAGAAGATATGCTTTTGGAACTCATCGTTCGGGAACAAGGCTCGTCTAAAAGTGATGACGAGTCCTCGGGAGCGATGGCACGATATTATCCGACGGAACTTTCAGTTGACCGCGGAATGCAAAGAAGGAATTAATCGAAAATATAATCGTTCATGTTTGGTAGTCATTTGAAAGATCATCAGAGTCACACAGGGGGACGAAACTACGAGGATATGTGTATCGGATATTGAAAACGAGGAGAATATATGAAGTAAATGATGAGAATTCGTGGCACGTGGACGGGGAGGGCCTTTCGAGCGCGAGAGTCTTTACGCAGGTGAAGGTGAGTACAATACACGTCTCGTCCGTAAAAGTTGGCGTCCCAGGCCCAGCGGCGTCTCCCACCCCGCTGCTCCTCTGGGCCAGTGCAGTTTGAAAGTGTATATACGCGAGCTGCTGCTCGCCGGCGAGTCGCCGCGGAGGTATAACGCGCGCGAGAGCGCGAAAACTCTCCACTCGAGCTTGTCGGCCGGCTCGCGAGAGCCTATGCTGCAGTGCACCTCCTCTCCGGACTTTCCTTCTCGCCGCCGCCGCCGCCGCTGTTTTTTCCCTGCTGGGCCGCGCTGCGGCGCGTACGTGCCGCCGCTGCTGCAGCCAGAGTCGAGTCCGCGGGCGCGCGATGTCGCGCTGCTTATTCCTCGTCCGCAGCTGCGGCCTCCTCATCCTCCTCGGCGCCGCCACCGGTGAGAATACCCGCACCAGTTGGTGCGCGCGTTTCATATATCCATATACACTCTGTGCTCTGTGCTCGTGGCTTTTTAAGTGCATACGCGGGCGCAACGACTCGTGAGAAAGTCTTACGGAATATCCTCGTGCTGATTATGTGAATTCGTTATATATCAGCGCTCTCGATTGTTTTCCGCTTCGTGCGCCGGCTATGACACGTGTTGCTCTTGCTCCGCGAGGACTGCGAGGCACTGGCGCCCGCCTGCCCGCTCGCGCAAGCTCGAGTATTATGTCTCCGTGGTGCAGATTGCTGGCGACGGATGCCCTGTGTTTTTTCCCCACTTTTCACTTATCCGAGATTTGGAGACTCGTTGAAATTCGTTCGAATTCACCCCAAGATCGAAGGGGAAAGAAAAAGGCGGATTCAATGACTCATTTGTGAAATAGAAGCAATCTCTCGTTGCGTGTATAAAGGATCTGTCAATCGCTAACGATCGAGAGGGAAAAAAAAAGAGTTTACGACATAGCGAGCACTGGAATTGAGAGAGAGAGGTAGCGAGTTAGAGAAAGAGTTTTTTTTTTGTCAATGGGATAAATCCTTCTTAGAAGTGTACCCGTCCATCAAAACGAGTTTTAAAATATACCTGACGTTTGTGGAGCTGCCGAGACCATTTCTCTTGGACTGTTAAAATATTTCAGATCCTATCATTCGATTTCCTTTTACAAACGTTCAAAGACTTTCAATCGCGCTTCATTTTCTGGCTCCGAGCCTGCATTTACTTTTACTGCACTTCAATGGCGATATACCGTTAAAGGGTTTATCTGATATACGTTCCTTGTATTGTTTTGAGACTTGGAAGAAAACAGAGGACTTTCAAATACAATTTTCTTTTCGGATGAATCGATTTTTTCACGATGTACAGATGTAAATACCCGCGAAAATAAGATCATATAAAAACAGCATACGGTTGACTGACTTTTGAATGAAACATTCCAGCAGAGTTGAGCGTAATTTGTAATATTGTAATATTTAATATTGTATAAGCAAGTTACGTAAGATTATTCTCGTATTTTGAACAAAAAAAATATTCTCGTTCAGTACATGATGGTTACATAATGAACATCGACATATTGTTCATAATGAAAATGCAGTGTGCCCAATCTTGAAAATGATATAATTTTATAAATCCATTGCACAGTATAACGATCTATTCTCTTTAGATTTCATTTAAATTGAGATTCAGTGGTTGCATGTCAACATCTCTGAGTTGAACGTACTAAAATCCTTTGCCCAGTAGGGATTATATTCTCTTTGTAAAGCTCTTCGGAAATGTCCATCGATCACTTCAAGATAAGATATATTGAAACGCTAAAATCATCGGGTTGAAGAGGGAACCGGAAAACAAAGACTATCGTACATAATTTCAAAATGAATTGAACGAGCCTTGACCTACTAAACAAGTTCGAGGTCGATGCTTCGCAAATAGAAAGTAGACAAATCATAAGCCTAGTCTTCAAGCTCGTATACGTTTAATCGCAGCGAAATCAACCAAAACAATGATTTATTGTCCGTACAATCCGGATGTATGAATACTTTCAAAGATCTTCGATGAAAGTTTCGACGGTCGTGTAAGAATCATAATGATTTTACGGACAAAATCATAGCATTTGAATGCCGATAATCTTCCCTGCGCTTATCTTAGATTTATGCTTCACCGGCAACGCGCTCGTGTATCGCAATGGATCCTTTCGATTTCTAAAATATTTTGTCCGCGGCACTGCGCCGACGAAGCTTCTCAAAACCTGATTCCGATAATCAGCGATTCATAATTACACTTCGACCTGATTCGACTGATCCAAGTCACGAAGGGAAAAACAACACAACGCCCCGCGAAGTATCGGATTTGACTGGCGCATCGTGACGACCCGGGAGGTTCCCACGGTGCGGCTAAATTCGTATATACGCTGCAGGCACCGGCCGATGAGCCGCGAACTCGTTCGACGCAATTGCCGGAAGTGAAATTTCCCTCTCGCGTATACCTATATACACATAACTGCGCGCTGCCGGTGCGAAGTCGTATGTAAAAAAAAACTCGGATCGTTATAGTGTGGCGCCTGTGTTACACGTATGAATTTATTGAGGAAGCACGATTGAAAGCGTCCCAAGAGCCTCGTGCTTCGACTCACATACACGAAACCTCGTTATGGCTTTGCCACAATTCCTAAGCCTCTCTATCCCCAACGCGAATTCGGGATATAAAAATAATTGGCGCCGAGGCTACGAGAACATTCGGGATCTATATGTTTGAAATTGCTGTACGTAAGAACGGCCGTTGAAAACATATTGTGCGGCCTAGTTTTGCTGGAAGAGATCGAGCGACGTGTGGCCGAGCAATCTCTTCATCGCGTTATGAGACGCTGTACTTTTTCCTGGACTTTTTCCCTTATATAATTGTCATTTTACACTGATAATCGTTGGCGGTTATTAACTGTGTCTTGACTCGGAACTTTTATCCTTTGAACGTGACTCGTGGAAGTTCAAACTTTCTTCCGACCGCAAGCCCGTGTATATTATTTGCGTTGTAATTAGCCGTAAACTATGTTTATAACCAATTGCTCATTGTTCTTTATTTTTTCTTGTTTGTCGAGTGAGAGTATTGATTTAGTCTAATACCATATAATATATTTAAATTTGACTTCGAAGAATCGTCTAGAAATTATGGTGCTAACATAATGACGCTGTTATTTTCAACCGTTGTTACCAATGAGCTGAGTTATACTTGGGAAAAGTGTCGCTCCAAGCGTACTCTTGAGTACAAGAAAATTTCGTGTTCAGAAAAAATGGTTAAAACCGATGATTTTTAAATTACAGCGGGTAAGGTCGGTTCAAAGGATCCACCGATACAGCCACCCTGTGTCGATGACAATAAATTCTACAGGAATCCAAAAACACCGGCTCACTCGCTCTGGACACCGGTGGAATGTGCGAAATACTATTTATGCCTGGGTGAGTTTTGGAACGATGATTACAATCGCGTTGCGCGAGTATGTTTCGAGTATGCGCGAGTATCTTTTAAAAAGACGTTGCTCAATTGCAGCATCCAAATCAGCCGCCTGGTTAGACTCGACCTTTATCTACTCTTGCACATACTCTGCGGTCTTATCGTCAATTGGCTTTCCTCAAATTTTTCCGCGCACAAATTATAGCTAATTTTCTCTTTGCAATTATTGAAGGTCGCTTGGCACCGTCCGTCGCGATTTCTCCGCAAGTTTCGCCAAGATCCTCGTCCCAAATCTTATAAAATCAAAATTGTCTTTCAACTCCAATGGCTCCTATACTTCATGCCTGTCGATTGAAATCGTTCTCGATTTTGAAATTACGCGAGAACTTGAATTGCAAAATCTATTTACATGTCGAAAGCTACAAATGTAACAAGTCCAGATCTCGATGATGATTGGCCAGGTTTGGATTGAAACGTGATTTCGCAACAAACGGCCTACCCTTTGACGTAATTGTGCGCGATCGTCGCTCTGACATCTTCGGATCGGGAGCTCGCATTGAGAAAGTCTTGGAAAAGTGCGAGAAACGCATTCACGCGCGCGCGAATTTGGACTGGTTATACAAGATGTAAGAGGTGATTTCCTTATGCACCTGCAGACTCTTGTACGTGCGAGGAGCATTTGTCCCACGTGCTTGTATTTTACGCTTGTTGTAATTTGATGCACAGAGCCGTTCTATTTGCTTCGAAACTGTTAGCATTTTCTATACAGAAATAATTCAGACTGTAATATTAATGCAATTTCATTATTAGTTTTTGGGGAACTCAATAATTTTTTTTTTCGAAACGTACTGTCGAACTTCCAATAGTGGAAAGCATTTGGTAGGAACTAGGGCACTTACTCAAGGTAAAATAAACTCGTGTTGTGTTTACAAATAAAATTTGATACAACTAACAAATGTTTTTCAATAGATGGCGAAGTATTCGAGTTCAAATGCTCGCAGGGCTTACTTTTCGACGTTGCCAGACAGATCTGCGACTTTAAAGCAAACGTAGACAATTGCGATGTAATCTCAGGTAAATATATTTTTCCGTAAAAGACACACTCGTTAAGGACGGTTTGAAGTTTGGAAAGTTTATTTCAGAGGAGGAGGCACCAAGACCACTTCTCGATAATGGCACTTGCGAAGATGGCAATTTGGCCTGCGGCGATGGCACGTGTCTCTCATCCCGATACTTTTGCGACGGTAATCCCGACTGCTCGGATAATTCGGACGAAGCTTGGTGTGGTAAGGTCTTCTTATACCTAATGATTCTCATTGTCCCCATTTGGTTCAATACAAAATTCAAATGATACGAAAAAAATGCTACGTTTCCTCAAAGATTCTCAAGAAGATGCACACGCAGCATTACCTTGTAACAAGACCCAGTGTCAACTTCCAAACTGTTGGTGTTCTGCGGACGGTACCGATATACCTGGGAATTTATCAGTGCACCAAGTACCTCAAATGATTACTCTGACATTTGAAGATGCTGTCAATACTGAAAATTTTGATTATTTCAATAGTGAGTAAAACAATCGTTTCTATAACTATGTTTCATCTGGTGGATCGAATGATATTGATGTTAGCAAAATTAAAATTTCAGAAATTTTCTCTGATGACAGAAAAAGTCCCAATGGCTGTCCAATTCGTGCGACTTTTTTTGTGAGCCATCAGTATACGAATTACAGAGATGTACAGCATCTTTGGAATCTTGGTCATGAAATTGCAATACACTCGGTGACGTGAGTTTTTACTGTCAAATTGACTCTTCAAAATAGATATGATTGATCATGCCTCATTAATCATTCAATTTCAGTCATCGTGGACCAGAGGACTGGTGGATGAAAAATGCAACGATTGAAGACTGGTATGATGAAATGGTTGGTGAAGCCAATATTATTAATAGATTTGCTGGCGTGAGAATGCAGGACATAAAAGGTAAAAGTAAAATATAAATTATCAATAAAAGATGAAATGAATCACTCAATCTGACATTTTTTAGGTCTGAGAGTTCCTTTCTTCAGGGTTGGATGGAATCGTCAGTTTCTCATGATGTCAGAGTTTGGCTTTGTATATGACTCAACTATTGTCGCTCCACTTTCCAATCCTCCAATTTGGCCTTATACTCTAGACTATCAAGCTCCCCATGAATGTTCAACTACAGGTCAATTATGTCCTACACGACCTTATCCAGGACTCTGGGAGATGCCAATAAATCCAATTGTTGTAGGGGTTGGTACATTAGTAGTTACTCTTTCAAAAATATTCAAATCACTGAAACTAATGAAAATTTAATTTATGAAGGATCGAAATTGTCCCACATTTGAAACCTGTTCATCGAACTTCACTGATGAAGAAATTTATGAAGCTCTGATGAATAATTTCAAAACACACTATACAACCAATCGAGCTCCATTAGGACTTCATTTTAAAACGTCTTGGATTCAAACTCCGGCAAATATCTTAGCACTTTCAGTAAGAATATTTATAATTTGAGATACATGCTTAATTCAAATGAGTATCCCAGCTGAAATGATGGATGATTCAGAGAAAAATGTTCTGATATTGATTTATGTTCGTTTTCAGAAATTCATTGATGATGTTCTACGGCTCCCTGATGTTTATTTTGTTTCAAATCTACAAGTACTAGAATGGATGAGAAACCCTACACCACTAGAAACTCTACGATCCTTCCAACCTTGGCACTGCTTTGATAAAAAATTTGATACTCACGAAATAGCGTGTGATTTGCCTAATTTATGTAAGCTGCCTAGTAGTATACTCAAAACTCATAGATACTTATATACTTGTTTCGAATGTCCAAAACAATATCCATGGATTCGAAATGAATTTGGCAATGATTAAGTCATTCAAAGAAATCAGAACAGAATATTTGCTTTGAAAGAAAAAATCATATTTTCATAAATGATGATCAAAAGTGATAATGTAAGAGTAATAATCATAGAAATTTTTCAAGGATCAAATCTCATCCATAAACTCAAGTTTCATCCAATTGTTGTAGAACTGATTTCGAAGATATCTTATCATCAATGCAAGTCAATGATTGGAACAATAGTAATAAGCCGACTGAGTACCTTACTTAGATAATAATTGAATAAGATAACATACATAAGAATCAATACTTAGAAGTATGAAATCGACTCATATGTTCTATAATGAAAATTATTTTGTAAAAAATCTGTTCTCTATACAGTAATGAAATAAGTCAACTAAAATAACCATAAAAATAAAGTAATATATACAATTCAACTTCAATTCAATTTAAATAAGAAACTTACTCCAATCTGTTGACGTAAGACCAAAAGGTAACCTACAATTTCCATCATGCTTGAATTTTAATTCAATGTATAAAGGAAATTTGGGTCAATAAGAAGTTCAATTCTTATAATTCTGGGACATGAACATAATGGGGGGATAGTAAAGATTTACCGTGTACTATGTATAGACTAGTAAACAATTTTATATACAAGAACTTCCTTTCCACGTTTAGGACACTACTTTCAACTTTGATATTAGTACTTATATTCTGATATATTTAAAATACTTGCTAATCTTTATATTTTGGTTGATGAGACAATTCTGCTGTATGCTGTTGATTTAAAAATGGTCAGTGCTGAAATGAATAATCAATGTGAGAATCGGAAATACAGTTTTGAGGTTATGTAGCGAATACATGATGCTCATTTTCGCGCCAATTCTGGTCAAACTTTCATTTATAGCTTACACACTAAAATACATCACGAATTATTACGATTACGATATGAACTCGTTCTTGCCTCACGAATCATTCGTTTACCGTTCATGTCTACTAATTAATCATTAATTTGCGTTTATTCGTTAGGACACACGGTTACATGTGTTCGGAAGATTCTGAAGTGATTACAGTAATAACGATAGTACATATAAATTGAGTAGGTAAAATAGTGCCGTGCGGTAATATAATTGCAATCTTATTGAGAATGTTTGTTAACGTTTGAATTATGTAGTGGCCCTGAAAAGGGCCGATTGTTTCGGGAATAGAGCAATGAATCTAGAGCTTAAGCACGTTCGCCGCGGATACGTCTAGCGAGCTGGATGTCCTTGGGCATGATGGTGACGCGCTTGGCGTGGATGGCGCAGAGGTTGGTGTCTTCGAAGAGACCGACGAGGTAAGCCTCGCTGGCCTCCTGGAGGGCCATCACCGCCGAGCTCTGGAAGCGCAGGTCGGTCTTGAAGTCCTGGGCGATCTCACGGACGAGGCGCTGGAAGGGCAGTTTGCGGATGAGCAGCTCGGTGCTCTTTTGGTATCTTCTGATCTCACGAAGAGCCACAGTTCCGGGCCTGTAGCGATGGGGCTTCTTCACTCCTCCGGTGGCGGGCGCACTCTTGCGAGCGGCCTTGGTCGCCAGCTGCTTCCTCGGGGCCTTGCCACCAGTCGATTTGCGAGCGGTTTGCTTGGTACGTGCCATGGCTAAAGAGTCTGTTACACTAGAAGAGTTGTAACGGGATTGAATTTCGCCATAAGTCGACGTTATTATATAGAACAGTCGTGAGTCGAAGGCAGATGGCTGGTGGCCATCAAGGCGTTCTGATTGGTTAGCGGCTCTGCAGAGGGGAGCCGAACGACAGAGCGACACGCTTGAGAGTGGGAGAAGTTGCCCGATGAAGAGCATAAAACTGAGGCCGTTATTGCCTTTCGCATCAGTTTCTGCTTTGCTTCAGTCGACGTTACGTCTAGTACAGCTGAACCATGACTGGCCGTGGTAAGGGAGGAAAAGGATTAGGAAAGGGAGGAGCCAAGCGCCATCGTAAGGTGTTGCGTGATAACATCCAGGGCATCACAAAACCCGCCATTCGCCGTCTGGCTCGTCGTGGTGGAGTCAAGCGCATCTCCGGACTTATCTACGAGGAAACTCGTGGTGTCCTGAAGGTGTTCCTTGAGAACGTCATCCGTGATGCCGTCACCTACACCGAGCACGCCAAGAGGAAGACCGTCACAGCCATGGACGTTGTCTACGCTCTGAAGAGACAAGGCCGCACCCTTTACGGATTCGGCGGTTAAATTACCTTCAATCACCCTCTAAACAATACCAATCGGCCCTTTTCAGGGCCACCAAACAATTTTTACGTGTGGACATATGATTCGTCAGTCTTTTTACCAAGCCAAAAGTTTTTACATATGAAAAATTTCCTAATCAAACCTTCCGATACATTCGAATACCCTAGAGGTTTGATTTGTCTGAATTCGACACCAAATCATGTATCTAATCAATGCCGACTTCAATTTGTCTAACGTGATCTACATGTGTAACTTGATACATTCCAGGTAATAGTCTTTCGTCAGTGTCGAAACTAAACAAGTACATCTCGTTATCTAAAACCTCTTAATTAACCGGAGAAAGGATCGAAATTAACGAGGATGGTAAAAAAAGTCACTCCATTACCCGGTCCATCAGAACAAAATAAATGAATCATTAGCATATTCTATTCAAATCTTGTAAAGATTAAGTAATCATCTGAGATTTTAATGTCAATACAAGCCCTCTAGAATCAGATAGCACATCTGTATACCATACCCAAAGTTTGCTCATTTCTTATCGATTATTGTGCGATTAGTCATTTTCATATTTTGAATTTCTATACTGTTTTCAAACTTCTGTCAATTTGCTTGGTACGTGTCATAGCAAAGAAGTCAGTTACACTGGATAGTATGTATTCAGTGAAACTTATAAGTATACTGCAAGAACAGCTAACATTAGCTACTTGAAGAAAAAATAATCATAACCTAACCTCAAATCTTGCAATGATGCACATTTGAAAATTTTCCCTTTGTTTTCCGTCATGCTTAATTTAGAATCACGTTCTGGTTTTTATCAATCTGTACTGAGCTAGGTACACTTATAAAAAATTGAGTACTTACGCTTTCGTGCAGTTAGTTTATCTTAGACAAATGAATGAATTGTGTGAAATGCTTTGGCATGGGTCTCATACTCTGATTCAATAACAACTTACCTTTTACTAATCCAAATAATATGAAACTGGAAAAAATATTTCATATTAGATTTTGCATTTGATGTTATTATTCAAATGTTTATTGAAGTATCATGTACAGAATTATTAACGACAGAATTTCCACTTCTGGATTGATTCACAGGAAATTGCTCGTAAACTTCTGTTTTATATTCAGCTGTCGAACAATTTAGAATTCCAAAGGCCAAGTATGGAGATACCTTTCATCGAAGAGTTAAATTACAATGAGAAGCACTAGTTTATGTAGATTAAATTTTAAGTGTATTTGCCAAATTATTATGCCAATCACAAGTTAATCTTTTGCTTGCGTAGGTGAAACACTTGAAAGGGTGAAATATTTGAAAATTACTCCTGGATTTGCTATGACATTGAGAATCAATGCTAAATGTCTTCCTCAGTAACTGAGTTTGTTTGTTTTAAATCTATTGTTTTATAATTCATGCTGATGTACGTTAACTTGCAGAAGGATGTTCTAAGTGAAACCAGTCACTCGTTTCCTTTGCAATGTTTCATGACAATCTGCTGACTCGGTAAGAGCTTGAATTATTTTGTAGCTTTTTGAACTCGAAATGGTTGAACAAAAAGTGTGTAAATTAATGGGAGAAATAGTCTGGAATCTAGGATTTTAATGATTGGAATGCTCATCTACATAATATGTTATACAGGTTATATCCATTTATGAAATTTAATGATGAATAGAATAATATATATGATAAAATTTTATGGGCAAATTTTTCGTAGCAATGTAATTCGATCAAAAGTAACCAATAAAAAATCAGGTCAGAAGTTTTTGGCGGTCCTTTTAACCTGCAGCACTGAAGGACTGTAATTGATATATGGGTATATTTATGGCATTTTTTATGCACGTAGCTCATTGCAAGTATGCGCGGGTGCATCGGCCGGCCGGCCAGCTCTAACAGGCCTCCGTCCCTATCCCCGACCCTTTTTTTTACAGGCTTTCCCGAGTAGTAAAATTTCTCGTCCCTCGAGACAATAGCCTTGGCCAGTATAGTATGCTCCACCGAGTCCCAGCTAGTCCCAGGCCCGAGCCCGAGAGGCATCAGCGGATGTTCTTGTAATGACAAACACATGTTGTCTGGCCAGTGGTGGGAAGAAAAATTTTTCATTTTTGAGTTATTAGTGTAGGCAAGTGAGCATACTTGATTCGCGTTTCATTACTGATAAGTATGTACTTTGAATCGTGTAAATCGTATCACATTAACTCTAGTTAATATAAAGTTTTGGAAACGAACAATCCAAAATTAAAATATTTACCTTCACTTAGATGTCGTTAATATGGTTCGATTTCCGTGATTCAAAATACATTCAAATCAGCAATTGAGAGGCAATCCGGCACACTCATTTTCGAAAATATTCAGTTAAAATTGAAGAATTTTCTTCTAGCCAATGGCAACATGTGTTTGCCGTCATAAAGATTTTGGTCGAGGGACGAGAAATTTGACTCTTCGGGAAAGCCTGTGAAAAAAAAGGTCGGGGACAGGGCGGATGCCGGTTAGTGCTGGCTGGCTGGCCGATGCACCCGCGCATATATACTTGCACTGAGCTGCGTGCAACATAAAAAATGCCATAAACATACCCATATCAATTACAGGGACTTGAACCTTTGACTTTTAACCTGCAAGTGCTGCAGGTTGGAAGGACTGCCCAAAACTTCTGACCTGATTTCTCATTGGTTACTTTTGTGGATCGATGGTGGGTGTGTTTTTGATCATATAGTTTATTCCATTTATCGTTAAATTTTATAATTGGACACTTCCATATAGGATCAAACAACCTGTAAATGTGATGGAATATTCACCTGATAAGATAATAAGAAAAATGAAAATGGTTGAAGCGTATACATTCTTTAAAAAGGGTATAAATTATCTGTTAGAAAGTATTGTAAGTTTAGTAAGTAATTTGATTTGTTCACAACCGATGTGTAAACGTCATACTGAAAAAATGTTTTGGATTCTTATTGAAAGTAGTTATCCATTGCACTAGTTGTGCGATGTGATAATTTTAGAGTTACAGTAATGAGATCAAGAGTTGTAGGGGTAACTTGATCGTTGCTTGGTAAAGTTTGAATACGTTTGATACATGTGGTGGCCCTGAAAAGGGCCGTTTGGTTTTTTTTGAGGAGGTCGATCAAATTTACTTGGAGCTGGTGTACTTGGTGACGGCTTTGGTGCCTTCGCTGACAGCGTGTTTGGCAAGTTCACCAGGGAGCAGGAGCCTGACGGCTGTCTGGATTTCCCGGGAGGTGATGGTCGACCTCTTGTTGTAATGGGCGAGACGCGAGGACTCGGCAGCAATGCGCTCGAAAATGTCGTTGACGAAGCTGTTCATGATGGACATGGCTTTGCTGGAGACGCCAGTGTCGGGGTGAACCTGCTTCAACACCTTGTAGATGTAGATAGCGTAGCTCTCGCGCCTCTTCTTGTGCTTCTTCTTCTTGTCTCCCTTCGTGATATTCTTCACCGCCTTGCCGGCCTTTTTCACGGCCTTTCCACTAGCTTTGGGTGCCATAGCTGGAGTCAGAGATACTACTCAGAGTATTAGTCAGTCGGACGGTTGTGACCGAATTAATGCTGACGCGCAGGAATCGACTTTATTATATGTGCGAAATGGCGCATGCTCCGCTCGAATTCAGTTGCCAATCTCCCCTCCATGACAAAAAGCGACGTTGTGATTGGCGCGGAGCGCTCACAGCGCGGCTTGCTGTCTGTCTCACTCCTCCCCACTCTGGCCCGATGAAACGCTCCGATTGGAGCGGAGCGAGCGCGAGAAAGGGATAAAAGCGAATTTTTCGGGTCGCCAAAACATTAATCCGCTTGGATTCGTCGTACAATACAGTACTACTCCTAACCTCAATTCGCAATGTCTGGACGCGGCAAAGGTGGTGGTAAGGTGAAGGGAAAGTCAAAGACTCGCTCGACCAGAGCTGGACTCCAGTTCCCAGTGGGCCGTATCCATCGTCTGCTCCGCAAAGGCAACTATGCCGAACGCGTCGGAGCTGGTGCCCCAGTGTACCTGGCTGCCGTCATGGAGTACTTGGCCGCTGAGGTGCTCGAGTTGGCTGGCAACGCCGCTCGTGACAACAAGAAGACTAGAATCATCCCACGTCACCTCCAGCTCGCCATCCGCAACGACGAAGAGTTGAACAAACTTCTTTCCGGAGTCACCATTGCCCAGGGTGGTGTGCTTCCTAACATCCAAGCAGTACTTCTCCCCAAGAAGACGGAAAAGAAGGCTTAAATCTTTTCTAACCCCTCCCTCAAACAATCGGCCCTTTTCAGGGCCACCAAAATATTCAAACGTTATGGCATTCCTATTCAATTGTAATATGAAACAATGATCCTACGCTGTGATTTATTTTAATAAAGGATGACTCGGTCATTACTGTGGTATCCTGGTCAAGTTTCTAATTCAAATAAGTTTGACGTAGAGAACTACTTAACGCCAAACTTTACTAAATTGCATGACTTTATCTCTAGTAGCCACATGATGTGATGCTCATCCTCACTTGCGGAGAATGTTCCCGAATAGTGAAGAAATTAAAAAATGAAACTAATATTAGAAACTTTAAACAAACTTGAATTTGTTTCTCAAGTCTTTGTTTGACAGATTCTCAAACAACGGTAGTGAAGAAATTTACTTGTATTGGGAAACTGAAATATTAGTAGATTACAAAGGTTCTCGTAAATGCAGTAGTGAAATCGTAAATCATAGTGTTATGACCCTGGAAACGATCCTCCAAAAAAAAGGTCTCCCACAGAGGAGAGGAGCGCTGCGGAAGGGAGCGTTCTCGGCTTGCCCAACATGTGTCAACCAGATTACTGCATTGGGCTCTCGCGTCCCTTTTCTTTTCCTTATACCTGTGAAACGCAGCTGATATTTCAATACTTTTACTTTACAATCTATTTCCGATATCACATATTTACTTTTTTAACTTTGAAAGAATCCATCTTGTGAATTAACTTATGATTTATACACTTTGGTTGCATTTTAATACTTTACAAATGCCTGTTTCAAATACACATGGAGGAGTACCTATTATCCACTACTTTTATGCAAAGGACCTACCCTGCAATTTAAAAGATTACAGAATAATAAACATTCAAATAAAAAGTTTAATTTTATGGGTTTTTTCGACTTTGTATCAATATTATAATATCCCGATCATGCAACGCGATTGATGCATTATTTTCCATTTTATAAGCAAAAGAACTGGAAAATTTTCGTTTTTATAACTAATATAATAAACACTTTTCTAACTAATTAATAGCTGGCAAACGCGAGAAGGAAATACAACGGAATGTATCTAGAATATATATAGATCATAATTCGACCAGATGGATTCTTTCAAAGTTCAAAAAGTACATATGAAATTTCGGAAATAGATTGCAAAGTACAAGTATTGAAATACAAGTATGTGAAACGCAGCTACAAGGAAAAGGGACGCGAGAGCCTGATGTAGTAATCTGTTGACACATGTTGGGCTGGCCAGCCCGATCTGGGCAGATCCTTCCTCCACGGGTGACCTTTTTTTTGGAGGATCGTTTTCAGAGGCATAAACACTATGATTTACGATTTTACTACTGCACTTAGTAGACTCTTTGTAATCTATTGCTTTTCAGTATTTCGCATTCTCCCAGAAAGTCCATGCTTTGAAAAGTATACTATTAGAATTTTTCAATCGTTATCATCGTATCTATCGATTCATTCACTTTTCACCCGTTTAGCTTCGAGGGCAGTTAGCTGGGGACTGGCTGTCTATAGTAATTCAAATGCATCATTCAGAAGAAATACATAATTGGATTTTGGTGGAATAAATTTCAAGTTTCTTTTAATGTTTTTGGCTCCAATGCTAACAGAATTCATTTCATTCATGTTTGTCGATGGAAAGAGAAGAGTTGATAACAAGATAAGAAATTTGTTCATACGTTAAGATTCATGTGGTAGCCCTGAAAAGGGCTGTTTTGTTATTGGGTAGGGGGGAGTGGACTGAAGTATTTACTTCTTGGGGGCTGCCTTGGGCTTGGCAGCTTTGGGTGCTGCGGCCTTCTTGGGTTTCGGCGATTTTGGTTTGGTTGCTTTTACAACCTTCTTGGGCTTGGGCGACTTGGCAGCAGCCTTTGCAGGTTTGGCAGCCTTGGGTTTGGCGGCGGCGGGTTTCTTCGCAGCAGCTGGCTTCTTAGCTTTCTTCGCAGCTGGTTTCTTCGCTGCGACTGCTGCTGGCTTCTTGACTTTCTTTTCGCCTGCTGGTTTCTTGGCGACCGGCTTCTTTGCAACTTTCTTCTCAACTTCGCTCTTGCCTGCGAGTTTGAATGAGCCAGCGGCGCCGGATCCCTTGGTCTGCACCAAAGTCTTCTTGGCAACAGCCGACTTGATGTACTTCTTGATGAAGGTGGACTGCTTGTCAACATCGACCTTGTATTGGGCAGCGATGTACTTCTTGATGGCCTGAAGAGAGGAGCCCTTCTTGTCAGCGAGAGCCTTGATGGCCGCGAGGACCATGTCACCTGCTGGAGGGTGGGTGCGGGGCTTCACTGCCTTCTTCGCGGCTCCGGTCTTTTTCGCCGCTGCTTTCTTGGGCGTGGCCGAGGCCGGGGCTGCCGATGTCGAAGCTACTGCGTCACTCATGGTTGCTTGAATATACTCTGGGTACTACCTTCTGGGACAAAGGTACTTTAGAGAATGGTTCGAATCGGCTCTTTTTGCTCGTTCTTATGTACGGAGCGCGGACGTCGGAGAGAGGCCGCACTGATCTGGCGCTGTTCCTCGACCCTCGAATGGTGAAAAACGTGCTCGATTCTCAGCTTTGCAGCAGTTTTGTGAAAAATATTACATTTTGAATAGATATTTCATCATTCCATCTGACTAAATGAATGGTCGAGTAAAACATATCTCACTAGCGAATAGTTTTATCTATTTGAATATAAGAAATCAGAGTAAGAATTGAACGACTTACAATCGGTGATTTGTGTGTTACTGTAATTAAATTGCGATTATTATAATAAATATTGGATGAAATCGAATGATTATTCATTGATACGATGCTATAATAGTTCTGATATCCAAAAATCACGCTTTGTAGTAATAATAACCGTACAATATTTAAATAATCGCATGGAATTAAGATTGGGATTCGAAGATTTTCAACGTACATCCCTTCATACCCCGATGAATGCCGAAGAGGGATCATACATAAAGCAAATGATTTTCTCCAAAATGAAAATTCTTTTTTTCCAATGTACTGACACATTATACTTATTATTCCGATAAAATAAAATTCAATCAAGCCCAATATTAAGGTATATCACCAGTAAGCCTATCGCGCGTGATCAATTCACGTTCGTATACTCTACTCACATATATACTTGAAGGAAATTTTGTATGTCTTGGAAAATATCCAAATATAATGTTAAATTATCATTGGGTGTGAGGCAATTTTTAATTACCTATCGAAATTTGTTACGGGACACCTAAAACCCGCTATTTATTTTAATTTGTGTTTGAATTCTATGTGGTATTGTGTTAGCTTTTAAAATATTGATGGGTCGTACAAGCCCTCAACACTTTCAAAGTAAATTAAAAATGTCATTATTATAAACTATCATTGAATAAAAATATATTCCAATCATGATTCAACAGAAATATTTTCAACATTCTGTAGTCTGCTCAACAACAAAAATTCAGTATAGGCAAGTACAGGCCTGAAATGAAAATATCCTTGACTCAATTTTTATATTCGTCTTCCCCACATAAATTTAGAGAAACTTATTGATGCTAAATTTTTTAAAATGTAATATATCAAATTGAATGCGATGAATCGGTTAGAGTGTGATAATTTTGGGTTAAATATTCTCCATAGATCAATATATGTCTGATCACAATTCTATATTTTCCATAAATTTCCTTTTCTTAGCAGTTTTTCGTCTTTTCAACTCGAATGTGTAGCAGAATGAAATATTTGTAGTAAAAAAAGTCAAATACATATTGTACACAACAATGAGCTTAATATTTATGAACAATTTATCTATTGATATGAATAAAATATATCGTAATTAAGTCAGTACGCACTTTATTGGATACAAAAGTCTGTAACTTAATCATAATCATTTCCTTTCAGCTTTCAATTTATTTTTTTATACCTATTTATCTATTTGTATTTATCTATTTATATTTGTTTATTTATTGGTTGGTTGGTTTGTTCGTTTATACATATCTAGAAATCATCTTGAATATACATTCAAACATGTTTGTTTTCTTCTTTCATCGAGTATCTTATTCAGGTGACTTCCCGCCTTATTTTCCCGCCATATTCCTAATGTCCGTTCTGTTTGTATATGCATTAAAGATATAAAAATCAATACGTTGAATGTTAGTTATAATAGTCGATTCTTTTGTTAAATATAGTAAGTAGATACTTGTTGAGCTGGTTGTATTATGTATAATCTTGATAACTAAATATTTCGGTGATAATACAACTGGATGAGATATATCGTTTTCAAGTGAATATAGATAAGTTACAATACATTTAATTATTTTTAGTGTATCATTATTATAGTCACAGAAAATGCCTCGGATATGAGGTTAGTCGTTTGTTCTCGTTCAGATAAATATTGCTTCATGATAAATTGTCAAAACCTAGATTAGTAACGCATCAAAATCTTCTATTTCTCTTTATGTGTCATATTTCACAGGTAATCTGTCTAGCTACATAGAGTAACGGAACTTCTATTCATTCTACAGTTTCTTCAAACCGGGTGAGTTTCGATTTACTGTACTTGTAATATTTCGATGTGTATGAAATTTAATCCAATAAACGTTAAACGAGTGAAATATCTAAAGCAATCTAACGTATGTGAAATAATTATTTCACATAAATAAGTTTGTTCATCTATTACTATATTTTACATACACTACATAAATCAGTACACACATTAACATAACATGGTACATAGCCTATGCCACATTATTTCTCTATCTCCTTATTTCATAAATGAAGAATCAGAATCGCTTAGAAAACCGCGGATCTTTCTTATTTGTGAAACTCGAGCTTGCAGAGCTTTTCCTATAGAAAAGTAACTGAATTCTGATTGAGCGTGTAAAACGCTATAAGTATCATGTATATACGAGCATGGAAGTGTCTACTCATCTTGATATGTGAGTAAATAAAGAATTCAACAGTTGTGTGGGGGTTACGCCCCTGAGCCTGTGCCACAGTGGTCGAGGGCTTTCGAACCACAGCGAGTATGTCGGCACTGTCGGCCTATAGTTTGGCAGGCTCCCACCAGTCAGCTGAGTGGTCAAGCTCGGCAGGCTCAGCACCGCCACAACAGTTGTCTTGTCATCTACTTGATGTTCATTATTGAATCCGAGTGCAGTGCTGTGCATTTTAATCAAAATTATGTCTATACTCGCCGCAAAAAGATCCTTACTCTCGAGAAAAACGGTAGCAATTTGGAGTATCAACTATTCTTATTTTGTCATGATTACATTTATTTATCATATTTGATACACTTGAGGTGGCTTCAACGTTTGGTGCCGTACGATTTCGGGGTTTCTACTGAGGGCACCAAATTAGTTTTAAAAAATTTTCCAATTCTATCCTATGAAGTAGATCAATCTTTCCCTAGACTAGTTATAAATACTTGGGAAGAAAAAGTATATACTATACACACAAGCATGTGTCAAATTCATCAAAATTCGCTTTTTTGAATTGTATGATCTTATTTCTCTGGCAACATACAATTTGCTTGAGCATATGTGTAATCTACTTAGTCTTAAGATTTTTTCCATTTTTCATATTAAGTTTGCATTAACATTCTGATTTTCTATCACGTTTTATTTATGATAAAATGTTACATATGAAGTGAGTTTTGATATTTGCTTATGAATCTATGTATTCAATGATTTTGATTTTAAAGTAAAGTATCTACCTTCATGATTCTATCAATAATGGATGAAAATTATTGTCTATAGGTTGCTAAGGTACCAGTTATCACCTCTTTTCATCGTGGAAGGTAATTTCTATAATTTATAAAATTGTATTATTATGAAAAAAGTCATTGGAAAGATGATCTCCGAGGGCAAATCCAGTAAAAAAGTAAGTTAAGATATGGAGTTTTCATCCATTTATTCTTTATACTTTTACTAGATTATCCTTCAAAGATCCTTATCTTCCCAATAATTATTGAACAATGGAGGTGGTTTCAAATAATATTGTATTTTCATGATTCAATCTATTTTTTCTTATAGAAGTACAGTATCATCTGACAATGACTTTGAATACATCCAAAAAAGCAAAGTGCCAACAATGCACTTCCAACCATCACTTCCTCGGTTGCCCATTCCAAAACTTGAAGATACATGCAGGCGATACTTGAATGCCCAAAGACCATTGCTCCAAAATGATCAGATGCAAAAGACACAAGCAATTGTTGAAAAATTTCAAAAAGAAGAAGGTGCTGGATTGCATGCAGAACTTCTTCGATTGGATACTGCCAATAAACATACAAGCTATATCAGCGAACCATGGTTTGATATGTATTTGAGAGATCGAAAACCACTCCCTATCAACTATAATCCATTTTTAGTCTTCAGTCCTGAGGATAATGAGAAATATAATGGGCAACTAGTCAAAGCAACAAACCTTGTAATATCATCTCTTAGGTTTCTTAAATCTTTGAGAGCTAATTTATTAGAACCAGAAGTATTTCATTTAAATCCAAAAAAATCTAACACTAAATTATTTCGAACATTCACTGGATTATTACCATCTTCCATTTCATGGTATGGAGCATATTTGATGAATGTAAGTTTTTTTTTGTCCTCACTCATGGTAGTTAGTAAGTTTAACGTCTATTAGCACATAATTTCTTATCATCACGTAACTTTTTCAGGCTTATCCACTAGACATGTCACAATACTCAAATCTATTCAATTCAACACGAATTCCTCAAATAGAAAAAGATACAATTTTTCTAGACAAATCAGCCAAGCATCTAGTGGTAATGAGAAGAGGGCGTTTTTACGCATTTGATATTCTAGACAAAAATGGTAATATAGTAGCTCCTAATGAAATCGCTACAAGTCTCAAGCACATTCTAGAAGATGAAAGGCCAGAAACTGGAACTCCTGTTGGTATTCTAACTGCAGCAGAAAGAAATCATTGGGCCAATACCAGATCACATTTAACTGCAATAGGAAATGGGGAAGTGTTCAAGAAAATAGATTCATCAGCTTTTGTTTTAATTTTAGATGACGAACCTATTGGCTCAGATGAGCATAAACTGCTCAGAAGGTTTCTCCATGGTGGAGCTGAAAATAGGTGGTTTGACAAATCATTTTCTCTTATAGTCAGTAGTGATGGTTTCGCTGGAATAAATTTTGAACATTCTTGGGGTGATGGTGTGGCTGTCCTACGATATTTTCAAGATATTAAGAAAGATATTTCTGAGAAACCACATTTTCATCCTGAAGATATAAAGAATCTTTCATCTGAAACGGCACCAGTTGAAAAACTTGAGTTTAAAGTAGATGATAAGACAAAAGAAATTATTTCAAATGAAAAAACTCAATACAATACATGGACAGACAGTTTAGATATTGGTTTCATGACTTATGAAGGCTTTGGAAAGAAAGAGTGTAAAGATTTTGGTGTAAGTCCAGATGCTGTCATGCAACTAGTTTTCCAATTAGCTCTATTTAAACAAGAATTCAAGTCAGTGGCTACATATGAATCTTGTAGTACTGCTGCTTTTAAGCATGGTCGAACTGAAACCCTTAGACCTTGTACTGTACAAACTAAGAACTTGTGTTCTGCTATTAGTGGAAAAACTAATTTATCCATTCAAGAAATAAAAAAGATGATTGTAGATTGTAGTAATGCTCATGGTATTTTAACGAAAGAAGCTGCAATGGGTATGTTATCAGCTAATATATATTTTAAACATTTGAATTGTAAACCAGTAGTCTTTTGGAATTTAACATTTTAATTTCAATTTTTATAGGTCAAGGTTTTGATCGGCATCTGTTTGCTCTTCGGAAGCTTGCAGAGAAATCAGGAAAAAAATCAGATATTTTTGAAGATCCTGCCTATGAAATGATCAACCATAATATATTATCTACTTCAACTCTTTCAAGTCCAGTTGTCATAGCTGGAGGATTTGGTCCTGTTGTGAATGATGGATTTGGGATTGGATACATGATACAAGATAAAAGACTAGGTGTTGTTGTTACAAGTTATAAAAATCACAGAAGTGCTAATGACTATATTAATAGTTTGCGAGATTCGTTCAAGGATATTCACAAAATTTTACTATCTAAATGAATTTTTCAATTTTTTTTTTTAAACTGATTATATTTTATTCTATTCAATAAGTAATTACAATTGTAATTGTTTACAAAATTACAATTATAATTAAAAAGTGGTGGAGGCCAATCTTTCATATATTTCCACTGCTCTCTGCAATACTGCCAAAAACTATAATGTGCCTTTGTCTTTGTAATGGACATATTTACATTTATAGAAGATTATATTTTTATATTATATGCATGTTATATCAAATAAAATGATGGTTGATAATTTTATACAAAGTACACATAACGTTATTGAATGATTCGACCTCAATGAAAGCTATGATTATTATCTCAGAATGATTAGATCAAAATTCTCATGTTGGATGTTGCTTTGTTTACAATACACTGTAATAACAGTTATTAAAATGCTTTCTACACTTTAAGAAAATTATTCATGATTAATTGGGAGAAGTAAATGTTAAACGCAGCGGCTTAAATAATATTTACAACAGTTATAACTGTAACAAGAAGACAACAAATATGTCGGTTGGCTCTAAGACTGGGAGCTTGTCTCAGAGTGAAGCGACATTGATCTATATGAAGACAACAAATTATTTTCTAGCCTTCTTTATATGCAGAACACGTTGACAACTATCAGAATCTGCTTGCAACTGACATCATGTTTACTTGTTTGTTTTTAAAATTTTATTTGACGAGGTAAATGATGCATTCTCTCGTTTTTTCTAACATGTTACCTGATTTTGTTCAAATTTTTCAAAAAAGAAAAATTCTCATAGGACATTTCTTTCAAAGAACGATTGTTGTAATACTTTTTTGCGCCTTTGACTCTTTGGGATCAGCCATTTAGTTGCTATCTCCTGTCTTGATTCTGGAAGTCTGTAACAAGGAAAAAAGGATCATTTACAACACATTACAAATTATAAATCTAAAAGCATTATTTTCAGATAAATTTGAAAGAAAGGCTGTAAATATTTATTTTGAATTCAGTGAAGCAATAATTTTTGATGGATCATCAATATAAAAGAGATATTTGTAGAGCATCTTTTGAATAATGACAAGAAAAATATTTCCAACATACCATATAAATACCAACAATGAGTCCAAAAAGACCAATGGCAGAGCCAAAAATTTCGACAATAAGTATCTTGACAAAGAGTGCAGAATTTGCAGCATCAGAAAGAGCCGCTCCAGATCCAACAACTCCCACGGCTATGCCACAAAATAGATTTACAAATCCTACAGCAATACCAGCACCAAACATGACATGGCCTGCCATCCAGTTTTGAGCCTTGAGCGCTGGATTATTAGCTATTTTATCTGCGTTAAATTCTTCAATCAATCCAGAAAGTACGATGGCTGTAATGAGGCCATAAATAGCTACAGCTTCACAGAAGATGACAGAAATTAAGTTTTTTGTTTTGATTCTCGGTGCCTTGACTCCTCCTCCAATAATTGAAACTCCTGTTGTGTGAATACCACTGTAATGTAAAAAATTACTGTTTTTAGTATTGAGTTTGTAAAATTAATGTAGTTTCTGAAATTATTTAAAATATGTATACAGGAATTGTTTTGAGCTAGAAAATTCCATGATTCTCCAAGATTATATAATTCATGGAATATTATTTCAGAAATGCTTGTGGTTCTCGAGTTAAGGATTATGATGAATTTAAGTTGTTTCAATCATGATATCTGGTCATGGGGGAAGTATAAGTGTGTAAAAAGACTAAATTATTGGAATGAAATTGTTATTCGAATGAAATCAATCGTACGACTGATTGAATGATGAGAACTTACAGAGCAGCACCAACCACAGACAGCGCAACGGTAAGGCCAATGCCAAGAGTGGACCACATGTACGGCGAGCTGTTCTCAAGGAACCTGCGAAAACAACACAACTTAATTCATGACTCAGCTCAAAGAAGCGAACTTCAAAACTTGGAGGAATCAAAGAGAAAGACTGTGTAGCGTATGAGGCCAGAGACGTCACACGCCTTCATGCCAACTCTGGCAAGCCCGACGCACAACTCACCATCCGATGCTGACTCGTTCTCCTCGGCCAGTGAAGATGTGGTAGAGCACTGAAACGAGAGCAGAGGCATCAGCAGAGCCGAGGAAGTGCGGAGGGCGAAAATACCGGAGCGACCCGGGGACTCACCTAATATGAGGATGGTGGCGGACAAGGTTGCCGCGAACGTGGTGCTAAGCACGTATCTCAGCTTCATGGCTGCTGCCGGCTGTTGTACTGGTGTCCAACGATCGGGCCTACCTCAGCGTTCAGTCTGGCTCCTTCTGCTCGGCAGTTATCTCCTCGCGGGTGGGACCGACTCCGGAAAAGCAGACACCCCACAAGCTGTCATGTGACGACCATCGCCGCCTGGCTCGCTCCAGAGCTGCGCGGTGCCCTTACCAACCTTGCTGTGGGGGAAATAAGAGCGCGGGGACCTCGCGAGCGCGCAGGGCACCACACGTTGGTGCCACTACTCGACCGCGCGTCGATTCGAATCGTACGCATATACATATGTGACACTTTGAATTTTCACGGCGTCGCGCGCGATGGTGTGCGTGTCAGAGTAGAAATTGAAATTGATTCGTAGCACCAGCTGTTAACATCGAGCGGTCTGGTCGACGTGAGAGACATGTTCATGAAGTGTCGCGTTTGAAATGAAGTTGTAATGAGACGTTTCGTTGCTTGCTTGCTTGCATGTACAGTAAACACGTGGAGCTGAAGTTTTCACCTGCTTCTGGTGTGTTTTTAGATATTAAAAACAGTTGAGCATTTCAGTTTTGATGAGCGTGTATTCACAGTCGTAATAATTTACATTGATTCGTGTTTTTATTTTAGAATAAAATTAACTATTTTATGTACAAATAACAATTCGAGCTTTTCGTGAAAGTTAATCGATATATTTGATGTAAAATAAATGAGACGTGAATCTACATTTGACATAATCTCAACGATTACTCATATCATACTAAAAAGAAAGTTAACATTGATACTGAAGCTTCACTTTTCAAATGCAAGTTTGCTCCATTATTGTACACCATTAAAATCGTATCAATTTTGAAAATTAAATGATTCACAAATATTATTATTCTTTCAGCGAAGGCTGTGTAATACTATATCAGTACCTTGAACTCTTTCGAATCAGCAAGCCGCAAAAATCATTTCTCTCCACCTAGGCTTACAGCTTTGGCAGACTGCAACACAAGTAGAATGTTCATTTTCGTAAAATAAATAAATGAATAAATATAACAATTGTAAAGATACTAAAAAAATTAATTTAACAAAAATGATGGTTTTGAAGAACGTGAAAAGCTTTCCGGGAACATTGATTCATGAAAAAATTGAATGAAGTGAGAGAAACTATGTTAAATAACTTACCAAAAATACACCAACAATAAGTCCGAAAAGACCGATTGCCGAGCCGAAAATTTCGATGATGAGTATTTTGACGAAGAGTATTGGGTTAGCAGCATCAGAAATGGCAGCTCCAGAACCAACAACGCCGACAGATACACCGCAGAACAGATTTACCATCCCGACAGTTAATCCAGACGCGAAAATTACATGACCGGACATCCAGATGCCAGCCTTCAGATCTGGGTTATTTGCCACCTTCGTCTCATTGAACTGATCAAGGGACCCAGAGAGTACAATAGCTAGAATGAGACCATAAACAGCGACGGCCTCGCAGAATATGACAGAAATTAAGTTCTTCGTCTTGATCCTGGGCACCTTGACGCCTGCTCCAATAATTGATGTTCCCACCGTGTGGATGCCTCTGTATAGCAAAATAACTAGAATTAGTAACGTTATTTCAAACCATAAATATTGCGAAGCGTGCAATTGAAGTAAAACAGAACATAATATATAAGCATGTGTTAATTCTTCTTCAAGCGCCCGTTCCGTAAAATAATTATTGGTAAGTATACAAATGGAAATTGATCATATTGAATCAAAAGATTTTTATACGGAAAGAATAGTCATTTTTGATACTGGTGCAAAAAAGATGATTCTCGCACGAGAGTATGAGTCCCGTGTATCAACAGCTATTCTTCATCACAAGTATTGAAAATGAAGGTTCGGCTGTGAATTTACTAACATAAAAGATGAAAATTTATTTTTAATTAGAAGCTCTATGTTCTATGATTTTCTATCACAATGTGTATAAACTTACATGGCAGCACCAACCACTGAGAGTCCAACTGAGAGACTAATCCCGAGAACGGCCCACATGTAAGGCGATGAATTTTCGAAAAACCTACAGAGAGATGGAATTTTGGCCCAATTGAACTTCTGAATCGACTGTTGCAGTGTAGAAGGAAAATCTCTACTCACCATCCAAAATTGATGTCTTCCCCTCTGCCAGTGAATAGATAGTAGAGCACTGAAAACATGAAAAATAATGTAGATACAATTTCGAGCCCAAAAACACGCCAACCAATCGAGTACTCACCAACATAAAGTATCAGAATAGATGATGTGCCTAAAAATGAGGTACCGAGTAAATATCTAAGCTTCATGGCTATGATGGTTCAATTTTGCTCTGGTCACGAGGTAAACCGTCACTCTCACTTGTCGGTTATCTCCTGTTCACTTTGGAGATAATCTACGTTTGCCGTTTGCCACAGTTAACTTAACTCCCTGATTATATCATATTGTCATCTGAACTGCACACACTTAAAATACAGATCGATTATTTTCTATTACTTTTGAGTGAATATTAAAGAGTCATATATGATCAATAGTAACTACATTGAATCTTCTCGAGATTGGAATAATTTGAAACACTGGCGGTTAAAATAAATCTAAAATTTTTCCACTCACTCGTTGGATTACGGAAAAATGGTCTTCGACAGCTAGAAGCCTTCCACTACGTCGTTGGGAGGGCTGACCGAGTCACGTCTACGAATTCCAACGCACTCAAATGCTCAAGTTGGGAAGTATCGAACAAATAATCTTATCGAGGTGAGATGAAAGATAATATATCGTACAGTGATAATTAATTTTGTAGAAAAATCAAGTCAGTTGATTTATGACGCGTCGATCATATAGATTGATTCTTCTTTTCTACAATCACATCCTGTAAGTCAGAGGAAAAAGACCAAAAAATAGAGGATACCTGATTTTGTAAAATTCTGCTGAAGTATCCATATGGAAATTCAATGATTGATATGGATATGATCTCATAAGTATTGAGTGAATAATCTGAAATACGAAGTTGATTGCATTCAGTATTTATCTAATTTCATGAAATTTCAAATCGAATTGATGAATATGGAAATAAGTTTTCATCAGTTAATTATTTCCCTTCTGCAAGCGTTGATTTTCATGGCTCGGGTATACGTGGGTAAGAAAGAATCAATACGAAAATAAAATACTGTCGATCTCATTCGTATTCTTTCCAGTAATTTCAACGCCTTCAATTAATATACCATTTTATATCAATGTTTTCCAAGTCAGTGATTATAAATTTTAAAAATACTGCAAAACTGTGTAAAAACGAATATAAAAGAATTTTGTTGTCATAAAAAAGTAATTGTTCGTACATATTGAATGTGTTTCAATGTCAAAGTATCCGATAGAAACGAAGTTAGCAAGTGAAACGGGTTCTGTCTTCGATCGCCGAGATAAACCATCAGCAGAGAGTGAGAGGCAATTAGTCAAGAGGCATTGGTGAACGGGCAAGGTCAGCCGTATACAAAGACGCTACCGATCGGTTGACAAGAGCGAATAATGGGGAGCGAGAAAAATTGCGAAAGTTGGGCACATTATCACACATCGCAATGACACACACACGCTCGCTTTCGCGAATGCGTAATCCGCCGGCCACGATACTTTCACTGGGCGTATGCCGGGCCGGCTAGAAAACTGGGCCACATTGCCGTAATGGTCCGATCTTCGGCCGCATATATATGTATATGCGCGGAAGGCTCGCGGCGCTCCACCATCGAGATCCTCGAGTTACGTCACCCGCGCCGCGCTACCAGAAGGAAGGAAAACAGCCGGATACTTTCAAGAGCGACATGGTGTGAAATCGATCGCGATCTAATGAGCTTAGATTGACAGTTTTTTTTTATCGAGTCAGGAGCTTAGCATTAGGATAATTGAGGCAACGAATTTTCACATTACATCGTGGATTGGTTTCTTTTTTTGAGAACTAATGAAAAATCGTAACTACTGGCGAACGATCTGAATAATTCCTTTTTTATATGTTTCAAACTTTGTATGGAATTAAATGCATCTGGTATATTTATACTCTTGTGGACGCCGGAGAGGAAAAGTGGAATCCAATCTATTTTACCGATACCCGCACCGAAATTAAGCATATGGATCTATATTTTTCTCACCAATCGCTATTGTACTTCAGTGAGTAACAGAAAATGAAAAATTGGGAACAATGAGACAAGCATGTGCTTGTTTGAAGTAAAACTAAATGAGTAACGATAGACATTTGATCGCGTCGGAAAGTGCTCCTCTCAAGAAGACATTTTCTTTGTCAAGGGGAAAGGGAGAAAGGAATTACGAAGGAGGATAACTGCCGGGTTCTGCTCAAAGAAGTAATACCTCATCACCTGCAGATTGGTATCAAGGACGACCGGTACCTTTGCGTCCTTTTCAACTTGTCATTTCACTCTCTATTGCTATTTCTCTTATTCACTCTTTCTCTTTTCCTCACTTACTTTTCAATATTCGAGTAAAGATAAAAACAGTGGAACAGTAGTAAGGAGGGGCTGATCCCCAAGTGCCACCGATGTCACTGCAATATAGTACTAACCTTTTGTAAAATGATTTTTTCCTTCTGCCATTAATTCATTGTCAATATCCATTGTATTCAGATTAAGTGTTACGAAGCAGATTGGGTAACGAAAGATTATTTTTTTTATCCTCTCAAACCGTATGGTGATTGGCACTCGTTCCTTGGGAAAAGTTTCTCCATTTGACGCGAAATCTTACCTGGATGTTAATTGCAAGTTGACGATCACTTATTCTTAGAAGATCAATCTGATAAAAATATTTTATTATTCAGTTTATATATTGAATTAACATTCGTCTCATGTAAGGAACGTGTAATTTAAGGTTGTTTTTGTCATTGACTGTCGGGGCAGGAACACATCTTGGGCGAAAATATTCTGTCAATCTTGAATTTTATATAACTTTAAATAAAAGTGAGTCTCAAGATCGCATGACTTTTTTAGACTTTTCAAGTAAAACCTGCTTCTTAAATTAAAGGATGGAAGAAATAATGTTGTATCGAACATATTTCAACAGATTGGCAATCGAGTGGTCGAGATCTTTTCAACCAATCAGATTTCATTTGTAATAGGTGGGCTGTTAACGAATCGACAAAGGTTTCGGGTATAAATACTGTGACAGTTAAATTTATTTAATACGATATTTACACATACATTCAGAATTCATGACAGTCTTTTTGGAGAAGCATCGGTGCGTGTGTGCAGTAAGCAATAGAACAACTATAGACAATCGAACGATAGAGGAAGAGAGCGAAAGTGCCCTGGATCAACGTTACCGTAATCACATCACATATTTACAGTCTTTCGAGCGAATTATTTTAATAGTATCCACCGTGGGACTTGACAACGGTGGGGCCAGAAGCATAGGTAGCTGGGGCAGCGTAGGCAGCTGGGGCGGCGTAGGCGGCCGGGGCAGCGTGGAGCTTGGCGACGACGGGGGCGGCGGCGACGGCCTTGGCGACGATGGGGGTGCCCTCCTTGCGGACGACGGCGTTGAAGCCGTTGTGGGGGTCGGCGGTGTACTCGACGATGCGGGTCGTGCCGTCGGCCTCGAGGAGGGAGTAGCTGCCGCGGACGACGTCACCGTCTCTCTCCTCGTGCTGGCTCTTGGCGTCGCCGGTGATGCCGTCGTGAACGTCGTACGAGTAGCTGTACTGGGGGTTCGGGTCGTACTGGTCGTCGATCGTCTTGGCTACGATGGCCTTGGCGACTGGGGCGGCGTATGCCACTGGCGCGGCGGCGTAGGTCTTGGTGATGGCTGCGGGTGCGGCATAGGCCACTGGAGCGGCGGCGTAGGTCTTGGTGATGGCTGCTGGTGCGGCGTAGGCTACTGGTGCGGCGGCGTAGGTCTTGGTGATGGCTGCTGGTGCGGCGTAGGCTACGGGGGCGGCGGCGTAGGTCTTGGTGATGGCTGCTGGTGCGGCGTAAGCAGCCGGGGCGGCGTAGGCCGCAGGGGCAGCGTAGGCATCGTAGGTCTGGGCCACCGGTGCTGCGTACGCCGCTGGGGCAGCCTCGTGGTAGGCTGGGCCAGATGAGTAGGCAAGCGGGGCTGATGCCGGCAGGAGTCCGGCACTAGCGCAAGCCACGAAGGTTGCAAGGATGATGAACTGTAATATCCCAATAGTTTGATTAATTTTCACGTGGAAAGAGAGATAATACTAAAATCACTCTCGTATACATAGTATCTTATTAGTTTACTCGCAGAACACACCGAATAACTTTTAACATTCCAAATTCAAAAATTTGATCCAGATTAGCAAACTGTCATAACGGTCGATGATTAAGTTTTCGTAGATCGAGATTTGAAATCAAAGTTTCGTAATTTTTTCCGAAAAATTATACTTCTTTGAAAAGTATTCATGTCAGCATTTCGTTATTCAACTTACCTTAAACGCCATTATTGCAAGCTGTCTGAGCTGAGCAGTGAGAATGTGAAGGCGATCGAATGATGCCAAAAGTTGGGAGGACCCGGCTTATATAGTCGATTTTTACCACATCAGGGGCATCCGTGTACCTTTCTCGCTTTTTCAATACCGCCCCAGCCAGCCATTCTCTGTCCAATTATCCCGCAGGCGAAGAGTGACTAGTTTATATCGCACAACAGCCAAAGTTTTAATTATTTTAAATTCCCCTACATTCGTACAACGGATCTAGAGTAAAATTATGCAACATATATTGTTAAGGTATTCAAATAAAAAAAAACTACAAAGGATTTATTCTTTGATTTTTAGAGTGGAAGCTGATAAAAAAAAAGAATGTTTTTCATTCACGAATCACTGTGGGTTAATCAAACCTATGATTTCAATTATCTTCTGGTGGAGCAAAAGAGCCACCCATCATTTTACATATACACTCCCCAAAAATAAGTGTTCTAAAAATTGTTTACTTTCGCATCGCGTTATCCTCTTTTTCTTGTGATGTTTTCCTCTAAGATAATTATTGTTGATGAACCATTAAATTATATAATATACAGTAATTGGAATCGTCCACTCATATGAATTCGTCTTTTGAAATTTCTACCAACAGCCGAATAATTAAAAATTACGGAATGGTAAAAGTTAATCAAGCTCTCATAACTCGATTTAATATAATAAAGCAAGTATATTAACGTTATATTTGATTCGATTCATTTACGATTCATTTAGAACGCTTTGAAATTAATTATTGAATATTGAATATTAAATATTTCTTAGCTTATTGAGTCGTTTACACTGTGAGATGAATATTTACGCTTTTGCACTTATAAAGAAAAATGGTATGTGAAATACACTGAGGATCCAGTAAATTATACAGGGGTGTGTGTGTGTGTGTATTTAATTTGATCTCATCAGACTTACTGCAGGTCAACCAGTAGAGTACTTCAATTTGTTTTTCTCAAGACAAAACGTATAAGAATCAGTGGCTATTTCCAAGTGGCAATATTCAATCTGAAATTCGACCCACCTGTGGAGTGAAGATCTTCTTCAACACTAACGCTCAACCCGAGGCCAACTGCATCCAGGTAACATTGTGAGAAGAGGGTGACGAAGATGGATTCACCAAAAGACGCTGAATGATTGAGTCACTTATATTAGTCCAACAAATGATGCAAAGGAAATTATCAAAGATTTCAGGTCTGAAAATATATTGTCTCAGCCTCCTCTACATGGAAAAAGAACTGCCCCGATACAAGGCCACCCAATTAGGTTCTTCCATCTTGAATTCGATTCGGACTTGAGCAAAGTCAAAAAAATCTGGATAATCTAGCAGACCACAGACAGTTGGGAGCCTATATAAACAATAGAGGAATTGTCCAATACCACAGATACCACACGATACCACAGATTCGGTCATGGGGCCTGGTACTGTAATATAATACCCTGACGCGTGAAATGCCAGTGAGAAACCACAGAAAGTTCATACTACACCAATATAGCCCGTCTCCCATGCTGACAAGAGAGTGATCTTTGATCTTCCCTTGTAAAGCAGACGAACGAAACCCACGAGGACGAGGAGAAAGTTCAAAAACTATTCCCTGAGGCAAAAAACTATTGGCATTCGTTGTTGCAAAAAATAAAACTGCACTCGGTGAAACAGAAAAATGAGAAAACTGGAAGATTTCATATGTATAAACAAACTTGATATGACTGCTATCAGAAAAACAAAACTACTTGATAAAGTACGAGTTTCAATGCCTGGATACGACATAATAAGAATACACCAAAATCGACAAGGGAAGCAATTCTTTGAGCACAATAACCCTCGCTATTATATCGAGAAATATTTTCAAATCTTCCTTGGTATATTAGGTTGTGGAGTTTGATGGTTGTGGCCTTTGATGAGTTTTTCAATTTCATTGAGTCACCGTGAATTTCTTAGATTAGACTGATTGGAGTTTCCGGCTTCTCGTATCGTAACATAAATTTTGACGCATTTCATCGCAAGTCATGATGGAACATTGTCTGTTTCGTAGCACTATCTATAGGGATGTAAAATGTTCCTCACACAGTTTACGATGATCATTCGAATTAATTCATTAATCATGCTCTCAAAAATTGTCATTCTATAAAAATCATGTTAAAAAAATCAAACCGCACAAAAAAATCTCCTTGGATCATGTCATTTATATATGCTTTTATGAGTTTATTACTAACATGTTTAAATGGCCTAAAATTAAAATATTTCTCTTTCAATTTCATTTATTTTTCAAGTATTCATGTTTTCTGCAGGAATTTCAAACCATGAACTCAAAATTTATTGATCAAAAGCACATTGATCTATTTGAGCGATATGAAAGTAAGGATATGCGCGGTAATGAGGTGCACATAAATGATCAATTTTTATTCCCTGTTATTTTGCAATTACGGTAAACCATATACCTTGAAAAAATCACTTTCATGTCGACTTACGAATGAGATTCTGTCGAATAATACAGATACGGTTAGAGGACTTTTATCGCCAAGGTCTGTGAGCTTCGCGAGAAAATGAGATGAAATGCCGTACAATCACTTTTTCCGAAAGCGTGTATCAAGATATGTGTGATTTAAGAATGCCAACATTATGTAATGGAAGTACGACTTTTAAAAATGAAAGATTGGAAATACCATGTTGGGACCTTTCGTTTGCATCAGCTGAATGGGCTTTTATGTATGTTTTTAGTAACGTCTTATTACCGTATCCTATTCGGCGCCCGACTGCAGCCATGGCTTTGCAGCTATATTACATGAACGGTTACAGACATTATCACTGGAACACATCGAATGAAAATATGAAAGATCAACCGTTTAGAAAACTCATCTTTGAATAATTGATTTTTTATTAATTAATTTTAAATATTTTCAAGCTCTAATGTGCGCTTTCTTTTAAAGTTAGAATGTATACATATTAACATATAATATGAACATTTGTTCCTAGCAAAATTGAATGATGGTTTGAAAAAATTGTTCTTTATTGAACCACCATTCATCAATATTACATGTTAGAGCAAGAGAGTGTTATAGAGTTGTATTAATTAATGTCAAACATGTACGTTGCAGTCAAGAAGCCCAACTCATAAAATTTTTAGCAGTTAATACTTGCCATAAAAATAAAATTTTTACAACTTTGGTTCAATCTCATTTCGTGTGGAATAAAAATTTCGGACTTGTATGTGATTTCGAAGTGTGTTCGAAATTGTTTCGACGAGTTCTCAATTTATTCCCTTCTTTCCTTATTCACTCATTGGTTCGGGTAATGATCGGATAATACAAGTGACCAACATTGTACGGTAAAAATACGAACTGGGTTCCAGTAATCCAGAGCACATTATTGAAAAACATCGCGAGTAATTATTCGTTAATACTTATAAATTCAATCTCGAAGAGTTTTGAAGAAAAAATTGATAATCAAGAATAAATACATCGTATATTGCAAGCTTATCGAAGGAACGAATGTGCTATGAACTCTATTAATTTTAAACCCGTCATCTTAGTTACATCACCATGACAGCTAGATATTTCGAGCTAATATTCATTGTAAAAACTTTTTACTCTTGTTCATCCTCATTCACATTACAAGTAAGATTATCTGAGGGAGGTGAGAGAATCAATCGAGAGATAATGTATGTTTTGCAATGACAATGAATTTTATTAAACATATTTACAATCTCAATTCATAGTCTAGCCTATGGTAAAACAGTATAAAAATAGCTTAATCGAGAGAACGTCGTCTGTGCGCAGGTAAGAGCGAGTGGCAAAATTAAATGATAATCAGACTGTCGCAGCACTTATACAGAATTTGAAAATTCTCTAATCCACACGATGAATATCACAAGCCCAGTCAAACAATTTCGCTCGCTATACGTTTAGTAGTAGTTTTGAGCCAAGCCGTGGGACTTGTAGGCAGGGGCAGCGTAGGCAGCTGGGGCGGCATAGGCGGCCGGGGCAGCGTGGAGCTTGGCGACGACGGGGGCGGCGGCGACGGCCTTGGCGACGATGGGGGTGCCCTCCTTGCGGACGACGGCGTTGAAGCCGTTGTGGGGGTCGGCGGTGTACTCGACGATGCGGGTCGTGCCGTCGGCCTCGAGGAGGGAGTAGCTGCCGCGGACGACGTCACCGTCTCTCTCCTCGTGCTGGCTCTTGGCGTCGCCGGTGATGCCGTCGTGAACGTCGTACGAGTAGCTGTACTGGGGATTCGGGTCGTACTGGTCGTCGATCGTCTTGGCTACGATGGCCTTGGCGACCGGGGCGGCGTACGCCACTGGCGCGGCGGCGTAGGTCTTGGTGATGGCTGCGGGTGCGGCATAGGCCACTGGAGCGGCGGCGTAGGTCTTGGTGATGGCTGCTGGTGCGGCGTAGGCTACGGGGGCGGCGGCGTAAGCCGCGGGGGCAGCGTAGGCAGCTTGGTAGGATGGACCCGCGGAGTACGTGACGCTCGGGCCGGCCGAGTAGGCTGCCGGGGCCAGGATACCGGCTCTGGCGCAGGCCACCAGGGCGCACAAGACGACGAGCTGCAAAATACACACATGATTAGAATAGTCGACGGCGAAGTCGAGTTGAGAAAAGCGTCTTATGCTCGGCAAGTGGGGATTTTGCACAGTACCTTGAAAGCCATTGTAGAATGACCGATACTTGTGTGTGTGTCGGAGTGAAGACTGGGATGGAGTGATGCGAAAAGTCGAAACGAAGCGGCGCTTATATAGTTGCGAGCTTCCGAGGCCGGCCAGGGTCGTTCCCGCCTCGAATAATCTGCCCCTCTCTGTAGCTCGATCCCTCAGGCTACAGTCCCACCATACCGTGCAGCCAATAACCCTCGGGACGCGGTCGCGATATTCCATCCTCGTTTCACCTTCGCGTATACACGCTGCAGACGCGGCTCCTCTGTCGCAACTCGAGCCGCGAGATCGGGGGATACGCACAACCCATATACCTATACACGCCCTACATACTTTTGACGGGCGGGCTCGATCCACTTTTACCGCGCGCGCAAGTGTATAATATAATACACGCCCGATAAACTCTGTGCACCCGTATGCGCCATTGCGTCACCTTTCACTCACAACACCAGTCCTCGCAGCTGTTTACTTCTCGCTTTTTTTCTTCGATCGCGAGACCAGTGGAGTACCGCCCAGGAATGACAATTGCCACGGGCTAATGGCAACCTGACATTACTTTTTGGGGAAGCGAGTATGTAATTGCCATACGATCAAGTGCAATTAGTACACGCGCAAGTACATACACACATATATATATGCGTATATGCGTAATAATCGCATGGCGAGTCGCTACATGCTCGCGGTCAATTTTTTCGAGGAGATTTGGCGTGTCGTAATTTTTGTATACGGATCGATCGAGCGCTGGATTTTGGCCATGTTGACATAAGTAGGAGGCGAGACTCTGTAATAGGTAGACATTGATTGATTATCGCGCTTCGACTGATCGCCTGTAACGAGCTGTGCCTCGCAAGATTCGATTTCTTTATTAGCATATACGTTTGCTTTTGTCATTACGAATTAATACAATAAAGTAATTGGTAGCTATCATTATTGATCGTTATTCTATTAAAAAGAAACTGCGTAATTGACTCGTGAAATATGAGGCGCATATTCGCTATTCCGATTTATCGTTCAATGAGTTATATATGACGTTCGATTTCTTTATGAATAAAAATTGAATAGTTTACAGATAGATCGATTTATTAAAACACAGTGCACAGACACATCCACTAGTTAGCGGGATGATTAATTGAATAAAAATTAAGTATTTGCCCTACCCATATATGTATAACTAAATAGAATAGACGGCTGTCAGATGCCGGGTTATATCGAGTTAAAAACTACTTTCTGAATAATTCACGGGATAAACTAATTTCTACCGGTTCCCGGCAAATAATTTGGTCATCCTCATTTCAAACTCAAGATAATTCACGCAACTGGATCCTACAATATGTAAAATACACAAAGACAGATTAGAATTTGATGTTTCGTTCGTCTAACTTCAGGCCTTGAATATCATGCTTGTAATGTGCAAGAGCAGGAAGACGAATATCACGTATCAAGAACTTGTGAGACTAATGATCTATGACAATCAGAAACAGCATCCCGCCCGGATCACGGCCGGCCTTGTTTATGAATTCAACTATTCCATCGTAAATCGTTAGAGCCACGAGAAAGCTGAAATCATCGAGTCACCCGACAAAGAGGTTCGTCGGTTCTGTACATACATTGCTCGACCAACTTGTCTGTCGATCTGCTGCGATTCGCGCTGCACTGGCATATTACACGAGGCTCGAGTCGATCGATTAGAGGCTATAATCCGTCTAAATCAAAGGTCGCGCGCTTGGAGTGTTAGGCGCGCAATTTGATTTTGTAATCGAGAGCGAGCGAGAGGAGGCCGTGGATCCATATGTATATACACACACAATATCTCGCTGACCCGATCTTCGGGCGGTTGGCGCGACGAAACACCTTGTGCCGCCTGTCGCGCGTCCAGACGGAATTTTGACAGGAGCGAATTACTAAACCATCGCTCATAATACGACGCGCTTCTCACGGGCGGTGGTAGGGATGGATTCGATGGATACTCGATTCGATGCGTGTGGGGGAGAGAAGCGGGACATTGTGTTGGCTGCACACGACATCCTGGTTTAGTATATAAGCCCGCCTAATTCTACGATCCGGCATCAGTCTCTCTCGAGTACTCATCTAACCAAGCTTCCCAGACATGGCTTACAAAGTGAGTTTGAACCTTTCAAAGTGACACATACATACTTCTCTCGTTCGTTTATACCTCACATCCAAAAATATAATTTTCATTGTTAAATTGAGTTTGTCGGATTTATTTCGAACCGATTTTTTTTCGATCGATCGGTATAATAAAGTTGGGCTTGAATTTGCAGTTCATCGTCCTCGCTGCCTTCGTGGCTTGCGCCAGCGCCGGAGTGATCCAGACGGGAGTCCCGGTGGTCGGTCCGGTGGCGTACACCGCCCCAGTGGCCAAGACCGTGGTGACGAGCACCGTCGACACGGAGCACGACCCCCATCCCCAGTACAGCTACTCGTACGACGTGCACGACTCGCTCACCGGTGACTCCAAGGCCCAGCACGAGAGCCGCGACGGCGACGTCGTCCACGGCAGCTACTCCGTCGTCGACCCCGACGGCACCAAGCGCACCGTCGACTACACCGCCGACGACGTGAATGGTTTCAACGCCGTCGTCTCCAAGGAGCCCGCGACCGTCGTGGCCAAGACCGTAGCCGCCGCCCCCGCTGCTCCCGTCGTCGCCAAGGTCCACGCCGAGCCAGTGGTCCACGCCGCCCCGGCCGTAGCCACCTACGCCGCCGCTCCACTCGTCGCCAAGTACCACGCCGCCCCGGCCGTCGCCACTTACGCCGCCCCGGTGGTCCACCACGCCTACCACGCCGCCCCGGCCGCCTACACCACCTACGCCGCCGCCGCTCCCCTCGTCGCCAAGTACCACGCCGCCCCGGCCGCGTACACCACCTACGCCGCCGCCGCGCCAGTCGTCCACCACGCCTACCACGCCGCCCCGGCCACGTACACCAGCTACGCCGCCGCTCCCCTCGTCGCCAAGTACCACGCCGCCCCTGCAGCCTACTACTGAGCAGCGCACAGCGACCAAGAGCATGGCTCTCGCTAGCCTGATTAGCGAGCAGCTAGGTGCCACCGATTCCAGCCCATCGTTCATTGTACATACGCGCGTGTGACGCGCCGTCTCTCCACACCCGCTCCCCCCGTCTGGGTTGTTGTGAAATTGTCATGTTGCGATTACCAGCCATGTTATTTTCTGTTAATAAACGTTGAAGTTCATCTTTCACTTAAACGCAATCGCTTCTGCATGTATATCTTTTTACCACGTACCCCAGTATATATACCTCTCGGAGATCGGCCGATTCGACCGATCCTTATATATATATATATATAGGCAGACGGTCGAGTGAGTCGTTGCGGTCGCGAGGATCAAATTGATTCGAGTAATAACGAGATGTTCGAGCGAGACGTCGTTATTCACGCGGCTTTCGTTGCTGCGCGCATCGATCACTGCGAAGATACGTTAAACGCCGCTAATCGACCGGCGAAGGACACACGCGAGCGATTGAAATTAAACGGTCCGAATGAAGACACCTCGGATGATCGATCGGCGGCCGAGAGGTGGATGAACAAAAATTGAAGGAACTTTCGCTCGTTAAGAGAGCTCGGCCCCAGAGGATATATGGAGTCGCGGAAAAAGCGCTCGCTCGTCGCGTTCGAATGATAATCGGCTCCCGAGTCCTCGCGCGCGCGCGCGTAATTTCAATTTCGATCGAGAACTGTCGAAAGCGTCTGGCCGCGCGCGCGCGAGCGCACTCGAGCACAACCCACGTGGAGATGTAATTATCAGGCTGCGAGCGACGCTTCGGTTACGCAAAAGGAAGGAAAAAAAAGACACGAGCTGGATGGAGATCGCGCGTTGCTCTCGAGAGCGCTCGACTTAGAGGGTACACCCGGCTGCTGCTCTCGTATCCTCGAGAGTGGCGCAACCACTGCGTGTGGATATTCGGATTGGCTTTTTTTGCCCTCTCCTCTTGAGGCCAGATACTCGAGAGCATATTGGTAAGACGGCTATGTTGATCAAAGAGAGATTAGGTATTGGGAGATTTTCGGAGAGGTGCGCGAGCGCCGTTCGCTTAGATCCCGGGGGGGGCCTCGTGCGCGTGGCCATTTGAAATCAGTAGTGATCTTCGGACGGGCCGAGCATCATGTGTCTGGTGAGCGTTAGTTACGATCTGATTTGAAAAATCTCAAAAGTCCGCGGTGACGCGATTGTGTGTATAAACGACTATTCAAATATGATCATTGCGTTCTTTGTCGTCGCGGTCCCGTTGAAATCCTGTCGAATATTAGTCTCGAATCGTGTATCGTGAATATGGATGAGAGCAAGCTCCGCGAAATATTCAACTATGCTCCATTATGCATACATAGAAGCGTCGGTATATTGTGATAGCATCGTATCCTACCTGCTCGACTTAACTCGAGAGAAAGTAACTTCGACTAAATTGATCGGCATATGCCACGATATTCGACGCGCAGATAAATCAGGCGGGCACGGCAATTTGCGTATAGACAAACAAGCGGACGAGATTTTTTTTTTTCAATCGATGGCGAATTTTGAAAAATGACATTCCATCCCACCGCGAATCGATAATATCTCCTCCGAGACACTTACTGATCGACCTTGTTTAATTGTTTGGGAAAAAAAAACAGACTAGAAAGCTCAGGATATGCTTGTTCGTGGCGACGTGTGTTCTCATGGCAACGGCGAACGCGGCAGTGTCTCGGCACTTCCAGTCGACCCCGGAGTACGTCATCAGCCAGCACAACGTGCACCATCCAATTCTCGCCACCAACGTCCAACGGATCCCCGCTGCAGCCGTGCTACACCGCTACTACCACAGTCCAGCCGAGGAGTCTTATCTCGCAGCGCCGATTTCGCCCCTGGCTACGATTGCGCGGCTTGTGCCGAAGATGAAGCTCGATCTGCCACCGGGCTACACGTCCTTACCGGCGAAAATCGACCCACCGCCTGGTTACCAGCTGTTCCCGAAAAATTCCGGTTACTATATACACTCTGGCACATGAATGAGCTGTACGAGTAAACACTTATTAGTTGTCGATGTGAAACCAAATGGTCAAGGATACGCCCCTTATGTATTCATCGGAGATGTAATCAGTTAATAAGAATATAATTTGAAGTTCGATCGTGTCTGTGTCATTTTTTCCTGTCTTACGTAAATACATGAGCGACGGTGGGAAAGCCGTATAGGGATGATTTCATTTGGTCGATCCCGTGTGTTATTTCATTTACGTCGGAGAGAAAGAAAAAGACTCGCGAGTTGGGCCAAAACGAGCCCGCACAAAAATTAGAACGAGTGAAAAAAAGCTCGATGCCCGCGGCGCAACGGGCTCGCCCCTCGACACACTCCGGGCTGTCTAATTCAAGGTCGAGCGAGCTATATAGCGAGCCGAAGTTTCTCGAGGTCCCTTCGGCTAATTAGACTGGTGCGCGTTGCCAAATGCACCTTTCGCGCGCATCCGAACCGGTTCAATTACACACGTGGCGGCGGCGGCGGCGGCCGAGAAGGTCTCGGTGAAATTCGACTGCGCTCACTTTTCTTCCACGGCCCGACCTTCGCGCCGCTCGACGCCCAGAGGTGGGGCCCGCTCGCGACGGTTATAAAGATCCGGACGCGATCCGACTCGCCGGCATTTGCCCGCACCTGCGATCCGTCGAATTGCGTAAGCTGCTGTGTCTCGGCAGGCTGGCAACGGGATGGCAATCGATTTTCCGGATGTACTGAATTGAATAACGCGTTCGCGTAACACGGAAGCGAGATTCATCTTTTGTAATAAACGCTACTCGGATTCGAATAAAGCCAGAGCTCGGATTTTGGTATAGATATATATGAGGTATAGATATTTTAGATACATTCGGTCGAGTCTTAGCCCGGTGTGTAGGACTGGCTTTGTATTTCTTTTGGACGTCACCTCAATGGCAACGAACATTTTTTCCTTTTACGCGAGCACTCGGCCCAAACTCTCGCCTTGACCCACATAGACAAACATAGACAATGGTAGCGAAATGGAAACTTTGTGTATTTATAAAAATTCATATTTATTCATTGCATACAAGGTGTTTGTACTAAAATCAATTACATATTCTTCAATAGAATATATAGGAAAGAACTTTAAACGATACGAACTACTATACGTGAATACTGCAATAATACTTGATTTACAGTGGATTACAGACTAAAAATTTAAATAATCAATTTGTGATCTTGATAATTTAAATTTATTCTTGTTGGTGCACGTTCTCGTGTTATAACCAAGTCTCGATAAATATTAAAGGATACAATTTCGAGATTGAAAACATAGCCAATATGCAGACTCACAAATATAATCATTATCCAAACTATTTGTAATATGGAGTTTTCGCAAAATCTTTATTCGATATCGATATACGTCAATGTATATGGTACTCGAATAATATACGAAACTCCTTGCGTCTAATTCCCTTCTTAATTAAAGTAAATATTCGTAAACTTCTGATGCTCCGGACTCTAATGTCAAACTCTGGTGTAATCTTAAAAGCAAAACTACAAGTTAAAGATTTTATATTTCCAACGAATCTGTGTAATCCACGCGTAAAGATGACCTATCGACGTTGAATATTTCGAAAGTGAATTCTACGGCGAAGAGAACACGTGTATGCGATTGGAATATATACTCGCGTACAGAGAGGACAGGAGGGATACCTTTGTATACGTTATAGGCAGCTTATAATTTGACGTATGAAACGATTCCATCGAATCGTGCCCTAATAACGTGCAATACGCTCCAATGCAATCCTATTCGACCTTTGTTGATTGGCCAACAATAATAATCTAACCCTTGTACACCACGTGCACGTCGCGGATGAATTGTCTTCACGCGTAGCCAGGGGTTGAGGGGGAGTCCTCCTGAGGCCTCGGGGCCAGCGGCCTCACTGCTGGTAGACGTAGTTGAACGGCGCGTTGGTCAGCGCGTAGCCGTAGCGGCCGATGGCCAGGTGTTTCTGGGGCGCGAGTGGCGGGGCCGGGCCGACGGGCGTCGGCTGGACCACCGGCGCAGGAGCCACGACAGGCGCTGGACCGACCACCTGAGTGCCCGTGGCTAATCCGTGCAGGTACTGCTCGTAGGGATGGTAGGGGTACGGCGCTGGGTAGGGCACGCGCACAGGCGGCGGCCTTGTCACCGAGACAAACGCGTTTGCTGGAGCTGCTGGAACTGAGAACACAAGTACTTGTACACTTGGAAGATTAACTTTGGTCGTAAGGCTCGATGAGTGAGCGCCGATGAGATAGTTTTTGAAGTATTGTTCTTCGGGACTCGAGTTGTTTCAAAAGCTCTTAACGATTTTTCGCGATGAACCGATTCGAAACGATTGGACTGGAGCTATGATTTATTTTATCCTAAATGGATGTCATGTCGTGTAGTTACATCGATGTCCAGCACCCGTCCACCGCAACTCGATTACATCGTTATTGTACGTTGTGAATCATGCCAGTATAGAGCATACAGTTTATTCTGTCTGCGATTTTTGTGGAACAAAAAGAAAGTACTAGTACGAAGGATATGTAGTGTGAAAACTCCAATACGTTACCTGGCTTTATATTTCGTTCATTTATTATTTTTTTAGATAAATATTTTGATTTAATTAATTGACTTTCTAAATAAATCTTGCTTCCTTCTGAACAAGTTTTAACTTCAATTTTGAAAATTTCCATTATAAACACATTATTTAAAACATAGTGGGAACCTGTTCAAAGATATTATTTTCAAAGTTTGATAAGTTTGACGGTTGTTCCTCGTAGAACGCAGAATGAAACGCTTGAAGTGGTTGCAACGAATTTTCGTAATGTGATGCAATATATATTATAGTATGAATGGGATCGTTCATTCCTACACAAATTCAGAGTATGCATCTCGATAGCAAATCACAATAGTGATTAGTTTCAATTCAACGCTTCCAGAATCCGATCAATCAAAATATCCAGAAGATCTTTGAAAACACTAGAAAATAATGTACGTCAGTAGAATGATGACGAGTTTATCCAGCCACCCGAAAATAGTTGGATCTGTTTTGATACTGTAAGTAATAGTTATGTCAGATTAGATATACCAAATCCATAGAGGCCATCGCGACTTTTCGTCACCAGTGCCTTTCGCGAGAGTCGCAAAACTACAATACGCGAGAACAGAGGAGTTGTATGCTTACGGGGAAGAGGCCTGGCTGGCTCGTAGGGCAGCTGTCCGGGTTGCGGGTAGCCAGGCGCAAAGGGATAGTAGGCCGGTGGCCTGGGCTGGGGCGCGGGGGGCCCGGTCGGCGGGGCGACCCCGGGCTCCCTGCGGACGACGGCGTTGAAGCCGTGCACCGGGTCGGCGGTGTAGTCGACGATGCGCCTCGAGCCGTCCGACTCGATGAAGGAGTAGCCGCCGCGGACGACGTCGCCGTCGCGCTCCTCGTGCTGGCTCTTCACGTCGCCGGTGTGCGCGTCCTGCACGTCGTACGAGTAGCTGTACTGGGGCCGCAGGTCCTGGGGGTCGAGCGGCTTGACCGGCACCGGGCCCACAGGCAGCAGAGGCGCCACGCCAGGGGCCAGGGGTGTCGGGGGTAGCGGCGTCGCCGTCGGCACGATCAGAGGCCCATTCGGGGGCCCGTTCACCAGCAGAGCGCTCGACGATGCCAGCAGCACCACCAGGCTTATCAGGCTTTTCTAAAATACGCGCGTTATCTCAATCAGTTCTTGCAAGAGCTTGAGCGTCTTGTTGATGCTGCTGCTTGGGGCAGGGATTTTTCACTGGTTTGGACCTTGGAAAGATACTTGCAAATTACCGAAACTACATAATCGAATTACATACAAAGGGGAGGGGGAGACTTGAAATTGCAGTATCGAGGCTTAAAAAAATTTCCATAATCTCTCAAAATGTGGCAAACACGGCCAAAATTTTATTATAAATTGCTATAATTCAAAATTATTGGAAAAAAAATCTTCAGCTCAATTTTGTAGTACTTTTATCCGATATTGCTTTTTTTTCAAGAAAAATCTGGGATTTACAAAAAATTTATAGAAAAAAAGTGCGTTATTTTGAATCTATTTCATTAATGTAAGCGACTTAAGAATCCAGATTTAACTTTTCAATTATTTATTTTTCTCAAAAAAATGAATACTAATCGTCAATCACACTGCTCCATTTGTTTTAATCAAAAAATGATAATTCGAAACGTGGGAACTCAAAATCAGTCGGCTCATGAGCCTATAATTGAGTAGAACGAATCTTGAAATTTGTCCAAAACTTCCCACGCAATCTTGACATCAGAGATTTTCCTCCAACGTGAAGAGTTGCCATTGCCATGGCACGAGAATAATTCTCACACTCATATTGCTCGTGGCATATATCCGGGCCAGTGTAGAAAATCGCCATAGAACAGTAAAATATTCGAAGCGTCACTGTAATTTTCCCTATCCGAACAAGCGCGGCACATCGTCGTCAGTCACACGAGCACTCGTCCGTATATACAATCACTTTGAAAGAAGAAAGAAAGAAAGGCGAGGGAAAACGCGATATCGAGGATGACAGAGAGTAGCCCTACCAGGAGCAGCAGCATGGCTTGTTATCAGCGCGTCGTCGGGGCGAACAAAACTCTCTAATCCCCGACAAGTGTGTCGGCTCTATTATATACTAGGCTTCCCCACGTGGCCACTCGCCCCCTGGCATCGATCATTGCATTTTTATCCGGCGAGATAACCGCGGGCTACCGCTCACTCGCCGCCCAGAGATATACGACACCCTGCAAAGCGCTACGGCGCAATACTTTTCCGCGGGCGCGCGCACTCGCCGATGTACGCCGCCGCTGCCCCGTAAGTTTCGTAACCGCCCGCCGCTGAATTACGCGCGCCATACCAGCGCGCTGTTTAGATTTAGAGCTTGCGCGAGGCCGCATTGACACGTGGCATCGTTATGACTTTTCGTCGTCTGCAGCCACAGTCGCCTTTTCGCCCTGTATAGTCCTCGCGGTGCAAATCTCAACGAGGAAGTCCCTCGCGATGAGAGAATTTTATTGCCCCTCGGCCAGTAAAAATTACGGAGAAACTCCGAGATCCATCGTAGATTCATCGCTGCCGAATTTGGGACGCGAGTTTTATGTAGTTTCGCGTCGATCCGTCGATACACACGTGTGCACACCGTAGGCAGGTTCGCCTATCTTTCATTCTCCGCGAGACCATTAATTTCCCCCCGACGAGTGGACGAAAAAAAAGGCAAGAAAGAAAAAAAAAGAAATAATAATTATCGTGGAAAGAAATTGGATTACATGGTTTGTCAGGCCCTAGGGCAAAAAAGGTCGCCATCTATCCGTCGTCTGTCCTGCGCAGCCCCCCCCCCGACCGTTCCTTCACGAGTTACAAATTTAATTGACGCGCTCATAAAGATCCGGCTCGAGAGCTGCACGAGGGAAGGGAGGAGAAAAACACGCGAAAAACCCGAGGCTCTTAATCGGCGAGCAATTAGTCGTGCGCGGCCCGATCTGTCGTGTATCAATCCGTGAATCGATTGCCCTCGCCGCGACCCCTCCACTGCCCCCGCGGTCCGATAGGCCGCGGTCGGCTGGGCGCGGAGAGGAAAAGGCGGCTTCCGCGTTCGCGCGGCTGCCTCGCTCGACGCTTCCACGCTTCGGGGCTAATAACAACAGGCGCGACACGCCTGCAATATCCCCGGCCGACTCGCTTTCGCCCACTCGATTTCTGTTTGCCGATCGACGTTTCTTGATTTATTTGTCGGAATTTCGGATTTCTCTCTCTCTTTCTCTCGCCGGGTTCCTCTCGCACGTATACCTACTGTTCGTTAGTCGCAATTTTCGCGCTGTCAGCCAGCGACGTTTATTGGGACTCGTTGAAAGACACTCGTCTGGGAAATCGAAGCGAGCTAGTTTGGAGAGCCTTTCCAGCTAATAAAACTTCGGTTGGAATGAAAAACTGGGAAATTCTTTAGGTATCCTTACAGTATCTTTTCGATTGTCCTTTGAAACTTCGACATGAATCCGATATCCAAAATCAATCAACAGTGCGTTTTGAGGATGGCGAATTATAATACATACAATGCAGTATTAATAGAATCGTTCAAACTCAAACTACTTGGAATCGTTACGAATCTATTGTTCGGGATTATACGGATTTCAATGTACGGAAACTCGTTGTGATTGACGTATGGCCATAATCAGGAAATTGTTCTGAGTTTATTATGAAGGATAAGCTATATCTGCGCTGGATCGTTACATACGCTATGTGGGTACGTATACTTTCGTTGACTTCATAACATCGTTATTTCCCGCAAGTGTCCAATCATATATATATATATATACCCGGGACAATTGTTAATTAACTTGATTGGAATCGGAATTCGCGGGCACGAGGCGGGGTGAAGTAACAGAAAAAAAGAGTCACGCTCGCAGCTATTAGTGATGGCCAAATGATTAACACGCAATAAATCCTTCGGCTCCTAATTGAGCCCTAATCAAGCTAGCCTCGTCCCGGCGGACAGGCGAGCCGGCGGCAAAAAGCTCTCGGATAGAGACGTAGAGCTGGTATATCGAGGCCTTCCCCCCGCGCGCCGCCGCCCCGGAGGGACAGCCGCGTCGGATTGACTTTCCACCCGGGCCGTAATAGTAGCGAGCGGCCGCGCTCGTCGTCTGTCGTCGCCATGCAGCCGTGAGTTGTGGTACCAAGGGCCGATTGCAAAAGCACTGCAGTACGTAATCGCTCGAGCCTTGTGCGTGCGCGCGCATACTTCTTTATCCGCCGACCCTCGGCTCTCCCGACCCGAGCAATTCCTCCGCCGATCAAATGTCCCCGCGATCGTTTCGGCCGATTTTTTGCCGGGCACACACACGAGATTTATCGTCGAGTACGCCGCGTTTGTTTCTTTTTTTCTTTTTTCAATCGATCGAACCGCGTGCCGCGATTCTTTATCCCGCGGCGCGCGCGCTGGTTCTTTGTTCTGATTTTTACCCGAGGCGGAATTTTCTTCTCCCCCGCGGTACAGGCCAGCTGTATTCGAGATTTCCAGAGATAATCCCAGCAGTCTCGGCTGGTAAGGGCCGGTCTTGCCGGGTTCGGCTGTTACCACTGCGAGAATTATACGCTCGGCCCAGAATGAGAATCGATATGAAAATCCGCGCACTCGGAATACATGAATACGTCGAAAAAAGCAATTTGAAATTTTGAGAGACGAGTGTGACGTGTATATGCGTGGGGCGACACTTTGATAAATATTTCATCGGCGGGTGAAATTCGACCTCGTTATAGGCTCGGATACACATAACACTTTGATAAATGTCCAAACCGAGTTGAATGAAAATTCACTTTCGATTTCAAATGCAGCGAGAGGGCGAAGCACATTGAACCAGAGGTGATGTGTATATTATCGCCGAGAGGGTGAACGTCCGTCTCCAGGGCTTACACAACCGGCCGGAGGGGAATGATGCACCGGCGCGCGCGGAGCGGCTCTTCCTCCTCTCGCTCTCTCTCTCTCTCTCTCTCTCTCTCTGGCGGTCAAGGTCGCGCGCGCGCCCGGCACATCATCTCCGCGAGGCCGGCGCGATGCCGCATCTGAATCATCCCGCCGTTGCGAAAAAGCCAGGCCGATGAACCCAGCCCAGGGATATGATGCAGATTTATCGGACGACCCGGTGCGGCGATCAGCACCGATGTACACTCGGGTGCATATAGGAGTGACTGTGCGGTTGGGATACGGATTGTCGTTAATATTGAAACTTCACGGAATCATCGGATGTTTGGGAAATACAAGCAATTTTTCAACGCGAGATGAGAGAAAATTATCAACGATATCACGAGAGCAACAGAATCGCATTCATCCCGTACTCTATATAATTGAAAATGTTAAGAAATTATTCTAAGAGTATTTTCAACTATTTTTCAACCATTTTGAATAGTACAATTTATCTTCAATATCCACATGTTAATTGAATGAATCGTTGACAAATAACAGTAGTTTTGGTTTATTTTTCAGTGAAATTCCACTGTTTATCGATAAAAAATTGGCTGTCCAAAAGATTTAATACTTCACTAATTTTCCAGTAAATATTGACTATTATTCATCAATTATGCAATTAGAGTTATTTTGTTGGAGCCAACAAAACAATCCGTATTCATAGATTATCAAAGTATTGTCTGATTTCGATAACACGTCTCCCGTGGAATAATATATCTGCCGCCAGGACCGTGACTGTATGAAAGTATAACCGTTTATGGAAATGGCCGAAAATCAATCATGAATTTTCAGTAGAGAGTAAAATGGAAGAAGAGAATGAGTACAATCACAAAAATAAAGTCTTGGTTCAAGAAAAAAAGTCGGTTTGACGCTATAGCAAAAAGATTTCCTCTAGAATTGAGACTATATTCTTGATTCTAGAGGAGTCTGTTTAGTACGAGAATAAATCTTCTTGCTATAGCGTCAAACCGATTTTTCTTCTTGAACCAAGACTTTATTTTTGTGAGTGTAGAAGAGAATAAGTAATAAAATAATAAAATAGAAAAATAAATCATATATCTTTTATAATTTTCAATAAGACTCGCCCGCCTCATTTAGTCTAATCCACATAAGCCTTATAAATATCGAGAAAATTAGATACGCACCAAAGAAATTAATTGTTCTAGTTTCCTATACTCGAGTTGACAATTCAATTTGCATACGTATAGAAAACAACGTCTCCACCGCGGCTGTTTATTCGACTTTCGTTCGACATGATGAATTTCGCATATCTCGTCAGTATTTATTTATTCAATCTATGAATGCGAAATTCCCGAGGACGGATAGGTCTTGAAAAATGGCCAGAATCTGTATCCTTTCTTCGCGATCAATATTCGCTCAGATACGTTTGGGATTTGGGGCCGGCGGGCGGTATGACTTTCATTGTCGCGCAACCGCCTATAGACAGGACGTGAAAGTGCTCTCGGCGCTCTCATGAATATTAATGCACCTGCGTGCGCAGAAGCACGAGCCTGCTTTTCATTTATATACTTACACACGATCCCTACCGTTTTTGACACCAAATAACAAGCGATTTTATCTCGTGCTCGTCGATTCAATGCGCATACGTCTATACCACACCCGAGTTTCCTACGGATTTCGGCACTGCACTTCGGCGGCTGGTGAATAACGCGATTGAGGCGATTACATTGGACCTACTTGTACTGCTAAATTCGCGTGTCAATCATCTGGTGCTCTGCATAATTATAGAATGCAGCATCAGCATATTTCGAAAATATATAGAGTTAACGATCTTCAATGTGAGTCAGTTGTGTTATATCAGACGTTTCGCTAGCTAGTTTGCCACCTATTTCAAGTTTATCGTAATACTATAGGTATCAGATTGTGAGCGTCATTAAGCTCATAATAAAGCTCATAATGAATCTGATTCGCTGAATAGCACTAGTTTGCTCAAAAGCATCTATAAATAAATAATAAAAAAAAAAATGAATCTGATTCTTTTGATCGCTTTTTCCTCGCGATACTCAACTGAAATCAACTTCGGACTGATAAATTAACAGAATAAATCATCAACTATAAGACAATCCCTGGTTAATAAATGAATAAATTAACACAATGCATACATCTATAGTGGTCCATTGAATATAGTAAAGATTTTTTGTTACAGCTTTGAAATTAAACTCCGTGAAAATATGTTCTAAGCTCAATCGAAGAAGACATTTTTAACGCGAGTCACGTTGACTGCGTAACATCTCATTTGTCACTGTCACACGAATATTTTTAATGAATTCTAAGCCGACGGCATTTATAACGCTGATAAATGAAGAAACAAAAGATCGACGAACGCGGCTAATAAAAATAAAATCATGATGCATTATTCATCTGCTCTTACGTTTATTCTCTTAATGAGATAGGCGAGCCCGAACGTATGCACCTGTAACCCATATGAAAATGAATCATTTGATAGGTGAAATTGTCCCGGAATGATAGACGCTCGTTTCCCCGTTCCGTATAAAACTAGGAAATTCCTTTTGTCCCTGACTGCTATAAATTAATTGCGATCCCTTGTTCGAGCGAAATTCGCGCCCGCTAAGGACTGACGTTTCTCGGATTATAATAACCGAGTTTATACATATATTTCGTAACGATTCGCCGATTAGCTTCGCAATTCGACTTTCGTGTATAGCAAGGCGTGAAAAGCACGCCGGCGGTCGGCTCGTACACGGGTAATCGAATTAATCACGGGGAATTAGTAGGTCGAGTGGGCGCATCGGTTTTATATTCCGCGTGAGTTTTCCGAGGCGCATGACGGAAGCGCTACACTTACACGAGGGAGCACCAAAACGGGCTTACGCAACGGTGAAAGCCCGAGACGGCCGGCTTGTTAGAAAAAATATTGTCCAACTGGCCCTCGCGCATGTGTGTATACATGTGTATATGTGTATCTTGCGAGATTGTTTCGTCTGCGCGGGATTTTTACACATCAAAGATCGGAGCGAGACACGCCTCCTTGCGTCGCATGGGATCGCATCGAGTGCACTCGGCACTGCAGGCCTTATCCGCCCTCGTATCTCAGGCTTGGATTGTTTCGCGACGATTTCAACTATGATATAATTGCCGGAGTAATTTTTTGACGAGCGCCTAATGTTCTCGTAATTCTTTCATTAGCCCACTCGTGATGGGTAATCTAACGTTTTATATCGTTGCGAGCTCGATTCCTTTCTCTTTCCAAGTCTCTTTCAGGCGTTTTCGCACGATTTTCTCAGAGCAATGAAAACAACGAAAAGAATCGATTTTATCACTCGTATTCAGAAGTGTGGGTATAACTTTTAAATCCCAAAATAAATAGTAACGCAATTTTCCACAATTGCCAGAGGAGAAAAAATTAGATTTTTTTTCTTTCATCCAGAATCAAAACGAAAACTTGGCTCTATCTGAAATTCAATCGACCCGCTTGGATTACAAAGCGAAACGTTCGTTTCTCAGCGAGAATTACGATGGACAATAGTGATTATTCACTCGCACTTTCATCGCGCAGATTTCAGAAGACAAGGAAGTCCAAACTTTCCCGGCCGAGTGTCATCGCGAGTTCGCGGGCCGATCACGTACGCGCACCAGAAGTAATGGGCGATGCGACCCGCAGTCGTCGCATCGCTTGTATAAATACTTTCGTCCACCGTCGGCTGGACATCAGTCTCACTTCCAGCACCTCACAACAACCCAGTGCTTTTTTTCCTCCCTTCGTCCTCGTCGACCAAACCAAGCTAGACGAAAATGGCTGCGAAGGTGATCCTCAATCTTATCATTATCAAGGAACAGGGTGGAATTATCGTTGCCGAATTTGTGAAATAGTGTGTTTTTGTGATAAAAGTTCGTGAAAGAAACCCGTTTTCACCATACGCGTTTCGGGAGTGATTTTCCTGCTTGAATGAGAAAATTGTGTTTCGAAATGAAATATCGCGGCATACGACATGAGTACTGAGAGCGTTGAAGAGAGAAACATTTTTTACATTTGTGCTTTTTATTTCGACATTTTTTTGAAAATTAATCAACTAAATTAGGGCTTTGTTTTGCCTAAAGTTTATAGTTCAGGTGCTTTTTTGATTCCAATAGTTTACATTAGTAGTTAGTACACAATAGTAGTTTTCTACAGCACAAACATGTGCTGCATTGAAGTAACGATGGGTATCTCAAAACATTCTATCGCACATATTGCAAGATATGTTGCGAATTCAAATTACTAACAGTGTAACATAGAATCTAATGGAAATAACTTTTTGTCTTAGGAAAAGCTAACCTTTTCGTACTAGAAATGATTTTGATTTTCTATATCAGTCCATCGCCTTTATAAAACTCAAAGAGAAAACGAAGAATTTAATAATCGTTGTACATAGCTAAATTCTCCAATTTTTCAAGTGAAAATATATGCAAGAGAATAGTACCTTTGTTCGAAAGTTGCTATTTGTATAGCACAACACGAATAGAACGGTCGGTATCGGTAAATTTCTCGGTAACAGTCGGTACATCCGGTACTCGCCGGTCGGTAAAAGAGGTCGGCACATCTCATAACATACCAACCGTCGGTAAACAATTGAAACACTGCCAATTCACGACTTTAACCGAACGCTATCACCCACAGATCACCCTCGTCATCGTCGCCACCCTGGCCTTCGCTCATGCTCACGTCGTCCCAGCCCCAGTGGGTCTGGCCCCGGTGCCAGTGTTCACCAAGGTCGACGACTACGACCCCCACCCGCATTACACCTACGCGTACGACGTGCAGGACGCGATAACAGGCGACTCCAAGGCGCAGTACGAGACGCGCAACGGTGACGTCGTCCAGGGCAGCTATTCGCTGATCGAGGCCGACGGCACGAGACGAGTGGTCGAGTACACGGCTGACCCCATCAACGGCTTCAACGCCGTCGTGCACAGGGAGCCCGCAATCATCAAAGCAGCCTTGCCCCCGGTCGCGCCGGTGATTCCCGCCCCGGTACCCGCAGTTTTCCCGGCACCTGTGCCTGCCCCGGGACACGCAGTTTTCCCACCACCTGTGCATGCAGCCGTGGGGCCCGCCGTCAATGTTCATCATCCGCACTACCTCCACCACTGACCAGCGAACTCGCGTGAATACTGCAGCCTTAGCCGCTTAGCTCCCTAGTCAGACGCGATTGTTATGTATTTTTATGTTTTGTGTGTATGGATTTCGTGGCTATTTTTGTACACGCATCGGCGCTCGACGCCGATCATTCCTGTAACCTCTATGTAATCGACTATTAAACTTTTTATACAAACGAATACATACGATTTTCTCAATGTTCTTTATTTTACACTGCTTTTCCCCATCCATGATCGACCTAATCTGTGATGCTACCTTATTCGATTTTACATCTTTATGAAAAGTTCAATGCGATCGAATAAAATTTGAAACATTTGATCGCCAGTGACATTCCCTGAAACTGGCTAAATAAATTAATATACAAGTTTCAACAAAAGCAATTGATTGCATTGTATATAGAAAGTAACATAAGACAAACATTATTGCTGAAATTTTGTTGAATGATCTTTGAAATCGACGAATTCTTGAGTTTCTGGCATCGAGTGAAAAATCCACGTGTTCTACACGCGCTCATTCACAGTTAAAGTTTACGAGAAAACAATCGTCCGAGCAAAAATCGAACACAGCCTTGTAAATGCAAATCCGCGAATGCGGCTTGCAACTAAAGGGAGCATACGTGAGCCCGCGGCAAAGCGGGACGATGAAAAGGTTGCATTCGAGCCGAAAGAGTTGGCAAATAGCGGCACGCGTGTGTCCCGAGCTTCTCTCCATGCAGCAACTAAAAATCGTGCCGGGCATTTTCGCGAAACGGCCATTGGGCAATGGGTCGCTCGCGCTCGCATCCAGAATCGTCGTCGAGCGGCGACTTGACATTGAACCGTCGCCCCGCCGATGCCTTATTTCAATCGCACTCGCGCGCGCACTTGAGTCGGCTATTCCCCGCGTGTAATATCACTTTCACTCGCGCTTGTCATACACGCGTTGTTTACCTGCAGACGCGCAATTATTTCTTACTGCACACTCGCGCTCCAGATAACCCGCAACTGTACTGCTCGGTGATGTGGCTTGATTGAATGATTGATTCTTAGATCAATTCAATCGCCGAGTATACGTTTTTTATAGGCCGTGGTTTTTATAGGTACTCGGACAATCTGTACAGCAATATTCTCTCGAAAGATTGCAGTAAAAAAGACAACTGCATTTTTGTATGAACTGTATGAAGGTTGATTAGTGATTGAGTGGAAGTGCAGTTTATTTTCCACGGAATAAAAGTGAATTTTGACTTTTATTCCGTGCCCGAAGCCCCAATAATTCAGTTTCAGTCTTTGATGTAAAAATGTTTGCTATCAAAACTCATGAGACAAATGTGAAAATTCACTTTTTCGTGGAAAATTAACTGGAACTTCAAATAATTACTCATATTGCAGCTGCAGTTAATTTATATTCATGCAGTGAAGTGTCACTGTAAGCGTTCAAAAGAGTACAAAAATTGCTAATGATTCATGAATAGCTGGGAAAATCGAAGTGTTAGACTGTATGGTTAGCGGAACCATTTGCGTACATAAAAATCCTATATACTCAATTGTGATGATTGGTGACCCAAATTTAGACCTTCATCCACTTATTAGTTTCACTTTGGATATTAGCAAAGCTAAATTTGTAGCATTATGAATTAATAACCGTTGATTTCATGTTTCTATAGAAAAGTAAAATAAAGATTAGAAATTAATTATATACTGACTGAAATATTATTGATAATAATTATAATAATGATAAATTAATATTAATATATTGTTAAGTCCAATCATACTCGATTGTACAGAATAGATTTTTAAATTGCAGTAGTTGATTTTAAACTGTAACATTATACTGTCTCAAACCAATTGAAATTCTTCCAAGGACCATCGAGACTTTCTACAAACTACTTTGACTCTTTTGCATTTTTATTGATTTTTTTTTCTTTCAAACTGAGTACAACGTTCATGATTTATTTCTACAGGCATAGTAAAAGTTAACTGTGAGTGTTCGTGTTACCTAAAATATTCATTGTAGTATGTTTTTGTTTGCGTTTCGCAATACGTGAAATTGACTTCTTGAATCGTTGACCTCACTCTTACTTATTCTATTTGAAGCTCCTTACTAAGTACTGCCTTAAAATAAGAAAAATATCAACTCAAAGGTACACGTTAAATTTCAAAAGACTACTTGTCATCAAAAACTGCATGATAAACTTTGATTAAAAAGAAAGTATGGAATGTAATAGAAGAACTCATTATTGGCATGTACGATTGGAAATATGCAAAATAAGCTGTGTCTACCTGCAATACGGAATGAGAAATTTGTGATGAATTTTAAGCGACGCATAGTTCAAAGATGGAAAAAGCTAGAAAATCTTAATTTAGACGAATTGAGAATTCATCCATACCTATACATATTGATGAAAAGCCGTTTTGACTCTCTGGTTCACTCGGAAAAATAGTCAAACGGAAGTTCACTGACGAAGATCTCGAAACACCATTTGATTCAGTAAATATCGAATGCAATTCAAAGTCACTAGTACCTCTAACTCAAAGGGAAATATACCAAGTGAACCAAGATACATCGACTCTTGGAGATCCTACCGAAGCAGTTTATTTTAATCCTACTTACTATGGCAAAAAAGGTGATCCCCGCACGAGTGTACAATCGCGCAACTAACGTATGATTGAAGAATCGTTTTTTGCACAGGTATTGGTCACTAGTTTTCCTTCAACGACTCGGATTTTGACGCACGCTCGAAGGGTGCAAGCAGAATCGCACTTTTCGTACACCGTTAGAGAAGCTTGTCGACATGACAGAGCTTCCTCTGTACAAAGTATCAAACATCGGTTGGTCACCATTTTTACGAGTACACAGATTAATGATAATAAAACAAACCCAAACGTTTACTTCCTGCCTCAATCGTCCTAATCCTCGATAGAATCATCGCATCTTCGGGCTAACGAGATTCTCAACGTGTTTAACCGTCCGACCGGTGTATCCTTGATCCTGCCCGACCCGAATCGATCTCGGGCGTGACAGGGTCATCCCTAAGGTTTTCTCGGAGCATCTGGACAGACGCGCGCACAAACACACATAGGACGGGCTCGATCGGTTTTCGAGTCGCGTATTGGGTGCGCGGGTTCGCGCAACACGTCGCTCGTCGTTTGCCGCGGACGTTTGCCAGGGCCACCCGCGCAATTCGCCCGACACGCGCGTGGTGAGGTCGTCGCGAGCGCCGAAATCGGTGGAGCAGCCGAGGTGGGGGCGGATAGATCCTCTACTCGCGCGAGCCCGTATAGACTTGCACGCGGGGGCCTATGTGTCCCACGCGACGCGCATCCCGAGTATAAAACAGCCCACGATCTCACCCCGAGTCATCAGTTCTCCAGTTGATCCTCTCGTGGACAAACATGGCTTGCAAGGTAGGCTCCCAGGCTTGGCGCACGGCACCGGCATTCAATTATTCATATACTCTACCGATGTCTCGTTCAGATACGAGACAATATCCAATTTGACTCGCGACACTCGACAATCCGATAACCACTTGGCGCGAGGTATAGTTGGGCCCTGTAGACAAAAGACAACAGCTACCGCAAATCGAGTCTCGGACGGTTTTTCATTCGATACAATAGAGAGATTATCCCGATTGCGATCTGTACGTTGGTCCATGCTAACAGCTTTTCAAAAAAACCATGTATCAACTCGCACTTGTGAGTCTTTGCAAACTAATCGAGAAAATGTGTGTCCTACGCAGTTGATAGTCGTCCTGGGGTGGTTGGCTGTGGCCAAAGCTGGCAGCCTGACGAGGGTCGTGCCAGTGGCGTCGGTGGCTCAGCCGGTGTTGGCCCAGCAGTACGCAACGGTGCCAGTCGCGGCCAAGCTCGAGGACTACGACGCCCACCCCCGCTACAGCTTCTCCTACGACGTGCAGGACTCGCTCACCGGCGACTCCAAGGCCCAGTACGAGACGCGCGACGGTGACGTCGTCCAGGGCAGCTACTCGCTGATCGAGGCCGACGGCTCGAGGCGGGTGGTCGACTACACGGCCGACCCGGTGAACGGCTTCAACGCCGTCGTGCACAAGGAGCCCGCGGCCTTGGCCGTCGCCGCCCCGGTCAACACCGTCGCGGTGCAGAGAGAGCCGGCGGTGGCGGTCGCCTCCCCGGCCGTCGTCCCGGAGGTCGAGCTGCTGCCCGGCGTCGCGGCTGCTGGCCCGGTGTCGGTGGCTCCCTCGAGGCCCTCCCGGCCTCAGCCTCCCCAGGTGTCCACCTCCGGGCCCGACTCCGAGTTCGAGGTCCTCGACACCCGCTCGGGCCCTCTCACCCAGCAGGACCAAACCCCCGACAGGCTCCGAGCTGCCCCCCAACAGCAACGGCAACAGCAGCAGCAGCAGCAACAACAGCAACAGCAACAACAGCAACAGCAGCAGGAGGATGAAGAGCACGCGAAGAACGGCAGGATCCAGCAGCAGCAGCAAACTGTGGCCAGGGCCGTCGCCGCCCCTGTGCTGCAGAGGTTCGTCGCCGGACCAAGTTACAACCTCGGCTACCCGGCCTACACCTCCGCTTACAGCTCGCCCCTAGCCTACGCCGCCCCCGTTCCTGGCGGCGCCTACACCTACACCTCCGTCGTCTGAGACCGGCACACCTGTTGTCATTTCCATTCGGCATTCGTCCTTCTCTTGCTCCTTCTCTCCTGTGCCCAGCCGGGGGGATCACTTTCCACCGGGTCTCTGTAATTTTAACTGTTTGCCACTCTGTGTACGGTTGTGATAATAAATCCTAAGCCTACGTTTGAAATTTACTCCTAGTTTGGTTTTATTCAATGGTTATGCTACCCCGATTTGTTTGGTATGTGTTCGCATTAATAATCGCTCGTTGACTTATTTGAAATTTTATAAAATAGTTGATTTCGAACAACTTTTGAGAAAATTGGATGTTTGTCCAGAAAATTAATGCTATTGACAACTCAATGTGAATTCATATTTTATTCGATAAATATACTTATTTTCATACGAATGAATATTTGAAATAAAGCTTAAAGTATCAGGAGCATAAAATCAACAAGAATTTAAGACGGTCAAATAATAAAATGAAATTTTATATAATATTCACATCTTATATGCAGATAATTTACCGACGTCACTGGTTACAATTCGAGTATGCATATTACGATCAAGGTTTGTTTTCATTGACTACTGTTATCCTTAACGGATATCAACACTCGAATTATGTATTCCTTACTTTACCGACCTCATCAGATACACCACAACACCAACGGATATATCCTTCACTTTCCCTTGAATACTCGATATTACCGTTTCATCCGATACTCAGTCGTTCACGTAATCAACGCATGCTCAGGAGCTCACGTGATCGAGATGAAATAAGTAAATCAAAATATATACTTCAATTAAAAATTGGTCAATCATCCAAAATGTTGTTGACGTATTGCGATTCCATGATTCGGCTTACAAACGAAAGCAACCAGGACTTTTTCGTCTCTGCCCTCTTAATTGAGTTTAATGCTCGTACAGTTCAAGCAAAACGATCATCAGGATTAAAAAAGAATTATTTGATGGGACAAAACGTGCTGCTGACATTTTACGAATGAAATCGATTAAAATAAAGTAGGTTTCCCGAGTACTTGACAGTTTTGTGCAATTTGGAACACTGAACGGTACTTACGTAAAACGTATGCACAGCATTGAAATTGCGTTGAATATTCCTGATTATATTAAATATGGATTCATTGTATTTGCTATCGGGTTTTTCGGTATTAACGAATGCAAAGTATTACAAAGAAATCGAAGTGACCGTAGCATATTAATTTTCGAGCGTGAGATTATAATTAAGTATATCATTTGCTCGCACACCAAAATTGTTTTGATACCGTCTAATAACAAACAGGAGAAAACTCGATACGTCAAATATTATAGACAACTGATGAAATACGTGGCTCAATCGCGTTCGATCATACAAATTCATCGATTTCTAATACGGATAAACAGGCAAGAATATACAATTCAGTCGATTTATACAAACTGGGTTATTTATTGACGAATGAAAAACTCCATTCGCGAAACCTCAATGGAGCGACACCAATTATAAGACGATTGTGATCGAGACCCGCCTGTATATATCACGGCTCGATATAGGTGCATACAATAAATCTGATGAGGGTGAGCGAAATCGTAGCCGACGACGACGATGCGACGCGTATCGATAATTGTCCGTTAAACGTTAGCCCAACGAGCAAAAGCGCACCGCGGGTCAATAAGTCAATTGTGTCCGATCAATATTCCCGATCAGCCGGACCGGCCGATGGCGTACACGCGCATATAACCGCGGCCCGCGAGCCGCTCAAAAATTGCCCAACCGATTTTTCGGACCCGCGCATATATATGCGTATATGCACGCGTGCTCGCGCGCATTCCGATTCTGCCCCGGCATAATACATTATATATATATATATATATATATATATATATATATATATATATATATATATATATATGCATATACATAAGCCAACGCCCGTCGTTGCATATACCCGGGCCTCACAAAAGCTCGCGAGCAATGTGACATAACCCGCCGACTCGTGTGTGCGTATGTGTGTACGCCGCTGTCGGGCAGTTTCAAGAGCAGTGCGCGCGATCGGAATCGGTAAGATCCGAGGCGCGAGAAGCCCATATGTATACCGCGGCTGCGTAATCGCACGCTTTTTGATATTCCTCGGACGGACGCGCCGTGTGCTCTACTATGAGTGTATATATGGAAATTGCCCAAACTCTCGCGTGTATATGCTTGCTTATGACACGACAAGTTTTCGGAACACGCGCGCATATTCGAAAGGAATGCGGAGATCGATCCTATATCCATTAGTGGGTTTCGCGGCGTTATGCGTATCGTATATGTATTTTGAGAAAATCGTCGAATGAACTAGTGCAAATTGAGCGAGTGATCAAAGACAAGGTTACCGTTTGGAGGGATTACCATACGATACACCGGTGCATGGATGTTGAATCAAGACTTGAAATACGATTTTTCTCGAATAGTACGATAGGATTACTGAACTTCCTCATGTGTGGTAAAAATATTGCTTGAATAACTATAGCTATAGCTATAGTATAGAGGCCGGAGCGAATGTCGTATGATAAAATGTGAGAGGAGCCAATTTCATAACGGAATTGTTGTTTATATAGTGTCATAAAGTTAGTAAACGATCGTTTTCTCATGAAATCGCCCAACTGCGCAACGGAGCCACGAACTCTCATTCCGAAGCTATTCCCTATAGATATCTTCGAGCAGCTCGAGATTCTGTTCGATACAGGGTAGTGAATGAACAAGGCGACTATTATGATTGATTATCCAACGGGTCGCTGAAGTTTATTAACAAAGAGACATGCTCCAGTCTATGTACAGAGGGTTACATCGAATAAAGTGTCGGGGTAATAAAACGAGGATAACAGGACGCGGAGGTGGCGGGTCGGCTCTCAGACGGCGTAGGCTGCGACGGCCACCTGAGGCGCCGCGAGTCTCGTGGCGACGGCCCTGGGCAGCGTGTACGTCTGGTAGACTGGCGCGGCAGCGACGGTCCTGGCGACCAGCGGAGCCGAGTAGACAGGAGCCGGGGCCGCGGCGACGGTTCTCACAACGGGCGCAGCCACGCTCCTGTACACCGGGGCGGCGGGGGCGAGGCTCCTGGCGACCAGCGGGGCCGAGTAGACCGGGGCCGGGGCCGCGGCGACGGTCCTAGCCACCAGCGGGGCCGAGACGACCGGCGCGATGGTCCTGGGGACGACCGCCGGGGCGACCGCGACCGCCGGCTCGCGGTTCACCACCGCGTTGAAGCCGTTCACCGAGTCGGCCGTGTAGTCGACGATGCGCCTCGTGCCGTCGGCCTCGATCAGCGAGTAGCTGCCCTGGACGACGTCGCCGTTGCGCGTCTCGTACTGGGCCTTAGAGTCGCCGGTCAGCGCGTCCTGGACGTCGTACGCGAAGCTGTACTGAGGGTTGGGGTCGTACTCCTCGAGCTTGGCGAGGACCGGTGCGGGCGCCGCTACCGGCACTACTCCTGCTTGGATGGCGCTGAAGCCAGCGGCGAGGCAGAGGAGCGTCAGAGTCTGCGAACCAAGAAAATTTGGGTTTACAGACGTTTTCAGATATATACTCACGTTCGATCTTGGAACTTTGTACAACGAGCGATTGCGTTTTTACAGTCTCGAGCAAAGTTCTCCACGAGTGACAAGAGTATTCCACGTTGACGATTCCGTAGCCGATCGAGCGATTATATTTAAATATCTACTACCTGCTTGTTGTAAGATTCTCAAGTATACTTGGCGAGAAAAAATATTGGGAAATTTACTATTTTCTTGCTGGTCTACAGGGTTTCCATGACACTTTTAACAGTAACATTTGGAAAACACGAATAACTAGATAATTATTAATTTTAACTATTATAAACATTTTTTTTCAATCCGAGCAATCCTTGCAATACACGGAAAGTACGGAAAAGTTGAAACTCAAAAGTGGCTCTTGTCTTCCGATCGGGTGCACTCCGGCATATACACTGTACTTATACTTGTCGAGGGAGTACCTTGCAAGCCATGTCGACTGGATTGATTGGACTGTGGGCGGTTGGTGGCGAAAAGCTGATCTGTAGCTGGCGATCGAGCTGCGAGGAGGAGACTGATGCCAGCCGAGCGTGGGCCGGGGCTTTTATCGCGCGACGATGAGCCAACGCTTCGGATGATCGAGGATGCGCCGCGCACACCGCAATTGCGCACTCGCGCAAGGGTAGTTGGCTAAGGTCGAGCGAGCTCGAGCCGCGCAGGCCGAGCGACGCAAGGTCAAGTTGGCGATTTTCGCTATTGCGCGACCAGCTTCTAGCCGCGATACTAATGCACAATAATTTCGCTTTCTTCGGCCCCCACCCCCTTCCACCGAACACCTGCCGATTCGTTTGGCTCGTCACGGCGCTCCGATTTGCACACGGAACTACCGAGTTGATGGGAGTCGTTGTTATACGATCGAATGGAGAGAAGGAGAGCTTCTTTGGGTACAATTGTTCCCAAAAGAAAAATCAAGGGCTCGTTTACTTGGAAACTCAGAAACCCCTGGGTTCAAGTGGAACAAATAAACGACTCGGGAAAAAATGTTTACTGTTACTCTCACCACGATTTTCTATTCGATACACTCAGATTTTCAAATGGTCGCTTATCGATCGAGAAAGAAAGAGAGAGAGAGAGGGAGAGCGCAGTCGGTGGAAGCAAACGGTATCAATAATTGTCATTCATATTCCCTGTAGCCATCTAATCAACGAGATATGGTTCAAGTCACATCTGCTTAGCAGAAAAATAAAACCAATAGAAAGAAGAAGAAGATTTACGCGTACACATGCATGATGTCACGCAGTACACGCATAGGAAAGAGAGTGGAAAAGTAAAAATAGGCCTCAAGTATTCGATCATAGTAAAATATTTGGCATTTTCTAGACATTGGATTTAAAATGTACAGTAGACCATCATCGACTTCACTGCAATTTTTCCTAATGCCACAAATAATGGACGAGAGGTGAAGGTCCCGTTGGAATACTAAAATTCTACTATTTTTTAATAGAAAAAAATTCACTTCCTAAAACAGTAGAAAATTTACTATTTTAGATTTAGAGAGTATGCAACATGTGCGGTTAATTTATTTTCCCGCATCAGTGCGAGAAAATAGTGCGAGAAATTAAAAAGTTATGAATGCATTGCGAGAAAGATATAAAATTTACGGTCATCGTATTACAAAGCCACGTATTAATTTTAGATTCTTGGGGATTCTGCCTAGCAGAGAGACCAATGCATTTCTATATACATATATATGTATGCATTATGATATTTCTCTCATTATAGTTCTAAAACAAAATACCCACAAAAATTTCTGCCCCCTGCACCCCCACCAGGGCTGCGCCCCTGGACCCGCTCTTTCCCTTCGCCTCCTCGTACTCCTCCCGGGCGAATCGCATACTAGATTTTTTATTACTGTGTGCAAAAAAGTTTATCTTCGGACGTTGTTTTTCCACGCACGGGATTTTGATTTGAATTCTATTCGTGAAATATGAGTGCAATTTTGATTAAAATTCCATTTGCATTGTTTTTTGATCGATTTAAAGCGAATAGCTTCGCGCGCTCGACATCCCCGTGGTCGCACGTAAAAAGTCACAATATCAAACGACTACTCGGGTCCATCCCATCCGAGGCAAACGGATAAATTCCGCAACGTTTAAATGAACACATCAGCAATGTTTGCATTTTATCGAGCCATCAACAGTCGTGAAAAAAAAAAAATAATTCACCCAACGCAGCATCCGAGTCACGAGAGGAAATGCATATACATATAAGTATATATATGTATACGCGAGTGAAATTGATCGCGACAGCTCTTGAACCGCGGTCGAGTCCGGTGACCTTGGGCTCGTCCTTTGCAGCTCTCTCCGTCTGTTCGAGGCGGTGACTCGGGCCCTTTTACCGCGCGTGACCGATCGAAAGTCCACCGCGACGCTGATTCAGCGCTATCTCCCTCGGATTTATCAATGCGTTGATATACGTATACGACGCTTTTTGCATTAATGCACTCACGTCGCTTTCGATTATGTGCGCGAGTTTCCGCGTGGGCGGCACTTTTTCCTGGCCGTTCGTCTCGGAGATACTCTCTCGTGCCCCCTCACGTATGTTATTGTGCTTTTGCACGCGCTGATGCAATTTCCATGGGTTGCATATCGATTACGTTTTTTTGCGTGCGACGAACATGAGAAGGATCCTGAATTGCGCTCTCCTGATTGATCGAGGTACAAACCCTGGGATGATTTGATTTCCGAAGTCGTGAGAATAAATTTCCTCTTTCGATACTGTCTTATTTGAATCTATATTTATAATAAGTATCCAACTCAACCGGGGTTTGCTATAATTTCAACCCTCTCATAGTCAAATTCTTCCGGAGAGTTTGTCAGTGTTGTTCATGTCGCCATTGCTAAGAGTAAGTATTGATGCTTTGAAAAATAATTACTACTGATTTTTAATTTTCTTTCCATTCAAGTTTCAAATGATAATTATTACAGTCAGGGTTAGTTTTCGATTCGGATATTTTTACTTCGTTTTTATGTGCTTTAAAACATATGTATGAACATACACGTATGTGTTTTTTGATGTTGTATTACTGTCATAGCGTAATTTCAAAGCATACATGTGAAATCCCAACTCAAGAAAAAATGTCGCTTCACAAGTATACTGATTTTTCATTATTTTTTTTTTTTAAATTTTTGCACGTTTTGAGAGGGTATAAGAGGCGTGCAACCTTCGGTACCGCTATTTTCATGAAACGGTCGTCAGATATATTAAATATAGAGACACTTTTTTCGCAGGATCGTTAGATCGCAAATAACAGGCTATCTCCAGATGACCCAGATGAAAAGTTGGAGAATTCCTCGGCAACCTAGTGGAATGTTGAGGAATGATCCTACCCACAATTGGAGAAATCGGCAAAAATCGAACGTCACACCGACGAGAAGCCTCGCGAAACGATCGTCGAATAGAAGACCGGCATAAACAGCCGAGATCTGGGAAATTCCTGCGTCGCATCGCGCAATTCCGCGGACCGTTTGGAGCGATGCTGAATTTCGGTAAATTGGTATGCAGCGAGGCGCGCGCGCGTGGCTATCGCGCCTCAAAATACCAATTGCCCGAGGCGTTGCCTAACGCTTCTCGCGGAGGATGCGCTCTGTATTTCACGACGGCCACTACTCCGTACACTATATAAGCTCGGCTGCCTACTTGGATGATCCGTAGTCTTGATAAGTTTTTCGTTCGCTCGACTCTTCGAGTCGAGACGTTTTCTCGTATCGTATCTTTTTTCGAAAATCGTTTCGCAAAACAGTATTTTGCAATTTGAATTCATGCACATACATGGATAATAACGAAATTTTTCTTCGTCGCGCGTCTTATCGGATATATAAAGCATTGAAAATATGTGAATATTCACTTTAGGCATGATTAGCTCTGTTCTTTCGTCTTTATAACAAACGCGAATTCGCTAACGTAGGAAATTTTCGAAGCCTATTATATATATTCGTATATATAGTTAGATCTGGATATTTTTTGACGGATCGCGATGCTGAAAAGCAAAAAGAAACGAAAGTAACAGCTAGTACTCCAATCCGACCGAATGTTCTGGTAAGCGGGACGAAATTTTGAAACGTCACTGGTTGTGGAAAGAATTCCTTCGCTTTCCCAAAAATGCACATGATACACGCACACACACACACACACACAGAAATGAAATTTCGTCACGCGTCCTCTTACGGCGGCCGGCGAGAACGTATGCGTACGAGCATTGTCGTATCAATCAGTCAAGGCTGTACACAAAAACACTCGCCATTAAACGACGTACTCATTTGCGCTTTCTACCGTTACCAAAATTAGTTTCCAGAAATCGGGAGAGAACACCGTCGTTCGCGTATACACTCACGCGATTATTCTTTTCGAGTAGCTTATTACGTGCGGCCAACACAGGTTCGCAAAATCGTGAGTATATGGATATATAGTTATTAAACACCGGAAAATTGGCTCGTCGCTTCGTACGTACAGGTATTGCAGAGTCTCGTCGGTAATTCATGTATATCAATCAATACGAATATATACCATTCGCGTGATTAATTACACAAGTGGGCCGCTCAGTGACTGCGTCGGTGTAACCGTTGCATAACGATATAATGTATGTTAAAGTTTTTCAACGCTAATCTAAAAACGAACACGACGAACCTATTGGTCTCGATTGGTCCGATCGGCAAACGCAATCGGGCATACTATAACGACACTCGACGTAGATATATACGGACAACGACCAAACTGCTCAAAAACACGCATAAATTCGCGATATAGGAAGGAGTCGGCCACCCTACACGAGTTACACATATGCGGCAAAAAGAGCAGCATGAAGATGTCAAGCCGAACAGCCCGATATATATATCGATTACGCAGATCAGCCCAAAGGAGAGGAAAAAAAATAACGCGTATGTGCAGCCGCGTATACGTATACATACCGGCGCGCACTCGTTGTTTTGACGTTGCGCAATACCGTTACGCCGGGCCTGCTGCGCGCGGCCTTACGAAAGTCATGCGCGAGCGCGGACAATGCGTAATCGGGACCGACCTTCGGCTACGCGGGCCACCTTCCTAATGAGCTGGCCGAAAGCCCGACACGCTCGAGGGTGCCGATGCATCTCGGGGCCCTTATCTCCTTTACTCGATTTACTCGGCACGTCGTCATTCCCGGAGGGACGCAAACGTAAATAAATTTCTCGCGTTGCCCGGGTCAGTAGCTCTGCTATGGGATACACATGATAAATCGAAAAACCTCGGTCGCCGATCCACTGAGAACAATGGATACGTTTGTGGATTTTGAAATTGTCGCGCAACCTTAGGGCATTGTTGACTGCAGTACTTTGGGCTTCATTTTTTCACCAATGCGTTTCATCATTGTCCCGATACTCTTATTCACGTGTGACCTTTTAACTGTAGTCAACCAGAAATCACGGAAAAAGTGTGTAATTCCCGCTTTGAGAGAGAAAGAGAGAGCGATAAAAAATAAGGTGGAGTGCGTACGTACACGTTCTATGGCGAGGATCAAGTCACGTTTCGTTACTGAATTTCCTTCGAGCATTGGATTCCGACAAATTTTTAAGTCTTATCGACTTGAAGGGATTATTCAAACAAATTAGCATAAATCCATTCCCCTGGCATAATCATTTGAATGCTATATTTAATATCTGATGACCAGGTTAGTTTGATCATTTTTGGAAACTTATAAAATCATTTTCATGTGGGAAAAATTCAAAATTTGAAAATATTTGAAACAAATTCTATACTAATCGGTGATTTGGAGATCACTCAAGCGTTAAACCTGCGGAAAGATTGTGATCGTACTTTTACGAAACTTGCTTTTCAATTTCGATATAAAAGCGGCCTTATTATCTCACACGATCACATATGTATGTGACTGCTTACGATGACCTTCGAAGATTGAAAAAGTTCAATGTTTTATGCCCGAATTCATAATCCCACTTTAATTTTATTCGGACATTGGCCTTTCTAAACTCGACGATCGATTGTTCGTATTGATTATTCTAGAAGTGTTCTATTCATTGCATCGTTTGTAACAAAATTTTTAATATTCAAGAAAAATGATCAAATACGCAATTTACAATTGCGTAATAAAACGCATAATATAATACACATTTTGAATCTGCTTACATGTTTTAACTTGTAATAAAAAAATTTACTTCCGATAGTAAAGAGATAATAGTAGTATAGATAGACTAAGATAATAGTAGTATAGACTTGCAGAAAGAAAAGTTCATAAAAAATAGCCCTTACAATGTCTGGTTGAAAGTGACATTAACTACTAGTGGAAACTCGGGCGATTCGCAAGTAGTTAGTATACGGATTAGGTAAGCCGTCGAATTAGAAAAGCAAATAGTATTTATTCCATAATACAGATCAACATATTGACCGTTTTATTGAGGTTTCCCAATCAGTAGATAATTATGCACGGTTACATTATACTTTTCGGGAGATCTGAAAATTCTATGATTCACTTAGATGGATTATGAATACTTCAAGAAAAGGGATCAGTTGAATAGCGATAATTAATGTTACAGCTCAAAACATATACCTTTTTTTCAAACAAATTGTATAATTGTCTCGAAGAACAGTGAATCGTAAAGCTCGCAATTCAAATTATTATTAAGTTAAAACAGTTGTAATTTTCATTACTTGTTACTTTGCATTACTTGTTCATTTATCGTTAACTCAGAATAATTGTGAAATTATTTTCAATGACTGATCAATATATCATGGAAACATAACATTAATTATCACCTGACATTCTCATTGTCAGTATTTTCTCAAGATGTAATGGAATTGTTTCTCATCTGATCCAACTTTATAATTTTCAAGACACCCTTTAAATATCATTCGTATGAGTTTCGTCGATATTACGTTTGCAAAAATAATATTCAATCCTGATTATTCTTTCAATTTCTACCATTTATAATTTATAAAAATTGAGTTGCGTTGAAGCAAGGGCAAGAATCGTGGCATCATTAACAAAAATGAAAACGTATTGATTGACTCGCGACATGGCACCTGGGTCGAATCGAATTGCGGTATTGAAATTGCAAATATCCCAGCACAGAAATAATTACTTGTATTGATTTCGGCAGAGTCATTTACTTGCATCAACGAGAACAGATTCATCAATAACGAATATGCAGATATACTTGAAAGGACAAACGTTGCACCACTCACGAGAGTTCGATGGTGGTTTGCAACTTCAATAACTGCATTTGAGAATCTATGGAATTAATGAGGATGGATTTATCTTGCAATTTCTCGTTGTTAATAGATTGACGGTCATATTTGTATATTCAAAATTATCAAAATATAATCATATTTCCCCGTAACTTTTGGGTGCCTTTGCCCATACTGCCGTAAGAATATGATGAATTTCCAACAGGCTGATCCATCGCTCCGATCTTGGAAATATATAAATCAAAATCCCGATGTCTTTAATGATCGCAAGGAAAAATTCGCACCGATAGTTTTGACAGGGTGAAGGATGAAATACTGGACGTCCGACGCATCGGACAGTGCAGGTGATTAAAAGATCCTCAGAGTGACGAGTGTGCGAATGATTGTGGCCCGTCGATCGGGCCTCACACGAGTGCCGGGCCAGCTGCGTCGGATTACTCAATCGGCGAGGCCAGGGGGGATTTGCTAGTGAAATCGGAGCGGCATTGTGCGAAGTGGACCGGCTCGCTCGGGAGAAGGAAAATATTTGGGCGGGCCGGAGGGTAGGGGCCGCGGCCTGGTCCGTTCCTTCCTCTCGAGCGCGCTGCTCGTTTTTCGGGGGCCTTAGCTTGCGACACGATTTTGCTCATATGGGTATATAAGCTCTAACGCCGCTGGCTACTACATCAGTCTCGCTTGCAGCATTGCCCGCAGCTATATCCCTCACAGCCCAGACATGGCCTTTAAGGTGAGTCCCGGGGGTAGTGGTGGCATCCCCGACGCGCCTCCAGCTCACTTCGCCTTGTGGCGCAGACTCGGATTTCTGCCAGTGATACCCGCGAAACGGGATTCTAGTCAATTTTTATTCTTTTTTTTATTGGGGGGTTTTTCATCGAAATACGTATCGGAACGTCGGGTTTAGTTTGGACACGGGAGAGATAAAACTGCGGTTCGAGATCGATTTTGAATCGATTTTGAAGCACATACTGTTTGTCGAGAATTTAATTTTTACCATTTGTATATTTTGACGGTTCGAGAAATAGTTAAGACCAACAGAAAGTCACGATAAAAATATCTATTTGGGGATGGTTTTTAGAGAACTTGCATATTTTTTCATCCATATAGCTTCAGTCGTAAGTGCTTGTGAAAGTAATAGAAATAATTAAATTCGATAGATCGACTATTCAAATTTTTTTACTTTATCTGCAAAAATTTTTTGGCTTAAATTTGATGGTAAAATTTATCGATGGAATGGCAATGACATTACGTTACGACCTATATATTTGATCTACTCGTTGCATCACGCGAGAGCAAGATATACTCGTGGCATACAAGTGTATCCTGGAATTCACGCGTAACCAGTTACTTTTGTGGGTATAATATGAACCGGTTATTTTCCTTTCGTTACATCTCATTTCTATCACGTACCGTTTCGTACTTGCGTATGGATACACGTGAGCGGCGTAATCTATACAAACTGTCAAATGCCTACACCACTTAGAATAATCCTCCGACTAAGCCTTCCTCTTAGAACCCATTAGAATTCAAATCGATTTTTCAAACGTTTTTTTCGCAACGTCCTGTCAACAATCTTACTTGGTAATGAAGAATTGACTTCCTAGCCCTGCTCGATTTCACTTGTACTAACGGGACAAAGGTCGTTAAAAAAAAACAGCATTTCCGCAGTCTCGATAAATCACGAATAAGTAGTGAAATTTTAATTTCGCTCGGCAGCAAACGATCTGAAACACCCCAGAGCCAAAGTATAGACAAAAATCAAACTAATGCATTATTTTTTTGACAGTACGTCGTCCTGTCAGCCCTGCTGGTAGCAGTAGCCAATGGTGGTCTGGTGCCGGTGTCTTACCACGCGGCTCCCGTGGCCCTGCATACGAAGCTTGTGGAGCACGAGCCGTACGACCCGAATCCCCAGTACAAGTTCGCATACGACGTGCACGACTATCACACCGGCGACATAAAGAGCCAGCACGAGAGCCGCGACGGGGACGTCGTCCACGGCAGCTACTCGCTCGTGGAACCCGACGGCACGAGGCGCATCGTCGACTACACCGCCGACCCCCACAACGGATTCAACGCCGTCGTCCGCAGGGAACCCGCCCACGTGATCGCTCACCACGCCACCCCCATCATCGAGCACCACCAGCCCCTCGCCTACTCCACTATCCACTCGTACCATCGCCGATAGGCCCCGAGTGCGCCTGTGTGCCAGTGCGATGGATTTTTTTCTTTTTTATATTAGTGAAGTTACGCGTGCGTTTGATTTTTGATAACGTTACTCAGTTTTTTTTCCTCTCTTTGTTTATTACCGAGCTGATCACTCGTTACGACTGATACTGTACATGAAATAAATATATTTTACCTAGCTAGTTAAACCACGTGATAATTCATTACTATATCCATGACAACCCCATCCCTCCTGATTCTTTAATCGCGTCTTTTGCTTTCTCAAAGAGGAAGCTTTGTAATGGGGCAAAATTCGACCCACCGAATCAGACCTCGGGACCTCGATTTTCGTGATCTACGGGTCGAAAAACATGGAAATTCAAAAGTGTCTGTATGTATGTATGTGTGTGTGTGTGTGTGTGTGTGTGTGTGTGTGTGTGTGTGTGTGCGTCCCGTTTTTTTTCGTCCACGATAACTCTCGAAGGAATGGTCCGATCGTCTTGAAATTTTGCACACAGGTTTATCGCGGCAAAATCTCGGGCGAGTTCAATTTTCAGCGAAATCCGTTGTTTATTTCCTTAGCAACCGTTGTTAAGGTGTCTATTTTTTCGTTTCTTTCGTCCACGATAACTCCCGAAGGAATGATCCGATCGTCTTGAAATTTTGCACACCGTTTAGTTGTGACAAGATCTAGTCCGAGTTAAATTTTCAGCAAAATCCGTTGGTTATTTCTTTAGCAACCGTTCCTAACGTGTTTTCTCACAAATCCTTATGAGTGCTCATTGGGGCAAGCCGGAAAATCAGTTTTAAGTCACACTCGATGGCCAAGGACACTGAATTGTTGTATTTGCTCCATAGCAACGGTTGTTTACCTCCCTAGCAACAGTTACGAAGGTTGGAAATCATTAATTTATGACCCATTTCCATCATTTTCGACGGCAAAGGACACAAAATCTTCCCAATTAGCTCCTTAGCAACCGTTGTTCACCGCCCTAGCAACCGTTGCTAAGGGAAAAAAATTCATGTAAGTTTCGTTTCCAGTATTTCCAACGTGCTATAGAGAAAATTGGAAAAATTTGGTGTCTTTTGCCCTCGAAAATGATCAAAATGAGTCTTCAAGTGTGCTAAATACGAACCGGATCGATTTTGACCACCATTAAACCGTATGACAGTCACAAGATGAATTGATCGAAAAATTATGCAGGTCCAAATATCTCGCATCGTGTAGAACCTAGAACCGTTTGCTTTGTTGCATTTAATCAAATAATAAGAGAGCCCGGGCAGACATCAACACTCGCAACATAGTTTGGTCAATTGAAAAAGAACGACACTTTACACAGTCACAAAGATACGAATTGAATTGATTAAATAATTTTTTTGTAATTTTTGAAAAATAGATGATAGTATCTACGGTAGTGGAAAGGTGAAAATACAGGTTTGGGAAGCGTTTGTCGGTGATATTGAAGCCTCTTTGAGAAAGCATACTGCTAAGGCACTTGGCAGCGGTTTTTTCGATATGTGGATGCGAATTGAGATTATTAGATTATTACTCTCGTAAAAGAAAACATGTATTTAAATTCTCTGATAATCATCGGAAAACCGATGCCAAGTGAATTAGCTAGCTTTGCTTTGGCTAATTGCCCCTCAAAGACGAGGTCTTATATCGAATTCCACTCCCTCTTTTCAACGTTCGCTAAGCGTAGACTACAAAGGATGTAAATTGATTGATATGGAATCTAGACGATTTTCAAGACTTTTAAACATTTAAATAGACCTTATCCTGATTTTTTGTTACCTTAGCGAAGGTTTCTATGAAAATTTCAAAACGATTTACATTTTACCATAACTGACTCGATGTGTGCGAAAGATTTAACGGAAAATATCGTGAGCTAAAATTAGCGTCACATGCGCTCGTACGTACGCATATACCGACGTTTCTAGGATTAAACACTATTCGACTCGTAGATTACGAAAAAGAAGATTAGATGATTTGGGAGTTAGATGTTCACACCGATACGATATCTCTTCGAAAAATTAAAAACTATATTCGACATTTTTGAAAAATGACATGACGAAGGTATTCAATTTACTTTTTCGTGATGTTTCAGAAGTTCACGGGGAGAATTTTTTAACGTAACTTAATCGATCTGTCCATGTATTTTACATTCTAGTACAAAACAGTCGAGGTGATACTTTTTGAAAAAATAAGCTAATGCGCGTGCTAACTCGTTATGTTTTTTTCGGAAGTTCGGAGTTTCAGTGAGATTGGGCTTCTAGAGGCACAGTACTCGCCGGAAGCCTAATTGCACGGAGTATAAAGCTAGGTGAAAGTATTTTTTAATTCATTCGTATGAAATTTTTACTAAATCTCCATGCTGCATAAAGAAAATTTGTCAATGCTTATTTCCATAATAAACTACGAATAAATGAACCATATAATATAAATATGCTAAGAAAACATTTATCTCATCACTTATTTATCAAAAAGTTGATCATTTTCTACACTAGTGATGAAAAATACTATTTGATACTATGGCAAAAGATGATTTCTAGAATTGTATGGCTGCCACCCCTGCTTCGCTCGAACGGCAAGCCTCACGTGTGCCTAGAATTCGTTTTTCGCTATAGTGTCGAAATGTACTATTTCGGGAATAATTTCTTTGAAAGATAACAATAGATTTTTGCTGGGTATTTCGATATATTTTATATACAATTTACATCATGGTAAGCCATACAAGTTTTGCCGATCCAAAAAAGGATAGCGATTTATAAAAACTGTACACATATCGTTTCATCTAATCATAGATCTATCGCTAGTGAAGATATACACAATTCATCTAATAAAATCACTCATTGACGGTAAGAATGGATAGATGAGTAGGATTGGGGCTCGACGACGGGGATGGCATGACGAGGAAGAGGAGACTGGTGGGCAAATATTGGGGATGAGAAGTGCGAGGCGACGGGGATGGTTTGGTGGGCCAGGATAGGAGCCACTTGATGAGCACCGGACTGAATGATCTGGTGTCCCGGTTCTCTGCGTACGATGGCGTTGAATCCGCTATGCTTATCGGCGGTGTAATCGACGATGCGGCGGGTACCGTCGGGTTCCACCAGCGAGTAGCTGCCGCGGACGACGTCCCCATCGCGTTCTTCCTCCTGGCTCTTGATGTCGCCAGTTTTGTGGTCGTGTACGCTGTAGGCGAACTTGTACTTGGGGTGCGAGTACTGCTCTTCTTCCACGTACTGGTGCTGGCCCAGAGATGAGCCGTGTCCATCGATCTGTCCGTGGTACGATATTGGCACGAGACCAGCATTAGCCATCGTCACGAGCATAGCTGACAGCACTACAAACTGGGAATACCATCGGTTTTTATTTCCCTAGTAAATATAAGCTTGATGCGAAATGCATACGTGACAGAATCGTTCTGTCTAAAAACCATGAAAATGTAGACCGATAGAGATAGGACTATTACTTCGTGGCATAGAAAAATCGGAATATACACATCAACGTAAGGTACGCTGGGCTATGAATGGGCTCATGTATATATCACATTATCCCAGAACTGGAACTATCTCAAAATAAACCGAATATGCTTAGTCCAATCTTAGATTCAGTCCAGCATCTTTAGGGTCCAATGGACTCACCTTGAACGCCATGTCTGCGGTGTAAGAAGGACAAGGAGTGTGACGAGTAATACTGTGAATGAAACTGATTCAGCATTCAACGGCTTCGCGGTTTATATACTTGAACTCCCAAAAATTCATGACGTAAGTTCGTGCCCTCCGGGTCAGTAAGGGAAAAATTGAGCACGAAAAAGAAAAAATTAGCCCAACAGGCCACCCAATACTTAACATCACCCGACATTCTTGCCGAGACATACGCGAGCACTTAATTGAATTAATTTTCTGTATTTCGAAATTCTTGTAAATCTGTTTCATGTGATTGGAGTATAACGTGAAATACCAAGATCCCAATATCATTTGGACAATCGAGGAATGAAATTTATTTCTCACCGCGATCGAAGTTACAAGAAATGAAAATGATTCTTTATCCAACTTTTCATGAGTGGTATCTAGAAAGAATGATTCTATCAAAGTTAAAATCATACAGTAATTGATCACTCGAAGGAGTTTGTACACTCACAAAAATGGAATGTTGGTTGAATGGGATCCCTTTAGAATTCAGAATCTTTTTTTGATCCTAGAAGAGATCTTCTCCTTGAACCAAAATTTCATTTGTGGACTGTAATATCTGCTATGATAAATTGCTTATAAAGAAATAAGTACCATGAAGAATAATATATTACTTCAAAACAATCAATGAATATTCAATATAAAGTCAACATTTATTCTGAAAATAATTGTGAAAAGAGATTATAAGATATTATATGATGAGATGCTATATGAATCGAAATCATCCAAATGCAAGGGAATTTTTGATGAACACTATTTAGTAGCAAGTTTCTTAGTTTTATAATCATTTTTAGTATCATTACTTTTAATTTACTTCATTACAATACAGATTTGGAAAAAGGACACATAGTTATAATATCTCCGGATGATACACCACCATCTTTTGTTCATTTCATTTCATTTATTATTTTAATCACTCGGATACATTATAACAATCAATTCGAATACAAAATTATCGTTAAAGTGGACTTCAATGCAATTTTATTAAAGATCTTTTCTTAACTCGATTAGCTAGTTCATTTTCATAATTAACATATTTCAATCATTATAGAATGTTCTCTCAGAAAAAAGAAGTTGAGTTCAGAAATATTTTTCAAACTGCCTATAGCGATACAAAAATTCACTTGTTCTTCAATTAAAATACCCCGTAACTGGATGTGCGCCCGGTCATGCACATTTTACGTTTTCGTACTCGTTTTTTTCGTTTAGTGCTTGGAGGACGTATGACGAAATAATCTCATCGAAACTTGAGTATATAAACTGTGAAGCAGTTGGCTGATGTATCAGTTTCATTTGTGGTTTTCTGTGTTGCACTTCTCGTCGCACTCCGCACAACTCAGACATGGCGTTCCAGGTAATTATAGAGGGGTTGGAATCTAAAATGCATCCTATACACTTAGGCTTGCATTGAGTGGAGTTTGTTGAGAAAACTCTAAATCGGAGGCAATATACGAGAAGAGCGCTCACTGTATTTCAAGTAGAAAAATGTTATTTGTATAATTCTTCTTTTTCTCAGTCATATCCCAAGAATTTTATTACCGCAGCGGCTAGTAAAATGTCAAATATCTTTATAATAAGGAATTTAAATGTCAATAAAACATTATAAGGTATGACAAATTTTGGTAAACTCACATCTCGTGCTTCTATTATCGTAATATTAAAAAATATGAAAGTTTGTCCAACCAAAGAGAGAGAGAGAGATCCATTACTCGTGAAATAAAAATCGCTTGTTTTTCCAGTTTGTATTACTGTCAGTCCTGCTCGTAGCGATGGCTAATGCTGGCCTCGTGCCAATCTCGAACCACGGGCAGATTGACGGACACCAGTACGTGGAAAAAGAGCAGTACTCGCACCCCAAGTACAAATTCGGCTACAGCGTGAACGACCTCAAAACTGGGGACATCAAGAGTCAGGTGGAGGAACGCGACGGGGACGTCGTCCGCGGCAGCTACTCGCTGGTGGAACCCGACGGTAACCTCCGCATCGTCGATTACACCGCCGACAAGCACAGCGGATTCAACGCCATCGTACGCAGGATCCCGGGACCCCAGATCATCCAGCCTGGCGCTCATCAAGTGGCTCCTATCCTGCCCCACCACGCCATCCCCGTCGCCCCGCACTTCTCATCCCCAATATTTGCCCACCCGCCTCCTCTTCCTCGTCATACCATCCCCGTCGTCGAACCCCAATCCGAATCCTCAATCCATTCTTACCGTAAATGAGTAATTTCATTAGATGAATTGTGTATATTTTTACTAGCGATAGATTTCCGATTAGATAAAACAATATGTGTACAGTTTTTATAAATCGCTATCCTTTTTTGGATCGGCAAAAATAGTATATATTTTAGCAAGATGTAAATTGTATATAAAATATATCGAAGTAATCACCAAAAATCTGTTGTTATCATCTAAAAAGTTAGAAAGTAATATCCTTCCGAATATAAACTTCGTCCATCTATTTTTATTGGATAAAAATGAGTGCTGCGAGAAAGTCCAAGAGTTCAAAGAATTAGCTCTCTAGACATTAAGCCAAAACCACTTATCATAATTATAATGATTCAATTTTCATATCTAATCTATCCCTCTCTTCACATTTTCACCAAAATAATTCAGTATCATATTTTTTTTCAACTATGAAATAGACGTAAAAATCTAAGTTGAATTGTATGTCTCATAATATTAATACTAGCGAAAATGCGTTTTTATTGTAGCTGAAAAGAGCCTTACTCGCCTATAAATTATTTCAGCACTCGCGGATTTGAAACATTTTTCATGCCGATATCTCACAGCCCCGATCAAATTCAAAATAACTCTGCCTACTGTTAACTTTGCAGTAGTATCTGTTGACACACGATTTCATTTGCATCTGATTTAAAAGAGTAACGGGCAACTTTATTAACTTTGAGTTGAAAATTTATGTTTTTTTTACCACAAGGTTCCGATGGAATTTTTGTCGTAACACAATTTTTCGTACGTTAAAAGTATGTTTCCGTGTGGCTATATGCAGGTATAAAACAGCCATTTCCTATTTCCATTACATTTTCCTCAAGAATCTCGTCTCAATTACCACCATAGTGCGAGGAAAATGATAACGTGACTTTAACGTATGAAAAATTTGGTTGGTACGAAAATTCCGGGATCTTGTAGAGCATGTTCAATACTTTGATTTTACGACCCAGAGTTCATTTTCAACAGTTGTTTTTTTCCATGTATACCGTACTCTTAGAATGAGCGTTCTACTTGCATATAATAATAGATCAATAATTTTTAAGGCATTTTTTTTCTTTCGTAAAAGAAAATGTAAACATTTGCATTCAATGCATGAAAAAGTCATCACTGACAGAAAAAAGGCAAAAACAGATCACCTATTAAACATTTTTTGTCGAAGGTAAGTAGGAAAAAATTAAGAATCCGGTAGGCGTATTACCCGCAGGGTACTAACATAATGAAATAATTAGATATATATATTAATATATATATATATAAGCAAATCAAAATTGGCTTTCATTCTTTAAATTCTTGAACTTTTAAAATATGAAATAGCGTTTGTATTGTCACCATGAAATTTTCGGATAGATTTAATATCAAGAATGAGGTAGAAATGTGACTTGCTACTGATAAAGCTGCATTAAGATTGGTTACGCGAACCAAGTGATCGCCATGAAATGACATTCGAAAGCAGCATGGAATAATATTGGATTATATTTTATTGACTTGAACGTTCTACATTTGATGAAAGTTCTTTTCTAACATCAAATCCATCTGATAAAGCTGTCTTATTTGCACACGGAAAGTATATCAATTTAAATCATATGCAGTGAAAAATAAGATCATGCTAATATTTGGAGTCCGGGGGTGTACCTGTTTATTATTGATGAACGTGAAATATATAGAATGGTCCAAAAGATTTCAGGAAATACGTTCTATGTAATAAAACACGATAAGCGATATTTATGTAAATAGAATTTAATGGTCATGAGTGAATATTAATCAGAGTTCTACTTATCAACTTTTATATAATATAACGCTATCACGTCATATCTGTTAGTCGTAATAAGGATATAACTATTGAGGATCGTCGGGAGTCGAAAGCTATGTCCAGTAGTAGTAAAAAGGAGAACAAAACAGCAAAAATATTTCGTACACTGATAAGACCAACTAGCTCGGTACACTTTTTCCTTCTTTCTGGCATTTGTTTTTGAGTGGTCAGGTGGGCGCGCACTTACGAAACGATTTTGTGGGTGAGAGTATATAAGCCCTGTAGCCGCTGATGGCTGTATCAGTTTCATTTACTGCACTCCTAGTCGCTACTTCTCGCATTAGAAACATGGTCTTTAAGGTGAGTCTGCACAGGGGATTTATGGCAAACTCGATAAATTGGTAGATTCGTATAGTGCGGTAAAGAAAACAAATGTTAAGTTCTGTGAAGCACAATACGTATACGTTGTCTGTGAATTTATTTGCTAACCGATATTATGTCCATAACACTAATAGAGTCGTAAATTGATGGATCGAATCAGTGTTGGAAGATTACTCTCCATGCAAATGAATTGTTTTACCAGAAATGCTTACCATGAAATTCATTATCAAATTAGGAGTCAAATGTTTGCGATTTGATATTTGGAAAAGTTGCGTAGATTATTCGAAAAAAATTGTCTGATCCATACTACTTTCCATCCTCGTAGTTTGTCCTCCTGTCTGCCCTGCTAGTGGCGGTGGTCCAAGCTGGACTCGTGCCGATATGGTACTATCCTGGATATGGTTCATTCCCGGGTCAGCAAATGGAAAAGGAAGAGTATCCAAACCCCAAGTACAAGTTCACCTACAGCGTGGACGACCAAAAAACTGGGGACATCAAGACACAGGAGGAAGAACGCGACGGGGACGTCGTCCGCGGCAGCTACTCGCTGGTGGAACCCGACGGTACCCGCCGCATCGTCGAGTACACCGCCGACAAGAACAGCGGATTCAAAGCTATCGTACGCAGGGAACCGGCACCCAAGATCAATCAGTCCGATGCAAAACAGAAGGCTCCGTCTGATAACCCGATGATGAATTCTCTTCAATAAGTGGATGCTGAATTAGAAAAATATTGTATGCCAGTGCGTGTGATAGGCTTACCCAATGTTCGACAGAACGACATGTGTTCCATAAATATATGATTGCGCAATCAGCTTTCAATGTATTTGTTTTTGTAAATATATAAATGAATAAATCCAATATAGTCAATTAAATGTTTCTGTTGTCTTTATTTGTTTTAAGCGCAATCCACCCACTGAGATTATATTCTAAGAAGGTACCCAAATAGGCCATCGGCAGCTATTTAATGTAACGTTTTTCACATCTCAACACATCATACTCAATCTTAAAAATTTGTGAGAATTGTTTCTTAGTACTGACATTTGGATCGCTAAAATCATTCAAAGCAAACATGTACTTATTCATTTAGTAAAAATCAGTTTCAACGCAAGCTTGAGCTAACTTTTTCTCTCAAGGAAAAAGTAATTTTCGGATAACTCAAATCAATAGCTAAACGCATTATGAAATATTGTTAGAAAATTGTGGAAGATTATTGCAGAAATCAGACATCGCAAATTATTCGAAGGTCGCATGCTTATAAGCTTGAAATATAATTTTTAAAAAAATATTCATTTTATCATAAAGCATTATATATAGGATATAAAGCAGAGTATACCCTAACAAGAATAAAAGAATTGTACAATTTTAAGAAAAGAGCAAACAAAATTATCCGAGACTAGATTGCAACCGGGAATTGACATTGTTCAGTCACATTCTTTCAAACCCATAATCTCTCTATATTAAAAGCCAGACCACCGCCGCTGCCGTGGGAAATTTTGCCCCAACGATTGCCCCCCCCTTAGTTGCCCTCCTTTTCAACCCCTTTCTTTACCCTGTTTTTTCATCTCTTTTGCTTTCTCAATGAGAAAGCTTTGTAATGGGGCAAAAATCGACCCACCGAATCAGACCTCGGGATCTCGATTTTCGTAATCTACGGGTCGAAAAACATAGAAATCCAAAAGTGTCTGTATGTATGTGTGTGCGTCCCGTTTTTTTTTCGTCCACGATAACTCTCGAAGGAATGATCCGATCGCCTTGGAAGACGACTAGTTTGAAATACATGGTTCAAATTAGAAAATTCAGTGAGATGCAGGAAAAATATGATTCGGAAAATATCAGCATACATCTAGGTAATGCAAGAAAGTTTTTTTGAGAATAAAATATCGTGTCTTCTTCTTATTATTATTCTTCTTTCGAGTTATGCGAGTATCGGTATATAAGTCAAAGACCATCGAGAGAATGCACATTATGTAAGTCACAAAATGAACAGTGCTGTACGAATTACATCAAAATAATTTTTTCATACAGGACCAATCAAGCGTATGCTTTCGTTGGTTTTGGTCCTCATTTTTCCGACGGGTGGTGGCCTGGCACACTTGCGACATGATTTTTTTTTGGATATAAATCGTCAACGCCACTTGCTACGGCATCAATTTCACCTGCTGCATTCTCGGCTTCCCCACTTCTTGCGCTACGGATATAGCCTCCGAGGTGAGACAAGAGGCACTAAAGGTGGTTTAGTATTACAGTATATTACAATTCACAATTTTCAAACTATCGGAGACGGTTATAAGACAATATTTTTTTATCATGTGTTGACCAAAAAATTTGTTCTTAGGATCACAAAAAATATATTATAATAGTTCAGGCACTACCAGCGACGTACAGTGGAGAGGGGCAGTATACTCACATCCCAAATCAAAGTTCGCCGGAAAATATCATTCTGACTAGTATTAATATGATCTTAAAACAAGCGTTACATCTTTTATTGCCGTCGAATATAAGGTATAAGTTTGGAAAATGGAACTCATTAGTTAAATTATTTTTAGAAATATATTTTAGTATTTCTTTTGACTACTGCTTGTTTCTGCTCGGATATACTTTTTTAGCCTCTTTTTGCGCTAAAACTTCATGCATATTTTCGTCTTGATTGAAAATCCTGCGAATCTTTATCATATCATTGATTGAGTGCTGGCATTTCTTTCAATATCCTGCGAGTCAGGTGGACGCAGTATTGCTTGAAATTCTCTCACGGGGCATTATGTAAGTCGCAGATTCGGTACTTAGTACGCGAATCATACCGAAAATATTCTGTGCAAGGGAAAGGGTCGAGCGGCTCGCTTTCCTTCCTCATGGCGCTCGTTTTTTCGCCGGCTTGCTGATCGGGCACGGGCTTGCGAAATGATTTTTGGCACATGTGCGTATATAAGCCCTAACGTCACTTGCTGCAGCATCAGTCTCAATCGCTGGACTCCTCGGCGTACTCCTCACTCCAGACATGGCATTCAAGGTGGGTTGAAATCATAGGGATGAATCAATATACAATAAAAAAAGTGCTATTCAAAAAATCTTAAGTTACACTGATTGTTTTTACGGGTTATCTAGTTGGTAACCACATTTTTAGTTCCAATTTTTTGTAAATGAATCAGAACGAAATGCAGTCTGTAACTGAAACTGAGCATTGAAAAATAGCATTGATAGAATTTTATCCACCTCCTTCTGTTTTGGCAGATAATCCTTCTGTCCGCCCTGCTAGTAGCAGTGGTCCAAGCTGGACTCGTGCCGATATCGTACCATGGATATGGTTCATCCTCGGGTCAGCACATAGAAGAAGAGCAGTACTCGCACCCCAAGTACAAGTTCGCCTACAGCGTACACGACCACAAAACTGGCGACATCAAGAGCCAGGAGGAGGAACGCGACGGAGACGTCGTCCGCGGTAGCTACTCGCTGGTGGAACCCGACGGTACCCGCCGCATCGTCGAGTACACCGCCGACAAGCACAGCGGATTCAACGCTATCGTACGCAGGGAACCAGGACAATATCTCATCCAGCCCGGTGCTCATCAGGAGGCTCAGTCCTATGCCTCGATTCATCTTCTTCAATAAGCGGATGTTGAATTAGAAAAATTTTGTGCGTCTGTATACTAGTGAGAGACTTGTAATTGTTGTAGAAATTGAATGTGTGTGACTCAAATTTTCGATTGAGCAATCTATTTTACTCATTCAAATTGTCTGACATATTTTACTGATAAATTGTAAATATAATGAAATAAAATGAATAAGTTTATAATCAGAAAAGATTTTACAATCCAGCGTCTGTCATTATAGATATATTATAAAATATCAAAACTTAGACATTATGTTTTTAATTAGATTAGAGCAGTATTAAAACACAACATCTGCGATAATTTAAATTTCAAAGACAAAAATCATAATAATTGCAGGTATATAGATATGATTCTTATTCTCGTAATTTATATATTAACTCAAACAAAATGTACACATTTAGATACTTCAAATTCTACTCATATAGTATGGTATTCCTTTTTTCATTGGTCGATGTGATATCAAATTCTAGTAATTATTTTCATAGAGAATATATCAAAAAACTGGGAAATTGAATGTAATTTTTACTCAAAGGCTACTTGAAAATCGACTAATTTGAAGAAAGTAATTCAAGGGAAGTTTTTTGGTTTATCGAAATTGTCCGAATTTCGCCTGAATTTTTTCTATTCATTCAAGGAATATCGGTCGACCTCTTAGAATTCCAATTCGAGTCATTCTCATCATCTTATACGTTTAAAACTACCCTGTCGGAAAGGTAATGGAGTTTTGAGTTAATTTCTTACAGAGCGTGCTTTAAAACAAATTACGAATACTATTTTTTTCTTCCGTAAAGTAAAGCGTAGTATTTACTGCATGTCAAGTCTGATTAATGATTTGAGCTCGTGCATTTTCCATGAGTATCAATAAATCACACATTCCAACCAAGTGGTTTCTTTTATATAATGATATAACATAAGAATTTGTAATTTTACGATGTGGGTGGAATACGAACTCTATCATTCCAAATGGTGATATGTCAAATTCATTCTTACTTTCCAATTCAACTGACTTTTCAAGGACCACCTATCGCTCAATCCAACAAAGATTTATTCTACGTGTGTCAATCCGAGCTCTCTGATTCCACTTGCTGTTGGTTGAGACCAATCAAGAAGTTTTTATCAAATCGGAATACAAAGTAATTTTCTACGCCATCTCACCTACAATACAAAAATTCTCGTCTTTCAAATCACTTGATTTGTGAATCTAAACCACAAATCATTGTTATATTGTTTGATATAATTGTTCATAATAATCATGAATTTGTTCAAATAGAAATATGTTATCTTAGATTTTATCTAATTATTGATCTAAATTTCCAGAAGCTATATACATAAAAACCTTTTTGTCCTTTCTTTTTATTTCAAATTTTTTTTGTAACCGACTTTTCATCGCAAATTACTCAAGCCCAAAAAAATCTCGGGCTTTTGGAAACCAATACTAAAAATTTCCACGTACTTCATTATCGTGTAGAAAGAGTTCATAGATTGAATTGATCAACAGAGTCAAACCCTGTAACAAACGTATATTTGTTCCGTGATTCAACATCAATTTTGTCATTAACTTTCATCTCATCGTCTAAGTGATCTTGACTGGGGAAACGAGTTTTGATAAAAATGAGAGAAATCAAATTAAACGCAGCGGTACGGTCCATTGTGCAGAAGGACAGGAAACAATGAAAGGAAAGCAGTTTATACAATCTCATTTTTCTATATTTCACACTTTATTCTCAAGCTTCTTTTTTCAACAGGTCACACGGGATCGTTGCGACTGCATCGTCCGACGTCCGCCGTTTTTTACAGAGGATTTATTTGTTATCTTTTGAAAAATATACAGAAAACATCGCAATTGAGTTTTCGGCATCCCAACATGCGTTTCCACGTGACGCCGAAAGTGAGAGTGAATTAATCTATTCAGTCCGTTCTTTAACTCTTGTTACTCATTTTGTCCATCCGCAATCGTCACCTGTTACAAAATCTCTCGACTGCTTCGTTACTTGCATTAGTCCGTCTTTCATTTACACACATGTACAAGTATGGGCCCGCTCGGAGGCTTTTCCAAGAAATCTCGCGCTCGAGGGCCCAGGAAAATTGTTCTAAGTACTTTGGATACAAAAAAAAGTATGAGAAAATCTATGTATAAATATATGTATGTACGCTTGTATATAATCATACAATAACATATTTCACTCCACGCAGGTGAAATCCTTGAAATGGGAATATTGGCTGTTCTTTGAATTTTCGAGTAGCCAATTGATAACTTTTCTACTCTCGTATAGCGAGGAAAAGTAAAGCGTGGAGAATCAAACTATGTTTCGTAACTACCTCGTGAAATTAAGTTTCAGCTGGATTAGATATTGTCTAAGTCCAAAAAGTCCCATTCAAAGTGTTACCGAGATATACAAAAAAAGTGTTTATTTACAAGTTCAGCGCACGAGACTAGGTTATAACTACGATAGATGAAAAACTATAAGAAATCCGGTTTCTTGAAATAAGTTTTAGCTTTCGAGCTTCCCATAAAAATCGATCAATGAGAACAGAAAACAAGAGAAGGTGCAATGCGCAGCCAGTGGCGATGTTTCATCGAGTTCTCACCATACAAAAAGCCTACGAAACTCTCCGGCGTTATCAATGCTATGTACAAATTATTCCTGCTTTCAAGCAAAACACATTGCCCGTCAAATTTACCGATGGATCCTCGAAAGCTTTTACAAATCACCAGAATTCATCGATCGCAATTACAACGTGATCTGGGACGCAGTATAGGGGAGGTGAATTTGTTGGTCGTCGATCGATCAGTTTACCAGTCCTACTTTGACGGAAGCTCGAACTTGACGGCGGGCTTGTCGTATTTGTATCCGGAAGCTTCTCCAGCGCTCGACTCCTCGCTCTCACCACCGGAGTAGCTCTCGGCGAGCTTTTTCAACTCCTCCTCTCTGAAGCTGGGGCTCTCGGTCTGCGATTCCTCCACGTGGGATGTCTCGGGCTGCTTTTGGCTCTCGAACTTGTACTCCTGCTGTACGGTCGGCCTGTGGTGCAGCTGCAGCTTGATCTCCGAGTGGCCGAAACTGTGGTGTTGCTCCGCGTGCTGCTCGTACTCCTCGTGCTTTATCGGCTCGATGTGCTTGATGTTTATTTCGTGCCCGACTACATTGGCTTCCTCCTGGCGTTTATCTTCCCGGATGTGCGCCTCATAATTGGGTTGGTACGACCACTTGATTTCTCCAAGTTTCGACTCTTGTTTCAATCCACGATTCTCCCACTCGAGTTCTTCCAATTTTGGCTGTTGTTTGAATATTTGCTCCCATCTAACTCCTTCATATTTTATTTCTTCCTGTTGTTTGTGATTGAGTTCCTGCTGCTCCCACTTGATTCCATCGGGTTTGCTCAATTCCAGACCAAGTTCGTGCTTGATCTCGTATTTGATTTCATGCTTAGGTTCGTCCTTGAACTCGTACTTGATTTCGTATTTAGGTTCCTGCTTAAGTCCCTGCTGCTCCCAATTAATTCCTTCGAGTTTGGGCTCTTGGTGATTAATTTCGTGCTCAAATTTGATCTGGCGATTAGGCTCGTAGTGTTCCAACTTGATCTCCGAATCGGACTGATCGTGGAAGTGTTGGATGTTGCTCTCGTATTTGGGAAACTGGTGGAGCTCCGATATTAATTCCTTGGCTCTCGGCTCGTGGTGCTGAATTTCGAATTTGATCTGGGAGTGGCCATGCGGGTGTTGCAGTTTCAGCTCTTGGTTGGAGGACTCCTTGCTGTCGAACTTGTGCACTTCGGAGCCACCCCCGGATGAAATGAATTGCGAGAAGCCATACTTGCCCAGCTCTTCGGCGGTAAATTTATGCTGAGATTCAAGCTTGTTCTCCTCGAGTTTGCCAAAATCAATTTTGCTTATTTCCCCGGCAGAAAACTCGTTTTTGCCGAAGCCGTGATTCTCTCCAGCGGCAAAGCTGCCGAGGCTATACACTCCGGAATGTTGGTGCTCGATCTTGATCTCGTGTTTAGACTGGTTCTCAATTTCATGCTGGATCTCATGCTGGATTTCGCGGTGATCCTTTTCGTTGCGCACGACGGCATTGAAGCCGCTGTGCTTATCAGCGGTGTACTCGACGATGCGTTTGTAACCGTCGGGTTGCAGAAGCGAGTATTTACCCTCGACGCGGTCACCGTCGCGAGACTCCTCCTGTTCCTTTATGTCTTTTGTATGCTCGTCGTGAACGCTATAGTGGAACTTGTACTTCGGATACGACAGATGTTCGTCCTCTTGCTGGTGTTGTTGCTGTATGATCACGCCAGCACCGGCTAACCCTAGCAGACAAGCCAGGAACACGTACTGAAAATTTCAGAAGCACATTATAAAAACTGCGAGCAATGAAATCAATTTTTCACTTTGACCCTGTGCCCCTCTCACCTTCAACATTCTGATTGACTCGTACTTAGGACCCTTGTCTCGAGCTCTCGTGCGTATAGACGAGCCGATGTGCTTCCCTCGTGGCGCCCGAAAGACCACTGGTGGCTGTGTGAGCGGGACCACCTGTTATTTATACGGGGCTAAAAAAAATATATCCCCGAAAAACGTGGCCCGCGTGTACGGTTCCCTCGACATTGCGAGATTTTTCTCGGATGCGTTGCGCAACCGGAATGCACCGGGAACGCCACTTCATCCCTTCTCACCCGAGAATGGCCTGCTTTCACCGAAACGCGCTGTACAGCAGTCACGTTGCCCAAATCCCGAGTATAGGAGAGCTTTACTTTTTGTCGCCCCGCCGGCCGTTACGCTTGAGTTTCAAAAGTCCGCTCCGGGCAGCTTCAATAAGGGCAACTGTACGACCGATTCGATCGGGCCCATCACGTAATGAATTAGTAGCGCGATGATTCTTTTTTCTCTGCACTTGACCGAACTTCGTCGGATGTGTCATGCAGCAAAGGGGTGTTCGAGGATAAACATCCAGGATGAACAAGCCTGTTCTGTTTAGAACCTGATGCAAGCGACGTTGGAAATGATTTGTGTTGATCATGCAAACGCAAGCTCTTTGAATCCGAATAGCTCGAAGAAGTTGTCTGATATTGATAATTAGTTGAATAAAAGTCGAACATTTTTGATTGTCGAAATACTGATATAGTAAAAGGAAACGGTGAATGTTGTAGATAATAAAGTTTAATTTGAATTTAATGATGTTTATGAAGATACTACGGAGAATTTTCTGGTTCATTTTCATATTATTATATAAGAATTGAAAGAGATGCATTTACCGAGATAATTTCTGTTAGATCGACGTATTTATCCATATGAAGAATTTCGTAAAAACAAATTTCATATTAATGAAAAGTAATTGTCAAAAGTGACGAATAAAGATGTCAACCTGGAATCATCAAGTCATTTGAGCTAGTTCAATATGCAGTAAGAGATAAGAAGCATATAAATTATAAAAAAAGGTACTTGCAATTGACAAGTGGGATCAACTTTTTGTAAATCAGTTTCAAGTTTTAAAATGCAGTTTTTCACATTTTTTCGTTGAATTTAATCAAATTCCCACCGTTCTTCAGATGAATCCAGATGATCAATGTTGTAAATAAGATAGTGAGATCAATCTTTTATTCACATTTTTCTTAAAAAGTATATATTCCAACATATCTTGCAATGAATATTTCCAATACGGGTCATTAATACCAATATAAATATGAAAGTGATACTAGATTATTATGAAAGTATTTCTATCGTACAGGAATCGTTGATGAACTACTTTCTATTACGAATGACGGGAGTTAAGTAATGCAACAGAAAATCAAAAATCATAAACTAATTGACCGATAAAGACTAAAAGCAACCGTACAGCTTGTGCATTCTGAAAGGATACACCTTATACTTTCCAAATCCAAAAAAATGAAAACTGCTGCACAAAGTGGGTCGTACAATTTTTTTAGAGCTCATTATTTTTACTATCTTATTGAGTTACGAATACGTAATCTTGGGGGAGAGATTGGAAGAACGAGCAATGAAAAAGGACCCATTTCTTCGGGAATGCGGTAATACAATTCTGCAATGTAACCTGTCACTCGCTCTTTGCCTTTCGTACCAATGCTCTCACGTGCCATTGTTGCCTCTTATTTAAATGATGAGTGGAAATTTGTATTAATCTGTATTAATATTGGTAACGACACCTTTATAATTCATATTTACAGGATTCTAATTCATTACTATTTTTGTAATAGTGTAATTTCTGAGGATGACAGTAAAATAACGTGTTATAGTTCATAAACAATTGAAAAACGTTTTGTAAAACTGACTTTCAAATTCATTTTGAATCAAAAATACATTATTTAATTGCTTTATAGTCCAGGACTGATCATTGTATTTTTTTGGAAACGTCACTTCTCAAAAAATGATTATTCAAACTCTTTTGAGTTTATGATAATAGTAAAATGAGGCTATATATAAACAGTATTACTCAAACTTAATTACTTTCATCAATAATTGGTCAAATGCCACAATTAATGGGGAGGATCATGCCAAAAGGGTAACATAAGCTACACAATAATTAACAATACTGCCCAAATAACATGAATAATCGATTCTATATTGGCAAAAGAAAAATGTTCTCTGATTCCTATCACAATCATCAACCGAATTAACTTTCCCCATAGACGACTTAACGTAAATTGAGACAAAAGCTGACGGGATTTACTGAGATCTTGACAGTTGTTGATGTACATGAACTATAAGCTATGAATATATGGAATATTGTCCAAATAACATGAGTAGTTGATTGAATCTGCAAAATGAAAAGTATTTGCGACAATTCCTAATATAATTATCAACCGGATCAACTTTCGACATTGGCGAATTAACGTAAATTGAGACAACGGTTACCTCTTTCGTATGACCCCTCCCGACCCCCCACCTTTAATCAATTTTAAGAAATGGTTGCACCACATTACCTCAATGAGTTCCACAAACTGAATGTCCAGTAATTGAACTAAATTGGATGAATTTACCTCACTCAGGTTGTATATTCATAGATATACATTAATCTGAAGGGTTTCTCATTGCAGTACTCTCCCGCATCGAGAGAGTACCACGAAGTTCTCACGGAGTACTACGGGTTTATAAACGAATCATACTCTTCATTCTTGTTAATATTAACCGAGATCTACTCATTTATAGTTTTGGACGTTTTATCGAAAGTCAATGAGTTTGTTCTAATCAAATAGAAAATTGAATACCACCAACTTTGGTACTCCACGGAGTACTAAGAAATTATGAGAGTATCTCCAAAGTTTTGAGGGAATACCGGGCCGTGGAAAGCCTCTCGCAATAATCAGTCGCATATCTTAACATGACTATCACAAGTCATAAAAGTCATATACTCAAATCGTACACTGTTAATGCACGACATCGATACTTTTTTCAGGCCTTCTCTGATCGGCCACCAGTGGCGCCGGCTCCTTTCATCTCTCGTGCGCCAAACGGAGTGGAGGTAATACTGGGCCCGTAGAAGGGGACTGTCCACGGGTATATAAAGCCGAGTCGAATTCGTCGTAAGCTCAGAAAGCTCGCGAGACACTGCGATGTCGGATCGTGGGTGCGGCGTGTCAGAGCCAACGTGAACAGCGAGTGCTATCGGGCAGTATTGTTGTCTAATTTTACCTTCAATTTTTGCGCTAACAAGTTGCGTCAGATCTAGAAGAAAATATACATCAGGATTAATCAGAACGAGTTTCCATTTGACATTCAACGAATTGTTTGACTGGACGATGTCAAAATAATGAAATGATTAGGGTAAAAGTAACCAAAAACATGCAGCAACTTTGCAGCGAGTATTCGAACGGTCGAGTTGCTGAAATTCAATCGAAGATGACATTATGTTCGTTGATCCCGGATTCTCCAGAAGAATTATACGTAGTTTTTAACCCGGATATTGTAACAATAAAATCATCAATTAAGTTGTCATTTGAATAAGAGGTTTTTTTAAATGAAACTGAATTTAAATAAAGGGCAATCGTTTAAAACAAAGGATCGCTTTCTTTAAACTATTACTCTTTCGTCGAAAGAACAAAATATTTCTTCAGAATCAGAATCAAAGGAAAAACTGAGGCGTGGCATAGATATAAATTAAATTTGGATTCAAGGAAGAACAATTATTTCTCTGTATCATTGAGAAATGTACAAGAAAAGAGAGCAGGAAACTATTATTTATATATAATATGAGAGTATAAATGATTACATATATCATGAGGAAACACTTACACATGTATAATTGCTTTAATGTGTACCAAAATTCCATTCCTTATCTGTAACATAATTCTCTATGGATAAAGATTAGGTACCTAATTGACCTAAAATGAAAGAATCTTTTCTGAAGAGGAAGTCATTCTTCAATGGCTATCTCTTAAGCTCTTCTAGACGATGGCTTATTCTGGGCCTAAAATCTATCATAAATTATGAGTTTATAAATATTTCAATTTCCACATAAATCGCTGATTTCCTGTTCGACAGTGCGACAATAGTATTTTGCGCAAAGGCTTATTTTTCATACGAATTTCGATACGCAAAGCCTCCTGTTCTAGCAGCGATGCAGATGCAGATGTACGATATACTTTTTCGTTCGTACCGTGGTTATGTATGTTCTAACGCTAACGATCCCGTATACAAAACAAAACTTCGAGCTTGTTTGAAAAATAGTATGTCCAAAAAGTGAGCAAAGTTTGTGATTCTAGCAGCAGTGTGGAGTTTTGACGCCCGAGAGCCAAGCGAAAACCTCATAGTCGTGGGAGAATCACGTACACTTTCGCTCTAGCATCGAAATCTCCCATTATATGGAACAACTGCGTGAAATTGGTGATTCTCGTGCTTGAGTGCGACTATGACACGAGTGAAAAATCACTAATGCACACGAGTTGCTCATACTAATTTTTGTCGCGAGGATCGAAAAGTTCTTCGGACCCAAGCACGTCGTAGTCCCAATTACCCGTAGTATCACGCGGGGCTTGAAATATCAAATACGCCCCACCACGATCCAACTTTGGTATATGATCATTCTCACAAACGCGCGAAAATCTCGAAAACTCTTCGTGCAAACTCGTCCGCGAAACGTACTGTAATATACTAATCATCGATAAAATATGTGACGTTTATTATACGATGAATCAACGTCGATTACGCGAAATCTCGATAAATCACGTCTCGTATTTTTTCACTCGAGACTTTGGCGCGATGAAAATGTACGAAAAAACAGCTCGATCGATCTCGACGGAGAGGGAAGGAGAAAAAAAAGAAAAATCAATCCGCCCGCAATCGAAGAAGACGAAGTAGCAATCGAGCCGCGACCTTCGAAATTCTCGGTGAATCCTTTTGAAACGGACGAGCAGTTGACAAACGCGCGAAAAAACGAGGATCGAACAACGCGTGCGTGTGTGTGTACGAAAGTGAAAAGCGGGGCATTCCTCGGGAGGAGCAGAACGATATCGCGTGGCGGTCTCCTGAATAATGCATGTACGGAAGGTGCGGTGGGGGGGACTCGTAAGTACTTACAGCCGCGCGCCGACACGTCCCGGGTAATACTGACTCAGTAGCGGCGCGGCTGCGATATTCGGCACCTCGTGAACATTACGCGAGATGTCAAATGACGTGGATTGTTACGTGTATATATTGGGTCGGTATACATATACGTAATGCGGGAGAGACTCTGGCTGCATATACTAACATGTCTAGACGACACGCGGCCGCACGCACGCTTCCGACCGTCACCTAGTGTATAGAAAGTCTCCGGAACTCGAGCGATTAGCGTTATGTAATCCTCCCGAAGCTATGTATGCGTGTTTCTCGTTTTTATAACCGCATGAAGCCTTGTCTTCGAGAATTAGTTGGTGGGAATATTTTTTAGGGGGAAAAATCGTTTCGTAACATACGTACATTTTTTTAAGAAATAAAATTGCATGGTCCTGATGCACAAAATCAATTCAAAATCCTATCAGTACCAATAAGTCATTCCGTTAAAGACTATGAAACTTGAGAATCAACTCCTCAAAAGCTTTTTTAGGTCTGTCAGAGCGAAATATCGCAAAACATAAACGACCCACTACTCATGAACTTTTAACAACATTTTCCGTGCTTTGATAATTGCAAACTTATGCGAATGTATTGCCTCTGGTGCGCATCGAAATTTCACTCTGATAATTTGATGTGAATCATTGATTCTGATACACCAGCTCGAGATTGTATACACATGAAACTTATTGCCCTATAAATACGGATATACTCACAATAACAGAGAAAGTAACAAATGATATCACAGGAATTTATCGTTCCCATTGCGTGAGTTTACGTGGTAGACATTGAATCAGTGGATTCGATGAGCAAGTAATCTAGATGAATTTACAATTTAGATACAAAAACACTGTCAAACTTGAAAATCAAATGATGGAATTTTTTGTACATTTATCACTCAAAGAAATGTTCACGAACACAGCGCGTGATACAAAGGATCAAAAGGAACAGCAATGCATTTGCCGACCTTGACAAGGATGTGTTCTTGAAACACCAGCAATTTTCTACTCTTTGAAAGAATGAATGGGATCGGTATGGCGTCTAGGTATTTTAATTTTCTAAACTGAATCGCAAATGATTTTTGCTACTTTGTCGAGTATGCATCTCATAAATAAACAATAATATACAAAATACACTTCTTTTGACAAATTTGATAATAGAATATTATCATTATTATTATTAGTCTTTGAAATTCCAACAGGTCTGAATCATCATATCGATGTGTCATAGAAGATATTCATATATTACTCCATCTCCATTTCCTGAAAATATATCCATATTAACAAAAAACTCAATTAGCTCAAACACTTTACCTAGGGACCAGTCCGACACGAAGCGCGAAGCGATTCTCACCCCGTATCGATGCAGCTGCATTGGTCGGTGTCTTCCCCGCGGCGACCAAGGCCCGACTCGCGGAATAAATGCGAATAATCCCGCGGCGGCTCGCTGCTCGGCGGAGAAAGGTTGTCTTGCCGGGCTTGCGGTCCCCGGGCGTGGTCACGCGCGCGTCCGTTGCGTAAAAAATAAAAACGCGGGCAATTTTTATAAATCGTTCAAGGCCATCTGCGCGCGAGCGACGCCTCGTCTGGCTTTGTTTTTCCTCTGCCCCCGCCCGCCTGCGTTCCACGACGTTTGACGGGCGATTTACGGTCTCACTCGCGCGCCGGGGCTGATAAAAAATTCACGCGGGATTTATCGCCCGAGAGTTCGTAATACGCCACGCGGCGGTGCGACCGCGTAATTTCGTTGGCCGCGCGAGATTTGATGGAGTGCGAAGGTGTTTTATAGGAGCCCGAGTGAAATACAACTATTGGGTGTCGGCAGTGTAATGCCGTTTGGTTCGCGCGCGGCGGAAATTCACGGGACATGAGCCAAGAACAAAAGGACCAATGCGGGACGAAGCTTGGATATTGCGTCCCTCGCGGTGCATATTGTTAATCTGGCGGTATGATCTCGCGAATGTTTTCAAGGTCGTTTCGACCAGCGTACGGTCCATGAGAGCCTGCCCGAGACCGGCCAATGGGAAACACATTTTATTACTAGCTCCACCTGGATGATATATTAATTTAGGTATCGCTCGTGCGATCTACGCTTGGGAAGAATTATTATATACTTTGAGCGGTGTGTCACTTTGGAATTCCTTGACTGCCGTAGATGCGTATGAAAAATCATATCCGTAGATTTGCGTTAATGAAACTGAAATTATTATGCTTACATTGGTTTTTATGACACGTGTGGGTAGAGATTTTTTTTCCTAGGTTGTACAGGCTGAATACTTCCGCATATCTAACTCTCATGAGTTTTTACGCTCGTCAACTTTTCTGTCAGAAGTATATCATTATTGATACCACTTAGGTAGGCGTGCCCGATGAGGCCCTATAATGCGGCCATCCTTCGTTTTTCGTATCTACGCGCGCATCTACAGCAGAGACCGCGACGCGCCACGAAATATTGTTTATAGTGTAAAGAATGATGTAGAAATAAAACATTCTGACCGGTTGCGAATATTAACACCACTTTTTACATTCAATCACTGTATGGATTCTTGAATAACCGAGACATTGCATATAATTTTCCTACGGTGTGCAATGATTTCTTTAATTAACTATAAGACTCGGTTGAAAAACCAAGCGACATACTATTTGATTCTTTCGCATTTCCCCTTTATAATCCAATGTATTTTCCATCATACGTTCTTTCTATCGACAATTTTCAAAGAAGCTCGCATTACTCTGCATGGAAAGGTCCAAGTCTAATTTGGCTTATCTCATTTTGAAGGTATTGGATAGGCTTTTCATTGAGCTTCAGTCGCGTTCGGTAATTCGCATTGAACGCGATGTAATGGCACTCATAGTGCTTCGACAATCCAAACATATACTATGCATAAAATATTAATTAAACGTTTATTTCAAACAAATTAGTAGAAAAACAATTGAGTTCAGCAGGCAAAGTGTCTACCGGAGATTCGCAAGCTTTTCGGTAGATAGAGGGTGGAGAAGACGAGAAGACAAATGGATTTGTTGTAAAAAAATTTATTAACTCATGGTGTTCTGGTCGTAACGAATAAAATAAATAAATGATTTTTTTGTTGTAGGTAAAAAAAGTTTTGTCAGTCGGCGAGTGTGTGGACGGAGGCGGCGAGCCGAGCTCTAGAAGTAGGCCTTGGCGATGGGCGCCGCGGCGTAGGCCGTGGGGTAGGCGGGCGCGGCGTACGCGGCTGGGGCAGCGTAGGCAGCAGGTGCGGCATAGGCAGCTGGTGCGGCATAGGCGGCCGGTGCGGCATAGGCGGCCGGTGCGGCATAGGCGGCGTAGGCAGGCTGGGCGGCGTAGGCGGCGAAGGCTGGCTGGGCGGGGTAGGCGATGGTCTTGGCGACTGGGGCGGCGATGGCCAGAGGGGCGGGGGCGAGCTTGGCGACGGGGGCGGCAGCGTAGGCGATCGGAGCGGGGGCGAGCTTGGCGACGGGGGCGGCGGCGTAGGCGATGGGGGCGGCTGCTACCTTGGCGACGGGGGCGGCCACGGCGTAGGCCGCGGGCTCCTTGCGGACGACGGCGTTGAAGCCGTTGAGCGCGTCGGCGGAGTAGTCGACGATGCGCTTCGTGCCGTCGGCCTCGAGGAGGGAGTAGCTGCCGCGGACGACGTCGCCGTCGCGGCTCTCGGCCTGGCTCTTGAAGTCACCGGTGAGCGAGTCCTGCACGTCGTACGAGTAGCTGTACTGGGGGTGGGGGTCGTACTCCGCGTCGGCCACCTTTGTGATCACCTGCTTGGCGATGGGAGCCGCCGCGTAGGCCAGCGGGGCCGCGGCGATCGGGGCCGGGTGCAGGTATCCGGCGTTGGCCACAGCCACGAAGGCGGCAAGGACGACGAGCTGAAAAGAGAAAAGCCCAATTGGTCGGAGAGCTCGTTCGTAAGTGAGCAGTTGGGCGGGTGTGGTTTTCGTCAATCTCCGGCACAACCAAGGGACCTTGGAAGCTGAGACTCGCTTCCGCCTCTTACTCGCGGCTACTCGAGAGATCGCCATGCCCCGTGTCAAGCCGCGGCCCATACCGAAACTTACATCAGGAAAATAGTTTGGAAAACCCAGTCGATGCAAAAAAGTATATCGAGAACGGACGGACCCGATTCCCGCTGAGACCACCAGGTTCATACCCAAGACATATTTTCAAAACCGAAAATCCACACTCTGACGGCGAATCGAATTTTCAAAAACTAAACTGGATAAAAGGAAAATGTCGGACTTGGAAAAGGCAATCGCCAATGGAGATTGGGTACTTATTGGTATATACACGTACCTTGAAAGCCATTGTTTGTTACGGTTGATCGGTAGGATCTCACTGAGTACAATGATGTCCTGCCGGTGTCCAGCTCGTGCTTATATACCCGATTGCGAATCCTCGCGGCAACGGCGGCGGCGGCGGCGGCGACGCCCCACCCCTTTCGGCGCTCGCCAGTTTGGCACAAAGCGCGAAAGTTCGACACTGCACGATTGCTCTTGAACTTGGCCGGATGCTATATATTCGCTGGCGCGCGACCGACCGAGTAAGGTCCTCCTCCTCCCGCCACCGGCGGCGGCTCACGCAACGAGCGGCGCGCGCCATAGGCCCTACCCCATCAGCCGCGGGAAATTGCCAGCGGCCTCGCCGGGGAGAGAAAGGTGTGCCCTCCGCAGAAAAAAAGCCACACACGTCCTCCACCGCCCGGCGAAACCTTTGTCTCCACGCGCGAATTCGAGTTTCCCTTGGCCGGCGAAGGAAAGATCGGGTGCCGCGCGCGTTCCCCCGCGGATAGATTCACCTTGCCATCCGGGATCCCGCGAGACAATACCCTGTACTTAATTGTCTCCTGCGCTACAGCTTCATTGTTCCTCGAGATAATCGCGCGTCTTCCGAGGACGATGGAGCTTTGCAGCGAGTCCGATCGAAGGGAGAATACTTTCAGCGAGCTTGCACAGTAGTTGACTCAGGAGCTTTTTGTAATCTTCTTCATACTTAATGGGTGTTTCGAGGATGAAAAGAACGATACACAAAGTCGTACGTCGTGAGATTTTGGGTATTGGTCGACGTTTCGATTTCAAGGATGGCGAACTTTATGGTATATACCTTCGCGCGCGCGACCCACTGTATTTCACGCATCTCAATGCAAAGGATGCGACGACAATAGAGACAGTTTCTGGCCGATTCTTTTGCGGATTACTTATACGAACGGAAAGTGTTCTGAAAGCGGACCCGGTGCAACGCACGCGGGGCCAAGTTTCCATATACGTTGCGCGGTGCGAGGCAACAGAAATCATAATTATGTGTGATAAATCGCGACGCCTTTTGATATATCCATTAAAGTGTTGGAATGAACAATCATCGGGACATTGAAAATGTTGCCTCAAGGTCCAAGAGTATCATCATTTCGAATGATTTATAACGAATGAAAATGTACAAATTTAAAGCCAAAAAGATTATGTGATAATTATTTCATCGAAATACCCGGCAAATATTCTTGAGAAGTGTCAAAACATAAAAATAATATATATATGCGTAACATGCGTGAACTCGGCCCGTAAAAAGTACTAGTATTGTTGGGCCTGAATGTGCGAAAATCGTTGTCTCGTGTATCTGATTTTTAATCGCAACATTTATCGTCGCATTTCCCGGTATTTAATTGCGAAGCCTTGCTCATTAGCTCCCGGTACCAAAATTTTTAATTCCAAACGCGAGGATTGTTTCCGGTGAAGGATGAAATCGTCCTCCACTGCCGGATTCGTCGAGCACGAGACAGTACCGGTTCCATGATCAAATTCCCTAAAATGAATCCCCCTCTAAGCACTAAACACGCGAGAAAGAGCAAAACTTAAAACTCCGGTTCATTGTGTGCGGTGTCAATCACCATTTGGTTTCGCCTTGAAAGTTTATGAAAAACCGTAGCTGAGCGCCTCCATTCCAACTTCGAGACTTCGCTTATACATATATCGCACCCTCGCATATTGCCAAATTAGATTAATCATTGTCTCTTCGAATTTATCTGTCGCGTGATCGTCCTTTGCTTCGGGCATGCCTCGGGGCGAAAAATAGCCGTTGCTTCGTCCCGATAAGTGATCTCGTGTTTTCGCGCGCGCGGCAAAGGAAAAAAGGAGACACAGGATTATCGGCAGCCTTGCGTCAGTATATTATAGCACACAACGATATACGCTCAATTAAGCAAGCAGAAAAAAAAATCGCTCGTGTAATAAGCGTAGCTGGCTTTCGCGAATATTAGAAGCCGCGCGACAAGCGGATTTCCTTAGGTCTCGCGACAGCAGCTGGTAATATACCCACACGCTTCGCCACCTCTGCAAGTCGATCTTTCTTCTTTCATACATTCTCCCGCGCTTCTCTTTTCCCAAGGCGTTCGTCGCGCGCGGAGCTTCAAACGCGTGCGACACACGCTCCTTTCACTCGAGCGCGGGCTGCAGGTCAGGTGCGCGCCCGATGAGGCGAGCGATCATTGTGCAGTCGATCGGTGTGCGCGCATTGGCTTATCTTGTGCGTGTATTTTCCCGCGATATTTGCCCATGAATACGTGAGGATCGCTAACGAGTCCGATCGTTGATTGCTTCTATATATCCGTTGATTGAATAATTCGTGTCGGTACAGTCGCCGCGTTGTGCCATTGAAACGTCTATCAACGTTCGATCGTGAAACGATGCGAGATAACACGCATATATACACGTGTATATACATAACCGATTTTAGATGTGGCGCGTATCGAAAGAGCCATTACGATCTCGCGGCCGAATACGGACGATGGAAAAATGTTTTTCTAACGCGTGGCGGCGCGAAGGTGAAGAATATTGATCCTGCTTCCGAGTGTGCCGTACACTTGATTGACATGATTTCAATATGTGTTCGTTTGCATTCCTGGAGTATACATTAAAATCTGATCTTCTTATCGGCGGATCTACATCAATTAAATTTCCGAAACGCCAAAGTAATACTTGTCGCTGTGCGCCATTAGTATTTGGACAGACGAGGTTGTGTTGTAGGCGCGCGGTAATGATGTTATAACAAGTTAAAAGTCTATAAGAAAAAAAAACAAGATAAATGACCAAATTACAATGTGGACCATTAGATTCCGGATGACGACTTCCAATCGAATTTCGGCTCTCTTCCTGAACTAACTATGTTTCACATTATAAAATCATTATAGCGCGAAATACGTCTCGACTCTCAAGGTGTACATCGGTTAACGGCCGCGCGTCACAAGTTTTCCGCTCTGAAACACCTGGCCGAAAACAAGCGAAGCTCTCGCGCGCCGATGGAGACTCTGGTATATTGAAAAACGCGAAGCTCTGAAAAGCCGAGCCCATTTCGGGAACGTCTCTCTCACCGACACACGAATGGGGGGAAAAAAACGAGTCCGCGAGTCGACAGAATCGAATTCCGATATGAAAACAAGGGCGTAGGAGAATTTCTTTGGCCTTGAGACTCGGCGCGGCGGGATTTTTGTGTAAGGCGGCGCAAGTGACTTTGAAAGTCGCGCGACCGTGAGGATCGCGAGTCCCCGGGTTCCGGAACCGACGCACGCTCGCTCGGTTCTCGCCCGTCGCCCGCGTGTGCACCGCGACAGAGGCATTTCGAGAATCTCCCGAGACGCGCGGCTCGACTTAGAACACGCGGATGCCTCGCTCCACCGCCGCGTCCTTGCTCTGTTCTTATCTCCGAAGGCGAGCTGATTGTGCATATACTCATGGCGGTTCCGCGAGACGCTTTCCTTAATTGCGACCTGCGTGTTCTTTCATTTCACGGAGGCCGATAGCTCCTGACAAGTAATCATTCGAACGGGTATATATTTTCTTTTTTCCTCCCTTTCTTATATTGGGAGGAATGAGGTCGACTCGCGAGATGTCATACTTTCGATGTATCTTTGATGATACTGTTGCGACTCGACCGCCACGGCTTATGCGTATAAAAGGAATGATCCGCGCATGATGTATGTCGGTAATCAATCAGCCGTTTCGTTGTCACTGTGTTTTTGGAATTTCGGACGATGAAAGTCTCCGCCGCGAGACCGGACGATTTTTCATCTCGTCCGATTCGATGGCGGCTCCGATCCCGAGGGATTGTCGTTCCCGATAAAGTCTTCTCTCTCTTTCGTGGATGTGAATCGAGGGTCGCGAGGTAATGAGCCAATTTGACGTCTGGAGAGCTTTTGCAGAGAAAACCTACATACCCCTTCTGGATGACTCTTGTATAGCTCGCGCTCGACATTTAAAATATCTCTAGACTCAATTAGCATTGTAAGTGCACTTGGAACGAAAATATTGACATCGAGGCAGTCGTGTATATCAATTTTATTTTGGCTTTACATAACCCGGTTAAGGTAATCTCGCGGGTATTTTACGATTTGCTTTAAATCAATTTCATTGAGCGCGTATGGTAATATCGCGCTCGTAAACACATACAAATGAAGGCTGTGAATCGCCGACTCTCTTTCTCTCGAGAATATGAAATCGAGCAGCGATCGACGCGGCGAAATGCCACTTTGGAAAAGTGAAAAGAAGCAAAGCGTATATATATGATCCAGCTAATCAAAAATCCCCGCGACAATGTTTCTCCCGTCTCGTATATTGTAAAATCGCAATTGCACGCGCGGATTCGTATAATAGGCAACGAGGCCGCGATATACCTCGAGCTGGATATATTTCGTCGTGATTAATAAATAAACGTACAAGAGAGGAGCTGGCAGTTGGTAGTAGAGGCGCGTAATCGCGCGCTCTCGCTTTTACACCTAAGCGTTGCGGAAACAAGCTCGCGACTAATGAATATTAACCAGGTGAAATGATATAGCGCGGCTCCGAAACGCGAGTTTGACGCGGGCGTATCGCAACGGGTTTTTTCGGCGCTGCTCCACACTGGCGCCTCTGATGCGCGCAAGTGTCCGACAAAAGTGCAACCGAATTACGACGAGGCGACGACACCGGCCCGCGTGATTTCGGAGAGGGACGAGTCGCGCTTTTGCGCAACGACCGCATGTGTATACGTGTCGGATATATCGATTTTCGCGCAATCGCGTGCTCGAACTGACCGACATTTTTTTACTCGACTTTTGTGGAAATTACGCGCGCGCGCGCGTGATCGTCGCTGATGATGATTACGGGTCGTAAAATTAAAGGAGGGTCTTGCGGTGATCCGCACATGTATCGACTCTCGCTCGGTTATGTCTTCTTTTCGGGACATCTCAATCTAGATTCGACAGCGATCTCTTCCAATAAAGTGATTATTTATCGTTTGAGGAGCGAGAGGGAGGAGCTCTCGTTTTGCGAAACACGTGTAATCGATTGAATAACGTTTGCAAAAATCGCTACAGACGCGACACATCAGTTTGACGTAAGGTTATTCCCTTTTTCACCGCGATAGTTTCCTCCCGCGATTCCTGCCCAGTTCGTTCAACCCGAGGGAAAAAGTTTCTTTTGAATTCGAATCGAATGATCGGGTGACTTGCTCATTCTTGTGGCGCGACTGTAGACCAAAGGTTAAATTGGCTACTGTTGCAAAAGCTCCGACGGATTTCTCGCGTTACGCCGAGCACCGGCGGATTGCGAGAAAAAAAATTAAACTTGTTTTCGCGGCGTTGATACATCAAAAATTGAACGAGAGCGAGCTCGAAAACGTTCGCCCTCTCCGAACGGACGCGAATTAACGAATCGGTATAAGCATCGGCCTTAATAAAACGATCGGGAGAGCAGGTGCGGAGAGCCGTCCTTCGATTCGTCGAACGCCCCATTGCAAATTCTCATCGCGGAATTGCGAATCGTGGCGCACTTTTTTCCCAGGCTAAGGGTCCCGGCTGCACCGCGTAAAGAAGCCAATTTCCGAAAACTCCGTCTACGTCCCTCCGTCTGCTAGAGAAATCTGTATAGTACGTCTACAAGAAAAAAGTATAGAACAACAAGTCGTACTATCTAAAATAGTAAAAAACTAATATATAAGTAGATATTGACTAAAAAATAATAAAATTTTATTGAAAATAGAATTTTAACTGAATAATAGTATACCCTTACTGAATTACTAAAATAAAATAAAAAGTAAAATTTTACTAGTTTTTTAGTGAATATTTACAATTTCGAGCATTTGTGCAATCTGTACTATTAAATAGTAGTTGTTTACTATTTTAGATTTAGAGAGTATGCGGTATTTTGGGTTTGTCACGATATCAAGAATCATCGACGAACAACTCTCGTTTGATCAATCCGATTCTATCCGTTTCTCATACAGCCTCAAAAAATCACTCGCGCCAGTCGCTGTATACACAGCCAAAACAAAAGAGGCTCGTTTCTCAGGCAGAATCAGCCCGGGCACGGATCGACGTACCGTAAATCCTCGAGTATTGCTCGCGATATCTCTCATCTCTCGGTAAATCCTCTACGACCCGTGAAAACATCTCGGTCAATCGGATTTATGCTCGTCGGAGTGAAAAAAAGGAGGCTCGCGCGTGTGGGCTTTGTATACAGAGTCCGCGCGCATACAACACGCCCTTGCACACGCATACGGATATACTCGTGATGCAACGGGCGTTCTCCTCGGTCACACGTGCGCGTATACACGCATAAAGCTTTCGTCAGGCCGGCGATCGTTGGTGTATTTCCTCAAAGATCGTTTTTCGCAGCCGCGCCGCGGACAAATCGATCGACGATCTATCAATCGCGGGCCGGAGAGAAGCGGGAGCCGCGGGGTCACAACAATGCGCGAGCCGAGCGACTTGCGCAAGCCATACGCGCACAGCCCGCGGCAAGGACGCCACCCGCCGCCGCCACCGGCGCCCTGGGCGTGATCCAATTTGTTGCCCAATTTCTTTTTCGCGCGCGAGCCGAGTAGTAGGGGACCCCGTCGTCCGAGCGTACGCGCTGGCTCCCAAGTAGTAGCCGCGGACGCGCTTTTCGGGGGACCCGCGTTATAAAAGAGAATCGGCCCGAGTACCAGGCATCAGTTGCAGCCCAGCAGCAGCACCTCCACCCAAATCTACCGACATGGCATTCAAGGTACGCATATACACGCGGCGCTCGAGTGTTTTGGACTTTGAGTTTTCACACCGGACCGCGAATCCCGCGCCGAGACGGACACTCCGGGGTGTAGTGTGATACGCGTTCGTTGCCGCTTACACTTGGAATTTTCGGCACGAAATATTTTTGATAGTTTCATCTTTGACTCGTGAGTTTTTCATTAGTGGTTCACTCTATTGAAGGGTTACAGTGAAGAACTGTTGCATTGAAGTGATCAATCACTGGAACAAGGTGGATGAATTATTGAATGTAGCTACAGTGATTTTTTCGTGTGATTGAGTTTTGACAATTCGCAGTGAATTTTTGGTATGATGGAATTTGAGTGAAAATTCAATTCTTTACATGGAAAATTCACTGAAATCCAGTGAATAATTCATCCACCTTCATATAGTGATTTTTAACTTTGATAGAACGGTTTTTCACTGTAAGCTTTTGAGATGACACTGGACGTCCGATTTGATAAAGTCACTAGGCACAACGCGCTATTGACTTACGTTAAGCGTGAGAACGATAACGGAGTATATATACGACGGTAGACGAGGAAAAAGCAATGATCGAACTTAAAGCGCGTATCGCACTTGATTTCGAGGCGGTTCGGTCATACACTCACAAAAGTTTCTTATTGTTCCCAGAAGAATTGGGCCTCAGTCAGAATTTCTACTACTTCCAAACAGGGTCTTTTTATTAGAAGACTTTTCTTCTCCAATCAACAATATATTATGATTGAAAGTAGAAGAAATTCTGATTGAGGCCCAATTCCTCTGGGAACAACAAGAAACTCTTGTAGATATTCAAGCTTTCTCCCGGCCCAAAACTGATCGTCGATTGAAAAATTTTCAAAAAATTTCCAGCTCATCGCTCTGTGCGCCCTCGTGGCCTGCGCCAACGCCGGCATCATCCAGGCCCCGGTCGCCTACGCCCCGCTGCCGTACGCCTACGCCAAGACGTACGCGGCAGCTCCACTGGCCTACGCGGCGGCTCCCATCGCCAAGCAGGTGATCACAAAGGTGGCCGACGCGGAGTACGACCCCCACCCCCAGTACAGCTACTCGTACGACGTGCAGGACTCGCTCACCGGTGACTTCAAAAGCCAGGCCGAGAGCCGCGACGGCGACGTCGTCCGCGGCAGCTACTCCCTCCTCGAGGCCGACGGCACGAAGCGCATCGTCGACTACACGGCCGACGACGTGAACGGCTTCAACGCCGTCGTCCGCAAGGAGCCCGCGGCCTACGCCGTCGCCGCCCCCGTCGCCAAGGTAGCAGCCGCCCCCATCGCCTACGCCGCCGCCCCCGCCCCGGCTCTCTACAAGACATTCGCCGCCCCCGCCCCGGCTCTCTACAAGTCGTACGCCGCCCCCGCGACCTACACGAGCTACGCCGCCGCGCCAGCCCTGTACAAGTCGTTCGCCGCAGCGCCAATTGCCTACTACCACTAGGCGCGAGCCCTTATCCACCTCAGATGTTTGTACAGTTCTTAATATGCCATGTTCGAACAAAGTAGACTAAACAACGAGACTTATTTATTATTCGACCAACCTCACGTGTCTTGCCATCGAAACATTTATATACCTGAAGTTCAATAAAACATTTCAATCGAAATCTTTGTATCTCCACTTTTTTTCCTTCCCACGCAAGTCTACTAACTCCGAGACAAGAAAAAATAGTCCGCACGCGTATAAAACGTAGGGCGCTGTTAGCCATTGCGGAATCCACTGGAACGACGCAGCCTTGGAAATACCTACAGATCTAGTTTTCGTCATTCGCTCGAGTATCTGTCGATCTTGGCCGGGAGAGGCGAAACGGAAGCAATCGACGATTTGACATTTGACAAATTGATATACATTCAAACGCCACTACGTTAGACGCTTTTCTCACTCGACCTTCGAAATAAGTATATATGTGACGAAGGAGAATTTTCTCGTTCCGTGTAACTTTTTGTAAGTTTCTTTTTTTCGCTCCTCGAACAAAGACCGGTTGGTTCGGTCACATACCGACGAAGGACGTCTCATTGATTGATAGCTTTATAGAAATCGCGCATGCAATACACAGATATATATCATGTAAATTGTTTCTCACTCAATCAGAGTCTCCAGACTAAAATTTTTTGGACTGAATTTATTTTTTGAAAGTTGTTTCACAACAATCACTTTTACATGCAGTCCAAACGTTTTTATGCCCATAATCAGTCGTTAAGGGAGTACTAAAAGAGTAACATGAACAATTTTCAAGACTTCGATAATCCTCGTCAGCGTCAATTCACGTTAAATCGTCAATGTGCCGATTGATAACGATACGATGGCTGAATAGTCTTTTCTTCCAGTAAATTTGATCGATTATTGATGTTATTCGTGCTGTATTGCTCATTTTTTTTTATTACAGCTCGTGCCCCCGGTTTGGTATGACCCTCTCCTCAAGTAGTAACAGGTGGATACGGACAGCCGTCCAGCCAAAAGCGATTCTCATGATCGACAGAGCCAATATACCTCGTCAGTTCGAAATTTTACACGGTGGGTGTCTCGATCGTGTCTCGACCACAGTAATATCCACATCCGCGCATAAACAGCAGAAAGGAGTCGTTGCGCGCGCGAATAAATTCACTGTACGGCTCTCGGATCCATTAACCGATTCCCACAACTTGTTGCCCCGAGAATTCCAACCGGCGAGCGTCGAATAAATCGTCCTTAAGAACGAGCCATTAATCCGTGCTCCTCCTCTCGACAACACTGCAGTCGCGCGCGTGTATATGGATAAAATCGTGAATTGTCTCGCGCCAATTAAGCGCAAAACGCGCAATCACACACACACACACACACACACACACACACACGCGGGCGCGTGGTGAACGACATGTGTGCACTTGAACGTATATATCCGCGAGGAACCTGCGTAAGTGCGCGTCGGTTCACTTTCTCTCTCTCTCTCGCTCGACGTTGCCCAATGACGCGCGCACCGATTCGGCCACGCCCGGACGAATTATTTATAAATCAAAAAGTCCGCGGGTCTGGTTGTTCGTTGATGTCGCTGTTCGTGCGCCCTCGCATCGCTCGTCCCGAGAACGGCCGGTTCTTTGTTTCGGGACCAAGTGTAAATCGACCGAACGATCGCGTCGTTTACGTCGAGCAGTTCTCGAGTCTTCGAGGTGGGATAGTTATTTTCCATCCGTAATCGGGACAATCTCCGAACGAAAATTCATACGTAAAGTCCATCACGCTTTTTGGAGTGCAACGAGACATGGAAGAAGCACTAGTGGTATACATATATACGTTTCTTCAGAGTTGATTCAGATTCGTCATATACGAGGATTACGGATTTGTAACATTCCGTAGATATCGTAGTAGGCGGTTACGCGCGATCTGATCGCGTTGCATCTGTTTCACAAAAAGAATAATATTTGTGAAAAGTTTCAAGGCGACCCGACGGCCGTCTTGGACCTAGATATGACGGCTCCTATACATAATCGTTACGTGCGCGTGTCGCGCTTATGGTTTTCTTTCGAAATATGCAACGAAAATATTCGTGGACACTCGATGTTTTCCCGGTGTTGATCCTAACATTATGTATATCGCACTGTCGCTTGTACAACTTCATCGGACAAGCGGAGAATGCAATTATGCAATGTGAAACTGGAAAAGTGGGCACGCGTCGTTGCGCGTACTTGCTTAAACCCAAGAATACGATCGTTTACGTTCGACGCTCAAGTTCAAGTGCACAGAATAGACGTAGCGTTCGAAAAAAAAAACCCGTCCTCACTCGTATTATATACTCGAACAGGCTATTCAGAGTAAGTTGAACTGTCGGGAAATCGCACCAGCCTATTATACGCCATCCGAGATGCCGCTCACTGAGCTACTCCTATTGGGAAGTATAGTGTCATGGTTTTGTCGAGTATTTGGGAGTATTATAGTGTGTAACATAGATGGGAGTAGCGGGGAGTAGTACACTGAAATGTACTTAATTGTATTTAATGCAATGCAACTGTTCTACTTAGTCCTTGTAATTGCATTGCAAATGGTACATTAGTTGTATTCGATGTTCATTTCAAAATCTAATAAAATGAATAATTATGTTTTTAGAAATTATCAACTTCCTCAGTCAAAATCTTGAAATTTCAACGTAATAGACTGTTTATTTGGAGATAATAAAATATTATTTGAAACGCCCTTCATTATTGAGAATGTAACAATAATTTTATTAACGTGATCCTTTTCGATTACACTTGGTGAGAGCAATTTTTTCTTTTTTGTTTCGTGATTATCATGTTGTGTACGTGCCATGTCAGATTAAAATTGATTGTTGCTTTCAATGAAAAACAGCCTGATGAGGCCCAGCAAAGCCGCGCTGGCTAAACGTTGCATCTTTAGAATCTGAAGTAGGCTTTATTAAATCCCTTCTCCACAAGTATTTGGCCCTCGGCGATCAAAGTAATTAGTTATGTTCTAAAAATATAGAGTATATCAAGATTAACGAGTGCATTAACCAAACGTACATTGAATTTGATATCATTTTCAACAATCTATTCATTGAATGGTGTAAGTTTGCGTATGGATCAGCCCGCTATTCTGTTTGGATATATTCGAGAAGTTCCCGCGAACTCCATGGGAAAAACGAGCGCGCGGCTCCTCTTCATCTTTGGTGTCATGAGGTTTCTCGCGCCCGATATACCCATCAGGGTGAGTCGCGCGTCGCGGGGAAAACGATACCCTCCGAAAGCCAGAGGGCTGCGGTATTCGTATGGCGGAGATCAGCCGAGGTGTATAACGCGCGCCGGGACCTTGATCCACTTGTGCCGGCGGCCCTTTCCCCGCGAGCGGTGGGGGCTGCACCCTAATTGCCTCGAGGCGGAGACCTTCCTGCTCGTCCCTTTCCCCTTCGGCGAAGGCTCTTTTTTGTGTTCCGCTGCACCCGGCGCGCGGCAGCAACCTTCGCCTCGCGAATATTGAATTATAAACCCGCGGGGGGAACACACAAGCATCCGACAGCTACTAAATTTAACCCTCTCGCTATTCCGCGAGAGCTAATTGCAAGGGGAGGGGCCGCCTGTCCTTATATATGCGGTTTCACTGGCACGAGAGACTCTCTTTCTTTCCTTTCGTTCATCGTTCTGCCCGCGAGGCTTACCCGATCGCGTAATTGATTTAATTATAACTCGTCGACGCGATGGATTATTGAAATGACTCGAGCCGCGGCGGACGACGCTCGCTGAATTACATCGCGCCGCCACCACACCTTCTCTTTTTCCTCCCGCGGCCGTTTATACGTATCCTTTCGCGGATATACGCCTGTGCGCGATTAATTTTTTTTTCTCTTCCTTCGAAATTCACTCGGCCGCGCGCGCGGTTCACGATCCGACAATGACTTTGACGAAATTACGGATTGTTACTTCACGTTGCGTATATATTGTTGTATAGACTTCGTGGTGTACGTATACGGTGACAGAGACTAAAATATTACTCTGGCCGGATCGGTCGAGAATCGATGTGAACGAGACATTTTTTATCTCGTACTCGCTTTTGTCTGCCTCTTGTATGCGATGTGCGAGTTGACCGATGGATTTGTAAACAATGCGAAATTCATTGTAATACGGAAAGCTTTTTCCAGGCTTAGAATATGATATTTAGGCAACCTGTATGATGTTTAGGCAACCTGTTTAATCATTATGTGTAAATATATGTGCCTCCTTGTGATAGATCGAATTTTACACACTGGATATATTCGAAAATGGATTGCTTGCAAAAAAGTTCATTCCATTACAAATAACTATTGAAACGTTGTTGTTGTTGTTGTTGTTGTTGTTGTTGTTGTTTTTTAATTCAATATTGCAACGATATTGCTTTTTATCCATGTGGCAGGTCCATTTTTAATTTTTGGGAAAGGTTTAATTTCTAACGTATAGTGCAACTATAAAAAGAAAAAAAGGCGACTTATGGAAGAAGCTTTGATGAATTGCAAATTTCTACAAACCCCAGTTAATGAAATCGAAAGTACCCGATAAATATTCAATAAATAACCATACCTCGAGTAAAAGTGTTCACAAAATCGCAAACTTGATTTTTCCTTTGTCAACCGATAAGGAATGATTTCTGACACTATTTTGGCGACGCGCGCGACCAAATATGTCTTTGTGCCAACGAGAATCGCGAAACAATACAATAACCGCGCGCGCAGCCCCAGTCAAAGTTGCCGCGCCGTCGCAAACATTACTGCAATTATCTATATATATAACGCGAGGCGAATAACTCGTTGCTCGGATTGGCCAAGCGTGACGACAATTGCGAAGCGCGTAATCAGGTGTATGTATATATAGGTATATGCGCGCGAGAGTTGGTGTGTTGTTGCATCACCTGGCGCGAGTAGCGCTGAGAGCGCGCAGATCGCGCATCGCGCGCTGATTCGCATCGACACTCTATGCACATATGCACCAAGATGACAGTGGGTGACAGGCTGCAGGATCATAACAACTACTACTTATAACTACGTATCGTTTTATACGCAGTTCGGCTGCGCTACATATACAATACGCGGGGAGCAATGGACATTAGCGTTGCGTCACCGGTTGAACGACGTAATCGTGCGGGATGAAGTCCGGTAGCCGTGCTGCAGTCCCAGGTATGCCGTCCTTATCAGCTCTTCGCTGCACTGACTGCCATGCACCCTAGTCCCGAGTGTGGGTTGTTTGATGAATCGGTGGATGGTGTGCGCCAGGTCGACGCCGCGGATCTTTGAGACGATCGCCCCCGTTCCCCGGGTGCATCGCTCGTTGCACAATGGAGAAAACGACGCTAGAAGAGCTCAAGGTGAGAATTTTGAAATGGTCTACCAATGGTCTTGGTTTATTGTTATTTTCTTCCTTCACTCCATCCACGACTCAATGGGCTTTTTCTAATGTCTCCCCAGGCTGCAGCCTACTGGACAGCCGTGAATTACCAGCAACAATTTTATGAGACCAGCGGTGACTGGAACGAGTACAAGTCCGACGAGCATTCGTACATTAAGAAATACATCAGCTACGCCCTGTATGGACCACCTGAATACGACGAGGAGTGCGATGACGACAAAGAGAAAGAGTATATTTACAAGGAAGATGGTGCCATGCCGCTTATCGAATCAATTTTCACAAAAATCATCGAGCATGGCACTCAGATGACCGAAGATAAGGAGGTACTCTGTAGCATCCTGTACAACTGCGTTTACGATGATAGTTCCTTAGCTAAAACTGATGAGTACCAGTTGCACGAAGTCATAAACATTGTACCGCTATTCAAGGTTCAGAAAAATATAATGAAGAAAAATGTCATCGAGCGTCACATCTGGTACATAGATACTGAAGCCAGAATCTACAAGAACTGGAGAGATTATGTGAATAATAATAATCTGCCAACGTGTATTATGATTTCTCCCAAAGATGGTATTTACCAAGCTGATCTAAAGGAAGTCTGGTCTGATCAGATGTCTAGTGTTTGGCTTGAAACAAACTACATTAACACAACAAGAAAAATAACCAATGCAATTGATATCACAAGTACACTTGTCAATGTTGGATGTATTGGAGTTGGTATTGCTGCCATATTCAATCCAATATCTGCTCCAATAATGATTGCAGGTAATTGATCTATATTGAACTATGAATTTCAATAAATCTATTGAGATAACTTTTAAATCTTCTAAGAAACGTTTCTTCATACTGTTTGATATTTTAGGTGCAGTTGGAGGAGCTGTATCAGGAGCTTGGGGAGGTGGAAGAGCAGTTGGAGAATTAGTTGATCGAGGTACCCATGATCAATCTATTAGTATACTGCATAGAGAAGCCATACCAGCTTGGCTTGGAGTAGCTGGAAATACTCTTGGATTAGCCGCCAGTGGAGGCTCTGCACTGCTTTCCAGAGCCATACGCACGGGTACAACTGTTGGGAAAAGTGCTCAATTAGCCCACGATGCCATACTTATTGGCAATTTATTTGTTAATTCGATTGGCGTTGGATACAATTCTCTCAATATGATCCAGAAGTATAGAGAAACTGGAGAAGTATCTACTAGAGACGTATTTTTCTTGACAGCTCATGTACTATTTGTGTGTAACTCTGCTGTGAAAATGAAGCTAGCATCGGAGATTATCAAAACAGACCAAAATCAAATCCTGCAAGATTATGAAGAGAGTCTTCGTAGCAACAGACATCGAAAAGAATTCCGTCGACTAGTGAGAAACACGTCTAGCAATGTAGTTGATGAAGTCCATCGAAATGAACAAATCATCAGATCACTAACGAAAATTCAAAATAAAGATGAATTCTTTGCAACTATGGTTCAAAATCGCAAAATGTTTGCATCATCCGGCACTCAGATGTCCTTTGCAGAAGGGAATATTCAAATTAATGGAGTCACATTGATTAATCCTTCCACATTGGCTTCTATGTCTAAAGACAATATTCTAACCTTAATCAATCAGTCAGCAACTAATCCGTCTTCTACTCCTCTTATTTCTGAACCAAGCACGAGCACTGCAACACAGGCTCGTAGTAACTTCTTGTCAGATAATGCACTCAAGGCTGGGGCATCAGCACTCAGAAACTTATTTGTACAAAAAGCAGTCATGTCTGCATTACCAGTCGAAGCGCAAACGCCCGAGTACACAACCATAATTAATGATTTACAATATATTCCCGATATGGGTCCGATTTTCAGATTACTATTACAAACTGGGCAGTTAATTATAAGAAAATGTGCATCTGAACAAAATTATACTGAAGAGGAAAGACTGTCAGATGCAACAAACTTTGTTTGGGATATGATCAAAATTAATTGTAGGAAATTCTACCCTGGCATTGATAAGTTTGATTCAACATGTCGACCCACACTCCATCGGATTACGGTAGCATTTTATCGTTATGTCCAAGAAAATCAAAGAGAATGGGCTAAGGCTTTTCTTAATTGGAACTCATCTCGGGAACACGTCGAAGATTCTTCATCGGAAGCTTCATCTGAAATTTTAAAACGAAAATCATTTGAAACGACAAAATCTGACCAACTTCAAGATTCAGATGAAAGTCCAATGGATCGCTCGAAAACAACCTACAATGACATAAAAATGCTAGATCCCGTTGAAGTCATGGGTCTGTCACAAGAAGTTTCAACTTTGCTAATTGAAGAATCATTGATTTCAACAGGCTCGAGTATGAATGGTAAAGTCGCACCTCCAAAGGAAATGATAAACCTTTGCAAAAATGAGTTGGATGATTTCTTCGCGAAACACCCAACGGCATTAACTTTCAAATTATCTGATTTATCAAATGAATTGAAAGGTATTCTGTTGGATTTAAAATTCTTCAATAAGAAAGATATAATATTTTATAAATTATTAGCTATCTCTATGAATATTGTGCAAAAAATGATGGGTGTTAAGGGCTTAGAAAAAGAAGTACTAGTCGATGTTATAAATTTCTTATGGATTTTTGTTAATATGAATTTTAGTCAAATTATGCCTAATATTTGTATGTTTGATAATGAGTTTGAAAGCTTTGTAATGAACATTGTTATAGCGCTTTATAGGTATCAGATTGATGAGCCAACAAAATGGTCAAGTGCCTTTTATGAATATAGATTTAGATATGGCAAATCATAAAATGTCGTTCCTTGTGATGAAGAAAAAGCTTGATACTGAAAAGATTTGAGCTTATATTACTACAATCAATATTGACTCCATTGTAAATTATTTGAAATTAATACTTGGAAATCACAAAAATAATTCTCTAGTATTTTTGTTGCATTTTAATCGTCTTGTCTTATTGAAAATTTTCCAATTAATAACATTTTTACAAGACTTTTGAAAAGAATTTTTGAAAAAAATGCAATTGATTCGAAAATTTAACTGTTCGAAATTTAGAAAGTAAGTGACTGTTCTTAATATAATTTATAAAATATTTTATCCAAGCATTAGAAAATTTAAAAAAAATATGACAATTCCATTTCTTTTACTATTTAAAAACAAATGTAAAAGAAAGGAAACACAGATTTATTATCAAAATTAGAAAAGCTAAAAATTATTTGAGTATGATCAAAAATGATTGTCTAGAGTTTGATAATTCGATTAGAAATGCCTATTAGAGTTCTAAAACAATTAGGTACTATATGCTGTGTGCATGCCAGTTACTTAGTGCCTTTAGTGGTGGCATTTCAGCCAGAAGAAAACCAGTCTGCAGAATGATAATTCATAAATAGATCCATATTATTCCGTTATGTCGTAAGAATTATTCAATAATTCCTCATAAATTCTCTCAGTTAACAGTTGACTCCCAGTAAAATAAGAATCATTGTTTGTCAATCAATTTATTTATAGTTTTAGCAAATTCAGGGATCACCTTTAAAGCTACATAAAAGTCCCGACGGCTTAGTTTATTTCTGCCACTATGGACGCAAGGTAAAACTTGGCCCCTTTCACAAAATGTACACAGCAAATAGTAATGCACTGATTAGTAAATACTGATTACAAAATATTATATTCATGAAACACAACTACTGTTAAGGAAAACAATTTATACAAATGAAACGAATCGTTATGAATATACAACATTCACATATTCGGGCAGTGATGAGTCGCGTATATTTTTACAACGTGGTTTCTGCATGAAAAGCTTGACATTTGAAAACTATCGCACTGTGATTTCTATTCAAACTGATAACTTCTTGTAAGTATGTACAACATGTCCCATTTTTAAAGGGTAATAAATTGTATTCATTCTGTGCACGATTCAATTGATAATTTTCAACTCAAACGTTTATTTTTAAATTATGAAGCTAAAAGTTAAATTTTAAATTTTATTGGAAAAAGTTATACCAAGGTATTTGAAAATTGAACTTAAGTTTCGAAAGTTCGCACAAGAACAGATTTTTTACTCAACTATTGAAGCATTGTCGACAGTTATGATGTTATATTATAAATGATGTATCTAGTTTATATTGCAAAAGTCTACCATTGTGTAAGAAACTGCGAGTCGAAGAATGTTTGAAAACGAGAGGACTTTTTGGATGCTTGACATTTTACTGAATGACACAATGACACAATTACTTCCGAATAAATGACATATCAGTCTTAAAGTTTTACTATAGAATGTGACCTGTACATATATCATTGTTTAGCGCGGAACAATATTTTTTATTCGTTGATTGATTTTGAGATATTATATTATCACAAGCAGTACTATTAAAGGAATATTTTATACAAACGAAACGAATTGTTACCACTACTATACAGTATTCACATTGAAATAATCTTCTATTCAATTGGGTACTTCGACATTATAGAATGAAGAATTGAATTAAAATTTTTTTTTAACAAAGTTTATGTAAGTATTCTCAATCTTGAAAGATTTTCAAAAATCCAGTCTAACTTTCTAAAGTTTGCACAAGGAGAAATTTTTAATTGAGTGTTCAAATGTTGTCATTAATTATTACATTACCTATATTTTGACTGATTTGTCTACTTAATAGCGAAAGTCTAATATTATCTGTATAAAATTGTGAATTGAAGAATGTTTCAGGAATGATCCATACACGCAGGTATGAATACGAGCGGACTATCTTGATAGAAGCTTTACATTTTACACAATTACTTCCGAAAAAATTACATATCATCTTCAAAGTTTTTCTCTAACATGTAAGCTAGGTATGTGTATACATCAGTATTCAGCACGGAACAATATCTTTAATAATCTACAAACCGCTCAATTCTGACGAACGTTTCACATATTGTAAAAATTAAATAAATAAATAATCTATTTCTCAATCTATGTAATAGTGTTTGAATTCATTGCCTACACTATAAATTACTCGACATATAATAACTTATCCAACGGGATTCTTTGCTTCAGAATTATTTTTCTTATCCTTGGCAAGAAGAGATTCTGCTTCTGGGAGTTTCGGCACAAGCGTTTCCATTGGAATGTCTCTTGCTCTGTTGTCACTAACGATTTGCAGTTTTATACTGCTCTCTGCAATATAACACAAATTTCGTATTGAAATTTTGAATTTCGCCAATGATCATTAGACAATCCAACAAAACTCAAACATTTCCTCACCTAAGCCAAAAAGTTGAGTTAAGATCTCGGTTTCATCCTTAAGTATCTTCAAGCTCTTCAAATCGCCCAGTTTCTTAACCGACCTCACAACCTTATGATTGAGATTCAGGAACCACAAGATCAGGCCTCTCTCTTCGAAATCCTTGGACAACTTTTCCAAGCCCTGTAATTTTTATGCAATTCGCCATTATGTGATCCTATCAGTATATCAAGCTTGTATATAATCAGGTCCGACATAGAATCCCGCGAGTAATTTAAAATTTACCTGCATGCCGTAGCACAAATCAAACCCACTATTCTTGAGGGTGAAGAGCCAATCCAAAGGGGTAACATGAGCTACAAAATAATTATCAACCGAAATAACTTGACGCATTGATCATTTTAAGTAAATTAAGACAATAACTGACGAGAATTACTGGGCTCTTGGCAATAGCTCATGATACCTCTTTGGTATATGACCCTCAATTCGTCCCGAATTTTTCTTTCAATCCACGCACAAGGTGTGGTATATGAATCGACCACGAGGATAGAGGAATATACGATTTGATCATATACCTTGACAGCAGTGTAGTCGACGCCGCGGAACCTCTGGCAGTCGACGACGATGGGTAGGCTATCCGGTGCTCGATCGTCGGCGATGTCGCTGATCTTATTGGCCACGTAGTCGACGGCTGGGAAGAACAGGCCGACGTCTGGCTGGACGAGCAAATACCTGTGCTCCAGATTCGCCTGCGAATTGGGAGCGTCGTGGGTTAATGTTCGCCCGATGTTAAGGATCGACGGAGGAAAGAAGAGCAAGTGGTGATTACCGTGCACTCGATCACCTCGATGGTCGGCCTGGCCGACAGGTACAGCAGGTACACGACGTTGGAGAATATTCCCAGCATCAGGCCTGCCTCCACGTTGAAGATTATGCAGACGAAGAAGGTGCCGACCGTCGCGACCCCGTCTCTCTCTGTTTTCAAACGTCAAGCCGATATATGATGACCAATCTTTTGTACATTTTTATACCTATTTTTACACACTTTCTTCTTCCAAAATGTATATATTTAGATTATTCTATGCTTTATTTTCAGTGAGGTGCCTACGAGTAATACGGCAACCTTCAGGGTTAATCCTTTAGAACTTGAATGCGCATTTCGACTAATCGTAATTGGTATATGATACTTTTTGGCTTATTTTCTGTATGCAAAAGTTTTTTCACTTTATTAATCACGCTTTTATACTCACTGCTGCCTTTCCAGAGTCGATGCACGATTTCCAGGTCCACCAAGAACACCACGGCGCTTATCAGCACAGCCGAGAGGGTCGCCTTGGGAATGTAGAAGAAGTACGGCGTCAGGAAGCTCAAAGCGAGGATCGTCAGTATACCTGTAACCACATGTTCAACACCACCGCGGGGTGAATTTTATCGAAAAACGTTCAAGCGACAAATACGCTCTCCCCTTTATTTTCCCTTTTGTTTTTTCATTGAAATTTCGTTAAGAATATTTGGCAAGAACGACGCTTCGAATTGTATCACTCGCATAATGCAACCCAAGGGCATTTTATTCTGTATTAAATCAAAACTATTCACGTTTCAGTCGAATGAGACATTTTTTTGCGCAAGATTTCACTGGACAATCTTCCGTTGGCTTGATCGCAATGAAAATCTTGAATCCACCGCGTACGAACACGCGTGGCATTATCAATAATCTCATCCGGAGGGAACAATTCATTAGAACACTACAGAAGAGTCAGGTGCAGTCGCTTACCGGAGTAGATACCAGCGAAGGGCGTCTGGATACCACTGGCGCTGCTGACGGCGCTGCGGGTGAAGGCACCGCAGGTCGGCATCGAGCTCACGCAGCTGCCCGCCAGGTTGCAAATCCCCAGAGTGCGCATCTCGTGCGACGCCTGCAGAGCCGCGCCGCTAGCTGATTCGTTTCGGAATTACGAAAAGAAAAAATTGGGATTTAGATTATTAAACGTATGATTGTTTTTTTACTGTCAAGCAATGACTCACCGAAAACTTTAGCTATCGCTACATTGGCGAGGACAGAGACGAGTGGTAAGATTACTATGCCGGAGCCAAGGCTCGAGGACATCTCGATGAATCCGTAGGTCCGGTTGTTGTGCACGGTACTGAATTTCGGAAAAGAGACGTTCGGTAGTCCCGACCTCACCTGACCTGCGCCACATAGATTTATCATTGAATATTTTTTTTCTTATTTCTCTCATTAGCTCGTTTTATTGTTTTTTTTTCAATAGAAATGATTTGGAGGGCCCTTGGGGGTGGAGAAATAATGACGAGTTGATCCCTATTTGACATTGGATCTTCTAACTTAGTCCCCATATACATACATTTGTTCATTTTTTTTATCTCAAAGCTTTACATCCACTCCGATTCTGTTTATTGTAACGATAATCAAATACATATGTTAAATTCCGTGTATAGGTTCCGGTTTAATCGAAAATCGACACAATGAAACAATATTGCGTTTCCACGTCCACGATTAACAGGGAAAATTGCAGGCGAGAAAATGCAGAGAGGGAATTCCCTCTCTTAATTAAGAGAAATCCGTGGAGTCAACTAATTAATTCGCATCATCAGTGATCGTAAAGTTATTAATTCCTCGCAAAAGCCAACTACTTTGGTTTTTATTTACCCAAGATAATTCAGTTTGCGCTTCGACTCTTCCTCGCAATCATGTTTGGTAAACAGATCGAATTTTCGATTGTCTGGCATTATTTTTTTTTCTCAGCGCACGACTGGAAACATATAGAACGAGAGGATTAATATTTTAATTACCCCCGCGGTTCAACGAAACCTCAATGACATTTCCAGCTCGGGCCAGAATTGGTTGGACGTATCCGTAAACGTCAGAAGTAGCAGTTTACAGCCCACTGCAGCCGCGTTATTATCACTTAGGCGAAACGATCGCGTCTAATATACACGCAACTTGGACGAGGTAGGTCAAGCCCAGCCGATTGCTCAATTCGAGCTCTTACGCGATCGAAACTTGGCCTCACAAAAGGCACTGCACAAGTGGGCAATTTCTTGGATATGACAAACGCACAGAGGCATAAGTATATGTGTATACGGACCTGAGAGCGTGAACAGCGGCGGCTTGGTCGGGTCGTGCAGGCAAAAGCTGATCGTCGAGCAGATCAGGACGACCAGGGCGTTGCGACCGACCGACAGGAACCACAGCAACCTGCCCAGCACCGGATTCCTCACTTTCACGTCTTTCAATTTCTAAATGGGGAAAAATTTTCGATGCGAATTTCATTTGGATTAGAAAAATCCTCGAGAAAGTACGAGACAGTTGAGAATCTTGAACTTGTCACTTTCAATTTTATCGCTGACGATGTTTTGATATTAAGAGTCTGAAAATCTCGAATAGCTAGATGTAGATTCTGAGATTCTTTTTGATTAGAACGTTATTTTTATTTATTGGAAGAAAATGGTATTATTATGCATGCGTGTGTTCAATGTCGCAAGATTGTTGGAATGTCCAATACAAGTTCAGTTCCCGTGGGAGACATCGATGAAACTTACCCTGAGACAGAGCAAAATGAAAATACTGGAAAGCCCCAGAGTCGTATCGTATATTTTCAAATGTTTCAAGTTCTTGGCGATTTTAATCATCAAATCCATCAAGTTCTCCGACTGAAGCTTCAAACCGAAAAGTCCTTTCAGTTGTGACACGATGATGATAACCGAAGTGGCAGACGTGAATCCTGATGTAACCGGCAGTGATATGAAGTCCACGAGGAATCCTATCGTTGAAAATTCATGAATCATTCCAACAGTCATTCGAAATCCTCTTAATTAATAATCATCGAATATCGATTTGTGGTGGCACCATATATAGTATATCTCTGTTGTGCAAGCCAGATTTTTTAATGTATTTTGTAATTTATCGATATGATATACTAGTTTCATCATAAAATTGCTAATTTGAAAATATTTTCATAAACTGTTCCCGTCAAGATTGACATCAGTTCGAGGTATACACTTGTATTTACCCAAATTAAAAGAGCCCATCAAGAATTCGATGACGCCAGTTAAAAAGGTGAGAAGAATGACGAAATCGACGTTAAGACCCTTGGTGAATTCGATTGTCAGAAGAGCCATGAGCGAAGTGGGACCGATTGAAATTTCCCTGACAGATCCCAAAATCGCATACAGGAATCCGCCGACGAACGACGAGTAAAGGCCATACTGTAAAACAACATCTTAGCTAAATTTTATAATGGTAGACTGGTCAGGAATGTTACGTATGGATAATTCGGATGAGAATTGTGCGGTTGCATAACTGTCACTATTCTGGCAGTAGTACTACTCACGTGTGCAAAATTCACGAGCCCATCGTAATAAGCCCTTGGTATACATGGCTCAAATCATCGTTGCTCAACGAGTAAGTAGTAGATTATTTGTAAAAATTAAACTAATCGTTCCTATTCGATAGTTATTTTTAGATAAAAACAAAAGAAAAATCGCACGAATCTTTCGTCTGGTTTAGAATATTCACTGTCAAAACTTCTAACAAAGCATTTTCGACTTATACATCCGTATGCGATCAATCACGAGTACGCGAACAAATCTGACGTATCCACATGTTACGAGCTGAAAAGTTGCATAATCATCGTCGTCAAATAGAGCAAATATTTGAAGTTCAAGAGCAGAGAATCGCGACGAAAGCTCGATTGGCAATGAAAGAGTCGCGCGCGAGCTGAATGGGACACGTACTTGCGCTGACAATCCGGCCAAAGTGGCGTAGGCGATGCTCTGGGGTATCATGGTCAGGCCGATCGTGATGCCGGCTATCGCGTCCGAGACCGCCTGGTACTTGCTGTATTTCGGCAGCCATTTCAATATCGGCGCGTACTTGCTCAGTTTGATCCTGCGCCTCTTCGGCTGCTGCCTCTTGTCCTTCCTGTCCTCCACCACCCTCTTCGACTGCTTTGTAGTCACTGTCGATGTGGTGTTTTACGATTAAGAATGATAATTGTACCTTTGTCCATTTACATTTGGCCCAATGTGGACTTTCGCGAAAGTATATTGGTACGAAAAGCGAAACATTCAAAATCAAAAACATTCAACATCAAAAACCGCGGAGGATACAAGGTTTATACTTGATGTAATCATCGCGTCACGAAGAAGAAATTATGCGGCGCTTTTTTCATTCACGATTTGAATATTTGATATTTGAATAGTATCTGTATGTTCAACTATACAGTGAATACTGAATGTAAACAAATAACTAAAATTTAATCTATTTAATTTTAGAGTCTGGTAATATATTTTTTATATGTTATGCTTGTATATCGAGTTAAGATCCATGTGGCTTCAGAGAGATAACGCAAGAGAATATCAATTTTATTTAACGAACGTCGACCCTCCGTATCTGTGGTAATATATTTTTCAAATGGTGCAACCGGCAAATAGGAGAAATAATTATGCGTAAATTATTTTTAGAAATTTTAAAATTGACATACGGATTGACGAAAAGAATTCAAAAGATTGAAGAAAGAACAATATTGTCAAAGTCTTTCTCATTTTCTACGGTGTTTATATAATTTTGTATATTATTAAGTAGAAGAATCTATCACAAGTTACAATTAATGAATTTTCAATGTTTAACCATAAATTCCTCATACATGATTTTTGTCTGAGAGATGTTTCGAATGTTAATGGTGGTGTTTATTTTAGTTTGTTGCTTATGAAACTTGAATAATAACGAATAAGATACATAAACACGGTGTACAGTTTTCACTTAAGCTGTGATTGCATATTGTTCATGATAATATCTTTGATAGCGTCACTTCAAAATTTGGTAGCTCTTTTTTGTGTTTTCTCGTTATTACTTGTGCTTGATAAAGTATGCACAAAAGCATTCGAAACGTCGAGCAAACAAAATTACAATAGCTCAAAGTTACCAACACAAATTTACAAGTTCACAATTTCGAATGTTATCAAATGTGTATCAAGACATCAGCGTCAATAAGTTTAATGAGATTAAGCAAAACCTATATGGAGGAAATCGTTCTTTCCCAAACGTAATTCAATATTAACGCGTGTATAATAGCACGTTTCAAAACTACAATTCACAAGAAGTTACTTCGCAGTTTGAGAGGTGGATTTATGACGAAAGCCCGTGAATAGATTTTCCCCATGATAAAAAGTTCTGTACATCGGTTCCATCGGATTCATCGATTTCCCTGATTCATCGTATACACGTGCAATACATCGTAAAGCAAAATACAAAAGATATATTCTCGGACTCACAGATCCCGAACTGCCTATAGTGCCCCCTTGTAAACACGAAAAAGGAGATTCCCGCACGAATGTGAGTTTGTCACCCGAAAACTGAAGGTACCAATATCGAGCACTATTCACCCGTCACAAGATGCGCGAAAATCCCACTTATCGAATTTCGTTGGTAAACGAAATATTAATCACTGAACCAACTCGGGAGAGATTATCCATTCTCTCCAACCACTAGACAACTCGAGTGAATTGTGAATATTAAAAAAGACATTCAATGGAAATCGAAAACTCGATAAAAAAAAACTCCAATTGGACAGGACGCACAAAACATTCACAATTCACTTGATTCTCAACAGCTGTGAAAAAAAAAGTAAGAGCTGGAGAGAAGAGGTCGATCCGAGAACTTACTGATGTTACCCGCGCCGACTCAAGCGCCGTCTCGCGCATCTTTCCGATCCCCCGGCTGTGAAGAGACTCGGCGTCTTTTCTTCTCTCGCATATCCCACTCCCGATAGCGATCCATCTCACTATCTCTCGTTATCAATTATCCTGCGTACGCATGTACTCGTGAGGTGACTACCGGTGAGCGGAGCCGCGCATGTGTTGACAGGGTGTCAGATAAGGGGATTAAACGCTCATTTGCGCGCGAAAACGTTCACTAATTAGACAAGGTAAAATAGAGAAGCAGTACGGCATTGAAGTCGGCGATACTCGGTGTTTCCGCGATGCGCTGCAGGGTGGTGTTTGCCGAGGTTTCTTATTCTACTGTTTTTTTTTTCAGCGATTTTTTGCCGACGCGTCGCGACGGTACTCTCGATGATTTGATTTTCCACGGAAGGTAAAGGCTCCGCGGCAAAACCAAAATTGATTTGGTAATTAACGAAGCAGACGACGTTTGATGGAAAATAACATAGACTCATAGCCGCTCGATTACTTTGTAAACTTAATTTTTAATGTTCCGAGTGTTTGTTTCTTTGGATTCAACAGTCACCCGAACAAAGTGAAACTGGCAATTTTACGAGTGTGAGATTTATACCAATCCAATGTGATGATCCAAAGTTGCTCGGCTGCGATGGGGGATAAGAAAATTCGGACAAGTTCAGTACATAATTTTTTTTTATTAATATTCATTAAAATTTCACAATGGTTCGTTGCTGGTGGGCAACTCGCGAAAACAATTCTTAATTAATATAATACAATTTTTTTACAACGTTTCTTCAAAAATATTTCTTCAATATTATCAAGCTATTTCGACCGAGTAAGTCGGGGGAGAAGTAGCCTGCGATTGAAGAAGAATGAATTTGATACGAATGCTCGGTTTAAAATTTCAAAATGAAAATACGATGAGATGATACAGTTAGACAAAAAAACCCAGTACAAAAATTATTTGACAATAGATATAATGCCTTCAGTCTATGAAAATTTGCTCTCTTGTTAACATAACCAATGATGTGCTTTTTTTTTCTTCATTCCTTCTACATCTTCAACATTTTAGTGCATATTTACTTCTAAGTGAACTAACTAGGAGAGTGTCCAACATTTGGGAAACGTTCATACGGTGCGGCTCGAGATTTAAGCTATTGGGACACCGCATGAACCATCTCACAAAGTTTCATCGTGATCGGTGACCCGAAGGTTGTGCACACTCCTAGTTAGTGAAATAAAAATTAAGTCATAGTGGATTCGATCTTATATGTTAATTAGGCAATTAGCTTTCTAGCTGATGCGCAGTTAATTGAACTATAATTCACTATCATTGACGCCTCGTAAAATGCAAACTCCTCCTAAATAACGTGTCAATATCATTGAATAGCTACATTCTATGTAATTAATGGATACCGTCTTCATTATTTGTTCGAGTATTACTTTCATAACTCTCGAGTATCTTGTTTGGTTTCATTGTTTGGGATGCACTTTTATTTCAATAATCAAGAATAAAGGCAAGCAAGGTCTACGTGACAGGACAGAAATTGAGTAATGACGAGTAAAAAATTAACGGTAAAAAGAACACACGCCTCTCTCGCAAATCAAAATCATGTCGTTCGTAATAAATATTATCATAAATTGTAACAAGTAAATGTAACAATGAATTCACCGTGTTAATAATACATCAATACCCTCAATAAAAAGTTGATTGTTCAATTTCGAAAGCCATATTCAAAAATTTTGCCAAGTATGGGCCAGTAATCCGAGCTGACAATCTAATGAGGATAGACACGCTGAAAAAAAATCAATTTCAGGTATCAAAATATTCTTAATGGAATCGAAGTGAGATCATCGCAATATATAGTTAGAAGTGAACAATTGCGTTTCCAATCAATATTAATTACCGAATCACCATCCATACTATTTAATTTTGATAAAATTCGAAATTTCGTTTCGGAACTTTCAGAAGTACCCCAAGTCGAAAGACGTTGGCCCGATAAAAACTTTGCGAATCACAAACAGTCGAAAATAGTTCAACGCGCATGTTTCCCTCGAGTGAAATGGAAAAATTCCAGAATCCTTGAAACAAAGTGGGTGTCGAACGTCCCTGTTACAAAAAAAGGGGGGGAAAAATTAATAATCCGATGGCGATCTCGGCGAGACTGATTCTTATCCAGTACGCCCGCCGCGCGGCAGCGTGTCAATGCCGTATGTATTAGTCGCGCGGAGTGAAGCGATCCTTGGTCTCGGTTTATACTGGCCCACAGCTGCGCCTAACGTGTAAATGAATAAAAAAGAAAAAAAGGAGATGCGACGAATGAAAGAATGTGGACTAGTGGATGCGCAGCTTGTTGTTGATCTGGTCGATGAGCTCGTCGATCCTCTGGCTCTGGCCCTTGAACTTGGCCGGCTCGGGTCCGATCATCTGTATGAGCTGGGGCACCTCCTGGCCGCTGATCTGGGTGAAGCGCGACAGGGACTTCATGCACGCGTACAGCTGCTCCTCGGCCGGGCTGCCGTTGAAGTACTGCAGCAGGGCCATCGTCAGTTCGACAGCCACGTCGTCGAACACCTGCGTGCACACTTTCGTCAATACGTGCGATTCCAGCTCGACTCGACCTGTTTGCGCCCGGTCTGGAGTTTTCTTTTTTTTCGCCTCGCCGTCTTATCACGACACGTGCGCGCGCGCGACTTCTCTCTAATACGTCGCTCTTGATCTTCGCGCGGGAGAGCTGATGTATGCCTAATCAAGGAGACTCGCGAGCTTTTGCCTACATTATCTTCGGAAAGTTACGTCGCCGAGTGGTAAACGTTCCAATCACTGTTTCCACAACGCTCTTGCGCAATTCGTGACTTTTCTACGGACTCTTCCTTCAAAAGCCAATCTTGAAATGCAATTTCATCGAAAAATGCATTGCCGATGCAATGAACAATTAAAACCACGGTAGCTTGAGCTTATTCGTGAATTTCGCGTGTTCTCGTTCGCTCTTTGTGTTACAAAAACATCTTGGTATTTTTGGAACTTTTGTGAAGAGTCAAATCAAAATTCATCGCTAATAAAATAAGCGTTTCCGGAAATGAGCAATAAATTTGTAAAAACACGAATCATCCAACTCAACGGGTGATTTGGATGATTCAGATAACATCGTCAAGTTCAAGCTACTTGTTTGTAACAATTCGCATATAATTTTTCCAATAATAATATCAGTGATTGGATCGCCTATCCACCTGATAAAATAGTAGCGGGATTATACCTTGGAAATGCTGCCTTTTGGTAAAAGCTGCCGAAGTCTTTTGTTTTTGTGCATTTTCTGGAAAAACAAACCGGAGCAATCTCCTAAGAAGTATCCGCTCGTGTACTTTTGAGTAATTTCATCAGTCATGAAATATTTTTCAAAATTAACAAAAATATTAGAGTGAATATTCTAGTTTTCTTGGCGTACAATTGTAAATAAATATCTTGTTTATAACGCAAACAATATTTTCAAATTTTATCAAGTGTTTTACATATAAAGTTTTGTACTAAAATTCGTTTTTTCCTTGTTGGTATCAAGAATCATCCGTCATTTCGCATTGGTAATAATTCATTTTTGATCAAGAATATGCAAAACATTCCTGGAAATTTCATGAAATTTAAATTGTTTATTTATTTTGCGACTAAAATTCATTCGCCTAACCAATTGTGTAGATATCATAAAAAGTCTGCATATCGCTAGATGAATATTTTCCCCACGTCTATAAACGATGGCAAAAACAATACTTTACAGCCAAGAAAACTTCGTCTTTCATTTTTAATGTATTTTGGGAAAGTTTGAACTTCAACAAGTAATCAACAACATCGAATAGTGGTCATAAAAGCAGCGTCGTTAAGTATTTACTCAAAAGCGTATTTTTTACATATGCCTTTAGTATACTGTAGTGCGGATAGAGCAATTCTGTTAGAGGCAGAATCATATGAGTCACTAAAGGCAGCATTTCTTTTTCAGGTGCTAATATGAGATATCCAATCTTAATAACTAGTATAACATCTCAATGTAATATTTGTATTTTCATTCGGAAAATGTTATCTACGATATCAGTATTTACATTAATGAAGAGAATAATATGAATGTTTGACGATAAAACTTGAAGTAATGGAAAAACCTGAATGATTAATGATGACGAAAAATCCCGAAACATGAAATTTTTAGCAGGCACAAGCAAAGAGAAAAGATGATGCAATACCAAAAACTATACTCGTTATTTTTACGTATTGAATATTTACATAACTATCCTACAGAATTGGGAAAAATTATTGTTTCAAATTGAATCCATTTTTCAGTAGAGTTTAGAAACGTCACTAAACCATTCATTCGAATAAATATGACTTAAAATAAAATTTCAAAGCGTGATAAGAGGTATGGAACAGTAAAGATCAATCATTCACAACACCTAATTCTTTTTTATATTCGTTCTGTAGAATACTAAAAATCAATAATATTGTTTTCATTTTGTCCCCAACTAAATGATAAGATAATATGAACCTTTCAAATATTTTCAATTTTCATATGTAATGGGCAAATCCACAAACTAGAGAGATTTTGTGTATTCTCTCATAAAAGAGAATTCAGTCCAACGATAATATTTACAATTAATATTGACAAATAGGTAATTACCTAATTAGATATCTTAATCCATCTCAAAAATATGAATTTTATCCAGATTCATTCAACTAGAATAGAGGAATCAGTATCAAAAATGAACAAATTTCTTTGTCATTTTATGATTCTAAGTCCTATTTTTAGTCAGCAGTGTTATCAGCGATCTATCTAAAAATCTGAATTAATAACACATATATATCAATAGATGTAGGTTCATACTTATATTTGATACTATATATATGTGAAAATTCTATTTATTTTTTCAGTGTTTTACTCGTAATTCCTTTAGCCAAATTTGAAAACGGTGCACACACTTGGAATCATCATTCTCGGGGTATCCTACCACATATAAGATTTCCAAGAATGTACAAATTTATTTTCATTTTTTTTTTTTCAAGCAGAATCGTCCGAGTTGGTAGAATTGCCCATATACAATATGTATATAATGGCCACATCCTTGTCTACGAACTTCATCAATTTACCTATAATATATCTTCTCGATTTTCGAGTAAATGGAAGAAGAAAAAATTCGACCCAAATAGTTTTGCACGTGCTGTCGATTCTGAAGGTGAAAAATGTACCTATTCATCCCTAATCATATGCTTTAAATAAGAGACGATGATTTGACCAATGTTGCATCGCATATAAGTCGAATAATACTAATCTGCGAGACAACCGAGCGCAACAGGTGTTAAAGTTTAGCTTAGTTGCTGAGTAAAAGTTAGCGAGGATACAGACCACAGTTTTTACCTCCTTGCAGGCGAGGTTGTGGATGATGGCCGTGCCCCGCATCTGCATGTCCTCAGAGTCCGAAAGAAGCGAGTGGACAGCCACCTTCGTCGTAACTCGAATGTTGCTGATGTTTTGGCTTTGATGCTGCCACTCGGATATGTACATCAGCCACTCCGAGCTGCTCAGATTCTCGAACAAGTTGGCGATCTAACGTTTTTTTTTTTTGAATTTAAGAAATCGGGATTACAAGGAATTCCCTCACGCTACTGAGAACGAAGATCATGAACGTGAAACTTACGAACTGAGCTAGAGGAAGCTGCTCTTCGATGGGATGGCGATCGATGTCATACGCGTAATTCATTATTGGATGTTCCTTTCTGTCCTGGTGCAGCAGTAGAATAGCGTCATCCTTGAGTGCTGCGACGCACAAGATGTTGAGTAAACTCACTCGAGCAGCGCTGTCAAGCGATTTATCGTAAAATATTCTCCCTGCAACATACAATCCTCGATCATTTTCAATCAATAAACCAAAGATTTCATCTGAGAAACTTTTCTACAGCTACATAATGCTTGAGTTAAATCATTCTCAGAAGTTTTGAAACATTGTTTATTGTAAAATGAAAAGAACGCATTATATTGAGAAAATTGCCCTCGTAATATTCCCTTTGAAAAAGCAAATTGATTGAACCTTCCGCATAATACCCACTGTTTATCCAATTTTCATTCTAGATATATGACAAACACGTTATCGGACGACACTAGCGAATCGCGTTATACCACGACAAGAACCCGAATCATTCGAAGTATTCTCAGTGTACAGTAGATAAAATCAACCGACCGACGAAGTTGAGGAAATTGTCGCCGAGGGCCCAGGAGCCTTCGTTCTCGATGATGTACTGGTGCAGCTCGTCGATGCTAGTCAGCTCGGACTCTTCGAATTTGCCCCGGAGCAGGTTCCTGAGCTTCTCGAGCTCAGAGGTGGGTTCGGGCATGTCCCGAAACACGATGGGCGGGTCGCGCTTCTGCTTCAGCTCCTCGATCTCGCGCCTCTCGTCCGCCTCCATCTGCAGTACCCTCTCCGACGGCAGCAGCTCGTTCTCCGCCTCGCCGTTCGTATGGCTTGGCATTTCTGACACTGCGCCTGAAACGCATTCGTGATATTCTCAATGTCTGTCCGTTCGAGTGAAAAAACTTTGCCAAGGCTTTTCTTTTAGCGGGAAATGGAAGATTGACCGAGAGGTTTTGAATTTTTCAATTCGTCGTGATTTTATAGTGAAAATTGTCATAAAAATTTACCAGCTCTTCGTGTTTATTGATGGGATTATTTCAAATTGGTGATACGGAAAATGTATATATAGACACACGGAGCCTGTTTAAACAGTTGTACCGATAAATTTACTAATCCGATGAGCATCCAACGTTAATTGAATTTTTCCCCGTTTTGAAAACTAAATCAGAGCCGATAGGAAATAGTGATAAGGAGCGTCTTAAAAACGGAATACGTGTTACTCAAAATTTCACAAACTTACTTTCACCGTCAGCCATTTCTGTACAACTGTTACTTTGCCCTGTGCAATTACTTTCGCTCGTGCTTTCCTTGCTACTCTTATCTCGCTTTTTTTTGTCTTTCTTCTTCTTCTTTCGCTCTTTTTTCGCTAGCTTCTCGTTTATCACGTTTCTTTTTTCCGTAAGGGCGATGCTGTTCAATCTGCAACGAAAACTTTTTTAAGAATCAAAGATTTGTCACTAAAACAAATTCAAAATAAGGAAAAGAAAAAACGATTCTTCCGTGATATTTATCGAGAATCGACACAAACGCGAATGAACAATTGAGAATAATGGGAGCCAAATAAAAATTACCTGGCCTCTTCGATTTCGGTGTTCAACGACTGATACTCGGGCGAGTCCTCCCTGTGTATTCTCGCCTCGACGAATCTCTGGCCAACTGTAAAGCCGGCGGTGGCGCCGTTGCTCAGTTTTTCTATTAATGGAGCGAGGGCTTGTCCAACGGGCCTAAAGAAAAACATCCCGATCAAAAAGAAACATTCGGTCGCTGCGCGCAGCGCATACGATCCACGTATATGGACCCGATGCCTTCTGCTAACATGTATATATACGTCGTACGAGAAAACTGTTTGGTGCATACTCACGTTTGTAATATTTCCTCGGGCAGGTCTAGTATATATTTGGGTATGCCCGAGCCCACGAGAAAATGGCTCACCTCGTCCGAAAAAGTATTGCAATTATGCTTGAACAAGTTGTACGTCCCGGGTCTGTAAGATCGTAAGTTGAATTGTTATCCTTTGTTCGATCAAAACTAACGATTTGTGTATAGCACAGCTTTGGGCGTACGAAGGATAAAGAGGGGGGGGGGGGGAGAAAAGTATATGAATTATCGCTCCGAGTTTAACTCGCGACGCTCAACAAACTCGTAATGTCCTGAAATAACCCGGATTTAAAGATACCAAGTTTGTTCCACGAATGATGGTTGTTTATACATTCTAATAAGCGTGTATTGCCAAGTTCAAAATTGCACTCGAACGACACGGACGCGTACAGTCACGTGCGGGCAAAAATAATCCCGCGCCCGTAGTACACCGAACGGTCTCCAATTAATCGAGTGAGAACAAATCTATCGAGCGACCGACAAAAGAAAAAAAAAAAAGACGTCAGTCTAAAACATACTCACGCGAATTTGGTGGTACCAAGCCCGTTGATGTACTCCCAGAAAACGGAATAGGGCAAGTAAGTCTGTCCGACCTTCTCGATCTTCTGTGGATCCTGGAGCTCGGTGCTGCCCTGCAAGCACACACCAGACCGTCTCTATACACTGCAGCGTGAAAGAATCGCCATAAAGCGAATAGCGCGCGCTCAAGCTTCTAAAAATACGCGGGAGGGGAAGAAAGAAAGAAAGAAATCGGGCGGGCGGGCGCGCAGAGATGATCGAATCGCGGGCGACGATTTCCGGGTGCGAATCGTCTCGGGGTACGAAAATAAATGGTGTGACACCGCGGCGAGGCGTACAGTATATAGGCGCGACTCCCGCGCGCGTCGCGTCCAAGACCGGCTCTCGCTTGCAAAAAATATATGAGCGTTTTGGGTATTTCCGAGTGCTGACTAAACTTTTTCCGGCGGGGCTTTCGATTGCGCGATTTTTCGAAATGCAGCCCCTTTACCTGCCGAGCCCTTCACGATGGCTCTGCGCGCGGCGGACGGAGTTTCGAGTGGATTTCGCATACGCAGGATTGGGTAGAGCCATCGAATGAATAGTTTTTATTTTCCTCACTCGCGGGTATTGAATATCGACGTCTTAAGTTCAATTTTTCCAACGCTAAAGCTATTTGATTTTTTACTCTCGATCGATCTCCCTTTTGATTCCTATATTATCAAACACTTGAACCAACGAAATTTCCACGGATCAAAATGTACCGATGTTTTTTACCCTGTCCCTCCGCGGGCCCAATATCCGTATAACTATCCGATCGGTATATAATTCCCGAAAACTGTCTCTATAACCGCGCACTAAAACGCACTCCCTATACAACCCGAGTCACTCCACTTGCCACTGAAGCTCGAGGGAAAACACTTGCGCACCAGGAGGGAGCGATACTTTGTTTCCACAGCCACGTACCTCCTCGGCACAAAATTCGACGACGCAACACGTTGGGTAAACGCGAGTCTGTCGCCCGAGAGCGACGAGATTCCCCTCCGTCTAAAACTACGGCGAGGTGAGCTTGCGCTGCGGGAAAAGCGGAAACGTCGTGACGTCACGACGGCTGCGGCGGCGTTGGCGGCGTCGGCGGCGGCTCCAGAGAGGGGCTGATGTGTGCGCGTGTCTTTCCCCCGGCGCGGCTTTTTCCGTGTGCGCGACGCGAGTCCCACTAGAGAGAGAGCGCGGAACTCTCTCTAGCCCAGCTCGGAGCCATGGGACACAACGCCGCGCTCTATTTTCGACCTCGGCCCGCACCAAATTTAGTGCTGCGCCTGCCCCACGCCGAGGATCGTATGGCCCGTACGCGACAAGGTGGGAGGCCGACGCAATGTTACGCGCGCCCGCCTTCGTCTTCGAGTTTGGCTGTGTGCGCGTGTGTTTGTATGTATACTTTCGCGCACCGGCCGGCTTTTACCCTACAGCCACCGAGCCACACCAGCTGATCTTGAGCTTGACGGCTTATGAGTTAGCACAGCCACGCTTTCACGTTTATCCGGATGAACGCAAGAGGTGCGCGCTTGCTTCGGCCCGAAACCTCCCGAATTCCCGTAAGAATTCAAGTGCGCTTGTCATACTCACTCGAGAGGTGCGTATATATACGAATCTCTGGTCGATGTTTGCAATCGCGCGTCGATTTGTAAGGGGATCGTTGGAATTTATACTAATCTGTTGGTATTTACTGTCTTCCGATACTTTGTAATCAGTTAGTTATTGGATGTAATCTCTTAAATCCTTACAGTGAAAATTTACTGTTATGCAGTGGATGAACCATGATTCATTCACCTTCTCACAGTGATCTCTCACTTTCATAAATGATTTTTCAGACTATATTCAAATTTCAACCCATATACGTGAAACAATTCATATTTTCATCAGCATTTGAAACCAGAACTTTATTGATCATTAGAAACTGCACAATGAACGAGATTGTCCAATGGTATATATGTGTACTAATTGAATGAATCTATGTTTGCGGTGACTCATTCAATTTCTGTAAGATAATATCCTTTTCTAACAAATTTACTTGGCAGAGTCTCCAATCTGTTTCTCAGTAAATTTAGTCCCGTTAGCAAAGACTCAAATCTGGCGAGTTTTGGTCATTATAACAAATAAGCGACTCTCACTTTAAGGTAATAAACGGTAAGGTATAGTGCCAGGCGTATTGGGAACTGTTTGAAGTCGTAACTATCGAGAACGCACTGTAGCATACGCGGTATCGCATATATTTTGTGGACTATCCACTCCAAATTCACAATATCCAAAATTTATTTATAGAAAGAGACAGAGAGCACCCATTTGTCGCGCGCGTAAAATTCACCTTGGAATTTTAGTGAACCCTTACTTTTCACACTCGGAAAATTTATATGTTGGACTTTGGATGGGCTTATGATTTATGAATCAAATGAATCCTAGAAGCGCATTCTATCGAGATTGATTTATACACGCATGGTATTTTGAAAATAAATTCTCAAATTTTCTTTTGGTTTCCAAGAAACAAGCGCAAAGATGTTCATCGAGAAATATTTCGGAAAGTCATCCAGAGGCGAAGATTTTTTAAATGCTCGATTTTTTAAAACTCGTGATTTGCTGATAAAGCGAATGATATGTTTAATGATTCGAGAATCCGAGTAACATATCTCGATGGAACTTTTCCAAGCCGAATCTGATTGCGTACTTTATGAGACTTGTTATATATTAGTTCTGTGAAAATCGGATTAAAAGAAATTGTGAAAAAAATATTGACAGTCATTCGAGACTCGTTGAGAACGGCATGAAAATTGAACAAAGAGACTTACAGGTCTGACGCTTTGGATTCCTTGTGGGCCAAAAAAATACTCCCGACCGTAGGCGACCACTGCCGTGTGCCATATTCCATCCAAGTGGCGACCTGAAATTGTCACATAGAAATGGGCTGTCACTCATCTTACAAGATTATTTTTGAAACAAACATCCGAGCTACATGCAATAAAATTTGTCATCCGTGATAGGCCAAATTTATCACTTTGAAGATTAATAAAGAATTTCGCAAAACTGTCAAAGAATTCGACTCTTGATCTTTTCGAAAATATACGTTTCACATATCTTGCGCACTACATATCCTCGCAGATCAAACGATCGAGTCTTTCAATGTTATAGATCCATTAAAAACCATCGATATAACGTGTTCAATATTCTAATGCCGCGATGCCACCACTGGTATCATTAGATTGTTACATTATATTGTTGCAGAAAAGACGTATAGTCAAAGAGAACCGAACGCGAGTTACATCTTGCGAGCAATACCCACCGAGATTTATCCGTTTATCAAGATTTCCATCCACCCTTCGAGCGCCCCGTCAAATCGGTACGGTGTTATAACGCATCAGAGGCGCTAGCGAGCGGGGCTCATTCACGGTCAGTGGCGATCGGCACGTCGTTGGTGCAGCAGCGAGCTCACCGGGCGAGCGCGCGACGAAGTCCGGAGGGGAGGCAAAGTTATATAGCTATGAGACGCGTCCGCGCAAAATAGAATGTCGGATTAATGGTCTGACCGGGGCTGACCCAGTCCGCGCGGAAATAGCTGCAGCCCGTGGATTTTTCACCTGGCCTCCGATGCTCGTGGGAGCGACGCATATATACATACGTGTGTAACTGCACGCGCGGCGTATCTACGCAAGTCTCGGCAGAGCGGAGGCGGACAATTGGAGCACATGGACAAGCCAGATGGACGCGCCGTTCGAGAATAGCCGGCCGCTATACTCTCGGCGAGCATCGGGCGCCGATTTCGCCGATAACACTAGCTTAGCTGTTAGATGGGATCACTGGAGAGGTGGAAGGAGAACCTAAGAATATTACCAGAGAGAGTAGTGCGTCGAAATTTGATTCGATGAAAGTACGATTAAGTAAGAAAAACATACGAGGTCGACGATCGTATATGCACGCGTCGAAGATCCGTATAATACGCACTTCGTCGAGATTTTCGCGAACGACCGACAGTTGAAAAGTTTGACTCTGATTTTTCGGGATACGCGGGCGGGGGGAAAATTGTAATGCGAACGGTAAAATTTTCCATCCAAAAATACACGGATCCCTTAACTAGAGCCCGGCTCTGCCCACACATGCGCGGCATTCCTCGTGTCTCTTTGATGTAAATAGTGGCGTTGGAGCGCCCCTTCAACACTCGATAGGCAGGTGCCTTAAATACACCCAACTGCAGCGGGGGGGGGGAGTGGGGAAGAGGGTCAGGAACCTCGCGCGGGCGAACCGGTCCGCGAGCAAAAGCCGCGACGGTACATAAACACAGGCGAGCGAGCGAGCCGATGTTTGACGCGACTCCGAGCTGCATCACTGGAATCGACGATCGGTATGGCGGAAGCGGTCTATAACCGGGATGGATTAGACGGGAAACTGCGGCTTCTGATGTCTCCGCGGTCCATGTGACGCGCGGTATTTCGAGACAGAAATATCGGGATGCCAGCGGCGGTAGGTGGATCTTATAGAACAAATCGGATCGATTTGTGAAAACGATGAATTTAACAATTGTCCGAAAATTTCACTAGTATAATGACTGTATATACACTTTTTAACATTCATTGGGAATATTTCAAAGTAATATACTTATGTTCTATTGAAGATTTCTCGTTTAATGTACAACGAAATGAATCGCATATAGTTGTTTAAGGCACTTCTCAGTATTATTATAGCGTTAAATATTTGATTCTTCAACAATCTAATTCTTCTCCACATTTGTCAGGATACATTGCGAATATTGTTGCACGAACGAAACTGTCGGCAAAAACGTTATATTTTATGCTCGTTTCCAAATAGATTGGGCATGTAGACAAAGCCGATTACCCATACTCCCTGATCATCGATTCGATTAGATGGGCATATGTTATACTAACCAGGAAACCACTTGAGATTCAGGTCTTGGATCTCGTTGAAACTTCTCGAGTTTATTATCCGTATAGATAATATATGCAGTTATTCGTCAGCTATAACTTTGTGATTTTCCAGAGATATTGTCATATTTTTACACAAAGTCTGTACATCATCACGTATGACTAATATTCACTCACACATATATACATACTTTCGTTAAAACCGTACTGTGAAAAACCAGTGAATGAGAGTGAAAAATCACAATATGAAGGTGGATGAATGATTGAGTGCAAAGCAGTTAATTTTCCATATAGTGAGAGAGAATTTTCACTTTAGTTCCATGAGTTATGATACCAAAAGTTGACTACTGCGAATTTTATGTAAAAATTGTTGCCATCGAAACTTATGGAAAATTCATTTTCAGTACATGAAAAATGAACTTCATTGTACTGTAACATTCATCCACCTTCATACAGTGGCTTTCCCCTCTCACACAATGGTTTTTCACTGTAAGGTTTCAAAAGTGTAGATATGCATTACAAAAAAAGGAATTAGCAATGATAAGTTAATATCTTAGACAAGTCAAAACATTCGAACAAATGACTGCAAATATTATGTGTCTGAGTACCAAATAATTTCAAAAGTTTCATGGTATTGGCGACTTGAATGTGAGTTGGTCTCCTAGTGAGTCTGACTTCAGTATACACGATAAAAATATCTTTGATGCGAATTGACCATGCTTGATCATGTTTTTTGTAATTGCCAAAAGAATGGATGCTCTATGCAGATCAAATTAATGAAATTGATGCATCGGTACTAAAAAAATTCTGAATATAGTTACACAAAATTTCAACCAAAACTAGCCGTATCATGAAAAATATCAGAAAAAGAAAAGCAATGATCCAGATCAAAATATGCCCATCATTTTTCTATGAGCATATAATGAACCAACGATATCAGAACTAAAATAGCAGACGGCAAATCGCAAAATCATAGAAATCGTTAATATCAACAAAAAAACTACGACCTTCGCATTCTCTACTGTCTCGTATTCTTGGTCCAGAAATCTTGGGGGATTAGAGAGACAGAAAGTGTCCCCGTATAGTCTCGGCACCGGCCGAATATTCATCAACACACTTTTACGACTTTCGAAACGATAATCGATCCCGTCGTTAAAGTCCCATCAGCAATGTATACAACGACGCGCGAATTACGAGTCGATTCGGCAAAACCCCGAACGTATCGCCGGCACTCGGAGTGACGCCGACGAACGCAAGCCCTCTATACAAAGAAAGCAGCTACGAGTGCGCGCGAGTGTCTGAAAGTGCGAAAATAACCGGCGCACACCTCGACATTACCTTGGAGGGTAAGCTAGACGCGACGCAACGCGTGTGAGAACCCGACAACGCACGCGTTTCGGTATATATGTTCGAATGTGGTTTGGAACTATTTCTGCGCGCGGACTTTCCTCGCTTCCGCGGTTTTCTATGCCAAAGCCCAACTTAATGCGTTGCGTCTTTCTCGGCATTAGCACGTGTCTTGCCCGTCTCCTCAATCCCATTTTTTATCTGCAACTTTAATTGCTCCTATCACAACAATTCGCTTCATTATATTCGGACTATTCGTGTACGAAATATGTGAGCAACTTCTAAGAATGTAGTTTTCATCCGTAGGCCAGATCGGCAATATCAAACTAATTCCGCGAAATTATAATTTCACACTCTGTAATCGTTGCAGATTATAGAATCGATTATTATTATTGTGAAAATAACTTATCATGCAATTAAGTATGTTTGTTTATAAATTATATTCACCGGTGAATAACATGGAAAAATGAGTAATAATATGATCAATGAGCTTGGACCAACAAAAAGTTAACGTATTTGATGGGAGTATGGTGAAAATGTTTATGTTAGCCGATTGGATTCTGTTCTCGAGCTTCAGATTATGAAAATAAGAAACGAACCCTCAACGAAACGAGCCGCGCTCTCAATCAAACTCGCGATTCTCAGACAAAAAGCGCACGCGCGATCGTCGAAATTACTTGAATCAAAAAGAGAACCCATCATTTCTCGAATTTGAGTCAGACACATTGCTGCTCGCGTCCACTTTAATTAAAGCCCGTATGTCGACAAAGCGCTAAAATTAACGTACGCCCGACTCGTTGGCACAGTTCTAACGAAGACCTGCGGAATACGTGCGAATACGGAGGATCGGAGACTCTTTGGCGTTCTGATCTAGAGTGGTACTCTCAAAACGCATATAAATACCGGCGCGATGACGAGGCACTGAGAGAAAAACACAACCATCGATTGACGAATTGGCCACGCGACGAATGACGTCTTTTTCCATCTCTCGCGCGCGTAAGGGGCAATTTGAACGTCTTCTTTCGCGCTAAATCAAAAGTGAAACGAAAGCTACTAATGAAGTTGATCGATCTGTCGGTCGTCGAAATGAAAAATTTCGTCGAATGGTTGATGTGACCTTATCACGTAAATCCAATTGGAAAGTTATTCCAAAGTTTGTGAGTACTACAGTACATATGAAAAAAAAAAACGAGTCGGCGGTGTTACTGTTCTACTACGTGTCAATCTTTTCAATCAATCAAAGTTCATTATGAAATCGAACATTTACCTATGAGCATGGGAGTCATCAAAGATGCCATGCCTCTTGTCAGGTCATAAACGAACACCTCCACCGTCGTCCCCATCTCGTCCAAATCGTCCATATTTTCTGCCTGTAAAATATGCGTATGTAATTAATAAAACACTTTCGACGAAATAACTGGTAACTATATTCAAAATTGATATAAATATTTCGCAAGAGACAAGTCAGTGTCAGAAAATAAAATCGACGTTACAACTTGGAATGTATTATTCGAAATTTCTCTTTTTAATCGCTCCAAACGCGCAAAAATAATCCAGATCGATCTAGAAAACTCATTATTATACCCGAGCCAAACTATAAGCTCAAGCATATATACATATACACACACAAGTTCGAGAATGGGTAATTTGGTACTGCAAGCTATTGCGAACCGATGTGTGAAATCTTAAAAATAAACGTAGCACGTGACTCATTAAATGATTCTAACAATGATTATCCAACCAAGCCTGCAATCATATACGCTCCGACTTCGTAGCATCGTTCGATCGAAATCTAAGACCACAACCGATCGAAAAAAAAGGCACGAGGGAAAAATGTATATGGGAATCTGGAAGATGTCTTGGAAGCGAGCGCAAATCGAACGTCACAACGCTTCAAAAGCTCGCGGACAACACGAGCTTGGGCAAATCGAGCCGGACCATATCACATATGCTCACCATAACAAACCAACGGCGGCAGAGATGATCCACAGCAACTATATAATATACGCACTCGAGAGCACTTTTGGGCTGCTCGCGCGGATTGATTAGCCGGTATATCGCATCGGTTGCGTGTATACTTGTATATTTGTCGTTTTGCGCGCTATACGTGTGTATATGTACGGAGAGCCGCGGGCGCGCGCACCAAAGCTCGAGCTGCGAGCGCCGTTATATCGGGAGGCCTACTGGAGAGGCGTCGCGACGCCCGGTTTCACTGTCGCGCGCCACCGCCGCAGCTGCCGCCGACGCCGCGCGCGCGGGCTTGTTTGTCCCGACACGAGACGCGCACATAAGTACACGGGCGAGCAGTGAGGGAGGTGCGCGACATTCCTCCTCTTCAGCTGTGATGCGCGTTCGCGGCCGTATATGCGGTGGTTGTTGATCGTTGGCGCGAGACGGTACATGTGTATACATAGGAGCCTTGATGCCATTGGTCCCGCGTGGGCTTCTTTGTGTCGCGCCGGAGATTCGATCGTGTGAATCTCGACGAGGGATTTATATATTGGTATACACACAGAGAGGATCTCAACGGTTCCGCATGTTTTTTGGGGTACAAAGACGATACTTGCGAAGGCTATCGTAGCGCGTCCCAGGTTTTGAGCTTTTTCACTTGGATAAAAGAGATTACCCTGTAATGAGCTTTATATTATTTCCGGGGATCTTTTCAAAACTGCTCCGTGATTTTTTCCTTTTTCGAGGATTTCGAGTTGTCGGATCGCCGTACGGGAGTTGAATTACATAATTTCGAAACGCGTTGGTGTTCGTAAGTACCGCCGGATTCCACAAACATTGCGAGAGAATTTAGAACGAGATGCGAGAAACGAAACACTCTTGGAAGTTTTCTCCACCGAAATAACCGCCTTGAACTCGAACAAGTCAATGAATATGTAGGTGCCGATAAACAAAAAAGTCGCGGAATCGATATACTTTTCCTTCGACTTTCAACAAACGGTATGAAAACGTTCTCACGATTATTCGACATGCAGATTCACTTCAATCGGTGGCTCGTATCAAGTTTGGGGAATTACGGTATAACGATCCTTCATAAAATTTTAAATTTAAGATTCTTTTTAGGATTTTTAGAATTCTATAAGAAGTGAACGACGATTGACGTAGCGATTGTCGCGCAATTTTCACGTGGAATTATATGAATTCGCAGAAAATATTAACTATCATTTTTATTAGGAAACCTTTGTGATTTTATGCATTTCATTTTGAAAATACGTTAGACGGATCAGTAAATCTGAGATAGAACGGAGAAATACGTAGAAAAATCTCTTTTCGGTAGATTCTATTGAAAATCCGTACAACCATACGTATATAAATAATTATCTACGGAAACTGATAGTTCCTAGAATTCGAAATTCCAATCGGGCGAACAGACATTGTCGCAACTGGCATCATCACAAACCACGTTGCAATCGGAGCATGCAACGTCACTCAATCGCACTCGCGGCCGATCCTCGACGACGACTTGTCAAGCCCGCTACGCGACGGAACGACCTCCAAAACAACAACGATCGCGTCTCCCTCGAACTGCCGACGAGAACAGAAGAAGAAAAAAGCAAACCGCGAGCCTCGAATATGGAAATTCCTCGCGAGTCGAACGAGCGACACTCGCGCGAGCCAGCATGAATGAACTTCCGCGTCATCCGTTCGCCCGCGGAGGAGAAAAAAAAGTAGTCGGACTCGAGAGTGCATCGGGCGCGTTTACGTGTGTATATATAGTCGAGCGCGCGTGCGCGTTATTACGTAAAAATCGGATGAAAATAAATCGTACCTCGGTTCACAGCTGTGCGAGAGAGCGTCGGCGAGCGGAAGGAGGAAGTGTGCTGCAGCTTCTCGGTCAGCGCTCGCCGATGCGACTGCGGCGAGTTAGCCGCCCACAGTCGACGAGAAGCTCCGCGAGAGCTTTCGCTTGCGGGTGCATGCGCGAGCGTCTACACACGCCCTCGCGCCAACCGAGTACACGCGCTGCACTCGCAATCCTATACGTATAGCGCACGAGTTGTTTATCCGCAGCCGCGAGCGAAGAGTATAAAAGTAAGTCTGCGTATGATTAGCTATGAGGTGAACGGCAGCGGCTGGTGTGAGATCTGCTGGGCGGGTTTCGAAATCGAGATCGCATTCACGAGCATCTTTACCCAAAGTGTATATAAGGTAGGTGTACCCAATATGCGCCAGGACCCAATATGCGCCACCCTTCGTATTTCATATATACGCGCGTCTAGAGCATCGCCGCGGCACAGAATCTTGTCGGCAATGCTAAATAATGAGGAAAGAAAACATTTTCACCGATCGGGAACCCTTATACCAACTTGTTACAGCTCGTTTTATCCATTTTTTCGCCAATTTTCATTCTCGATCTAATTTCGCTCAGGTAAGTGCGAATTTTTTTAATACCCTTAAACTGGGCCAAAAAAATCGAGCGATATATCGTTCGATTCCTTGACATCCCATCTACATCATCCAATTTTTTTTTTCATCTTACGCCCTTTTTATCAACCGTTTCAATAGCTCTTCGTTATTTTTATCAAATGTACCCAATATGCGCCACCCCTATTTTCTTGTTCCAGCTGCTACAATCAACCCATTCATGGTAAATATCCGCCAAACAGGGTCGGAAGAAAATTTAGTTCAAGCTTTGGAGCAGGTCAAGAAAGGTGAGATATCGCAGAGGATGGCTTCGACTATATATAAGATACCTCGTCGAACATTTCAACGATATGTCAAACAAAACATATGCGAAAAAAGGAAAATGAGTCGACCATATGCGTTAACGACAGTACAGAACGAAGAATTATGTAGTCGAATTGAACGCTTAGCAGATATTGGCTATCCTATAACGAGAAAAATTTTGAGGTTATGCGTTTATAAGTACTGTCTAGGAAAAAACATCCAACAGAATTTTTCTACCATCATGACAATAGCTAGTCTCAAATAGGCTCGGACATTTTTTAAATTGAACTCTTCCATTTCAGTGAGAACATCTCAATTATATTTAAAATTACACTAAAAAGAATGTTCATCAATTTGAGAGATTAATATTGGAATTAGATGTTGCATAAGTTAATTTTGTTGATTCAAAAACAACGGTTTTTCATGAATTTTAACTGAAAACTTGATTTGATTTAGGTTGTTAGAAGTTCATATAATCTATGTACTATGGTTCAATCAAAGACAAAATGTATTTTTCAATAAAATTATATCAGAAATATACTTTTTTGTTTGTATTTTATTCATTTCAGACATGCTTCCTGCTTCAAATTGGATGAAAAGAAGTATTTTCAGGGTGGCGCCATATTGGATACACTAAAAATTTTTTCCCGAAATTTTTTTTTTTTTTTTAAACCGCGGTATCTTAGCGTAGAACTGTTCAAATTGAAAAAGATTCAGCTCATTTTGTAGGTATTGAGTAGACCTTTCATTTGACACCAATTATGTTAGAAAATATTCATTTGACGCTGTGTAGTGACCTTTCTCACTTAGGTGGCGCATATTGGGTACAGGTACCTTAGGTAAACGATATCATATGTGGAGAGGTGGTTCAACGATGATTTGCCTTTATTGAAAAATCCTCTGTTGTTCCGTTTGATCTAAATGGAAATGTCCACTCGGAATTGTGAGAGGTGAACATTGGGCTTTTCTTTTTTCTCGTCGATTGAAAATACGAGTAAACGATAAGTTGAGAAGATTCCTAATGTACCGCGAACGCGCACACGTTCGTTCAGCTGCTTTTTTAAATACTTGCGGAAAAACAGAAATGGTACGAGGCTTAGTACCCCAAATAGACCTTTCAATGGGAGAAGACGATGATCTAGGAGCGAGAGTCGATTTCTTGGCGACAGTAATAGAACCGTCTCACTGGAAGTGGATTCTTCCGAGTTGGATATTTTAATTGCCTATATAGCGGTCATCTTTGTGAGTTTATGTGTTTATACGCGCAATATGATAATGTTTGCAATATGCGAATCAAATTATAACGAGTTTATTGACTTCTGCTTGGTAATGAAATCCAAACAATATATATTCATTTCTCTCTTATTCATTGTATTCCTGTTAAACTATGAATACTTACTGTTTCCTCGTTGTTTTTTAAAAACAATATCGAAATTACTCTCGATCAGCAGTTTTCAATGTTTACGCGAACCGAACGTTTTTAAAAATTCTTATCAGAATAAGAATATTGCACCTTACAATATCATTTGTATTCTACGACTAATAAGATGAAAAATTAATAAATTAGAAACGCTCAGATCGACATGTCTTTGACTACTTATGGCATCTCATCTTTAGAATATCGACGGTATTCACCGATCGAAAGTAGTCGAAAAAAAATACTCAAGAAATAATTGCGTTGCATTTGCATATGTTGCACGTCATGTTTTCATAATGGCATTCACGTCATTGAGTGAATCACTCGAGTTGATTGAGACGTGTGAATCTTTGATTTCAAAATGTTCCAATTGACAAGAACCCGCAGTCTTATACAGCTTGCAAATCAATCCACCCGTAAAAAAATCAATAAGAATACCTCTCGAGTCTAATGTTCTTATTACAATTCTCACAAGCTCTCATTACCCAACAATCGATCGATACTAACGAGGCGCGAATCAATTGGAGTTGTAAAACAAAAATAAGCTCGCAATGTGTCAAATCCCTGTCGAGTGCAGCGACGAGGCAACTCAATCACGAAAGGATCGCCGGTCGTCGAGTTCAGGGATTAAGTATACTGCAGCCCGACGAAAGCGCGAAAAATCTCCTGCAAACGCTCGAATTACCTATATACCTATTATACTCCCCCGAAATTCATCTCGGCATCACCCGATGGGTACTTACACTAACGCCAAATCGCACACGACCAATTTCCGCGAATTACTCGCGCAGACAAAACACACGAGTGTATACAGAAAGCGTCTGCTGGAGCGAGCGAGCAGACACACACTCGGCCTATACGTATACAAGTATATTATATCCCAGTGGTTTGTCACAACAGGACCAACCCCCTGCGCGAACGAAAAGATAAAAGAACCGGCCCTCGGACGGAGCGAGAGAGATGCTTGACGATTAGTTACTTGCCATTTGTGGGGGACGAACTTCTCGTGACAAGCCAAATAGTGTATCAGCGGAGGTTAGGAGCGGCGCTGAAGTTAGGACGGGACTGACGTGTAGCACCTGTCTCTTACAATCCGCAGCTCCGTAAGTAGGTGTACATATATGTATATATATGTATATGTAACACGCACTCTCGGACCGCGACTTGAGTCTTGACTCGGCACTTTTCACACCGCGGCCGCGGCAGCGCGCAGTCAGGTTAGCCACGCTTTCTCACTCTGGATACCTATATAGTTTATATACCCGCGGGGGGAAAGACTGACGACCTCTTCGTGCAGAGAGACAGAGAGAGCAGTGAAGAGCGACCGAGATATATATGTATATATATATATATATATATAGGAGGTACTCACGCGGAGAGAGATAAAAACTGCAGGGGGATACCTTGCCCTTTTTACATTAAAAACACTCGCTGTTGTATATATGACTGCACCGAGGAAGCTGCGTGGGTGACACAGCATCGCGTTGTAACTCTCGGTGTGTGAATATTTTTTTTTTATACCGTGATCGTTCCACGCATTGTAATAAGTATACCTGTTTTTTTTTTCAAAGAATCAATTGTTTCGACTCGAAATTCGGTAAAACATTGAGCTCTGATTTTATATGGATAGCTGGCAGTGTATATCAATTGACACCAATGGGTTGGACATGTGTTTTCAACATGTATATATATTAAAATTAAAATTTTCCAAAAACGCAAACTATTATGAGCCGATGTATGTACATGTAACATTGTTATTTCCCTACCGACCATTTGGCTCTTGATATCCGACGCGAATTCTATAATTATGGGATGAAACTAGAGAAGAGCATTATATTTGACAATTGCAGAATAAAGGAAAATCATCGAGGCTGAGAATAATTTTGCCGAGTCGTTGAATGTCGCTGACACGGCGCTGAAGCGTAGGAGGGGCGAGCCCAGCAGTGCGAGCGAGATAGAGAAACAGAGGGAGAGAGAGAGAGAGAAAGTGTGAATATTGCTCGTGCATGATCGTGTGTACAAAACGAAGAGAGCTCATAAGAGACCAACAGGGAGACCAAGAGAGACGTCGGCACAACATAACCAAGCAGTAGCAGCAGCAGCAGCAGCAACAGCAGCAGTAGCAGAGCAGTCCGAGACAACTAGGGACTTTTGGCGGCAGCGCGTTCGAACGGCTAACTCGACAGCTTAGCCAGGGCCGCTTGCAACAGCCAAGGCAGAACAGCTGATGCTGCCCGAGCCAGCCCGGCGACATGTCAAAGTCCAGCCAAATCGTAAGTGGAGTCCCGGGCACCAGGTGCCTGACCGCGAGATACCCCCAAGCCCCAGCTCGACAAATGCCCACCGCACGCATGGCTGCTCCGATCGCAAAGTTACTATGTCGTTGCCATTGGCACCTCGAGCCGACCGAGATTTTTCACCTCTTTTGCCCAGATTTTCCTTTTCCACTGGGTCACAGCCGGGCCGAACTCGCGATTCGGTGCGCAACAAGATTCCGCGTGTTCTGGGCTTCGGAGCAGCCACGTAGCTGGTCGGGTTACGCGTCGGTTTAAATTTGAAAATCGACCGAGGGCTCGCGGGAGGTGACTACGTGCTACAGGGATACGCTCTTCCTTTGTTGTTATGGTTTTTTGTTATGCCAATTTTGGCCCCCGAGATGCAGCATAATGCAACCTCATGCTCTTCACTTTTTTCAGACACTGCGTGTACAGTCTTCAGAAGGTACAAAGAGGATCGAGGTGCAGCCTTCTGTCACCGTCACACAACTCTTTGAGAAGGTACCATTTTTAGTTTGTTCTTTGTTCGGGTTCATTCATTTTTGCTGATTAATCATACATCAACAGCACATTGGCTATCTAATTCAGAAGGGAAATTTCCTTCGATACTCATACTGAATGATTCTCAGTTGTGAATTTTAACTGCTCATCATTTTTTGTATTGAGAATTGAAACTTTTTGTTCATCCTTATTTGACCTTGCATTTGAAACTCATTCTGCAATCTTTGGAAATGAACAAAAACATTGAAAAAGTGCAAAAATACCACAGTGAGTTTTGTGGATTCTCTTGAATGATCCAATGTTTTTGTTTGATACGATCTCATTTTGACAGATTTACATACAAATTTTATTTAAAGTATATTCATTTTCTAGATAATTATTACTTGGTATTTTGTTCCCAACCATGAGAGTAATTTCAATATGCACCTCTTCTCAACATTTGATACTTTGTTTTGTTTTGGATTTGTGAGGTTATTAGTAATACTTAGTATGCCAAACAAGATACCCGAGAGGACTCAAGGTTATACTGTATTTTATACACTAATGCAATGATCAATTTACTTTTAAATCTATTAATTAGAAGGATTGTTTTAAGAGAATCACTCATGTGAGAGAATATACACTTGATGTTTGATATTCAATCCAATGCCATTTTCTAATTTGTTGAAAATTTTGCTGAGTCACTGTCATTAACAATTTTTATATTTTCCAACAGATTTATGATGCATTTGAACTGCGAAGCTTTGGCTTTGGTCTTTTCAAGCAACGTAACCAGAAAGAAGAGATTGTATCCTCTCGCAGCAAAACTATTGAAGCAGTAGGATTGAAACATGGAGACTTGGTGTATCTGGCACCAGTTAATGGTGCTATAATTTGGGATATTCAGCAACCCAGCAGTGCCTCCAATGATTTATCTTCAGGTATATATCATCATATATAAAGTTTGCAATCAAAATTTGTAAAAGATATTATATTGAAAGTGAAAAGACAATTGTTACTCTTTTTAAATTTCAATCCTATTTTCACAGAATTAAAAAAATTTCAATATAACATCAGACATATATTCTCATCCAGTAATGTATACATGTACCACCTCTATTTGTATAAGAAACTACAATCCCAAAGTCAAATCTGATTATTTTTCTTCAACATACCAAACTTGATTCATTTTAAAACCAAAAGTGATGAATTTGATCAATCATTATTGTCATTGTCATAGTCATTAATTTTGTTTATATTTTTCAGAACCAATGGATGTTACTCCGAGTACTAGTAAATCAAGTACCAGTCGATCAATTACTAGTAAAGGACTTCAGGGACAACAACCTTTCAACAGCTCATCAAGACAACCTTCTTCAATAGATGAGGATGAAGTTGACCAAGTATTGTGGAAACTAGATGGGAAAATTCAGAGAAAACGTGATGATAAGTTGTGAGTACAACAAAGTATAAAAAATTCAATATCTTCAACAGGTTCATTTCTTAATCTGCGTGTATGTGTATTTCAGTTGTCGACATGGAGCTAATGCTTGCTGTGTTCATTGCTCACCATTGGAACCTTTTGATGAATCATATCTCAAAGAGCAAAACATAAAGCACATGTCTTTCCATACTCACCTAAGGAAACTCACAGCTGGTGTAGATAGGTAAACACAAATTTCAAGAATTATTCAGAGAAAAAATATATTTGAATCTTCTTGATTGGATGTATACATTATTTTTTCAGGGGAAAATTTTTACAATTAGAAGATATAAGTTGTCGAATAAAAACTGGTTGTAAAGATCATCCGCCGTGGCCTAAAGGTATTTGCAGTAAATGTCAGCCTAATGCCATAACTCTGAACCGTCAAACCTATAGACATGTTGATAATGTCATGTTTGAAAACTCGAACCTGGTTGAACGATTTCTCAATTACTGGCGTATAACCGGCCATCAACGAATCGGCTACTTGTATGGTCGATATGAAGTACACTCTGATGTACCCTTGGGGATTAGAACTGTAGTTTCTGCTATTTACGAACCACCACAGGTAACATTATTGTATCATTATTCTAAGATACAATGTTGATTGATATTTTTCTTTCTTCCTGCGTTGAGATCAATAAAAATAATGATTCAATTATAGGAAAGCACTAGGGACTCAATTGTTCTTCTACCAGATGAACGAGAAACTTTAGTAGATGAATTGGCCGCATCTTTGAATTTGAAAAAAGTTGGATGGATTTTCACAGACCTTATTGCTGATGATATGAAAAAAGGCACAGTGAGTATTCAATTTTCATTTGCTCCTTTTTGAATGGCAACTGGGTGTTTCACTGCATTATTCGTTTTATAGGTAAAACATGTAAGAAATATTGAAAGCCACTTTCTCTCTGCACAAGAATGTATTATGGCAGGTCACATACAGAACAAACTTCCAAATCCTTGTCGTTTCTCCCCAAAAGGTTATTTTGGCTCCAAAGCAGTAACTGTATGTGTAACTGGTGAGTTTATACAATTTAGATTTACAAACTCTTGGACCAAAGTTTTAGAGAAAATTTCATTGAATTTAATTTCTTCAGGTGATGATAAGAATCAAGTTCACATGGAAGGATACCAAGTGACTAATCAATGTATGGCTCTAGTTCGTGATGGATGTTTAGTTCCAACAAAAGACGCACCAGAACTGGGTTACGTTATAGAATCAACGGATAAGCAATATGTTCCAGATGTATACTATAAGGTAGGATTTCCTTTTTTTTTACAAAAATTGTATTTTTCGCACTAATTGATCAAATTATTTACTAACTTGCCGAATGAAAAAAGTTATCGAGCTATAAAACTATATTTTATGTAGAAGTAGTTTTGGCAAAAAACAGTACCATCAAAAATTTGATTCAACAACTTATATATTTTTAAATGGTATGTCAAAACATTTATTTAGTTTGAATTATTTCAATTACTGTACTACAGAAATTCTCGTTTGCGAGTTCTCATTCTTATTATCAAATTGGAGAAATCTCTGAAAATTCCATTTCAAATTGCAAGTGCGAAAAATATAAATTACAAATATATTCAGTCATAATTTGAATTGAAAAAATACTTCGGTAACTTAGTTGACGGTCTCTTGTAAAGTTGAAATAACTTATTTAGTGATACATAAGTGTAGGTTATTGAAGTATGAGGTGGGGGATGGGGTTTTGAAAGAACAAGACTGATTTGTTTGCACGAAGAAATGAATTAATAACTGAAAATTGACGATCTAAAAGTACATTAACTTGGGTAACGAGCGTACACTTGAATCGCAATTAAATAACTAATTCGTACCGAATATGCGCTCCACTGGCGTTTACGCGTTAGCCCATGGAGGAGTAGACCCAAAATCGATAGGTCAGGAACAAAAAGAATATAATATTTACGGCCTTCGCATACTCTCGTGTTTCGTCGGAGAGTAAAAACCAAGCAAGATTTTTTCGTCTAATCAAAAAAAAAGAACGGAAAGAAGTATTAAGTAAAGCTCTTCGCAGTAAAGTTTTTCGCTTCGTTCGTACATAGTATACATTTTTTGTAATCATCGCAATACAATTTGAGTCCCATCTGAAAACAGGAATCGGTGATTTGTGTGTGTACGTGTACGAGTGTAATTCAGTAGGAGGGAAAAACGGTTTCGAAATGGCGTCATTTATTACAAGCTATGCGTTGTTGCCTCGTCAACTTCATAAAAATATATATACAGGTGGCTTATAGTTCCGGTTCCTCTTTTATTTTAGTGTCGTTTATATTTTTCAAATATGCCAGTGATAAAGAGTTTTCCGGTGATTATTATAATTTTTCTCATTAATAATCGTCACTTTTAAATACAGTTTCGTTTGCGTTATAACAATTCGTCGTTCAACGCATTTTTCGTGGTTTAAATTATGAAAACCGAAATCAAGAAGAGAAGCTTATCGTCTGCGCAACGCTTGTATTCGTGATTCTGTTAACACTATTTTTCTTTATACGAACTTCTTTTATCCACCGATTCGCTTCTTCGCTGCTCGCACTCTTGCACAATTACGTTTTTATCGTCTAAATGGGCGTCATTCGCTTTTATACATCATTTTCCTCGACGCGCGTTCTTTATTTACTCTCACTGCTCACTCTTTCACTCTCCCACCCCGTTTGTATGTGTGTGCGTCGTACTTTATTATTCGACACAGCTCATCGTAATCGACGTTGCGCCGCCATGCGATACATGATTACCGTTTAGTCAGATACACAATTAACAGCGTTAAAACTTTTAAGTTCAACATCGAATGAGGTTCTCTTCTTTAGAAGGCATTCTCTCGTGACGATCTGTCTTTTTTTTCTACGGCTAATCTCTACGAGAATATGCTTGCATCGATACGTTCTTTTTTTTTTTCGGAAAACGGAGGGCCACCTTGACAAACACGTATTGAAAGGAAATTCGTCTTCTGTTCGATAAAAGAAATCATCTACTTCGCTTCGTTTTTTCTATCTAAATTTGATCGTGAAAGAGACGGCATTATGTGTGCAACTTCGAGACAATATAATCGGTTTCTTTTATTTTTGTTATGTGTTATAAACTTAAATTTTATTGGAAGACTATCTTACGGAATGTTCTGGAAAAACTTTCTCTATTATAATACAACAGTGTGTCTGTTTTGGAAAAGCAAATAAAAGAAAGTGACTTTTCCCTTTTTGTATTGTAAGACCGTATCTATCACAATCATCGAACTAACGATTCTATTCCGCTAAAATTATTCGACTCTCAAAACAGTGTTTAAGGTGACCCGTTGTTTTATTTCTCACTTACATAGTTACAATCGGTCAAACGCGTTCTGTGAATACATAATACACAGTAGTAATTAGGTAGTGTAGCAGTAGAATATGTCTCGCTTTCTCTCTCTCATTTTTTATTTTTCTCATTCTAAAACGCGACGCACTCATAAATTTTCATCTGTCGTGTAACGCTTCTTTCACGCTTTTGTATACTTGTACAATATTATCTTTTTGTTATTTTTTTCGTATTTCGGGGTATATAGTACAATAACGATGGGATTTACGAAGATTTACATATGAGTAGCACATAACATTACATATTCGTAGTATTTTCGATATACAGCATCGAGGAATGATTCCGTTAAATACACAGACTTTTCCATACACGTGCGTCTGTATTATTTATTATTATTTACCTTTTTTGTAATTATTTTACGCTTTCCGGCCGAGAAGAAACGCTCGTTTCTTCTAAAAAGAAAAGAAATCGCCCATCAAACAAGTTAACATTATAATCCACTCTCGATAAGGAGAAGGCGTATCTCAGCCTGAGGGTTTTTGCGCGCTCAATCGTATGTATACGTGTATCTTTTCGCTCGCACCTTTGCTATATTAACTCGTAGACACACTTGCGTAAAACATGCACTCTAAAGACACACGACGTATAATATTTTTTTCGTTTTTCAACAGCTTGTGGATCGTTTTCGAAAACGCGGCTTGTAATTTTTTCCTCGCTCTCTTTCTCTCTCTTCCTCTCTCTCTTTCTCTCTCTGGTTCTGCTACTTTTTAGGCCTTACGTTGCTCGTGCCATAACTTTTCACGCTTACAAATACTTGGCTTTTCCCGTAAACGGTGTGAGATCTACCAACTTCTTTTATTTCCATAATTACGGTACGGTTTTTATCAATCTGAATCACCTTTAAATACGTGGTTAAATATTAGAGGCTCGTTAGTTAAATGGAGAGCAAAACTAGATCGAGAGCTGATCGGGTAGGGACATATTTCTTTCGCTTTCGTTCGGGTTCATTTCGTCTTCCTCTTCGCGCTTTCTATATATAAATAACGCATTATTTCGCTGCGTAGTGATCACATTAATATAATATGTGTGTATATATATATATATATTTATATATTCTCCCTTGGCGGTCTCTCAATCCGCGTCTTGCCTCTGGAAGGATACACGAGCTTTTTTATTGATTTATTTTTTATTTTCTTATATTTCCTATCTCCTTGGACTCTCAACGCCGAGCCACGCGCAATTGCATCTTCAGCCAAAAAACATACAAGTCCTGTCTAAAAATATATATGATATATATATGTATATATATATATTTGTATATATATATATATAATGTTTGTGTGTGCTCGATAGCCCCGATGTATATTTTTTCGTTTACAATATTCATTTTAATAATTCATATTAATCCCCCACACTTGCACATGTCGTGGCTAACGATTAAATTCTACGAATAGCGTTTTTCCCTTTTATCTTTATCAATTGCATATCGCGTCCGTCATGAACATCTTCCATTGTTTTGCATACATTGTAACGGTTTTTGTTATAAACGGAACCTTCAGAACAGATCGTCGAACGATTGCATTTTTTATTCATGTTCTCCGATATTATTAAACAAAAAGATGCACTATATTAAATCATCAGAGGTATTAGTAATAATTTGAATATTCGATTGATTTGAAAAAACGGTATCTATTGAAGCGCTTCGATCATGCATTACTATCAATAATCACGTTAAGCCCGTAACGACAAAAAAATTACCACACCCAATGACTTAAATATTTACTCGATTTTAAATTTCGACATTTCCGAATTGAGGATCAAATCAAAGCAAGATACTTTCCTCGGATTCATTTTATTTTTTAGTCAGTATTTTACTACCGATCAATGATTTTATTAACGATATGCAATTGACTGCATGTAAATAACGAAAGGTATTTATGTTTGCACTGTATATCTCATCGTATAACGCACGATACTCAATATTTTAAATTTTTTTTGTATCATTAACTTCATCAAGTTATTTCATCTACTACTTCCGTCCGTGTATAACTCCAATATACACATACCGTAGCCAAAATAAATCTCGGAGCTGAACGCTTAGCTTTTTCTTTTTCTTTCTCTCGTCGTCATCAGCTAAAACAATTTACCACAATTTTTTTTTTCTAACTAGGAGTCGCTTCAATCTGAGGTACGTTTATATGCGTCGGTCCAAAAATTTCACGTCCCTCGCGTTTAGACAAGAGTTTGCATCATTTGTATATCAACTACAATTGTGAGTGTATACATGCGCGTACGTTTGTGTGTATATTTGTATCGTTTTTCTTTTATCTATATTGTTACAATAGAATCGACTCGCTTTCGTTAGGAAAATATCGATATTTGTCATCTACTATCGTCATTTCAATAATTACGTCTTTTAATAATAAGCGATCTGATTTTTCCGATATCGTCATCACTAATCGTTCACGTTAAACTTGATCGCACTTTGAAAATAGATCTCAACCTTTTTAAAGTTGCTTTAAACATTCAAATCGTAGCGGACGTCTTAGTATTCTACCAACCTTCTAAATCGCGAAAAAACGGACTCAACCCTTTATTCCCCAACTTCCCTTAGACAATTCGACATAATAATAGTTCGACAAATACGGCACGCGCGCGTTAAATAAAGTTGAAAAAAAAACACGACCAAAAAAACACATACATATCGTAAATCGACATCATTACCATTTTTCTCATCATAATCGTCGTCATCTAAATCGTCGTCATCTCCATCAATTTGCTGCAAACGCATCGTGGTCGTGTATCAAATGATCATGATTAAATTACGAAGAAACGAAACGAGGGAGCTGAGCGCGAGCCAGCAGCCTCGTGAATCGAGCGGCATCCTCTGTTACAGCTTGCCGCACTTAGTGATAAGAATGGTCTTGGTCGGCTTTCCGGTTTGGTCGCCATACGTAGATATCTTCTCGACGAGTTCGAGGCCCTCGACAACGTGTCCGAATATGCCGGTGAAGCCCCTCATCTCCTGCAGTATTATGCGAAACTGCGAGCCCACCATCCCGAGATTGTCGTGTCTCTTCTGCGTTCGCCTCATCCCGACCGCTCCCCTCACCGCCGGGAACTTGGTGTCGTCGGGCATGAAGTAGCCGTCTTCGTATATGCTCCTGCCGCCCCGGCCGTTGTTCAGCTCGAAGTCGCCGGTGATGACGCTCTCGCCCTCCCAGCACTGGAATATTGTGCAGCCTTTGTATCCCACGCCAACTTCTCCGGTGGCCAGCACGCTAAAATTCTTGGCCATCTTGGGCGCGGCATCCGGTCTCACTTCGATCACGATTCGGCCGTGGGGTGAGCCGTTCACTTCGATATTGAAGTAGTACATGGGATAGGGGTTGGAGGGGCCTCTCATGTTGGACGGCGGCTGCTGGGGCGAGTGGACCGGTACGAGGCTCGCGTTGTTGGCCGCTGCCGCTGCAGCAGCCGCCGCGGCGGCGGCCGCCTCCGCGGGGCTCATGAAGCTCGCGGCGCTCTGCTGGAGCATAGCGTTAGGCGGCTTGACGGACGGTGAGCCCGGCGGTATTAGCATTTGCGGCTGCTGCTGCGGCTGTTGGGGCTGCTGCGGCTGCGGCTGCGGCTGGGGCGGTTGGACCTGCGGTGGCTGAGGCGGCTGCTGCGGTGCCGGGGGCGGTGCGGCCGGAGCCACGTGCACCGCCGCTGCAGCCACCTGGGCTGGCATATGGTATTCGATAGAGCCGTTCTGCAAGTGCTGCTTACTCACCACGTGCCTCGAGTACAGTTGGGACATGCAGTAGTTGGCGAGAAAAAGAATGGGGTTCTGCGAGGCGGCAAGGTGGGTCGGCAGCCGGCCACCGTTGCCCGGTTGGGGCGCGACCAACGGCTCTCCCGAGTGTATCCCCGCGACCGCTTGCTTCAGCAGGGCGAAATCGAACACGACGCCCGAGTTGCCGATTAGGTCGTCGAGCTGGCACTGGAGCATCATCTCTTGGTACTTGCTCTGCAGCCTCTGCTTCTCTAGCATAAGCTCGGAGTGGAGGGAGTAGATGTCCGCCGGCCCGTCCGACAACTGAAGTGAGGTCTTGGCCTTACCGAGAGTCTCGCGCGCGTCGCTTATCTCCGGGAAGTGAGTCCAGCCGTTCTGAAGGTCCGTTTCTACGTGGGTCTTGAGGGTGACGCATGCCTCGAGCACCTTGATCAGGAAATCGCGTTGCTGCATGGCCAACCGCTGGATCTCCGCAGACAGCTTTCCCATCGCCGCTAATTCCAATTGAACCTTCACACAAGTTAAATTCATATTAGTCTCTTGATTCAAAATAATAGGAGAAATAAATAATTCATACGGGATCTTGGTTGATCACAGAGATAGAACGTTCAAATACATATCGATTACAAAAATACGGTGAAGTCACTTACATCTGACACGAGTTGTTCTTTGGCATCAGTCTGTGATTTGATCTGGTGACCAGGGTGCTCTTGGGGCGTCGCGCAGGCTCGGCACAGCGCCGTGCAACAAGTCCCGCACCACAGCGCCAGTGGCATTCCATGGGTATGGCAATTCTCGCTCTGTAAAAAAAAGGAGATAAAACGCAAATAGGGATTAGCTAGTTTTTCCGCATGGTCGAGTCACGCTTTACTTGTTAATTGCACTTTTACATCAAGAGGAATTTGCCTGTTTCTCATAGCGTAAAAAATCCCTCCGGCCTTACATCATAATCTCGTTGCTGTGCAAAACCTCTTGAATGCTATGGCTTCGCACTTGTAGCGTTCATTACCTCGTTCTCTCTTTTTCTCGGTGACCACGATCATCTCGTGTATTTAATCGAATCGCTTTTTCGCGTTGGTAATGACCTTTCTCCTCAGTTTAACATTCCGTCAATTCTCGAGTAGTTGGAGCTCACCGAACCAATAAGTTTGATAGAGACTGATAAATACTGTCATTTCGAAATGGATAATTTTAATTTCATTTCATATGAAACGAAAACGGTCGCTTACTACATTTTTCAATTCGAACAATTTCAACTCTCCATCTTTCGCAATTTACCTTTCCACGTTATTTGTATCGAAGAAAACGGTATTTCTCTCGAGTGATTAGATCCATATTGTGGAATGTTTATTATGTAAATGAATAAATTAATTGCGTATTTGAAGAGTAACCAAGTTGCTCAACCTAGTCACTTACACGCAGTTGTTCTCTCATTTCACTTATGCAAATATAATTCTAGTAAGAATAATTTCTCGCGGAAAAAAAGCCTGATTATATATTTTTTTATTAGATTCTTATATCTATTGCTCATATTGCTGTGTACAATAGATTCAAACGTTATTTCATAGACAGAATGCCGATTTTGAGAGTAGTTATTTCAAGAGCTGTTTCATTGGCAAAGAATGTTATTGTTCTGTTAATCAAGATCAATACTCATCATGAACCGACAACTGTTTGGTATTCGTGATGCATTATTCAAAATCATTTGCTGTACCTTTCGCTCCTTTTCACTGGGTTTTGGAACAACATTGTTCTGAGTGATTTTGAGATGTGAGATATTGTTGGCGAGGGCTAGGAGAGGCGAATGTGTTGGCAAGGCATCGGGTCCCTGGTCTCCCAGTTCTGTCCTCTTCCAACAGTGGGCACAGAACAGCTCGCGACCCTTCAGCAAGTTATTCTCTATGCAACGCAAACAAAAGTAATGCTTGCAGCTGAGAAACTTGGGACACTGTTCAGTGTCATTGTACTTTTGTTTGCAGTAGCTGCACAGCGTCAGCTCCTCTAGGTCCGTCAATACGTTTGGATCTAGCATCTGCAAACAAAGAGAAAATTCATCAAGTTGGCGTACGATCCGCTGTTTGGAGCAACACCCCAAAACACATGCGGACAGAGGTCTGATTGGCAAGGGTAGCAATTGAACAGCCTCGACAGCCCAACGCCAGACACCAACTCATGAAATATAATTGAACAGCGAACGAGTTTTGTACAAATGCCAGAGTCACGACGTGAATAATTCAGTGCACTTGGATGATGCACAGGCACGAGCGGTGTACATGGCGTAGGGTCTCGGCAGAGAGACAAGGAAACCCAGACCCGCCATGTGAGCGAGGAAGAGAGACAGAGAGACAGAAAGCGCACGAGGAGAAATGGAGCATCACCGGCTGTCGGAGCACATGCTCGGTGTCGCGTCTCACGAGCATCGCCGGTCGATTGTAAACGCCAACTGCAAGCGCGGCCGAGTGCAAGGTGGCAGCGAGGCCCAAATATAATCAATCAATCGCACGCGCGCGCGCGCGCGGCGGAGCTCCGCAGCTGGCCGCGCGCACCGATCGAACGGACAGACGCGGGCCGCTCGTTCACGTGCGTCAACGCACTGCTGCTGCAGCGCGTTGGTTTGTCAAGCTCGGCAGAGAGAGACGGTTATGCAACGACGGCGAGAAACCGACTCGCGCGTCTCGGCACGAAATTTCGAAAGCGCACGCGAGAGAAAGAGTATGACTCCGTTCGCTCGCTCGCTCGCTCGCTTGCGAGAGCGAGAGAGAGCCGGCTATATCGATTGGGCTGCAGCTGGTTGGCGGCCGCCAAACACATCGCGAGCAGCGTCCGCGGGGAACAAGTGCTCGGCCGGACGCATGCGCTGGGGAAATCCCGCCAAAAGCCGCCCGCGTACAGCTATCCGCTTGTCACGCACTCACACAGGCGCGGTCCACACGACGAGCCATCCGGGGGGGCCACGGACGGACACGGCCGCGCCGAGAGACAGAGATAAAAAATCGATAGTCGGTGTGTGCGGGGCTGTCTCGCGTGCGCGCGCGAGCTGTGCCTTCGGGCGAGCGGGACGACGGGGGGTATACCCCGGGGGTGTCGGGCACGAGCGACCAACCGGAGGGGGGGGGGGCAAGGGGAGCTGCTGACCGTGAGCTGGTGCGGCGGCGACGGCTAAGCTGGGCTGGGCAACGCCGGCCGACGCGGCCATGGGTGCGCGAGGGGCTGAGGCGAGGTGGTGGACTGGCGGGCTGACGGAGAGGTGGCGACGCGGCGCGCTCGGCCCCCGCGATTGCACTAGCCTCCGCCAGCGCTCTGCTGCTGCCACACACGCTCGCTCTCTCTCGACGCGCCAGCCCCCCCCGTCCGCCCCTCCGCTCCCCACAACGCGCTCGTCTCGCTCTCTCTGTTTATCTTGGCTGGATGCTCGAGAGAGAAAGAGAGAGAGAGAGAGCGGCAACTGGCTGACGCCGCGCGCGCGCGCGCCCCGCACTGACCGTCACGTTGACTGCGGCGATCGGCCGCTTTCGAACGGCTGCACAGCCGGAAGCCCGGGTCCCCGGGGGGCGGTGATGCCGCGCTCGCGAGCCGTGTACCCGCGCGGCAATCGCACGCTGCCACGAGTCTCGCGGCGCTTGGGTGTATAGAGGCCCCCGCGGGGCCGGCGGCGGCGGCGCCGCCGCTACCGATACCGACACTAACCACTGCAACTGGCATGGCGCTGGCCCGCGACAACAGGTAGGGAGGAGGCGTCCCCGCTGAACTCTGCCTCAGCTGCTCCAAGCGGCTGCGCAGCTCCGGGACGTTCTCGCCTGCAGCTCCGGCACGCCCGTTCTTCCCCGAGCCGACGATCAACTGATCCTCCTCCTCCTCCTCCTCCTGCTCCGCTGCTGCTGCTGCTGCTGCTGCCGCTGCTGCTGCTGTGGTGGCCACTCGTTCCCGCCAGCGCGCCACTCGCCCACACTGCCGCCGCGATCAGCACGAACCGCCGGCTCGATCGCCTACTTTGCACTCGCGCGAGTGTCGCGACTCTCGAGTCGCACACACATACGAGAGCGCGAGCGAGCGAGCGAAAGAGAAAGAGAGAAAGAGAGAAAGAGAGATCCTCTCGCACGCACAAAACCAGCGCGCTGCGCACCGGCCACGCGCCCAACTCGACGAGTTGCTGGCGCGCGCGCGCCGCGCGCGCTGCATCGCAGCTCGTTCGCGAGTCTCTATCGTCGCCGCCAGGCGGAGCTCCACATTCGCAACCGCCAATTTTGACCTGAATCTCCCATTGTATACAGCCCCACGGATTCTCGACACTTTTTCACTTCGATCGATCTTATACGCATGTATATACACGCTCGACCGTGCGGCAGTAGCATAATATATAGTTGGCGGAAATTCAAATGGAACTATGACGAGAGTCGGTACAATCGACAATCAGTTGGGATGTTTGTTTTCAATTCATTTTTCTCGAATCCAATAACAGCGTGTTTCTCAGCTTTCGGACTACCGAACGAAGGATTATGTTTTTCGCTATCAACAGAATTAGCCAAAGTTGTACGGTTACTGAAGCGCACCGAGTGTTCTTCTCGAATCACACTATGCAATGAGCTACTAGTACTTTTTGTCCTGTAACCAAATGAAGTGAAATATAAATAGTTACAGGATGAATTGACACACAAAGCGTTCATTTTACGACACGCGAGTACAATAAAACACGATAATACATTGCCCGAGCTGGCGCGATCGAACTAGTGTGGAAAGCTTACGATATCACGCGTCTTACAGTATTCTATGTTACTCTGATGTGCGTAAGAAATGCATTTTTTTATGTCCTTTAAACGAGCTCTCATATATAAAATATATTGTATCCCAACTGGTACGTTCAATCATAATAACTCGTGTGACAGTGTAACACTCGTTGCCGGACACTGGTGAACACGTGTCTTCAAAATTTCACGCGCTCGTTACCTAATGTACTATTTTGATACAAGTGCGCATAAACTGAGATTCTGTATGTGTACAATTTTAATATTCAATTAGTGTATAATGCAACTAGTGCGTACAATTTTGAAGACGCGTGTGGAAGTGTCTGTGAGGGATAACGAGGCTCATCAGCTCGACTGCGTCGGCCAGTCAGTATCGCTGGAGCTGGTTCAGCGATCTGTCTCTGATATAAAGACGAGGATCACTGTACTGCTATAACTATAATAAAAACTTTATATTTGACACAGGGCTTTTTTCTCCTTGTCCAACTTTGCGTGTAAGTGCATAGACCTACATGTCTACGAGTGGTCGGCGACTAGTGATTGAAATTGAACGCACCAATTGGATACGATATTTTATGTTGTAAGAGCTCGTAAAATGGCCTTTTATGAAACGCACGCATGATGTAACATAAAAAATATAATATATTCGATACGTGTGAGAGATTTGCGCACTCATTTGTTCTTATACATTCGCGCGTAATCGCGTTCCTCGCACTTGTTCCACAAAACTATACTTCCAATAGGAATAAAAAAAAATGGTGAATCTATAATTGTATTCAATTTTTTAGGAGAAAGATACATATGGCAATGAAGTTTCAAGATTGGCTAGACCACTGCCGGTTGAGTACTTATTGGTTGACGTTCCTGCGTCTACACCACTAACACCTCAATACACTTTTCATGCCAACGATAAAATTATCCCATTCCCTATCGAACACAGGTATTTAAAATTATTCACCTACATATTTGTGCTTCAACCATATTCAATTTATAAACGATAATTTATGCAGGTTGATTGATGGCCAAGTTCAGGAGTTTAGTTCCTTGAGCCGTTACATGCAGCAATTTAGTCCTGATCAGTTTCTTCAAGCTGTATCCGACTTTCACCTGCTCATTTTTATTTCTTTCATGGACATGCTACCATTGAAGGTGAATAAAAAATCTTCACTTATTACATTGATTCTTTACAGTTTCTTAGAAGTCACCTATACATGAAAAATATGATTGAAAACTGACAATTCTATACAAATATTTTTTCCATCTCTCAGAACCACATGGGTCCACTATTGGAAGCTATTCGCACCAATGATCATAAAAAAGCTATTGAATGGGCTAGATCTGAACACTGGGCTACAGTTGAACAGCTCATCTCAGCTACATCTGCTGGTCCATCAACTCATAACTCAATGTTTGGAAATAGTCCAGCTGGTTCTGGATCGGTTGGAGCTGGCGTTGGGACTGGAGCAGTTAATGATTCAAGACCGGACTGGACTTGTTCACATTGTACTTTCCTTAATCCTACGGAAATCAGCACGTGTGATATGTGTGGTTTACCCAGATAAATTTCATGATATTCTTTGGTTTAGATGAAATTGCATTAAAAATCATTCAAGAAATAAATTTTCAGTAATTTGTATGTAATTTATAAAAATGTTTTACAAGAGTATTCAAAATTTAAAGTGATATTGTCATAATTGTTTCTAAATAAAAAATTTTGTACTATAATAGTTGAATACATAAAAAACAAAATAACTGCAGTTTTTTATGCTTTCTTCAGTATCAATTATGATATCCATGTTTTATTTGCTAATAATTAATTTGACTTGTGCAAAAATACACCTCATATTAACTATCAGATCAAATGTAGTTTTTGGATTTATGAAATGCAGTTTTTTCTTTGTTTGAATGGAAATTATTTGGTTTTGAATACAGTAATTTATATATTTAAGAATGTCAGTGTAAATTTTCAATCAAATTGAGTCAAGAAGATGAAGCGTGAAATAGTTCATATTGACGTATGCATCAAACGACTGATTATTGTAACTAGCCATTCATCATTTTTATTGAAATTTTTATTGAAGAAAAAATTAAAATAGAGAAATAAATATAACTGTGATATAAGAAAAAATACATCTCATGCAAATGTCAAATCACACATAATCCATTGTAACTGAAAATGTTTTTGCAAAGAGTGATTTTTCTTATCTCTTCAAAGGTAAAAAGTGAAAACAAAAAATGAATACTACAAAGCTCATGTAGGTATCTGTGGAAAAAATAAGAAGTTTTTGAAATTAAATTTAATTTATTAACACAAAACCTTTCCACCAACATACTTCTACATCAAGTGCACTTTGATTCATTTGGATACTTTGTCACTTATCCTGCTCACTACCGAATCTAATAAACTGGAAACACCTAGTTCTTCTTCTTCAATTTTATACGTTTTCTTTATCAACTTCAAATCTGAAAAATCAGACAGTTTTGAAACTGGTATTCTATCACCTTTGATACTGTCAAATATCACTTTCTCGATTGACTCTTTCTCCTGAACATTATGAATTGAGATAACTAGGATAGTTTTGGTATCATTAGAAATTCCAAATGCTGATAATGACTGAGTAATATTTTTTGAAATGGATAAACAGTATATAACTTCTGTGTATAAGCTTCTTGTAACCATTTGCCCATACTTCTCATTCAAAACAGCCTTATTTGCTGCAATAACAACTTGGAAAGGATCTAAAACTAGATTAGCTTTAACTATGCAACATGGCAATTCTTTGTTAACGAGCTTTTTGTGTATTTCTTCGATGTTTTGGACATTTTGATACAGGTAAACAGTTAGTTGTTTACCCGTAGTATTATCCAAATCTAAAGTATAGGTGTCAAATTCCATTATCTTCATAGTTCAATCTCATCGTCCTATAGATTACTACTCTTATGACTGAAAAACCACTTTCGCTTGAAGTTGAAAAGGAAACTTATAATTTTTTTCCCTACTATTCGCTTAACCGTAGGTACAAGACTAATCGTTTTAGGTTAGCTCAAACTATACATTAGCACCGGCCGTGCTATGCGACTTGCAGTGTAGCGAGTCACGTGTCACGTGGTAGGTATTTAAATTGAACAAATTCTTAGTTATCAAACTATTTCATGTTTATTTCACGACGGACTGCTTACTGTTTATACTTATGTCAAAACAAATAGAAAAATTTAGATGCACAATTTTTTTTAAATTGGCATGAAAAATGTCTATTACAAATGAATTAATGTACTTTTCCATAATACTATTTTAATCAATTGGAGCTAGAACTAACTATTTGAGTTCGATTCTTTTACTTTTCAATGATTTAGTTCATGATTTTTAGAAAGTGCGATTTGCGAACGCAAACTACTTGTTTAGAAAGAATAAGTGGATAAGTGTACAAAAATACTATAATTTCTTATAATTTTGTTTCCTAGTTATACGTTTGTATTAGCGTACAGGCAAGCCTCGCACATAATATTTTTCAACCATTGTACGAAATTCGATTGCTCGTGCTTGCGAGCAATTCCTATGCATGATCTATATTTTGCTAAAACCTGGCACTTCGCTAACGTAAGGCAACGTCATTGGAGAAATCAAACTTTTTGTCCGACTAGTAATTTTCACCGGGAACACTAGGTAAATATACGTGCTTGCATCGCAATGATCCAGCTATTGGTTCAACAGTTTTATTTAGTTTACCAAGAATTAAACTTCACTTGGTATTTCAATATTCTTAGACATTCTTGAGAGGCAACATATATTGGTAAACTCGTATTATCTGCTATGATGACTTGTTGGTTAAAAATGTTGTTTTGCACGGAAGGTATACTTATAGCCTGGAAGATATGCCCGAAAAACCAATGTTCATTGCCATTGATTTTTTTCGAGCGATCATGTCAAACACGATAAACCCATTCCTAGATTTAAAAAATTACTTTTACATCCTTCAATCATATGGAAGCAACAGACGGGGCGATAAACGAAGTCCCTGAGGTGTGTGGCGGTGAGTCATGCAATCCAGAGTAGTCCGCACCCGCCACCACCCACCACCTCGTCGCGTCTGTACGCATTGCAGCAGATACGCAATATAAAAGCCGGCGCGGCGTCAGTCGTCCGCGTCCACTTGGCACCGCCGGCCCACATGTCCGAGATGGCGGAGAACGTGGAGAGCGTCACCGGGAGCATCGAGAGCTTTGCCACGCAGTTGCACAAGGTGAGTTCGGCTACTTTTCAATCCTCCGAGTTTGTCGGCTCGCGATGGTGACTCGAGGGTGATCGGTCGACTTTTCTGTTCTATGTATATATGCGCGCCCAGGAAGTGGCGGGGAAGAATGAGGGCAACTTGGTGTGCTCGGCCTTGAGCGCACACCTGGTTTTGTCGATGGCCGCTTACGGCGCTGAGGGCAACACCGCCAAGGAGATGCGACAGGTGCTTCGCCTGCCGGGCGACGATGCGAAGGCGCACCACGCGTTCCACAGCTTCATTCAAACTCTCAACGTAAGCTTGGCTCTGTTTCTAAATGATTATTTTCCGATTCAATTGGCATAAGGCAGGAGGATTTTTTTTTTTAAAAACGAAAATATTTGAACTTCCGTAAATCAAGTAAATGTGTCTGACGGGAAAATCGGAAGGAAAAAAAACCTGCGAGTAGATCTGATGCAACATCGTCATTGAAGTAAACTAGCGTAAATATGTATTAATTACTTTAACAACATTATACTTGATTGTCTATGTTGTTGACGTGTGTTTCTTTATCAATAATTCAAGGATATAGCAAATAATTGCTTTGAAGAAAATTTAACACTTCGTTGCGCCAAAATCGTTGGTATTTCTGTTAGGAGAAACCATCATTCGAAAACATTAATTCTTTCTACTTTTTCCAAAATTCAATATAGAATGTACCGAACGTCATTTTGAAAGTGGCCAACAAGATTTACACTTCTCAAACTATTGGTGTCAAAAACAGCTTTGTAAAACTGACTGGCAAATACTTCCACTCTGAGAGTGAAGTTGTAGACTTTGCTAAAAGCTCAGAAGCCGCCAAGGCCATTAATCAATGGTGCGTCGACAAAACGAACGGCAAAATCAATCAAATAATCGCAGATAGTATGTATACAGTTATCTATTTCCTGTTCTCGATCTGTAATCGTGGAAATTATAATTGAAGACAATATGAAACTAATCTACCACAGGTGACGTAAATGCGGCTACAGGACTAGTACTTTTGAATGCTGTTTATTTCAAAGGTCGTTGGAAAGATAAGTTTAATGAGAGTTTAACCGAATCGAAACCCTTCCACGTTAACAAGGAAACAATCATTCAAGTACCTACGATGCAGATAAAAAGAAAATTCTTCTATAAACACCTTGAAGATTTCAATGCTGAATGCATCGGTTTACCGTACGAGGTATAATTCCTTTTGCTTTTTATACCTGGATGAATAAATATGAAAGTGTATCATATCATATTTCATGACACTTCGTAAATTTAATTTTTCTTTGCACAGAACGAAGATATAGTAATGTTCATAATAGTTCCGAAAGAAATTGATGGTCTGAAAGATCTTGAAGTCAACCTAGAGAAAATTGACCTCAACTGTAAAAATGATCACAAAGTTGAGATACAACTTTCACTTCCCAAGTTTAAAGTAGAAACAACAATTGATTTAAATCAGCATCTCAGTAACGTAAGTTACATCGATAATTCGTGATATATTATTGAAATGGAACAATAAATTGGAGTTTTTTTCCTTTTCATTGTTCCATAGTTGGGGCTGAACGAAATGTTCAGCAACAATGCCAATTTCAAAGGTATTTCTGATGAACCACTGAAAGTTGACAAAGTCTTACAAAAAGCATTTATCGAAGTTAATGAAGAAGGATGTGAAGCCGCTGCCGTTACTGGTAAGAATCGTGTCCATTCTTTAATTAATTCATCATTTGCATTAATAAAATAAAATCATATATCCAAGCTACTTCAAAATGATAATGATATATCGCTAGATGATCAAAATAATAACGATACCATTTCAAATACGGTCATATACATACGTTATATATTTTCTTCAATATTACATTCATTCATCAAATAAGATTTTTCTCGCATCGATTTTTTATAAATTACTGTAAATGACATTTTTGTTGACATATAGGTATCAGACTAATGAAGCGTAGCTTGTGTTTACCCTACGAGTTACAAGTGGACCGACCCTTCGTTTATCAAATCATCGATACCAAAAATAATGTTCCTCTTTTCACGGGCCACATTATTGAGCCAAGAGCCGCTCAATGTTTTTAAGTGTTTAATCTGATTTAAGTCTCAAATTTAGGTGCAATTCTTGGCAATGTCAGCTTTGATTACATATATCACTACCAGTGAAGCAACTTATACCAGCGTATCCTATAGAAATAAAAATCAATTCCAATGGAGAATAAGCCATTCTCGTTTCAGTATGTCAATTCAAATAATATGGCAATTTTAATTTATATAAAATATTCGCTTTATTCTGAGCTACGATCAGTATTATCATCTACTAACACACGCTTTACGTATCGAAACAATGACTAAGAAACTAATTTATCAATTCATACCCTTAGAAGCTTTTATACTCTGTAATCGTACATCTTTTCTAAATAATGTCCACTTGCGAAAAAATTTTACTGTTTTTGTTGTAGCAGTGATTACGATGTTTGGGAGTTGCCGTGCGTCACCCTTGCCGTTAACGGTGAATGTTGACAGACCATTCTTTTACAAGATTGTATATGGTACAAATAATATTTTTTCTGGACACGTTATGAATCCTCTTTCAGCTTGAATAAAATTTATAACGGAGTGTTTAAACATAAAAATGAATTATATATGTATTTTCTATGAATAACGTGTGAAATAAATTTAGTTTTTATAATAAATTCGCATACTTACATATTTCTTGAGTCTCCCCTCATTGATTTTTCATAGTAGGATTGAATTTTTTTATTCTTAATTTTCGTTAAAAACACCCATATGTGCACATCTTAATTATAGGATCGAAGCAATACATTTTTATAAATTGAAAAATCTACAATTGACCAAAAAATCACCGATGAGCTGATTAGATACATCGTCGACGTTGCACTATCGGTCGTCGAGTGGCTATTCACTATTAGATTTTCAAAATCTCAAAAAGAAAGTAAGATTTTTAAAAATTCTTCAATATATTAACTTATAATGTGGATAGTAGTATGAATCAGCATCCACAAACAGGTGGTTTGACAAAACTGAATCCACACGGCCTTTATTTAAGACGAAAATCCAAAAACATTCTTGTAAGTAGCTCCAGACGAGGTAATCCTTTACTCCGTAGCCCTGCTCGAGCTACCGGTATATAACGTCTTACGTCTTTTAGCTTCATCGAAAAAATATGAAAATAAAATTGAATCAGAAGTTTTAAAAGTTGAACCGAATTCAAGTAAGGTCCGTATACTTATGTATTACAGTCATGAACTTCCGTTAACTTACGGAATATTTGGAGAATTTTTGGAACTTGAAAAATGTAGCAAATTATTTGTGTGTACTAGTGTTGACACAGAATTCGCCAAGTATAATGAAACACCGTCACATCCATCAATGCCGGTGTCTAACAGAACTATAATGACTGAATATCAAAAGTTATCTGAACTAAAATTATACACCTGATTATAAAATAAAAAGAATAGAGAAATAATTTTTATTTTTGATAGGATCGTACGGCAAATTTCAAGTAGCTATAGGTATACCTGAATTTTACTTGTTTCACAAGTGTAGGCCATCTACTCTGAAAAGGGAGTTGAATTCAACTATATCGATTGACTAAAGAACGGCTCGCATATAGAACGATTGCTTTCGTTTACTTCACACCGAACGCGGTATATTTGTTTCCAAGACATTTCATCGAATTGAAAAGAAGCAAAATTGAAATATAAACAATTAATTATTTCATTGATTTACTTATTAATTTAATTCTCGAAAAATGTTTGATAAACATTAAAGGGCATTTTTCCAGTCATACCTGCTCTTACTCATACTCTTTTCTCATTGTAAAGAGCAATATCTTCGATGAAATAACTTGAATATAACATTCGATTTGAAAAATAATAATATAGGGCGATATCGTTCCGGTCTTTACATATGTAGAGCATGGTATAGAGTCTATGTTATGTTTCAAATATCCTCGAAATTGTGTATGCGGCGATATCCTCTGTTAAATCATTTTCCAGTAATGTAACTTGAGTGATATCAAGCCTCGTATGAGATATCTGACCAAATATTGATTTATTTGTTACTCGAAACTCAAAGTGAAAACTCATGTGTTAATTTTTTTTCCTGGCTGCGGCTCGTACCGTCTGTAAAGGATACACGTGTGCAAAGCAGCCCACAGCTCTATTAAATATGCTTCTATAAAGTTCTCTATCCATGTGCACTATAAGACGGGCTACAATTTCAGATGAACCGTAATGCCGATGAAACATGTAAATTGAGTGAAATTAAAGAAAAAAAGGTATACAATCTCGCACGATCATGTCACACGAGCACGAGGATGAAATTAACAGGCCCGGCACCCAAACAAAAACAGACGGCGTCGCAGGGGGTGAGGTGGTGGGAGAGAGGCGGCGTCGTGTTGTGCGCGGTGTGTGTGCAGAAAATGCATTTAAAGTCCCCTGGCGACTCGATCGGTAAGCCAGGAAGCCTGGGCTTCGCGCGAATGTTCGTGCATCATGCATACATATACACATTCTTGTGCATGCTTGTGCACAAACACACACATCAGCGCAAATGTATATGTGTAGCGTTTGGTGGTGTTAGTATTGCGTGGTGTGTCTGGGGCAGTACACTGGTGTAGTGCGTATGCGTGCTCGAGCTCGGGGGCGCAGCTCTCGGTTGCTCTCGGTGTTGGTGTAGGTATTACCGACTACTACCGACGTTGCATTCCGATCGTGGCCGACGCGTGCGTGTGTTGCGCGTCGCACGTACTGCACTGCAGGGCAGGCCCGCGCCGACGAGACACGCATATAGTGCCACCCGAGTCGACAGCAGCGGAGCCCCAGCGGAGCAGCAGCAGCAGCAGCAGCAGCAGCAGCTACAGCAGCAGCAGCGGCGGCGGCAGCAGCAGCGGAGGAGCAGCGGCAGCAGCAGGGCATGTACTGAGTGGCAGCCCACCCATAAGTAGCAGCCCGGGCTGGAATAATGGCGCTGCGCGAGCTGGTGGACGGGGAGTGCGGGGGCCCGAGCCCCCTCATCCGGCTCACCTCGCACTTCGTCAAGGACCACGGCCTGAAGGAGGAGGGCGTGCGCGATCTGTTCGGCGGCGTCGCCGCCCCGGGCTCCTTCGACCCCGCCGCCACCTCCGACCAGCTCGTCAAGCAGTTCCTCGAAGAGCAGCACCACCCCCAGACCTTTAAGATGGACGGTTTGCTCCAGGAGATGCGCGACATTGACCAGAGCGTCTACCCCCCCGTCACCGCCCCCCCGGTCCTCGAGGAGCTCACCAACCAGGACCAGGCCTGGGCCAACCAGTACCTACAATCCGGCGGACACTTCCAAGTAATGTTTCCACTCTCACTCTCTCTTGCTCTCTCTCGTCTGCTACACTCGTGCATCATCCTCCTCCTTGCGCACGTTCCTTCTTCCTCGCACAGTTGCACAGTTTTCAAATGCTGTATTGGCCATGATCTGAGCTTGTCTAGGCTTGTGCGCTGTCCTACTGCTGCTGCTTCTTGCAATGTGTGAATCACTGTTGATCCTGCACACTGGACTAAATTAATGCCAACTCTGTTTCTATTCAAACATCACGAATTTAATGTCAAAAACTGTACGCGCTCTGATCTGTTTGTCTTGCTTTCATGTGTTGATAACTATCTATTTACATGAACAGTAGTTTTTATCATTCAACATCCATGTAAACAATGACATTTCTCTATCATTTTGCTAGATCTCTTCTATTTATCCAAATATTTGTGAATCCAATTGACATTTGACAGCTGAAGAGTATTTGATGGACTTTCTTATTTTCTCTTTCTGACAATATCGAGTTACTGACTCCAAGCTCACTTCAATGTCAATCAGTGGAATATCACAATGAGTTTGTGCAGATCTTATTTGCAATTCAAATCAAAGAATTATCTAAAGTACCAAGTTACATAATAATCATTCATGTTAATAGGAAACTCACAGAGATGACATTTGGAATGCTCAACCAAATGTTTTAAACGCCAAAGTTGCCTTCCCAGGAGAAACTCACGAACTGGGGCTTGGTCCAAAATGGGCCGAAGAATACCTAGAACACAGCATAGATAGCTCGGAAATAGGTGCTGCAAATGCTGAAAATCCAGACTTTGCCTATTCAAAGTTTATGAAATTTATGCGGCAAGAGGGTGACCTTCCCATCGAAGCTGCACAAGCTTCAAAAACTGAAAACTTGGACAGTAAATGGATTTCAGAGTTCACGGAAACAACTGAAATCACGAAACCAGTAGAGAAAAGTAGTACAGAATCTGAAGTAGATGATACAAATGTGTTGAGCGCCATTGATGAACAAGCTGCGGTTATTGGAAGCTGGGTCGATGAATTTGCTAAACATAACCCCAGCACTTCTACAGGTAAGCCAAATGAATCCAACATCTATAGTTTGATGATACACAGCTATGCATAAATTTTAAATTGCCATATATTTTCCAAATAGAATTACTAACATCGAGTGGCAACTCAACAAGTGGTTGCCCAAGAGATTCCAATTAGACAATAAAAGCTGCAAAAAGCATTTAGTTATAAGACAAAGCGTTCAAGTATTTATCGTTAAAGTTGCGCATTAGACGATAAGAGAAAAAACACCGGAAACGCGCAATAACCAAAACACGATACGAAAAAAAAATCACAAAAAAAAAAACGAAAAAATCCCCAAAAAGTTGCTTAGTTTGTACGTAGCTCAACGTGCGTGGCGCAGCTCATTGTAAGTTTATCTGCACAGATGCAGAGAATTACGAGTCTTCGTTCTGGGAGCGGCTGCAGGGTGAATGGGACAAGATATCGACGGGCGACAGCGTCTCGTCAAACCATCCGTGGATCTCTGAGTACGAAAACTTCTACGACCCTTTCAAGGAGTACACATTCAGCGAGGAGAACCCCATGAGCAGTCTGTCGAACCCACTGGACGAAGGCAAACGGCGGCTCGAGAACGGCGACCTGCCTAGTGCGGTGCTCTGCTTCGAGGCCGCCGTTAAACAGGATCCACAGAACTCGGAAGCCTGGCTAATGCTCGGTACGACGCAGGCCGAGAACGAGCAGGATCCCCTGGCCATATCGGCCCTTAAACAGTGCCTCACCCTCGACCCCGCGAATCTCACTGCTCTCATGGCTCTGGCCGTATCCTACACTAACGAGTCGTACATAAGTCAGGCCTGTTTGACCCTTAAAGACTGGCTGCTTAAAAATGAAAAGTACAAGCATCTCAAGCCGAACACGACATCTTCGAAGCCGCCACCGCAGCAGATCGGCGTTTCGACCATTTTGTTCAAGTGAGTGCCAAAGCAACATTAATTTCTTAATTTTTCGGACCACCTCATACGTTTTTGAAATTGTCTGGTGCGATACGTAAAATATTTCATTCACGATGTGTACTTCGTGTCAGCATTCTATTTGTCCAAGAGTACATTTTTTTGTCAAGTCTTGTTGAGCAAACAGAAAATATGAATGCCTGATGATTTCTAAATAATCAGAACGCCAAAAAACGTTGATCCAATTGTAAGTATTATATGAATACAACAATACATGTCTTTAATGGCTCGTGAAAAATAGGGAAAGAAGGCAATAAATCCATTTTTGATACAAAAATAAACAATTCGGAACAAACGAATGCTGATCTTATCTTAATGTGTTGATATTAGTTATGTAATTCAAACTGATTAATTTTCTCGCAGCGATGTACATGAAGAAGTTAAGGATTTATTTATCCAAGCGGCCCGAATGCAGCCACATGGCACAATTGACGCTGATATTCAATGTGGACTCGGCGTTTTATTCAATCTGTCTAGTGAATATGATAAAGCTGTAGATTGCTTCAGAGCCGCGATACAAGCCAGGCCTAAGGTAAATAAGTAAAAGATAATATTCCTTATTTTAGTTGTCAAAATTGTTTCATTCAAATATTAGAACAGGAACTATTTAATCGTGGCTTGAAAGTAAGACAATGTCAATAAAAACCAGACAATATTTCTTTTTCGTATCTTAGTGCGCAAAGTATGTCTCTTTTTCACGGACTAGGATGCGCGAAATATCCTATTCTTTCACTGTGCTAGAAAGTAGTGCGAGAAATTAAAAATATATGAATGTACTGCGAGAAAGATATAAAATTTACTGTCATCGTATTACGAAGCCACGTATAATTTTAGATTCTTGGGGATTCTGCCTAGCACAGAGACCAATGCATTTCCATATAGATGTGTCAATCATCCATTATCATAGTCAAACTTTTCGCACTTCGATACGAAAAATAGTATACGCAACTCGTGCGCACGTAGGTGAATCCAGAACTCGTGTTGTCACCCTCGCTGCGCTCGGGTGCTAATCTCCTCTCGTGCTGGATTCACCTACTTTGCGCACTAGTCACGTAATGTACTATTCTATTCGCTAAAACTGAGATAATCACTCATTGAATGATTGAATAATTTTTATGCCTGTCTACATATCTGTACTTTGCTAAATTTTTTACAATTCAGAACTACTAAAATTATGTTACATTTGGATTTGTGGTTTTAGGATCCGATGCTATGGAATAGACTAGGAGCAATTTTGGCAAATGGTCAACGTTCGGAAGAAGCAATAGACGCCTATCATCAAGCACTAGAACTCTCACCAGGTTTGATACGTGCTAGATACAATCTTGGCATCTCGTGTATCAATTTAAATGCCTACAAGTGAGTGCTCTTATATACATTGAAACTATTTCAATTATGAATTGTAAACATAATAAATTAACATCTATCAATTTAAATGAAAATAGAGCACATGAGATAGATTCATTCAAATAATCGATTATTTTAGGGAAGCAGGAGAACACTTGTTAACTGCGTTAAATCAGCAAGCAGCCGGGAAAGGAACAAGTGGAGAAAGAGCTCCAACGAGAGTAATGTCGGACCAAATTTGGTCGACTTTGAGATTAGTTGTATCACTAATGCATAAGTACGACTTGACTGAAGCGATAGAAAACAGGTGAGTAAAATTGTCATTTCAATTGCTTGTATAGATTTATGTATATATTTTAATTAGGAAACAAAAAAAGTAATCAAAAATTTTGTAAACAAGAGTTGTTTACAAATTTATGATAAATGGATAAAGTCAATTTGATTATTTAACATCAAACGATTGTATAGGATGATCATTAATTGTTTATTTTTTTTTACAGGGATCTAGCCACGTTAAATAAGGAATTTGAAATGGAGTAGGGTAAACAAAAGCAATAAAAATGAGAAAAAAAAAAGAAAAAAAGCGACAGTAACATTGTTTGTTAATTTTTTACGTAAATGAATTTACGTGCATTGTTTATACTGGTTCCGGGAAGTTTGCTGTTTATCACAGGCCAGTATAAACCGTGCTTTTTTATAATGACTTGAGTTATGTTTATTTTTTTGTTACTGAAAAAAAACCGTTTTTGATAACTCTCTGGGGAGATATTCAGCTAAATTTGATGACAAACCATTTTCTCTTTCAAAAATCATGATTTCACTTATTTTGAATTTAACAATCTATACCGGCCATATTATTTTTATCAACAAACTCAATTTTGGATGAATTTACTATGTATAAAGATATATATAAATATTAAAAAGGTATGGTAGATCGTACTTGACATCAACTTTGTAAATAAATATTTTTAATAAAAAAGCAAAAAAAAATTGTCGTACCGACAAAACAAATATTATGTTCTTAATTTGATCCTAAAATTCATTCCTATTTGGTAGACTTCTTTTTAGACTTTCGAGCTTCCTCTAATTCTTTCACTTTACGTGCAAACTTGTCTTTATCTCGTTTTGTACAAGTTTCTGGTTTGCGCTGCCTGAATGCTTTTTGTTCTTTCCGCCGGATAGCATTTCCACAGCCGTGAATCTCTTGTAAGCCTAAAATTTTTTCATTTCATTTATATGATATTTAAAATCCGAATCCTAATGACTAAAAATAGCAAATACTGACCATGTGTTAGACAAAACCATTTTTTACAGAATTCACACACTAGTTTTATGAGTTTTGTTGATATCTTACATCCTTCATAGGAACATACAAAATTGGATTGCGTGAACTCATTAACTACTTTGTCAAAATCATCAATGCCGTTATTATCACTGGTCGTTTCTTTCTGTGCTTCTTGTTTCTTTTTTCTCTTTTCTTTCTTGCTTGGTTCTTTAAGAACATTTATATCTAGCTCGGAATTTACTTCATTATCAGTTTCTTTTACTGCATCTATAATTACAAATACTTATCAATAAATTGGGCTATTTTTTATAGTAGTTTTATGCATGTACTGACTTACCCTCTGTATCAGACTGTTCTGCAGTAGCAATAGTTTCAAACACATTGTATTTCTTCACATTGACGCAACTATTTAGTTCGCTTCCTTTCCGACTAAGTTTAACAGCAGACTTCATGGCTATTTTTTCAATAGCTCTTCGTTCAATTATTTCTGGAACCGCGGCCTTATCTTTTTTTTCCTGTTTTATCAGTTTTGCTTTAGCTTTCGTCTTAGCTCTAGATTTGACAATATTTTGTGAAGATTTTTCATTTTGTTCAATTTCTTTATCCATTGTTTGGGACAAATATTCTTCCGCCGTTTGTAACAAGCCATTTTCTTCAATGTGTTTTAGAAGACTCATAATCAATTCATCTTTTTCCATAGTTTCACTATCTGCAATAACTATGAGCGATCGTCTCGCCCTCGTGACTGCAACATTCAATCGCCTAAAATCAGTGACAAATCCAAGCTCTCGATCTTGATTACTTCTTACTAAAGACAATATAATAACTTCTTTTTCTCTCCCTTGGAAGCCATCCACAGTACTCACTTCTACTTTGAATGACTTAGCATCAAATGATCGTCGAATAAAGTCCACCTGTTGGAAATGAATTAACGTCAAATGAGTAAATACCTGAGTTTTTATCTCATTGAAATTGAACAATTTTGCTAAAAATTGGTCTTACTTGTAAGGCATAAGGCGTGATCACGCCTATATCTTTATGTGCTAATCCAGCTTTGATTAAAGTAGTGACAACTTTGTCTACTATGACTGCTTCACCTAAGTTTCCTTTTGAAGCTGCTTCTATTCCAGTATTAAACTCTTCACATTCACAGCCACATGTATCAATGTATACTACAGCCTCACCTATGTTGGAAAAGAAAAATTTGGAATGAATTCCATTCCTGTTCATTATTATTAATTTGTTATAACACTCAGTAATTTGTTCTGATAAATTAATCCACGAATAATATAAATTCAATTCTCTTACATGTTAAACAGTCATCTCCTTTTATAGAAGGCATATCTTTTAATAAATGATTTTTAACTAAATCATCTGCTTCAAGAGTATTATCATAAAATTTTATATTTGACCAAGTCATTATTTTTTCATTCATCCGATATTGTCTTGTCAGTCTCACATAGCAGTCATTTTGCAACTCTGTGATTGCTCGTTCCATAAGACTTACATTTAAACCTTTTTTTATTGCTTCTTGACACATGACTACAGGTGGTAATTGATTTATATCTCCAGCTAAGATAAGTTTTGGGGCATTAGGTATTGCAATCCACATTGATGCCTCCATTGCCTGTGATGCTTCATCAACAATAAGAACATCAAAATAATCTTTTGGAACATACTGTAATTGACCATTACTGGCAGATGCAGAATTTAAGGTACAAAGAATCACCTGAAAACGAATGTATATATGTAGATTTCATTTATCATTGTTTTGATTTAGTTTGATCACTTACCTGACATCTTTTTAATATATCACAGGTGAGCTTATTCAATCTTTTTCTGTATTCTTTTTTCAATTCTCTAATTTCTTTATAAGCACTCTTGGTTGCATTTGTTTCAATACTAATTTCAATATCTTTGATTGATCTTTTAATGTCCCTTAGAATATCAAAACCATCATCTCTCTCCAGATATGTATCCAAGGAATATTTAAGAGCATCCTTAGCTATCCTTGTTGGATGACCAAGCCTCAAAGGTTTTACTTCGGTTTCACCAAGACGCACTACTAAATTATCTACTGCCACATTGGTTGGTGCACAAATCAGGACCTAGATAAACATGTAGTCATGAATAGATTATTTTGTCTTTTAACTTGTTTCTATCAAGTAAATATAAATATATGTTTTTTACCTTTTTACCAAATCGATGTAATTGAGCTATTATTTCTATGAGTGTTGTTGTTTTACCAGTTCCAGGTGGACCTTGTATAATTGCAAGATGTCTTCGCTTGAGAGCAAATTCAACTGCCAGTTTCTGATCTTTAACTAGAGACTGATTCAATAACTTCAAATTACTGTCATTGTCTAAAAAGTCTTTTGAGATAGGGTCTTCTGCAGTTAAAAGATCATTTACAACAAGTTTATCAGTATCAAACAAAATCTTTACAATCTGGAAACAGGATGAAGAATATAAGTCTTTTTTCTCCAAAAAACTCAAAGCCCTAGAATAAAAATGTTCAATTTCAATATTGATTTGCGATATGAATTTATTCTAGACCTAAGTTACTTCTAGAGATAAGTTACCTTGTTTGAGCTTTGTAGGTGAAATCAGAATCTGTCTTAACCACTGTGAAAATTTCTTCTTCTTCTAGATCTTCATACGAATCATTTGTACTGATGCTCAAAGTCGATTCGCCTAATTCAATAACAATAGCTCTGAGCGTTTGTCCTTTTGTCTTCGATCTAATACAAATAACTAAGTCTCCACTGGATAATCCATGTTCCAATGGCAAACCATCTTCTCGTTCCAAATCAATTTGAAATCGCCCAGGTCCTTTGGAAGCAAGATTAGTAATTGCCAATTTTGTTAAAGCTTGACCACTGCGCTCAAGTTTATGAATGCTGGCGGGTGACAGATCTTTGAAGAAATTCTGAAGGTTCTCCTCCCTCTCTAATAGAAGTAAATCCAAATGTGTGCGTACGAGTTTTGAAATTTTTCCGTCCATTATGTTGGTTTTTAAAAATATGTTTAATCTGAGCTTGTGCTTATATCCATGCACAGCTGATTTTACTTTTCCACTTATCCCGTCCGCTGATAACTCACGATTCGAAGAAAACTTTCACTATTATAGGACAATTTTCCACATTGTCCATGTTATTGTTATGACGACTTTTTTTCCGAATTACTTTAATAAGTACTAATTGGAATTCTTAGAAATTCACTTGTTTCGTTCGAAGGAAGGTTATGAATCTGTATAGCTGTTTTCCAATCATATGTTTTTGGACACTCTACTATATATCTGTATATATTATTATTATAGTCAGCTCACGATACCTATATATATATATATATATATATATATATTATGTGTGAGCAATCGGGCATGTCGTTCTTTTTCTTCTTCGCACGCAGTTCACGCTGATCGCGGTCAATCGCGGTGCGTGCATGTCGCATGGCGCATCTAAATTTTGGCGCGAATTATTGTGGCACTAAAGCATGCATGTCTGTACCGGCTAGATTACACTTTCACAAATGTTTTTGAACACAATTGAATAACATCTACCGTGAGAAATAAACATTAAACATCAAGATGAGTTCCATGGAGAAGAAAACTCGAGTAGAATCATCTCCCACTAAGCAAGTGAGTTTTTGATCAATATCTCCATTATTATGACATAGATGATGAATATTTCTTCTATATTGGCTGATTTATTGTTCTATAGCGTACACCTCTAAAACTGCCAGGGCAAAAAACTATTAGTATCTACCTTGCTCAATCAAAAGAAACAATGGCCATGTCATCAACCATAACTGAATCTTCCAATAGTGAAGAAGAATTTGTTGACTTGAAAAGTGCTGAAAACTGTTCTGATAAAAAAAGAAAGAAACACTACTCTGATCCAATGACTAGGCAAGTGAAAAAAATAAGAAAGACCTTTGATAGCAATGTGACATTTGCAAATGAAGATGATGATGGCTTTTTAGAAATAGAATGTGAAACTGAAAAATGTCTGGATAAAGCATCTTCTAAAAAGAGTCTAGATAATAGTTTATCGTCAAATATAGAATTAACCATTAAAGATAAGTTAGAGTTAGACACAGACAGCAGTACAAAAAATGATGTAGACTCACAAGCAACAGATGCCCTTGAAGGATTAGATGATCTATTTGAAGAAGAATGGTCTTACAAAAAAGAAATCGCTGGAGATGGAGAGTTCAATGACTTTTTCGAGGATGATTGGACATATGGGAAAGAAAATAGAATTGATCTTAGCTCTCCTCAACGATGCATTATCATTGACATTATTTGGGAAAAAAGTGATATGACTCTGACGATTAAGGATCCCAAAAGCGAAGCATTAACGATTGTAAAGTGTTCTGGAATATGGTATGGATATTTTTGATCATAATAATTTGAGAATATTATTTCCAACTCTGTGTAATATGTAATATGTTGGTAGGCGTTACACAAAACTTGAACCAGGAGAACCATTAGTTGTTCAAGCAAAGAAAGTATCTCTTGAAACTGATTATTGGACTGTTAACAATGACTTTGGCTATATCATCAATCAACCTGATACACTTATTTCCGGTACATCAGTTGTTGGAGCACTTTTCTGCAACAGGCGTAGTCTCTTCCAGGAAAAATTCAGAAATTTTGAAAGTTTACCATATAATGAAGGTGGAAATCATTACATGCTCACTGGAAGTTTGAGTCATGAACTACTACAGACTGTAAATATTATTAATCAATTATTGATTACTGAAAAATATTATAATTCTTTGAATGAACAACATTTTTCTCATTTTCCAGGTTTTAGATAAGAACATCAGAGAAATAAAACAAATTAATCAAGTATTTGATGATATTTTGAAATCAAAACATGCTATTCAAATGATGTATGCTGCCCAAGTTACTATGACTGACTGCAAAAATTTGATGCGTCCTGCTGTTGCACAAATTTATAAATTTATACAGCGATATATTATTGGTAAGATGATAATTTCTATCATGATAATTGATGATGATAATTGAGTTTATTTGAATTATTTGAAATTAAAAATATTTGAAATTCTGTACAATAGGTACATTGCCTGGAGTTCCTGATCAAAATTACAGTGGAAAAATTGAAAAAATCTGTGATATCGAAGAAAATGTTTGGCTACCTTCTCTTGGATTGAAGGGAAAGATTGATTTGACTGTTGAAGTTAGTAACAAAACAAAGAATAATCTATCTAGTACTGTGGAACGAAGGATACTTCCACTTGAAATAAAAACTGGAAGATCTACATTTTCAAGTGAACATCAAGGTCAATTGATTCTTTATACAATGATGATGAATATGACTGGTCGTAAAACAAATTCAGGTCTTCTTTTGTATTTGAGGTAATTTTAAAGAATTTTAATGAAAATATTAATATTGAAGTTGAAAATTATACAAAACTTCAGTACTATTTTATATACACTATTATATTACTATACATACACTATTTTATTTTTTAAACAGAGAAAACATCATGAAGGAAATTGTTGGAACTAATCATGCTCAAAGAGATTTGATTATGCTAAGGAACACAGTAGCTTACTATTGTTCTCGGGAACCGACAGTCGTAAAAGTTGGAGATGCAGAAAAAATCTTGCCAATTGAATTTCCAAAGCCAATAAACCATCCTAGTTGTGCTAAATGTCCATATAATATTTTATGTTGTTCATATCTTACTGAAGAAGATAAAAAGGAGTTGTATGATAGTCATAATTTGAAGAGTATTAGTGAAAAAATTGCATGTCATTTATCGTTAGAACATATAGAGTATGTGATGAAATGGACCTCACTTTTGCAAATTGAAGAGAACTGTGATAATCGAGATGTGGCTTCATGGAATGATGTTTGGACATTAGAACCCTCTAAGAGGTGAATTTTCATTAGTTTTGTTAGTTTGAATTTTAATACAATGAAAATCTTTATAATTTTGTTTTAGAGAAAAAAGAGGTTCATGTATTAGTAATTTAACTTTAGTATCTGTTACTGAAGATTGTGGAAGATTTTTACATGAATTTCAGCGTTTGAAAGGTGGTGAAAAGATTTCTGAAACAAACTTTTTGAAGCAAGAATACGTTATTATAAGTACAGACAATAGAATAAATGTATGCTCTGGTTTTGTTGTTGAGATTACGTCTACTACTGCGTCAATACACTGTGATAAGTATGTAATTAGATTTCTTTTCCTTGTTTAAAATTCGTTTCTATTTAATAATAATTACTAATATTTCAGAGACGTTACGAAAGTATACAAGGGTAGTATATTCCATATCGACAAATCATCGTCATCAACACTGTTGACTCGAAATATGTCGCAAGTTGCAGGTCTTCTAGATGATCATGAAATCTGTTCAAAATTGCGTAAAATAATTATTGAGAGGTACTGCAATTTTATTTTCTAATAGTGTATTTGCAAAATAAATTTTAATTGATGAAAATTCATTCTAATTGCAGAAAACCGGCTAGATTTACAAGTGAATTGCCTGATAGAGTTATGGAAGTCAGTAATGAGATACTTGATCCTCTCAATGAGGACCAAAAACAAGCAATTCTAAAAACACTTTCAGCTGATGAATATATTTTAATAAAGGGATATCCTGGCACAGGAAAAACTCAAACTCTAGTAGCAATGATTGAGTTACTTATAAAATTAGATAAATCAGTAATAGTCACTGCACACACAAACACTGCCATAGATAACATACTGTTAAAATTATTAGATAGAAATATAGATTTCATACGTCTTGGGTCCACATCAAAAACACACCCTTCAATATTACCAAAGTCAGATGATAATGTAACAGCTCACTGTGATTCACCTGAAAGTTTGCACACTGTTTATTGTAGTAAAGTAAGTGAATCCCTAAAAATTATATATATTGGCGAGAGGAGCAACTCCGTTTTTATACATATTGCATTCCATCAAGGAAGGTTTTCCTACTGGTTGGCTCCAATTTTTCACTCTTGCTTTTTAACAGTTAATTCCCAACTTCTATTCTTTGATTGTTGATCTGGTTCTATTTTATACTTCCTAGTCTCTGATTGCCGTTTCTTGATTTTCTCACTCACATTTCCTAGCTTCTGTTTTCCGACTTTGCTTTGATTCTCCAATATCTTATGATTTCTATTTCACGATTTTCATTTTCCGATGCCGATTCTTTCATTTTTCATTTCAGACTCTCCCTACTTCATTCTTGTAATCAAACTCTCATTGTACGATTCCTCAATTAACTCACATTTTCACGTTTCTTTCCACTTTCCTTTCCACTCCACTTTCCAACATGAATTTTTTTTTCCAACAATTTTCGTGGTAAAGTCTGACCACATCAGACAATTTTGACTTGATAAACTTTGAAAGCTTGACATGGATTGAAGCGGAATCGTTGAATATTTGGAGCTTCCAAACAGTGACTTTCGAGAATAATGTAGAACATAGTGGCTGTTGATATGAAATAACAGTAAAATATGTGAAAAATATTTGTCTAACTGTAAGATTATGAATTTGATTAAAGAAAGTGGTTGGTGTCACTTGTTTTGGGGCTGTCCATCCACATCTTTCAAGGCGTAAATTCGATTATTGCATCGTTGATGAGAGTACGCAAGTCCTGCAGCCAACTATTTTACAACCTCTCTATTGCGCATCCAAATTCGTCCTTGTTGGAGATCCTGAACAGCTACCTCCCATTGCTAAAAGTACCACTGCACGGTAATTTGATTTTTTCGTCCGTCGTTCGATTTTATACATCAACATTGATCTAATTTCGTTGGTTTTTTATAACATTTATTTTACAGTAAATTTGGTTTGAATGAATCACTGTTCTCTCGTTTGGATTTCGAGAACAATTCAGTTTCATTGAAACTACAATACAGAATGAATAGCTGTATCATGGATATTGCAAACAAATTGACATATAATGATCAATTGAAAGTTGGCAACAAGACAATTGGGAATGCAACAATGCCTGTAACTAATATAGCAGTGAGTCAATCATACAGATTCGATTTGTTCTATCTTCTCATATAGTACTGTAATAATAACAAGTATTACTTTTTTTTTTTACAAAAAATTGAATTTCTCTGTTTCAAGGATTTTGAATCATGCGAAAAGTGGGTAAGAAAAGCACTTTCATTAAGATTGAAAAATTCAGTTATAATGCTGAATACATCTGCAACCTATCACTTAAATATGGATTCGACTCTTGGTGAAACGAAACAAAGAGGGACAAATCGTTGGGAAGCTGGCATTGTTTTGCGTCTTATTAAAGTTCTTAAGAATGTAAAAAAAACTACTTGATGATTTTTTCTATACAAAATTGCCATTGAACTAATAACGTTATCACCGCTTTTCAGCTTGGTATAACTTCGGAAGATATTGGAATTATTTCACCATATAGAGCTCAAGTAAGTTTGTTGCAAACGATTTGTTGTAGTGATATTGAGATAAACACTGTTGACCAATATCAAGGCCGGGATAAAAGCGTCATTATTTATGCCTGTGTAAAAAGTATATCTTCAGACACTGATATACAGGTAAGATTTAAAATTAATTGCACTATTTCTGATCAAGCTGAACATATGAGTATCTCATTGATAAAATATTCTTTTTGTAGGAATTTGACATTTTGGGAGACAAGCAACGCTTGACTGTGGCTATAACTCGCGCCAAGCACAAGCTGATCATAATAGGTGATTTAAACACCTTACAGCGATATTCTCCTTTGAATAAATTGATTGAAACACTAAGAAGTCATGATCAAATTTATAATTTAGAAGATGGGAAAGATGATTTTTGTTTCAATGATCTTATCAAGTGCCTATAAATTAGCACAAATGGTATTCAGATGTCTCTCAAGATTATGAATAGAACTAGATCTCTACTTAATGTACAAGTTTTATTTAATTGACATTAATATTTACACCGATTTCATAGCAATTTGTTTCGTGTACTATTTATTTTCCTGAAACTACTGCACCATCAAAAAAAAGTAATGGTAAAAAAAGATGAAAAGAGACAACATGGGTTTTTTCTGCAAAAACTTTATTATAACGACCGTTAAAAGTACAATAATGTCATATATTTTCATACTTAGATCAAATTTATTGTGTTTCTCAACATTAAAAAAGTCTTCCAGCAATTCATTTCACACAAAATAAACAAAATTCAAGCTAGGTGATCGTGCTAAGTTGAATGCAAATAAAAATGCAAAATCTTTTTTCTCATTTTAAGAACGAGGCCTCTTGCTCTTAAGCTCGCTTTCGAACGTGATTTTAACGAGCTATCGACTCGAGACACTGAGAGCATAAATATTAAACGTAAATAAATCAATACAAATTAATAGAATACATTCTTACAAAAGAAAGCGTACTTCTTTACTAATGAAGCTAACATCATACCCCAGCATATAATACACAAAGGTTTGTTACAACACACGTTATTCTCTAGAAAGTTTGCTTTCTTCGTATAAATAGTACAATTTGCATGTATTCATCTTCGGCATAAAAGTCAAATGATACTGTACAAAGTGTCCTCAGCCTGATTCCACTTCTGATGAAGAGGCTCATCGTTCACAAATCTGGAGAAATGTGGCAGGCATCTTGGTGTAAATAAGACTAAGCATGGTTAATCTGTTTCTCGCCTTTTTTCAGCATGCTTCTTTGTGTACTCTTCTGCATTTTTTAAGAACTTCCTTCTATCCCTTTGAAATTCTTCAGCTAAATCAGCTCTCAGTGGATGCTCTGGCTCTGGGTCATTGACTAATGCAATTAAAGCTTGTATCACTGCAAAAAATGTAATATAATATGAGAAACTAGATTATAACAAATAATTAAATTCATGTCCACGCTTCATTCTATAAGAAGTGAAATTTGTGAGAATTGAAAAACATGTTCAAGTTTTCAATAAAGTTAATGTATCAAATTTTAGTAGTAGTATAATAGTAGTGCAACATTAGTATAATATAAAACAGTTTTAGTCTGAATTTTCATTTGTACCAGTATCCTAATTTGAGATCCTTCTCACCCAAGGATTATGTATAATTAGATAGCAATCAAGTGATAGTCAAACAGTTTCTGTTGACTTCTCTCTATTCTTTGGCACTATGGGGATAAGTTATGATAATGAAATAAATCTTTTGTAAGTTCTTTTTAGAACCAAGATTTCTAATGAGTTTTATAGATAGTCATGGTGCCCAAGCCATAGTCCTATACAGTGCCATCATAACTGTTTATGAATAAGAAACAAAATTAGATACGATTGAAAATAGAACGTAATAATCAGCTCAAAATTAAATCAATTTATCCAAATTTTACATTCTATTCCAATTTCGATATAGATCTCAAAATAGATGTGAACTCATGGAGCAGAACAAAAAGGCAAGTATGCATTTGTACATCTTTTGATGTCAAACAAAGAGCAGTTATTTAAAAACTTTATTGTCATTACAAACTGAATCTTGTCTATTAACCTAAAAACAAACATGTTATGCACGAAGAGCTTGCAACACTAAGAAAAGAAAACTATCCCATTATAAACTCAAAGTGAAATTACAAGCATTGCTCGTGGATTGGCACAAATGAAACAGAGAAAATAGGCTATTCGGCTACGAAGGAGCAAAAGGAGTTAGGTAGCAACGAACCTTGATCTGTTTTGGTGGCAGGCTTCCAGTTCTCCGCACTGATGATGGGCAAGCAGACCTGGCCCTTCTCGTCCACGTTCGGGTGGTAAATCTTGGTCTTGAAGTTTATCCTGGGCGGCTTGAAGGGGTACTCGGCGGGAAAGTTGATTTCGATGCGGAAAGCACCTTTGTTGTAGGGAGGATTATCCTGCGAACAGAACAAAGCGGCGAGTGCGAGGTGGATTTTGGTTCACGGCGATGAATCAGCGATATATAGATATCAGCAAGGTGGGCTACTTACGGGCAGTATGAGCCCCTGCCAGGTGAGGATGTTCGACTCGTCCACCTGGATGTTTGTGAAGTTCTTCATGGCGGAAGCTCGCAGGTCGCCGAGCTCCTAGCAAGGACAGAACAAGGGAGTTTAGCTTGGGGGGCCTCGAACGCGCGAGCCGGGGCCTAGCGAGAGCTTGCGACTCACCTTCTGCAGCCTCCTGGTAGCGGCCATCGTGCACTTGGGCTCGGATCGGAACTTGCGGGCGAGAGAGCGCGACCTGGTTCGGCTACCACAACCTGCACGCGAGGGCGCACGCACACACTGCACCCCGGGGATGCTCTGCGGTTACACTGATCACTGCTGATCAGCTGCCACGGCTCGTGCGATCACACTAGAGATCCCGTCCACCAACCGCCAGCAGCAGCTGCAGTTCGCCGGATCCTCGGCTTCGGAGCTTCGCCGCGTCGTGGCGCGCCAAACTCGCTCGGGACTCGACGACTTTTCTTATTTCTCAATAATTCTCTCGCGCGCGCGGTTCTCGGTTCTGATCCTCGAGCTGATTCCGCGCGCGCGACCGTTTTGTTTCGCTATAAGTATATACATCAGCTATAGCAAGTCAAGACCAGTTAAAGTTTATTTTCCCGTTCGATCGTCTCGTTTTTGAGTTTGGTTCAAGACCAAGACCGCGTGCACGTTGCGAAAAATTGGTCAGTTGGTGATTTTTAATCAAGCACAATTACTTATATACTTATGATCGAGGATATGTTTCGCTCCACCGACGTCTAGATGAGAAGAGCCCCGGAGAGGGGTGAGTTAATGTTTATGTTGAATTGCATGTTCCATCGATTCCTGTATTATCAGCTTGAATTATTGATAGAGACACTAAAAATGGTACGATGATGAAATTTTCATATGTTGTGTCATGTATGAATTAAACTTTTGTCATCCTAATGCGTGATCCTTGATTTGGGTTAGTCTAGTAATTTTTTAAACTCCATCCTTTTGATTATTCTGTTGGTCATTAACCCCCAGTCAAATTCTACTTCATAGTTCATACAGCTGAGATGATGAGTGATGTTTGATTATCATTTTTCCCGGCCGATATGTCACTTCATTTATTAATTTTTTATAATGAGCTTTTTCAAGTTCATTGAGTTTCTTCAACAATTCAAAGAAACAAAAATAACCAATCAAGTTCTAAGGCATTTCGGCCTACTATTTATGCGTCTCTTATAATGTATATGGTAACGAATTACGATGCATTTACCTCGAACGCGAAGTGTGCACCGTATTTAACGTGTATACATCGCAACTGGCCCTGTAAAGTTGATGGTGGATTTCGTATACTACCGCGTCGCGGTGACATTAGTCAATACACATGAAAAAAAAACCAAGATATATAGTTATTATGAATATTTTATATATTATTTGCCCCAAAGGAAATTATGGGTCACTTCGTTTCTATGTGACCGCTATAATAAAAAAAAAAACATTTTCAACGTAGGCTCATATAAGAGAATCGATTAATCTCTTTACAACTGAATATAAAAGATGGGAAAATTCTAAGTAATAAGTATTTTTAAGTAGATTATAATATGTTCGCGAGAATCGTATGTGGCTAAAGAAATAAGATCGTAAAGCCGAAAAAAGTGGATTTTGATAAATATTACAAGTGTTTTGTGCAGATCTTGACTTAGTTACAGCGTATTTTTCTTTTTCAAGCACCCATGCGTAGTCTAGGATAAGATTGATCTACTTTAAATTGATAAAATTGAGAGAATTTTGAAAAATTATCCAGGCACCCTCGGTAGGGCGCCGCATTGTTACAGCGCCTAACGCTGCCAAAATGTTCTCATATATTACCTACCTGCTTGGTATCTGTACTAAGAATTTTTGTTCCTTATTCCGTATATAATTATCGTTAAATCGTACACTTCAATCAGCAATCCCTTGGGAAAAACACTTGGAGTTTGAATTTCGAAAAAAGGGTTTCAGCAGCGTATTCTACGGGAAATTTACTAACTTTTTATGCAAAAAAAAATTGAAATTATTGGTCATTCTAACTGTATACCCGCCCTTAACTCGTGATTTCATAGTTTAGACCTAACCACGTGACATGAATGAAATATAAATAGATATTTAATAATGCTACCAGTCTAAGAAAGAATAGGGTCACATACCCCGGTGATGGTAAACTTAGAAAGAAACAAAAAAGAAAGAATAAGTTCGGGCAAAAAAGCTTCTTTGGTTAGAATAGTCAATTTTGTTTTGTCAATAGATAGGGAAATCTGAGGATTATGTGTTTTAAGATTCTAATGAATATATTTCAAAAGTTGAACAGAATATGAATGTAAGGTTGGAAAATGTTTGAAAAGAAAATACAAAACAAGTTTTTGTATAATTCGCGCTAAAAGCATTCGACAGTCTTGCGGCTCGCTTCGACCAATGAGCATGTTGCATGAGTCAGCGCTCCAAGCGGATGACCTAAGAACAAAGTATTGTTCGTCATACTTTTAGTCTCCGTCTCTACAACTTTGTAGCACGTCCAGAAGAACACTACCGATTTACTGACGATGTTAGCGTCAAATTCACTGAGCTTTACATACACATACACTTTAAGAATAGTTTAACTTGAGAATCGTAAGTTTAACGCCAAATATAAGCAAGAGACAGTATATCTTTTAATTGGCTGTTAAATTTTGGTAAGGTTAGACCAATACAATACTTGGATGTCAACATCCTAGACGCCATTTTGTCGACATCTCGTAATTCAAGACATGAAGCTGTTCTATAAGGAAGGAATGGCTTGAAACAACTTTATCATGGTAATTTTTTATTGATTTTTTATCCTCGTATTTTATTTATTATTTTGAAATATTTTTTTAAAAATTTGAAAAATCTTTTTTTTTTAAAAATACTGGAATAGTCGTGAAAAAAAAGTTTAAAAGACTGAAAATTGTAAGTCGCTGTTGTGTTTAAATTATCTGAAGGAACTATGATTATTCATTCAATATAACATATAACTGTCACATGTAATTCTAGTCCGCGTTATTTCTTCCGAACAATCGTACACAAAAATACGGAACTGATTGAAGTCTGTATAGGCTTGGAACTGATTGAAGCCTGTATAGGCTTTCTCGGAACAAGACGTTGAGACTTAATGATGTTCAAAATCAAGATAGCATGGCAAATCTGTACTTTCAAATTAACAAGTCAACGGTAGTAGAAGGTCTTCCTCTTCATTGTCGTTATTGACCGTGGGATCCGTCTGGAGCTCTGAACTGGTACAATTTATATAAAATGCTCACGGCGGAGCGTGCTTTTTATTTTTGTTGTCCCTATATAGTTGCAATGCATATGCATCGCAACTGGCCCTACAGGTTTAGGTGGGTTCCGAACCACCGAGCCGGGTGTGAATTTCAATGCATTTGAAAAAATCAAAGGTGCACGTAGGGGATCGAACCCCGACCATCTGGGCGAGAGTCAAGAGTCTTATCCACGTAATGCCACGGAACCATCGCAGCTCTCGCAGTAGAAGGTCATATTAAAGGGCGCGCCAGCGCCCTCGACGACAAGTATGCGCACACTGAGAAAACAAAATATTAACATTTCTGGAATGGCCCTCAAAGATCGACAATTTACACACATTTGCAAAATATTAACAGTTAAGATGCTACCTTAGCTGTTAATGCCCCGCATTAACTGTTAATGCCGAAACATTAACCATCGACATACATCGACGAATGCCGCACCCCAGTAACATTCAATGATTCGGCATTAACTGTTAATGCGAGAGGCATTAATCTGCTCGAGTATTCAATAAGCACCTATATATCTTGTTTTAGAGGTTAAGTTTGGTGTGTACTTTGCAAGCATAGTCAACATGACCGGTTAGCGATTTCCGCATTAACAGTTAATGCGAAAGTGTTGCGGCATTCGTCGAGGGTTAATGTTTTAGCATTAACAGCTAAGGTAGCATCTCAACTGTTATTATTTTGTTTCTCAGTGCAGCAAGCGAGGGGACGCGACAAGCACTTACCTATATAGGTAGAGCTCGTTTGCAATTTAACCTCACACCTTGAAATATTTTTATAGGTACACGCCTCCTATAATGAGCATTATTAGGAAATTCGCATTTTTTTGTAAATACCAATTGAAAATATTATTTTTTTGCTCAAAATCATTTCAACGTTGAAAGATACAGCAATTTAGATGTATTCGGATAAACTTCAAATGTAAATGACGTCACATGTATTTCATCTCCTTTTATATAGTTCAAATCCCGATCGGATCAAAAAATGCGATCTAATTATTTCTACCCAAACTATTGAAATATGCAATAAAAAATATCATATTTCTCATTACTCCTCGAAAAAAAAGAGGTTATATTCCCCATAATGAACATAGGTAACACCAACCTGTTGAAAATTAACAATAATCCAACCTTTGAAAAATAAATTAACTTGTATTCAATCGTATTTACCAACCGGGGCATCTTTCGACATTGACGACTTAACGTAAAATGAGATAACAAGACTTGAATTCCATGATATACGTAATCTAACACGGAGAGAGTCGCAAAAAGTTTTATCGTGCCCGGTGACCCGATGAATTTTTATAAAAAAAATAGATATAAGGTCCTAGGGACATGTTGGCGAGTTGATAAAGCTAATTCTGGGGTTGAAGAGGGTTTAAACATCACTACTATCACTTGGGTAAGCCCGAAAATACTTCCTGTATGCGTTATAAATTTATATTGTGGTCCCAAAATGTTCTTTTATCATTACATGGTCTAAAAATCAATGTTATTACTAAAAATTACCAGAAATGAATATTTTTCCATGTAAGTCACTCAAAAAATTCTACCATCTGATTGATCCCAAAGGACCAACTCTTCAAACTCAAATTTATGATTTATGTAAAAATATCCAAAATATATAGAAGCCACCATTAGGCTTATTGGATGTATTTGTTCACTGATACAATCATATTATAACAAGATGTAAGTACATATATGTACTCTCTATCAGTATTTAGAGTTCAAGCGACTAGAATTATCTGATTATGTCAGCGCAAAACTTTTTTCTTATAAGATACCACCCAAAGAATGTTATTTTATAAGAACAGAGTCTCAAGTTGTCTGGAAATATTAATGGATTCTATGTATGTACTTACAATCGATTCATGCTAGAATAATATGTTCTGTTGATAAGTAAAAAACCAAGTACATTCAATTTCTCAATGGTGACCTTGGTTATTTTCAAATAAAGATATTGAATACAAGATTCTGAATCAAGTTGGAAATTCCAACTGAGTAATTAATTTGTTCTCAAAACATGAAAATGAGGTAGCACTTGGATAGTTGAGTACTTTAAATCAATCTGGTGGAATCTTTTTAGAGAATTTTATTTTGTTTATTTAAAGATGTGGGGAAATTCTGGGACCACAATAAGTATATATAACAATTTTGGCCCTATTCGAGTGATTATAGTCATATTTGAACCCTTAGAAAATCACTTTCTGAGTTTGAACTAAGCTTTATTGATGTATCAATGTACCCTTACGACTTTGAAACTAATTTTCCTGAGAATCTGGATGATAACCAGTGAAAAATGTTCTTTTGAGGTTGAAAATTACATTAAAATGTCAAAAACAGCTACTTCAACCTCCTGACAACTAGAGGTTAGTGTTCTGAAAAATCTGAAACAAAAAATATACAGAGAATCACCCATATATATATTTTAAATTATCAAATTTTCAAGTTTTTACATTTTTAAGGTTCGGAAAAAGAAAAAAATATTTATGAATAACTACAATTCCAGGGTCGATCAATCAGTATAAGGTCAAAGAATATCCGGGATATTAAAGCCGGATCACTCGTCGATAATTGGTGGAATTGTTCATATATAGATATATAGATATATACATATATGAGCAATTCCATACGTGAAAACTTGAAAACTTGATAACTTAAAATTTAATATTAGCCGGCTCTATGAATACCCAGTTAACAGACAGTTATATATACATCATAGACACATGTATATATAACTTTCTATTAGAGTTATTAGAAGATAGACAAGTATCGTGAATCGTTATAATGAAACTCAAAGTATCGTTGAGTTATTATTGTATATTGAGGTTATAATCGCGCTACATGTAGTTTTCTAACGACTTTACACTTTACAGAAAAAGGTCCAGTAAGTTCCGTATCGACTCGGCTGGCCGGAGCATAAAGCGGGTAGGTACACAGTGAAGTATATACACTACAATATGTATAGATATACTTCACGCTTACATAGAGAAGTTTTAGCCGGGTTCATGCTTCGAAAGCAATGTGGACAAAGAGCGTTAGAAAAATTATGCTTGTTTAGACGATTTATATTTTAACAGTACATTGGGACTATGAAGTAATCATACTTGTAACAAATTAAGAAATCAATTACTTTTTCGTAACTAAAGGTTTTGTTACTAATAATATAATTGTTTCCTAATAAAATATTGAAGTTCGCAATCCATTTCACATTCATTCTCACCGGCGACAACCGCGGCTATTATTCTATCTTCCCCGTGCAGACAGCTGCAGTTTGGCGGCCATCTTGTTTATGTTCGGTACGAACTGCTATCTTGGATTGTAATGTTTTAAAGCCATTGAACATCATAAAAACATAAATATATGCATATCAAATAGCTTATAGTTTCAAATTAAAAAGCATTGATGTTAGATTGGTTATATGCAAATAGTTAAGAGCTTTATACTGTAATCATCAGGGTATAAATCAATATTTCAAGCACCGCAAGATGTCCCTTAGAAATTTTTTTTCTCATAGAACTAACCAAGTTCTAACTTCTACCTAGTTATTAAAATAAGACATGTAAATAAAATAATTTAAGCTAATACAAAAGAAAAGATTAATGATATTCTATATAATTGTAATTCAACCATAGTTCAGGGTTATTTTACAATAGTTTGCAGTTTTTCAGTTGGTTACTTGTCATCTTCTGTACCCAAAAATATTTGATTCTCGACTTTTAAGAAAACAATAATAAAGAACAGGTTACTGATTTCAGCGCAATACACATTACTCGAAAGTCTGAATTCAAATCGAAAATCCCTAATAGCTGAATGGTCATGCAAATGAACTTTTAGTTACTTTAGTAGGTTAGCCTCACTAGGCGATGCTCCAAATATATTTATATTTCTTGATAAAACTCATAAATTTTATTACGCTGACACGAGTGATTTATTGCGAAACAACGCTTTTAAAATTGTGATCTAGACTTAACCTCCCATTCGTTATCTCTGAAAACTGTAAGTCTTGAAATATAAGTGTCTGAACAAGAATTATGAAGTAGTCGGACGATGGCCAAATGGGAGCAAGCCAGACCAAGTAAGGCGAAAGCAGGTACAGAGGGACGCGGAAGGTTGAGGTTGGGTGCGTTAGGTCTAGCTGGCTTTCATTTGGATTACAGAGGCCCCCCAAACGTACCAGCATGAATATTTTTTGTTCATGATCGGAGTGGGTTGTGTGGGGTTGTGTGCATGTGTGTACTGTGTACTGTGTGCGCTTGTGTGTGTGTGTGTGTGTGTGTGTAAGTATAGAAGCGCTCTCTCGCGGTCGTGACGTTCCCAACACCGCTGTCCGCTGCTGAGCCGAGCCTGCTCTGGCCTGCTCGCTGCGCTCAGCCGAGGTTCAGTTTGGGCTCGGCTTGCGAAGCGGGAGAGAGGAGTTTGAGTTTTTTTAACATCTACATAGAGCCTCAGCTGTGTCGAGACGCCGCGTCGGAGCTCCGTGGAGCAATACCCGCCGGCCCTCGCACAACCGTAAGTCAATCAAGATCACAAGTTTTCTTTCAGAAATCCTTCGAAATCGGGAAAAAAAATCGGGTGCTCGCACCTCCACCACTTACATACTGGAGCGAGTGGTGCGGGTCAGCGCGCGCCAGCGTCTACCCACACTAGCACACGCCACAGACGTGTTTCCCCTCGCGCGCGAGTGAAACGGAGCAGTGTAAGCAGTGGGCGAGTGGCAGCGCGCGCTCTGAAGCCACCGTGGGATACCTTTTCATTCCCATCCTCTGCTACGCTACTCCGCCATTTTAAGCAACGTAGTGCCAAAACTACCTTTTGGAGCCGTGTCCAACTCGATTTTTTGGGTTCCTCAATTTTTGCTTTCTCTTCTGTCCTGAAAACTCGTTATCAGGCGTGTAGGAAACCGTTACCTCGTCTCGTTCCCAGCAGTGTATCTGTATGTTTTGGCATTTCTCTTCTCCATTTTTTTTCGGTCTATTTCTCAGTTTAGTATCTTCCCTTTCTCTCTTCTCAAGCGTTTAATTTTCCCTTGGTACTGGCAACTTCAGAGCTCCAGTTGAAAAATGATGTTTGTGCTATCAGTTGTAGTAGGAAGGCAGAATTTACCTTGCTTCAAGAGCCTCAGACACAATCATCGAGTGCAGCAAGGTTGCCTAGCACAAGTGAAAGATCTTGTAATGATTCTAATCCAGTCATTGGTGATTCAGACTCAAGGATTATTGTCTGTTCTAATGGGTATATCTTGTTCATTTTTTGTTTACCACAGTGCACAATGGCGGATAAAAATTTGTAAGATTGAGAAACAGTGCAAAGGGTGAAGGAGGAGGTGTTGGACAGATCATCATGCAGTATCGACTAAAAAAATGAGGTATTCAGCTGTTCAAGAGAGCGACTACGGGGTAGGTTTGGGGCAGGAAACAACCCCATACGATGTGGACAAGAGCATGATGGCTGCCACTGGGGACGTTGAACCAGGTGGCGGCAGTGCCGTAGACGAAGGTTCCATGATATCCAACCTTCCTCTTCTTTTTGCCAATGGATATCCCACATCTCTAGAAAAAATCACACTGGTATGTGACATGTTATTTAGAAAACTCAAACCAGAACTTGCTTGGTATATTCTCAAGCAAGAGTTCCAAGAAGGGGTAGATATTATGAAAATACTGCTTTACATCACAGCCCGAGCTGGAGAGGTTTGTTACCTTCATGGTACAATGTTCTTTTGGGCACGACGCGACAGATGTGATCAGAGAACCACAATGGTGGCCCAAAGAAATCAAGTTTTCTATTCCATTAACAACACCAAAAAAATTCAATGAAGTAAGTACTTTTTCAATTTATTTTCTATTTATACGTTTAGTGCTTGATTTCATCCATGATTATTTTGGAGTAGACAGTGTGAATTTTAGATATTCAGTATCATTTATTAGAGAAATTTTAGTGATTTAGATGCTTATTAAATTGTGCATGAAATTTAAAATGAAAATTTGATTTGGGAAAAAATAGGAATTCAAAAATTTAAAATAAAAAAACTGTCCTTTCCCAAGAAAGATACAAGAATAGGGTTTCTTTATTCATTTGATATAATCTTATCCCCCAAATTTCTTATTCTACTGAATAAAAATCCTTCTGGTTCCGCACAATATTTAGTTCAAACAATCTGGCTGGCATTTCCATATTGTTGATATATCATTGTCTGGTTGGATACTTGATTGAATTACTTATAGAAAATAATATTTCTTTGAAAATATCACTTTATTGGAGTAGTATTTTTCATCTTATTTTACATATCAATAACATTGTTTTGAAAGTCATAACAACTAGAGAAATTGTATTGTATTATTTCATTTATTCTATCAAAATCTTTTCTAGAAATTATAACTTACCATAACGTCCTCAACACTACCTTACTTTCTAAAATTCACCAATGCATCTAAAACTAAACTTCCCGAATTATTCAAAGGAATAACATTAAAACGAATAATTATTTTACAAATTAGACATTTGTTTATTTATTCAATAATTTCTTGGTCATGGAACATATTAAAACAACTTTAGTATTAAATAGATCAAAAATTATCAATTTAATAAGAACAATTGTATACGTGATAGTAAAAGTGCATTAATATAAATAGAGTTGTTCTAACATCTGGAGCGCATGTTAGCGTCTCTTACTACCGCGTGTGCTGCGCGTTCACAAAATGGCCGAACCCCGCGCAGAGATCGATTGTCGCTCTACATTCACCGAATGGCGGAGTCGATGACTCCACATGTAAAATGAATTTTGAGGTTATCTCTAGCTACAGCTCTACAATTAAGAAATTTCTTAATATTTATTTGGCAGTGAATGCGAGAACTTATTCGGTTGCGTTCTTTTTTTTTAAAAAGAGAAGTCGTTGGAGACATTACGCGTATATTTTTCACAAAAATTCACAGTTTATGCCCAGGATTCGGGTACGAGACTTCTTCCAATGAAAAATTGGATTATAATTGATTATTGATTTTGTTTGAAATTATATATCTATCTTATTTAGCAGTATATTCTCAGGCGTTGTCTTTTTCTACATTATATAAGCATCTGCAGTTATTTTCAGGAGATGGGGGGGGGGCAATAGCGCGTTTAAAGTGTGGCTACGAAAAAGCTCCTAGCTTCTATAACAAACGATTAGGTGGCACTACTAAACTTGTATTCATAGATGTACTTCTCTAGCCCACCAAGGCACGATGAACATAATTTTTCTCACGTTCAAACAAAATAAGCAGTATAATTAAGTAAAACAGAATATGAAAAGCAACTTTTTGAGAAAGATTACTGCCAATAGTAAACTTGAATAAAATAACTATTTTTGTATCAAGGGTAAAATGCAATTTTAGGCCTGCATGTGATTGAATGCGGTGAGAGCAGACTACGCCAATTATTGCACCCCCACCCTCGATGCAAATATTGTCATAGTAGGTTTAAAGTATGCTGCTAGTTTTGTTTTTCCGAGGTAAAGTTACATTTTCCTTCCTAGAGCAGTCGCAATATAACCACATAGAATAAAACCAAAAACGAAGTTGAACGAAATAAAGTTAAATTTCACACGCAGAATGAAGCCCAAAATGTGAATTTTTACGCCTAGTATGACCAATATCTATTTGCGTATGAAGGATGTCAAGAATAAGTTTATAGTCATTTAGTCTTACTTCTATTAGCGTAAAGAATGTTATTCATCAGAGCAGTTGGTAACAAAGGAAAAAAATATTGTATATATGGTCGATCTTTGAGGGCCAATCTAGTGTGAAGTAGACAAGGAAAATCACAAAATCCCCCACATAATTAGTCGCTGCGACGATTCGCCAGTAAGGTTCATTGGCCTTATCAGGCTAAAAAATGCAATTATACAAAATAATACGTAGTAAATGATACAATCTGAGTACAAAACAATCGACGAAGTAACAATATACTATTCTTTCTCACCGAAATGTCAAAAATAGAAAATTAATCAGAGAATAGAGCGAGGAGTGAAAAATAGCACTGCCACCTAGTGCTATTGCAGCTGTGAGGTATATAAAAGTCATATGATCCATGATGAAAAATTCAAATTCAAGGATGGAATTAATTTAAAAAATGTAAAACTTTCAAACACTTAGACTTTGTTAAAAGTGTATTGGAACACTTGACTATTATTTATCTTTATTTTATAGGCCCACTATTTTGGACCCGTGTTTATGTAAGTTTAGAATACTTTGTTGGGTTATACCTTACAAACGTACCGAAAACATCCACCAGAGGGAGATTTCTTTGCTCAAACACTGGAATACCAAGAAATAGGAAATACTAATGCAATGGGGCCATACTAAGAACCCTCCACCCCCTTGACTTGTACCGCGCGTCAACCGCCTTATGTAAAGTTGGCTCAGAAGTCCCATTTTAAATATAATTTGATTCGCATGTTTGAACTTAACGCATGCCTCTTTCCGCATGAATGTTCTGAATTGAACTACTTCACACAACGTTCAGTCCTAGCCGAGGTTACAACGGATCGTCAAGAATACATTGACATCAGGTGTACATTACCTAATTATCGGGTGTACTAATAATTACTCGTAATATTTTAGCTCAACGATGCTCTAAATACCTAAAATCTTGGTCTGAATTTGCAATTATGCTGAATAAAGAGAAAAATGATCCAATTAATAAAACAAGTCACTATATATATATATATATATATATATATATATATATATATATATATATATATATATATATATATATATATATATATATATATATATATATATTAGTATATTATGCACCCGAGCGAGGTTAGGCGATTTCGGCACGAAAAACGTTTGCGATCCGAGCGCAGCGAGGACTGCAAGTTTGCGCGTGCCGAAATAGCCTAGATGAGCGAGGTGCATATACTATTTTTTGTACCCCGCGGCAGAAAAGTGCCATTCTTTGCAAACGCCAGGACGCAAAGTAGGCACTTTACTGCCGCTGGGACGAAAATATATATATATATATATTTAGGATCACTCTACACGATCTCAGACAGCTTTTAGATTTGATCGTAAAAAAATCTAATATAGCAGTTTTTTTTAAAAACTATCAATATTTCGACGAAGTTTTTTATCAATAGGGAAGAGCGGGGCATGACAAGCATGACGGATGAATTGGACATCTCATGTATTTGAAAAATACAATATGGCGGCGTACTAGCGCTACAAAAAAAAAAAAATTGTTTAGTTGGTCCTCTAAGCCGTACTGCTGGCAGGTCACAATAATGAACCTAGAGACAAAAAGTCGAACGGCATTTAGAAGTGAAATGAAAAACTCAGTGAACTTCGTAAGATTTTTCCGAAATTCAAATTTTATGAGAAATAGCGTCAATTTAATATTTTTATTTTGTAAAAAAATCCTTCGACGTTGCCTGAAAAATTATATTTCCAAGCTGCAGTTGAAATTTCAAGCCAAACGGTTAAAAATTGACGGCGATATCAGTGCGGCCAGGTAAAAAATAAAAGTTTTGAGGAAAACGTGGTCAAAGTTTCAAGTACTATAAATTTGATAAAATTTTCATTACCTCTCATCTGCAATTTTTGCTTCATATAATCGTCCTTCCAATTGGAGATTCTCTTACTCCTCATCTGTTCTTGACGAAATTGCATCTTTGGGGCAGTTTTATAAAGAGAAGAATAAAAGTCCTCGCGCTGCAAGAATAACTGTCCGCGCGCTGCAAATACCACCTATTTAGCGACTTTTTTTCAGAAAATTGATTTTTTGAGGCACTTAAAAATTTTCCCCCACGTGATCGACTTTTTATATCATTCTTAGATAGTTTATGAAGTATTTAAGCCAATAAAGAAAATTGAGAAAAAAAGTCACAAAGGTATATTATCCCTTAAAATACACGTGTTTCTATGATTTTCAAAACTTGAATCGATCCCTATGCGCAGAATTCCCGGAAAAATGAAAAATGTTATGAAAAATGTTATGGTGAAAAATGACTTACTATCACAAAACTCGTTGTGGAAAAAATTTAAAATTTAACTTTTTTCTCCATCACTTGTATCGGAAAGTTGATCATTAAACCTTAGTTTTCTACACTCGTGATGAAAAATACTGTTCGATACTAGACCAAAAGACGAATTCTAGGCTCGTGTGATTACCACTCTTGCTCTGCTCGAGCGGCAAACCTCCCACGTGTCTAGAATTCATCTTTTGGTCTAGTATTGACATTTACTAGTTCTAGGCACGTGGGAGGTTTGCCGCTCGAGCAAAGCGAAATGTAGAATTTCGTTAGAATTTACTTAATTCGTCGTATTTTGTTGCCGTTTAGTCGATAAAACATATAGCCTGATCAGGGTGTCATACCATCCATTTGAACAAAACTTACCTGAATTCTACTTAGCGTTCACCATTTTCTGTATCCGGCTCCTCAATTTGAAGTCGTTAACATAGTATTTTAGATAAGGAAATTCCGTAAGGCATGTAGCGTCAAAATAAAAATCCAATCAAAAAAAATTTATTGTTCATTTAATTTTCCGGCAAAAGTACTTCAACATTAGGGACAAAAGACAAAATAATAAACACTCTAATATTTATATTTTTCGATGATTATTCATCACGGAATAATTTTGAACGTCTGATTTAGAAGTGATAATAATTCAGTAGCAGTGCAGGGTTTGAAAATATTAAGATCGAAATGATTTGATGAGTATAGTTTATACAGAATGAAACTATTTTTTTTTCGAATTAACATATGAATGAGTAATACAATTTATGAATTGTTTTCCAGTCAAAAAATTATTATAAATTTTATATTTGTTATATTTCAGTCATACATGGGTAATCTAAAGAAACTCGTTTTCCGGTGCTACACGTACCACAGAAGTGAATATTTACTTCGTTTCTGCTCGTACTTAGCACAATATCCTCATGATAAACTGGAATATGTTAATAACTGGGATTCTACTACAAGTTTATACCTTAAAACTACCGGAAAATTATTGGTTACTTTTCGCAATGAAAATATGGTAAGTAAAATATTTTTTATCATGATTATATTCTTTTTATTTTATTATTTTTATTTTGGCTTATACTCGGGTACCTTTTCACATAATAAATATATACTACTAGCAAAATTCGAACAAATTTTTTAACGTAACGCAATATCAACTATTTGTTTGAAAAGTATTTTCCTCAAAAATACTAATTTGAATATTACAATTATTATCAATTTTCATTGTTATTATTTCTTTTATTGTGGTCATTTTAATAATAATGGGCAGTTGAACTCATTGGTTATTTGATATTGGGGTATTTGAGCAAAAAAACTTCTCTTTATATCGAAATTATTGAAAAAGAATAATTCTTTATGATCCTTAGAAAATTAAATTGATAAATTTTACTAACAGTCTCATCCTACTCCTGGATGGAACTTGTAATTGAAATTGATAGCAATAATTTTTAAAAATGAATCAAGTTAATATTGTGTTAGAATCTACTGACTATATTCATGAAAAAGTATTGTTATTATTAGGCTATTTCATCACGTGACTAGCAGACGGCGCGAACCCAAGCTGGGAGTACAACACTCCATAAGAGAGCATGGGAAAATTTCTGTAAATAATTTTCTTGCCGTATAAAAACCGTGAATTTGAAAAGTACGCCCCAATTCGGGAACCTTGAGGCACCAGGTTCCAGGTAAAAATTATTTGAGCGAGTTTAGAAATTGGATTTCTTTGTAAATCGAAGATCAAATGAACAGTCCGCACGTTCCTCAACGTGCCGTCCAGTCAGCTGATAGAAACATTTGTTTTTTAGATATTAACAATAAATAAAAAAGTTCAGAGTGATTGTAAGTTACACATTAATTATAATAATTATTTTAGATGTAAAAAATATTTTTTTAAATAATTATTATCAAAATAATTTGGAAAATTATTAACAATAAATAACATGATGATTGATGTGTATCACTCTGAAAACGTTTATTATAAATGATAAGTAACTTACAATCACTATAAACTTTTTTATTTATTGTAAATATCTAGAAAACTAATTTTTCTATCAGCTGACTGGACGGAACGTTGAGGAACGTGCGGACTGCTCATTTTATCTTTGATCTACAGAAAGATCCGACTTCTAAACTCGCACAAATAATTTTTGCATTAAACCTGGTGCCTCAAGGTTCTCGAGTTGGGGCGTATTTTTCAAATTCACGGCTTTTTTACGGCAAGAAAATTATTTACAGAAATTTTCCCATGCTCTTATGGATTGTTGTACCCCCAGCTTGGGTTCGCGCCGTCTGCTGGTCACGTGATGAAATAGCCTAATTATTAAGTAATCTGAATTTGAAGCTTCTACTCTTTACTGGTCAATTACATTGAGCTGATTTGAACTTGTTTTTAATGTTTTATAGGAATATGATAAGAAATCTGATAATTCAAGAAGGATGCTTTTGTCGCCAAGTAGAACGAAGAACAGCACGAAATGTTTGCGAAGACGAACTCAAAAACAGGCTCCTTCTCCAGCTATGGTTGAGCCTGTTACAGATGATATTTACCTCTGCGATAACTGCGATGCTGAATTTATGGGTCTACCAAAAATGAAGGTTCGTTTTTCTACTGTATTTGTTAATCTTTGAGGATAACTTGGATATGTCATATGTTTAACTGAAATTGATAAAGTACTCAAATCAGTATATATATTTATATGAATGATCTATCTCTGTCAAATGGTACCATGAATAATTTTATCCAGCTGAGAATGTTTTAAATTTGCTCTAAAAAGTTCCGTCCCCTGAGTTTTTTCAGATTTTTCTTGGACACTGAAAATACAAGGCAGGATTAAGCCAAAAGAAATAAATTTCATTTTCACGATCAATATTGAAAAAATTATATAGAATAGTGCTACATATCGTGAGTATATATCGTCGCCTGAGAAGAGGAAAGTGTCATTTCTGGTGGAGAAATAGAAAACGCCATTCAATATCGAACAGAATAAAAGCTGTAATTTGAAATAACACCTTTCTCTCCGCGACGATATATTGCTCGATGCATCGATTTTTGTAATGGCGCAAATATTCATAAGCTCTATCAATTTAAACTCAAACAGATTCTAAGTAATAATGAGTTGAAAAGAGTGATTGCAGCTTGTACTTACACTGAGAAAAATCGGAATATGAAATAGTACATTGTGTAACGAGCGCAGAAAGTTGCCAATCGCACAAGCGGGCGTGTTGGTGCACGAGCGCAGCGAGTGCGACATGTCGCTCAAGTATGCTATTGGCATTTATACCGTGCGAGCTGCTCATACTATTTTTCATCACGGACATAAAAAATGATGTATCGCATGGTAGTTTCGTGGATGCAAAATGGACGATGTCATTTTCCGTGCATCCGTGATGAAAATTTACTAATCAAATTTGGCAGAAGAAAACCTAGTAGTCGTTACAACATTTTATAACACAAAGTACTCTATCTTTAGTAAAAGTTAAAATTACGGATAATAAAATTTGCTAATACTAACAAGGAGAGGATGTCACCTCCGGGTGTCCAATCACGATGAAACTTTGTGAGATGATCCATGAGTGGTCTAATAGCTGATATCTACAGCCACGTAGTCCAACGTTTCGTTTTCCTAAAGATATCCTACAATCATTATTGGTTTTAGGCATGTACAGTATATCTATAGCCAGGGTTTAGGAATATATAGGTATAATGTACGTGCATAAAATCGTAAATAAGTTATTGAATATCTTTGAGAAAACGAAACGTTGGACTGCGTGGCTGCAGATATAAGCTATATTAGGCTACTCATGAACCATCTCACAAAGTTTCATAGTGATTGGACATCCGGAGATAGTACCCTCTCCTTGTAAGTAAATTGTAGTAAAGTTTACTATTATGACTTTGTTGTCCTCGTTCTCGGAGTAAACATCCCAATGTGGAAAACAGTGGGTACCCGCTGCAGAAAGCGGTGGGTCTCCCCACTGCTAAAACACGTGACTGCTGCTGTTTCTCTCCGTGGGACCCACCAATTTTTTGGGTGGGCAGCTCAGTCTTAAACAAACTGACGTGCAGCGTGTATACCTATATATAGGTATACGCACTCGGCCGTTTGCAGTAATAATTGTGAACATTTTTACACTACTTTGCAGCATCGTAGCGCAAAATGAAAATATACATATTGTAGCTCTATATTTCTAGTTTCAATATACTTTTAAAAAATCAAAATCGGACCATCCCTTTCGCGAGGAGGTATGCTGCAAAAATTTGCGGGGAAAAATAGAAAAGGCAACTATGCCAAAACCAATGATCTGACAATGCCTAGTTCAATCACATAACAATTTACATGAAACTTACTACTTTCATGCAAAAGGCCAGCTCTAAAACTTGAAAAACTACGGAGATGAAATTTTTTTAAAAAAATGCAACATTTACCGGTTTTCACAATTTTTCTTCGTTATTAATGATCCGATTGAATCAAAACAAATCTCACTCTGTTGGTATTTCTATACTCTATAAATCTTCTCCGAACAGTAACACGATAGCTGCAACAGTTTCCATTTTATAAGCAACATACAGAAAAAAATGCGTTGTGCGGGAAGAACATTTTTTGTTGTTTTTTTTGTTCACAATACGCTCAAGAAAATTGCACGTTGCCAACAAAATAAAATCATAAAACTAAACTTGAGGATTTCGATGAATTTTACAATTGTTTGTGTGTACATATTGACATAATGACAATATATTTCTTCTTTCCAAATATCTAGAACCCTGGTAGAAACGTTAAGCATAATTTAGTTAAGAATCGGTTAGAGTTAATATCCTCAGTTGAATCCTCGTTAAAGTAGTAGCATTATATACTTCTAAGATCTCGGTAACGAAGGGATGGATTCATAGGATAAAATTACTGTTAAGATCCCTCTAACGAAGAGATTCGGATAACTTTCAGCTAATGATTTTAGCCAACTCTTATTTAACTGGTCTTGTGTTATCGGCGAAAAATGCTCAATTTTCTACCAGGGGTAGTTTAAAATAAAATTGATCTGCTTTAAAACTTTTAAGGTACAACAGCAGGATCTCGCACCTAACGAAGTCATTTTAAATTGGTCATTTTCCCGTCCTAAAATCAAAATTTACCATCATTTATTTTATTTTATTTTTATCTATTTTTTCTACACTGAGAGAATGGTATTGTTGTCATGACTTGACGACGCGACCGATCTGGCGTTAAGCTATCAAAACGATACGGTATCGTTCACTCCAATATTGTTTCTCTTCTCATAGGAAAAATAAATACTGACATGACACATAACCAATGCTGTTGTTAAACCGCATCTACATTAGCAGAATTGTTAAGTAATCAATTTTAATGTTGGAACAAAGGAAATCATATTCATCGTTGGCGTACAAAATATTCAGAACAGTAGACATACGTATTTTTTCTTATTCGTTAGTCAGTAACGGTTCCGCAACAATATCGTTAGGTTCTCTCGTCGATATGAAAGAAAAAAAAGCCAGTTAGTTTTCAGTTTAGTTAGTGAACAAAACCAATGACGCTGACTGACAACGATGTAAAATTTGGGCGTGAGGACTTAATTATAGTTCTCAGACCAAATTTTTTTTCTCAGGGTATAGGATGGTATATATTACATTTTACATTAGAGCAATAGGCGAATCCTAGGCACGTACGAGGTCTGCCACCCGAGAGAAGCGAGGGTGGTAATCACACGAGTTTAGAAATCATCTTTTGCCTCAGTATCAAACAGTATTCTTCATCACGAGTGTAAAAAACTAAGGTTAAATGGTCAACTTTTTGATACAAGTAATGAAAAATTAATTTTTCTGGAAGCAACATAGTCCCATGGGTCATCGTGTCACTTGGGTCTGAAGTTCCACTTTACACTCATGAAAATATCTATGTTTTCAATAATCATAAAAAATATCGTGGGATTCGTGTGCAAGACGTGATTCTTATTGGGAATTGACACACTTGCTCCGCCCTCTCGTGGCGAGGAGTAGAACTAGACGCTCCCAGGTGAAAGCATTGTAAACATAGCAATTCGTTGTTTGATTTTTCCATCGGAAGATCCATCATTGATTTCATGTGGGTTCTCTCTCAAACTAGAAGTCTGCAAGCAGACGGCTGTAAAGCTGACGGTATTATTTTTTTCACAGACGTTTTTCCCGCACTTAATAATGTGTCCAGCCTTGTAAACGCGTTCCCCTTCATCGAATTTGCGTTGAGAAGGATTACTTTCAGCCCAATCGCGTATGCTCAATAAAGCAATCTTGTAGCAATTTTGTAAAAACGAAGTCCAGTCCACTTAACTGCATGTAAACACCTGGGTGCGCGTAGCCATGTTTGATACCTATATCTATTGGTTATGTCCATGTGTCAATTCACAATATCAACTATCTCTTTTACACTAATATCTAAGAATTCTATTTCCGCTTTTTTCTTCTTATTACAACACTTTTATCAGAAAATTATCGAGAAAAAAACGTTTATTTCGATGAATTTTATCGAAAAGAGAAAAATCATCAATCTTCTATCTTTTAGGCTACTTGATAAGAACCTAAAGCTAACCTAAAAATTTGTATTTTCCCCTCTCTGTGACTCTTTCTGAAATTACTCATTACGCATGTGTAAAAGGTTTATTAATTAGTTTTTGTAAAAGATACCCAAGAGCCTTCGGTCCTGTGGTATCATAATTTAAAGTGACCAAAATAATCTAAAAATTATTAGGACATGATAAACATGCCTCAACATGGATAAGAAAAATGAATAGCATTTTTTTCATTGGACCATTTGACAAAGAATCACTTATATATATTCGTATGTATTTTCAATCACGCCTAATATTTGGCTAAGAAACGAAATTCCATTGATTAGGAACACGAAAAACTATGCTACCGAGTTGAACCTCGACCGATAACTCCTGAAATGGAAGTGATCGAAGAGTTAAAGCAAGATCAGTTTATGGATTACTTCAAGATGGCACCGTCGATTTTAAATGAAGATAATAAGTCTTCATTAGGTGAAAAAAAGCAAAGTACACAGAACCGCACCTCGAATCGTATAAGAGGTGTCATGAATCTGACCCGATGTCCCACGATACCGTTCTCGTCACCATTGGGCATGGTTCTTGGCAAAAAGTCTAAAATGATGTCGGAAGAAATACAACAGGAACGCCTCGACAGAATAGAACGACATCTATATGCTCCTCCTCTGTCATACCAATCGATCAAGCCTAAGTGGTTCATCAAATCAAACGATTCTGAGAGATGGGCCATTTCTTACAAACCCAACCGTGACAAAACAGTAAAAGTTGACGAGTATTGTCACGAATACAATTTTGGAAATTACAGACGAAAACCAGGTTAGTAGATTTTCATGTATCATAATTATTATGCTTTTGTTTCCATCAGTCTTTCGAATTGCCGAATCGGGGAGATTATTATTTCTGGGGCGCCGCGATTTGAAGGTGGATTCTGATGGAGTCAACCTCAGTGAGTATGGGAAAAATAGTAGAAAAATTCCAGCATGCCCACGTTTTGAGATATCGAAGGTCGAAAATCGAAAAATGACCTAGTCGATTTTGGTTAAGGGGGCTTCAGCGTTAGGTGCCGTACCAATGCGGGGTTCTACTGAGGGTGCCTGAATTATTTTTCAAAATTCTCCCAATTCTATCGTTTTAAAGTAGATCAGTCTTATCCTAGACTACTTATGGATGCTTGAAAAGGGAAAATAAATTATAACTAAGTCAAGATTTGCACATAAATACTTGTCAAATTCATCAAAATCTACTTTTTTCAGTTTTATGATCTTATTTCGATGGCGACATACAATTTTTGCGATCATATAATAATCTATTTATAAAAACCTATTACTTAGAATTCATATTTAATTGAGAAGAGATTAATCAATTCTCGCCATAAGAGCCTATGTAAAAAACGTCATTTTTGTTATAGCGCTCATATGGAAATGACCATGTTGACCCATGATTTTCTTTGTTGCAATTGAAAGTTGGTTGTGCTAGGTACATTCTGTGAGATTTTCAACTTATTCTATAATACAATAATAACTCGCTGAAGCCCCCTTAAGTGAGCAGTATCGGGAGTTTATTGGGTTATTTGGGTTATTTTTTTCTAAAGCACAACGAAATCGGACATACAAATAGGATACACTCCAAGTTCTGTCGGTAATTGGGAGTTCATTCAGTTCTTTGAGTTATTTTTTCTGAGGCAAACGAAATTCGGCTGTAAGAATGAGGTCCACTTCAGATCGAAGTGGTCGTAAACTACCCTTACACTTCGATATCTCAAAGCATGGGCGTTATGGAATTTTTAAAATATTTTTCCTGCGTTTCTAGCATCCAAAAACATTAGAATACATACTCACTTAACCAAAATCGACTAAGTCATTTTTCGATTTTCGACCTTCGATATCTCTAAACGTGGGCATGCTAGAATTTTTTTACTATTTTTCCCATACCCACTGAGATCGACTCTATCAAAATCCACCTTCAAATCGCGGTGCCCCAGAAATAATAATCGTGCCGCTGAATCTTCCGGAGAAGTCAAATATTAGCTGTTGAGATAAAGAAAAAACGAACTAATGAATAATTGCTTCGAGAATGAAAAATTCCAATAAACTTTTTAGTTCTGGACCTTCGATCTCAATTACTAAAAGTAACTTGCAAACCGATCTACGTTGCACTAGAGCGTCAAACAGACGAGGAGTTGGAAGAGTTGACGCGCGACCCGACCCGATACAAGACTCCAGAACGCGAGGTGCCACAGTATCGGCCTAGGTCACCGATTATAGAAGTCTCGGAAGAGGCAGCCCTTGGCGACGAGTCAAACCCAATCTTCATCGACCTTGAGGACGACGAGCCCCCCACAATTCCTAACCCTCCTCAAGCCCTGCCCACCCAGCCGATCGTGAAGATGACGACGCTACCGACAGCCACAGTTTCGCCGATGCCTGCGTTCGGTAACCACTTCATCTTGGGAGACCAACCGATCAGCACTCCATCCAAAACCAAACGCTTAAAGCCCTCTTATCTCGAGAAGTGCAGCTCCGACAAGTCCGTTGTTGTCGTTGACTTGTGCTCCTCGGACGACGAGCCCACCGACACGGACGAGAACCGTGACCCTAAACGAAGACAGTTCTTGCAATCGGAGCCACGCGGTGAATCAAGCTTCGTGCACAATCAGCTGATCTCACCAGTAAAAATGTACACCTCCGCCAACAACTGGATACAGACACAGCCAGCCCGTAGAGATGGCTTTTTCACAGCTTCAGTTAGGGGCTCGAGATACCAACATTAACTTTCTCTGCGCTTGGTGCGGTCGAGCAATGTGAGTCAGCGCCGCTTCCACAGGCCTAGCAGGATCCCCGACGGAGTTCGAATCTGTTCGACGCCAAGGGCATTGGATGCTCTCGTCGAAACGTACGTGATTAGCTGTACGAGTGCATTACAATAGTCCGTGCTGAGTGTGATATAATTAAGTGTTGCGTGGTTGAACGTTGTTCACATTACGATTTTAAGAGTATTAGTTGCTGGAAGAGGATCGTTACTTTCGATCATCGTACGTGTTGGGGATAGCTGCAGGAATAAGTGATAGCGATCGATTCGAACGAATTGCTGATTACTAGGTTTTAATACAAATCGAACATTATAGATAGACAAGTTTGTAGACTACGTTTGAAGAACAATATAATTATTTGTTAACGATGTTTTTGTCGTACTTCTTCATACTAAGTAACGCTATACAGATATCGTACCGATGTAAAAATTTAATCCTTCCCAGTTTCTCATTGATTACTCTACTACAGAGAATAAGCGAATTTGTTTTGCACGTTAATTATGAACTTTGTATGTAATATACATATACTATATGAGACTGCTAATAGGGATAAGGTGTTGTCTGTATGTTTGATTAATTTCAAGACCACCGATCTCGAATTTATTCATACATACTGTGCAACAAGAAAATATATAATGTTTATCGTAATAAGAACAGCTATCCTCAACCGTTGAAGGAAAATAATTATTGATATGTTGAACAAAAGAAAAGAGGAACATGGAAATGTTACATGTCTCAAAATCTTGTTTTTATTTCGAATTAGAAAAAGGAGTAAGATGTAATGGTGGATAAAATAATAGAGTGTGAGTGTGTGTATCCGTGTGCGAGTGTCTGAGATATCAGTTTTACCGTCAAACGGAGCCGAAACGAGGTAGATTTTCCACTCTCCATATTTTTATATAAACTTTAATTAGAGAGTCAGAACGTGTAGCCGTTGCGTATCCAACTGGAATCTTTTCCCAATGACGAATTCATACGGTGCGTTCTCGATATTCGTCATTCGTTTATTATCATTTATAAAAATGAACATTTTTGTTCGGTTAAAAATATTAATCATTGATAGCGAAAGAGTAAGTTGATCCAATCTCTGGAAACAAACTGCGCATTATTTTTTTCTCTATTTTCCAAGACAAAACTTGTATTTCAATAAGATAGAGCAATGTTTTTATTAAGAAATGCCCTTTCTAATTCATTATTAATGACTTAGATAATCATTATGACATAGTCTATGAAAATTATGGAAAAAAATGAAAAATAAAGACTGCTAAATATTACGAAAAACTCGCTGCCATTTATTGGCGTTTGCTTCTTCACATCGGGGTTTTATCTCCAGTATTTCTATAAACTATTTCTGCATTAATTATTTCCATTATTTTTCGTTTGATAATTTTTCAACTCGTTAAAATTGCCTTGATTGCTTGCATTAATTATTCATTATTCTTTGTAGCTTAATAATTTTATTAATTTTTTTCAATAATTGAACATTTCCCATAACACAGCTCCACAAAGAAAAGAAAAATTGAACCAGAGACTGGACCACCCTACTTCTATGTATTTTTGGTTGTTGAATCCGAATCCGAGGTCCGTTTAGCTCTATCACCTCTGCGTTTAGACCTAACCTAAAAAAAATTTTTAAAAATCATCATTTTGCAAAACAGAATTTTTTTTCAGATTTTATGTAGAAAATTAGATAGAAACTGTTTCTGGTATTTTTTCAATTTGTCGCATGGTTTACGAGTGAAAAATTCATAAAATTATGAATTTTGAATCCGGCCAACTTGCCGTCAAACTTTCTGAATTTTTTACTCAAAAACTATCCGACGAATCTAAAAATTGCTGAGGACAATTTTCTTTTATTTTTTTTTATGTAGAATGAAATAGAATTTTTTGTTTTGCAAAATATTGATTTCATCGATATGTCATTCGCCATATTTTTGAGGTTATGGCTAAACACAGAGGTGATGGAGCTAAACGGACCTCGGATTCGGATTCAGCAGCCAAAAATACATATCATTAGGGTGGTCCAGTCTCTGGTTCAATTTTCGTTTTCTTTTTTGTGGAGCTGTGTCAAACCACCCTTTTCATCTTTAAACATTGATATTTGAAGTACGAAAAATTCCATTTGTTTTAGGGAAAGGGGAAAATGCTTAACATTTTTCATGGCCATATTTGTATTAAAATAAAAAATAACGTTTACCCTGAAGTCTTTTTACATTCATGCAAGAATCATCTTTTTCGCGCTAGTATAAAAATGCGCTATTCTAAAGAATTTACACGAAGTACCCGATTCCCGCACTGCTACTCTATATACGCATTAAATTTCCGCGCGGCAAAGCTAACTCTGCTCTATACCTGCACAATCAGGCAATCAATGCTCGATGTGCAGGCTATACGAAAGAAGCTTTACGCACTTATTTAAAAGAAATAGTAAGTATGTGCAACTCGTACGCATTAAAAAAATCCGCATTCGTGTGGTGGTCTTTCCACTCATGCGAACGACAACTTCGTGCTGTACTTGTTGCACGATTTACATTATTCTTAGGATTAATATAAACTTGACTTGGAAAACTTGTTTTTAATACTGAGTATGCAAGTTTTTCTCCATCAAATTATATTTGGACTGATATTTTCCTGTAATCAAACTAATTTATGCTCTCTATTAAATTATCGTTTACTCAATTCGAGAATAACATTTTCTTCTTCGGGTCCCAACTTCGCTATTACAATAAATGCAATCACGGATAAAGTTTATATGAAATGCTATTGGAAAATAATGACCTTATTGAACTTTTTTTATCAGATACTTTCCGATGCTTTGATATTTAATGGCTGACTGGAAGTTATTAGTTTATCCCAAAATAATAATCAAAATCCTACTAAAGCGCATTTTCTTTCAAATTTTTTCAAAAAAAGAGTCAATTTGAATATCGAAATCTTTTATATTTGATAATCTATTAAGAAATGATCAGACGTATGAATGACTCTTCTAAAAAGAACTCATTAGCTAGCTCATGTTGATCAATACAGTCACATTTCAATAAGCTGTACACAAAAACTGAACCTAGTTGAAAATCTATATTCTCATTCTCTAATCTATATAAATGAATGTATAAATTTTAATTGTCGAAAATGACGAGAATGCTAGTTGCCGTAACCTCACTGCACGCTCAGAATTTTTCAATTATTTTCTAGATGCTGTTGAAAATTGTTGACAATTTGGTTTAAATAATTTTTGATGACTCTCAATTGTGTCCTCAAGGCCAAAGGAGAAGTAGTTCATTAATCCATGGAAATTTCTGACTCAACGGATCCGCGTTCCTCATATCTTTAAAATATCTATGTTGATCTCTTGATATTCATGTTATATGACCTGGGATCTTTTTTCCTGAAATGATCAAACTGATTCAAATAAAGATATTAAAACGATTGTTTTAGTTGATCATCTTCGAGTATTGAAAAAGTTCCTGTAAATACGGAAGTCCGTGAGTGACACAAAAAAATTACATTAATCGGAACGAAATTGAATGAGTAATATCATTGCACACTTTTACTTAGTTCACCCAGAATGTTTGTTGTCGTGAACGGACAGTATTGACTAATTGCAAGCGAAATTTTTTTAATTTTGGCACTCGGGGTTGCCTTTTATGACGTTGTGATAAACACTATATCTTGAACAAATTGTTCATGTAGATTTTAAAATGGTCTTGAATTTTCTAAACCAAAGAAATTAGTTATTTTGGTTAGGACTTTGGCTTACAACAAATGAGACAAATGCGTTTGGTCAGTTTGGAATAGAATCAATTAAATGAATAATCTTATGCATCACCGTTATACAATAGTATTATCGATGAACATAATGCCAATTTTTAATGTAAAAATAATAATGTTTATCATACTCATTCTCACACTGCATTTTGTATGTTACTCGTGTCGAATAATGAAACTCAAATACTCCTTATATCTTTGGGTATATTGTGAACACATTACTGTGGATTAAAATATCGTGAATTTACTGAGAATGAATTTTATAAAAATAAAACGTTTTTATTTTGGAGATATCTTCATAAATACTTTTGTTTGAAATACGGATAGACGCATATAGCTTTTTTACACGCACACTTTGTATAGATGATGAATTAGTCACTAACGTCTTCGAATTGTAGTGTAACTGTTTGTGAAGAAGCAAAACAAGCGATTCATATACATACAATTACAGAGTAATTGAGTGTGGATGAACTCAATTGGAAGGAAATATGTTTCCCGAGTTTTTCAAGTAATATATTTTATGTTAATATTCGAAAAACAATTATTTTAGTTTGATTCTCGGCTGTAGTTTCAGGCGCCTGTGACCGTTTTTTATCGGCTAATGAAACAAAGCTTTGTATTAATTATGACGTGAACATTTTCGATAATCAATTTGACAAGAAGCTATTTCTATTTATTCAAATGAAATATTGTAATATATACCATACGCCATCAATTGTATTTTTGAATTGTTTCAATTGATTTAACATGAAAATTGAAATGATAATAAAAATATCGTACTTCCATATATATTTGTTCGATTTTTTTTACCCTGTATAGAACATTCTGAGTAATTAAATAATAAAACTAGCAATGTTTAGATAATGAAAAGTACATCTTAGATTTTGGATCACAAATTTTATTTGTAAGAGCTGAAAATATTCATCAACGCTAACAATCCAATAATGCTGTACATACATCAGCAAAATCTTCAAGATTGGAACGATCATCAAACTCATCATGTCTCTTTCACAAATTTTATACTATTCAATTGTAGGTCTTTATGCTTTGAAACTAATTGCTTTTTGTAAACCAAAAATCATTCACTGGATCATCTGAAGAAGTGTAGACTATAATGTCGTTAAACATTGTAGAAAATGGCATAAGTGCAATTGATTTTTAGTAGCTAGAGTCAAACATAAATTGATCCTTTTGGGTGTAACATCAGCTGTTTGAATGGAAATTCAATCCTGACCCTCTAACCTCATGATCCAAATTAACGTAAAGGCTTTTAATTTTAAAAATGTTGGAATATGCATCATATCATGATTTCACTATTCATGATTGTACAATAAACTGGAACTAAAGTAAAAAGCTGATGAAATAGTGAATTTCAGAATGATTTACGTAGCAAACAACAGTATTATTAAATTTTACTGAGCAATAACTGTAACCTTTACAAAAAATAGAGTAGATGAACTTATAAATGTACTTGGCGACTACTATATTTTCTCTACTATGTTGAAATAGTAATCTCTCAGAACCAGATTTTTCTCAGCGTATATTAAACTCCATACCTATATTAGTTAGTATTTATTTCCTTCATTACACACCCTCTCCACCTTTTTATTATCTCAATTAGCAGCGTTTCAATTGAAATCTTGTATAAAAGAATTTTATTAATTCAACCCTTATCCAATTTCTAGATCCCAATGATGTTTCTGTTGACAATGTACAGCAAAACCAATTGAATCATTTGTTTTTTTTTCTATTTAATCTCATCTGTATGTAAGCCCAATATGTAAATACTAATTTAGTTGATGAATTTATTTAAAAAAGACATCTTCCAATTCCTAAACTCACACATTTTTCAAGCTATTTTTTAGGAGTTTATTGAAGAATATGATAAAAGTGAAAACTAACAATATTGCGTATAATCGTTCTGTTTCAAGGTATCTTTTATGCAATGATGAGTGGTTGACGGCGGCTGTGCTGCTGCCGAAGCCGCAGCAAGCATCAGATGCAATCAGATGCACGAATTGCGGCGGCGTCGCTATTGTATTTTGTATAGTTATATATATATACCTATATATATAGCGACTGCCGGCTGCGTGCAATCTGCAATGCTGCAGGCCAGTGCTATTATTATGAGCGCTGTGGAGCGCTGTTCAGTCTCCATAAACAGTTGTTGCGAGTGAAAATGATTTGACTTATTAATTCTGTATGGCACAGTGGCTAATTGATATTTTGACATAATGGCTGTAGTCATCGAAACAAATGTGGGTGATTTCACCGTTGATTTGTACACAAACGAGAGGCCGCAGAGTAAGTTTGAGAAATTTAACCTCACTTTTGAGGAAAAATAAAAATTACATTTCAGTAACTCTTTATTCATATTCTTGAAAGAATTTTATTTCTTTTGAGTTAACTCTTTCTTGTTGATTCATCTATTAATCCTGATAGTATTGTTTGTAATCAATTTCAACACATAATATAAATTACCAGTGACTCGTCAACGTAACATTGTTCAGATACAAACTGCTATTATAAAATTTTTATTTTTGTGTTTTAGCATGTCGGAACTTTTTGAAGCTATGCAAGATCAAGTATTACAATTTCAGTCTGTTCATGAATGTTCAGACAAATTTTATAGCGCAAACAGGAGATCCAACAAAAACTGGAAAAGGTGGAGAGAGTATTTACGGTATTATAATGGGTGAAAAATTCCGTTATTATCAAGCTGAACAAGTACCAAAAATTAAACATGAGAAAGCTGGCCTGTTATCGATGGTCAACTGCGGAGACAACATGCTTGGATCACAGTTTTTCATTACTCTTGCATCTGACTTACAGTCTCTTGATGGGCACTGTGTTTTTGGTGAAATATCCGAAGGTCTTGAAGTCATCTTGAAATTCAATGAAACTATCTGTGATGAGGATCATAGGCCTTATCAAGATATTAGAATTTCACATACAGTTATCTTGGAAGATCCATATGATGATCCAGAAGGACTTATAGTACCAGACAGAAGCCCAGAACCAACAAAAGAACTATTGCAGGTAAGAATAACTAATTTAATCTGTTAAAATGTTTTGGAGCAGAGAGTCCAAATGGATCTTGAAAAATTTTCTTGTCGCTAGTACGAGAGTACTCGATTGAAAATTTCTTAATACTTAATTCAACAAACAGTACTTCTCATATTGATGTATAAGTATTGAATAATCGAGCAAAACAGATATATGTTGTACAAACTTTCTAACTTCTTGTCTATCAATATTTAGAGTGACCGAATAGGTGCCGATGAGGAAATTGATGATACAGAAGGAATGACACTTGAAGAAGTTGCTGAAATGCATAAAGAAAAGGAAGCAAAAGCTAGAGCAACAATTCTAGAAATCGTGGGTGACATTCCAGATGCTGATATGGCTCCACCTGAAAACGTTCTTTTTGTTTGTAAATTGAATCCAGTAACCAATGATGATGATTTAGAAATTATTTTCAGTCGTTTTGGAAAAATTGTAGGGTATGCATCTTGAAATTTTCCCATAAAAATAATAATTATCATATATAATTGATATGTGTTACATTCATTTGTCTGCTATGTAATAATAAAACATTTTTTATTAATTTTTTTACAGCTGTGAAGTTATCAGAGACCGACAGACTGGAGATTCCTTGCAATACGCATTCATTGAATTTGCTGATCCAAAGAGTTGCGAGGAAGCCTATTTCAAAATGGACAATGTTTTGATCGACGATCGACGAATTCACGTAGACTTTTCACAATCCGTAGCTAAGATGCGCTGGCGAGGTAAGGGTAAAGGAATAAAGTATTTTACCGAAGATGAAATACAAGAAAAGGAAAGAAATGACAGAGGGTCAAACAAAGATGATAAAAAAAATAGAGGAGGGAAACGTCGAAGCAGATCAGAAAGCCCTAAAAAGAATAAAAATAGACAAGAAAGTAAAGATCATTACGAGTCAAGAAAAGATGATAAAAAGCGGTATGAATCCAGCAGGAATGGCGATAGTAAGAAACAAGACGAATTGGACAAGAAATCGAACCGAAAAAGGCGTGAAAGAAGTAGAAGTAGAAGCTTTGAACAAATCAGAAATAGAAAGGATAGAAGTAGAAGTAGAGAAAAAATAAAAGACAGAAGAGAGAGAACCAGAAGTAGAAGTAGAAGTAGAAGTAAGAAGGTGCACAAAGACAGGAAGGAAAGAAGTAAGAGTAGAGATCAAGCTAGAGAAAAAAGGGAAAGGAGTACAGAAAGAAGTAAAGAAAGAAAGAAGAGGAGTAGAAGCAGAGAGAAAGTCAGGAGAGAAAGAAGTAAAAGTAGGGAAAAAATTCGGAAAGAGAGAAGCAGAAGTAGAGATAGAATTAAAGATAAAAAAGGACGAAGTAGAGAAAGAAGTACAGAAAGGAATAGAGATAGAAGCCATAAGAAATCGAAAAAATCTAAGAGATGAATTTTGTATGTATACATTAAGAAGCAGCTGCAAAAACAACTGGTTTATATTTTTTTCTATCCAATACTAAATTCTACAAATAGCTCTTTTCTTATTGTTCATATATATGTACATAACATAAATACATGAGGATATGTAAATAACAATACAAAGCAATCTATTCCATTTGTTTATATTCAGATGAACTGACTTAGGTATCAATTATATAATTTATATACGAGAAGTCTTGTTAATCTCTCAAAATTTAGCCAATTGTCTGTTATTTTCTCTCACTAAAAATGATTATGCATGTATGTATCGAATTATTTCAGGTTTCCCAACAGCTTCATAAGATTATAATTCGACAATTGTTGATTCAAAACTAATTTGTGAAGCATCTGCGGAGAATGTTTATTTCATGAAAGCTAATATGAATCAATAATTGGAAACGGTAGAATTTTTCTACAAAGTGAATTCTGGATGTAAGAATTGTACGATAAAAAATAAAAATTAACATGTATTGAAGAAAAATTTATTGGTTTTTTAAAGTACCCAAATATGTGTATACCATTTTCTTAGACACAATCATTATCTGATTGTATAATTTTCAGAAACTGAATGTAAAAAATGGATTCATTTAATTTGCATGTTGCTTACAAAAGATTTTCGTAAGCATTGCCTGTATATGTATACGAAAAACAATTACCTTATGGATATAAATTTGAACGGAAGCGGAAAAATATTTATTGAAATACAATTAATATAGAAAGAATGTTTGAGTCTGGAGTATGTATGTCATAACTGGATAAGTGTGTTGATAAATTTATTTACAATAATCAGAGTACAAAATAAAAAAGTTTACAATCTTATAGTTTAAATACTTGGTAATCACTCAATTTGAAAGTAAATTCTGAAATCTAGACTTAACTATTAACAGTTTTTTTTTTAATATGTATCTATATCCATCGCTAAGTTTGATCATTTAATCGTTGCCAAGAAGAAACAACAAACAATATAGTAATTGTGTACAATGTGTACAATGCTTTAATGAAACTGAAAGAATTCGGGCCCTAAAAGAGAACTTCTTTGAAGCTTCGTAAGGGAAAAAAGCGTCAAGGTGCATGCGTAGAATATAATTGTTTATTTATCATCTTCTCAGCCTTACAATTAATAGCTTAGATTTATCTTTTCCTCATTTGTGATCCGAGAATTAAGCACCATCGAGTTCAATAAAAACCTACGTTCCTTCAAGTCAAAGAATCGCTTACGTATCAGTCAACCTCCTGTTTTTTTTTTTTTTTACGAGAGGAGAATGCGAGCTTACAAGTGTATACGGCTATACAATAAAGTATATAAATAAAGGTCACTCGTCACGCGGTCTATTTTTTTCCAACTTTTTGCCATTTTCTTCAGCAGACTGTCTTTCTCATCAATTGTTGTATATTCTGTGCTTCCAGGCTTTCCCTCGAAGAAGTATATTGGATAATTTGATTGAAATCTAAAATATATCGTATTATACGCAATAATATGCTGTGATATCACTTTTTTCTTTACCACGTACTTATGTCTTAATGCCTTCGAACTTGGATCACGGTTGCAAGATTTTAATATTATTCAATATGATTACTTTAGGACCATTTATACTTATACAAAAAACTCTTACATGACACACTGGATTATCTAAAGGTCGACGGAAAAAAAATGTGAGATCGAAGATTGAAATGATTTATAACTAATTTACTAATGGAAAAATTTATTCACGAAAACACGAAAAATATCGCACAATGCAGATATTTTCACATAACGAGTGGAAAATCATGATACATTCAGTTTTCGAAATTGAATCACCGGGCCATGGGGTGAAAAAGAGATTGGATAAGTCTTTTTTTCTTGACCAACATCAGATCCCTTGAGAATTTAATCATTTTTCCATTAGTAGAACATCAAAAAGAGTTGAAGACGGCAAAAATCAGTTCTTCGCTGTGTGTAAACATATATGTATACGTGTAGTTTTTCTCTGTTGACACTTTACGATGCTCATTTTTAGCCGGAAAGTATATAGTCACGTTTAGAAAGTCTTTGGGATAAATGCTTATACAATATGTGTAATATACAAGTATCATAGTTTTGCACTTAAGATGTTGAACTACATCATTGTACTTTTTGACAATGCCTCTTCTCTCGCTGGTGCTTGTTCAGCAGAGTTCTCACGTTTCAGTCGTATACTCAGCCACGAAGGAAAAAGCGTTCGCGAAGCTGCTAAAAGGTAATCAATTATGCGATTGACCAGCCCGACACAAGTGTATATATTTTTATATACACGCTTAGTCTGGGATGAGAGATACGTCAATATATATATATGAGTAATACGTGACTCTGATCGTCGTCGCGCACATGCCTCTATTTTTTTTGTCTTTTGTTATGTCTTATCGATGTGGAACATCAATGCTGTGAGTAGGCGAATCAAAAGCAAACTGCATACGAATCGAGCACTAAACATGTACTAACCAGTTGGCAATATCCTATTTCATGAGCGCACAAAAAATTTCTCGTATCGAAAGTTATCTTTGAAAATCAAGTATTGACTTTGGAACTACTTTCGCCTGAGGAGTCATTTTGCATTTGTAAATCCTGGCTCTTCGGGAGTTCTTAACAGTGAAAAGTTTTGTTTATAACAATAATTTCTTGTCTCGCCTATCTATTTTTTGATTAACAATAATTTTTTTTTATTCATCTTACGCCGGCAGGAAACTATTGATATATCATTTCAGTCCCCGCATGTGTGAAAGTCGGTAATTGTACTCGGATCAACTGTCATTGAATTCAACCGATTCTTGATTCTAGTACGTCGGTACGGGAATTCAAACGATCAACAACATGATTATCGATTTCTGATGATAGATGTCGAGATAACATGTTAGTGCAATTCCATCAAGTAATACTCATTGTTTTCGGTTAATACTTTTATCCGAACTTCCGAAGACTATATATGTAAAATCCATTGATTTTATGGATGTTACGCAAAGTAATTGAGAGGAATATCCGAAAAACATTCATTTGAACTAAGAGTCTTTTTTCTCAGTTGATTCATGTTTGTGGAGAAGAGCGTTATTTGAACGTTCAAAGCGAAGCGATCGCAATATTGATAATTATACACTGATAACTCGTGCAATTCCTTAGCTTATCTCGGCTCGGAATCTCACACTCAATAAAACTGTTTAATTGAATTAATCTCGCAAGTGTATATATACATAATATGTGGATGTGCAAAATATATTGAGTGCTCGAAGAAAAAATCGTCTGCAACCCAATCGTGAATGTATCCTTTAGGAATTATCCAAAGGCCTATCAAGGATCTGGAAGTCTGTAATTACATTTAAAATATTCTCGCGGACGTTACTTTTGTAACTGTCACCACGAGTTTTTTTTCTTCCCGGCGTCAACCGACTTAAGTACGCTTTTGTCTTTTTTCCTTTACCAAACGATTAAAAATACGACTCTACAATTGGCAAAAATCGTCTACTTTAGAAAACATACGTCGTTTATGGGGAAGAAGATTCGCTTCGCTTTGTTTTCTCGTAACAAGAAATATTTCCAGTGTCGCTTACAGTTTAATGGGACAGCTGTGCTTACGCTCGTCGTCCAAGTCACTTTTTCGTCCTCGCGTATGCGCGAAATCAAACCACGCAGTGCAATTCCCGGGACGAACCTTCCAACAACAGTTGTCAATCGTTTTCTGTTGTTGCTGTGGTACTAGATTGACTATATACGAAATCGTAATTTGACTGGCGGTAATCGGTGGAGCAAAAAAGAACTATGTGTACGCCGAGCGCAAGGGCAGCTCGCGAGATATGTGTCTCGTTTTGTGCAACTCCTTCGGGGTTATATATGTGTATGTATACGCGCAGTAGTTGAAGACTTCGCGGACGACTTTTTTTTCTCGCGTGCCTCGTTTATTCGAGTCGCCGAGCGAGATCTGGTCCTATACACCATCCCCCCTCGGCGACTCGCTCAAGCGGCTTCTTCATTCAGCAGTCATTCCTCTCGCTTGTGTGGTCGTAGTGTGTGTGTATGTGTGTGTGTGTGTTGGCCGTTTGGGTTGTTAGTAGAGCTGCAGGCGGTGCTGGTAGTTCGGGTAGCCCCTCGTGTTCAGCATGAGGCCGCTTCGCCCGCCGTATGAGTCGTAGTTCTGAAAGTAATTTTTCCATAACCTCGCCGTTCGACAAGTTTAGCAAGTAGGTGGCTTATGGTATAAGATCGATGTATCAGAGCCGTATTTCACCCGAGTGAAACTTTTTGATTTATAACTCGGTCAGTACTCTCGCCGCTTGGACTTGTACGGTTTATAAAAATGGGAATCAGAAACCCCGAGATCGGACGACAAATTCGAATTTACAACGTTAGTTTTGGGAGGGAATGGAGGGACCGACGTACCTGGGAGCGTTTTCTGGACACCATGAACCTCTTCTCGGGCTGGTAGTAGGCGTGTTGGACAGCGTAGGGGACACCGTACTGGGGAGCGCCGTACTGTAAGCCCGCGTCGTACTGCTGGCCGTACTGGTCGTAGTACGAGCCACTAGAGCTGGGTCTGCTGTTGCGCATAGCCGCCAGCTCCGAGCTCAGCTCCGCGTAGTGGCGAGGCTGCTGCTGCTGTTGCTGCTGCTGTTGCTGCTGTTGTTGTTGCGGATAACCGTCCAACCACAAGCCTATACATTTGAATGTAAAGAAAAAAAAAATCGCCCGTTATTACAACCGAAAAACCATCTCTGCAGGCTTCGTGAGACGTGTGGAAAACTCACCTCTGGGATCCTCCTCGTCGAGGTTGATCATGTTCGCATCGTCGTCCACTGGCTCGTATTCCTCAGTGCCGTAGTTCCTCCAGTTTCTGCAATCCAATACATCCGCGCTTATACTCATACGCTCGATAATCTTAAACCCTGTATATGCAATAGTATTCGCAAAATGCCTTTTGGTGCACTCAAAATGGTGCGCAAGGCGCGATTCGCATCAAGCGTGCGCAGAATATTTTTCTCTCAGAGTAAATTTCTTTGCATCGTTCGGGTATCAGTCATACCTCTTGACACCTCTAAAAAGCTCTACAAGCCAGAAATTGGTAATAAAATTTTATAAGTCTGAAATATCAACTATCTTTTAAAAACTGATGTTAGTTTCAATAGAATATTAAGATTTTTTTGGAGTGCAGTACTTTGGATATGACATTAATTAGCACGAATGATAAAGTTCATCTTTTGAAATACGTCAATTGTGGGTAAAGTAATATGCACACATGTTACTGCCCGGTACTAATCCAAACCCGGAACTGCCCAGCGATTTTCTACATTTTGATCCGTCTCTGCTGGAGCCACCTGAATCGCCGTTTCGAGACGCTGCAGTTGCAGGTCACAGTTTACGCAACATTCGGTAACACTCACAGTCAATGGTTTAGACTTTAGCGATCAAAAATGTTGTAAACTGTGAGTATGGATGTGCTTACGCCGATTATATTCACGAAACTGAGTGAAAGAAATATACAGTAAAAAAAAAAGAAAGATACAGTAGCAAAAGGTGATTCTGGGCTCGTGTGATTACCAGCTCCGCTTCGCTCGGGCGTCAACAGCCATAAAAATACTATAAGCACACAGTAGTTGGTGTTATACGCATACTGTTGAGGTTTTTGAGCATATTATGACTTATTACAGGCATTTTTCGCATACTATTGCACAGTGGTATTTTGTGTTACCCGGTGCGTTAAGTAGCATTTCGCTGCATTACGCTTCGCGTATGTATACATAGGCAGTGTGCGATTTCTTTTCAACTGCAATATATATCGCGCGACGTATGAAATATCAATTACCCGCGAGCGTCGACGGAGAATTGTATTCACGAGACATTCGAACTCTTGTATATTTTCTCACCCGTGTCAATAGGCAAATTCACGCGCGGGCGAAACTCCTCGACAAAACTGTACTGTACACGCGAGCTCCCCTTCCCCCGAGAGAACCCATTCGCTCCCGGCTGCAGCGATAAAACAAACTGTATCATCCGAGGCATCAATTTTACGCGCACAAAGTCGGGTGACGGTTGCCCCCGGCGAGGGATACGATCGTTCGGGCGAGCGGGACGCATAAAACACTCACCCACGGTTGCGGCGCTCGCTGTCGTAGAGTGAGAGCAGCGCGAGGAAATCCTCGGGGTCGAGATTCAATTCGCGTTTGTAGCGGGGCTCCTGGTAGTATGGTATACTGAAACAGAAACAGCGACGCGAGCGTGAATTTTTCATGCCGTCTAAGTTGGACGGAAGCGCCTCGTCTTGACGTCAGCCTGGCGCTGATATACGATCTTTCAGACTAATGGGCCTCTCAATGCGTGTAGTCGATTGGGCAATTCAAGATTAACTTGAATTTTTTTGTTTTTACTCATTTGCAAACTGATCATTTGGGAAGATATTGGACGTTGAAAGATTCATTAAAATAAACGAACCATCGCATGGACTCTTGAAGGAAAAAAAATGTTATGCGACGTAATTATTTTTTTATCTGCTATCGAAATACGCTGCCGGAAAAAACTCATACAGATCCCTTGATTGAAAATATCACTCGCGTCCCTTTCCCTCATTTGCTCATTGAAAGAACAGTGAGCTGAAATATATATATACTCATCGACGCGCCACAAGGGAATACCACCCCAAGTAAACACCACGCCACGCGAACGCTGCTCGTATTGTCCAAATACGCAGCGCGTTCAAGTCGCTTACTTCCTTCGACTCACTTCCGCTCTTGTTTCGCGTCATAAATCGAACCTCCCACGCGAAACAACATATCCGACTTCCGCGTAGAAGACCGACCATCAGCCGCTCCGAGCGATTCATCACCCGCCCCACTTACAGCAGCGACGCGAAGTTAAAACCAGCCGCTGCACTAATAAATCCCGGGTATAGGGGATACCGCTCTAAGCTGCCGGTCAAAGATCGACAGAGGAGCCTGGCTGGCGAAAATGGCGCGGGGGTTGGCCGCCCACGCCGAATCGCCGAGTTGGAGCGGGGGCGAACGCCCCGAGGAGTGCAGTGTCGGTGCCACCCCCGCTCTTACGTAACTCTTTCTCCGCGCGCTCGCGGCGCACTTGTGTGTCTCGCTCTTTTGTTCGTCCCGCCGCGCCGCGACGTTGTACGCGCGGCTTTGTAACTGTGCGCCCCAGACACCGGCTGCCGGTGAAAGGGAGACCGCGGGTGTCGATGTAACAAGCCAAATGTACATCATTTCTTTTCCCCGGCTCGAGTGGAAGAGTCAGAGTCGGATTCGGATACGTTTATCGCGTGTATACATTATGTTGTACAACGTTTGACAAAGGTTTCGAAACAAATACGTATGAACATCCAGAGGCGAATCATGATTATTTGTAAAGGATAATCATTTCACCGGATCCACTAACGATACGTGAGGAAGTTATATTATGGCAAGCAACAAAACCGAACAAAATAAAATAATTGAGAACAAGTCCCCTAGTTTGTTGCCTGAATGGAGTCTTCATCACGTAGGTACTTGAGAAAACGGGATATAAATGTGGAAGGGAAAGGATTGCGGTGATATCAGAGACAGAGAAAGAGAGTAAAATTTATATTGGAAAGGCGATTGAACTCGTGTGGGATCTCGAGTCAAGGAAGAAACTTCCTTCTGCACCCGTCGAGCCATGAAATATCGCGAATAACTTCAGTCTGCCAACATCTTGTGATCGTCGACTCGATACACCTTGGGAGAATATCGAATCACGCAGGCAACTGCACGCTTCGATCGTCCGTATAAATAAATTTGCGCGAATCGCATTGAAATCGTCGTCTAATTTAGGTATTCACGACGAACAAAGCGGATCCAGCGCGCGCGCTGCAGCGTCGTTTGTATTCATTTGAGTGGAAGCGCCCAGGCTAGAGTCAGCCGAGCGTCTCGCCGGACTCGACCTGAATCTACTGATGGAAAGTGCAGCTGGCAGCCGCGGGACACACTCGCTTATATTGGATTCTCCTTGATCGTCTTACATAAATACCATCGGAATTCCCATTACTCGCCGGATAAACCGCATACATGTATAAACCTACAGGACGTCCCGCGACGGTACACGCGCAAAATCCAAAGCTCGATTACGCGCGCGACAATTATAAACACCAGTCGAGCTCTGGTGCCGACAGCTGCATCATTATGCCCGGCCGGAGCAATTTTCCAAACGTCAAACTCTCTCTCCCACTGTTCCCGGTCAGATGGATCTCGAGAGATTTGATCGCTCTGGCCCCGTGCAAAGAGTGCAGTCACGATCAAATCGAAGTTGGCCCGGGTGGGGGGACGGAGCTGCAGCAGCGAGGGGGTGGAGGGGGGGAGTGAAGTAGTCCGCGGATGATGGTCGCGCGGCGGGCTCGGGGCGGTGGATCGATAACGGCCGCGCGTCAGCTGGTTGGCCGCAGCTCGTGACCCAGTTGCGCGCGCCATTCAGCTTTTCTCCAGCCAGGCCACAACGGCCAGATAGTCGCGCCTGCGTCACGCCGTCATCTCTTCCTCTTTTCCTCGCGGGCCGTGTGTGTGTGTGTGTGTGCACGTGACCGACGCGACATTCGCGCAAATCACTGTAAGAAGGTGAATGACAAATTCACTGGAGTACAGTGAATTTCTTATGTAACTGAAGTTAATTTTCACTTTAGTTCCATGAGTTTTGATAGCAAACATTTTCAGATTAAATTCACAATAAGTAGAGTAAAAATTCACTTCACACCATACTTACTGCAAATCATGATGTAAAAATGTTTTCTATAAAAACTCATGGAACTAAAGTGAAAACTCACTTTAGTTGCATGAAAAATTCACTGTAATCAATTCAATTTGTCGTCCACCTTCTTACAGTGATTTCTCACTGCAATGCAGTAGTTTTTCACTGTAAGTGAAATGAAAGTGATGAGTCTTGACTCGTGGCCTTTGATCACATAGGTTTTCAAATAGTTTTCATGTACGCAGGTATTATGATCCGAGAGTCGCGAGAGTCTATTATACACCCATGGATCTCGATACACCAAACTCATGTAGATGGAACCGAGGCTTCCCCCCCCCCCTATTCCGTACGAGCTCGAGTTGGCGATCGAAGAGAGGGAGGATCGGGGGGAGCTGAGCTACACGAGCTACAGCAAACTTTATGCGGGTATAAAAATAGACGCGAAATTTGTCGGATCCATTCATGTTGCTACACGTCCATTGATAAGTCACTCTCTGACGTACGCGCGGCCCCATCTGGATGACTCTTCCATTTCGACGCTCATACATATTTCATGGGGGTACTAAAAGATGAAGAAAAAAAAGCCGCCCGCGACGGGGAAAAAAAGGCCATGGCGGGAGAGGGGAGAGAGAGGCTCGATAGGTTATATACCTATTGCGCCGCTCGCTCGTCTCGAAGCTCGTGCGTCATTAATTGCTCGCTTCGCTATATCCGTCCGGTGTACGTCGAGTCAATGCGGGGGAAGAGAGGCTCGACTCTTCATTTCGCCGATATGCGCCGTACAACCCGACCCGATTGCAAAACGTTCACGGAATATTAATGCTCGCGAGGTATATTAACTTTTCCATTTGGAGCACGGAGCGGAAGCCTCTTTCCCCCCCCCCCCCAAGGCAAGATCCGATTCATTTATACGTAGTCACTCGAGACGAATAATTAGCGTCTCCCGAGAACTTCTATCTTGTCGACCGAAGAACTCGAAAAAACCCACCGGGGACGCGAAAATCACGATTGAATATACTCTTCAATCACGAGTGTGCACTTTAAATACCAACTGTGTCTCTCGAGGCTCGGGCCCGGTGAGTTTGATATTAATAATTACGTCGCGTGAGCCGGTGCAATGATATATCATACGAAATATAAGCTGATCAAATTGCTTGGCAGATGAAAAGCACCTGACACAAGATGATACACTTCTTCGTGATATCTTTTTTCTTTCACGTTGCGGCTGATTATCAATTCTCGCGAAGAAAAAAATACCAAAGCGTTCTTCCAGTTTTCCTCGACGAGCGACATATCAAGGTGAAGATTTTCCCGTGTTGTCGAAAACGACGACCCGATTCGCATTCGACATGCGCAAAAAAAACACCTCGCGCGTAAATTCACAGCATTCTCAGAACGCCCATCCATCATCCGGCAGGGAATCCGCTAGAAATCGCGAAAGCTCTCGAGAGAGCGCGCGTAAAAGCTGCGGTGTGCTTTAGGGCGCAGACGAGCGAAGAGGCTGACGTGTATATGTGGGCAATTCTCTGTGGGATCGAACATGAAAAAATTTGATTTGGCTCAAAATTTTTTTGTAAGTTCTAGGGCATCAAGCCGGTTTCCCAGAATTTTTTTAGATTTTTTCGAGCACTTTAACCCCCTTTAATAAATAGGCAAAGTTGCTGATTTTGCTGTTTTTGCATTTTCAGAGGCATTTTCAACCTTAATTTACACCCTGAAAATGACCTCTGAGGCAAAAAATGAATGGGACACTTTTTTCTGCAAATTGCCTGAATTTTATAGAAAAATTATCTCCAAGGTCATTGGAGCACATTAAGTACTCCACATTACCAATTGGAGCCTCTATTTTTGAACCCTGGGAGTTCGCTCGTCAAGCCCCACACCACATGAGTACTAAAAGTTGTCCCAACTCATACCACATACAGCCTATATAGTGAAAAAATGGGCCTGGACTCTGGAAGCTCCCAAAAAATTAATATATTAACTAAAATAGGGGTAAAAACAGGCTAAAATGACAATTCAAGGAGAGCCTTGTACCGCCAACACTTCCAATTTTTGCAAACACTTGTCTGTGGTATTATTAAAATTATCCACTGTAAAAACTCACATTCTATCATACTAATACATATCCTGAGTTGTCAATATCATATTTATATAGATCAAGCATTACTATACTACTTGACGCCACCTAACTTTCAGTAGTTACATGTATTGATGGTCAATATATTGGCTCTATTGTGTTAAAATGTACAAGAAACTACTAATAAAGTACATTGTCATGAATTGCATTCACTCGATAAGAAAGATTAATCCAGAAAGTAAATTGTAAGATGTGCATTACACGTACACCTTATAACCCACTAGGCAGTGCATAGATATCATATGATTTTTTTTAATATCAACAAGAAAATGTTAAAGTTCACTAAACATGGGTAATATTCATGAATGTGGGACTCATGAAATCCACTCATATTGTATAAACTGCATAGCTGAGGTCCAGGCAGCTATTGCCTGGTGGGCTCAAACTACAACTTCAAGTTATTTACTCATGAAATTAGCTAATGTGAATCAATCCACTTGAGAGTATGATCACTAAATGCGCAATTTGATAAGGAATTCAAATATATATAGTTTGCCTGTGTTTAAATGACTTTATAAACCACTTTGTGAACGTTATACTTGCCTATACTGGAGATATATATGACCCATGTATGGCAAAGGTTAGGTTACCGACCATAGACTTTTAGACATGCAAAGCTAATTTGGAAGCTCCAAACTCATTTCTGGACAGGCAAACTATATATATTTGAATTTCTTATCAAATTGCGCATTTAGTGATTATACTCTCAAGTGGATTGATTCACATTAGCTAATTTCATGAGTAAATAACTTGAAGTTGTAGTTTGAGCCCACCAGGCAATAGCTGCCTGGACCTGAGCTATGCAGTTTATACAATATGAGTGGATTTCATGAGTCCCACATTCATGAATATTACCCATGTTTAGTGAACTTTAACATTTTCTTGTTGATATTAAAAAAATCATATGATATCTATGCACTGCCTAGTGGGTTATAAGGTGTACGTGTAATGCACATCTTACAATTTACTTTCTGGATTAATCTTTCTTATCGAGTGAATGCAATTCATGACAATGTACTTTATTAGTAGTTTCTTGTACATTTTAACACAATAGAGCCAATATATTGACCATCAATACATGTAACTACTGAAAGTTAGGTGGCGTCAAGTAGTATAGTAATGCTTGATCTATATAAATATGATATTGACAACTCAGGATATGTATTAGTATGATAGAATGTGAGTTTTTACAGTGGATAATTGTAATAATACCACAGACAAGTGTTTGCAAAAATTGGAAGTGTTGGCGGTACAAGGCTCTCCTTGAATTGTCATTTTAGCCTGTTTTTACCCCTATTTTAGTTAATATATTAATTTTTTGGGAGCTTCCAGAGTCCAGGCCCATTTTTTCACTATATAGGCTGTATGTGGTATGAGTTGGGACAACTTTTAGTACCCATGTGGTGTGGGGCTTGACGAGCGAACTCCCAGGGTTCAAAAATAGAGGCTCCAATTGGTAATGTGGAGTACTTAATGTGCTCCAATGACCTTGGAGATAATTTTTCTATAAAATTCAGGCAATTTGCAGAAAAAAGTGTCATTTTCAGGGTGTAAATTAAGGTTGAAAATGCCTCTGAAAATGCAAAAACAGCAAAATCAGCAACTTTGCCTATTTATTAAAGGGGGTTAAAGTGCTCGAAAAAATCTAAAAAAAATTCTGGGAAATCGGCTTGATGCCCTAGAACTTACAAAAAAATTTTGAGCCAAATCAAATTTTTTCATGTTCGATCCCACAGAGAATTGCCCATATGTATGAGAGCTGCAGGGACCGATCGTTACTCGACGGCTCGGTGGGTGCTCGCGACGAAGACCAACGCCCTCAGCCCTAGCTGCCGCGGCGCAGACACGGCGCAAAAAAAAAAGTAGCGGGGGCGGCTCGCTTCGGTACTGGGACCTCCTTCCACCCCGCCACTCGAGCGCATCATCGATCTCGAGCCGCGAGAGGCTTCGCGACGGCGCCGACCGATCTACAGGTGGCCCCCGCGGACGAGCCTATGTATACATATATGTATACACACTCTCCTCGCCGACGTTTTGCCTGATCTCGTTAGGACACTTCGCGACGTGGAAAATTCATCGAAGCCCCCGCAGCTGCGGTTTCTCGCTTTGCCGACTGTCGAGCTGATTTACGACAATGAGTTTTCAGCCGAGTGCGCTTCGACGTTGGTATACGAAAGCAAAATTCAAAACAAACAACTGGCAGATGAGAGGCTGTCTCTAGTACGTTAATTAACTTATTTTTCTACTGTCTTAGTTTTCAAGTCGGTTTGGTATTTTAGTTTTAATATTATTCTCATATTACTATGTACCGGGACTACGCGCAGTTGACCATCCGTATATTCTGTTTTTTTTTAACGGACAAAACGTATTATTTCTCATATTTTTTCATATTTTTTCATATTTAGTTTGAGAAGCATTCATAGATTCTGCCCATAAGAACCAGAGTAAAAAATGTCATTTTTGTTACAGTTGTATGAAAATCAAGTTGGTAACCTTTGATTTTCTTCGACGCGATTTGATTGTATTAGTTACATTCTCTGAAAGTTTCGACTCGATCTAAAATTTTGTAATAACAAGTTAGAATCGCCAAAGTTTTCATTCCTGTACGCAGTGCGAGATACTTATTTATTTGCTAAACTATAGGTTTAATATTTCTGTATTGCGACACGGGACGCAAGGATTTTCATCCTTCCACCGAGCTTGCGTGTTTTGGATTACTCTCCGAGAGACAGCTATATATACTTTCTATATATATGGACGTAACGGTCGCGAACGCGTACGCCCGTTTCATTCGCATTGCAGCTTTATCGATTTCTAATAGCCGTTATACACGTCCCGACGTTACGTGACTCGCGGGGATATAGAGTTTCATTCAGACGCGGCGCGCACAACGCGTTGATCACGACCGCTCTCGAATTACAGCTCTCGTTAAGTAATCCCCAAACGAACAACCGGCCACCCGTCAAATTTCAACGGCCAACCGCATTTTCATCCTCGACGCGAGTCGCTCAATCAACGACGAATATTCCACTGGACAGAGAGGAGGGAATTTCCGAGGGAATTTTGGATTCGCGACCTTATTGCGTTCCGAATCTCGCGTCGCCCGTGCGGGAGGAGAATGCCGTGAATTTGAAACTCACAGCCGGGAAAAACGGCGGGAATGCCGGGCACGTATGCTCGCGCGCGCGCGCGACCCGCCAATTTTTCACCCCGAAACCAGCGGGCGATAGTGTGTTATGAATTCCACGACGTGGCGCGCGCGGCATAAATAATTCGGGTGAAAAATCCAAGTAGGCCAACGGCGAGACAGGTGAATCCGACAAGTTGAAAGCGAGCGCCACGCTCATCCGATTATTAAGCGTTTGCCATTTGTTCGCGCCGCGAATGCCAGCCCCCTGGTCTATGTGCGACTGCGAGATAATTCGAAACAATAACACCCGAGTATCGCGATGATCGCCCCCGCTCACAATAACGTGGGATGCTGCTTTCACTTTGTCGGCTAATCCGATTTGTATTTATATATACGCATTATATCGTTGATTGCGAGCTGTTGCCCTTGGGCATCGCAAAGTGTGCCGATGAATCTACGGGAATTCCGGGCGGGCAGTTGTTCGGAAACCTTCGTTGGATACATTTGAATTTGGATCGTGAGTTCGCCCTTCGTCGCGTGCACCGAGCGCTTGTGAATTATTCCGTAATGCAATCGTTGCCGCGATTGAAAAAAAAATCACGTATTTATATGTAAATGCTCCTTCGTTATTTACGAGCAAGCGCGCTACACGCTCCGTTTCCTCTCGGGGGGGGGGGGGGGATGAGCGAAGCTTTGGGTGAAAATTTAACGATGCGTTAACACGCTCGTTTCGATGGACTGTTTTTGATTCGGAATAATTCATGGCTAAACTGATTATTCCACACACACACTCATCGGAACTAGCGTTACGCGCAAAATGAGCGGGTCCAAATGTCGCAAATTATACATCTGGTGTATTATAGCTGCGAATCGCGAGTGACGCGGCGCTTGGTTTATACGTCAACGATGATTTCCCGTGAGCATCCTACCCCTATCTTCCGTCCGCTAAACTGAGGATCTTCATTCAAATTCGGGATAATAAATTCTAGGGATTTGCTCGCAACAGTACTCCCAGAGGGAGTACCATGGCGTTCTTAAATAATACCCTTCATTCTCGCCAATACTAACTAAGAGCTACTCAGCTCAGATTAGGACTAACTTCACCAAAATAGTGTATTATGCACCCGAGCGGGCGCATAAGATAATATTATGCTGATAATATAAAAACTTGAATGCAGTACCACGGCATACTAAAAAGCTACCTCCGAAGTTTTGAGGGAATACCGGATTGAGAGGAGCTTCACTGTAACGCAGTGGCCGGCTGATTTCACTAAGGTTTTTTACTGTCAGCTGACCAGTAAAATATGTGTTGTTGTGTTGCGTGTCAGAAATATAGAATGAGTTCTTCAGATAGTTACATCTGCGCTACATTGTATTCTCTTGAATCCCCACAGTGGAAAAATCAATCATCCATCCTTTCTATCGGTGGTTTTCCACTTTGAGAATTTAAGAGAGTACTCATTTTCGTAGCAATATACTGTGACCGGGGTTTTCACTGGTGAGCTGACTCGGTGAACATTTCCTGAAAGTCATCAGGTAAAAATGTCGCTCACCGTACCACACAGTGCACTGCAAGCAATCCAGAGAGTATCTACACAAAGCCTGACTTTGACGTGAAAAAAGACGTGTTTTTTTTCCGTCCGCTCGCGTGATCGCGCGGTGGATGACAGCTTTGGGATATGCTCACCTCCTCTTTGGCTGGGTGAGAGCGAGGGGCTGGGACATCGACGGCGCCGCGGCGGCGGCGGCTACGGGGCTGGGCGAGCTCGCGGCTCCAGACTCCGACTCCTGCGAGCGCTTGCGACGCTCCTCCGGGCCGAAGCCGTAGTAGCGCTCGTACGTGGGCAGGTCCCACGGGCCCCTCGGCGCCACGTCGTCCAGTTCGCTCACCAACACCTTGCCGTACCTGCAACACGTAGCCGCGACAACACGTTCAATCCCCGTCGACTCTAGCTCTCTCGGTTTCGACAATCAAAAGGGGTGGAGTACCGAGAACGCGTCGAAAAAACCTCGAAGCGGGTTAATTTACGCGCGCCTCGGAGAGAAAACCGATGGACAATTATATACATACCGTTAGAGTGCAGCGGCACGCGAGGTTTCGCGCGAAAATACTGGCCGAAATCGAATGATTTACATAGCAGCCCCATCGCGGCTTAATTACACGTTGTCGCGGCGAGCATTGTGTTTCTAACTTCCTTCCAGGATTTTCTCATTGTCCAAAGTGATTGTGCAATGTGATACGGGTTATAGCGAAATAACGAATGATTTCGCGATTCCATGCTTTATTTTTAAATTCACCGACTCTATTTCACGTGAACTATATACTCGAGAAAATACGACTCGCGCTGTCGATTTCCCAAATGCCTCGTCGTGTACGTAAGCAGGACGATTCGGATGGGTCGCGCGTCTCGAGCTCGCAATCAGGATAATGAAGGTCTCGCGTAATTGAAAAATAAGGTCGATCGAGAGAGCTCGACGCGGCCCCCAAGCTAATCTTTCAAAGGGGAGGGAGGCTGCTGCTGCGAGTGGAGAGTGATCCGAGGGATTTAGCAGCCGGTGATTAAGCTCACGAGATTGTGGGGGCGGGTGTGTGTAATGACGCGACTTCCGCGTGTACTTCCACCGCCGTCGTACTCTCGCGCGCCCGCGCGGCCACTCGGACCGTCGTGATTTCATTTGAACACACGACTGCCAAGGACTCGACGAAAATATACTGGCTCTCGTTTCGCTTACCAGTTTCACTCGAGTAGAAGCGTTGTTGAATCGATGTCGGACAAGAGATTTTACGGTGGATCTCAATGAACTGATTAGCGCCCGAGGTCGATCGATTCAAAACTCATACGCATATCTATCCAGTATTGATTAATTTACAAAAGTAATTATCGCACGTCGAGATATCTCATTTGCGGCGTGTAATATCGAGGAAAGTTGTCCTGTAGCTCTCTCCGCGCGACTCGCGCCTTTCGATTCGTCGTCTCTCGTTTTCACACACCCCCTGTCATAGCCGAGAATACCTTATTTTTAGCTCGAATGATTTCACTCCCAAATGCCGCGATTCAATCGTATATACATTTGTTTTATAATCCATATAGCTCGAGCCGATGAGTGGGCGAAGGTGTATAGATTGGAAACTCCGACGGGAAGAAACTCGACCGTCGGGACGAGGCTTTATCAAATCCGAGCTTGCGAAGCGCGGATTGTATGAATATCGATTGCTCCCGTACCGGAATAGCACACTCGATGCATATCGAGATAGGCAGCCCGTCTGATCCACCTGTTTCCCCCGGCTGATAACGTATCTCGCGGCATTTTCTCGTCAAATTGGATTGTAAATGTGATTTGCCGCAAGCCAGCCCGACGAAAATAGAAAAATCCCGGCTTGCCTGATAGTCGGCGAGAGGAGAAATGAAAGGACAAACTCACTCGTAGCTGTTGTCGGGCTGGACCAGGGCGGGCTGGTCCATCATGTAGCCGCTTGGCAAAGCTTTCGGCTGATTGGCCGGCTGCTGTTGCTGCTGTTGCTGCAGTTGCTGCTGCTGCTGTTGCTGCTGCTGCTGCTGCTCACCCTCGCTCAGACTCGTGCTCACGTCGTCCAGACCCGAATTACTCAAGGTTCCTGCCATCATCACACACACATTTTTCTCAACCGTACAAACGGTGGCATTTTTCGGGAACGAGTCGAATTTGAAAGTAAACATTGTTCAGAGTCCAGTCTTGGCGTACTTTCTATGCCTTTCACATTAAGTATATACGCATCGACAAGATTTTTAACAAGATATCGATGAATCATACTCTGAACAAAGTATAAGACAAAAATCACAATCGTGTGTTATGATATGGAAGAACGAGAAAAAAAGTTGCGAACGCGTTAACCGTCACGTTATAGATTTCTACTCGACCAATCGGGCAAGACTCATTTGCGGTGCTACTTGTCGGGGAAAAGTGTTATGAATTTTGAATAGAGGTAAAAAAGCCTTACTCTTCTCGGCCGACGGCGAAACATTGCTCGCGGCGTTGTTTTCCGCCGCTTGGCGATTCTGTTGGTTGCCAAACATGAGAAGCTCTTGCGATCGCTTGACGACTAAAGAAGCAATTGGAAAAAGAGAGTCTCGTGTGAGTGACGATGTTCTTTCCTCCTCCTCGTTGAATATACGAGGAAGAAATAATTGCCGAGCCGAGATGGACAATCGTTGGTACGAAAAATAATCTTCGTTGTATTATGTTCTCGTCAAACGCCAAGATACGAGTAGCGAAATGTTTGTAAGGATGATTTTCATCGGCCGACCGTACACTGTCCGTAAAATACACACACCGACGTTGAACAAGAGCCGAGAAGACGGATGATGGTTTTGAGCGAGTAAACATGTTTTTCAACCCGCCGACCCGGGGGGCGGATAAATTGTCTCGAAACTTAACGCGCGCACCCGGTGAATATGTTGCAACGATATTTCAGGTCTGTTCGCCGGGATACAAAGTGCGTACTCCGCCGGGCTGCGCAGTTGCTTTCAAACAAATTCACTTCGAGCTTGAAACACTCTACTCCGTGGAGAAGCAGCTGAGCCCCCTGCCTAGTTATCCCGTTCGTCGGTATAGATCGGAAGGGCTATGGTACTCGAAGAATACGCGAAATCCATAGTCGTTCCTTTCGAGATTATCAATCGTTGAAAAATCCATTGCGAATGAAGGAAAAAAACTAATCATTGGCCACCTCGACTGGAACATAGCAACGAGTTGATGGAGTCGTCTTACCTTTGGGTTTGGCAGGTTGCTCGGGCTCCTTGGCCTTTTCTTCCGTGCCAGTGGGCAGAGACTGGACGACGATGAGTATCGCGCCGAACGCCAGAAGCCATAGCCAGTCGGACGGCATCTGCGAAGAAAAAAATCAAGAGTCCTCGTTGAGCTTGACTATGTATACAGACTGTCGGATTGATTCGCGTCTCCGAGCGATTGTATACAGTCCGCGAACACTCCTTAGCCACGACCTATTCCATTAGGCGCGACGGTTCAATAAAAGGGCTCGCGGGAAAATGTTGATTGCGCGCTACATTTATGTATACATTGTGCGTCGCAGCAGCGTCAAACGCCCATTATACACAACGCGCGCCGAGTCGCGTACAGTCGATAATGGCAGCCCGTCGGCCGAGAGTGCACGTATAACCCAATTCGCCAGGCCCTTCCATTATTGGAGATCTGCGCAGCCCCGACGCACTCGATATGAGACATACAGCTTAACTCGATTGCCAGCCCCGACCTCCTCCCCTCGAGACGTATTTTTCTCCTAGGGTTATTTTAAAGATATATGTATACACACAGGCCAACGACGCGCAACGTTCGAACGCGATAAAATTGAAGCTGGCTGTCGCGGGGAGTATAGGATGCGATTCTAGCGAGGACAAGCTGGGACAAGTGGTGATTGCGCGACGCCGAATCCAATTATTGCGATGATGCAATTCGTATACGCGAGCGGAAAACTGTATACAGTAGATTTAATTCGAAAATGTGATTTCGGCCGGGTGAAATATCGTCTCATATGTCTCAAATTTTGCGTATCGACTCGTACTTTTGTCCCCGTCGTTAGCGGGCGATGTTTATGGTCGAATCGTATCCTACACGCGCGCGAATCAGTAACGATATGCAATCATTAGTTTGGAATATACGCGACTCGCAACGAGTCATATCCTAAAGTCAAATAGAAACGGCATTGACACGTTCCCCGTAGCGCCTATATAACCGCACACTCGAGCGACCAGTCGAACGAGAAGGCTCGAGAGCGATTGCTCCAATTCCACGCAGTGCAACTCCGGAGTTGCCAGCACGTCCGACCTCGGTTTATCCGCGCGGCGAACATGGCGCGTCACCTTCGAGCTCGGCCCAACTTGGCCGTAACTTTTCAAGACTGTGTGCGACGCGGCTGGGGAATCGAGGGTCCATGTATATATATACACAGGCGCGGCAGATATCCGGTGGCGGAGGATCGCGTGGCCATTAGCGAAGCGCCACTTCGCCCTAGGGGCTGAGAGTAAGCCAGTCCAAAAATAGCGAGGGGTGGAGGGACGCGCGAGCGCCAATTGCCGCGCGGATTTATACATGTATCCCCAAGTTCAAAAACTCGAGACTGACGTCAGGCCGCCCCCGGGGTGACGTCAATAGCGCCGGGAGAGAGAGAGCTGGAGCTCATCCGATGTATATCCTGTATATATATGTAACCGCGGCGATTCTCGCGCGCGCGCGTGTGTGTGTGTGTGTGTATGCACGTAGACGAACTTTGGCCGCTAGTGGTTGCAACAACTTGTTGCATCGCCCAGACCAGGTGCGCCTCCTGCAGTCGCGCATCTCGTACTCGCTCAGACTCCCGGGCGAGGCTTGATTCATGATACAGCTGTGGGCTGCGTTCTTGACACTATACACATTCATTTTTCATTTCGCTCGGGTACACGAGTATGATGCGTATACGAAGACACTTCTGGCTCCGCGTGTTTTACCACCAATAAACGAGCGAAAGGGACGGATTGTACACGGGGACGAAGCGTATTGTATAAATTACTATTTTCTATTGTAATAAAGCGGAGACAAATCACACGGACTAGTGATCCTTTCAAGTCACAATGAAGGCTCAATTATAACAGTGATAATAACAAACAATTTATAAATTTCACTAATTTTTTTATTTTTTTATAATTTTTGTTACTCATGTTAAAATTGTCGTAATTTCGAGCGCGCATGAAACTACTTACTAAAGTGGAGAGTTATAAAGTTTGTACGGGTCCATTAGCTGATGAGAACCTTGTGATGTGAACGTACGATATCCCAATGAAGACTCGACGGAACTTTTGCACGTGGGATCTCTCGGTGCAAAAACACCCGCGTATCTACATCGATCGGTCGAACGGCGACACCGATAACGCGCGACCGTCTGTCCCGAGCAGCGATTCGCGTCTGTACAACAAAGGGGAATCAAAAAGCCCCCCCCCCCTGTGCTTCGCGAAATCCCGTACAAATACGCCTGGCATAAATACGGTTACGAAGAAGAAGAAGAACAGAAAAGAGGCTCGAGCTTACCTTGGCTGCTCGCAGTCGGTGTACTCGGCGGCGGGGGGGGTGGGTGGGTTGCACAGGGGCGCAATCGGCGGTTCGGACAGAGAGCTGCTGCTGCTGCTGCTGCTGCTCCGCGCTCGACGTTCCGGGCGGCAATAGCTGTGCTGCGCCGTGTGCCAGCCCCGCCGAGGCCGCGCGAGTTCCACCTACGCGCGTCGCTGGCGGGGGTGAGCCCGAGTGTACCGACGCCGAGCCTGAGCCGCCCTCCTCCTCCTCCTTCTCCTACCCTCGCTGGCTCTGACGCCAGTAGCCCATTCTGCAGCCCGGCGCTGACGCGCGCAGCCAACGCGTGCTGCGATGCAGCCCCCCCCCGGCCATTCACGCGCGCGTCCCTCCTTTCCCCCGGCGGCTTTCTCTCATTCATTTTTCGCCGGGTTCGCGTGTCGATGCATGTCGACACCCGTCAGCCCGGGCTTTTTCGTCGAAAATAGAAAACCGCGAGCGGACGGATTTTGATTTTGGCGATGCCCAGCGAATGCATTCGAGCTTCGTCGTTGTGTTTGATTATTCGACCTTTTGACGTTGATTCGTTGTGGGTCGTGAGTGAAGGTACATAAATACGAATGGGTTTGAAAAGAATCTTGGAGAGCCAAAATCCGTCAGAAGCGCCAAACCAAGTTGAATTGTGTATTTTCATGTTGCTATTGCGTTTAGACGTAACGAGCTTCTTTTCCTCTCGCTCGGAGTATTTCCGCTTGACGTCCCAGGTCGTTTCCACCTGCCTAATACAATATTGCGAGCATTTCCATTTCAACTGACAAAGTCGAGCCGGTGAAACGTGTTGCGCATCTTGAGAATATTCAGTTGTAATTAATTTTTCGCTCCCGAAGGATTTCGACCCTCTGTAGGATCGTCGTTCAAAAACCTATTTGAGAATACAATTCACATTAAATCATCGAAATATCGTATGGTATTCAAATGAATGTTCAACAATATTACGGTGCGAATCTCACTGTAACTCACTCGGCAATTCATCCACCCGTTCACAGGGAAATTCAACTTGCACACAGTGAATACGCATTCACTGTGTGCGGATCTCAAGAGAATAGCTGACGCGAGGCATTGGCGCGACATGACGCTTCCGCGAAGTCCTTTGAATGGCTCGTGGCGCTCGTGAGCATCGACAGACTCGATGCTCACTCGCGTATCGGATCGGCGATTTACATGATTTTCAATCTCGATATTTGACGTTGATCGTTTGGTGCTCAGTATTCTATTTGCAATGGGATAGAAAAGCTGAAAGAAACGACATGACCGAAAATGAGAAGGATTGACTGAACAGTTTCGGAAATGAACGAGACGGCTTTTTTCTTACGCGGGTGCCAAGTTTCGATTGAGGAAAAGAGCGGAAGTTAAAAACGGCCGGAAACAAACACGCGTGGTCAACTGTGAAGTACTCAGATGAAAATGCTGCGAGGGAAAACGTAAGTAAGATAAGTAAGTAAGGTAGACAGTAAAAGAGATGGAGAAGAAGGCTTAGGGGTGAGCTAGTAAGTACGCGATGAATCCTCTTACGTGTACTAGCTTCATTTTCTTTTCCATGGATATTTATAGTCGACTGAGAAGTTGGCGTAGACCCTTAGGATCGATCGTAAGGCATGTTACAAAAATATCTGCTATTTTATAGATTGTTGGAAATTCAATTTTGAAAGACAAACCAGTTGAATTGTAGAAGTAGAACCCTATAAGGATACAGTGACTGCAGAGGTAATAATAACAGATGATAAGTTTTCTCGTTAAACTCATCCAACCTCGGCATCGTCCACCAAGCGCACTCTTAACGTGGGTCACGTTGCGTTTCATATCTAACTTTTTAATTGAAAAAAAAACTGAAAAATAATAGCTTTCCAATATATACTTTTTTTCTTACTCGTCGTATAAAACAAGACGTTCATGTAGATATATCTCTGACAGCATTCTCTGATCTCCTCCTTCTCCTTCTCGCTACGAATTTTCAATTACGTTATTTCGCGTGAATACATATTGGACGGCTGACTCGAGCCGAAACTTTACTACTTGCTCTCTACTACCGAAGCCGCGTCGAGCTGTGATTTTCCCCAGAATTGCAATGCCTCGATACTCAATAACCTTCGTTCCCGAGGGGCTTCTCAGTCAAATACTCCCACGGAGTTCTCATGGAGTACTGCGGGCTTATGAATGAATAATACTCTTTATTCTTGTCAGAATTAACCAAGAGCTATTCCTCAGATTAAGACGCTGGATCAAAACACAATAATAATTGTTTACGAGATGAAAGCTTAATCGCAATCGAATTAAGTACGATGGAGTACTGGAAAACGATGGGAGTACCGTCGAAATTTGGGGGGAGTACTGGAGACCCTCATTCTTTCCTAAACATTGGAACTCATCAATCCTTTCATATTGAATAGGCTGAACATTTTTCTACGGGAGAAGTTCAACGGAACGGAAAAATGGCACGAACGCGATAAAAAGCAATGCGATATAACTGAATTCAATGAAACCTCGCACTCAGACTAGTTCAACAAAAGTTACAGTTGAACCATGTCGAGTCCCCAGGTCTAAAGTACGAGAAAAATCTCGAAAAATAACGCGACTGTCCTGGGAATTTATCAAAGTAACGTACAGTTAGGAGCCTCCCAAGCTCAGAGTCTTCGGTAATTCACCGGAAGTAACTCTGTGGAGCTATCCAGCCGAACTTTTCAAGTGCGCGCGGAGGTACAAGTACACCTCGCAAACGAGACACCGTGGAATACGAAGGGAGCCGTTTCGGCTTATATATACGTATATACACGTATACGGCTCGAGTGTAGCGCCGACCGGAGAGAGTCATCGACTCCGTGGCTGAATGGAGCCGAGGGGCAGGAGGAGAAAAAGGCCGGAACGTGAGCGACTGCGAGTGACGAGGCACTTGAGGGGCTCGCCCGAGCGGAATTCAGCTCTATACCGTCGCCCACACACACACACACCTTGTCTCCGTTCCAGCAGCAGCAGCAGCTCTTTCTTGGCCGATGCAAGACTTCGCGAAGGACCGAAAGATTTTTCCCCACTTTTCGCTTGAATCTTTTCCCTCGGGAATTTCCTCCCCGATCAATGTATTTATATACATACACCAGAACAAAGTGCAGTTTGTGTGCGGGCGCGCGCGTTATTTGTCTAGCGGCGTTCGTGGGATTCGCGCTGCGGTCGACGAGAGTTCGAGCGCCTCCTGAACGTCGGGCTGAACAAACGTTTTATATTTACCCGGGTGCGGTTGTGTATATACACACCAAAACCAATTTATCCAGCCCGTGCAGTTCTCGGCTCTCGTTCAGCGACGATCGAATGTTTCAACGAGTTCAGGTATATATGTATATATAAAGGATCGGGTGGTATTTCTGGCTGTACGCGGCGCTGTGGTATACTCGATGTTATTCAACTGCATAACACACAATATGCGCTACGTAACTCTGCATCTCTCACATTTCAATCTGATTTCTCCTGAAGGATCAAATAGATGATCTGATCAAAGGATTGTTCTCCGAATTGCTCACAGCCAGAGCTCGCTGTGACGCAGTTGCCGATGAAATTCAAGTGTAGATATTCACCAAGTCAGTTCGACAGTGTGAAAAACCTAGCCACTGTATTGCTACGGAAACGACAGCAGTCCGGTGTAAATGTGCGCATCCAAAGAGATCACTCCGAATTCACGACACGCAATGCAATGATCGATATTCGAGTATGGCGAGCTCGGGGTGAATATTAACCGCAAAGCATGAGTGAAATATCCGCGGCGCCGAGGGGGGCTTCTCACGGTATATACTCCTTTTATTCGTTTAGCACTGCATTCGGCGTTTTCACATGAACTTATCGAGCACTTCAACACACACACGATCAAGAGCAATTTTACTCGTCGAGATCAAATTCGTCGAGTAGAAGCTTCTGGGTCGAAGAACCTTTCGCGTCTTAAACGCCCTCCCCTCCTGTATATTCATTCTCGAATGAAATGAGCATTCTCCACGAGGTAACAACCCTGTATCGTCGTCGTCGACTCGTCTATATGGTCTGCCGGTATCGCTAGTAAAAATCTTGGCTGTATGCGAGGCAGCCGGATAATTCGAAGCGCGGCACGTGCGCCAGTTCGATTGGGCCATTCGAGCTGCCGAGATAGAGAGAGAGAGCGAGAGAGATAAAGGCGATATCGGAATTGCCGGTATATATACACGGGCGGCGCAGCGGCGGCAAAAGTAATAGAGGCGGTCCACGACAGGTAGCGAGTATTATGTTCGCGTAAATGGGCCGGCGAATCGCCTGAATAACTGCTTGCAATGCGCGCACTCATTGATTTACAACTCCGCCCTTTGGATTTTGCCCGGTCGTAAATCGAGCCTGTAATGGGCGCGCGAACATTGAAATGCGGCATATAGCCGTACTTACGCATGAGAATCAATTGGTACATTATTTTTGTGGAATATTTTAACCGCTCGATTGGTTTTCGTTTTCTTCGAGCAAAGATAATCCACTTTATATGGGGTATGTATACGAGAGTGTTTGAGGGCAGTTGTATGCAGCTGGTATGTACTTTCATATTAATATATCGAAGCCGCGTTTCGTCAAATGAAACTAAAAAATTATAAGTCGGTAAATTATTACTCTCGTTGTTTACAGTAGCAGCATCGATGATTCGGGTGTACTGTAAACCGGGTTATATTTTCCAGCGTTCGTACGGACGGGAACAAAGTCGGCTGTTCGCCGACACGTGTGTCGAGCTCACATGAGGACGAGAGGAACGCGTGAGATGAGGACACGTGGGATGGGTTTCCTGGGCTCAATAGTTATATACCCTCGGCTCACCCTTAGTTTGTTGAACTCTCTGTGTGAATTAATACGAGGGGCAATGTACTTTATTGCCTGAATTCATTTATATCACGACGACTCGTGGCATAAAAATAGAACTAATCAATAGTATATTGCAACCTCACGTAAAAATAAATTTGGTCTGCTGAAAAAATTGCAGGATGGTTGGAGACTTTGATTGATGTTGCGAGATCAAATAGTGTTATAGAACTTTATCTATATATATTGATTAATTATATCTGTCTGATCTATCCTAGAATATCATGAAGCTCGTAAAGGACATTTTTTAAGAAATTTGGAAAAATGACGTCATTGGCTGAATAAAATCATTGTACATCTTTCGAGCAGGAAAAAAATATATATATAATATATATTCTCTTGGAAATGTTTCTCATACGGACTTTCATGATTATCGCAAACAGATCTGTAAGCGTTATTGAAAAAAAGTCTAAAAAGTTTTCTAAAATGTTAATAGTAACATTTCAGCTATTAGAATCATTGTTTGGTCTTGTAAGTATATATTGCGATGCCGAATACCTTCCGGGTAACGAAAAATCACGAGGGAAAAATTTGAACGACAGGGTTGATAAACTACGATTTATATAATGCTTCTTCTCTTTACAGAATTGTTCAGCCTCAGCATCGATTTCGTATTATGGAATCTGGTTATATAATGTAAGGATGAGAAGGCCATTAATAACTTGTCCAAGAAAGGCCACGAAACAGAACGAGATAAATCGTTTGATTAGATGCGTGTAATTTTATTCGGCAACGGTTATCTCGCAACCATCTTGAAATTATAATGATCATCTATAGAATAAGCTCGAAAAAAGTTGAGCCGCTTGGTTTTCACGTACGTTTCGGGGATCGCAGGTACGCGAAGTTTTTGTCTATCCAATCGCGGTAATCGGCAACGTATACGTAGACTCCTGCCGGTTGCTCGTGGTTGCTGCATCTGGCCCAAGATACAATGCCGACCTGGATGTCGTCGACGACGATCGGACCTCCGGCGTCGCCCTGGCAACACCGGCTGCTGTTCTCGATGGCGCACATCCGTTTGTTCGTGCTCATCCACGTGCCCGATTCGACGTCCCCGTGTGTTTTGGAGCAGCTGCGACTGTCGATGACGCGCAGGGAGGCTCTGCTGAGCTCCGGGGCCGACGCGCCTCCCTGGGTCTGGGCTCCCCAACCAGCGACTTGTAAAGATTTACCCGGGGCGACTGAGTAATTTTTTTGCGGCAGCTGGATCTTGGCCACGTTTCCGTATGACGCGATGACTGGCGACACTTCTATGAGGGCCAAGTCGTTCAGGAGCAGCTTATGAACCGCTGTGTAGTCTTCGTGGATCCGCGCCGCGGTGACATCGTGCAACGAGCCTCCGGAGTCGGTTCTCGAACTGCCTACTCGCACGCTGAACGACTTGAGCGGATGGCCGGAAATGCAGTGAGCCGCCGTCAGGATTATAGTCTCGAATATGATGCTCCCACCACAGTGGTGCCTGCCATCTTTCTGTATCGAGACTAGCCATCGGTGATTTTTGATGTCGCTCAACTGGCCGGCGATTATGGGCTTGCCTGAAATCGTGTAACGGCTTGTGTTATATCCGAGGAATCAAAGAAAGACTGAAGGGAACTGCGAATTTTATGGGTACTTGATGAACGAGATATATCTTACCCAAAACTTGGCCCAGTAATAACGAGGCGAGAACTGGCAATATCATGTTTGACGACCTGTTCAACAATTCGATGCTTACTGGAGATATCACGTAAGGCTTACATCGCGACGAACGGTTTGATCTATTATTAGATCGATCTGATGTTTTCACAAGTGCTGCAAGCTTCAGATTCACCTGTAGAAGAACTGATTACGATGAGCAATCTGAATATATTCGAGAGTGTACGATTGTACGATTTATACTCAATCTCACATCGAAAACAGTACGTTTCTAGGTCATAATATGAAAATTCATGTATTCCTTCAAATTTCATCTACACTATAGCCACATTATTCAACTGTTTACATTGTTATCAATATCAAATCGAATATTTCTGGTATCGTATAATACATAAGAGTCATCGTATGTATCATACTATGTCATCATCAGTCTCATGAAATTTATATTGTGGCGTTGAACCAAAAGACGAATTCTAGCCACGTGTGAGGTTTGCACACGGTAATCAGACGAGCGTAGAAATCATCTTTTCTCCTAGTATCGAAAAATACCAATTTTATCATGAGTGTAGAAAATTTGCGTTAGAAACGTGTTGGACACATGTCGTGTTCTGCTATTATAGTGTTGAATCATAGCCGTTCGGGGTCGAGATCGCAAACAGTTCTTTTCATTCCAGCGCTAGCAAAGTGCCAACTTTGCGTCCAGGCATTTGCAAAGACTTTTCTCCCACGGGGTACGAAGAATAGTATATGCACCTCGCTCATCTAGGCTGTTTCGTCACGCGCAAACTTGCAATCCTCGCTCGGGTGCATTATATACTATTTCAATTCTTAAAATCCGAGGTCTGGAAAATACTGGTTCTGCGAGAATGACCCATGTATGGCACCACACAAGAGTCGAAAAAGAAAGAAGAATTATGATTTCATTACTATTCCGTTCACACATCGCATCGATATCCCAAAGATGAAACAAAAATCAGTATAGTCAGTCTTATAGGAACTATTTCACGAGGTAAGAGAGATGAAATCTCGGTTCAAACGGTGCATCACATCAAAACGGTTTAATTACTCTGGTATCGCGGCCGCGATACACCTGCGCTTTTCATGTGTAACGCACGCGTGCGCAAGCTCTTACGCGAGCGTCAAAGTTCGCGTACGCGCGGCTCGGCAATATCCGTCGCAAAGCGAAACGCACTCGCGTCGTCCAAGGGAAAACGCGGCCGCTCTGCAAACTCGCTCCGCGAAGTCCTTCCTTTGTCGCGCGTGAATCAAACCCGGCCCACTTTCGCTCGGCTGTGCTCGACGTGGTGGACGTGTCGAGCCGGCTTTGCTGGGCGTGGTCGAGCTCGCGAGTACTCATATATACACATAGCAGGTTCCGCTGGCGGAGTAGATCGACTCTCTTCCTCCCGCCCCCCGAGGAAAGTTTGCCCCCCGCAACTCGGCTTTATACCAACAGCACCGCGGATTGTCACGGGTGTTTACACGTCCGGCCCGAGCTGCGTTCTCGCGGAAATCCAATGATTGGCTCGCTCGTACATATATATATATATACACACTCGAGCTGCTCAGCGGCGGATGGACTTTCGTTAAACTGGGTTTGAATGCCGTGAGCTGAATCGCCCCGAGGCTTCTCCTTCGCTGCTGGGTATCCGAGACGCGGAGGAAAATTTCGCGGAGCGAATGAGAATTGAATTCAAATTTGAATCGAATCCTCCGTCTCTACAGAATTACAAAAGTACTAACCTCAGCTGTGCGCTACAAGACTGTTACCACGCGACAAAAAGTGACAATTCGGCTAATATAACTTCGAAGATGGTAGAATTCATGTTCCGAGTCATCAGGTTCCCCACGGCTTCGCCGTGGACTATCACGTTTCGCACAGCGAGGTCGAGTTGTTCCTCTAACCCGACGATATATATACGCTCGAACCATATAGGGATACTCATTGCCAACTCATATATACATATCGATAAGAGATTAGGGAAATCAGAAGCACGAGGATTGGGTTTAAATTAGATGTAGATTCGAGTTGGCAAATAGTTGGCCATATGAAGCCGGATGATAAATTGAGCCTCGGCATATCCGCGCGCGCGCCCGCAAGCGGGTCTTATCAATGCGTGGGCGTCCAAGCCCTCGCCCCCCTATACGACACTTGATTTCATCGAGCCGCTGTTCCCGAGCTGTTCATCGTGGGCGCGCCCTTTTCCGCGCGTTTCCCCCGGAACGGCAAGAATCCTGCAACCGACGCGTAATATCCGCTCTATAGTACCTGGCTCGTCTCGACCTATTGAATTCCCCCCCGACGCGGGGAAGTAAAGCTACTTTTGAATCGTATAGCCGCAACGGCGCACCTATATGATATTCGACTCTGCAAAAGCTCTGGAAAATAAAAACCAACTCGACGTGTGGGGACGGGCTTGTAACGATTCCGAAACATCTCGCGAGCGTGCAGTGGGTCGGTGGATTGAGAAATTCAAGTTGCCGTGGGCCGGAAATTCAAGCCCCGGGCTAAGCTAGAGCGCGTGGCGCTGGTCGGCCGGCAAATTGACTCGTTCCACTGGGAAAAAGACGCTTGGGTGCATCGCTTCATTTCCCCACCGTCTCTTGTTCGTCCCGGCTTCCTCCCAACCATACATACAGATAGATTGATAGATATTCATTCGTTTCAGCGATATCCCGATCGAGTGGAAAGGTGCGCTGCGCTGCAGGCTTCTGCAATACGCTCGAGATTGCGTGGTTCCTGCTACGGAGGGGCCAAGCTGTATTTACGCGACGAACGAGTGTCTTATCTGCCGCCGAGAGATTGACTCGGTGCCCCCGCGCGTTTCTTCTCTATGTATATATGTTTTATTCAACTCGCGCAAACTCGATCCTGCCGGAGCTTTTACGCGCACGTGCTTCTTTATAGCCGCGCCATTCCAATCGATTCGAAGCGATTTATATATTATATATATATATTCTTGGCGGTGCGCCTTCTGAGCGAGGGCCCATTCGATCGAGAATCTCGCTCTGCGTGTAGGATTCGCTCGTCGCGCCTCTCGAACTCGCTAACTTCCTCGTTTTTTTTTTCTCGTCGAGTTTGTTGCAGCTTCTATACAGGAGCACGGGCGTGAGCAAAGACCCGAGAGAGAGGAAAATATCAACGACGTGCGATTGACGCGAGAGAAGCGGAGTAAAAGAATCGTTTGACAACCATATTGACAGATCAAAACTTCTTCGAAAGATCAGCACTGATAATGAAACTTGCGAGAGAGATTCATACCAAGAGGGTAACATGAACCATCATCGAGACCCGAGTCGTCCCCGTCAGCTGTTGTCTCAATTCACGTTAGATCGTGAATGCGTCGAAAGTCGATTTGGTTCGTATCGTATATCATAGCAATTGCCGCGAATACTTTCATTTTTGCAGATTGAATCGGTGAAACTGATTTGTTGTGAGCAATATTCTTCATTTTGCGTATGACCTGTGTTACTTCTTACGTATGACACCCCCCTCCCCCCCCCCAAGCAATGCTAATGACGCATGTCTTTTTTAATTTGTCAATTAGTGGTTAATTGATTCATCCGCTATATGCGTCTACTTGGAACAGATCGCCGAGTCAAATAAATTTAATCACGTTGGAGAACTTGCAAGGGTTGAATTCATCCTTTTACCGCGAATGAATTTTCCCCATCCGCTCAAAGTCCAAACACTCGAAGCTTCCAGTTACAGCTATCGAAAAGAGTCGTCGTCGTCGTCGACACCATCGTTCGATTCGAGGTTCAATCGAGCCAATTAAAAAGCGAATTCAGCGTCCCACAGCACCGACAGTCCATTTTCCCGGGGCGTTCGACTATTAAAATTGTGAAGAAAAAAGAAAATACCTGTACAGCGACTCTCTCGTTTCGACGCGCGTATCGCCGCAAAGCCGCGGAGCGCAGTGACGCGAATCCCCTCCCCGCGGGGGGTTAGGTGACTACTCGTTACGCGGCGGTAATTCCGCGCTACACCAGATCGATATATATGCTATATCGAGCTCGGCGGGAGCGAGGCTCACTCGAGCGTAATTGTATTATCGCGTCTCGCGTGTGCGTATATAGATATATATATATGGGCGAGCTGAAAAAAAATAAGAAAATCGACGCGCGTGGGTGGAATTTAACTCGCTCGCGCCGCGGCCGAAGTGCCAATCATCGGAGCCGACATCGAAAACCTCGTCTATGCACACACACACATACATACACGTATGTATACACACGTATATACCCTGGTCGGTTTTACCGAGCGGCTCCGGATTAGCGCTAGAGCGCCGAGGTTGATTTCTCTTTGGATAACGCGTGGGCCGAGCGAGGCTTGATTTTATCGGGACTTGCGCACGTTGCATATCGCGGGCGCCAGTTTAGACTCGAACTCCACACGACGGGGCTGAACTCGCGCTTCCCCCGGAATAGAGAGAGAGAGAGAGAGAGAGGGATGTAATTTTCTCGGGCAGCGGCGGCGGTGGTGGTTCGCTCGGCGCGTGAATCCCACGGTCGCTTCCGGGTCACGCTGGAACTAGGGAAAATCAAGCCCGAGAAAGTTTTCCCTCGCGCCTAACGACTCCGGTGGCGGGCTCGTAACAAACGCCCGGCTCTTTTTCTTCCCTCTTCATCCGTTGTCGAGCTTGATGGCTTCATACACGCTCCACGTGGCTCTATACGAGCTCACCTGTCTCTCTCTGTTTCGATCTCTGTATAGGGGAGATGGTCCTCCCTCATGCGCGCGTGTATCAAATTGATATGGATGCACTCGATTCATCTGGTCAATGATGAGACACGGTACGAGGCTTCACTCTGATTCCAACCGAATCGATACGATTGTTGCGAGCGACTTTTTTCCATATTCGTCGGTCGATTCGTATAGAACGCGAGATAACAATTTCGCACGCTCGTATGTATTCGAATGCATGGCAGCTATTTTTTTTTCTCCCGTATAGCGTAAAACTGGTTATCGGAAGGAGTGAAATGTGATTTTCGAATCTGACGCGGTCCTCGCTCGATTTTATAATCGAGGTGAAGCGATAAAAAACGCGCGAGCTGCACCTATTGGGTCGAGCGTGATCTTCTTATTGGAAAATACATAAGCTCGTTGATCTCGAGGGAGAAATTCAGCCGCTTTGATGGATGTGACGGAAGTGCGGGTGTCACGACTGCAGGTGGGCTTGCTTTGACGATTAAGTTTCGCTTCCGGTGAACCGCTCTGAGAACAGCCAACCATGGATCGTAGTTGATTCCTTTGATGGGGGCTGCTGCTCCTCGCTGGCGTCGGCTGGGTACGCGTTAGAGAGATGCTTCTCGAACGATCCCATTATATGGTGTGCAAGTGTGTAACGCGGAGATTTCATCTGTTTTATCGTGCCATTTCAGTCAACGAGCACCGTTACGCTTTTTCATCCTCGGCGCTTCGGTGTTTTGATAGGTTTTTAATACACCTCTCGACGAGGGGTTATTATTTACAGTTCGAAAAATTCAGTATGGTCGTAGGAAATCCAAGACCGGGAAATCCTGGGAAAGTCTCGTTGAATTTTTAAAATCAAAAGCTCGTAGAAAGCCTGATTCACCCAAGGTTGCAGTGACGGGTGCTTTTCAAGAGTCCATGCTTTCAGGTATATCTCGTGTTATTGCATTCTAGTTAACAAACGAGCTAGTTGGTTCGTGCAGTATCCGACAAAAGGCGAAGCTCGCGAAGTTTTTACTGTGAATAAAAGCCAACAACTCGGTGGGTCTTCAGGAATAAAGAAGAAAGTTATGACTTTTTTTTCTTTCTCGCTAAAATCGATGCTTCCCCTCGAGCAGACGTGCCCGGGCTTTTTTCAGATATGAACTCGAGCCGACTCGAGTATCTTCGTTAGATATTATAAAATAGTATTTTCACTCGAAATTCAACTATTATACGATCCGAAGACGCGTCATTTATCTCCGAACTCTTTTCCTCGGCAAATATCAAACGCATGATGCTCGTGAGCATTGATCCCCCGAAACACTTGGCCGGACGAGGACAGGTCGGCGGCGAGGCAACGGCAACTTCTTCTGTCTTCCTCGAGCGATTTATCTCTCGGCTGCACCCACGCGGCGCCCGAAAAATAGGTCAACCCTGCCTCCCACGAGCGGGATGCACAGTGCGCATATTCGCGCCCACGCTCCTCCTGCCCGGGCAGTGTATTGTGCTTCCAGCAACGGAGAATAAAATACACGCGCTCCCGTGACTCCGGACCCGATTGTGGCCGAAGATGGATTGGCTTTGTTATACGTGCCGCGTTATAAAGCTCCACAACTTTTACTGGGGGGTAGTGAATGAGCAGTACTCGGGGAGTCGTTTCGTAATAAACGTTTAGATACAATCTGTCAAATAATGTGAGCTTTTGCTTGAAAATTGAGATATTGGTTGATCAATGACTCGGATGAACGTTTGTGCGTCGGATAGTATACTCGTATTAGACTTGTCGTTATAACTCATTCTGATTCGAGCAGAGAGTGGAATTGTTAGCATACCAACTGCGTTTCACATAGTTGCACAATAATATCAGAACGCAGCACTGAGACAAGCTTGTTATCAAAACTAATGTATTGAATGTTGCCTAAGAGTAAATATGTAGTATAGTAACATTTCCTGGCATTTAGATTATTACTGCGTCATACCTCCTACGAGCATTTTTCGATTATAATCTAAAGTTACCTCATCTGTAAACAAAAAAACATGTCAATATTATATTTTCAGTATCGACACAAAAAAAAAACACAAGAAAATTTCAATTTCCCATTAACTTGGAATCTTTATTTTTCTCGACGCCCGGGTGAGTTGCCTATAACCAGTGTATAAATATAGAACGTCGTCTAGAAAATTTCTCATACGAAAGACTTGAATTTTTTTCAAGAATTATAAAGATTAATCTCTAAAAGCATGATATTAGAAGAATTATAGACTCGGTTAACTGTCAACTTGTGTTACAGTCGCAAATACATTAAACGACGGGAAAATTCGAAATATGGAATAATGATTATAATTTACTATGAAATGTTTTGAGATTTATGTGGAAATGCAGTAGGTCGATTTTCATTACGCGTTTGCATTTAAATTTATTTTAGTAATCCCCGCAGAGAACTTATGATAAATCTTTCCTGTGTGTGTAGGTGGATGCGTTTGTGTGGGCGTATATCGATCATTTTCGTGAAAACAGTATTAATTAATGTCGAAAATGGAAATATCAAATTCATTATGTTGGTATTTTTATCTCCGTTATGATTTTTAGTACCAACAAAAGCTAGAACCACTTACGGCTCTTCGAAATCTTCTTAATTTTTCTCCCAGTCATTTCCTGTTTTTATGATTTTTTAACGAACGCGGTAATGCATGTACCACGAATATAAGTTTAAAATATATTTTTTTAAACCTAATGAATTCGTTTGATAGAACGAAAAAAATAGGTACTATACCTTCTTATGATTCAATCAGATTTACCAAGAAAAAAATTTCACTACCGCACTCAGTCAGGAACGGGTCATAACTTGAAGGATAATCAAACTCAGAAGTTTAATACGAGTTCAAATGTAATTTTACCGTGAGTAAAATCCTTGATACAACTATGGATATGGTTGTTTACGTTACATACGAAAACATCTTTTGCAGCTCAGCTAATCTCTGAATACGTTTAACTGATTTACCTAAACTTTGGGAATGACTGTTTTGTGCTATTTTGACTTCTCATGTGCTATTAATTCGATTACGATGAAATTTCGTAGCAGCTCATCAGTTTGCTATGACTAATGTACCAATTTCATAGATGTTTGGTTTTCTGGGAATCCCTATAAAAGAAATAACTCAAGGAATATCCTGACGAAACATACTGCCAATCCATTTGTTATCTATTATTTTTCTCGATAATTATCAGTAACCATGTTTCTCGAGACTATTTCGAATCGCGATTGGGAATACTCTTTCAACTGCGCTAACAAACTGCTTTCTCGAAGAGACAAGAGTAATAAAACTCGGTGTAGTTTTGGCGGATTAGCCTAAGTTTAATCCGGACCGAAGGTTGTATTTAATAGCACGCTTTTCTATGATTCGCTATACGCACTAAACTTTCCCCGCTAAAGCTCTTCCACTTTCATCTGGGAATTGCAAATGAGTGCCTTGCATATTCCTATATATACGCTTCTCCTCTTCCAATGACAATCCTCCCACCAGTTGACTTTTATTGAGGTTATGAAACCGAATATCCTCAATGAATAAAATAATACACTCAGCGTTCTAATTCGAAGGTCGTGGCACAATGAAAATTTATTAGAATGAGTCTCGATTGGATTATTCAAATGTGAAATTCAAAGGTAGAATCTTTAATTCCTAGAAAAATCCTATCTCATCAACTTGAACTTGTATACAGAACATCATTGACGCACACACACACACACACAGAACATTTTGAAAAACTCCATTTTCGAACTTGGTGACCTTCAAAATAATCAAAGGAGTAGGAAAATGAGGTACCACCACGAAACTTTTTTTTTTTGAAAACGCAAAACTTTGAACCAGCGACTTATTAGTGAACCCAAAAAATTAGTTCTAGATTTCGGAAATCATATAATCTAAAACCAGAGTCACAGTCGACTATAGCTATATAATCCAATTTCAACTTACTAGCTTTTTATTTCCTTTTGGAGTAATGATACGTTCAAGCTTCAAATATTAAAGAGCAAATCTGCAAATAGTGGAATTTCATTGGGGGTACGATAATGAGTACTTCTGTATTTTATCGGTTCACTCGCGTTACGTGTACTGGAAGAACTCGTAAACTTTATGAGCTAGCCAAACGAGACCATAGTACAGGATGATTGGAATATGCTTCCTGGTTGAAATGATACTTTTTGCACGCCCTCGTATAGAGGACGAATTTCTTTGCACAATGCCAACTCTCACACACTCATAAATAAGTTGAAATGTATGCGCAAAGTGAAAAAAAAAACATATGCGTCAAGTTGCAGTCATCGTGGAAACTCGGGACGACCAGGCATGCCACAAAGACAACTTCACTCATGCTTCCCGAACTTTACTCTCAGAAATTCGCTGTTCAAATACAAACTCTGCGTATGGAGTGCCCAACAAATTATATGCAACTTGGGCAAAATTTCTTATTATTCTGTCATCGAAATAATGTATGTCATGTATCATTTTGATCACAATGCACTCAGAAAAGTTGAAAATATAGTACTTATTATCTCACAAAGGCGTTCAGTTATCTTTCTGTGGTAATCCACCTAATTTTCGATGCAATTGATATTATACGCATCTATAAATCCTCGACTTTCATGACACTTTTGCATTTCTGTCATGACTGATCTTCCTATAGAACTATCAATCATACAAGATTTCACACTTACAACGTAAGGATGCGATAGAATTTTAATCAATAAAGAATAAAAAATAATTTATTTACACATAGGAGTATTGGCTATGATAAATAAATTCATTATTGCTCTTTCGGATAGCCATATTTGGTAGCTTCGTCAAACATAGTTATAAAAGAGGCAAGGACTTCTTCTCCGTTGGGAATGATTTGGTCAGCAGGTAGGATGAAACCATAATTTCCGGTGTCTCTCATTTCGTACGTGAAAACGATGGGCAGTTTGAAATTGCTCTTCACCCAGTCCATGGAATTCCCACTTGCGTAGTATGCTGCAATTGATGCGATTGTCGTCAGTTACGAATAAAGTATGTCTTTCAAAATCATATTTTTTCACGGTGTCATGGTAAAACGATCTTACAAACTGTCTCGATGGCATTTCCAAGTGTGTATTTGGTCCCGTATTTCTCAGCAAGAGAATCTAGAGCTTTACGCCCTATGGCATACTAAAAAGGAAAGAAGAACAATAATCAAATTACGACGGGAGAAAGAAAAGAAGAAGAAGATAAATCCATCAGCGAAGTTGGCTCACGCTTTCGTCGTAGTTGTCGAGATGTTGAGTCGTGTGGCAGTAGGGGATGATGAGAAGCTGGGAGTAGCTGTGGAAGGCGATGTACGCGAACAAATCGTCGCTGACAGACTTGATATACTCGGACAAAGTTTTGGTTTCGATTTCCGAGAAAGCGCTCTTGCCGCCGTAGTCATCGGCGCACGGGTTGCTGCTTGCCCCGACGCCTGTTTAGAGCAAAAAAAAAGAACCAAGTCGTGAGCGGAAACTTCCTTAACGGAAAGTCCTAAAGTTGGGACGTGGGCAGGGCGTAACTTACTCATCCATTTGTAGCCCCAGTTGCGGTTCGCGTCCGTTCCCTTGCATAACAAATTGTTCTTCGACACTGTTTTACGCCACATTCGGTTCTGAAAGTCGATGCAAAACACACCTTAGACAATAGATTTCTATCTAAAACATTCAACTCACGAAACTCACTGTGGTGTGGGTGTAGACGTAACCGTCGGGATTGACAGACGGGAAGAAGTACCAGTCGTGGGCTTCGGCGAGCTTGCGAATTTGCGGCTCTTGGCTAGTTAGGAACTGGTTGATTAGGTAAGTGACGGTTGCCGGCGTGATCCATTCTCTGGCGTGAATTCCGCCCTCGATGAACACTCCGGGCTTCTTATTAGCTCCGAAGCTGAGCTTCACACCCTTGATCTCGCGGCCCTGGTAGCTCTTGCCCCCGACCACGACCTCGATCTTGTCGGGGTATTGTTTGGCCAAGGACTCCAGGTAGTCGTTGATCTCGTCCAAGGTGTGATATCTAGTCCAGCCGAAACGCGCCGACGCGCGAGTCATTGGGTTCTCCTGGTCAATCAGACGTTGCACATTGTCCACGAAAGGCTCGTACCCGATGCCCGTCGAGTTCATCAGTTCGGTGAACTCGCTCAGCTGGCCGGGGGCGACCATCAGGTCAGTGGATCGGTCAACAACGGTCGGTCCACGCCAGTATGAATACTGAAAATTAATCATGGTACAAGATTCGATTGGATTACAAAACTTGTGAACGCGTTCATTCGATGTCATTCCAATCGACTAATGTTTCATAAACATTTCACTTACGATTTAATTTTCATCCGTACGCGATATTTTTCTAAATACCAAACTTATCGACAAAAATAACATACTCTCTGACTAGGTTTTCGAATCTGCGAGTATTGAACAAACGCATATACTACGTAGTAATTTTTTTTTCAACTTACACCTTCGTGGGAGTTTTCCAGTTGTTGGAGGATGCTCAAGTGTTCTGCGGATTTCGGGGTAATCCTAAATACCTTGTAGTTTTGGAAGGTGGCCTTTTCGGCCGTGGCGAAAGCCACGAGGGCAATGAGGAAGATGTTGCGTAACATCATGTCTCTAAAACGAAAACTACACTCGTAAATCTTTTGGAAAAAATGATAATAGAAAAATGTCATTCCAGTTCAGCTGGCTCGAACAGAATATTTTCGTATCACTCGTCGAGATATTTTGTCCGTAAAATCGGGAAGCCACACATCGGGTACTCTAATTAATTTTATTCGATTTTCATGGAGTTTAAAAAAATGTATAAAATTTAATTAGTCACTTATTAGATACCGTTATAGAATCAATCGCACTGAAATCAAATCAAATCAAAAGAACTGATAAGTCCACTGCTGTTCGCTAAATTAATTATAAGTGATTTTTCCTTCCATAATCAGATCAATCATAAACAACGTTGAATAAATGATAACAAGATGTGAATTGATTTCGCGTGCGTGTCTATCGGAGCGTGTCAAAAGACGACATTCGACTGACTCTTTATCCGGGGCGTGGGCCCAAGTCAATCCCTTTTTCAGGTAGGAATTTTCACCATCAGGGAAATACATGGCAGGTCCGAGCCACGTGGACCCTATTTTATAGGCCCACAGCGTGTCAAGTGACCAAAAGGACGAGAAAAGTCGAGGGACTCATCTCGCGCTTATCCATTTTTATGACCCCGAGAAATATGGTGGACGAATGCACACGGTAATCCGCAAACTATCCTTCGAAAATCTTGAATTACGGTTTGCTAATTCGGGACGTCATAAATTTTGGCATTTTCCGGCTAGCTGACATCCCTTTTTTATTCGTTTATTATTTGCGAAACGCAGCGCTTGCTGCCCGGATATACCCTCGTCGCACTTCCGCGTTTGTAACGGCCATTGGGAGTTCATTTATTTTGAGGATTCAATCGTACTCCAACTGCATGTTCAATTCTAATGTCACTGTGTTACACGCGAGCGATGATATGAAAATTCAATACAGGAAAATACGAGAAAACTTAATTGACTCTACACACGTTATCGAACTTTCAAAAGATTTTACTTCGTAATTATTTCGATCTAATAACTAAATTATTATGTTCAATTACATTATTTGAATGAGCTAGAAACGCCTGGATTCACCGAGTTCAAAAAATTGAGAAAGTATCACTCACCCTATGGCAGGTGTAGGAGATGAAGTTGTGAACCAGCAAATCTGTGCTACTTGTATTTATTGAATTTACTCCCACTCCAAGTTTATCCACACTCGTGGATTGGACAGTGGCATTCTTCTATTCTCATAATACTAATCATTGTATCATTATCTTTCGAGGAAAGATCACGATTGCTATCGAGCTGAGTGAATTGTGAAAATCAGTTAGATAAAAACGTAGTAGCTTCAAATAAGTTTATGTAATTATGTATGAATTGTGCTAGGTTTTGAACGTTTTGGAAGAAATGCATGTTGATTGGCAAGTATCCTTCGTGAATATCGTCAATCAACACTGAAAATATGAAATTTATGAAAGAAATAGCTTATCGTCGTTAAAACATAAAAGTAGGATAGGACGGTATGTTTAGCCAAGCTCTCACTCATGTTTCTATTTCATAAAAAGGCGTGTCAACAGTATTATGATTTGACAACAGCTAAATAATTATCTGCAACCGTTCACGAGGCATTCATGAGAGTTCGAAAATGTTGATGAAACAAATAAAAGTTTGATATTGTGCTGTGCACCCTCCATAATTCAAATATGTGTAAATTGTCGATCTTTGAGGGCCAATCCAGAGTGAAGTGGAAAACAGGAAAATTCACAAAATCCACCACATGTTTGTTTAATGTAACGTTTCACCAGTAAGGTTCACTGGCCTCACCAGGCCGCTTCCACTGCCGAACGTTATATTATATTTTCATTCAAAACTGCTTGATGAAGCCAGTGAACCTTACTGGCGAAACGTCGTATTAAATAAACATGTGGTGGATTTTGTGAATTTTCCCTTTTCCACTACACTCTGGATTGGCCCTCAAAGATTAACAATTTACACATATTTAAATAAAAGTTTGTATAACACTATTTCAAAAGTTAATGGGAATGGAAAGAAGAAGAGCAGGTCCAGATAAAATACAGCACTATCAGTTTGTTCACCTACTATTCAGTTCATTCACCTCAGCAGATGTACGTCACAGAGTGATAGCTCAGATAGCCAGATTGAGTGTGCCCTTGACTACGAACTCCGATGACACCAATATAGACAATGGGGCCATGAGTAAGGTAGTTGTACAAAAAAATTCCCTCGTCAAACTATCTGGTGTCCGTCGCAAGATGCTCAGGGTTTATTTTCTTCCATCATCTCTTCATAATGATGATACAAATGAAAATCAAGAAAGAAATTACGAGGGGATAATCGCAATAAAAGTATAAGTATCGCAATAAATGTAATACGAGTTATATGAATGCTACCAGTCAACAATGCACAGCAGATCCTTACATTACACCCAAGATATATTCGTAACGTCATATTTAATACTCTGTCGCTCCGCGAATTCATGTTATCGCCCGCACGTGCGACTTGCACATCGTTATCGACCTGCATCAAGCTGCTGACTCGCCGAGAACAGCCTATGCACATCCGCTCACGGATGTTTGTTCTTCGCGCAAATGAAACACCAACAAAGTACTTCAGGAAAATAAAAATCTCCCGATTGGAAATACGGAACGAGTGTCGTGGAGTAAATTCGGGGTTTCACCTACCCAAATTTCTCCCATACATGTCATCCCAATCCAATATATATACTCGGTAGCACAATTACGTGCATTTGAATTGGAACTTGACCTCGGGCTGCAAAATCTGAAGATTATAAAATCGTCTAGTTGCGTTTCCTATTATTATTTCATAACGAACCTGCGGGCGAGCTAAACGCGCAGTTTTGCATTTTGTGGCAATGGCACCGAGAACCCGGAGTGGGCGAAAATACCGGATAAATATAACCTTTTCCGAGACGAGGATCATATGATCGTTACTGCTGCGCATTAAGGAAAATAATGATGTATATACACAGGGAGCTGGTGTTTCTGCGCGTCAACGGTATGGCGACCACCTCAGCCTCCAATCGGGGCTTCGCCCGCAAGCTGCTCCAGCCCGTCGGACGGGCGCGCGGCCCTCCGACGTGCGTAGCTCTTTTGACGTCATTGAGATGCCAAAATGTAGGGAGTGGCGCCACGAAACTCCCAACGCGGAGTATCCGAATAATTAATACATTTCTCCACCACTTGAGTTGTTGCGCGTCAAATGTCTTCAGCTAATAATTGTTGGAAGAGAGAGTGTCTCGAGTTCGCTTATTAAAATACACTGTATTGAAGTACACTCGGATAGTCAATCGATTCAATAATGCTAGAATCGAACATTGATAATTAGTAAGTTGAACGCGGTAATTCATTTCGATGCTGTTGATTTCAAACTTTATTCAAAATTACTTTTTCTGCTGTTTTTTCGAAGAGGTTTACAGAAGTATAAATGAAATTTTACGTTTCTCGATGGTTTCGATCCCACCTTACAGCATTACAGTGGCTTGCAAAAAATCCTGTGGCTCTTTCGCCTATTGCAAAAAAATTTACGGCATTCGCGTTTTCATATTTCAACCGAATCTTTTCTCGTGAGCCCCGTGGAATTTTATCCGTGGTATATTATAGTCGCGAATTATTCAGGCAATTCTGATTCTCTATTTGCTTTCTCAAAGAGAAAGTTATTTTTTGTTAAAGGCACGAATTTCTACAGGTCACGAGAGGAGCTTGGTTTTCGTGAAAATCTGCTATTTTTAACAAGAAAAGAATATTATTCGAACGTAAAAATAAAAAATGTCAAAGTCAAATAAATTAACTGAAATGATACATTCATGTCAGACGAAAGGTTTTAAATATGAATTCTGCGGAATATGAGTCCTGGAGCTTTATGCTCTGTTTTATAATATAATATAATAAGACTGGATGAGAGAGCCATGCGGAGGAAAAAAATTAACTTCAAAATAGAGTGACGTTGCTTGTTTCTGTCCTTAACTCGAATGAAGTGTTGTTAGTTCTACAATAATGAAGTTACAATAAATGATGCTTGAATATACTATACGTTTTAAAAGAGTATTGGCATTTTTTTCATTTTCGAATGAATTAAAAACTCTGATTGTGTTTCTCTCGTGTTCTCTTTGTTGATCGTAATTATTCTGTGGTACTCCAGTTTCGTTCGTCTGTGTCACAATACACCACATGAAGATTTCTCTGTACTCTTGCGCCAGCCAGGAGTCGCATTTCGAAGAGTGAATTTCCCGTGCCGCTGTGCCACCGTTGCAATCAGGTCATTGCGCACTTACTCTACTTTGGTACGGGGAAGAAGTGGAAATAAAATTGAACTCGGAGAAATTATAGTACTCATATCGACATCTTGCGATGAAAGCTTTTGAACATTATGGAGAAAATTTAACTGCTACAAAGGTATTTTCTTTCGGTTTGATGATTGTTAGAGAATTATGAAAATTGATAAACGTATGTAGATGTAGAGTTTATCGTATTTTTCTCTATGCAATATTCTTGAATATTCTCTTATGAGATTTGTTGCGTTCAAATAAAACGCGTGGATTGTAGTTGTTGATACTTTATGTAAAAGTGCTAGACTGTTTATTCGTGCGATATATATCAAGGTATCGCAGATTTTATGTAACTTTCCGAACTTATACGGAATCCTTTGTGTCTCTCAATATCTCCTTTCCACTTTGAAAAAAATATTGTAAGAGGAGAATTTGAAAACATTCTATGATAGAACACGTCTCAGCGAGGAATAGTCTTCAGAAATCTCTATTATTCCGAGAGATATAGATTGAGAATTTTCAACCATTTGCGAGTTTATTATCCAATGAAACTCATGCAATACATTCAAATTGGGCACAAATTCTGGAATTCGACGGTGAAATTATAATAATTTTCGGTTTGATCGTGCGCGAGTTAATTGTTATATAATCCCGATGTACCCAAGCACGAGTCACGTCGGAAATGGCAATTTCAAGAGTTTTCGAGGAATGTCTGTTCAATTTTGATTTCAACATTAGATATCGTTATATATAGAGCCGTCCCTGCAGCAGAATATAGTCGTTCTCATGAATACAAAGGTAAGATGGATAATCGGATTATATGAGGAACACAAGGGAAGGAGAAATCGCAAGAGGAAAGTAAGAGAAAAAACAAATCGGGCGCCTTAGTACACACAATGGAAGATCAAGAGGGAGGCAAAGGAAAATAAAGAGTGAGAGAGGCAGGAAGGAGAAAGATGTACATACATGTATATATATATATATACATGCACACACACGAAAAACACCCTGTGCAGTCTCCTGCCCACGCTCGGCTTCGAATGAGATTCGCGTGGGCGAATCGAGCCTTCTCATGCACACACGGTCGCGACGGTGTGCACGTGCGCGCACACATACATATATACGTATATAACGACTCGTTCGCATGAGTGTATATCGCCAACTCGCTAATGTTCCTCCAAGACGCGTTTACCCCCGCGCGAAATCATCCCTCTTTCTCTTTGCGTGGGTGGCTCAGGCATATATATACGTATACGACGTCCCGGGTCGCCTGGGGATTTTATCTCTATACCGTCGTCTGCCGCTTCTGCTGCACACGACCGTCTTTGCTCTGTACCGCATATAGGTACATACATATGGGACGTTCCACGTCAAGTGAGCATGGTCAAAATTTTGTTCGAGATTCTGCATTGACAAATTGATTGGTATCCATCCCCAGAATACTCAAAAATTTTTTCAGAGTTTTAGGTACATGTATGTGGAAGTTATTCTGTACACTCAAAACCTGAATTATTCAAAATTTAACTTTTTTCTCAATTTTGAGAGCCCAAATAATCTTGTATGTGTGTGAAAATGAAAAAAAGTTGAGAACAAAAATTATGCTGAATACTACAAAGATTATAAAAAAAAATTGTTTGACACCAGAATCCTCCATCCGGATAGGCTACTCTATTAATTAAACATGTTTCAACCAGTTTGGCTATGTTCGCCCACTTATTTTTGACCTTTCAAGTTATACGTACAAACCTTTGTTCGATAGCTTGAAAATGGTCTCATACATTTTTTGGAGAAATTCCAATATCTCTTGCAATTAATTGTTCAAATCTGCAATATCACAATCCCCTTCTTGTTAGTTTCAACATATCAGATCCACGATGAAGCTCACAGTGAGGACATCATGCCTTTGGGTCATCAATCTCAGCCAAACTCTACAGATATGTTCCCTGACACTGGATCAAGCTACCGGTAGAGTTTGGAGTTCCAGCGCTGCCTTGTTATAGAACTTTGTATGACTTTAGACTGAGACAGCTATATATAGATATACATATCTGCCTTTATTTGTCTAAAATTCACATAATTTTCATAATTTCATCAAGAAAATGATGTATTCCACCTTGTTTGGTACTATGAATAAATATTAACTCATTTAATTGACTTATATTGTGTGAACTGCAAGGCTAAGGTTGGAAAAGCTATTGACCGGTTGTCTCAAATTACATTCCTGGTTAATGTTTATAATTTCATGTGTAAATAACTTGCATGTGATTTGAGACCACCCGTCAACAGCTGTTCACACAATATAAGTGAAACCATAAGTTAATATTCATTCATAGTACCAAACAAGGTGAAATACATCATTTTCGTGATGAAATTATGAATATTATGTGGATTTTAGACAAATCAAGGCAGATATGTATATCTATATATAGCTGCCTCAGTCTAAAGTCATAAAAAGTTCTATAACAAGGCAGCGCTGGAACTCCAAACTCTACCGGTAGCTTGATCCAGTGTCAGAGAACATATCTGTAGAGTTTGGCTGAGGTTGATGACCCAAAGGCATGATATCCTCACTGTGAGCTTCATCGTGGACCTGATATGTTGAAACTAACAAGAAGGGAATTGTGATATTGCAGATTTAAACAATTAATTGCAGGAGATATTGGAATTTCTCCAAAAAATGTATGAGACCATTTTCAAGCTATCGAACAAAGGTTTGTACGTATAACTTGAAAGGTCAAAAATAAGTGGGCGAACATAGCCAAACTGGTTGAAACATGTTTAATTAATAGAGTAGCCTATCCGGATGGAGGATTCTGGTGTCAAACAATTTTTTTTTATAATCTTTGTAGTATTCAGCATAATTTTTGTTCTCAACTTTTTTTCATTTTCACACACATACAAGATTATTTGGGCTCTCAAAATTGAGAAAAAAGTTAAATTTTGAATAATTCAGGTTTTGAGTGCACAGACTAACTTCCACATACATGCACCTAAAATTCTGAAAAATTTTTTGAGTATTCTGGGGATGGATACCAATCAATTTGTCAATGCAGAATTGCGAACAAAATTTTGACCATGCTCACTTGACGTGGAACGTCCCATATACTCTCCAACCGAGTTTCAAGTTGCGCGTGTGTGTTCGTGTATGTATACACCACGAGGATTTTCCATGTCCTCAAATTTTACAAGTCAAAAAACACAGTGAGCGAGAAGAGTGTCTCTCGTGTGTGTTTATGTCGAAGCCCGCATATGATGTAAGGTGTTTAGTCGGGAATTTACGCTTCGCATATCAAACGTATGTTTATACTGTGGCGAAAACTCGACAAAGCCCTGGCACTCCTTATTGTTTCTTGATACGCGCTTGGGTAAGAGCTTTCGTAATAATTGGAATAATGAATTCTCGCGAGCTCGCTCGGATGTGTTCTACCGATGGACCATTCGCAGTTGGGATCCGCGTCGCTCGGAGAATTAATTGAATGAGAGCCGTGTTCATTTCGGCATTGAGTCGCTTGATTATCTGTTGCATATATCCGAGCTCTCGCGCCAATAGAACACTCCTTCGAATCGCATTCATCGATGGAAGACAATCGACGATAGGATTGCCACACTTACCTTTTTGTTTATTCATATCGAGGGGAGGTATTTTATTTTCGTTTGATGGGGAAAAACTGCTCGAGCGATCGTACCACGCAAGACAACGTAAATTTGCATTACAAAATAGAATATAAATGTATTTCGATGAAACATCAAATTAGTTTCAATAATGTTCATCAGCTCTGTCCGACGATAATTGCTAATAAACCCACCGAAGCGAGTGAGTTAAGAAAAGGGTTATTTGAAAAATCAGTCTTATTTATATCCACATAAAAAAAATGGGCGATCGAATGAAATCGTTTCTCGTACAAATGTCGCGATCAGCTGAAATGCAGGTCAGTGTCATGTATGAATCCCTCCAAATCGCCCGTCGTTAAGCTTCTGGTCAAACAATTTAACTCGTCATCCGAGGGAAGCGACGACTCCACGAGCTCGGTGTAATCGCTGAGCGGGCAGCATTCCCCGCACTTGTACAGGCTGATTGGATGCAATTCCTCCGTTACACCGGTCCAATAGAACATCTGAAATTGTTGATTCCACGCTTATTAATCGAAATTCTGTGCGCTCGTATATGAAACGAGTCGCGTGCGTACCTTGATGAACTTCTGGTTGTGCCGATCTCGCAACTTCTCGAGTATGAGAGCCGAGCCGAAAGCCGGGCTCTTTTCCAGGGTGACACTGTGAGCCTTGGCCACGGCGTACACGGTGAACTCGTGCCCACTGAACAGGTGTATCTTACGGGAGTTTTCCGTCGGCTCAACCTGCATGTTGTCCACGAATCGCTTCGTTATACTGCCGCCGTTCAACCTGACCAGCTCGGGCGTGAAGGACAGAGTGTCCAGCCAAAACTTGGCAGCCGCGGTTATGCGCTTGTGGATGCTCGGCGTGTACCATGCCGGAAGCGGAATTCCGAAATTTATCTAGAAGCATAGGAGGCAAACGGTTAGCACGGCTATTCAGCTCGTCCGGCGGACTTGGATGGATGCACTTGGGAAGAGAACAGAATCGGATCGTTCGTCGGCTGTTGATTACTTACCTCGGCGTTCAGGATGTTGTTTACGAAGAAGACCTCCTGCAAGTCGACGTCTATGTCTGGATATTGCACGTTGAGAAAATTGATAATATCTTCGTGCTTGCTCATCTCGTATTTCATATTTGGTGTATCCATGAGCTCTTCGTAAATAGCCTCGAACCTGCGGTATGCCGTCACGCAATAAGGATTGATTGTTTTTCGTTCGAATTGTCAAGTATAATACAAGTCAGATAAGCAAGGATCGATTCGATATATTCACCTTTCACAGCTGGACAATGAAAAAAGATAGTCGATACCCTCGGGCAGGTAGTGAGTTGGCACGGGCATCCAATTGAGCTCTTTACTCCATTTGAACTTGGGCGTGGGTGGATAGAGCCCAGCCAGAACCAGCTGCAGCGAAGCCTTGGTGCGATCGTAATCCGAGCTGCACGCGTACACGTGATCCGGACGATACTCGCCCAGGAAGTTGTTGTATCTCTGGCGTAGCATCTTGCCTAGCGTGTATTCTTGCTTTTTTCCCGTCTGGCAAAATTCGACCCGGTATATTTTGAGGACATTTGCTTTTTTAACAGATTAGATCTCATTCACGGGACTAATCTTATTTTGTACTTTGCATTGCTCGCCTCGAAAGGAAAGCTCGCAGCAGTCAATCTTCTTAGTCTTTAAATATTTCGATCTTGGCCTTGATCTCACGAGCGGGGGAGGGGGGGGGGAGAGATGGATTTTGATGAACTTTTGCGACTGGATTTTTTCTTTCATGATAAAAGGAGAATGTAAACATAGATTGCGTCAGAAGGATCGGTTTCCCTGAAACATTCTATGAATCATTGTTGATTTCCTGTACGTATAGAACAGCTATACCTATATGGAATTACACATATATCGATGTGTTTGAGGAAATCCTTGTAGAAAATTAGCTAGTTTGAATGCTTAATGTGTTGGTCAAATGAGAGCAATGTTGTACAAAATGAATACGAGAAAGATAATATGAAGTATGTCAATAGTTTTTGAAAGTTGTAGTAAATGCCTCTATTAAAATATAGGATGTGTTAATTTTTCAACATAATACTTATTTTATACATGTATAATGAAGAAAATTCATAGATAAGCGTTTTTTTTTTTGCTAAAGTTTGGCAGGAGTATTATGAAGTTTCCTGTTAGGACAGAACTTTATTTTATCATAGAAGAAACCTACGAGCCAAGTCTCATCAGAATCCAGCTCCCGGACTGCTTACAAGGGAAGGTTACCACATCCGCTGAATCTGGAATATTTGACTCCTCATACCGAAAAATAAGACTTATGTTTTGGCGAATGGGTCTTTTATCTCTTTTCAGAAATTCTGAGAGAATGTTTTTACCAAAACTACTTTGTTTCGAGTCTACGAATTATCTAAAGTTGAAAGTTTGAAAATCAATGTGATCAACTTGTTAGAGTCCTCCAATTAGATACTATTTTTTGAGACTAATCATGAGACAATTGAGTGGAAACTTCCATAAGAAACTTTTACAGCTATCCACTCGATACAGTTTAACGATAAATTAAAACATGAATGCATTATTATGTTTAGCTTATTAGCTTTATTCTAAACTCGAAAAACTAGAATTTCTGGTTCTTCAACTTGAAAATTGAATGACATCAGTTCAGAAAGAAAGAGTGCTGCGAATCATTACAGAATCACGAGATAAGTAATGACTAAGATAACATTTTTTGACTACTGTATTAATTTCAGTTTAACTTTTCAGCGTCCGAAAACATCTGAATATGAGTCAACTCATTTGCAATATACTGTTTTTGAATGGATATCATAAAAGTTTCAATTTACGTTTTGTTTCCAACCAATGAGCAACAATTGTTCTTTTTAAAGTAATACAAAGAACAATTGTTGTTTTTATTACTTAAACTTAAACAACTTTCCTCAATAACTTATTGATTTCCAAACACAGTGAAGTAAAAAAAGTTTATTAAGATAAATCACTTTTCTTTGTTCTAACTGTTGATTCGCAATCTTGTACGAAGTTAACGAACTCACGTGATGGATTAGAGATAACTCTGGCTTAATTCATGAATAAATTTTTAAGGTCATCCCACCAAAAGACGATTTTAGAACTTTCATTTTGACCGACGGACATTCACTTTTATTAGACTAATTACATTTACTGTATTCATTTGAACAAATTAAGAAAATTATCCCGTATCAAGGAAAAAATTATGAAAAATTGTTAACCAGCGCATAGCAAGAATAATTAAAATTATCGTCTTTTTCTTGTAGTCGTAGAAATGTTAAGCCAAACCGCTTACGGAGAATTCGTGACGATACAAGTTTTTTAAATCGATAAAAAGCTGAAATTATTATTTTTTCTCACAATTATTCTGATGCATCAATGAATTTGATAAATGATAAATATTATTGAAATGAATCCATTCTGGATTTGTTACGTACATTTGTTAATTGTCCATATCCATACGGGTCTTCGAAAGAAATACTTTTATTCGTCATTAGCTTAGCTTCATCTTGTTGAGGAGTACGCTCTCCATGTCTGAAAACCTAAAAGTATATCAATCAGAAGGAGACCTTAAAATTTTTGGTATATTAAATTTCAAGAAAAATTGATATTCGATGATATTTCATTTATCGTTACAATGAATAAACAATGTATCAATTAACCCGCTAGGAATTGGGTAGATAACGATAAGCACTAAGGATAACTCTACTTATTCACTGACGTTAGTGTCAAAACATGGATGTCAGCGTACCTTTATTTTTTATTTTCGTTAACGATTTATTTATATTATTGCAAATCATTTGAAACTTTTTTGTACGTATATCATATCAATTATCAATTTATTCTCGGAGAATTTTAAAAGTCAACACTGTATGTTATAATATAATACATAATATTAATACAAAAGGTACATAAATTTTCATAGCAAAAATAGCAGGAATAATCAAATGAAAACGTATTTAAAAATATATTAAATATCAGGAAGCTCATCAATTAGGTAAATAATCATATTAAAAAATATAATAAATTTAGTGGATGAACTACTTACAACTTGAACAAGCTCCAAATCCAAGTTCGAATCACTGAATCGTTGCCTGCAACTCGCCGAATTGATAATCAGCAAGCAAATACAGCACGATAACTTTGTTAATTTCATATTGCTTCGTTCTTAGACTCGATCGAGAATGAGTAGACGGCACAAAGAATTTTACGCCTATCACACGTTTACCCGACGCTAAGCCAGAAACCGCACTGACGAATGCTGTTGTGTCAATTTTGCATTTATCACAGGTGTAATAAGTGGGATGGGATCGACGAGAGAAAGGTTTTGAAACGTACTTCAATGTTAATTTTTTACTCGTTTACATTCTGACTGCATAAAATAACCCAATTCAAATATTTTCTCAACTGCATGATCATCAACATAGTTGGATTAACATCACAAGAGTTTGAAGGATAATAACAATAATAATCAGCATGAGATTTGATTGAACATGTCATTCATCATCTTCTTTTTTGGCGCGGCAAAGAATTTATTACTCGTACAAATTGGATTTAATCAATCAAAACTTAACGAATTTTTCGACAACTGTTTTCGAGAATTTTAATTTATTGGTGGAACACAACTAGTTTGTTGTGAATTTTTATATTTGATCTTGAATATTGCATGGCTGATTTATTCTTCGATGTATGGTATTTCGTAGTGCGTATTCCATTACATAACTTTTGTGTTCTCCAGATTTTCAAATGTGATAACGTAATAAATCATTTGTCCAATATGGAGACAGTTAACAATGTTTTCAAAATCAAAATATTCCAGTTAAAAATAACATTGCAATGGGTATTGCATTAATTTTATTTTGATTATTGTCATTTTCTCCTTTGTATACTGTCTGATTCTTCATTTTATACTAATAACGAAAATTGTAAACTCAAATTTCGATTTAATATCCTGGGTCTGGTGTTAATTTGAATCTCTATTTACTCAAAAACATCTGTTGGATGCAAGTGTATTTCATCAATGTTCATCCATTATTAATATTGATATAAACATGAATTAATATTCGAATCTATAGATTTTCCATATTTTTTCCCGTACTTTTGAACTTTTGAAAATCTTAGAGACGTCATCATGAGATCCGATCCGTCTTGAGTTGCTTTGACATGATTGATGAAATGAGAATAGAGAGTAACACATTTAAATAACTTAATTTCGTCCTTCTGTCTTTCTACAGTATGATGTCACGCCATACCGTTTGGTTTTATGATTACGTATGATCCGTCGTCAATGTTTTGCAAATACTAATTAATCGGCTCTTGTTACAGTAAAATATGAATTTCTAATACGGCTTTTTAGAAGTTTTGTTTTACCAGCTATATGTCTATTTGAAATTATGAAAAAATATCTCAGTAAAGCCAGCCAAAGTGCGGATAATAATCTTATTCGATTCTCTAAACTTGAATTGTATCATTTATGAGATGCATCCAAAGGGTAAGTCATGCACCTGTACAAGTGAGATGCAAATAGTAAATTTGGTTATGAGGAAGAAAAAACGTATTCTACTCGATATCAACGAAATAGTTATTTTTGTGTCAAGGGTGTAAAGTTCAACTTCAAGCCCCGGGGTGATCAGATTGAAGATCACATGATCACCCATGGGACTAAGTTGAGTACCTTATGTCCCCGCTGCGAACATAATTTTTCATCATTACAAGCGTAGAGTAGGCTTTTGATTTTGTTTTTGAATGTAAAGAATTTCAAGGGCAGTTGCTATGGTATACGCAAACTCGTATTGCTGTTTGGTTACCTAATGCGACTATGGCGTAAACATAAACTTTACACCCACAAAATAAAACCATAGAGTCTACTTAACGCCTACTATGACAAAAAATGAGTTTTATACAAATATAATGAACACAACTTCATCTCTCTCCAGCTCTCGCGAAAATTATTATATTCTCTCAAACTCTCTTGATTCTCTACATTGATTCAGGTCAATTTTCATGCCTTAAACTTCATTTAGAAACATACAATCAAATGTATGAAATTTTACCATAGTAAGAAAGTCAAAACATTATAATTTCGCGAGAAAAAATCGAAACCTACTAGTCTACGGAGAAAAGTTAAATGGCACTACTCGTTGTAAACTGCATTGATGTTACGTTATTTTATTCCAAAATCAAAAATGTGAATTATAGAAATATAGCCCCACTGAATATAGATCTAAATATGGTATGTTCATTTTCTTTTAAAACGCGAATAAAGAAAAAAATAAACAGCTCACCTTCATTTTCTTATGAAGTACAGCACCAACTATATTTCTGTTGTGAATAACATACCAAACACAAGAGTTATTTGTTTTATAAATAATTCTCCATAAATCAGTGTTCACAGTGTTCTACATACAATAAATGTTGTATGATTGTTTTGATGCATGGATTTTGGAGTTGATTTTACAATCAAACTTTGAATCATAATACTCCATTGTTAGTATTTATATACGCTTCTATCAATATACTTTTGCAATTATTTAACTTGCACTAATAAACTAGCAAGCCCGCATATATGTTTGTTTTTGATAATGCCAAAATGTTTTCTCAAAATATTGTACGAAAGAAACATTTTCACTGAAGAATATAGTTGTTTGAAAGTAACATGACACGTCTGACCCGTTACCGCTATTTGAAGGAGAGCGGAATTCTTTTATCTTAATTTCAGTAAATTTATGAGCAGTCATTAATATTAAAATATTTCGAAATAAACATGAATATTTGAGTTAAAAGATGATCATAAAATATGTAGAAATCTGTAATCGTCATCGTGCTCGAGTGGAAAAGGATTGCTTCTTGAGGTGAGCCAATTATTACTTCTCAAATCTGACCAAATCTTGCACGTGACTATTGTTTGAATCATAACTCCAATGATGACTTTTATTTTTGACCATTAACAATTCAGGATGAACAAAAAATGTATTGCAGGCTTACACGTTCATTAACACTTTTAACTGATATCTTATTTTTCTTTTTCTTATTAGCCATTTCCACGCACAATAAATTTGCGTGGAAATGGCTTATTTTATTTTATCGTTCAAATTAGCATTTTCTATAGTATCAATGTGAGTATGGAATAAGCGCGTATTCCCTATGGGGTATTCACATTTCTCCCATGAAATCGTGATCAGAATTCCCGGATGTCTAGGAAAAGAAAAAAATGGGCAAAAGATATCTGGGACACCCGATTTCTAAAATCAATTTTTACTAATCCTTGCATACATGTATGGAAATGAAATCCTGAGGATTGGTGAAAATTAGCTGCGGTCGATTTAGAAAACAAATATTTTCAACGATTTAAAACACTTGAAATGTTGAAAAAGTACTTATTAGTCAAGTTCAAGTCTATTGATTTTCAAAATATAGCATGTCCTCGAAAAATATTGTTATACAACCATTTTTTATTTGTATAGATCATCGTGATATCACGTTAATCCGACTCTTTTATACTTCAGAAGATTGTTGAACTTCCGTAGGTTTTGAATAACATAAATAAAGTTTTTAAATTCTATATAATAAAATCTTTATAAAAATACGATGCTTCCAATATTATGCAATTTACGAAAGGACAACTTACAGGTGCACAGTTCAAGGAAGAAATCTCCTCTATATTTGCATTCACAATAAGAAACCTTCCTCAACGTTTCCAATTATTCAATTCCCCTAAGAAATGCTTTGTCTTCTGGTGCGTTTCATCTTGCTCGTGAGTCTGCCATTTCTGCCAAGAAATAAATTCGGGCAGATTGGTAAAGCCTTGTGCTTCAACATTTCTCAATATGAATTATCATAAAAATGCATCGCAACAGAAAATCTTTCAGACCATCTTTGGAGTGTCACAAATTTTCCAAACGATTTTCACTCGTACAGTCGTTATAAAAAACTTTCATGAACAAAAAACGCACTTTTAACCAGAATCACGAGGCTCTAACTGATATTTTTCAAATTCTCAATATAGTGATGTTCGGGAACGACGTAGGACGGCCGTCCACTCGAAGGAAGCTCACCGGGTCATTATTAGTTTTTCATCGGGGCGGAGTGTTGGAGCCACTAATGGAGCTTCTGGCCGGCGTTTTTCGCATTGACGTCACCTACGTGAGCAAAAAATTGAAGAAGCCGAATATCACACGCGCCGCCAGACGCGTATCAAGGCTGCAGTGTCGCAGCGCACGCCATCCTTGATCTGGACCTTCGCGGACGCTGTTTGTGTCGCTTCCTTTTCAATGGCAAGGCCGCGATTCGGATTATCCCGTCGCCAAGTTATCGCACGGTATGGGCAATCCCCCTTGTCGCTCCCGTATATATGATGTACATACATGTATTAATTTGCCGTTATGAAATTTGATTTTTGCAGATCCGTAAATGCTTCCGTTGCTCAGATGCGATTTCACAGTTATTCCGTGACTTGACTCTGTTGAGATCAACGTGCAATTATCGTCGATAAGAATTCTTTCATCACAGAACACCACTCGTATACGCGCAATTCTTTATTTGGAGTGTCTTGGAAAGCATACAAGCTTGTTTTTTCGTTCAGACAGTGTTGTTTGATATGGTATTTTTGGCCTAAGTGCAACAAAATGCATACTTCGATTTCGCAATTTCGTGGATTTGTTGAAACGATTACATATTGGATTATTTTTTTAATCATGTACTATCTAAGCGAAATGTGCCCGATATGACTCACGTAAAATCATCAAAATGAATGTCACTAACTACGACGCAATTGCCATTATTCTGTGCCACATAATCATCGGATAATGAACTTTGAATTTACGTGTTCACAGAATGACAGTATGTTTTCGTTAGCGGTGTTATTTCCATGAATTTCAGTAGGCCACACCGCATGCAACGTACTTGCACAGGATTTTTTACGATATGTGACATTATCATGTATGAACGACTATCTCAAATATGTACTATGATTAATAACTTAATTACACGATAATATATCTTGAGATGATTGAAATATATCACACGTTGATAAGAGACACCGTGTTATTACTCAAGCCGCTTCAGAGTTGAAAAATTCTACCTCAAATTGTTTATGGTACGCGAGAAGCCTTATTGGTTTTGAGCTTTGATCACTGATAATGATATTGCCGAACCATATATGCACCTTCGATGAGATCGTAAAAGTATTGCACACATTTTCATTAAATACATCTTGTTTGTACTGGGCAAATTAATCGTCGTTGATTAGGATTATTTGAATTATGAAGTGACGATTGGTGTTGAAACTTTGAACCACTGTATACCGAAATGAAAATAATACACGATGACACATCATTTATTAAAAATAACATTAGAAAAGGCGTAAAACTGCAGAACTAACGTTTCGTAATGATTCATCATCGATTATCACTGTAAGATAAGGTAAAAAGTCGAAGCAAAAGAAGGAAGTTTCGTTAACAGAGCTTTTTGGCTCGAATGTCCTTTTTCGATAGTTCTTTTCGGTAATTTTTCGATAAATACCATTTTTACGATTTTATTTTCTCATTAAGTGATTTTAACGAATGAGAAATCATATTGACGCCTACTCCATATGAACTATAGGTGCCCGTGATACACCCAAACACCTTAATATACATATTTTTACGTTCAGATAAACGCGAAAACAATCGAACTCTGCAATAAATACTTTCCGTTCTTCCACATTCGAGTTTACTTTTACCTGTAGCTCACGAAGAAAAACTCACGGACCATAAGAAACACCAATGTATACAAAATCGTTGATTCGTTTTTCCCGTGGATTAATCAAACTATATGAGGTAAGCAGAATCCAATCCGGAGAAAAATCTTGCAATTTGGTTCGCGAGAATTCGACCCCCCCAATTCAAATGTGTATTCCGAGACGGGCGAATGTCCTTCGTGGAATTCGGTATGGAACCGCGAAGGAAGTTTCCACGAATAAGGCGCGTATAAATAGTTATGGCTCGTGCGAAAACGCTGCGTATATATATACATACACACCACCCGTCCCTGACGCTTGGATACAGCGGGGACGGGGAGGGGAAGCTGCAGGCGCCAGCTGGGGAGGAACTGAATTCCCTCCCGCGCGGACGATCCGGTGAGGAGGCAGTATCGATTGGCTCTCTCTCTCTCTCTCTCCCTCTCGGGCGCTGCGTAGTAAAAGACGCCTGTTGATGCTGCCCGGGGGGATTCATTCATGCCCGCGTCTCGCGCGAATCCGGCTTGTGCGGCTAATCGATATAACGGCCAACCCACCCCCCGGCCGCCCCGAAATTCGTACGTCACGCTGGCTCTTATCGCTCCCGAGCCGAAATCAACAAGGCTATTGTCACCGCGTGACGAGACGTTTCCACGGAGCTGTGCAGTCTCGTACGGACGATCCTCTATTCCCCCCTCTGGAGGATATGTGGCTCGATCGAGCGAATCATCGCTGCGTAGTATTTGTGCACGTCGTTGGTTCCGATCTCCTCAATTAGAGGCCTAGAATCGAGTCGTACATATATAACGCTGGGAGAATAATCCATCCGGGATATTGTACAAAGTTCAGAGATGCCCGAAGGGACTTTTTGGATTATGAATTAGAAGGTACATACATTGAATCCTGAAAATAAAACAATCGTGTAGCTATTCTGAATTTGTTCTCCCTTAGGCCGAACTCATGTAAATCGATTGGCCTACGCTGGGTAAACGCTGTGGGAGCACAATATTTGAGCATTCATAAATCATTCACGACGATGGATCTTAGTTCGCGGATTCGAGTTTGTGCAATTCTAATCCATAGATAACAAATTTTGAGCTCTTGTTTAGGAGACATTGAACATAATCGTCTCGTGTGTATCTTTTTCTGCCTTTTTTCAGCACAACTTTTATCCTCTAAACCTTGCAGCGATGCGCGACAAGAGCCCAGAACCTTATGGGTTCTCTTGAATTTTCATCGAGAATTTTCGTAATTTCATCGTTTCAGCAGTACTTAATTGATAGCTTGAGTTACCTTTTTGAAAAATGACATACCTGATTAGATACATATAGTGACGTGAAAAATTAAATGGCACGTTATGCGTACACACATGTATACTAATTGCGATTTTTGCTGTAGGTTAGATAAGATTATTCCCACCTTCAGCAAGACGAAAATATACGTAGTACACCAATCGGTTTGTGCTGTTGCAACAGTATCTCGTTGTGTTCTGAGGTTATTTCGAGTGTTCGACAAGGTTTCTGTTGAAAATACTCATAAATATATATAAGTAACGATCGAATTCATTTTATATTCTCATACGTTCTGTTACTCGTGCATTCTTTAAACTCTGATGGATATTATATATATTGCAAGTCTTCAATTTCCGTTGTGATAATTTTATCAATTTGAATTTTTTGAGCCTAGTTTTCCAAACTCAGTAAATTACACATTCCACACTTAATCTATTCAAATTTGAAATCATATGAGCCTATAGAATTTAATAATACTATAAAGTCTCTTCATCATCGATTTTTTCAAATACTTGCGGCCTACGACGCAGTTCCAAACGGACTTCCTTATCACATATCTATTCAGACCGTTAACTTGTTATCTAACTAACATATGAAAGAATCTCTTAAGTCCTTAATACTATTCATTTGAAGAACATAGTGTCCTACATCAGCGTGACAATCGTATTTATCTCGTTACAGATACACTTGAAAAATAGGCTCATAAAAATTAACCTCATTCCTGACATTTCTAACATTGTGAGTATACCCATTACAAAATTTCATCAAAGTATCACCTTGTACTGTTACTCCATTAGATTCTTTGTCAATATTATGTGTATCGTCACTTTTCCATGTAGGAAGAAAACACCGTTCCCACGATTGACCATATCATTAACGCTTAAATTTACAATATTTCTCGGGCCAGAATAGCCGATCAGTCATGTCGCCCGAGCCGGGTCAACGTTGTTCGCCGCCAAGTTATTCGCGAAACTCACGCACGCGACAATCGTCGAGTCTGAAGTTCCCGCTCGCCGTGTCGGGTCATTGGCAAGACTGGCTCGGTCGGTCGCGCGCGGAGAAAGTCGAGCAGGCAGCCTGGCTTGGATGAAAAAAGGAGAAAAAAAAGAGAGACAGCAGCTGGTACCTACCACTACCTACTTACCTACCTATCTAAGATATATCGGATGTTTCGGATGGTATCGGTATAAACGGACTGGAGACGCGGTGTGTGCGGTGGGTACATCGGCGCGGACGTAAGTAACCGCATGCGTGCAGGTGCGCGAGATAGAGAAAGTGAGGCGATCGCGCGAGGAGCCGTGTTATCGCTTTGTCGCGCGTCGCCCCGCGATAGCGCAGCCACAACAAACAAAAGCAGCAGCCGACGAAGTGGAGCGCGCAGCCATGTCCAGGAGCCAGTACAGCGTCGTCGAGTACCACTCGGCCCAGGAGGGCAACCGATGCGGCTACTGTCGCAGTCCCAACACGAGCTGCAGCCACGGTGAGCTTACAACATCCCGATGTTCAACCCTCCTCCCCCGGCGTTGGGAGCTTTCTTTTTCTTCCCACTCGTCTTCTCGAATGCGCCTTCTTCTCGAGCTCGGCTGGCGACTCTCGCCTTTGTGTTATGTATCTTCATTGCACACTGTCTCCTGCATTATGCAGCATTCAAATTTGGTCTGTACATTTGGAGGTCATACTTGAACAACAAACTGGATATACTTTGTATCGAGTTCATTTCAATCTGATTAACCTTATAATGTAATGCAACTGGGTGCATAATCTCACTGTTTCTTGTGTAGCCCCGCTATGATTACATTGCTTTGGAAATGTAATAATACATTCTCCGCAATACACATAGTGTTGTCTTTATCGTACGTTATTTTAATACATGCTTCTCTTATTTTTATAAGAATTTGGCTTTTATCATCATTCATCGTTCAACTATATGGATTGTCTCACTAAATTTTCTTTGTGTTTCTATATAGGAATGAGTGCTCAACTGTTGACTGTGCAACACTATCAGAGCTTGATAGATCGAGGATGGAGACGCAGTGGTAGCTACTGTTACAAGCCAATGATGAAACAGACATGCTGTCCTCATTATACGATTAAGTAAGATACTCTAAATCCAATGGTTTGGGAGAATATGTTAATTAATCGAATTGAATAATGAAATGTTTCACTTTCTGCCAGGTGTGAAGCTTTAAATTTCAAACTATCTAAATCTCAAAAAAAAATTTTCAAGCGCATGCTCAAGTTCCTAAGAAATGAGCTACAAAAAGATGAAGCAAAATCTAGTCCAATTAAATCTGATGAGGATATAGGTGAGAAAAAACTGAATTAATTTCATATTGATCTTGATTAGTTTTTCACTGTTTGAATTTACAATATTTTTTATCAGTTAGATGTATGGAAATCCCAGGTTATTCTAAATACGCTGATAGAGCTGAAAAAAATGCCGCTAAGATGCAAGTAACTTCTGTATCAGAAGAACTTAGTGAAAGATTCGGTGCTAGTGTAAGCAACAGTATCTCAAGTACGAGTACAAAAGAACAGTCACGTGAAAATGTTAGTTCAACTATCCAGCTCATGGAAACTACAACTACAAGTAAAGAATTGAAACAATTTAATTTTGATCCAACTCGAGCACCACAGAGGAAAGCAAAACTCATAAGAATAGAACGAAAACGAAATAAACTATTAGCTCAAGGGAAAACTCCAGAAGAAATTAATACTTTGATGAGAAAAAATAAGACACAAAATTCTGGCAAAACCCTAGAAGAGTATTTTGAAGAAATCAGAGATTGTTCGAATAAACTTGAGGTACTATTTTCTGTTATTGAATATTCATCAATTATGTCTTGATTGATTTATTGGGCAATCCCCTTTACTCCACATCTAAATTTTCAAAGTTTATTCTAATTTTTTCGGAAGTTGAAACTTGTGAGAACTTCTCCAATCAGTGATAATTACAAGAATACTGCTAAAGAATCCTTTGAGCTCTACAAAAAATATCAAATGATAATTCATGGTGATAAATTATCAAAACTCTCAGAAGATCGTTATACAAGATTCTTAGTCAGGTCACCATTAAGGGTAAATTGAAATTTTGATTAAGATGGATAATAAAAATAATAATTTTATCAAGGAAATTGCCACAACCTCGACTTATACATTCCATGCGTTTTTAATTATGATCTCTAAGGAGAAATTGAGTAGAAAAGAAGTTCAAATTGGACTATCAACTATGTTGAAGAATCGATTTCAAATGTGGTCAATTACTCTATTTACCTTGATAAAATATAGTTGTTGGAGCAAAGTGGATCTGCCTTTGCTTCGTAAATATTAGAAGCATCAAAATTTTATTAATTCTTTTCAATTACTTGAATAAAAAATTTTTCACTGTTAGATGAAATTGGTGAAAGTTAAGTCTGAAGAATTTCTAAATACTTTTGATCAGAGTGCAAGACTTTTTAAAAAATATCAGATGGCTATTCACAAGGATCAGCCCAAAGACTGTGATAAAAAGGCTTTCTTTGATTTTCTTGCTAGAAGCCCTTTGCAGGTACACTTTGTTCAACTTAAACTTGTATAGTTACATGTTATAACCAATGTAGTTCTAAGTAATAAAATAAAATAATTCTTGTTTTTTTTTCTTCAAAAGGAGTGGAAACCAGATAATAATAGTCCACCTGAAGGCTATGGATCGTTCCATGAACAATATTGGCTTAACGGCACACTAATTGCTGTTGCTGTTATTGACATCTTGCCATTATGTGTATCTAGTGTGTATTTTTTTTATGACCCAGAGTATTCTTATTTGTGTTTAGGAACATTTAGGTAAATTTTAGAAAATAACTATGTTTTTGTTTCTTAATATGATTTCCTATTCATCTTATATGTTTATTTTGTTATATGTTTATTATATGTTTATGAAAATCTACATTAACCAATGAAATCTGATTCGATCAGATAAATTGATAAATATGTAAAAAATTATGAAAGTAAAACATAATAATAATCAAATGTTTTTCACAGTTCTCTTAGAGAAGTTTACTTGACTCGGCAACTGCATAAGTCTGCTCCCAACCTGAAGTATTACTACATGGGATATTATATACATTCTTGTACAAAAATGCGTTATAAAGCCAGAATGCGGCCATCAAAACTCCTCTGTCCTGAAACTTATGTTTGGTGTGATATCGACAAATGTTTACCGAAGCTAAACGTCTCGAAATACAGTCGATTGAATGAAGATTCATCCGCTAGAGACGAAAATAGTGAAGTGGACATCCAACAGGTTGGCAACATTTTTTTCAAATGAATAAATATTTTCTATTTCCATTTCTATTTAATTAAATAAGTATAATTTTGAAATTTTGTTTACGTGTTCATTCTCAAGGAAATATGTTAGTCTATATGTTTTTCCAAATTGATTGCTAAGGTTAATTTTTGTGAAATACCGAAAATCGAAATCATTATTTTATATTAAATAGTCATTGCTATTACAGGTTTTAATTCTAAACCGCAGTAAGGCTATGGTCTATGCGATTTTTAGAATATATCTTCAGAGTGACATTCATGACGCAGAGATTAAAGAATACGCATCTTTAGTCGGTAAAAATTGTGCTGTAAGCATGTTATACTACATAGACGATTGAACTTGTCAATTGAAAGCCCACGAGTGCATTAGGTAATTTACAAGAAGTATAAAGTTTGTACAAAGTAGTAGCTCTAATACTAATTACTCGATATTCTTAACAATATGATTTTTATGCTCAACGACAACTTGGAGATTTAATTTCTAGACATTAATAATTTAAATGATGAGCGCCGAATTAATGGTTCAATTAATTTAGTTGTGGAGTTTCTTAAAATCTCAAATTATACTCTTACATAGTTTATTGAAAAGTTGTATCAGAAAATGATGTTATCATTTATTTTTCCTAATCTCAAAATACCTCTGAAACTGTACATACTTTTATATTGAATATTAGACTAATAATAAGAATTACTCTAGATGCATAATTTGTTTTCCAAAATAACAATTGAAAACTCGCTTCGTAATCCCAAAATATTTGTAGTTTTATACAATTTGTTCGTCGCGGTTGTCTTGAAATATTAATACGTACATTGTCAACAATATATTGAAAGGCCAGTGTCGATATATATCTGCTGGACATATTCCTTCCAAAGCAGAATCAAACAAGAAATTGATCAAATTTTTAAAATCGTTTAAATAAATAACTAGGTAAAAATGACTCCCAAGCTACTGCCTGTACAGATCGATTATGAGTATACTCTGTTCATAACGCCATTGTTATGTTTTTTTGATTGACGATGATATTATGTTCAAACGTAATAATTATTAATATTATACTTGAAAGATTTAAAAGTCATAACATTATTTAAAAGAAGAAAGCCATCTTCTCAAACTGCAGAGCAGTCGTTGTAATAAATCTTTCATGAAAAAGAAATATTTGGAAATAAAATAAATTGATCTCTAAAATGAAGCTTTTTCAATATCTACCATTCGAATACCTTGTCCAAAATATCAACTTTAATCTGTTGGCCGCATTTTAAATCTATATAAATTGCACGACCACAATGCAGCCGCCTGTCTCATTTTCTGCAGTACAAAATCAATAAAATCAACAGCATGAACATTATCAAACAATAGTAGGCAACTTTGTTTATGAGGATGCAAAGAAATAATTTTTTCATTAATTACACTATAATTTCTTAGACTGACTTTCATCAAGTGTACTGACTGTTAATTCGGATTTTCCTCCGCCACCTCTTTCTCTAGGCTCATTCCACGGTTGAATTTTGGCACTACCGCCAATGACGAAGATGAGCATGCCAAGCATGACAACTCCTGCTCCGATCCAAAACAGTGTCTGCCACTGTTCGACTGTGTTCTGAAATGAGAATATTCACATTGCAAACGAGGATCTTAATTCATCGGCCCCACATACATACTATATAATTATTATTTTTACGTAATACACACATACTCTCAGTGTCCCTTACCCTCGTGTAATTAGTAAGCTGGGATGAAGCTGTTAATGTGAAGCGAAGCGGTGAAGGGGTTCAATAATGCAAAAGCTAATATAACTCGTACTATAGTGTTAAAATCATATAGAGACGAACTATATTAGCGGTCGCATGTATTGTTGCGAGCCGTGTCGATTTAATGTTATTGTTTTGTCTATGGCGAGCGATTAATGTGATGTTAGCGCTAGCGATACAGTGCGGCGTGGTGATTGTTTGTTCTGGCGCAAACCCGACTACAAGGCTCGTACTATGAATTCGTCAACACAGTCCCGGCCTGTAGTCGGACTTAGACAGCCAGAAAATAGCAGCAACAGGACGTACTGCGGCGCGGTTGCTCAAGCCATTGGCAAAATCAACTCACTCCGTGTTTTCCAGCTATCTCCTCGACGAGTACGGGGCCCACTATGCCGGACGAAGTGCCGAAGAAGTTCATGATCCCGTAGAGGAATCCCGCGTAGGTCGGCGACAGGTCCTGGTTGTTGGTCAAGTTGGATATGACCGCGGCGCCGTTGAAGCCCAGAGACAGGAACAAGTAGATGTTGATCAGCGTCATGTTGTTCTCCGCGTAACCGACCAGGATGAGAAAGACACCGGGCAGGAGGTGAGCTAAATTCGCCGCCGGTCAATCGGTATTATGAATCCGGTAAGAAAAACGAGCCTGTGTGTGTTCGGGGCGCCAAAAAAGTTTGGAGTCTTACAGAAAATCGAGGCGATCTTGCGGAAGGTCGTGAGCGAGACGAGCTCCTTCTTCCTCACGATGTCGCCGGCCCAGCTGAAGAAGAAGGCGAAGCTGACCCGGCCGATCCAGGGCAACGAGGCCAGCAGACTGCCCTTCTTCAGCTCGTACTTGCGACAGTAGGACAGGTAGAGCAGCATCGAGTTCTGGTAGAAGAACAGCAGGAACATGTTTGCGAAGTGGCAAATGACGAGGGAGATGAAGGGTATGGAGGTGCAGATGGCCAAGATCGGCGTGTCCTTCAGCGGCGGCTTGGTCTTGCCCACCGAGCCGGCTTGCGCCCTGTGAACGTGTGTGTGTTTTTTTGTTGAGCCGAACAACGGGGCAAAAAGGGGGGTTATAGCTCACGCAAGGATGTAGTCCCTCTCCTCGTCGCTGATGTTGGGATGCTCGGCGGGCGAGTCGTAGGCAATGAGGCACCAGAAGATGAGCCAGAAGGTGATGAGGAGGGCGGGCAGGTACCAGGCGGCCTCCCAGCAGATGCAGCTGGCCATGTAGCCGATCATGGGGTAGACGAGGACGGTGCCGGCGGTGCCGCCCATCAGCGACCACACGAAGCGGGCCCTCTCGGTCGGGGGCGCCCACTTGGCCACGAGGGTGTGGCACGCCGGGAAGGTGACGCCCCCGAAGAAGCCGATCACGACCCTCGACCCGAGCAGCGCCAACCACGAGTAGTTGGCCAGCACCGGGGTCGCGAGCGTTATCAGCACGCACGCTATCGTCGTCCAGAGGATGGTGGCGCGCGGCCCGAACTTCATCGACAACACCCCGCCCACCAGGTTGCCCGGCATGTTGCCGTACGCGTACGCCGATATCAGTTGACCTGCGCCCCCATCGCACCCAGCTCAGTTTCAACAATGTCCAAAATTGCGCTCGGAAACTCGATGCGGGGCAGCAGATTTCGCCGCTTCTTCGTTTCAAGAGATCCCACGATATTCCACTCTCTTAAATCCTTACAGTAAAAACCACTGAATTGCAGTGAAAAATCACTGTAAGAAGGTGTACGGAATATTTAACGGATTACAGTGACTTTTTCATGGAACTAAAGTGGATTTTTACTTTAGGTCCATGAGTTTTGATAGAAAACATTGTTACATAAAATTCAAATTTTTACATCACGATTTGCAGTAAGTATGGTGTGAAGTAAATTTTTACTCTACTTACTGTGAATTTTATGTAAAAAATTTTTCTATCAAAACTCATGGAACTGGAGTGAAAATTCACTGTGGTTGCATGAAAAATTCACTGCAATTCCAGTGAATTTGTCGTCTACCTGCTTACAGTGATTTTTTACTGCAATGCAGTGGTTTTTCACTGTAGGGATTTAAGAGTGCAGAATTACCGATAATCGAGTCGGGGAAGCAGCGAGATCTGCTACCGATCGCACAGGGCACACCCACCTCTGATGGAAGGCTTCCAGTGGAACGGCTTGTCGCTCCACAATTCAAACAGCTCCCTCTCCTTCCCTTCCATGGTCTTGTTTGCGTGGGGTACGATCATCGGCACCGCCAGGATCGGCATCTGCAACCGCACGGTGTACGACACCCAGCACGCCGTGAACATCATCAGGCATATCAGTGCCCGCATGGGGATGAATCCTGCAAAAAAAATTGCCCCCTCATGTGCACAGGTCCGGGTTTTCGAAATAGCTTTTTCGCGTTACAGTTTCAATACTGTTCGAATTTCTCAGTGTGACATTTAAACGTAGCGCAGTTAATTGTCGACCGATGACAAAGGGGAAAACGGTTTCAGTTACATTTTCACTGCGAGGAATTTAGAGAGTTCGTCGAGACATTTGAAGCGGTTTACACGGTGGATCTTTGAAAGAAAGGGATCGCCACTGGATATAGATATTGAGAAATTGTGATTTTCGCACTGCTCGAGTGAAAGGATCGACGCTCCCCATATGCGGGGTGTAAAAAATTACGGCCGAGTTATGAGCGATTCAACGCGCTCTGTTCGGTTTCCGTTTTTCAATCGAGTATTTTACGCGCAAAAAAGAGTAAAAGCTCGTTTTGCGCGGTAGAAAAGGAGGATGAAATCGCACCTCCTGTATACTAGTTCATTGAGGGGGAAAAATGTAATTTTCGAGTAGCCATACTTTGAGACGTACGGATACAAGTTCAAATTTCTCGCGGTAAGGTACATTTTGGATCGTGAAAGAGTAATTGAAAAAAAAAATCACTGCGTGCAAGTTTATAATTGACGCGAAGAAATCGGCGTGCTCGTTGCAAAATACACTCGTGACACCTTGGCATGCAAAGAGGACCGAGCGTGAATCGAATGACGAAACGTTTTTGCGGATAAAATAACAATTTCTTCTTTTTGTTTCTTCAACTTTTACGGCGTTGACATTCTCAGAACTCGATCGAGCGAGTTTTGAGGTTACTTATAATTGGCCAAAATCACGCGGGCACACAATGCTTTATTTATTGTATAAATTACTTCGAAACTTACTTGTTACCACTGCCCAGAAGCCCATTTTCACTTTATCTTAACAATAGATTGGGTCAACAGAGATGAAAACGTTTGTTGGTAATCATACGGCTTAGAGCACCCTCCATTGTTTAAATAATCGTGTCATTTGAATATTTGGAGGCCACCACTGAGATGGTACGGATTAAAAAAATAATTCAAACTACATTTTCTGTTGAATAACGGAGAACGTATTGGTTCTCAAAGGTTGAAGTATCACAATCGTTAATCGGAATGTTTTGTGGCTATGAATATGTCAGAGCGGGAGAACTTGCAAAAGCAAAACACGCGTTGAACGATGCGTTTCTTTATTAAGAAATATTTTGAAATTTTCGCGATGCTATTTTCTTTTTTTGTTGAAACATTCAAAACACAAAAAACATTCTGTATCAGCGCGAAATTCGATAGAACATTCAAGTTCGAGTTCCTCAACATATCCCATCGAGAAAATTAGAAATAAACGCAAAACGAGTATGTTCAAGGGAAATAATACGTAGAAGCGCGCGGGAGAACACCGAAAACGTTTAAAAATCTAAATTAAAAAAATTGTACATAACGGTGAGACGAAACTTACTCGAGGTGAAATACACCAAAAACTTGTGAGTGTCCAGCATTTTCCGGGCCCGGCACCGCCGCTGTCAGCACGAACGCAAGTTGTCGGCAGGGATCCAAAAACGCGCCGTGCACCCGACAGCGTGGAAATCGGCAAAGTGAAAGCCCCGCTCCAAACGCTTTTCTGGCTCCGACTGACCGGGGGAGAGGGGAGGGGGGGGGCAATAGGGATGTCAAGAACGAAGTATAGGCCCAATCCGCCTGGCCCAATCGAGTGAGCCTACTTCCATAACAGAAGGTTAGGTGGCGCTACGGAACTTGTATGTATAGATATACCTCTCGAGAGAGTCTACCTGGCGCTGGCGAGTGGGGGCTGGTGGGAGGGAGGGAGGCTGTTATAATGCAGGGCCGACTCGGCCCGATCGATCATCGAGCCTGCATTGGATCAAAGCTCCGATTTTCAGTGTATAGCACGGCATATATATGACGGAAAACGGCCGAGCGCACATATGCGCAAAGTAGTTTACAGGTGATTATGCTTTATTAAAATCTAATACAAATGACATCAGGAATTGACAGTGGATACAACAAACGCCCCTTTGGAGAGCCACAACTTGAACATGTGATGGTTGCGCGGCGCGCAACTCTTCTGCCTCGCGCTCAGAAGATCGCTGCAGTTTACGCTTGCAGCTCCCGGGCAAATATTACTATATTGTGTGTATATATATATATTGGAAAAAGTGACTAGGTGTTAAATTATAAAAAACATTGATTGACTCGTTCAAGATTTTCAATTTTTTTTCCTGAGAAAAATCGTTAAATGTGTGAAGGATGAATTTCAGCGGATGTTTTCTTATATTGTGCGACACTTGTATTTTTCTACCACTGAAACCCACGAGTGTTAGAAAAGTACAACCACGAAAAGAAAGGGAGGAACAATTGCTCGCGGAAACTGGCGCGAACCAGCGATCCTGTTAGGCGCGCAGACATATCGCACAACCACGTACCTGAAGATACATAATATACATGGATGTTGTATTCAATCTGCGGCCCCCATTGTCAATCGTATTAGATTTTACTAAAGCATAGATTTTTATAAAGTACTACATGATGAGGTTTTTATACATAGTTGATCATATTGTTGAATCCTCAGCCCCTCTTGTATATACAGCAGAGTGCAGTCCTCCCTCCACCTCCCTCAAGCCCCCACTCACCAGCGCCTAGACTAGAGAGGTATATCTATTTATATACACGAGTTTAATAGCGCCACCTAACCTTCAGTCACAGAAACTTCGGGAGCCTGTCGAGAACACAATTTTAACACGCTATTGGCAGCAGCCCACCGTTTCCGACTTCGACTGACTCAGGTGCGTCGGTCGGTAGCGGCTTTATAGCCGCGGCTCCGTTAGCCGAGGCTTTTCCCCAAAAACAAAGAGATCCCCTACCCGAAGGGCCTCCGGCGTAAATCAGCCGGATTTGAATGAGGTACTCCGAGACCACCTGCGGAATTTTCAGGCTCCAATCGGCTGAGCTTTACTCGGAAAGTATTTACCAATATTCCAAAGTCTTCATTCGTAACGAGACAACCTCGAGTTGGACGATTTATCCTTTCTATTTTGGATTACTGGCATTTTTTCCTAATGATACTGAATTACGCGATGTATAGATGAATAATTTTTCAACGGGTCGAGGAACAATTTTTTTTTTCAATTTCTTGGGTCAATCGGTCAACTGATGAATGATCTGAGCTAATCGTAGAAGGCGATTCCAACTGATCATCATCTTGGAATGAAATTTGGGAATCTAACTTTTATTCAAATCTTATTTATACAGCGGATTCTATTAGCTTTTCCAGAGAGTTGTAACTTTTGGTTGATTCTTGACAACCAATCCAACTTGCGCAAGTGTCTCACTACCCTTGTAATCAAAACCAATTCCAGATTTTCAAAGAACTTTTCACCTCTTGGATTGTTAATCAAACTGTAGAATAGAATCAACAACTTTTGAATATTACTTTCTATATTTTTGATTGACATTATTGAACAAGAATAATTCACTCCAACTAATCACGTCAGATTTTCAAAGTATAAATGGTTATATTCATTAAACACGCGTATTTAAATCTGATTGTTCGTTTTCATTGTCTGTCAGCTTATAATAGTCACTATGAGAATCAGCCATCACGAAGCCCGATCTATACATCTTGTTTAATTGAAGTTGTTTAATTCAAAACGGGCAAGTTGATATATTTCAGTGCGAAAATTTACAAACGCATACAGGCACCTGTGCGCCGAAATGTAATAGACAAATCGACGGCGCAGCTGCGGCAAAAGAAAAATGAATCTACGGAATGATGATAACATAACGCCGCTCACTTGCACTCGTAAACTTCCTGAACTGTACGGATGCAAAATTGTCGTTGGAATCGGAAGACTCGCGATTTTCACGATCGTGCTACGTAATAAGCGCAATTTTCGAGACTTGGCGCGAGTGACATGATGCGTATGTGTACGAAAACAAATTTCTACAATGCGACGGATGCACTACAAGGTATACTTGTATAAAAACATATCGATCACAACTTAATAATGCAACCATAATGATGACTGTTACCATTAGTCTCTCTACAAATTAGAATTAATATGGTGAATGAAATTCACAGCGAAATTCATTCTCACGTTCAATTTACAGAAAAAATTATATTTAAATGGAACAAAAATTGTTCGAATATGTATAAAAAGATTTAATCAGTATCGTTAAATCATTAATTTATCTATATACGATGAATATTCTTATTTATGTCTAAAATCACGGTTATTCTTTTACAATGACAGTGTACTGACAGTGTAATGACAGTGACAACAATCATATAAATAATACTATTCATCAGTGATTTATTCCATTCTACCTTATTAAAATATTGCTGAGAGTTGCAATTACATGAATTGATTTATCTAATTCACTTGTTATTCAAGAATAGTAAATATCATCGAATACGTATCACAATACAGGGTTACAATACGATAAGATTTTGAGCTTTTTTAACAATTTTACTTTGAACGCAATTACATGAATTGATTTATCTAATTCACTTGTTATTCAAGAATAGTAAATATCATCGAATACGTATCACAATACAGGGTTACGATACGATAAGATTTTGAGCTTTTTTAACAATTTTACTTTGAACGCAAGGGATGCAAATAAAGAGAGCTTTCAGTTTATTCGATTTGTTTTATAATTGTTCTACTTTAAGGTAGCAAAGCATATTTGCACATTTGCGAAAATTTACAAACGCATTTAACACCTGTGCGCCGAAATTTAATGGATGAATTGACGGCGCAGCTGCGCCAAAAAAGAACGAATCTAAACGGAACAATGATGAAATATAGCGGCGTCACTTGCACTCGTAAACTTTCTGAACTGTGAGGATGTAAAATTGTCGTTGGAATCGGAAGTCGCGGAAGACCTAGAGAAAACACGCGATTTGTACGATCTTGCTATGTAATGAGCGCAATTTTCGAGACGTCGAGCGAGTGACACGATGCGTATATGCACAAAAACAAAAATCTTCACGATGCGAAGGATGCACTTACAGGGTATAATTTGTATAAAAACATTTCGATCTATGGTTTTTTTTAGCAGAAAGCTTCACTAGATGGTATAAGGTTTTGACCTTTTTAATATAGAGAAAAGATAAAGAAAGCTTGCAGTTTTTTCCGATTTTATTTTGAATAGTTCTACTTCAAGGTAGTAAAGCGTATTCACATATTCGTAAATATTTTAAAATATATCTATCTCATATCCTCCAATGTCGCTGTTACTATAATTTAATTTGAGAATTGTAGATTTTTCTTCACACACCAACAAATACTATAATTAAACTATAATATAATATACTATCTCGTGTAAATCGTAAAAGAATTTATTTTTTCAAGTTATACGGGCTTTTCCTTGCCTCTTACGTATAATTCATTCGATTCTGTCCATTACTATTACCGAATGCAGATATTATCAACAAGTCACTGTATCCTCAATCATATGCAGTTATTTCTTTCTCGTGACAAGGCTAATTTTTCAAATGAGCATTGGTCAGTACTCGACAACTCAACAGCGTTATCACGTTTGCCGTGAATTTCGACTCGACTAAGAAATTACTGGTATTCAAATGTACATAATAGATACGTAAATGTTCATTTCCAATTATAATTATGATACGATAACGTCTAGCAACAATCAATGCGCTAAAAATACTGCAGCCAATGTTTCGAAAACAATTTACACTCAAATGGAAGCTCCTGTTTCTGATTGCACATTGTATTACCGTATATTGTACAAATTGAAGATGAATGACCGTTAACCAGTATACCAAAAACATGTGGAGGTTTTTTTTTTTCCTTCCAAAGGCTATCACCACCGGGGTATGTGCCTAAACATGTGGAGGTGGATGTGGAGGTGACCTATGCAGTTCGAAATTAATAAGTATCCACTGAAACTGCTAATTGCCCTACAGAGAGGAATACGAATTTGATGGTCGGAGAAGGGGATTCGCGCACGAGTTTCATACGAGTCGAGAATGATTTCACGTATCGAACTAACAAGTTCTCCTAAAAATCAGATTTTCTCCGCGCGCCAGTTAGATTATTTGATGCTTGCAGTGCTAATTCGAGTGGTATGATCTTCCTCGCGAATTCTGTGCGAAAAATCATGTCGCATCTTCAAATATTTTTACCTGAAAAACTATATACTGTTGTACATCGTGAAGCATCAAGCATTACCGCTTTCTACGAGTGAAAATTCATAGACCTACGCCTCGCGATAAAACGTCATTGTATTGCCCTGTAAAGGTGCCACGAATGATACGTACAACCCTCCTCTGCGACAGAATAAAAATAAAAAGTGCCGTTTTCTGAAACCGTGATTATATAGAAGCATCACCGTATTGCCGGAGGTAAAGGACTTACTCATTAAATAATACTCATTTAAGAAATGCTTTGCCTCTCGACTTGCCGCTCAGGTAATTCCATAAAACTGACGCGTCGCAATTGAGCGAAATTTGTTTTTGCTCGGAGGAGAAAACAGCGGACACTTCGGCCGTTATAAATATTTCACTCCAATTTGTAGGCGACCATCGTTGGATTTTGGGTAATTAAATGTAAAGGTTCAACAATTTTAGCTGTTTTAGAGTTCCTCCTTCCTGTCCCGAGTCGAGTTTTGCTATGAAGTTTTGGGATGAATTGAATGATTATTCAAAAAAATATTCTTCCGAATCTGGAAATAGGATTAGATTCTATATTATTAACGAATCGATCATTATGATGAATACTTGTTTTATCTATTCCTAGGCGTTCAGTGTAAGTGTTGCATTTTCAATTGAGTTTTGCAATGTTGTAAACGGTATTAATAATTGAAACATATTGTATTCTCTAAAAAAATCAATGTATACCGCTTTAATTCACTATGCATTATCTCGACGGGGACGACGACGAGTGAAATGATTTAATTTCAAGGTGTTCAATATGAAAATATATTCAAGTTATGATAATTATTAGTCGTGACTTGACAAATTATGGCTACTTTTCCAATTATTTGACCAAACGATTCACTTGTGGCTTTTATTCTGGCCGGGCAAGCCGCATTCGATTTATCAATTGAAATTGAGAATGATTGGTAAATGCGATACGAAAATATTATCATAAGCGACATACACATATACACGGGAATACAGATAAAAGTTGTTTAGTGAGTCTGAGGTTTCCTCGACGAGCGTACGTCTTTGAACCTGTCCTCACTCCAATATTCGGGGGAACCAATACATCGGATAAAATGTCGGGGACTAACGGCGATCAAATTCTGGCACAATCCCTCAAAAATCAAGTGAGTGAATTGTCGAATCTTCGGGAACGTTGTGGTCAGCCGTATGACAGGACGAATAAAACAATCATAGGTTATGATTTTTCCCTATCTCAAACTTCCAGGCTCAATTTCGAAATATTTCGATGTAAAATATAATTGCGATTACGGGTATTCGCTAGAATAAGAATTACATAACACAAATATATCGAAAAGAAAGCGATGAGATTTTCATTGTTATCGGAATGGATCAAAACAAGTTATATTCCTTTTCATGCATAACAAGTGTTGAACACGTGACCTTTTGGCGCTCAATTTGAAAAATAAATCAAAAGGTCATATGATCTACCACTCTAGGTAGCATTGCTCATATTTAAAATTCATAATTCCCTCAATTTCGTACTGAATCCAAATGATCAACTTAATGAGTTTAATTTTAATGAGTTTAGTTTTAATGAGAATTTAATGAGTTTCCCTATCATATAAAGGATGTTTTGTGAAATTAATTTATTGGAATTGTGGCTGATCAGGTTCCGCGCGGGAATCCAATAACTTAGAAAACAAAATTCTTTCATATTCAGAGGGGTATGGAGTGGAGTCGTATCATAAACTATGGAGAATGAACAATAATGCCCATACAATATCAACAGTTAATTCAATCTACAAAAAGAAAAGGCATTCATGGCCTTCCATCATAATTATCAACCAAATTAACTCTCGATATTGATGACTTAACATAGATTGAGACAACTGTTGGTGGGAATTACTGGAGCTATGACAATGATTGTCTATGTTACCCCTCCGGTATGGCCCCCTCGAGTGATTTCTTACCTGTTCGTGTTCGGATCAATGGAGTTTCCTCATTAACTTCTGTAATTTCTGACCAACTCATGTTTGATGCGCGGATTTGCATTTTCGCATTAAATTTAATATACAACTTTTATGGATGGATAATTTCACTATGCTCTATTGTTCTATGCAGTTTGTATTATTGGCATAGCTTGTTTCACTGGCATTCGCCGATGACACTACCTCCGGTTATTTTTATCAGTATTATCATTGTTTTCTCCATAAAAATAAACGAGCGTCTTACTCCGACTAAGTCTCACTATCTCCGTGATGTTGAATGTCAAATACATCATTTATTGACCTCTCGACACCGTCAATTGCGTTTGTTCATTATTAAATCAGTTCAGTTAAAAAATAAAAAAATTCAATACCTTTTTTTTTCATGCATCGATATATTCCGTTGATGAATGCATTTGAAAGTAATTATTTTATCTCTAATGCGGTCGTGTAACAAACTCGAAACACTCGTTTTTTTTTAAATCTGGAAATTTCCAATTGCACCAAATTATCTCCGTAATTTAGGACTAAAATAACAACAATGGCATATTTGCAATCTATTCTACTATGTTGATCTATCAACGATACGAATAAAAAAATTAATTCACGGTGGAAATAGAACAACTAGAAAACAATCAATATCAAAGGCGTTAAGACGTGAAGGTAAAATGAATTTTGGAGTTACACGTTTTTTGATTAGCTAACGCTTATGATACGTTTTTTATATTCATTCGAATTCAACGTCTTGATATAATCAATTTGTATTTTATAATTCATCTTTTCTCCCGAATTTCTAAAAAATGTCAAGTGTGCCCTTCACTTATTTCTATGAGAACTACAGTCCTATACAATGTTTACCCCTCGATGCATATTAATAATCGTCTAATGTGCACGCTCAGATATAATCACCTCGATAATCGATGCGATTATCTCCAAAACCAAAACCGGATTGACGTTTTCAATCTTCCCCTGAAAATCTGCTTACATCTACATACCTATGACCAAATTTTCAGGGGCTGCGTTATGTGTTCGGGATAATGGGCCATCCGGTCATCGAATTGGCGCTGGCAATGCAAGCCGAGGGCCTGCGCTACCTGGGCTTTAGGAACGAGCAGGCGGCCTGCTATGCCGCCCAGGCCTACGGATATTTGACCAGTAAGTCTCTTATTTCACCAGAGGCAGTAAAATTTTGTGATGTACAATTTTCGTCATTCTCCAAAATTATATTGAAGCAGATATATAATAGGCCGTCGGTTTCTTCCTTCCTGTACAATGAACTTTACTGACGGTATTCAAATAAAATTCAATAAAGGTTACTATCCTGCACCGTTATCCATAAATCCGAAGGTATCGTTGCAAAAAATGATCTTCGAGAATTTTTCTTTTTTCTCTGAATTTTTCGTGGCTCATCTTTCAATGATTTTGAAATAATATTGAACTGATGAACGATCCTTTTTATAGAGAAGCCAGCAGTAGTCATGTGCGTCTCTGGCCCAGGATTATTGCACGTAATTGGTGGTATGGCTAATGCTCAAGTGAATTGTTGGTAAGCATATACTTTAAATCTAGAATAGTAAAAAACTACTATTTATCAGTAAAAATGGGATAATTTATGAAAACAGTAAATATTTATCAATTATGCAATTACTATAATTTCAATCACATCGAAGTTAATAATAAAACGCGTTCTCATTCACGACAACATCAATCGTGAATCTACATGTTTTTATCAAAATGTAGATTCACGCGGAAATAATCTCTCAAAATTTTGAAAAGTCACAATAAGTAACTTCCCGATGAAAATCACAACGATCTCATTGCGCGTTTGTTCTCCCATCAGTTTATCTGTGAGCTACTATTATATAAATGCACGTGTTTCCACAAAAACGCTGCAACAAAGTAACAAAACATTACATTTAATTACACATTTTCCCGGTCCCACTTATAAATGTATTAGCTCGCGTGATTAATCGAATAAACGTCGTGCTCGAGAACGAGACTAAACAAAAAAGTATCATCGTTCGAGTGAAAATAACAAGAATAAAAAAAAAATTTAAGAAATCTAAGACGTATGCGATCGCGCAGGCCAGTATTGGTGTTGGGAGGCTCCTGCCCGCAGGACCACGAGGGCATCGGCGGCTTCCAGGAGTACAGCCAGGTAGAGGCGTCGCGCATGTACTGCAAGTACGCGGCCCGACCGCCCTCCGCGAGCCTCATCCCGCTGCACGTGGAAAAGGCCGTGAGGCTGGCGACGTACGGCAGACCCGGTGAGAGAGAGAGAGAGAGAGCACACAATAGCCAAAGGATTTACTGTCCCCCCGCGAGCTGCGAAAAATAAATATAAGCCTCTTGGCGGCGGCCACGGTGACGACGACGACGACGACGACGACTCGTCGATCCCGTGAGTTATGGTTTAAGCACGGCTATAAAATGCCGGGGAGGAGGAGGCGCTGATCCGTTTCTGTCCTTCATCCGGGCCTCCTCGACCTTATTCTAATAAACCAGCATTGTTATTCGCTGCACAAGTGGTTGTATACCCGAGAGACGTTGCTGCACGCGACAATTGACTTTCAATTCTGTTGGCGAAAGTTTACAGTGGCGCACAGCCGTGATGTGCTTCTCAAATGCGCACTAGCACTTCGGCTTGGGTTTTTTTCTTCTTTTTTTCTAACATTTCAATCGACGGTTATTTCTTGCGAAACGTCTCTTGTAGAGAAATTCGGGTCCGTTTGAAAACTGTATCTATAAAGAATATCGTACCCGCAATCACGTTTCTTGCGAAAAGGAGCGCGTTTAGATGTGAGTATCACAGAACCCTAGTTCCCTTGGAGATTGTAGTATATGTATTACCTTTTCCCCATGCAAAAACTAGAAGGAAAAGTCAAAACAAGTTAGGAAACGTATTCTGCGCTTCAAGAGAGCTCCCGGACTCGTATTATGCATTTTTAGACATTATTTATTGTTCATAGGAAAGCATACAGTTTTCTTTTTTTCATACTATAGAATACTCGAGATTCCGAATAAATATCACACCTGCTTCTGTAACTTCTTCCAGGGGTTGTACCCATACACCTGCTTCTGTATTCTTCTGAATAATTGATTCAGCTAATGCTAAATAATAACAAAAATCGTTTCGCAGGCGCCGTTTATTTGGATTTACCTGCGACGCTACTGAAGCAGCGCGTCGACGATGATAAAATCGCGAAGGTTTTACCGGTTCCTCCGCCGCCACTCGTCTTCCCCGACGTCAAATTGATCGAGCAAGCTGCAGATCTCATTGTACGAGCGAAGAAACCCCTGGTCATCGTGGGAAAAGGTTTGTACCCCCCGCTTGAAAAACTCAATATTGAATCAAACGTTGCGTCTAATTCCAAAGTTATAATATCAGCATTGATTTCTTAAATTTTGTTAACCACATGAGATTGAAGAAATCCTTTGCCTGCGTGAACCCAACAACATTTCAAACAACGTTACCATACATCTAATAATAAGAATATTTAAAAAATATTTTTAATACTGCTTTGTAGTTAATAGTATGTTTATTTTGTAAAAATTAGGGGTGAAATGCAATACCAAAGCCTAGCCCTCCAATTCAATAGATTTCATGTTGTATTAACACAGAGGAATTCGAATTGATCGAATAATAATCATTGGAGCATCGCGATGAACATATTACATTTAATGTTGAGATTTTCAACCCCTTTGTCGAGTCTATATTGGCATTGTCTGTACGGCGAAAGTTTACAGACGTATAGACGCTAGACGGCGAAAGCTGTAAGAAAGTGCTATATGAGTAGTACGAAAAACGTATAATTGACCAGACGGACGAAAATGTTGAAATTAAGGTGCGGCGTACGCGAGAGCGGAACGCCAGGTGCGCGAGCTGGTGTGCCAGGCGGAGCTGCCGTTCCTGCCGACGCCGATGGGCAAGGGGGTGGTGGCCGACACGGACCCGCGCTGCATCTCCAGCGCCCGTTCCACCGCTCTGCTCCAGGCCGACGTGGTCCTGTTGCTCGGCGCCCGGCTCAACTGGATGCTGCACTTCGGCCGGCCGCCCAGATACCAGCCCGACGCTCATTTCATCCAGGTACCTTTGATCTTACGATTCATCTCGAGCTTTTAATTGGCGAAATCTTCAGGCAACGGCTCCGGATAATTTGCAGGTAGACATCTGCGCCGAAGAACTTCATAACTCCGTCACGGCCAAAGTGGCCATTCAAGCCGACATTGCCCCAGTAGCTGAAATGTTGTCGAAAGCCCTGAAGAATAGAGGCTTTTCTTTGAATAAAAACAGTCCTTGGTGGAAGGAACTTGCCGCCAAAGGCAAGAAAAATAAAGAACAAGTCGATGTGAGTTGCCGATCGTTTTCAGAACCATTATGTTAATTTATCACGATTGTCAATTCAATTTTTCCCTGTCCATCATGAATATAACTATTCTATTTTAAAATTGTCATTGTGGTCTTGCGACAGAGGATGAGTATGGACGAGAGTGAACCACTAAACTATTATGCTGTGTTCAGAACTATTCAGGAGTTGCTACCTAAAGGTAAACACACTTGGCGCCAACTGTATTGTCTCAATACTGTAATGAATAGAATTTATGTAGAAATGATTTCCCACAGACTGCATAATTTGCTCGGAAGGAGCTAATACAATGGACATTGGCAGGACAATGTTATTGAACAATCTTCCAAGGCACCGGCTAGACGCTGGTACCTTTGGGACAATGGGAGTGGGTCTAGGTTTTGCAATTGCTGCTGCTCTTCATTGCAAGGACAATGATCCAGAAAAAAAAGTTATTTGTGTCGAGGGAGACAGTGCTTTTGGGTTTTCAGGAATGGAAGTAGAAACAATGTTCAGGCATGTACATACGTACAAACGAGTAGAAATAATAAGAACAAGTTTATGGAAAACAAATTTTATGAAAATTTACGTATTTCAGATACAAACTGCCGATTGTTATAATCATTGTAAATAATAATGGTATCTACGGTGGTTTTGATAATGAAACGTATGATATAATTAGATCATCTGGAGACGTATCAGACGTGTAAGTTACAAAATATTCAGTAATCTTATATCAAAATGTTTGTGAGTACTCCTTAATAATGTTTACATGTCACAGTACACCTCCAAACACACTGACACCAGATGCTCACTACGAAAAAATGGCAGATATCTTCAAGAAAAGAGGACATTTTTGTAAAAGTATTGAACAAGTTAAAACTGCTCTGACATCATCCTTACAGGTTATTGTACATGTAATAAAAAGTAATTATGGTACTAAACATTCTCAACATTGTAAATTTCACTTGCAGGAAAAAGATGCTCCAAGTCTCATTAACATCATGATTAATCCTCAAGCTGATCGCAAAGAACAAACTTTCAGTTGGCTAACTGAATCCAAACTGTGATAAGAAAAATGCATTATTAAAATTGTTCATAATAGGGTACAGCGGTCGGAAGTATTTTATATGGTTGTTAAATTTAATCAAGATTTTTTAAATAAAAATATAATCAATTTCTGAACACAAACATCCTTATAATCTAATTTAGAGTATCAAAAGTATAAAAAATAACCAATATGCATTAGTCTGACTCAAGAGTTTGCTGTACTCTCTCTGACAGATCTTTTGTGGCAGCAGCAAGGGCAGCAGCACTTGTTATTGATTCTAAATCTGTTGTTGGTTCATTCCCATTTTGTTCAATCTCTTCATCTGAACTTTCATCAACTTTCAAACTTGACAAATCGACTCCAGCATTTTTGGCTGCCATCATTAATTTTTCATTAACCATTTTCGCAGTCATTGGCAAAGTTGAATTCTCCTCAATAAGACTATGCAGAGACTTTAATTCGTCTTTTCTGGAATAGTATCGCAATTAAACAAAGGAATTCTGATGCCAATTCCTTAGGTTATCTTACTTACATTGTCTTCATGTCTTCATTTATCTTCAGCAAAAGTTTTTGAGTTTGGAGTTTCAGTTCATTTTCATCCTGACCGTCGGACATGTTTAGTCTCATACGATCTTGAACCAAATTACCTAAGTATCCAGAGGCTATAAAAAATGCCTTGAGTTCTAATTGTCAAAAAAGTAAACAAAACCGAACATATGATGCGCGGGAAGAGCACGGATATTCTGCCGCACACCTATATGTGTATACGTATGCACACACACATACACATAAATATATATATATAAAATGCAGCAGTACTCAATCGGTAACACATAACGTGATCGATTGAGTGCATGAGGAATTTTGAGTATGTTACGTGTAAAAAGTAATTCTATAAAAAATTTAATAGAATTATTGAATAAAAGGTAGATAGTTAGATCAAAATTAATTTATGGGTGAAATGTTTTTATTCAAAGTATTTACAAAAAAATAAAGCTTAATCACGAAAAGTGATGAAATATGATATTTTTAGATACTTAATTACCAGAAATTCACACAGTTTAAATGCACTTGTACAAAAAGTCTACTCTCACACCAGCTTACACATCACAGTAAGAGTGTATTGAAAAAGTTTATTTGCATTGCTTCATAATTGCTCAGGATTTTATTCTGCTTTTGACTTAACTTCGTCTTTGTGATGCAAAAAGACGATCGAAAATAGGAAAACGCCACCCATCATTGAGAAAGCACTGACGTAGTATGGATAAGCGCTCGGTATGAAGCGCTCGTATTGTGTATGTTGCAGAGGTCGAACAGACACTTGAGTTGCACTGTACAGATGTGTAAAACCAATGCGAGTATGATCCACCTTGAATTGATAAACTCCATAGACATCGGGGATCTTAAATCTCGCCTCGTAACGACCGTTACCAACGTGTTTCATGGTTGTTCTGACGAATGGATCGATTCTCACAAATTCAAGCTGTAAATCATTTGTCACAAATGGTACCCATTTATCTCCTTGGAGCTTTTCAACGGTAATTGAATAAACAACATTTTCCATAATAGTGTAAGCTGCTGGAGGTTCTTTTTCTCCTTCTTTGTGATGGTGAACAGATGAGACTCGAATTACACCATTTTCTTTGAATACCCATTTGGCCATAGCTTCAGCAACAGCCCTGTTTCCTGAGACTTCGTGTTTTTTGTTATCTGAAAGAAAATTAACATTAAACAAACAAATATTTGACAGAAATCAGAAAGAATGGATATTGTACATAAAAATTGGCCAAAATTACCTTGAGCTTTCTGAACAGGACTAGTAAAAGCTTCATCACTAAAAAAGTAAAGAGATCCAGAGAATAAGACTCTAGCATTATTTCTTGCTTGTAGAGCAGCAATCAGAAGAGTATTCTTTCCAACTGCATGAGGATATTCCTTCACTGGCTGCTCAGGATTATAACTATAAGCAGAGCTTGAAGCTGTCAATAACTTGAGAACTAGTGGGTTATCTGAATCTGCAATTAATCCAGTTCCTTGATAAAGCAGAGGTGGCACATTTCTACTACCACTTATAACAGAAGCATCTATCAAGTTAGATGGATCTGCAACAATCTTTGTGTGCCTTCCAGAGTCAGATGTATCATAATTCATATGATCAATGACAGTAGCACTTTCCTCGTCAATCTCAAAGCCACATTCAGATGCTAAATCTCTAAGAGCATCCCCAGTTTGGGATGACCCAGCAACAAGAACGTTACCACCTCCATCGATGAATTCTGTAATTGCATCAACACTCATTGCACCTCCAAATTCTTCAACGGTTGGTGCAAAAATAATCAGATGCTGATAGAGATGTTCTCCATACTTGGACAGTAAAAGATTGGCATCATCAGCAAGCTTGAATGAAAGTGTATAGCCACTATCTGAAATGAAAATATTCAATTAATAATTATGGTTGTAGTTGTAGTTCGATTGCGCATTCACATGATTTCTGACTCTCAGACATTAGCTCAAAGTTTTTGCAAAGAAAATAAAATAGTACAAATAACAATTTCAAACTAGAATTAACAATATTCAAATTAGCTAGTCGTATAGTATACATCAGAATTTAAATTCCAAGTAGATGGAGAGTACTCAAACATTTTTCTGCAAAAAAAGAAAACACAGTCAGAACTCTGGGTTCCAACAATTTGCTCAAAAACTGATCCTTCAGTTTCCTCTCGCGCACTGTAGACAATCCCTAAATTGGCGAATAAACCTCTCGGGCAATTCCGTTGCGAGGCCCTTCATCGCGTCCTAAACTCAACAACAGCCTGAGAACGAAGTGCACGTGCGACGACAATCAAATCAACAGAACCACGACGGACGAGCTCACCTTGGAGGCTCTTGAAGAATATCGAGTGGGTCTCCTTGATGGCGAGGTTGTCAAGGAGGACGAGTGTGGGTCCGCCGGCGGCGGCCAGCCCGACGAGGCCGGCCAGGAGGCACGTGAAAACCAGCTTCATCGTCGGCTGCAGTGTCCGGTGTTGCCGTTGCCGGCCAGCTCTAGTCCACGTCGTCGGCCACGACGGCCACTGCCACGAAGCCGCGCGTCGGCTGCCACGCGCAAGCGCAGCTTATGCCATATGCGCCGACATCTTTGATTTTGGATCTTTTGATCCTCCCCGCCGCGAGCTTCGAATTATTTATCTCGTCCCAGCCGAAGTTATGGCAAATATTAATAATTCGTGTACTGACGAAGACTCGGGCTGGATGTAAAATATTAATTTGTGAGATTGCGTTGTTCTCGTCGGCCCCAAAATAAATTTTAAATATACTACTGTTCTGGGAGAATATTTCGCGAGTGTTTACAATTATAATGCTCAGTCGATATACGATTAAAATATATTGACTGCGAAATGTTACTAGTTTATTTAAAGAACTATCGATCAACTTAGAAAACCAGTGCATTATCGAGTTCAAAATTTCGCAATAGGCCTAGTGTATAGGTACAGCTATAATGAAGAATTATTCGCCAAGGTTCCATCGCAACAACGTGAAATCTTTCCGAATTAATTCAGCGGAAGTGAAGGAAAAAAAAGATAAGTGTGGTATAATGATGAAAAAAAAAGGAAAAAAAAAAGTTTCGCTAATGAATCAACAACAGTATGGGAAAAAAGTGACAGCCGAGATGGGCGATCGAAATCCAACACATATTGCACATGATTCACTCGGTGTATGTGTGCGAGTGTGCGTGTATATATATATATATATACACACGCACACTAGCACATATATATTTGTGTGTTGCGGAGCGCATGTCATATATACATGCGCGCAGGCGGTGGGAGGCGTGACGGAGACGCGAGATAATCCTTATCAAATCGCCTACCCGTACGTCCGTGCTAAGGTATACGTATATAGTAGCGGCTCCACCCCTCGACTGGTGTTGGTTCACGTGTATGTGCACACGGACGGGCACATCGTGTATAATACTAGGTGTAGGTGCAAGAGACAGAGCTCGGCGTGCATACGTGTGGCCGCGCTCGCGACAGAGAGGACAAGAGAAAGCGAAAACGGAGCAGCAGTACAGCGCTTGTCGACGACGACGACGACGACGACGACTAGTGAATCAAGTAGTTGTGTGCTCTCGTCTCCTGCCGAGCAGCGACCATGGACCAGACGGCCGAGACGTACGAGAGTATACTCCTCGTCAAATCCGAGGTGTTCGTGTTCAAAATACCCCCAAGGTCGACCAACAGGGGTTACAGGTGAGTCTAGCTGTCAGCCCTGTTGCTGTGTGTGTGTGTTGATTGTGCGCTGCCCATTTATGTTGACACCTCCGAGCCTCACCGCTTGTCGCTTGCAGAGCTGCAGACTGGAATCTGCAGGAGCCCTCGTGGACAGGACGCATGAGGCTGGTGGCCAATGGTGATGCTGTTTGGATCAAGCTCGAGGACAAAGTCACTGGACAGCTGTTTGCCAAGTGCCCTGTCGAGACTTACCCTGGCATAGCTGTAGAGCCTGTCACTGACTCCTCCCGCTACTTTGTCCTGAGAATCCAGGATGACAATGGGCGCTCTGCCTTCATTGGAGTTGGCTTTCTAGATAGGTCTGACAGCTTCGATTTGAATGTGGCACTGCAGGATCACTTCAAGTGGCTCAAAAACAAGGATCAAATCGAGAAGGAGAAGGAGCAGCCTAAACAGGAGCTGGACTTCAGGTTCAAGGAGGGTGAGACCATCAAAATCAACATGAAAATCACGGTGAGTTTGTTTTCCTTTCGTGTGCTAGCTTTGTTATTGGCAGAATTGTTGTAGAGTACAGAACAAGTGGAAGTAGGTCTGCCACAGGATGCTAAGGAGGTCTCCTGTTCATGTAATTTGCTCTAGCTTTCACTTCTCCATTCCAACATGCTCCACTGAGAGGCTAGTTGTTAGTAGCTTGATATCATCTCAGGAAGAGTACTTCCAAAATAAACAGATCTTATTAATAATAAACTGATTGATTTATTTGATCAATATTCAATTCAATGCTATAAATAGAGAAAAAAAAAATTCATCACAAAAACAAAATTCTGAAAGTTTGTGTTCTGATTTTATTATTTTTGTTACAAAAGTTTCTGATACATATAAATATTGTGTTATCCAAAATCATTATCATCATTGATATTTCTGCAATGATTCATCAGTATGAGTTACGTACCAGTTGATAAATCCATCATAACAATACATTATTTATGTACCACAAACCACATACGTTTTAAAAATATTTCATTGATGTATATCAGTCAGAGATTTTTGCAAAATTCTTACAGAAAAAAGATGGCAGTGAAGTTGCACCTAAATCCAAGCAGCGCCCAAGTACAGGTATTGGACTGCCTCCGCCTCCTGGGGGTGTGAAAATAGCTCCACCTCCTGCAAGAACACCCACAATGTCCCCAGCACATAAACCAGCACAAAATCAACAGAACCACAGTGGAACAGGTTCTGAATGGGGCGAGTTTGCCAGCGCCTCACAGCAACAACAAAACACAAATGCACCAGCAGCAGCAGCAGCCCCCCCTGCACCTTCGACGAATGCAAGCTGGGTGCAATTTTAATAATTGTTACAATTCTATGAATTGTGCTTAGCTGCAGTATTGGTTCTTGATTTATTTATGTATAATTTGTATATATACATATATATATATGTTTATGTATATGTATATTTGGAATAGCAATGTTAATGAGCACGTCAAAGTGCGCATATCTGCTTCAATGCGTATGTAATTAGGCATGGCGATTTTGAAAAGACGGAACAAAACATGGGTGCGCGTGGTCTTGAGATTGTCTATATGTTTAGCTTACCTTTAGTGTTTAATCTTCATTTTGAAACAGCGCGTTTTAAGAAAAAATTTGATGGTTTCGCATTTAAAAGAAATAAAAACCTCGTTCTTTCATTTTAACGTTGTTTCCAGTTTTCCTTTTCGTACTAGACTTAAATTGCAGTATTAGCTCTAACTTTTTGTATGATGTTCACGATTTCATGTTTTGAATTTGAGTTGCATGCAAGGCCTCAACTGATGACACAGATCTTAAAGTTTGTACATATTGTTGTAATTTGAGAGTGATATTTTAGAGAATCACTAGGCCTACGTGGAAAAATTATACGTGCGCGTTGAGATTGTTGAAAATGATCTAAAGGAAAATGAATGAAATTCAATCGTCTCCAAGTACAAGACGACAACGTTGTGTGCTGGCTTAAAAAATGAATTATACCGTGATCCAATATCCAGTGTAACATAATGTATCAGCGTATCGAGAAAAATGACGTTGCGCCGATCATCACTGTTGTAACTAGTGTAGATTAAGAATATTCCAAATATCCAAATAATATGGATACCCACGATATATATTTTCTTCAAATATAGACTAGTTCTAAGATGAAATTATCTTATTCTTCCCTTACTCCAAAGATTGAGTAAAACTATTAGAAATCAAATAAATTCAATCCTTTTGAAATTCCGCAAACAAATCACTTTGCTTCCCGTTGTTTTTAATCTCAACTCTGATTTGTATTCTGAATTTTCGCCATTGATTTCCAAATGACCAGGTTGATGATTGCTTATAATGCATCAGGAAAGAATTATATTTTGATTGAATTTCAAATTGCTCAATATAAGAAAGTACTTGAGAAAATAACTCAAATTATCTAATTGTTCAAGCGATTCGTCGCATTCATTGGAAAATTTATTACAACTTACAATCCCAATTACCAACTTACAATCGCATAAACAATAAAATCTCTATATGTGATACAGAAAGGGAAGTGAACAAGGAAAAAGTCTCTGGCATTAAGCTGCTAGTGTTATATTTTTTCTTTTTCATTCAGTTTTTTCTTTTGGTATATAATAAATCACGTCAAGTAAGACGTGTGCTCACATGTAACTGTCATAAGAAATTAAAATACAAATTATCCTCTCTTTGGTGAGAGGGAGATAAATAGATTTGTGGTTTTGTTGTCAATCACAAGAGGACGATCTCAGCAGCGTTTCCCCCGCGAGACGTTGAGTCGTAGGCTGCGCATTGCCATGGCTCGGTTGAAGTGGCGCTGCGCCTGTCGCTGGGGCTGTTCCGAGTTCAGCGTCGAATCCTCCTCGCACTCGACGCTACTCAGCACGACTAAAAGAACGCCAAAAACCTGCGCAGATATTTTTATAAGTCGCTGTGATTTTTAAAATTTTCGAAACAATACAATGAAGAAAACTCGATTATTTCAGTCGGTTCGAAAAGTTTTAATTTGAAAGATTGAGATTGACGAAAGCTTTATCAGCAATGCAAATTTCGGGATTTATCAGGCTTCCGGTACTTACCAAGCATACGATAATAAGAAGTGTGTACACGTGTATACTGGCTACTGGCAGAGATTCAACCTCTTTTAAAGCTTTTGCAGCGTCAACAAGGTCTGGATTCAACTCGAGTGCGTGTCGTAGATGAACAGCGGCTTCTTGAAAATGCCCGTAAGCCTAACAGAAATAGCAAAATATAGATTTTCCTAATAGTAGCATAAAACAGGTTTACTTAGATATGAGACGTATTTTTCGAGTTTAGAGTTATAATTAAAAATTTCACTTCGCAATATGCTCCTAAGCAGTATATTTTTATGTTGTTAGCAGGCATAGAAATTTTAAATATATTTCTGAGAATTTTTCATCCCACTTCGTAATTTATAACGCAAGTAATAACGTACAATTAAGAAAATAAGCTGATGTAATGACCTTGCGAGATCCAAGAACGAATAAAACAAGAAAAAAAAGTTGTTAACATTTCCGTTGGGAATAATGTTTTGTTAGTCGAAACCATTCAGAGTGAAATAATAATTAATGCATTGCAAGCCTTCTTCATTGTTATATCCGCTTAAAAATCTCGGGGTAAATGAATGGCATAGACATTTTTTGATGAGTGCGCACTCCAGGTTGTTGCCCCCAAAATTTCGTCATCTCAGAGTTTACTTTTTTTCCTTGTCTCACGCGAGGTTGGTTGACATTTCCAACGACATATATCTCGAATGTATTTCAAATTCCCATGGTAAATCTTCACATATCCATATTTAAAATGTAATTGGATTCAGAAACAATAGGATCCGAGAGAAATACTTTTTTACTCAAATGTTCTGCCGTTTACGCGCGCAAAATCGATTCATTTCGTGTCTGTGAGAAATGCGAAATCTCGACGAACCTCTCACTAAGACAAGTTAGAAAGGCAAAAAATGTCGAGTCGTGGGAAGATGGCTTGTCAAAAGCCTATACTCGCACCCCGGCTCACCTTAAATATCTGTCCGAGGGTGAGGTACTGCTCCCAGGCGTTGCGGTCGGGCGGCTGCAGCTCGAGGGAGCGACGCGCAAGGTACGACGCGTCGTCCAGGTACTCGAGCACGAGCAGGACCCGCGCGAGGTTGAGCAGCACCTCGGCGTTGTGGGGCGAGACGGCGAGCGCCCGCCTGAAGCACTCGATCGAGCGCTGTGCGTTGCCCTTTATGCGCCAGAAGTTACCGATCTGGTTGTAAAGCTGCACAGACTTTGGTTTCTGAAAATAACAAGCCTCGTTCATTTTTCCCTCCTACATTGTTCACTTTGTGCCAACGTGTTTTTCTTTTTGCCAGACAAAATAAAAAATGCAACAAGTAATGTTCGTTCACACTCGGAGAGTCGATGTTATATTATTTTCGAGTGATGCTCAACAGCGCCGAGTATAACAATGTTTACTGTATGACTGATTCTATTATGCGGTATATAAATAACATCCATGTCAATTGCCAAACGTTAATAATTCCGGAGAGGGTCGCTAGTGGATTTGGATAATCAACTGTATGCGGGCAGTATACGAGTATCGTCTATATATATACTTGTTCGATTTCGAAATTGAGAGTATACATTATGTGTTCGTATGCTGGTTAGTATTCTTGTGTGTGCTATGAACCAATGACTTTATTTTGAGCTATTAATATAGCATGAAAATTTATAGTATTAGTCGAAAGGAATCTATACTTTAATAGCACTTCGTTCTTCGATCCACCTGATAACACCCATTAATGAGGTTTTTCCCCCAGACAGATCTAGCCAATAATTCGTTTGCCTTGCTATGCACGGCTGATTCTACTGGGAGTATTGTTCAAACCATATATACATGCAGGAAGGATTAATGAGAACTTCAAGGAGTTTGTTATTTCCTAATCGGATCAAACTTTTCGTTTCTATGCACTTTGAAGTAGATCTCTATCCTATACGGGTTCCACACATGAATATCCGTTTTATAAAGATGCGAAAATGCGTAAATTTATAACGAACGATGATTTTGCCTCGAAATCGATGATTACGATATTCTCGTATACGACAACTTTGCGACCAACACAGTCTGGCCAAATCTTGAGGCATTACATACGACGCCGGTATGATAATTCGAATTTCGAACTCGTAGACCGATAAGCTATAAATTAAATTTGCCGAGCGGAGCGAGGCAGGCTGAACTATATATATATACACACACATGAAGAGCAGCTGTGTATATCTATACGAGGAAATGTTGGAAAACGAGAGAAAAACGATTGAAAAGGGAGGTGGGGGGGGGGGTTTCATACGGTCACCTCTCTCTTGGCCCTCTTGAGCCGTCGTTCAAGTAGGTCTATGTCAAAGTCGGCGAGCTTGTCGTCGGGCTTCTTGAACATGAGTACGACGCTCGGCTCGGGCACGAGCGGGTGCTTGTTCCGGTTGATGACGCCGAGCAGGTTGTCGTAGTAGGTGAAGTTAACTGGCTTGCCGCAGTCGAGGACCGTGTCTTCGCAGCCCTGGGCGCAGCTCAGCTCGTAAGACGGGGACGCCGAGGCGCCCAGCCCGACGAACCCAGCCGCCTCGGCCTCGCTCAGGTTCCGCTGTGCGTACGGCAGCCGCCTGCGATCGGTCCCAGAATTTTTTTGTGCCTCCTTTTTCACTCCCTCTCTCTCTTTATTGCTCTCTCTGTCTCTCGCGAGGAGAGGCCGGCACCTCGGGGTCAACAATCGATGACATTATGTACGATGGTTCTTGGGTACCCAACTACACTGCAGAAACGATTCTCTTTGATTCAAGTGCGCGTTGCTGCTTGATTCAAGTAACATCAGGTACAATTTGCTCGAGTCAAGTTACAACACGTATTTGAATCGTCTTTGCTAGCGTAGACGTTTATATTTAGAATCATTCAGTCTAAAATTTCGATTACCCCGAGATATTCACAGATAATTATCGATTCTACGCATGTGACGTATGTCTGTGTATACAGGAAGCCATAGATATTTATATACTGTGAATTCATAAAATCGGATAATTCGACAAGCAATCTCAGCGGGAAATTGAAACGTTAGAATGCATGATTTTACATGTGAGCCATTGACTCAAGAACATTCGTACAAAATTTCATCAGCATCGTCGTCGATTCAAAGGTATCTGGCCTCTCTTCACCAGTGTTCTAAGATGCCCAGGCCACACGCACGCAACAATACTAAACTACGGGCTAAAACAAAACGGACGTAGCTACTTCAACACAAGTGCGATTGTATATATATATATAGTCATGCTGGGTACGTTATAAAGGGTGTTCGATGTGAGCGCGAGAACTATTAGAATCTGCGTTGAACAACTTGTTGTTCGACGACCAACAAATGTTGAGAAAATTATGGTTAGGTAAAAAAAAAACATGAGTTTTAGAAGAAAAAAAAATTCCAAAGAATCTTCCGTTGAGTTATATCGTGACTTTTTCACTTGTTCTACAGCAGCTAATGTACACATTTATTCACGTTGAGATTGATAGTGTCACGGAAATATTAATCGTTTATTTACGTTACATCCAAAAGACGTGGAACATGATACGATTATTGAAATATTATTTCAATAAATGAATATTCATTTCAAGTATTATAATACTCAAATACATAAATGTAGGTAACTTATGCGAAATAAATCATCATTGATTCATGTTTGTCAATGCTGTGTCAGTGCTGTAAAAAGTGTACATAAAAATCGTTGAAGCTTCAATTTTGCACTGGAAAGTGGAGTGTATTTTTAACTTGTAATACCATCTCAGTTTGAAAATCAATAAATCAATAATGTACAACACCCTAAAGGCTTATGTTGTGCTGTTTATCACATGAGTATATTGACAGAATCAATTCAATTGCAACATTCAATGATTGAAAAAGAAAAATGTAATACTGATGAAGATGTTGCATTTAATAGAAAATCATTCTATTTCAAGGAGAAAGTAAATCACTATGATTTTGTTGGAGGAAAGTAGAGTACTGTTTGAAATAGAACATGCAAAAAAGAGAGAGAATTCCTACTCTAAATTTATATAAATACAAACTGAAGTGGGATCCTCGTGCAAGTTTAATATATGTTTTCTTGGGAAAATCTCCTTCCAAACATAAAACTTGAGATTTCATCAGTGAGCTTACTCTGTTGGTACACATACGGCAACATGACAATGTGCAATGTGCACAAAGAGACTTGTTTATAACTTGGAAATATTTGACCAGAGAGTGTCTAAATACATAGAACAAACATGCTTGTGTTAGCTTTGGAAAATACACAGTAAACTTGAAGGAGAAACATAGTTTTATCAGGCCAGGCATTCTCTTGTCATGCAGGGTTTGTGCATGCATTACATGTTATAAACAATCATGCTTTGTTCCAGTGATAGATCCCAGATAAGAAAGTTGTATGTGCCTTTGATGATATACCCTCAGCAGGAGAGAGATATATACATCAGTGAAGAGTATAAGGAAAGTGCAGGTCCCAACAGAATGTAAACACAGCCCACCCCTCCTCAGAGTATTTTAGTACAACAATAAAACGAAGAAGCAAGTGTGTTAGCATGCACGTCTGACGACGACGACGACGACTCGGACCTGCAGCAGCACGAGTCGAGCGTGCAGTAAAAATGCTGGTCCTATTCGGCAAAACACGGCACAAAGGAGAGGAAGAGAAGAGGGAGAGAGAGAGAGAGGGAGAGAAACAGATATATGCGTGCAAGTGTAGCTTTTGAGCTATAGCGCAGCTCGAGTTTTGCGTATTATGATTATGAAAGTCTCGAGAGAGAGAGAGAGCAATGTCTGACCGTTCGCGCGAGGTGAAGGTGCACTCGGCGCAGAATAGCTGGAACTTGTCCGACTGGTGGCTGGACGACCTGTGCCAGCCGCGTCCGTTGCTCGTGCTGCTGGTGAGGATGTCGAGGATGGGGTCGTCGTAGAGCTGGCCGTGCGGCGGCTGGGACACGACGCCCTCCGCCGACAGCCGCCACGAGGTGCGCGAAATGGACGAGCGCAGCTGCAGCACCAGGAAGCACAGCGCCAGGCCGCGCGCCCCCATCTTCCCGGGTCGGCTCTCGCTCTCGCTCTCTCTCTCTCTCTCCCTCTCACTCCCTCCCTCCCTCTCTCTCTCTCTCTCTATCTCTCTCCCTCGGAGTGCAGAGAGAGAGAGCACCACACACCAGCTGCAGCACACGTACACACGCGCGCACACTGCACACCGCGCGCGACCGACCAACTGATATGTTCGCCCGCCGCGGCTGGCCAAAGATGCGCCCGAGACGCGCACAGTGCCGCGCGAGTATATATGAGAAGAACACGCGCGCACGCGCGCGCCAACCCCCAACTTGCGCGCTTTCCGCCACCAAGTTCAACTATATATGTATTGTAGGGGGTCGCGGGGTGACTACATAGTCTGTGTGTGTGTATCCTATCCATATACACGCACAAAGGCCGCGCGCGACTCTCGGCGCAGCTGCTGCAGCGAGGGGTGGTTTTTCAAACGAGCACCACAAGCCACTCGCCCCGCGCGAGTTCTAACCCACGAATGGGGTAGTTTGTCGACGGTGGCTCGCTGTGTGGGGTCAAGGCGCTCTCTCTCTCTCTCTCTCTCTCTCTCTCTCTCTCTCTCTCCCTCTCATACTGGCACTCCTCCATTGGATGTTCGATTTTGTCAGGGTGACTATACGTATTTCGATCATGTAGTCCAACACGTTTCATCGTATATATACATATATGTATATGTTTGCACACGAGCAAGGGTAACATAAATATATTCTCGAGCGAGCTTTTTATTTTCGGCGTTGGGGAATTTGAAAAGATAAATCTTTTGCCATTGTGTGTGTGTATACTTCTTTCAGTTTGCGAGTCGCAGCGACGGAGATCGCGAATGTTGTTTCAATTAAGTTGCTGAACCGAAGGGAACGAAAAAAAATTATACATCTTTTCAATACAAAGATGTATACACTAGTGAATCGAATGTTACAATGTTTATTGTTTTTCGTCTTGAATGCCACCGAAATTGCTTTTCATCGCCTGATGAATTTAGACATCCTTGAACATCATAAAATCTTTCGATCACATATAAGTATTGATAAAATGTGTCGCTATACATAAAGCAACTTACTCCTCATGCCAATCCAAAGATTGCATCCAAAAAAAAATTTTCATCTTTTGTCAAGCTTCTACTTACTTGATTTATTTAACATAATGGCTTCGGTCTTCCTTTCGAGAGATTCTTCTATTAGTCGCACCAACATCTCGAGGTCATAATTTTTATTATAATTATTGAAAGATACAAAGGTAGAGTAATTGTTTCTGCAAGCTCAAGAAATAAGAGCATAGTATCCCTTGTAGCATAATCATAGGCAGAATCATGTTCCCTATATTTATGACGACTATGAGTAGCTCCATTACAGTTACACATTAGACATATACCTATATAGGTGAGCCGAAATTGTTGAAATTCGAAAACGGCCAAGTTAAAAGTGGGCGCCACATCAGCCCGTAATGGATGTAAGATGGCCGACCGCGCTGGCGCGTAATCAGCTGATGCATGCGAGAGCAGCTCAGTCTGTCCGCTCCAGTCCGCTACTCCGCTCCGGGAATTGCCAAGGATGACGGCTAGCTTGTCGCGCGGCTGACGCACCGCTGACTGATCAGCTCTGCAGCATCGTCGAGCATAAGTATACGTTAGCGTTCCCGAGACGATGCCAGCCCGGAGATAATAGTGTCTCGAGGCTACCGCTACTTATATTCGCATATATGCTTCGCCCTGCGCCCACTACGCACACGGCGGTAAGTTGCAATTGTTGTTAACTCAACGTCCCCTCATATACGCCTTCCATTTATGTATCGATGAACAAATACAGCCAGCCAGTAAAACGCGACCTTTTTTATCTGCTATGGAACGAACAGGTGTGTGCGGGACTGGCCGCCTATACGTATTATAGTTTATTTGCAGTTGAGTAACCACGCCTGAGTAACCCACAGATATTGAATTACAGTATCGAGTTATTAGTCATGTTGCTCTCGACTTGGTCCTTCCTTGTCGTGATGGATTCTTTTTATGTTATACAAGCCGCGATTACTCGTGAGCTTTGGTGTATTCATTGGGGATTTCTCGATTCGTTTTAACATGGCACTGGAAGTATTGTTCAGTGGACTGTAGGTTAAGTCTAATTATAGATAAGAATAATAATTTATGCATTGCGCAAGATGGTATATTCCCAAGTGGTGAAGGAGCTGCAGGAATGCAGATCGATGCATTTTTTCACTGCTCATTTGCATTTGCATCATACGCATCAATATGGAGTCAATTAAACTTGGTGTTTCATCATTTGCAGATGCAACACGTTCAACTCTACGTATTTGTTTGATGGTGCCCAGAGCCTTGAAGATTGCTTGCTAGCTTGGGATCTCAAACAAGCTCAAAGGGAACTTTGGCTGTGATGAGCGACTCAGAACAGCGCCAACTGCATGTGCCTTATCCAGAGTATAACACTCACAACAGCACTAACACTGCGACACTCATTGAAACAGATGCTCTTGTTGACTTATCAATAACTCCAAACGGCAATGCAATTCTAGCCAATGGCGAGCCCTTAGCGTTAGTACCAGAAGTTGAATTTGCTCCCAACCCAAGTGCGGACCAACCATCAACCATTGATTCCCCTGGAATCGACCGGGAGAGCCAGCCTCTCCTTGGTCGATTAGATTTGGACATCACGTTTAATCGATTCCCCGGTATGATTTTAAATCTAATATTTTGATCATAAATATCAATACAAATTTAATATTTATACTTCTAAACAATAGATGGAAAAAAGTTACTACGCTTATATTTTTATTTGAATACGAAATGAAGTCATTTTGATTTGAACAATGAGTGGTACCTTTTTGAGAATGCTAAGATGTAATTATAACATTATATTTCTAAAATATAACCCGTCAACTGTACCGAAAAGTGTCTCTCAATGATCAGATTGAATATTCTGAAAGCAAAAACTTTTGATTAAAAATATAGATTTTTCCAGTGGCATGGTAGATAAGAAGTTATCATATAAAGAAAAAAATGTTATCTCAGTGTTAGTATTTATTTTATCTTACTTAAGATAGTATACAATATAACACTTGAAAAAAACCCATCTTTGATATAGAATATGTTTAAACTGATTAACTTGTAGGAGGACTAATTTAATATGGTTTAAAAATTTATTCTCAAGCTTTTTCAATTTTGTATTGATATTCTGAATGAATGATTTTTTCTACATCTTTTACAGATGATCCACAATTTTCTGAGCTTGTTTGGCAAGCGGAATGTGCAATAGACAATGGGATATTTCCTCAAAGAATATATCAAGGTTCTAGTGGAAGTTATTTTGTCAAAAATCCTGCAGGGGTAAGGAATTTATCTTACATACCTTATTCATTTTTCTTTATTATTAGAATTCTCTTATTACTGGAATCACTAATTTCTTTTCATATTAGTGATAAACTCAATTTAATAAAAAATTTGTTTTATTAACACAGAAAGTCATTGGTGTCTTCAAACCTAAAGATGAAGAACCATATGGAAGACTCAATCCCAAATGGACAAAGTGGATGCACAAATTGTGTTGTCCCTGCTGTTTTGGCAGAAGTTGTTTGATCCCAAACCAGGGATACCTTAGTGAAGCCGGGGCTAGCTTAGTTGATCGAAAGCTTGGTCTAGGTGTTGTACCAAATACCCGAGTCGTGAAACTTGTCAGTAGAACATTCAATTACGTGAGAATCGACAGAGAAAAGGCTCGTATGAAGCAAGCAATACAGGATCAATTTCCAGCCGTAGCTTCACATTTTAATAGAATAGGATTGCCTCCAAAAATTGGTTCTTTTCAAATCTTTGTGGATGCTTACAAGGATGCTGATTATTGGCTTCGACGATGGGAAAGTGAACCACCCCCACCACATTTAGCTAAACAGTTTCAGCTACAATTTGAACGTCTAGTCGTTTTGGACTATATAATTAGGAATACTGATAGAGGTATTGATTTTGCTCGGAAGTTTGATTCATTAAATCAATATAATGAGTGCAGCCTCATAATCTTATGTTCTTGTTATTCAGGTAACGATAACTGGTTAATTAAGTATGATGCTGGATCGTCAAAAAATGGAGTGGAGGGAGAAGTTAAAATTGCAGCTATTGATAATGGTTTAGCGTTTCCATTTAAGCATCCAGACTCGTGGCGTGCATATCCTTATCATTGGGCTTGGCTGAGCCAAGCTAAACAGCCATTTAGCGAAACGACACGAGAACTCGTCTTACCACAACTTTCTGATCAGAATTTTGTACAAGACTTATGTGATGATTTATACCAATTATTCAAAGTAAGACGTTGCATAATTATTACCAGAGAAATTGTAAAAATGTATGAATCACTTAGTAACATCATCATATTTTCATTGCAGCAAGATAAAGGATTTGATCGACATCTTTATGATAAACAAATGAGTGTGATGAGAGGCCAAATATTAAATCTACAGCAAGCACTGAAAGATTCAAAAAGTCCTGTACAACTTGTTCAAATGCCAGCTGTTATTGTTGAAAAGTAATTAAAAATGCATTTATTATTATTTTTGTTTTAAATTTGGAATTTAATAATCATTTATTTTCAGGGCCAAAGGGACCGGAGCACCAAGGCTGTTCTCATTCTCAGATACTTTCACCCAGCGCTTCCAGAACAAGAGTCCATTTTTTTCCTGGTGTTGATTTGTCTATTTTATTTTTTCTTCTTTCCTTCTTATCTTTCTCTCTCAAGTGCCCGAATTAGTGTCATAGTGACGACATGTGATGTCTTTAATACTTTTCACTTTGTTCTAATGCTAAAGTTTCATTTTACACATTTTATGCTTTTAATATTACTTTATCACATTAGGCAGTTTATCCAAGAAGACATTTTAGTCGAAATATAAACATCATTCATATCTACAATATGGACAGGATATACGTTTATATGAAACTAATTTTCCTAACAATCTTATATTTTAAGGTAATTTTAAGATGTGTTGAAAATTTCAAGCTTTGCGATGATTTATTATGTGAATGTTAGAAATCATGTATAGATTAAGTCTATTTATAAAGCAACGAAGAGAGTTTTATAGACTATGTGCCAATCGGTGGTTTATTTGAAATTTAATTCTCTGTATGCATTCCATGTTTTTTGGTATTGATTTCAGGAACCTTGCAAAGTACAAGGAACGGAAATGTGAAAACTGTAAAGTATGTAATTTGTAAATTTATCGGAGTCAAATAATAAATTATTTCTTTTGATAATAGTAAATGCCGTAATTTAGAGACGGTGAATTTTGTGTAGAGATTCAATCTCTGGATTGAAATATGCTTGGTATGTAAATATTGTTACACGAACTAATTTGGCTTCTTCTACTGATTGATAAAATAAAAATATTGAAATTGAGTTGAAAAATAAATGTGTGCAATGGTTTGATATTATGGTTATTTCACCTGTCATACACAAACTTCAGGGATCAAATGTTTCAATGCATATATAATTCATAATTTATATTTTTTTATTCACAACTCATCAACATTTTTCCTCTTTTTTATGGTCATTACTTTTAATAATTCATTTTGATTACATAATTTTTAACTGATTTTGGAGGATATGGAAGTTATAGACAGACCTTTGGAGAAGAAAAATCGTTTTTGTGCTTCAACTAACCAAGAAAATCATCAAGCAGAAGTTAAAGTAATTTTTATTCAGGAAAACTCACGATTTACTGAATTATATTGATTATACATTCTTTACATTTTTTCGACTTCAGTGCAGAAGAAAGTATGTTCAACCACCTAGAGTTCAGGCTTTTACGCCAAAAACGACATATTGTCCTCCAAAAACAGCAATAGATTCAAAAACAACGTATCACTCGTCTTATCTGAGTGATAATGGAATTTGCGGGCGGCAAAAACCGATTTTACCTATTCCTAGCATTCATTTGGCTACAGATAAATTTGAGAATGATACAACTACCAATCTCAGTTTCCAACCAGTATGGGGACTTTTCAAACCTAAACCAATTGTTCCACGAAACAGGTTTTATAAATTTCTTATAATTTATTTAAATGATTAGAAATAATCTTACTACCAATGAATTTTTAATAGTCTCTTATATTTATCTCAAACTGCCTATTGCTATAAAAAATATGGCCTTCTGTGACATAATTAATTTTTTTTTCAAGATTATGTCCGCGAAAAGGGCCAATGGAAAATACGACAACTATTCAAATGTCTTTTGCACCAAAGTTTGTTCCAAAACTAGAACCTATAGTACCTTGTGGTCACTTAAGAACAAGTGCTGCTGCTTTTGATGGAACAACAACCACTTGCTTATCCTACATGAACCCTGGACTTTCTGAACCAGTTAAGAGTTATAAGCCTACAATGAGATATTGCCAACCAGTTGAGCCCACAGCGAAAGACACAACACAGAAGTTGAGTTATTTGCCTTATAACGTGGAGAAAAAGGAAAAATATCCTTGGGCTGAAAAACCAATTTATAGGTATTGATATCCAAATGCTTATGTGTACTATTTAAAATTGTTTTCATTCTCAAAAATGTCAGAATATTCGAAAAAATATGAATAATTCGTGACAAAGTTATTCTATATTTTTTAGTAAGGAAATTTTTTTATTCATCATTTTTCATCTCGCGAACGAATTATTTACATTTTAGACGTCCAGAAGCTCCAATGCCAGGAGAAACAACATACGGAAAGAGTTACCTTGAAAATAAAACTAAAAGAGAGCTACCTATAGTTCCTAAAGATACTGGTGTTTTTCCTTGCGGTGCTGAATTTTTCAAGGACACAATTTACAAAGAAAGTTTTCTACCTTGTAAATCTGATCCTGTGACACCTATTATCCCATGTCAGAATATATCACTTTCTGACAAGGCAATGACATGTGACACTACGAATAAGGTAATAAATTTATCATGCCATTAATTCAAATGCTTTATGCAAATGATCTGATTCCTCCTATAGTTGAGTTTCCAACCCGTGAAAGGTGAAAAACGAAAACCAATCATGCCTCGACACAGAAAAATTTTGTCTGGCAGTGGATCCATAGAGAATAAAACGATCACCAATCTATCATTTACTCCAAAGTATATCAAAAAACCTGAAATGATTATGCCTTGTGGAAATATCAGTACATCCAGTAAGCCCTTGGAAGATAAGACAACAACAGCTTTATCATATGCTAAGCCTGACTATGTATCTCAAATACCAAATTACAAGCCTATAATCAAGTATTGCAAGTGAGTATTATATTTTTATATTACAGAATTATTAAAAACTCTTGTAATAATTTATAAGGCATTAACTTGAAAAAAATTATATAACATCTCGCAACATATAATTATTCATATAATAATATATAGGCCTGAAGCAAAAGTGGAGTCAGAGACGGTAAACATGCTGTCATTCCAGGAGTGGGCCATTGGGCCAAAGGAAGACATGCCTTGGGCTAAGAAAAAGCAATACTGTCGTCCAAAAGACAAAATGTGCGGTGATACGGTGTACCATAATAGTTTCCCCGCGCCCGGACACTATATTGAAGAGTGCGACGTGCTTCAGGAACCTGAAGTTTCTTCTCCCACTCAAAACCCTTGCCCACAAGGCTCTGGAGATTATTACTAAATGATAGAGAAATTTATTACCAAAGTTCTGTTAAAAATAGAAACAAAAAAAGATCATATTGGGTAACAAGAAAGAAAACTCTTCAGAAGAATTGGAGTTTTGAGGAGGAATGAAAAAACACCGTTAAGAATAGCGGAATCGATGGAATCAAGTTTCAAAATGAAAAATTGGATATATAAAAATTTAAGAGTAATAATAAAATATGAATTATATTCTTTATTCGGTTTTTATTATTCAAACATATACATCATACATCTGTGCATGAATCATACAGTATAAGCATTACACATAGACCAAATAATGCGGTAGACTGAATAGTTTTATATCCAAAATCATGAAAACGATATAATTTCGTCCAAAATCAAATGGTCATCAATCATTCTCGACGAAAAGATAAATGTGGGCTCGCCCGTATAACAAAGAACGGTTTTCCACTTGGCTATGTTTTCTTACATATCTTAGTGGCGCAAAATCTGAGCGAACAAGATTTGCGCGATATATTATATCTATTATATTCTTACAACAAAATTTTATGTTATACCTAATCTTATCATCAAAGTACACCCATGCAACGGCTCGATAGATTTTTTAGGATTAAAAATTCAAAGCTCGCAGTCATCTAAAAGAAAAACATCACTGAACTTTGTTCTCATATAAAGGTATTTTTAAACTAATAATGTAGAACTATTTGAGCTTATGATTAAAAACAATCCTGAAAAAAATATGTATAAAGAAAAACGCTGACACTTTCGTGTGACATATTACACATAGATCACTACACGTTGTGTACTTTATCAATTTGCCAGAGCCTCTTGGCCTATATGTAAGATCAACGAATCGAGCTTTTTTGTTCTGTACAAACTCAGGTAGGTTTCATTTCATTCTCATCTTTTCTATCAAATGCAACCGACTTGACTTAAACGTCATTGCTAAAATTGCTACCAACAATGTTTAAAAATTACGCAATCATGAAAAAAAACAACAAAAGCAAAACCTCCTCATTCACTACTCTGCAATGAGAGAATCACCTTTTAAGGCACATCCAAGTCCTCTTGATATAATCACACAATTATCAATTGAGTTCTTTAATTTTTGAGATGATTTTATGATTCTCATCAATTGAATTGTACAAAGTCGTTGTGAAATTACCGATGGTAAGTTAGGCGTTCAGTAAAATTTTCTAAAAATCAGAAATCATTTTACAATTACCGAACTATTCGATTATACTTTGTAAGAAATAAGTTTTCTCTCAATATTACTGTTCTAAATTCTTAAAACGTATACTCCAAACCTTTATAGCACATTGTAGATGGACGCAAATATTTTCTTACATTAGAAAAGTTAATCGACGGATGCACAAGTCTATTGGATTCTTTCTTACACATATATTAAATTTTTAAATATGTAAATTTTACGCGGAACATTGACATGAATCGTAATTCATTTGTTAAATTTGGGTACAATAAGTAACAGATCGAATAGACACGAAAAAGAAAAATATGTAGTCAAAATATATTATCAACTTCAGAAAAAAATCACATACATATATTATAAATAATAAAACTTGAATGAAATCAATTATTTTTAACTTTAGTTCTTTATTCAGGTGGCAATTGATACTTTTGAAATGAACCTCAAACGATATTGCACGTTATTCAACAAACTCGCATAATAAATAATGCCTTCAAGCTTTAGTTTCATTTCAATTTCAGAGTTTTTTTTTAATTGAATAAGCAGTCATCGATAATTCACCCGAAGAAAAAAATTAGTATAGTATTCAATATATGATGGATCATAATCATCCTCAAAACACTGTTGAAAAAACATAAATTCTTCTATTTGGAAAATTCAATTTATTACAATATTTGAAGGTTTTATCACGAAAAAAAGGAAATAATGAAAGATAAAATAGTACTTTGAAATTCAAATAAACTTTAATTAGTGTATACTTTTTGGTTTTCACTGAACTAAAAAATTGTCTTGATAATCAAGTTAAAAACTAAAGATATATTTCTTTGTCGTGTCATATAATAAAATGTTACAACACGTCGATTATTATATCAAGTGAAACATCTGTAATGTATAATTATTTTTTCGAACTTTATCTATACAAAAATTACTGTGGTATTTGATATCACACAATTAATATATAACTTTTCGCCCATTATTATAAAATAAATGCTTTCTTCATAGGTAAGTCATAAACAGAAATTCCAAAAAGTCATAAATAAAAGGCAACATGATTTCCATATGCACTTGACAACTTCAACAATGACAGAGGACGTTACATAAAAAAATGTCTCAATAAAATTTTCAAGTCCTCGAAGAACGTCGAAGGTAAACATAAGTGCACTTTAATAATGAACCGATAGAAAAAGTAATTGCACTTTCTTTCCTGTCTATTCAATGTTGCACATAATTAAAGAACGATATAAAATTTAGCAGATCTACAGGATCGTATATCGTCTATGAACGCCCTACACTCCCGTACCATATTTTAACTAATCGACTTTTGCCGCTGAAATCGCAAGTGACAGCAGACCTTCGCCTGCAAGGAGCAGTCGTTCAGATGGCTTCTGTTCCCCACTGTACCTCACCGACAGCTCGAAAAGAATTGAGTTACGATTCACATGATCGATCTTTGAGACGGTGTCAATACGTTATCCGCGTCCCTTTTATTCAATATTTTATAGTCCTATTGTATTTTTGTCTTGACATCTCGTTCAAGCAATGATTCGACGACCTAGAGCGACGAACACCGAACACGTGAAGCTGATAATTGTCGAGGTATTTATGGTGTTAAATTGTAGAAGTGAATGTATTCACGCGAGGATCTCTGAGATTTGAAAGTCAAGAAAATAACTTTATTTAACCGGACATTGGGCAACCACTCAAATTTTCGTGTATATTTAATTCGACGATCTTGCGAGGCATCATTTGCATATGCGTGAGTGGATGTTGAGTTGACGAACAGAGAAACTTAGCAGAATAGTTTTTCTCAATGAATAGCTGGATGTATTTATATTAAAAAACGAATAATTTCATTAATTACTTGCCTCTGAGTCCAGACATTCTCACTCTCATCAGTTATATCCTGTCCCGATTTGTCATTAACATTAAAACAATATTGTCAGAAGACAAGGTTGCTCGTTACAAGTGAACATACTTATTGCGGCTTGGTATTGTTATACTGTATGTTGAATTCGCCGAAATTACTGAAGTTTCCCAACTGGTCCAGATTGAGGTTCTCATCGATGGTTGACAGATCGCTTTGATTCATCAGCTCGACGTAGTCCATGTCCGCGTTTGTCCTTACCGACTGGCTGAGACCCGGAGCGTAGCTATATTGCAAAATCAGAAAAATCACAACTCCAATCACTGGCAATTCTCGAAAAAAAAACTTTTATATTATTCTTTAGCAGAGCGTAATTCAGTTAAAAAAGAATCAGTTGATACCATTTATCGGGTTACGAAGTATTCCCGTGACCGATATTCAGCCGGATAGCCGGTACAACAATGGTTTACAAAGTTAATATGTGCAAGCAACCACAGATATATTCATAAGAAATAGCCAACAGCTAAAAATATATGGTCACTTTGCAGCAATTCTTTTCAATTTTTTAAATTAATTTGATGAACTATTTGAGATAAAATAACTACTTCTCGAGTGAAGCAAGTGACGAGTCAATTTTCATAACAACAAAAGAAGTGTTTAAATATTTACTGATTAGTGAATTCGTATGCTGGTTGAATGAATGAATAATTATAGTTCAAACATTCTTCAATGTTAACATTCAAGTTGGTTCAATATTAAGTTTGTAATTTGCATTAGATTATGAAAAATAAATGTATATGAATTGATGCGAACATAAAATGTGTGACAGCGATTTATTACAATGAGTAAAGGGATCGATTGTTCACTTTCGAAGTTGTCAAAATAATGAAATCAATGATTGGTCAGAACATCACATGAGTTCATTGAGAAAAAAAAAAGTGACATTCTTCATGTTTTCTAAATGTGATACGCTATGCACTTGAAGTAACATCTTCATCTCTACTCGATTGCCAGTTAATATGTAGATAACGAGTAGTGATTGGAGTTGGGTTATTTCTAATTTATTTACATTTTTTTGTCCCAGAATTGATCTGAATCCATTTTTTCTTTTATGTGGTTGTACCGGCTTGCTCCGGGCCTTTGCCTTTTTGATGATTCATTTTTGCACAATATGAAATGTTTATATTTAAATGCTTAAATGAGGCTGATTCATGAATTTACTACACATGAACATGCTTATATATAACACATAACGAATGGATTTCCAACATGTAATGAATATTAGATCTCTTTTACATTAAATTCTCGAATATCATCATTTATAACCATTGTATTAGTGATAATGGTATGAAGTTTGCATATATGAAGATGTTCCAAAGCCATGGATTAGCTGGCACGTGGGGTATTGTGAAAATATTTTTTAAATATACGGCATTGTTGAGCTGCCGGACTATTTTCTTAATTTTATTTTTATGGTTTCAATGAAACGTTGTTGTACTTAAATATTAAGATTATGTATATTTTATCAAATAATAATAATATATCATATTTATGAAAAACCTTGTAAAGAGTATTGGACCAAATATAAATTTTAATGTTATTAAAATCACAGTTTACGATATTTCCATTCAATTTTTGCTCGAACCATGGAAAATTTTCAAATAACGATAATTGTTTTTCTACGTGTATCACGATCCTTCGAATCCAATACTACTTTCATGAACTATAAATATGATATTATTTGTATCTTAGAAAAACATGTAAATACTTGATAAAAAGGTTACAAAATTGGCAATTTCAAAATTTATAATAATAAACGCGATTAGTACCTACGTTTAAAAAAGTCATAAAAAAATTGAGAATACTGATACAGTATTTGGATGAATGTTCGAGCTGTGAAGCTACGCAAAGTTTCTACCACGGGAAAAAAATCACCAGTTTTTATGGTAAATTCGTTACCTTCTTTAAAGCTCCAATTATTTCTTAGAAATTTTTTTCTAAGTATTGTCTTTTTTTCGATACTATACAATTTACATTATCAAAAAAACACATTATTATCAACTCACTAAAACAATCACTATTTCCAGTACGAATCTACTGCGTCTATAAATATTTGGGGTCTGAACATTTCGGGAGACCGAATGAAAGAGAAAAAATCACTCACAAAATAATGAAGTTGACAAAAAACTATTAGCTATGCTAAATGAATGCTCAAAATTCTAGTGGCCTCATTCGCTAAGGCCTGCGAATATGATAATAAAAAAAGAAAACCATCCAGTGATTTCCCATGTAGCTAATTCATCCCATTGTCAAAAATTAAGAGTGTGCGAAAAAAAGAATCGGAATTTTAGCACATCTTCATTTACCGTAAAAAACGAAAGGCAGTTGGTTCATAGCAAAAAGGACTGTTCTACTGCTACATCCAGGAAACTGACCTAGAGGCTACGGAGGGCGTGTCCCGCGTGACGGACGGGTCTGGACTGTGAGCCTGGAACATGTTGGGCGTTGATGGGTAGCTCCCACCTGGGCCTCCCTGGTTGCCAACGCCATGGACTGACGAGTGTGAAGGTGTCTGTCCACCAACAGATGGTCCACCCCATCCAGGGACATGCGTCACTAGTAATGGCTTCACGTAACCATTGTTCAATGGTTGGCTCTCTGAAACACAATAAACATTCAACATTTATTAAAATTTAATTCTTATTTATTAAGAGAGTATAAGAGGATAACTTAATAAATTGATACCTCAACACATTTATACATTATTTCTCTCGAATTTTTACCATTACAAGTAATTCTATTTAATGATGTTTCTAACACAATTTTGTTTTGATCTTATTAAATAATTTAGACACTGGAAAATTAGAATACCAACCAGAGAATGGCGTGTAGTATTTCGAGAAAGCTTGATCCTTAGGTATGTCAGGATAAAGATACATCAAATGTTGCAAGTCAGAGACTCTGTCAGCCAAGCTTCGAATAGCAAAATCTTTGCTTGTAAATGGTTGTAACATAAAAACTTCCGAATTATCTGAAAGATCAAAAATTAATTCCATCAACAATTGATCTTATCTGCGTTGTGACGTTGAATATTCTTGACTATTTACCTCCAACCCAAGCAATAGTGACACCTCCAAGCTCTGAATCAGAAAACCTCATCAGGAAAGTACCAGATGCGCAATTGGCTAGCATCTCTTCGGCTTGCTTCTTCCGTACGAATCCAAGGATAAAACCGTCGTTCCAGGGGTTCTTAAGATGCTCTCTAGTGAGCTTCATCACAGCATAGAACCATTCCCAAAATGTGAAATTGCGCTCTGGTAGAGGCTCTTTACAGAATTGTGCCCAACTCAGCATCAAATTTGAATAATCTTGGCACTGGTTGCCACTACTTCGGAATGCTTTCTCAGCAAGAAAGTGAAGATTGTCCTCGGTTAACGATCTACCCGTGGCTGATCTGAATTTGACGTTGAGCGCCTCAGCGACCTGGCACCACGGCACTTTGTCAGGTACACAGAAAGGTACACGGCCCGGTTCAGCGAATGCGTTGTCCCAAGTAACAGTAGCCCAAGCGTGAGGTTCCTGATTACCATGAACTATTACGACTACAGGCAAGCTTAAAGTCCATACCTGTAAAAGAAACACGGAATTTTTCATTTTTCCAAAATGAAAATAAACAATTCATCATAAGTAACAAAACACAAACCTGGAAGACTAGTTCGCCTCCACCAATGCTGAACTGTGATTGGAAGAAGAGCGAGAACTTCTCATCCATGACTGATTCAGTGCCTTTTTTTTCGGCTCTCTTGATTTTCTTGAGCTGCATGTTACGGAAACTAACGGATAACTGTCTCGTTGCTTGATGATACTCCATTGTCCCGGTATTATTTAAAATTTCACCGCTGGCTTCACTTTTATTGCCTACCTTATCACTTTTGAGCAATGCATTTGCCTGTGCTTCACTGATTATACTTACTTTCACTTGAGGTGGTGTCATATGCACATTAAGTTTACCTCCTACCAATAATCTCACTGTGCTTGTGAAGCGCGTATTAGTCTTCATGACTTGGGGTGGTTGCTTTTCAATAATAAATGTACTTGTGACTAAAGAGCTTAGTAACTGTGTGATTTGAGAATTTAAATGTGGCAAAACATTCTGTACTCCAGGAGGTTCCAAGGCAAGTTTTTGTTTGAGAATCTCAATTTCTTTCACTTGTTGCCGATTTAGCCAAATCAACTCTGCTAAACTCTCGCACCATTCCTGAATAGCATCTAAGTTACAAGTAAGCATTGCACCATTACCTGCCAATTGCTGATCTCTCTTCCATCTGTAACAGTAAAGAAACATTTGTTTACAAAAAAAATATTTAAGAAATAAAAATTTAGTAATTAGGATATGTGTGGATTCTTTATTCACCTAATAAGTTCATCGTCAAGTACCCTTGATTGCATCACGGAAATTTTGTTAATAGTTTCTTTCAGTTTGTCTGCAAGTTGCAAGCGTGATTGCAACAGAGAAGTAACTTTGTGATTCAAGGCTGCTTCTTGCTGTTCTTTCTGCCGGCGATGCTTCTTTTCCATTTCAATATTATGTTGTGTCTGTGGCTGTGTTGCCAAGTTTTGTAGATGAGCATTCAGCTTTGTGCATTCATGATAAGCGATGGCAAAAGCCTCTTGCTCTTGTTCCATTTTTCGCAAGTCTTCACTTGTTTCTTGAGTTCTACGTCTAATGACTTCAAATTCTTGGGCGATTTCTGCTACTACATCACCAATCATTAAGCCTACTCTACTTCCGGTCATGTTCATTAATGCACCTCCCAAATTTTCGACTTGCGAGACCAAACTCATTTCTGTCCCAAGACAGTGTTTAATGATTCTAAAAAGTGTACTAGGTTGATTGGTATACCTTTGCTGCAAATTCAAATGAAAAGTCAAGTTAGAAATATTGGTAACTTTTTATTGAATCAAATTTTCATTAGAAAAAATTTCAAACTCACTCTAAAACTTTTTGCGGCCTCAATCAACTTAAGCCTTGTAAGGAAGAGATCTTCTGTTTGCAGAGAAGCAGCTTTGTTTTCCATTTCCATAATGAGAGATTCAACAAAAGTAGCAATATACTGTTCATATTGTGGATTATCTGGCTCAATGTCATTCCTAAACAAAAAAATTAGATTAATATTGAATAAATGATGAAATTACATACACATTATAAGATAAAAATCCCAATTATTATATTTGTCAATGATTCACCAATTTTAAAAATTCAATCTTTTTCAGGATAGAATATAATTGTGCGCATTACTAATTTTTTTCAGATACAATGAGGATTTAAATACTCTCAAATGGTTACAGATTACACACTTATGTTCAAAGTTTTAAGATATATGTTCTACAGCTAGTCAATTATCATTAGCAAAATCTATCTAATTTCTACTCACCACATTTTTTCTTCGATCCATGGTGCCATGAAGTGACGTACTTCAATGGGAAAGTGATCACCGTAGATTGCACGCACTTTTTGCAGTGAATCTTGGGGCAACTGTTGCGCTTTTGCCCACAAAGCCATCTTGGAAGATTCAATTACTTTGGCTGAAATGGATAAGAGGTATTTCGATTGATAAGCAGCTATGGAAATATCAATTGTATCGTTATCCGCGCGAGCTACTGAATTTCTCCGCGACACAACGACCGGATGGAAAACTAAACACTTGCGGGCGAGTGCGCGATTGAAGGGGGAGGGGGAGGAGGCTGAATTTTTACGCGAGTTGCAAGCGATTTACCGTAGATCAAGCTCGAGAGATTATTTCAGATTAGATAAGCGGCTGTGTGTGGTGCGGGTGTTGCTGGGACGGCACCGAGTCGAACTAGCAGTTCCGCGTGGAGGAAACGTCGAGAAGCTGAAAAACACGTCTTGCCGATCGGCACACTGTACACTCCGCGCGCGCGCGGCCGATGAATAATTCAGGGGGGTCCGCGTGGTGAATGAAGAGGGAGAGAGAAAAAAAAGTGAAAGGATTTATGTAATGCGCGCGTCCGCGCGGGCACACGGCTATACGCAGAATGCACGCGTGAATTCCCGTTACATGTATATATAGGTGCGATCGTTAACGATCTCAAGTTCGCCAAAGCTCATCGGCGATCGATAGAGGCTCTCCGGTGCACGGGTAACCCGAGCTCCCCTTCCCTCGTCTATATACACACCCGACGAGTAGTCGCACACGCGCAAAAAACGTCCCTCGCGCTGAGGCGCGGGCGCGCGCGCCTCGAAAAACGTGCGGGACGACGCGCGCGTGAGAATAAGTCGACAACACTCGAATGCAAATATAGCACGCACTGCACTGCAGTCGGCAGCGGCGGCGGCTTCCACGAATCGGCCGGGGATCGGGAGATAAGTAGCGTCGGACGCGTGCGCTGACGCACCGAGAGCGAGAGAGAGAGAGAGAGACAGACAGACAGAGCTGCAGCGCCGCTGGCTGTCGTCTCCCGCGGGCTCTCGCTCATTACCTCTATTCTCGTATATACATACATACGTCGATCCATCCACGACTCACCTTTGTCAAAGTGGCGTTTGTCTTTGGGAACTGCTGGTTGCGGGCGTCGTCATCGAGTCGGCGCGCGAGCCACGACGGGGACGGCAACACGGAGTACAGCAGCAGCAGCAGTGGGTGGGGTGGTGGGGTGAGGGGAGGGAGGGGAGCCAGGGAGGTCGGTCGGCGCACAGTTAGCGTGTGTATATTATATACGAACGAGACGACGCGCGGCTCACGCGCGAGAACAGGCCGCCGCGGCGAGCTCCGAGCTGCTACTGCTCTCCAACACCACCACCAGTGGTGCGCGCGGCCTGTGCGGGTGTGCGCGCTCGGCGCCGAGCGCCGATTCCGAGAATTCCGCAAACGGCGCGGACGCACGGCTCTCGCTCGCGCCGGCCGCGCGCGCGATCCGGTGGGGGCTGTCGATCACGTGACGCGCAGGCTCTCCTCACAACCGTCACTCCGTGATATACAACACGCGCGGCACTCCGCAGGACGCGGCCGCGGCCCTTTCCTCTCGCTTGGCCCGGCTATCCGGTCGACGGTTTTTCAACGATTCCCCAGCTCGAGAGTGCAGTACCTATATAGATCGATTCACGTACTACGGGCTGCTGCGACTGGACTGATGCTGCACTGCTGCTTCACTGGCCGATGTGTACTCCGAGATCGGTATGACAGGATACGACCGAGCTATATACACGTACATATATATACGTGGGAACTTGGGGAGTGTATATGGTATACCTCGGGCGGAAGGAGAGAGATTTGTTGTTGTAGTGTGTGGGGCTCCGCGCGGTGACGCTGACTCGGCGCTTTGTATTTGCGAGGGAGATATATACCGTTACTCCGCAGGGGGTGGAGAACTTTCGTCCGGTCCAAGGCCATTTAAACATAGTTTCGAAGAGACTACACGCTTAGCCATACGAGTAACCCACTTACTCGATCCGCCAAAGTTTACCTCTGTTGCGTTCGTATTATGGCTAGCCCAATTATCTGGAGATTAACATGCGCTTTGTGTTGACAATTTCACGTCTCAACCTGTGCCCTCGATGTAAGCTGCGTTAAAACGCATTTTCTGACCGTTTACGGTTGCACAAATTTCCTGTTTATGGACGGGGGGTTGGGGTCAGTTTTGTGGAGTGCAGTAGTCCAACATTTTATGATACAATAAATTACGGATGATACGGATTGATTTAGTGGATTCGCAGATTCAAAACTCAAATTGTAAAAGCCAAAGTTGAGACTTCTATATATGTCACGTGCAACTTTGGGACTCTTTACTGTACACTACACGGTATTATAAATTTCGAGCTATATGTAGGTGTAGAATTTTTTCAATTACCGATTTTGTATTTTATCAAATCAATATCGAATGTATTCAAGAACTCGCCCGTACATACGAGTGATCATAATAAAGTTGTCGAACGCTGCTTGATTAGTAAACTTACGAGGTGTGTAAGCGCCGAGTCGCGTATTCCGATGTTTCCTCTCGTAAATTTCGAAACTTCGGCTGCTTACGAACTGCCCGTCACTCGTGTTATTTTTCTTGTCTGCGCATCACATGTATATCGAGGGAAGAAAGCAGCCAGAATATACTCCCATAGACAGGCAGGAAAAGAGGCTTCCTGTCCGCGGAGAAAAGCGTGGGTGGTGCTTTTCTGCTGAAAAAAAAGGAGATCCCAAGGTCTCATGAGCGGTCAGGTCTCCTGAAGAGAGCGTGGATGTATACAGCCGCGCGCTTATTGACGGGGAGGCAGAAAAAAAAACCAAAAGGACTTTTCCTGCGATCGCAGGCCCAAGCTATATATACACGCCTTATTTGGGTGCTAATTTACGACAGACATTTTCAATAATACTTAATGAGCGCTGAGTAATTTCGAGCGATCCCCGTCGAAAACATCTTTTCCGTCGTGTCCTTGATGTGGGCCTAGGGAGCAAATATAATATCGTTGGTGGTAATTTAAAATAACAGCCCTTCAGGGGATTAGATTGGATTGTTGTCCTTCGTTTCCGAAAAAAAAGCAAACCCGCAGTTCAGCGGAGGCCTTTTTTTCACGTTTCAATCAAGTTCAACACTTTGCGACACGGTGGTAAGTATACTTAACACCTTTTTTATAACAATTTTTTAGCTCGTACATCTTACTGTGTGAATATATTGATACTATATAACTCGTGACATGATCATTAGATGATTCTAACAATTTATATGTCTCTGATATACACTCTCCTCTACATTTATTATCTTTTCAAATGAATTGATCATGAAAGGACAACGCTCTATTGAAAACAAATCTTGCCGTCAAGAATTCTAATAAAAATGTCAACTAATGAACTTTGTTTTTTAAATCTTCTTCGTTACTGTAAATTCTCCATTTGAATGGTTAATGAAAAGTTTCCATGTGCAGGCTGTCGAATCCCGGAAAAACTAGACTGCTTACGCGTATTAACCCATTAGCGCCCAAACGGCCTCTCGACGGCCGTTTTTTTGAGCGATAGATTTCATATGGTTATAATGGTTCAAAAAATTTGGGAAGAACATTTTCTGGTGCAAAATTTTGTCAGCTTTCCGATTCCGTTACTTTTATCTCGATTAAATGAACGCCCTCATTGTTATAAACAATTGATTGCAAAAAAACACAAAATTTCGAGTCAAAATATTTTTTGTGTCAACCGTAAAACATGGAAACCGGTCGCAACGAACCCCGGGAAGTGAATTTCGAGCGTCCATAGACCTTAAACTGAAAGTTGGCATAGTGTTAATTGTTCAAATTTATTTTTGGAAGACCCAAAATGGCGGCCGACCGAAAAAATTGTAGCTTTCAACTTGGAAATGTTTTTCTCAAAAACTATGGGTCAAATCAAAAAATTCTTAAGAACAAAAAAGTCTTAGAATCACCTGAAGAACACTCTTGAATTTTTTCGGAATTTTTTGATGAAATTTTTCAAAATTTTGATTTTTCAAATTCTCAAAAAAACGCAAATTGCTTAAAAACTTCTGAAAAAATTTGAGAATGTTCCTTGAGTAATTTTAAGACATTTTGTACTTATAATTTTTTTTTATTTGATCTATAGTTTTTGAGAAAAAAAATAATTTAATTATTTTTTAGAAATTTTTCTGTACGTTTCTTAGCCGGCAAATCGAAAAATTTATAAGAACAAAAAAGTTTTAAAATTACTCAAAGAACATTCTCAATTTTTTTCAGAAGTTTTTAAGCAATTTGCGTTTTTTTGAGAATTCAAAGAATCAAAATTTTGAAAAATTTCATCAAAAAATTCTGAAAAAATTTAAAAGTGTTTCTCAGGTGATTCTAAGACTTTTTTGTTCTTAAGAATTTTTTGATTTGACCCATAGTTTTTCGAGAAAAACAATTCCAAGTTGAAAGCTACAATTTTTTCGGTCGGCCGCCATTTTGGGTCTTCCAAAAACAATTTTGAACAATTAAAACTATGCTAACTTTCAGTTTAAGGTCCATGGACGCTCGAAATTCACTTCCCGGGGTTCGTTGCGACCGGTTTCCATATTCTACGGTTGACACAAAAAATATTTTGACTCGAAATTTTGTGTTTTTTTGCAATCAATTGTTTATAACAATGAGGGCGTTCATTTAATCGAGATAAAAGTAACGGAATCGGAAAGCTGACAAAATTTTGCATCAGAAAGTGTTCTTCCCAAATTTTTTGAACCATTATAACCATATGAAATCTATCGCTCAAAAAAACGGCCGTCGAGAGGCCGTTTGGGCGCTAATGGGTTAAAACATTGTTACGCGCGGAAAAATATTATCATGCAAATGTTATGTTGCAACGCAATTATTTGCATGCTGACAAATATGTTTTAATGAGCGTACGCACGTATTGATATTTAAGATTCAGCGAAATCGTGTGCAGCTCAATTTCCGTGAAAAGATAATTTGAATGGCAGGAATAGTATAAACATTGTGAGATATTTTAGCAAATTCCATTGTAGCCCAGTCATTAGCGCGCGCACAAAAGAAAATTAAAGCGTAACGCTAGCATACAAAATTTCATGAAGTAAGAAAACGTCACTCGTCATAATTATTTTTCGTACTGCGAATTACTAATGGACTAATAAGAAAGAACGGGACTTTATAATGAATGGGATATTTTGACCATACAGATCGCAATCGCTCTTTTCAAATTTACCATTCGCCCCCCCCCCCCCAATGAAGATCATTCGTAGAAAAGTTGGATCATCTGTCAAATGAAAAACACTTTTGAGTATTCGAAAACATTGCCGGTGAATGCCCGAAGTTATACCATACCATTCAATTAATATACTGATCAGTTTCCGAAAGACATTCAACCAATGTTTTCTTGATGAATTAGTTCCATTATTTAGATCCCTGTACAATCGCAGTGGGTGCGTGAACTGCATTGATTTGCTACGATCCTACTGTGTATTCGTGTTTCTTCAAACATCATATCCCCCCACGTATACGACACGAGAAAAAAAGAAAGCCATCGGCAGGAAAAAGGTGAAAAAACGCCGGCGATGAGAGAATTATCTTCAACGTTGCACTTGTTGCCGCTGTTATGATGATAATTATTATTATTTCTATTATTACGCGATCGATACGTCGTATCATCGTGCCTGGGCATTGATGTTTCACGCGTCCGATGGTTAAGTAAAGTATTCCCGAAGAACGAAAGAGAATAAATTCCCTCGCGATGTGCACACGGGATGTACGTACGAGATAAATGCGCAGGTATGCGGAATATCGATGATTGTCGGCGCCTCTGTGTGTATATGTGTGTCTGTGTGCAACACACCATTCAGGCTCTCGGGGACGCAACAGGTGTTGGTGTCGCGCCACACAATAGTTCTGGCTGCGATCTCGTCTTAAATCTCCCCCTCCACCCGCCCGTATACATACCCTCGTGCGTGTCGGAAAAGCCAAACAGACTCGTCTCGTCACAGCTATATTACATGGCCCGAGAGCATCAGTCACGATGGCAGGGCGTGAAAACACGCTGTCGTTCGGGCGGGCGCGCGCGCGATCAATTAATCAAGTCGGCGGCGCGCGGCAGGAGCCGCTCGAGGGTACCTACATGTAGGTGTAGGTGCACTGTATGTATATATATATATAGGTATAGGCTGGGTGTCGCAGGCGGAGGACAGGTGCAGTTGCGGAGGTGGCCTAAGGCCTCCGGGCGCGCTGGGGACTGTCGGGAGGCGGTGCGCGCGTGCGCGAGACGGCGAGAGGCGCGCGCGACGCCCGAAAGAGCAGGAGGCCAGATACAATTCGAGGAACGACAATTACCCCTCCCGAGGCTGCCTCGCTCTGTGCCTCGCATGCCCAGGACGCGCGCGCGCGCGTGTCTGTGTGTATATGCGTTGCCGCGCGAGCTCCGGTCGTGCGCGGACTGGTGGTATTATATGTATTTGGTCGAACGAGTCGCGGCCCTGCGAGCTATATCGATCTCGGAGCTCCTGTGCACCGAGCGCATGTACTCTTATTACTTGCATTATTCAGGGCTCTGATGGCTCGGCCAGCGCGCCCTACACACACACGCACGTGTATACACTTGTATATGGGTGTTTTTATGCGTATGCGCCCAATCCTGACGCTTATTGATTGGTATTAGCTGCCGAGAGAGCCATACTTGATACATGTATATACTCACGCAACGGGATGACTCTCGATGCTCCTCCGCGCACCAGCTGGACTGACTTGGCCGCAAACATATAGCCAAGACGCAGAGAGAGAGAGAGGGAAAAAGAGCCGAGAGCGAGGCTTAGCGTATCGTCGCGAGGAATTATGCCCCTGACTCACGCTTATTTATAATCTTCAATTTGTTGATTTTTCGCTATTTTTAAATACGAATACCTGCCTTTATTCGACGTTTCTCTCACGTTCGCAGTTTCGCGCATGAGAATTTTGCCGTTTTTTTCTCTCCATCTCTCTTTCCGTCGAACATCTTTCGTGGAAATTATTGTCGATTCGGTTTGGCAAATTCGAGTACTCAAAGTCTACATGCTTGACGTATTTTTCAACATTAATTTTTTATTCAGTGTGATACGTCTAAGAACATGTCATTACAATTTTTGTCAACAATATAAATATAAAATTACTTATTCACATAGACATTTTTTCGTAATAAATATAACAGTTTACATTCATTTCATGAATGTGTGCATTCATTTTTGTTCCTTAGATTGAATACAATATATATATTTGTATAAAGCTATATGAAATTGCAGACTTTGTTAGTGTCTATAGTATATAAAAAGTTGCCCTTTTCAACTAGAATACAATTTGCTTTTTGTATATATATTCAAAGTGTAAAGATTATAAAATTTTAATACTTTTTTCATAGCATATCTTAACATTTGAGTCTTGTGTAGTAGGAATACATTTGTACATGTATATGATTGATATACACAGATAATGCACTTTTGAGTGAGGTATGTAAGGCACTAATCAAAAGTATTCTCATACTTTTGCTTTCTTTTACTACTCTAAACAATGCTCCTTAGTATTAATGGAGGGACAATCAGAGCCACTGCCCCAACCAAATATGATGTAGAACTTCCAAGGCTCCAAAAAACTGAAAAAAATATTATTATGTTTTAGACTGAGAAAAATATGACTGAGAACAAAAAAGTTGTATTCTTCTTCTTATTATTATATTAACAGTAAATCACGTATTATGAAATGGCAAAAGAAAGAAAGGAGAGATTGAATTTTCAATGCAATGGATTTCCAGAAAATGGATCATTTGAAAAGATGAATTATCATAAACATATCAACTACAGAAGCTTTTACCTATAGAAGCAAAAATTGGTCCACAAGCTCGAGCCAAAGCTCCTAAGGATCTAAATATTCCTGTTATTATGCCTTTTTGGTTCTCTGGGCCAATGCGTGTTACCAAAGTCATCATGCATGTCACAACCATTGCTGTAGCTGTAAAATATTCAAAAATATAAAGTCTATACATAATCAACAGTTGATTTACTGAATTATGGACAAACTTACAAACTGCAAAGAGGAAAATTCCAAAGTAAAGCATCATCACATCTTTTGCAATGCCAATGCACACAAACGATGGAATAACAAGCCATAGTCCCTATAAAAATATTATTTTTGTGGATTCTCACACATGATATATTGATACAAAAATTATTTTAGTATTCAGTGAAGGCATACCAATTCAGTAATTGCTTTTGTTTTGTGTTCTGGTATTCGTCTGACCCAACTTCCTTGCAAAATAGCCATTGTTGTACCAATCGCAAAGAACATCCAACCTTGTTGCATTCTTGTAAATCCAAATGAATAGTGTGTTAAAAATGTTAGAGTAAATTCTAATCCACTGTAGATGAATAGATATACAAAGTAACTTGTTCCAAGACTTCTCAATCTGAGGAGTTCTGAAAAATAATATAATAAGAAACATTGAGTAATTACTATAATTCTGAAATTACTATGAATATGAATAATTTAGTATACCTGAGTGAGTTAATCCACAAACACTATTGAACTGGAATAAATCTATTGGATTAATATAAGTCAGAGCTCCAGATATGCCATTTGAGAGTGACTTTGCTCTTCTTTGTTCTGGTAAACTTTCTTTCATATTGAGTGCTACGTAGAACAAGTCGCACATTGATAAGAAAAATGCAAACATAGCTGGAAGTGCATACCATTGACCCTCTCTACTTCCAATAGTTGCAAACATTACACCAATCATTGGCCCTATTACAAACCCAATTGAAAATGCTATACCAACTAATGCCTGAAAAATTGAAAATTATATTAATCAACTCTTAGATATTTTTCAGAGAAGTCTCATACTTTGAAAAGTATGTGGAATCATTTGTAAAATGTATAAAAACCAGGGCAAAATAATTCAATTTTTAGTTACCATGGCTCTTCCTCTTGTCGCAGGAGATGTGACATCACTAATGATTGCCATAGACAAGCTGACATTGCCTTTGCTTATACCACCAAGAACTCTAGCCAGAATAAAGAGACCAAAGTTACTGGAAAATGCCCACAGTAAATAAGACAATGAAATTCCAGTTAGACAGAGCATCATAAGAGGTTTTCTTCCATAGACATCTGACAGTGCTCCAACTATTGGGGATCCAAGAAACTGTAAAAATGAATACAAGGATCCCAAGAAACCTGAAAGGAGGGAAGATTTTTATGAATTCATCATTTACGTATATGTACTGTAACAAAAACATTCTATTCCATGTGTTACGTACCTCCAAATAATACTGAATTCACATTGTCTGGTGCATTGAGTAGAGTGCTCAATTTGTGAATCTTGTTTAAAATAATTGAGTATAAACCTTTGCCACTGTCAATATTTTCATAATGATCAAGTAGAGCAGGAAACAGAGGCAGTATCATGGTAAATGCTAATAAATCTAATAAGAGAGATACAAATACAACGCGAACTGTCTTTGAGTCATCTTGACTTTTGCTTCCTTCCACTGACTTTGGACTCGAAGTAACTGCAGCCATATTAGACTTGAACATCTTGGAGAACTTAATACTTATCAGTAATACTTTTGGTTCAATTCCAAAGATCTTTGATATATCTGCAATGGGAAAAATCACTTGGATGATTCACATACATGAATGGCATTGAAGAAGTTGCACAATGGATTATTTCTCATAGTTATTTTTAAAAATATGGACTCATCCAGACATTAGTTCAGATCACTTTTAAATTTAAAATGAAAATTTCAAAAGATAAAAACAAACACTGGCTCTAAAATATTGAAAGTAAAATCTATAAAATATTGAGCCCCATAATGAGAAGTCAGGTTCCCATGAACATCCAACCAAAAGAAGATTTTACAATACATATTGAAGAATCAAGATTAAAGATAACTCACCTGGTCGAGTCACCTGTAGAGTCCCCCCTAAAATTATTCAATGAAAATATTCATTATTGGTTGCGCATTTTAATTTGGTGGATAAAGACGGAAACTTACATCGAGAGGCGGGGGTGTACAAGATCCTTAATCTCCAGCTCGGCGGAGAAACGCCTCACTCAGTTTGGAAACTTGGAAAGACCGGAGCACTTTCTAACGGGAGCAGGGCGACTCGGATGAACCGCGTGGCAGCCGCCGGCGACGCCGTTCATTTCTTACGTCTTTGGACGCAAAAGTGAAAGGCCTACCGCTGTTTTTCGTAACCTCCTTTCCTCCCATCGCGCGCGAGGACTAGCGAGGAGAAGCTTTTCCCTCGGCTCCTCCTCACACTGCGCTTACGTATATAGATATATATGTATCTCGCGCGCGACGTGCGCGTATTATACGGATCAGCTGATTGCGCCGTCGATAAGTCAGTGCAATACTCAATAACTCATTTTTTATGTTTTCTTTTTGTGGATAAAAAATGTATGTATGTAACTAAACGGGGAGCTTTATGGAGCTTTGAGATATTTCGCGCCGCTCGCTTGGGAGTATATCTTCAGAAAACTTCTCTTGGCTGGAGCTTCCCATAGCGATAAGGCTTCTTTCGGCGTTAAATCGATACCTCATAGTATTTTTATGGCTTTCATCAGGCGCGCAGTTATATTCTATTTTTGTTTTATGGTTTCAAGCTTGCATCAATGCTATATATTATAGTGAAATGTCGAGTTGCCCTTCATCAGCGAAAATTATAATCTCACACTTGAAAATTCTACGACGTAAAGTATGAAAATGTGCAACATCATCGGAGAAATAGATTCGGAATGAAAGCCCAGTAAATCGACTATGAATTAATTACGCGTTGTTTAATAATCGGTAATAATAATTTTACAGGCCCACCGGCCACCGCCCGGCTGCAGAATCTCGGCATTCTCGGCTCTCGCCGAGTATATGTACCGACCGAGTTGATCGCGCCAGCGACTCAGTTCGAACTTGCACCGTTGGCTCGCGCTGGCATCGTCTTTGTGCCGGAGGAATAAATTAAAATTTAAAATTGTCTCGTGAGTGTAAGTACTTAATTCTCTCGATATTAACAAACCGGAGATTTGTTCGATCGACCCCTCCCCCCCCGGAACAATGCCGCGATAAATGACCCGAGTGGACAATAAAACCGTGCGTGCGATCAAAGTCGACGTGAAACCGGGCATCTCGCATATGTGTGCGTCCGTATAGCTCTCGTGTCGATGCTTGCTCGTGCGGTTATTTAGACTCCGCGTGGCAGTGAAGCGAGAAATAGGTATACATATGTGCAGAGGAGGAGCCGATCGAGAGAGGGAGAGGAAAAGAGAGCACGAAGGGCACACCCGTGAGTGTTACGTATACATGTATATACACATACATGCACACACACACACACACACACTGGCCGGGCCGTGGGCATTATGTTTTCTGCCGTGTGCGTCGCGAACTTCCGGCGAGCCGACGCACACAGGCTTATATAGCCCACTTCCTCGCCAAACAAAGATCTCCGCGCTGCACAAGCTCGCTAACTACAGCGTCAATCTAAGGAGGGAGAAAGAGAGAGAGAGAGAGAGAGTGAAAGCATTGAAAAGTAATGCAATCCAATACCCGCACGCCTCTCTGTCCGTATACATGCGCGTTTCTCTCTTCTCCTTCGCTCATATGTATTTATATGTGTATATAAGTAGTCGTGCACGCGAGAATTGCATTTTGTATAGCACATCTCTCCAAGATACACGCGCAAGTAATGTACGTGAATGAGCAATATAGTTTTGCACTTTTTTCACGGCTGTATACAGCTCTATTGCGAATGTATAACGTTTACTCTTTTCGTCGGGTTGCAGCTTGGCAGTCCAGTAATATGCGTTGCACTTCAGCACACGTTCACATATTCGTATGCATATATTCCAGCCAAAAATGTTCGCTTTTAATGTTGGTTGATTTATTTAAGACTGATATACGAGCAGACATGACTTCGGCTCTCGCAATATCGCTGTATTACTCGTCCGAGGTATAGATTTTCTGTCAATGTCATTATCCTCCTCTCCGTTTCTGAATATTCCAAAGCTCTGTTTCGCCGGCATCTCGCCACCAATAATCACGACGAGAGAAAGGAAAAAAAAGCGAATGAAAGATCCAAGTACATATGAATAATCATTGGTTCTTTGCCGGCATATAATTTGTACGCATAGAACAGACACGAGAAAACAGTAATTTCCCAACGTTGTGATTACGAATTCGAAAGAAAGAGTGAATAATGAAACGAAAGAAGAATGAACGCCGTCCCGTGCATGTATGCGTTATTTTGTATTCTCCTTGCACTATTATTCCTTTGCGGTCGTAAGGCTGTCGTGTATCCTTGGATATTTCATGTTGATTCGTGCGAGAATCGCATCGATTAGAATCAAGTGCCGGCGATTTAATGAACTTTTCAATTGTAAAAATCAATCTATAGGCCGAATCGCAGTATTCGTACACGAATTGAATCGCGGTCCGACCGATGAATGTTGTCACTCGCGAAAACGATTTTCTTCCGCATCTCCAGAGACCCTTCGTGTCTCTATTAGCTGTCGCTGCCGCAACTGACGGGCGACCATAGCTCGTGGCGCGCGCGAACCATTGAAAATTGGTCGTAAAAGTCAAAACATCGTAAAACGTGAAAGCTCCCCCCGTGCATATAGGCTGCACGTCCCATATATACGTATACACAAACTCCAAATTAAAACATCGGCCCCGCGGCGGACGAAGCGAGGCTCGCGCGCGCGCACAAGGTCCGATATATACAGCGGATAAAAAGAAAAATCCAGCTGCGGCACGCGGGGTGTTGTATTGAGAAATATTCGTTACGCGCACGTCACACGCGCGCGCACACACGGGCGTGTCGAAAATCTACCTGGGCTCTGATTTCGAGGAGGTTGTGCTTCTCGCGGCCGCGCGGAGAATCAGCCGGGCGAAATGATGTAAATGAGCCTTGGGGGCCTTGGAGAGGCGAAGTTTCCTCGGGGCCCCGTGGCTGCTGCTGCTGCTGCTTACCGTTATGGGATTTGGTGGGTCCTTCCTTTCTTCTTTGTTGCAGCGACCAGAGCCGGCCCCGGCTCACCTTCTTATATATAAATACCTTATATTTTTTTCCTCTTCCCTTCCTGTGTGCACGTGGTATACCTATATACGTACTCTTCGCGAGAGCACTGTATAGCTCCTCCGCGCCGGCATTTCTTTGGCGCGCCCGCGATACAGCTCGTTCGATACTGTAAGCGAGAGACCCAGATCGACAGATATATATGTTGGGATGAAAATTTTTTGGATTATTCACGGACTCGAGCCGCGCGTGACCATCGCGGCCGGTCTTTTCATTCCTTTTCTTTCCGGTTCATTGAGCTCGCGACGTTTCGAGCGGACCCATCGAAGCCAACACATTATATATTCGTTTGTTTGGATAATACCGACCTCTTCGATAGTTAAGGTTCTATATTCGGGGGCAACATTTTTGTAAACTTTCAAGTCGTCGAGTATGAACACTCTATATGGGAAAATTTTTACAATTTTCTTCGAAAAATTTAGAAAAGAATCGTCGTGTGAAGAAAATCACCTTGTTTTGATCGAATCATTTCGATATTTTCAATACGAATCTTAAAAGTCTTAGGCGAACTACAGAATCTCGAGATTTCCAAATAAAACGTAACTCGGATATATAGTCGCCGGGACTCGCATTCTGTAGAGTTTAGTAAGAAAACATATTTTTAACTGAGTGGACCCTGAATTCAACCTTCGATTAATTTACATATAGGTGTATTCATGAGTAAAATCGAACTGGCCTAAATAGTACAGTAAAATTAGACTCAAAAACTGTCGTTTCAGGAAAAATAAATGTCACAGAATGAGGTTTTTGGCCTTCACATGATTTTTTGACATTAGCAAGATTGATAATTTGAGCTAAAAATTGCCTTGGTCCGATAATTTGTTTATTAGTAAATTGGAAAAAACCGCTGTGAAAAATAAACATTTTATTGCTGATTTTTAATTAGTGAATTAGTTGATCCGCAGATGTTTCTCGTTATTGGAAGCTTTGTAAATTAAACCTTGCGAGCGGTGCCCGGGCGGCGCGTTCGCGGTCGTTGGTGCGGTTCCAAATTCGCCACGTGGAGATGCTCCATACAATACGGAGATTTTAAGATTTTATCATCTCTTCTACGCATCTTTATCATATTTTCTTGACCACACCATGCCCTTTTAGTTTTTTCCACCCTAAATGCTGATTTTACCGTATTAATAATATCGGAGAAAATATACCTGCAAACCTTCGGTATCCTTGGATTTTTTATGATTTGAAGATATTCATTCATACTATCATATGAACCTGCTGCAATGTCGTCCGAGTTTATCGTATCGAATTGTTTCAATTTAAACTGTTTAATTTGCATGACTTATTTTGTCGTAACTTACGTAAAGCTTACTTGTCAATTGCATGGCATTTATAATTTACTCGATAATGTGAACAATGAGAGATAATAGTCTTGGAACTGAAACTATTTTTTGGGATTTTTTTTAGATTCAGATACGTCAAAAACACTTTTCCAACTGCTTAAACGCTGATGGAGCGATGCGTTGAAATAATTTATATTCTAAACGTATATTCTGAATTCGCACTACGATAGCCATCTGGCCCAATTATGGCTCTTTGATCTTGAAGATAACGGATAAAGACATGATGGTTCTACCGTTTTAATCCCCCTTCTCGCACGTTAGAGCATTGAAAAACGCTAAAACTAAATGCATGGTTACACGAAACAGTTATTTTTATCCGAATTTGTTGATTTTCAGGAGAATATCAATTTCATCCAATCCAACATGGAAATTGGTTTAGAAATACGTATGTTGTTGTTTTTTTTTTTATTTTATTATTTGACGACCCTTTCAAGCCAGCGAGTGTTTTTCACCACCTAATCGTACGTTGTTGCCACCTCTGTTTTTCTTTCACGTGATTGAGTGTCACAATAACCTGTGACAGAACCACCCAAATCTATGTACAACAAACGATCGTTTCTGCAGTGTGAAGGGGTCTACATATGGAAATTTTATCCCTCATAAAGGACCAACTGAAGAAAAATTTACAAAACAATTCAAACATCAAAACCACCCCAGCTCTCGAGATGACTATCAAATGAAGTATCAACAGTTGCGTCAAGAACACCCATATATATAATATATAATAGGTCGGTGCGGGCAACTTTTCCCGCCACAAGGCACACATACATATACACGAAAACACATTCACACACGTGTACAATACACGTTGGATCGTTTCGGAAAACGCCGCAAATTGAGCAATACAGGACGACGCGGCCTAGTAGGCGAAAAGTCGAAGAGCAAACCGGACGCGCGCGCGCGCGCGAGGGTCGTTTTTCCTCCGACATTATGTACACAACAGGCGGCAGTGCAAGTCGATCATAATTTTCTCGAAAGCTCGAGCGTCCGAGGCATTTAAGAGGCAATACATACAGTTGGGCACGAGGAGCGAGCGAGAGGGAGAGAGGCAGGTGGCTATGTATCGCGGCTTCAATTTTCGAGGAGCTGCTTGCCATCTGGGCAGTGGCGCGCGCGCGACCGGCCCCAAAGACCTTCCATACGGCAAGCCCGAGCTGAAAACGTGATTCTCCGGCCCCTCCGAGCACCGCGTGTGTATAAGCGACGACTTGCAGGTTGCCCCGACTCGTTGGGGTGATTTTTTGGCCCGTGTGTATAGGTAGCAACTGCACGGCTCGACGATGGGAGGCGGAGCTCGTATTTTTCCATGCCTTGTTTTCTCGAGGGCTCTAGATGCGATTATATAGTTTTCTGGTCGCGCGTCGTCCGGCAGATGATTTTCTATGTGGTGGTTCGCATTGAGGGAACGTTTGAATTCCTAACGATTCTGTACTGTCTCGCGTGAGATTGAACTTTTCAAGGCTCTTTATATGAACATTACAGCTTGGGAACTCCGCGTATTCGGTTTTATTCTTGAGAAAAGAAAGAAGATTCTTCTCGCTGCATGCGGCAACGCACAGAAATTGACGTAAAGCTTTCGGAAATCACTGACCAATAGTAAGTATTTACTATTGAATAGTAATTATCTTTACTAATACTGGCAGTGAATAATTCGACAGACTAAAAATTAGAATTTCGTTAAATTCACGGTGAAATTGCACTCGTATATTATAGTAGAACAAAAATTTACGGTCCAAAATAGTAAACATTACTATTTTCTCAGCTAGTATCCATTGTTATTGATCGGCATTTGCAATTTTCAACTGTTTTCAATCCAACGAGTACACCGCTTCGATTCGGCAAGAGTTTGTCGCGTATAATTAAAACCGATACGTCCGGATCCGCGATAGCGCGAGCTACGCATATACTCTCGTTCGTTCGTTCACAATCGGTTCGCGCGCTTGCAAAAAAACCATTGCGCTTAGGTTACAACCGGAAGCTAAGGAAGGCGTATATATAGACGCCACTGTCAAATCCCTCCCAAGCGCGCGCATACACGCGGTGCGCGTTATATATATCCGGTCGCGATCGGCAAGTTTCCCCGTGTCAAAGAGTGAGATCAAGCTGCAGATCGGTCGTTTCGCGAAATCCGCCCGGTCTCAGGAGACTAAGGAGTTCCTGCCTTGGTTCCTTATATATATTTTTTTTCCCTTTCCTTCCTCTCTTCTCCAGCGCTGCGGGCGCGCAGGTGCGCTCGCGCGCATTTTTTCAATTGCCGCGAGCGCGCGCATGTAGCACGGCTCGGAGGAAGTGCAGCGATGCAGCCGCTCGAGTTTCGGAGTTGGCGAAAATCATTGTGCGCCCGGGCACCCGCGCACCAGCCGGACACGGGCGAGCGCGCACGAAAAACACGACGAGAGAGAGAGAGGAAGAAAGGAGAAAAGAGCCCGAGAGCGGCCCATTGTCGGGAGGTGGAGCTGGAATGCAATGCAGCGCCGGAAATAAAACGCCCTATCTGATTTGCGAATATGCGCGTCCTTGTTTTTCTTTACTCTCCCCCTTCCTCCCTCCCTCTCTCTCTCTTTTTCGTATACGCAATTTATGGTCGTTTCTCGCGGGTCTCAAAAATACCTTCGACTACAGCCTGTTGCGCGCGATTTTTTTTTTCTCGACCCGAGTTTTCCAAATTACCGATCGGTGTGGTTTTCTCGGTGCGCACAATCACATCATACCCGGCTAGAGAGCGAATTTGTGAATGCCCGTTTTGACTTTTGCCCGATGGCGACAAAACGCACAAATCGATAAACGATTGAGTGCGCGGCGGAGAGTAAGCGAGAAATAATATACATCTGCAACCTGTGGATTTTTGAATCAATCATCGAGACGGGTCGAGTTGATGGTCCTCGTAAAGTAGCACCGAAATCATTCGGTTTCATCGGTTGTCGAGCAGTCGAAGGTGTATAGCAACCAAATCGCTATACATCACTCGAGGATCTTTTATACGCGTTTACGAACGTTTTTTTTTCTTCCCTTTTCCCTCAACGCGACGGGCAAAACGACGATTCTCCAGCAACAAAGTGCATATACATCACGTGTGAAAGGATCCCCGAGCAATAAACTTGCTCGAACTTGCTGCAGGCTATTGATACGCGCGTGATACATTGTACATATTGTGCCCGCGGGGAACGAGCCGAGGCGGCTCCATATCCGCCCCATTGAACGCGTGTCGCGCGCGCTCGGGGCTCCTGCACCGCGCGACCTGTCCTCATCAAATCGCGATTTTCCCCTCCGGCCGGCCGCGGCCGGGTGAAATTGAAAAACCCGGAGAAAGTTGAAAACCCAGCGAAGGATCCCCTGTATATCCACGGGAGAAAGAGAGAGAAATTTGGAGAGGTGAATGCGGGCCAAGAGTCAGCCGCGTGAGCGAGCGCGCAATTCGAGGCCATAAAACCTATAAAGCTTGTCACGTGCTGCAGCTCTGGCCGGGCGCTCACTTATACAATTGCGCGCTGGGGATTTACGGTGTCGAGCGATGAACACGTATACACACATAAGCCTCGGGAGTGCGACCGGCCCATTGTCGCTCGGCCGAGCCGCCCAGGTGCAGCCCTCGACACGAGAGCAGAAAGGGCCGCCGCGCGGCCACCGTTGCGCGCGCGCTCGTCCGCTACTATATAGCGCTGCAGCCTCGGCAGGAAAGCGCACCACATGCAAATAATCCAGCTTTCGGGGAAAAGCCTGTAGCGTCCGCGCGCCACGAACCGAATTACCCGCAGATAATATATATATACACATATAACGCTGCCCGGCGGCCACGTGCCCCAAAGAGCCACGGCCCGGCATACCAATTATATATCTCGAGCGCACGCGCGTATACGTAAACACACCGGCTGATGTATGCGCGCGCGAGTGCAGTTGCGACGTTGCCAGCCCGTTGCCGAGGGGCTGATATTCCTCCTCGATCGCTAAGCATAACATATATATATATATATACCCAGGGTGATTTCAACCCTATAGCAGCGGCCCTTTTACCATACGATGCCCGGCTGTATATATAAGGGCTGATGGCCCAGTTTCGCGGCGTCATTACGTATATATGGCGTGCTATTCGGGGCTCGCGTGATGTGTTCTCCGCGAGCAATTGCACGTCGTTTGTGGGAAGGCGGGGAGCCGTGCTGCATCGGATGGTGTCCAGTACAATTTTGCCACTCCGAAGTGTTCCAAGTCAAAAACTCGGGGTTCCCGAAGGGAGGGCGTAATTGTCGTTGTTATATACAATATACTCGAGTCGCGGAATAACAGCCCGAGCCGAGCGCGCCCGCACTTAGCCCTCGTGATGCGAATCTCGTGATAAAATCGCTTTCGTCGACGGTGCGATAATCGTTGTCGCCAAGGAAGGAAGGATTGAGTACACGTTGCACGTCAGGGAAGAACCCCTTCGTTTGGAGAATTAATATGATTTTCAACATCGTGCGTACGATACGTTTGCGTCTGTACTTTTCGTAAACGAACATTTTTTGTATATTTTCCTTGTTAAAAATTCAATTCACAAAGAAAAAAAATTAATTGCCCCATGAGAGAACAATCTTTACTGCAATTGATCGGTTGAACACGAAATTTAAGAATTAAGGCGAAAAATTGCACACGCGATCCTACATGTGATCTCATGTATACGAATTCGTTCGATAATCCAATTCGAGATATATCATACGCGAAATCGGCTGCGATCTCACCTGCAATCGCGTCCAAAACGCAATACGGTTCGTACGTCGTTCGGGATAAGGGGACGCGAGTACACGAATTATTTCTCCCAATCGACAAAACTCTTTGCGAACATGGTAAATGATCATCCCGAATCTTCATTGGCTATGTTCGTGTATGTATACACACATACATAAACACTTTCGCCGGCCGGCGGCGCATCGGTCGCGTTGGCGCGTGCGGTGCAACCTGGCGCGCGCCGGCCGCCCCATACATACATATAGGTATATAGGTATAGGAAGTACAAAGAAAGAGAAAGAGAAAAAAACACGCGCTCGCGCGCGGGAAATGGGATTCGGAGATAAAGAAGCGGAGGAAAGGTGGACGAGTTCGAGCGGAGAGAGAGAGAGAAGTGGCCGGGCGCGTGGCAGCAGATGCTCAGCGCGCGAGCAGCTGCTCTCTATATACACCGTCCTCCTCCTACAAGCGGTGCTCAATCATCCCCGGCGCGGGCCGCGCGCGCGCATCACAAAGCCTCCCCCCCGGCTCTATATTATACTTTTCCACATTATTGTTTTCCGAAGCCGTGCGCGCCGCGCAACGCCTCGCGTTTATTATATACACTCGGCGCTAACCGAGTGTTTCCTGCTTTGCTGCTGCAATTTCCGAACAACCCTCAGCGGTACACACGTGCGCCGGTTTACGTAGAGGCTCTGTGTTTCGCCCGCGTCGCCCGCTGATTATTATTTGCCAAGGGCTTTTTGTATATATATATATATAGACGAGCGATCGGTGCACGTAATACTGCGGCGATTGGGCTTTCGAAAAAAATATCATCTCGAGCTTTTTGCCGAGACGTTTTGTCCGCGGAGGGCTGTATAACTTCTTCCGGTGCGACCGCATGTCTCGTTAAAGCCGAAGTTGAAAAAAAAAAAAGAAAAGATCGTATCTTCGCGAGTGAAGTTTCGCGCAGCTGCTGGGACGCTAACGTTTCCTTTAGCCGATTTCGAGTTTTGGTATATATATACGAGAGTGATTCGCCGCGCGGTAAATTGTATACGAAGTGCGCCAGTTCTACGCACGCGGAGTTTCCTCGATACGAGAGGGAAAATAACCGATTTCTCTTGGTCTCGCGATTGAAAAGCTCGTTTTCGTAGGTTTATTCGTTTCAACCTAATGCCTCGAATGCGGAGAGAACACTTGTCTAATTGATCGAAACTTTGATCGTGTGCTTTATAAATTTTTCTTGGGGAAAGGATTGATTTTCGAGATTCCTTTGTTTGTATTGGCAAACTGTTGCAAAACTTATCGACCAGATCGGTTTCTCTCGTGGTGCTTCATTGATACCATTTTGAGACCACGCAGAAACAGGGGTGAACATTTTTCAAGTGAAATGAAATACGTTTAAAAAAAAAAGTGGGATACCACGGATTCCTCGGTGCAATGCAAAATGTTAATTAACGCATACCATATATAACTGAAATTCCGGATGTAATTTCTCAATCTACCTTGGCATAATAAGCGTATCTGGTTCATTTTTGGCACGTGTATATTAAAGTTCGAAACATGAGAATTCCACCATTTGTATCTCTCTTCTTTCGTGATATTCGTTACGTTCTCTAATGACTTACATTATTGGTTAAATATATTCTTCTAATCATTGATGTTAGTTAATGAAATTGATATCCATCGTGGAAAAATCATAAAGTATTTGTGGTAGGAAAACACAAGAAATATTCAATGACATTCGTATAATTTTCTTCATTTGCAATGAGAAACACTGAACTTAACTCTAACTCCGATACTTGGAAATCATTTTTTTTTCACCAGTTGATCAATGCAAAATGGACTTAAAGTAGACTGATTTCATTTTTGGCGAATTTTTTCACAGGAGATTTCTAACGCAACTTCGGATGTTAACGATATTTTGCAAGCACGCGACTTGTCAGAATTTCGACGATCGGGTGAAAAAAATGCGATCTGTTTACTTCAATCTAAAATCTATTTTCACTCGGCAATATCCAACTTGGCAACATATCGAAATTTTCCTTCCACAACGTTTCTTTCTCAAAATCATTAAAAAACAACTGTCGAATAAAAATGGACTAATTTTTATGAAATCCGTGGCTATGACTGCTTCAAACATACTACACGCTTCAAACATGAATATTCCTTCTCCGATAAAAATGTATTCTCATCCCCGCGTATATACATACGCGCACGGGGGCGTGCGCTTGATTGTTTCCCCCTACATACACTCGTGCTCTCTCGTAGGTACTATTAAAAACGAGAAATCTCGTGGCATCAACTCGCATATACATGCACTAGAGCGACGTTACACCGAAGTATACATACATAAAACCGCACATGCCTCGGGGCCGTGGCGGGGGTATATATGTTGGATGATGTGAGTCGCGCGTTGACAGAAACAAGGGAAATCTCGCGATATTTGCAGCGGCAGCCCTATACATGTACAAGTAAAAAATGCGCCTCGAGCAGCAGACGTGCGCGGAGCGGAGTGGCGCGCGTAATTACACGTAATCCGGCCGGTCTGGGGCGCGCGCACATGGCGTTCTCTCCGCTCTCCCCTTGACCTGCTGCACAAGTCCGATCGTTATCGGCTTCGCGCAGCGGCTTCGACGGAATGTTCCCTGTTAAATACGAGGCACGACGAGTGTCGCCCAATATACATTTGTGTATTTATATTTATCCGACGGGGGTGTGCAGGTTTTGCCGTCGAGGATCTCGCCAATTGGCGAAGGGTTGATCCGTGTATACACTCACAAAAGTGTCTTATTGTTCCCGGAGGAATTAGACCTCATACAGAGGCCTTGAAGAGGCATTCCGCTACTTCGGAACATAATATATTGTTGACTGTAGAAGAATAGTCTTCTCTCAAGAAGATTCTGTTCGGAATTAGCAGAAATAATTATGACTGAGACTTAATTCCTCCCGAGAAGATATGTTTGTGAGTGTACACACGCGAGAAACCCGACTGCGTCCGGATCAGCTGCGGGCTTTGCGCGATAATCACGCGTCGATCTGTCGAAGGCGAACTTCCTCCTCGAGAGCCCCGGGTACAGCATACGAGGACCTGCGCCGAGAGATGTGCTATCTGCGCACACGCGTATATATATATACGCCGGCGTGTACGCGAGCACAATGGGGGGAAAATGAAAACGCCGCCGGGAGCCAGTGGAGCGGATGATGATTCGCCGTTTAATGCCATTGTCGCGCATCTCTCGATCAAACTGAGCGATCGCGCGGCTCTCCTTTGTCGCCCGGCTCTGCGTAACCCAGATATCCGCAAGCGCGCGTGTATCAACCCCTCCCGATACGTCCAGCCAAGGACGCGTGACACAGCCGTGAAAGCTATGTGTGTGTGTGTGACGTCGTTCGATGTTTGGGTGGTAAACAATGCGAGCTTTATATACCGTACCAACGAATCGGTGGAAATCTCATTGTTTGAATGATAATGCTGATCTCGGGTGTGTGCGGTCTCGGGGGCTCGAGCGATGAATTATTCATATGAAAAACCCGCGCGAGGATCGTCCGAGCTTCGTTCGGCAGGTCCAGCGACCCGTTTGACACTTTACACCCCGCGATCCTCCTCTTCGTCCTCGTCGTTGTCTTCATCATCGTCGTATAGAGATTAGCGTTATACCTCGATAGAAGCGATATCATTGGAGTTTCGAGGTAAATCGATTTTATTCTGGATCGTATAACGACGAGAAAAGAAAAAAAAACGAGGTGCACTAGAATTTTTATCATCCATGGTTTACGAGGCTTCCAGAGAGCCCATCGACGTCGCATCCGGATACTTGTGTCTCCCCCTTGGTGGGATCTCTCTCTCTCTCTCTCTCCACATGCCCGGCGCAGCTGTCGGAACAAAGGAAAAATCATCGAAACAACGAGTGCGCCGCAATTAAAGCCTCATATCCACCCGGGACGTCGCGTGTATATACGCGCTGGAGGAATCACAAAGAGAGAGGGTGGTGGGTAAGGGAAAAATCCAGCGCGTACATTACGCATCTATGTAATTGTGTTGAAAAATTTTCCCCGCGTTTTTGTACTTTATCCTGCACTCGCGACGTATGCGGCGTCGTCGATTCGACACGCGCGCGGGCCAACCCTGAAATCGCGCGCATCCCCTCAAATATATATATAACCGTCGTTCGCCATCCCTTCGCGTTAATTACAATGGTCCGCGGATACATACGTCCCTCGCCTCTTTTTCGGCTCTGTGTGTACACACACGCACACACGTACCACGCGGGGATGAAAGAAAGTCCGCGGTTGCTACCTGAGGAGCCGCGCGCAGTGTGCACCGCTTGCGAAGAAAGAGAGTGTGCGCGCACGTGTGTATATATAGACGCACGTATACACGGAGCAAATCCAGGACAGCTGATATATAATTTTTGGCGGGCTTTTTGCCCCGCAGTGCAGCTAGCTCGCTCGCCCGAGCGGCAGAGGGGAGCTCGCCCCGCTCGCGCGCACTCGGCCAACTAGATCCACACCATATATATATACGCGTATATAGTTGGAGGGATGATTTGTCACGTGAATTGTATAAATATTAATTCGCCGATATATAAAGAGGGGATGCCGAGGGAACAAGTTGAGAGATGTGTGCGCGAGTTTAGACGCGTTCTTAGATTTCTTAAGGGACGTGCGTTTTTTTTTTTCTTTCTCTGCAGACGGGATTACTCTCTCTGTCTCTCTGGAACGTTTCTTATTCTCACGGGAGTGAGCTTACTTGCGTCACACCCATGTCCTATACTCGGTTTGTTTATTAACGCACGCGGGCAAGAGCGACGAGGCGAGGGTATCCGTTATTTCTGGATTCGATTAAAGATGTTTTCTCCCGAAAACATTACCTTCGTGGCCATTTTGCTCGTGCGTTTCGCTATTTGATCGTGCAACGCCAGATGCATACGAAAAGAAATTCGGCCTACATTAGCTCGATTTATAGTTTGACGACAGCCATCGAGTGTTCGCCTATTCCTCGCATCGAACCAACTGTGATTTTTCCCATTGTTCGGTCATCCGCGCGTTTTAAAAGTCCCGCGGTTTGCACATGGTTATAGGCGTGCAAAAACATTATACACGACGCTCGGTGTGTAAACAGAGCAAATCCAACCCCCGCCCGCAACAGCGGGCAATTTCCATTTTCTCACTGGCCCGCAGTGTATATATATATACACGTGCGGCTTTTTTTCTTCCGCTCCTCTCTTCTTTTCGCAAAAGCGCGCGCGCGGTTGCCGCGCCTGGGCATATGCGGCTCGCGCTCGCGCGCACCGGCACGTGTACTTTTTCCGAACGACGAGGGGCAGGAGGGGAGAGAAAAAAAGGGGGAGGCCCCGTTTCTTAGCTGTTAAACAAGAATAAAAGCCCTCAGCGCGCGCCGGTCGTTTCTCGTCCCCCGGCAACGCTTGCGCCAGCCAGCAACAGGAGGAGGAAGAGGAGCAGCAGCAGCAGCAGCGGCAGCGGCGAGCCTAAAACGAATAAAGAGACCGGAACACCTGGCCGAGCGCGCCAGTTTGCTTCTGGACGCCCTGCCAGAAGCACCGACCTTCCGACCGCGCGCCTTTCCCGCCTCGTCGGTTTTGCGCGGACAAGAGAAAAAAAATTCACTTTGGTTTTTCTCGACCCGCGCGATACATGTATATATGTATGTTGAGTGCGACTCCTGCAGCTGTATCATCGGGACCGTTGCAATAGTGCGCGAAAATTTTACGGCGAGGACTGTATGGAGTGTTCAGTGCACGGGGCATTCTTTTATACACATATACGCATATGCATACATGTAAGGGAGCGAGCATCGCGGCTCGCTCGTGCGTGCAGAGTCTGAGCGGCGCCGAAAAAACCACCGAGAGCAGCAGAAGCAGCAGCAGCAGCAGCAGAGCAGGAAAAAACGAGCAAAACTACGTGGGAGAAGTTGAGACACAAGGACGAGCCGACTATACTACTATTATATATACATATACCTGTGTTGCGCACAGCTTGTGTGTGCTTATATATAAAAACAATGCGCTCGTCGACCGGGTATACTTACTGTTTACCTGCGAGACCACAGCTATACGTACGAGCTCACATGTGTGCCTCTGTATCGCTCGAGGAGCAAATATATTTTTTTCCCCCGAGTCCCGCCCGCGCAGCACCAGTGAGTATTGCTCCGCGGCTTTATTAGAGGCTGTATAGCCGCCGCGAGCGTGCGCAGGTCGAAGGTCGCTCGCTCCGGTATTTTGGAGCGCGCTCTTTTTGCTCTCGCTCCCTCTCTCTCGCTCTTCCGTAGCTTCTATGGACGCCAAATCTCTAATTTTATATATAAGCCGAGGATATACCCTCTCGCTTCGACATATACATGTGTATATATCTTGCTCCGACCGCCTCTCGCATGCCAAACTTATCGCCCGTCGATTTTACGTATACCGCGCGCGAGATTTTCGTACATCTCGTTCGTTGTTATGTACTTAACGCGAGGCAAAGCTGTATTTTGATGTTGATTCCGAGCGTGTAGCCGGTTAAAGGTCGACAACCATATATCGCAACATTCCTCCGATGGATCGGGGAAATTTAAATTTAAATCGTGAACCAAGTGTGTGTATGATGCCGCTGGATTTCAATGTCACGACGCGCGTCCCGAAGATCAACCAAAGCGAAAACAAACAAAACGCGCGAGCACGGAGCTTTTAAATTTCGGGCCCTACATATATATATATGTATATCGATATTGCGCAACGAAGCTGCGCGGATCGTCGTGCGCGCATCCAGCGCATCTCTGGAGGCGCGCGTGGAATGTGCTAAAATGCTGCAGTTACATAGTACACATCCCGCGTGCGTGTCCACATCCACCCCCTCTTTCCTTTCTCTCTCGAGCCTCTCCGGCCTTTGTGTAGGCCGAATTCGTGCGTGCGCGGATCCTTTTTACTTCGTGCCCGCTGTTCTTTTGGCTCCGTATAGATATATGTGCCCGCGCACGCGATTTTGCGCGCGAACTCGAGGCAAGATTGTTATACGGGCCGTTATCGGGGCGATGACAGTGAGCAGTGTAAAACCCCGCTCGATCTTCGCCCGCGCCTCGATCGTCGTTGTTTCTAACTATATTGAAAGTTATCTCGCGCTCGGAAAAATATCGAGGACAATGGAAATGCTTCGGGGTTTCTCGAATCGATAATGACCCGGACTGTGTGAGTTACGTATGAATTTCCAGAGTCAAAATAACTTCCAAACATTTGTATTTCTCAAACGCCGATCGAGTCGATGATTTACGGCTTGCAGCCCTATAGGGACATATGTGGTGGTTCTTGTTACAGGTTGTTTTTTCCGATATGTAAGTTGCACACGAACTCCGGCGGAGCACAATCGTAAATCAAAAAGGAAACTCGAGATACTCGGGCACGCCGAAAACGCCATCGAGGATAGAGAATTAATCGTCAATATTTAATATTATTATTTCCTCGCCTAGTTTAGGCGAGTGGTTGCCGCTACTCGTTCGAAGTCGATCGCTTATGGGAAGAAATTACGCTTTTTCCTCGTACACGCTGAATCCAAAATAGTCGGTTATTCGTATAACGAGTGTGGATCGAACGCCAAGCTCGGAACAACGGCTATATACATTACGTGTGCGGATCGATCCATCAGCAAATCGGTATGTGCGCGTGCGACGAAGGGCGCTGCCGTTTACAAAAAAAAGTCTCGCCAAACAGCCGCTAATATAATCCGTCATTAACGACGCGTTACAAAATCAACTGCACCTTGTGAAAAGCAGCGAGCATACGAGCTGCGCGGGGTGTGGAAAGGGCCGAGCAACAGCAGCCGGGACATCTGTCACTCAGTCGACCGGCCGTCAATTAATCAAGCTCGAGCCTTCGGAAAAGCCCCGGGACAAAGACGCCGTGATACAGGCCTACGTATAACGTATATGTATATACCTATATATATACACACATCGCATCCCCCGAATCGCCGTAGTTACCGGGGCGAGGAGGAGCTGGCGAAGGGGGTGGGGATAGAATCGGCGCGCGCCAGCATCGCGGCGCGCTGTGCTGAGGAGTTGTGCGTGCGTGCCCGTGTGTGCGCGCGCGCGTGTGTAGGTTTATGGTGGGGATGAAGGGAGCGCGCGGACTCTCTCTCTCTCTCTGTCTCTCTCGAGCAGCCATCGTCTCGCAATATAGTGGGCCTCGGGCGGCTGCAGCAGCGCGACTCGGCCGGCAGTTTTCGGTTGGCCGGCTTCGCGCGAGTACCTCGCGCTCGCGCTTACATCCTCTTCTCGGAACGCGCCCGCGCTCGCCCATATATACCTATATACTGCGTAGAGCGGCACTCTTTTGTTTCGTCCTGCCCTCGAGGGCCCCGCGAGCCGAATAACGCGCCGGCCCCGTATATATACACACGAGGATCGGATGATTTAGTGCGACGCCGCGGACGGGAGGGAAAGAAAGATACATCAGAGACCGAGAGAGAGAGAGAGAGATATTAAGAGGTTCAAGGTTGGCCAGAAGATCCGATGTATGTGCGCGTAGTCGTCACGTGTGTGCCGCGAGGTAAGCTTTTGCGATTTTTTGTCTTTTGGAAATTTTACAAACAAAAAACATAACCGTCCGCCCAAACGCGCGTGCCTGTGAGTTTTCCATTGGGACACGGCCATGCCGATCGGCGCGCGGTAGTATATGCGAAGAGAGCTGCGTGACGATTCGAAGCCGCCTTCTTCGACCTTGTCTCTTTGTGCTTTGCCGCGCGCGCGCGCGAGATCTAACGCACGTGCTTGCGAGGGCCGTCGCCGTCCGATACACACACACACACACACACACACATTAATATATACGTACATCACGCGCTCGCGCACATGATATAATGTCTTCTCCTACATACATTGGTATAAGCAAACAGGCTTTCTCCCATACAGCTGCCCACTCTTCCCCGAAGACGCCGGGACAGACACACACACACACACGCGGAGGCTCAGTCGGGTGGCGGCCGCCCAACGAGCGGGACGACGACGCCGTGTGTACATGTGTGTGTGTGCTCACCACGCCGCCAGTCGCAGCCTGTTGCACGGAAGATAGGTCGAGATCGGTGGCAATGTTACGTCAAGGTTCTACCCCTCAATATTGCACTTGTCCCGGCCTATCGGAATGCATTAATATCAACAGTGTTCAGCCGCGCGAGCAGCACCGCATGCCTCGGAGAGCCTCGTGTAACCGTATAGCCGCGCTGCATGAATCGCGCGACCGACCGACCGACCAGAGAGCCGGCGAACGAGAGAGACAAAGGAGAAGCGGGTGCTCGGACAGGCAAGGACGATGGCATTATTTGTGGATTCGACAGCAAATTGCACTCGTCCCGGCCTGCCGGAGTTGCCCGCACCGACTGCACCACACATGCCGCCACCGCAGACGGCGCAGACTCACCGCCAGCCTCCGGCAGACCACGTGCTATGCTCTCACTCTCTGCCAGTGCCGCTCCGATCTCGTGAGATAATGTATATATGTGTGTGCGAGTGTGTATATCGCCGAGAGCCGGCGTAATCGTGACCGTCAGCTATACCAGTCGACAAGCACTCGCGACAAATCCCCAGTATACGTTTTTCTTTGTGCTATCGCGCGTGTGCCATTGAGATTTTTGGCTTATCTCGTCGCGTTGAATTGGTCGGCTCGCTTCCGGGGTGGCTCGAGGGAACAGAGGGAAGCGTCGCGAGGTTGACGAGTTCCTCGGCTCGCCAGACAGCTCTCGATTCGAAACAAAGGAAACGTTATCGCGACGCGCGCGCGGCAGTATCAATTTCAAAGCTGAATCGAAGCTTTCGCGCGTGCACAGCTGGCCAAGCGAATCGATATGTACTTTCCGTCGCGACTCGCGCAATGAGTGCCTTCCTTCTTTTGCATTTCGAGCGATTTATTATCGAGATCGTTGCCGATCTCCGGGGCTCAATTTCACGCTTGTGTATACCCTTCGCGTCGCTAAGATAAGACGGAGGGGAAGTGTGCTGTGCAGCCGCGAGCCTTCGATCCGGTTGACAACGAGTTGATCGATGTATAAAATTTGGCGATTCTCTGTAAAACATTTTTCAACTGTCTCTATGTCGTCGTATGCGAAATCTTGCAAAGTGTGTCTGTACCCGCAATGGAACAGTTGAAATTTGTTCCGTCACGTTTGGCGACTTTTGATTTTGCGTCTTTGGAAATTATTATTTGCCTGGAATGACCTTTTTTCGACCAGGTGAGCTAAAATTCAACTTGCGCTCTCCCACAGCGTCGTTTGCAAGCCGCACGAATGGATACGACGAGGGTGAGTCAACATGAGGCACGTCGACGCATATCAAACGCTCAAGTTTAAACTGTACGTATAACCGAGAATGATTCATCATTCTGCATCGGGATCGATCCACTGTGTGTCTATATACACGTATCTAAATCTAAGCTCGCGAGAGGGATGGAAGCGCAACCGTAAACGAAGACGCTGTAAGAGTAAATATACTCATTCGATTGGCCGTGTACAGGAGCTTGAGAACGGAGAGAGCCTCTCCTGTATGCGATGGCTGCAGGGGTGCGCGCGCGCTTACGCACCCCTTTTCAAATCCATCTCTCTCTCTCTCTCATTCTCATTGTGATGTAAATCGTGACGTCGGTGCGCCTATATGACGGTCAGAGGGCTCGAAACTCGTCGGTCGCGCGCGCGAGAGCCTAAGCGCTCGTGTAGGTACACCCGTGAGTGTGTGTGCGCGTGTGTGTGTGTGTATGCGCGCGTGTATATATACATGCAGCACACATAAGAACGAGATTTCCGGCGTCGTGGGAACGAGCCCGGGAGCCCCGCGCGTTCTTTGTGCTCCTCGCGAGCACAGCAGCTAAGCGAGATTGCTCTCGTTTATTTTTCTCGCTCGCAGCTCCTTTTTTACCATCCTTTTTCAACTCTGCCTGGCCTCCTCCCTGCCGACGCCGCCGCCGCCGTCCTCCCCCCGCCCCCCGCGCGCGCGATCGCGCTCCGAACCGAGGAGAGGAGGACCACATAATGCCTGAAAAGGCCCTTGAAAGCGGAACCGATGTTTTGCGTTTTCTGGAAACTCGTTCCCTCTCTCGCCTTTTTTTCGCTCCGCTCTCTTCGATCTATACGCTTTTTTTCTCCTCCGCCCCCCCACCCACCTTCTTTTGGTCCCACTTTTTTTTTCTTTTCTCTCCGCGTATATAGTATGACAGGCGAGGCGCGGCGCGAGGGAGGAAATCGGCGTTTTGGGTCCCTCCTCTCGTGTGCCGCCGCCGCCGCCGACGTGTAACGATTCCGTCCGCTCGCCTCTGTCTCTCTTGCGCGAGCCGCGCGCGAACGTATTCTGTTACATATTTTTTCGATATCGGTTGGCCGATCGGGTTGAAGATCGAATTCGAGAACGCGCGCGGGAAACCATGTGCAGCGAGTTCATATTATATAGTCGTGCGTTGATTTTCACCGAGGACGATTGCGTTGTCGCGGGCAGTCAGTGGAAAATTATCCAAACGAAGTGATGAACCGCGCGAGGCGTCGGGCAAAATTTGGATCGAACCGAGCGACGAGTATACCGGTTACAAGGTCCTTCGCGTTGACGCACAAGCGACACCGCGTGTCCTTTTCTCATTAATAATCGCCCTCGATTTCTCGCAAAATTTGTGTATCGCGTTGTGCCCTTGTGAGAACTCGCATTTCGTTGGGCAAGGGAGCTTGAGCGGTGCAACGGTGCACCGTACAGCAGTGGGTCATTCATCCAGAACCTGTTTGAAATTTTATCTGCCGCGTGAAGAGTCTCGAGTTTGGAAAAAAAAAAATTGACGAAAAAGGAAAAAAACTCGAGAAAAAGAGCTTCTCGCGCGCGCAACACAATACACTCTTTGGCAAGCTCGTAACGTGCGGATGTTTAAATAATGGAGCCTCGATCGTCGACTCGTCGGGAAACTTACAACGGTCGGAATACACGCGCTTGTATAGATATATACGTGAATGATGAAATTGTGAGCCATCGCTCGAGATCGAAGGCGGGGAATCTTTATACACAGATATTATATATATTTGTAAGCACTCGGACAGATTGGATTTATATATACGAGAACAGGAGAAAACGCGGCCGTCTATCGCCAGCCGAAAACGAGAACAGAGAGGCTCAAGTTCGACCCAGAATGCCGTAGGGACTCGGCCGGGTTTTTATTCAATCGCGATTACGCATCCTTACGTAATCCCACGCCGGCTCTCTTCTCTCTCTCTCTCCCTGGCTCTCCTCTTTCTCCCCCGTATATATACATATACGCGTGTACGTATACTTGCTCCGGGCGCGCGACTCCGAAACAATGTGCATCTAAGTCACAACAAAAGAACAACGAGAGGAGATAGTCGCGCGTTTTTCCTTCGACGACAAAGGAAAGCTCTCGCTCTTTTTTTCGGCTGCGCGCGAAAGGGGCGACACGGCGATCCCTGCACTTTTGTACGTCCCGTATATATATACGTATATACACCGTAGTACACGCGTCGTTTCACCCTCGAAAAACGGTTGGCACGTGGTGCGAGAGAGAGAGAGGGCGAGAGACGCTTTCGGGTCTCTTTGTCCGCCGGCGGGGGGAAATCTCTTTATTCGCCGAAGCGAGCGTGATTAGGGCTCGTTTTTCGTTGCGCTGCTATACTGCCCTACTGCCGGGCTGTAGGCTATACTCTCTGCGACGCTGCTGCTCGTGGGGCTTTCGCGCGCGCCCTTCGTCCAAGCGCGCGCGCAGGTCCCGCTTCTCTTTATGCGCGCAGTGGCTCCGCTAACTGGGTCAATCGTGGCACACGCGCTTCCATGTGTATACGGCTGTACTTTTTTCTCCCTCTCTCTTCTTTCCCTCTCCTACGACGATCGGGGTATGATTCACGCGCTGTGGGGGTTTCTTTGTGGGGTTGCTGCGTGCCGCTTGATTTCGGCACGGCCACATGGGGGGAGGGGAGATACATTTCGTTGGCAGTAATTCGCCGCGACAGACAATTTTTCTCCAACTATATATAATGTATATATATACGCAGTCGAATCGGCCCTAATGCCAGCCAGCCAGCAAACGGTGGTTGGTCGTCGTCGCGCCGAGCAACGCAACAGTTCGCGTAGTGGTGAAGTTTCACGGTTGGTTTTATTCGATGCTTTGAAACTATACGAGACAACTCGGGAGGGAAAAGATTCGATAACATACACATTTTTGGGTCTCGACCTTGACTTCATATACAAGTATGTCGTCATACATTCTATATGATCAAGTAACTCTTTGAACTTCTTCGCTCGTGCGTATCTCTCGTTAATATAGACAGTCGAAAAAATGCTCGAATTCTCCTCTCGAATGTCGAATACAACAACGGATTGTCGTGATTCTTCCCCCCATCCGAAAAACCTTAGCTCGTTCCGATTTTATCAATTACGATATCTGAAAATTCGATCGAAAATAAAATTGAATCTACTCGTTTATATGTATGTATGCTCTCCCGCTCGTGAAACACGAGAAAGTGAAATAGCCGCTAAGCCACTGTAACTGCGCGCGGCGACTGTATCAAATCGAGGGAAAAGCAAGGATAAACGGCGGCTTCAACGGCCCTCGTGTCCCCCCTTCCCCTCTCTCACCAATACTCGATCGTTACAACCGACATATCCGCCAGTGTCTTTGTGCCCGCGCGAATCCAGCTCGGAACTATTTTAATTCGTCGGTGATACACGAAGGGAGCGCTGAAGGAGAGAGAGCGAGCGGCGAAGAAAGAAGAAAAAGGGCGAGCTGGTCCCGGGGTTGCAGAGCGCGCCAAGGGAGGAACTCTCCCTCTCTCTCTTTCTCTCTCCGGAGAAACTCGATCAAAGCACCGATGCGAAGAAAGACGAGTATACAGCGAGTGCGCATTGTGGGCAACTCGAGCGCGCGCGTACACTCGGCTATACACGCACAAGGCCCAATCCTGTTTTCATTCATATTCCGGGGTCCGCACACACACACACACGTAATAATTACGTTCGCACATCTCGTGCGCGCCTATGGCTTTTCTGCCCGATGCCCGCGGCAAGGAAAGTCCCACGGTATGAGCAGACGCATTGTGTATATATGCGCCACGCGGTATACCTGCCCCGGCGTATAGCACCCGGCCGATAACGCGCCCTTTATGTTTTCCCTCTTTTCCGCGGTGCGAGTGCCGTTTTTTTTCTCTCTCTCTTTTTCTCTTCTTGACAAACCGCAGACCTGCGAATGCGTGCTCTGACTTTTCGCAATAACGCATTGGGGGAAGTAGGAGACTCGGAGCGATCGATAAGTATTTCAGCGTCTCTTTGTTTCCGGCGTACGTGCCCGGGACTCGCTCTCGCTTTATGGGCTTTTTCGGGGGTTTCCCGGCCGAGCGTTGGGGCTGAGATATATAGCTGCGCGATACCGGCGTAATCGCATCCGACATGGGGTGGCGTTTCTACTCCGACTGCCGCGTGTTTAGCCGTTAGCCCGGGTTAAGATATACCGTGTATGGGCTTGCCATCTCGAATAGTGAATTGGAATCAATATTTCTCCTATTGAGTTTTTGTTCGTTCGATCGACGAAAAATGTCATGGTAAATTTTCTTGCTCGTGAAACCATTGCCAATGTGTTTGAATATGCGTTATAATATCAACCGAAATCTTTACAAATTACAAATTACTGTGAAACAACTCGACATTTGTCAATATTCAGGATATATGAACGGTATAGGAATGCGGCAAGATCAACAGAATATTGACGAATTACAAGTGAAGTGAATGTACGTAGATGCGAAAAGAAAAATGATTTGAATGATTACACTACATTTAATTTCGATTTCGGCCAGTAGTGACTTAGTGGCAGAAATTTCGAACTTAGTAATGTGTATATCTTATACAGCGATATTCATGAATAATTGAATATTTACAGTATACATTTTTTCTATGTATGATGTAGACGAGCCACGTGAATATAATTTACATGCATAAAACCAATACTAACATATATGAATCACGAACATCTCGGGAAAATAATTTCATCGTGATTGGTCACCCGAGTTCTTTTATTGGGTTCAGTTTATTATGTATCGAATTCCCGTCCAAATCCAAGTCAATATCTAAATTCGGCAGGAACATGAATGGAGCTGCTTGAGAACTAAACACAGCTGTAAACGTATACAAAAATATCAAATGATTCCGATAAGACGTTGATTTATGAATTACATATAGAAGAGTATAAATACAATCTGTAATATTCAAAATTGAGTTCTTTTATAGCGTGTGTATATACATCGAAGGAAACAATACAATGTTGGAATATCGTTGAGTCTCATACAGGCCAAATACAACTGGTGTCAAACTTATATAGTTATTGAATTTTTTACGATACGCGTCACGAGAATCAGCTCGTGTCTCGCTCACTTGTGTACCTTTGTTGTATACCTACATACCAAAAGCGAAACGGGATTGAAAAAAGGGCCAACGGATGCGCTGCATTAATATGCTAAGCAAAATGAAATCCGACGAGAGAGAGTCTGACGATTCTTCACGTGACAGATCGTGGCCCAGCTGGTGCGCCCCTCTTTCAAATTCGTGAGAACTGGACGAATGTGTATGTATATAGGTATATAGGTAAGACTTTCGGGCGGAGGCGTTTTTCGCGCAACACGTGGAGAGAGAGAGACGCACCATACGCTAACCGGCTGACCCTGAACTTGGCGCGATAACCACCATAACGGCTTGATTTACAAGCTCCAGGGGGGGTTGCCCGCAGAGCCTACGTTGCTACCGGCTTGCTCTGCTCCACATTCGCTCAATCCCTCCTTTTTTTCTTTCTTATCCCCGGTCCGCCTCTCCTGCTTTTTCCGCGTGTTTTTTTCTCTCTTCTCTTGCTCGCAGGGAAAGGTACGACGGATGGAGAGCCCGAGGTGCAATGCTTTTTGCATCGAGCCAGCTTCGCTCGTTAAATAAGTGATACGCAGGTGCAGAGTCGTCCGATCGCAGCCTTTTTTGGGGATGATGAATCGACTTCGTGGCTCGGCTGTATTATCACAGGGCCCCTGTTCACTCTCAGCCGGGATGGCTGCGGGACAAATTCGTTTTTCATATTTGTGTATGTATGTATCTGTGATAGATTGTCTATAAAATGACGTATTACAACCAATGTGGATATTTGTATCGGAATAAACAGTTGAAATAATAAAATGAGATACTTTTTAAAAAATACATTTGGACAATTACCCATGATTTCCTCGATTGTCTTTATTCACCAAAAATGATTGAAATAAAACTATAAATAAGACCAGGAGTTTTTCTATTATTTCTTTGGTCATAATTCAACTTTGAAATTCTTTACTGCTGTACTGAAGATAATTAATCTACACGCGTTTTATACTTGAATTCAAATAGATGGGGACAAAAAATTGAATAGATCGAGAATAGTGTTCAATACGTGGATTTATTCTGACATTAATGTCACCATCAATCGAAAATTGGTTCTTTAAAATAAATCTTGAAATATGATGATCTTCGGAAACAATGTAGAACGTGACTGCTCTTTTAATGTAACTATGAGGGGAATGTCCCCCCCCCCTTTGTTTTCAAACGTTTGGTCTCTATGATTTTTAACTGTCACCATTACAGATCCGTCAACCATTCTACGAGTTCAATTGTAATTTTCAACGTTTTCTAACGCATGTTCTCTGACTGAACGGCTACCCACTCATGGCTTTATACACTCGTACATTTTCTGATTTCCGTTTCATGACTTTTCCAACTGGCAAGGAGAGTTGAGTCTCGGTCATCTTGCTGAAACTTTGTGAGATGGTTTTTGGGCAGCCAGCAAGGCTCTACGTTTCTTTTTCTTGGAGATATTCATACATTGTTTTTGACTTTCTGCATATACCAGATATTCATATAAAATTCATATAATAGAAATCCGTAAAGATTGACCGTTGGTACCTAGAACCAATAGTCATTCGTGAATATCTTCAGGAAAACAAAACCTTAGGCCTTATGGCTGTACACATCACCTGTTTTGCTTATACCTGCAAAAACCATCTCACAAAATTTCAGCAAGATGACCGAGATCTAAAGGTCTGCGATGCTCTCGTTGTATGAGTTTTCATATTCTTATTCCGACCAATCTTACGTTCGAATTTCGATTCACTGAGATCTATTCTTCAACTCCACGTGGGTCGATATAGGCGATAGAGGGATTACATTCTAGATGAAGAGTTTCCGACTCCGGTGCTATTTCGAATATGTATTGCATACTTACTGTTAGGCTTGAACGGGGAAGGTTTTGAGGGACCGGTTTTGTGAAACCATCATTAAGGGGCCATAATTGAAGGGCCGGTTTCGAGGGACCAAATCTGACGGTAGCGGTGGTGGCGATATTTTCAACATAGGAGATTATATATGTAAAAATCGCAACCAACTTCATTGTGCAGAATACTTCCTCGTAGTGGCCCTGTGAAATTTTGAATATTGACTCGAAACCCTTGAAAAAATCTACTAATTCCAAAAACGGACAAAATCACTCGAAAGTCTAGGAAGTCAGACCACATCATTTGTCAACATCATCTATTAAAAAAAAATAAATCGTTAATTAAATAAAATAGAAAAATCTTTACTCACAATTCACATGTGAAATATGTTATTACATGGGTACTTGTTGTAACTTCAATATATCTTATTTGTAATTCATCCATGTGCCGGTGCATACATGCCCTAAAGGCGTAAGATATAGAAAGGAGCAAAATACAAATTCATCCATGCCATCCGCTATGATGAAATATTATACTATTACGATACGCATACGGATGCATCGAGTGCGAAAAGTTGCCCATTGCAAACGCGGATGACATGTATAGCCTAAGTAGCGCTATTACTAACTGCACCTCACAAGTTGCTCATCACGGAACGCGGTAGTGTTCCATGCGTCAAGCAGAAGACACCGCAACTATATAATGTTTGAGATCGCACGCTCGATTTTTACATTGGCATTAATTTAGCCAAAACGACTGTTTTTGGATGCGAAACATGATTTCATGATCATCTAGCATCCCATTTGAGCGATTGACAAAAAGAAATACTCAAAAACTCGTTCGCAATAATGAGTTTGGAGTGCCGTGTCAAGCGATCTACTAGTTTTTTCTCCCGACGAGATTTTGTTCAGATCAATTTTTCTTAGGACCATGAAGTAAGCCGCGGTAGCCTGATAAAGCAGCTATGTTCACGCATAGTACGTAACACGTTTACATGCTCTTGCTTCCCGCGTAGATTTGAAACCGTGGGATTGAAAGTAAATTGTTAATGTATTATAGTTAGAAAGAATATGGCAAAACTATTGACCGTGTCCCATAGATTCAACGAAAAGTAATGCAGATTTTTTCAAACTTACAGAAGATAAGACAAGACATATCAAAGTTCATTCCATGTTTTTTTTTTATAATTGATTTTACACGGGCAAATGGTAGTTTAGGATGCCGATGTCGGCGTGTCGACTTAAGTTTTATTTGAATAAGCATATATCCTAATACCCGATAATATCCAAGTAGCTAGTGTCGCAGAAGGCAGCGTCCCGAGGGTGCGCTCCTCGTATTTTGGCTTGGAAAAGCTGACCCTGGACCCGAACGATGTCCAGGTAGCCAGGGTACCCGATGACGGTGTTCCAAGGGTGCGCTCCTGGTATTTTTGGTTGGAGTACCTGACCCTGGACCCGAACGATGTCCAGGTAGCCAGGGTACCCGATGACGGTGTTCCAAGGGTGCGCTCCTCGTATTTTGACTTGGAAAAGCTGACCCTGGACCCGAACGATGTCCAGGTAGTCAGGGTACCCGATGACGGTGTTCCAAGGGTGCGCTCCTGGAATTTTTGCTTGAAGCAGCTGACCCTGGACCCGAACGATGTCCAGGTAGTCAGGGTACCCGTTGACGGTATTCCAAGGGTGCGCTCCTGGTATTTTTGGTTGAAGTAGCTTACCCTGGGCTCAAACGAGGTCCAGGTAGTCAGGGTACCCGATGACGGTGTTCCAAGGGTGCGCTCCTGGAATTTTCGCTTGAAGCAGCTGACCCTGGACCCGAACGATGTCCAGGTAGTCAGGGTACCCGATGACGGTGTTCCAAGGGTGCGCTCCTGGAATTTTTGCTTAAAGCAGCTGACCCTGGACCCGAACGATGTCCAGGTAGTCAGGGTACCCGATGACGGTGTTCCAAGGGTGCGCTCCTGGAATTTTTGCTTAAAGCAGCTGACCCTGGACCCGAACGATGTCCAGGTAGTCAGGGTACCCGTTGACGGTGTTCCAAGGGTGCGCTCCTGGTATTTTTGGTTGAAGTAGCTTACCCTGGGCTCAAACGAGGTCCAGGTAGTCAGGGTACCCGATGACGGTGTTCCAAGGGTGCACTCCTGGAATTTTCGCTTGAAGCAGCTGACCCTGGACCCGAACGATGTCCAGGTAGTCAGGGTACCCGATGACGGTGTTCCAAGGGTGCGCTCCTGGAATTTTCGCTTAAAGCAGCTGACCTTGGACCCAAACGATGTCCAGGTAGTCAGGGTACCGGTTGACGGTGTTCCAAGGGTGCGCTCCTGGTATTTATGGTTGGAGTAGCTTACCCTGGGCTCAAACGAGGTCCAGGTAGTCTGGGTACCCGATGACGGTGTTCCAAGGGTGCGCTCCTGGTATTTTTGGTTGGAGTGCCTGACCCTGGACCGAACGATGTCCAGGTAGCCAGGGTACCCGATGACGGTGTTCCAAGGGTGCGCTCCTGGTATTTTTGATTGGAGTGCCTGACCCTGGACCCGAACGAAGTCCAGATAGTCAGGGTTCCCGATGACGGTGTTCCAAGGGTGCGTTCCTGGAATTTTCGCTCGAAGCAGCTGACCCTGGACCCGAACGACTTCCAGGTAGTCAGGGTACCCGATGACGGTGTTCCAAGGGTGCGCTCCTGAAATTTTCGCTTAAAGCAGCTGACTCTGGACCCGAACGATGTCCAGGTAGTCAGGGTACCCGTTGACGGTGTTCCAAGGGTGCGCTCCTGGTATTTTTGATTGAAGTAGCTTACCCTGGACCCGAACGATGTCCAGGTAGCCAGGGTACCCGATGACAGTGTTCCAAGTAGCTGACTCTAGACCTTAATGTTGTCCAGGTAGTCAAAGTAGTCAGCTTCCTCAAACAAAAATACCAGAAGCGCACCCTCAGGACACTGTCATCAGCGACCCTAGCCACCTGGACATTATCGGGTATCAGGTTATATCCTTATTCAAATATTCAGTCGACATGCCGACATCATCATCCTAAACCCTAAACCACCATTTGCCTATGTAAAAATAGTTATAAAAAAACATGTGATAAATTTTGATGCCTTGTCTTAAATTCAGATAATAGATTAATTATTTTCTACTGATTACATATATTTTTTTTTGTGTATCGCTCATCCATATAAATATTTGCATTTTGGAAAAATATCTATTTAATTTTATTACTGACGCTAATGCATATACATTTTATTGATTATTATTTTTATAATATATTATACTCCGCAAAAAGAATTGAAATCCTCAAAAAAAACCTTTTTTAGAAAAAGTAAAAATGTTGCGTCAAGCATGTGGCAGAACTAGTTTATCTCTTATATTGCTTAAAAAAAAATGAAATCCATAATAGACACATGAGTCAATTTATTAATTCATCAGTATTCATTCTGATTAATTCCTCATATAGTTGGAGTATTACGTATTCTTATTACAGTTTAGATACTATAGAAGACGTTGTCAACTTTAACTAACCAATTACGAAAAAACTTACCAGAATGCTCTTAGGTACCTCAGCAATTATTTGAAGAACTAATGACGAACCAAATTGACGCCACTTGGTAGGCATTTTTAACGTCTTAAGAATAATAATATTTCACTAAATCACTGGATGTAAAAATTATCATAGAAATATTATAGAAATATTTATAATTTACTGAGACATATGATTAATAGTTTGAATTATTAATATTTGTCTCTTTGAAAGACAATGAAAGTATTGATAATAGAAGAATATATAAAGTCTATCTGAATTATAGGATTAACTGCATTGCAATTACGATACAAAAATATATTTGAAATGAATCAAACGATTGAGGAGAGGTTGTGAAACCGTTTAACTAAAAATAAATAGGTAATGAAATAAATAGGTAATGAAGAATATTATATGTCAGTTTAATAAGGCATTCAAAGATATTCGATCCTACCAAGTGGCGTCAATTTGGTTCGTCATTAGTTCTTCAAATAATTGCTGAGGTACCTAAGAGCATTCTGGTAAGTTTTTTCGTAATTGGTTAGTTAAAGTTGACAACGTCTTCTATAGTATCTAAACTGTAATAAGAATACGTAATACTCCAACTATATGAGGAATTAATCAGAATGAATACTGATGAATTAATAAATTGACTCATGTGTCTATTATGGATTTCATTTTTTTTTAAGCAATATAAGAGATAAACTAGTTCTGCCACATGCTTGACGCAACATTTTTACTTTTTCTAAAAAAGGTTTTTTTGAGGATCATATACTATTTTTTATCATCGTGTTTTAATTGAACTCCTGTAGAATGGCAACCAACGATACTTGGAAGAGTTCGAAAATATATTCACGCAGCAAATAGGCGCCAGCTGCACACGCGCATACGGCATTATACCTAACCTATTTGTCAGTGCATTACAGTGTAGTGTGTACCAGTGTGTACCATCAAGAGTCCGGCCAACCAAGCCGGATGGTGGATTGTATCTGGTAAAACTGCAATTGATATTTTTCCTCGCCGAGCATATTAGAAAAAGCCACGATGAATTCGCTAAGGACAAAAATTATTAATAGGTACGATTAGCAGACTTTGATTGTACTGAGTGATTTTATTAGGATAAGTTGTTGCTCAAATACTATTCTCCATTGTAAACATCGTTTTCTTCCATCGAATCTGTTATTTTTATCAATGATAGTAATGCTCGTATGATCAGCTCATGTTTTGTCTATTTTAGAAGGATAGCACAGAATACTGTCATGCAACTTCAGGCACTGACAATTTCTGGAAATTCTTCAGAAATTAAGATTCCACTGAGAAAAGAGCGAGGACCAACCGATATACTAGAGGTAATTGATTCTTCAACCGGTATTACGTATTTTTCACAATGACTAATAACAGTTTTTGTTTATTTTTTCTCACTGTATTAGGCCTTACAATCAACCATTAGCCGCGATCCTACTGCTCCTGATTACAAGTACATAGATGATCCTTTTTTGATTCCAACATCGCTTAGTGAAAAACGAATGTATGCACTTTCTCGAGAATCTGGAAAGAGAGCAGCCATGTGGATTCTTAAAGAGCATGCTGACCTTCTTAAAAGTGACTTATCAGAGCCATTGGTTCAGGTACTTTAAATAAATACCCTTATGTAATACTTTGTTAACTCTAACAATTAGTGTTTTATTGAATACATTCATTTTTAGGCCTTCTTACCTCCTGAAAAATATGAAAATAAAGATCAAGTTTCTGAAGAAATTCTATTTGGATTGATAAAGCAAGGCCGTGTTGACGATGCTATGCATGTTTATCACTTATTGGGAGAAGATGTTTCAACAAATGCTAAACAAGCTGTTCTTGAAATGTTGTGCTTTTTTAACAGCAATATAGATAATCAAATTCCCATAGAATTTATCGAAGAACGTTCTTATCAACCAGAGGAGGAGATTTCAAAGAATTTGTGGAAGTATGCTGTGGTGATTCTTTATATTGATTTACAATTCTTCTTTTAAATTAGACTCATGACCATTGTCATTCAGTTGAGACGTCATTGAGTGATTGAAATTATAAATAATAAATTATATTCATTTTTAATTTCTTAATTCCTTGATTGATATAAAGCTTGAACAAGCTTAAATTATATTATTTTAATTCTAATGAAACTAACTTATATTTCTCAGAAATAATCCAGTTATTGACAAAATATTTGAAGAGCTTCAAAATGACAAAACAACAGCAGCTGCTGCTTACAATTCTCTTATTTGCGGCACTGCAAAATATTTGAAGGTAGCTATCAATTTCATTCATTAATCCCACAGAACACATTTTTTTTAAAAGCGTTTAAATTTTATTCCCCAGACTGACAAAGCATGGCAGTTGTATCAAGATTGTTTGACTAAGGATATACCACTTTCCGTTACAACTTACAATTACATAATTCAACTTACACCGCTGTTGAAAGATAAAGTTCAAGAGCATAAAGTCTTGATACTGACTCTGTTACAAAATATGGCTAAATATGGAGTCAAACCAAATCTTGGAACTTTGAACGCTTGTCTCAAGAGTGTTAGTACTTTTTCTTCGCAAGGAGCTGCTAAAGAGTTAGCACTTTCCTTAATTGCAGAATTTGAAAGCTTAGGAATTGAACCAGGACTTGCAGCTTATTATTACATATTGCTGATCTTCTGCCGTGAAAGTAAATATTTTGATCATGGTTTTTATTTTTGTAAAATTGAAAGTTCTACAGTTGTAGAATAGATGACTATGATTGAATCAAACTAAAAATTTCCATTTGAAAAATTATTCCAAGATGATACTTTTCATATAGATTGAAGTACAATGCTGAGGGAGAATTAAATTATGATGTTGTTTGTTTGCAGATGGTCCAACTAGTAACGTTCTGGTTGAAATCTTGGACAAACTAGAGAAGAAAGATGAATTAGAAATGCAAGACGTAGCAGATAAGAACTTCTTTGTTCAAGCTATGGAAACTGCATCACAGCATATGCAAGATGTCAAAACTGGTGATCGAATTCAGAAGCTTCTTTGGAGTAAGAAGAATTATAAGTTGATTGGAGGTCGAATGAAGGCAAGCTATTCATTTTCACTCGAGTTTTAATAATCTTTACACGTTTTCTTACCAAATTTTAATTCTATTCCATAGGAAAGTGTTTACTATCGTAATTACTTGCAACTCATTTTGAACAATGAAACTATAGATGATTTTATGAAAGTATATGCTGCTTTGGTACCTAACATATATATTCCTGAGCCAGCTGTTATGAGAGATATACTTGAGATGTTGAGACTTAATGAACGAGATAAAGCTATAGAACTGTTACCTAGATTTATGTCTGAGGTTGTGGCGTTTGGCATGTTAGACAGACATTTAATAATGAAATTGCTTCTCGATCTGTTGGCAAGCTATTGTGCTCCTGAAGAAAATGCCCCAGAGCACAAAGTGTATGCAAACATGGCTGACACTCTTTGGAATCATATACAAGTAAATTTTTCAATTTTTATTTATTTAGTGATTAAATCATTTGAATATCGACTATTCACGGAACTAGTTTTGCATGTAAACTTAATCATCCTAATGAGAGGTCTTTTTCTTAAAACTTTTTAAATGATTTTCATTAGAACTTGAACTTACGAAAATGTTCGAATTAAACTAAAACTTATCAAAAATTAAATTCGAATCATGAAAAAGTAAAAATACTTCAAAATAAGTCGTTTTTTATTTCGCGTAAAATAAAGTTACATTTCAATATGTTATTCAGCAAAACATAAGATTGTACATTTTTATTTAGTTCACCTCTGCAAGAAGGATGCAACGTTCTATGTGGCCGTCCAGCGTTTTTGCCGACATGGCTGTTTTGTTACTTCGTGGTGGTGAATTCGAGAAAATGCTCGAAGTATTAAATCATTTGGTAAAAACGCAAGATTCAGTCATTGGTTCAATAGACCCTAAAAGACTGCGAGAAATCTTTGCAGGATGTTTATCTAGAGGTCATGTGGAGGGGGCACTGGTGAGTTGAATTATGACCAATGAAAATGTACCAATGATCGGTTACGTTAATCTTATCATTTAATTTATGTTTGCAATTTTCAGCTATCTTTACAATATGCTTACGACTATCAGTTCCGCGATGTGAGCTCGTTCGCCACTTCTATTAAAGAAACCCTACCTCTTAGTGAAACACAAGAAAATCAGCTGATCAACATAGTTGGTGTCGAATCATTGAAAAAAATAAAGTACCAGAGTCGAGCTACCCAGTCAAAAACTGAAGTCACAACCGCTGCAAGAGAATGAAAATTGTCTTGGACGATTTGAGTGCTCACAATTGATCAAATTTAAATTGGCAGCGTGACGTTCTTATGTCAACAAACGATCGTCAGAAGAAGCTGTGCGCCTGAACGCAGAGAGAAGTAGGTCGAAAACAATCTCCAGCGTCGAACGATTAAATCAATTCCAGCGGATTTGCCATCACACTCACGTGCACAGTACAGTGACTTTGTCGAGAATTTCTCTCTTTTGTCAGCCAGTGTATTATCGAACCATGTAAATATCACGTCGTTAGATTTTTTATAGCTCTATAAACCGTTGTAAAGATGAAAAAAAAAACCGAAAACCGTAGAATGTAAGTTGAACGCCAATAAAGCGTACTTTATCAATGGAACAAGCGTGCCGAATTTTCTGCGAACCTATTAGACGAGCCGGTGCTTGTGATCAAGCGCTTGCGCGGTTAAGTGCGGGAGGGAGTACTAGAGCGCGGGCGCAATCACGAAAGAAATTGAAATTAAATGCGTGATTGGCATGTATCAATGTCCTTGTCCCTTGGATAGCTGGGCGCTCGCTACTGATGATGATTAACTAAATTAAGTAATACACCGGTGGGAGGCGAAGAGCGGCGGTGGTGGCGGCGGTGCCCATTGCAACTTAAATGCCCATTTCCTGCATTGGCTCGGTGTCGCGTCACTCGAGCAGTACTACAGAGCTTCTCCCGCGTGTGCTCTACTTTAAAGCTCGGCTCCGGAGTGATAGACTAGTGACGCGTAGAGCTGCCAGCTCTTGTGGGTCCGGCATTCACAGCCAGGAACTAAAAGTACCATCACTCGTGCACGCCATGGAGGATCAAGAGAGGGTGGGTACACACAGTCGAGCATTTTTTATTTTCGTCGATTTGCTTAGCCGCGCAATTGGGTTGAAAGTCACGCGGATCATTTCCGCGCGTGAATTACGATTCAAAGTTGGAAATTGGCTTTTGGTTTGTGTGTAGTAGTGATTAGTTTGGTGAAGTTGCGAGTTCCGGGCTTTGAGAACAAGATTTATAAAAAGTGAATTTCGAGTACTGTTTTGATAGGCATGTTATGATTCTTTCGAACGATTCCGATCGTTTCACTCGATCCTTATGCAGTTAGATATTGCAATATCAATCATACGTTATTGTATACTGAAATTGATGAATTTGAAGAATTGAGTAAAAATGGACAGAGCAAAAACTGTGATGGAGAATGGACTTTGTTTCAAATTAAAAATCATCCGGCAAATTTACAATTGTATTTTTTAACATGATTCATTTTTAATCTTAACGCATTTTTCTATGAAATTTCATGATTCAATAGATTAAATTAAATAAGTGATATGCTCGAGTTCGCGGAATTACATGTTAAATTTGCTTCAATCTTAGAAACTCAAGTAGATCATACCATTGAAACTAATCTACGTAAGAAGAACTCGGTTAATTAACAATTCAGACTAACGTGATCTTTAGTTCGATAAAATAATTAGTCGTTGTTTTTCGCTTCTAAGGTTACTCGAAGTATTGAAACAAATTCTCGTAAGAAATAGTGAACCAATGGAAATTCTTGAATTACCAAATATTTAATTTTTTGGAAATATCCAAGTAATCTCTATTAAGTTGCTATCAAAAATAGTAAAATTGAATTGGAATTGCATGAAATCAAAGTTAAGTTTGTTCGTTTAAATTTCACTGTGATTGCCTGAATAAAGATTTTTCAACTGCCATTCAGTAGCATAACAAATAATATACGATCAGCGAAATATTATTTCATTTGATTCATAATGAATCCATTTTTGAAAACGAGAAATAGTTCTCATATTCAATAAGCAAGTATTTGACCTCTTAAGGTCGAATCATTATATTATTATAGGGGATATTGACATCCGGGAACAGGGAAGCAGGTCTCCACAATTACATTCAATCAATTTTTTGGTGACCTATATCTAGATATGATAATTGACGAATATTTCTCGATTAGCTTAGCCCTCGGCTTAACTAGTTTAGGCTTATTGAATTTTATTGGATTTCCTCAAGTAACCACAATTGCAAAGAGATGTATAGTCCGGGGTTCTATTGAATTATGAAAAACCAGATGAGACATATTAGCAACCGGTTGAATCGATACACGACAACCAAATGATAGAAAAAATAATTTTTCTCCTCTAGGTTTGAGAGAAAAAAAGTACTGAAATAAAATAATTATCCAAGCAATCAATGTGTCTCAAGATGCTAGATACTGTTCAGTAGAAAATAAGGATGTATCATTGGAATTTGATCAAAGTGAAAATCTAGTTATTTGGTCAGACATCGACGGTATTAAAACAAGAGATTTTTCTCGGTATCGAAAGAGTCATATATAATACACTTTGTCAATATTTTTACTCAAAATCAAAGAATAATCAATCGCCGGACTGTATTCGAATTCGAATTGCTCCCGAATCTATCAATCGACGAAGTTTTCATTCGATTTGCCTTTCGAGTCATGGCCATTCGACGACCCGAAGTAGATCGACTCGTTGAATAAATTGAAATGCCCCTTGAATCGCGAGCTATCCGCCGTTTGAAGCAAGCAGTCGTTTCGAACGGCGTCGGTTGGACAAAAAAAATAAAGAAAGGAACGAAATGTGAACTCAGAGCGTACGGCTGGGTCTGGAGACGATACGCGAGCTGATAGCGGCGGAGGAGCCGGACGTGGAGATCGACGGGCTGGACGAGGCGCCCGGCTCGGGCCGGGGCGACAACTACACGTCGATGCTGTACCGGCTGGGCGTGAGGGGCCGGCACCGGCTCACCGGCGAGCCCTGGCACAAGAGCATAATCTACAAGGTGCTGCCGGAGTCCCGCGACCGCCGCGAGGCCTTCAAGAGCGAGGTGCTGTTCAGGAACGAGGTGGTGTTCTACACGAGAGTGTGGCCGGCCCTGGCCGAGCTGCAGGCCGGGGCCCGGGCCACTGTGTTCGACGTGGCCAAGGTCTACATAGCCAGGAACGACCTGATCGCCATGGAGGACCTCAGGCCCAGGGGCTTCGTGATGGCCGACAGGAGGAAGGGCCTGCAGGTCGACGAGCTCATGCACGTGCTCAAGGCCCTCGCTGGATTCCACGCGCTCAGCCTCACCCTCAAGGAGCTCAGGTACGTTTTCACGTGGATTCGAGTGGCTTTTATTCCTCTCCTCCCCTACCCGAAGGAAATATAGTCGCGTCCGCGGAGCTACATGATGCTATCTAGCAGTCCGGTTGCTAAATATGCCAACTCGGAAGGGTAAATTCAATTTCAGCAGAATTGTTGACGCCACCTTGGCGGTTTGCCTGATTCTTCTTCACTCAGAACACCACCTCGATAATAATTACTCGTTTTACCACATTGTGAAATAACCAAATTGTAATTTACTTGCCCGGACTACGAGTTAGCACATTTTGTAACCGGACTCCGAGATAGGATCTTTTTGCTCGGAGGCGACGAATTATGCTGTCTCTGCAGTACGTCTCTCTTGGGCTGCAGTTGAAGAGCTAAATATACCTATATAATATCAAACGAAAATCACATGAAAACAGATGAGATGTTTCTAGTGCAGGGGTCAAAGGCAAACGATGTCGAACGATGTTATGGTACGGTTTGAAAACGTTATAAACGACATTGCATAATTCACTGATGGCTGTCGTACTTCCATAACACTTATCCTGCGCTAACTCACGTTCCGAGCGTAATATGTATATATACATATTATGATTCGCGTGGCGCGCGCGCGATACTTATTTTGATCGGATTAAAATCCCTATTAGATTCGAACGAGGCACTGCGTTGTCGAACGCATATGCTCCCTCAATCCCGACACATGAATCCGAATTCGCGATTCTATAGAACCGAGCGGGAGGCTTTAACGAGTCGTACATAATGTGTGTATTGAAGGCCAGAGCTGTTCGCGAGGCTGTCGGGCCAGTCGGGCAGCGGGGGAGACGGGGAGCACGTGCAGGAGGCCCTGTTCCGAATGGAGAACGCCGACTGGTACCGCCAGTACTACCGCACCGCGACGAGCAACGCGATAAAAATGGTCACCGAGGGCCTGCCCGCCTCGCTCGAGCCGAAACGGCGCGACGACATCCTCGGCAAGTTTAAGGCCTACCTCAGCGAGGACTGCTTCTTCCGCACCATGTGCGAGCTCACCGCGGCCCAGGGGCCCCTCACTGTCTTCTGCCACGGCGACTGCTGGACCAACAATTTCCTGTTCAAGGAGGGCGACTCGTCCGACGCCAAAGTGAGTCCAGCCGAGTCTTTCATTTTCGACTGTGACCGATTATACTACACCGAGAAAAATTTGTAGTTATACGTGAAAGAACTATAGATGTAGCGGTACAATCGTTCAGCTATACGCTCATAGTCAATGGGACTATCATTTTTATGATAGTTACAATGCAATACATTATTCGTGATTTTGAAAAGAATGAATATTTCCTGGCAAAGTTCACAAAACTCATAGAATTTTTAATCGGTCTAACCGTAATTGGAATCGTTGTATATTATTCGCCACGATTCGCATGAATTCAACTGAAAATGTTGTCAAAATGACACTGAAAATAGTTCGAACCACTGTAATAGTGTGCAGAACTTGTAGTGATGTGTACTATTATCTTCAGCTATCCGTCAGAAGTCATTTTGTTGCCACCACTATAAATATACTTAATTCAACTCTCAAGTTACCTCACCATGCAAAGTTGACCCGATTAAGTTGATTTTTTTCGGTGTACGTGTACAAAAATGGGATCTCGGTACAATAGGGACAATCAGTTTGACGCTATAACAAGCGAAGATTTTTTCTCCCGCTAAATGGATCCCTCTATAGGATCAAGACTCAAGAGCCAATCTTATTATAGCGTCAGGCTTCTCTTTCCGTATTAAAATATCCTTTCTGTGAGTGTGGAGTGACTTTGAAATTACGATTACAAATCGTCGTTTCAAATTCGGTACCCACGCGGACCTGCAATGCTCAAACGACTCGGGCAAGAGAAAGATGTTCCTACAATCGTTTTATGTCAGATTATAATATACAATTTGAGCTAGTGATTCGTCATTCGATCGATGCAAACCACAGTACCTTATACAAAATGACAAAAACAAATTCTATCGAATAATATCTGTTATAGGATGTTTGCTTGGTTGACTTTCAAATGACTCGCGTTGGCTCGTTAGCCCTCGACCTCGCGAATCTACTCTACTGCTCTACAAGCGGTGAAGTGAGGAAAAAGTTCATGACTCAATTGCTGCAACATTATCATCGCCATCTCATGTCCGCATTATATACTCTCAACCCAGCTGCCGAATCAACCAGGGACCCAGCCACCATGTGGAATTTGTACGTATCGCTGAACTCTTGAAAAAAAATGTATATATACGTATATACGTATGTTTTTTCGTATTTTCTTTTGTTGGCGACAAGCATGATTTCAACTAAAACCTTGATATAAAAAAAACCGATCAAAATCAAAACGTATGTGAAATACAATCAGGCTGCAAGGCAAATTTTCGACTAATCGAAAGCAATGACGGTTTCAGATTGAACGAAGAAATGCGTCGGTGCGGTCGTTTCGGCTTGGGTCTCGCGCTGGACATGCTCCCGATTGCTACGTGTAAGAGCGACCAGGCACCAGACTTGTACGAAGTGAAAGAGGCCGGGGATGAGGAACGATGTGTTTTAGCACCACCTCCAGCCGGAGCAGAATGTACCCGACTTATGACGGATCTAGTCGTCGAGCTCGTTGACAATCGGACCCTCTAATCGGTATCTCCATCTGTCATTGGTAACACACGACAACGCTCTAATTGTATTCAATCGGCATTTTTGCTCTTTATTGATGACTATACAAACACAAGCTATGATTCGAATGATTCAAAAGATCGACATGTTTAGAACCAACTTTTTACATGTGTTCAAGAAATTTTTTTTCTAAATTTTCTAAATGAATATTTATGATTAGAATATATTGCCTTCGAAGCGAGTAAAAATGCCCTTGTCTTAACCCCTTAACTTTAACTACATGTCTATAAACACCTAGTGTAAATGTTATGACCATGTATATGATAAACAATGAGAACAACTGCCGGTGTTGAGCTGTTCCCAGCATGAATTTTGTACCAATGATATGTCTGCAAGTACAAAATAGTTATTACAGACTGATTATGAAATACCACAATTTTTCCATTTTTCTGGAAGTAGTAGTTGATTTGTGAGAAAATTGAGAAACAAAACTCTACTGTAGTAGAAACAATGTACAGAAAAAAAAAATTCTATCATCCGAATGTATCTGACTGCATTCATCGAGTAGTAAAATTTTATTCATTTCTAGTCAAAAATATCAGTTTACACATGAATTTCATCCTTCTGATTTAAAAGCAGACGAAGAAAATGAAAGTATTTCAACGAATTCAAAAGCATGAAGACTCAATTCTCTATGAATAATAACTATACCATTTATGCATATTGTATCAAGCTTGACTAATATTAAGATAGATGTATTGTACAGAAGTCATCACAACTAAAAACATTAATATTTTTATAACAAAGAATATAGCTTGCCATACTATCACATAAACTGCGTCAAAAGTTAAGGGGTTAATTCAGAAATTCTGTCTGATCAAAGTGTCTGTATGCATTGTTGAATAACTTATATAATATTTGTATACTTTTGTCAATAGTATATTATATAGAATCGTTAGGTTGATTACAGTTTAATTAATTGTACTGCAAGTTACAAAACCCACGAACATAAAAAGATTTTCTGTCAAATTCCTAAATAAAATAGTATTCGCCAGTTTTCGCGACTATTATTCAACCGACATCAAATAACTTGATAAGTTGAACGATAGTTAATGATTCTTAAATAACATTAAAGTCACAATTTTTTTTTATTTCTTATGCAATACGTTGACCTTTATAACTCTTAGAATTATACATTGTATCAAAGGTGAGTGAAGGAATCTAGTCCTTTCCAAGTTGTACACTGACAGAACGATACTTTTTCACTTACAGATCAGGCTTTCATTATCAAACATTAACCACATGTATTCGTTCCGAAAAAGAGCTTGTAGTAGCTCCATTCGAATTAATCACTACACTCAATTTAAATATTCACTTTCTGTGGGTCCGTGTGGAAGTAAAAGGTAAAATTTAATTGCACGCTCTGGCTTTCAATTAAACGCGACAGTGACAAATGTATCGTTTAAAAAAAAAATACATTCTGAAACCTCTTCCAAAAAATTATACTCATTATTATCATTATTATCATTATTATTTAAATTAGAATAAACCAATCAGTAATACAAATCAAGAAAATTCCGATAGTTCTAACGTCTGTCAAATATCTACAATAAACGGAATGACAAAAACGCTATCATCATTATTAGCTTTGAGCTCAATTATTGAGAATCAATGATCATAACTTCATCATTCCTTGCATCTTGGACAAAAAAAATCATTAATAAAAAATCTCTGCCATTTAGTTTTACAATCTATCCGCATCTCATCTTACCATAGCAGTCAAAGAAACGAATTTGCTCTTGGTATACCTGAAAACGCTTCCTGCTTTTGAATCATCAGCAGGTGCAAACAGGTTACCTCTATACAACTTTCTCTCTTCTCACGGATTTTATTTTCGAAAAACACAATTCCACGCGACGTTTTAAGCGTCTGAGATTTAGAAACCTTACGCCGCTTGTTGCGGAGGCGTGTGTGGCTGCGCTATTTGTGGACTTGGAGGCTGCGGTTGAGGTTGTTGTACCGGAGGCACCGGTGGTTGACCCGTCTGCGGTTGTCCTGGTGGTGCAGGAACTTGATTCATCGTGGGCTGCCCTGGCGGATTACTACCTGGTGGCCAAGGCGGCTGATGTTGATTCTGAGGCTGTTGTTGCTGCTGTTGCTGCTGCTGTTGTTGCTGCTGTTGTTGCTGTAGTTGTTGCTGTTGCTGCTGCTGTTGTTGTTGTTGCTGCTGCGCCGCCGCCAACTGCTGCTGCTCTTGGGCAAGCCTTTGGTGTGCTTGTTGACGTGCTCGGAACTCCGCAGCTTTGAGTTGCTCTAAATGGAACTGTTGTCGTTCCGTAATGAGCTGTTGCCTCTGGTACTCAAGACCCTCGCGTTCCCTTTCCATTGTTGTTTCAAGCTCTTCAAAATGTCGTAGCTTAATTTCTAATTTTTTCATTTGTGTTTCAACGAGAAGAGCAACAAGGGACTTTATCTTTCGCTCTTCGACAGCTGCTAAATGCTTGGCCTTTACCGCGGCAGCAGCTAAAGCCGCAGCTGCAGCCGACTGTAGTTGAGCGTCTCTGACGATCTGTGAATTGAAATTAAAATTTAGCTAGTCTCTATTGAAATTATTGCAGTGCAACAATTGAAATTTTGAACAGGAATTGTTTATAATATGGCAGAAACGAATTATTACAAGGTGAACTCGAGAAAAATAAAAAATAAAAAACTTCGTGCGTACCTTATCTTTCTTTTCTTTAGCCTCGCCTTCACCCGTTTCGCCATCAGCCTTTGCTTTGGATTCTGTCTCCTCGCCGTTTTCTGTCTTTTCGTCAACTTCCATTTTTTCAGCATCCTGTTCTTTTTCAGGTTGAGGCTGTTGTTCGGTACTTGAAGCCGTATTTTCACCTGTCGTGACTTCTCCCTCCTTCTTAGGCTCAGGTTTTGGTGTTTCGTTGCTACCTGGCGACCCACTGGGTTCGGTTTTTGTCGTCTCGGCATCGGTGCTGCTCACACTTGATTCTTTGGGTTTGTCCGTGGACGCAGCTTCGTCCTTCTTTCCTTCGGATGCCGACGCACCAGCCGCTTGAGGCGAAGTAGCAGTTGAGGAAGCTGGCTGGCTAGACGCATTCTGTGCTTTATCAGATTCCTCAGGAGGTTCGGGTGGGCCAGTACCAGCTATGCCAGATTGTGCTAGACCAGCTGCTGGATCAAATTGACCTGTGACGAAAAATACAATGAAATAGTATATTTTTACTAACCTTGTTTACGTCACAAAATTGTTCACTTCAAAAATATTAGTAGTTCAAGCATTGACCAATATAAAAGTGACTTACCATCTGAATTTGCGCTAGCCTGTACATTTCGGAGATGCTGATCTAGTAAAGCTGGCGGCACCTGGTCTTTGATAGCAGCAAACTCTTCCATGGCGGCTTTAGCCGCACTAGCAGCTACTCTCGGGTCGACGACAGATGCTAAGAAAGCTACAGTACTCATAACTGGATTTCCGGCTTTTGAGAAAGGAATTGGCTGATATGCTAGAGGTCCTAGTCCCTCGGGTTCCTCGAGGTACGGGTCTTCGATAGGCAGCCTCAAAAAGTGGAGGATGCACTCATCTTGTGTTCTTGAACCCACGTGTTCGCATACTTTGTTCCAGTCGTCTTTGTGAAGCTCAAGTGCTTCCAGAAGCAATAGTGTTTCCTGTTCAGTCCAGTCACGAGTCGCCCCAGCAGCTTGTTTATTTTTTAGCACTGCGGGTTTTTTAGCGTACTGGTCGATTTTCAATCCAAAGTTTGTCATAGCTCCTGCTATCGGTGGTTTTTCATCAATGAGCACTGGTTTTTTCTCGAGATCCAAGAGCGTTTTGGCTGCAGATGGCTGAGGCGTCTTGGGCGGATTTGGGTTGACCGGAGCAAGACCCGAAGGTGTGTCCGACAGAACATGGAAGTGCGACGTTGGTGGTGGGCCCATGGGAGTTGGTCGGGAGTCTGCATCCACCTGGTAATTGATCAATCCCCATTGCTCGAGGAATGCATGCACACGCATTATCGCGCACACGTCGCCAGCCAAATTTCGTCTGAAATAATATGAACAGATGTTAACCAGCTTCCCCATAAACTGATTTTTTTTGGGAATACATATACATAAATAAAATTTAATTCATTACCTGCATGCTGTTGATGTTATGTATTCTGTAGGGTTTAACCGATACGTGTCGATCATGAAATTCCTGTACGCCAGGTAGATCTCGGGAGTCTTTGATTTATTCTTGCCGTTAAAAAATTCGGAAAGAGCTCTTTTCTCAATAGTGTGGATTGAATTGTAATCAAACCACGCCGAATAACTAGGTACCACTATGTGGTGTGTTTGTTCTGTGACATTGTCTTCTGGTTCATCACTCTTATTACCATCATTCCTCTCTTTGCTTGTATCTCTTTCTTCTCTATCTTGAGAAGTCTGCGAGTTGCTTTTATCACCTGCAAATTGAATCCAAAGCAAAAAGTAATATTTAGACTTATGGTGATATTTTGGCAGATAATAAAATATAATGATTATTGTGAATACTGATTGAAAGCTAGGATAACTAATTGTAGGCTCGAGTAAAATTTAATCTGCGATAGAACTTACCATCTACAGGTTCATCAAGATCAGCCATATTTCCTGACTTTAGTGGTTGCAATTCATTGTCTTGCTTTTTACTGCTAGAGGTAAGGCTTGACGAACTATTTTGACCTGAGTTAGGAGTGTTAGAGTTTGGAGCAACAACTTCCATTATCCTAGGTTCCGCAGGTGGATCATCCATTCCCTGTGTTAAATCTTCCTCATCTTCACCACCACCTCGTGTTTTCTTTGGACCAGTTGACGAGTTCAAGCCTTGCATAGCAGGAGCACGCCCACTAAATCATAATAGTATGTTAATAAAAGAAAATTTCCATGAATTTGATGAATTGACAATCAATCAGATTAAATTATATCTATTATATCCAACAAATTTTGAGTCACACCTCTTTCGTTTTCCAAGTTTTGGAGGAGGAGTAGGTGACCTTTTCCTTTTCTGTTTCTTAGCTGTTGGAGTTGGTTGAGCCATCAGGTCCTCAACTGATAATCTGTATTTATGAACTTTCTTTTGTCCACTGTCATCTACTTCATAATCTTCTTCATTCATCCATTCATTATATTGTTCTAAATCAAGAGCCCAAGTTGCTGAAACTTTGTACGTTGACCTAAAAGATAATTTGTTAGTTTTCATATATTTCAACCAACACTGAACATTAAAATAAAAAAGAGGATATAATGAATGGAATTAAAGAACATACTTTGAAGTAGAATTCCCTAGAGTAGCTTCAGGAAAATCCCATGGAAGATCAATATTAACCCAAGAGTCATAGCTGTCTGGGAAATAGTACCAATGTAATAAAACAGACCGATCTCGCCGAAAGCATGGTCTTGCATACTCTTCTTCAAGAGGGTCTGCGGGAGGAAAAATTATATGAGTAGCATCATCTTCGCTCTCTGCTATTGTTCCTTGATGCCGACGGACTAATTCTTTCACTTTGCTTGCTGTAGGTTTATCAACATCTGATCTCACAAATACATTTGGGACAGTCAAGCACCTACTTTGAACTAAAGCTCGTTCTATGGCAACAAGCATTTCTACCATTCTGTCTATTCGAGAACCAGACTGAAACATGGATAGACATTGAAAATAAAAATGATATCGAAAAATAGTATTTGCAAGTGTATAATATGCAATGAAAATGTTCTTACTTTTCCAACAGGGAAATCGAACCTGCGCCATCCTTGCTCTTGCTTAAACCTAAATGCTGTTAATAATATTTGACACAATCCACCTCCAGATTTAAAGTCTAAGAAACATTTCATCTGCAAAAGTTTAATAATTTGTTATTGATGCATCTTTAGAGAAGTAGAATAGTGAACATTGAAAATACATACAGGAATCCTTGTCATAGAGGGTTTAGTAACATTTTTTCCAAGATTATCTTCTTGAAATTGGAGGATCTGTACAACTAGTGTCGAAAGAGTTTTGCTAGTGGGCACATCTGTTTGAATATACTGTAAACAAAGAATAAAAATTCAACGACCAATCATGCCACAGAAATACTTGAGCTTAGCTAATCAGAAGGAGGACATTGTTGATGTTTACATAATCTAGAATGGATTAGCACATTAGTATAATTTTTTTTTTACAGTAATTAAATCGCGCGTAATGAAATTGTCAGTGGAGAATCGACCTGAGCAATTGATGAGAAATAAGCCGAGTGATATTGCAAATTCGTAGTGGTTAAACGACAGGGAAAATTTTCAAATTACATTCGAAATGAAGACCCGGGCGAGCCAGCCACGTAAGGATAAACGTTCGATCGCGAAAACCGAATCGGCCTGAGAGAAAACTTGTCAATACGACTCTGGCGACTCGATTTATCAAAGAGTCTTGCCCCGCCGACGCATAAACACAATGAGAAAAAAAATCAGCGGCAACGTATATGCCGCGCGTATGTACGTGTGTGAGCCCCATCCGGCGGCGGGTGGGTGAATAGGTTATGCCCGCGGCTCGGAGTCGCCGACTTGGAACATCGAGCCGTAGGTGAAAGACGGATAGGTCGAGGCCGGAGGCGAGGGAAACGCGGCAGGGGCGACGGTGCGACCGGCGGACGCGGGAGCGCGAATCGCCGGCTGCACGGACTGGCCGAAGGGACAGGAGTCACAGGGCGGGCGACGCGCGTACCTTCTTGGCGTTCTTGAGGAGCCACTGCTTGACGCCGTCGAGCTGGGCGAGCACCTCCGTCGAGTCGAAGAACTTGAGGTTGGGACCGCCGTCCTTCTTGGGGCCGAGCGACAGCATCGTGTGCTGCTGGTGCGCAGGCTGAGCTGCTGCTGCTGCTAAGGACGTTCCTCGCGCTTAGCCTGGCGCTCACCCCACACTACACACTATCACTCGAGCTCACTCACACTAGCTGGCGTGTCTTGGCCTGCCTCCGCAACGCCGCCGCCAGAAACAACGCCGCCAGCACAAACATCTGAAGCTTGCCGATAGTCGACCCACGCGCGGCGCCTTCCTCGCCCTTTCTCTCGCTTCAAGAGAGCGAGAGCCTCCGCACCCCAGATCCTCTTCTCGGCTGCGCTTCACCGGCTTCTTGGCAAAAGTGTCTTCGGCGACGAGCTGCGGCACCGGCCAACAAAGCTTGGGGCCCGCGCTTCGGGTCGCTTTTGTGTCGAGACTGGTCGAGACTCGCGCGCGCGCCAGATGCACAGAGAGAGCCGGATCAGCCGGATTCCTGCGCGGCATATATCGCTTACGGGGCGACGGGACGCCGACTCGCGGCCAACTTCGCGCGACCGTTTCGCAGGAGCGCCAGCCGAACGCGACGGTTGTCGGTTGGCCTGCCGCCGCCGGCGCTTCACATATCCATCCGCATTTACACTTTTCGTCGCGGGTTTCGTTTGCAATTGTTCACTTTCGGGTATCGCGAGAAAATCATGGTTTTATTTCTTCAAAAATCAACAGTTCGGTCGATAGATTATTGACAGTTAGAAACATATATTGCGCGCAGCATCGAGTTGTGATTATATTTCTATGAGAATTCCATAAATACCCTTGCGGTGCGCAACAATTTTATCCTTTGCTTCGAGCAATCTCAACCCGATGGGTAACCAGTTCAATCAATTATCGTCAGTATGATCTTACTGATTAATTTCGAGATCTCAAATTCGAAGCAACAGGTGGTTTTTGGAGATAAATTTTCAAATGGCGTATACGAACGATATTATACAAATCTCGCGACTCCCGACGCTCGGGCATGAGAAATAACTTGAGAACTGAATTAATCGTTATATTCTTTCAGAGCAACTTCGTTGCAGTGAAATCATTGAAAATCAACAAAGCTCCGCACAACCGCGAATGCGAATAAATTTCTGCTCTCCGCTGACCTCTCCGAAATACTCGCGCGGCGGGTTCCCGGGACACTGTAGCTGCAAGCTGCTAATGCGACCGGGGAGATATGTCTCGATCGAAAACATCGAGAAACTCTGCTCGATGCGTTTCGGAAAAAAAAACTATGTGCAGAGCAGCTCAGGTCGAGAAGTAAAAAAGCGAAAGTTGGCGCGCGCGCGGGCCGATGGCGATGATGATGCGGGCAGCCGCGGGAGCAGAAGGAACGCTTGGGCGCTGCGCGCGCGAGGCGGAAGTATAATACATGCGCGCGGCTGCTGCTGGCTCGCTGGCTGCGGTATACGTCAGCGTGCGGCGGCAGTGGCCAAGGCTGAGAACTGCGCGCGACTGCTCTGCGAGGCGAGCAGAGGTTACCAACCGCCCGTGCTGGTGCGGAGTCGTGACTCGTAAGTGAGCGACAGGGGGGCCAATAGAGATAGGGAGAATGAGGCAAAATCCGCTGGGCCTAGTTCTGTAACTGAACACACGCGGCGCTACTAAACGTGTATATATAGATATACCTCTCGAATCTACCTGGCGCTGGTGAGTGGGGGCTGCGCGCAGCTGTGTATAGAGGAGAGAGACCGGTGGGCAGGGCCGGCGCGGCCCCGACGGCCGGGGCCCGAGACTCAATATATATGTACAGATACATATATCAGTAACAAATTACTCATACTAACTCATCATCGCCACTGCACAAATACCTATGCTTTATGAAGTTTAATACAGATAAAGCGATCAATTGCAGTAGCCAAAACAAACCACTCCCCCTCTATAGGTAACAACTTAAATATAATATCTATGTCTCATTTCATAGATGACTGTAATAGCCGCGCGGCAATTCTTTTGCCTCGCGCCCAAAGGGTCGAAGGTTCGTGGCAACTACCAGGCAAAATTTTTTTTCTTTTTTTTCATGGTTATATTCTTGCTGCTACTCACTGATTCCAAAGCCAGTAAGGAAAATGTAAATCTTAAATTGGCCAAATAATGTAATTTTTATTGAATAACAATTTTTATTGAATGACAATGTATACAAAATATACTGTTCAATCTGCTTTGTGCGGGCTTGAGACCGTCTACAAGGCCGCATCAAAAAGATTGATTAAATATTTAATAATTAATTAAAATAATTCTATCTATATGAAAAAAAATATTAAATTATATCATAAATTTTTGCTTAATCGTAAAGAAAAAAAATTGTTACGATTTTTAATGATATCTAATCAATCTTTTCTCTCTGTGTTTAGCACAATAACAATACAAACTTCTACATAGTATAGTATGAGATGCTAAAAACAATTAGTTTACGATACATAGTGAACTAATAACTATAATTATAAAATAACTAAAAGCGAACAATATTCAAAATATTCATAAGGTGTCTCGTATCAAACCCCAGTGTAAATATGACTTTTTACTAGGAGACACTCACACTCACAGCTAAACATTAGAGTGGTAACTGGTTTATAAGTGTGAGCAATTATTTATTCAAAGAATTTATTCTTTCAATTAATCCAACTGTTTAACCTCGATAATCATTTTCATGAAGTAATTGTATACATTGGTCTTCGCATAATGTACAATTAACAATTAGAATAATGTTATAAGGAACTTTTTTATATATTTTCTATGTGAATCTAAAACGTCTCGCCTCAAATCTAACGATGACCTAGAAGATGCTCACACTTACAAACCAGTTACCATTCTAATGTTTAGCTGCGAGTGTGAGTGTCTTCTAGTAAAAAGTCATATTTACACTGGGGTTTGATACGAGACACCTTATGAATATTTTGAATATTGTTCGCTTTTAGTTATTTTATAATTATAGTTATTAGTTCACTATGTATTGTAAACCAATTGTTTCTATTACTTAGGAGGATCGGAGAATCTGAGAATCCTTAATTTAGGATTCCTTGCTAATAATGTATGAAATGATGATTGTTAGACCAATTCAAGATTTTTAATTTTTCTTACTGATTAATCAGTAAATCTATGGAGGATAAATCTCAATAAAGGTTTCTTATGTTACTAGTTTTTTTTTTCAAATGCTCTTCCAACGAGCACTCGTAACATAAAATATCGTATCGAAGTATGTGTACTAATTAAGTGCCAAATCCAAACCCTCTGGGGGTCATAACTTAAATACAACATTTATGTATTGCGTGTCAATTATTAGTAATAATTAAAACGGCGCAGCGGTTAAGCTTTTGCCTCGCACCCAAAAGATCGCTGATGGTTCGTGCCCATCCACTGTGCATCATTTTTTTTCATGGTTGTATATTTTCTGCTACTTATGATTTCCAAAGTGGCGCACAGCATAAAATGAGAGAATTTTTCTTATATTGTAATACCAAGCAATTTTTTCGTTTCAAGCTATATGTGGTAAAAATACGATGGGAATTTTTTGAAAACGTTCCATAGCTAAAAATTGTATATGATTCCGTAGGTGAAGAGCTTCAAAATTAGCTTTCTTTTATGAGTAAAAATATCTCTTTTTTTTTTTTATATAAATACAGTTCTAATCCTTTATCAAAATCATTAATATACAGTTTTCTCATCTAGTACACAGTACTTTCGACAAAGAAACTGAATCAAGAAAGGTAAACTACGTTTTTCAGTAACACATATAAAAATGTAGTTTTATTTAAATTTTATTTTTATCCAATTAGTTCACATAGTATGTACTATTAACATTTATTTATAAAGTGATGCTCTGAGAGGGGCAAAGTTTTATTTTGAAATGACTTCTTGTAGTTAGACACGTGGTAGTTAGTCCGCGGCCACTCGTGAACACGTTCATACACGAGTTCAAAATTTCACGAACGAGTTGCATGGTATACTATTATTTTTCAAAATAAAATATTTGTCCCTCTCAGAGCATCACTTTATAAATAAATGTTAATAGTATGTACATACATACCTATGTGAACTGATTGGATAAAAATAAAATTTAAATGAAACTAAATTTTTATATATGTTACTCAAAAACGTAGTTTACCTTTCTTAATTCAGTTTCTTTGTCGAAAGTACTGCGTACTAGATGGAAAAACTATACAGACATGAATGATCTTGATGAAGGATTAGAACTGTATTTTTAGGCAAAAAAATGAGATGTTTTTATTCATGAAACATAGCTAATTTTGAAGCTCTTCACCTACGAAATCATATACAATTTTGAGCTAGAACTAGCTTAAAACGAAAAAACGTATTATATTTAAACATATAAAGCTTGCAAAAAAAAAAAATTGCTTTATACTGTGCGCCACTTTGAAAATTAAAATGGCAGCAAACAACCATGAAAAAAAAGAAAAAAAATGATGCCCAGAGGATGGGCGCGAACCAGCGATCTTTCGGGCGCGAGGCAAAAGCTTAACCGCTGCGCCAATCCGACTACTTAACATGTATTACTTAAATGTTGTATTTAAGTTGTGACCCCAGAGGGTTTGGGGTTATAATTGAATATTCATGTTATTTATATATATTAGTCTTCATTTGGTACTCAATGATGAATTAGTATACATAATTAGTAACTGATATTATTGTACATATTTTTGAGTCTCGGGCCCCGGCCGCCGCCAAGCCGATCCTGAGCCGGCCGCTCTCGTCTATACAGCGGCTGCGCACAGTTTAAGCGCAGCCCCCACCAGCCCCCACTCAGGAGCGCCTCGGTAGTACAGAGCGGTATATCTATATATACAAGTTCAGTAGCGCCCTCTGACGTTCAGTTACAGCGGTCAGGAGCCTTTTCAGGCACAGAAATTTAACACGTTATTGGCCCCCCTGGTGAGCGAGCGAGCGAGCGAGAGAGAGAGAGCGTGCGTGTGTGTGTGTGGACGGTCGTGGCGAAGTGGCCTCCCTTGCGATCGACTCCTGGTTACCAGCAGCCCCGCCGTCAAACTCTGGGTAGGTGTCTGTCGCGGCTCTCGGGGCACGTCTCGACAAAGTTAGCGGGGCGGGCGTGTTGGGCTCGTGGGGAAACGGGGCCCGAGACGCGCTCAGTATTTTTGGACACGACGGCAGCTGCGCTTGCCAGCTCGTTCAGAGCCAGCAGAGCAGTAGCCGTGCGGCAGCAGCAGCAGCCTGTCAAGAGGGAGGTTAGACCCAGGCGGGCCGTCCTCTCCTCCCTTGCGCGTAATACATCGTAGTGCCTCGTCTCGCGTATGTACCTATGTAAACAATAGCTGGACTCGCGTGCTGTTGTTTGCGCCTAGAGCAGAGCTCTGTCCGCGACTCTGATGCGTGTACAGATGGGACACAGCAATCAATGTTGCGAGTTGTAGAGAGGGGCGCGGGTATGCGGGTCATTCGTCGTGTGTTTTGGCCTCTCGGTGGGTGACGTGGTTTTTGGGGAAAGTTCGCGGGTTCTCAATCGTAGATCGTCCGAGGAGAGCCGTTACGGAGACATATATATATATATATATATAGTATACAGCTATAACTCATGGGGCGAGCGTGGAATAAACGTGACAATTGCGCGAGAGCCACCAAGGCTGTGCGCCAGCTACACTCTATCGCTCCGCAATTATCCAATAAACTAGTGCGCACTGAGCGTTTATGTAAAATAATCTGATCGCCTTCATCATACACTTACGGCCGCGTATATCCATACATTTATAGTGTATAGCCCACCGTTTGGCTGGACAGTTTGAAATAGAACGAAATAAGTAAGCAGGTGCCTGTGTATACGTATAACGCAAGTGTGTCATTTTCAAGCCGTGTCCGCAATAAGAGGCGTGTATGTTAGAGTATTCGGATTTGCGCGGGTATACGTGTACCCAACTTGGCGTCAGATCCGCGAAAGATATAACTGCCCGATGTGGTGATTGAGAACGGGCCCGAGACAGATTTCCTGTCCCCACGCTCGATCCAGCAAGTGATAAAGAGCAGCCGAGCACCTCAACGTGTCTTTTGTTGCAGAGTCATCGGGCGACTGAAGCTGAACTCGGCGCGCAACAACTACCTACGAACAGTACACCAACAACAGCCTGGAACATGTTCATTTGGGACTGGTTCACCGGAGTTCTCGGCTACCTCGGTGAGTTGCTCACTTTCTCCTCTCTTTCTCTCTCTTTTGCTTCTGCTCCGAAATCAGTTCGATCGAGAGAGAGATCCCGAATTACATGTGCCTCGGGTAAGCTATTGGCTCGTGCGATTTATCAATGGAGCCGTAACATCTGCGTCTCACGTGAAAAATTTTCAACAAGGTCATGACGACGTATTGGTATATACTTATATCTTGCTCGCGATAGTGTTACTTTATAGAGATCGTGTTTACATCAACTGTGACAATATTGATATAGGCGATTGCTGTAAGCGTATTTTTCGAGTTGTTTCATTTGTGGACTAAGAGAACTTTTTCATTTTCAAGTTATCCACATCTTTTACAAAATTCACAAAGAATGATTTGATTCTCTTCGATATCCTTCCTTGTTGAAAAATATTGAAATCAAGTGCTTTGTTTTGAACATGAGATTTGACAACATGATTTTTTCAGTTATTTTCTATTAATAGATTTTATCTTCAATAATAGTACTATCTAGGCATAGCTTTGTCATTGTGGTACAAAAATTCTATAGGTTTCCAAGTACCAGTTTGTCGTGGAAAATTTGCTATTCTTGGCTTACCCAATTCTGGTCGTCATTCATTAATGAATGCAGCCATTCCTAAAAGTCTGAAACCAGTAGAAATTTGCAGAAGATGTGAGTTCCAGCCCCCGAAAACTAATGTATGATATTTGCATTTCTGCCTACAGGACTATGGAAGAAAAGTGGAAAGCTGCTGTTCCTAGGACTGGATAATGCTGGCAAAACCACTTTACTACACATGCTTAAAGATGATCGGCTCGCACAACATGTTCCCACATTGCATCCAAGTAACTAACCTTTTGACTATTAATTTTTGTTCTACTTATGTTCTCAAAACAGCTGTTGATTGATATTCATCATGAATGATAAAACATTAGTTGAAAGATTTCTGCAATTATTATGAATCATGATTATTTGATTTTGCTAATGTTTCAACAAATGCCAATTTGTTTTCCAATTAAAAATTAATGTATACAGTAAAAACTATATTTTTGAGTTTCTTCTCAACTTATGTTGTTTGAAAAAATCATCTGTATGAACATTTTATTTCTGAAGTATCAATGATTTTATGAAATTATACATTCAATGTATTTTATCATTTAACTGTTTTCTGTTACAGCATCGGAAGAACTATCCATTGGTAACATGAGGTTTACCACTTTTGATCTTGGTGGTCATACTCAAGGTAAGCATTGTATTGCTGTTAGAATGTATCTGAGGTATTTCACAAAAACAAATTATCAACCTTATATTTTGCCACAGCTCGAAGAGTATGGAAGGACTACTTTCCTGCAGTAGATGCGATAGTGTTTTTGGTAGATGCAAGTGACAGATTAAGATTGGAGGAATCCAGAGTAGAATTTCATGCACTTTTGACTGATGATCAATTGAGTCAATGTCCGGTGCTGGTTCTAGGCAATAAAATTGATAAGCCTGGTGCAGCATCTGAAGATGAACTTAGGATTTGCTTTGGTCTCGTTGGACAAACAACTGGAAAGGTGTGTAACCAAAAAATTAATTATTTTTTCTTTCAATTCATTAGGACACTCTTTTTGCAATGATCAATATTATTCTCTCGAGAAATTTCAAAATCGCTATTTAAAAAAATTCTGTAGTAAAAAACAAATTGTATTTTTTGCAACTGATGCACGAATTTCTTAAAGTAAATATGAATAAATATGAATACTCGTCGTCAGTGGCGCTGACGTACCATCTGATGAAATTTATATGTTTTAAACATGATTATAAATTAAATTTCTCTATAGTGTAAGATTCCACGCTGTGATGTTGCTGGACGTCCATTGGAACTTTACATGTGCTCAGTACTGAAGAGGCAAGGTTATGGCGAAGGTTTCCGCTGGCTTGCGCAGTACATTGACTGAACGCGCCCATCATTGGAATCTGAAAACTTAGACTCTCCAGTAATTGATAATTTTGGAACCACAATTCTTTCTGCATATTGGCGTTAGTACGACAGGATGAATTTCATTTTTACGAAAATTCTATAAATAAATAATAGGTGAGGGTTTCAGTGGATTCAAAACACAAGGCAAAAACATTATGTATGGTGTTTAGCATTAGCTTTAAGATCGACTCCTGTGGTATTAAGGCCGACATTAAAATCGACTTACGACTATATCATGAAATGAATTCTATAGAATTCTCTTCAATTTTCTAAAGTTTACTTTAGTGAAAAATGAAAACAGTGACATATTAAAGGATGGTTGAAACATTTTGATAATAATATCGCTAATAAAGTAATTGTTTAAGAATTTCAGATACAATACAGTTTATTTCTTCACATATGCTGCAAGGCAAATTGTGCGCGTTTTAAACTTTGTAAATTTACCGGTCCATTTTCCATAACAAAATTTCCATTCAGTAACATATTTTGATTCGTTCATGTTGATTTTGGTAGAGTCCAGAATTGTTACATGACAAAATATTAGGTAAAAATATTCATCCTCATAACAATAAGAAGTGTTGTTTATTACTTTTAAATATATCAACATTCCTTTACTTCAGTCATAAGTACAGTTGATGAAGTTGCTCTGGGGATGTTATCCAAAATTATCGGGATTTTGGTTTTAGTGAAAATTATAGTTAGAGTATTTAAAGAATAGCTCCAATGAATTTTTATTTTTTCTATCATTGATTCTCTTCAGATTCAATATTCCAAAGCTAGGTAAACTATCTTTTGTAATTTCTAATGATGCCTTCTGTGTGAGATTTTATTTTTTAACAAATTCTCCTTTGAATTGTTATTTTGAACAAGCGAATATGCGAGTGAGTACACACAGTACTGTAAAAAGACAACTGATGCTTCATGTTGATTGTGTGATTGGTTTACTCAGTAACGACTGACATGTTATTTGTGCATCTACAATAGTTGTAAGGTACTTAACGTGCATTATTTTCTTGGTTCATTTTACATGAATAAAAAAAAATGTTTTTTAACTAGAAGCATTTGATTTATACATCATTTTAATTAGATATCTAATAAAAGTCATTCGCCTTGTGAGAGCTCATACAGTTGGAGAGGTGAAGGAAGTTTAAAATTTGCTACATTAGGAATTGTGCCAGGGCTTAGAAAAATATACAAAATTTATTCTACCACAAATTTCAACAATTACAACTTGGAGAGTATTAATTCGTTCTCAAGTGGTAATGGTGCGAATCTCGATTCAATAAACTCGTGTGAGACTTCTTTTAATGTTTTGGGATTCCACTGCGGTATTTGACCTTTATCTATAAGTAGTGCTCTTACACCTTAAAATTGAAGAAAAAATTGAATTATTTGGAATTAGAATTTAAGTTCATTAATTAGTTGAAAAAATGGATTACCTTCCACAAAATCACTGTCTTTCTTTAGGCATGCACATGCTAATCTGTATTCCATATTTAAACACTCAGCCAAATTTTTGCTGGCTCCTAGATCAATTGCCTTCTTTGTTACTTTGAGTGCAGTAGGAGACATTTTATTAAGTGCATCCACAACATTGCCAGCCCATACAGATTTCACTGCATCAAGCCTATAGTAAAAAGTTATGTGTATAATTGAAGAAGAATTTTGGCTTGAAGTCAAATACTTCACTCACTTGTTGATGATGTCTTCAACTGTAGGTTCTTGAAAGAATTCGTCTATATCTTTAAGGTATGGGGCTAAAGTGAATTCTTCTTTCACATTCTCTGGAGTGTATGGTTTGAGAATTGTATCTATATCATTATGTCCTGCAAGTATTTCCATCGTTACACCTTCTAGTTGATCAGATGGGACATAATGAGTGGCAACCCCAGCAAACATCACACTAGCACCTTTTCGAAACAGAAATTACATTTTGAAGTTTATTTTTCGTTTGCAAGACTCGCAAAATATTCGTATGAATATATACCTTTCAATCTATCTCCAGTTAATCCTAAGTACAATCCAAGTTTTCCTTTCAGTCTTGATAAGAAGTAGGAACCCCCTACATCAGGGAATAGACCAATGGCTGTTTCTGGCATTGCAAATAATGTCTTCTCTGTGGCTATTCTATACTTGCCATGGACTGATAAACCAACACCACCACCCATTGTTATACCATCTATCAATGCGATGTATGGTTTCTTGTAATTACCAATGAGATGATTGAGGCTGGAACAATATTTTTGATAAAATTATATTCCGCAATTTTAAATATGTCTATCAACACGATTTATGCTATCGTGAAACAATTAATATACTCACGTGTATTCAGCTTTGAAGAAATTTTTCCCTAATTCATCGCCGTTTGGCTCTTTCATTACGGACAAAACCAGAGATTTGACATCTCCTCCCGCACAAAACGCTTTATCCCCTGCACCTTTTATCAAAACAAGCCTCTTCTTGCCCTCCCATTCTCTAAGAACAGGGTAGATTTTTTGTACCATGGATAGATTGAGGGCATTCAATGCTTTTGGACGATTTAACGTGATCACACCGCAGTCTCCTATCTGTTGGAAAAATTATCATCATTGATACAATTTGATTCTTCTCATAATAGCTTGCCGTGATTAAGAAATCGAACTTACATCTTTTATCAGAACCTCATTCTCGTCTGTGGACGTATGTGCAGCAGCTGTGAAAATTTACATATACATATAATTGATTCTATTGGTAACAATCACTGAAAGCAACTCGTTACCCGAGATTTTATTTTCGCTATAAGATATCCAAAAGTATGGAATTCGTTATCCAGAGGGTCCATTGAATTTGAACAAGTATTTTGAAGGAAGAAGCAAATTGTTCGAACGGTAAGAAGAAATATTGGAATCAGTGAAAAAAGGCTCGGTTGTGCCAGACAAATGATCGGTGTGTATACATCCGTTCACCGAGGCATATATTTTTGGAAACGCGCTAACACAACAACTAATAATATGACAGGCCCGAAGTTTTCTATTACCTGTTCCGCTCTGTGAAGAAAGCATCCTGGCGGAAAAGCGAGCCGCGGGAAGTCTGCTCAATCTCATCGTAGCGCTTTTTATCTACGAAAATTTCCAAGCCATTCTCATTATTATGTTAATCGAAAACAAGATGACTCAACAACTTGAACTAGAGTCAGTCAAACACTGCGGCGTTGTTTACCATATTGCCTAGGCAGATATAACGCATTCGCGCGAAAGCTCACGTGACGGTTTTCCTTCGGCGATGAGGAGCCGGCTGCTATAGGTTAAGACTTGTTTCCCCGATGCGAAGACACTCGCTGGGGACGAACCAGACCACGTTGGTCTCTCGAACGATACTGATTAGTGACGCCGCGCGAGGCTGTGGGGACTGGGGAGATAGCGAGCATTTAAAGAAGATTGGCGCGTCGAACGCACTTCGTATAGGTCAGTCTGACTTGCTGAATCGGGAAAAGCAGTAGCATATATAATACCCCGCAATATACCCCGAAACCGAGAATAAATTCGTGCCAGGATGGGGGCGCGACCAGTGCCATATACCATTAGTACCAGTTTTGCCTTCTTTTTCAGCGACGCGGACGCACTGCAGCGTAACGCGCGCGTTTGAATGATAAACGTCGGCACTACGTAGCCCTGTATAGCTTGTTTTTTGTGAATCTAAATCGTTTTCTTTTGTACACACATTAGACCAAGCGGAGGAGAAATATTTATTGTGGAATACAAAAAAATTGTTGGATTACAAAATACTTTGGAATTACTTTTCATACAAATTACGAGTCAAAATATCACAAGAATACTCAGATTACAAGCGCATGTAAAAATTCCGTACTTAGTTATTTTAAAGTTGCTCATAAATTTACATTTACGTGTAGAAATTTGTTATACACAAGATAAACTTCAAACTATTTCATAGTAAGTATTCAACGACGAGTTCATATGAATTTTGAAAAATTAACCTACTTTGGGCGAAACAGACAGTTGTGATATTATCGGCAAGCAACTTTTGAACAGCTGCACGTATTATTTCCCAAATAATCTTGGAGCCATACACACAAAATAAGTATATATCAATTCAACAAATATTTCAATTCAACTAGTGTTTGTTTTCAAAAGGTATTGTCAATTTAAATTTTCCATCAGGTCAGATTGGGAGCCATGCTAAAATAGATCAAAATTAGAATTAAAGTCTGAATACGCGGTTATTCCCAAGAACTCCATTAAGAATATTTCTCCGCAGTCCGATTATCAATGCGCTTTTTCATCTAGTCAGTATCTGCAGTACCTATTGGCGCGTTACCAGCTCCCAAAGTTTGGGAGCCTGTAATCGAGCGTCCAATTCAGTGCGACTGTAGATTGCCAGATCTGGCGCAACTCACGCGCCAAGTCACCGGTACCGAGCCCTATATTCTATATCCAGTGCGTCCGACGTGCCGACGCGGATAAGTTGGATCATCTTATCTCGATGTTTCGTGATTTTGGTTTGTTTTGCCATCTCGGATTATTTGTCAATGCTATAGCTCGGAATCCATTTCATCCTCTCGGCTCCGGGAGTCTCGTCAAATCGGAGCAGCAACCAGTGCTGCGGCGCGCCCGCCGACCAATCGTTGATTCGAAATAACGTTGTTCGAATCGCGCGAGCTTCAAGTAGACGTATATGTATACGCTGTCTTTCTCCAAAGCTTACTTTTTTCCGGGATGTATTCGATCAATTGAAATTAAGATATTGTACATGAGAAATATGAAAATAGAAAATTTAGGCGAGAGCCGCGGTTCCTCTATTCGAGTGTAGGGCTTTGCTCTAGATTGATATAGAGCCTTAGAATGGGGGTCAAGTACAGTGGGGCGCGGAGTGAAAGGGGAATGAGGGCTGCTTCAAATACTCAATTATTGATTGTCAAAATGGCCAATTATGATGCGGGTGCGCTCGTGCACCAGTCAACTCAAAGCCCGTATGAATAATCAACAATTAATAGCCCATGGGATCACCATACCGATGGGTTGTAGAATATGAGCTTGTGAAATTTATAAGTTTTCATTGATTGATTGTGGTGTTTATGTGTATGCTATGCTTTTTGCTTGAAGTGTTTCGTCTACGTTCACATTGTCTCGCTACACTTGCGAAATTTTCTTCCCCAAGTACAATGACGTCGCCAATCAATCTCACCTCACGAAAGCTCACCTCTCTTTCTAGCCCATATCAAGAGGATTGAAGCACACGATTTCCGCAAATAATCCCGGAGCAACAACGCATCAAAACATGTATTCAATGCGTCCATCGAGTTAAAAAAAAAAAGAAAGAAAAAAAACACGTTGGAACGACGGCAAAATCACGAGAGTTCACACGAAATCACGGGCGTAAATCAGGGTGAGAGAGAGAGAAGGGTATTGTGTATATCCGCATGCGGCACAGGGCGTATAATATAATGTGCCGGGTACGTGCGCGCGCCGTCCGCTGCGGCTGTACAGCACATGGCCCACATGGGCCACCCGCAGCAGAGAGAGAGAGAGAAAAGAGCAGCGCTGCTTCTGCCACGCATGCACACACCCAAGGCTCTCCGCGCACCGGAGAGCGCCATACGAAAAATTCGCGCATAACCTTTCAGCCCGCGCGCGCTATTGTAGATATATACATATAGGTATAATGTGTGTGTGTGCGTATTATACACCGGAATCGGAAGCCCGCTCATCACAGCCCGCGCGCACGTTCGTATTGCACGTATTGCTTCTTGGTTTTTCGCCTTTGATTTCGCGAAATCAAACATCGTCCGCCTGCCGCGGATTTTGCGATTCGCATCTGGCCGTTTGAGCGGTTTTTTTCACCCCTCTCGCATTAATTTTGACAAAGGTTTTTGGCTGTTCGCATGTATATATCGATTTCCGGGCACACGTTCACTTTTGTGCTTGCTCCAAAATTCAACTTGCAACCCTAAACATGTATGCTTCGTCGTTGCGCGGATTGTTGTTTGTTTTCAACCATGATGAAAAACCTCGACGATTAATCGCCGAAGTTTACAACTCATAGGTATAGTTAGACGCTGGCTGTGCAGGGTTGGAAAATTGATTGGTCCTACTCCAAATTGGCCAAGCGCGTGTGCGCGAGTTCTGTATACTCTATATAACCTAATGGCTCAATGAAAAATAATAAAAGAAAATAAAAAACAAAAAGGCATCATTACCTGGACGAAAATTGGTTCGCGTGATCGCAGGTTATTCGCATGTGTATACAACCGGAGACGCGAAACTCGAGTTTAGTGTGAGGTTCGGGTGCGCGACAAAGGTGCGGCGTCTCCTGGTACTTTCAACACGTACATGGACGAAATACAAAATTGAAATTGGCGGAGGGTCGTGACTCGCGTGTGTGTAGAATATATAGGTCTGGCAACAGTGCGTGCGCGAGATATATAGGTAATTGAGAGAGAGCAAGAGCGAGAGAGTGTGCGCTCGCGCGACGGCCACGAGGCAGCAGCAGCTCTCTCTCGTCGCAGTGTGCAGTGTGCGCGCGCGATATATCGTGCGGGGGCAAGTGGGGCTGGTTAGAGCTGCCGACGGTGCTGGTCTGACCAACGCAGTTTCCGGCGGGCGGCCCGACGACGTACCTACTGCACACACACACACACTACGTCGCATATACGTATACGCGCGCGCACACCACCGCGAGTGCGCGCAGTGTGCTCGTGCTCGCATACGCACACACCACACCGCCGACGGCTCGTGGCGGAGATAGGAGCGCTGGCGACGAGAACGGGCAGATTGGTGTGCGCTGGGTGGCGCGCGTGCGAAAGAGAGAATCGGAGAGAGACAGACAGAGACATAGAGAGAGACAGAGATAGAGAGAGATAGAGAGCGCGAGAGAGAGAGAGAGAGCGAGAGAGTCGGATATATAGAGACTGCTGCTCGAGCTGAGCTAGGCGGCGCGGCTCTGCGAGTAGCCACGCGTACTAGCGCGTGCACCGAGAGAGCAGCGAGCGAGAGCGAGCGAGCGAGTAACGGTAACCGGCTTCCCAGCGCCCCATAATGGCCAACAGCGTAGCGCCGGACTCGTGGGAGCAGCAGGCCGACGACGCGCCCGAGCCCAAGGCGCCCGGCCTCGAGTCAAAGTTCTCCACGCTCAACGTCAACGCCGCCGAGTTCGTGCCTTCGTTCTGCATCAACTCAGCGCCGCCCGCCGCCCCGACGACTCTCCAGCAGCAGAGTCAGCAGCAGCAGGAGCAGCCTCAGCAACCGGCCTCCGCCACAGCCACCGCTGCCGCCGCCACCGCCGCCACTACGGCAGCCGCCGTCGCCCAGGCCCTGGCCCAACTAGACTCGTCTCAGCCGCCCTCGCCCAACAAGTCGCCCGCCCACATGCCGCCCGAGACCCACCACGGTTAGTGCCGCAGTGCCCACACACCACCGAGATAAATACTTTGCCCGCCCGCGCGAGCGCGCGCTCACGCCAACCTGCACAGCTCTTTTCCTCTGGCATGCTGCTCCACGCCGCTGGCTCGCGGCCGACACACACCTACTCTCTCTCTACACCTGCTGCCCCCGAACCTCCACTTACCACCAGCCACATGCCTTTCCCCCGCTGAGAGCCAGGCCCGCTCGCTGGCGCGCGCGCGCCCGCGTTTCCTCGCGGCCGAAACCGCCGCGGCCAGCTCTTCTTGCACACACTCACGCAGACACGCACACAAGCACACACAGTCACGCCACGCGACCGCTGCCAGCAGACCCGCACCAGCTACCTACTCTTTTTTTGCACGCGCGTGCACATTTTCCGCGACTCTCTCTCTCTCTCTCTCTTTCTCTCTCTCCCTACCTCTCCCACACTAGGTTCTATCCTCTTCACAACTAACCGGAGAATACAAGTTTGTTCTTGTTAATGTTATCTAGTCTGGCTGGCTCAAAGTGCTAATGAGGCTGCCTGCAATGCCCTCCAACAGTTACGTTTCTTTTTTTCAATATATCATAGCTTTTACACATTTCTCACCGCTCCCTCCTAGCAATCATTTTTGTTTTAACATAATTCCCTCATTTCACACGCATTTGCTGCTCACAATCGGGTGCCACTTTGCTGGCCCCATCATTTCTCAAGCTATGCGGATGAATCATGCTCTTTCTAGTTCAAGCATATTTTTCATTTTATACTCATTTACAATTAAATTTCATTGTCTTTTCACCATCTAAATCTGGTTATTCCCTATTGTCAATGGATTTACAGCTCGTACATTGTTGGAATGTATCACAGCTGTTGAATGGCTGGTCCATCTGCAGTTTTTAACCTCTCTCGACATCACTTCTTCAATGCTCATTCATCATTTTCTTAGACATGCTTTTCCACATGGTGAATTATGGAAACTATACCGAGAAATATTTCAAAGTATCAAATAATTCATTTTCCAAAATTAAAAAAATAACCCCGAACCGACATTGTATTACGAGCTTCATTTTTCATAATCGCTAAATTAATCTTTGATCGTATGCATCAAAACTCTCTATAATTTAAGTTGCTAATTTAGTGCGCTTATCATGTTTAGACACAGACACACCAACTATTCCACCTGATCCGATTGGATTGAGGAATGAAGATCCTCCCGCTGGCGGAGGAGCGCCACCTCCAAGCATCCCAACTCCTGACTCGGTCAATGCCAGTCCTGAGCATCAGCCCGCAGACTCGTGGGAAGAAGCAGCAGTGGATGGAGACCCCCTCTTAACTCCTGAAAATGAAGAGGTGAACATTGTTGCTAGTTCTTATATAACATATGTCAACTTATTACTCGCTTGCTGAAATGTAACTGCTACGTTGACTAAATTCAGTACTTGTATCAGAGTTTGTATAGTTTTTTATTTGTTTTATTTTATCATTCGCTTGGTATTCTTGTAATCTGTATGATCTCTGATATGATCAATTGAACTAATTTCAATTAATTTTCAATTTCTTAATAGGAATTGACAATTATCCCAGCATCTGTTAATTTAAATTATTTCAGGTCGAGGTTGAAGTTGAAGAAGATGAAGAAATGGTAGTAAAGGTGCCAAAGAAGAAACCTGTTAAAGTTGCAGAAGACACAAAGAGTAAAAAGGAACATGTGAACGTCGTTTTTATTGGTCATGTTGGTAAGTAAAACAATCCAGTTATAACCGGTAATATGATTCTAAATCATTACTGATAATTAAACATATGATCCATGTGTTCATTCTCAAATAAGATTGTGAATGAATATCATTAAAGGAATTTCAATTTTTTCTGCTAAATTTAATTGAAACAATACTTTATTCACAATGATTAATTATTTATTAAAAATCTTCTTTTCTTGAGTAAGTGATCATTTTCTATACCGTTTTCCATTTTCAGTTTTAGTAAAATAATTTTGATCTTGTATCAAATTCTAAATCAAGTAATGCAAAACTACTAGAATGTTTATTACTTGTTATGGCAAAAATCTAATAGTCCTTTTTGATAATTGATGTCGATATCTATTTTTATAAAATCACTGCTATTAAACGTTTTATGAACTATTACTCTGAACAGGTTGTTTGCTTAGTATTAATTTAATTGAAAAATATGTACACCAATAAAATTTGATGGCAAAAATTGAATTTTGCTCATAATTTATAATTGATCATCATGAAACATCATCATGAAACATCATTTGAAAAGTGAATCCTTTCCAGACGCTGGTAAGTCAACAATTGGTGGCCAAATCATGGCCCTGACGGGAATGGTTGACAAAAGAACGTTGGAAAAGTACGAAAGAGAGGCCAAAGAGCGAAGCAGAGAAACATGGTACTTAAGTTGGGCTCTGGATACCAATCAAGAGGAGCGCGAAAAAGGCAAGACTGTGGAGGTTGGGCGGGCGTACTTTGAGACCGAGCGCAAGCATTTCACGATCTTAGATGCGCCAGGTCACAAAAGCTTTGTGCCTAACATGATCGGAGGCGCAGCTCAAGCCGATCTTGCGGTTCTCGTCATCTCTGCGAGGAAGGGAGAATTCGAAACTGGTTTCGACAGGGGTGGCCAGACGAGGGAGCACGCCATGCTCGCCAAGACTGCGGGTGTCAAGCATCTGGTTGTGCTAGTTAATAAGATGGATGACCCTACAGTCGAGTGGGATGAAGCAAGATACAACGAATGCAGGTGGCTATCTTTTTTTATCATCACATATTTCATACTTTCATATAAAGTTTCTGCTGGTTTATTTTCAAAAATCATACATACTTATTTGCTTTTGCATTGGAAGTCATCTGGTTCATTAATTGTAAGATAGTCTGTTGTTAACAAGATGCAATATGTTTGAATTTTCAGAGACAAAATCTTACCATATCTGCGTAAATTAGGATTCAATCCATCGAAAGATCTCACATTCATGCCTGTGTCGGGGCAACTTGGAATAGGCTTGAAAGATCCAATTCCTGAAAGTCTCTGCACTTGGTACAAGGGTCCACCTTTCATACCTTTCATAGATTCATTACCTTCTCTTAATCGTAAGAGTAGTGGTCCATTTATAATGCCCATTGTAGATAAGTACAAGGATATGGGTACTGTCGTCATGGGAAAAGTAGAAGCTGGCGAAGCTAAAAAGGGACATTCGCTTCTTGTTATGCCAAACAGGGTAATTATTTGGAAAGATGTTTTTTTATACTTACGTGGTTCTACCGTATACATATTTTATTTTATCTAAGGTTGCAAATCATTGAAAAAAAAAATGTAAATTCAATTAATATAATCACTTGTTTGTTTTTCTTCCTATATTTGAAACTTATTTATTTTTCTTCCATTCTAGACTGCGGTGGTAGTGGACCAGTTATGGTCGGACGATGAAGAAGTCACGTCGGTAGGTCCTGGTGAGAATGTCAAGATTAAGTTGAAGGGCATTGAAGAAGAGGATGTGAGCCCTGGCTTCGTACTTTGCGACAGCACCGATCCCATCAAGACTGGCAAGGTCTTCGACGCACAAGTCGTAATTTTAGAACACAAGAGCATCATTTGCGCCGGATACAGTGCGGTAATGCACATACACTGTGCCGCAGAAGAGGTCACGGTAAAGACTCTCATCTGTTTAGTGGATAAGAAGACCGGTGACAAGAGTAAGACGCGACCGAGGTTCGTCAAGCAGGACCAAGTGGCGATCATGAGAATCGAGTGCGCAGGAGTTATATGCCTTGAAAAATTCAAACTATTTCCACAAATGGGAAGATTTACCCTCAGGGACGAAAGTAAGTTGATCGTTTTGCGTACCCATACTCTTCATTCTCCAAACTTTTCATCACTGTAATAGATTAGTCATAGGTGTTTTTATTTTTCCTAATCGATAATTTCACACATAGCATTCAAATTATTTCCATTTCCATCATTGAGTTTAATAAAACATCTTCTTTTCATTGAACATATTTCATGGAGATAGTTTCGTCTTTTTAGATTTTACTTCAATACTTATGATTCAATCTATCTATTAAACGATATCATCTGTCATTTGGTAGATGAAAAAAGTATATACAATATATTTTATTAATATTCTTCATGTTTTCAGATAAAACAATTGCCATTGGCAAGGTGCTGAAGGTAGTGGAATAAAACTACTCACTGTTAACTGCCACTATGAAGAATATTCAAAGTGTAACGAAAATGTGAAAGCAACGATAGGAAGCCGAACACTTGGTATATTAAAGAAAAAAAAAACTTTGATGAAAGCAACTGTCACGTCGATTACTCGTGAACCACTGACATATGTACACATACACTGTCGCGTACGCACTTACACTCGACACCAATTTATACCTTAATAATATGAGATTTTTTGATCAGAGCAAGCAGAGGTATATGCGAATTATATATATATATATATTATATATACGGAGAAACTATATTAAAAAAGCTGAAATCCAGGCCACTTTTGATCGCATCAAATGAAAAAATCGTCGATTGAAGGCTGCATGGTTTTCCCAAGAAACAAGAACATTTTGAGCATTGAGTGATATTTCTTGTAAAGGGATAACATAAGGATATTAATACCTAATAATACATTAGAAAAAATTTTCAATAACGTGAAACGATATTTTTGTTTTTCAGAGTTTCGCAAACTAAACGAAAAAGATAAAATCGAAAAAAATCATAACTATAAGGGATTATTAACATTAACATTATTATCTTGATTATCATTATCATGAATTTGGTGGGTAAGAGCCGAGGTAACTCGAGTAAACTAATTACTATTACACGCAATTTACGATTACTGAACTATTTTTATTATATTATTATCATTATTATTGTACTGTTTCTTATTTTATTGTCATTAAATCAAATTTGAGAAGAAATCTGTTTTTATTTTGTTTACGAATTGTGTTATTAACAACATTTTTGGCTTTTATCCATGTTAACAAAGATCGAATTAACAATCAATTGTAAAAAGACTAAATGCTCACTTACAATGAAAAAGTAATATTGGAAAGCACATGTAGAACAACAAATGGGAAAAACGGTACTAAGTTTCCATTCAGATGTCAAGACGATAGTCCTTAAGTCTCAGTGAGTTTTTGTTTTAGCGGAAGTTCGAACAGGCTTGTTATATATCATGCGTATGTTGCCAGTGTAAAACCTTTACTATTACTATTTGTTATTACGCGTGAGGCAAGGGGAGTTTTGTTTGACAAAGGAAAGTGCATTTCTAACAATTAAGTGATCAGAAGTCGATCCAAGGGTTTTTATCCAAACATCAGAGAAAGCTCGTTTTCTTTTTATTTCGAAACCTGTTGAATAATATATAAGTAGTAGTAGCAATCGTAACAATGACTTTTTCAGACATGCTTTTTGAAAACTTTTTTACTAGCAATCGCTTTTTCACTATCTTGTATATTTGAATATTATTCTTTTCGAGCGTGTTATACTACGTAATATTGATGAAAAAATGAAGACTAATATTTCTTACATTGCTATAGGTTAAAAGTGAAAATTGGTTCGGATTCAAACCTTTGCGTTCACGATCGCCACCACGCCAATGCTGATTATGGTGAAATTCTCTGCTCGTTCGACTATTTTAGAATATGATGATGATAAGAAGAAAAAAATAATAAAAAATGAGAATATAAATAGTAATCTGGAAATATTTGTAAAGTATGTGGATCGGACTACGAGCCCATTGTTATTATTAAATATTATTAATTGAACTAATATTAGTTGATTGATATAATTGTGAACTACCAATAATGCTAAAGTACAGTAGAATGCGATGGTGAACATCATATAACTGAAGAAAAAGAAATAGGTTTAACGATGGAAAAAAATGGAATAAGTAGATTTCCAAGAGGCTTAGCATGCACCGCAATCTGAGGTCTCATGCATATTTTTATAAATATAATTGCGCCAACAGTCAGATCATTCAATTTAATAAGTTCATTTCACATATTTCCAATGCAAATGTCTCACTTTGTCGATTGTACAGATGTGTTTCCATCATGGCTTCATTATTCTGATTATTAATATTTGTCATCACTGAAATGGAGTTAATTTTGACAAATGTAACAAAAATTCAATTTTTATAAAATTTTGCTAAGAATTTTTGCATCATCATTTTGTATGATTTCCTCAATTATAATGGTAAAATGTTAATCTACTCTAAGAAAATTAATGTTTTATGAAAGGTGTCCTTAAAAAAGAAAACGTCAGCTTCCACTATTTGTTTAAATATTTCTTTTAGCATAAGATCAAAGCTCATCATTTGGAGAAAACATGTGTCCCTTGAAAAATATATTGTAAAATGCGATTTTTATGAAAACTAAAACAATACATGGTATGAAGAATCCTGAAAAATGGTCATATACATCATCGCGAGCTGTCAGGCTGCCTCGTCTGTCATGGTTTTGTAGGCTGAAAAAAAGCTTCTGAATACATTTTAATCCTGTAAATAAAGGAGATATTTTATAGCAGGAAACTTGTAAGACTTTTCATTTTATTTTTTACGAGGCAACCTTACATAAATTGTCATAAGAATTGTATCCATAATTGTCTTTTTTATAAAAAAAAGTGAGGATTGATTCTGGTTTACAAATAGATGAAAAACAAAATGAGTCAATGTCATACTCGTACAGCTGAATATCTGAGAGAAAAGAATTCAAAATTTGGATAGCATTTTCTATTCTCAATAAATATTGTACACTTGTGCATACATACAATATATTTTGCTTGAATATTACAAATCATTAATTCGTTTTATTTAATTTAAAACATTCTAACATTCTTTCTTGAAATATTTTATATTTTATTTATTACTACCATTAATATTTTTAGTCAAATTTTGTAACGATACAAATTAATATGCATTAATTCGTATTTTGAAAAAAATATCCAAATTCTCCCTCACCTTGGAGCGCCGAATAATTTCACTTACTATAAAAATTTCTTGAAAAATCAGACAATAGTTACAACAAAATACATTCAATATACTGTTCACACTTGATACACATTTTGTTTGTATTGACAAATAATTATATTAAAAATACTCATTCTTTATTTAATTATTGAACATATATCACCAAAGAAGCTTCTTTGACGGATCCATCAAATTTGTCTTAATTTTTTCGTGGTTGTGAAGTGCAATTTCCGATACAAGTAAAAGTAATACTTGAATATATTTTCCTAGTATGAATTAAGTATATTATAGAAACAACCAAAGAAATAAACTGATGTTTGACAGCAGATAGCAGTCCTGGATGCAGAGGAAACCTATACGTGTATATATATATATATATAATATATATATATATATATATATATATATATATAGCGATCGTGTGAGTTTGCGCCGTTCAGCTGGCACTCTACAGAAAAGTTTTTCCGCGACTCATTGGCTGTCAACTAAGTGCAGTGAATTGATGTTTTACAATCATATTAACGTAAAAATGCCATATTTTCCAAATATATATGTACCTTTCACGCGTGTGAAGTGCACAGTTGCGTTCAAAAAAAAATTGTGATGAATCAGATTTTTTTATACAAAAAAATATCAATGAGCAATGTTGTTCTCATCAACAATGGATTGATACCAAAAGATGTGTAAACTAATCTTCAAGACTCGTATTCGCTTGAAAATAGATGACTTAGTTTACAAAAATGCAGTATGATAAAGTATTTTATTCTTTAGCAACTGTTGCTTTCTGTATAGGAATTGTTGCAGCTATGTTTGATAGGTTAGTTTCATGATCTTTGTTTTGCCCTCCATTTACTTTGTGTAGAGGTATTTCGCAAAACTTAAAATAAATTTGTTGAGTCTAAAAATTTCAATCTATTTTCTAGCTTACTTTGGGCTGTGTTTCTTGGTATTTTGTATATAGTTGGATTAGTATGGGGAACTCAGATGATCTGTCTTATTAAAAAAACCTCAGCTTCAGAAGAGAAATGTCAGTTCTCGAAAGATGAGTCATGTGGAGTTTGTGGTAACAATCAATGCAAAAGACATGGCAAATCACCACATTCAAATCCTGCACCAAAAGTTCCAAAAAGTTTTGATGCTGCTTTAGAACATGTAAGTTGATAAAAATAATCAATTTCAATAAAAAATTGTATTTGAAATTGTGAAAGATAATGCTTTAAATATATATTTAACGTATTGAAACTTTTCATCAAGGTATGATTTTTTTAAAAAATTAAATGAGACTCAAATTGAAAAATCAAATTCACCATTCCTCTGGTATCAATAGATATATTCATTGGTCATATTCTGAGGAAGTAATGAATTGGTATATAATGTGATTGATTTTCTTATTTATTCTAGCTTTTGGAAGAGATTTTACAAACATATGTTTGCACGTGGTATTCTGATTTGTCATCGAATAAATCTTTTATCCAACAATTAAGATTGGCGATTGCAACAGCAGTTACAAATGTTACTGGTCGATTGTTCAAGGTTGATCTTTCGCAAGTTATTTTTGATCATCTAATACCTCTGGGTGTTCAACATGCTCGAGACTGGCAGGAATTGAAAAAGCGAGCCAAAGATTTAGGTGGAAATCCTACAGATCATATTGTAGATTTGTTTGGTTCTAGAATTCATCCTGCTGCTTATTCAAGACAAGCAGAACTCAATTATTTAAGGAGAATCGTAGCTACGTTATTGCCACATCTGTTGCCAGCTACACATGTTTCTACAAATAATCAGGTTAAAAATGTGATTTTGCACTGATATCAATTTTTATTATCATGAATAATTCTAATTTGCTTGACCAGACAAATCATTAGTCCATTAAATTTATATGGTTTTTCTCCATTTCAGGTCATACTCCGTGAAGTTGTTGCTAACTGGGTTTTATTACCAGCTATTGATGCTCTTGCTGATCCAGATAATTTGAATATGTTGATATCTCTTTGTACTCATTACGATGGAACGTTCTCCCAATCTACAGATTCCATCTTTGTTCCTATGCTCCAAACTTGGATTTCTAATCCTCAATCAAATAAAAAGATATCGAACTCTCTGAAGCCTCCACTGGAAGAAGTTTTAAATGATCCTGAATTACTCTATATGTTCATGCAACATATTAAAGATTCTGGCTTAGTTAGTTTGCTTCAATTTTGTTTAGACATTGGTATAAATACATTTGAGACAATTTAGAATGAGAATCTGTTCTTAGATTACAGTTTAGTAAATTACTATTGATTTTCCAGATGATCTAAGTAAACGCATGTTGAACCCTGATATGACTCAAGAGATTGAAGAAACTTTGTACAATGATGCTCGTAACATATATACTACGTATCTCGATCCTGAGAGTGCAGACTTTTTAAACTTACCAATGTATATATCGCAAGGCATGAAACAAAGTAAATTCAAAATCAATTCTATTTCAGAAATTTTCCAACTGAAAACAGCTATTAATCTATTTTTTTTTATAAAAGTCTTAGATCTTGGACCAAGAAAAGTACAAGAACTTAGAACTTCAAAGCCTTTGTATGATGCTCATCAAGAGGCTCACACATTATTGGAAAATACTTGGCTCCCATCTTTTCATCACACTTATCAAGTAAGCTTTCGATTCATCATTAGGAGTAATTGGAAAAAGTTTCATCCACAGTTGTTTATCTTTGCCATTTATATTTTTAGATATACAGACACTTATGTGGAGTACCTGTCATGAATACTTCTGTGAAATTAAATACTCAAAATAGGTAAGATGTGTGTGCGCTCAGAGAAAAAAATATATTTATATATTTTTAGTATATTAACTTGAAAGGATTTTCAGTATAAACATTTGCGAGTGAATTGAAAAATCTCTCGTGTTTCAGCAACTCGAGTAGTAATGTAGGGGTGGGCGCCCGACTGAGCAGTCAGCTGGGAAAAATTCGTGGAGTTTTGAAAGCGTCCGCGGTGGATGGAGCACCGTTCCACGCGCAGCCGGTGTTCCAGGCAGAGGAGGCCAACTTGACGCGACACAGCTCGACCGATTCGGGCCAGTCTCTGCCGGCTAGCCGCGACCTAAGCACGTGGAGAGTGAGCGTGCCCCACGTCGACGGTGGTGGTGCCCAGCCGCTCTATATGATCTCCGTTCATAGCGTCTCGGAAGACCGATCCTGGACTGTTCTACGAAAGGACCAGGATTTTTACGCTCTCAGAGCTAAGCTGTCCGAGTTCCACGGGGACAAGGAATTGAACGACTCGCCTCTGCCCACCAGGAAGAATCCGCATCCGTCGCTCACAGCTAATAGGTATGCGTGGACGAAAGAGTGTACATTTTTAGATGGAACTCGGTTTTATAGATAATTTTCCATATTGCTTGTAAGTGTAACTCATGAAGCGTAACTCATGAGTGAGATTTTGCGTTAATTCAAAATTAAATTTCAATTTATGTAACTGATGCAACTTCATTTGGCTTCACTTGACTATCAAATGCAAATATAGTACTTTCACAAAAATTTGATTAATATTGATAGAAGAGGAAAAAACCACGCACTCTTGTTGAAAATTTAAATTATCAAATCGTTACCTTGTTCTACGATTTTTTTGAAATTTTTGCACAATATTACAAATTTAAGAATATCAATTCAAAATATTTGTGCATGAATGATTAACATTTTTATCAACAATTCATGATTGTTTTTTGTAGGCAACGGTATCAAGATTTTTTGCAGAAACTGTTAACGAAGCCAACTCTGAGGAACAGTGAACTTTTACATACATTTTTAACGGTGCCTAATCTCAAGCCTTATTTCTCGAACTATACCACACCAGATATCGGGGTATTGTATCAGAGTGTGGCTCATAAATTGAGAAAAGAAAGAGGCCAGCATTTAGATAAGTTCATGGCCACGTTTTTGGCTTCTACGCATAATAAAAGTGACCAACCTGATCTGGGTGTTGAAATAGCTGGAGATCACAATTTTCACGAGGGTCAGCGTAAAGGGCCAGATTTACTTGGAACTGGGCCGTTTGGAAACAATTTGAATTTAGATCCAAGCATCCAAAATTTTCCTTACAGTATAAATAAATTGCAACACTCCAAAGGTGTTTGTTTTTGCATTGCCGAAGCATGTAAGTTGAATTTTCCATCATTACTTAGTAGTTACGATCTTAAAATAAACTTTATTGAACTTTTGTTAGATTGCAATTATTTTTTCTAAACAGGATTCACAAAGTTTGATTATGCGTACTGCGTGTGCAGGTGCCTGATTCTCATACGATTATCTATCATTCTCACACGATCTAAAATCGGGCACTTTGTGCTTGCAAATCTATGTACGCAATCGAATTTTTCGAAATGAGTTATGTTAACGACGAAATATGTTTCTTTTCAGTGGATAGCTTACTGGAAGTTCCTCCGACACTCTCACGAATATTGTGGGTATTAGCAGTGACTTTGCGTAAAACGTCCGACCCGTTCATCAATAGGTGTTTTTATGATATGATTGTAACATTATTAAGCGGTGGAAGAGCAGCAATAGTAGTCAAACTTTTACATGAAGTAATTTTTGATACTGAAGATAAAAAAAATGCTTCTCCAGCTGTTAAAGCTGAAGAAAACTATAGAAATGCAAGAGACGGACTTTATAATCTTGTACCAAAGTGGTTAGTTGGTATACATTCCAATTGGTGTAAACTGATGGATTCTCTTTTAGAACCGATACAGAATGCACCTTTCAACAAGCATCTAGCCTATACATTGGTTGATCAGGTGATGCTGGACTTATTTCCTGAAGTAAATGAACTGTAGAGAATTCTAGGTGCTAAGATGTTTTCTGTAAAAAGTGCTCAATTACGTGTGAATTAACGCACATTAATCAAACTAACGTTGATTAAATTGTTAATATGTAAATTTCAATAAGCATTTATGATGGAAGTGATATTTTTAAAGAATATTAATCCTTTTTTATCTTATTTATGTGTTATTTTTTTTACACTTATGACACAATTTTATAACTGAACAACCACGTTATCATTCTTTTGAACATTAATATTCATGTAAAAAAATATGTAATAAAGTTTGTAACTTGGAACGAGTATTTTCATCTATTGCTCAAAAAAAAAAAATTATCTTGGGGAGAAGTATTATCATTTTTCGTTTGATCAGGAGGAATTTTTGAGGGTTGTAATGAACTCCAAGCGTGATTAAAAGTATTAAATTTTAATTTCAATAATAATAATTCACATTTACAATATTTTGTACAACTTGAAATTCACGCTTAACTATCTAGGTACATATGATAAAAATAATACATAATCTGATGTATCGTTACAAGCTAAGCTAGCGACAAGTAGTTTTTGCCGTTAAAAGAATCAGTCTTTCGTGCAGGGACGTGCAATAAAATTCAACAAACAATCAACAAATCGACGACTATTATTACACAATCTCTGACTCCGTTACGATAAATAAAATAATAAAACGCTCTCACATTCCTAAAAGCAGGAACTAAAAACGTCGGGGTCGTGAGCGATGCCTCCGACAACATCCGCGGCTGGATACCAGCTTAACAACAGCTTGAACGATGTCGATCGGGGTAACTTGATAAAAATCATCTACAATAGTTCTTTCGTCGCTCTTTGGTCAAGCTCGCGCGCACCACCGCTCCACGACGCTTACAATCTAACAATTTATAAAACCGAGCAACATTACAATCTAAAATTGTGTTCGTTTATCATCCGTACAGGATCATCCTAGTTAAGTAAAATTTGATCTTTGCGTGGCGCAAGAATACCGCGAGTTACGTCATGAACGATTGACCACGAATCCACGACCTATAACCGGCGAGCCAAAACAAGCTCGACGTATCACTTTGGCGCAGCTCGAGTCGGCTTACGTCGACGACACGAGTGTCGAGCCGTCCAGCTCAGGCCCTGGACTTTGTTGAGTTGGGCCTCTCGCCGCCCAGCTCGAACTGGATCTCCTCGAGGGTCTTGCCCTTGGTCTCGGGCACCATGATGAAGACGAAAACAGTGCCGATCGCGCAGACCGCGGAGAACAGCCAGAAGCAGGTGTACGTGCCGGCGGCTTTCTCCAACGGCCCGTAGCACTTGGTCACCACGAACGCCATCACCCAGTTGAACAGGCACGCGCTGCTCCCGGCGATACCTATAAGCACAAGCGAACATTGTATAATGTTGATCGGATCGAGTCTAATTTAATTTGTTTCTTTTCAGCCTCCCCGCCGGAAGTAACTGACATATGGGTATATATTATAAAAGAAAAATCGAGTGCTCACCTTTGACGGTAGGGGAGAAGATCTCGCCCATCATCATCCAGGGAATCGGGCCGAAACCGAGGGAGAAGAGGAAGATGAAGATGCAGACGCACAGCAGAGGCAGGATGCCGATGCTCTTGACGGACTCCTCGTCGTTGTTCTTCATGTAGAAGTAGATGCCGAGGATGAAGGTTGTGGCGAACATGACGACGCTGGACGCGAGCAGCAGTATCCTCCTGCCGAGCCTGTCGACCACGAGGGTACTCACGAACGTGGCGACGACCTGTATGACGCCGACGATTATGGTGGCGGTGGTCGCGGGGAACGACGAGCCGGCGCTCTTGAATATGTTGGTCGAGTAGAAAATGATGGCGTTGACGCCGCTGAGCTGCTGGAAGAGCATGAGGCCGAATCCGATGATGAGGCCCTTGACCGCCGCCTTCGACCTTATCGCCTCGGAGAAGGAGGTACTGCTCCTCTCGGCCTCATTCAGCACCTCCTGCTGCGCCAGTATCTCCGGCTCGACGTTGTAGTGGGGTCCCCTCAGCCGGACCAGGCTCGCCCTCGCCGAGTCCTCGTCTCCCTTCTTCAGGTAGTAGATCGGCGTCTCGGGCATGAAGAAGAACACGCAGAAGAAGACTATGGGCACCGTGGCGGAGATGAGCGACTGGTAGAATATCGTCACGAGCGGCGAGACGACGTACGTGACGAGGATGCCGACGGTGAGCATGAGCTGGAAGTAGGAGCCGAGGGTGCCGCGGATCTCGCTCTCGGCTATCTCCGCGGTGTACATCGGCGCGGTGACGCAGAACGCGCCGCCGCTCACGCCCAGGATGAACCTGCCGAGGTAGAACCACACGACCGACTGCGCGTACAGGATGAGCAGCCAGCCGACGGTGAACGGCACGACGAGGATCAGCATCGACGTCTTGCGGCCGATCTTGTCCGAGAGGACGCCTATGGGCACGCAGATGGCCGCCGCGCCCAGGTTCACGATCGACGAGATCCACGAGAACTCGTCCTTGTTTATAGGCAGGTCGTACTGCTTGGCGATCTCGACGCCGTCCTCGCCGGACGACGTCGTCCAGCTGAGCACCATACCGGCGGCCAGGGCGCCGAGGGTCGCCGCGATGCCCGCCATGTACTGCGGCAGCCTCTTGGCCGCCGCGACATTGCGCTCGCCGTTGTTAGACACGAGCGTCTGCTGCGAGATACCGATGTTCTTCTCCGGCATTGTGCTCGACCCTGCCCGGGACGATCTCGTACCTCGAAGGAGAGGCGTCGCCTCCGTGTCCTGTGGGCAAAAAAACATATTTTTCATGAGTCCAGTCGATCTCGCTACCGCGACTATCTCATCTTGTTATACTCTAACGAGTATTTTATGTGTACTTGTTGCGGCGCGTCAGATAACTTTTATCGGGCTTGGGTAAAACCATCCGATCAGTATCTTGTAATTACGAGTTGGATATTATATATTCGCTATATGTTTCGTTGTTTTGCGTACCTCCCGAGTATATCGTGGTCTTGAGCTATCGGAGTATCTTGTTTTGTTAAACAACGCAATTCGCGTCGTGATTGTATACGTCATTGGCAAATATCTATTAGATATAATGCAGCATTTTTATTTACGTACACGATTATGTGTCAAAGAATTTCTCGCCCTCGGAGCGATAAGAGACAACAAACAAGAAAGCAAAATGTCAAAAAATAATTGTGGGCTTCATGTGATGTTTCATTATTTTTCTTGTCCCTATACGGTCGCAATGCATCCCCATGTCGAAAAATCAGAGGTGCATATCGCGCCTCCGGACCACGAGAGTCTTGTCCACGACGCGACGAGCCGACGCTGCGGCTCTGGTCTCGCTATCATCGATAAAAAAAGATCGCATAACAATCGCGAAACAAAGAGAAGCGCGCGCGCGCAAGTGTCACGGGTCTGGAATTTTTCAAGTGCTTATGTAAAGCTTGGAAATTATCCCAATATACGGCTGTGCCCGTGGACTGGTGTCGTTCCCTGACCTCAGTGCGAAAACAGTACTTTCGCACAATCATTATACATATCGAGTAAACGTGCGCGCCATAGATTCAAAATCGACGGAGAAAAGGACGTTCCGCCATCGGCGCGGACCAATCATCAGCCTCGTCGCTGCACCGCGCCTCCGTAAAAATAGCTCGGACTCATGCTATACGCGATGTACCGCCCATACGACTTATATACAATACGTACCCCCGAGAAACCGGAGCCGCTCGGCTCGGCCGGTACAATCTCGTCCTCGCCCAACATATCGGCAGCTCGACTTCACAATTAATTCGAAATAAACTCGACGCTGCAGTGCTTTTACTGTATATGTATGTGCAGAATGGCGTTGGTGCGTATGCATATGCCACGCGACGCCACTGCAGACTAATGCCGATTGCTGCGATCAGTGCATGTATAGCAAGAGAGAGAGAGAGAAGGCGCGAAACTCACGTGTGCACCCGGCAACCCGACCTACACCCAAGCATGCTGAACAGCTGCTCTTGCCACCCTCCTCCCCCTCCTCCTTCATTGTTCGATCGATCACGCTCTGATGTCGCGGGAACGTTTGTCGCTTGTTCCGCCTCGAGATGACAAAAGGTTTTTTCCAGAGATTGGACTGTGTATCATGCCTGATGGGCGCGATTAGAGGATCTGTTGAGCTTCTGTTTGTTTTGTTTTTCTTGAGCCCGGTGATCCCGAACTTTATATTTCCTGATGTCTCGTTTTGTTATTTGATCGAATAAGAATACGCGGTTTTTCGGCCTCGCCAGAGCACATGCTAAATTATTCCTACGAGATATCATTTTTTTATCCGACACTTGTATCATTTTATTTCGAAGCTTTTTCACGTTCTGTGATTCACGACGACAAAGCGAATAAATTCATAAAAATATTTTATTTTCTCACCGCGGCTCGGATAATCATTGAAAAATACTTCGTGTCCAAAAGCGTTTTTTTTTCTTCATCCTTGATAATACCACCTCTCGTTCGCGCGATAATTGATAGCTAGGAATCTCAAATATGCGCGTCGGCTTAAAAATTGACGTTCATAACAATCAACCGTAATTTTCGTGACAATATGTAGTTTCCCTTTGGCAAATGTATATTTGCAATAACAATCTTATCTTCGGCTACGGAATTCGATAATTGCGAACTCTGTTTAATAGCTCTGCCGTACTTTTTAAATGTTCTAGCTCGCAGTAATTGCAATATTCTGCAGGAAAATGTTCAAAAGTGCAATTTTGCACGAGTTTATTAATGGTGAATAAAAAAAAAACTTGATTGGAGTTCTTCCTGGATTGATTAAGAATTAGGATTGAAGTGTATTATTTAGCGACATAAAAAGTCAATAATTCTGATGGTAATGTATTTCAGTGAAAAATATAATTCAGGATTGCGAGGAAAATTGTATATCTCTGTTTATTTTATAAGACTATAATAATTAATAATGAAGCACATCACTTCAAAGTGGTCTGAAGGACTCATAAGGTCGTGCTACTCCGTACCTTCTTCGATCGATATTCTTATTTTAAAAGCAAACGTTGTTAAACGGTAATGCGTTTTCTACTTTATGCCGAGGTACTTTCAGTATAAGTAGTGAAAGAATCGGTTGAATTTGTGTACGCTACCTGATTGTATCTCTCTAATGAAAAAACTATAATGTAATTGCCATAATCATAAAACATCCCAACGGTACATCTTTGAAAATGATTAACAGGCGAGTTTCTCTATAATTAGAATCAGTATATTCTCTTATACGGCATAGTATATCTTCTATCGAGATAATTATGTCCCTAATGGTTTCGAGAGCTTATAGATTGCGCTAAAAGGTTGCACTATAATTCAAAATAGTACACGCCGAAGTTGGAAAATATGAGAAATTCAGAATCGACCATAATCGTAAAGTATATCGGAAGTATCCCGCTCAAAAGTATTCCGACTGCACAATATGAAAACCGCGAAAATCAATTGACAGGCCCAAACAGATCCGAGCGTAACCGGATAATCGAGAGATTTCCCAAAAATTCATTGGACCGTGTGATAGACGCGTAACCCCGAGATGCTTCGCTCGCATCGGCATAATTTATGTATAAATCAGCCATATATACGTCGGAGCCACTAATGCACCGAATCTTCCCGAATATAATCCCGGAGGTGCATATATACCGCGCGTGTCGTTCTCTCATTTCGCACCGCGGGAGTTTTGAATTCATCCCATATGGGATCTCGAGGAGAGATTGTTCCGGTATGCATGCCGGGCTAATTTGACGAGCAGCCGAGCGTGAACTATTGTGCGAGCGAAATCGCTTATATAGTGCGTTACACGCCGCGAATGACGTCGACGTGGATTCGAGCCCCGATTTCGCTCGGCTGGCGATATTAAATTTATACAATTCGAGCCTCGAGGAGAGATAATACACACGTGCATACGGCAGTTGTTCTCGGAGCTCTCCAATGGAATATTCACGAAGAACCGGGAATAAAGAAACAGAAGCCCGCGGCGGCATCCGGAGAATTTTCGCGATATACATTATAGAAATTTAATTAGAATGGCCGATGAATCGATTCGACTTTCTTGGTAATATAATGCGCCGATTCACGTGACGGGTATCTTTGTTCCAATTCCGCTTAGATTATACGAATCGCCGATTTACAATTCGGATTGTAGCGCTGATCATGCGACAACTGCACATGGCGCGATTCGCGCTTTTTCCCCCTCGAGAAACGAAGATTGCTACTTTGTACGAGAAGAGACCCCACTGAGATCACCTCTCAAAAGTATATACTGCACAAACCGATGGACATTTTTTACCGCTGAATCACTCTGTTAAAGTGTACATAGGATGTGGTAGAACGATCGTTGTAATAAGTGATCCGACGAGGCATTCCATTCAGTTTTGTTCGATAAAGTCAAGGACCGAGATGTACACACGCTCGCGTCTCCCCCTCGAGTCATCTCGTTCTTCTTTTTCTTCTCTTCATTGTTGCTTTACATAATTTACCGTGCTTTTGTGGCGCGCAACAGCCGCGCACAGTGTGGGTACGGATGCCTCGCTCGGAGCGCGGGATAAAAGCCAGTGCGGAAGTAGCAGTTTTTTTCTTCTCCTTCGCCGCGTTTCATCCCGCGGTTATGTATATATATTTATGTGCCGCGAGTCGTCAAGTGTTCGAATACTTCCCATTGTGTCACGCCCTCGTAAACATCTTTTTTTTTTCATTTTATGGCGCTCTATACTCCACTCGTCCGGGAAGGAAGAACTATTAAATTTAACCCAACGAAACGTTCCGCCGAGCGAATCCTAATGCGCGCGTGTGTCGAGATGTGACATTGTGATTAGGCGCGCAACCGTCGCGCCTCTCGCATACCGGAGTACCCTCGAGCGAGCTCCAAACGAGATCTTTGTTTCGCGGAAAGCTCCAAGCTGTGCTTTCAAACCGACGCGCGGCTTTTCGATTCGGCGACGACAGCCGTCGCGCGAGTATATCTAATCTCTACCCGACGGAGTTTTATTCGCACCGTCTGAATTGTGTGTACATCTCACGCGCTGCAGAGGTCAGTTGAACACTCCCCCGGAGGCTCGAGCCGAGAGAGGGAGAGAGAAAAAAGAAGGAAAGAGAGAGAGAGAGATAGGCGAATGCTGTATCGGCTCTGCAGCCCATCTCGGAAGACAGCACTCGTTCACGCGTGGATACGTATATTCGCGCGCGCGTTATCTCGCTCGCGTGAGCTTTACCAAAGGTCATTAGCGTCTCTCTCCCATGTATACGCGCGCGATAAACCGTTTTTCCCCGATATGCCTCGGATCGGTATGTGCGCGCACACGCACACACGCGCCAGATACAAGCGAGCGTGCGAACTCAGGAATTCCTTCATTCTTTTTTTCCTTTTTCCCGAGCCGACATTGACAATGGCCGCGTTACATAAAGCCCGCTGCTCGGATAATGAGCGGCTCGCGTGCTCGCACGTGTGCGTACATACGGGCCGGGCACTACTCCGAGCTCCGGGGGAAATTGGGTCGCGAGCTTCCCGTCGGCTATTACACACAATTGACCGGACTGCAGCAGTCCCGAATTCGACACCCGTGATCCAAGCGTTAATTGGGATCGAAAGACGCGGTGACGTGGCTCGTCCGGGCCGGAAGCGCATTTTGTAACAGCCGAAGATTCCGATCCGGCGCTTCCTACTCCGCGCGCGCGCGGGAGGATTGTATAATTCGCGCTTTGCGTTACGTGTCGCAATTGATTTAGGATGCCGGACGCCGAGGATTATCCTTCCCCCGCGAGCGCGAGCGCGGGCCACAATTTCAGCTGTTTACGAAAGGAAAAACCAAAACCCGGCGCTCGACTCGTAATTTCGGTACGGACGCAATTATCACTGGCGCTCGTTAAATCCGACGCGATCACCAGCAAACACCGTCCCGTAAGTGGGTAAACACGCGCGCGAGCGTATATACACGGTGCGCGTTGCAATTTTCGAAATTTATTTATTCTGCGCCGTCGATCCACTGCTCTTTCAATTATTCAACTGCAGCCCGGCGCAAATTTGACGGGCGGGCTAACGAGGCGCGTTGGGATAAGTGTGTACGAAACACTCCGTCCGAGTAAACACCGAAATGGAGCGCGATTTTTCAGTGGAAGTCGCGTGGTTCCTATCATATATATGTGTGAAATCATCGCGAAGCCGTGACGAGAAGGTGTAAAGAATCTCGATTTCGATTCTACGTATATGACATTTCTTCGTTATCGCCGTGGTATAGACAGTTTGTGTGTATATGCGATTGTAACTGAAGAGAAAACTCGACGAAAAGCAAGACGAATTCGAGGGTTTAATATACAACGCGAGGGATGAATAATCAAGGGCGTGAGCTGTTATGAATCCAAAGATACGGCTGGGAATCCCCGTGGATTCGCTAATTCAACTCGGGCGCAAGACGCGCGCGGATCCGCTAATCCGCTCGGAGGCAAACTCGCGCGCTCGCGCCGCTATATACGTAGGCGCGCGTTACAGCGTAATGCGTTTTCGCGGGGGCAAAAGTTCAGCCACGCCATAATATAACGGCGCGATGTTGACGCGAGCCGCCGACGCTGCTATATCGTGTATACGTATATGGGACGTTCCACGTCAAGTGAGCATGGTCAAAATTTTGTTCGCAATTCTGCATTGACAAATTGATTGGTATCCATCCCCAGAATACTCAAAAATTTTTTCAGATTTTTAGGTGCATGTATGTGGAAGTTAGTCTATGCACTCAATACCTGAATTATCCAAAATTTAACTTTTTTCTCAATTTTGAGAGCCCAAATAATCTTGTATATGTGTGAAAATGAAAAAAAGTTGAGAACAAAAATTATGCTGAATACTACAAAGATTATAAAAAAAAATTGTTTGACACCAGAATCCTCCATCCGGATAGGCTACTCTATTAATCAAACATGTTTCAACCAGTTTGGCTATGTTCGCCCACTTATTTTTGACCTTTCAAGTTATACGTACAGACCTCTGTTCGATAGCTTGAAAATGGTCTCATACATTTTTTGGAGAAATTCCAATATCTCCTGCAATTAATTGTTCAAATCTGCAATATCAGCATCCCCTTCTTGTTAGTTTCAACATATCAGGTCCACGATGAAGCTCACAGTGAGGATATCATGCCTTCGGGTCATCAATCTCAGCCAAACTCTACAGATATGTTTCCTGACACTGGATCAAGCTACCGGTAGAGTTTGGAGTTCCAGCGCTGCCTTGTTATAGAGCTTTTTTTGACTTTAGACTGAAGCAGCTATATATAGATATACATATCTGCCTTGATTTGTCTAAAATCCACATAATGTTCATAATTTCATCAATAAAATGATGTATTTCACCTTGTTTGGTACTGTGAATGAATATTAACTTATGGTTTCACTTATATTGTGTGAACAGCTGTTGACGGGTGGTCTCAAATCACATGCAAGTTATTTACACATGAAATTATAAACATTAACCAGGAATGTGATTTGAGACAACCGGTCAATAGCTTTTCCAACCTTGCAGTTCACACAATATAAGTCAATTACATGAGTTAATATTTATTCATAGTACCAAACAAAGTGAAATACATCATTTTCTTCATGAAATTATGAAAATTATGTGAATTTTAGACAAATCCAGGCAGATATGTATATCTATATATAGCTGCTTCAGTCTAAATTCATAAAAAGCTCTATAACAAGGCAGCGCTGGAACTCCAAACTCTACCGGTAGCTTGATCCAGTGTCAGGGAACATATCTGTAGAGTTTGGCTGAGATTGATGACCCGGAGGCATGATATCCTCACTGTGAGCTTCATCGTGAACCTGATATGTTGAAACTAACAAGAAGGGGATTGTGATATTGCAGATTTAAACAATTAATTGCAGGAAATATTGGAATTTCTCCAAAAAATGTATGAGACCATTTTCAAGCTATCGAACAGAGGTCTGTACGTATAACTTGAAAGGTCAAAAATAAGTGGGCGAACATAGCCAAACTGGTTGAAACATGTTTGATTAATAGAGTAGCCTATCCGGATGGAGGATTCTGGTGTCAAACAATTTTTTTTTATAATCTTTGTAGTATTCAGCATAATTTTTGTTCTCAACTTTTTTTCATTTTCACACATATACAAGATTATTTGGGCTCTCAAAATTGAGAAAAAAGTTAAATTTTGGATAATTCAGGTATTGAGTGCATAGACTAACTTCCACATACATGCACCTAAAAATCTGAAAAAATTTTTGAGTATTCTGGGGATGGATACCAATCAATTCGTCAATGCAGAATTGCGAACAAAATTTTGACCATGCTCACTTGACGTGGAACGTCCCATATACAGAAGCCGCGGGATGAAAATCGTAGAGCGCGCGGATTAAGTTTCGCCTTGCAGCAGCCTCTGACAACTAATTTATAATTCCCCGAGTTCCATTAGGCGCCGCCTGTCATTTGCAAAATTAAGGATAGAAAAAGCAGCGGGGCGCGGATAGTCTATATAAGAGGCAAGAGATAAGCGAGCAAAGTCTCGGTCCGCTCTGCGGGTGTGTGTGTAGATATACGCATTATCTGAATTAGTTCCCTTATCTTCCGGGACAGTTTGAGCTTTTACGAGCCGCGTGTGGGATTTTTTCAACCGCGAATATCGTGACTTTGAATTTCGAGTTGATCACCGGTTGATCCTTTGTTTTGATGGAATATTATTCCCCGTGACAGATTCTCAGTGTATATTTATACCGATCTACTGCGTTGGAACGAGAAAGGATACGTATATACACAATTCGCTATCGAAAGGCTACACAAAAAAACTCAAAAAATTACCCGATTCGTTTTCTGATTGTTATAGCCGTGTCGTTATAGCTGCTGGAAGCGAAACTATAGCAGCCTACTTTATACAGTATCTATATGTGCCGCGGCGGTACGAGAGGAATTTTTTTTCTCCCTCGGAACAGTTTCGCGTTTCTCCTATCTGCCGATTCGGCGACTGAAAGGAACAAAAAAAATCACTAGCAACATCCCTCTGTACGTCAATACTTATATACCTTGGCGAATCTAATCTCGCGCCGAGATCTGCTCGGCTCGCGCGGCAACGGCAGCTCTCTCGCGGAGAATCGAAGTTCGGGGGGGAAAGTGGGTCGGTGTATCCGATCGATCTAACCGGCGCGGCCGCTCCTGTCGGGATTTTCGCCACCGCCGCGCGCGCGCTCCTTTATTATCGAGCTCAATAGATCTAAATTACTTTCGGCGCGACTTCCTACCTCCCCTCCTTTCTCTCTTTTCCGCGCGCGCTCAATCTCCCCGTGTATCGGCTTTTCCCGTACACATATATACAGTCGGCTCGTAGGTCGCGTAGTTGCTGGTACAGCTCGACGAGGACGCGGCAGCGAGGAAGATTTCGTGGATTCTTCGATCGAACGGCGAATATGGATTTCCGATTGAACGATCGCTCGTATACGTTTACGCGCGGATAAGAATTAACTGCTACGTACTTCAGACTGATAACGCTAGAGAGGAATTTTCGCTCGCCACACCGTCGGAGTATACGGAATGAGCGGTTCCCTTTCGTGTCTGTACTGTTTCCTTCGAGTTCCACGCTTCCAGCCTGCTCCGTTGTGCGACTTGTTTGTAAACTATAATTATATCAAATAGTGCTCGTTGAGATATGCCCGCTACGATATCGCGGGAACTGCGATAACAATCGATCAATATCCGAATTATTATTCGGTCGGAGAGTGGAGATATCATTGACAATTACTGATTCGATTGCATGGAGAAGCTTATCAACACAAATCAATGCTACTGTTGACAGTGTATTTTGCTTTGTCGATAACCGATATATACTTATCAATATTGATTGCACCATAAGACATATCGTATCGGAGCATCTCTACATATTGTCGTGTTCTAATTAACATGTTTTTCACAAAGTCAACTCTCGTCGTGATATAGTTATGTCGGGAATACCCAAGAAATGAATATATAGTTCCATTGAGCGACGCTCGGTAGTGGTTGGAGCAGAAGCATCTTGGTCCAGTGGTCCAAAACCTCTGTCTCGAGAACCACGTCTAATTTTTTTTCTAACGCGGCATAATCAAAGACATGACTCAGGTGACGGGAATGTTGATATTTGAATTATCATAAGATTTATCACACCTGCGTTTGTATCAAACTTCAGCGAGAGATAATGTGTCCCACGCGATAAAACATTCACAGATTCACGCATTAATATAGACATACACACATACGTGTTGATCATTGGGAATTTTCCGAACTTGTACAACACCCGCGGTTGACATAGACATACGTTGATGACCAACGGGAATCGATGATTTGTATAGCCATCCCAAATTACGATTACCAATCAAATTTTTTTCGAAAGTATTTCGACTTTTTGAATTTTGCATTCGCGTGAACGTATTTTCTATTGCATACCCATTCAATTTCCAAATGACCTCGATACACAGATTTTGTGATTTTTGGTGATTAGCACATGTACGTTTGTCAAGCGTAGCAAGGCGAAGAAGAATCATGAGCCGAGTGTGCGACGTGCTTTGATTATACTGTACTTCAAAAATATTTATGGAAGGATCTTTCGAGATTCCCCGACTCGGGTTTTGGACTCGTGGAATTTAAATCTTTTTTTGGAGATGACCCTTTCTCTCGAGATTAGCAGCTAATCGTTAATACCAAAGATAAAGTTGTAGAAAAAAATAATAATAAAAACAGGGAGAAAAGTAAAATAGATAAGTGTATAATATTATATCATTAGATACTCTTTTCCTATCCCAATTATTCCGTGGATCAATGCTGCTAATTTGTTTCGAGTGTGCAGCGAGTGTTTTCGAGTGGGAGGAAGTCTCGGATGACTGGGAGAGAATAGACATTGTGCAACGCCGATCTCAGAGAAATGCAATTATGACTGAATGAGTTTAGTTGTGAATCTCAAATTGTTCATCCAGTATGCGATGTTGTATTGTTTCTTCAAATTCATTAGCGCGAGTGTGACCACAATGAGAAATCAATATTTATCAACTACACATCTATTTAATCGGGTTATCTATCTTCGAGGAAATTTTCAATAAAGATAAGTTTTCTCATTTCATCGTACGGCCAACGATTAATTGATGTTTTTCGAGTAATAAAAAGTTTTTTTTTTCAAGATCTGCGTGTGTCCCTCGCTAATTATACACGGAACGTACACGCGTTGAACAAGATTCGAGCAACAAATTCTCTGTCGTACTGCGATGTCCGGCTGGACAGTATATTGTTTACTCACACACGATCGAGCTCGAAATTCATTGTACTCGAGGCGCGCACACACACACACAAGGATCGTCTCTCGCAACAGGATAATTGGTCACGCTGGCAGGTCCCCGTGAATAGCCGGCCGTAAACCGAGCGCGTGTAATGTGTATATATATAAGAATACAATTCACCGCCCGATGGGAAGCCGTTTGATTTTAGCCTAGATCGCGAAGGATACATTTGCGCGCGAGCTCGGCGTTGGCGCGCAGGCAGGGCCAAGTACGCACGTATAGAGCAATATACATAGGAGCCAACGGAGGTCGTACAAAGCGGCTATTCTTGGTACAGGCGTCCTTTTTTTCCCTTCTTCTTCCTTCCGAATCTCCATAGCGCCGTTACCATTCGAGCTTAATTGCTTTGGGAAATTGCTTTATTGATCGGTCTGTCGGTCGGTCGCGCGCGAATGCCCGTGTAAATTTTCCGTTGATTTTTCGAAACCCAGACAGATGAGAGAAACCGGTGCTCTCGACACACTACATCTACACACGCGTGCAAGCGGCGTCACATTTACAAAAAGAGTAGTTTTCTAAAGCGCTCCAAATACACGCGTCTCTCGGCTGCACAATTGTTAAATACCTTAGTTCCTGCCGGGCTCTGGCTGCTGCAGCGCACTTGCTCTCTCGCTCTCTGGTCTCTGTCTCTTGTATACCCGGCGAGCTTCTCACTGCTGCTTCGATATGTATATTTATCGTGCGTGTACCACAAAACGCACAAACTCGTCCGGTCGAGAGCGCGAGAGCAACGTGTGTGTCGAAGAGAGTGCGTGTGTGGTGCGGCGGAGTGGTGCGGCCGCGTTGCTCGTTAACTGAATCGGCCGGCGGGCCGCGCGCACGCTTTTAAATCCAAAGGGAAATATCGTCGCGGCGAGCGACTGCCTCCCACCTCGAGCCCCGTTCGTGGCGCGCGCGCCGCGCCGGGCTCCACTTGCGCGCCGGCGATATACGCGCGTATATTGTCTATGCGCCGACTCTTTGCGGGCCAAGCGTGTGTGTGTGTGTGCGAGCCTCAGGGGTGCGGTGCTCGGATGGGAGATTTCCCCCACACTCTATATACACGCCGCGAGAGGTTCAAGGTCGACCAAACGACGAGTGCCCTGCACCTTGGGTTGTGTATGCGCGAAACGGCCGCGGTGGAAAGTTTGGAGCCCGCGGTGTGTCTGTTTGCCCAGCTGAGACCGCCCGGCTTTATAGACAGACGCGGAAAATGATACGCGATTCCGCGCCACGGGCGTCTCGTCCCCGACGAGCCGCAGATCTTTTGGGATTTTACCCGGGGCGCGCCGATTTGAACGTGGTAGAAACGATTTTCTATCCGAGCGTGCTCTCTTATATTCTTACAGTGAAAAACCACTGCATTGCAGTGAAAAATCACTGTAAAAAGGTGGATGAAAAATTCACTGGATTGCAGTGTATTTCTTACGTAACTAAAGTGAATTTTCACTTTATTTCCATGAGTTTTGATAGCAAACATTATTACATCACAATTCGCAGTATACTACATTACACTACTTGTAAAGTGAATTTACACTTTAGTTACTGTGAATTTGATGTAAAAATTATGCTATCTAAACTCATAGAACTAAAGTAAAAATTCACTTTAGTCACATAAGAAATTTACTGCAATCCAATGAATTTTTCATCCACCTTCTTACAGTGGTTTTTCACTGTAAGGATTTAAAAGAGTATAGTCAAGCATGAGACTCGCGAAATGACTCGTGGAGTTTGCCGGGCCTAGGGACACAATTGCACTTCTAGTCGCAATCATCCTTCGAAGGAATAGAAATTTCGAGCACCGGTGTAGAGGGAGAAGTTTAGTCGATGAATTATCTTGAAGATCTCCGTGACACACCTGAAGGGGTTCCTGTGAAAGGATCGATTCCGAAACGTGACGAGCTGCCGGTGATTTTAATCAAATGAACGAATGAATTTAATTTCCTCGTAATGACGGTTGAATTATTCAAGTGAAATATTAATAGTAATAGAGTGGTCTCGTAATCGAAAGGATATAAAGCAAAATAACAAACGTGTACGAGGTATATATGTACGAGAGCTTGGTCCTCGATATTTCGCGCGTGTATATCATGGGACGGATGCCTCTACTAATGCGAGCGCATATCATGTTTACCAATTTTAATTCGTTCACAAATTATGCAAGGGAAAACGTTCACTTGCTTGTACAAGGCGTATCGCTTGTGTATTAGTGCGCGCGCAGCGATACGATGTTCGATATTTTATAATCATCTTTATGATGAAAGATCAAAACGTTGAATTTCAATTGGAGCCTTGAGTAAACACTCGTCTCGAGGAGCGAAAAAATTTTGTCGCACGATGATTAACATACATGTATGAAGAATTCGCGTGAAACATACGTATTTTCATGCTACGTAAAATTTTTGCCGCCACGATAAAGACATGTATACCACGATGGTCAATAACAACAATTCCCGAGAAAATACTTCAACTTAATCGCTGAGTACGTCGGTTTTTTCGGCTTCGTATAATAAAATATAAAACATTTCGTATTCCGTCATCGGAGCGGCAACAATTTACCACCGATCTTGAAATACCCACCAATTTAAGATATATTCCAACCATAGCGCTCTGTTCAATCCACAAAGCCTGACCTCAGCTAGACGCGCGACTCGACGCGACTAGAATTTTTTTTCAAATACTCGAGCTGGTGTGGTTAATACAATATTATAAGATGACGTAGGTGCTCTGCCGAACCTAGCACGATCTCTTCCGCTCCGCATAATTTCATGTCCACACTCTTTCGGTTACACTGTATATACATACCTCGTACGTGTACTTCGCAAGCGGGTCGCGTACGCTCGCGTTTCTAAACCAGCTTCGAATCATGCGCGTTTTGGCATTTTTTGGTAAAAGTGCGGAAAGTTCAATTTTACATTGGCGCCTTGTTCGACGGAAAAATCGATACAAGTTTGAGAATAAAAATTAGATAGGGGGAAATTTTATTCTTGTGTGCAAGATAAACGCGCGAAGTATCGAATCATCGTCTGGATTTTTTCAGTTATGAAATGTTGAGTTACGCGTAATTCGAGATATCGGTTCGATAAAATAACTTTCCGTTGGAAAATTGATTGCAGGATTTTTCCTAATGTTTGAACTCCAGAAAATCGTTGTACTCGTGTTTGCAATACATTGACACATTGGATGTCAACACATGTAGGCTACAAATTTCTCTTCATGAATTTCAAATCGACGATTAAACTGTCACTAGATAGTAAGTAAAATACGTACAATTAGAAAAATAATTACTAGCGCTATGCAATATTTCCTTACGTATATACTGTTAATTAGTAGTTTTTCATTTTTGACTAGCTCAAAGTCACGTAGTGCGCTTAAAAAAGAATTTGTTTGATGATAAATGTATGGGATCCTGTCTGACCGAGAAAGACCATACTTCGTTTCACTAACGGAACAGTATCATCTAAATAAATCATACAGTATAGAAATAGATTCTCTCTCTATTTCGGCGTTAGACATACAGAAATCGATCGTGTGAATTGCTCTCAATTGTTTGGCGTCACTCCCCTAAGTTATCCACCACTTTTTTTTTCTTCCTATTTCTACTTCGGATAAAGCACGATGACCGGTGTTGATACACAATTTAATCTATAATACATAATACAAAGATGTCCTGTTTGTTTTATCATTGTAATTTCCGTGACATGTGCGTCATGAAATTTCGGGTTCAACGTTTCAACATGAGTTTACCTTCCTCCTTCATGCTTCCTTTAATTTCAGGAAGTTTCATCTAGATATCCTGTCGATTATTATATTAGTATCATATTATATTATATTATATTATATTATATTATTATTATATTATATTATATTATTATATTATATTATTATTATATTATATTATTATTATATTAGTATCGAAACTCATGGAACTGAATTGAAAATTTTACAGTTGTGTTTCATCGTAAGCTTCCAAGAGAGTATCCTGTCAAATCAAGTCTAACGAGTCTTTGGAAATAAATAGTGGTGGATATCAATGACAAACTATCAATCATTCACGTTTGATTAAACGCATGAAAATAATAAATCTTATCTCAAGAAGAAAAGATAAACAAAATTGTTTACTTTGCACGGCGCCCGATGATTGCTTGGATTTGAAAATAAATTAAGACACAATAATAGTGTGAGATACGATCTTTGAGGGCCAATCCAGTGGAATTCGGGAAACAAAAGTAAAACAAATGCAAAATATTATTATTGTATTTTTCATCGGTGGTTTGTAAAATATTTCCATTATTTATTTGTTGGTTTTTTGTGATAAAAAGCAGCCCGATGAGGCCAGAATGCCACCACGCTGGCCAAAACATCGCAAAAACTAATTAAGATATGGAAATTTCACTACTGGTCCTCCAAATCCAATTGTAATGGCCCTCAAAGATCGTATCTCACGCGATTTTTGAATAACGAAGAGCGAGTTCAAAGCAATATTAAGAAACAATGACTGTTGTGTAATTTTAAACTCGAGATGTCATAATTCCGATATTTTTAGCTCTCGTTTAATAACACGCCAAGTTTGATATCTCCGAAGGCCCCCCACTCCGAAAAATCGAAAATGAGAGGAGACGATCAAAGTTGAGTAGCATCAAGTTGCCGAGGGTTGGGAGTTTCATCATTGTTCATGCATCATATGATACAATTGCAGGCAAGAGTAGATTGTGGGTCAAGTTTGAAACACTAATTTTTTAAATCAAATAAAGTTGCTGCTTCGATGAAGGATGAGCTGTCAGGTCGAACCAGGGAAAATAAAAGCAGGAAGAGAGATACTGATCAGCTTGTCGAGGCGTTTTTCTATCGCGATTTCATCAGCAAACCGAAAAACTCTTCGGAAGAAAAATGGGGTGTACATACAGATTGCGAGTGATTAGTCACTACAGTTTCGCAAAAGTTTCATAAACTCATCGGAAATCCAGAGCGGACATATCGAGTCGATGGATTGTGGAATAGATTGTCGATATATCGCCGACGAGCGTACATTTTTGTTTTCCTCGTGTGTAACACGATTCGGTCGAAAAATTGGATATAGTGTATGAGTCAATTGAGCAAACACAGAGAGGTTTCACCGACATATCTCGAATTATTTCGGACGAGCGATCGCGAAAAGAAATAAAAAGTGATCTCATCGTGAGAAAATGTGCGAGAAGCGATTGACAAATTACCGTTAATCTTGAAGAGGCGAACGAATTGGTATTTGAAAAAGCGTCGAGCGTCAAGTTCAATTAATTTTCACGAAATGCTACGGAGATGCAATGTATATACCGATGTTTCTTTTTATCAACTCGTCGGAGGCAACAGTAGCACCTGCCAGGCTTAATTATAACGACTCGATGAAATTATACCTTCCATCGGATCGACGAGATAACGAGAGAGAGAGAGAGAGAGGCAAGAAATAATAACGCGCCACGCGACTCGATGTGCAATTCGAATTGATTTTTCAACGAGTGAAATATTTTTTTCTTCTCCCAATCGTCAAAAGTGTCGAGCATCTCGTTATCTCGGAGGCGAGAGAGATTCTCCTCGAGTAAAAGCTCCCGGACAAAGCTGCAGACTTGTTTGTCCGATCGAGAGTGTAGCATCTGCAGTCGCGGGACTATAATGTGACAAATACACGTGTGCGCTCCTTCGAAAAACCCGAGGCGGCCGTTCGCGGCCGTCATATAACAAATCGACCAAAGAGCGCGTGTCGCAATTATAACTCACGCGTGCGGTTGGCGGCGGTGACGAATTTTCCTGCCCGACTTTTACCCGACACGTGTGTCCCCGTATATACACACACTCGCGTTATCCCGTGGCTGTCGGTTGAAAATCCGCCGACGAGCCTCCTTTGCGCGAACTCGCGCACCGATCGAGGCTTCGCGTCCTTGGCCGTCAATCCGCACCTCGTGTATATATATACAATAGTATACATATACGCGCGGCGATCGTCGGTCACTTTTCCTCAATGGAGCTCTGTACAAAGCGCGACTTTGACGCTTGACCCTGATGAGCGAGCGAGCTCGGGGGTGGGGGGCAGGATATCGCGATTACCCGTAGCGTAGGTCGAGGCGAAGTTCGTTTAGCGAATTTGTCATCGGGCGATCGCGCGTACATTTGTCAGCTGCCGCACAGCGAGCTGGAAGAGCTTTATGGATTTATCATTTGTCTTCGATTCCCGGGGCAAACAGTCGTACCTTCGCGCGATCCATTATAAATATATACGAGCGTAAGTCTCGTCCTGATAAACACACACACACGCGCGTCGTGTTTCGGCATTTGCGACACGTATATATGTGTATATAGTCGTAGAAATCTCTGGGTTTTTCTCGCGACGCAACGATTAACGAGAAGCGGATTTCGAAAGGCTTATCGATCGAGGTCGTTGCATTGAGGAAAATCTGTGCCGATCGCGGGATGAAAAGCTCGAGACGCGAATACATGCTTATCTCTCCGAGTAAATACGAATTATGTGTGCACTGGTTCAAAGTCCACGCGAGCAGTGTCGAAATCCCCGCATCGGCGACACGATTGGGGGCCATTTGGTTTGGGACGAAACGAGAGAAATCGCTGGGGCTAAGGGGGGGGGGAGGGGAGGCAAGAAGAAAAATTCAGTCCTGTACATGTCCAGTGGACGATAACAGGTTTTCACGTAGGAAAAAAAAGAAATGGTCGAATCGAGAGTCGAATATTCTTCAGCCCCGAACCGACGGCTGCACTGCGGGACGATGATTACACGTGTCGGCGCGCGCGAGGCGATTCGAGAGCACGCGATCTCGTCCAAGAATAATCCGGCACGTCCGCGATACTCTCACGCGCGACTTTTCGAATCGGGAGAAAAAGCGAGACTGCGCGCGCTTGCACGCACGAGGAAGCGCGCATGTATATATATGTGTGTACGCGGTCGAGCCTCTCGGCTTGACCTTGATTTCCTCGTTGGTTCATGCGCTCATGCACGTACGCGGCGCGTCACACGCGAGCAAGGAAGAAAGGAAGAGGGAAAGGAGCGCGATCATCCGGCGGATCGATCGCGGAGCTCGAACGACGCGCGCATTAAGTGCATCCGGCGCACCGTTTGTTCGGCGTTTTTCCGCGATCGCTTTTATAAAGGCATTAGCTGATTAAAAGGCCTTGCCCTGGCCGAGAGTGGGGGGACTAGCCGCGCACTTTCCCTTCTTTTTATGTGCATTATCGCGGATCGGGCCTGGAGAGAGGGGCCATTAGTTACGGGGAAAAAAGTTGCGCATTCGGGAGCAGCTTCCGAGGGCTGTTATACTGCCGCGCGAGCCAATGATTATTCGCTGCGTATTTCCCTGGCTAATGCACGCGCGCCGCTATTATTCGAATCGATTAGCAACGTAGCGAATAATATATGCGAATCGCGCGAGATAAATCGAAAGCGAATTGACGCGCGGAATCGTCAAATTTTGTATAATTTGAATTCGCGATCGCGAGATCGAGCTGTACAAAACCAAAGGATCGTTTCGTTCAAAAATCAACCGATACAAAATCAATCGAATCGGGTCGAACGTGCCTGTTTATATCCGCTGGAATAGCGCTTTCGAATCTAGATTCCTATGATAAAACCGCAATCGAATAACGTAGCTCCGGCAGTCGAATAAGCAGCGATCATCCGCAAAAAAAAAATTCACACAAGGGGCAACGAGCGCTTTCGCCCGGCTCGGGAATTGCAGGGGCCGCCACGAGGCTCGAATCGGGATAGCGAGAAGCGTGCGTACGCGGTAAAAGTCCCTTTCGAGCCGAGTGCTACTCGCGAGCGCGGGAATAAAAAAGGACGGGATGGATCACTCGCCGGGCTGTAAAATTCGATGCGCCAACTGAACACTTAACGGCCCCCGGCCGCCTAGTCCGGCTAATGTTTAAACGAATCGTTCATCTCGTGGGCGGCTGGTGTATGGGGCGGCTCTCCCGCGCAGGAATTGCGTGCACTCGTATACGTATAGGGGCTTTAACGGCCTGCCGCGGCTGCATTGCGCCTAAGTGTCCGGTGGGGTGCCGTTGCACGTTATATTGATTAACCGCCGGGATTACGGTAACGCCCTCGATGTATATAGGCGCGGGTGGGTTCGCTCGACGCCGCCGCCGCCGCCGCTCGGATCCTCAGGGGTGCAGGTGACACTTTATTGCGCGACTATTTACTTCGGTACTGCTTGTGTGAGGGTATAGGTGTGTGTAGGCTTGCGATTCGCACGAGCGCGCACTATTAACGAGCCTCTCGTCTTCGCTACCAGTTATATGCCGTTGCAGCTGCTACCGCATCGGTGATAATTCATGCAGATCTCGCACACGATATTCCGTCAAAACGATCATCGCGTTTGCTCGGGTGAATCGCGAAAGATTAGGGTGATTTCTATCGCGTGTACAACTCCACGTCGGATTTAGTTTGAGTTGCCTGTACTCCATGATAGCTCGTCGTTTTTCGACACTATTGAGCCTGTAAGGAAACAAGGGAGCCCTCGCATCGATATTTTGATGAGGCTCGGTCGAATGTCAGATCCGCTGGACCAACATCTTACAATCGGAAGCAAGGAAGAATTGAATGATCTCACACTCTAGAAACCATGGATGATGAATACAAAGAGTAATTTTCGAATATTCGAAAATAACCAAACTTGAAACTAAATGAAAATTCAAATCCACATTTGAATCAAATTTTATAAAACGTGGAAAAACTTCGTCATCGGAATAAGGAGGTTTTTCGCGAGGAGCATCGATGTTTTTGGGTTCAAGTGCAGAATCGATCGGTCGATGGGTGATTTGTAACGCAACGATTTTGGAATATTGACGCATTGATATAGAGATGCGTGCATATAGTACTAATTTTCTGTACACTTTTACATGCGCCTTCGCTTGTCTATTTGTTTCTGGACTAAAACGACGATCCCTGCACTCGTGTGATGGTCATCAAGCTTTGATCTACTGACGGAATCATCAAATTTGTGCACTTGTACGATATTTATATATTGATTCTTTCTGATTAAATTGTGTAAATGATTGTTCAGGACGAACACAAACTGAAATATAATCACTGAGAACGCGTGTTTTTTTTTGCGTATGACATTAACTCTTATCAATTCCTTGTAGACTACAACAGAGCTTATACCTTTTTGAAATATCTGTTGATTCTAATGCTTATCTTTAAATGGCTTGCTATAAGAGGGTAAAAAGTGACAATAATCCTGAACGGAAAATTATGAATTGCAGTACTATTGCAAAATAATAATCGCAAATAGAGAAAGAGAAAAGACGTACACTCAGACCGTTAAATTTAACTGGTCGTAAGATGGTGGAAAAGTAATTGAATGGAACTACAGTGAATTTTTCACTATCATACAAGTGAATAAAAATGTTAAGCCTATCAAATTTCATGGAACTCAAATTCACATGTATTACAGTGAAAATTCACTGTAGTTTTATGCAATGATAGTGCATTCACGATTATAAGGCGACTTTTCACATCTTTAACGGGCTCAAGTTAATTTTCACACGAGTGTTCTATCGTAATTTATTCAACCGAGCTTCTCTTCAGACAATAAATAAAGTAATGCGCGCCTTAAAGTGAAAAACCAGTGTATGAAGGTGAAGAATTACTGTATGGAGCGCTGGATGAGTGATCGAGTGCAATGGAATATTCAGGGATTATAGCTTCATGCGTGAAATGCGCGAATTTAATATAAAAATTGTTTCCATCAAAACTCATATGGAACTAGAGCAAAAATTCACTTTGATAACATGAAAAATTAGCTGCAGTTCCACTCAATCACTCATCCACCTTTACACGGTGATTTTTCACTTACATACACCCGTTTCCACTGTAAGGTTTCAAAAGAGAGACAGAGAGTAAAAGCTCCTGATTCGACGAAATCAAGTTGTGCGCTCAGTGTCGAGTGCAAAAAGAAAGTCGAATCAATTAGTGTATTTTAATTGAGTGGCCCGTGCCTCCCATATCCCGCTGATCCTCTTGGTTCGAGCTTCCGACGCATATACGGCTAACGAACCTCGGCCGGCACTGCACTCGTGACGCGACGCAACCGGACCGACGTGCTAATGCATCCACTGCGGCCCGTTGCAACGAAGAGCCGTGAGATTTTTCGCTCCTCTTCGCGCTATTCAGCTTTCGCGTCGAATCGAGTCGATGCGCAGGAGGGACATTAATTTTGGCCTAGTTCCGATTAATTCAAAGCGAGATACTCGGTTAGATTTACGTGATCACGTCTAATCATTCTCTCAGCGATTAACCGTATCGATTACGATGGATGAATCCACAGGCGCGATGTTTTCATGGTCTCTCATGCTTGGCTTGTCGAGCAGCGACCATTAGCTAATTTGATTCGGTCGAAATCAAAGAGTTCGTGTGATGTGTTACGAACGATAAGCAGTTGAAAAACTCATATAGATAAAGTGTGAAATAATGTTGTAACAGCTATCGCGGCGTTGACATAATCAAAGTAATTATACGCGCTGAATCGGTGGCAGATTTGTCATCGATCGCTCACGCTATATAATGAATGCGCAAAGTCTCGTGCGACACTGTTCAACTGGGCGTTGCGCAATATTACCCCGCTCTGCACGCCCTATACAGCTGGCGCGCGAAACTTTCTGCGAGCGCAGCAGTGTTATTGAAGCGCGAGATTAGCCAGAGGAGCCGGCAGTTGTCCCGTATATATATACACAACTTCGCTACTGGATTAAGCCGGGCGGCTCGCGCGAGTATAACGCGATTCCCCGAGAATGTCACTTTATAGAAGTCAATCGAACGCGAGCGCAAGAAGCTTATTGCCCGACGCGAGGGGTTCAACCCGCTACTCGCTCGATATAAGGCTTTTTCTTTTCCCTCGCTTCTGCTTCCCGATCGTATCGCTGATGATTCGTTCGTCGTTGATTCGCACGCGATTTGCCGAGGAAAAGAAAAGGCGCATCTCCGATAAGACGATCCTTCCCGTTCACGGCTGACGCGCGAGCAGTAGAAAGAAAAGATTCGGATTCGCCAAACGTGCGATTCGTACGTGTGTATACGTCTTCGCCAGCACGTATCTGATTGATAACATGTGCGCAAGGGAGTTTGGCAATAACGCAGCGCGTACACAACGAGGAAAATGTCGGACCGTAAAAATCTAAAGCACAATGTCAATAAATTATTGATCTTCGAGGAAAGGACAAATAATAATTCGCGCGTTTTGTTGTTGTGCTCGTTTCGCGTTTTCGCGAGGCAATCAACGTTCTTTTATGGGAGTGCGGAGAAGGCGACAGTGTGCATAATATTAGCCGAATGTTTACCTTCTCGCGGATTTTGATTATGATTAATTACGGTGTAACACGCGAAAAAGGACAGCGCGTGTTCAAGGTTGGAAACGTACTCGTGTATTACGATGTTATATATCAATCGTCGCGAGTGTTCCAACGAAATTTCCATAAGAAGTCGGAGAAATTTTTTACTTCCTAAGCAAGATAAATATCGTGATAATAACGGGCGATAAAATACCAACTGAAAAATAGACCGAATGGTGCAAATAGCGGATAACACGAGCGATATCGTGTTTCAACGGAGATTATTTGTTGTTTGTGCGAATCAATTGTGAAACTTTTTATACGAATTCGAAATGAGCGTTTTCGTTTGGAACTGTGTGGACAAACACAAACTTTTAGGATTTTATAACGTTATATACGTGTCGTAGAAAACTTGCATTGAAACTTATTCGGATTTCCGTTAATGATATTTACACACCTGGAACTTTTATTCCAGCGGAATTGATGAAAATATAAGTTTCCAGCCCTTGGTAATTATTTTTTGGCCGAATCAGCTAGAATTAACGAACGTTTAAGGCGAAACTCGGAGTTGCAGCCGCGAATCTCGTAGAGTCGTGGCAGTAAGCTCCCGTAGGATGTCGGATAAATGAAGCGTGCATAAGCCAACTTTTTACTCTGCCCACTTTTCTCAAGTTATTAACCTCTGCACTTTTTAATTGCCGTACTTTGCGACTTCTTTAACGAGGAGGCAGGTTTGACTTTTCTTCCTGGCGAAGCGGATTTGAGAATCTTGCAACCCACGCAGTGACCGAGGTTCTTCTTAATTCGTTATCTGCAATCAATTGAAAGTACGACACCAGATTATAAATTGATTCGTTTAACGATATGACCGGTCAGGGAAAATTTTTCTTGTCGTCATTATCATGGAATTAGAGATATGAAATATATCATAGTTACTTTTCTGCATGAAATGTATAATCTGTCGAAGAAACTATACAATTAAAGATGTCATTTAAATTTATTAGGTGTCAATTTAAACCTGACTTTTAATTAAATATATACATTGTTTTCTAATGCCGTTTTCATATCCGACCTGAGTTGTTTTATATACGTATAATAAGTATATACTATCGAATGTATTTCGGTGCTTACAACTCTTTTTTCAAATACATCTTAATGTGGTTAATATCAATTAGAATCTACAAAATATGAATCATTAGAGTGTGAAATATCCACCCATTCATTCTTCCACGGGCCATTTGTTTATTATTTGGAGAGTACAACTGATAATTATGTAATTCATTCACTCTATGACGATGCCTTCAACAGACGATTATCGCCGAAGAAATTTCAGATACCCACCAAAAGAGGACCCCCAAGATTTTATCGATACATACGACATTCCAAAAAAGCAACCTCGAATATATCTGCGGGATAAAAACTGCGATAAATTTATCTTGGCAATTCGCATTCCTGATCACAATAAATATATTATGGCGTATAGCAATCCTTGAGGGCCAATTTTCAGGTAGTACAGGAATTGAAATAAGCTTCATTCGCTGCGGCCTCATCAGCTGATGTTTTCATTCGCGCAAATGAATAATCGAATGAACAAATCAATAACAACGAATAAACAATAATCGCTGACAATTAGTTTTATTCATTCGATTATATATTTGCGCGGTAAATAAAAACATCAGCTGATGAGGCCAGCAAATCTAGCTGGCAAAACTTTACAAATCAACATTGAGTTTGATTATTTTATCCTGCTAACCTCAGTAATGAACATCAACAATTGAATTTGACTCAAAACCACACTAAATTAAATATCTCACCCTTAGGGCGAAAGAAAGAAAGAAAAACAATAAAAAGGAAGAAAGGCAAACGAAACTGCAGGTAATACAATTTCGCCCGAGTGAAGACACGAGCCTGGCGCGCAGCATAATACATTGTCTGGACGTTACGTACACCGGAGATTCTATATGCATTCGATCCGCGGATTGAATTGGGCCGCTCCTCTCAATTCAAACTCCCATCTTTCATTCTTGGCTGGCAACCTAAATTCCATTGCGCGCGTATAGGGGGTGGGCAAACGCAGCCCGAGAGTAAACTCTATCGGCCGGGGGCTATATTACGCGAAGGGAGCGGCCCTCGAAGCTTCGCAAATCTTCCGTAAACCAACAAGCGTACCGGACAATGAAGAATCGCGCGCGAGCCAACACACTGCAGTGTCTCGCGAAGGTCTCTCGTACACACGCCCATGTATAATATACACAGCGCACGTGGCGCGCGTTGCTCTCGCGCGATATGCTTCCGTGAGCTCGCGGCTGCACGTTTTCACGGTGTCAAGCGCGTGCATCGGCCCCATCCGCTTTTTGCCGCGCGGCGCCCGACCCTGAAATTCGATTGTCCGCGAGCTGTTATATTTTGCTTATTCGGCCGGCGCGCGCGCGTGCGACGAGTCCGCAGCCGCGCGTTTATTGCGCCTGTCCGCGCGCTCTGACGCGCGATATCGCCGCGCGCGCGTGACTTGGATCTTTTTTTTATGTCATATTCCACGCGCGCGTAACGCTAATGGCTTTTTCTCCCGTATACGCAACGAGCGAAGCGTCATGTCGGAGTATTTATATACGGTATATGGACTGTTCGGCGATATTGGAAGCTGGGGCAACGGCCGTTGATTCCGACGAGAGTCCCTCGTTGGTGCAGGTGATTTTTTCGACGTATATCGCGCGCGAAACGTATATACAATCGCAGTGATCGCATTTGTCCGTCGAGATACGCGTGATCGACTAGCGTGGAATTGGGATGGAGTCGTTCTGTCGAAAATATAATTTGAGAATCAAAAATTATTATGTCTTTCCGACTGCGAAGGACGAGGCGGCTTCTCACTTTTTATGGAGTACTGCGGGTTTGTGGATGGATAGTATTCTTAATATTTATTTATTGGGCATTGTGGACAATTTTAAATTTATTGAGAAGTGAGATTGCGAGAGAAAAATCAAGCGGGTGTTAGTTTGAACATAGCCCGGGGACAGTGAATTTTCTTCTCTCGCAATCTCACTTCTCAATAAATTTGGAATTGTCCACAAAGCCAGATAATTGTAATTTATCGTGGAAAATTGTGAATATAAACAATTGTTCATTATCAGTACTCTTTATTCTTGACAATATTAACCAAGAGCTATTTCTCAGATGAGCACAATCTGCATCAAAACACACTCAAGCTGGCGAGATAAAAACGTCGAATGCCATCAAATTTAGTACGATGGAACATCCAAAAGCAATGGGAGTACCGTTGAAATTTGGAGGGAGTACCGGATTGTAAGATACAATCTTTAGGATATAAAAAAAAACTCCATTTATCACTTATATTCACTTTTGTCCGACGAATCTTACTTCCCCTTTCTCCTCACCCTCACCCCATGTGGCCAAACGCACCTTTTTACTTAACGCCCCGGGGTGCAACGTATTTTTTTTTCGGTGAAGGAATTCGTACGATTGAAGATGAAAAACCGATATAAAATATTTAAAATAAATTAAACGATCATTTTTCTGCAAAATTCTTATATTCTACAAATTTTGTCCATTCGAATGACGAAATAAGCCATTTCTGCGAATCATCGATTACAGCGATTTTGTCCTAACACTCATGTATGGTTGGAATTATCAACATAGGATACACAGACTAATCGAGACTGTGAAAGGAGTAATTTAGGCTCACGTTAGATGAAAAGTCGTGAAAATGCATTTGCAACAGAGCAACTGTCTTTATACGGAGATTTTTTTGCCAACGCTCACGTGTATCACATTTTCGGGTACGCTCGAACAGCCGCCTCGATTTACAATATCGCAAAATTGCAAAATAACGTGAGCGCAGAATACAGGGGTGGATTGAGTTTCGTTGATTTTTGCAACGAATAATTCGTCCCCAGCTATTTCACACAGCAATTATCGCTTCCAGCCAACAATACATGTTTATAATCTATATACAGCGTCAATCAGGCTCACAAGGTCGCGTAATCAATATCAATCGTATTGGTGTCGAGAAAAATCAAGTGGTGCTCCTCGCGATACGCGACATGTCAAGACCACAGTCAAAACTAAACAATCCATGGCACTGCGGTGCATTCGTCGAGAAAAAGATTACACGCCGCTCGACTTGCTGGCGCAGCTACAGCCGCGGCCTCGATATCGAGATACAGATAATTTGATAACAACCAGGCTCTAATCCCCGCCTGTCTCCCCGTAGGTATAGCTCAACGTGGATTTTCGCTGGACTACCCCCTTCCCGACTAGACTACGTCGTTTGTGGACTCACCCAAAGCGTCTAATACTCGCTTTACTTGTAAATTTCAACTCCGAGTGTATTGACGTAAGTGAAGAATGTACAAATGCCAGCTTGCGTGTATGTGTGAATGAGTATGCAAAGATATATATTCAAAGGGTAGTTTATTATCTAACGTAAGAGGAAAAATTCATTACCGAACCAATAACTGATAAATGTTTTTATCCAGAACTGTTGATATAGTTCTTGTTGTGAATAAATAGTTTCTATTTTGAGTTCTTGATAAATTTATTTATCAAACACGAATATAATTGTGGGTTTCGTGCGTAGTGGTCGATTTTTCATTCATGATTTCTACTCCGAGTTATTGTTTCATCCTCATAGGAATCCTCGGCAATAAACGTCCCGCGCGCTCGTGTCTCATTGATGTCACACGAGTGCGCCAGTTGCGAGGAGCATAAAATATTATTATTATTATCGAGCGGAACCTCGCAATGGTCGTATAATCATAAAATAATTGGAGATACTTAAGTTTAAAGCTTCCGTAATAGTTTAGCTGGTTTGCGATTGCTGTTTCCACTGATGGGTTCTTTTATTTTACCTTACGTCAAGAACAGCCGATAACTCGAACTATTTTTCACTCGGCATATGTGAACGAGATTATTATCGAGAGATTACAACATTTTTCCGAAAACATCGTCAGACTTCGACATGGCGCAGTTGTGGCGTTTTTTTCATGGAATCTATAATATTTTTTTTCAACTCGGTATAAAGAAAACATGGAGAATAAACCCCACTGATTTCCAAGCTTCTGTGGAAATATATTGTGAATCACAGCCACAAACGCTGATCGGTTGATTTGGGTGAATTCAACATTTTTGAAGTAAACATCGAATAACCTTTATTTGCGGAGTCAAAGTTCAAGAAAATTCCAAGTACATTCGAGTGTCGTGCGCTGGTTGAAAGGTCGTAAAAAAATGAATCTCACAAGTTGATCAATGACGGGATTCTTAAACGAAGATATCCAAAAGCTTCCACCTAATTAGAATTTGCTATATCAGAGTACTCGCCCATAATATCGAAAGACTAGAGTGTTCTCGAAATACACACCAGACACATCCACGAGGACAAACGAATTCACGAATTCACGTACACCTATATCTAGCGGATGGCCCGGGGTGAAATTTTCCACTCGCGACAAGTGTCGAACACGGCGGCGTGTGAGCAGGAAACTTTTTGCGTCGGGCCAAAAAAAAAAAAATAAAGGAAAGAAAGAAAGAAAGAAACGGTCGATAAGCCGCGACAAGATCGCTCCGGGGATCCAGCTAGCCAAACATTAGCGAGTTTGGGCTGCCGCTCGACCCCCGAGTCTCGTCGAAATCGTCCGCGGCGTATACAATACGCGATACGAAAGTCGCGACGAGGGCGGCTTTATCGATTGCCCTTCCCCGGGTGGGATTTTGTGCATCGGCCGACCGGTGTAATCACAGGTCGCGACGAGGGTTGCCGAGTATATAACGGGCCGCTTCATTGTCTCTCTTTGCGCGGACGATTGTCCCGCGGTCGGGATCGGTGGATTTTCGGTGTGTGTGTGTGTGGGTGGGTGCATCCGCGCCCAACTGCTCGCTGGCTACCCTTTTTATCCCCCCGCGGCGACCATTGGCCAGTTCTCTCTCTCATTTTATCCGGCCCGCAGTTCCGAGGAAATTTTCAACCCTCTCGTTATTTGCTCGCGGCCGAACGGGGCGCGCAGTGCGCGTCTGTGTAGGGACATGGGATGAATCGACGTGTAAAACTCCTCTGCCACGCGATTGATTCGTCTCGCATGCTAATTAAACTCTTGCCAGGCGCCCCTTCCTCCTGATACGCCCGATTGTCTCCGCGATGATTTGTCGACTCGTCCGCGGAGTTTTGTTGGCTTTGGGCAAACGTTGATCCAGGTGTGCGGCGGCGCTCGCGACGCATATGAAAGAGTCGTACGCCGCGCTTAATCATTAAGAATGTGCCATGGTTGTATACTACCGGAATTCCATCGATCGTACCGTATTAGGAATTTTTAAATTATCCTACATGTTTGTGATTTTTTAAGCGGTGAACGCTCGGCCAAATTCCAAACTGACGCACACGTTTAATTAGTGTGCTTTGACACTTTGAACATTTATATTGGTGATGCCATCGAGTATATAACATTATTTTCGAGAAGTGAGTAGACTGAACTATGATTCACGATCGAATCTATTGACAGAGTCTCTACACCAGCGTATCTGCTTCGTTTTTCTGGAGAGTCATAGATACTACGATTGATATTGGGAATTTGAACTGCAGAAATCAAAAGCAATCCATGCAGGTTGCAATTTTTTTACGTAGGTAGCGGCAGATGCTACTCAAACACGATTATATTTTTATTCGTTTCTAGTGGATCCGCGTTTCGATCGAAACCGTTTTATCCGCCAAGATGTTTTTCTATCGTAACTGGATAACGGTGGAATTGATTTTTCATAGTTGCGAGAACATCCAAGAGGCGAACATTTCGGTACGTCAGCATCTTTCGGTTCGCAACAGATTTTTTTCATGTTGCAGTTCCTCGTACAATCTTGCTTTTTTTCGTATGTCGAGAAATGTCAACTTTCTTCAGTGAAATATCTCTATTCGTGATAGCGTATCGTCTGACCCGAAACAAAAGAAATCCAACACGCGCACGCGACAAAGTTTCAAATCGTCGAAGAAAATCGACGCCAAGTGAACGATTCGATCTTCCGAACGAATGCGATCGAAAAAAATTCCAAAAGTATGTATGCACGTGCTTGATGAAGAGTAAAGCACGTGCTTCGGTAATTGATGTTCATCGATGTTACGCTCGCAATTACAAAGTGGAGCGAGAAACTTTTATCGCGTACTTACACGATGTTATAGTCGGGCGTGAATTTATATATACGTTCACGCGTACGTACACACGCTGGAAAGATCCAGTGTTATTCCCAAAATGGGTTTTTTTTTCGCATTCGTAATGAATCTCTTATCTCTATTTTAATTTTGTAAATATTTAACTCCTCCGGAATGAAGTTTATTTCCACTGTGTGGTTAACAACGGAAAACTTCGGTGGGATTTCTCTGTAAAAACTAGTTATCCACAATACAATTTTATTATCTGCGATGTCGTTTACACACTTGTACAGGAGGGTATAAGGCATCAACTCGAGAATCGTTATCGAATATTTTTACATTTCAATATCCGCAATGAGTCTATACCTTGTGCAATTACTCGTCAAACGGCCAGTGTCGTCAATTACATAATGGACGACCACTCGGGATTCTTACGGAGAAAAATGAGACTATCGCGGTTGTAATTGATGAATATTGGTTCTTGAGTGATCGCTCGGCTCGTGTATTAGTAACGAAATTGCACCGTAAACAAAATTCGAGTTAATCTCGGGCAGGCGTGCGCGCAGGTACATAAATAGCCTTTTGGATTCTTCCTCAAACTCGACAAGCCCTTGATCCTGACCGTCGAGTGCTAGCGATAACGGATAATAACACGGCATTAGCACACGGCTCGCTGCAATTAATTCGAGCGTGCGCGGCTATAAAGTGTCTGCCGCAATCGAGCGCGAGCTTGCAACGACGCGCGTAACTGTGTGAGCCAGCACACGCGCGCGCGCGCAAGGATCGGCGATCTCTTTCCCGCGGCGGCGGTGGCGGCCGACCCTGGGATGGCCGAAAAAATAATGCGGGAAGCCGGCGCGGCGGCCAACTTCCGTGTCTTTAAATCCGCGCCGTCGCGCACGTCGAATGGAAATTACACTTCAACGCGCGCCTGTCCGTCCCATACGAGTTTGACATATTTTAATAACGCAATAGCTCATTGTTATATTTGTCAGCCGCTGCGCGCGTTTGTCATTGCTACAGCGTATATCGTCGGAAGTTGGCTCCTTTAGCTGATGCTGTTCGAGTTGTTTAGTTATGCTTTAGTTTTTTCTTCTTTTGATCGACTAAAAGTTTGACACGAATATTGGAAAAACTAATTTATGGTGCAGAAAAGAAAATAACAAGTCGTGCGGATTATTATTTCATTATTGCTTCGAACTTTCGACTTGGAAATTTGTTCGGAAAAGAGCCTGTATCGATATATAAAATATGTAGCTGCACTGACGATAATTAAATATTCGAGAGTACGTTGAAAAACAAGAGGATATTCCGGGAAAAAAACGAAGACAGAAGACGATGAGTTATAGTATAACATACGTTGAATGGAATTTTTCCTTTTTTCGGGGAATAGAAGCGCATGTTATCGGATTTTAGATTTGATCAGCTTTCGTACAAGTTTCTTTTCGCGTTGAAAGATTTTATATTCGAGATAATTGAGTCTCGAACGCGCGCGACGTCGAAAGTTAAAGGGACTTTCGGATATTGAAATCCGAGATAGGTGCACTAGCTGAAAATCAATTGTAGCTATATCAAATTCAATAAGGATTTAAGTGTCTGGCCAAACTTGGAATTTTTCTACTTACGCGATGGACATCGAGTCATAAGTTCACGGGAGGAGTATAAAATAATGCTACGTCAGAACTGAATCAACCGGAGGTTTACTCACGAAATCATAATTCTAAATAGTTTATGAGATTTGAATTGTACCACGTGCAGCTGTCTCAAGCTTTTATCTTTAGAATCTTGATATATTTGGCGATCAACGTACGTGGTACCGAGAATCCGAAGCGAGAACCTCGCGATCGCTCCAATTTCCTTCCCGAAATTGACGTATATCAAAAAGGATCTCTTTTTTTTTCTACTTTTTGGAAAAACACACAAGATATTTTCCTTGATTGTAATCTCAATAATCACCGTACCCACCGCAATCATTTTCCCGTTGCGTTTAAGTAATTATTGAATTTGCACGGCGAGTCACGCTTGATACATTTTTTCTCTGTCAAACCTGTGTGTACGTGTGTGGCGGTAGGAGGAGGGGGGTGGGGCAAGGCAGCGTCATACATGCATGCACCTATTGCGCGGCCGAACAAGATGCATATGTACGTGGGAAGGGAGCGCGTGCGTTTAAATGGCCCGAGGGTATAAAATCTTCTATGCTAACGAGCCCGCGCGCCCCCCGGCAATCGCATGTCAAAGCCCACGGACATGTGACATGCCAAAGTCTCGTGCGGGGCATGCGACGATAATGATTACGCCTGCGCGCGCAAGAGACCAGAGTGGGAAGAAATAAGTTCCGGCCTGCGATCGTGAATCGTCACGAGAACGATCGGTGAAATTTACCTGTTCGGTCCTTCGTGACGCGCGGGGAGATTTTCGAGCCGAGAAACAATAAACGAAGAAGAAGGCAAAGCAAACACGACGGGAATGCTTTTATTTGTATAGAAAAGCTTGATAAAGTGTAGAAAACAAGTACTCTCGCGACTGCGATGTAAAATCCTCCCGAGTTTTTTGATATTAGGTGGATTTTTATTTTGCGCGTGGATACCTGACATTCCTCTAGAGAGATTACTGCATTTTAGAAATACCGAGTGATTATTGCACGCTGTTTGTTGCGCTTATATCATAAAAGCATTTTTGTCAGAGGCGTTTTTTGATTGAGAAGACTGAACCAAGAGTTATTTGGTCACGATTGATTTCAACGTGGAATTCATGAATGATGAAATTTCTTACGCTTCTTACTTGCAAGGTTATTTAGACGTGTAACGTGGAATTTGTTGCATTGCCCCGGGGATAAAAAGTCCAAAATTTTATATGATTTTTGATTACTCGAGGATCATCTCAGACGCAAGATCGACAAACAGACAGAAAGTAACATAGACACTATGAGAGAGTTAAATTGAAACGTACATAAAAAGAGATGGGCATCTCTAGAATTATAAGTAAGAATCGAAGTTTACCATATGTTATTCAATTTGAATTCGGTTGGCTGCTCGAGTGAAAATGAGTCTCGGGGGAAGAAACTGTATCAAGGTATGTGAGGAACGCTCCTTCTTTTTTTTGCACCGTTTGATTCGTTAGACAAGACAAATAAAAACTCGTCTTAATTGGATAATTCGTGCGTTAATAAGAAAATACACACAGGGTAATTGCAGGCTATTCAACTTTCGTTGCACATGCAAAGTTAATTATATTCCGTATAGGAAAAATCAAACGCGCGCACGGAACAATTAACTCGCGCGTGCAGCAACCATCATAGCGCAGCGCGGACTTGAAGTTTTAATAGAGAGAAACTTTTTACCGAACAGCCGGTTTGATTTTTTTTTCTTCCATGGATAAATTTTTGCTGCATACAATCGAGATCGGTCTTCCGACTTGCAATTACTCCGGAGGAGCCGACTAAGATGAAACGCATCGCTCATGTGTGCTCTCGCGCTAACTCGATGTAGCTGTTCGGGATATTTTTGTACACCGAGTTACCGTGATAACAATAATTCCGCGTCGATACAACGAGTTCGTCGCCTAGGCTATATAGGTAACAGCTAGCTACTTTTGTATATCTCGTACCATCGATCCAAGAACTATGTTGATGATCACGAGAGTTCGTTGCCTGGACTCGGGAGTTTAGCGAGATAAGCCAGTCGCGAAAAATGTCGCTGAACCGCAAGAGTCCGATCAATAGCGTACGAAGCTGTTGCACTAAGAGAGAGGAAAAAAAGCATCTTGTTTATCTACAAGTGTTTTGTAACGAGGAATCGTTAGCAATACAGGCTGTCCGCCGAACCGAGCTTACATGCGCCCATTATCAAATGACGCATATGCTCCTTCGTAGCGTTTCGCCAAAGTGACGCACTTCTCTCGCTCGTATACAAGAGCGACTTGATTATTTCTTTTTTTCCCCTCCCCGAGCTCAGTTGTACATGTACACATACACACACGCGCGAGAGTTGTTCCCTCGCTAGCGACGACAATGGGACAAAAATATTTGTGTACGTCTAAGCGAGTCCAAAGTCCGCAATGCAAACGAGCTGGCGGCGCCGCAATGTGTTTCTCCCTACCGTCACGCGCATCCCTACCCCCGCAAATAAATTTGTTTTCTTCTGCTCTCGAGCGTATATATAGTGGGGAAATTCGTGAATCGTCGCACAGATTGTAAATGTTTTTCATACTACTCGTTATACTACTTCGATGATACAATTGAACCGAATCGTGTATTTTGACGTATGCCCAATGAGCTTGCAAACAAAACAATAAGTTCCTCGCGTGAGATAATACGAGACACCGAACTGTTCCAACTCGAATCCCTCAGAGAGCGATTGCCTCGTGTAAATATTTATATCCGACTCAAGTTTGGCTCTAGGCTGGGGAGGTTGTCTGACAGAAGTCTCGTCAAAGTCCCCCGTTATGTTATGCCTACTACGTTAGACTTGCGATTTTCGCCAGACTTGGGATTTCTCTTGAATAAATCTGGCGAATAAAGCCACGGGCTCGAGGACTTGTATGTGACAAAAAGAAGAAGTATATTCATTGTCAAATTCAAAAATATGTCTACAGGTGAGTTCTAATTATTCCAAGGTAAGTATAGTCAACGTGTGCGTGAATTTTGAAGATTTTGGAATACCGGTCAGGATCATATGAATTTCAAGTAGAAAACCACTCGCGGAACCTAATTCGAGTGTCCCGGGAGTTTTAACCTTACCAAAAGCAACTTTCGAATGGCTAAACGTGAAATTTGCATATAAGCTTGGAACTCGAGGGTTTCCGCGACATTCTGACCTACTTTTTCAATGGATTATGAACCCGCGCTAATAAAATCAAAATATCTCGTGATCCAGAAATTTTTCTTTGTATCTCACAATAAATATTTTTCCTAGACTAGTTCCCACAAGGCGGAAGACTTTGGGTTCAACTTTTCCAAGTCCGGCGTAAATGAATCCAGACTCGAATAATACTTTGTCAATTTTTAACATGATTTCGAATAATATGCCTTTCGTCATCACGAACAATCAACCTCGACATCTCGCCATTCGAGTTGTATAAAGCAGTTCATTATTAAAAATTAAAAAAAGACACGATCACCACCGTGGGAAACGACCAACGAATTTTGAGCTCGAGGACCTCGCGCGCATTTAGACACGAACGAAAGCGATTAAAAATTAAATAACCGGGAGCCCGCGGAAAGGACAACAACGTACATCAGTTGGCTTTGGTAAACGTTCCGAACACACACACACACACTCCCGACATAAAACTCTCGTGGGATCTTCTTCCTCACAGCGGCGCGTGTACAATTGCGGCCCGTCGCGCGAGACACATGTCCCCTCTCTCTCTCTCTCTCTCTCGGCGAAATATTGTTCTTCCGCGTCTTCGATTCGCCCGCGGAGGCGGGCACGGCGAAGAAAAAAAAAATTTGGACGAAAGATTCGAGGGAGGAAGTTGGGAGGACGAGGAGACGAGCCGTGCGTTAATATTAGCATGCGCGTACGCATACGCAATATACATTTGGCGGGACGCGGCGGGTGCGTGCGTATTATATAATATTTTCGAGGCACGTTCCTCCCTACACACGCGCGACTTACGCGTATATGTATATATGTGTGATACAAACGGGGTGAATCTCTCAGAGCGATGGGGAGGGGGAGGCTTTACGCGCCATATTTTCGGATGTATATACGAGCCGCATCAGCTCGCGTCCGTGGTATCTTTTTAACATTAGACCCTGTCTATGCGCGCGGGCGCGACGGATATAACGCAATATCGAGAGAAATGTCTCGCGTGTCGCGTATAACATGGCTTCCCTGTTGGATCCGTCGGGGCTCGTTGCCGCCCACGGTATGTATATACATAGCCAGCTGGAATTCCGAGAGAAGATTGATGCGCGCCATGTTTGCCCTGCTGATTAAATACTGACGGGGAGCAATGATTACAAAGTGCGTCGTGCATTTTTTATGCTGTTTAGGCTATAGCGCGTCCGTCTATGATGTGTATCGCCGCTTCTCCCCGACGAGTTGGATGTCGGTGAAGAACATGCGTTTGGTGGAATCTCGGTACATGAGCTGCTCGCTGAGTACTGTCTTTCCAGTTTCGCGTTTGAGTTTGTTTAAATGGCATACAGTTTTGAGAATACTCCTTTTTTCAAAGACGGATTTATCGGAACGACGATTTCGTAGAAAATGTTGACTCCATTGTCAATTTTGTGACGCGTTTCAGCGGCAGCCTTTACCGCGGCCACATCAGGCACTTTTTAAATTTACGAAGTTTACATTATATAATATCAGGATGTGCCCTGTGAGAGTGGAAACTCTGGTTCCCACTTCTTAAGTGGAAACAAGAGTTTCCACTTTCTAATATTATAATGTATGCGAGCGTGGATTTGAAAACTGCTTGAATTTGAGGAAAATATACGGAGTCGGCGCTTTATTTCATCTAGATATTCTACGAAATAAATGGACTCTCGATGATCGACTTCAAACGGGGTTCCCGAGCGATGATTTTCTGCTAATTTTATCTGAAAATCGATCATTGACTAACAGTACAATATCAATATCAATATCCATTGTACCGCGGGCGCGACGATAGAACATTCGAGTCTATAGGTCATAACCATGTATAGTATGCAAATCCAACTTGCTATTACGGGTTAATGTCGAGCTTGATAAATCAACTTACATTTCGTGTAACATCAAAAAAAAATTTGGCAAATTAATACGGTCAGAATTAACATGAAGCGTGCATTAATGACTTGACTAGAAATAAACTCACAATGCTACGACTAAATTATTACAACGTTAACTCGCCCGTACGGGTTTTCATAGCCAATAAATAAAATCTGGGAAAGAACAAACTGGTGGGAAGATAATTTTGAAAAGAAAATCCCCGGAAAGCATGAAATTCAACTTGAATTATCCGCTCATGATAAATTAATGGAGCCGGTAAGTCACTGCTAATGGAATATGAGGTTAACGAAAAGAAATCGTGAAAAAAATAATTAATCTCAAAGACGGGTTTATTCAACTGAACAACAAGGATCAAAATGATTTTCCGAATGCAGACTGTATTTTAGTATATGTGTATACGCAATTTTAAAGAATTTATTGTTTAGATTATTATGACATACTGCCCATTCTAAGAGCTTTTCCAATTTAATTAGCATAATGAGAAAAGTTCAAGAAACCGAACGTAAAATTTTCAACAGACATGATTAATTGAATGAAGGCGTTTGATGATAAACAGAGATTAATAGTAAGTAACATTTCTAGTTCCAACAATTTTTAATTTGTTTAATTTCAACAACAACGAATTACCAGCTAGAAATTAATTATTCCAAGTTCTAGATCTGAAGTTTTGTGCAAAATTTCAAATGTACTTGATATGTTTCAATGTAGAAACATCCCAGATTCAAGAAAATTACGTTCACGAGCACTGCTCGCTCGTCATTTTGCAAAATAAAATTGTACTCGTATAGTTGTGAGAGAAACTACTTTACCCGCAGTCGAATCTGATGCAGGTTGACAATGAGTCCGCCGGAGGTCGGCATCTGTACGATAGATAAGCGCGGCGCGGAAGTCGGAAAGTCAATATTTTAGTATTAAAGAGGAAACGAGAGTCGGAGTTTTAATTCTCACTCGAAATAACCGGGTGTTGCGAAATAACGCGTCAATGGACGCGGCGCTACCGCGTGTGTGGCGCTATCAAGAGATCATTGACTGCACTGAACGAGCACGCGGATGAAATTTCAATGTCCTATCTGGCAGCGATTATCTCGACGAGCGCAGAGATTCCAGGGCGCCACGGTATATATCGAGGATTAAATTCGTGCTCGTAATTTCGAGAGCGCGCAAATATGCAAGATATTCGATATCAAAATACAGGACAGGCGCATTTTTGCATAGTCCGATCAGTTAATCTCGCACAAACCAAGTGCTTTCGCGCGAATACATCGAACGATTGTGATTCTCGTATTAAATTCGAGGAGGCATCGTCGTGATATAATCGATTTCAGCGCGAACGACAGCGTCAATGAGAATACGTTACGAATAGCTCGAGTTCAATTCATCTTTGAGACTCTCATAAGACTTTTCTGGAAACAGCCTGGGTATGAGACGAGTTTATTCGGCTTGAAAGTTCCGGTTTGTCGAGAGAAAGATGGTTTGTTTCTCTTATCAGGTTCGTTTATTGTTTGAAAAATCGAGGTACACTCGTAGAGGTTGATATGTTGAAGCCTGTGTCGCGGCGGTCACTGTAGGTCGTCCGGGGGCATATATTTCTCCTCGGATTAATTATACTTAATCGATGATTGGAGGAGACGACGGAGTGAAGGAGAGATTGCGTACTCCTCCGTAGCGGGTAAGCCGGTGAGTATAATCTTGGCGAGACGCTCTGAAATTTTGTTAATAATCGTCTGTCGAATTTGTTCGATAATTTCAGCTTTAATTTTGATTTGATCACTTGATTATTGGTTTTTCAATTGTTTGAAGATTAAGTAAATCACCGCAATCCGGATGAACGTTCTTGAAAACAGTAATGGAGAGGTTTATTCGAAAAAAAGGTTTGTTCGTATACTCGGCTACATACGATTTGGATCGATGAAGACACTTGCTGAATTATTAGATGTAACTTTCTCTGATTGAACTGTTTTGAATTATTAAACATTGTTGAATTGTTGTGCTCTGAACCAGAATCCTTATGATATGTGAACGTTTTTTTCATGGAGAACTAATCGATGCCTTCTACGAAGAAAAGCACTTTCTCGGGGGTGAAAGAAATCACATTTCAAATCTCTGGTTAGAGAAAAGCACATGTCAAATCTTAAGGGGAAGGAAATCGCATTTCTTTTGGAGCAAAGAAAAGCACATCTTCTATTTTTTCCGACGAGAAAATGTACTTTTCGTGAAAAATCGTAGTTCTGTAATGTTCAAATATTCATCATGTCATTGAAGGGGTCGAGCATTTGAATACTAATATGCAAAGGGTCTTTTCTATCCAAAATTATTCGAATTTCTATATATTCCAAGGTAGACAAACGTCTATTTTTTGTTTTTGTTCCTATGAAATATTCAAATTTCACGGTACACGTGTGCATGAACATCGACCAACACATTCGGATTCTACGACAAAAAATACACATATTCGATTTTCCGGGCAAAACTTGCAGCGCAAGTTCATTATATATTTTTCCGGTCGATTCGCTTCTCTTCGTTTATGACGTGTAGCAAATTTTCCCAATATCCGAGCCGGGATCACGCATTACACATTTTGACCAAAGCTATATCCACAGCGGCCGTCGTGCATAGACTCCTCTCGCGAAGAAAAAACCCAACATCGAAAGCAGACGCTCGACGGCGTGGGAGTCGGAGAGAGGCGAGCTCGGCCGAAGCGGACGAGAGGAGGAAACAAGAGGAAAGCTCACTGCCGGCTCACGACTATATACCTGCTTATGCGCCGAGGTGCGATAAGCAAGTTTTGCCGAACGAGCTCGCGCACTTCTCATCCATAATCTCGTCGATGATGGTTGGGCGGCCAACAAAGAAGTCTAATAACGAAACGAGCCTCCCTCTCTCCTTTCTTTCCCCGAGTTCGCCGCCTCTACGCGAAATCACCCCTCTCTCTTGGCGTGTATCCGGACTTTTCCCTCTAAACTTTTGAAGTAACGGCCCGCGTGTCTACGTATACACACACACAGCAGAGCTCGCGCCATCTTCTGCTATGTACGTAGCCCCGATGGCTGCACTCGAGTGCAATCTCGCGGAGGGCAGCGTGAAAAATGCTAATAAGCGGGGGCCCCGTCGCCAGCTGCGCGCATCAAGTGCCGCGCTGCAGCCTCGAATGGACTGCTGCTCTGTCTCTTCTCCCAACCCCTTTCTCACTCGAGCTATCTCGAATATTCCAGTTCAGTTGCACCCGCTCTCTATCTCTCTCGCTCGCGCTCGCGCTTATTTATCTCCAAGGCGCGGGCAACGGCGGTGCAGCCGCTTGTTCTTACATTATATGCCATTACACGCGGCCCGACAGCAGCTTTTTATACGAGACGGCGCGTCTGGCCGCGATAAATTCCTCCCCCTATTTTTCCCTCCTTACGTCGTCGCGCCAACTCGCTATACCCCCAAATAGACAGGGACGATAAATACCCGCGAGCGTATTAACGCACTGCCAAATCGGCTTAATGTGCCGCGCGAGATCCGATCGCTTCCTCCCCCGCCTACGTGCATACATGATTTTTTTTTGTTCTTACGAGATATCGTCGGCATGGTCATACGCCGCGGAGATGGGAACACTCTTGTTGCTCGAGAGAAACACGCATGACAATGTTAGGGGGCGGAGGGAAAGACGTATTTTGACTTTTCCTATGTGCGAGCAACGTCGGTATATGCGCCTCTCCCCCATATCTCTCTATACATGTATATATATGAGCGCTTCGTCCTTGACAATTCAATTTTACGGCTCGGCTACTCCCGACGCAACGCAAGGGACGGATTGGATTCGAGCCTCGGAATACACGCGTGTACCGCGGGCAAGACGGCAAAGAGCCGCGGTAATCACCGTCGCTCGGGACGTTATCGCGGCGCTCATATCTCGACGAACCGTATACACGCGCATACGTATATATATACGCGAAGCTTCGGCGCGGAGCGAGTGACAAAAGGGGGGCGAGAGGAGATTAGGCGGAAGAGAAGCTCCGCTGCAGCGCCGAAAGCTTCGACAATGCCGAGCGACCGGCGTCGATACCCCAACCAGCCGAGAATTTCGCGCAGTGTTGTGTGTCGCTTTGGGCTTCGTTTTTTTTCCACGCGCGCTTCGGACAATTAATCTCTCCTCGGCCGTCTCTGACGCGCGCGTCTCTCTTTGAAAAGCGTCGCCGGTCGGGGGGGGGGGGGCGAGGCCGCCAGTATGGTCGGGCGGAGGGTTGGCCCGCCGCGGCGGCAACGGTCCCTCGGGCATCAATTACCGATGGCGCGTCGCGCCCTGTGTGCCCGCGGATCGCAATTAAAGCGCGCGATTTAACGAGCCGTGTCTCCTCCGCCATAGGCTCGCGACCCGTCGATATTGTGTGCTTGTGTGTGGCTGTGTGTGTGTGTGTGTATGGTTTGGTGGGTACCAAAAAGTGACGAGGATTCGTTGGAGACGCGTTACATGAGCTTCAAACAGTGCTCTGTCTCTGTACGTGACATAGATTACGAAAATGAAAGGTTCCCCCTTCACTGGAATAAGAATATAGCCGATGTACATCGCGATACCTGAATCAATTATATACAGCAACAGTCGAGTCTATCCTCGGCTGTCAATGTCCAAATGACATATGCCTACACGAATGGAACTTTATGTTAATGATTAAAGTGCACTTCCTTCAAAGATCAAAGTTAGCCGTAAACGTGTCACGACAAGTGACACGGCCTCATTTTTGACAGATGTCGCATCGGATTTAATCCGGTGTAGCTTATTAACTTTTTAAGATCTTGCATCGACAAGATCGACAACGTTTACGTGTACAGTCTCAGCCGAAGCTGACATGACAATCAATTGAGATTGGCAATAAAGCGAAGCAAATTGAACGACGTTAATTTGATTTGATATTGTCAGAGTATACCCAAATAAATCACTTCCGGTCTTAGTTTACAATCGATACCGAATAATAGATCGACAGTCATAGGCGAAGAATGATTTTCAGCTGTTATGCACGTCATTGTCTGATACTGCGCATCAGAGGTGAATTATGCCTAATTATTACTCTATCGAAAGATGAGGAAACCATAGGCGTATATTCAATATAACTTGCGAGTATTAAATTGAAGATTTGTATATCAAAGTCATGGAATATGAAGTAAAAATGAAGTAACAGCTATTTCATCAATTTTATATCCATTTAAATTTTTCTCTCAGTGTTAGAGAAAGTGAAAATCGTCCACATTGGCTTTATACAAGCTGGCACCTCACACGATTACTTTTTCCTTGCAATATCGCGTTTGATCCACCCCAAAGACAAATTCACGTTCGACAGCTCGCGCTGAGAAATATCGCTCATTATAAACGGGCAGCAGCAGAATCGGCGTACGCTTGCTCGAAGAAAAGATACAGGGAACGCCGCAATATATATACTCGAGCGAGGGTGAATCCAGCCTACGGGGCGAAACTTCCACTTGGACGTGTAGGTCTGTATCATACATTCGAGCGACGCTATACACGTCACGTCGCATCGCATATACACGCAGCCTCGTAAGCGGCGGCGATAGATGACGCGTGGAGGAAGTCTCGCGCGGATGTAGACGCGAGTAGGGCAGGTGCAGTGTCACGAGCGGGGAGATCGCTTTGTAATTAAAACTTTACGAGGGAGGTATATACGCGCGAGGTGTTAATTGTCACGGTTATACACACGCGGCCGCGTTATAACGCGCCCCCCCCCCCCGGCGTCAGTGCGACGCCGCCCAGTGACACTATAGTCGATGATCGAAATGTTACGTGTCGAGGATAATTTCATACGACTATGTGTACGTGTGTGTGTGAACGTCAGTGAGGGCTGAATAAAATACTCGGTAGATACACGTATACGCGTATCCGCGATAGCGGCTGAATCGTGTATCTCACGTGGCTGTTGATTCGCGTGAACTGTTCGTTTATACTGTGATTGGCGCGCGATTGGCCTATGTATATCCGATTGAATTCGAGCGCGTTGATCGCTATTAGCCACATACTCCCAATTGTGTATATACACCGCGCGCACTCCTTCCCAGGAGATACGTATAATCATGAATCGTTTATTTCCGATTCACCGGAGGTCAGCCAGTCGGAAGATGGATTTGTCGTGGCTGCAGTCATTGTTTTTCAATTGGATTCGCGTGAAAAATCAACGAAGTATCGGCGTCGCGAACTGCAACCAACTCGAGAATCCCGAGTGTATACGTTATGTGTGCATACGTCGTTATAACGACGCGAGATGTTCCAAGCTCGGCAGTAAGAGTATACGTGCGCGTTAATAACAACGGCGGCTCGATTGGTTGCTGTGCATAGCCGAGGGTTAATCGAGCCTACACAACACCAGTTCTCATTACACACCGGTACAGTTATCGCCGCGTCGGCCGTTACCCCCCAGTCCCCCGACCGCCATTCGATCCTCACCGACTTTCATTTTCTTATGTCCCTGTGCTTGCGACTGCGCGGCTCGTGTGTAACTCGGTGCGCGAGTCGGGTTATGGACGTACAAGCGACAACGTCGGACGTCACATCGAGGGTTTCTCATATCGAAAAGGGCAATCGTTCAAGCCGCCACCCGCTTCTTCTGCCCCTCTGCGCGAATTTCACTCGCGCGAGCTATGTCAAAGTACCGAGTCTGCGCGGCTGCAATTATTCCCGCTTTCACGCTCGATATTTCTTGAGCCGCACGCGGCCGTCGGGCTGGGCGGAGAGTTACGGGCGCCGTTAGCCGCGGATCGTCTGCCGCACGCCGCTGAATCAACATCTCCGGCCCTCCTCAGCGGCGGCGGCGCCCCGGCCGCTTTGTACAAGTTGAGCGGCGAGCCGTCTCGGAATGGGTACCGTTTGTTCCCCGCCGCCGCACCTATCTCTCTCTCCCCCCGTGACCCACCCACGCCTGTGTCGATCTATGCACTCGTTTTCCCCATATTTTGTAAGCCCGCGCTCGATCGGTCGATCCGTGCCGCGGCGCGTACGTTATTGTCTGTCGACGGATCCGTTCCACGTGATTAAGGGGTGCAGCTTGGAGCGCGTCGGAGAACGGGGAGAATTTTCCGAAAATGAAAACGGAAATTTGTGTATGGGACGTAGGTTAGGCCCATGGCAGATTGCTGCGTTTGATGCATTATTTTATAATGAAGAGCGTGCCAAAGCGAGGCTAAAGCTCGGGGTACACTCTTTTGAATCTTTACGTTGAATATTTACTGTATTAAAAGTGTTTACCTGAAAGTGGGTGGATGAATTTTTACAGTAAAGATTACAGTAAAGATTTTGATTTAATAGTCACACGTCTTCCTTGAGGTTTATTAGTTTAACAGGAATGAATATATTACACGTTTTGGTATACTTGTATCACTTTAACATTCCGCTCGACCTACCGTAAAGTAACGGTTAAATGAAATTATCAAATTTTATGAAACCCGAGTGAATATTCTCTGGCGTTGCAGAGACTATTTCGCGGTGATTCTCTCAAAAATTCACCCGCTCGTTCACAGTGAAATATTTCACTTTCATATACAATGAATTTTCATCGTAAAGGTTTGTGATAGTACTACGTATCTTATAGTGGTTGTTTCAAATTATTAGAATTTCATTTTACTGTTACGAACAGTATAGTGTATAAATGACAGATAAACCAAAAATAGCCCGATTAAAACAGTCAATTGAATAAACGAATCGTCACCGTCGCCGATTTGACTTTTCCATAATCCGTAGCCGCGGATATTAGCACAGTGGAAAAAAGCCAGGGCTGCATCTCATCGCTTCACCGATCGAAATGGATCGATAAAACAATCGCGAATCCGTCAATTTAGTCTTGAGATTGAATTCACGTGAAAAAATGATGCAAGAAAAGATATTGTATTTGAAATTCGTCATGGAGCTGGGTGAACTTTTTAAAAAGAACAAAAACGTGGAGAAAGATAACAAACGGGATTGCCGAGCAACAAAAGGATTGACGTCGGATAAATTGCACCCGAGAATATATTGTTCGCGGAGGATCGCGTTGCTGCGCTACGGAGCGACGCGCTAGAGATCCACCAACAGAGACTGGGCACCGGGGCCACTGGATAAAAAGATTCAACGCGGGCCAGAAAGCAACGCGCGCGACGCTTGTATATCCAAGTAGAATAGAGCCGGGTTCGGTCAGCCATGAATCGTTACCCGATTTCCCGGGGAATATACACGCAGCCGAGCGAGAAGAGGAGAGAATTTCTCCGCGGCAGCCACCGCCGCCCGCCGGAGGGCACGTCTTGAAAATTGTAAAAATCATACCAAGAACTCCGGGAGCTGTACGCGCAGCCAACGAGCTATATCTTTCGCTCGGCTTGGCGCGGTGGATCTCTCTCGAAATTGCGTTCTTTCACCGCGGCGCCCGTTACGCGATATACGCTTGTCCCTCCCGACTGCGGGGGTCCGTACGTCCTCCCGCGAGGGCAATACGCACATACGCATCGGGACGCGCGGGACCAAACGCCCGGCGACTCGAGGCTGCTGCAGCCGTGAAGATTCCGGTGAGCAGACGGGGTGCATGTCATTAGCGGTGTCGCGCGCAACGCGTATTAAAGTCGCTCCCGGTGGCTGTGTGTGTATACGCGCGTTGTTGTTTCAGCCCGAGGGCGGCTGGCGGCAGCTTCTTTTGTCGGGATATTACGCGCCTCCCCCCCGCCGCCGACGCGTATTAACGTGGAAATTCCGATAGTGCGCGCGCTACTCGACTCGCTCACGGGCACGAGATTATTATGCCGCGCCGCGGCTTTTCCTTTCTTTTTTTCTCCTTTTTGCCCTAGATTAATGGGAATGGGGAGGCGAGCTCTCTCTCGCTCTTTCTGGCTCCCCGGGAGTGGGAGGAATTTTTTCATTTCGGGAGCGAGGTGCTCGCGTGGATAATTCCTGCGTCGCGCGCTTTGCCTAGTGCCTATATACGCGCGAATGAAAATACGTTGATTTCGCTAGAGAAACGTATACACGCGGCTTCGTACCTCCGTGCTTTTGTAATATCTCATTTCGCGCGTTCAATTTGAAATCGCCCTTTCGAGAGCCTTATCTTACCAGTAATAATAATTGCTCCGTTTCAGTCTCTTGAACAGGAGAGCATTGAAGCTGTACATCGAATCGGATCACCCGAGCTTCGTTTTCGTAATCTACGGTTCGAAAAAGGTCGAATCCTTTAGAAATGTCCGTACGCTACTTCTGGCATATAATATCACTCGTAGGAATAGTCCGATCTCCCTGAATTTTGCATCAAAGTCAATAGTGTTCGTTTTCTCAATGAGATCATTTCTCTATATCAAAATTTATGTACATTCCTTGCAACCGTTGTTGAGGCACTGAACGTCAAATCAAAGTTCATTTACAGTACTTTTAAGGTCGCACGACACAGTGTCGTTGTATTATTCATAGCAATTTTGCTGATGTCCCTGGCGACCATTGCTAATTATTTTGAAAAATCAGTTGTAGGTCCATTTGTCGATGGCAAGAGCCACAGAATTCTCATTTCTCCATAGCAATTGATGTTTACGTCGTTTGCCTTTAAAGGGAATGTAAATTAAGTTGAAGTTCATTTCCAGTACTTTTCAGAACAAAGAACACAGAATCTTTGTATTTCCCCTAGCAACAGTTGTTTATATCCCTACGAAGCTACGGAGCAACGGTCAATTAGTTTCAGGTTCATCTGCCGATGGTGGAAGACACCTCTCATTGGCACTACTTTTTTCGCACAAAGTGTCTTCGAGAAACTGCGCACCGCTAATGCAGTTAGCAGCGGTTTTTTCTTTCGGCCGCGAGCCGGCCGAGAAAGAAAGAGATGTATCTAAACGCTACGGCTGAACAACGAGCCGCGCGAACTTTTTCCCCTTTTCCTTTTTTCACAACCAATGAATCGACAAACGCGCTTGAAAAATTATCGCACGCTCGACGGCAACAGCTGCGCGCGAGCCGCAAATCGTTTCTCACTCGACACTCGGGTGCACACACCGAGTAAGTGGCAGCAGTAGCAGCAGCAGCAGCGCGGGCGGTGGTTGCGCGGCGAAAAAAAAGAGCTGTGGGGTGCGCGCGTGCGATATGCACTCACGAGACATTAGCCCCTGGCTCCAACCCCCCCCCCGTTTCCCCCCGCATGCTAATCTAGCACTCGAGCTTTTCCGCCCGCGTCAGCGGCTGCTTTCGGCCGTATATACATATACACGGAAGCCGGCGCGCACTATTGTATTGGGATATGTAAGCGAAGGCTTGTTTATGAGGAGGGATTTTCGCAAATGCCGCCCGCGCGCGAGTACGGGGATGAGCATATATATATATATACGAGCGAGCGAGGCGCCGCGCCGGGCTTTGGTAAATGTGAATTTGCCGTCGCTCATATTGTTGCGCGCGCGCCCACCGCACTTATACGGCGGGAGATTACGCCAGAGAGAAACACTTTGATGAGATGTAACTTCTGGCCGTGTGCTCGTGAATTCGTTTGTGAATATTGTACGGACGGAATCGTTCGCGAGATCAGAGGCTATACGGCCGGAATTGAGATAATCGAGAAAAATCCAACGCAGCACCGAATTATCTTTTTGTCTCTGTCTCGTCATTGTATATACGAATTTTCGTTGTTCGCGATACAGTGAATTCAGAAAAATGATTGCTCCTGGCAGTATTCAAAAAGTAAAACATTAGTTTATTCTATTCAGAGTATCCCTTCGTTCGATTTTCTCAAATGTTCGAGCGGAAGTCATGAATTCAAGTCAGATGACGGGGACAAATAACATGTTGTACGTGCAACAAGGGACGGAAATGTGTTTCTAGTGAGGCTGAGGGGAATTTGTTCGAGACGAAGTTGAATGCGAAATTATGACTTGATCCATGTATACATACCTACCCTTATGTAGGGCAGACAAGTGGTGCAGTCGTGCGTCACTCGCATTGTTCAACGTTTTGACACTTTTCAAAATATTCCAGTTTTTTATAATATTTTTCGGATTTAACGCACGTTTATCACAACACGAGTTGATAAGAAATACATTTGAAAATTACATGATTCTTGGGTAGAGTGAGGTATCTCGACGCCAGTACATTCATCATTTTGATGAAAACAAATTCTAAGCGCAGACTCTCGGGTCGTGCGCCGCTCGGCGTTTTCAATACTTTCACAAAATGTCCAAAGTCTTCCGGTTCTTTCCCTTTGTAATTTTATCAATTTCACGCACTATCGAATAATCCAACCCGAAAAAAAATCCTCCTCCTCCTCCTCCCTTTGATCGGAGCTCGCGGCCTCTCGCTTGCAACGCACGCTCACTCATTCACGACCAATTCGAGAACGATAAAGCACGTCGAACGTGAGGCACTTTAAATATTCAGTTATCTCACTGGGTGTTTCGCGACTGCAGCAAGCGATCGTTTGTGTATATCACCGCGAGCTCGGGGGGGGCCGAGCGATATAGGGAAAAAAGGATTTTTCCATTACCGCGGCGTCGTTGAAAGGAGACGAGGTGAAAAAAAGAAAACTCGCGCGCGGCTCGGCACACGTGGGGTCCAAAGGAACGCGACAGCGGATGATGAGCTGGAACATAGTGCAGCGTGTCCCGCGCGCGCGAGTGCATACATACGAAAAAGCTCTCCGGCCGAGCGGCATGACCCTTTGAGAGGCGGATCCGCCGTACGTATACACAAATCCGACTCCGATCCCGAGTGGCGCTGCGTAATCACCAACAAACAAATTAATCCATCAGAGAAAGGGGGAGAGACGACACGTCCGGTTAAAAATGCAATTATACGTGCAAACAGAGACAGAGAGAGAGAGAGAGAGAGAGAGAGGAAGGGGGACGCGTGTCAGCGGCAGAGTCGGGGATGAGTAGCCGCCTAATTACATTAGTCCAAGCGAGCCTTTGCCCTTCGGCCGCTCCTTTCATCTGCCGCTTCAACGGCCCGGTTCAACTCGACATTTGCATGCGCATATACTTCTCCCTCTCTCTCTATCTGTCTGCTGTGTAGAGACTCGCGCGCGCACGTGTGTATACGAGCCTGCTTTTGTTTTCTCCCGATGCGCAACGAGGATGAATGGTTTGCTGAGCGCCGCTTCGCCGCCCCAAAGAGTCATATACGCGCGCGCGCGCGCGCGTGTGTCTATACACTGCCCCACCAGACACTGCCAATCGCTCCCGAGACGGTACAGTTATGTGGGGATCGTTTTTTCTCTCCTCCGTTGGAAAAGGTCGTCGTCCGGACTCCAGCGATGAGACTATTGTTGCCGGTTGATTTGGAAGTCTGAAAATGATAATGTCGCGCGTTTACACGATGTATTTATATATCTCGCGGGAGTGAAGATAAAAGTATAGTCGATATGTCATATGTAACTATAAGGATTCGTACCGTTCGCATACGTTGCTTTTTTAATCCAATGCGCCACGTATATCCAAGAGAGAAAGAGAGAGAAGAAAGAAAAAGCCTGGCGGTAGAGAGAGAGAGTTGGGACACGGGGGGGGGGGGTGCTGGATAAAAAATGGAATATCTAATATCCGGTGCTCGCCCCGCGGGCTCGTATTAAAGGCCGTGGAAAATTGCATGAAAGCGTCCTTTGAAAATTAAGAGCCAAAAGCTCGAGCCCGCGGCGGCGGCGGCAGCAGGGGCAGCACTATATGTACCAGTAGTAGTATGCACCGAGGCCAAGCGCGAGCGTCTGGTCTTTTTCCCCCGACTTATTCTATCGCTCGCGCGCGCGCGCGCGTGCTACACGCGCCGCAGAAAAGAGGTGCGAGCAGCCGTGAAAACAGCTCTAGAACAACCCGACGACGGCCGCGCGGACCCAAAGCAGAGGAGAGAGTGCGCGGGCGCAAGGGGAAAAAAGAAAAGTTCGAGAGAGCGCCAGCGGGTCGAAGGGGCGGGGGAGTGGACGAAGGAAGAAGCCGGAGAACACGGGGGAGAGCGAGAGAGAAAACCCGAGAGGGTTAGTTAGTGCATCGAGTGCTGAGAGGCGACTGCTCCCACAGAGAGACGCACTTATGTATATATAGTTTTTTTCCATATAAGCCGAGCAGGTATATATAAGCAGATCGACTAACGAGGCCAACGGCCACGAGCCTCATAATGCGCGGGATGAAAGATTTAAAGAAAATAAACGACTCGATTTTCAAATAAATAAATGTTTACCGCTTATTCGTGAATTTAGAATTGATTTATAACGACGAGTATATATATACTCATAATTGTTAGTTCATTATTCCAAAGTTGGTAATAAAATTAAAATTAAAATTAAAATTAAAATTAAAATTCATTATTCCAAAATTGGTCTAAATGAAAATCACGACGTAAAATTGGAAAAGAGAAACGGGTATTCGAATCTTTCAGTTTCTTCATACACGTTCATCTAACTATAAATTATTGTTAAGTTCGTTGGTTTTATAGACATGTCGAGCGTGTTTATTATTATTAGTTAATAAGTATTGCTGTTATGAATTTGTTAAAGACTTGGTGATTATTCAGATAAATCGCAGAGTAAAGAATTCCAAGATTGGCAAACTATAAAAAAAATTCAAATTCAAAATTTACCTAGGCAATAAAGTATGGGTGGAATGAATGTCGCATGGCTGATATTTCAATAAAACCATTTTTTTACTTCATGTCATTCAGTTCGTAAAACGGCATTTCACGAACTAGTGCATTTTTCAAATATCCATCGTATCCAACTGATGCGTTCAATTTTGATCACTCGCGAACACGTCCACACGCGTGTGTCTTCAAAATTTCACGCACTTGTTGAATAATATACTATTTTCGTCGCAAACCCAAAGCCCATCAAACGCAAATCCGCAACGCGAATCGAATTTCCGCTGGGGAGAATGCGCGGACGGTGAGAAGAAGAATAAAAGTAACGACGTTTGAATACACACAGCGGAAGATAATCATGCGCAATCCCGGGGCTAGCAAAGAGGGAAAGAGACAGAGGAAGAGTAGGTTAGCGAGTCGGGCGAGAAGGCCAACAACAAGAGGGTATTGTGCCGGGGCATTCACAACAATTTTCACCGAACTTAATTTGAAAAGGAGTGTGTATACAATGCAGCGGCGCTTCTAATTTAGCGCACGCACAGCTACTCGCGGATTGTGTGCGGTGCGTCGAGGCTGAATCGTGCCGCGCGCGCACGAGAAAGAGCTGCAGAGAGCGAGTCGGGAGAGAGGGAAAAATTTTGCAAAGCAGAATTAGTGTAGAAAGATGATAAGGCAAGCGTAATGAAAGCGAGCGCGTGTGGCGCGCGCGAAAGCTCCGCAACTAAAAACTTTCAGCTGGTTGCCTTTTAGCGCGCCGACTGCGAAAGACTACGTGTGCGCGAGATTCCCTCTCTCTCTCTCTTTCTCTCTCTTTTGCCGCGCTTTTTGTGCTCCTCTCTTTTCCCCCTCGCAACAGTTGGTGTGGGCTTTATTTTTAAAATTTTCTGGTTTATGATGCACACTCTAACGAAGAGATACCGAAACGAGCCTCGCGGATTTTTATCGCGAGAAAGCCTTTGTTATCTCGCGATGAAAGTACACTATACATACCCGAGCTCGGCGCGCGGCTTGATTCACTATTTAGAGAGAGCCAGAGACTATGGAGCGCGCGCATCTCGTTCACATATTGTTTGATGGTTTTCCGTTCTTGCGAGAGCCGGATAATAATACTAAAACGTACGCTGAGTGCTTTATTTTATTTCGCAGGAGCTCTCGGCTCGCTTCGAGCTTTCAAAAGAAATGGCACACACTGAATAATTGAACGTTTCGTTTGTTCGCTACTATGTATTGCTCAGTCTCCCGTGATCTAATGGGTTTTATTTTAAACAACAGAGCCAACAGTCACGACGAGAGGCCTGCAGTTTCTCTCAATTTATCACCAAACTAACACACGTACATACGAACAATGTTGTGTAGTGTCGTTTTTAACGCTTCAATTAATTTCGAAGAAATTTTTCACCGATTTGATTATGATTTCGCAATGTTTGCCCTTGCACGTTGTGCTCAGCTTATGCACGCGTGCGTAACGAAGCTTTCTATCATTCGGCGAGGCACAATCGCGAGTGTACAGTGTATCCAGCCGCGTCGAGAAACGGGAAGATTGGAAGTGGGAGGAGGAAAAAAAAGGGAGAAAGATAAGTGTAATATAACACTGCACCTGTCTCGCGTTTCTCCCAGGCCCCCGCACTCGTGGCCGGGATAATCCCGATCCTGTTGGCTGGCTGACGAGCTCAATAAAGAGGTTCTCGCGAGCGAGCGAGGGCTCATGCATAAGGCAAACGAGCATTAAAGCCCGTGCAATATTTCCGGGGCGATGAGAAAGAAAGAAAGAAAGAAAGCGCTACACACATCTAACGTTGGCCTCACAAAGAGTACGTGCGCGCATGTATATGCGCAATGCTCGCGGCTACAAAAACAATCTCGGCGCGTAGGAGTGAATATTCCGCGGCTTTTCCGGCTCTCTCCTTTTTCACCCGGCGTTATATTCATATTTTCCTTTCTAACCCCCCGCCGCTGCACATCTCCCCCGAGTAGAATGCTCGCATACCCCTCGACTCGTCGCGCGCAGCCACTCGCTTCTGTTTTCCTCGGTCGCGCGATGTGTGTAGAGGTTCGAGTGATCCCGTTAGCTTGATTAGTTCTGCTCGTGACTTTTTTCAACCGGGCGAAAATTAATTGCCCTGGGAGGAGGAGGAGAGAGGTGGAAAAAATGCGTCGGCTGTGTACACACACGCGCACGCCTTCTTTATATCACTGATGCGGGCGATTGAATGTTTGCTCGTATATTTGCTCGATTCGTCGTGCAAATGCGAATGGACCTGGATTGATCTTTTTTTTTGTTGAAGTGGAAAAAAGGCCTATTAATAAACACCGTCGATACGTTGGCCGAAAGCTTTCCCGATCGAATTCTCGGCTGACCGACGAATAATTTTTATTAATGGCTGTTAGGTGATTAAAATCGTATTGTTCGATAGTACCGGAATTGAAAGGAGTACACAATGTGATATGTTCGAAGTGACTTCGTTGTTCATTTTGAACACTTGTACACCGCGATTTGCACAAATTTTCCAATCTTATATTGTAGGAGTTCATACTTTTTTTGATTTTAAATAGTAAAATTCACATTGAAAAGTGAATATTTACTCGAAGATCAACTTAATTGATTTGTAAATTCGTTTAACCTTTCACAAATAGTATTGGATAATTTTATATAATATGAAGTAGGAATTCTGTTATTTTTCAGGGGACATTCACACTATCTATAGTTAGAAAGAAAATTAACTGCCTGAAATAAAGATTCTTTATATGAAAAGTGGTGACGTCAAATGAAGTTAGCCAACTCGTGATTTAAACCTAAACTGCACGTGACGAGAGTTTCGTTATAAGAGATAGTGAGTACTACTCAGTACCAGTCAAAGGAGGATTAAATTAGAGTAGTCAGTCTTGTCAATAAATAATAGAGGAATCTGTGGATAATGAGTTTTGGAGTTCTAATGATAGAGTTTAATTTTCAGGAGCTGAATAAAATATGAATCTAGGTTAAATTGAAATTAATTAATATAAGTGCGGTAAAAATATAATTGTGATTTGATTGGTTGCTGGTATATTGAGCCGTGAAATTTAAGTATATTCGAGTTAATGCTATTTATAATCGAAAACTATGAATGAAAAAATTCGCCTAGATAGACAGACAGACGGTATTGCATGATTCTGCCAATGAACGAAAATTTATCAATAATATATTTCAAATAGAAAAATAATCACTAATAAAATGAGAAAATATAAAATACAAGATTAATTATTAAAACATGGCTCGAATAAGGAGTGCATTCTTAATCTACGGCATGCTAATTTGTGTCTTAAATAGAAGTTTATTTAAAACATATGAAGACTACCGTTATCAGAGTAGCTGTTCTATCAAACGCACTTGGAATAACTCCATTTTCTCACATTCGTTCGATATATTTACCTTGCCATATTCTCAAAAGCCTGGGTATACTCTGCTGTTTAGAATAAAACGAATGAGTTAATTCTCGATCGCTTGAGGCCTCGTAGACGAGACAAGCCTCGTAATAAATGAGCCGGAAGATGTGCCAAACTCGAGGGCAGTCTTTTCTCGGCAATCATAACACAGAAAAACAAACCCGGGTAAAAGGGGCCACCTCTTGGCGCTCTCCCTTCGTCGAGTCCGGGAGACACGAAAATCTCGCGCCAACGATCAATCAGCCCCGGGAAATTCCTGTCGTTTCGCCCTTACAAAAGGAAAAGCCGGCTGAGCGATTTCGTATAATGTCCCCCGTGAAAGAACAAAACGATTGTTCGGTCGGTTCGGTGCGGGTCTTTTGTCGCGTCAAAAGAACGTATGACGGAATGAAAAAAGTCGAGAATCGATTTTGTCACAATACTTTTCGATTTTACAGAGCCTTTACATCAGTTCGGTATTTTCGCGATTCCAGGTACTTCCTCTTTGAATTTCTGTTTCGCCCGTTCACGCGTGCACGACGATGTTACGTACGGTAAACAACATCGGATCAATCGGCTCGCGATGAATCACGATCGAACTGCAAGAGAAAGTATATTTACAGTCGAAAGTTCGCGCCAGTGTCGAAACCAGATCCCCCGTTTGAAAAGTGAGATTTTTTTTCACCGGAAAACCCCTGCGGCGTTCTTTTCTTCGAACAGAAAGTGCTACGCATTACTCTCGAAGCGTACCAAATCTCTACGTACAGGTCGCTCGTCCACCGAAACCCACTTGTACATGTTATATATATTGACGCATATCTATATGCATCGGGCAATTAGCCGTTGGGGTTGGTTGTGGGCGGCGAAGGGAGGATGAGGGGGGGGGAGGTAGCAGATTATCGCCGCCCGCGCCACACCGGAGCCGGTAGTTTGGGGGGTGAAAAGCGCGCGCGCGCGCGAGCCGGCCCTTTGAGCGGCTGCGGCATAACTTGATTGATTACACTGCCGGGCAAAAGAGCCGGGGACGACTATCGGCTGCTCCCCCGGGATATATCGCGCGCTTTACCGACACGCGGATTAACATGTCCGACTAACGAGCTACGGCTCTTTCTTCGCCAGTTCTCCCTCGGCGCGGATGACTCTCGCCCTCTCCTCCGCACGCGGTGTAAGGATCTGTCGTCCTCGCCCGAGATGTTGATCTCTGCTGCTACACGCCCCGTTCCTTGTCCAATTTGCATGAGCCACTGCAGACCGCGCCACTGCTTCTCCGAGTCCGCTCAGTTTTCCACCGACTCGGAGACGTTACATTCTTCCCGATTTGCGCTCATTAGGCTCTTCATTCGTAATCGATCACCCGATGGTTGTAAAGTATTCTTCCTATAAGATTCGATTTATCGTATTGTGCCTTGATAATGAGTATCAATATCTTGTCGATACATTGAATAGTTATTGTTCTTTATCGATGAAAGAATTATTTATATTCAAATACTATCTATTCAATTCATCTAATAATCTATTTGTATCAGAAATATACGAAGAAAATACCTGTTACATGAGACACAGAGATATTGTCTTTGTGAAGGACTATCGTCTTCCACAAACGCGAGTATCACGTACACTATGTCGATGCGGTTGGGATGGACCTGAAAGATCGTTGTAAACTGAGAGTGTGATTTTGTCAAATTATTCTCGTGTAGATTTTATATCAAAATTACGAAACCATAATTCTTTTAAATGTTCCCAACCGAATAGTCAAGATTTAAAAAAAAAACATTCGCAAATTAGAACATTGTCACATAGAAGTGCGAGTCCAACTCGTGATTAAAATTCCAATATATTCCGTTAACGAGACTAACACAGTTCCAAAGAAAGTATTAATTTCCAATGTTAGAGACTCGCGTGTCGTAACACAACTGAATGAAGGTTCGATTTCATCCAGGAAAGAGAACAGCTCACGTTCGAAACGTGACGTGGTCCAAATCAATTGAATTTGTAATATATTATTGCCGGCTCGTGTACTTCGGGCGAGAAGCTGACGTTTTCCATTTGTTAGAAATTCCCCGTGAAACCCCGAGTCTTTAATTCAATCTCAACAAGCCTAGATATAGTTTACAAAGCTCGAGAGCACACTTCCGGCGGCGCTGATGTATTTATACCTATTCGATATATAACGGATATTAGACGACACTGCAGATACCACGATAACATCAATTAATTAAACGCGAATAAAATTGAGTAATTGAAAACTTCCTTGTACATCGCCCGCTCAGATTCAGCTGAAAAGAATTTTCAATTAATTTTCATCCGTAACACGTGCATCGGGATAAAAAACGAGGCGGAAGTTCGTAAAAGGGATTCCTTGTTCGGCGGTGATTATCGAGGATTATTGAAGCTCGGGCTGGCTGTATCTGTTTCTCCTATACACACGACGCTCCCGCATCACGCCATGGGGTGCTGAAAATTTATTGATCAAAGCCGTGGAAGGAAGAGCAGCAGAGGGCGAGGCTCGGCGGTGGAGAAGAGACAGGGAGCAGGAGTGAAAAAGTAACACAAAAGTTTGCATTAATTCCCCTACGGCGGGCGGGGGGGTTACTGAACTTCAACCCCTCGAGCAACATTACACACACACACACACAACACACGCGTATATCCTACTATCAGCAAGAATTCACGCATGTTCCTGAAAAGATAATGTCTCCTATTCAACATCTTATACATAATGGAAAATTGAATTGTCGCTGCGTCCGGAGAATCCCCCAAGGATATGCGCGAAGCACCGCGTTCTCGATGAGTTTGTTCTAGAGTATCCTCGATTGTACGACGTTACGCGTTTACTACAGTTCAGAATAGCGATTATTCGGACTAAACATCGAGATAGAAAATCTCAAATCTGTTGATTTCCCCGAAGCTTTTGGTTAAAATTCATAAATCAATGGATATTATATATTCCACGAATAGAATATAGATTTATCGAGATACAAAGTGCTTCGTTCGTTACTTTGTGTAAAAATTTCTTCCGAACTCGCGGCGGATAAACGAATCGCCCCGGGGCATAATTAAATTTCGCGAACAAAGCAGAGGAGGGGTGGGGGGGAGGACAGAAAGGAAGAAAAAAACGAGGAATGCAGGAGCTGCCGGTACTGCGCAAGAGTCTTCTCGGCCCCCGGCCAATGAATCACTCGGTATCAAATTAGGTCAATTGAAAAGTGCGCGCGCGCGCCTTCTTTTTCAACGTCGTTTGGCCGATCGCTACTGGCGTATCATACTTAGTAGCCGAAGCAGCGCTCGAGTCCCTTTTCCCTCGGCATACATCAGCGGCACAGGTATATATAGGACGTCGCGCGCAACAGAGAGAATCCGGAATTAGTTGGGCGCTTCTCAAAGCAAACACAATACGGGGTGCAACTTGGCGTCTATACGTATACACACGCATCAATCCAGTTAGCCTGGAGCTTTTATTAAGTCACGCTCTCGCGCATCTCCGCATGTTTAATGCAGCACCGGCTCGGATTTCCGGTGGAGATTCAAGAGGAAATTTTTCATTAGCCCAGCGCGCCGAGACGATAGCTCCGTAGTTGCCTCGTCTATGCGACGCGCCGCCGTGTCACACCGAGAGAGAGAGAGAGCCGATATCCCGCGGCGCGCGACTTCTACGTGACGCGCCATTTGCATAATTCGAAAAGGGACGGGCCTTTTATTTGTTTCAATCAGCCGCTGCTGCTGCCGCTGCTGCTGTCGACAGCGGAGCTGTACTTTAATTTGCATCTGAAGAGAGATCCGAGCCAGCCGATGTTTTGGCTTTGAGGAGCTGCTGCCGCTGCTTCGGATTGCCGAGATGCACTTGCGCTCGAGCGAGTGCGGCTGATGCTCTCCCCATCGTCCTCTGTCTCTCTCAGCAGTGTTGCTAATTGAACGATTGTTCCTGCTCGGCTCGAGGCTTCCCTTGTCTTTGCTCATCTTCATCTTCATTTCCGCTATCGCATTCATTATATTGTCTCGTCAAACAAGCTGGATGAGAATTTTAGGGGGGCCTCGAGCGTCGCGCAATAAGTAGCCCAATTTCATTTCATTATCAATCTACAATCGTTTCGCGATCTTTTCAACTGACCAAAATTTTTTTTTGTGGCAGAACGCTTATTTTTTTTTTTCAGTATTGCCCCAAAACCGTCAAATATCATCAAACGGAATATTTTCTTTTGTTCGACTATGTAAACTCGATAGCCGAAATGTATCATACAATTGTAATCATCAAGTTACGCCAAGATCGGAGATGAAATATGAATAGGACAATATTCGATGTATCGAATCAGGAATTGTATATGAAAATCGAAAGATATAAATTTACATCGGTTATTAGGTTTTCCAGGGATATATGCGTTCGCACTAAGCCGAAGAGCCCCGGGAAGCTGCAACACTTTTTGAAATTCCGAAAGTTATACTGAACCAGAAAAGGAATCCGCGCAGTTGTTATTTGCTCGTTATAATCATTGGAACTCGCTCGCCAATCGAATCTGACAATCCAACAAATAAATTTTGCAATATAGCCACGATTTGGTTGAACAGTTGAATTCAAAAGTGTATACAATAGTGAAAAATATGCCTCGTCAAAGAGCGAGTGTAATATATAAGTGTATACGAGTTGGCTCGTTTCGCAACGATATCCCTTCTCCGCTCGCTCCGCCATTCCTTTCATCACATCCCGGGTAAAGAGTCATCAAAGTATCTCTCGAATAATCCTGCCTGTCGAATTAAAGTCACGATTGAATCGGGAATCAAAACAGAACGAGAAAAGGGGAGAAACAAAAGGGAGGTAATCCACGGGGCAATCCCGCGTGAGCTAACTCGACAGGATCGAGCGTCGGCGCCGAAAGAAACGGACGAGCGCGTGCGCCCAGGAAGAAAGGGATAAAGATCAAAGGTCGCTCGCTCGCTCGCGCCAGCTCGAATTATTCCGTCTAAGCGTGTGTATATGCGCGAGCGGACAATGTAACTTATTTATCCAAATAATTGGCCGGCCCTGGCTTTTGTATATCAACGAGGTCGAGCCTCGTTGCAGATACACACACACACACACACACACACATTGCGTGGTTTCAACCGCGTCCTGCGTCGCCAATAACTCCACCCACAAGGGGGCGGGCAAAACTAAATTCTATGGTCACGTCACGTGGCGTGGCCTGCTGCTGCTGCTGCTGCTGCTGCTGCTGCTGCTGTTGCCGTTCGAAATTGTCGCATGTCGAGTAACGATCGTTTAGCAGTTTGCCGTTCTGCCCGTCGCTACTCGAGCGCAAACCCTTGATTCCGCTGCTTATAGGGGAGGCTGAATTTTAAGGAAGCAGGAGGGAGGGGCAGGTGGGGGCGGCTGGGTTGGTCGAGGGGTTGGTAGGCAGCCAGGCTGGCTGGCTGGCAGCGAAATTATATGCACTTTAACTGTTGCACGCACTTGGCTTGGCTGGCTTCACGTGTGAGTGGACACGTAAACTCTCTTTCGAGCGCACACACACACACACCGATAGACTAGGGCGAAGCCTGATATATTGCGCCGCCATGTGTCCGCCAGGTGATTTAGGACGGCAATTCAGACTGTTTTATGGCTTTCAAATTATCTTGATTATTTTTATTAAAAGCGCGCGCTTGTCCTTATTTCGCTGCTGCCCCGCGACTAATGGCCGCGCTAAGTGACCTCGTGATTTTTCAATAAGTTTCATTTGATTACTCGCATGTGTTCGCATGTCGCGGCTCGTTTCCTTATTTTAAACGCTCGCGAGACCAAGTCGCTTTTATAATTTACTGCCGTTTCACGTAGCACGCAGTTTTCGGGATACGTTTTCCCTTTGTAGGAGCTGTACCTGATAGATGGTGGTCCGCGAAAAATTATGATAAGCAAGAATCGTATGGGCTGAGTTTGAATAGGTACTGCACTCTAATTTTGTATAGGAGGGAAAGTTATTCGATTGATTTCCTCAGTGTACCAACAAGGCCATTTGAAAATAATTGTCTATAAATTTTTTCTTTAGAAGTGAATATAACTGTAGGCGATGGATTTTCCAACTGTGGTCGCAAACAGCCTGAACAAATGGAGAAAAACTGGTTCTTCTGATTGAGTAGCAATTCATGCTTTTCTTCTCCGGAAAAATGATTCATATCAAATTCTACATATTTCCTACTTTGTCCTTGATTATTAATTTTCGTATTCAGTACGACATTCAGCTAAAAGTGAATAGAACCCATAAGCGAGTTAAATCAACATAATCAACCGAGAATTTGAAACTTCACAAATTCATACGGAGTCTCTATCATTCTGCAAAGTTGGAAAAGTTATTTTATGTTTTTCGAAGGAAGTCTATACATAATAAATGTTGATTCGGCGTAACATTTTTCCAATACAGTATACGAGGAAAAGCAGTCGCGTCGGAACATATAATCAGCCGGGGAAAACCCGCGCTATCCGCGAGTGCCGCGTACACACACACACGTCGCTCGGCGAATCTGTCGTGCGGCCAAACCGGCCAGTGTTTGTGGTGTATGAAGAATGCGAAGCGAAGGCCGCTGCCCCGATCGAAATTCGCTCTCGCATCGCGCGTACCTGTATATATGTACGCATCGATCGCCTCCCCATCTCCGAAATTGCGCACCGACCGCCACACGGCGCAGCCGCGAATTTCATTAAACGCAACATACACACACACACATATATATATACGCGAGCTGTCACGGCGCGAGATAGCCGCGGAGGAAAGTCGATCGCGGGCACACTTGCGCAGCTGCACACTTGATCTTGCCAGCTGTGGGGGAATGTTCATTTAACCCTTGGCCGATTATCCGCGGCGGAACGGCAGATCCATCTCTCTGTCTCTCGGCCGGACGCGAGCTCTATTTTTCCCCGGCCGAATCCATTCATTAGGCCCGAAGGACGGACAGATGCTGCGGAGCCTCGTCGGCTCAGCCCATTATAAATGTCAATCACGATCGAGCCGGGGCCAGTGTGCAATCATTGCGAATGGCCGGCCGGCAAACGGATAGAGCCGGTGACAAATCAACGGGGGTGGCCGACTGCTGTTTATCATTGCGCTATATATATACATATACGGTAAAATGCCCCCGACTTGTCTCTCTTCCGCCGCGTGTGCTCGTGCGGCTGTATATGTGTACGCGAGCGGCTCTCCGGTGCAGTGGGCTTTCGCTTTTAGCGCTGATTGGCTGTGCATCCAATTGGGGGGTTAAGAGATTGGGCCATATCGGCCGTGTGCGATGACTTTTTTCTCTTTTTCCTATACCCATTCCCCGCTTTCCGGCGCGGCCGCATCGCCGGGGTTAATACGGCATTTTCAAATTAGTTCCGCCGGAATTTTCGAGTGGAATTCGGGGATGGAAACGATGCGCGCAGTTTCGCTAGCTCGCGCCGGGGATGCGCGTCGATGTGTATATGTAGTGCAAAGAATCTACCTGCAGTTCGTATCTTTTCTTTTTCATTCGGGGCCGCGTCTTTCTCCTTTTCTCTCGCGTATTTCAACGGCGATTATCAAACCTCGTCATCTCGTCCTCGTGGAAATTCGACGCGTGACGTCATTTGCGTTTGGTGTATGCGTGTATATGTGTGTCCTCGAACGCCCCCGTATCTGGTTGATGAGTTAGCTCGCGATTCGTTCGGAGAAACGTTCGACGGATACGTGTACGCGCGTCGAGAAACTTTTTTTTCTCCAACAGCTTGTGCCTAATTCGCACGCGGGTCGGGAGGTGACGGCTGGCTCGTAACCTACTGCGAACCCACGAACGAAATCTAACTTTAGTTGTTCGGGAAAATTAGTATGTGCCATCACGCGCGCGAATGGCGATTCCCGCAACCGATGTACAATATATATTAGTTCGAACCCCAATTTCCGAATTTGTCTCATCTTCAAGGACTGAAATGACGTGAATTACTTATTGGTCTTCACAGCGATTCCTGAATTATGAAAAAAACTCGTAAAAAATTACAAATCAAATATATAGATGCAGTGTAGCGATCGTATTGTGTATTTTTCACGCTGGTATATTCGTCGACATTCCCAAAATACTCTTCCAAACCTGTAACCGATATGTATTAATAGTATATAGATACTTCTATAAATATTTAGAGTATCGTTGTTGGGAAATATTATTAGTATTCGGAATATAGATTTCCGATTGGAAGCTGCAGGAAGTCGAGCAAAAAATGCCAATTCCCATTTCCAAGCTACGTCCTGCTGTGAGTGTTTTTCCCAAACGTCCAGCGCGTAACGTCACCAGATTTCGATTGTCGAATGCGGGAATCTTGAATACGAACGAAGCATTCGATCGGTCGCACGAGAGACGAACGAGGAAGACGTATTAGCCGCGCGAGTCGTGTATGCAAAACGACCGAGAAAATATCACGTTGAGCTTGTCAATATTATGTGCAATTCAGTAGAACACGTACAATTATCTCGTTCGCTCGGTTTTTCCTTGTTATTGTTACGAGCAGTTAGATTTCACATTCAAATCCACGGCGGCGAGCGCAGGAAAAAAAAAGACGCCGGAGCTCTCGGTTGGAAATCCGCGGTTTGATTGTGCGTAATTATCTTTTCTCTCTCGCCACGCGCGCGATTCCCTCGTAACAGATGCACCGTTGCAAATATGAATTAATCATTTTCGCGCGTGAGGTATCGATGTGCAACACATGTGTAAAACTGCAGTTTTATGCGCACGCGAAAGTATAAAATTGATTCTTTTCTGCGTCGGTCGCGAGGAGGAAAGAGAAAATCGACTCGTCTGGATGAATAGCCAACCGCGGCTGCCGGGGCGCGCGTCACGATTCGTTAAAGACTCGCGGCTCACTTTTGAGGGAGAAATTTATTAGCGGGATCGGAGTGCGAATAATATACCCATAAATTCGCGTATCCAGTCGGAATGACAAATGACTTTGTGTGTTTTTACCCTACGCTACGTCCGCCAAAGCTCGCACTGCCAAAACACCCGAGGCATGATGGAGTTACATCCTCGACTGGGCCGATGTTACAACGCGCACGACCGAACTGAGGATATGTGCTCAGGACCAGTTGACACCTCTCAATTTCACTCGTGGTACTATTAATCATATCCCAGGGAAAAGCTCAATTCTCAACGTCGATTCATATATAAGTATACCGAACACCTCTCGACACGGCGTGCCCATCGCTAAGGGATAATTTCTCACCTCGAACGAACATATATAGACGTACACTCATCGGATACACGGCTGGTCCGCGCTGTCATATATTCACTCTCTTTTCAGTGGGTGACTCGAATTGAGCTGAAAGGCAAACGGGGCGCGGCGCTGACGTTTTTATTTCGATACGTGTAATTTGGCGAATCAAAGACCAGCCCGCAGTCGGGCGAGTGGGGGGAGCGGGAGGAGGGGATAGGCACTCCAATCTCGCGGAAAACGGGTGGCGTTGTTTTTATTAAACGCGAAATTGATGATGCCGCGGCTCTCCCCGGCTTTTTTTTCCAGTGACGGTGATTAATTGCGCGGAAGAGAGAGAGAGGGAGGGAGGGAGGAAGGAGCCGGTTCGCGAGAGGAAGCGAGCCGCGCGCTTCCGAGGGGCTTCGAGTGTATGATTCGCGCTCGAATTTTTATTGTTATTAATGGGAGGGTCGTGTGCGCGTATATACACGAGCGGCCGGCGTGTCTTTCTCTTTGATGATCGGCAGTTTCGCGCCTCGCTGGATTTTAATTGTGTTGTTGCCTGCTATATACGTCGTGCTTCAATTAAACTCATGGCCGCGCGCGATTTCCTTTTCCGTTGCAGGATATCTTTGCTGCGCGCAGCCAACCCCTCATCCACCCCCCCCCCCTCCCCCGAGACGGAGAGGAATCCACGATACGCACGAGTGTCTGATTTTTCTTTTTAATTACCCGGCTGGATCGCGTTTGATGTCCGCTAGCTGATATGCCCGTGAATTCGATCCCCGTCGTGCAGCCGATCCTTAGAATGTTTAATTTCTTGCTTTTGTCCAGGCTCGCAGATTCTCAACCGAATGGCTCGGATGCTGCTCGAGGCATTTTGATATATTCAAGCCATGGTCACTGCTCCGCGCCTTGTAGTTTAATTAAAACGATCCTCCTTCCCGTTTGAAAATTCAACTGCTCTTTATATTATGCGTCTTGTGCAATTATTACAAGTTAACCAGACTCTGTTGTTTCAGCATCAATTATCTTTGATGTTCTGACTATCTGGAATCCTCGCAGCGAGAAATCACCGCATAAACGTGGATCAAACTAAATTTTCAAGTAATTATTCACTTTAGTCACATGAGTTTTCATAATACCAATTTTCAGACACAAGTGAATCGTGTAAATATCACCGTAATTCTATTCAATTATACTTATCCACCTTTATACAGTGATTTTTCATTTGTAAGGATTTAAGAGAATACGATCAGAAAAAAAAGTTCTGTCCTCTCGGACCAGAGGAAAAAAAATTATACACTTACAAAAATGTAGTCTTGGTTGGAAAATAAAAATCTGCTTGATGCTAGGATAAGGTGATTTCTTCTGGGCTCAAGAGGCGAGTCTGGCAGGCGAACAAATCTGATTGCTATGGCGTCAAACGGTTTCTTCCTCCCGTACCGAGATAAAATTTTTGCGAGGGAATATTATAAACAGGTGGCAACGATCTCATTACGTGACATTATACATGCGACGCACACGTAGCCCAGCCGGCAGAACCCAATTATAATCTGTCCGGCGAGTATGAGCTTGTCAAAGAGGTCTTTTGGCGAAATCAAAACAGCCCGGGCTCATGTCCAGCGAAGCATTGGCAAACTCGTCCCTCGGCCCCCCTTTCCCGAAAGACACTTTCAAACTAACGCGCGTGCTGCAGCCCGCCGTATTACGATCGCGTGTCCCTCTTCGTATATAGCGACCACGCGTGCATGACCAAACCTCATCCGTTTGGTTATCTGCCAATGTTCGTTAGACGCGGCGCGCGACCCCGACCCTGTCAACTTTGCCCCGACTGCAGGGGATTTGAATTTGCTGCGCGCGGACGTTGCGGATTCTCTCTCGTTCGCCGCGATAGCGCGACGAGACTACCGCACGCCGACTTGGTCGTCCGATGTGTCGGCGTCCATTTTATTTTTCGGACTTGTTTCATATGCTGCGTAGCGTGGAACAGGCTCGTAATGTGCAAACTCGAACGAAGATCGAGAGAAAATTCGGGAAACTTATGCGTGGGGGGAAATATAACAACTACTCTGATGGTATTCTACTGAGGTTTTTCCTCGTTCGATTCCTGTTTAGGGGATGAATAGTGAAATAAACGAGTTCGAATGTTTTTCCGCATGGTCACTGTGGGATATGGTAAGAATTTGAAAATCCAGAGGATGGACTGACGTTCCAACTTCAAATAATACAGAGGTTTAGTATAAACTTTTGATATTTATTTCCGTTTTTTCTAGCAGCGGAGTATTGGTTTTTCAATAAAAAAAATTAAATATGAAGATTGATGCTTGGTCGATCGTTTGAAAAAATACGCTACGGAATTATAGTGAAATCTCTGCCCGACGATTAAACTGTAAGGGAAACTACAAGCTTCTAGAATTTGAGTGATTCCGTGAAATAGTTCTCGAATCCCTCGGAAACCCGTGAATTAAAAGTTCTGAACGAGGTCAGGTCCTAAAATGGATTCAAACTTTGATAAAAGCTCGTCGAATGAGACCGTCGACTGGCAACACTTGAAAATGTTATAAAAAATAACCTCGATCACGTAACACAATCGTGAATATTTTCCAAAACTGATTTTCTGTACACTCGAAAAAAATCGAATCTCGGTTGAAGAAGAAAAATCAGCTTGAACCTGTAACGTATACAAAATTTCCTTTGGGAACAAGACTATTTTCCAAGTCTGTTTAACAAAATAAGAATGCCCTGCTCGAATTGGAATTCGATTTTGGCAAGTGTGTAAAAACATTTCAGTTGATAAAAATTGATCGAACAAACGTAATTTAAAAGATTCAAAGTACATCCGATCGGGAGAACGTTTGCCCTCGGAATCCATCCTATTCGAACCATTCCTTCGGAAATTAATAGAGTGCACAGGGCAACACACGCGTACCTGCACATATATTTGTTCAGGATGTCGCGTATGAGCTTCCGAGAAGTTTGGCGGTTCTCCAAAATTAATATTCCAAAACGTCACTATACACCCGTACAAGACGAAGCAAAATTATAAGCACACAGCGCACGACGTGCAAGGCAAATCTATCTCGATGCCGGAGGCCCACACAGACCTGCACCTATACGTAGTTTCGTGGCTCATTCTCTGGGTAGCAAAAAGTGTGTGTGTGTGGGTGTGTCCATAAACGGACGTATAGGTAGTCGACAAGTTCGACGTGGCCGTCGCGACGAGGGCTGGTGAATCTGGTCAGTTCGCCGGGCGCCCACCCCCGGCCGGCTCAAATACCAATAAAAGTCAAACACACTGTGTGGGCCGCGTGCGCGCTCATCTGGCAAGTTCGTCTCGCTCATACACCCACATATACAGCCGCGACAGGGGGGGGGGGTATAGGCGGCTCAGCTGTCACCGTATATGCACGGCGATGTATCCACAAACCCGCGCCGCTTTACATGCCGGCCGCAGCTGATCAAAGCTCCCTCCAAATAGACCGGTAACTTCGCCTCGGCGGCCCTAGACCCCTCTATCCACCCACCCCCACGGCTCTATTCGCGCATAAACTCGCCGATCGGCGGCAAACTTTCGCCCAGCTGCAGTGCGGATCATTCCGGAGGCTCGTCGCGCGGGAAACAGACTCTCTCTCTCTCTATGATGAAAAGAACGCGGGGCCGGATAAGTTGGGTCGAAAAAGTTACGGCGGATATAGAGAGCCATACCCGGAGATTGATTCTTCCTCCTTCCCTTTGTTGCGCGCTTGTTTTTTCCGCGCCTCCTCCTCCGAGAGGGCGAGCGTCATTTTTCCCCGCGCCTTTATACGCGCGCGCGCGTGTGTATATACAGTGATATACCCCACACCGCGGCGCGCTCATAATTTAATAAGAGGGTCCGAAAGTTTGCGGGCCGAGCGAGCCCGCGGCGCGGACGCCGGGGAGAAAAAAAGTGGACGCGCAAGTTTCTTCATTCGTGCATCTGCGACGCCCAACTTTTCCATATCCTATATATGTATAGCCGCGCGCCAGCTCGCAAGCCCTCTTTTTCGCCGATGATGCGCGCGGCCGCCCGCGGCCTCTCTGGATCTCGCAGACGCAGCGTAACGAGGGCAAAAAACGCAAGGCTGTTTGCGCCTCGCTGCTCTCTTGCGCGCCAAGCTTGTGCTCACCTTTTTATGCCTCGTCGTAAGTTGAATTTCCAAATTACCGCGCCCGACCCTCGCCCGTCTACGTATACATTTATAACGGCTACTTTGCTCCTGTCCCGGCCCTTCGTAAACTGCCCCTGTTCCTTCTTGTTCTTCCTCATCGTATACACTCGTTATTTTTTGCTTTCTCAAAGAGACCTTGATTTTCGTTATCTACGGGTCGGAAAATATGGAATTCGCGACGTAAGGTGTATGTGTTGCTTTTTTCTGGGTTGCGATATAACTCTCGAAACAATCGTCCGATCTTCCGGAAACTTTTGTACATAGTTTTGTCGTGGCAAGACTCGAACCGAGTTTTATTTCCAACAAAATTCGTTGTACGTTTGCCTAGTAACCGTTGTTGATGTGATCTTGAAAAGATCAGTGTGATTTCTCGTAAATGTTCTCGTTGGGGCCCGAATAGTTACGAGGATCGATGAGACTACGAGATATTTCCCGTAACAGCCATATACCAACCGTTATTTACTTCCCTATCAACCGTTGCTATGGAAATGAATGAAAATAAGTGGAAGTTCGTTTCCAGTACTTTTGAAGCCAGGGGACGAATGCGCATTGGACGTGAAATAAACCAAAAATTGACCTGGACGAACTGGATCCATGTGACTTCTACACAGTTCAACTAAATTACTTTTCAAAGTAAAACGATGAATTTTGCTGGATCATGATTTCCTCTCTCGAAACGAGAGCAAGCACGATTATAGTTGGGAGAGTGCAATGGGGTACTCGAAAGCCAATGCACTAAGTGCACGAAGGTATTTGCCGGGTGCGCGCGTTCCTCCCCTAAAGAAGTCTCCGCGGAAGATGGGTACGCTCGCTTGCAAAAAACTGTCACGTAGGGTTGACAGATGGAAACACTACCTAAATGGAATTTGGTGTCGAATGAAGGTAAATTATGAAGACAGAGATGGCTCCACACGGCCGTAAGGTGGCTTTTAAGCTGAAAATTTTGGAATCCGCCTGTTTAAAAAAGTTTCACGTACCATCGGGAGGGATAGCTCTTGCTTCAAACAAGATGTAAGGCTTCCGCATCAACATCCGCCAGTGCCTATTTTATCGCACAATTTGTTACAATTGCCTGATTTGGAAAGTGATTTCAACATTTTTCTCCACGCTTACTTCAACTACAGTCCATATTGAATATTTTCAAGTAGATAAAATTTGTTTATCTCCCTAGCAACTACTGCTGAGGTAGGAAAAAATCAATTTGAGTCTTATTTCTAGAAATTTTGATGGCGTAATAAAAGGTGTGGTCTGAAAGTGAACTCGAATTGATCTGTTTCAAATGTGGCACTTTTTGATACAGATCAATTTTAGATCATTTTGGGATGACATCCTTTTTACGCCGAAAAAAAGATTCAGCTGTCACTAATTAAGATAGAACATCAGAAGCACAAAAATCATCTTCTTGACAATTGTAACATGTACCATGCACTTGTGAATTTTTGAACAAAAGATTTGATCGACTATGCGTCAATAATCTTAAGCCTCACTGTACTATAATAAATGGTATTTTGTATTTGATATAATTGTGACTCAGGGATAAGGAGTATTGTAGATCTTGCTAGCAAGATTTAATCAGACAGACATCTTGAATTTTTATGCATTTAGAATCAAATTGACGTTTTTTTCGTTTGAATGAATTATTTATTCATAGAGCATTCGGGTCTACAAATGATGAAATTTAGTAGCACAGACAATTGCCATCATCTTGGCATTCCCAATCATCATCTCCGGTACCATTATAATTATCTACACACCAACCTGCACACTGATTATTGCAATCATCACCCAAATTCTCTTGAGCAGGACAGAACACAACTGTAACAATCGTTAATACATAGGAATTAATACGTTAATTTGTTCAATGTAAAATTATTATTGAGTTGGGATAAAATGAAGAATTTAGAAAAGCTGCAATATTATCATCCTAGGTGTACATACGATATCGTCAATGGCTTATGATGTATTCTAACATGTTTACGTATTATAACACATCAAAGCTGTCACAAGGATGTAAAACTGATGATTTAATTCTAAAGTTTGGCTTCAACTCTAATTTTTGGATAAACTCGAGTAACTTCATTCATTATATTACTGTAAGCAAATTCTTATTCTCTCTCTTTGAAGTATAGCATCTTTTCCCTTTTTCTTTTTGTCATTGGCCGCGGGCTCATTCTGGAGTTCCAATTTGCCACAATTCAAATGTAATACTCACAGCGAAGCGAGTTTTTATTATTTTTATCCCAATAGTTGCAATGCATCCACCTCAAACGTGGTATGTGACCTGTATTCGACGCGTATGCATCATAACCGGGCCTACAGTTTTAGTTGGGTTCCGAACCACTGAGCCGCGGTATGAAATTCAAAGTGCTTGAGAAAATCAAAGATACGCCAGGATTCATACCCTGGGAAAAACAATTGCCCGGGAAATTGAACATGAAATATTTCCATCTACATTTATTCGTTTCATCTGCATCAAATTAAAATAGGCTATAACTCTTTATCAATCTTGAATGACAACTCCATCGTGCAAAAGTGATACTGAGCGTAAAGTGTCGAGTATCTGGGGGCGCGCCAGCACCCCCGACAACAAGTATGTAAATATGTACATAACTCAAATTTGATAGATAGAGAAAGAAATAATAAAAATGATGCAACCAAAATTGAAATAATTTGCTCTTCGATTACTTACTCAACATAGCAAACAGAATAGTGAACAAGACAAGAGTGGTGAGTGTTGACGTCATCTTAAGGGATTTTCGATGTTAGTTTTATGTTCACTATGAATTGTTATGGTATTCTATAGACTAGTCGTATGTAAGACCAGCTTTTATACTGTTGGCCCATGTGTTTGCACTAGCATTTTATCGAACATTATCAAGGATAAATAAACTAATTTCTTTCCTCAAAACATTAAGTAACCTCATTTTAATTACTCAATGATAGTTAAAAGCTTTGTTTTCGACATAGAATCTATGACGTTATAAAAAGATAGGCTCTTCTCTGAAACAAGTGCATATTTAGTGCGTATCATGGATATACATAATTTCGTTTGAAACACGGTATTTCCTTCTTAAATTTTTCAATATAGTAATTTATTTCATTAAATTCAAATGGTATTTCTCATTGAATTTCACGGTCTTGATGATACTGATGATATTTCTGGATGAACTATACAATTAGCTCAGACAAGAATATTATAGTGTGAAAATTAAGTTTTGCAAAGCGTTTGCAAAGAATGGCACTTTTCTCCTGTAGGAAAAAGATGTTGAAATATTTTGAAAATGACAAATGATGAATTCTAGTATCAATATTGTATTCAGAGAAAGTTTCTCAGTCTTTTTAAACATTGATCATAATTGTGTGATGGAAAATTCAAATTAATGTCATAACCCACGTCAAAATATCTAGGATAATCCTATCAATCCCGTATGCTTCATTAATAACTGATGGAGGCTTTAATGCTTATGGAACATCAACGTAAAATGAAGAGTGCCCGCTCAGACCCTGGGAAACCATACTGCTAAAGACGTACTTTAGCAGTAATCGAACCTCATCATTAGTAATCTATCGATAGTAAACTGCTTTTTATAATCATTGATGGTTCGTGCAGTTCAAAAATTAAAGAATATTTTGAACAGACTCGCAAGTTTCTTTCACTTACATTAAATACTTGAAATATGTGACATTATAGCCTGCAAACGAAGATAAACAGTTGATTCCTAAATAATTTGCAATAATTCAAATCGATTTATTTTTCTGCTGGCCTCTCTGAGATGGGATTCATGACATTGATTACCACGTCATCAGGGAATCTAACAGTAAGTTTACTTGACCACAAATTATGGTATTCACAACTGCAGAAGATGCACAACTGATAGAGCCAAAGCTAATCATAAATGTTCTTTGGTTACTCTTAAAAATCCTGCAGCATTTGCATTTACTTTCAACATAACTTTTTACAGTAAAAATACAAGCGTCAGTTTATTACTTGGTTCGCAGAGTATATGGCGCCTATATACGTCATGGAGAAAAATCTGGTACATAGAGGGTTTCAAGGTTGCTGATCACGATTTCCCTAATCTAATCACAAAACTCAAAGTGGATAATCCAATATAGTGACCAAACATTTCGAAAAATCCAATGAATGAGAGGTTTTCTCCAAACTTCAGTAAAGCGCTCCCATGTATTAGGCCCTTCTCGTAATTTTCGGCCTGGACAGTCATAAGGTGAGTCAATTTGATTCGAGTCTCTGTGAAATCTCAATTAACAGAATCACTTCGAGAAAGCCCCCTACTGCAGTTGCTGTGGCCATATTTTTGAGTCATCAGACATTTCCAGTGGTCAGGGTCAAAAGAAGTGGGGATCTCTCGCGGAATTACCACACGGCGGGCCGTTATGACTCCAAGTTCGCGGTGAAGTACGTGATTCGCCGGGTACACGTAGTAATGAGTCGTTTGCCTCGGCCAGGCCGTTCGCATTAGACTGGCCGGTCGCGACGGTGGCGGCCGTTATAATGAGGGCATTGTTTGCAGGATCCTTTGCGTTTTTCACCGGGCTTACTGGGTTAGAAAGGAGCCCCGCGGGTCCCAATTAACGATGCGCTCCTGGACATCCCCCGGCTAATACGCGCGGATTAATTTTCGCCCGCGGCGCGGAGATGTGTCTGTTGCCGCGCGGTGCGCCCGGCCGCCGAAGTCAGCGGCGGCGGGGCGGGGGGGGGCCCCGAGTATAATAAAGCGCGAATAATGCCAACTTCGCCCCCGGGCCAAGATTAAAACCGGCCGTACTTTCATTATATCGCTGGGGCCACGCGGGCTTTTGTATACGTATACGGCGGAGTGCGTAATTTAGTGGCGCGAAGGGCCAACGCCGCGCTGAAAGATGCTCGGGAATTTGTGGTCGCGGCTTTTTTTCTTTTTGCTCCGCCTAAGTGTAATTGAGGAGGGTACTTGCGAGCTTTATACTAAATAGCTTATGTAATTCGTTGTAATGTTACGAGCCCTCCGCGCGGTAACAACGTTTTTTACGCGGGTATGTTGGGAAAATCGCTGCCGGGCGAGGTGGCTTTCTCGGAGAGGCTTAATTAAGAGCTCGACATTTTTGAGGAAAAGCTAGCGATGGAACGTAATATGTTCGACTGATTTTGCTCCCTATCACGACTGTGGAATAATATAAATATGGTCGTTACATTGATTTTTTTCTCTTTCTCAATATTTTGTTTGTTCTAGGGATATAAACCATTTCTCAATTTTACAGCAGTAATATCTGTCTATAGATAAAAATGATTACTATGAGTTTATTATTTTACTATACCATCATCATTAATTATTATTTACTGATGTTGTAGAATCTAATTAATGAATATAGAGAAAAATTGAAATGAGTCAACAAAACGTCGTCTGTTATAATACCAGTCACTCATTATGGATTGTTAGTTACACTTAATCGGAAATAATTAACGCTTACTGGTGAGGAAAGAATGCTCTGGACAATTTTGAAATAATCGCGTTTGGCCGTGGAAGTCTCGGAAATGCACCAATGTTTCAAGCAGTGATTGCAATGTGTTTTATTTGACGCAAATTAACTAGCTAGTGAAAAATTGATTGATAAATTCCTGTAGATCGAGGTAGTTTTGTCGAGAGATAAATCAAGCATTCGCTACTTTTGATGAATATTGAAACATACTAGTAGGCAAATTGGAATGGTTTACGTGTTTCTTCAATTACAAAAACATCATTCATCACTCGGTGGAAGAGTAGCAAAGTCATCCGATGCCGTCGCATTCATCGAACAACCTCGTCAATAGTTTTTCGACGGCGCGAAACACCAATACCGATACACAGAACGCAGTCTTCCACGAAAACTATGAAAAGTTTTTATATACCCTTCGCGGAGGGAAGGGACGGAGCCGCGCCAATCGATTTCTCCCAACTTCCGTTTGGTACGAGCGAAACTTCGGTAATGACGGCCGGGAAAAATCGTCACTCCGAATGGTCTGCGGCGGCGGGGGAGAGGCCCGAACTATGCGGCTCAAACTCGTAATTACGGGAGGAGCAATCGAAGTACATATAGCGCAGCTCGAGCGAGAGCCGATAAGAGAGAGAGCGAGTCGAACTCGGGTCATCGAGGGCCTCCTTACATCTCGCGCGGCCCCCCCCCCCCCGCGTAACGATCCATTATTCCGCCGAACGAGTCTCGGCCGTGATTTGTCCGCGTCTCTCGCTCCGAGGCCGGCTCGTCCGCGGTGCGCCCCGGAAAAATAGGAAGAAGCCGAGCAAGAAGTGGAGCAAGGAGCGAGCGCAGCCCAAATGAGAACCAAACAAACCCGTCGCTCCCTAACGAGTCATGATCGCGCTAAGGACTTGGGCGGGCTAAGTTTGCGGGCCTCTCGCGCGCGCGCGCGTGTATATATAGACACGAGCGCCGCGAGCCGGAAACTTCAAATCGTACCCCTTGCCACCCCCCACCCCCCACCTCCAGCCTACACCACTGGCTGCAGGAGCCGCGAGTCGATTTTACGCCGACAAAAGTTACCCCCCTGCTGCTGACGCTGTGCAAGTGCGCGGCTGCCTGTGTGATTATATGCGCGCCCGGGCTTTACCACTCGTACTCGGGGGCCGCGCGGCCCCTGCACTTGCCCGCGAGTCCGCTTGTTAAACTTTAATCGGATAACCCAATGCGATTTGCGATCGATCGCGCGAGGGTTGCACGCCTTATTATTTTCGTTTTTTCGATGATCCACCGAAAGCGAGGAGACAGCTCGAGTCGAATTATTGCATCTAATTGCATCGTCCCACTTTTCAAAGCGATAAAGCGACGGCTGACGCGTATGTGCGACTGTTAAAAATTTCCTCGTGTTGAATTGCAGGAGCGTCATTCGCTGGTCTAATTTTGTCGATATACCCTTCGTCCGTATACGTTGGTCATTGTGGAATTATTCGCTCATTCGCGAGAATGCCAGTGTGATTTATACGGCAGATGGATAGTCGTTTAGTTGAATACAATGTCATATTCGTTGAATTCTGAACCGAAAGAGCATGCGATTGACGCAACAAAGTCGAAATTCCAGTTTAATTAGTGGCGCGTCGCGAAGAAATGAAAAAATTAATAAATACTAGCACAAGACACTGGGGAGTTTTTGCAGTCGTGAACTTTCAAGTTCAGAACGACCAGCAGAGGACGAAGGAAAAAGGGATAATGGAAAAGTCAGAAAATCTTCGCAACTGACCATCCTAGGGTTCACTCGCGATAGTATCCAAAGCTCGTGATAATCGAACTTTGCAGTTAATAAGGATTAGCATAAGACAATGTCGTCGAGCGTAAGCATTCGAGTTCGAAACTCGTCTCTTTCTCGCCCTCGTTCGCAAACATCGACAGAATTTGTAATGAGAGCGTTATCCTATAAGTATATATATATATTATCGTGCCTTCGCCGCGGCGGCAGTTCTCCCTGATTCTTTTCCCTCATTTTCTCCGCTCTCTCTCGTTTTCCCATCTCTGATGCGCCGCGCCCATCGAAGCCACGGGCTAGAACGAGCCGGGCTATGTTTTTTTTCCCTCCCTTCTATGCGGTGTGCTCGTTCTCCCAATTATCGGCCGACATGCCATTCGGGATCAACAGCCCGTGTATTATCTTCAAACTCGTCGCGAGCTCCCTCGTCGTTGTCCCGTGTGTTCCGCTCGACCGGCGACACCAACACTCGTGTGGACAAATTGTCCGAAAATCATGCCAATATGCCATCGGGGGACGCGAAAGATGACAAAGAAAAAGTTTCCCTCGGCCGTCCAATTCCGTATTCATACGCGGTCTTGTCTCGGACCTCGAGAGCTGCTCCGAGAATAAATGTTAATCGAAACGTCAGCCGAATCGTCGTGCATTGTATATATAGGGATTGGAAAAATTAAGTTTTTTGCCCTCGAATAGATATTTGTGGAATGTTTTATTTTATCGTCGAACTCGTGAGAAACTCCAGCGAGAATATAATTGGATTGGTGGAATTTCCCGATACACGTTGATTTTTCACGATTTTTTATTTTCGTTACTTCGTATAATAGCAAAATGGTGTATTTCGAGAATATTGGAATTTCTCATTCAAACAGAATAAACAAAAGTTGTGCTTATCGATTCGAACGTCGGCCAATTAACTTCGAATAAATATGAAAATTTACGTTCTCGTAAACTGAGAGATATTCCAAACATGAATTGAAAAATTTACGATCTCATCAATATTAATTCCTTCAATGTACTTCACTATAATTTTGCTTGGGTTGGAATTACAAATACCGGTGTAGCAAGTGATGCATCGAGACATTTTTTATATACCATATAGCCAAGTACACGTATTAGAATTTACCTCACATTCAATATACTGTATCTTTACTAATGAACTTTGACAATTTTAATATTTTTGGAATAAACAAGTCAATGTAACATACATTGTCGGTGTAGATAATCGAAAATTTTGGAATTTTGACGTTTAATTTGATAATAACGTTATGTTGATGTTAACTGCTAAAAAATTTAATTTTGCTCCAAACGGTGAAATCAAAATACTCTCACTGACATAAGTAGTTAATAAACACTTCAATGTGATTTTCAATATTCTCTCAAATTTGAATATTAATTCTCGGAAATTTCGATTTTCGATTGAAAATGGCAATTTATTCAATATCTCATTCTCTCAAGTTATGAACTGAAATGCCACCGGCATTAATCTAGTGAGTTTATTGGTAGCATAACATTAGTTCGATGACTTCGACTATCATTGATAATAGATGTTATTAATGTTCATGCATGCAAAATATTACATCGGCAGTCTTGAATAACTCCTCGCGAGATGTGCATATGCATAAGTATAATCGCGGTTTCGTTAATTATTTGATATGCGCTATTACCAGAGATTTGTGATTCACAAGGAAAAAATCGTTCTTGATAAGAAGATTCATGGATATTCATTGCCGTTATAAATACGGCAGTGTTTAATTCAGATATAATATAATATTCATTGTCTTTTTTCAGTGTTTGTATAATACAAGAGTTAAAAATAAGTTCTGTACTTCAATGTAACATTTCGTTTTGAAGTAAAAAAACTTCTTCGATTAACATCAACAATTGATTAACATCATCAATACTTTTTGTTTAAACATATCGGGCGAATACTGAAGATTGATTCATTCAACTATTGTACCATACCAGCAAACATCTGATGCAAATTATCATTGCGTTATGTCGATTGACCAACAGTAGCTAGATCCTATTCATAAATCTATATTTTTTCACTCCCAATCTATAATGCATGATCCATAAGTTCATGACTACTTGATTCATAAGGCGAATTATTGGGAATCTTTAATCTATAATAGCTGTATATGATCCACCTTGTAGTCCTAAAGTGAACAGTGAAAATCTGTAAAGTTTCAAGAATTCAATTTTAAAAATGTTTATTCTGTTTGATAAAAAATGTGACGCTTTAGATTGGACCGCAGATAAAACTTTTGTATATTCACATTTTTTCTCGTTAATTTTCCATAAATTCAGTTATTTCAATCCATCACTACTAGAAATACTGTTTGCATTTTGCTTGGATAATAATTATTCATTGAAATTAACTCTTGAGCTTTTAATTGAGTTGACAGTATCTGGAAATATGAACGTATATTTAAAAGTGTACCCGCACAACTGTAACAATACACATTTAATTAAATCATGTAAAACTGGGATGATATGTATTCTGGGAAGATAGCCACGAATGAAATGTAAAAATGCAGGGTAAAATGTAACATATTAAAACTGCGCGGGAATTGATCGCGCGAAGCGTGCACGGATTCAGCCGTGTATGCAGCTGTGCATGATAATTGCTGAAAAGCCGACGACTCATTCTTCCCAGTGGTATAGCAAAAAAGAAAAGTCGATGTATATGTTGTGTCGTCGGCTCACTTGGAGTATGTCAAATTGGCCGTGTAGGGATGGACGTGGCCCAAGCTCAATCGATATTCACTCAAATCGTCGCATCCACGGGAAGTAAATATCACCGGGTCCTCTTCTTCGCGGCTGACAGGGAATTCGATTAATCAATCGATCATCATGCCAGCCGACCTCGGCGGGACGCGCGCGCGATACATAATTAATCGACGAAGCGCGTGAATTATATATTACATTGTGCCAACAGGTATACACGAGTGTACGTATATGCACGCGGAGAAGCAAGGGCTGCGCTAACCTGGAGAAGCTCACCCTCTCTTGGCTGCTTTGTTTGTGCGCGCAGTGTTTAATGACGCGACGTGGAGGAATCGCAAAGTCAGGAGCGATTAAGTGCGGCGCGCAGGCGCTCCACCCTCCCGTCGATTGCCGCCCCCCGCCGAACCCCAGAGAGAGGGAGATAAATTGCAAAAGAGGCATGTCGGCCGGCCGCTGCCGCCGCCCCATTAATTAAAATAACCGCACAGCGTCACAGCCGCGAGTCTCACTTTGTTATGGCTTTTTAACGCGCCTCAGGCCTGCGGCCGCGCGCCAACGCGAGACGGAAAGAGAGCTGCGGTTGTTTTGATCCTCCGGTGCGCGCACTCGATTTAACCCGTGTGATGTGCCCCCCTCACTCCCCCGTCCAACACCTTCTTGGCCATTCGATACGCGTGTCGCGCGGTAATTGCGTTACCCGATTCCGCGCGCGCGCGCGTCGAGAGCGACCGGGCTGCACCGGTGGCGAGCCTCCGTACACTCGACGGCACTGATCGACCATGCGAATTTTGGTTGTTCGTCGAGATTGTCGAGGGGCCAACACGCGAAATTTTTAAAATTGCACGACTGATAAGTGGTGACGAGTAGTTCACGCAAAAATTTGTAAAATAATCGCTGTATAGGAGGGTATATTTTTATCTATCAACGAGTAGTGGAATTCAATGAAAAATTAATCAAAACTACTGATTCTCGTGTAGTGAATTATTCGCTTGCATCTGGTATTGGGGGGAAAAAAATCACCATGTGAAATAGTTAAAAATGACTACGTAACAGTGAATCTGTTTATTGGTTATGCAATTTTTAATAACGAATATTAAGTATTCACCACTTTTAACTACTTTAAATTCAGAGAGCAGGTATTATTATTGGTTTAATTAACACGATCATACCAATTAACGCGACGATTGGTTCATGTGACTTGTGGAAAATTGTGGAATATATTTTAAAAACGACTGACACTTGACTACTCGTTTGCCATCGAAGTATAATATTATCGACTTCTAAACGAAAATTTGAAAACTGTCGAATACTGTATTGGGCTGATTCAGCAAAATGATATATAATTTGTGGATGAATCTAACAATGAGATAATATCAATGAATATTAATTGATTCATCGGGCTTAGGGAACCATGAAATTCAGCAAGATAGCGAGAGAAACATAATCGAACGCTATGGTTCACCGCAACTTCGGTAAATCAATTATTCACTTCAGGTTTTTTTAAATAATGCATGAATGAAACATTTATCAATTAATATCGTTGATGATTCGATTGTCGTCGAAACACGAGGGTCGACGAATTCATTGGCGACCGCCCGTCAAATCGTTTGGAATTTGGATTCATCAACAGCGTTGCAGAAGGACCCCGGGCTTTTCTCAAAGTGACTTCCACTCCTTGGAGCAAGTACGCGTTGCCCAGACACTCGAGTCGTCCCCAATTGCAAGTACATAGGCAGCGTTTATTTTCTCATCGTCCGGAGTACGAAACGCTCGACTCGACTCGACTCGAACACGCGTATACACCGTCGCGGGCCTTTTAATTATTCCCCGTGAATAGCACATTAGGTCGAGTCCCGGTTTATCTCGAGCAGCTTGCGGAGGAGTTGCGGCTCGAGCAAAGAGTCGGGGCGGCGGGCTCGCGAGCCAGAAGAGAAGTGGTCGCGACTCATCCTGTCGGGCATTAGTTGCATTGGGATTGCCGCGCGGCTATTACGGTGATTAAGAAGAAAAACCGATAGGGCATGTGCCGCGCGGGACGAGCGAGGCTCTGGAGCAGAGCAGCTGAGAGGTCAGAGGAAAAGCCAAGGGAGCCATAGCCGCGCGTCGGTCCTTAGCCCCGGCCGGCTGGCCGCGAGAGAGTCAGATCACTTAGCGTGACGTCGGTCCGACATCCGAGCGAGATCTCGCGTAAAGTTTAGCGCTCGCTGCAGCCAACTTGGGACAAGCTTCGCCATGGCGAACGAGAGAGCTTTATCGCGTGCTACCGGCTCTGCCACGTACACACACACACACACGAACTCTCGGCTACTGCAGTGTGCCAGGCACTTGCTCTTTATCGGGCTGAAACGTAGACGCGGCCCCGTAAATTGGACAAGCCGAGTGGAAAAAGCGTTAACTACGGGCCGAGTGGATTAAGCGATTAAGTGACCGCTCTCGCTGCTTTAGATTGCCGCATCACATGCCACGCGACCCAACCCTGCCAGCCTCTTTCTTCGTTAGCATTCCCCCTCCCTCAAGCCCCGACACACACACACACACGTACACCCCGGCGCAAGCCTCGATCTTTGGCTCGAGCTTTTTTTCATCGCGGCTCAATTCTGTTTCGGCTAAGCGCCTCGTTACTACGTCTACAATTCTCGGCGCCGCCGTCTCTAGCTCGCTTTTTATCGGACCGAGCTTTGCTCGGGCTTTTATGCCGGCCCGTAAATAACAATGGATTACGCTCTCTGACTCTCGTTCCCTTCGTGTAACTGATTTGCCGTTGGATTATTCGGCGCTCATGGCACACTGCAGAGTTAACCGCTCGATTCCGCCGCCGTCTAATCTTCCAATTTGGCCCAACTAATTATTTTCAATACAACCCGACCGACTGATGTTCCCTGATCAATTCACCGAGTACTCTGTTGATTAATCAGTCAGTGATATATGCGCTATATACGTATTTACTGATTTGTTGATCGAATAGTTTTATTGACCAAGAACACTAGGACCGTTTGGGTTACTGCGCTACATTAAAAACACACGATAATTACAAAAATTGCATCTAGAATACAATATTTGTACAAAAGTAAAATATAAATGGTAGAATCAGTAAAATAACCTTAAACCGATATAACTCTATAAGTATCTAAGGTGGAGAAGTACATTTTGTTTTTAAATTAGGTGGATAAAAGAGAATAACAAGATTTTGCAGTTGAAACAATTCAATACAAGGAGAATGTTCAGTCTGAATCAGTCACGAGTCGTTAGTCATTTGAGTTGGCTGTATTATTTGTGATTGCACCTTGAGTTTGTCATGAAAGTGTTCGAGTAGTGAGTGTTTGAAACTGCTTTGTTTATATATACCTCTGCCGAAGTTGGGTTGGGAGTTTGTTCCATATTCGCGGGAGGCAGATAGTGAAGGAGTATTGTCTATATGTAACGTATATATGCAAACGCTACCCATAGGTCTAGGTATGAACAGCGTTTTGAGAGACATTTTCTCATTCGTACATATTTGAAGTTAGTCGCTGTTCCTGTGAGTTAGTTATAAGACACATAGACCCACTCTTTTATCATACCGTATGCTAAACTCAACGGTTACGAATGTGCTTTCTTAATACAGGGAATATGGTTGTGGGATTCTTTCACCGTGTAGAAATAATATTGTGGAACTCGGTTGTATCATTTAGACTGCACTGTTTATTAGATCTAGCAAATTATAGTGATACGCTAAAAATAAAGCGAAAATAAAATATATGAAATTTTATACTCTATTATCAAACGTTATTAGATTTATGGGTGTGTTTGTGTATATACCTATGCATATCCATGAATGAGTATATTGATGCTCGTTTATAAGATATCAATTAAGTTCAAATCGCTCTTAAATTGTATAAAAATATGTATTCCTTATTGCCACCGGTTATATTGGCTTTGTCATAATAAATTCGTTATCAATCAATCAATTAGTCATATTATTAGCCGCTAATCCAATCAAGTTTAGAATGGTTTTTTACGTGGGCGCGATCAACTGCTTAATTCATCCAATAAAAATGATCCGTTGTCGATAATTACTTTGTAACCGAAAGAAATTTCTATTTGCATTGTCAATCGTTATTGGATCCAATGACGACAAATCTATCATTTTACTTTCTACTGCTTTTTCCTGATTCTCGTAATTTATTACAGAATATAATCTATTTGATATTCACACCATACAGTTCCGTAACACTAATTTTATTATTTCTAATCAGTTGTACGTATAAATCTCCATCATGTGTCGAGAACGTAAAATATGAAACTGCAGAAGTAATACAAAGATGATAATGGATGGAAATATATTCTCGATCAGTGGCAATCAAAGTTATGAATATATGATAATGAAAGCTGTAAATAGTACCATTTAATAGCGATACACTGATGTGCGATAATCGATAAAAACATTCTGCAGTGCAATCGCTAACGAATGAAAAAGAACGAATGAAAAACTTGTGTACATAGCCATCTATTATTTGTTATACATTGGATTGAAGTTGATTACAAAAAAGAAAACCAGTCAGTAAGTCTTTTTTAATTGAATACCGTACTGAAGATATTATCACATAACTTTGTAACAGCTTGTCATTGATAAATTTCAATTCTAATTTCAATATCAATCAAGACCAGGTCATAAATGATGCCTCTAAGTAAATCTGATTATTGAATTATTCATAGATCTCATAATTCACCTCATTATACCAAACTTAATCACATCGAGTTTTTAATTGAGTTAGTATAATACCACCAATTCATTTGATCACTTTTTTCATCAGAAACGATCAACTCCATTAGCATTACGATTAATCATAATAATAGTTGCACGAGTTTTTTCGACGTTGAAACGTAATAGACGCTATTTGTAAGCGTTTTTTTTCTTATGAAACCTATACGTATATGTTGCATAGCTTTCTCTATTCTTATTTTTTATTGTTCAATTTTCTCAATAACTATATTTCACTGAGATATATGTCATGAAAATTTTTCATTTCAAAATATTCCGTTGGAAATTTTTGCAATATTTATGTAGTGGTGAAGATAGAATTGCGATTAGAATATAGATAAAGTGTGTGTTAGACTATTAAAAAATTCTCTGATATCTTTGATATTGAAATGAATAGAAAAGGATTTGATCCAAAGATGAAATAATTTCGAGTAAGAGTTTCTTCAGGATCATTAACAGCCAAGTCCTCTCAATGCGCTCTCCAATTCAGGATATTTCATCCTATTCAACTTACGCTTATTCGAACATCGTCTTCTTTAATAAAAAAGCCAGAATGCAATGCATTACACAATGACAGACAAGTGATTCCCCAGCAACAGATGTACCCCATTCATGAATGGCACGTAATAACAAGTCAGATTTATCTCTAAAGCACTAGCTCTTGGAAAATCAGCCGGCACGCGTAAAATCAATGACGCCGGAGTATAATGAGGTGCGTAACCACTTGGATCAGGAAAAAAAAAGAAAAATTACAAACACGCGAGTGATTCACAAGTACGTAGAGCCGGTATATATATCCGCTATTACGTGTCAATACCAGCTTCGGTTGTAGCAGTAAAATGAATTACAATTCTTTCACGGCTCGTGACTCGAACTAACCAATTGCCGAACGTTATTACATAAACGAGCCTCTTGACGCTCGAGGGTGTATCGAGATATTGGCTTATCAATTATATTTGGAGGCAAGAGGACCGGAATGAAATCTACCCCTCGTTTGTTCGGGCCTGGCCATCCGCCTTTCGAGTGACTAGGGGGAAACGGGTTCAATAACATCTCGAGCTCGCTTCGTATTACAATAATATGCAGATTTTAACATTTTCGAGGGGAATATTTATTATTTTTTCGAAGTCGCAGTCGCGTATTTTCACGTAGTTTTTACCTACACACAAAATATACGCCCATATGAGCTCGCACCAAACCAAAATAACAACTACACCAGCTTCCCGCTGAACTGGTCCATTACGAATCGATGTAGTTATGACACGGCCAAATTATTGAGAATTATTAGAATTTCATTCAATCCCATTGAATGAAACTCCATAAAATATCATACGATTCATATTGAGTTGTCCGCTCATGTATTATATTTCCCCCAACATACAAGATCGCAGTATCGAGAGAGAAAGAAAAAAAGAGCCCCCCAGATTAACAGTAAAAGTAATAAAGCACTCTCGGGATCACCTATGGATGATCTAGCCGGCGCGAAGCTGACGCAATCCAAATGGAATTCCCAATGAGAAAGCAGTATGGCGAAAGTAAATCGTCATCTCTCGCCGTCGGCGTCCAGCTCCCGCACAATGTCCGGTCCATTTGCATGGAAGCCCGATAGCCCAGGACCCGAGAGAGAGAGAGAGAGAGAGAGAGAGAGAGAGAGAGAGAGCCCATGCATATACATCCCCTGCCCCCCCCCACGCAGCACAAAACACTCGCGAGTGCACACGAGCGCTGACTCACGCGCTCTCGTCCAGCACATACGCCCTGGCCCCCGTCGATATTACGACATATATGTATATATATATAGGTTGGAGCGCTTGGGCTTAATGGAGCGAAGGATTGTGCGGGAAGCATGAGTCACGCGACTCGCCAATCACTTTACCTCGGAAGAACCGGCCGATTACGTGTTTGCTCGGGGGGTGCATTTATTAAGGGCCCGCGCGCGGCGCTGCAGCTCGGCCGGAAGGACAATATTTACAACGATAACACAGAGAGCGAGATAGAGAGAGAGAGAGAGAGAGAGAGAGAGAGAGAGAGAGAGAGAGAGCGCTAGAACAGCTGTGTGCTCTGCTCTCTCGCATCGCGGGACGCCCAATCGAATCTCGCGATGATCGATCGCGCGGCTCTGTTTGCTCCCGCGGATTCGCTCCGCCCCCTCCCCCGCCCCGCCCGCCACCGCTTCTCTTCTTCTTCCCCTTCCGTCTCGCCGCCCGCGAGGGGACGCGCCTGATCAAGCTCGCTTTCGGCCTCAATGGAATTTCGGGTGAAACTCATCGCGGGCGCGGAAAAGTCGACCGCGACCACCTGATACACGATCGTCGGGATCGCGGCTACTCCCAATGACGACGAGGGATCAGAGGCATTCAAAAGCGAAGAGACCGTCGATGAATTATTGGAAGATGACAGTAGCGGTGGATAAGCACTGCCAAAATGGCAGACGGCCAAGGAAAATGTACAACGGAGGGGATAAATTCCAAACCGTGATCGCTTCATTCATCAACGGGACGTTCGATCTACGCGTAAAATGAAGCGGATAGACATAAGCGTTTCCCGAACGGCAGACGAGCCGGGGGTAAAATGTTACTCCCGTCGAAACAATTCCCAACCGTGACCATTGCGGGATTTTTGCCGCATTCACGACCGGTCCGTACGCGCAAGCGGGGCTCCGATTGTTACACGAGCGAAAAAGATCCGTCGGCCGAGTCGCAACGAGCCATCGTCGGATTGTCAATCAACAACTTGGCTGTCTCTCTCTCTGTCCCTCCGCAAGCCGCATCGCGGGTGAATGCAGCGTCAAAGCTCAGGGCGCGCGCGCGTGCTGAAAAGCTCGCGCGTAACAATCGGGGTTCGGGGGAAACGGGGGGAGGGGAAAAAGCACACACGGCGGCCAGACAAAGCTTTGCCAGAGCCAGACTGTGTGTGCATAGACACGGGGCCGCTGTAGCTCGAGGCTCGCCGGATGCGGGCCAATGTCAAACACACTCGCGATCGTCGAAAGCCCGATGCGCGCCAGCGTCACGTCCGCCGCGCGCGCACCTATGTATATGCCCCGCGCCTTAAGCGCGAGCTTGTAGATACATACACACACGTGTTACGAGCCTCGTCGCCTCTGGTGTGGGCGACCAAGTCCCGCGTCTAATTCCGAGCCGTACGTGTGTGTACGTGCCCGCGCCTTGGCCGCGGATAATGACACGCGCCGTCGATCGTGTCGCGATTGCGTCAAGGAATATATTGATGTTTCGGGGAACGCGTGGGACGGCGGCGATCCTCTTCTCGCGAGGTTTGTTTATTGTATTTCTCGGACCTCGCGCGGCCGAGTCGGTGAGTCCGCAGCCGCCTTTTGTTATGTGTTACGCGGAAACCCGCGCCAAAAATGGATTTTCAATGGATTCGATTATTTTTTGAAATTTTATGCGTTTCTAGCGATCGCGAGATTGTTCCTCGGACTTTGTGCGACCGGGAAAATATTTCGCGGAGATGAGTTTCGAGGGAAATATAGATTCATGAGATAATTGATCGATTGTTCTTTGTGGGAAAAAAACTCGAGACGCGATATTTGAGGGCCAATTCAATATGGATTATGGAGAACAGAAGTGAAAACTTCGCGTATTAATTCCTGCGACGTTACGCAACAAATTTCCTTTTTCATTTCATAGATTATCAGGAAAATATTTTTAAATCAAGACGTATTTCCTTGACTAGAGAGGATATATATAAAGGAAAACATAACTCATTCGTATTCGTGTATAAATTGAGATTTTTCAAACAAAACAATTCTGCAGAAAGCAGCAGCCGTTAAAAAATACGCTATTATCCTGCGAAACGTTAATTTGTATATCCATTGTTTAGAAGGAAAAGAAGCGCCACCGAGTGTTATTGTAACTCTGCCCCGAGAGAGTCGCGCATATTACGCGAGCATCGCAGCGCCTGCACGCACGACTCCCGATCAAGCCGTTATTTATAGCGGCTCCAGCAAGCTCACAATAATGTAAAAGCACGTTCAATTAGAAGAGCGGGGGACTCGTTCATGCATATAGCCCGTAGTTATGCGCGATTATTCCAATAGATAGCGCGCGCCCGACCATTCAAGATTTATCATTGATGCGCTAAAGTAATTGATATTGAGAGGAGCGTCGGGGAGGGGGGGCAGCAGAAAGCTCGTGCGTACCATACGAGCGCGCACGTGTGTGTGTGTGTGTGAGCGTGGAGAGCGAGATTTGCGAAGCAAAGGCCGGCGGGGCGCAGCGGGACTCGCCTCGGCAGCCCCGCTTTTCCGCTCGGATAATCATTATTCAGAGAAGTATATCGCACAATCGAACGGTCATTATATATATAGGCATGCGCGCTTATACATATCGAGGGCGAGAGCTTGCGGCCGAGCGATGACCCCGCGCCCGCACACGGCCCTTACAAGGGCTAATGCCCGACGTAATGCTCTCTCTCTCTCTCTCTCTCTGTCTATGTCGGCGTCATATTGAACCGCGAGCCGCACGCGGATTGCAGATTGGCATTATTATTCCTCATTCACGCGGCTCAATGCGCGTTCGTACGCGGAGAGAGAGCGTGAGCGCTGATTCCGAGCCGTGTGCCCTGCCGGATTGATCCGATTCACCTCTGGATCCGCCGGGCTTTCGCCGTGCGCATAAGATCGTGGGGGGAGCGGGGGATTATCTTCCCCGTGATCATCTCGTCTTTGGACGCTGCTGCTGCTGGTTAGCCTCTGCCGTGAATTGAATCCAATCAGCAGTGGGCCGATGCGTGATGTTACAAGGATTAAATTCAAATGGAATATACCGACCGATTCGTGATTCATCCCCTCAAATCCGTTCGCGGGGGGAGCTTGAGCCGATAGAAAAATCATCTGATAATGCGCGGCGGACGACGAGAAGGTGTGTGTATATATGTATGTATTTATCCGGATAGTCCCGAGTGATTTGGGTACTCCAATTTGATGAATGAACTTCAGATTGTGATCATTGATCTTTTCCTCGAGTCCGTTTGAGGATATATATATAACCAGATATCTGGCTATAACTAATCGAACGAACTTTTTGATTTCTTGGAAATCATCTTGGTGTGAATCTTATACACCTGGATCGACGAATTTCTGGGCAATACGTTGTGTTGATCGTTGATACATGTAAGGGTTTTCATTTGGCGAAATGTTTCGCAAAGTTTCGATCGCTCCGACTCGACAACGCGCAAAGCCACGCGTTTAATTTCTCGTTGGGTATTCGCTCGGTGGCAGGTGCAACCGGTTCCTCAGCGAGTTACAATGGATTTAATTACGTTTGAGAGGGGATTTTTTCCGCGAGCGCTCGATTCGAATTAAATATTTCCGACGATCGAGCTCGGTAGCCGTGGGCCGAAAACTCGGGTGGCATTCGCGCCGAGGTTCAAACGCGCACGCCCGCGCGTTCCAAATCCAATGGATCGTGCGCGATTCGTTCTAGAATCCTCGAGGAACGCGTTCGAGAGCTGCGCGCCGCAGCGACGAAAGAATCCACACCTGGCAATCCGTGTTTTTCCCCAAAAGCCAATCGAACGAAGTTACAGCAAGAGAAATAGGCGCGGAAAAAGTGAATTGAAACATTAAAACCCGTCAAAGAATCGGGCGCGCGGAAAGAAGACCAATGCGCTCGAGAGCGCGAGCGTGAAATTTCCACTCCACTCGGAAACTTTGCTCTGCATCTCGCTCGAGCCGCGGGGAAAAAGGAAACGCCGCATCGCGCATTGTTCACGGCCCGCGCGCAATATTTGCTCGCTTTCCATCCCACCGCGCTACGTATACGTGTGTGCGTATATACTTTGCATGCGCGCAAACTTCGGTCCAGGTCTTTCCAAGCGCGCGGAAAATTTCGCCGCGAGCGTTTCGTCGTCACCCGCTTCCTCTCTCTCTCTCTCGTGCTCCGCACACACACACAGAAGTGCCGCGCAGCTGGGACGCAACGTCGCGAAGGAAAAATTGAATTCGGGGACCGAGGGACTCGTTCCGTTCCGCAAGGAGGAAGTAACGGATCGAGCGGCGCGCGAGAATAGCGCTCGTCTGCCCGTATATACACGCGAGCAGACACACACGCGCGCGCGCGTCTTTTTGTCCCAGAGGCGTCGTGCGTATACGCGGACGCGCCTCTTCTTTTGTGCCCGCGGCCTCCAGTCTCTCCTGCACTTTATGCTCGGGCATTTATATGTAAACAAGGGGCCAATGTGCAGAAGGATTCGCCTTTGCCAGCGCGAGCCAGGCCCCGGCGCACAATGGCACGACGACGAATTATTGCCCTCCGTGCTTTTTCGCGGCTACGAAGAAACATGCTCGTGTAACGTATTGCCCCGACGTTGGCGAGGTTCACGGGGGCCGGGATGGGGGGGGGGAGCCGCTCTCGCCGCGCAATTATCATCGAGCATCTCCTGGTTGTCCGCCTCTCCGCGGCTTTCCTCCTATTCTGTATTCGCTGGATTTTTGGCAAACCACTCGTAATTACGGTTTGTACGAATGTTTCCTCGATGATGATTCGGAACACAGTCATCGTGACAGCTTTAGCCTTTGCTGGCGTCAGAACAATTATACGCAGCGAATACTAGGCAATTTGCGCGATATCGCTATAAGCGTTTTGTTGGGTGTGTTTGTTGAGCTTTCGAAAATAATCAACGCGTATCATTGTATTGTTTCGCGATTTGAAAAGAATTTTAAATGTTGTCCACGTCAACCGAAGACATGTGAGGTTGTGACGCGACTCATACGTTCGCGTGTATCTATACCGTGTCCGGAGTGACGTCACAGTGGATTCTCAACTCGAGCTATATGTCCTGGGTAATTTTCGTCAAATCGAGAAAACAAGAAAGAATACACACACGTGTCGATTATTCCCGCGATCTCAACAAAAACAACCGACTAAAATTTCCCATGCAACTCGCCCTATTACAGTATACACGCGCTCCATCCATTTCACCATGATAAAAGTTTTCGTACAGAGGCCAAAAGGATTTCTCATGATTTTTCCACACGGAACGTCGGAATCGCAAAATTCACTATACGGTTTCGCGGCCGAGTTCACCGAGAGCACTGGTGAATATTTTCGTATCCGGAAGCAGCGGCCGCGAGGCCAGATCAATTTTCTATTATCTTGTAAATTTTCACGCGCAAAATCTCGTATGCAGTTTTTCGCGTATGCAACGCGATAAAACGCTCTCGCGGCCCCCATCCGACCCTTCACCCGCGCGCCGCGAATATTCCGTCGTTTTCCAAAAGGTCGCAATTTGCCCGTGCCCGCAAAAATAGTCGTCGCGCGCTCGCGCCGTTCTGCGCCGGGCGTGTATATATAGGATCGATAAAATTTTGCATTTAGAGCAAAAATGTAATCGCGCGCGTGGCCATACACAATGCTCGCGATACGCTTTCATTAGCCGTGGCCGACGGCACGAGAGGATGGGGGGGGGAGGAGTCGCTTTCATTCCCCGCGACGATGTAACCTATCTCTCTCTCTCTTTCTCTCTTTCCTTTCTTCCGTAGCTGCGTTAGCGCCGGTTATGAAAATAATACCGTACCTCCTAATATGGGAGAATCGCATTGGGAGTCGCGCGCTCTTCCGCGGGTCCGCTTTCCTCCGGAAAAGTGCAGTGCTGTCCCCCCGACAATTGCCGCGCCAGCTCGGCCGTTTCTAATATTCGAATGAAACAAAAGGCAACTCGAGCCGGGGGAGTTTTCGCTCTCTGTGGCCCAGAACAGTTCGGGCGCCATTGTATCCCGAGCGCGCGCGCGCGTTTATCTGTGCCAACTCCGTATTAGCGCGATTAAGTTTTCTGAAGGGCTGTGTAGGGGACACGTAATGATTCGGAGTGAATGCGGGGGGGGATTGGTATAATCGATTTTGTCCGTTCTATTCATGGCTCGTGACCTGGGATCGTTTCTGCATTTTTTCCGGCCGATCGCGACATTCTTGAGTCGGATAGGATCCTCTTGTAAATTTAATCTTGTAGCCGAGGCTCTTGGGGGAAAATGTTTTTGTCGATGTGAAATACAACTGTGAAGATGAGCTAATGAATATACTCTTCGTCAGAGATATATCCGTCATTCGGAATGAGTAGATTCGAATTCGAATTGTGAATATTTGCCGGCTATGCAAACGTAAACGCGCCATAAAACGAGATAAAAGAGACTGAAACGCGAATAATAGGTTTGGCATTTCGGAATTATAAGTCCGTGAAGGAAATACGTTCGAGCCTTTTTTTCCAATCGCACATCATCTTATCGACAGCCGATCGTTGGAGCTCGACGAACTGCGCAAATCCATCATCCACGTAGAGGTAACACAGTTGCATGAACGAATGAGTGTACGTCGAAGTTCATTATTGATGATACGTGTGTTTAGAGAGATAATTCCTATTGAGCGCGATGTAAATCTTGGATAAAATCGAATCTCAACGAAATGAATTATAATGAAATTTTTCTGGATGGTTCCTGTTGTTCTGGATTTCTCCACATAGAGCAGAATTGAAGAACAATCACGCATGGGTGTCACCGTCAGGCAGAGACGGGCCAGTGTAGCTACGTGAGGAGCTGCCACTCCCCGATGAGGTGTACGGGAAAAACAGACTGAGTTAGTGTAACTTGAAGATACAGAGAAAATAAAGAGTTCCTCGATTGCTTTGATAAAAATGACTATTGTTGAAAATTATTGCCGAAATTGATGTTGTTATTGCGTTTAAATAGATGGAGTGGGGTTGGATGGATTCGGGAAAATTAGTTTGCAGACTGTTATTTAATTCGTGAGTGTGACTTATGCAATGTTGTTGTGCGAGATAGGATGTTACATTATTTTTTAGTTTGATTTATACATTGTACAGTGTTATTATATGTGACAATATAGCTGTCGGTAAGGTATTTGCAATGTTATCTGGTGAATAACTCGCAAATGCCATTCATTTAGTTTTGGCGCGTCTGAACAAAGTTGGTATAATCTGAGTGTACGATGTAAATAGTTGAGTTTAAACTCAGCGGAGCATTCGTTTAGTATTTTTTTTTTAGTTGAAACTAGTCTAGGATCTCATCACTTTCAAGTAATTCCATTTTGTTTGTGATTTTTCAACATATCCAGCTATGAAGGGCTTACTTCTCTCCCTGAGCGCCGGGAATAAAGTGGTATGTGAACACCCTGTGCGTGAATGTAACTTCTTTCTTCCCTTGCGCTTGGGGTTCAAAAGTCGCATACTGCACTCGAGAGTAAAAAGCAAAGTTGTTTGTTTATAATGATTGAATTCACGTTTCGAAGTATGCAAATCATTCCGATGATTGTCAGCCACAGCAAAATAAATAGTTCACGTCAGATAAAATATGTTTATTTGTTCCCGACATATCCCCGCCCATCACACCTATAACTTTTTCATATCTCGAAGATGTTCATGAATTATTATTTATGTTATGTATACACGGGAGGTATATAATATGACATTTTTATACCAATGAAACCTGTAGCCATGAAGATTTTCCGTATCAGATACTAATATTAGCATAAAATAAATGATGATTGACGGGATAACTCCAGGGAATCGCGTTAAGCTGTATCAAGGTTTCTTCCTAACAAACGAAATCTCGATAAAAATTATCGTTCACATCACGCGGAAGAAGTGTGGTAAATATCAGTGGAGCAACTCGAGGCTCGTTGTACTATCTCCAATTAAATCCAAGAAGAATCGGGATAAAACCGCGGGCGTAACGGGCAATATTTAAGGATTACGCTCGCCCCGAAAATACACACCCACACATCGCTCGGGCGATTATCCAGCCGCGTGCCCCCTTGCCGACGAGCCGGCGCGCATCAGGCAAAAACAAAGGAGGGCGCAGAGGAATTAAAAGCCCGACGGGGCGTGAGGATGAGAAAAGCGCAAGTCGAGAGAGGAGATAAAGGGCGCGGGAATAGAAAAGCGGCCGACCGAGCTCGACTGAGGGCGGTTTTCCTCTCGCGCCCCGTCACGGAAAATTGCGGCCCAAAAGCCCGCGGGATCGTCTTCATTCCGCGCGCTTGGAAATTAACATTTGCCGAATTCCACTTGGCGCTTGCGGCCTCCTCTGCGCCGCCCGCGGTCCCTCTCACGGTCTGCTCGTTTTCGACTGTTACTACTGCCCGTCGCTGCCACCGCCACCGCACCGTAGAATCATTTCGAGAGCTTCGTTTCAGCCATTGTCTGCTCGCTGGCCAACTTTCGAAAAGCGTAAAGCTTCGTTCGGAACGCACGGCGATATCAGAATAGACGAGAGAAAGAGATAGAGATAGAGAGAGCAGATGCACGCACAGTTTCGCGAGTTCACCGCGAGCTGCGCAAATCCCTTTGTTCGGGATACGCGAATGTGCAGGGAAACGCTTGCTGTTTCTCTGTGGATTCTTCGTGAATTTCGGCAACTGTACAGTTTTTGAGCGGAGAATTACAGGAATCTTGACGAGAAAAGCGCCGGTGCGCGCGCGCTCTTGGAATTACGGAAAACGGGGGGAATGCTGGAAGGCTCGCTGGCCGGGGACAAATGAAGATCGCGAGGGGAATTTTAATTCAGAAAGGAAAAGAGAGTACGTGTGTACGTGTGTGTATAAGCGGTGTTTATACGTATACAGCCGGAAAGTGGCGAGCCAGCGAAAACATCGGAGAAGCGGCTTGCCGCTGCTGGAATTCATACGCAAATTGTTTGCGCTCAAAGTTCAGCCGCTGTATGTACTTATACATATACAGTGCCGACTTCGCGTTCCGTTTATCTTTGCCATGATACGCGGAAAATGCTTTGTTTTTCATAATGCCACTTCTACGCTATCTATGTAACGCAAACCAGCCGGGCCGTGTGTGCCGAAGACTTATAGAGAATCAATGTTGTTGCTCACTAGCTCCGTGAATCACTTTTAGAAGATAAAATACCGAGGCGCGTGTACTCTTGTACTCTTGGAATTTCGCGCGAGGTTGATGTATTGGAACGTCCTTCGGACCAACAAAAAAAAACTTATCCTTCAACTCGATCTTTTTACCGCGAATCTCTCGGGACGTAACTCGACGCGTATCGAATTCATCGGGCAACGACGAGAAAAATAGAAAACAAGACCGAATCCAAGCGAGGATCATCAAATCGAACACGGTCCAAGATTTTCCGCGCGGGTACATCCGAAAAAGAGCAAGAGATGGGTTGGAGCGAGCCCTCGAGCGATTCGCTAATAAACCAGGGCAATAATTATTCGCAACAGACGTTGAAGAGACAGGCTTGCTCACTCTGGCTCTCTCCTTCTCTCGCCCTGCAGAGAGGCTAATAGTTAAAGTTAGATGGTTAAACGGGCCGTCTATTCGGCTGCCCAATCAGCGAGGCGCTCCGGTGCGTCGGCCGCATTTGCATAGATAGCGCGAGCGAACGTACATGCATGCCCAGGGGCTTCCCTCTTCCCGCCCCCAACAGCCCCCCTAAACTAGATTGTTATTTTCTCCGCTCGCACGAGCTTTCTTCGCGTACTACGTGTATATATACGTATATGTATACGGGCGCGAGATGATGATGCCGATATCTTCGCGTGCAGCCGAGAGTCTTCCTCCGATGGACTTGCAGCTCCCAACCCTCGCATATTATATGGCTCGTCGTGTTCTTCGCGCGATTTCTCGCTTCCACGTGATCGCTTTTATCGTGGAATTTTTTCCTCCCGGGATCATCATTGGAACGACACGGAGAAACGTGTGTTACGCGAGCGGCGCGGGATCCCGCAAAAGATTTCGCATTGTAAATCATCGAATTATGGGCCGCGAGGAGCTGTTGCCTCTGATTCGACTCGACAGAGAGCTGTTGTAATTGATAGGTGTCATTTCGCAGGTTTGTTTTTTTTTTCACGTGGAAAACGAATTAGCATGTTTAACGAGGGAGATTCGTGTAGGTGAGACTGCGGTTTTTGTCTACGTTTCGTTTCTATTTTTTTTAGGTTTTCCTCATAGACGTGGGAAGTTTTGGAATACTAAATAGTCCACGGAATGCGGAGAACGGCGGTGTTGATGTTGCAACGCTCAATCGAGCATTGTTTTCTGATAATTTGTCTTGGCAAGTGATGAATGAGACATGAGAATATCATGTAAACATCTTCTCCTCGACACAATAGTCTTTTCAGACAGAAAGAGAAAAATAATCTTATTGGACAATAAGACTATTATCAGTAATATATCAGTACTTGTCAGTAATATAATAGTCTTATTGGACAATTATATTACTGATTAGGCGGTGGCTTTCTGGTGGTAACCACAATAGCCCGGAAAAAATCATCGGTATACCTCCTCACTCATCAAACTCCTATTAGATTTTGTGTTAATCCGAACCTAAACTGAACCGCAATATCTACATTCTTCAAGCCTTTAATACCAAAAGATTACTGCGAATTATATTTAGAGTGTATTATATTATATGCGAGTCTTATAGTGATTTTTCACTCTCATACACTGAACTCGAGGGTTGGTGCTAAAAGATAAATATCGTGAAATTCAAGAGAGGTCGCAAAAAATTGCAAGTGAAAAGTCTGTCTGAGAAAGCGATAGGCAGGAATTGTAACTTGAAATTAAAAGTTCAAAAAATTCAATTCAGAGAGTAGAAATTGGATAATATGAATTAGAATATGACAGTCGCTAAGCGAAGTGAGAAAACATGGATTGGAAAATAGAGTTCGAAGATATAGGTACGGAAATCAATTTTTATTTGGAAACTAAGATTTACTTATCACATGGAAGTGATGTGAGTGAGAAAGCCGGGAATGAAAAGCTGAGAGTTAACCAAAATCCGGGGGGTTTCACGGAGTGAACGGGGGGAAGTACACCCCCCTAATGCGACTACAGAATCACGTACAACTGGTGGTATTTACAATGGACGTTAAAAATCGTTCGGAATAATATTCCTCTTCCCGCGGCAGTCACCATTATTTACCGCACAATGGGAAGAGAAAAATTTCTGATGCGTCATGATTTCCACCTAAATGTTTATTCCTCTTACTATTAGAAATGCTCAAAAAGTATGTATGGGAGAAGTTACATTGAAATATTCAAACGAACTGCGAATAATTTAATTGATTACGCGACGAAGCGGTTCGGTTCGGCATAAGCGGGGCGGGAGGCAATAAAAAATCAACGTCAGTCCGCGCGGTATTGTTCTCATCCGACGAGGCTCGAGATTTCTCGGATAAAAATCTCGCCCACGCAAAACCCAGCCCATTTCTACGCAAGTCGCGTCTATTCCCGTCTCGGCCGGCGATAAGAGTCGCGTCGGTGACGCTCGGCGCTTCTTATAATAGAACGGTGCAGCGTGCCGCCGACTGTTGTTACCCCCTCTCCTTCGGCGTAATATATTTCTTTTTCCTTCCGCACGCGCGGAAAAAACGAAGAGTTCCCCGCTCGATCGTCATTCCCGTGATTGATTGAGCCCCCGCGGCTGCATATTCATGAGCGCCGGCTCCTTCGCCGGTTGCCGGTTATTATTTAGTTTGGGCCACGAGCACCGAGTACCGCAGTTATCGTTCGAACATGGAGCAAGTGCAACCTGTGGAGAGCAAACGCGTTTTTTACGCCTCTATCTTTGCAGGTTAGATCCGGTGTTTGTTTCGTTAATAGTGCGTTCAGTGAGTAGGTGCTTATTAATCTTGACTGCTGCGGTGCTGCAGGTTTTTCCCGAATCGAGCCGGTGTTTGTGAACTATTTGGTGACACTTTCTTTATCTCAGTTTACGTTTTCAAGGTAGAATTTTTAGAGCAATGAAATTTCGATGATTCAAACGGTCTTATTTGTCACATTTGTTTACTTTGAAAATGATTCTGTTGTGATTGAAATTATCTCATTTATTGTCTTGCAATAATGCTTAATTTACGCGTTGACTTCGAGTGATACTATAAATTTAATTCATGCATACATCTGAAGATCAATGCCGATTTAGGTATCATAAACCGTTGCCTCTTGCTTAATATTCTTCTGTTCAACATTGGTTCAAGTTAACGATCGCTTTTGTCGCTTCGCTATTCAAACGGCTCAATGCGCTGTAACGTTCCACTTTAGTTCGTTGTTTCTGGATTTCTTCACGGTCGCCTTATCATATACCGCTATCATTCATTATAAATTTTAAATGTTCTTGTATGGTATAAAATGCATCTCGAGCAAACTTATCCAAAGTAAATTGCAGGATTCGTGACTTCCCACCTGGAAGATACGCTAAACTTAAACGTTTTATAGCACTACTGCCAAATTGTGGTAAGATGTTCAGTAATATTAATAAGATTTTATGGTTCGGATTTGATTAGAATACAGTGATTGATTAATTTGAACTGAAAGAATTTATTAAAAACGTTTAGAAATGGTTCTAAGCGCTAGGGCCTAGAATTCCTAATAAAAATTATTCATTTGTTTATAGAAATGCTATGGACAAATATATGACACTGTGTCCATTCACATTTGTTGTCTGGCTGGGTTCGCCGGTTTTCTACTTGTATTATACAAAAGCCCGATTATCGATCTAAGTTCCACTTTTCTGTGCATTTAACCTTTTCCGACCAGGGTCCATCGACTAGAAACTGGTATTCGTATATGCTGTATATACCTCTATGGTGAGGTATATTAGTATGCCGGGTTATAACGCTCCCAGGAGCTTTGCTCAATGACCCTAGTTGTACCGCAGCGTTTATCCATGGCATAACATGTGAAACGTTTATTATAAATTTTAATTTAATCATAGCTAAAAGTCTCCTGGCCTTACAGTACTTGGATGGCAGACAAGGAGACCATAAGCTGACAATTATAGAGATTAAATGATATTTCCGCGCAGACTTGTGTATAATACACAGTGATACAGATATAAGGTCTACTGCCGGGTCGCGCCGCGTGACAGCTCGCTCTGGGACACTGTCTACTCAAAGTGATAGTTATCCAACACAGAAGGTTTTCTTCGAAGTTCTAGTGGCAAGGAGGCAGCTCGGGCTAATCTTTACACCAATATTTAGATGGGAAAAGTGGCATCAAAGACTTTGACGTCGTCTGGCATGGTTAATAGTCACCGGGAGGCAAGGCAACTCGTTAGAGTGACACCCGGCTGCCGGATAAAAGAGGCCAAACTCGGACATTTAATTTCGAGTCGATTTACAATCGGGACTGATACGTCATGATCGACGCGGTGTAGAGCTTCTTCTCGCGAGAGATATTGAAGCAATACGAGATACCTCAAATCGAATAACATGGGGATTGGTTGATCTCAGTTACATTTTCATATATAATCGGTCAAATCGATGTAGCTGATAAATTGGCGATTGGCCTTGGGAAAAATCAGATGGCTAGATCCGTGTGTTTAAATACTTGATTGAATAATTCATTAATGATATCTCACTTATATGAGATAATGCGAGCCGTATCGGTTATTTCAATAAATTTTCATTTTAGAAACGTTCAATATTGATTTCAAGATGAAACGCGATATTGATCGTGCTCTTGGATCTGTTCGATAAAAAGCGCAATTATTTGCGCGTTATGACATGATATTGAGATTCCTCGGCATAGCCAAGTTTTTTATCCCGGTTCTTTTTTCTGGTCCCAATTTAATTCTTGACAATAAGTGGCGGGCGATATAGGTGAAACTTTATCGATGACGATATTATGGAACCATGTTATCAGTAAATATATTGTAATTCGATCAGATTGGCTATAATGATGAGCAATAATCTTGGGATCTAATGACGAGCCATCGGATTGATAACTCCTATCGATACGTCATTCTCCTTCTCTGCTTCAGAACAGTTCGGTCATAATTCGGATCACACTGTTTACATCATATTTTGTTCATCTCGTTCATTCTCCTGGTATCACCCAACTTTGCGCCTCAGTTAATAATATCCGTAACTACTGTGCCGTTGCCACGCTCGCTATGAAAGCCAATAATTAGAGCTTGTCGTTCTTTCAGGGAATTATTCAATCATATCCTTTTCAACTATTCGAATTTCGTTGTTTTTAAGAGACATACTAACAAGCGATATTTGCTCGCTCAGCTTTATAACTGTTCCCGATTTGTTAGCAGAAAGAACGTACTTTTTTCTCATCAAGTATGTTTATATTGTTATTGAAAAAATGTTCTCGCCGTGGTAGGTATATTGGATCCCATGTCACGACGCGCCGGTCACTGGGGGTCGTCGGGGGGTATTTATTTCTCTTCTACCGCTTAATTATATACTATTTGATCGATAAGAGCAGGAGAGCACAGAGTAAAGAAGTCGAGAGTATTTATACGAAACCGAACGTTTGTTGGGATTTTTTGATAATTAAAGTTTGATTCTTGATTTGATTGTTTGATTATTGGTTTAATCATTTAAAGATTATTCAACTCACCGTAAAAAAAATGGACGTTCTCAAAAATAAGAATAAGTAGATTGATCCGACAAAAGTTATAAGGCGCTTTCTATAAAAATTCTCCAATCTCATTTAAAATATCGCGCTTCCAATCAATAATAACAATATTCCCCGTAACAGCAAACTCACAAGCGTCAAAACCACCGAAAAGATCGATTCGAGAAAAGGCGCACTGAACGTTGATTGTTCCACTATGAAAACACTTTGGACCGCGCGCGAAACGACTCGCAACACACGGAGCTGATACGCGTGAAATTGAATTTTCAGCATGCCTGAATGGCGTGGCGGTGGGCAACCTGGCGGGCTGGCCGCAGGCGGCGATCCCGCAGCTATTGTCGCCGTCGCAAAACAGAGCGGCGTTCGGCGAGTCGGAGGTATCGTGGATCGCGGGGATTTTTTTCCTCGGCATGTTGTCCGGCGGTTTCACCTCCCTCGGCGTCGCCGGTCGATTCGGCAAGCGCAAACTCTTTCTGCTGGCTTCGGTGCCGCTGCTGCTGGGCTGGTCCATCATAGCCGTAGGTGCTACATTTTGGGTGAGTAAGCCATCAGACTTTCTCTCTAGAATCCTCGCTGACAAAGCGACGTTTGTTTTTTCGATTCGATCACAGCGGAATTTCGCAGTTGAATTTCGTGAAATTCGATTATGCAACTTTGCACCGTGAATTCGCTGTGTAAGAGTCCAGAGGGAATTCATTTCGCGCGGGAATTTCACTGCGACCCACTCGAAAATTCATCCACCCGCTTACAGTGAAATTTCACTGGAGGTATTTACGAGAGTGCGCACTCGGAACTAATTGCCCGGCTGTAAAAAAAATTCGAGAGTTCTCATTTGAGAGCTTATGCTGCGAACGGTAGTGCAAGAACTCATTTTGCGTTCTCATACGTGCGGAATGACATACACGAACTATCTTACGTTCTTGTATACGATTGCAGGCGACGTTAACCGAGTTTACTCATAAGACCTCGAATTTAATTATCGATCAAATCCGTATATAAGAACAGATATGACAATGTATGTAAGATCACGTGTGAACATTTTTTTTTGATTCGTAAATTTGATATTCAATTAATCAATAGTTGGGGAGATTTTTTCTCATGTTATAAATATAAAATTAGCTCACGAAGAAAGAATATTTCGGAATGTAAAAAAAATTATTCGAAATCTACATTAGTATCTGAACAATGTCCATACGAGGACGTCAGACAAAAGAATTAGCGAAGTTGCGTTCTCTAAATCATTTCATGAAAAATACTACTGAAGAATAACGAGTCACGCGCGTGCCCGTATTGTTTCAACGAACCATTTTTACCACGTAGCAATCGATTCCAATCGAACGCGATCGATTTTCAGGAGTTAATGTTCGGTCGGATAATCCTGGGCCTGGGAGGCGGTATGATATGCCACCAATCGGAGATGTACCTGTCGGAGATAGTGCCCCAGCGTCTTCGCAGCAGCATGTCCGTGGCGTTTTGCGCCTGCGTCCACGTGGGTGTGCTGGTGAGCTTCGGCATCGGTCCTTACCTGAGCATCAGCTCGGCGACGGGTGTCTACCTGATAATCGTGCTGACGCTGGCCGGAGTCTACCTGGGCATCGCGCCCGAGACGCCGTTCTGGCTCGTGAGGCACGGCGAGATCCACGAAGCCCTGGAAAGTCTGAGGAAACTCAGAGGCACCAATGACGTGCACGAAGAGTTCGAGAGCGTGGTCGAGTTCGTCGAGAACAGCATAGTCGCCTCCAAGTCGGACGGGTTCTGGACCGGGTTCACAAGGGTCGTCACTGACGCGGCCAACCGACGAGCTATTCTACTGGTCGTGCTACTTACCACTGGTGAGTCCTTCGCCCAACTGATCATACGCCTCCTTGAAACGAGAGCAATCAACACGAGTATCACAACGTAATCTAACAAAGTTGTTAAAAATAACATTGACGATGGATTCAATCTGAAACATAAAAATTGCGAACAATCATACCTTATTTTATGCGGACGTATCAACGCGAAATGAGGCAACGAGGCGCGAATCAACTGGGATACATACATCACCACGCGAAATTGAAACGATTCGGCATATAGTATCCTTCGATTTGTCCCGAAACAAAAACTATTGCGGCTCGCGCGCGGGTGCGCAACATTCATAAAATAACAGCTCGACTCGAGCCTATACACATTGTGATTCGATCAGAACGATATTTTCATTTGTACCACAGGGTCAAACGGGGAAATTCAATTCGATTCGCACGCCCGCGCGTATACACACACGTACGCGTGAACCATGAAAAGTGTGCGCGTGTGAGAGAGAACGTAATCAAAAGTCCGAACGTTGGAAACGGAATAAAATCAATCGCGGGCGCAGTACATGGATAAATTCTCTCTTTGAAGTCAAACGCGCGGGAAATTCGCGTGTCAAGGTCCAATATATACGCGCCGGCTCTCGCGGCCGGCGTTCCGTCTCTGTTTGCCCGTTTTTCGGCGCCTCGCTCGCTCGTCCCGAACGATATATAAAGGAAAGGCCGCGCCCATACACTCGAACAACACGGAATATCGATCGGTGCGGGGTTGCGCTTGTAAATAAAAGCAAATTCTCGATGTGCGTCTCGAGACTGTGATTTGACGGGTTGTGATTTGACGGGCCAACAGCTCAGCAGTTCTCGGGGATGGCGGCGATGCACTCGTACGCGCAGCTGATCTTCGAGCGCTCGGCAACGCTGATCGAGGGCCGCCACGTGTCGCTGCTGGTCGGCCTGGTCGAGCTGTGCTGCACACTCGGCAGCGGCTTCCTGGTGGAGCGGGTCGGCCGGCGGCCCCTCGTCGCCGCCTCCTGCACCGTGTGCACCGGCTGCATGGCCATCATGGGCGCGTACTTCCACTCCGAGGCCGCCGGCGAGGACGAGCTCGGCGGGGCCCTGCCAGTCGTCTGCATCGTCATGTTCGCCCTCGCCTATGGGCTGGGGCTCGCGACCATGGCCACCGTCGTCGCCGCCGAGTGCCTGTCCATCGACGCGAGGAACCTCGGAGCCGCCGCCCAGAACACCACCGTCGGCTTCTCCATCTTCCTCGTCACCAAACTCTGGCAGGTGGGTGTTTACAAGCGTCCGTCTCGCAACTACCGGCGATACGCTGATTTTTTTTTCCTTCCTCCGTTCGAACTCGTTCGAAATCAATAGTACGCGAGAAAGTAATTGGGTAGAGTTTTTTCTCTTCTTCTTCTGTGCGATCCAATCAAGATTCGATCTGATGCGAGGGGATGAAATCCGTGTGACGTCACGTCTACAGTGGAATTCATCCAAGTTGAGTTAGCGGGAGTCGAAAACAAAATGAGAAAATACAGCTTAACTGTTTATCTATATGCAAACATGAGATTTTGGTTGGGTAAAAATTCACTTGACCTTATAATAATATGTCTCCTCGATTCTATAAGGATTCGTTTAGCGGGAGAAGAAATCTAAGAAGCGTCTAACGTGGATTTTTCCTCTCGAGCCAAGGTGCCGGATTCTTGCGAGTGTAGCTCATACGGAGCGCGAGCCAGCCGTTACTCGGGGCGGGACGCGAGACGACGTACAACTCTTATCTGCAGTTTTAATGCGTCTCTCTAGCGCGCGGGTTGAGTTATCACAACGGCGGCTGTAATTCCTCCGAAACAATCCGGTTCTTTGCCATTACCAAATTTACAGCGCGTAACTCAGGCAAAACTGCGGCAATACATTCGGGAATCATATCAAGCCGTTTCTCCATGGTATTACACAGTTGGGAACGGGCCGCGTTATATACACGGCGAATCTGCCGCGACTAAACGCCTGGAGCGCGCCTGCCAAATTCCTCCCGGAAGCGAGCGGCGCTGCGCGGCGCGCACGTATCGCGCGATATCTGTCGTTGCGGGCCCCACCCCCTCACCCCCCGGAGCGAACGCGCAAGACAATTTCGCAGCGCAGATAGGCTTTTTATCGAATATACACGCGCGATAGAGTCCTTTCTTCACTCCCGCGCAAATCTAATAAATCAAGCCCCGAATTGCTGCCATAACTCCCGACAATATAGCCGTTTCGCGTACTTTCGACCCTCCTCCGTGCGACGTGCGGGGCAAGGCGAAACTCGATTCATTGATCTGATTCGGATAATTGATTCCCACGCGTACGCCGCCGCTGCTGCTGCTCCTCCACCTCCATTCTTTTGCGGCTCTTTCCAAACACGAATTGAAATACAATTTGCGACGTGCTATATCCGGGTACTCAATTATTTTTTTATCGCCGATCCGTGTGACGAATGGCTCGTTTAGATTTTAGACGCCACGTTTTGTATTGTTCCCGGCGGCTATCAATCAAATTAGAGTATCACCTGGCTGGATAGGAACGAAAAATGATTGTGACTATTTCCAATTATGCTTTTGATTGAGATTGTAAAAGTGTAGTTATCTCAAACAAGCAATAAAATGATTAGTTTTGTCAAGTAGATGAATGCAGTGTTAGGCCAGACAATACACGAAACGTCGACTAATAATTTGAGAACGTTGTGATTATTCATCGACAGGTGATCGCCACGACTTACGGGCAGGAGTACTCATTTTGGGCGGCGGCGTTCATAACCGGGGCTCACACGGTAGTCCTGATGATAATGCTGCCGGAGACGAGGGGCCGCTCGCTCGTCGAGATCCAGCGGCTGCTCGCCTCACCCGACAAATCCATGTCGACGCTACTCTGCGTCGAGCTGAAAACGGTGAAGGTGATGCCCTCCGAGTCGCTGATCAAGAGCAATGGTTCCCCGATCTTCTGAGAGACAGAGGGATTTTGGGTAGAGACTTCCCTCGAGACTTACAGTGAAGTATGATGAGAAAGTGAAAGATTCAGGACACAAAGGCTGTGTGTCGCGTGATGAAAGCTTGAACTTTTCAAAGAGCCGACTATATATTCGAGTAATGTGGATAAATGATTTATTCCATGTGATAATACGATAGCTAAACTTATTGCGATCCAGAATGTCAGGGTCCTTGGATTTATAAAAATCTATTGTTAGTTAATCAAACGTACAGAGCTTGAAAGTTATATATTTCACAAGCGCAGCATTTACGAATAACCAAAATAGTTATTACATACGCATGGTTTAGACATTAAACTAACTTAAATAATATCTTTCGGATGAGAGATTTGTAAATTGAATATAAGTGAATTTTTTCACTAAATCTGACGGATCGTGTTAATTGTATATCGAGAATGCAGTTTTATTGCATAAAAGATATATGTTGTTATTATTCGACATAAATACGTATTTGTTCGGTTGTTAAATATAATCTTGAGATTAAGACAAAGTGCGTGATGTAGGATTCATGATTGAAGATTGGATGTGTGTATTAATACTAATTAAGATGCTTTATTTTGCTGTCGACTGTGACTTATGTAGAGCACTTGATTAACATGACTTTTGTATACAGTATTTGAATAAGAGACAGATTTGCAATAAGCATAGTATTTGTTAAATATGATCAATATGTATGATAAGTGTTATTAAGAACGTTTGTTATGATATCTACTTGATATCGTTTATGTTTTATAACGTATTTTTATAATCATCCATTTTACGAGAATAAACTATTTATATTTTGATTAAAAAATTATGGAGAGATATTATTCATCGGCCGACGAAGCAGCGCGCAGGGAGAGAAACCATAAGGAAACATTTTTTTCCCAAAAATAGGAAAATTAAGAAAGTCATGTTTACGTTTCAAGCGCGTGGAGCAATCTGGTATTCAAACGAGCAAGACAAAATATCTAAGAATTGCGACTGTAGTATCTCATAACATTAAGAATCATTGTTTCTCTAGAACATTGTAATCGAATTCTAAATTCAATGTAATTTCAATTCTGAACGCGACTTATCCAGTATGGAAATAATTCGCGCCCGAATAACTATCTCGGTCAGCCTGTACACTGCTGAGTCGTGGCATTCCGCACGAAATACAGCTATATGCCGTCGAAAATAAAAATCATCCCCGTAACACGATCTGGAACTTTTGATCCCTTGATTTCGAAAGCATTTCGAAACGCACCGAACTATGCCCAAACAACACGATGCCACAATCGCTCTTGGAGTCAATAATAGCCTCAGCAGTAACACGTACGTATTTATCCAACGAATCGATTATTAATGCGGTGTTATTGAACGAAATGATATGCTTTTTTGAACCCCGAAATTCTGTGCTGTATATCCCAAGGGAATTCTGCTGGTGCGTCAGCTGAAATTTTCTAATATTGATTATGGCGATTTAATTAACTGAATTTCAGAGAATTAGCCTTGATAAAATTATCTTTCATTTTGCCAATTTCAACGTCGCCGAAATTCTTGGGTATATACAGGTTGGCGAGGTAATGTCTTTTAAAACGTTCAACCCTAAATTGACCTCTTGGGCCTAGCGTGTAGACGGTAATTAGGCAGAGGCCACGTGAGGGCCATTCGTTGTGTAGCCGCATAATTAATTTCCTTTCTAATCGTGAACAAGCGTCAGCACAATGGCCGTATCACCGCATCGGCTCGAGCGATAAGTCTCAAGCTCACATTATACTCTCTTGAATCAGCCAAATTGCCGGCTAATGCTCGAGCGGGTATTTTTTTAATTTAACATTTCTACCAATGAAGATTCGTGAGAAATGCGAGGGTTTATTTTAGCCGAGCGTTTTGAATTGTTTCAAATGTAGGAATTCAGTTTCACACATTTTTGCATTCATACCACATGACCGTGAATGATTTTTCGTTGATGGAACCAATATAACATAGGTATCATTTGATCTGTTAAAACTTTGTTTTATTGTAAATTTTTCATGAAAAATATGATTTCTTTTATTCGGGGAAAGAACTCGGTCATCGGAAAATTATTCGGTTTAACAATTGATAAATTCAGCGTAGCGGAAATTGGACTGATGAATTTCATCGCCCTCTTGGTCTACATGGCGTTAATTTTACGTTTTATCGAATCGAATGACTGCATCGAATTTCCCTATATCGCCACATCGGCGTAACCGCAGTATGAAAGTTGTCTGAATCTATATTCTCAACTGGTGCATTTTCTGTCACTTATCCACCGACCAATCGATAACCCATGTGATTTTTACAACACGATTGCATCATCGACGCGTGGCAGCTTGATCATGGAATCCATGGGAATCGGTGGATATGGCCCACGGCGTACGTGTCCGAGACTCGATGCGGGATCGCGCTTGTTATCGGCAGTTAGCAGCTGCCCGAAAGCGCACGCACCGAAAATTACGCCACGCCGCACACGCCGAACGTGACTCTTGGACCAGCGCGAGCTCACCGCGCAATTATATATATATGTCGTTACTACCCGCGTTCTGCTAATTCGCTATCGAATCAGCTACAAGACTCGTCGCGATACTTTGTTAGTTAGTTTGATTATTGGTCCGACTCTTTGTGCCACACGAGTACGATAAGAGAAAACACTTTGTACACACTTGTATAAATACTTCAGTGGGCAAATCGTAAAATCTTAATAGTTACTCGACTCGCCACAATGGCATCGCTCGAGCTTCTGGTTGTGTTGACCTTCGGGTCAATGGGATATAAACGACGAGCTCGCCCACAGGGAGGAAGTGGTCAAAAGTGCCAGCTGGCTCGGCACCAAAGTCGAGTTGGATCGGACGTACCATGTGCCTAGGGGACTCGTGATTAACCAAGTTATTGCGTTAAACTGGGTGAGAGATGGAACCGAGGCCGTGGCGCGCGTCATCTCTGGTGGAGTCGGCTGGAGTTGTGTCACTCTACGATTCGAAAGACAAAATTTCTATGGTATCTACTTCACTGTCGAAGTGTATGCTAGATAATAAAAATAGCAGTATATACTTGAGTGCCATTGGCCAATGTGATAAGTACGAAACCCATGGTATGCTTATATTGCTACCGCGTGATGCCCAGCTGCGAGGGTACAATGTGACTCAGCTTGCATCAAGATTTCCTCTTTCTGAATGTATATTATTGGTAAAATTGCTCGTTTAATAAAGTTAAATTTCATGTTGCATACGCTTGTTTTATTTTCCTCGAGTCACGTGTTTTATGGATTGTTGAGAAGAACGTATACGTACATGGAATAGTTATTTATGCAACAGGTACAGGAAATTCGTTTCTGCACACAAGTGCGCAGACTTGGCACGAGTATGCTGGCGTGGCCGGTATTCGAGTGATTATATTTTACGCATGAATAAGTGAATCGTTCCACACGGATTGCATACAAGATTTCATGCAATAGCATGCGAAAAATGCCTGCAATAAGTGATAATTTGCGCACACGCCGAACGTGACTGTTGGACACTCTTGGAAGTAGAAATGAATTCAAAATTCTGGATGTATGTACGTCAGCTTGAATTGGAACTAAAAAATACTGTTCTATGAATTTGGTTGTAACTTTGCGAGAAGAAGACTTTCAAATAAGTTAAGAATTGAAAGATGTTGAAGAAGGTTTCCAATTTAATGTTCGCCTTATACAAAAGTTTGAGAATGTAATATTTTACTACTCGAAAGCAGGCTATTTTCCAAAAGTGACTCGAATTATCGTTATATCTTATTCTTATCTGCTTGATGCGTTGCATTGATCAGAGCGTTCACAAAACTTCTTCAAGAAATCTGTGAATAAAATTGGATATTTATGAATATCTTTGAAATTTTATTGAACTTGAAACTATCAACTTGTATATAATGGTTGAGTAAAGGTCGGCGAGTCTAATGTCCATCATATACTCCCCGAATCCAAGCCAAACATTAAACTTCTGATTAGAATATCAGTATAATAGATTAAACTTATCTAAGTATCAATATATTATTGAGATGTTTTTTTTCGCTGTGTATGTATCATTTCTTGGCGTAATTGCAAAAGAAAGAAAACCCTGAGGAGACAATTTTGTGGCAGAGATAGACTTTTTATCGAAATTTACGGGCTCCAGATTCCCGTACATGGTGAATCGAATAAATCAGAGGAGGCGGCAGTTACGTCTACGCCCGGTCGACAATAGCTCCACCACTTTCGTGTCTCCTGTTCCCCCACGATACATAAAGCAAGACTTGATTCATCGATTTGATTCTTGTAATTGATTTTGGTTCACTGTTTCTTTCCCTCGTGGCCATGTTCTTCCCTTTCCGGGTGAATTCTTTGTGCGAATCTTGCGGATTTTCGTGGTTGTGTCGCGAAAAATATTTCCTATCAACAGTGATATAAGAGTTTTTTCTTCCCTATCTTTTGCTTTTATAAAATTTTTCAAATATGCATATTATGGATTGCATAACATCTCAAGACTGTTTCTAAACAGCACATTCGCACCAATCTCTTTGAAAATAATCTAAACGAGAACAAAGAAATTTTATAATACTTTTTTTGGCGCTAAAGTACTGAAAAAGTTACTCGACAAATTTTTGAGATAAGATAACATATTTCTATCTTTGTTCTATTTCGAGATAAAATAGTACTTATTATGTAATTAGTAAAAAATATCATTAGACTGTATGGTCACACTTTCTACACAGTAAACTTGGTCAGCTATCATATAATAACATAGATCGTCCAAAGTTTTAGAAATATTCAAATTGTAAATTTTTACGGTGATTCAAAATAAGCTGGTTAATGAACATATTTTAGCAAGTGTAAGCCAAAAATTGCAGAGCTATTTTGACGCTCATAAAAAATTATTATCGTCAAAGGATTTTTTATAAATATTTCAATGCTTAATCTTTAACAAAAAAGTAAAAAAAAGGATTTATTTCATATTTTGTTTTCGTATGAATGTGTGGCGATTGTAAATCTCACATCCCACGTGGCTCCATAGCTCAGCTGGTTAGAGCGTCGTGCTAATAACGCGAAGGCCGTGGGTTCGATCCCCTCTGGAGCCAATTTTTTTTTTAACAATATATTTCATAGTCACCACTAAACGTTTTTAATCTCTGATCTGTCAATTTTATTTTGGTTACTAATATCCTAAACCTTTGACCAGAACACTTCAATATAAAATGATTATATCCAGAATAGCTGTCACCAATGATAAGAAGAAAACCTAAAGCACTACAAAATACGTATATCTAGGTATAAGAGAAATTATTCAATATCAGTAGCTCGTACACAAATTATGGTTATTAACACACGCGCACACACACCAAAATTTGGAATTCATGACGACGATGAGTGTCGAGACACATATTTTGTTCATTATAAGAATCAACTTACAAAATTCCTCTCCATAGCTAATGAAATATATTATTATGAGTGTTATTCGTAATGGACAATGAATTGAATCATTTTTGAATATTGCTATTCATAACTGATTAGTCTGACATTGGTCAAGAAGTTTCAACGAATATTCTTTTAATAAATAGTGTTGCTCTCGTAATGTGAATAAGGATGTTCATCACCCACGTAATTGTAAAAGTACTTTCATAGTTCATTTATTACAAGGAATGGCACGAAAGGCTGAATATTTTACTGTGAGTCACTATACAGGTCTAATAACGGTCTTATTTGGAATATAATGTTCTAGATACAACCTCTATTTAGAGATCCGAACAGATCATGATACTTATCTTTGAAATGATGCAGGACAAATATTTGAAAGTTCTGACACTACGACACAAAATCCTCGAAACATTTATTCATTCATTCCAGATTATATGATATACAAATATTGATATTTCTTCTAGATTTCTTAGGTTGTTGCGGGTGAAATCGTTGTATAGGCCAAATGACGACTCATTTATTTATATAAGGTATGAGTACTTAATAAAATCCACCTACACACGAACTGTCTCTACATCTCGTTAAATGTGAATCTTCCAACGCATTCTGAATACCTCCAGTCTAAACCGACTCCATTCAATTTGAACCTTTTTACGATGAAAAGTAGCAATTGAAAATATCATCACTTTTCTGGGAAACAATCCCTGTTATACCCAACAAGGCACACCTACTTTGAAGTGACACTTATACGTAGCGCAGTTTCCTAATGCTGGTTGTGACAAATTGAAGGCTTGTATGAACTTTGTAATATGCCAAGCTGCATGAGATTTGAATTTTTCTGAGTTGAGGAAAAACAATTCCAAAATCTCATCCTTTTCGGTTATAAGACTTGTGAAATCAAAAAAAATATCAACGATTCATTTTTCTAGAAATGATCACTACATTTTGGATAGTAAAGTTTACCAATATGGCAAGGCTGATACGCTATTCCACTGAAAAATATAGTAAAAATGAAGAAACAATTACCATTTCTTTTCTCAATGCAATAAATATAAGTACAAGTACAATCAAGTGTACAGTTAAATTCGCAAAAGTGAATTATGAAATTATTTGAAAAAATAGTAAGATAAATCATTTTAAAATGTACGTTTGCCAGTCCGTGACAAAAAACAGATTGGGCGTGTTCGGACGGCCCTCGTGAAAGAGAATTCAAATAGCTCTCGCGTCGATCAATAGAGTCGTACCCGTGAATACGCATTGATGCCGTTTGATACTCGCGACCAAAATGTTGCGTCACAATGTCAGAGCGGAACAATCATGGGTAAAGGAATTTCGTCGAATACAGAGAATCTCTAGCGCGATCCAAAACCGCGCGCAAAGATTAAAATGTAACTCTGTTTTTTTCCCGACGTTATACACACATATTCCAAAGGCTCCTCCCCCGTAGTATACCGCGATGCCCGAGACTTGGGCGCGCGCGAGAACAGCGCCTGAAAAATACTCGACGCGCGCGAATCCATATACGTATATACACAGAGCAGTAGGGGAGTTGAAAATTGGAGTATGCGGTGCGGTATAGCAGGAGGCGCGCTCGGCAAAGTAATTCCGTGCCGCTAACCGCGCGAGCGATGCGTCTTCGGAGCGCATAGATAATACATAGTTCGTGTAGCTGCAGCTACTCGGACACGCGCGGGCAAGTCGGTTGCGCGGGCGCGTACGTGTCCCGGGCGCACCGCAGGATCGCGCCCGCTTGTTACCGCCAGTTAGCGGCTGCTGCTGCTGGATTGCGCGCCGTTCGATATCCTGCAGCACCAGACTCTTTAGCCGCGTGTTACCCGCTCCATGCTCGTATATACGTATATCCTCTTGCCAACTCCCCGCGCGGCTCTATCACGGGTAGAGATGCCGATTTGACTCGCGCTCAGCCCGCGACTCGATGTGCGATATATACGTCCAACTTTCAGCCGTGCCGATGATCAACGCGCAGTCGAGTTCGAACTTGACGGTGTCGGATTTGGATTATGCCGGATTCCGAGGCTCGCGCAGTTGTATTACCGCCGCGGAGTAACGACTCGAGATTAGCGGACGGACGACTTGACAGCGCACTTGCTTCTGGAATGCCGATTTCCAACAGCTCCCGACAATGGGCTTGGGTAATTTGCAGGATTTGAGGCTTTCCCTTGTCTATCGCGACTCGTCGAATTCACTTAGCATTCTGACGCTCCGGTCGGAACCTCGGCTCGTTCCTCCACTTGAAATGTCTCCATATTCAATCCTGATAATGTTTGTCGGCATTCAACATTCATCACCCACAGTTCTGAAATAATACAAGTACGGGATTGACGCGAGCTTCAGAAGTTTTTGACGGGCGCATATACATACTACGTTCCGCAGAAGGAATTACGCGTAGTACTTTGGCGAATTTAGGCAAGGGTTAAAACGCGAATCCTAACCTAATTTTGCGACGTAGCATATTTTAGGCAGCTTCTTTTGGGGAGGTAGAAGATTCATTGGGGGCTTACGCCTCGCGCAAAGCTATCAAAGTGGAAACCTTTCAGATCTCGTGGCGTATGAAAGCGAGCACGTACTCGGGGAAGGAGAGGGGGAGGTTTCTCGGTATCTCATAGACTCTTAAAAGCTGGATAAATTAATGATGACGAGAGAGAGAGAGAGAAAGAGAGAGAGAGAGAGAGAGAGAGAGAGAGAGGGAGAAGGCGACGAGAGCCAGGGCAAATTTCAAGCACTCCGCCGAGCCGCGCTCTTATATTCTAATTTCATTTTTATTTGCAGGATATTAGAGCCGACTGTCCGCGCGGAGGGCGAGAGCGCTACCCCGGCGTTTGTTATGTAGATATAGAGCGAATAATTATGGGCTTATTAATGAAGGCGCGGCGCTTTCTGCATTTCTTATTGAGTTTCCGCGAGACGTTGTCGTCGTCGTCCGTTTCGCTGCGCTTCGTAAATTCCATTATGACGGAGAGATGCGCTCGGGCACTTAGAATTCCATTTGTCTCGTTTCCCCCGCGGACGGAAAACACTCGTGGGACGAAAGTTGATTTTTCCGTTTACTTTTCTAATCCAACGGTATGCATATTCGGCTATTGGGCTGTCTCGAATCAACCGCGCCCACGTGGGTCCGTTCGCGGAGCGAGCGCACTGTGTATATTCCAAACATCCTAACTCTTTGGCTCCGCTCGCTGGCTCGACCCAATGAAAATCGACGAGGCGACGCTTTCGCGTGGAATCCTCAAGCTCGACAACGAGAATCTAATTGTGCTTGTCGGGGGGGGGGGGCACACACGTGCGAGTCCGTTGGCACGCACAACTGTAGAACCGGGGGGGGGAATGGGTTTGGATCGGGGGCGAAATGCCTCTCGTGCCACCCAAGTTTTTAGAGCGCAGAGGCATAACGAAACCGAGTGGAAAACTTGTTGGTACATATATACACACGCGAGCGGCTCGATGAGCGAAGCTTCGGCGTGTGCCGAGTTGGCCGGGCCGGTATTATATGGAATATTGGTAAACTTGGTAGCTGCTGCCTAAGCCGTAGAGCCAGTTCGGATCTTAGTTGGGCTATATAAGATTATGGCTCGAGCCCCGGAATTCGCGGGCCTAAGCCAACCGAGTTGAGGAATCCGTTGGACTGGGCGGCCGTCGAGCCAGAGAGTGGGCGGCGACCCCATCGTCGAGCTGCCGACGCTCTTCCGGCCCCCGACGCGACCGGCTTAGCGGAGTTTCGACGACGGCACGCGTCGCTGCCCGGCAATGCCCGCCGCGAGACCAGCCGTGTTCTCTCGCGTTTGCTCTTTGTATCCGCGCGCTCAACCCCGCGCGGGGCTCCCCCTCGGATTGCCATTGTTTTTGTCCGAGTTCCTGCTCTTTCGACGATACTCGAGCGCTTGTGAATTGTCATCCGCTTTGTCGCAGACGAAATTTCGAAAAATCCGACGTCGCGGCTTTGCTTTGCCGATGGAAGGAGGCTTTGTGCGACGGTGTCTGGATTTCATCCCCTCGTTTAACTTCGAGTAACTGCAATACGCTATGAAGATAAGCGGCAAAAATGTATGCAGTGGTTTCTTTGACACGAATCTTCGGATTTTTATGAAATTCGACACAGCGTCTCGAAGGGTAGAAAAACTGAGCGTCTAGGTTGATCAATAGTTAGACAGGGATCTTCATTTAGGTATAAAGACTCGAGGTTTTAGTTATATACGGCATGCGCACAGAGCTATATAAAAAACTGGAATTCACATAGTTTATGGAAGCTCATGCGGTACTTCATCCAATCTTCATCCATCTGCGGAACATTCCTACGCTAGCTGAAAATATTCTCATAGACTCGGACTTGTTTTAAACGATAAGACGTTAATTTTTCTCATAAAATTTGGCATCTTTTTAAAAAACTTGAGTCAAAATATTAAAATAAATTTGAACTCATATGAGAAATAAACTTCTTACTTTATTTAACTACTTAATTAATATAATATCAAGTTGTTGTGTATTCACATTTAAGTTAACATGATACAGAAACTTTAGAAATTGTTGGAAAAATTACCATAGTCTTTGGTGAAATTCACTCGAGTATTTGTCTGCTACTAAACCGCTAAAAATAGTAGACACTACAAATTTTCGATTAAATTTCACTTATTTTTTTCCATGTATGCGCCAGATCCTACACCTGTCTAAACTTGATCACTTACATACGTGTGTCACACGTGTACGATAAGAGAACACACTTTGTACACATTTCTATAAATACTTCAGTGAGCAACTCGTAAAAACTGTATAGTTTCTCGTCTCGTCACAATGGCATCGCTCGAGTTTCTGGTTGTGTTAATCTTCGTCGCAGCTGCGATAGCCGGCCACGGCAAGAGAATCTCGCCTAACCTGGTGGTGGGCCGGTGGGAGATGGACGACGAGCTCGTCCACAGGGAAGAAGTGGTCAAAAAAGCCAGCTGGTTCGGCGCCAAAGTCGAGTTGGATCGGACGTACCATGTGCCTAGGGGACTCGTGATTAACCAAGTTATTGCGTTAAACTGGGTGAGAGATGGAACCGAGGCCGTGGCGCGCGTCATCTCTGGTGGAGTCGGCTGGAACTACGTCACTCTACGATTTGAAAGCCAATATTTCTATGGTATCTACTTCACCGTCGAAGTATATGCTATATGATAAAAATAACAGTGTATACTTGAGTGCCATTGGCCAATGTGATAGGTATGAGACCCATGGTATGCTTATATTGCTACCGCCTGATGCCCAGCTGCGAGGGTACAATGTGACTCAGCTTGCATCAAGATTTCCTCTTTCTGAATGTATATTATTGGTAAAATTGCTCGTTTAATAAAGTTAAATTTCATGTTGCATACGCTTGTTTTATTTTCCTCGAGTCATGTGTTTTATGGATTGTTAAGAAGAACGTATACGTACATGGAATAGTTATTTATGCAACAGGTACGGGAAATTCGTTTCTGCACACAAGTGCGCAGACTTGGCGTGAGTATGCTGGCGTGAACGGTAATCGAGTGATTATATTTTACGCATGAATAAGTAAATCGTTCCACACGGATTGCATACAAGATTTCATGCAATAGTATGCGAAAAATGCTGGCAATTAGTGATAATTTGCGAAAAGACCTCAACAGTGTGCGCAAAAAAAATCGGAAGATGCACGGTGTGTCTTGAGACCGGAGCGGGTCCACGGGTGCAGCCCTGATGAAGCTGCAGGGGGAAAAAACACTCAGGAAAAAACTGCTACGTGAGCTATGACTTGCAACTGCAGAGTTGGGCCGAAATAGAGTCAACTTGACAGCTGATACCTCGAAGCTGCAATTCAGGTGGCTCCAGCTGAAAGAGTTCAAAATAAAGAAAATTGATGGTACAGTTTCGAATTCATAGTATTAACTGTGCATGTTACAACTTAATCCTCAATAAAAAATTATAAATAAAGTTTATAATTTGTACTCATTTATATGTCATATCTCAAGTTTGATGAACTTCAGAAAGAATGACATAATGTGGCAAAAAAGATGTTAATTGACTCACAGAAGTTGAGATTTCAGACTTCTTCAATTTTATAATTAATGTTTGGCTTGTAGAGCTGCTTAGAGATGCCAAGAGGTATGACTGATAACCAAATGACGCCATGAGCTCAAAGTAATTTACTGCGAGCAAAATAATTTGCAGTGCGCAAGTTATTTTGCTTTTCATCAGTGTGTGCGGAAAATGAATATCCGTGTGCTTTAAGAAGTTGTCTTCAGAGTTTTTCTCATCAAATGGGGTAAAATTTATGAATAGTTTCAAATCAAAATCATATCAGATATGATCTGTTCAAATGAATCCGTATCGTGAATCTCGTCGAGTGAATCCGTGTTATCGCACATGTTCGTCCACACGGACACGTGTGCGGACGTCCTTTATATAGCTTTGGAATAAGTAATCCAATTGTAATCTATCCCTTTATTTATTTTCACGTCAGGTAGAAATATTCACATTTTATTTGTTGCATGTATCGATCTTCTAATATTGTTTAAAATGGGTTTTTTCAAATTTTCAATATTTGCTTGTGTTTCATGATAAATGGATGAATCCTCTTCAGATTTGCTTTGATTCATTTAGCTTTGTGCATATGTTGAATTTTTAGTAAGTCAAATGTAACTATGGAAAAAATTTCAAAACGCTATGAATGGTAAACATTCTTCCCGCAACATCGGCGAGTCTCTAAAATGAATATTAAAAAATTCACTTTTCAAATGAATAAAAAGTTTCCTCAAAGAGTTAGCAAAATGTTGAACTAGATGAAAACCAGATTAGCACTATGCTTGCTCAAAGACGATTAAAAAATTGAGAATTTTTCAGAGAATTTGTGAGAACAGCAATCAAATCTGATCAAAAATGTCAATCGAGGAATTTTGTGATTTCCAGCCATTTCAGAAAGCAAACTATGCTGTAAGAAATGCTATTCACTTGGCAGTGGTTGTTTTGTTAAGATGTATTCTGAATTTTAAATGTTGATTTAATGATCTTATCTGTTTCAGATTTGTCGATAATTTGAGGAGTTAATACAGTAAATGGATTATTTATGTAAAAAGATTTGGTTACGATTATCTCGATAAATATAAATTAACCAGTGCTTATTGATAGAAATGTTTGACTAATTTTGATATGAACTACTTGAATCTTGAAATCTTAAGACTGTTGTATGAGTGTTTTTGGTTGTCGAATATCACATTAATCAGGAATCGATTCAGAATGAGCACTTAACATATGACTAATTTTCATCCTGAAAACGAGTCAAGGGAGTAAAAAAAGAGTCTTCCGAGAGCTTCAATTCCACAAATCAAATGAATTGTATTGAAAGTATTACCCGCATTGTGGAATGTGATTTCCCTGACCGGATAAAATTATTGCTGAGCATAATATTCCCGTTGCATCACAGTTCTTGGTCAGTCGATAGAATTCAAACTGAAAACTCTTATTGTGCGTTGTACACATATCGAGTACATATGAGATGACGCTATAGGGCGTTCCGATTCCCAGCATATTCTCGTCGACGTTGGCTGGCACAAGAGGCGGAACTTTATGAGTTTATAACCCGTGCAAAACACGAAGCCGAAGAGAAAAAGAGAGAGAGAGAGAGAGAGAGAGAGAGAGAGAGAGAGAGAGAGAGAGAGAGAAGCAGACTGGATTTCTTGCGTGTGCACGCGCGCACACGTGGATTATTAAAATTTTTTGCCAACTCCGCGCGGCGGCGACGTAGCGCACCGCGATGCTCGTCGATATTGGCGAATCGCTGGCAAAGTTTGCGACGCGTGCTGTGGACTTATTGCAATGCACCACATTATTTTACAGTTTATAATATAGCGCGAGACCCGTGTATGCGCAGCCCGGGGGTGGCGTTGCGCAAGCGAATCGTTTGTAACGTCTTGTGGTTACGCGTACTCCGAGACTCTTCTCTTTTTACCGCAGCGAACTCGGCGGAAAGTAAACTACGAAGCGCACGCGTATAAAGTTCGGTAGAAAGCTCGCGGAGTTATCGGAGCTCGGCTCGCGAGTTCAGCTTTTATGAAGCCTCCCGCATTGCGAGAACGCGACCACTAACTTGTTGGATTCCTCTACCTCGTAATCGGTTTATTGTCCCGCTTTTGATTTCGTAATCGAAGCTGTTCTTTCGCGTTGAGCTCGTGTATCTTTCTCGATTGATTTCTTCAATTTTCCATTGTTGCATCGCCTGAAAAATTAAGGTTCTCGCGGTAAACGAGTATACGAGCCACACAACCCGACTTTTCACAAGTGATGCATCAAATTTATTGGCACCTCGATTTTTACGGTTTTGCACAGTAAACACATACAGTCTTGAGATATAAGCTGTTATAGGGTACCCAAGTATCATATTGACAAAGTTCCATCGTGGTCGGTGACCTGTAGGTTGTGCACATACTCTCCTAGTTAGTGAGAGTACTCAAATGGATTTATTACGATTTATAGTGAAGGATTAAACCAAATAACGGCTATTAACATAAACGATAAATCACTTTGAGGTTGTGTCGGATCAGCTGATACAGCGCATCAGCTTTCAATCTGTATGAGTTTACCGTGTGCCGAACCGTGAAAATTGAGAAGCTATATCGATAAAACTCAATGCTTCACTGGTGACACGTTGAATGCCCACACAATCGAGCGAAGTAACTGCACAAAAGTGGGGTTATATCGCACGGACACACGTTTCCCAGGAAAACTTCAATTTTTGATTAATCCTATTCATTGTCATCGTTATGTGGACTTTCAATCAATAGGGAATTCGCATGTTTTTTTTACTGCACATTTGAATAGTTAGTGCAAAAATAATTGGATCGTATTTTTTCTTATTTTACGATTCAGTCGACATCTGTGCTAATACGAAGGAGAGGAAATCCGAGTGTCGTCACACTGGTAGAACCGATGTGACGCCATATACATGTTAAGTATATCTGTATATATATTGAAAACGCTAACGTTCATACCTTTTTCAAAAATGATTCTGAACAGACATAAAAAAATATGACCTAATTATATTTCTATATTCTATGTGATGCTCCTAAGGTGGATAGAAAACGCGATCGAATTTGAAATTCGTACGACGCCATATTATAAGAAATTTCAAACGTATATACATGCTCGAGAGCTGCAAGTCGCGAAGGTCGCTGATCGGGTCGTTGCGTTACGTTGTTGCCCGCACAAAGAACGCATGAGTTTCCTTTACTTTGGTCGAAAGTAGAAAGACGCGCGCCAGCCCCGCGAAAAAGACACCCCGAGCCTGCACGTGCGCAAGCGCGAGTGCAACGACTCTCTGGCTCTCCTCTTCCTTCGCGCCCCCGAGGCAATTTAATTCCGCGCCCCGTCTCATCTGCCTTTCTCCGTTCTCCGCACTTTTTCCCTCCGTAAACCCATCGTCAAAGGTACGCCCGTCCAAGTTCGGCTTTGTTTGTGCTCCGGGACGCAGCTCATCGGCGAGATTCAACCTGCGCGCACAGGGCCCCGATCGACCCGGTGTCTGGCCAATGTGCCCGTTCATCTTTCACCAGAGCTTCCCTCAGTCGAGGAACACTCCACGCTGTATGCAATATCGTTCACGACCCTCTGGGCACTTTTGTTCGACGGTTAAGTTTGATGAAATGGGAAAATCTTCGACATTCTCCTCCCAGAACCGAATTTATTTTTGTAAAATCCATTCTCGCCATATTGGATTGAAGGTATTTATAAAAGCTCATCACCGGATAGACGTTATCCAATTAATCTTTACAGTGATAGTACTTGCGGCTTGGAGTCATCATTTATTCCCCACGTCATAGTGGATGAAGAGGCAAATTGCTCGGGGAAAGACCGAGTCCTTCTTAAAAATAGATTAAATAAATTAGATTCCTCGCAATTACTTCGTTATTTCAAGCACGTACTGGAATAGCCGAGGCGTTACACCCCTCCTTTATTTATTCTCGCACGCCGGGCGTTGCCAAAAGTCTGCTCTCTTATATCCTCGGTGAGCTGAAATAAAAAGAGGGTAAAAAACACAGACGCACAGAGTATGCCCGGCGGAATACTGATGCTCTTTGGAACTAATAAAAAATTAATTCGATTAGCGGTCAGCCGTCTGTGCACTCACACTTACTTTGGCAGAGTTTCGCAGGCGCCAAAGTATATATGAGCAGCTCTACGTACGCTCGGAGATTCTCAAAAAGGCTGCTGTTTGACCATACAATTCAGAGAGTAAATCCTCGATTGAACGCTCATTCGTCTGTGAGAAAATCTTAAGTTCAATATGTGATTCTATTTAATTAGAAGCTGATAAAGTTTTCTCATGTAACTGAAGGAGATCACAATTGAATTTCTCGACGAGAACGATTTGAACTGATTTCAAGATTTTACTCCGTCTGCGATGAGAGTTGAGTTTTAATGAAACTTTTTGTATTCGTTACTCGGCTCCCGCCGTCGTAATCCAATATCACATTTATTTTTATCATCTTCAGTGAAATTTGAATTAGTTCTGTTGAGCAGTATATAGCACAGTTTGCATTAGCATTTCACTTGAACACTGCCAATCGTTTCTCCACGGGATATCGAACAAAGATCGTACAAACACTTGGCATAGCTGTAGCTTATCTCGAATTCGATGCATACTAAAGATCAGGAATTTGTATTTTTTTTTCATCGTCCCCCCAGCCGAATAGCAAGGATCCGGAGCTGAATATTGAATCACGAAATTATCTCGTGTATATACCACTACCGCTTCTCAGCATCTCGTCCTACTACTACTCCAAGTATACTCCGGCGAAGTCCCGCAAGAAAACCCGCAGAAACGCGTCAGTATAAACATTGGCGCGCGTTATATAACTTTCGTACCCCTATAACTCCGGATCTCGATCTTCGGCACACGGAGCGCGCAGAAGCAGCCGTGTGTAGCATCGGGGGCGCCACGCATCCATTGCGGCTTTGGCGCGCGGGGCCGTAAAAGGGCGGCCGCGCTCTTACTTACAGCCCCTGACGCTCGCGCGCGAGAGTGCGAAAATTGGGAAGCTCGCCGAGGAGCAAGCTCTAAATACCCATTGGCGCGGGCGCGCGTTACTTATTGGCATGATTACCTCAGCTCTCTCCCCTCGCAGCTCGTCCGACCGGCCGACCCCATTCGAAATTCCGATCGGAAAGATATATACGGGGGAACGCCAGAGCGATTTCACCCCTCTCGCTTCCGGGGAAAAGTTTAATGGTCCCCCGGCGCCCACCACCCCAAACAGAATGACAGGGAGAACCAGATAAAACGGGAGAATCGAGCCGGCGGCTGCTGCCGCTGCTGGTAGTGCCGCTACTGCAGCGAGATGGCAAATTAGAGGGAATGCAGAGTGGAGTCGAGTCCCGACGTACGTGCAGAGGGGCTCTTGCTGCTGGTGCTGCTGTTGCTACCGTCCGAAACTTTCTGTATTCAGCAACGAATGCCTCGGATTCGATGCAAGTATTCTTTTTCCCCATTTCATTTCGATCATTTGGTGCGAGGGAGTATATGGTTTCTCTGTATCGCGGATGCGTGCGTGTGCGGATCGAATCAGTTATGCAAAAAGAGACTTGAGACGCTTGGGGTTAAAAATATGGTTTTTAATATGTGCGCGGAATGCAGGGGGGAGAAAAACGCGTAAACCCGTAATGTGACAGTATATATCACAGTTACGGCTGTGCTTTCTAGTATTTAACGGGGAAGCTTATCGTTTCGAGGATGAGCTTATGAATATCACAATTTATCAGATATGAATTTTATATTGTCCATTGAATCCATTTCTCATTTATCCGTTGAATATTCTTGGGGTCTCTTGGAAATGTTTGATGAAAGAAAAAACTTTTGGAACACACGGTGAGCTGTGCTTTCAAGAACTCTGGGGAAACTGTTACCAAAGTTTCTCCAAAGATCTACGCGGTTTAATCCGTCCAACATTGGAACGCATGGAATAAAGTAAAGCCTATAGTCACTTGAGAAAAGTGGCAATGACTATATACCCAATTTAACTGTAGTAGTCTGACAAGATGAAGTACACAAGATAACATCCGAACGGAGAGCATTTGTCGGAGAATAATCATGAGATACGCGTGTTATCACCGCCAATCCAAACAACCAATTTATTCTGATTTGACGTAACAGAGTTGAAGGCGATAGGGGAGGCCCGTTAAACTAATAAGGAGATAGACTCGTACGTGTTCTCTTTTCGAGAGAGGCGGGGGCGGGTCGAGAGAGAGAGAGGGAGGGAGAGAAGGAGAAAGAGATATCTGAAGAAACGGCAAAAGAAGCAGCCCCAGCCAAAAGCCAGACGGAAAGATGAGAAGATATAGGCTTACAGTGTTGCGAGCTGCGTAAATATTTCAGGGGTACGAATTGGATCAAGATCCTAAGAGCTAAACGCATTTCCACGCACATACACATATACTTATACACATGGGACGAAAAAGAGCCGCGGCGCGTGTCTGCGGTGCGGTGTCATTTCGCCGCGCGCGGCTCAGGCGTACGCGCGACAGGAAAAAGGAGCTTATCGCTCAGCCGATACCTGCTCTTTCTCTGTTTGCCTCCCTCTTACTTATTTCCGTTGGCTGCTTTGCATACTTCATGCGAACCCGCGGCTCCTCTTCTCATCCACTCTCGAACTGATATAGACCCTTGATTACTATCGAATAGCAGATGGACGCGCAAAAATTTGCATTATTGAATGAACGCCGCGCCGGGTTCGCCCCGCTGCAGTATATAAGTAGCTCTCGACGTGAATTTGCTATCCTCCCGATAAGTTACCGCCCTGCAGCTGCGCAAGAGCGCCCGCTTCTCTCTCTCCAGGGATATTGGATTGAGAAACAATCTTTCAGATCTGTCGGGCGTCTTGTGTCATTTGTATCGACAAGGCACGTCTGTTCTTATATACGATTATCGAGTTTCGCTTCGATCGAATATTCCGCTGATGACTATCTTTCACTTTTACTCTCTATCTCTCTCAGTCTCTCAATTCTTTGTTCTTTCATTTTCAAAAAAAAATCGTGTGTATGACTCCAAGTCCAATGGGTACCGTTTGTTATGTGTAATTGTTTCGTGGAGATTATCTGAGACTTATGAAGTATTACGTTAACGTCTCGCGTACAGCATAAAATTTTATAAATTGCTTGCGCATGGCTTGTTTCCCCCGAACGAAGAGTAATAAATCGCAGGATAATATTTTACTCGACCTACTTTTAAAACTTGGATCCGGGCGAGCATCAATATCTCACGTATTAAATATTTATTGACCCGATGGTAACACAGGCGAACCTGCTACGAGTGGATAATGTCTGGGATTGGCGAGACTCGCGCAAATCAAATATTTAAGTTTTCAAATGTCGCCTCCTTCTTAGATGCATGCTCAAGAGTTATATCAATCGAAAGTTCCGTAATCACATTCCGCGTTTTCTTACGGCTGCGTGCTTTGAATCTGAGAATCATCTCGAGAACTTTCTTCCTCGCAAGTAGAGCTCACGAGAGCGTCACGTCGTTCATCCGGCCTGGAGCGAAAATGAATGTTGTGGAATAAAACTGATCGCGAGTTCCTGTCGCTGATTTTCAAAACAATCATTGGCATAGGGTTTTTTCATCTCTTATTTGACTAATAACAATTGGCAACAGAAGCAAGCAAGTGTACCCTTTGTGTTTGCATGAAATTACAATCACCGGGAAAAATTTTCTGTAACGCGTAAACGAAAACTTTTTCGTTCGGATACGCGCATCAACGACGCGAAGCCATTTTAAAATACCGCCGTAAAAGCTCTCCTCCACGATCCAAATATATGTTTCCACAATATCCCATTTTTTCCCTCCCCAACGTATACAAAAAGTATTTATGGTCGGCTTTTCTTTCCCCGGAAGAAAATGTCGATACTTTACAGATATGAAAAATTCGATATCTCCTCGGCGGGGGGATCGAGCTTATCAGAGTGCGAATTTCAGCGATTCCATTGTTATGACGCGCCGGCTATCCGTTCAATCCCATTTCGCGAAAAATGCGGAGGATACCCTCGGCCTTATGAATTTTTGACCCCGCGGCTTAGCCGGTCGCGTCGTCGCCGAGGCCGCCCCCACGCGCTAGTAAAACACGCGTCTTATACGGGGAGGGTATGTGACCGCGGCTGGGCCATAAAAAATTTAGACATCTATATTGGATCGTAACGGGAACATCAGAGGGAATAATCCCCGAGTGGCTGGGAATTCCCGATGCCGATTAATTAAAGTGAACATCCCGGAGATATAGAAAATTGATTGAATTTTTCCGGTCATCGTGTGTACATATGTACGCGGCAGATAAGATAATCGAACGGTTATCAAGAAACAGCTCACGTCTTATGGGCGCGCTTTAGACTCAATCGATTTGGCAGAATCATAGCCAGCAAACACTTGGGAGGTTTCTGGTGCAGAAAGCCGCAGCGCGTAATCACGTTAGCGTCGTTTGCTCTCTCACTTCTGCTTATCCGCTTCTTATTCTCCTTCGGCTCTCACAAGCCAAGATCTCATGCATTGTTAAACAGCAGAGTGCTTTATTTTACTACATCTCCGCAGTTTTAGTGTACACACACACACACTGCAACCAAAAACACACATACACACGGAAACAGTCCGATTTACCATTAATCAACGCTGCTGCATCGGAATAAAACATCGATTCACTTTTCCACCCACAAAATCAATAATCCATTGCAGCGTATCCGTGAAAAGTCAGCCGCAGGTAAGCCCGATAAACTCCGACGGCGGGCCGCTTTGTTCTCCGGATCCAATAACTCGCAAAAAGAGAAACTGCGCGCCGCGCTGTATTTACATTTTTATCCCATTCGCGCCTTTCGCACGCGTGCGCGACAATCTTTGGAATAGAGAGAGAGGGGGGGTAGCAGGGGGGGGGGAGAGGTAAAAAAAGAGAAAAAAGAGGCGTAAACACACCGAAATCTCGGGCCATAAATCTTGCGTATCGGCGGCGGCCGCGAAATCTCGGAGAAAAACAATGTCGCATGTACACACCGAACGAAGACAAAGCTTCCGTCGCGCGTGAAATATGGGGGCTGGACAACTTTTATCGGGGCGGCTGCTGTTGCCGCCGCCGCTGCACATGCATGCCGCGGAACTTGGTAATCCCGCGCGAGAATCTCGCTCGATCATTTATACACGAGTAACAAGACGCTTTGCTGCTGAACTGTGGCTTTCCGCGTGGGTCAGGGGGAATCAAAGATGATGGATCGGGAGGAGAGAGCAGCAGGAGCTTTGTCTCCTCGATCTCGAGTACGAGTCTTGCGAGGCTTCTCTCGAGGCCGTACCTGTTTCGAGCAGACTTGTAAACATGCTGATTCAAGAGCTCTCACATTGGAGTTGCTCGACAAACCCAAACGACAATTACGTCGCTTGATTATTCTGTCGATATCAGTGGTTTTTGTTTGGCTTTTTTAGTCATGCCAAATTTCTCGAATCTCCTCACTGCTGATTATTTGACAAGCCACGATGATCATTTCGATTCATATTTAGTCCTCTTATTTCGAATCCGCCAATCAATTTGCGTTTATTTTCATTTGACCGAGTCAATTTAATTGGACGCAAAAGCGTATCTGTACAAGAAGATTTCTGCTCATTAGTCGGAATGAAACTAATCATTTTTAATACGAGAGATTGTGGATAATTCTTTCAAATTAACGTGAAACATACTTCCATGTGTTTTTTTTTCATAAAAACACGTATAACGCGTGATTAATTTCTCGTGGAAATGAGAGTTGCCCTCGTCCATAATGACGTCTACTGTTCTCGCGTAATTACGTTTCATCTCGCCTCTGCGATCCAGTAATGTCATTTCGGGCGAGGAAAAATGCCGCTGACGAATCGGCCTGTGCTTGGCTTTGTCACACGACGTCGGCGCTCGTGACAGAAGCAGGCCGAACCAACCAGCAAACCAGCCAGCCAACAACCAACCTAATCACTGTTTGCTCCATCCCCCGATAAATCCCATCGCGCATCGGCGCGACAAAAACAAGACTGATGGATGACGACGCGCTCATCAATCGCTGCACTCTTACACCCTTTGTATCATTTTTTCGACGCGCAGAGACCAGTGGACGAGGAGAAACGGAGGGGGGAGCGATCCGTGCGCGTCGGGCGGTAAGTAGCCGGTGGCTCGATTGACTTTTTCCCTTGGCTCGTGAGCGCGCGTGTTTGGCCGCGTTACACAGTCATCGATCGTACACTAGGATTTTCTGTCGCGCGTTTGATGGATGCAGCCAATCTCTGCCTGTGCCGACAATGCCGCGGCGGAAAAGGGGGACACGCTGGAGCTGCGGCATTGTTTCGGATGTGTCGCGCGCGCGCGCAGCTCCAGCCGAGGGCAAAATTGCTGCTGGATATGATCCGAGATGACTTGGCACCAGACAGAGGAGCCCGCGCAGGGGCGATCGTGAATCATCCCGGAAGGAGTCACCTTTTTTCCTGTGGGCATCCTCTCGGAGCTATGTGTGTGGATCTCGACTTTTTTTCCCTCGAACGTCACGCGCGCTTTCGGGAAGATTGAGAAGCACGCTTTTTGCCCGGGATTCTTCCCCGGCCAAGTTCTGGTCACTTGGCCGAGTGTTTATTCGATCGTTTTGGATTAGGGTGAGACGGGCGAGGTTGGCGTTTCGTTTGAATGACGAAGCCTCGCTCGAACTGAGTAGTGTGTTCTTTTTTGCGAATTTTCGACGTTATCTCTTGGGGGACTTGATTGTGTCACATCCGAGATGAGGAAAACCATCATCACTCATATTTTTGTTTACATCGTCACTGCCGTTTTTATCTTGACAACGCTCCAGTTCACTATGTGCGTATCGGATGAGAATGTTATTTTTCATGGATAGTACGAGTCGATAATCCTATTTTTGTAATGGATATAATAACTATTATTTTTCTTTTTTTTTCCATATAGTGTTACCGGCCATGCTGTAACGGATAACAAAAGCAAAGAAGAATGCATAACTTTTTTGCCTCTTTGCTTCTTGTTCTTTTGAACCGTAATGGAATTTTTTCTGCTCGTAAAAAATTTCCGATAAAAGACAAAAGAAAAATTCGATTACAATTCTGAATTTATCTCTGTCAACATTCTAATAATCAAAAAATTTGTTTTCTCATGAAAAAAAATATTGATTAATGTGGCCCTTTTATGAAGTCTCGTGATTCACATGCTTCTTTGGTTCAAGTGACCTGAAGGATACGTTTATAGAACCGGAAAAAGACATTTTGTCGCAGCAACAGTTGAATTTTCACTCCCAGCGAAAAGTTCAGGAAATGAAAATGTCAATTTTAATCTTGCATTTTTTATTTTTTTTTGGTAAATTCATTAAGCTGCATAAATTTAAGTTTAGTTTCCCTCGAGAGCAACAAGAGATACCTGGTCAATTTCATCTTTCTAATTAATTAACAATTCATTAGTTCAGTAGCCAGTCCAGAATTATACAAATAAAAACTCGACTAACGTTTGAACTGATGTAGAGTTTTGCCATCTAGTTTTATTGGTCAAACAGGGCTTTTGAAAAACGTAGTAAAATATATGGTACACCAATTATCTCATGAATTTACATATAAACTACAGGACTAATACTAAAAACCTCAAAATAGAGTATTATGTAAAAAATATTTTGAAAACAAGGAAAAAACGTTTAACTCTGAAATTAGTGGAAGTTAAATTGAGAACCTACAGTCGGAGCATGGTCACTATGGCACCAGAGTGGTTTCGATTGTAACTGGGGCTAACTTAGAATATACGGGAGCTGACAGCGAATTGGTTAACATCAAGAGAGATCTGCACGATCAAGACCGAGGAAACGACGGTGAGAAAGGTCTGCTGATCACAATTCAGCGAATTTAGCTAGGCAGTGTGAGCACGGCGAGGCAACAGGCTACAGGTGACTGAGCGGGAGTAGCAAGAAGACACAAGCAGATGCTAATCCGGAGGAGAGCCAGGTTTCCTGAACCTGATATTAGTGGTACGTGAATGCAGCGAGGTTGTATTTGTGATGATTGAAGTAATGTCGACCCGGAAAACCGATCCACAACGGCGAAATAGCTTCGAAAGACTACACGAAATTTGGATTATACGAAATACCTAGGACTTGTAAACAGTGATGAAAATACTATTTGAACATACTCAATAGGACATGATTCGAGAAATTAGAAACAAGATTTTAACTTTCCAGTCCGAGTGATTGAACTGGGAGAGGCACAAGTACTCTAATGTGCGACTCGTTCACGATTCGACTAATATGCTATTCGAGAATTGGGGCAGTATTGAGAGTTGAGTACTTATCTTAGGGTTTTGAGAGACAGACGAAACTCGCGAACAACGGCCCCCGACGGTATCCTTTTTGGAATGTAGTTGTGATGTTTCTGGGGAGAAGAGCCAGGAAAGGAGAAAAACCCTAGTACGGAGGAGTAAATTCAGCATGAGGTCCTTTCGCGATGACGGCCCTAGGCTGACTGACCCGAACGACGATTGTCATGCCGATCATACTGAGATCTGGCCGCAAATGTCCCCTACGCCCTCTTGCGGCAATGGACGCTGGCCAAATGACACGAATTTTGAATGTCCCGAGGATTACCCGGAGAATTTTTCGTTTGAACAACACTATTTTCCGTTATGAGCTAGAAAACCTCAAATGCCAAGCATATGCTCAATCGTATCGCTAATCGAAAAAAAATCAGGTTGTCAACTTTTTACCCTGTTACCCTTTCCGGAATGTAGTGGTGTTGTTTCTGGGGAAGAGAGCCAGGACAGGAGAGTGACTTTACATGGAGTATAACATGAAGCGATAATCCCGTGACAGTGTACCCCGAAATAATACCGGACGAACTTTCAGAGGAATATCGTTGTGACAGACGGGATAAAGCCAGCGCCCTCTGGCGAAAATCGCGCGATTTTCCTAAGCAGCGACCGGGAATATCCCGGGCGTTCCGAGGAATGAATACTCGGTAGTTCAGCGCCGTGCTGTGCTGACCGCTGTATATATATATGTATATATAAATTAAAAATATCATTAATGATTATAACTACTATGAATAAAGTATATACAACTACTATTTGGCGAAAACTTTTTTCCATCACACTTTGCGCGGGATGTAGGCTGTCTCTTTCTCAATCCAAGGAATCAATAAGTCCTGTCCAGAATTTCATAATCCAAGGATTGAAGACTTTTTTCTCGATAAACCGATTGAAGTTCCAAGGATAAGTTTGTAATCGCATTGGAAGTGCTTTTTCTAACAAAACGCTTCCATTTTCACAAATTTTATCCCGTTTCACATTGGCTCTTATGAATCCCTATAAAAAATATAAAAGACACCCCACTTCTGTAGACGGTGATTTTTTGAGGCTGCGTCTGCGAATAAAGAACCGGAACACTCGGATCGACGTCATAGTTTGATATTCGCTATTCGTATATTATCGATGGAATTAATTTCACTCAATGGATTCTCATCAAATTTTTGGAATATTTTTGTGTCTAATCTCATCCATCTTAATACCTTCTGGGATTCACCAAAAGACTCAATTATTGATTTTGAATAATCTTCATCCAAGTATAGTTTTTTTTAACATAACCCTCAATAATGTTACCTGTAACTCTAATTGAGGTACCATAAGCTGGTAATGTAAGCTATGTGAAGAAGTACGTTGAGCTTCGAACGCAATATTTGACCCATCCCACCATCGACAGACAGACAGGAAAAGCGAATCATAAAATAAGCGTATAAAAAATGTTGGAATAGTAGGTGTTCCATCTTATTTCTCATTTGACTAATTTACTATACTGAAATTCCGATCCATTATCCGTTCAAAGCGTTATAACATTCTAATTTTTCGAAGGTTCAATTCACAATCAACTCTTGGTTAACCCGTCCATACCCGTTAGACCCTATACGGAGTCTAAACTGGTAGATCGCTAATCAGCTGCAGGGGAAAACAAACGAGAAACCAATGAGACTCGGGAGAAATTGTCAATTTGTTCAAGCCCCGGCGTTGAAATGTACATAGCTGACGACGGTGCAAGTTATTCGGACGGGGGCTCGTTCGATCCTGATGAATACGAGCTCGTGGAATGGCGCCCGACCGATACGGCATCTCGACCGAGTCACGCCCAGGGCTGGCTTTAATGAAAAATAAATACGAGTTCGTGCGCCGGCGTCGCCGATAAGGCTGGCTAAGCAAGTGCCGCACTGAGCCGTATACCGAGCGACGACAGCGTATAACGCATAAACGCACGTCGACCTGACCACGTTATCCCCAAGCCGCGCATGGCGTTTCGTGACTCTATTACGGCTGTGTGTGCGCCGCTCGGCTAGAAATTCAATTCGACCGCTCGGCTCTCGTGACCATGCGCAAATACCCCCCGATCCTGGCGGCCACCGCCGCGACTTCCGTCGAGCGATGTTTCTTTTTTTTTTCGGAGAATGCGATAAAGCTATTCAGTTTTTGCGCGCTCGAACGCTGCGGGCTACAAACACATACATATACAGCCGCTAGTGACGCCGGCACGTTTCAATCGGGCGCTTGTTTCTTCCTCCGACAAGTGGTGCGTTCCCTTAATGGAATGAACATGTTTGTTTGGACTACTTGCGAAACTAATTAGAATATACTTATCGGATATTCGCGGGATCGAGATTAATTTGTTTCTCGTATGAGTCGCAATGGAAAAAAACTGGGTTATCTATAATGAGAGAGAGAGATATATATATACTCGTACACGTTCACGAGCTTGCATGACCGACTTGCGTGATAGAATTTTTTCACGGAAAAAAATCGCTCTCCGCCTCGTGCTCCATCGTGAAACGTATTTTTCTCATTTTCAGCAGCGCCGATACACATCTTTTCAATCTTTTAAATTAACGCATATCTAATCCATTTTGCGCTGAACTTTCTCTCCCCCTCCTCCCGCCACCGGCCAACCGGGGCGAGAAAAGTGTAAAAAAGAAACGTACCGTGGCAGCCTTTAATCGCGAGCTTTAATTAGATAAATTGGAACTCGAGGCTGAAGAGGAAAGTCTGTTGCGTACTTCAATCTCAAGTCGCAGCTGGTATCCAGCGAAGGAAGCAGAAAGAAAGCCGAGAAAGCAAAGCTTCATCTCTCAATGGGACTAACTCCTCTTTTATGAAATTCCGCGCTCGGGCACGCGATGAATACGACGTAATGAATGGGCCTCGGCCGTCAAAGGGTCGTGTATACGCCACGGTCAGTTTAGCGTCGATTCGTGCGTTGCGTGAAAAAAAGAACTTTGCGCCCGCCCGCCCGCTCATCTTGCAAATGCGCCCCTCCGACTGATACACCACCCCAGACGGCTCCTGTTGCTTTTTACTCAGGAGGGGCGCGCGCGCGCGTGCGAAGCAGCGCAGGCGTAACGCAGTCGCGTGCGCGCGATTTATCCCGTGGCTCTCGCTGCGCGCACGTCTAGTCAAATTCATAAGACACGCGCGCGCGCGCCTTATGTATATGAACGATATCATACGCGTATGTATATCGCGCCCGGCCCTCGTATATTTCATCTGGCCGATCCAATTTCGAAGAGGAGCCGCGACGGCTGGGCGGGAGGGAACCTCCCCCTTCCCACACCACCACCCGCGACCTGCGACTTTCTTCGCCTCTACGTCTCCGCACCGGTGCCCCCTCGGATATTCATATTTCGATTTGCGAGCAGAGCGGCATTATGAAGGCTGGAATGTGTCTTCCCTTTTTTTTTTCTTCCCGCTACCGGGTGCTCATGAATTATGGATTTCATCGAGATTTCGCACCTGTTTTTGATGGCGGTGAATCGGATAGACTGGCTGCGCGCGAATAATACAAAAGCCTTCGATCCCGCGGAGCCCCCGTAAGTTATTGCGCATCAAGTGCGTTCCATTCTCTTCGCAATTCTATTTATTTTTCATCCCGTGCTTTTCCATATCCGAGCAAATATAGGGAGATTTCATCTCGATTCTGGATACAACCCGTCACGTCAGTTCGTGTCTGCCACGTTGAATCGTATTAATCGAATGAAATTGCTTCTACCGATGATTGGTAGAACCAACTGATATATATTTCAAGTGGAATATCCAGAGTATAAGTCAGCCCGTTACATTGTTTGGGGGAACACCGCAAACATGATCAATTTAGATTTGGATGGCGAATCATACGTCTCAATCGCTTCTTCGAGCATCAAGTCATCGATCTCGCGATAGGATCGCGCGGTCAACACTATCCGACAGGGGTTACGCCGTACACGTAATTCATCAAAGTGCTACAGTCGAGCTTGGGAAGAATACGCACAAAAGCGGGCGTGCGAGGAGAAGCCGAGTATTGGGCGCGAGCAGGGGGTCGGGACAAAAGCGGACAAAACTGCCGGGGAGCTGATAATTCGAATAAGCCGCGATCTGTGGCGCGCGCGAGCGCGACAGGACAAAGTCGCGACCTCGTCAAAGCGCCCGATCGTCCGACTGCTCGACGGTGCGGAAGCACAGCCCGCACACGCGTCGCCATTCTTCCGGATGTGGGTAATCCCCGTCCCGCTTTCTGGCTCTCGGCTCGAATCCATTATCTGCCAACTTCGATCCGTCTGCCTGTCTGTCTTTCGATTCCTGACCGGCATGCGCAGCTCCCTTTGTTCCGCGTTAATCCGCCAACGGGAGCAAGAGCGGCAAATTGCAGCCACTGGCGCCCGACGCGCCGGCTCCCGACGGGACAAAAAATAAAATCCTCGCTCGGTTTGCCGCGCGCGATCCCTTATGCAGCGCGCTGTTTTTTTCCCTGATTACAGGGTTGCGCGATGGGCCGGGCCGATTGTGTTCACCCGTTTGTCCCTTAATTTTGCAGAGCTCCGTGAGCGGGTACCGAAGTTCGAGATGTTTGTGACGGGATTTGCAGTAAGGGCTTTCGGCACGTGGACGCGGCCTTCAATCGTTAGACATTTCTTTGATGATTCGAAACGTATCTAAGCTTCGTGTAATTCACCCTGAGTAGGGTAAGTGCATTATATACCTTCCATAACTCCACTCTGGGGGCTTAGCGTGAGTTATATTATGGAGACATTGAAATTCAGCGCATCATTAACATAGAGTATATAATGTGTCTACTTGATGTGACTCATTTTTATAAATTTATAATTCGACTTTTTTGGTGTAGAAAACAGATGAAAACTATAAAAATTAATGAAAAATCAAGAATGAAAAAAAAGTCGACGAAAAAAGGAATTAAATCACCTGAGGGAAAGGAAATGATTTGCCCTCGATGATCGTGCCTGAAGGATACATCAACTATACCCTTGAGTGGCATGCAAAAATACAGCGTTTACAGTTTATTAGGTAACCGGGTATAATAGCTATACTTACCTTATCAAGAATAATTCTCTCTTCTATTTTTCAAACGAATAACCAAATCGATCCTTCCGAGAGATTTCTTTTTCGATCATCTGTAATAATCACGGAGAAGAGTGAAACATGCAAGTGCAAGCGAAGCGGGATATCGATTGAAAAATGATCGGCCCAGGATTGTAACATCTTATTCGCTTCGAGGACGCTTCATATTTCTCGCTGCATTTAGGATGATCCAACGCCTCCGAGCCGGGCTTCTCGCGTTCGTGGAAGTCTTAAAGATAGAGGAGCAGGCGATAGGGTAACAAACGGTTTTCAGAATCGCGCGGCCGAGTCCTCGTCGGCGCGGCCCGCCTGAATAGGCCTGATTGATGGTGCCGCGGCACGCAAGCTTATCAATAACGTCCGCGGCTCTGCGGAAGAGTTTGCCGCGCTCGATTGAACGCCCGCAAGCCCGAAACAGCAAGCGGGATTTCCCTCCCTTTGGCCTTGCCACTTCGTTGGTTCGTGTTCCAAACCGGCTACATATTGCATTTTTATTAAAATCTCTCGAGTTACATGCGTCTTTGAAGTCGAGCTTTGATTGGAAATCATCTGTCGTTTCGGCTTCCCATCGAGTGCTGTAATTATGAAAAATGTATACGTAACGATTGCGGATTCACCGCTAAGAAGAGTATGTTTCCCTTTAAATTTTCTGTGATGGGATCGTTCAATTAACTTGGATGTTCTGAAACCATGAACCACCATAAAATATATTTTAAGAAAAAGGCAAGTTCATTAAAAAAATCCATTGAATATCCTTCCTCGTTGAAAATTCAAGAGAGAACAGCACGAGTTGAATTTTCAATTTTCCATGGAGGCAACGAGAGCCTGCGAAGAGCATCGGCTTTTGCAGCAAGCTTCGAGACCTACTTTCATAAAAATGCAATTACCAAGATGTTAATATCGTGACGGAGAGAGCGCGAAACATACGCGAGAACGAGAGGGAGGAGCATCGATGACGTTGTTGCCCGTATAATAATGTCGAAAAACGGAAAGTCGGTATCGCCGTCTTCCGCGTCGTTAAAACGAAGTGTTCATTTTCGCGTTTGACGTAGGGCAGCGGCAGGGCCAGTGCCGCGGCGGCTGCGTCGCTTCTACCAGTATACATTAACGCGACCTCATTTATAGTGGCACAATTTAACCGCCCGTTATACTGCGCGCGGCTCTGCCATTTTTGTATTTTTCTTTTTCAAGCTCGACGGCAACTATCCGCCGTATACTTTTTCACTACTTTTTTGCTTCTTTTCAGAGAAAGCAATTGTTAATAAGGCATCAACGTTTACGTCGAGATATATATAAGGTTGCGAGCTCTTTGGAATTTCTGCCTTTTTCTAGCATAATTGTCGGAAAGCCAAGATCTCCGGGTTGTTTTGTGCAGCTCATGCCGAGACTCTGAAATATAATATGAATGCTGAGAATATAAGGACACACAATCGAGCGAGCACCGTCTGCAGGGTGAGAATTACCGAGGGATAATTCGCATTCACATTCTAGGTTTTAATTGTACCCGAGAGACGATTCGCATACGCATTCGTACGTATCAATCGCATCGTAGCTCCACTTCATTAATATATATTATGCTAACCATCGTATGGGAGCAACATTCCCAAGCGGAAAGATCAATGGAGCAGAATATGTCACATCAAAGGCTCGGCCTGTCTCATTCGGCCCATCTGTCTTTCTCTTCCTCGTTTTTAGGGTGAATAAAGAGTATCTTGGCTCAGGTTACCACTTTATTCCCCGAGATACATCCAAATAGAAGAGATGGAGGAGGAGGTGGAGGAGGGATGAAAAAGAACGAGAACACTAGAGCAGGGAAAAAAGCCGAGGTAAGGTGGTGCAAAGTAGACAGGCGGGCGCGCTAACGGGAATAAAAGAGGGACGGAAAAATATACAAAAGCAATGAGAGTTGGCGAGTAACAAAAGTCAGTGTGAGAAATGCCCGGCTCCTATATACATTTCCCTCTGATTATGGGCCACGCAATTCTCGATGTCGATACCCGTCTCGTTCCATTATCTCGCCTATACATCGTGGAAGCAAACGACGACGACGACGACGGCGGGACCGCTGATGCATAAAAGATTCGGACCAGCCGATCGGTATAAACAACGAGTGTCTGACGAAAAATCTAGCCCTCTTTCCCCCCCAGCGTTTTTTCGTTCCGACTGCTTTTTTTACTCGCTCGACTCCCCTGGCGGATACCCTGGCTCGTTTTATATGCGCGTAATGTAACGCTCGTGAATCCAATAAGCGAGGACTGCCGATAAGCTGCTCCGCTCCATATTTCTCGGATATAGCCGGCTGCTGCTCCTCCACCTCGTTTGTATGGATGTTCTTCAGCAGGTGCTTATTTAGACGGAGATTGCGAGCCGATCGGTGGCTATGCCTGCTTTAAACATTTTCCATTGCGCGCCTGGCTTTATTGTCATTGATACAGGCCTAAGCCTGGAATAAAGGATGTAACGCGAATTGTCACTCGCGGTTGTTTTAGTTTTCTCGGAGATTGTGTGCCAGATTTGGTCTGAATGGAGTTTTATGATTTTGCAGAGAATATTAGAGAGGAGAAGGTTTTTATAGAGGCTGCATTTGAATTTCATAAAATTCGCCAATTATTGAAATCTACGTGCTTGAAAAGGTTCCCAATTCATTTCAACTTCTAATAGGAGCGAATTGAAGTTTCTTGGGTGGTATTTCACGTGGAAATCGCAAAGGGGATCGAATTTCCAGCAGCTTAAAAAGTCATAAGTCAAGTTCCTAACCTTTTTCTACAGGGTAGAACGTCGGAAAAGTCGGCCAATTACAACTCGATTACTCGACTGTTTCTCGAGTTTTGAAACTATACGATGTACATGTTAACAGCCGTCGAAGTAAAATCGTTACTCTGTTCTACTTCAAAGGCAAGAGTGAAGTCCGGCGAGAATTTCGAATAGCTTCTCAATGACCATCAGCTTTTGAATTTTTAATTGAAGTTGGCCTTTTGTGTGATTTATACTATCCAACAGCCTTATAATTTCACATCAAATATACTGATCTCATCATTATGTTGCGATAGAATAACTTTATCTGTATGTGCTTGATTATAATTTTCATTTGTATACCGGTATATTTCATTTGTATATTTCATTTGTATATTGTGGCCACAATGCAAGATCGAGTACCGAGCTACATACACAACAATACTATATTCATATATCATTATCTTTCTGGTCTACGGCCTCGTGATACGGCATATTGTGAAACCGAGTCCATGATTCCATAGAACTACAGAGTATTAAGGGATTATACATTTTAAACAGAACAAACTTACAAAAAGAGTTTTTGCTGTGATCGTTGTCGAAAATCACCCGAAAGCGGATTTGGGGGATTCGCCAGAACGCCCACATATCGGGAATCGTCTGTACCAACGAGTTGAAACGAATCCAGGGTACGGCTTCGTTTCGCCAGACAATGAACCCCAGCCCGGCATAATTTGCAGTTTTGTCAAAAGGAACCGCACGAATAGTACAAGCTCTGCTTATTCGGATGGATATTGTGTTCATTTTATTCGCCATTCGGCGCCAAATCGTTTGAAGAGAAATCACCCGTGACCATGCGATTAATTACGAGCCAGAAGGTCGAGAAGCGATACTAAATTAGAAATTTCGTAGCTATAACTTAATCGCTCCGGATTAGTTTTTACTTTTGGATTGAATCACGACACATATCGGGTGCATAAGGTGGGATGTATGCATGCCTGTGATAGAATTATATAAACTACACTGTTATAAATTTGATCATTAAATTTAACGTACGTGTACAAGTAGCCCATTTAAAAATGGTACATTCATTTTAATTAATTGTGATTTTAAAATATTGAGAACAAGATATTTGTGTTCATAAAGAATAACATTAATTTTCAATCTCTTAGGAGTCTTCTTGTATATTGTTTATTGATTTTGATGTGCTATATATTAAAATTTCAATGTTTTTTCTAAGAATAATTCCATCAATGAATATAATTTGACTTGAGAATTTGAATTTTATAAATCCTTTTGAACCTATTCGTGTGTGAAAAGCTCCAAAACTAATCAATTCTCTTATTTAAAAAATACATCGGGATCCGGTTTTATTAATGAAATTACATTTCATAAATTATTTAGAAAATATAAAATCATGATGGTTATAGTCAATTTGAGCTCGACTAAACTCAACTCAACTCAAATTTTCAAATTTTCTCGTTGAATACTTCTACAAAAGTTAAATATTGGACTCCAGCATATTCGAACTATGAATAGCCATCCATTGCAAACCATACATTTTTCAACGAATGAATAGATTGGCTTTTTCACGTATGTAGGTTAGATGGAAAGTCACGCATATTGCATTGTACGTCATGATGCAATGAAATTTTTTGAAAATTTGTTGGTGGCCTCTCTTCTCCTGCAAATGATTACTACGATTACAGAATTATTCTTCACAATTTTTAAAGTCCAATTAGCTAGACTACAATGAATTCACATTTTCGATGCATCATAAATCAATGGAGTGTGACTGATAATCATTGAAACAACGTGACTCGTGAATGGTATATTGTTTAACTGATGAAATATTCAGACAAAAAAATTCAATAATAGCTTCATAGTCTTTGACAATTTAAGTATCCACCCGATTGATCTTGCTACGTATTAAGAATAGAAAGCTCCAGACTTTCTTTATTAATGGAGCTCGCCCACATTATTTCCCATAAAGCTTCCCAAGTAGAAGACTTACACAGCTAGTTGAGTTATTCTGTGTGCGTTATTTTTTGTCGTATTTAATATATAACTGAATTGAGGCTTAGGTACATCTTCTATAGTGAGGGTAGTCTAAGGTAGATAGAAAAACTGTCTTTTCTTCTGCAAATGCTTTCGATATACGTGTTATGCCCTGAGATCAAATAAAAACGTTTGAAAAGTAAGTCACTAACTGCGTGACATGAAAAAGTCACGGCGTGACTAATGAAACTTATCTTATTCAGAAACTAGAAATTTGTAGAAGTAACAAATAAACTATGGAGTGCGTTGTTGATAGAATATTCGTCATGACAGAGGTATATTCTGTTGATTGTCTATTAATCATTATAAAATTATAAATTTTTGCGGCGGGCTTGAATGACTCATGGGTCCAGTGTCCAGTGTCTCTGTGTCCAGTAACACTTCTCTAAACTAATTTTGAAAATTATAGACAGTCTAATATATATATATATTATATATATATATATATATATATATATGCTTGTCAGAGTAATGATAGACTTTTTTATTGTTAATCCTGCTATTCTGGGTCTTATTCATAATAAGAAGTCACTGGATTAAATAGAAAATCAACAATGACAAAACCTAAAACTATATCTGTTTATCAACAAGACGCAGTTATCGACGAGTTATCGTCCAACGAATACGAATCCTCTAAACTTCAGCGTATTCGGGTAATACTGACTTTTAAATAACGATATTAGCTAAACATGTTTTTGTTATATAGCAACAATTCATGTCAAATCTGTTTCACTGCAATATATTTATATTCGAATCACATATTTATTTTTTTCAGTACCTGCTGATATTTGTTTAATGCTCGTGATGATTTTGGATGGAATAAATAAGCTGTTCAGAATAACCTTGGAGTAGCTTTGCGCTGATGCGTGAAATATATTCTTCGGAATTGGTTTGCAAATATTTTGGGTAACATCAGTAATATATTATTCCTGTAATTTTTTATCGTATTTTAAATATTGGTTCTGCCGTTTCGTAATGATTAAATGAAGCGAGATAATACGTAATTGTATGAAATGAGAATAAATCAAGATTTTATATAATTCTACGAATGATTTATCATGGAATACTATAAAATGATCTTGCTGCGTTGGAAGAAGACGGATCCAGGCTGCCTTGGTTAACGGAAGCTTGTCAACATCTTATCGAATAAAGCTCTCTAAGAACCACGTGCTCCGTGAAAACTCTCACAGTAAGTTGAGTTTTTTTTATTCTGTGTAAGATTTTCTCTTATCGGAGTCCCTGTGAAAGATTACAAAACACTGCATAGGCTTGATATTCATGTGCTTATTTTCACATTTGAAATTGCAAATCAACCTCTTCTTTGATGCTTGACAAAACTACTCTAATTTTTTTCCTCATTAATGCTGCTCATGTACATGTGTCACGTCCTGAGAGCCAATCGAAACGCTCAAAGAGTTAGTCATAACGTTACTCAAGTTAGTACTTGTGTTGAACGTTTTCCTTCGAAATCGAATAAATTACATGAAATTGAATTGTTTCAGAAATAGAACTTTCTATAGCATTAAATCTTAATTGAGACTTTCTATGCCGTTACATATGGAATGGCATCAAACTATATATAACTATCCAAAAGTGAAATGGAGGAAAATTTGAAAATAGTTGCAAAGAATGTCAATTTTTTTCATCTTGTACCAGACTGTACCAAAACCATGGTAGAATTGTGAATTATTCTTTCTCATCTTGTTTCAAGAAAAAACAAATGTTTCATACAATTATTTTTTTCACATACATCATCTGATCTCGTAATTGAAGATAATATAATTCTTCCACCGCAGTCTTTCATAACTTGATGAAATTTAATGTGCCAAATATTGAAATTCTAATGTGTTTATTGACAATAATGTTATTGATGCATTTTAATCGAATTTCTTATTTTGAAAATTAGGATTTCAGTTTTTCTTTATTAAATAGAAAGAAAATTCAATGTAATTCACAACTGCGATAATCCATAAAGATTAATGAACGAATATGAATTATCTAGAGAACATAAAATTATGATGGTTATATAGTTAAACTTACTGTTCTCAAACTCAAAGATTCAAATTTTATCGTCAAATATTTACACAAATTGGATATTTGACTCGTTACAGCTGAACTATTCCCCAGCCGTCCCTCTTGCAACTCATAATCTTGTTTATGAGTACGTGTTTAGGTTCTATTTTTACGCACGTAAGTTGAATAGAAAGTTGAACATTTTGAATAGGTCTTGACAATTTCAATCTTTTTTGGAAATTGGTTAGCGGTCACTTTACTTTTGCAAATGCTCACTGAGATCCATTCTCAAGACGAAAATTACGCAATGACACGAATAATGTTGCTGAAGTAACAATAGTTTTTAATGTTTTCAAAATTCCGATAAGCTACACAACGAACGATACTGAGTTTTAATGATCCAAATTAGCTCGTAAAGAATAATAGGCTGTGACTGGTAATGCTTAAAACAATATTACACGTGAATGGTGTACAAGTTGACTGATAAAATATAAAGGCAAGAATACAACTGCAATAATAGCTTAACGTCAGTCTATGACAATTGGAGTACCCACACTGATCTTGCTACGTACTGCGAATAAAAAACTCGTCCACATCTTGTCCCGTGAAGACTTTCACAGTAAGTTGAGTAATTCTGTGTGCTTTTTTTCATCGCATTTAGTATACTAACTAAATTGAGGCTTGGATACATCGTTTATAGCGAGGATAGTCTCTGGAAGATAAAAAAAAAAACGAATTGGTAATGTTCTTCGCGCTTTTACGTACTGTAAATTTAAATCAACCGTTTCTTCCATATTTTCCGAAATGACCCAATTTTTTTTCACAAATCATGTCAATACACGTGTCACGCCCTGAAAACCAATAAAAATCGTTAAAAAGTTAGTCACAGTTCTACTCATGTCAGAGCTGTGTTGAAAATTGTTGTGTGAAGTTTTTGGTGTAGAGATACATCTGCCTATAATTTATAAATCTTGGATTTTTGATTTTGAGAGACAGCTAAGGAGAAAAAATTATTGCAAATCCTATTTATATTCATAAATATTACAATTTATATTAGTTATTATAAATTGTATTATTATTTTGAAAGTTCAATATTTGACTCGTTCACATCCAAACTATAGGAATAACCAACCATCTCCTCTTGCAACTCATATGTGTTTCAATGAGTACATGAATCGGCTCTCTTTTTCACGCACATAGGTTGAATAGAGAGTAACGCATTTCATATAGTTCTTCCTTTTTCAAATGCAATCTATGTGATGCAGATAATTTTTAAAGGAAAGTTGGAATTTAGATTCGATCGATTATTTCATATATATCACGAGTTCTTATATTCGATAATTTATTAGATACAATTGAATTTTGATTTCAATTCATTTGCAATATATACCTCTACGCTCTTCTATTTTAATTTATCCTTTTTTTCAGATCCGACGTTACAAGCTACTTAACCTGTATACATCGCTTTGGGGATAAAATTTGAAAATAGCAAAAATATGTTCGGTAAGAAATATCATACTACTCTTATATATTTCTTCTTCAAAACCAAAACAAGAAGTTTCACTAAAATACCCAAAGTATATAAGTATCAACTGGACTCTACTCAATTTTCACATAACATGAATAATTCATCGTATTGGGTGAAGTCAAAGGATTAAAAAAGTAATTTTTTTTCAGAGAGCGGTCATTTTAAACTCGGGCTTCTTGCCATCGTTCTGTGTCTCTGCTTTTCTACGATTTCCGCTGATACTTGTGTAGGACCCAAAAATGGCGACTCGTCGGCACATGCCATTCATTGTCGCGCGGATAATTCAATCGCTGGAATAGACATTTGCTGTGCAGGATATCGATGCGAATGCTCAGGAAAAGTTCTTCGTACCTCGACCGACGAGCCATTGTCTTTGTGAGTTTTCCCGTGTTACATGTTACACTGTTTCTCATCGACATATTTTCTCACTGACATATTTTTGAGAAATATTAATGAGACTTTATTTCGATATGAATCTAGGAATTAGATTTCTTAATCCATTTCTCAATTTTATTCATAATTTTATTTTCCAGTTCTCCTCCAACTTGTGACTGTATCAAAAAATAAATATCCAATGATATCTTCGATTAGGTCAGATAAGGAACAAATGTATTGCCACGTCGACGCAGACTAATATTGAAATAAAGAGATACTTATCAGAATGGTCGGATCAAAATTGAATTTAATCTATAAAATCCCATTCAGCGCTTTCACATTCAAGTGAATACGAATCAAATGAATGGATGGAGTTGAATGATACAAGATGTATTGGATGAAAAAAAAACCGCTGCCAAGTGCCTCAGCAGTATGCTTTCTCAAAGTATTGCAATTGAACCTCAATTTGCATTAATCACCACTCTTTGAGAAAGCAAAATGAACCTTTAACTTATTTCCTCCACTCCATAGTAACGGTTGCTATGGTAAATATCCGAGCTTCGGTGTTCTTACTTCTTAGTCGTCAACAGTTCCGAAAATGGACCTCTAACTGACTTTTCCCACTCCATAGTAACGGTTGCTAAGGACGTAAACAACGGTTGCTATGGTAAATGTCGGAGCTTCGACGTTATTACTTCTTAGTCATCAACAGTTCCGAAAATGGACCTCCAACTGACTTTTCCCACTCCATAATAACGGTTGCTAAGGACGTAAACAACGGTTGCAATGGTAAATGTCGGAGCTTCGATGTTCTTACTTCTTAGTCACCAACAGTTTCAAAAATGGACTTCAAACTGACTTTTCCCACTCCATAGTAACGGTTGCTAAGGACGTAAACAACGGTTGCTATGGTAAATGTCGGAGCTTCGACGTTATTACTTCTTAGTCATCAACAGTTCCGAAAATGGACCTCCAACTGATTTTTCACACTCCATAGTAACGGTTGCTAAGGACGTAAACAACGGTTGCAATGGTAAATGTCGGAGCTTCGATGTTCTTACTTCTTAGTCATCAACAGTTCCAAAAATGAACCTCCAACTGACTTTTCCCATTCCCTAGTTACGGTTGCAAGCGATATAAACACCGGTTGCTAGAGACATCAACAATGGTTTATACGGGAAAGGTCTCTTTGATTGTTATAGAATCCCATAAATATACAAACCCAAATGATCATTTATCATGAATTATATGGGAACTTATCGAAAACACGCTAGCAACGGTTGCCATGGAATCAAACAACGGATGTTGCTGAACACCGAACTCGGTTCACATCTGCCGGAGACCGACCTGTGTGCAAAATTTCAGGACGATCGGACCATTCCTTCGAAAATTAACGTACGACAAAAAAAGTCAGTCTGAAGCTGAATTTTGTATCTCCATAGCAACGGTTGCTAGGAGAATAAACAATGGTTGTTCCAAAATGAATGTCTTATCGATTCTCATCGATTGTCGTCGAAAGAATTGGAGACCCATCGTGCATTGATGATGATTTTCGGAGCTTTTATCAAAAACACGTTAGCAACGGTTGCTAGAGAAATAAACAACGGAATTGGCTGAAAATTGAACTCGACCGAGATTTTGCGGCGACTAACCTGTGTGCAAAATTTCAGGACGATCGGACAATTCCTTCGAGAGTTATCGTACGACAAAAAAAAGTGCACGTACGTACATACGTACGTACGTACGTACGTACGTACGTACGTACGTACGTACATACATACAGACATTTTCGGATTTCCATGTTTTTCGACCCGTAGATTACGAAAATCGAGGTCCCGAAGTCCGATTCGGTGGGTCGATTTTTACCCCGTTACAAAGCTTTCTCTTTGAGAAAGCAATTGTCACCAAGATTTTTCTACAATTATGATCATTAAACATGACATATGAAAAATTAGAATAAAATTATTTCCAAAACTTTTTGAATCATATAAAAACAACGGAAAATCGCTCTGAACAACCAAATATAGATTGTAACCTAAAAAATAGAATCAAGCTGTGAGCAGAAACGAAAAAAATAGTCTTCATGTATCAAAATCGAATCACTCTTTCGACGATTAAATGCGTTGAGCTTTTTTTTTAATACTTTTCAACGCTTCTATCTCACTAATTGGATGATTTCAAAAGGAAAAATCATATGCGATGGCTCTCGACGAATACTTGGCAAGGGGATGAGTATATGCAAATGAGATGCGTCAGTAGTGGTTACAAAGTGAGCGTTAATGCGATTATAAGAGACGAGGGAGAGAGGAGAAGTGGTGCGTGAAGAGAACTTAGGGCAAAGCGAATCGAAAAGAGAGGGAAGATAGAGATCTGGAATAATTTTAATTCCATTCGTTACGAGCTAATGAGAACTGATGGAATGCTTTTTTGACGAGCAGCACTGCTCGCGTTAATTTGAGATTATCAGATGTGAGTGAAGGAAGACATTTCCATTGTTTCATTCCACTTTGTTGATTGATTAATATCTTTCACCCGAAAGTTTTCGTATTTGTTATTTTCAGAATTCCGAATATTATTTAATTGATGACCATCTGATCATATAGCTCTTTTCATTCATTTCGGTTATCAAAATATTTTTTACTCGTGACCAATCAATGCTAAAATTATTCAGAAATTCTCTCGGGACCAATAACCACTATACGACACATACGATACATCGATACTGTTATTTTACCTATAAGTATACATCCTGACTGTTACTTTCATCTACAAGCTGGAGGTGCTGCAGCGGGGCATGCGCAGAAGCCTGATGAATCGATAATTTTGCAGCAACTGTATAATTCAAAGGATATCTAGCAGTGAAAGGAGGGGGGCTTCTCCTTTCGTCCCATTGAGTCACCTCCTGTAGGCGTTGGCCATTTCGCTCCTGGTGATCTTAAAAAATGTAAAGATCCGCGGCGCCGCCGGGATTGTTTACCCGCTCTCCTTGATGTATGTACGCGAGACGACCCTCTTCCTTCCTCTTCTACGAAGATATACGATTTAGAATGCCTGGATAGAACTTGGCCCTTTCAAGCTCTCCATTCCCTGCGCCCGGCCAAACAATCCGATATACTATGCTTCGGACTTTTATGGTTAGGAAAGAGGGTCCGCGGAGAGAGTGAATGTGAAGGTATAACAAAGCTCGAGGGAAAGTAACGACATCTTTGACATTATCATTGATATATAATGCGTAAGCTCTGTGCGCGTGTGTGTGTTTGTGTGTGAAAGAGAAAGACATTGAGATTGTAAGAGATTTTGGCTAAAAGTTATCATGAGGAAATAATCAAGTCAATATCGTGATTTGAACTTTCAAAAGTAGAATATTTTTATAGTAAATGAAATATAAAATAAAATCCCTATAAATTTTGAGAGTCATTGTGTCAATAGATCTTATTATTTTAAAAATATAAATAGAGATATTATATACATATGACGAATTAGTACAGTTGTAGAATATTGAATAGTGTTTTATTCCAGCCCTGTTCTACATTTCATGCTAAATGTCGATCAATCTGAAAATCGAATGATGTTACATCAGTTATCTAACATTAAGAAGTTGTGTTTTTATGCTATTATCAATTGGTGAGAAAAGAACACGGATAACTAAAATTTTTTTCTTCGTAATTTTCCTCGTATACAAACTTGAAACTGCATTTAAGAAGAGAGATTTCACAGATCATTTAGAATTGCCGTTTAAATTGTGATTCACTGTGAGAGCTTCCAATTAACATGAGGATCATTAGATTTATTTGTTGTATTTTTGTTATATCGATCTTTGCCATATTAAGCACGACTTCAGTCCACGTGATAAATCGAAGTAAGAGCCAAAACATCATTCAAATATACTAACTCACTAAATTTTCATCAAATGTACTGATAAATCTCACACAAATTCAAGTTTATTGGAGATAGAGTGAATCAGTTTGATGAAATGATATTATTTTAGAATGATTCACAGGGGCGTACAAATCATTTTCTTCCATCAAATATCAAAAAAAAAGAAAGAAAACTATGAATATAAATTTGATCATCGAATACTGTTATTGCAATATTTCATGATCACTCGCAGTTATAATAGAATAATTATTTCCATGCATTCCAAATTAAATCATTCGGCAGTTTTCATATATTATTTGTAACAGATCGTCTGTATTGATCTGTTGAATTTTTCCAGTTTGTACTCAAGAGAAATGTGACAATATCTGCGCACCACGAAGAGGCCGTTGCAAGGCTCTAAAGATTTGCGAATGCATAGATGAATATATGTGTCCGTAGAATATGGTTCAAGAGGAGTATGAATATTTTGTAGCTTGTAAAAAATGTATTTTGAATTGACTCATTTTAACAAATTGATCGTACGAAATAAAATATTTATTCTGCACTGTAATTAATCAGTATTAAAAGATCTAACCCCCTCACATCATCCAGTCTCCGAGACAGCAGAAGCCTTTCGACACAGTGAATATTTCGAAAGAGTTTATTCGCGGAACAACTAATTATTATATCCGACGACGAACTGCAGCCTGGCACAGTTCTCAATGCGCCGGATGAAATATTTCGTTGGCGAGTAATGGAGTCGTGTCTCGTGGGAATAAACGTACGTAATGCAGCGGAGAGCACGTGTCAGAGTCAGCGGAACAAGAGATAAAGAAGGAGCGGCAGCCAGGCAGTTGTCAGTTCTCGCTTTCGGCACACGGCAAGCAAATTGCACCGGCAAGTCTAGGTTCGAAGGTATAATTCACGAGAACTTCAGTCGTCCAGTTTCTTCGCGTGTATTTTGCATATAGCCAGACGGAACAGAGCGAGATACACGTGGACACAAACAAAGCAACATAGGGAGAGAACGAGGGAGCGCAGAGCCGCGAGCACTGTTTTAAATGCAAGGCACTGTCCGTCAGTTTCGCACCCAGCCTCGCGCGCTTTATTCTCGCACGAACGACCAAACGGTCCTCCCTTTCTCTCTCTCTCTCTCTCTCTCTCTCTCTCTCTCTGTCTCTCTCTCTGATGCACAGTCGCCGCCACGCGAAAAATACGGCGTTGAATGCGAGTGCACGAATCCCAAACGTATTTATATTTCACGGTTAAATTGGAATTTGCTTAGAATCGATCAAGTCAAAGAAACTTCGTCACTATATATATAAGCGTTTCGAAATCTCATCTCAATATACGCAAGTCTGCATCGATTCCGCGCTGAAATCAATCTCTCGTCAAGTAAGTGATGACTCGAGAAAACGAATGATCGAAAATCCAATGATATGTTCGATCGTTATCCGTATAACAAGAGCGCGAGGGAGCAGGGGAAGAGAAACCAAGTTTGTCCGACTGGAGGATGTGCGGGAGAAAAGCTGTTCGTATATATACCCTTCAGCTGTTTCCAATCGCAACGCGTATAGGTTGCGCGGGCGCGCGAGAGCGCGAGAGAGCGCAAAGGAAAGAAAAAGCGAACCGAGACTCGGGGCGCGATAATAGCACAGTCGATTGGAGATAAGGCCGCCTCTCCGGCGCGTAACAAAATAAAACTAGCTGCGATGCTATCGACGCACGGCCCGGAGCGATCCTCGTCGGGTATTTCTCGCGCGCGCACACGCGGACACACTTACACGTGCCCGGGGGTCTCGCGGATGGATCTCTCTCGCTCTGATGCCGACAGAGGCTTGCCGGGGAAAATGGTGGGCCGCGCGCGCGCGGAAAAAGCTTGATTCCGACGTAGGCACGGAGAAAGTGACTGATCACCCGATCGAGCAGTTGGTGGCCGGTCCCCCCGCGCACGCCCCCGATCCATCTTATTTCCGCTTCGCTTTTCTTTTCTGCCCTTCCGCCGCCGCCGCCGCCCGTTTTCAGCCCCGCCACGCTCGCTTTGCACTGTTGTGCGCATATATATACAGCTCGAGCTCTGCCCTCCCCGATGTGCGTGCGATGACGCGACTCGGCTGAGCCGACGCGTCTTATTTAACGGAGGGATGACTCGCTAAGAGGGACTGCTTATCCTTTATATATATGTACACACGTACGGCGGGCCGCGGAATTACCGACCCGAATCAAAGGCGCCCGCCAACTGTACGTATCACTCACGAGTCGAAGCTTCCGATGAGAGACGGATATTTATCATCTGGATTTTTACGTCGGTAAGAGTTACTGTACGCTATCGATGATGATATGATTTTGTTCTGTAAAATTTAGCATGGTGAATAATTAAGTGTTTATCAATATTTTTTGAATGGGTGGAGGAAGGTTCGACCTACTTGTAATCTTCTCATATGTAATTGCTTCGTGAAATTCGTACTCTCCAAATCTAAAATAGTTAAAATCTATAGATATATAAATATTTATCTATAGTATACCATTTAATAGTACAAATCCCCTAAAAAATAGTAAATTTTCACTAGATTATCACAAAAATATTAGTAAAATTTTACTATTTTTATAGTGAATATTTACTATTTCGAGCAGTTGTGCAATTTGTACTATTAAATATTAGTTTTTTACTATTTGAGATTTAGAGAGTAACTGTTCGGTGTATCAAATACATGTGAATACGTATATACAGCAAATTACACGTTTTCCAATCGATCACTATATAAAAACGATCTCGTAACAATTTCTTTATATTTTTCAGTATATTTCAAGCTGATCCTACTATTTCGAAATCAAGAGTAACGATGGTTCAATTACGGTTGGACGGACGGCTTAGAACCGCCGGGCGGCAAAAAAAAATTGATTGATCGACTGTGTAATTATTGCGGACGCGTGACTTGTAACAGATGTCGATATGGTGTATGGCATACATATCGTCTATGTTGAGACCAAAAAACTTTCAGAACTATATATTGACGAAAAATGATCAAAATTGTGTACAATGTATATTTTTCCTTAATAAAAATACATATGTATACGTGTACTAATATTTAGTTGTCGTCTTATCCAAGATGGTTTTGCAAATCTAACGTTTTCAGAGGCAATTTTCATAGTGTGTCAATCTTTCCCTGCCATAAAAGTTGACAAAATGCAAAAGCACTACTTGTGCAGAAATCTTTTCATTCCTTTGTGAAACTCTCTCTTTTGAAAGCTTGAAATAATAAAGTCAAATAACGGTTGCATAATTTTAAAAGTAGTTTATCCGACGTAGAAGTAGTTATACAAGAGGATTTTTTCAAAAACAAATACTTTTTATAATTGGCTAATCTAAACAGCAGAGTTATTGTCTACGTACTGAATCGTATACAAATTTTCTCTCTTTAATCTCGAGAAATTGTATAATAACGTGTAATTTCATCTCACGATCAACAATTCGGAATAAAAGTGTGCTAGGGTAAAAATAACATTGACGTACTCCAACTAAAGTTAATTTGATATACGAATCGACTAAGAGCCTTTAAAGGCCACTTTTCTCAATACATATACCCTTGCGCTACAAGTATAAACTTCGTTCGAGCAATCGTTGGAGGTAGGTAATGACTCGGGCTCGTCTACAACTCAATTACGACCATGAAATAAAAAGTAAGTATGCTCGGAAAAACACGAGAGAGAGAAAGAGAGACACTACATCGATTGATCAACGTCGCCAGCGCCGCGGTAGCTACGAGTGCACCATACACTAGCTGTCATTTTAATCCTGTTGAGGTAGTTTAATTACCGTTCTATAAGCTCTGGTTTGAAAGTGTCGCGAGCTCGAGCGAAATCGAACTCGCGCCGTTCGTTTCGAAGCTTGCCTTTCAAATTAATTGGAAGGGTCTTTTCTCCGGCTCTCCTGGCCGGTGGCTTACGATTTTAAATATTGCCGGGAGACAAAGTTTAATGGTGAGGAATAAGTTGGAGATGAGCGAGGATCTATCGGAGCGTAGCTCTTTTCGTCCCGATCAATTGGCGAGAGAAAAGTTGGCCGGCTCGCTTCTTTACACGTTTCAGCTCGTGTTGTTTTCCGCTTTTTTTGTCCCTCCCATTCCCGTCCCTTTCAGCTCTTCATTTTTACTCTTTCCCTTTGTGACGCAACCGTCGGGGCCATTATTTTTTCTGCGCCGCGATAGAGGGACTCCGGATCGAGTGAAAAGTTGACGTTCCGCGAGCGGCGACAGAGAGAGAAAGAGAGAGAGAGAGGAGAGCTTGCGTTGGCTTTATGACGGCTGAGTAAACTCGCTGGATGAAAATTAAACGCTGGCCTGTGAATTATGAATTGCGAAAATTGAGCGACGAGAGGAAGAGGTGCATTGCCGAGCTCGGTGGCTGTTGTTCCCCGCACCCGGCCACCCCGCAGCGTTTGATTCAATTATAAATGGGTGAATGACGAGGATCTCGCCGATTATTCCTTCATCCTCCCCGAGGCATCCGGCTCCCGGAACCGGCAGGAACTCGATGGATATATACATAGATAGGTACATATATATACAGTTCGAAGTAAATTTCTACGGACATCGGGTAATCCTCGGAATCAAATATGCTCATTATCTCGATTGGTTCTTCAAACTTTTGTTCCTGGGCCGATCGACGGCTCCCATCCGTATAGCACGCAGATCAGCTCTAAAACTAAACGTATCAAGCGTAATCCTCCTCGGAGTCGGCTGCCTCGTTATTCGTCTCACGCTCGGGGAATTCGACAGCGATAAGCGTATCCTCCAAGAGGGGCGGGAAAAAAACTCCCATCCATAGGCGGCGCTCATCGCCTCGTCAAATCCAGCGCGTATACATACCAGACGAAACGTCTGTTTGGCGGTGCGCTCTTATCGGTGGGGATGAATAGAAAAAAAACAGCCACCCCCATCGAGCGCGGGACTTCATTTATAAAGGTTCGGGCGTTTACCCGCGGGTGGTAGCCGCGGCGCGCGTGCGCGTCGTTCGACAATTTTCCGCGCCCAGTGGGTGGGGGGTAGAGAAAAAAAGTCGCTTATCTGGGGCGGCCGGGCGCGCGTGCGATCCGTCTTTGTTGCCGGGCCGGCGCGCGCGGGCCGATAGCGTGCGCGGAATCGCAGGCACGCACGGGCCAGCCGCAAAAACGATCTCAACACGGGCTGAGCCCCGCGGCGCGATAACGTCCGCCCCTCCCCTCGCTCGCGCGCATTCAAAATAGTTGACGGCCGGATGACGGGCGGCGCGCGCGAGCGAGAGTCCGACCCGACTCGAGGAATTTTCAGTAGCTCGCCGAGGTTTTTTTTCCCTTTTTTTTCGCTTTCGCCGCACGACTCCTCGCCGGGAATCCTAAGGCTTCCAACGCGAGGGGTGCGAGCAGGGCTTTTTTGCCTCTCGCATCGCCGCGAAAGCGAACCGAGGATCTTGGGTTACGTGTGTACACGAATGTGCTTATGGATATATGTACTCGTATATTTAGCGGAGGAGATTACGGGCGTTGGTGGTTTGTTCGGATGGAATAACGATGGGTTTCGATGTTTGGCGCTGGATTCACTTTTCCTCGGGCCGTTTGTTTGGTTGAAACGACGGCGACGGCTGGGATATCGCTTGCATCGAAGCACAGATAGCACGCGAAGAATGCACGAAAAGTAACTGTACGCCCTAAATACCTCACAGTAAATACCACTGTCGAGATGTGAAAAGTGAATGTTACACTGTATGAAAGTGGAATAACAATGTATTCACTTTGATGCAATATTATGAAAATTTCACTATTCACCGAAAAACCACTTCAAGTCCCAGTCAATACTCACTAGGACATCGGGGACCTCGCTTTTATAATGAGTCTTCTGATTCTGGGTCGTAAACAGGTCTAAAATTGTATGCTCTATAAGGTTTATTCTACAGAAAAACAATAACGGAGCTAGTTTTAATCTCGCTTATACAAATAAAAAGTTCTTCTCAACAAAAAGTACCCAGACCCTTGATATATATTGACAGAAATTTTTATTTTTCTCCCCAAGACTAGTATTTATGAACTGAGTAATCTTACCCACAAACAAATTTATTTTAAATTCTAAGAATGTTTGCTCGGCAGGAAGTCCACAGATAGAATTTACATCTCTAAGAATGGCGTTGATTTGAGATGCTGTGTAGATTCTTTCTTATATATGCATAATATAAGACAAGCGCTCTTTTACAAGTGCTCTTTTACAAGAATTCACAAAATTGATAAAGAGACAGTGGTCATTGACATGGCATCAACCTAGATCCGCATTTAATAAAAGAATCAACGTTTCATTTCGCCCGGCTGTCGCAGCTCGCAGTAATCCCGTCAAGAAAGAGCAAATCTCAACGCGGCGCAAACAGCTTGTTCGTCCGACCCGAGGAAGCTGCTAGTCCATGGAGCGGAAAAAAAATGATAGATAATAAAAGAACCTCGCGAACGGCTTAGCCAAGACGGGGAGCGAGTCTTTACGACATGACCGTAAACAGACCAATGAAAAGCGGCCCTGTATCACAAGGGGTGGATCTTCCTTTCCGCGTAATGTAACAAGACGGCGCGGAGGAAAAAAGCGCCCGGTCCGACCTATGCCATTTTTATCCAATATATATGTATATACTTATAAAGCCGGGTTCATTATTTCGAAGATTAGGCGTATGCGCGCGCTCGAGCGCGATATTCTTATTTCGCCTTGGTTGCATTCCCAGCGCGTTTCGCGCCGCCGCTCGTCTCTCACGGAAGAAGTATGATAATTTCGGCTGCGCTATGCGAATGGATCGTTCCGGCTCGATTTACGAGGACAGTTTAGATGCTTATCGCCCGGACGCCCTTTTTTCGCGAGCCGTTTATTTTTAATGGCCCTCGCGAGCTACACGGACACTCGAGCGAGGGCTATTTCTCGAGCTGCAGCGGCCGGAATGCACCAATGTCTCGACTACTTTTTTCTGGTCTAGTAGTGTGCCTGTTTTATCAGCGGAGTTATGACGACGAGTCCCCTTCTCTCGAATTCTCACACGCCATATTCGAGAAGACACGATCGACTATACGAGGTAAAATTAGCGCGGACGGCTTCGCGGCTGGCTGCTCGACTCGGCGCGACAAAAAGCTCGGCGCAACAGAGGGCGGACGCGGCGCACACGCAATCCGTCCGCTAGTACGATGAAAATTGTCGCCCCCGGCTCTTACGGGGAGCATATCTAATTTGGAGCAAACGGCTCATGAAACAGAGATAAAACCTAGCCCCGGCTGTCCCTCGAGCAAAGAAGTACTTACTCGCTTTAAAGCTCCGAACGTACCCAGCTCATCTGGTGCATAAAAAACTTACGAGGCCAAGGCGGGTCGCCGTAAAAACTTGCGCGCGCTTCTTCTCCCCTCTCCCTGTCTCTCGTTCACTCGCTCGCTCGCTAATCACCGAAAAGTGAAATAAGGACGTTGGTGAATAAAGGAAAAACGAAGTGGGCGCGCGAGCCACCTCCCAGCTGATCCCGAGAGCAGCCGGCGGCCTATTAGCGGGGCGCGCACCTTCCGGGGGTGATTAACCAACTCTTTTCGCTCGCTCGGGCTTTCATCCGGCCGCGGCCGGCCCCGAGGGGCTTACAGCCCCCGATCCCACCGGTGCGCGCCTCCTCCTCCGTATACTCGCTCTCTGTTTCGCAATTAATGCGCAAAGTTCGCTCACCGGATGATGCCGGAGAATTTTTCGAGGGGACGGACGCTCAGCTCCGGGAGGGAGTGACTCATGGAGGGATGTATATATATCGGGTCGTCGCGTCGCGCCTCCGAGGACCGCCGAGAATTGATTTGAGATGCCACTTCGAAGGGAACGTCTCACTAATTCGAGCTTAAAGTGTTGCCGTGTTTGTCCCTTCGTTCCTCTCTCACTCACTCTCTCACTCTTACGGACGGCTGACTCGGGCAAAGTTTCGCTCGGGCTGCGCGAGCTATATTCTGCGGAGTTATCGCTCCGAGACTTTGAACTATTTTATCCCAGGAGACCAGCGCGTGCGCCCTCCTCGTCCTCGCAGACGCTCGACACCAGCTTCATATACTTCCGCAGTATCATATTCTCCGAGAAGAAGATGAGTTATGATGATTATATATTCTCTTGTTTCGCGAAATTTTCTATTCTTCCGTTTACAACGCAACTTGGCTCGTGGCCCCAGCCAGCACTCAACCAGCGACGCTCGTTCCTAACTTGGGAAGATATTCAACCGGCAGACTCGCAGGAATAATGCGAGAAAATTCTTCTGAGTTAGGCTTCGTGAATTCTCTCAGTATCGAATCTCTTCGAAATCAAACTTCTCCTCTGAAATAATAACTGCAAAAAGTCAGTTTCCAAAACGACGGTTGAATTCTCGATGACGAGTCAATCTGAATCTCTCGCGCTTGCCAAAGCGTCTTTCGGTGGATGAAATATTGACACACACACAAGCTACGTTCGGACGTATATACGTTTAACAAGAAAACAACTTTTTTTCCACCCCAGCCAAGGAGAATATCACAGTTGAGACGTCGAGTGTGTCGAGTCGTCCACGAAATATTTGGCCGAGCTGTCAGGCAGCATCAAGAATCCCGACAAGGCCCGAGCGGCCGGGGAAACTTCTATCCAAGTTTGCATGCGGAACAAACAAGGCGGTAACGAGCGATATATCCAGCATACGGGAAGAGCCTTTCCCCCGGGGGGCTCCGAGGGCTCGATCTGTCAGGGAGTGCTCTCGAAAAAAAGTAGCCACTCGATACGCCCACTCGCACACACACGCGTATGCGTCCAGTGGCACGGCGCATGACAAACGGGCTTTTCCGCTCGCTTATTAATACGGGGTCGCGAGGTGGAGGGAATCGCGCGCCCGCGCCCACGCATTGCCGAATCGATAGACGACGCGTCAGGCGCGTCCGTCGCGTTCCGTGACAAAGTGACGAGGGGCCGAGTAGCCCGACACTTAGTCGGCAAGCAAGCAACGCGAGACACGGGGGCGCGCCGGGAAACTGCATTAGACAAGTATTCGGTTACATCGGTTGCCCGTTTGCGGCGCCGCGCCGCCTCCCTCTGCTCTCGGCTCCGGTTACGCCCGACTATTCCGCTCCTCCGGCTGTTTTTTTTTTCTTTCCTACCCTCGCACACACTCTTTTTCCAACAGATTCTTCGGCTTTTTGCTACTCTCGCGCCGCCGTCCTCGCGCTTTTCTTTCTGATCTTCGGCGAGTCGTGTTTTTGTTTTATCGTCTCCAAGAGGCAAACGGTGTACCGAGATCCTCCATTTCCGATGCGGCCACGAGGGTAGCTCGATAAAATTTCTCAACTTGATCGATGCGTTTTTGATCTGATTTGCGCGTGACGAAGGCAGGAATTATCAATGAAAAGAAAACGATGAATCAGTTACATGTGTACTCTTTTTTTCTCACGAGCAGACTCACGCGTGGTTGACGAGACATTTCAGCTTTTTTGGAGAGCTTTGCAACAGTGAAGAGGCCTGGATAATTCATGTGGACATCGATTCATTTAATTCGCCGACTAAAATTGTCCCGAATATTCTGTTTCAAGAAATGATTATTGAAGCTTTTGCTTATAAATTCAACAGTCTCTTGTTTCAGTTGAACTGATAAAAAGTTGAATCATACACGAATCTGTGTAAATTATTGATTAGTCCATTAGCACTCTCAATTATTTCTCAAGACCGAACTTAGCAGTCCACATAATTATCGTACTAAAACTAAGCATCGAGACACGTACACTCAACATCTGACTTTTTATTGATTAATCATTCAGCTTCAATATAGCCATCCTTGCATTCGTATAAAAGGAATGATTCGAATACATTGTGTACATTCAATCTGATGCAATATTCACATAATTATATTCGAATGATTCTCGGAAAATCTCAAGCGAAATTTCTTCAGTTCAGAGCTACATACCAATAGAAATTTATATTCGCCATCAAAACTCATCGATTGCTACGTTGCTAGTTAGAATACGCGTAGATGCGCGCCCATACGAAGTTGGTTAACACGCGCGCGCGCGAGTTAGAAATTCACTAAACAAGACTGATGCCACTTGAGTTTGATGAAGAAAGTTCGCGGCGGGGACACGATATCACTATCAAGCGCGTGCGAAATACTTGACGCATGACAATGAGATCACGCCTGCTCAATACCGATATGTGTGTGGCGGGAGTTCAATTTCACCGCGAGCGAATTTCGCGAAATTTAAGATGCGCGATGCGCGCCGGGCATAATGAGTTTGTGAAATTTCTTCAATTAAAGCCAGATCGTATATCAACCGGATAATTTCGGTACGTGTTCATTTGGAAGTTTGTAATTAAATATGATGAGGTTGGAAACTCGCTAAGATAGCTTGATGTCTGACTAGTTGCGGGGTACTACTACTCGCCATGACGCAAGAGAGCCAACTTCAAGGACTCGATCCTCCGCGAGCGAGCTCACCGTGAATAACGTACGGCCCAATCAGTTTCTAATAAAAACCAGCTCTCTCGCACAATTCGTCTTACGTGCGTACAACTTCCACGTCAATTTTCAAACTTCGCAAGTATCACAAATTCCCCGGGATATATTCCCTAATGATCAGGAGTGATTGCCTGTACACTCTCTCGCATTCTCCGCCAAACTTTCCCATCCTTCCCTTCCCCGAAGAATCGCGAGTGAAGTTCATTATAAATCTACGAGTCGTGGGAGTAAGCCGCGTGGCCGAGTGGAGCAGTGACAGATATATATACAGTATCTGCAGCACTGTAAAAGCAAAATCTTAGTTTTAAGCAGCGAGTGTGTGTGTGTGTGTGTGTGTGTGTGTGCTTCGATAAGTCTGTATCTCTCTCTCTTTTCCGCGGGAATTCGAAACGAGAGATCGAAGACGTTGGAAAATGGAGGAAACTTAGAATTTCCTTCTAACGGCCACTCAACGCGCCTGAACTTTCCATTGAACTTTTATCGGCGGCAAGGTTCGATTACAGTGGAACTTTTCAAAGAAAGAGAGAGAGAGAAGCACTCGGGTTCCAATCGCTGCGCCTCGTACACGCTGCGCGATGGAAAATCCTCGAGCGGATACGGCTAATTTTTCTGCTCTCTCTCTCTCCCCTCACTATCAATCCACCAACTTTTCACTTGGCTTTCATTACAGCTGTCTCTCGGCCAACATGTTAACTTTTACGAGCGCCTCGATCTGAAATCGGAGTAAGAGTGACGTTTTAAATGGAACAAGCGACTCGTTTGAGCGCACAGAAAGAAACGTATACGTAGCGGAAAGCGCAAGCGAACAGCTATGGCCACTCAATACCGCGGAGTGGTTTTCTTCGCTCTCTTGCTTTCTCTCCCCCCTGCCCCGACGATTTTATCTTATGGGCTCGATAAGCCGCATATATGTAGCCATTGACGTATTGAAAGTTACATTGACGACTGTTGAACTTTTCAATTTAGATGTACATCCTTTATATATACCCAGACGTACAACCCCCGTCAATATCGTTTATCCAATTTTTCTCCCTTTCAATCTTCGAAGGTGGGCTCGAGGATCGTACCACGGGATTTTCATCATTCATCCTGCAACAGAAGTTCAGGGATAAATCAATCGATTATTCTCTTCCACAGAGGGACTAGATCAAACATCATCTTTCGCGAGGAGAGGTATGAGGCGATAAATGACTATTTCCCAAATATATTGATCCCGTGCAAGCTTGTAAAAGAGCGAAGTAATCAAGAAATTTGCAGTTCAATACTTGGAGCCCCGTACTGCACTCTGCTCTCCTGCCTTTCGCCCTGTCGTTCTTTTTCCAGCGCTGTCAACCGCGCTTTGGCACGAACCGCTTGAAACGCTATGTATCGCGTGGCTCGCAGCTTATCGATCGCGTATTGCTCTCTCTCCTATCTCATTCTACACGTGAGTTCTGCCTTATTAAACCAAATAACACACGAATAACTGACATTGATTGAACGGCGGAAAAATGCGCGTTTACTACGTCGAATCACTTTATGAAACAGTCAAAAGTACTCGTCACCTATCGAGACAAAGTGCCGTGGTCACGAGATGTCCGGGCAGTTATATAGCGAGGAGAAATGTGCTAAGTATATATATACATGTATACATGTGAAATAGTTTAGGGAGTAGTTTGAAAAAAAGTAGGGGAGAGGTTCGGCGGAAAAGCTAGACAGAGACTGAGGGGAGGTCCGAACGGAAAAGAGAGACGCAGAAAGAGGGAGATGTGTGGGATGCGTTGGTTCCGGTATCGACCTCTGCAGGGCGTGTCTCTCTACCCTGGGGAATAGCCCGCGCCGTTACGTATATACTTTTTCAACCCTACCGTCTCTGTGTTTGAATATTCAACTCAACATTTGTCTTCTTGTTTTGGTTTTATATCACGCGAGACAGTTTTTCGCCAGACACGTTCGATGTTTTTGTCCAGAAATGAATGATACTCGGCTTCCCGTATTGATCCAGCAGAACTCGCTTTGAATTCATTCAAATATCTTTCAAGTTGAATGAATTATGAGCCTTGAAAAAATAACGGTATATGTACGTATGATATGGAAGGTCAGGGCAGATAATCGTGTTTTACTAAAGGATTATACCAACCGCTGACCAAAAAGAAACCGAAGATAAGAATTAAAATAATTCGAGAAATTATTTTCCCTTTTTTGGTGCAAATGTAATTATTCAGTTGATTGCAAACACCACTTATTATACGCAAATTGGAAAAACATGTGTTCGAGTTACTAGTGCCACGACACCTAAGGTAAAAATTAATTTGTATACCTCAATACACGAAGACTAAAGTCTATATATTCATTTTAACCCATTAAAATAAAGTCGAGTGCGCTCATCCATAACCCTTTGAAAATACGATGATAATATCAAAAGTTATAGGTTACACGAATGAAGCAACGATAATTAAATTCTAAAGACTGCGTATAACTCGGCATTCAAAGATTCATATAACGCTTGAGTGTGACGGGCCCGCCCATTGATTTTGTTCCAAGCTCTCGGCTTCGGAATCGTTATTAGCAACTGAGCCTCGCAAATTTGAAGGCTTTCAACTGAGAATCAGTAGAAAAGCAACAAGATAGTACACAAGTGAAACTCAAACATCGTCTGAGTGAAACGCTAATACGTGAGAAATTTGCCGGCGAGATTTTCAAAATATTTAGCTCGTCTCTCGTCGTCGTCGTGCCGTATCTTGGCGCGCTTTTCATCTCGCACTTTGACTCCGTCGGCTGCTCCGTACACACAGCGGCTTCCTCGTTTTCTGCCTCAGGAGCAGCAGTAGCAGCGGCGGGGCCCTTATCCCCCTCTCCTCCCCGCTAACCCCCCCCTCCCCGTTACCTCCCCCTCCTCCTTCTTTTCCAACATCTTGACGTCTCATTACGACGCTCTCCACGGCCCCTCCCCACTTATTGCTATTATAGTCTTCATGCAAAGCTTTCCACCGCAATTCACCTTCGTCTTTCTCTCCACCTCTTGGCTCGCCTAATTTCTCCTCCCAGCGCCTCTCTGTGTTTCTTTTCTGCTTGGCTTTTCCTTTTTGTGCCAATTAACATACGCCGCCGAGGGAACGTCGATTACTTTGGCACGTTAGCAGCGAGCCTCTTCACCTCCACGAGGATTTCGCTCTTCTAATTTCTCCTCGCTTCTTTGACGTTCTTTGCTTATGCACCTCTTGCCAGGCCAGAAAGCTCTGTGCGTCGCAACTCGCACATATTTTTCCCTAGCGAAACACTTAGCCCCATTCACTGCTTTTGCCTATACTCGTTTATATATTTCAGTCATTTTTTGCCATAGGAATCAAATTTACAATTTGATTCCTATGGCGCATAATAACCGGGAACTCTTCATTAATTCATCAACGCAAATTGTTTCATCGGAGTCTGTTAAGAGACATTGTTATATTAATAGCGATTTCCCAGCCGTATTGTTCTCGAGTTTCAAAGTAACTTTCGATTTCAGGATACGCTGATGTATAATGGCCTCCGATCCTATTATTTCACATTCAATAATCACGAATTCGCTCAACATTTCTCTGTTCGTAGCAGAGAACACTGGTTTGCTTTTGTAAAATTCAAATAATAACGCTTTTGTCCTCAGTGAAATGCGTAATTACATTGCTGCGAGTCAAAAGACTGTTGACATTTCGTTTCACGGGAGCACCGTACAATAGTTACCGAGAGAGAGAGAGAGAGAGAGAGAAAGAGAGGGGGGAGGGTGGGGAGATGGTGGGAGGGAAAGAAGGAGAGAGAAAGCAAACACAGCAAATAAGAGTAGTGCGGGGGGAAAAACGACCAGGTAATGAATACCAAGAGTATAATAAACACTACAATTATTCTCTACATCAGAGCTACCGCCAGCTTGATTATTCTTGATCGCTTGATTATGAATGACTCTTCTTATGGTTGTGGTCGGTATGGAAGTATAAATGCTCTGATATGAAAACACGAAGGATGCAGTTTTTGCTTGCAATTTGTTTGATAATCGTACGAGATTGGCCACTCTCTTAAATCCTTACAGTAAAAACTAGATTTTCTGTAAATAAAAGGTAAAAAGTTGTAGCACATATATTTGCAATGAGTATTCTTACTCACGCTTAAAGAATAACATTATTTTTTATTATGAATACATTTTTTTCAGTAATATTAGTCTAATCAGATATGAATAACAATATTCAGAAAGATTAAATCTAGTCTACAGTATGAAAAATATTCATGTAATTGCTTCTATAAGTGCAACCCCGTAGAGGGTTGGTTAATAGATTTTTATAGTAAATTTATGGAAATTAACAAGTGTTTTTTACACTTGTTTAATTATAGAAACGTGAAAGAATTGATTTATCGAATCTCACGAAATTAAAGCAAACACTACTTGTTAGTCGGTAATGCATGATATTTTTAATGAATATTTGGAATCGTTCTGCTACATATAGAGTTGATACGAGATATTATCACGAAATTTCGTTTATTACATTCAACTTTTGAATATTTGAGTAATAATTTGATTTTCCTGTCGCTCAGACCATTCCTCGATCAAAGGAACCTTAATATGATCTATAAACATCATTCAATTTTTCAACATCAAACGGGAGTACCGGTATTTTTCTTCACTCAAAGTCCTTAAAGACGACGGCTGATGTTTTTATTCAGTTGACAGATTGTCAAGGGTGGAAGTAAGAGGGTCTTGGCAAAAAAGGGTAAAGATGCGATGAGGGAGAAAGATCTAACGATACTTAAGCTAATGACATTCTTACTAACCTCTTTGACATGAATAATTCAGCAGCACGTCGAGGATTTGATTTGCAAAATTCGCAAACTCTGCGGTCTTGAAAGGGGCTGTAGTTTTGTGTGCGATTCGCGCAGTTTGGGCAATGGCGTTTTAATTATAAAGTTTGTGAAGATTTCGTTGGAGCCTGGGGTAATCAGATGACTAACGATAAGTCTAATCATATTGATAAAAACAATAATTGAAGACATCATCAAATATAAATTTTGTTCGCATTATCAAATGTATAATCTGAATAGGTCGAATGAAAACTTGATACTAAAAACCTCTTCTTTTCATCAGTGAATATCCGTCTTTACGCAAAATATCCTCGAACGACTTGATAGAGCTGACCAGGCAAAACGGTTATTGAAGCTCTTTATTAGACGTTGGAGAAAAGTTTTTTTTTTAATTTTTTTCTGATGCTAAGAACTTTTGTAACATTGATGTATATATTGATTTTTTTTTTGTTTTTAAATCTGCGCAATCAATATAATTATTAGAACTAGAACACGATACAAATTATTGTGTACGTAAAATATAGGTTAAATAGATTAGGTAAGACATGATATTTTTTTTTACTCGAACGATCGTATTAGGTTCAGGTGAAGAACGGAAGAACCAAATTTTCCCCGGGATTAATTTTACACTATTATCATGATATGTACGAAATTTGGAAGAATAAAAAAATTGAGTATATTATTGGGAAGTGAAGAAAAGAAGTTGATTGAATGATTGAACATGTTCGGCAACGGAATTGGATACATGGATGATAACGATTACGCCGGGCTACGATCAATATTTAGCGAGTGAATTAGACGTCGAGGACGAATTTGGGAAGTTAGCGCTCGAAGCTTCCCGGAGGGCGACAAGTCGTCGACTTCGACTTGCGTCAACTTAACATAAACCCATCCATTAACATGCATAACATATTAGGTTTATTCACTGGCACATCTTGAAGAGCTATTCATTTGAGGTAATTCATGATCCTCAGGCTCGAGTGGGAGTGCAGTAGCCACAATATTTGAATAATATGCATATATATGCACGGAGGACGGATAGGCGCAGCGACGACGTGCCGGCGCAGTATATTTCGCTCGGTAATGCACGTCGGATATAACTCCTAATTCCGAATTTCACCCATTAGGATTATTAACGCGCGTGTCCCGAGTTTATTGCAGCCCGTAATTGCTCGCTTTCAGTGCTACAAGTAGGTGCGATAGCTCCGTCTGCGTCTCTCGCGAGCGGATTCTCTTTGTGCCGGGGCGCTCTCGCGCGCCCGCTTGCTTATTGGCAAATAATGGCCGATTTAACCAGACTTGAATTGCTTTATTCCGACGCTAGTTGGCTGAGTTTGATGGCCTGTCGAGTGGTTTCCAATATGCAATACATTTTACTCGCCAAGTTTCAGCTGGCGAAATTGGTACGCGCATCCCCGAGGGTCCAAGTCCAATATGTACAAACGTAATTGAAGAACACGGATTACTTCTCATTCGGATGTGCGGCTAATGTTTCCCGGCACGATGTCGATGGGAAACTTGAATTTTAGAATATATTCACCGGAACAGCTGGCAAACGATAAAAGAACAAAAGAACAGGCAGCTGGTAACCACAAAAGCACTCAATCGATCGTCTAAAGCTTCGTCTTCAATGAAGAAGTGGAGGACGTTTCACCCGGATGGATATTTTTTTCCCTCCGTCGTGGTAATTTTCGCTTGGTTCGATGGTTATCGTCGATGTAGTTGATTTTGCGGAAAAAAATTGGACTGGCTAATCTCCGTAGATCGATATCGCCTTAATTTTAATTCTCAAACGTTCAATTAGCGGCCGACCACTTTGGTATAAATTCCGTGGCATTGAGCAGAACGACTAATTAATTCTACCAGCTATGAACTAATATTGACTGTCTTTTTGTCCCTTCTTCAATTGAGAACCCACAGCTGATTGAATTTTTTCAGGATTGAAAATACATACCTTATGACACACGAGTATGGAGTACGTTTGTGGGCGTCTGTAATCCACTGAGGTCCTTTTTTTTTGTCTAGAATTCGAAATCAACGAGCAACTAACAATCAAAATATTCATATCTCCGCCATTTGTATGATTCGTTTAAGCAATCAGAGGATGTTAGGTATTAATTTCTAATAGGTTGTGATTAAAAAATGCTGGCGTTAGAACAACGTTCAACCGTAATAACAACCGTATAATCTCATTTGCCAAAAATTCATTTGTGTAATTTATTAATCAACTCGATTCGATTGTAAAAGATGCGAATAAGTTGCAATGACCCTGAATAATTACATATTTGACGAGAAAAAGACGAAAATTTAAGACATGAATACAGACGCGACTGGACAGTTGGAGAAAAGCTTGATATATTTATTTGATACAGCCCATACAGGATGGAAGCTCAAAACGGCTCGTCAGGAATAACCGATACACCAGATCTTTGCAAGATTTCTCTTTGTATCTGCACAGGTCTCACGTGGCCTGCTGGGAAGAAGTGACAATGTGTTGCGTCCTCGCAAACACGTCCCTCGTAACAAACAAACAGACTCGGCTCTCCAAATAGATTCGGCATCATTTCTCGCGGGTTCTTATCTTTGCCGATGGAGCCATACGGAGAGCGCTGGCGAGGTCTGGAAAGTTTTCTGGGCGAGAGCCACGCTCGAATTCCCCCGGCGCATCTGTAATGTAATACGCGCGGAAGCTCATATCCCATTGGTTATATACCATGGCGACTCCTTTTTCAAAGGGCATAAAAGCTCCCCTCGCAACTCCGCTGCTCGGCCGCCCCCCTTTCCCGCGTTCTCCTCGATTTTTATTTATAATTTTCCTACGCGGCGACGCCAACTCGCCCCCCCCCCTCCATGTTTATATGCGTATACATATCGAGCGTTCGTAATGCGCGTACGTATGTGCGTGTGTGAAAATGAGTCACAGCGGTCCCGATCGTGTGTCTAGCGCTGAACGCTTCCTCTCGGCGGGGATAGAGAAGACGCAGCGAGGGCTCGGAGCGAGAGCGGCGCGCAGACTCTCGTGTGGGTTTATTTGCATCCGCGTGCGGATCGTGATGCGCATGAATATGAGCTGAGAGGAGCAGACGCGCGGAATAACGCTCGAATCGCTTTGCGCAGGATGCGGGCTCGGGCTGAATATGTTTTTCCCAACGTTCATTCGAGAATCATTTTGGAATCTAGAATTGGATATACCCAAGTTTTGATTGAGCAGCTCGTATTTGTAGTCCCGTCGCGAGCACACGTTTTGTTCCGCGCCGGGGGGAGATTTCGCAAATGGAATATACAGTCGTCGAAGAGGGAATGTTTCTCGCGTATTTCCAGATAATTCATTGGCCAAAATAACATATTCTCGTGGGAAAATCAATCGTTGACGAGCAAAGAATGCCATCGATGAGTAATTTCTTTGCGAATCAAAGAAAAGTATCGTTGGTAATCGTTTTTATTCACCGTGGTACTTACTTCAAGTAAAATGGAAAATATACACCTCGTAACGACTTATATACACACACTCGAGCATGTCAAACGTGGAGAGTCGAAGGCAAACTTGGTAATACGTTGAAAAAGCAAGTATATATACTCACATAAAATCCGCGTGGACCATTCCGAGGTAGAATTCAGCGCGTTTGTTCTTATCAGGTCATGTAAAATTGAATGAGAACCGGTTGACTCGAGGCTCGCGACGCTATATACGCGGCAATGCAGCCCGGAGCTGCCAAGTATCTTGATGTTTCGCGCAATTCTCGTTCTCAAAACAATTTTCTTGCCATCTCGAAAGCCCTCTCACGGCCGCCTACGTCGCCGGGGCTAAAAATGGGTTACAGCATTCATGGGCCCCCGAGAGCATCGCCTCGAACGTTCGTGTTTCTCGAAAAAGCTCCCGTCGCTCGAGAGTGTCGAGGATCCTTCAAAAGCGAGCGCGCGCTCGCACGACCAGCAGCAGCGGCAGCGGCAGCACACTTAGCCGTGTAAAAGCGTCCTAGAAGCCGCATTTCCAGCGATCTTCTCATTCAGAGGCTGTAATCGCGCGCGAGCTCAAATTTAATAGCAATAACAGAGCGAGAGAGAGAGAGAGGCAGAGTAAGAAAGAGCTAGAGGCTGGTAAGAATCCCCTCGGCGCGAATTCGGAGCGCGAGACGTTGGAGCGCGCATTATAAGACGCCAGAGGCACTCGAGAGAGTGAGAGAAGCGATCCACGCGCAGTGGTACGAGTCGGCGCTACGCCCAGACTGCATTATCCCGAGTAGGAAATATTCGGTAAATAGAGGCCGGGGCTTTATTAGGGCGAGGCTCTCGTTTCTGCCGCTCGAGCTGCTGCGCCGCGGAGTGTCTGCGAATGTCGGGCCGAACTCGAGGGAGAGACACGCTCTCGTCAATGCGCCTCTGATTAGGGAATTAAAGGGCGGACGACGGATAATTATCGGGCGTCCCAGGGGTTAATTGTCGCGCCCCAAGGGAATCGCTCGCTCGCGCGCAAGCAAGCAAGCAAGCAGCGCACTGTGTAGTTTGTACCTTTTTGGACAGACAGAGACGTACCCCCACCTCCCAACGATCGGAATTAGCGGCTTGCTTTCTCGCCCGTTCATTCACTTCTAGGATATATAAAGCGACGGCTAATGAATGACGCGAATCCACCGAGTGCCGGGCTCCTCGCCCAAAGAACCCAATTTTCCCATTGTCCTTTTGTACAAGCGCTACCTTACTTCTGATGCCCGTTCAAATTTCTTACTCGCGCTCCATTTAGTTTCCCCTTCTTCTCCTGTGGGTCTTGAATCAAAAATGAATCCATGATTGTACATATTCTTTTACTGTACAGATTTCGTAAGATTTTCATCGAGAAACTCTTCTCGACTCTGTGAGGTTTCCAATCGATTTCAGCCATGTATCGTTTTCAAAGGATGTTATCATCCAATGATTCACCACCCAGGTGATGAATACTCGGAATCATACTCGTCGGCGATCTCACTCGGCTACCCGTCCGTTCTTGAACATTCCCGGGCACTCGTCTCCGTCTTGATCACTGCTTAGCAAGAGGAAATCAGGGAAATCAGAAAAAAAGCAATCGCTCACTTCGTCGCGCCGAGATAGCGCGCGCGCAATCTCTCGTTAGCCAACGGGGAGAGAGATATATAGAAGAGAGAGGGGGGGGAGAGAAAAAACGAGGGGGTTAAAAAAGTCGGCCGAATAATGTATTCGCATCTTCGCGATTTGTCAGGAGGGATATACGCTCTGGCCTTTATTAAAACGGAAGACAGCGGAGGAGGAACGGTGAGAAACGAGGCTGTTTAATGGATCCTCGGGTGTTCCGGATGGAGGGGATGCTCCTTCGATTCGCCCTAACAAATGTCCCGGGCTCGGGGGTCTGCGACAATCGACATCGCCTCCGTCCCCGCGTATATATCTCTCTCTCTCTCTCGCGGAGGGATTTATAAGTCGCGCATCTCGATCATCGTCGGCGGCCGGAGAGCAATGAGTAGGAGTGCAGCTCGCGCGCGCGCTCGGGATCGCTCAATCCGTTTATTTCACGGGCGATAACGTCGCGTGGCCTCCTCCCCCCCGACAGATTTATCCTCGGCGGCCGTGGCTTATCCGAGCCGGCGCGCGATTCAGATACCGGACACGTTATTGGCTCGGCGCCCCCGGGATCAATCACGTATTGCCTGCAGCGGCGAAACTTAGGACCGTATGATGCATCGCGTTTTCTCCTTTTCCTCCTCTCCGCCCGTTTCGCCGATCGCTATCCGGGCCCGAATGATTGGATTGAATGATTCATCGGCCGCCGGCGACGCGACGACGTCGAGAGAGGGAGTATTGCGGGGTAACGGGGAGAGGATCGCGACTTACTACTCGGACTCGATCGGCCGATAACGCCGACGAGGCTCGCGAGTGGTGATAAACTTCGCACGCGCGCGGCTCGGTGTATATACACTGTGTGCATAGCGGCACGATCGCCGAGCTCTAATTTACGTTGTTCCGGGAAGTCGGCCGCGTCGTCACGCGGGGCCCAGCCGATAATGATCGCGCGCGAGCTTTTACGAGGCTCCCAGCACCCACCTGCGGCCGGATGTATGGCTTTACCCAACATACTCGCTGAATTCTCCCGCCAAGATTGCGGCGGCTTTGGTTTGACGCGCGAGCGCGCATCCGAACACAAAGTGCTTTACGAGTGTATCGCGGGCGCTATGCGACGCGTACTTTCGTGGACTACAGCCGCTCGAGATCCCGACGAGCTTCACCGATGAGTCGTCGAATATAATCGCTTGCGCCCGCGGCGGGCTACTTGTACGTGCTCTCCCGACTCGTGCGCTACGTATATTCGACGGGGCCGTCGAATATGGACCCTCGTGAAAATCACCGCGTTCGCCAACTACGAAATGACAGCGGAGCGTTGTCTCGAAGTTCGAGGCGATGCAGTGGTGAGGTACTCGTGGATCTCGACGATGCGCTATATGTAGTCAGAGCATTCGGTGTAGCGAGATCAGACAAGACAAATATGGCAGTTGTTGCAACTAGTTTTGTTCGTCCTGCAGACAGATGGTAGACAGATTCAATAGTCGGTATCGTCAATCAAGCTCAACGTGATGAGTGGAAACATATCTATCGAGCATTTCGCATTTCGGATGTCGACATTATTTTAGTATTTTACTCGGTATATGGGTTTCTGAAATCAGAAAGAAGGTATCAACTTGGGCGGAGTTTCGAAGCTTTTAAAAAATATTTAGATTATAATAGATACTTTTGAATTTTTAATAGTATTTTGAGGAATATTGCTCACTGTATTCTCTTCACCCGTTCAGTATAGTAGAATTTTCAAATCGTTTTTTTCTCGGGTTGGATATGAGAGTGCGTCAGCATCTGCTATAAGAAAAATACCTTATGAAGGTATTCGAATAAACTGTTCTCAATGAACAGCCCGTAGATTCAAGGGGATGTAGTAGAACCCATTGCGTTTCGTCACCGAACGCAAGCGATCGAGCGAGCAGTTGGAAATTTCGAAAACACACCCAATTAGAGCACGCACCAAGTATCACGCAGACTCGAGTAGATTCGACAAGAGTCGCGGGCACTAATCAAACTTCGGGGGAACTCTCGCTCGCTCGCTCGCGTATGGATGCCCGCGGTTGAACTTTTTGCAAAAATACACATCGCGGCAAGGAGCTGCGCCGGGGTCGTCGAATTTGCGTGCGAGAGGAGAAATTGTTTTAGCTCTCCTCTCTCGCTCATTAATCAAGGTATATGGGGGCTGCGGGGTACACGGAGGGGGGGGGGGGCTGGAGGGGAGAGGGAAAAAAGCGTCAATGCATTACGAGCGACTATTGAAGTTCGTTACCAAGTTTGATGTTCGCCGGGGGCGGAGTTTGCGAAACTCGACTATATAAGCGAGCGCCGATGTTGCCGCATGAAGTTGGGAGGGCGGCCGAGTAACGGGCTCGTAATGGGCGCGTTATCGGCTGGAGGGTGGGTGGGGGGGGCGCGAGCGGAAGAAAGAGAGCCCCCTCGTGCGGTACAAGGAGAAAATCCGCGCAGGATTTCGCCGCTGCTGCTGCTGCTGCTGCTGCTGCTGCCCGGCGACGAGAATAATTATCAAGAGCTAATTACGTGGAATGAGCGATTAGGAAGTTGCGCGCGCGGCCGGGGATGTATGTATGCGTAAGTGGGTCGAGTGAGTTGAGTCGCGAGAGGGATTTATCGCCGCCGCTAGTCTCGACGTCGAGGCGCTGATCTCGTTGAGAATAACGACGCTAGAGACTTGCTGCACATACGCCCTCGGGCCCGAGAGTAAAATCGTTAACCGCAGCTGCTGCATTAACATGTAAACGGCGATGCTCCAGGAGAGCCGAGATGTCCGTATATATACCAGATTTCGTTGACGCGCCCGCGCGCCCCCCTACAGGTATTAATACTTGATTTGATTTTCCAACCAGTTTCATAGTCGTGTCCCGTATGCGAACGAGCACCACGCTCATCGTGGCTCTCGATATCGAGCCGATCATTTTGTCAGTTTTATCGAGGAAATTTTTGATTTTTAGAAAACTGTGACTTTTCATTGATCTTCCTAACTATTAATAGTACAGTAGTTATAGTGTGCGATACAGTGACTTGGCCAAAGGGCACTTGCAACGAGGAAGTGAAGTTATTTTCTAGGGGTTATTTTGCTCTCACGAAAGAAGCCAGTTAATTCTTGGTTTTATTGGTGTAGACCTAACCATCGCGTGACTAGTCGAGTAACATACAGATCGAGAGTGTGCAGGCGAGAGAGAAGCAGGTGGTACTGAGCAAAGCTGCAGGAGTCGAGGAAAGACAAAGATGGATTTTTTCTTTGTTTATAGGGTAATCAGTTTCAATTAGTTTTCTTGAAAAATCAGTTTTGAGGTTCTAACGGCCTAATTTATTTTTCAGAAATCGAATCAAATGTGAATGTAAAGCTTTAAATATGCACAAAACCCAAAGTGAATTGACAAGCACGTGAGGAAAATTATTATCAAGAAAAGCAATTGGAATATAATGTTGAATAAAAGAGCTGCAATATCTAATTGAATTCGATCAATTTCTCGTAAATTGTTTGATATTTCATATTGTGAATATAATCATGAATATTACGTGAAGATATTCTTTGGGAAAATCGTGAGAATCTATCGCTTGGAGCGTAGACGGTGAAAATAAATTTAAATCGCTTAGCGTTCGAATTCGTGGAAAGGAAAAATCCGTAAAACAGAGTAGCTCTCTAGCCCAATGAAACTTGTTGCACTTTTCTCGCGGGCCGCAATGAAACCGCACGAATGAGTTTCCAACGGGTGAGTAAAATTCCGCCCAGAAACAATGCATACCTCGGGGGTAGACGATGAATATTACGTGACTGGATTACGAGACGCGCGACTCAGCCGCGCGCGCGCGCTTCAAGTGTTCCCCCGCACAAGTGATTCTCCGCGAGAACCGCACAATGGCTCAGAATAATCATCTGGGAAACTAACGATCCGGAAGCACTATCGCATTAGGTCAGCGTACTCGAACACACGCTCACGCTCGCCTATCGACAGCGAGACGCATTTCTCGAGAGTCATCTCGAAATATCCAAGGGACACAAAGGGGCGGGAGAATCCGCCCAATTAGCGAACTTTCGGGTGGGGGGGGGGGACGTACGCGTCGACAAAAGGAGCTCGCGCGCAACAGAAAACGACCCCGGCGACGATTAGTCGCATTCAAGCAGCGCGGCCGATTCCTTTCAAGCCATCCGGAAAAAAGCCGGAAGCTCCGAGACAGAGACAGAGAGAAAAAAAAACTGACAAAGACGATTAGGGGAGGGGACGACGGCGCTCGCGAGAAAAGAAGCCGATCGCAATTATACGCAATCGATATCGGTCGCAGCGGGCAACTCTGTCCCCGCGGGAAATACGCAAAGTTTCGCGCTCACAATGGGGGGTGGGGGCGCGATCTCGCCACTTGTCGTTGGATTACTGCGCGAGGGACGCGCACACGGACAGATATCGGCCGCGGCGCTGCGGCGCGCGGCGAATGACTTTAATCGAGTTTAAAACCGGCCTCGCGCGCGCGGCGGCGGCCCCTCGCTCGCTGCGGTTTGGGTTCCGGGCTCGAGCTCGAGTTCCTCCAATCGAGACAATGAGAGCCGCGCGCGCACTCGAGATCCACGCGGCCCCGCGGCCACTCGCCTCTCTCTGCCCGGGCCGCGCGCATTGTAACCCCAGGAATTTCGTTCGGCCAAAGAGGATTTTACTCTTATTACGGGCGTGGGGGGTCAACGCGAATATCCTCCCCGATCAAATGCAGCCGTTCGGCTGCCGTCGTTAGAAAAGCAATCGAGCGCCTCGAGCTTTTGCCAAATTGATTCGGGCTTAGGTCTCGCCAAAACCGTCCAACTGATTAATAATCCGCGCTCGATTCGTTTGTAGGTGTATACCTCGAGTTTTCGGGAACAATTGTAAATTGATTCTGCCTCCCGTGTTTCGGCCTGCGCATGTCATATTCGCGCGTATACGCTCGTCGATGAGTATTCTAGCTTAGATTCTTATCTATATTCGCGAGATCGACGTGAACGCGAGAATGGAAAGTAGGTTTGTACCTGTAGAACGATCCTTTCTAGAAACCAATTTCTCGTCTTCTCGGAGCTGGAAGTTCATTCGTACGATTATTGCTTGACTTGTTCAATTATTTAACGAAGCCAAGTACCTCTGTCAATATGATTACAGTGTAAATGCGTTGGCTCTTGATTGTTAAATATTGAATCTGATTTGTTTAACGGAGGTACACTTGGCTTTATCGAATAAGTAAATCAACTGTCACCAGTATAATGAATAAATCTTCCAGCTTTAAGAGGACGAGAGAGTTATAATTGCGGAAACGTCGCCTTGTATCGAATCATAGTTTCTTATTCATTTACCGACTCTCAAATGTCAGGCCAATTGTCATTCACCCGGTGTGTTTCTTCATTTTCACAGATATTCCAGTCGCACAGAATAAACACTTGCAAAAAGTCAAATCTTAAGAAAAATTATGATCTCTGCGATCGAGACTGTTTTCTTGGTTTCCAGGGAAATACGTTTGGCAGCTAAGAATAAATCTTCTGGCTGTGCAGCATCCAACTGATTTGTCTTCTCGAATCAAAATCAGATTCTTGTGGGGTGAAAGTAGGGCTGGTTTATTCTCGCATAACAGAGTAAAGAGTCGAGTGTTCGCGGTAACGAGGCCGTCGATGGTATATACATACACGGGTAAAATCAGCCGCTGCACAAAAGCTCCCTCCGACTCGCCCGTAAACTCACTGCTTTAGCGCTCACACACACACACGTAGGTGTACATATGAGGCATATAGCACTTGGCACGCGCCCGCTCGTATACGCTAAGACTCGCACTTAATATGCAATCGATAAGCGCAAAAGCGCAGTCCGGCCTCGAGCCCCCGAGATAAGGTTCTCTCTCTCTCTCGGTCTGCCCCTCATCCGAGTCTATAGTTTACAGCCCGAGGCCGGCTCGAATCCGGGCGCGAGCGCGGGGCTGGCATAAATTCATTAATCGCCCGGAGGCAGCGCACGCCCGGCCCTTGGCTCCCCCTCCTCGCGCGAAATTTAAGCGAGTTGCGATTACCACGTTAGGCTAAATAAGATTATTAAGCAGCCGGCTGTTATTTATGCCCGGGCCGTGTTTGTTGTTCGGCGCTCGAGCTTCGCCGAGCTGTTCTCCTTTCGTTGTGTGCGCGCGCGGATATTGTTATTTATTCACGGGATATATATATGTGTGTGATTTAACCGGCGAGCAGCCAGCTCTCCCCGCGAGCCTGAATTGCCGTGAAGTGACGTGGCGCGAGTCTCGAGAGTTTGCCTGTGCGATTCTCGAGCTGCACGGCTACTGTATATACGTGCAGTATACGTATATACTCACTATACCGGAATGCTTTACACTCGGAAAGTAATTTCACGCGGGCCGCGCGCCGCTTCGTTTTTCGGCCTTGGGGCAACGCATTATATTAGGGGAGTTTGCCCAAGGAACGCCAGCTGAACTTTCTCCAGAGAGAGAGCAGGGAGGCATATTGCGCTATTGCGAGCGAGGAAGTGATTTAATTGGTGCGGAAAGGCTTGTGTCCGTATTGCTACGGATATCGTATTACCCAACTCGGGCCCCGCTCTCCCCGATCAAAGTTTCTGCTTCATTCTCAGTCGAAATTCAGCGATGCTAATTCAAATTTTCTCGTTTTCCCGCGGGCTGCAGGCACAATTTATCGCTCGCCAGCTCGAGCGGCGCGCGGCAAAAATCACTTTTCTACGAGCACTCGTGGTCATTGTGAATATATTCGGACGTGTGTTTGAAGAAATACACCCGGTCGTTGTATCCGTCCCTCGTGATTTCTCACGAATGCACGAATGTAATATGCATAGACATGAATTGATAAAGATTGTAAACGCAGCACTTACACGGGACTGTTGGATGTACGGTTCATACTCTCTGTTTCACCGTCCGATGTTGAACTGCGAATCTTATATCTGACTGTTGTAAGAAATTTTGAAGTAGACAGAAAATAATTCGAAAGATTCAGTGGCCGATTTTATTAGTTTTCATTAGTTTGGTGATATGATTAATTTATTATGAGAGGATTGTAAATCATGCATTAAATATCATATTTCAGGTTATAAAAAAAAATTCATCGATGAAAATGTCATCATTTCCTAAAGTGTCATTGAAAAGGGAGATCATGATCTGTCCATATAGATGTTCATAGAAGAAATCGAAGACGTCAAAAATCACTGAAAAAAATCTACTTAGGAAAAGCTTAAAATGAAAGAAATAATTCATGTGAATTACTTCATGATTGAAAAACGCACTAATGGAGTCATAAGTTATCTAAATTCCTTCATTGTTTATAAAATTTCTAATATATACTGATATCTTTTCAAAATTGTTGATAAAATACAAGCAGAATAATTTGTATATATAATTTAAACTAATGAAAATTATCGACCTGTGATCTGACACTGACTTGCACACCGACAGATGGTAGAAAGAACGGCATTATCGATCGATACGGAAAATGATCGATAATCACGAATTACCATTCGTAGCTTGATCTTTTTTTGCGAGAATAAGTGTTTTCACTCAGTTATCATTGTAGATGCCAGAAACTGGAATATGTATTCAAAATATATATGCAATTGAATCATAATCACATATTATCATAGATCGATGAAACGATCAACTGGTCAGAGATATATTTCACTTTTTTACCGATAGGTGGCGACACCAATATCAGTAGGCAATGTCGATTCCAATATTGATCGGATGATCTACCACCTCTGGTGTTCTCCAATCCCCTACAGATGGCGGCACTTGGTACGTTTTCGTTGATTTTGAATACGTTTCTCGTTAAATTTGGTTCATAAACATTATTCATGTAGGATAACTTTATACATGCCATCCTTCATTATATCAGCATTTGCAGAGAGTTGCAATTCAAAGTTTATTCATAATAATCAATCCAACTTGCTTAAGTATTTCACTACACTTGTAATCAAGACCATGTCAGCATTATTTTAATAGTTGATGATTGTGTGCCTGTGAATACTTTTGAATATTGTCTACATTTGAATATTGTACGTGAATAGAGTTGAGATTGAAAGTTGCAATTAATTGTTTTTCCATTCCAATATTTATCGATTACTTAGTCTTACAGGTGCAATGCACACGATCAAAATGTAAATTTCAACTGCAATAAAATATATTACTTATCTGCCTCTCACGTGTTTCAAAGTCAATTCAACCAATCTAAAACTGATTTGGTTTTCCAGAATCCAATGACATTTGTTGATCAATACGCGCCGAAACTTGCATTATAATTGTCGAATCAAATCCAGCTGGCAGTGCCGTACGTTTATTCATGATCTACGGCTTGGCGTATTCTAACACTCGCCTACTTTCCATTGAGCGTCGGCATGGCTCAATATTATCCTATTCCCAATGCGGCGAATACGGAAGACAAACAATTTTGAATCATAACAAATCGCGCCTGCAGTTACATCGAGAGCCACGCGGCCTCTCTCTTATACAATCATTACCCCTTTCCACGACGCGCTCCTAATTCTCAATCATGAGAAGGTGGAAAAATTGAAAACTCGACCGGTGTATTTGGAGGAGCCGGGCTACTCTACCGTTACCTCGGCGCATCATTTTCAATTCACTTTTCCATCAAGCTCGTGGCCGGCGCCACAATGACTCCCTCCCGAAGAAACAACAATAGTCTCGTCGGTTTAACGGTTCGTATATACACGTACGTGGACGCGCATCGGCTAATCCGCGGCCAAAACCAACAGCGAGATATCCCGTTGGAAAGTGGCTAACGAGGAAAGTTGCGTGGATATACACCGGGCGACGAGCGCTCGATTGGCCGGCCGTGATAAATAAATCACTTAATAATGAGGATCGGCGCAGTTTTGAGAGCCGAGGGCACAATATCGCGTCACTTAACCCCGGGCCGGGCCGCGGACGAGTATGAAAAGGCCCCGCGGGCCCTGACAAATGATGGGCGCGCGAGCTCCGCGGGCGACAATGGCACAATGTAGCCGCGTGTGTACGACACGCGCGGTATCGCGGAATCTTAAGATGCCCCCGAGATATGATCGGACGATTGATCGTCGTCGTGAGGCCCTTTTCATTCGAACGCTCTTTCTCCAGTCGCGCGGCCCTCTCTCGGGCTTTCTTTTTTTCATCCCGTCTCCTTCTCTCTCTCTCTTCCTCTCCTTCTCGAGCGAGCCGCGTATACACACACCAGCTGTACGTGTCCTTGGAGAATTGGAACGTCACTCAAGCGGCGGCCCGATGACTCTCGCGGCCGCTCTCGCGCGCGACACGGATCGACAGCCGAAACCTCGAGAAACACCGATATACTCCTCTATATACCGCCGAATCGGTGTATTTTCGGGGGGCGAAATCGAGAGCTCGCGCGTACGTGTGTGTATCGCGAGACGCGATCTTTGACGGCCATCCCCGCGCGAGCAGCCTCTATTTTGGGCTTTTCTCGTCGGTGCAGGCTATCCCGGGGGAGACACGCGCTCGGACAAGCCGCCTGCGGTCGGATTAAGTATAGGTGGAATTTTTTCTTCTCTTTTCTCCGGGAGCCGGGCCTTATCGCCCAACGATCCGGAGCTCGTAGGCGCGAGAGCGAGCCGCGTTATTTATCCCCCCGCGGCCGCACTTTATATATCGCGCGTCTGTTTTATCCGGTGTGTATAAATGCATTATGTTGTTTAACGCGGCCCGGGACACCGAGCCGGTTGAATAGTGCAATTGATTACTGCGCCGCCCGAGGAATGCTGAAAAGCCACCGGGTAATTGGTTGCTCCGACTCGACGCGTGTGCGTGTGTATAAACGAACGTGCGCAAAAATTGCTCGGGCCCGGTAATGTAAGGCGTTACGAGCCGCGCTTACGCAACCCAAACGTTGATTTAATATTCTTCTTTGTGGCGAGGGCACGCGGTCGATGCTATCTCGTATCCCGCGCTCGATTTTAAACGCTCTCGCACATCCTGCGATGGATTTCACATCGATTTTCGAATACGGCATATATCGGAATGGAACTATATACGAAGGAGAAGTATGTGGGATATATAATCGAATGCAAATCGTGTATTACTTTCTCGTGGGGGGGAAAGTCTCGTTCCCCGAAAACTCATCATTGACATATTCAAATGGAGCGACGGGCACATGTATACGATCTTCGATAAACACTACATTTGGTGTATTCCAATTTAGAAGCTCTCGGCACAATAGAGTCATCATTGTGTGTGTGTGTCTGTATATATATCCTCGAGGAGAAACTGACAAAAATTCAATATGTATATATTTATGTGTACACATCTCGCCGGAATGCCGCTCGCGTTTATGAATTCTTTTCATCCCCGAAATCGGCTTCGTATCTAATCCTCCGCGCATTTCCATACGAGGACGGTCTAATCTAAAACGCGCGCGCGCGCACTCTATATCGCTCTAATGCCCGGCCGATCTGTAAACTCGGGCCTCTCCGTTGTCTATCGGCCCTGACCATCTCGACGATCGCATCCAAGCCTTGTTCCGAGGTGTCAAAAAACGCATACACACACACACTCTGGAATTTTTCCCCGAAAAATTTTCATTATGTAACATCGACGCGGCCACATGCGAGAGGCCGAGGCAAACGCGCCCGTCGATACGCATCGGTTGCATACTGCACTATAAAGCGGCGCGCGCGCCTCTCATGGATCATCGCGGCGCGTTGGCTCGTTTAATCCCTCGAACAGAAGTAGAGTATGTGTATAGGAGGCGCGCGCGTGTATATATTATACGTTGCACACATGGGAGGGGGTGGGGACGACGACGACTGACCGGTTTGACATATTTTAAGGCTTCTTTGTAGTTTTGTTTGCGGCCACTCAAGCCCACCGGGGCCCTCCGCCGGCTTTGTTGCTCCTTTCGCTGTCCCCGGGGCTCTCCTCGATATTCCCACACACAACTGAACCGTGTGTCACCTCGCTCGCTCCTGCATGTGCCACCGGACTCTATAAAATCCCTGCCGAGACGTATATATATGTATACGTATGGGTATATACCTGGGCCAGGCCTGCTGCGACGATTCCCTTTCAATATCTTTCCCTTTTCACGGGGGAAAATTTCTTCCTCCGCCATATATACGTATAATACGGACTTTTCCCGTATATTTCGATCGGTAGAGCTGCGGAGGAGGGGAGGGCGATCCACGTTGCCTAGTTTCGAAGGAGGGGGGCCCTGCAATATACGCGCGCGGGGCCTCGTCTTTGGAAAAATTTGACCTATACGAGAGAGAGAGAGAGAGAGGAGATATCGAAGAGTTGAGAGAGTGCCATGGGACCGGGGGGCGCATAAAGGAAGGGCGTGAACAATGAGCCGCGCTCGTCGGGCCCCGTCGCTTTCAACCTTTCTCTATACGCCAAGACGGTTCAGTTTCCTTTGAAATATTACACAGTTTTTTTTTCTTCTCTTCCAGGGACTGCAGGATATTCGATCCAGCACACCGGTATTAACAGTATATATTCCTAGCGTGATATATATACGTGTATATATGTATCGGAGCGAGACGTACGAAATAAGCTCTGTTATGATTTTTCTTTTGTTGCTCATTTGAGACACGAAACTTTTGATTCCTGATCCCGAGCCTGGACACAATATTGAAAACTTTTCGGAGAGGTCAGTGCACTGTCCGAAATTGTCACGAACCAAAGTACACGGCGATTGTTCTTGATTAAAAATATATACTTACCGATCATTCCTCACTTTCCTTGAAGCATTTTATTCAAATCCATATGAATGTAAAACAGTTATTCGACGATCGTTGTCACGAGGAGATTACGAAAAATCGAAACGAAACCTCGTGATCTCCGCTCATCTTTCGAACGGTTTTTATTAACCGGTAAAAAACGATTTGGAGCTGAAATGTGCGTTTTTATTGTTGGGATTACCAGAACGTGATATTTGAATATTCGATCGTCATATACACGTCTTTGCCGCGGCAGTAAATACACATAGAGGCTATTCTACTATCCGGGGGGGAATAAATTATGGATAATACACCTTGCCCGTACGGTCAATGGTTTAGAAATTGAAAACTAAAAAATATCCGCCGTATTTTCATGACAATGGCGTGGCAGTTACAGAGCGTTCGATTTAATAGCGCGAAATAAAAAGTTCCTCCCGTGGGGTAATGCTTCCTCGAAGAGCGTTTTTAACGCGGCCGAGTTTTTCGGTTTTACAACGGTCCATACCTGCGTGCGGGAAGGCTGAAAAAGAAAAAAACAGCCGAGGGCGCGCTGCTCTCCTACGAGTCGGCCGCGGCCCCGTAATAATAATCACCGCGCGTGTAAGAATCGAAATTAAATTTCGTTCGTTTTGGAATTCGGCCGATTCGTGAGGTTCCCGGGTCCGCGGCTTCTGAATCTCGGCAAGCTGTATAAATAGGCACCGAATGCCCAGCACCAAAGCGAGGGGCCATAAAAATTAACGAAACAGTCCGTGGCGAAGAATCCATCTAGTGCCGCGCAACGATTTACGGCGGCCTATAACGCTCTCTCTCTTTTCGACTTGGCGTAATACAGCCCCACGCATCGTATAACATTACAACTCCGCAGCCAGCGCCGCCGCTGACTACTGGACGCGAGAGCCCGGGAATTACAAGCGGGCCTATAGGATTCATAAAACATCAGCAGGGCCGCGAGATTTTGAGTTATAAAGATTGGAAAGCGAGGCGGCCACTGCTTTTCCCGGGAAAAGTCCCCGAGCGAAACCTCGTCCGTCTTTCCTCCGTCTCGACTCGGGAGGCACGGAGAGCGAGCAGAGTAATCGTGGAATTCTCAACGTATATGCATACGCACGCATCGAGTCGAGTCGGCGCGCAACATGTAACTTTTCGCTCCGAGTACGAGGAATATAGAGAAAGAGAAGCAGGGAGGGAGGGAGGGAGAGCACGCGTGCGTGAGAGAAAACAAGAAAACATATTTTTTTTTTTTCATGCCGACTGTGTTTTTTTCTTCATCCTATTCTCCTTCTATTTCCACCGGGTATAAATATGCATGCGATCTCCTTTATTCTCGGGCGTCGGGTCAGATCGTATTTCATTTTACTTCCTTCAACGTGGAAGTAACGAAACGTCGTAAGATAGAATTTAAATTGCAAATGTATTAGACGATATTTTCGTGTCTCGCGCGGTGTAGACTACTTTTTCGGCTTTTTTCCCCCCCAATTTTTATATTGTCCACGAGGTGAGAGCGTTGTATCGCGCACATCGCGTAAATCTATTTCAAAGTTGATTGTTTGCTGTGAAACGGCTTGCTGTGTCATCTGCAATGCATGAAATTTCGTAAATATTTGTGCGTCAGTATTTTTGATTATTTCCTCGGAAATACAATTGGATTGTTTAACTTTTTCTTGTAAAATTGATAACTGTCTCGAGAAGACATTTGCACAATTGATCCATTAGTGACCCAACATTTTCATTTAAGTATAGACGTGATTCGATTTTCCCAGCTCTCACATTTGATCAAATTTGAATGGTAACTTAAATCGCAGAAGTATAGATAGAAGAAAGAGCATCCACCAACGGAGATCAATACAGGCTTCTCGGCAAAAGTAACAGTCCCCCAAGGATGTTTCAATCGTACGCACAACGAATAACAGTATCGGCCAGAATATAACCTAATCGTCAAGCTCACTTTACAGTCTAATTTCCCGGAGACAATTTTCGCCTGAAGATTTTCGCCCCCTCCAGAACGTCCCCTGCATAGCATTACAGCCCGCAACAGCGGCGTGACTTTTTTCCTCCGTCGCTCTCGACTCGCGGTATACGCGGGTATATAAGGTAGGTGGGGTATATAGCGGCAATAACCGAAAATGGCGTGGCTGCGCGCCACTTAAGATAGGCGGAACATTTTTGCCTCCTCTCTCTCTCTATTTCTCTCGTAAAAATCTATCATGCGCGCGAGCTGAAGAGGCTGTGCACTCGAGACGCGCTCTCCTTTGCGCGAGTATATCTACATTCCCCCGCGCGGGCGCATACGTGTGCGCTTGATGGGTCGAATTCTTCGGGGTGAGCCGGCTATATGCGCCGTTGAATCGTCTCCAGACGCGCGGCGACGAAAGCTTTTGATTGTCGGCCGGATGGATATATGGAGGATGTAAGCTTCGGCGGGATTCGCCACCCCCGTCGCCGCCCCTGCGTCATTCCGCAGCCGACTCTGTGTTTGAGTGAGAAATCCGCACGGCTGCATCAATTGTCACCTGAGATCTTTTGCGTGTAGCTCGTAATTGAATGTTCCCCTCGTCGCGCGCTCGGCGTCCTTCGACGTTTGAATTTTCAATTCGTTTTGAAGGGGTTGCAAGCACGAGGATCCAGCCACTCGAGTGTCGACCCGTCAAAGATTCCTGAACATTTTTCTCCTCGCTGTAAGATTCCGTTTTTTTTTTTACACTGGATTCAACATCTAGAACATACCAAAAAGGCCGTTTTTCGTAATTCATAGAAGCACACTTTTTCAACTTTACTTTACAAAACCGTCTTTGCCGAGGAGCTGAGGCACGCGTGGTTGAGTTGGAAAACAATTTTTACAACTCTTCAAACTGGTGGAATACTGTAAAAACGAACATTTTCGATGGAAAATCTGGGAGCTAACATTCAAATTGAAACGAGAATAGAAAATTGTTATGGAGTATTTAAAATAGTGATGCGTCAGTAAGATTTCAAGTTCGACCTTGCATTATTTGAGGTAAACTTCCCTTTCGTACACAACACTTTGAATCCAATCCTCTCGAAATTGCGAGATATTCTTTAATCCTCAACGCTCTACAAAAACCAAGAAATATCATTCGAAAACTCTTCGAAATCACAGAACTTCCAATGCTCGAAAGTGCCCGTCTCCTCTCGAGACGCTCGACCATCGTAACAGTTCTCTAATTCAAATACCACGAAAAAATGAATAAAACGTCCCCGAAATAGCTCGGTATATCCTATTTCGAAGCGATTTCAGATTGCCGAGCATATATTCATCGGCGAGAGAGAATACCCCGGCAGTCGGGCGTATAGAGTCTCGGAGCTCGAAGGCAAATCTGAGTAAGGTGTCGTCGTTGTGCCGGTGCGCGCAGCGCTCGCTCGAAATTGTCGTCGTCGCGGGGATTCCCCCGGGCGGCATCGATTGCCACGGCTCGTACACGATTGTTTCCGTATCGAAGGAGCGCCGGCTGGTATAAAATCAGCAAACTATCAGGTGTGTGTCGCGTCGCTCGCGTAGTTTGACGTATAAAGGGGATTGAGGAAAGCTCAGGAGAGACGCGCGCGCACACACACGAGGGGCGGGTAGAGGAAGCGGCTGGCGCACAAAGTAACGGTGCAAAGTCCCCGGCGCGTGATGCGAATCCCCGAGTTATTTCATTTTCAACCCTTCCTGCACATCCGCGGTGGCGCGGCGGCGACGCGATAATTTTATTTTTCCACGCTCTGAATAAACCAGTTTTTCCCGGGAGCTAATGCAGCAGCTCGGTATGCACGGCCATTCGCACTTCCCTGGCCCCACTCCCTTTCTCTCTCTCTCTCTCTCTTACTCTCTCTCTATCTATCTATCTATCTCGCCTCGGCTCTTTTGTCTCGCTCTTTCACTTATCTCAGCGTGGCTCTATCTCTATATACCTCCCTCATTTTCTCGCTTTCCTCGTCTATTTGTCTTGGAGTGCGCGCCCGGCGTGCAGTGCCGGTGCTGATTTCCTCTCTCGCACCATGCCATTTGTTCGATGCCGCTTACGGAGCTTTCTTCGCATCGCTCGAGGCTCGCTCCCGCTGCCGCCGCCGCCAACGCTCATAATGTCGGCCACGACCCCCGCGCGCACCAAGAGACAAGTACACTCTGATGCGCTTCCGACAAAGCGTTTGCCAATATGCTCGGCCCGGCCCCGATGTACGCCTCGGCTTCTCCTCATCGGATATGTACCGTCTTTTTATGGCCTACCGTTTCGGTCGCCTCATCAAATTCATCGATTTGCCGATTCTCCGGGATGATTCGATTCTCATATGTTTCTCACGCGCTCGCGCGCTCACGTGTATACCTATACGCGACGGCTGTTGAGATTCGAAGGATTTGGACAATTTTCGAGAAATCTAATGTGCTTCTAAAACCTAAGTTTTGAATATTTTCTTTCATCTTGTTTGGAAAGATCACGTAACGATCCTACTGGCCTACTTTTTTGGATCATTTGCGACTCCGATTATACACCTCTAAGGCATATGGCGTTAGGTATAGACACGCTGGGGAAATTCAATTTTTAATCTGTCAAGGGTATTGTCTTGTTCTTCGTATAACGATACAAAAAGTTGCGAGTTCAACAAAGTGTGAAAACGAGAGAGCTGTGAAAATGGGGATTCGATTAAAAATGAAAAGGTCTCCGGTGACCGTTTTGTTGAAGTTTTCTCCGTCAGGCGCGGGCTATCACGATATAACAGTGTAATTTCGCTGGGAGAAATTGTTTCCCCCTCCCCCACTCCCACGGTAAATCAGTTCAGGTTCTCGAAGAAATAACTCTCGGCGTCATATTACCTTTTCGAACGGGATGAAAGAATTATCCGTAAGAGATCGGTATTGGCGAAGCCCTCCCGAGGGAGATAAAAAAATATCCACATCGAGCGTGTACAGCGAAAGTAAGCTGATTTTCAAAAATCATCCGAAATTCCTGATGGCTACGTCCCCCATCGGCAGCGCGAAGAAGATAATTCGTCCCGTCTCTCTCTGCCGCGGCATCCATCGCTCCGCACATAATCACTCGGCGAACGACGTGCCATTGTCTCTCGGGGATCAGTTCAATAAATCAAACATCGCCGGAGCCGCGATCGATCTGCGGAAGAAAGCAAGACGCGCGGCCGTATACGTATCGGCGGATCAGCCAAAAAATCCGGCTTATTACTTTGGCAATCTTCGGATCAGCGCCGTGGCATACGGGCGAAGGGGGGGTTAATGCACCGGCGCGGGGCTATCGGCCATCTCGGCTTTTTCCTTTCGTCGCGCACACACACACACCTGGGCCACACTCGATAACACGCGTCGCCGGCTGTATGTGCGCGTACGCGTCTGGCAGATCGCACCTTTCCGCTCGAGTCCTCGTTAGGCCGCGCGGATCCTAACGCGTATATACACACGAGCGCGAAGACGTTCACGCGGAAGAGAGTCAGTCCCGAGGGAGAGATCTCGTCGCTAAACCACCGGCCAAGTATACACGCTGCTTTTCACCAGCTCGCTACGTGTTTTTTACCTTGAGAAAACTACACTCCCGCGTACACCCAGCGATTCTTCATCGAGCGAGGGCCGGGTATATTCCTTTTGGGGGAAATTTTCTCCTCCTGCTCGTATCTGCATTACAGATTACACGTGCGCGCACAAAAGGACGCGCACCACATCGAGCTCGGCGAAATACCCGATGCGCAAAGAGCTTCAGCCCGCCAGGGAGTAACGAGCTATTCACCGGGATGCTTTTACCTGTAATGGTTATTACGAGAGGTCGTGTAAGCCGCCGAGCGTCTTGGGCGCCCGCCCGACAACCGACGAATTCTTCGCTCCGCGACTCGAAAAACCCAATATAATTGCAGCGCTAGCTCTCGATTTTCCGCCGCGTTCGAGCTCGGAATAAGACGTGGCTGCGCGCGGCCCGTGCATTACGTCCTGCCCCCGGGGCTCGGGCTGCCAGCTCCGCGGAATGGAAAACAACGCTGCTGCGCGCGACTGGGGAAATCCAGATTGCGTATCTCCTCGACTCGCGAGACTCCCTCTTGGCCTCGTTTGCCCGCCCCGACAGCGCGGGATTGTTTCGAAATGAGCGGGACCCCCCCGCACCAGCCGTACGTAATAAAACAACGCGCGCCACGCGACGTCTACAGGGGCGGGGAAAAAACCGCGGCTCTCAAGCCCGGGTGAAAATCACGTCGCGTTTAATACGAGCCTCGCCTCCCCCCGGGAGAGCAGCTTGCCTCCCCCTCCCAAGTAGTTTCGCTGGCGCGTGTGTGTATGCAGAAGGACCCTGCACTCGCGAGACAAACTGTGCTCTCTCGCCCGGGGGCGAAACTGGGTCACCGGGTTCGCGCGCGCGCGTCTACGTCGTCGTCGCAGCTCCTCGTCGCGCGAAAACACTTGCGTCAAAAGTCGCGCTCGCGGAATCGAGGCTTTTTCGCTTTCGTCGCACGCCGCCCCCGGCGGGTTTTATGGGTAGTTCCGTCGGGTGCAGCTCGAGCTCCGCGCGGCGATGCTCGCTCCATTTTAGATAGCGCCAGCCTCCAGCCAGCGAGAAAGACTCGGCATTTTAGTTGCGCCGTTTATTGAATTCCCGATCATCTCCGCTGCGCCGCAGTAGCAAATAAAGACGGAACCGGGGGACGGTTTATCCGCACACCCGTTAAATACTTCATATTGGCTCGGTGTCGCGCACGCTCTACACAAAGTTATCTGTCGCGCGCGAGCGAGCGGTTGTATACGTATGTATAACACGTGCGCATCTACCGCGTTGTACGAGCTTTGGCGCGCGCGACAAAATGCGGTATATATACGGAGGAAGCGCGGTTTTGAGCGCGCGGAGAATGCTTTGATGTGACCGAAGCGCTGCGCGGAAGTGTATATACATACACACAGTAGAGTGAGCCATATACCCCCCGAGTTTTGGTAAAACTGCGAATGGCTGCACGGCTCTTTGAGGGATATAATGAAGACCACTCGAGGCTCTGGGCGTTTGAGCCGCTGCTCGCGGCCGCTAATCCAGATCTACATGCGCGACCGAGAGACGATTCTCAAGTGCTTACTCGGTCGCTCGCTAGTGCACAATCGTAAGAAAGCCAGCACTGCACAGCCGAGTGGGGGCATAGATTTTCCCTTTGGCCCCCCGAGACACGAACTGCAGCCTCTCCACTCGAGCTTTGACGAGCTGAATAACGACGAAGGTTCACCGGCGGCGGTGTGTCCGCGCTTATTCGCGGCCGATCGAGCGTGGAAGCGGCCCACAAAGCGAAGAAGCGACCGCGCGGCTCGTGACGAAATAAAGCGGACAATGCGACGAGACGAGGAGGAGAGAGAGAGGACACGAGCGAGCGACAAACGCGGCTGTACGGATCGCTGATACACACGTGCACGTAGTCCCCAAACGAGCTGTGGCTTCTGATCGCTCAACGGGCCAAATTGAGCGAGAAATCAAGCGGAGCGTGCTCGGCCTGGGCAAATAATTAATCGCAGCTCCGTCGCCGCCGCCGCCGCCGTGCGGCTTATTATATCCCTGCAGCGCGGCTCAGTTCCATTGCTCGCGAACGATTCTTGTCGTCGAGAGTTACTCGGGTGCGTAAGCTCCGCCGTGACCTGGTCACGTACACCCTATATATATTTGTGATTCGAGCCGTGCGCGAGATCGATTGGGAATCGATAGCCTCGACGTGGCTCGACCACTCGTGCTTTATGCATTTCGCCCAGTATACATGTATGTGTGTGACGGTGAATTTTCGCCGTGTAACTTCGAGTATATAGCTGTGACGTTGGTACATTGTCGAACAGCCAATTACGAGGGGCTCGACGTGTCTTGACCCCGTTACCACATCGATCATAAATTTTGAAGAGAACGCGCGCTATCTGAAAGTTCGAGATATCGTATAAACCGCTACGGGAAAATCTTGCTGCTGACGTATACTGTGGCAATGATCGAACGTTTCGTTGGATGGACGCGTCGGATTTTGACAGTTTCTATATGCCGAGGGTCAGGCCAGGAGTAGAAATTATATATAACGACTCCGTCACTTCGGAAGAACCAAAAGGCAAACTTGAAAAAACGCTCGATTGCGGAAACGCCCGATATCGATGTGTTCAAAGATAGACAGGAAAAACTTATTCGTATATATTATTCGAGAGATATAGCATGTGCTCGAGTACGGCTATGAATACTATCAGTAGCTTGAAGCTGATGTTAGCGGCGGGTGATACGAAGCCGTTGATCCAATAGTTTCCAACATGTACCTCGAACGTGGAAACCATTTCTATGAATCATTTTTTGTCAATTAAGTTTCAGCTCTAACATCTATATAGTGAATAACGAGTTCTGTCGTTCTGTTTCGGTGGTATAACAATATTAATTTGCGATATTGATTAAATTTCCTAGTATCATGACAATTGGTGTGACTGATATTATTCATTTCGTTATTTGTGTCTATACGATTACATCCACCTGAAACACCTCATTATTAATCAACTATCATTTAATTCTTTTTCCATTAGATGAGAAACTGATCCATATCAATAGACTCTGTACATACACTTATTCACACACGTATATGATCAATTTCGTAACTTGTACGAGACGCTTCTACGACATGAAATAAGTGTAAATATTCCCCGTCGCGTATAATTAATTAATATGATCAATTGGCAAACTCGCTCCTGAATCGTTGACTCAAGCAACATCGCGCCAAGTTGTTTTAATTTCTCCCCCTGGCCAGAGCCTCGCGAGATGTGAAAATTCGAAATTTGTAAATCACTGCTCTCGTTACGCACGATATTCAAATTCACCATGCTGCTCAGCGTTGCCCTCCCTAATTAGGCCGTGTTCCATCGCAAAAGGCGATTTGAAACCACGAGGGGAGCATAGCGCGCGAGGCTCTCGTCGATAAACAAACCACCATTGCCCTCCGTCCGTCCGTCCTCACCGCATTACAATATTGTTTTCGTATATACGTGCATACGCGCGCGGGGGAATTAACGAGTCTTTACTCGAGACGAATTAATTCGCAAAGCTGCGGAGGAGCGGGCGATTCTCTCGCGCGCAACCCGCAATCGCTATCCTCCGCCCGCGTGTTGTTGTTCCGCGAGTTTCCACGCGCTTTTGCATTTCGAATAGGGGATGAGGGGGGGGGGGCGGCCTCCCATTGTTGCCCGGGCCAAGATGCGTATATACACGGGCACTTGTCCGCCGGGCGAAATCTGCGGGCGAAACAAAACGCTCGCAGACACGATCGCGCGCGCGCGAGAGAGAGGGAATGACGAGTCGAGCTCGCCCCGCTAATTGTCCCCCTCGCAAATCCGTCCATTATCAAGGCGAGCTTTGCCTCTCCCTCGCCCGGCCCGCGAATCCCCGAGCAAGGGCTGTCTGCAGTCGCCGCGATGCGCACTTGCCGCGCCTGTGTACTTGCACAGCGGCGCCGAATAAGAAGATTACTCGCTCTCTTGCATTCATCGAATCTCTCTTGGCGTCGGGGCGCGAGGGAAAGGAAAAATAGCGAAGCCGCGACTGGGGACTAATGAGATTCGTCCGGGATCAGGTGGGCGCACTCGTCTCCCGGGCTGCTTCTTATTCGCGGCGTACAGCTACGCGGTTAATTCGGAAGTATATTATGTGTGTGCGAGTCGCGAGGATATTATGCGCCGCTCCGAATGATTATCCGCATTAGACGTGGCTGCGCATCCGCGGCTGGCGCTGGGCGACGAGCGACTCGACAACTATACTACATCCGATTTCACCCTAATGATTTCACACACACACACACACACGCACACAATTCGACTCGCGTTGGATCGATTCGAGGCGTTATTACCGCGATTCCGAATCCATTATACCACTGCGCCATTATAATAAGTTGATATCCCGATATGAATTGTAATGGCGTTGGCAAAGCTTCGCTATTCTCGTGTTTCTCCGGGCTACACGGGCTCGCCGAGTACGATGCAGCGACGTACGTACACGGGCCGTAGAGCCAGTTTCCGAGGGAGAGAGAGAGGAGAACCTCTGTTCCCTAATCAGAGGATAACTTTGGACGTAGAGGAGCCGTGGAGCATCAATCGGGTCTCAGAGACATGACGCGTATATATCGTGATTTGAATAATCGAAGCTTTTGTCGCCCTTGTCGAGCTTGTCGAGATTTTTCTCCGTTGAATTTTTCTCCCCGCCCCGGCCCGGCGAATCCATCTCTTTAAAAACGTGACGCTGGAAAAACCCGCGGAAAATGACCCAGAAACCTCGGCTGGCGGAAGGGACCGAGTGCGCGAGAGACAAAGCGAGAGGGCGAATATAGAGCTGGGCGCCGGCAGATCGAAAACACGCCCCGCCGCGAGTGGGTCTTTTTTCATCCTCTATAACGCCGCCGCGCCGCGCGAGTCCGGCACGTGAGCTGCTCTCTCGCTCTCTTATCCAGCCCCTCCCGTTGCATTTCTGCATACGCAGCGCGAGCGCGCGCGAGTCGGCGAATATTCCGCTCTCGAACGCGTATATATATATGTGGGGGGGGGGGGCTTGCGCTCAAAGTCACTTCGCGATTGTTCAAAGCTGCCACGCGAGGGCAAAATTAAGGGAACTTGTCGGGGGATATTGGAAGCGATCTTTCACCCGGCTATACCCCAGTCATTTTTCTCAACTTTGCAAAAGATATTCTCTCTCGCTCTCTCTCGATCTGCCTGTCTTTCTCCGGCTGCAGCACGCTTTATCTATCTGGAGCGCGAGATCTAGCTGCTGCGCTCGCGCTTTTCGTGTTTACGCCGCCCTACAAGCGTATACGTGGCGCGCGCGAATTTCGAGAGCGTATGTATATGTAACGCGGCCGCTCTCTAGAGCTCTCGCGCTCGCGGCGCTTGACGTTTACATTATTCCCGGCCGTTCGCCGGTTTATTTATAGTCGTTGTTCTCGAATTTTAAGATTCAGCAACACCTCCGCCGAGTGTGTACCCCCGGCTCATTGCTGTTGGTGCAGTGTATGCGCCACGCCAAGTGTTTCTATTGCTCCGGCCTCCTAGCCAAGTCCGCTCGTATGAATTAGTTTCATATGCACTCGGATATTATACTGTACACTGCACCTCAGGCGATGTTTGGTAATTCGTATACATCCGAAGTGGTTGATCAATCTTCAGCTTGTTTGTCAGCCGGACACCACGCTCAAGTTAAGAACTACTATTCATCAGTTGAGAGTACATTCGACGCAGCTCTCAAGAGAAGAGCCCCAGTTCAAACTCTTATACGAGGAAAGACCCAGTTTGGAGCCTTCCCGTGAAAAAGCCCCAATTCAAAGTCCGTAGCAAAAAATGCCCCGGTTCTCGATTTCGAACGAAAAACGACCCAGTTTACAAAGTTTGTATAGTGAAAAACGCCCCAGTTCGTAATTGCTTACGGAGAACGCCCCGCCTCATAGCTTTGTCACGAAAAACGATCTAATACAAAATTGACTCGAAAGAGGAACCACCCGAAAAGTACGCAAGAGTGAAAAAAGTTAGAAAACTGGGGTGTTTTTCGTTAAAATACTGCGTAGAGTTTTCTACTATGCAATTTAGAACTAGGTCTCTTTTTGTAAAGTGCTACAAACCGGAGCTTCTCGTAAGGGGCGTCGACAAAATTGATTCGTAATAGTAAACGTTCAATGAAAAATTGTTTGAGCATTCGCTATTTTTGGCAGTAAATTTTTTTTCTACCAATAAATAATGAAATATCAATCAAAATTCTCTATTTCGCGTATCAAATTATTCACCATAGCCTCGAAATGAAAAAATGTTACTACTCGATTGGATAAATATTCATTGCCCACTGCAGTTACACGGGATTTCGCGTAGTTGACCACATCTAATATTTAGTCTTCCAAGAAAAAAAAAATGAAAAAAATCAGTTCAATTTGGGTTGGTTGAAACCGAGTCAAAAAGCCCGAGAGAACTATACGGCGGAAGTGTGAGAGTGAAAAGTCTGCGGGTATATATAGTGCACTTGGTGGCGGCGGTGGCATTCACACCTATACATATACCCACGAAACTGCACCGCCTCCGCTCGGTGTGTGTCCATACATATATAGCCACATGTGAGCGTCACGGCTCCGAGGGGCAGGTGACAAATAGCACATGGGCGTCCGATCGCGCTTGCGCTTGCGCGCGACTGAATGCGACCACCGGCCGCGCGCGCCACTCCACCCCAACAGCGCGCGCTTGACTCGGTCAAAAATATTTCGGACCGCAATTTGCCATAGGTCTCTGCCAGCTCGTACGACTTCTTCTGCGCGCTTTTCATCCCATACAGACGCGCGCGCGCGCCTCGAGTTATATATACATACACCCAGCAGCGCGCGACGACTCCCCCGGCTCTGGGATTCGGGGTCAGTTGTGGGCGCGGTTCACACGCCCTCGGCGCTGCTGTTTTTTTGACTTTCGCGGAAAAACAGTGGTTGCGTCGGGCCGCCGCCGCCGCACATGGGCCTCCTTTCATCGCAGCTTCCTTTCATCGATTACACTGGGAAATTCTTCACGAGTGTAAATATAGCTGGCTGTGCTTTTCACCTATGTTTACACACTCTGCCACACGTGGGGTTGCTTCTTTTTTGCGAAAGACGTTTCGTCTTGAGTTATTGTGCGTACCTTTTCTCCACTTCGAGCTCCTCGTTGTACTATTGAAATCGCGTGAAGATCCGACAGGAGCTGATTTAATGGGTATATTTCTTTATGAATATTGCCAAATGGTTTTGCTTTAGAATTCCAAATAATTTGAAATAGCGAAAGACTGCTGTTTATCAGCACCGATGAATAATAGTAAATATTCACTGGCAAATGTCATTAATTCTACGAATTTTACTAATTTTTCAGCGAATATCCAGTAATATTCATCAATTATGCGATTTCTACTATTTTGAATTTCGAGAGCGTGTTTTTTCAAACATCTCTTTCTGCAGTTTGATCCGAGACGATACGCTTGTACGAGCTGCGGCACGGATGTTAACGTGGGGGAAAATGAGATCGGCGCAAAATTATCAAACAGCCCTGCAGTATGGATTATATTCCGGGGTGTCGCGTACGTGAGCCCCGGCATGAGGGTGGGGGGGGGGCAAAAATGTCAAATTACACAGGTGACCGCAGCTAGTCGCCATGGCGGGGTCGAGGAGGCGTCGAGAGGCCAGGGCAAAAAAGCCGGGCACAGGTCGTGGCGGCGGGGAGGAGGTGGAGGAGGAGGAGGATTAAATGAAAACCGCGAAGGAGCGGCGGGCGGCGGTGGCGCGCGGGGGTCGTTGTAAATAGTTGCTCTCGGGTATTCGCGGCTCGGCGCGGCCCATCAAAGTCCTCCCGGCGAGCGAGGCGAATTTGCATGGCGTGTTTCGGGGCGCGTGCAACGCCCCGTCAAGGGCCTCGCTGGCATCTCTCGAGCCGGCTTGTTACCAGCTGCACCGACGGGCTGCCGCGCGATGTTAACGCTCCTCCTCCCCCTGCTATCACTACTCCTACTACTACTGCTACTCGTCTTGCCTCTGATAACGCCAAGAGCATGCTCGGGAAATCGAGCCGCCGCCGCCGCCGCCGCCGCGCATCATCAGAGACCGGTAGATTAATGCCCGATGCGCCGAGTCGCTGCAGTCGTTACCCGATTAAACTCGATTTTGAGTACGCGCGGCTCGAAGAATGATACTTGAGTGAGCCGACAGATGAGTGAAGATCCGTCGAATGCGCGCCGCCACTCGCACGGCGCAACAGGATGATTTTTCTGCCTGAAACGTCGGCGATTCGAAATCGGCTCCGCGTTACTCTTTTGTTGAGCGTTATTGATTTTTTCGTAGAGAAAATCGCTCGATCGAGAGTAGATTTTGGATATTGATTGCACACACACACACACACACACACACACACACACACACACACACACACACACACACACACACACACACACACACACACACACACACACACACACACACACACACACACACAACAAGATGTGTGAAACGAAAAAAAACATGGCAAAATCCAAGAATCACTGGTAAGAGTCATCGACCCAATCGGAAATCCATCGTGTATTATGTAAGAATGATCGAGTGCAGCCGAAGTATACTTTTCGCGAATCAGTAATAGCATCGTCCTATCGAAGTCTGCGCTTGATCCGATTCGGGGAAAATAAATGAGCTAAAAGTACTGAGGATGCGCGCAATCCTCAAGAAGCTCGAGCAACGAACGTAATCCGTCCGAGCCCCCATCAGCCGTTGCAGCATTGAAAAGCGAGATTCGAAAATTGCTCCTCGCAAACCCCATCTTACAGTCCGCAGCATTGTCTCGAGACGCCGCGCGCCGTATGAAATAGCTCCTCTCGAAACAGAACCGAGACTCGAGTCGGGCAGCGGCGAATTTGGGAATCCCCCTAGAACACCGGGCGCGCACAAAGCCGCTCTCGTATAACGACGAATAAAAGAAGCTGATGGCTGAAACGCCGCACGGCCAATTAGCGGGCGAAATCGATTTTCGCGCTAAAATAGCGCGCGCGGGAGGCAAGCAGCCAAAATACGGTCTCCCGCGAGCTGCCGCGCGATGCGTTTGTCTGTTTAATTATGATAAATACCCGGCTGCTCGCGGCAACTTGATCTTGGGAGCAAGAGGAGACGAGGAGAGGCTTCACCAAACCGTAGCCCGCGAGTTTCCGAGTAACAACCCGGCGAGTTTGTACATCGCGCGAGCGAGCGTCTAATGTATTTTCGGGCTAGCGTTATTTTAAGACGCCCACCACCCGCGCTCTATAATTATAATTCGTAAACGCACTTTGTACGTGCTCTTTGTCCCGACGCGCAACACTTCCGCCCCTCCGTCCCCCGGGGTAATTTTAAAGTCCCCCCTCCCGCCCGCCCGAGCTCGCGGGGGCGTTTTGCATCGATAGGTCACGTACGCGCGCTTGTTTTTTTTCCCCTCCAGCCCCGGAAGCGTTCTTGTAAACCCGCGGAAAACCCCCAAAAGCTCGTCGATTCTCGCTCGACTCGTAGCCCGGGATTCGGTTTTACGATTGCGCGCCTCCGCGTCCAAGCTATACGACGCCCTGAATATTCGCGCACCGCAAGACAGCTCGGAGGGGGGCGAGAGAGGTATACGGCTCACATTTTTACGTGTCTATCATCGGATGCGCCGCCGGGTTCATTTCGCGGCGCTTATGAGTTACGGGCCGCGCGCGTTTGGAAATGAAAATAAAAGCCCGCGCGCGAGCGCAATCGGGCAAAATTATGAAATACCGACGGGGAAAAATGCCGAATGAACTCTCGTTCCCTTTTTGTGTGGCATTTTGCCCGAGCTATATGAAGTCGCGGCGGAATAAAGCTCCCCGTCCCTTCATATCTTCCAGTCAAGTACGAAGCCGCTTTGCTCTGATTGGATCTGATTATGACCCGTTCATATTGATGGACTCGTATTTTTTTCAATGTAAGCACCCGTGCAGCTGGGGGGGTGCGTGCGCTCCTTTCCCCGTGCAACGAGCCTTATGAATGTCATTCATCATTTAGCTCAGCTCGCTTTCTTCGTTTTTCTCGTAATTAACAGTACATAATAATTGAAATTCGCGGAGATATCGATTGAAAGTCTTTGAATTGTTATGAAATGCCCAATTACCCATGGAAATAATGTTGTGGTATATATCGGAGTTCACTGCATAATTTCATTGGTCGATTGTCATGATTGCATCTAATTTAATATTACTCGTACAAAAGATGTTACGAGAAAAACGAAGAAAGCGAGCTGAGCTAAATGATGAATGACATTCATAAGGCTCGTTGCACGGGGAAAGGAGCGCACGCACCCCCCCAGCTGCACGGGTGCTTACATTGAAAAAAATACGAGTCCATCAATATGAACGGGTCATAATCAGATCCAATCAGAGCAAAGCGGCTTCGTACTTGACTGGAAGATATGAAGGGACGGGGAGCTTTATTCCGCCGCGACTTCATATAGCTCGGGCAAAATGCCACACAAAAAGGGAACGAGAGTTCATTCGGCATTTTTCCCCGTCGGTATTTCATAATTTTGCCCGATTGCGCTCGCGCGCGGGCTTTTATTTTCATTTCCAAACGCGCGCGGCCCGTAACTCATAAGCGCCGCGAAATGAACCCGGCGGCGCATCCGATGATAGACACGTAAAAATGTGAGCCGTATACCTCTCTCGCCCCCCTCCGAGCTGTCTTGCGGTGCGCGAATATTCAGGGCGTCGTATAGCTTGGACGCGGAGGCGCGCAATCGTAAAACCGAATCCCGGGCTACGAGTCGAGCGAGAATCGACGAGCTTTCGGGGGTTTTCCGCGGGTTTACAAGAACGCTTCCGGGGCTGGAGGGGAAAAAAACAAGCGCGCGTACGTGACCTATCGATGCAAAACGCCCCCGCGAGCTCGGGCGGGCGGGAGGGGGACTTTAAAATTACCCCGGGGGACGGAGGGGCGGAAGTGTTGCGCGTCGGGACAAAGAGCACGTACAAAGTGCGTTTACGAATTATAATTATAGAGCGCGGGTGGTGGGCGTCTTAAAATAACGCTAGCCCGAAAATACATTAGACGCTCGCTCGCGCGATGTACAAACTCGCCGGGTTGTTACTCGGAAACTCGCGGGCTACGGCTTGGTGAAGCCTCTCCTCTTCTCCTCTTGCTCCCAAGATCAAGTTGCCGCGAGCAGCCGGGTATTTATCATAATTAAACAGACAGACGCATCGCGCGGCAGCACGCGGGAGACCGTATTTTGGCTGCTTGCCTCCCGCGCGCGCTATTTTAGCGCGAAAATCGATTTCGCCCGCTAATTGGCCGTGCGGCGTTTCAGCCATCAGCTTCTTTTATTCGTCGTTATACGAGAGCGGCTTTGTGCGCGCCCGGTGTTCTAGGGGGATTCCCAAATTCGCCGCTGCCCGACTCGAGTCTCGGTTCTGTTTCGAGAGGAGCTATTTCATACGGCGCGCGGCGTCTCGAGACAATGCTGCGGACTGTAAGATGGGGTTTGCGAGGAGCAATTTTCGAATCTCGCTTTTCAATGCTGCAACGGCTGATGGGGGCTCGGACGGATTACGTTCGTTGCTCGAGCTTCTTGAGGATTGCGCGCATCCTCAGTACTTTTAGCTCATTTATTTTCCCCGAATCGGATCAAGCGCAGACTTCGATAGGACGATGCTATTACTGATTCGCGAAAAGTATACTTCTGCTGCACTCGAATTCTTACATAATACACGGTGGATTTCCGATTGGGTCGATGACTCTTAAATAATAGCCTCTGGGAAACATCTGAAAACACACATATATGTGGATGATACTGGAGTTGTTTCACCAACACGCCGTTCTTCTTCGAAAAAATCGAGTTGAGGTGAGAAGTTCATGTGGAATTATTGAAGCTTCCATTCGATAAAATCTCGGACGATTGCCTTCTGTTTTATTGGATAATCCATCCAATTCATGCATTGGACACTCCGCTTGCACTGTTAGTGACGGGTCACAAAAAGTAGCACAGCTGACGGTTCATTTGTATATACACCACCGGTATCGCCACTTCTTGAGGTTTATCCCACACATTATATCAATCTGATGTATCCGCTGGACGAGACATAATTGCTAAAACAGACACGACACATTATTCCACATTGCATTATGTAACCTATCTATATACAAGCAGGAAATTCGTGTTGGTATATATACGTGGCTCGTTGCATTTGATTAATTTCAACACGAAGGTCGATCATTCCGCGGACCCAATTCGCGTGACACCCAAGCGATTCCGTGTTATTGTGACTCGGGCGCGCGCGCATGCAAATGCATCGGGCATCGATCCACCCGCGCAAAGAAACAAAAGAACTCGAACGGTGTCGTGCACCGACCGACCGAGTCTCCAAGCTCCAGCGCAAAGTGTAAACGAATCATTTGCCGGGTTTGTTTTGCAAAATGAATATACACTTGATCGGATGAGATAATCGCGCGCAATTCAATATACTGTGTAGCATATTGAAAACTTTACTTTCCAATTCCACTCGAACTCGTTCAACTGTGATTCATATCTTTCGTATTAAAGCGTAGCGCGTAGCAAAATAATTGTATATTTTCGGACTTTATCTTTTTACGCTAGCGAGAGCAATAAACCAGTTGTAAATCAGCGCAGCCCACACGCGTTCAGTTATGAGTTAAGATGTTTCATCGATAATGGCCGTACGTTTCGAGCTCGAGATATTTTGACTTACGATTCTCGTGATTTTTCGCAATAACGCGTTATCGCGCGCCCGCGCGCATTTGTGCAATAACACTTTCTCAAAGCCGCAACTGTGTGTCCGTATCTGAATAGCGGCTTTGAAACGGGCGCGTTTCTCGCATTAACTTTATTCCGTGTACAGGTGAGATTTAAGAAGACGAAGTAGCTCATTACCAAGTTCACGTCCGTGAGTTAAAATCTTAAATATGAAGCTACGGCATCGGATGCCGGGAATCCTCGGTGTTTTGATGCTTTTATCAAGAGATGCGCGGTAAGGATTTCGCTCGTGCGCGTGTGGCTTAGTTCCCTTCGGCTAATGACTGCTCGCGCGTACCATCTTTATTTCCTATCTTTAGTCACGCTACGTGCCCTCGCGTCGGGAAGCGCGCGCCAGGAGCTCTTCCGTCAAATAACATTGTACACCACGCACTGCTGGGAGAAATTTGAATGTGATTTCACGCGCGAATGTCGCCACGCGCCACGAATCACTCCCCAGCATATTGTCCCAAATAATATTTAGACTGCGCAAATGTTTCCCGCGAATAAGCATCAGATTTGAATAGCACGTACGTGTGTATGCAGATGGGCGAGGCTTACGCATAGCTAATTACTCCTCTCGCCCTGGCGAAAAATTCAAGCCAACCCCTGCAGCGTCCCAAACATGAACTCGTCCTCCAGCGTTGAAGCTGCCGACGCTATATATCAATAGACGCAAACAAAGGCAGTTCCTCGGACACAAGCATGTATGTGCGCGCAAGCCGTCGAGTGGGTCCCGCTCACGCATTGCCACATAGACGGGCGTCAGGTCGCCGCGACGTAATGCGCGTCCTGGTGGCCCGGCGTTAATTGTAATATTTTACGAGGCGTGTCGAGCATTATGTCGGCGAGCGCGACGAGCATTAATCATCGTCGCGGTTCGGACGCGCCGCGCGCTACGATTTATCGATCCTTGATCCGCATCTGCACGACCCTAGTATAATATTTTCGACACGCGGGCTCTCGCCCTCCTTAGCGCGGGCCCGACAGCTGCTTTCTCTCACCTCGTTGCAGTGATTTTGAGCCGCAAATCGATTGCAGTTGGCCCGGGTTGTTGGGCGTGTAGCGTTGGTTTTGCTGACAACTTCGCGAATGAATTTGATTTGCGGAGGATTTATGGCGCGAGCGCGCGCACATTGCGCTTTTGCGCGACAGCCGAGCCCTGAATTGTGCGCCGGTGCTCGAGGTTTATTGAATCGACAGGATTCTTTTATTTCTCAGATTTTCCGGGGGATTTATGCCCATTTTGAGGGACAGGAGGGATTTTCATGCGTTACGGGGAGCACACTTTGACGGATATACACTTTTTGAACCAATTGATTTTGGAATTATTTCGTTGGCTCTGACAATTTTTTTTATTTCTTTGTGAGCTATATTCTGTTTTGCAAATATCGGAGAATTTGGAGCATGAAAATTAGCCAGTTTGAAAGTGGATATCGGAATTGTTACAATTTTCCCGGTAAAATCTGACTAATATTGAACACAAATTGACACAAAAATAACGAAACAAAGCGAACCAACGGCTTTGAAGTGGATCCTTTTATATCAAAATCTCTTGATTCAAAAGGCATGGGAAAAACTAGTGTTTATCAGAAGAAATCGCATAAATGATGAATACTCTGTAAAAATTCGTTTAAAAATTAATGAAATTTTACTAATTTTCAATCTGTTGAGTTATTGAAATAACGTTCAATTCTTTTATTGCGTCGTGGGATAAAATCATTATTGTGCCAGTTTTTTCGCTGGAGAGCACGGCCTGGTGGACATTTTCATCAGGGTGACTGTTAAAAATCATCGCAGAATCGAAACTACATAAATACATATAAAGATAAGAACAAACTAGGATTTTTCTAGCTATGATAACTTCTGGTTCCCAGTAGCGATCCCGTAATATACTCACATGTCTCCAGATTGACAAACTTCACATAGACGTGGGAAAAATTCAAAAAATTTCACCCCAAGTATTCTCTTCTGTCGAATCGTCATTGCGTATCGATGAAAAGACGAGCTGGTACTGTAATCCGGGCCAGCCGGATAGACACATCGAGGAGAATTTATTTGAGAATGAGATTAGTATCGAGACGAGGTCGCGCGCGCAAACATCGCGTCCGGGTACAATAATTGATATATCCACACGTCGTCGACCGCACAAATTCTATAAAGAACGACTCGAAACCTTTGGTCAAACAGACTCAACAATCGGCCCGTCTCACAGCCGATTGAGCAGCCCGGGGACGAATCAATCGGACAAAAAAGCCCCGAGCGTGCAAATCAAATTCCCATTCTGTGTGACAAAAAAAAAAGGAAAAAGGTAAATCGTAAAGTCGGATGAGCGATGGGTGGCTATATACATCTCGGCGAAACACACACGGTTGCGGAGGCCCGGTGCTCCGTTCGAGCTCATCGGTCACGAGGAACAATATACATATAGGGTCTTGGCTCGCGCGCTTCATCGCACACGTGGCCACCGGCAACGACGACGTCGTCGTCGTCGTCGGTGCAGCTTTCCCGAACTAATTGGGGTGAATTGAATGCGGCCGGGTATAGGTTTTCGGGGCGGGGTGGTGGGGAAATCGCGGCCTCGGACCACCGAGGAATGTGTCACCGGTGCCCTGCCGTCCATACACGACCGACAAATGGACGTGGCGCGCGGGTCTGATTAGTTACGAGTGAAGCCTCGCGCAGTTTTTCCCCCTAGTATACGTGTATAGGTATACACACAGGACCGCGTGGGCGACCGCGTGTATATATACATAATGGTACGGGTATAGCGTCGTGCCGAATGACCGGCGGCTCCTTTGCTCCTTTGTGTTTCGAGGGGGGTCCGGGGGCTTTTACGAGTGCGTTTCCACATTGGCTGAATGGCAGGATGCGTGTGAGGCCCGGACAGGCACACGGCTCGCTTTCAAATGTATATGCGGCAGCAGCTCCCAAGACGAGGATTGACTCGCGCGCGCGCGAGGCGCGAATCGATTTTTCCCAACGTCGCCTCGGCTTTTCTTTCGCCACTGGGCTATTAGGGCCCGGTGAACAGAGGGATTTCCTTGTAGCGGGAGCCTTTCACTTGACGCTGCACATTCGACACGCCCGACGCGCTGCTCCTCCAGCTTTCTGATATATATTTGTGGCGCGCGCGCGCGAGCCGACCCGACGCGCGTCGGTCTCCTTTGCTCCTTTATTCCTCTTTCTTCGTTTGATTGGGCGCCATTGTATTTTCCCTTTTTAATGCCGGATCCCGGCTCGCGGCTCTGCTCCGCTCTCTGCTCTGCTCTCTGCACTTATATGCCTCTCCCTCATTATTCATCCCGTCTTTCGTCCCATTGTCATTCGCCTTCCGGCTGTTTTTCAATGTTTTTTCGATAACAGCTTCTCCGTGTATATATATACAGCCAATCGCGTATATTCTTCTTTCCAGAATTTCAAAACCTCGTGCGCTCCAATAATGATGGCGAGCTTCGGTTGATTCGTTCTGCCGAGGTGTTCTGACGAAACATCATCCGGAAAAATATCGGATCTGATCGTCGTTTCGTACAATGATATTTGACTTCAAAATGCGAAGAAGTCTCTTGAATATTTTTATATTCATATTTTTATAATTGAGTAATTTTTTTTTAATTATTGTCATTATTTCAAGTGTCTTGAGAGACTTGTACAATCGGCTGAGTCATACTCTCTTTCTCTGGGAAATGCTGATAAAATCAGCTGAATCTCTACAATTTTATTTCAAAAAACATATTGACGAGGATGATTTACAGAGCATATCCGTAACTCGAATATGACAAATTATTTTACCTGACAGGTAAAACGAATGAAATAATAAATTTCTCGGACAATACACGAGAAAGAGAGAGAGAACAAGAATATATACATATATATATGATTTCTAATTGGATTGGCGCGACATTTGACATAAGAATATCCCACGAGAGCCGAGAACTGTATATATATATGTCGCGACGCGCCCACTCATTTAATCAGTGTCCATAAAAGTCAAGCGGGCACACAGGAGGACAAGAGATAATTCAGCGGACGAGTGACGAATCGAGGGAGAAGACTCGGGTCTTGTATCTAGATCGAGAATCTAAAAAGTACAAGCTCGAGTCGGGCAACGGAATCGGAATCGGCCGGTAAAAAGCCAATCCCGGGGTGTAATCGTGGCGCTCAATCATATCGCGCTTTTTACGCACGCGCCCAGTCGGCCACGGGCAACAGATCGGGCCGAGGGATCTCCAGCCGAAGAAACATAATAGCGGCCCTCTCCCACGCAACACGACAAAATCGACGATTGAGCCGTCAGGATATGGGTGTATACAGCCATCTCCTGCCTTCCTATATCTATACATACCCACACATATGCCTTATCGGGGGAGCGTATCGCAATAATTGCGCTACCGGGCGATCGTTATTTGGGCAACGCGACCAGTTCGTGAATGTACAGGTATATCCGAGCCGCGAGCTGCTGCACGTGACAAATCGATCTTGGCCCGGGTGCAATAAGCCGACGAAACTATACAGCCGAGCAATCGGGCGCGCCGCGAGCTGCCGCTTCCTGTCCCTCTAGCTGACCCTTCCTTTTTTTCTCCCTTCCTCCGACTAGCCGAGATGATTCGGGATTTTCCTTTCGGGCCTACACAGGGACTCGAGCTTCTTGCGCCCGTGACGAGGTGGATATCTCATTGTGGCCGCGAGTCGCGTAGGCGTGACGAGTGGATGAAATTTCACTATCCGAATCCTTTTCACTCGCGCGCCGTATCGAACGTTGGACTTTTTTCTTGACTCGCTCGCTTCTTCTGTTCACCTACTTTTCTTTTTTTCGCCGTTCTCCGTCTATTGTTCGAACGGTAGTTTCCGTTGTGATTTTCGGGAGGCACACGCGATCGACTTTGATCCCGAGAGAAGTGAGCTGTGAACCGAGGGATTATTTGAGAGCGAAAAAACTAATTTCCAGGTGTGTTTTTCTGGTTTTAAGGCTGTAAAATGTTACCTTCAGCCCAAGAGAATCTAACTAAAAAGTCCTGCGTAGGCCGAGAAATTCGAACGATGAGAATTCAAAGTTTCGAACCGGGAGAAGTTGAGATGCAACGAAACGCGACGGATTTCGCAATAATCCAATTGATTTCGAGCGAATTTGAAACCTATCCGCAGAAGTATGTACAACAATAACCCATAACATCAATTTCAAGCTTCACTCTTGTTTGTCAAATTAAACATTCAAGCTTTTGTTACGCGTCCGAATCAGCTGTAGCAGGCAGCAGCGGTTGAACAACTTGTTTACCCGATTAATCGAAACAATTTCAAAATTCACGGTGGAGCGCATTGAATTTCAAAGTTTCATCAATATAAATGAATACATTTTACGTTAGTTCGATCGCGGCTGCGATACACTCTGAACTGCCGTGTTCTCGTTATACTCGACACGCTACCAGATCGAATACGACCGTACAAAGTTGAAGCATTCCGCCACGAGATCTTGTAAAAACTTCAGAGCGTGTCTATATATATACGCTAGAACGCACGGGTAAAACGAAGCAATTACACACGCGCGCCGCTGTCGTATCTTGCGGACGCGCCTGCCGAATTGCGCCGCGCAGTAAGTTGAGGTTACGGCTATATACGGAGTCGTCGAGTTGTGTTTGGGAATTGCGCGCCCACGCGGGGGCGGGGGGGGAATATCATTGCGGTCCAATATATATCGGCGAGGGCGGGGAGGAGTATATACAGCGCAACGCTTTTCCCGAGTAGGGCCACTCGTACTGCAAGCGCGCCTCGGCGTAATCGATTTCAAGCTCGATTTACCCGGGGGCTGCTGCCGGCGAGTTCCAGCCAAATATCCAACAGCAGCAGCCGCGCGGGAATCTTGAAACTCGTTGCGTGCGTCCCAGATTCGCCGAACGCGCTGCATATTCATCCCGTCCCCCTCGGCGTCAAAGTCCGCGGATCATGCTAAAGGCGCGGGCACAACTTTGCGTCAATCTTTATTCAAGCGCATGCAAATGTTTGCCGATACACGCGCGCGCCCCCCAGACGATTCGAATCAACGAAACGAGTTGCGCGCGAGTTTGGATACAGCGATTTCGCGTGCCATTGATCCTCTCGATTTTGATTTTCTTTTTTCATTCGGTCGTTTTTTGTTTTCCACGCGAGGATCAAAAGTGAGGCGTGGGGGGGGGGCCGATCGCGAGCGGAGAAAAGTCCTGCCCGCGGGTGGGGTGGAGGGCAGCGCGCCCGATTCATTTGGTTGATTAAAACCGAGAGAGAGAGAGAGAGGGCGAGCTTTGAGCTTTGCGCCCGCGTCTCTGTGCCGGGGCTTTTCCTACCGGTTCGCGCGTCGCGCCGCGAGATATTAATTACGCGCTGCGGTTTTTTCGGCCCTTTGGCCCCCGGCCGCGCGACAACTTTTTCATACGGGCAAATACGTATAGCTCCCGCGAATGCGCGCCTACTATTAATCACGGTATTTGGCTCGGGGGGAAGCATTTTTGATTTTTTTCGCCTATTCGCCGACACCTTCGTATATCTCCCCCCGCATCGTGATTATTCTTTGAACTCTGGTCCTATCCACGAAACGGATCGCACGCCGGTACGTGTAATTTGCCGAGGTTTTAATATTCGAATTCGAATTTTCGTATACAAAACATCGATACTCTCGGTATATATCCGGATCGCGTTGCTTCGGGGCTTCCGTACGCGAGCCGGCTCATATACCTTCTCGCGACGAGCAAAAATAAATTATAATTCGCGTGCGGGTGAAGCGAGCAGCCGGCACGGGCCACCAACAACTTTTCGACTTTCGCTTAATTACCAACTCGAATTTTTTTTTTCCGTTCCACCGTCCGAGCCCATCAATCTTCCAAATTACACCGACTACTAGAAAGAGCTCGATGGGGAATGAAAAAAATCAGCCGTACGGCTCATTAATCACGGTTGAGAGGCCCTTTCCCCCCGCCTCCCCCCCAAGTACGGTGAAATTCTCCGGAGCACAAGACTATTTGCTCGCAACAAGCTTGGCAAAATTGTTCACGCGGCGTATCGCCATAAGCGCAAAATTATTCACTGCACACAAAAAGCAAGCGAGCGCATCGCGACGCAAGGTCAGCGGCTCGCGGCGCGGCGCTCGCGAGAGAGAGACTAGCCATAACACCAACGGGCCCATGCGGCTCTAATTAATAATGTTAATTAATCAAAATTGCGACTCTCATTAGTTACACCGGTAGCGAGGAGGAGGGGGGGGAGGCAGGGGAAAAGGGGAAAAAACGACGAGCCGCCACCACGAAACAGCCTGCCGTGAAATTCCCTTTAATCAAGCGCACGCGCGCCCGACAACGTCGAACAAACTGATGCGCGCGTACACACATGCTCCTTCCCGACTTGTTTGAATTCACGTTTTCCCCCTTCTGGTTTCTTAATTCGTTCCTGGCCGTTGTAGCTTTGCTCGAAAAAAAAAATTGACTCTTGGTTCAAGAGGATAAATCAGCTTGTCGATGTATAACAACAAGACTTTTTTCTTGATCCTACGGAGCAGTCTGTTCAGCGTCAACTGATTCTTCTCCTCGAACCGAAATTCGATTTTTCGTACGGGCACGAAGACACTGCGTCGGATTGCCGAGATCCTTCCCTACGTTTCTGCCATGTCCTTCTCTCTTTGTTTCGCTACTTCGGGCCTACGGCAGTGAATAACTTGTTATCGTCATGAATGTATAGCGTCGCACAAGAGAGGGGGAGAAAGTTTTGGGGAAGGAAACGAAATAGACCATTGACGTAATGCCTACGATCCCAAGTAATGGAGGGCTCTTCACCGATAGCAATTCTTCGCTCCCGTATATAGATGATTCATTGTCACAGACGAATATTATACCGAGATAATAAATTGCGCTTCAGATTAGACTATTCATCATTGCAATCTGGTATGGCAATTATCTGGCATTCCACGTGTATCCCGGAATACATCGGCCGGTGGATAAAGTAATATTGGCTGTTTGGATTTCAATGTACGAATCCATGAAAGGACCAGTACGTATTGAACTCGCGTTGGAATTAATAACAGCAATCGAAACAATTATACTCCGCGTGTTCTCTTATACACCGATGGAGAATCAAAGCTGGCGCGTTAGCCGAATGGAATCGACGTGTTTTACAAAAGCCGATTTGAAAATAATGAAACAAAGTGAATCGATCTAGCGCAGTGGCCGCGGATTGAATGGCTCGCGCGCACATCGGGAATGTACTGCAGGCTCGAGGTAATGCTCGGGCTACGCGTGTAACAGGGTAAAAACACGGGTAAGCGAGTTTTTTCACCGAATACTGGGACGCGCGCGGTACGCTGGAGTGCGGGAAAGATTCCTCTACGACGTGCTACACACAACATCGGAGTAGCCACTTAAACCCGCGAGAGGCGCATATAGCTCGTTCTCGCGCGACTCGCGGGGCAAAAAACCCGCGCCCGCGTACACACATATATGCGAATGTGCAACTGCGGGGCCGCGCGGGTGCAATAAACGGTTCAATTACGCGCCATGAATCTCCGGCGGTTCTCTCATTATCGTTCGTCGCGCAATTTAACGTCGGACGCAGGCCTTGTAATACCGGTTGGCTGGCCGGGTCGACGCTGCAGAGGTGCTCGAGCGCCAAAGAAGCGGAGGCGTAGATGGATGCGACACTTGCTCCGCCGCCGTCAAACCACCGCCGCCGCCGCCGCCGCTGCACTCTGTTATTAATTAAACAGCTGCGCGACGAGGACTATGGCCCCCGAGGCATTCGATAATTACACGCCTCGCGCAAAGACGCGAATTCTGATTACGCCGCGCCGCGACGCTCCGCCGAAGAATTTATCCGCGCGTGTATTTGCGCGTCGGCCCGCGGCTGACCGGCAATTTTACCCAAGACGATTTATTACAATATCGCGACGACGACCCAAACGTAGCTCCGACAAGTGTGTCGTGTACGGCTGTGATCGTCGAGGCTCTCGTTTGCGACTGATGCGCCACGCGGAGACAAAAGTTCCTTGATTTTCTTGCAAGCCGCGGATACAGTTATTTTTTACGAGGAGTGAACTCGACAGTTGACCCGCTGGTGAATGAATTTCCCGAATGGTTCGTTTTCAGTTTTGTTCTCCCCGGCGAGGCGGGTCAAAGCCGTGTATATAGTCTGTGTGAGACTTGCCAGGACACCACTTGGGATTCGGGTCTCCGATTTCGCTGGAACTTTCTGAGGCGGTTTGTAGCTGTATGCCCAAATGGATAATATATGCAGTCGTTCGTTAGCTAACGTCTCGATTTCCTGGAGATATTGTCATATGTTTCTGTAAAAAATGTATATTGCTGTATATACGTATGGCAGGGATAAACATGACATGCAAATAATCAGCTACGATCGGTTATAATATCTCTAAAAATTCAAAACTTTGGGCTTGGCGACCCAATTGCCAAGTGGCCTAATTCTTGTTACCAAAAAAACATCATACGACTCTAGCTGTTACGAGCATTTGTATACGTTTGGCTCGAGAAGATCTTACATGAAAACTGGACAAAACCCAAATCATTGCAAAATCCTCTTTACATCGTACGAGATAAGAAAAACTCGCTCACTCGAGCCGAATCAAAGTAGGATGTTTCCGATCGAGTATTAACAGGATCCGACGGGCCTCGCGCCTTCGCCTCTCCTTCTCATCAGCCTCGAAGGCTATCAATCCTCGGATAGGTGCGGATGGGGTGACGGAAAGTGCAGCCATCTCCGCGGGCCGTGTTTTGACTCTCGCGCGCAAAAACCCCCGGCGTCGCGGATAAAAAGCTCGGCCTCGAAGTATGTCAAGGCTGAAGCGCGGCGGTGCGGATGCGCGCGAGCGAGCGAGCATACGGGCGGGCCGCCTTTGAAGGGCGCAAAGAATGCCACAGCTGGCCGGGCGGTCTATTTTGCCCCTCCTCCGCCCTCTTGCCCCCGGTAAACAACACACAAGAGTCGCCGCGAATTTCTTCGGATGTGCCCCGAGAGCTCACACCCAAAGCGTCGAGCTGCTGCACCTGACCTTTTTTTCTCGCTCTCTCGGGTGGCCGGGCCGCGGTCGCGCACGACCTGCCGCGCCGTATATGTACACGCACGCTGGACCATTTCTAGATCTCGGCGACACGGCCTCCTCGTCCGCTGCTACTGCCGCTGTTCTTTTTTATTACGCGTCTCCGTGTATAGAGGCGGTTATTTAATCGAGTCGAGAAATGCGCCGGAAGTGTTTCATTCGACGGCTCGGTTAGATCAGAAACGTTACTTGATTGGCTGGGGAATTTTCGGCACGGACTGAATGCGACCGTCAACGATTTGGACTCCGATGAATCGCTTATCACGAGTGAGCGGGTAATATTTGCTGTATATATGGGTCGTTTTTCTAAAAATTTATGTTGGGTATATGTGTGCTTGCATTTTCAAACTTTCGTCTAACTACTACTTTTGAAGATGGAGGTTCGAGATAACTGTTTTCCCTCTCTATTTCATTCCATGTGATTCCGCATTAGTTTTTTCACACAACCTATAGTTTCACTTTTGAAATTGTGCGGGATATTTGGAATTAGGGTGTTGGTTCAAATTCACGAGGACTGAAAAATTTTGGGTCAGCAGTGCACTGACTAGAAGACTTTGTCAACTGCGGCTCACCGATCATGATGAAATTTTCCAAAATGTTTTTTAGGTAGCTGAATAAACTGTATATATACAGCTATTTAGTCTCGATTTCTCAAAGATATTCGTCAACAATATCTGATTCATATCATGTGCAGTATATCTATGTCTACAACTCTTGTTTAACAAAGTTTCATAGATATACTATAGATATAGATATACTATACGATGGATAAATTCGAAACTAATTGAGAATATCTCCGGGAAATCGGAACGTTAGACTGAATCACTGTATATATGGCAATTATTGAGGTACCAAAAAAGCATTTCGAAGAGTTTCGTTATGATTGGGCGAGTCCCAAAGTGAGTGAACTTTGAGATCATGATTTTCCGCAAATATCATTCTTCCTCCAAACGCTCACTTGAGCGACATAATTCCACTCTTTACAGGTTCATATTTACCGGAAAACCTTTGTTCGTATGATGGGCCTACTAATTGGATTGATTTTCCATGTTCACGAGTTTTAAATATTGATTTATCGGGCTTAGTGAAGGATACCAAACTATTGGAAAAGTGAGGTTGTGAGAGGAAAAGAAAAAGCCCAATAAATCAATGTTTATCCCATTTGTTGAAGTTCTTTTAATGTGGCTTTTTGGATAATGTTGATTGAGAGATGGGGAAATTTATATACCTGGTATACATATCGAATGGCGAACAACGTTATTGATTCTCTGGCAATGAGGGTGAAAAATAGCATTATTTTCCGGGCGCGCGTCCCATATTAATCCACAAAAACATACACTTTGGAACGTCTGATACTCGTATCAGAGTTAAAATATGTATCATAACAAGTTAATCTGGCGCGCGGCTTACATGTCTATATACACGTGTACGAAACATACCCATCAGCTGTATATTCATAAATATCAGGAATTACGTGTAACAGGCCGCTCGACATCAAAGTGAAACGCGGCATTATTATACCCGAGTTTCCGCAATAAAAATCAAATTACAATTTCCTCAACTCGTTCGCTTTATAACCTGGGACCCCAAGTTTTTGCCCTATTAGTATACACGAAACGCGTATATGTATGCACACACGACGGAAGCGGGAAACAAAGTCCCGCGGAAGAAAACACTCGAATCAAAATTTTCCCGATGAAATTATTCAGCTCTCGAGATCTCAGCGAGGGAAGAGAGCTCTATATATACGAGGCCGACGCGCGGCGGAGAATTACAGGATTTTTACCGCATGCGCGCGCGCGCGCGCGAGCCGGGTAGATTACGATCGGCGGCCCCGGCTAATTTCATTAATTAGTACCGCGCGCGCGTTGCCGTTCGTATATATCGGGGCCAAACCTCGACACTCGCGCGGTTTCGAAATGCGCGCACGCAGCCCTAGTTATCCCGTGAAGATTTTTATCTGCGTCCCTCGACGCGGCCAGATCCGAAAAACTCCCATCTAATCACTTAATAAAATCAACTCGCTCGTTACATACATATACATATACTTACACGCCACGCGATTTTTCTTTCCTCCTCTCGAGTATGTACTCGCTCGCTTTGGAGCGCGATTATTCTCTCGGGACGTATGACGATTCGATTTTTATTACATATATATATTTCGAGAGTCCGCGGTTAATCGCAGAGAGGAGTTGGTGCGTGCGTGACACGGGGCTGCATAATATCGATCTGTATATCGAAGGCACAACACTCGCGGCTCGGTATGGCAAAGTCGCCCTCATGCGCGCGAGCAGATAGCGATCGGAGCGGCCAGCTCGCACTATGCTTTCTACAATCGTGCTTTACGATTACGGCCGATGAGAATTGGGGGCGTTGGTAAAGTATCATTAGAGTCGCCAATAAAATTTAATCCAGCCGGATAATAAATACCGAGCCGGGCCGTCCGCGAGTTTCCTCCTCTCGCGCTTTTTTCTCCTCCTCGTACACACACACACACACGTGTGACGTACATATGTGTATATCTATACACGCGGTGTACAACGCGCAGAGGGGGACTGAGTTTCGCTCGCGGCGGGCGCAATAACTCTGTGTTTGCTTAAACGCTGCGCCTCATTGATAGCGCCCCTACGACTTTTCGATACGCGATGTCTTTTTGATTCATGCACTGCACTGCACAGTCAGACGCTTATGTATATATAGCTTCAGGAATGCCTTCGCTGATTTCCGGCTGCGCCGGGCTAATGGCCGATAAGGATTTTTTGGCTCGTGAATTATTCAGACCGCCGCCGCGGCAGGTACTTCGATACGCGCGCGCGTACCTTCCCAAATACGCATGTACAGCCCGCGATTATATACGGCCGAATGACTTTGAAAATTTCAAACAATTGGGGAGAAAGAAGCATCACTCCCAGGCCCTTCCGACTAATTCTCTCGGGGGAAATTAGATTTCCAAAGTAAAACAAAGTTTGACATTCGGCTCGTCGGGCCGCGCAATTTCATAATTATATATATATGTATGTGTCTTTGAAGCCCCGCTTCTTCTGTTTTCCTCAGTCCACTGCAAGTTTGGAACAGGCACCCGAGATGTAGTTCATAAAGTGTCTCGACAACTCCATTGCCCCCACCGGTGTACCCGTGAGATTTCCATCAACTCGACTTCCTGTATATACACTTTTTCTCCCATTCGGGCCCGCGGCCGTTTGAATTTCTCCTTCCTTCGATTACGATCGGAATTCGATTATGCTCATCGCGATAATCCGTCCGCTCCACTACACTCGATTACTCGCGAGTTATTCGAACGCGAGGCGTCGATACACCTCGGCTGATTTCCACAGCGATCCTCGCGTTTACACTTTTCATTTGGCTATACGACGCAGGAGGAAACTCGCTCTACCGAACGCTCGAGTCACTGCAGAACAACCGCAGCGCTCTACTGTCCAATTTCCGCGAGGAGACGATACATGAAATCTCTCTGAATTCTTCGCAGCGAAAAACCACAGTGGACGCGAGCGACTCTCGCTTTGACAAAAACGGAAATATCGTGCCAAGACGACTCGAACGAAAGTTCGTATATAAGTACCGGTGGAAATTTAACTGTTCCCAAAGAGTCAATTAGTCATCGGCTTTCGTGAAGCGGCCTTTTCAGCGCGAAGAATTTGGAGAGCCTATTGCGGCTGTGTGCGACGAGCATCAAGCCGCGCGTCGGAAGGGCCGATCGCACGGCTCGCCTAACAGATGTCGCCAGACGTACCGTGAAACGCGCGGCTCGCGCATATATACACACATAAATGAATATATACATACACACTCGGGCTAGGACGAGCGCGAGGCAGCCGCGGCCATATAGATCTCGCGGGACTCGCGCGCATTAATGCCTCTCGCGGATTAATCTTATTTATCGGGCTCGTTAACGCTCGCTGCTTGGCCTATGCTTGAGCCAGCCGGCCGGCCGGCCGGCATATATACACTATACGGTATACGTATATCGGGTGCCGATCGAGCCGCGGCGAGACGCGATCGTCCGAGGAAATGACGTGTCTCGATAAGGGCGGCTATTAAATCGCGCGGCTCGCTCGCGAGATCAGCCCGCGCGCCCCGCGACATTGAAATGTGTAACGAGTCGTGCGCGCGCGACGTTTTCGCCGCGACTCTAATGGACACAGCGCGCCTATTTCTCGGGACAAACGTATACGTACGCGCGATCGCGATGAGTGCGCGGCTAATAACGATTATGCCAATGGAAATTTCCTCTCTTGCTTTGATTTTTTTCTCCTACTCCTCGCCGTCCTTGCCTCGTCTTTCCGCGCTCGTCGTTCGTCGCGAGCCGCGAAATTGGCTCGTAAATCATAACGGAATATCGCTCGATGCGCGCGCAGGGGGATAGATATCGATCTGCGCGGGGGCCCCTCGTCCGCGGCCGGATTTGCGTAGGAGCTGGCCACTCGTGTGTCTGCAGTGAGTGTGTGTGTGTGTGTGTGTGTGTCGTATCTGTATCGCTGCGCGCGACGCGACCGGCTGAAAAAGAGACAGAGGGAGATAGAGAGAAGAAAAAAAGGACGTATATACGCGATATCGAGCGCGTATATCTTGATTTTTCGCGCTGCTAAGGCCTGCGGAACAACAGTTAGCGAGCGAGCGAGCTCGAGCGCGCATCTCTCGAGTGCGGAGCTCGAGCTGGAATGCGCATCTAAGCGATATCGGCGCGGGCGCGAAGGTGCATATAAATTCACGGGCGGGCAATCGATTACGGGCCGCTTGCAACAGCACAATAGACCCGCGCTCTCCGTCTCTCTCTCCCACCTACGGCCCGCTGCACGCGTATCTATGTATATACGTGTGTAATGCCTCCTCCTCCTCCTCCTCGGCGCGAGCGCGAGCGCGTGAACGCGGAAATTCAAATCAGCCTCGTTGGCAACGCCTCGCTGCCCGGAGAGACCGAGCCGGAGAAGATCCTGCAGCGTGCGTGTGTTTGCGCGCGCGTGTGTACGTACCCGCGGCCGACAATCGAAAACTATAAATAATAATTAAAGCTCGCGCCGCGCGCGAGAGGGACGCATAAGTTATGCGAGGGAGACGATCGTAGGTGGAGCTGTTTCGCTTTGTATGTACGCGCGAGAGGCACTTTAGTGCGCGCGCGGCGACGGGCCCGCCGATCGACGGGCTTCTTCTTCTTTTTTTCATTCTGCGCGCGCCGCTAGTTTGCTCAGCGCTAAGGAGAGCTTGTAGATTTTTCCGCGGGGATATAGGTATACGCTGCAGTCGCGCTCCAATGAGGAAGCGATCGCGCCCTTCGTTATGTACGCGAGTGCGTGTGTGTGTATATATATATATATATAAACATTTATGGACGTCGAGCTGCCGCGGCTGCTGTTAGATTGATGATACGGGCTCTCGCATTCTGGAATTGGACTCATTTAAATTACAATATTTTGCCCGCGGCCGTCGCGGCTGTATCTCGTTCTCGGATCGATTGTCAACGAGCGCCGCGGATTGATGAGCCACGTCAGGCCGGGGGGATAACTTCCACGAAACGTCCCGGACGGCGAGTCGCGTACCCAGCCCGTATAATCCGCCTAATCTAGTGCAGATAGCATCGCGCGACCCGGGAGATTCCACGGTGGCACGCGTGTGATCGAGTGCAATATGAATAATTGAACGACACCGAGTGATATGCTTCCGAGAACGGGATCCCGAGCAGTGCATACGTATATATATATTTACAAGTGAAGCCGCGCGCGGGCCACTTTGTGCATTTTTGAGCTTGTCAAACGGGCGGCACGAAACGGAGGCGCGAAGAGGAGGAGGGTGAAAAAGTGGCCGGGCCGTGGGGCGCGATAAGCCGGGAAACTTTGATTGCGACGCCGGCCGCCAAGCGAAAATGACAAATTAACGCGCGAAAAGGGAGGAGGAGGAGAGAGTGGGCCGACGGGGATGGAGGGAAAAAAGTTGCCGCGCGGAAACAAAGAGGCACACTACTCGCGGCCGCGCGCGCCCGAGTTTTATACACCGCGGCCAAAGTTGAGAGAGGCGCTAAAGATGAAAAAGATCGAGTAGCCTTTTCACATGATTCGCCCGGGGGATAAAAGCCCCGTCCGTTTGCTCTATTCGAGCGTTCGCTGCGTTGATTTAATTCGCTTAATTAATTAGTGCCTTTTCACCGGCCACCCCGCCCCCCGCGGCAAATCTCCGGCCGCTCCGTCTCGCCCCGGCTCTTTTTACCTCTCTCTCGCGCGCGCGCGAGCGGCCGGCTTATATTTTCGTTTGATTAAAGAAATCCGAGGGCAAACGCGCGCGACAGTTACAGCGACTTTGAACGAGCGCCCGCGCGCGGATCATCTCGATTAAGCTTTTGTCGTCGTCGCCCGCCCGCGTTTATAAATACTTTTTAATGAGCCGGAGGCAAGAGGGATATCGTCTCTTGAGAGGGGGTGAATAACGATGCGTTATCCTGTTAATAAACGCTCATGACCGTCCCGGTTTTTCTCCCACTCGATGTTTTTCCGACTCGCGACTCGTAATACACTACTACGCCCGACTTACTCGGACGATATGCCAGTGATTTATTGCGTATTTCAAATTTGTATTCGTTTGTGGTTATCTGTCCAAAGTATGTTATTGATGAAGTATGTCAAAAAATCACTTCCGTTTATGAGAATCACGCGATAAAGTCGTACGTTCTTTATCAATATTCTACAATCATACATAGATTTTATAAAAAAAAAATAATCAACTTCAATACATTCGAATTTCCCTGATAAATATTCCAGCGTGCGACCAATTTACGATAATATTTTTGACATTTTGATGATTTTATCTTCGCGCGTGTGCCTACACATTTCACGCTCATGAAAATGAGATTGAATCATGAAAACTTCAAAACTCAATATCCTCAGCTACCTCAGTTGTTGATGAAACTGGGTACATCCGAACCTATTCTTTCTTCAACTACTGGTAGCTCCGCTTGATGCCCCCTGCTACAATCTCTTCTGTACTCTTTATCTAACTCGCTTCACGTGGTTTGCTTTAAACTAATCAAATCACGAGTTAACTGGCTTCACTTTACAGGCCATTAAGGACTGTAGCTATACATCATTCAGAGGCTCCGCGCTGGCAATCTACATGTGACTGCAGTCGAGTGTTTTGAAATTATATTTCAATTGCTTTCACTTCTATTGACGATGATTTTATAATGCGCATTTACAAAACCTACATTCATATTTTATTCAGATTCTGAAAAAGAATTTTAGCGTTACAGCCTTAAAACTCATCATTTTCAGTTTCGCCGATTGTTTCTCTCTCATCAAACCAAAATTTTCTATCTTATATCGATGTCTCACTTCACACTTCTTATGATTAGGTTTGAACCAATCAAATCAAGAGTTAACTGGCATCTGTCAGACAGGCCATCAATTTACGTTTTAGAATCGCGATCAGCGGTTCCTTATCACTATAGAAAAAAAGGAGTCTAACCCCGATTACCAAATGTACCGAACGTTATAATGGTATTGGTTAATGAAGTCTCTTTGTGTTTCTCATAACTGTGCTGTTACAATAATTATATATGCGACATAACAATATTCTACATGTCAAACCTGCCTTCGGTTTTGGTAAAAGTCAGTGTAGTTTATGCAATTACCATATGGGCGTTTTTCCCCATTTTCGGTCGATAAAAACGACGGGAAAAATCCACCGACTCCATCGTCGAGCTGGAATATAGGATTTATATATTAATGAAGAAATAGTCGAGGTCGGAAAAGCCGAGCTCGGCAGCTCGCGGTGGGGAGGAAAATGTTTGCCGAAGCCCTCGAAGGTCAAAGCGATGTGTGCGCGAGTTCGTATGTGTTTATCGAGCAAAGCTCGGCCGTCTATGACTTATTAGCTCGACGGCGTCCCTTGGCGCACGCGCCTCTCTCTCTCACTCTCTCTCTGTAGAATATATATATATATATATATATATATATATATATATATATATATATATATATATATATATATATATATATATATAAAGCTCTCCACGCGAACAGGACAAAGCCGGATGTGCTGCTGCTGGCGCTGGGATGACACTGCGCGTGCGTCGCGGCAGCCGTACGGATTATGATCGGGTGAAAAGTGCGCTGCCGGGAAAACGGAGCCGCCATTAATCTTGTCGCCCGATTTATCCAGGGGAGGCGTACGGGGGCCTGCGGTTAACATTCTTTCTATATACAGCCTTTCATTATGTAGTCGAACTGTGCCCCGCCAGCAGCTGCACCATATACGCTCCGACGGGTAAAAACACGTCGCGCACGTGATTTTCGGGGCCTTGTCCCCGTTATATATATATCTGCTCGCCCCCTCCCCCCCCCCACACAGTGTATGGGATTGACTTTTCGCTCGCGCGCGAGCCCACTTTTTGTGGTGGTTTTCCGGAGGGGAAGTTGGGGATTTCCGTGCGGCTTTTCTCTCGGATCGTCGTGAGGATTCGAGGCCGAGTCTTTTGTAAACTTTGGCGGATGCAGCTATTTCGATTCCACACGAGTGGGCTGCCGTGTAATAGACGAGGCCGTTTCCTAACTTGACTCTTTGTCGATCAGAATCTCAATTTGTAAAATTTTTGGTTTATTTCTGAAACAGAATAATTCCAGCCATTAGATTTTTGATTTTTCAACTTTTTATGCTCCGGGCGATCTAGACTCTCAATTAGCATTGACTCTTGTTTGTCGCGGGGGAAACAGAAGGAGGCAATCGGAAAATAAATAATTTTTATAATGCATCGGAAGGATCGAGGTGACGATTGAAAGATACATCTCGCGAAGATAGAGGGTTTAAATATTCGCCGGGAAGAAAGTGGGAAATTCGTCACGTTGACTCGAGATAATTGTCCCAGTTTGCGCATCTGCGAATAATTCATCCATTGATTGCCGCCGTCCAACTGTATGAAGAGAATAAGCCCCGGAGCTGAGAGAACTTAATTGGGATAAAATGTCAGCTGTCAGAGGCTCGCTTAATCGCGTCTGACGAAAATTAATTCCCCGGACTTTGTCGATTTTTCCCATTGATAATATTCTAAATATATATGACTTTGGACAGGGCAAACAGGGGCTCGGCCGCGCACATGGAAACCGAGTCCCCCAACATTTGAACATCACGTACATATACTTGTATACACACATATCCAACGGGTTTTTCCTGTTTCGCGTACGTTGGTTAGTGCGTGCGCGTGTTTAATAAGCCGTTGTTCGGTCCGCTGCCGTTGCTCTGTGTGTTAACTGCATAGGCAAGCGGCCGATAGCATCTTTTTTTTCTCTTTCTCTCCCCCTTTTACATTTTTTTAATTACCACGATATTGATCGTGTGCGTACGTAATTACATGTAGATTACGAATTTCCTTGAGAAAATTGAGAATGAAAATATTGTATTCAATTAATAATATAATTTTATTTATCAGAGCTGAACGAAAGGAAAAAACCGTATTCGGCTCGTTTAAATTGTCGGGGCGCAACATTTTTCCGATTGCGAGCGCTCGCGCGCGCGCGTTATTATCCGCTCGTTCATATTTATGAACGAAGCTTATAAATAATGTCTTATCCTTGGCGATAAATATTCATAGGAGATTATGACCGAGAGTGACAGACTTGATACGATTCGTCGACGAATAATTTGTCCCAATAAAATAAAGATAAGATTTTCCAATTTATCTCGTTGATAAATTTTAATTTATGGATCGTGAAAAACGACATGGAAAAACAAAAGGGAAGCGCCGGAAAAATTTGTACCAATTACACAATCTGTCGCCTTATCGTCTCCTTATCCCTATCGTTTCACGAGAAAACAACTTTTTTCAACGGTGGGAAAAATCCTCGTTCAATTTCGGATGCGAGTCCCCGCGGGCCGATAAGACCGCGTAATCTCCGTCTTCGGAGGCCAACGTCTTCACCCGCGTATCCATTATATCCACGCGCCTTATCCAACCCGTTCGACCGAAAGATTCGGAAGCTTCGCGATGGACAAATGTTCGGGACGGACCGATTGTCAATTTGGAATTGCGTATGCATATACACATCTCGTGGAAAAAAAATCGCTCGGGTTAATTTGGCATTCGGATGCCGTCACGCGCGAAGGAAAAGCAGGGGGTGCCCGGGGCACTACACGCCGGCGTGTCCCCCCGAGCGTAAATAAGGGAGTTGCGCACACCAGCCAAGCTTCGCGTGTTGTCCGGAGGGTCGCGAGCTTGTATACACCCCGTGTGTGTGTGTGTGCTCGTGTCGGGGAAAATGCTGTGCAGCAGCCTCGGGAAAGTGCGCGCATAATGGGCCCCTCGGTGCGTTTATCACAAGCGCAAAAGCGGCTCCTTTGCCATCGCGCTCTACTATTCTTTCGGCTACGTCTCAAACGCGCCACCGTCCTATATATACAAACGCGCGCGCGAGCGCCGCTTGCTTTGGCTTAATAGCGAAATGGCTTTTGCCGGTGACGCTCGACTCACCCCCCCCCCGTCGTTTTTATCCCGGGTTCGCGGCACGCTACACATACGCGCGACGAGAGATTATTAAACTGGACGTCGGCCGAGCCATTAACATTTCGGCTGGATGCTCGATCGTTTCCGCATACGTGTTGTATGGCTTTAGTACTCTTTGATGTAATCTGGAGTGGGCTCCCTGCGAGTGATACGCTTACCTCGAGGGTTTCTCATTTTTCTTCTTCAGTGATTAAAATCCTTTTTGACTGAGAAGTTTCGGTGGATAATCTTTCTCCATCTTTTTTCTTCGTCCTATCAATCTGGGGATTTTTCCGTGGATTTCTGGTAAAACGACCTCTTTGAGGAAAATTGCATGGACCAAGGTGAAGAAAGCTTCGAAAACCTAGTTTTAACTTACGCGTGAAAAATTATGATATCGCAGAGTACATAGACCTACGGGATAACAATTTGACCGAGATCTTGTAGAGCACATCGAATACTTCGATTTCATGCCTCGAGTCATTTTTTTCCATTGTCTTAAAGAGATAGATAGAAAGGTTTTATCATTTTTGCTGTACAATAAAACAATTTGTTCAATATCCTTTTAAATCATATACATTTTCGTAAACTCATGTAGAGCAAAATGTCACTGATACAACAAGGGATTATAGAACGAAGTCTCGAAACTGCGTTCGAATATATTCAATAGTGAGCGAGAAAAAAATTCCCGACGAAAGCTTCATTTTTAGTACGCCTGATGGGTAGTATAGATATTCCCTCAACGAGAATAGATATATATATTTTGTTCGAATTATTTTCACTACTGCAATGAGAAAAAAATATACTTTTTAATTGAGTGAATATTCACTGTTGACGAGTGATTTCCAATTACTTCGAACTGAGAGAGAGAGATTGATTGATTGAAAACTAATTTATTCAAATCCTGGGGTAGAGAGAGAGAGAGAGAGAGAGAGAGAGAGAGAGAGAGAGAGAGAGAGAGAGAGAGAGAGAGAGCAATGTATGTCCTTTTCGAGGTGGATATAGAATTTGAAAATCAATTCGAAACTTTTGAGCGATAATTCAATCAATCAGCACCTGATTTCAATTAAGCCAGACTCGTAATTGTGGCTGAGCGATTGATATTATTCATCGAAATAATATCGCAATTTCTGTAATCGGATTCGTTCATAATAGGTTCACAGGAGCCGGTGAAAATTAATATTGTCTCGTTGATTTTCACGAGTTCGCATTTCGAACATTCTGATGTAACGACGATAGATCCTCGCTCAGATTCTTTCGTCAAAGTATAAGTTGGTTTGATTTACAACGCAAGAAAGTCGGAGGAATCGCAATAAAAATCGCGAGGGAAACTTGTCTGGTTATATTCCGCGAGCTGCAGCTATCAAGAATTTGAATTCAACCAATTCGAGCAGTACGTCGGCGCTTGGATTGCAGCGAGCGCCACTGCGCACACAATCCCATCCCTTTTAAACTGGCGCCCCCCAGCCCGACATTCCCCAAATTTTCCGGCGTTCGTTTCTCCAACAAAGTCCGTGTGCGCGCATTTCCCCCGTGTGTTCGGCTTCCTTTCAGAGCCGTCGGATGGAAAGAGCTACTCGAAACGCTAGCGTAGCGAATTAACCGCGGGTCTCTAAAATCGACAGCGCGCAGCCATAGAAAACTATCTCAAAGCGCAAAAAGCCGTCGTTCAGTGGGCGCAAAAGCAGCAGAACCCGGCCAATTTCTCGTGAGCACATCGCTTCTCTCCCAAGGCAACGAGAAGAGCTTTCGAATTTTCCAGATTTTCCGACTTTTTGCGCCGACTCCTCCTCCTCCTCCTCCTCGGCTAAGCTGGCTGATTCGATAGCGCGTATACGGGGGTTAATTTGAAAGGTTTCTTTAGCGTGCAGCCAAAATCAAATGAATTCCTTTTAAATTGTTAACTTCTTTGAGAGAGATAGGGAGCTTTTACGTGAAATCAAGATGCGCCGAGGGATCAAAGCTGCACGCGATATAAACTATATACGTTTCCTCCCTCGGAGGAGCTGGGGAATCACTAAATGTCGAAAGTCGAAAAACCCGAGAGACACATCGACTTGTATGGTATAGGTGTACCCAATATACGCCGGCACTCCGTATGTGCCATCCTGTGTATGTGTTTCATATATGTCCAGCTTCTAGATCAGCGCCACGTAATATTATTGGTAGTAAAGAATAATGAAGAAAAAAAATATTTGGCTGGCTGTCATTTCCTGCCTTTATTTTCTAATAATTTCGAGTTTTAATCTGATTTTGCTTAGGTGAGTGAGAATTCTATTGATAAACTCCTTGGCTCATTTCACCAATTCCATCCAATTTTTATTTTCACCATACCTCGACTACCAATCAATAATTTTAATAGGCCTTCATTTTGTTTGTCACGCTCCTCCTCCTGAGCGACGAGCTACCTCCTGAATCCATGACTTTGCTCTCGATTTCACGAGTCTAATGACCAAAAAAGACAAATTTTTGGAAATGCCACATTACTCACAGTGAAAAAGTCCTAGCCAAATGAGATTTGGTTCATTTTGAAGGTATCGAGTAGACCTATCGTTTCTTACCAGCAACATTGGGAAATACAAATTCAAATCGCGATTCAATGACTCCTCGCGCTCGGGTATAGCCCCTATTCGGTACACCCACCTCACATGTACAAATTACAAAATACAGACGACACGTCGAGTTTCGGGGTATATACAGCTGCACCTAGGATTCGGTGAACAGTGCATCTGTCCCTCGGGCTGATTTTCATTTGATTTATCCGGCTGTGGAGTGCGCGCGAGAGCGCTGTTCTCTGGAGAAGCCGCCTCGGCGCGTTAAGAGAGAAAACAATGCTATCTGTAATCGGAAATCACACTTGGCCGTGCGGGAGGGGAATCGCGCCGCCACACCTACAGCAGGTCTCCCGAGAACTCATCTCATTTGCTAATTCGGCATGCGCGCGGGCGTATACGCGCCGCGCGGCAAAAGGAACGACGACGGCTCGGGGAGGGTGCAGCGAGCGTAACGAGGTCCGAATCCGTCGATCTCGCACCTCCGGCCGCACACACACACACACACCCATCGCGTCCCTCGAAGCGTCAGCCCCGCTTATCTGCCCGCGCCTCCTCCTCCTCTTGCTCTCGTGTATACACACACTCACACACACACAGTCCGTGTATATCAATTGGCCGGGCCAGTAAATCAGCGGCGCATTCCTGTGCGACTTTCCGCATTAGACGCTCGGTCCATTATTGCGCTGCGTATCGGCCTGGCGTATCTGGCGCTTGGCGCGCATACACACAGCCCCGATAAATTTTTAGCCTCGCGAAACCGATATCTCTCCCGACACTCTCTTTCCGAGCTTTCGCCCGTCCGCCACCGGCTTTTCTCCTTCTTCTTTTACATGTGTTCCCTGGGTTTGCGCGCCCGAGAGTAAATAATAAAGCCGGCCGAGAGATAAGCACGCGAGGAGGCTGATTGTTAGTGGCGCGCTTCATGGGCGTGTCCAGATTCGCCAGCTGCACCTTCTTCGCGATCCAGCGCGCGTTTCTTCTTTTATCGGGCGGCGCCTCGTGTGTACACGCGATGCATCGGCCTATTCCCGCCCCCCTCTTTCTCCGTATGTACAGCTTTTCACCCTGCACTGCGGCAGCGCGGCGACGACTATACGCATCGAAAACTTCCCGCCCCGAACTCTTTCGAAATAATGCTGGACTATATATGTGTATAGGTGGGCCGCGATATCGTTCGTGAATCCGCCCCTCGCGACCAACGGCGATCGCTCGATCTTCCAAGAACGTCCGATACAATTAAACAAAGCCACTCGTCGCGCCGCGTCCCCGGTGCGGTTTTTGCACGACGACCTATGTGTGTGTATATAGCGGGCAGCTCGGCGGTAGGCCGCAAACGGAGAAAAGGGTCCTAATGCCCCGGTACTGATCGGGCGTCGATACGGCCCGACAGATACCGCCACGCGATAAGCCCTTTTAGCCTAAATACTCCGCTGAACGCTTACAAGCCCGGATGGCCCGGCCCGGCTCGTTTGTCCTCTCGAGGCTGCTGCTGCTGCTGCTTCTGCTGCGGTCTACGGGCTCGCTTTAATTTGGATGTGTGTAGGGTTAGGAGCCTCTGATGGAGCTGTGTCCTTGATATACGAGCCCTTTGCCGACCTTTTCACCGCGAGCACTTCGCTTTTAAGGATTGGAGATGTCGCATGCTACTATTATTCCGATATTATTCAAACAACTCTATTGCCCGATGAAGCTTGTTTAGAAATGGATATTATCGCGACCAACTCGTCGGGCTGTACATAATTGAGTAATTATATATACGTAGCTCGAGGTTTGTCGATGAAATAAAATTGGAAACGACACTGTTTGTCCTGTGCAATCAATGCGAGCTCGTGAATTGTAAATGGAATAAACTTACGGCTATGCAGCCGTGACCCAAAGTGGATAATCGAATGAAAATATTATCGACAGGATTAATCTCTTCGATTAGGGTGAACAAAAAAAATCGATGAATATCCAAGTGTGACTGATCGCCACGACGACTGACGAATCGAAATCACGGGTTTTTATTTGTTTGTAAATCGATAGACAAACTGTAAACTCGTCTCAGCTCTGGCTCGATGCCCATGGATTAGCCTCTACTCTTACCCGGCGACGTGGTATCTTCTTTTATAGTTTCCTAGGACCGTTGAAGAGGTCGGACTTATAGTTGTAATCACGCTGTTTTCGAAGATGAAATAAGTTTGATTAAGATGGACTTGAAATCGGGCTCCATTGAAAGTTTCTACTCCATTTATACATTCAAAATATGAAAAAAATCAATATGTCAGCTGATCTTTTTCGCGACAAATCGATATCTCATCAATGACACCTCGCGAAAAGGATCAGCTAAGATTTCACCTTTCAGTTTTTGAGCCAATCAATTTTGAAGAAACTTGCGATGAAACCGCGTGAATTTTCATTTTATTCATATTCGCAAATATGATTTTGCCGCACATCTGTCGCGGAACTTTGAATTATCATCGCGGATTACAATCGCAGACGAGTATACGATCGAGTCCGAGGACATACGATTGAAATAAATTGATAAACTGCGAGCTGGACTGCCGAGCAGCGAGACATTTTGAAGAAAGTGATCGGTGGTACAAACGAGCTCGAGGAAAGCACATCGCGGACGTGCCGCGCGGAGGAGTATGTGTGTGTATGTACAGCGGCGGAGGCCCCCGAGAAAAGGACGGGCGGGGGGAGCAATCGAAATGAAAGAGAAAAGAGAGAAACCGTTGGGCGTGTTTAATCCGGAGAGCCGTACGTGTAGCCCGAGGAGCCGGAGGAGCTTGTCTCGTTTGTGCGCACGAGAGGATTTTCGCCGACCTTCACTCTCTCTCTTTCCCCCGTGTGTGTGTGTGTCCGCGTGTTTGCCTTGCATCGGCGATGCGGTCCGTGCGGAAGAGGAGCGACATGCGCGCAAGGCTTATCGAATCATCCGACGAGCTTCCTTTATTCCGACCCGTTCGCGACAACTCGATGTTCGATATCGGTCCCGAGACTGTTTGAGAATCGGGGCCGAGCTCCACCGGCCGGCTCGTTTGTGAATTAACTTTTGTATTCTCGAGCGCGAGTAACCTCGTACCGATTATGGTTTTTATATCTATTATTCGGAAGAAAATCTGTGTTGCGAACTTAATTTGAAACGGGAAGAAAAAGGCTGGACGATGAGAAAATTATCAACGAGAGATCAAATCGTCGTACGATGTGTCTAAAATTGTTTGCGAACGCGTGCACCAATAATTATTATTATATCAGCCACACAAAATGTGAAAAATAATAGCTAGGTGCATAGCAATGGAGAAAACTCACTCTTCATATGTTATCCCAACATTCCACTGATTAAGGAGAAATTAGGTTTTCTTACGACAAAAGGATTTTCTACATTCTGCAAAGCTAAACAAAAATTCTCATCAACAATGTTAGAACGATTCTTCGATGTTAGAACGAGTTTTTTGAGGGAATTCTACATAATAAATGTTGATTCAGCCAACATTTTTTCCCAGGTTAGAAGCAAGTTGCTCCAATGCACCCATACAAAAGCCTAGCTTATAAACAAAATACTCCTCGTGAACTTCTCAAACGCAATTCCTCAATTGTATCACAATATATACATTTCATGTACTTCGATGCAGACCATTGGGTGTTCGCCCTCCCCCCAAGGTTAAAAATATGTAGAGCGACCTCGCGTGGCTCTCGCGCAAATGGTCCAGGGCAAAAATGCCAACAGCAGATGCTGGGCATGGGTAGAGAGAGAAAGAGAGAGAGAAAGACAAGTGGCGCGGCCGGGGCAAAGAGGACGAGTGGCGCATTATGCGAGGCCACAAACGCGATCGAGCAAACGCTATACGGCAAAGTGTACGTGAGGAGCTGTGTGTCGGGGAGAGACGGTGGAAAGAGCCTGTATCGAGCTGGGCATCCCACGTGTGTGTGTGTGTGAGCTATACTCGCGCTGGGACACTGTGTATATCGGCCGCGAGCATCTGCGCCTGCAGCGACCAGCTTCCGTCGCGGCTCAAGCCGCAGATGGAATATCGGACGTTGACGAGTGGACGCGACGCCGATTTATACATACACCCACATGGTCGGTGCGCCGTGCGGCGGCTTTGTCAATTAGCTATAGACGAGAGTCCACCTGCAGCAAGATTGGGGATTATTGACGAAGTGCGCACACACGGCACCCGTACGCCAAAGTCTCTCCGCGGATATAGAGAAATAAAATATGAATTTGCTCGTCGACGGCAAATAGACTCTAGCCAAGACTATATAATCCTGTTCTGATTTCGTTCGGTCGAGTGGGGCTGTATACACCTTGGATCTATACATAGCGGAGGAAAATTATTTATCCGGGAAAATCGACCGATCGGATTTCTTCGATGTTCTGAATTAATTCTTTCAATGAAATATTTGAATGGTATCTGTACACGTAAACCCATCATAAAAATAGGTTAAATTGTTGATCTCAGAGTTGAACTAAACAGTTGCCAAAAGACCCAAGTAATCCGCCAGCTGCTGTCTCAATTTACGTTGAATACAATGCGTCGAAAATAGAGACTGGTTAAAGTTGGGAAAAATATAACTAGCCTGCGAACGTGTTTGTCGAATCGATTATTCATATTGATTGGGCAATACTATTCTTACGAATCTTCGTTTTATCCGTCGCCTCGAGTAAGAACGCCGGTCTTCGAAACGAAGCTGCGAAGTCAGCTACTCGTCGCGGGCGCGCGTCTGCACAAGTGAGATTTTCCAAATGATCGATCGACGTCTCTTCACTTCCAACTTGCTCTCCCATCCGCCCTCCCGACCGATCTTCGCTCGGATTCTAACCATGAAGGTATATACGTACGTACACGGGATGAAATTAGTTCGGAGCAGTCGGATTGGCATGCCGTCGGATCGTCATGACAACGGGCCAATTTGACGGGGATCGCTGCTGCTGGGCCGGCGCCGGGAAAAAGGGAGAGAAAGTATCGATTTCAAAGCACGTGAAAAGCGGCGGGAGCATACAATGTGTATCGGAGCTCGCGAGACCGAGAAAGAGCCCCGCGCACACAAACACAAATACACACACTCGGGCGCTGGTTTTTGCCAAAATCCCGTCTCTCCCTTCCGGGCGGCTCGAGCCCGCGGGGAAAAGCTCAAGGGCCCTCTCTCTGGTACATACAGTAGGAGAATGTCAACCGAGTCTCGTACACACACACACACACTTCCTGCTCGTCTCTCTCCGGGGCTCATTCACCGATCGGCCCTCAATACGAGTCGCGATCATGAATGCCTCGTAGCGTGTCCCGTCAAACCGCGCGCGACTGGTAAATCCGGTGGCGCGCGCGCGGCGCCGATTGATATACACCCGCGGCTGAGCTCGCGGGGGCAATTCAGAACGAGAACGAACGGAGAAAAAACAAGAAGACTCGCGCGTCGATTCGCGGCCCACAGCCACTTCCGACGTTTCTTTGGCCCCGCGATCGGTTTCCGCGTCTGCATCCGTCCGTGTATATGTGTGTATACACACACGCCCGCCTTTATGAACCGCTCGACGCGACGTTTGTTTTTTTTCGCCGCGGCCGCTCGCTGTTTGATGAGCTATACTCCATTAGCGACCGATTGTATTTGGGTTTCTGGATGAATGGATTTATTGTGTTTGCCCAAGTGGCCCCGGCCGTGTGTTTATGCTTGACAAATATTATAACCATACGTCTCCGACGGATTCACCAAAACTCCTCTCTCTCTTTCCAGATTTCCTGTGTGTGTGTATATAGTTGCTGCTACCACCACGCGACGAGCCGACACACTCTGAGGATCGATGAATTATCTTGTTAGGATCTCTCGATGGCTATACGGATTTATCTTTGTGCAGCGGGGCGCGTTTTCGCACACAAGCGCCTTTTCGCGTCTCGCTAATGTATTTATCCACGATAAATCCCGCGCTTCCACGGGAACACACGATTGCAACGCGAGAGCGCGCGCGTGTGTATAAACACACGCATCTCCGGAATTCGGATAAGATATTATTCCCTCGTTTCCTCCGACTAATCGCTCGAACAGCGCCGCAACGCAGATAAAACTCGATTTACACGGGGGAAGAAGAAAAAAAAATCTGCGCCAAAGTGCCGCGTTATCCCCCTGTACGCAACCATTAGAGCTAGATGAAAGACGCGCCGAGCTGCGTTACATAAAAGTCGCACGTATGTACACGCGCGCACTGAATTATCAATTCAGATTTGGCGTGACGTGTACGAGCGCGCGCGCAAGTCAAATTTGTCCGTGGCGGAGTGGCCCGGGTACGTCCATTGTCGCGAGTCTCCTCGATGGAGCTCGCGTAAAAGTTGCACAATGAAGAAATTAACAATGTCCAGTGCGCCAGCTAGAGAGAGAGTGAGCGGCTCGCGTGAAAATTTAATTGCGGCTGTACTACTGCACCACTGCTCCAGCACAGAGGGAATCTGGCGCAACGACGACGACGACGACGACGAGTCTCGAGCGGGTTTTTTGCCCGAGCGGATTTTTCGCGTCGGAGGCATTTTTATTATTAAAGCGCAGCGAGAGCTCGCGAGTCTGTGTATATGTATATATATGTACAGCGAGCGGATGCTGCCCGAAAGCCACTGCGCGCGAAACTATGTGGCGCCGCCCGCTCGAGAGACCGAAACCCCCCGTCGGCTGCTGCACGCACTGAATAAGTAATGACAGCTCGCGAACGACGATTTGCGCGCCTTGCTTCCTTTGAATCTATCAACGATTTTCCGAGACTAGGAGTCGACCCCCGCCCCCCATTAAAATTCACCCAAACAGTGTACGGATTTTTGCTCGCTCGCTGCGTTTATGCACGCCTGCAATTTTATATACCTTTATGTATACGCAGGGACGACGTCCCTATAGTCGTATAATCGTACCGGACGATTACGTTACTTTGTGCGTTGTATACAACGCATCCTGCAAAGCCTCGATTGCTCGAAATCGTTTCCAGTGGTATACACGTTTGAATTTTTGATATGTGATCGATCATCATTTTATGTGCCGATCAGCATCGTGGGAAATCGAACTTGGGGCAGCGAGCTAAGGGGACACGTTATACCGAGCCCGGAAGCTTGATCTATATGGGACTGTGCGAGAACGCTTCTTCCGCGTCGTATAGAAGGAAGTTCCGTACACGGGTTTAGTGAAACGACGCTTCGATTTCCCGCGGCGCAACGTTCCACGAATGACTTCTATATGCATATGAGTATAGTATGATATTCGCGCATGTGACTTTCGGCCCCTGTATATATCCGTATACGTCGGAGAATCGACATCGAGCCATAGATTACCTCCAAAGAGGGATTCAACCGTCCTCTCGCGCGCCCCGGCAGCTCTACAGTAATTTCGCAGCGTCTGTTGACCAACTTGGGGACGAGAAGAAAAACTAGCGATATATTTCATCGATAGATTTCTAATCAGAGACGCGCCACGTATGATATACAGGAGATATATACATCCCATAGGACGGCGGGCTGCAGCTGCAGCGCACAAGTATTATCGAACGCTGTGTTGGCTCGCGCGCGCGCCATTTGAGCGATCGCGGCTTATAATACCGGCCGCGGAGCAGTAATAACAAACGGCATAAATTAAGCTCGCAGCCGAAGAAGGAACGCGTGGCCGTAACAATAAGCGGCCAAGAAAGAGAGAGAGAGAGGGAGTAGCGTCCGTAAAAGGGCTGCAGTCTCTCTCTCTTGGTCCATTGTGTTGGGTCCGCGCAGCACAGAGAGAGAGAGAGAAAGAGAGATAGAGCACGAGCGGCTCTCGTGTGTGCAGCTTGGCGCGGCTGCAGCACGCACGTACGGCTTTGGCAGATCGGCGATACGGCGCGAGCGCGACGTCCTTCCGCGGGACACGACAACTCGGCATACGTGCCCACTACTCGGACACCCCGCGCGTATAGCCGGGCAGCGCGTGCGTGAGAAAGCAATCGAGCTGCACCTATATGTGTGTGTATATAGGTATATATCGCCGCAAGTCCGTTGCTCCCCGCGCGATACATCCAACTATATATATACGTATATATTGGGAAGTGACGTAGTGCCCATATACGCGTATAGCATTATGCGACGTGACAATTTTCAACGGAATACGTATATTACGAATGGGAAACGCGTGTGGCCGCGACTATATCTGCCGGGGAATAACCGTACACGAGGAGCTGAGGAAATTTGTGGAAGAGGTGTGGGACTTGTTGGTGGCACAACGAGAAAAATTTATAAGCCGGAGCGATATACACTCGAGATGAGTCGATCAGACCAATGGTTGTCTCCGACATTGCTGAAACTTGGTGAGATGGTTTTCGGACGGTCGAACGGGTTATGCGTACAGCTATGAGGCCCATTACGCCGGCCCATTACCAATACTTCTCAATAACGGTCTTGACTACGCGACGTTGGTTTTCTCACTGCAGTACTTCAAGAGGAAATACCATGCGGAGGTCTCATGGAGTACTGCGGGGAATAATACTTTCTATTCCTGCCAATATCAACCGAGAACTATATCAGCTCGGATTCGGACGCTTCATCAAGACACAACAAGTTTTATGACGAGATAAAAACGATTGGATCCAAATCAGGCAAGAGAGGCTCGGAAATTTTGCTGAATCGTGAGAAGGTCCTCGGTCGATCCGCGATTTATCCTGCAGTCGATTCGCGCGCGCGCGACGACCTATCGGCCTTAAAAACTCTTGTGTAAAAGCAACTGAGTGTGTGTGTGTATTATAAACGTCGACGCGTCGCGAGGTATAGCGCCAAAGTGTTGTAGCCGCGGCGCGGCGCAAGTGTATGTATATGGGCGAGCGGCCGCGAGTGATTGACGCGCGGCAACTCGCGCTCGCGCGGGCATTGTTCTCGCGGTTCGCGCGCGGGACGTACGTGTGCGTGTCGGCGCGTCCGTCTCCCCCGGGCGATTCCGATCCCCGGCCGTATATATACCTATACGTACGTCCCGCCCTCGCTCGAGAGCCGCTGCAGCGCAGCCTTGCCACGCGCGCGCGCCAGCTCGCCTCCACCTGCAATTATCCGCTGCGTAGGCCAAGTGCAGCGCCCCGTGTGTGTGTGTGTGTGCGCAGTGCCCGATCATCCGAGAGGTTATTCTCTATTATGCGCCCTGGTGCGTGTATGTGCACGTTCAGCCGAAGCGTCTTTCCACCGGTGAATCGCCCTATACGAAACAATCGGCTCTTTGGCAGCGTGTATGAATTTTTTCACTTGTGTTTGTTGTTTAATAATTTTGTTTATTAGACGGCTTATCAAGAGTGACGAATGCGTCAGTGAAGAGTTAAGGTGGCTTAGGCGCTCAGTGCCGAATCATATGCTTGGTTTTAGTGGGCCCCAGATAACACCATGGTATATTGATATATATTGAGCATGAATTTTATCTTTATTAATTTCCATCGCATTAAAGAGCAATTAAACTAAAAAACTATAGAATAATAATTATTATTCATGAAACTTGGAACTCTACCCTTGAAACTATACACATTGAGACGGCCCTGATCTGATGAAACTGGCAACACTGTAAGCTATACAGTGCTCCGGTCGGTAATCGGTATGCTTCGCCCATGCACTCACCCGGCATCACATTTTCGGAGTTGTTTTCTTCTAAGTCATGTCTGTGCTTTGCACATAATTTTTACTCAAAGATGCCTCATAACATACGTAAAACAATCGGAAAAAATAAAGGACAGTTTATTAAAAGTTCTGTGAAAACCAAAATACAAAAATTAGTTTCTCGTCCATCGATAGGAAGACGCATAACCTCCAAGCCTTTACAGATCAAGGTCAGTATTCTTGAACTGAATTGAATGAAGTGTTTTCTTGTAAAAACCAATTTAGTAAAATACAGTTTTTGTAACTAAATCATTTGAAAATTGTGAAAAACTCCTTTCATTGTTACAGGATACTGGAATCAATAGGAGATGTCAATATACGGATATACAAGGACGTAGAATAATTGATGTTCAAAAAGTTGTTGAAGACATGTGGTGTAGTGTCTGTAATAAGCCAATTTCACTACGTCATTTGGTACACGAGAAACAACAAGGAATAGCAAGCCAGTGGTTGATAAAATGTATGTCATGTACAAAATTAATCAATGTTGAAACTTCAAAAAAATCTTCCAACCAATTTCACGACTCAAATTTGAAACTAGCAATTGGTGAGTAATACTGTAATTGTAATACTGCATTGTTAGTAATGCCGTTTACTAATACTATAACTTATTTAGGCATCATGATTATTGTGTGTGTTTCTTTATATAGGTTCGCTTGATGCTGGAATAGGACAAACAAAATTGAATACTCTTCTTTCTGCATTGAATGTGCCTGCTCTACATAATAAATCATTCAAGAGATATGAGAGGCAAGTTGGTTCTGCCGTAGAAAAATTGGCAGATGATTCATGTATTCAAGAAATACAAAATGAAAAAGTATTAACGCTTCAACATCTGGATTCAAAGTGAGATAAAAATTATGTAGTAATCATTTCATTGATATACAGACTAATTCAAGTTTATATCAATTATTAATAATATAGAAATAATTGATACATTTGATATGTATATATATGCTACGCATATTACTTTCACTCAAACATTAATCAATTCTATTGTTGATTATGTTGAAAATGAATCATGCTTGGTGTTGCGATTATTCAAAATTTTGACTAAGATAAAATTCTTCATTTTTCAATCAAGCGTACTTCAGAGATTATTTTGAATTAGTACTCAAGGCAAGATATAATTAAAAAATTTCGAAGACTGGTATAAATAGGTCAATCCTTGAAAAAGCATGTGAAAGTGGAGGGTTAGATGGTTTACACATTTTGTTAGGAGAGAATGTGAGTGGAAAACCACGAGTCACTAATAATAAAAAAATTATTGAGTCTATATTTAATCAATTATCTAAGCGTTAATATAATTCATAAAATATGAAAAAATCGAAACGTGAGTACTAGACCATAAGTAACTAATAAGTAAAATTACGAATCTGTGATCAAAAAAAAATGATTCATCAAAATATTATATTTTAAATAAAGTTTATTGAACTATCAAAGCGTATTCCCTCATTTAATTCCCTTTTGAATGTTTATAGACTTATTTATAACATAAAAAAAAAATTTGAACAACCTAAATTGATATGAATCTTATTTAAATGATATGCATCATTCATTCATCACTTCATTTGGTTTTGAACACTGCATTCGAAATTGCCGCCGATGCGATGTTGCCACGTTTGTTCCGGGCATGCGCAGGACTCACTATTTATTATAATAAACTTCGTTTCCTTTCATTCCACGTACATTTTATCTCTTATTTGGCCCGCAACCCATGTTTTTTATGATAATGACGTATACCCTGTCAAAAAAGCTATAATTTCCTATTTTTTGATAATTTTCTGTCCATTTATGTTTAAATAAGAGTCATTTCTTGGCCAAGGCCCATAAGAGCGTGTGTAATAATAACGTTTTTCTGAACGAGTTTTTCTCGTTCAAATGGTCGGCAAGCTTATTATTTTGTAGATGTTATCAAAAGTTAAGCAAACGAACTATGTTATTCTGCAGTTATTCATGATTCTGTCCATTTAGAAAAATTCGCCTAAGCCACCTTAAATAATATATGAGAAATTCTGAATCAACTGACGATAGTAGGTAATCGATTGATGGTGGTTCGATGGGAAATCGCGGAATGTTTGGAAGAACCAAAAATAAAACCGAAACTTTGCTTAGAATTACTTTGAATATAGCGTGGGATGTCGTACACATGTGATATACGATCCTCATAGGTTCAAAATACATAGTCAAATAACAATACTAAAAACAATACTAGAAAATAATACTATTCGTCAGTTGAGATTATATAATCGATGAGTAATAGTGAATCTTCTATCGCAGCTGTCACTGAGTAATTGTAAATGTGCTCTTTTAGATAGCCATTCTTAACTATTTTCAATTTAGTCAGTGAGATTCAAATTGTTCGCATTATAGTGCAGCATGAAAATTCGGGGGTTATATCGCCTGTACGTTTGATTACTGGAGTGTTTTTGTTGGATTCAACTGTTTTTCGATTTTTCACACACCCTGACATATTACGATACTGCATATATCCAAGTCTAACATCTCAGTGAAGTCTCGAGTTCATCTGAATTTCATCAATCTTTTACCGGGGAATGACTTTCCGAAAATCCAATAAGAATCCTCAAAGCTCCAGTAGTTCGCCACGTGTTTTGTCCCTCCTCCCATATTAAACGTGCACACTCGTCCTATATACACACAAGTACTGACAAATGAGCAACTCGACGCTCGTCGTTTACGCTCGTCTATCGAATTACGCGCGTCCTTGGAGCGAATACAACGAGCGATCGAAGTTGGAGCGTTTAACGAAACGGGACCGAGAGAGCTAGTGGTGTCTAACGAGGCTGCGGCCATTGGGGGAGGAGGGATGTTGGTTGGCACTCGAGGTCCGGTGGCCGCGTAACCCGCATATACCGCGTATATACATACATAGGATGCCCGCGCTCGCGTAACTTTTCAATCCTCGCTCGAGCGCGGGCCGCTCTGCTAAACTTGCAAATTTAATTTGCCTGGCGCGCGCGCTTTCGCTCTCGGGCATTATCCTGTTAGCCGCAAATATGATATGCAAATGCGTCTCCGCGCGCGCGCTGTACGGCCAAAACACATCGGCGCGCACACTCGAGAGTTAACCGACCTCCCCATCGAATTATAAGACGGACACTGCCAATCTGCGAGCTGGCTCTCGTGCGAGTGACGTAAAACAGCTGATCGATAATACGTAGACCGGAGCGCACGAGCGCGCGGCTGTCGGAGAGGCGAAATTCCCCCGCGCGCGAGCCCGCAATTACACACACGGGCCGCGCCGGTGCAGTGCAATAACAGTGCAGTGGCAAGTGTCACGCACGTGCTCGCGACTCTCATTTTCCTCCGTACCTGTCTCTCTTATTTAGTCGTTCGCCGGACCGACTGCCGTGTCACAAATCTTCCCCATATACCGCTGTTCGACATTTGCAATTTCGCCGGGACGAGGCGAGGCGGACAGGGCCGGAGAGAGAGAGGAGAAAAAAGGACGCTCGAGCAGGCATCTCGCGCGTGACAATCCGTCGGGGCGAATTGAGTCAGTCGCGCGCATTTCACTTTTCACCAGTCAAATAAAGCGGCAGAGTTAAATGTCCTCTCCCCCTGGCCGTACCGTCGGCTCGTATAATTCAGCAGCTTCAGAGCCGTCCGAGTCCGATCGTCGCACGGCTATAATTCGGAGCAAGGGTGTGTACGGAATTTTCACGGCTCGCCGCGATGAGTCTCGTTGAGATTGGTTCGATCGGATTATCCGTCGACTCGATAAGGGCCAATTCGATCGATTTTTCTATCATCGCATAGTGCGTTCTATTTTTCATTGGAAACGTTAGGACTCGCGAGTGAGGTTTTTCTCTGTTCTTCGTGCGTACTCTCTTAAATCCTTACAGTGAAAAACTACTGCATTGAAGTGAAAAATCACTGTGAGAAGGTGGACGACAAATTGAATGGATTACAGTGAATTTTTCATGCAACTAAAGTGAGTTAGTCACTTTAGTTCCATGAGTTTTGATAGCAAAATTTTTCATATAAAATTCATAGTAAGTAGAGTAAAAATTTACTTCACACCATACTTACTGAAAATTGTGATGTAAAATTTTGAATTTCATGTAACAATGTTTTCCACTGTAAGGATCTAAGAGAGTACAAGCGGAAGATGATGCACGTGAATTTTCATCCGGGGACAGAAGCCGAACGAAACAATGAATAAGAAAACTCGTAAGCCAGTATAGGAGCACACTGGTTTCCCGCGAAATCCTCGGGGCTGCTCAATGATAGGTCGGATCGATTTGAACTTGAGCGCGCGTCATTACACGCGATCCGCGCGTGTGTTTCTCGCGGTGCGGGGGTAGGGATCAGAGCGTCAAATTTTAATCGGATCCGAAAGCTCCGGGGCCAGTCGCGCACCGGCGCATGAAATTTCATGAATAAAAAAACAGTCCATTCGGGGGCCGCTGGATAGAGCTAGTCGAAATTCGCTGCAATAACTCGCGCGAGGAGCTCGACGGAACGCGTGGCTCTTTCCCCAGCTGCCGAACGGTTGACGCGCGCGCGCGAATCGAATCGCGTCGCGCCGCGCGCAATATTGATGAAACGCGGCGTGTAGCTCGAGAGCCCGTCTATACAGATACGTAATACAGCCCCTCGAAATGTATCATGCATGCCCATCCCGCCTTCCCTATATACGGATCAGCATCTCGGCTGCGAATCGACTTTGCTACTTATCGGGTATCCACGTGTGTGCGTGAGTTTGTGTATATACGCATAGAAACGCGAGCCGGCGGAAGTTTTACTCGGGAAGAGTCCGCGGACGTATAACGCGCGGGGGCTGTATACATCGTGCGTGTGTACACACGGCGGATCGAAAGGGTCCGCGAGCTGCACTAATGGAGCTCGACTCTGCTCTGGCTCTCCTCGAGTGTCCGTTTCGCGTCCGTCGCTCGATCCGAGCCTCCAGAGTATCCTTCGGACCACGTTTTATGCACTCGTGCAGCGCGAACGGAATTACCCGATTCGAATAGAGGGCGTTTCGGAAATCCGAGTCGCGCCAATTCAAAATGCGCCGCCCGGCCGTAAGAGGCTTTGGCACTCGTTGTACCTATTGCTCGCATTTCTCCCAATGATACAAGTGCGCGCGCGCAGCCCCAGTTAGATTTCTCCTCGTTCTAGCTGTATTTTATCTTCTCAAGATGTCGACACATCCGTTTTTTTTTTGCGTAAACCTGTTGGTCCTTCGTCGTGAATTGATTTTGTTTTTATAGCCAACTCAGATGTGATAATAACTGGAATTATAACTTGGGTTCGATGACACAACGAATGGTCGTATATTTCCACGAATTCAAAGTTTACACGAGCGGAAGTGCATGGATGGTATTACTTTCTATGTTCACTCACGAATATGCAATCAACGTCAAAGAGGATAAATCTGTTTGACACTAGAGAATAAAAAATGAAAAAATTTTCTTTTTGAGCCAAGATTTCATTTTTGTGGGTGGATTTCGAGAAAAACGTAGTTTGGAATTCTATCATTACATTGAATCAGTCCATTCATCGGTTTTTGTTGACTATCAAAAAAGACTCGCACAGCGTTTTAATTAACGATTATTCAACTTTTTTTTTGTATAGAAAGAACGAAATGGCATGTTCAAAAGTAAATTGGATCTGTTCTATACGTGATTCGAATTGCCATTTATGAATGAATCCATCCATCTCTGTGGTCATACGCGCGTACGTGAACCGGGTCCTTGGAAAAGCGAAACATTAGAAGTATACAATCCGCGTAAAAACCCACATATATGCGCTCGCGCGCGCCATCGATTCGTCCGAACCAAACCGCACAAACGAGAGAGAAAAAAAATTAGCCAACCTTGGCCGCGCGAACGCGTACATCGAACCCACCGGTGCTGGGCGCGCGACGGAAGCTAGAATCCACGGTAGCTCCTCCGCGGGGGAGATACGGCGAAAATCACCGAAAAATCCTCGTCGTATAGGGGGGTAGAATCGAGAGGACGACGCGTCGCCTCGTCAGCGGAACTCTCGCGACCGCCGCGAACGAGAAAGAGAGCCAAGGAGCGCGAAAGAGCTGAAACGTGAAATATTTTGCGGCGCGGACGTATCGATTGCGGCGACTTCTCTCTCTCTCTCCCTACCTCTCTCACCAAAGTCGGGCTCTCTCTTTCATCGCTCGAGCGAGGGGCATTCGAAAATCCCGAGGAAAGATGCGGAGAAAAAGAGGAGAGCCGTCGATATATCGGTGCTCTCGCGCGCGGCACGTCCCCTCCTATACACACAGCACACACAGGCGCGCGCGCGCGAGCAGAAATACGGCTGTTCCCGCGAGCGAGCGAGCGAGCGCCTCTCGACTCTGCTTCTCCCACGACAAGTCAGGCGGCGGCGGCGGCGAGCGCACAACATCCAATCGCATTTGCATCTGACGACGCCGCTGACAGACGCGCGCGCGCGCGAGTTCGTATCGGCGAGGCTACCGTAAATTGCAAAGCGCGCTCTCTATTCTTTCCCTCTTTCGGATATCGGCCGCGCTCGCCCCCTCCCCCCCACCCCCATATACACACACGAGTCCGTTTGCTTATCTGCCGAGAGAGAGAGACGCTTCCTAGGGCCCGCAGATCGAAGCTGTTTAAAAATAAATCCGTCTTAATGCACTTCCCGTGTTTAATTTTTCGAGGGCGCCGGCGCGATATCGTTCGCCGGATCCCCCGGCCTTGTGGTGCAGCGACGCTTCCTTCGATTCGCCCAGAGCTCGCTCCGTGTGTGTATACGCACACGCGCACGCGACAATCAAAGTTTTTGTGTATCGCCGTAAGGATCCTCGACTGTACGTTGACGTATACCTATATCCCAGGGCCGTTTGATTATTCAGGCTCTCGCTAGTCCTCAATGTTTCAGGAGCCCGAGATATCTTTCGCCCCCCACCGAGCCGATGTATACTTACTCTAATGGACGTTAAATTTCGATGCGAGTGAAAAATTCATCGCGGCTAAATGCCGGAGCCGGGGATGGATAACACAAACACGTCCCTCGAGCTAATTCACCGTCCAAACGGGTATATACGTATATCCCGATCGATCAACTCTGCTGCTCGACTTCGCGATTTCGCGCCGCGTATATATACAGTCGGGGAATCTCGGGGTGAATTTTTCATTGGCCAAGATCCGAAAGTTATGAGGGCGAGAGCTTTTGTGTGTCGGAAGACGCTGACGCGGGCTCGGAATGCCGCGCGCAGCAGCTGTGTTACCAGGCCACTTTGCGCTGCGCACAATGGACGCTGAATTATTGCTGGCTCGCTATTCCACACCGAATGTAGGCTAATTGGGAGGCGGCGGCGCGGCGGCGGTGTAATAACACGCGCGGAGCTTCTCGACCGATACGGCTATACGTGGATAATCTTGGTAGCGTGCGCGGCTATTTTCGACATTATCACATTAGACGCGGCATTGCCGCATCGACTTCGGCGACATTGACGAGTTTAATTATCGGATATCGCGTCAAAATAATCCTATCGCGATCGAACGACGATTGATTATTGAATGGCCAGTCGCGCATCTCAACGGGAATACATATGACACAATGCGGTGGTGGCGGAAAACTATATAAGGCACGGAAGGATCGTTCGCGATTATCCAGTGGATTCGGAACGTTTTAACAATAGTTATCAATCACGTGGAATGATCGTTCGGGCCATTGTTTCCCGCTGTATTTCATTTGCCCTTCGCGCCACACGCCGCGCGAGAAATATATGATTGTTATAACGCAACGGAAGCGTGTACATCCCACAATGGCACATAAATTTAGACTCATGACGAATTAGAAATTTAATGAGCGAGATATCAATTTTCATGAGGGTGCGATGCAGTTTCTAATTCGCGTTACCTCCGAGCCTCTCCATATAACTGTAGATGAGTATAAATAATACAAAATGCACAAAATCGACTTTGTCATTTCGAATTGTGTCATTGCTTCTTCATTGCTCGGACGAATATTAGAGTGACATTCAGTTTGTTTTGACTTGATTGAGTAAAAACCGTCTCGACGTGCCGACTTCGATGACTTATGACGTGTGTAATTTGTGGATTTCTCTTGATTTAATTGAATTATATCGTGATGTGCTGTTCATTAGTTTCTTTTCCAACGTAAATCTGTGGAGCGCGAGCGAATTCAAAAATAAATTGATAAAAAGCACGTTGAATTCGATGTTATGCCCAAACCCTCACACAACTCGAATATCCACTATGCCCTATAGGATGAAAATTAACGTCCCATCGAGGAAAGTTGAACTTTTATCCGCCCCACTCAGCCTCCCAAACAGTACAACGAGAAAGACGCGTCAATGGCAGTTTGATGCAGGAATAACGATGCCGCAGCTCCGATCTCGATTAACAAAAGGTATATACTTTGGCCAAACAGCCGCAGCGTCCCCGACCCGATTGGCCTATGATTCACTCGCGTGTGTTTACCCAGTGATTAAGACGCGGATCTCGCCCTCTCAATCGGGGCCGAGTACGGGGGCTGCGCGCGCGTCTTTTTCAAAAATCAAAACGGCCCGCACGAGTCGGGGCGCCGCGAGCAAACACGGGATCCGGCCCTCGTGACACATATATATACATTGATCCAGTATATATCGAACTGTCGTCCCCCGGCTCGCCGCTCGACTCTGCTGTGTTTGCTCGGCCGTCTCGGCTCTATTCTCCCTCTCCCCCCCGTCCAATCCTTATTTCGCCATCATGATCCTCGGCAGCAAAGAGGAGGGGGGCGACAATGGTCCGGGGAGTATTTTCAAAGGAGGAAGCTCGCGGCTTATCCTTTCTCTATTTCTCCAGGGTGGAGACGAGATCGCCTCTCTCTCTCTAGCTTCTTCTTTTTCCTCCCCTCGCTCCCCCCCCCCCCCGATCGTCTCGTGTTCGCCGCGCGATTTTCGAGAGCCGAACAATGCGGACGTATATATATATATGCCGGGGGCTTGGTGGGCTCGAGCTTTTCCGCCGAAATAAAATCGTCGTTGTTTACCCAGCTTGGCGAGGCCCAGAAAGATACAGCGGCCCCTGTTTGCTCTCGGGGGGTATACGACACAAGAGCCCGGGAGTAATTTTGTGTTTGGCCAGCGACGACGCGTGAAGGGATCCACTCTCTGTCTCTCTATACGTCTGTATAGGGCGATCGCGCGTCCTCGCCGACTTTATTATCGCGCGGATCTGTCGAGGAGTCGACGACGTAAGTGCTGTCGAATGGATGCACTCGCAGTCGAAATTCGGCCGGGCACAAAAGCCGGACGGCCCGGGGAATCGAGCCGTACGTAGTGTATAACCCTTGCCGCGGCCGTGTTGACTCACGGAGCGTCGGAGTTTTTCCCCCCGCGCGAGCTCGAGCGCCGATATCTCGTTAATCCGCTGTTTTCACAGTTGCCCTGATTATTTTTTTAACCAGCCGTTCGCGTCCGCACGGGAAAAGTGCTGAATTTGTCGCAGAGATATATATGTGTGTGTATGTTGGGCGAGGGGAGATAAGAAAACAGCACAAATTACTCGCTGCCTCTGTTGATTTAATTTTACGTATACGTACTCGGCCCGACTTTGATTCGTGTTATTCGAGGATAATTTCTCGCGTTATAAATATAGAGCGAGAATCGAGGGGATATCAGCTTCTAGAATCGAATAAAAACTCAATCGATACACCGCACAATCAGCCGAATCGAAAAGAAAGCCGGAGAAACGTTTTTAAAAATGTATGCAGTAAGATTGATACACGCGGGACAAATTTGGACGCCAATATATAATACACGTATACCAAAACGTCCCATTAGCTAATGCATCAGAGCCCAGAATCATAATCCATCGGTTACATACTCGAGCATCCCGTCTGTCGCGCCCTCCAGATTTAGCCTCTCGTCCGCGAATAGCTGCCGCGACCTTCCCTCGTGTCTCGTCGGTCGCGGCGTTGAAAACCAACGACGAGCAACCATACGGCCGAGCGCGTCAGGAACGAAACAGCGCACATCCGGCGAACGAATCCGCTCGTGCTTTACGATCTTCGCCGGCTAATAAAGCGTAAAAAGTTTTATACGCGTACGTACATAGGGTAAAAAAAATCGCAGGTGTGTATTGAGGAAACCCGCGGCTGCAATGATCGCTAATTAGATTGGCGCTGCGCGCTCGCATGTATATCCGCATTGTGCGCCGGCACGCTTCTCATTATTAAGTAACGCTAAGCACGAGATTAGCCGCGTGCGCCGCTCGAATTGCTCCGCGGGCCTCGTTACGCTCGCTTCCGGCGCGAGCGGCACTTCGCGCGCCGCGACTTTTATCCGCGGCCCGCGCTTTCGCGCTCCACCAGCCAATGTGTGTATACTCTCACAAGCGAGAGCGTTTATAGCCTTGAAGAGCTGCCGACGCGTGCTTTGACAATCGAGGTCGCGCGGCTGATCGATGCGCACCGGTTATTCCACGACTAATTTCGTGTGGTACAGCGAGCCGGCGGCACGGCGCGGCTTGAAAGCTCGTCGGCCGTTGTCCGCGAGTAACTCGAGACACCCCGCGCGTAGGAAATTAGAGTAAACCACCGCTTCGGGGGGGTCTTTTTCTCGTTTTTTTTCTTTCCTCTCCTCCTTGTTTATCCTGCATTAGCGTGTTGAGTTGCACCGATCGCACTTCCGCGCCTGTCCCAATGTCGCTTTAGCTGAGCAAACCCGGATTCACTTGCGCGCATTATGCTCGACTCTCGTGTGTATCTGTATGTATATACGCGGACTCGCCCTATACGCGCGACACGATGCCCGCAGTCGATTTGGATGGCAAATAATAATCGAGTGCTCGAGAGAGCGAGTTGAAGCGTATTTGCCGCGAGGGTCATCCGATATACCGACAGCTGAGACTCGAGAGCGACAACGTTCGAATTTGTCGATCGTTTGCTTTTACAAATAGAGAAAGCACTGTAACGAAGTACGGAGATTCGTTTTCGTAATGCGCGGCCGTCGAATAACGTCGAAACCTGGAAATGCATGTGTGCGATGTCTCCCGTTGGGATGGTTGGATCGGGTACACAAGTCAGTTTCGGTAGAATGTGGAGCTAATTGAATTTTCATTAGCAGCCTTTGCCGAGAGGCCCTTAGAATTTTTGTGAACCCTCGTGGATGTTGAGTGGGACTTGACTGATGAGGGTCAATAAAAGTCTACGAGATGTATCAGCGAATTTCAGAGTAATGCAGATCGTTGTGATTATCCTCGGCTGGGAGGGAAAAAGTTCCATTTAAAAATTTCAAAGTTGAATTTTCAATGGGACCTTCTATACAGTTAATATTGAAATGGAACCTCTCTTCGTTTTGTTTATCCTCGGCAGATCCTCAAGTTTATAAACAAATAGATGTTGTCACATTACTAATTTACGAATTCGACATGTAAGCTCGCATTGCCGAAACAATCAAAGAGACTCAGGGCACATTGATTTTCCGGAGTCAAAGCTAACAGCTGCCGTCAAGCTGACGAAACCTTTAGCCAGGAAAACACCGATACTTCGAACAATAATATGTTTCGCCCCAAAGCTTCTTTGAGAAAGCACACACCACCAATTGACTCTCGGCATTGGCGTTTCTCGTTTCGAAACGGCAAACGATACATAATGAAACCGAGCGAAACACGATTGCTACTAGCGCAGATTGGAAGAGGGACAATTGCGCGCGCGAGTGGGCCACGTAAACCCGGGAAAATAATCTCTCGAGTCGCGCATTGAAATATTTGATAAACCACGGAAGCGCAGCTCGTTACGGCGGCCGCCGCAATTGTTTTTACGCGGCTTCATACGAGCGAGCTCGAGTTAACCAGGCGCGCGCAGCAGCCCCCGGAGGCTTTTCATTTTATCAGCCGGACGAGTGTCTACTCGAAAGTTCATTAAAGTCTCGTAAAGCGGGACGGCGATGCCCGAGCCATCAGATAACGTTTCATACTCGCGTAAAGAACGTCGCACACATGCAGCGGGGCGCGGTTGGAAGAAGGAGTCAGCGGCGAGGTGGGGAAACGGGAGGAGGTGGGGAACAACGTCCCGTCTCTCTTTCTCAATCCACTTGGGTTTTACGCGCTCGCGTCTATCCGCGAGCTCACAAAGTGGCGACAAACCGCCGCCCCCCGGACGGGCACTCGCGACCGAATCCATAAACGCGCCGTAAAGTCCGAGCGAAGAAATACACCGAGGGCGGATATTTCGCCGCGGCGCCCAGATAACACACAGCCGCGCGCGCGCGCGGATAAAAAGAAGAAAAGAGCGAGTGTGCAGTGCGGGCGAGTGAGCTGTCGCCGATAGACACGGTGGCGTTGTAAAAATCCGGCTGGTCGTCGTAAAAACGGCCAAATCAATCGCGGATCCGAAGGGAGAAAGTCGCGCGCGGAGTGGACCGATCGAGGAAGCCAGAGAGAGAGGCGGGGAGAAAGAGCAAACATCCCGCACAGTCGAAGCGAGACCCTCGTAAAACGGCTCGCTGCAGCGGCGCGTGTTTGCTTTATCCTCGGCTCGCGATACAGCGGGCGCGCGCGGCACACTGCGTGCGATCGTCGACCGGCGGATTCTTATTCGGCTCCAGCCGTTTCGGGAGGCGCCGTTTGCTTTTCGCCCGAATCAAGCTCAAGGTCTCGCTCGTGTCCCCCTGCGTTGAGAGCCCGTCGAGGTGGCTCGCGGGGGAGGTGCGCGCGTGCGGTCGCTCAGTGCAACACTGATGCACCGGATAAGTATACACACCAGCGCCCCGACTTTTGTTCAAAACTCCCTGTTTGTGTTTCCTAACGTTTTTTCCCCTCTTGTTCTCTTCCTTTCCGTGCCCTCGAACTCTTTGGCACCCGCTGTTAGCTTTCATGTTGCCGTGAGCGATTCTCGGGCGATGCCCAAGGCCGCCGCCGCGAGATCGCCCACCCCCCGAGGAAATGGGCCAGGACAAGGTCATCGGCCGAGTGTTCCCGACGCCTATTTACCTTTAAGGAATTTTTCGGGGAACGCGATGATTCACCTGGTGGTGGAATTTGGATGGACACGTTGGCACGCGCGCGTAACGCAATCGTATACATGCAGCCAATTCACTCGTTTTGTACAATCTGGTTTTAGTCTCACGTATCAATATCAATTTTTCGACCATTCGCACTGGGATTCGCAGCGGCATCCAGTTTTCAAACACTCTCGAGTATCATCGTACTTGTTCACGGAAAGTTTTAATCGTGGATTCATCGATTCAATTTTTCTCGGAGCTTCTGCGATTTTTCTCATTTGCTTTGATTCTATTCAAAATTCACTCAACGATTTCCCTCGGATCCATAATTCATCCCGGCGTAATGAAATACGCTCTAATAAAATGCTTTTCCAAACTCTGCTCTCTTAAAATTCGAATAAATTTTAAGTTGCTTTTGCTTCATCGTAATTCACTTACGTTTGTAAATATTCGCGCCTTTAAACGTGATAAATTGCATATAACGCGCAACGATTGCTTGCTTATTTTTTACGACCCAGCACATTTGCAATTCCGCCTTCAACTCCATAAATCCGCTAGGTTGTAAAATATAACTTTGACGTAATTATAATTTTATGGCGAGGCAACATAGGTTATATTGTAAGATCTTTATTTCATTCATCATAAGTTACCCAACAAAATATAAATGTTCATCAAGGTTCTAAGATCGTTACAGCGAAGTCGGTCGCTTTTTTTCCTCGTCAATAGTCGAGTTGATTCATCAACCCCCTAAAAATCCACCGAGGCAAAGAGTGACGGGACCAAACCGTCGAGTCTCGATCGGAAATAACTGGGAAGACATCGGTAGCAAGGAGCAAAGAGCAACGCGTCTCATCCATCAGCTTCCCGAAAAGTGTCGATATCGATTACCGAATTCGTTCGACCGAAAACGCCCGCTGCAACAGTCGCTCGCCGTCGATTAATCTCGAACTTCATCGGTCTTACACTCAATAACACCTCAAGAAGAAAAAAAAACCGGGGAAATCCACCGCGAATTGGCAGTACGCGCTTAATCACCAAGTACTGCAGCTCGCCTAAAGCCCGACGAAGGGGGAAAAAAAAATTGGCTCGCCCGCTCCCCCGGCGGATTATATAACTTGGCACCGGAGATTTTTCCGGGGCGATAGACCAGCTTTCTCGACAAATTTAGATGTAAATGATCCATCTTCTGTTTTATAGTCGAACCGGGCCGCGTTTAGCCGACGGCTCGCGGCTCTCGTGGCGCTTATCTATTTTACATGACGCGCGCCAATGAATAGCGTGTATAAATGCAAAGGATGGCACGGTTTAATTAAAGTTCAGCTGGGGCGAGAGAGCGAAAATAAGAGCGGCAAGTTTGCACGCCGCCGCCGCCGCCGGGGCAAAAGTTTCACGGCGCTTTTTATCGACGCGCGCCACCGACGAGCTCGAATCCGAGCGAGAAAGAGAGCTATATACCCCACTAGCCGGCCCGAGATTCGCAACATTGTTTTCTTACAAAATTAATCTCGTCCGGAGCTCCCTCGCTCCGCCGAATCTCTGTCTTCCCTTCGACTTCGCGCCACCGCGTCCCTCGGGTGCGGGGCTCGCGCGACCTTCTTTCTTCATTCTTTTTTTCCTTCGCCCTCTTGTTGCGATTCTCGGGTAACGTCGTTTTGGCGACTGCAGACGGTGTGTACCGGCAAATTTGCTCCTGCTTTTTCTTCTCTTTCAATCAGGTGCATAAAGTTTATCTTCAACGGACACCTCGCGATTAGTCCCGGCAAAGTTTGTTTTCTTCGATAAACACAGCCGAGAGTATGGGCAACTGTGTGTATATTTCCTCAGGAATTTCCCATCAATGTCCAGGACAGTTGCGAGGAAATAGCCTGAGCATTTTCTATTATTAAGGTCTTATAAGAATGCAAAATTTTCATATTTATCAAATTCATGATATTTTTCTATGAATTACGTATAATGGTCTAACTTTATAAATTACGTTGTTGACTTTTTACTGGATAACACTATCGACCCATCGACATTTTGATCATGACTGAATTTCTGATTATAAGCTTTGAACATATTAGTCTCCACTCGGTGATACTTGACATAAAATAAATGATTTAATTGGACACATCCTGAAAATGTTCATAATAGTTATGTGGAATCTATCTTTCTGTGATTTTACAGGATAATTCATCAATAAATATAATCTTCCATCCGGCGGAAGATCGCAATAGAAAAATTTTTTCTCCTCGATAAAGCCAAGAGTATTATACAATAACTTGTATTATGCGTGCTCTGCGAGTACTGGCCTTTTATATTTCTACTGATACAATCATGAAAATAGGATATACTAGTTTATTGCAACTCGAGGTTAATCGAGTGTTCCATCGAGTTTCACCCGAGAAAATACCGCGATTGTTAATCCCGAAATTATCCCGAATTCCTGCCCTATCAAAAGCGAGTTCTCAAAATCTCGAACTATGCCCGAGCTGCCAGGGACACACGCGCGCATAATTCACGTGCCATCCCTCGATGGCACAAGCGCGCATCGAGCTGCCACAATATTTTTCCGATCTCTCTCTGTCGACGGGAAAATACGGGAAAAAACGCCCCCTCCTCGCAAACACACTTATACAATCGCGCAGGGAAAAAAATTCGAGATTCCTCTTCTCCGAGCGGGCCAATTAATTGGCGCTCCTCCCACGCGGTCGGCCGCGCGTCCCTCCGGAGCTCGAGGGTGTTCTTACGCCGGCCGGCGCGCGCGCGACGCTTTGTGCCGGTGGCGCGCGCGCGCGCCCAAGGTAAAAGCCAAATATTTTTCGAGCGCTTAAGCCGGGCCGTGTAACGACGTCGTTGGCCGGGCCGGTAGCGTTTCTCGGTCGGCCGTCAAAAGCCGGATTTTCCCTCGAATCGGAAGAAAGGAGCTACCTGAGCGAGCCTCCTGGAAACAGGGGCTCGCACAAAGGGCCGGGCCTCGCATCAAGACGTCCAACGCGGCCGGCTGCAACTGGCACTCGCGTTTTTTCCATCCACACACACCAAAAATCATGCGTTCGATCTCATACACGCATATATATATAGGAGTCCCCCGCCGCGCCGACGCACCGCGAGACGTGCCACCGGACAATGGCGCCCAACGCGGCCATACACACACGCGCGACGAGCACTTTCCGCAAGCGCGCGCGACACACCAGCGGACGATTCAATTTGCGGGTTCGAGAGAGAGAGAGAGAGACGGGCCCCGAGGGCAACAATGAGCTCCGACGATATGCCAGAGAGCGATCGATCGGTGCGTATTGTGCGGGGCCCGGGTAATGGGTCGATTTATTCGGGGCACCGGTCAAAACTTGGAAATTGCCCGAGCCGGTGGGGGTGCGACAGCCTCCGTTGTTCGCCGGGAGGGAAATTGACTTTTTCGCAGCGCAGCTCGTCTTTTATTGGAGCTCGGGGCCGCGTATTCGGCCAGATCTCGAAATTATATATGGGCCTCCCGAGAGCTCACGCTGCGATTGTGTGGCTGCAAAGCGACTTAATTATGAATGAACATCCGCCAAGCTCGCAGCTGCGCACCTCACGGATGTTTACGATTTTTTTTTCTCTCTCTCTCCACCCGCGTTCAAAGAAATTTTGACGTATCAATTATACGTGTAGGTGGTCTCGGGTACAGCTCGCGTCGCGCTCGGGGATGGCTCGATTCTCGAGAAAATATATGTGTGTGCACCACGCGGCTTTATTTGGAGAGGCACATTTTCCGGATCGATGGTCTTCTACCTCGCTTCCCTGAGATGGAAATAAACGAGTGAAAAGCAGTAATGAGTCGCACGAATTTCATCTTCGCGAGAGGATTCAACTCAATTCCCAGTACGAAGAAGTGGAGGTTTGGTTGAGATCATTCAATCATTATATGAAGTTTACACTTGGGCCTCCTCTTCTGGATTTCTACTACCAAGAGATCGAGATCTTGTCAAACTAACCTGAACTTCATGTGAAGTTTCCGTAAACTTGGCTCGAAGCTATTGAAACTTCCGCTCAATTTTGGGACAAAAATTCGAGTTTGGTTCAAGTATTATATATGAAGTTTGTACATACTTGGCCCAAAGTTATTGAAACTTCTTCACATTTTTTTACGATCAAGAAACTTGCTCGATTTAATTGACTCTTGATTTGAAGTTTACCAAATACAAGTGTAAAAATCTTCGTGATATTGTTAAGTTCATACAAAATAGTTGCCGAAACCTCAGCGAAACATGAACGACAAAGGAATCTGAAATTTGACACTGTCTCATCGAGACAACTTCGAACGAAGCTTAATCAAACACCAAGTCCAGCGAAATTTCATATATCAAGGAGATTATACTTTTCCACGGGCGACGATTACGGACTTTTTAAAATTCATTCGTACACCATATCAGCCCATCGAATGAGCTGGAATAATGCATGGAGCGATCGCGACGCGTGTGATTCCGAACGAACCGACGGATTTTCATCCCCGATTTTTTTCTCTCCATCACCTCCATCCAAGTATTCGAAGAGATGTCCGCATACCGAACGATTGCCGCGTGTCAAAAGTGTCCCGGATCGGGTAAAACGAAACCGCACGCGCCTACATAAATTGTCTAATGCGCGTGTAGTACGTGTATGTAAAGGGAGAAAAGAAAAAGCCGAGAGAGCACGTGATCGAATAAATATTCAATTAGCTCGGCGAGAGCCGGGAGTTATTTCCACGGAGACAAAGCGGGAGGGAATCGGATTCCAGGCGAGTAGCGAGCCATCTCCATCACGTGGATTTTCCCTTCGCGCATATACGGCACGCACGCGAGAGCCGGAAAAACGCGCGAGGGGTATAGAAAAAAAAGGGGAGCGCGTGTACCAAGCCAACGCCCATAGAGCAGCTCTAACTGGACATACGGGTTCTCGCGTTACGGGAGGGCGGATTTTTGCGCGCGCGTCGCGATTAGAAAGGCTCGCACCTACGCGCGAGCGAGCGAGATGAGCTCGAGGTTGTGGGTCATTCGCGCGTATGTATATACTTGGGAGGGACGCTTTGTTGGGCCACGTGGGAGGATGGCAAACACATGTTGCCCGGACGGCTAATGGAATATGATTTTCTTTTGGATTAAATTACTCGCGCCGCGGCCGTGATTGTGCCGAGAGGTATACAATGATAGCCGCCGACGCCGAGCGAATCCATCCTAGTCCCGCCGGTGTACGGCCGGTGTATACGTATACGTACATACTTATACATACGCGCTCGAATCGCGAACGAGCCGCAAGGCTGGGTTCGCGCGAAACTCGTTCGGTCCCGATCGGCAACACGATACGTTCGACAGCAGGTCGATATACCCTCGACTTGCGGTAACCGCTTGGGAAAAAACCAAACGTACGTAGAAAACGCCCTTTGCAACTTCGATTTGTTTTATAAACCTCCTCGAAAGTTGAATTTAGATTGGTTCGCGGAGGCATCGCGGCATCGATCAGAAAACCACTTGGTATTTGGGTCTTCGATCCCACTAAAACTTGTTGACGAGGCTTGTAGTTCTTCTGTCCCCATTCATCCTAACGTTTCGATTTTCCGGAGATATTTTAATAAGTACAGTAGTTCAATCACACCCCAAAAACGATTTAACGGTTCGGGTACAGGTTGCAATCAAAGTGAAATCTGATAAAATTTTCTCGAGTTGAGTGGCAACATTTACTTCATTCAAGGAATCTTTCCCTGAGCGTACGTATATGTGGCATTGAACCTGTATACGACCCGTCAACATCTGCGTAAAGTCGCATAAGAACATAAGCTGGGACGACAGGCTGCAAACAGTCGGCTCGAGTTTCGTTATCGAAATAAAATCAAGCTCCAAAAGTAGCCGTGGAATTGTCGAGCCGAGCGCGAGCGTGACGATCGAGATCCGCTTCGTTTTCATTATATTATCGTAGGGCAAGATGAAAGGGCGGGTCGCGGCCAAGGCGCGCAGTTGGAAGAACGCGAAATCGCCTCGTACGGGATATATATGTATACGTATCGCGAGTAGGGAAGGGAGCCCCGAGTGCGACGGCTTGATTTAACGATCGAGGCGCGGCCGGAGTGGTAGCCGGTGCTCGGCCCAAATGAAACAATCTCGCTCGCGCGTTATTCCGGCCCCGGCTCTCGAGCGTTGGCACCCGAAGTGTTAATTATACATCGTGTAATAAGCGGCTCTCTCTCTCTCTCGTAGCCGCTTCTTTTTGTTGGCTCCCTCGCGCGCGGCCCGGCCCATTTGCTCGCCGCCGCCGCCGCGCGCCACCGCGAGAAATCGAACTCGTTACTCTCGCGCGGCGTCGAGCTTTCACTCTCGTTTCGTTTTGACGAGTGCGGGAAAGGGCTCGAGCTCGCTCGCGAGTACGCGATGTAATTAAAATTCAAGCGGATAAGATGATTTATGAGGGATCGCTCCCAAGGCCAGGTTATTCTTCTGCCGCGCAAGTGCGCAGCCTTTCTTTTTTCTTCGTCCGTCGAGTCGTTTTCGTTTGCGCTTTTTCGCGGTGCCGCCGCGCCGCTCACGCATATACTCGAGAGTCAAGGGCCGAGCATTTGCCGGGCATGATTTTAAATGCAAACTAGCCGACGTTCTTGCGAGACTCGTTTCGACTTTTTTCCTCCTCCTCGTCTTCTTACCTCTCGTTTAAAGAGCCGAGCGATTATATGTGCGGCGGACGGGAAAAATCGACTATGATTGAAGAGCTCGAATTTTCCTAATGCACAAATGAGTCTCGGGTGTCGGGCGATCGCAGTTGTAACGGAAAAGCGGCTCGGTTATGCAACGTTCCCGCGAGGATGATGAATCACCTGCTAGACACCGTTGGCAGATTCGGGATGTTTTTCGAAAAACGGCCCTCTGACTCGCGACGTGTCCGTGGTTATTGCAGCGCGTCGCTGGAATTTAAGAGTAAGCCTACAAAATTACTGCGCTGCTAACCTATGGCCGGAGCCAAAAACTTTCAACGCGACTTTCGGAGCCCAGCTGAAACTCTATAGCGACGCAACGTAATTCTCTCCCGCGAACGAATCGAAGGAACTCGCTGATCGACAACTATACACGCCCGAGTGTAGCCGCCGGTTTCGCTCGGGACACGCACCGGGTGCGCCGAACACTCGATACCGCGATACCGCTCGGTACGAGCAGTACAGTACGAGCCGCGTTCATCAAGTTCCCCCGCGTGAATATGAACGAGGGAGTTTTGTCCCTTTAACGGGCGGTTTTAAGGCGCGCCGTAAACAAGACGCTCGGGCTCGTCGCGCGCGGCCTCTGCAGCTCGGATAAATAGATTCTTTTATCACGCGCCGCGGGTATATGCGCGCCGGGCTTTTATCGAGGTGGCGGGCTTTTGTCAGCCGGGGGGTTTATTGACGAATAATTCCGCGTCGCGCATACCAGACATTCACGACGAGCCGCTCCCGTACAACCCTGAATACATCGATTCCCTCCTACGTGTAATAACCTTTTTACCATACGCGCGTACACACACAGGTGTTTCGAGACAAAGGCTCGGGGGGGATTGATGAATTCGGTATAGAACGCCACTGTCATCTTTCAATCGGCCGGGCAAAAACGATCGAGTCCACCGGGATACACTGTGACTCAAATTGAAAATTCACCGAGTGGCCGAAATTGGATGAAGGAGTAAAAGGACGCGCGGTGGATTGTGCGCGAAGAAGACGAGTCATCGCGCCCGCGAAACAATGATCGGCGCTCCCGATCGGCGCAACACCTGTTCCCTCTCGGCCAGCAGCAGCTGTGCGGACCCCCGAGTTTCGATGTAAATATACACTTGCTCGGGCCGCGGGCTGATTGCGCTTTTCGCACAATGCGCGAGGGCCCGGCCGTTCCACACCAGCCACGTGCTTCTCCTTTATATTAAACTGGAGCGGCTTTTATCTTGCAGTTTGCTTTTCACGGCCGCCGGCATGCGCGTGACTAACCCAAGGAAAAGCTCGTTCGCAATAATTTCGACCCGCTGCGTTTGATTGATTCATTAGGCCTCCGATGACGCGCTCGAGCGGACGGAATGATTTAGTTATTCGGGTGCGCGCGGCGGTTCTCTTTTTTCTGTCTCCCTCGTCGGCAGGTGATATGGGATATATACGCTTCGCGAGGACGTGATTGATGCTGCGCGCATGAAAAATATCGCGCGAAAAGAACGCCCTGGTATATTTTGATCCGTCGTTTAACGTTACCGCGAGCTACCAAGTGAATTGTTCCCGGTATACACTTTCTTCCCCGGGAATCTGTTAATTTTAATTGACTCCTCAGCGCCGGTCGAGACGTAATTATCCGGGGCTCGCATACAATTATCGACGATCCGAGCGAAACTCGAATCCTCGATAGGGCTTTTTCCATCCGCTTTTTCCATCGCGCGTTTCGAAATTGGCCGTATCCGTTTCCCTCGCGACTCCAACGAGCCATGGAAAAATAACAAGTTTTCCGATCGGTTCTATCATATTTCTCACGAACACGTAACATAAAAATTAATTATTATTACCGGACAACTGCTGCTAACCGAAACGGGAGGATAAAAACTATCGCCGTGCAGTTCGGCAGGAAAACTCACGAAAAATCATCCGCAGTGAAGAATAATTCGCTCGAGCCAATTTCCCCACGAGTTGGATAATATGATTGAAGGATGTACTTCGATCGGAGCGGGCTCTCAGCCTAATTTGCGCGAGCATCTTGCCACCTCGTCGTCGGGGAGCTTGTGGATCGGCCGATAGCCGGGGAAGAGGACGCTAATAAAAGTGATTGCTTTTAATCGATGTAATAAGGCAGGCGCGCGCGTTATATTCGCGAAGAGGGGGGTGGGGGCAGGGAAGAAGGGAAAAAAGGGTCGCGCGGGCCTCGAGCCAATGTTTTTGACCGCTCAACCGTAGAAAATTTAATTGCCCGGCAGACTTAGCTGGCGCTCGGCGGCGGCGGTGGCGGCGGCACTCATAATCCTCCAATTTCTTCCCGTCGCGTCCTTTCTTTCCTCCTCCGCGAACAGATATAGACCCGCCCCGGTGAAATAGGATCGCGCCCCCGCGGGATAAGTAGGAGGGAAGGAGCGGGATTTCATTAAGGTGCGCTCTTGAATTAGCAATTTAAAAACAGGCTTAGTGTCATCGGGAGGACTACGGGGGGAGCGAGACAGCGACAAAGTTCCGCCGAGAATGAGTACGAAAAGGTACGAGTAGGAGGGGGGGGGGCAAACTGCTCGGGCTGCCTGTCACCGGGCGAACTTTTCACATTCTGCATGAGCGCCGAGACGAATGAAATCCGCATCGATTGGGAGAGAGAGAAAGAGGGAGAGTCCTCCGCCGATGGCTATATAGATGCGCGAGCGGCGGCGTTCGTTTATCTTCCGTTACTCCGACTTGTCGCGAAAATTACTCGGAGGGCCGAGGGAGGGGGAAAGCGAGCCATTGGCTCCTCTGGCACGGAAGAATTCTCTCCTGGGGGGCAACGGGCCAATTCACGCCTTATTAATGTAATTGTATTTTTTCAATTAAACCTTGTCGAGCGAGCTACGGATATTTCAATCGAGCGGATGATTTTGCCTCGAGTCGAGTACGCGCCGAAGGACTCGCGACTACATCGCCGCCGAGTCGTGCATTTCCCTGGGGAATGCGCATCGGCGAGGCTTCCGCGCGTCTTTCGAGGAAAGCAAAAGTCAGCCGAGTCGGAAGTTTGACGTGTCAATCGGTGGGAGAAAGCCAAAGGTGACGCGCGCCGAGTAAATCCTAATTCCGGGTGCTAATGCCGACGAGAAACAAGCTAAGCGGATACAGCCGGGGCCGGGCCACGTGGAATTCGACTCGTCCGCGGCTGGTATTGATGAAAACGTCAGTAGTCGGCTGTGCGTTGTCAACGGAACAATGGGCCGACGGAGTCTGCACTTTCACTTCTTTCACGGGTTTTTTGATCGAAAAATCACAAGGGGCCCGTTGACAAGTGGCGTCAGAGTGCAATTTTCGCGCGCTCGCCTGTCTGCGCCTCTCTCTCGGTCTCTTGGGGGGTAAGGCAAGAACGGCCGCGCGCGGCGGGGGCGCGAGCTCGTTTCCTCCGCACCGCCACTCGTGGGTGTCCACTGGGTCAGTCAGTCAGTCGCGAGGAAAACTCGGCACCACTGGCCCGCTTTTCCCTTGTAAATCAGCCGGCCCGGCTTTTTGTTTTTTTTTAACGGCTCCGCGCCGACTCTGTCGGCCACTTAGAGCCCCATAAATAATGCGCGCGCGCGCAAACCCAGTGCCATGCCATAGGCTTCGGCGTGCTATAGGTATACCCAGGGCACGGGTTTGCGCGGCCTTTGTGAATCCTATATAGAGGCGCGCGCGCGTCTTGTTCCGGTTTATTACTCCTAAGCACGCGCCCCTGCAGCGCGCGGCTGCTGCAACGGCTGGGATGAAGAAAAAAAGAACGGAAAATCCAGTCGGGATTGTACGATATTAGGGAGAGTTATAACCGGCGTATACTGCCGCTTCACGTGCGTTTCCACGATTTGACTCTTCATCGAGCTCTCTCTTTGGCTTTTGCAGCTGTTTTTTTTTTTTCATCTTCGTCCCGTCGGTGCTTCTCGTTATGCCATTGCGAATCGTTAGTGAGTGCATGAAACGTCTTGATAGCCGCATATGCTAACCAATTCTCCGATAATGAATGTTACGTTGCGATCGTTCAACAGCTAACGTTACGGTATGTCTGGCAAGATGTTGACCGATTTTAGTCCTGATTCTATATTCATCTATATTCTATTCTAATATGTTACACGTATCCGGGATATATATTCTTTGAATGTGGCAAAATGACGATATGTTGGGTGAATCAAGACTTTAGGAATAATATATGTATCATCAATATTTGAGTGAGCATGATGAATCACCTTCAAACGGGAAGACATGGTTTCCCGGTGAGTCGACCGTTATTATCTACACGAATTTCAGTAGATACCACGCGAAGCCGTACTCAAAATTTATCGCGACTTAAAATCCTGTCTCAGCCATCAACGATCTCGGGACGAACGAAAACTTGAAAGCAAAGGCAACGGAAAGTTTCCTCCCAACAGATGGCGTTAGCGGTATTTTTCGAGCCGATTTTCTCGAGTTCGTCCACCTTCCTGTGAATAATAATAATCAACCGCTCGTGCACCGGGACGGGGAAGCCTGCCGCCATAAATCACTCGGATCGGAAAAGTATTATCATTCGAGGGCACGCGGAAAATCTCGTATCCTATACACAATATAATCGGGTTCCGAATAAATCTCGAGGTATCTGCAGTGATCTAATCACGAATCGCAATAAAAACAAATCTCCGTGGCAGCAACAATATGTGGTGTCCGTCTGACAATTAGTTCTCACAGTCTCGATCGCGGGACGGCGAAAAACGCGACTCAACTCCCGGTGGCATTTTGAAGCTAACGCGCGGCGTATGGCCGATAGATCGGTCGGTAGCTGGCGCGCGTGACTCAATCGCGCATACATAGCTCATGTGTGTGTGTGGTGCTGGGCTGTCGTGCGGGTCCTGCACGCCCGCGGCCCTCGCCCGCTATAAAGTAAATCAGAGCGGCCGTAAATCGCGAGGCGCCCGAGAGTCACGACTATTTCTTTTGACGGTCCCGTTATACACACATACCGGCAAATGAGCCTCCCCTTCTTCCAGTGGTCCATATACAGCTCGAGCTTATCGCTGCTCGCAGCCTCGGTTTTCCGCGAGACTCTGCCGCAGTCATTGCGCCTAATGCGGCCTCTTTCCTCTCCCGGGCTCGCGCGCACGCCGCGCGCCGGATAAGCGAGCTAGCGCGAGACACCCCGGATCACCGCGCAGACGTCAGCCCCGGCGAGGTTTATTATAATCCTGCATGCGCATACAGGTCAGGCCTGTACGTATCGGGACTTTTGTTCCTGGCGCTACACGTGTAATGTATTCGCCGGTTAGTACGAAACGAGTTTGCCAATATATACACACGTTGATTTATCGAATACACGAGAGTATATGACTCGTGGCGCGCATGACGAGCCAAAGTAGCTTCCGACGTGTACACATATTCGCTGCGCTTCGAGTACTTGTATATTTCTAGTTTGGCTCGAGAGTACGCACGCGAGTCGCGCGCAGCGGGAAATAAAGTAAATACAAAGCCGATATATATTGAAGGTTCGAGGCGGAGCCTCATATACATGTTTTTGGCAGGTTGTTTTCCTAGGGAGGGCAGGATGTTCGCGACGGCAAATAACTTGTTTATCGCCGGTCGACTTTGACGAACCGCGGCTGATATACACGCATTTATTTTCTTTCCATCAGCTCGAGAGTTCCTATACGCCGCAGCAATTGGTTTGCTTTTCATTTGCATACAGAACAGCTGTACGCGCGCGTAACTGTTGCGCCCCGTGTGTATATATACTCGTTGCAACGACTCGCGGCTGGCGCAGTTTCGGATGATACGTCTTCCGTACGGCAGAAGCGCTGTACAAAGCGGCTATACGAGAGCCGAGACGAGCAATTAGCCCGAGAACCGAGAGGAGCTCCCCGTCGCGGGTGGCGAGTTGGCTCTTTTCACCGGGCGAGTCTCGCGCGTCAGCAGATCCATCGGTCGTGCAGTCTGTGCAGCGCGGCAAACAAAAAGCGCGCGAAATTCCGGCGGCCGTAAATCACCGAGTCGTTGGGTACGTCTCGGCCGGGCTCGAGGCGCGTGTCACCCGTTGACCCACTGCAGGCGCGCGTACATTCGGCGGCTGTCTTATTTATTGCCCGCCGCACTCGGGACTGGGTCAGTGGGCGCCCACCGAGAGACGATCGACTTGGGGGGTGCAGCGCCGACGCGTTTTTGCCCCGCCCGCCTACTGCACAAGTGTGTGCCGGGCCGCGAGGATGTATATATACACGCGCAGTGTGTCGCCGGGGCGAATATCCGAGACCCAGTTCGCCAAATGGGTTTTGCCCGGCCGGAGTTTGATTGCACGCCCCCGTTTTTCCTCAGAGCCCGGCAAGTCCCCGGCCCTGCTCGGGGCAGCTTCTCGCACCTCCCGCAGTATTGTTCTTGCGCACTCCTCCAAGCTTCTCGACCTCCCGGACGATATATTGCGCGTCGTATCGAGCGAGAAGAGCAGCAGCTAATTAATGGCGAGCAGCAGACCTGCGCGAGAAGGGAATTCAGGTGTTTTTTATGCGTCGCGATTGGCCGGTGGCGATTGTTCGCGAAGCGCCACTGATAAAATCATCGCAGAGCGATATATATATATTTCTTCACACGGCCGGTAGAAATTTTTGGATCGGCACTATTGGAATTCACTCGAGCCACGGCGGGCAGCCGTCCATATAGATGAGAAATTCTGCGAACGACATCGAAAAATGTGCTGCCTCGCTCGTGCAGTGCCCTGCGCCCACTATCCGGGCAAATTTCTTCTCGTTCCACGTGTATATATGTGTACGTGAGCGACCGATTGATTTTCCAACCGATGGATACGACGTGCGTGCAGTGCCGCGTTGACGATTTTTTTGTTCCGCACGGACACGCCGACGATTTTCCGCCGCTTTTAGAAGTCTTATCGAATCGAATTTGAGTCGAGAGAAATCGTCTCGCACAAATTCGTCCGTACCTCGAGAGAACTTTGAGTTATACCTCTTGGAAAATGAAGGTTCCTCTCCGTTCTTCACTGATGTAGCTCGTTCAATTTTATCGGCAGTACCTTAACTCTCCAGTTCTGCACTGTATTTATACGCGTATATAGCTTGATCAGCTGATCCGACGTGACCTCAAAATGATTTATCGTTCATGTAAAATATGTTATTAAGTCGGATCTAATCGACTTCAATCTGTGTCATCCCATATTGTATCTCGTTCGATGCTCATGTGCATCTGTTGAGAATCAATATACATATTTACATCGCGCAGAACCTACAGGGTCAACTGTACAAAGTCGGGTTAATTGGTTCGGCTACTACCATCAGGCGACGCTTCCTAATCGTTAACTTCGAGTTTTCTCAGTGTGTCATGGGAGACGGCAAAGACTTTCGGTTCATCCTATATACACACAAGATCCGAAGAAAACCTTAGCGATTCAAATTATTCAAGATTGCTACTGCGTCGCTCGAGGCAGGCGGCAAAGGCCGAGTTGAAAGGGCAGGATAAACGATGCGCGCGAGATCTCGACGAAATCCGTACGCTCGACTAACGATCCAACGAGGCTTGGCGCGCAACCTGTGCGCCAATTGTCGCGCGGAGCCGAAATAAATCACTCGATTGTTTTGTTGCTTTGGGCGGCGCAACAAATAGCTTCCGCGCTCGAGATGATCTCGCCAAAGAAATTCCATCAGTCATGTTGGCGCGTCCTCGAGACCCGGAGACCTGCTCCGCCCCCCGGACGCGCCCCGCACTCGGCCAGTCGGTCAAGGCGCTCACGCTCGCGTACGGCTCCGACCCACAAGCTTTTCCAGCGATTCGCCGGTGGCTTCGGGCTTTTCGCCGGAACGCCGGGGGAGGTCGGCAATCGTCGCCGGGCATTTTCCCCCCGTAGGCCCTCCCGGGCGAATTCATCGAGGGCAGAGGGGAATTTCGGAGCCGGCGACAAATTAGGCCACCCCGATGCAGCCTTGGCCCCGGGACAACGGCGCTTCGACGCTGAGCTTTTCAGATGCACGATTCTCGAGAGGCCCCGCGAGTAGTTTCGTGTCTGGTAATTCGCGCAAAATTAACATATCTCGCGCTTGTCGGTCGAAATATCGCGCGAGCCTTTTTCTTTTCCTCGCTCTTCGGATTCGTGGCCGACGTGGAATCGTTTTTTAATTAACGTTATGGAGATTATTATTCGCGCGGAGCACCACCACTTGGGAGAGCTCTGAAAACAACGAACTACGAGTCAAATATATAAATTTAATATTTCGTTCGGGGTAATTTAGAATTTCGATCTTTGTTTGAATATCTCGCGCGAGGGTACTTGAAGTTTTAATTACATTATACCGCATATACATATCCAGACTAGCACTTCATTCGTATTTCGAATCTGCATAGGAGCTCGGGATTATTCCACAACGTTATAACGAATATGCAACTCGTGTGTGTGTGTGTGTGTGTGTGTGTGTGTGTGTGTGTGTGTGTGTGTATACGCTCTTGATCATCATGAAAAATGGTAGGAATATATACATACGTAATGATGGGATGCTACTAATTAATTAACATTGTGACTGACAGTATAATTATCTCAAATGGATTTGATATTCATGATTTAATCAGCAACTGCTGGCAAATCAATCTGTCATTTGGTCCCGTTTATGAACTATGCTCGTGGAATAACATCATCACTCCGGCGATTCAATTAACACGAATCATTATTGATTTCCCATATTTTATTCCCATATAATGTTGTTTTAACCCCACTTAAATTATTACGAATGCATAACGATGAACGTTCAACTCACCTTGACCTTTGACTCAAACCATTGACTGAAATAACTCAATAGGATAAGGTCGCATCGTAAAGTCACGTAATTGGCAAATTTCCTTTCATCCTCATGAAGATATCAATAAATCAGCTCGACGATACGAATCCTTCGGAAAATCCTTTGTAGTATTTCGCGATCACAATTAACTTCTTACGGATTACAAATTATTCAAGCTACTCTTTCTTACTATCGATGCAAAGTTGTATCACGAAGAACGAAAAGAACAAATCCTCGAAATAATTTAAACCCCGAATTATTAAGAACCCATCGATGCGATATTGTGGAGGGTGTAAACGCTTTCCAATTTTGGACAATCATCATAAATAGATAAGAAGCGCAGCGGTGGGCCATAGCAACAAAAGCGAGAGACTCGCTCACTTGTGTACTCGCACGAAACTACCCACGGTACTCAATTTTTAGCACTCCGCGGTTATAGTACTCGATTTTTACTGCTCGTCATTTAGTTTTTATCCCATCGCGGCATGAACTCGTTGGGTTTCGGCGGAGCGTCCTAAACCGCGGCGTAGTTCTCTCTCTCTCGGTTAATATTGGCGGGAACAACGGACGTGTTATTCGCTCATAAATCCGCTGCGCTACTCCATAAAAAAACTAGCTCTGGGAGTGGCGCGCTGACCCCCCGTACGAAATACCAACGGCACGTAGGAAAAAAATCAGTGAGGAATCTGGCGCGCTCGCAAAGACCGACTCGAGGTGGTACGCAAGGGAGTGTCAAACGAACGATTTTGATGGATCCGCGCGGCGTTGGTGGACGAGGGCGATTAGCTCGTCCGGCCAAGTTGGCTGTTGGCGGAGCTCGACGTTGAACTATGCATATAGCTCACGCGTCCTCGTATCAGCGGCTGCAATTTGGACAAAGCCCGCTTTGGGAGAGGGAGTAACGCGCTCGCATTATGCCTTCTTATACTTCGAGACTGAATTTCACGTGCATTCATCAGGCGCTTCTCTCTCTCTCTCTCTCTCTCTCTCTCTCTCTTACTCGCCCCCATCCTAATTTCGCAATTTCGAAACTTGCTAAGCGGCTTTGCGGCTGCTGCACTGGCCCCCGCGGCTGTCTGCTGCGACGCGTAGGTATATATTGAACCCGCGTATATGCACAGCCGCGTATACGGCCACAGAAGAAATTTTGAATTATTACATAGTGGTCCAGGGGCAAGAGCGACGTGTTATACGAGCGCATATGCGTCCCAGTGTGTGATGCGCTTAATTAATCTACTCCCGGCAGCAGCGCCTCTCTCGCCCGACTAAGTAAACGCGCCATCACACACGCGCGCACGTGGCGTGGACGAGATTTGATTTGTGCTCGAGCAGATGCGCGATGGCTTCATCCGTCCGCTCGCCAGAGTTTGCTTTATCACGCTTTTATATACGTGCCGCGTTCGCCGAGTCGATTACCCACTCAAAACTATATATCGTTCGCTAAATTCCTGGCAGTCAAATCTCACTGTTTTACAGTGAATATTCACAGTAATCTTCAGTCAAATGTCACTCACAGTATAACAGTCAATATCCACTGTAAGTTACAGTAAGATTGACTATAGCTATCGTAAAAATTGACTGTAAAATTTGAGTGAAATTTCAATTAACCTACAGTGACCACCCACTGTTGATACAGCGAAAAACGTTTCACTAAAGCTTACAGTGAGATTTCCGCTGCAAGGAATTTATGAAGCAGATCGAACACTCGCGAGAATTCCTGATACCCGTGAGCCTGTAGAAGACGCGCTTCTAACTTGATTGAATCCATTGGATTCTCCTCGATTTTAGATTGGAGATCTCGCATAGAATATACATATCCAACAGATTAAACTGCCCTGATCTTGGTAGATCTCACGCTCGACATCATACATGTATCGGGAAGAAATTCGATTGGCACTGGGATACCGCGGGGAATCTCGTCTGCCATCGGATTCCTATTTGTACTGTATCGAAAGGACATTTTCCGTGATCGAGTGCGCGCGGGAGACTCGAAGCTACACAGTAACTCTATATGCTCTTGCTGTATATACACACACGAAAAACGAGCCGCCGCGTTCGGAAAACTGTGCTCTCCGGACTAAAAATGGATCCCAAATCGGGTTTCACGCAAAGTTTCAATGTACAGGCTCAAAATCTGATAGCCGATCCTCTTTATACTCGTATCTATACAGACGTTTTAATATACATCCCAAAATCCGTGAGGCAGCTTGCGAGGGTTGGATTGTTTCAAAATTCAATTCGAACGGTGTAAAAGTGTGTATTATGGTTCGACGCGGGGTACGCGCGGCGGTCTCGCACAACATTTATCCCGCATCTTGGGCAAATTACGTGTAGCGCGGGCCGAAGTGGCTGCGCAAATCTGCCTCTCGGCGGTGCGGGGCCGGCGCTCTTATCGCATCAGCGGCCCAACTATTTCGCATTACCCCCTCTTGACCCACTTGCGCCGCGCGCGCGCACTCTAAAATTCGCAATTACCCGGCGCTGCATCCCCCCGGCCGTCTTACCACCAGACCCTCGAGCTGTGCAACCCCTTTTCCCACTGACTGTCGATGCTGCTACTGCTGCTGCTGCATCCATCATCGGGCGGAACGGGTATTATGTACGTAATGAGGCGCAGTTGAGCGGGAGAAAGACAGAAGGAAAGAAAGAGGGGTAAAAAAAGAGAGGCACGCGTGGAGCGGTCTAATGGAATTCTTATGTTTGTTCGGTCAGCCTCGTTTCGCCGGCGAATCGAGCACTCCGTCATGCCTCCGTATGTGTGTGTGTACGTCGAGTCCCCTATATGTACGCCACGCGAGCGCGTCTCTTTCGCGTATACGAGGCTCTCGGGTGCCATTTTCCATGGGAGATGTACCCGAGCGGGGAGCCGAGTGCGCGCATTCTTGCGTCGCATGGCTAAAGTGTATGTAAGAGACTTGTTGCGCCAATCCGGAGGCTCCGCGGGCGCATCGATGCACCGGGGTGTAGCCAGCTACGTCCCCCCCGTATATATATACCTCCCTCGACTTTCATACAGATTGATTACGAGCCCATCTCGTCTCGGTGCGGATATGGCCTTTTCCACGGTTTCATGCCTGTCTCTCGACTTGCTCCGTTTAGTGCACGATACGCTCGAGCGTCGAGACGAGTTGTGCTCCGTCACTGTATCGTTTACGTTACAATGCGCGATTCGTATACGGAATCTTTCGAGCGATTCACTTTTATTTTCCGTTCACGACGTTCGTCCAACAGGATTATTCAATCGCTTGGCTACCTCGTATCTTCAGTATTGGAATTATTTTAATAGTTGCATCTAGTTGGAAGGATTCTTCGACTCTTCAAGGTTCTGTCTGAGATTGATTTTTTCAACAAAATCACTTAACCATATGTTGATCTGGTTATAGAAGTTCGGAAGATAACGCGAAATTCATTAGCTTTCGAATATTGAATCGAAAAAAAACTTAATTGCAGGTCGATGAATAGCGTTTCGATGACAAACAAAATCCAGTAAAGTCAACCTTGACAAGCTTCAAATTCTTTTGTATTTTGAATCCTAAAACCCAAACAGTCACAATATGAAAAAGCTTCTGAATCATCGAATGAATGTAGGTGTGGTTTATCCGTATTCGTCACAATCAATCTGCATTACAATAATGAGAATTGAATGAAAATTATGAATTAATTCATAAATTAATTCTTCTATTTTCCAATCTGATTCGTGAATATTGATCGATTCTATCAGATCTATGCTAAACTTAGAGTGTCACTCGTGCGTTCGATCTTGGTAAAACCAGTGGTTGAAAAAAACAATTGGGATGTATACTGGGATGGCTGGGGCAAATATTGGGAATTAAACCTAACTACATTTTTTACATTCCTTAAATCCTTGTCTTCGTTTAGTCGGATGATCTTACTTATATTACTATATAAGATGGATGGCATATTTCAGTATACTTATTTCGATGCCACTAATTTTAGGTATAAATAATCCACTGTTCTCAAGACTATTTCTACTAGTACATCGGTAATATTTTACGCTCGTGCTATTTTCTGATGGAATCCAATGTTTCTGTTACGATCCAGTATGGGATAACCGTTACCAATACATTAGCACAAATCTTCCTCTTGAATTTTCCATCGATATCCTTAAATATACTTTAATTATCAGAAATTCAACTCGATCGTTCAATAACTCAATCAAACTCTCCGCAATTATTCGAATTCTCTTTCGACTTCACATTTCAAATACATCAGATTCGAGTCGGCTAAAAAAACCATCGACATATTCGTCGACCCGAGTTATTTTCAACTCTTCTCGTCCCGTATATCGGAACGAAAGACGCCGCGCTGGAAAAGTACAACGAGGATACGTGTGCGTGAGTTGGGAAAAAATATTGACCGAACGCGTCGTTCGTGTAGCCGTCGACACGTCTTGCGTTCGCTCCCCCGAAATCCTTCGACTAGACCCGCCCCCCGCGAACGTGCTCGTGTATATTCGCCGGAGCGCTTTACGGGACTTATTTTTATTACCGCGCGGTGGCATTTACAAGCGAGAGAGAGGAGACGTCATCCGGGCAACTGCAGCCCTCGCGGCTGCTGCTGTGTGTCGCGGCCAGGCACGTGCGCGCTTCGACAGCCGCGTGATATACATTCCTTCCCTCCCCTCGGGGTGCTATACACACACGTACGTAGACACGAGTATACGAGTATATATATATGCTGTTTCGCGAGCGTCTTCCCTATGCACAGCTCGAATTTATAGGGTTGCATGGCGCGGCCATCCCACGGGGTAACGAGGTGCCAAGATATGCGCCCGGGCTGGTCTCCCCGGATATTTGTGTTCCGCAGTTGGCAGGGCCAGACCCGGTTAATTATGGCCGTGTATAAGTCGAGTTTGGAGCTGCTCCCCGACGCGAGTTATTCCGCGAGATTCGCGGCTATATGCCGCGGAGTTTGCGTCGCGCGTTATTCCCTCGAGTGGTGTGTGCCGCAGTAGGTCGCCTCCGCTGTGCTTCGCAGCTGCAGGGGAGAGGCTTGATACGCAGGCCGCGCAGCGAGGAAACCGGCGGGAAAAACTGCACGCTGCTGGCACCGGATGGCTCTCGGGCGAATATTGCGAATTGTAACCGATTTATTATCCAGCCGTTCGTTGGATTATCCTCGTTTAGCGGGACGAGCTTACTTATATGTTACTGTGAACGATGGTACAACGTGTTTTACCCCGTTTTCACTTGATTTTACTAATTGTAAGTATTAATAATCAAACGTTCTCATGACTACATCTGCTTTTGCGTTACGACTTATTTATCCTCGTAATGTTTCCCGATGGAATTCAATACCTCTCCTCTGCAACCAACCGTTACCATTCCCACAAATTTTCAACTATTCATTAATGTATAACCTTTGAATATTGGAAATCCAACGAATAAACTCTATCACTTGATTAAACTCTCTCGATTTGACTACAGGTAAAATCAAAGCGTTACGATGGCAATCAATAATATGTCAATTATTTCGCATTACAGTTTAAAATTTTCCCAATAATCGACTGACATTCGAAAATTATTCATAGCCGCAGTAACATATAACTCGGGCTAAACACAATTACAAACTAATTCCATTAGAGTGTTAGAACGGTCGATTGACGTAACCTTCAAATATTTCGAATATTCTCAAATAATTCCAGGTTAAACTTTCAAAAGCAATTCTATATACAAACGAAATTATTACATATTATTAACATTGAATCTGTAAGAATGAAACTGATACATATTATACAATGAAATTATTATACGTATCAGTGGCTCATCATAACCACCTCATCATAAAAGCTTGTTGAAAAAAAAAATAAATCATAAAAGCTCCAAAACCTGACATTTCCACTTTGCACTAAGAAGTACGGAGTGGATTTTTCGATTCGTGGAACCTGTAAAGTTTACGCATAGTTAGTACGAATTTCTATGCATCATTCCACGAAATTAGTATTACGACCAGATTACTCTTTCAGTGTGGTCGGAGTGGGGAGGATGAATTTTCCGAATCCACACGGCAAACGGTTCTTGCGCCAGAGGAAATTTTTTTTTTGCAACAAATACACATTCCTCGACAATTGATTATTTATTTTCATCCATAGGGCGGAATTGCGGCAAGCTGCAGCGCGCATGCGCAATATAATGAATACATGAATAATGATTTTTGAAACGGGTCTTTGACAGTATCGATTGGAATTACTTTCGGCAATATTAGAAGGCGGCTTCTATTGTGTGGAAATGCGAACGGGTATATATACACTGTAATGAACTTACATCGAGGAAATATTGAATATCGTAAATCATGCGCGGAGCCCGAGCTGCAGCTGCGCGCGAGCGCTCGGAATCACACAACCCCGGACCACATGACCTCATTGTCTCTCCGCGAAAATAAATATATATACGCGCATTAGTTTGATGTATAGTTTTAACACGAGTCAAAGTATTATATCGGCGATTGAAAAAGTCCCCGGCATTGTCTCCCGAATATTATGCTAAATCAAAGAGCCTCATTTACTATTCATGTGCCCGCGAGCCAGCCGTATTGACAATTTATCGATTAATCACTCGCGGCTGAAAGTGCGTCTCGCGCGCGGAGTCTTGGTGCATTCGCGAGAGAATAAAAAACCGCGAGCACACGAGCGAAAATCGTACGTAAGAAAAGGAAAAAAGAAAAGCAACGAGAGAGTGGAGTCGCGGGGGCGCAACCTTGCGAGCGAAAAACGCGATGGCGTGCAGCTGATGAACGGACGGAGGGTCGTCGCCGAGGGGATCGATTACGCCGCGGCGGGGGCGTCCGTTACGCATCACGCCCGATTCGCGCCCCCCGGCTCGTAGACGACCGGCCAGCCGTCTGATTCATGCGCGATGCACCCGAGCGTAGTGGCTCGCTGGTTAATTCGATGCTCCCTTCGACCTCGATGCCCCGTGTTTCCGATGATTTTTCAAGTAAGAGACGCGTCGACGGCTGAGAGCCCAACGATATTGTTACTTTGTTGTTGCGAGCCGAGAGCCCCGAGCGTCGTCGAGGCATTTCGATGATTCTCTTTCCATTATCTCTGGATCTGAAATGAAGGAAAGCTTATAACAATTGATGAGAATTGTATGACTGGTGAATGTTTATTCGGAAACAAGTATTGTTTCGTTTATTTGGGTCAATTATTTAGTCACGAAATTGTACTTTCACAGATGAATTAAACTAGATCACGATTTTCTCAATAGAATCATTCACTATGATGTACTGAGGAAAAAAAAGATTACTATTCGAGTGAATGTTCATGGTTCAGTAATGATTTTCAACTATTGAAGATTTGGAGAGTATATTCGCTTAAAAATTATTAGAATATTTGGTATTATGGACAGTAATTTTTTGATATTTCTGAAAAATAAAAAGTTTACTCATAATACATGTGAAATAGTAAAGATTTTGAAAAAAAATCAAAAACGCTATACTGAATAACTGTGTAGTATTCTTATTCGTGAAATCATTATTCACGCAGAACCATTATATACCAGCGGGGTTGGACGAATCAATTCGTTCCTCGCATCCGTGCTCAAAAACAACCTTGAAAAGTCGGAGCAAGATCCGTGACCCGTAGGTGTGCCGCGTCTCTGCCAGCGAAAAAAGGCGACTTTCGTGCCTCCGGGGCACGATCTTCGTTCGTTACTCCTACGAAAGTTGCGACTATCGAACAGACGTGGCTGAAGATTATTTTCGCCCTCTCATTTTTCCCTTGCAATCCAGGCGCAGCGCATATAGTTCCACCGAGTAATGAAAAACTTTCCCGCGGACCTTTTCTCTTTCCCGTGAATTTCCGCTTCCCTTTCGCGCCCTCGGACATGCGCTCGCGCGCATAAATCCTTCGAAATGCAAGCTCGCGTCAATTACGCGCGAGGATACGCTCCGTTGGGCTCGAACGCGTGATCGGGCGGGTAGAAGCGCATTCGAAATATTATAATTTTTTTTTCCCCTGGCACTCTCGGCAACACGAAAAGCACGATATCCCGCGGATCAATTTGTCAGCTGATCCCGGGGTGTAGATTAAAATTAACAAGCGCTATCCGGTGTCAATACAGGCACGAGAGCGCGCGCGTATACCCGCGCGTCCGCCAGTATAATAATACAATTTTTTATTGCGGCAATTGACTTTTGTAATTGAGATTAATCGAAGGATAAAAACAAATTTGAATTTCCCGTTGGGTGTACACGGGGCTACAAACGCGACGATCAAAACTGGTTGATCTCTGTCGCAGCTCCGAGTCAAACCGGTTGCGCGTGTGTAATATCGAACATTTTCATAACGGTCGCGCGCGCGCATATATACACGTACTCCTCCCCTGCGCGTCTCTCTCTCTCTTTCTCGCTCTATCTCCTCGCGGATATCATTCGGCGCGATCGTCGATTTTCTCGAGATAACTTTTTGCCCGGAGGAAGAAAAGCTGCTGCAGCGAGCACTTTCGCATAGTTATATACATACCCGTATACATATATATATGAAAATCATATTTTTGCACACGGGCCGGCGCGCAGCGGAAAGAAGGCGCGGAGGAAGCAGATAGCGGAGGCTGTCTCTCTCTAGAAAGAGAAGGAGAGAGAGAGACAGAGACAGAGAGGAAGGAGATACGGCGCGAGGATCATACGGGAGAGAGTACGAGGCGAAGAGAGCGAGAAGAGAACGGCGGAGAATTATAAGGAGCGACGAGTACAGTCGGCCGGGAAAGTGCGCGCACTCCGCCAAGAGAGAGAAAGAGCTCGTTGCCCTTTAGGAGACTCGTCGGCTCGAGCATGCGCGAGCTCGTATACGCGAGCGAGCGCGCCCAGAGATATGCATCAGAAAAGTGAAATTGTGATTTATAAAAAGGACTGCAGTGTGTTATTTCAGCAGCCGAGGAATTTCATTATATTCCGCGCGTACGCTCGTATATATATGTATACGCGCTCGCTTGCGTGTGTGTGTTATAAGAGAAAATTGCGTCGTCCCGAGAATTGCGCCGATGTGATCGTTTCCATCTCCTCCAGCTCTCCAGCTCTCGTCCCATTATTTTTCGTCCCATTATTTTTCGACTGGCTGGCGGCCGCGCGGCTTAAACGAGCTGTTAAGTAAGAGGGCGGCTCTGCAGCTCTTACCCAAATTAGCAAGCTCTCCGACGTTATTACATTCCCCCTTGCTTTTTTTTTATTTTTTCTTTCACCCGCGCGCGCGTGCACACACACACGTTCGCGCGGCCGAGAGACGTTTGGCCGCGTAGACTCGAGACGACGACGACGACGTGTCTCGAGCGTCCGCGATATCGACGGGTATATTTGCATTTTATAACGAACCCCGCGGAGAGATCCTCCGACCAAAAAGAAAAAAAGTCAAATGGATTTTCGCGCGATCTTTTGGGGGGGACATCGATAATCCCCCAAAATCGGTCTCGCGGCGATTTTGGACTTTTGAATACGCCGCACGCGTAGCTCGTCCAGCCAATCAATATTTGGACAAACGCGGCGACAGCAAACCGCGTGACCCGCATACTCGCGCCATACCGAGTCAGGGGGCGGGGGGCAGGGCCTTATTAAAACACTCTCGATCACACGTCGCGGGGGAAGCCGTGACACGTATAAATCGAGCTGTCGGGAAAATCAACACAGGGTTGGGGGGGGGGGGCACGTCTCTCCCAGCTGCCAATCAGTCCACATAAACACAACACGGGGGACTTTGACGAATCCATCGGTCGAGCGGAAAGGGCCCGAAAACGCGTCTGTACGTATGAATAATTCGGCGATCGCGCCGCGGAATGTGCGTCACGTACGCAGCGCTGCAGGCGCGTCGCGGCGGCCCCGAGAGCGGAAGTCCGCTGGTGCTGCAGGCGTACGCCGTGGAATAACGAGTGACTGCTGCTGCTGCTGCTGCTGCTGTCTGGGGCTTCCGTAACGAGCTCCGCGGCGCTGCAGCCCCGACAAGTTGACTTGGAAAAACTCGCTCGCGGGCATAAATATGCATGGGCGATGTTCTCACGCGGCCCCGCGGCCGACGCGACTTCCCCGTGTGTTCCCGTTCGGAGATTCGTTTGAATTCGATTACGTTTCACTCGATATACTCGCGAGAGGCCGCGGCTCCGATCCAGCTCCGGCGAATACGTACCTCTCGCAATGTGCCACCTGCTAAATCTCGCGCTCGAGCTCGTAGTCAGCTTTGACTACGTTATCGTAGAATCGTACATATAGAACGAAGCCATAATGGGTTTTTCGGAAATCCGGCTGTGATAAAATCAAAGTTACGTAATTCTTCGAATGGAATCTTAAAGGGTAGTTTAAGATGTCATTTGCAGTATGACCGTTCAGAAACCATCGCTATAACCATCATTCGCCCATTTAACCGATTCAAAATCACTCAGTTCGCTCAAATCAGGCATTGTAAAGTTTGTGCCTCATAATACAACTCTCTTAACGTGGTCAAGCATATTTCAGGTTTTTCCGAGATATTCCCGATGTGACTAGCCATATGTGGCACAATAGCTTCACTTTTATTGCATCCACGAAAAAGAGCATTTCCGGTAAGATCTATAATAGTTTGAGAAAATCTTACGAAAGATGAGATGTTTTCAAACGAGTTACAGCTGTTACATTTGAATAAATAAGAATGATTATACTTATTCATTTTAATTTAGTTAGCGGCGTGAAATAAGATAAGGACGAGAGGAAGAGGGAATAGAAGTTGAAATTATTGTAGATCAGTGGTTTTGAGTGTTGAATGAACAAGGACGTCATCGAAAACTTTTTTTTTATCCTACCAACATAACCATAGCGCCACTGGTGCCCAGGATGCACCGGGAATACAAGATATCAGAAGACATCTTGTCTCCCGGTCTCGCACATTGCAGCTCCAGTGGCACATTAGCTACGCTCACCTCACATCCAATAGACGTATCTGAATCTATCAAGCCGGGGAAAAAATACTCTCATCGGTATTTGTCAATTCGAAGTCGGCGGGGAAGTAAAAAGGCACATACGCGAATCGTTAGCCGGCTGTGTGACAAGCTATTTGGATTGTAAGTGTTTTTGCGCGCCGGCGAGTCGTTCGGCGAGGGCATATACATCGGCACATAAAAACTCCCCTTGGCGTGTAATGGAATGGCGGAAGATCGCGAGCAGAGAGAGAGAGAGAGAGAGAGAGAGAGAGAGAGAGAGAGAGAGAGAGAAAAGCCGCGGAGTATCGAAACTCAAATTGGACAAGCCACGCGGCGAGCGAGCGATTATCGAGAAGCGCGCGCGGAAAAAGGCCCTCTAACGCTCCCATCCTGAGCCGTGTGTACGTATACACTACCCCCTTCCCCCGTCTGTCCGTCGCAAGTCGTTCAATTAAATCGCGAGCAAAAAGCGGGTAAAAACTGCAGGGCCGCGAGCGAGCTCGAGCGCCAAACAAGGAAACTCCTCCTGACGGCCGGCGCGCGCGCGGAAAAAGCAGCGCCGATATGACGAGCCGCGCGCTCGGCTCATCAATAAGTCATCCGGGGGGCAGTAGGGAAGGAGGGAGGGCCTCTCATGCAAAATGCAAACTCGGCCGCGGCCCGATTAGCGTGTGTACACCGGGGGCCCCGCCGCTCGCGACGATTACGCTACTACTGATTGCGCTGGGCCCGCCGCCGCCGCCGCCGAGCGGTGTAATTGTTTGTTCCAGGGGCCTGGCGGCCGAGCTGCACTGCAGCGCACTGGACGCGAATTAAATCCCGGCGTGTGTTATTTCGCGCGATACGTGGCATTCGGAGCGGGACGCCGAAGGCTGGGGGCCGCGGCACGAGCGAGCTCGCGCTTTGTGCCATTAGTGCGTGGCTAAGTAGTGTCTAGGCGCGAGCACGAATTGGTGTATGCCCCGCGAGGAGAGAGAGTCCGGATTCGCCCGCGCGTGTTATTGGCAGCCCCTCGACGGTGATCGGTTTTATGATCCTTCACGGCTAATCGGTGAATTTCATGCCACTCGGAGGTACAGCCGAGTTTTGTTGTCCTAGTGTTTCAGGCGGTCGTTACATGTTTCTCGAGCGATTTTCCCGATTACTGTGGATATAGAAATCGGTAGGTAAATATAATTGCGAATACGCGGTTCCATAATATGCCCGATTGACTCGTCGTTGAGGTATTTCGATGTTATTTGACGCTGATCGTAGCCTTCATATACGCCAGAATAATAACTGAACAATCTTATTGAAACAGCAACAAGATGATGAATTAGATCCGTGAAAATTCGAACCGAAAAAATGCAACCTCATACAGGTGCGCGAGCGCAAACGATACAATACGTCACTCCTCGAGGCTCTTCGATTCCCAATGAAAACCGGGACACCCGAACGATCGCCATAGGCGTGGCATACATATAGCGGCCCCGAGTCCTCCTCGAGCGACGGCCAATGTTATCCGAAATCGCGCAGCTTCCGCACGTGTCCGAGCGCTGGCATTTCGAACCTGATCTCGGCTCGGCACGGCGGAGCAACGACATCTTTGCCGGCGGCGGCGGCGGCGGCGGTGCATCGTCGCATTAGTAACTGTCCGAAGCGAGATCAACGCGGATAATTCGTGTACCGGGGGGCACATACATCCGCGCGCGCGCGCGCGAGCTAACCCGAATATTATTCCGGCGGCCAGATATCTCTCGTAATCCGCGCATTAATCACGCCGCCGTCGCCGCGCGCGCGCGGCGAGAACCGCAGTTTCTCAGACGCTCGAGCGCGGCGCGGGGGAGGGGGCAAACTATCCCCGGCGCGTGCCGCCCCAAATCTGACCTGCGATCCGCGCTGCGAGCAGTAGTACAGAGTGGGCCAAAGCCGATGCTGGGCGAAGGAGGGGCTGGATTAAGCCGCGCTTATTATTAGCCGAGCTTTGTCGAGTCGCACGTGCTCTCCGGGCCGCGGCCCTCCCGGGATTAGTCCCCCGGGACGGCTATGATGGAGCCGGCAAAAATTAACAAGCCGAGTTAATTTTGATAATGTCCGGGTGGACTGACCTGCTCCGCTGCCTCTGCGGCTGCTGCTGCTGCTTCAATTTTGCGCGAGAGAGAGAGACTTTCTGATGGAGTGGTGGAGCTTCGCACGCTTTGATCCGACACTTTGAACTTTTCTTCTTATACGTCGCTAAGCTTGGTTGGGTATATATACGTATCCCGAAGATTTGAAGTTACGGGTTATTTACAATCAGATTACGCTTCGCGGAACGTGGGGGGGGGGGTTTGATAGTTATAGGTAGATAAACTTTATTCATTGCACATTATGTTCTACAAACATCTATGCATATTTTTTAGGTCTATGCGATGATAAATAAAACACTGCCTTTAGTGTAGTAGGTCACTGTGCTTAATCTCTCTGTTGTGTATGAATAATTGATACTTGAATTATGCAAATGAGGTAGTGCTAGCGATTCGGGAGGTGGTGACATTCCAGAGGTAAGTAGTGCATTTATGTGTAAGAAAAGAACGAATGAATGAATACGTATATTTTATTTGACAAAGGACTCAAGAATCAGAAGCCACAGCAATACAAATGTAGTAATTACATACAGTCTTCACAATGATGCGCAAAAGTACTTTCAAACAAATTCTCGTTTAACTGATTCTATCGGATACCCATCGGGAAAAAACAACAAAATACAAAAAATTATTTTGACCAAGAACACTAATGTGCTATAAGTACATCGAGAGGTGGAAGGTACAATTTTCACGATACAATGACATCACAGATTCCTTTTCAATGAAAAATAAAAAGTGCGTCTCTGGTTTTTCTTCTCTCGCAAAACACGAAGCGACTCGGGCAAACAGACGAACGCGGATCGCGCTTCGCCACGCGGTTGTCGCTTTGTATTTTATTACCTCTCTGTATCCGAACATTTTTCGTCAAATAAAGATTCACGCGCGTACCCGAGGATCGTCTGTGAGCTACGGGCAAATACCTATACACACGCGAAGCAGCGGTTACTCGACGAAACGAAGCGTGACTCGGGCGTGCGATCAAAAACGTATACTCTCGCGATTTGTCGTGGAGTATAATTTTTAATTTCACGTGAAAACAAACTAATTGGTCGAATTGATTAGTGTGACAGTCCCTCCTTCTCTCTGCTCCTCGAGAGTACACAAGAACGGTCGAGTCTCTAAATTGAAGTTTTTACGAATATAATTCGGGAGGACAGGGGAGAAGCGGACTTCTCTGGGCGAATTGAACCTGATGATCAAGATCTCGACGAGCTTTAAGCAGCGGGCTAATTATCAATTTGCTCGCGAAATTAGCCGGGCCCCATCTGGCTCATAAACACTGCGGAGAGTCGTCGGTATAAGGGCCTCGGAGTCTCTCTCTCTCTGGGCAGCGAGAGCCGCAAAACCGAGAAAAAAGTGCGGCGCGCAAGAAAACGAGAGGCGCGAGAGCGGGAACGAGGAAGAAAAAGGACGCGGGGCAATTGGTCGTGGCGTGCGGCTTCAAACTGCCCGAGCGAGCGAACTTGAGAATATAATTCGCAACAAATTGAGCGTTTCGCCGGATTTTTCTCAGTGCCTCCGCGCCGCGGCCCCTTCGGGTTCATCGGACGGCGCCGCGCCGCAGCTAAAACGCCGCGCATGTAACTCGCGCGGATACGATGGGCCCCGATTGATGCCTCGTTCCGGCCCTCAAGTACATACCCACACAGAACGAATTGTTGCCGTTTACGCGCTTCTTTGACTCGTCTCGGTGTCAGTTAAGTTTGACCTCTGATAGCGGCGATCGAGGCTCCTGCAAATTCAGACGGGAATCGTTGAATATTCATCTGAGCCTGCCAGGCGGGCAATTAGATTCGCGACCCTCGCGATTGATGGACAATTCGAGAGCAGGTTTGTTTTTGCACAGCACGCACCCATCGGCTCGCTAATTGACTACCTGATTTTGTTTGTTCTCGTCATTCATATATATAGCCTCAATACGTCATTCATCCTCTCGACATTGTTCAAATTCTCGCTGGCCCATTGTACGATTGATAGGCTCGCCCGAAAGCTACTTATTCGCTCGTAAATTTTGTACCAACCAACGATTCCAAAGGGAGTCGTGTGTGTGTGTGTGTGTGTGTGTGAGAGAGAGTCGGAGTGACGAAGAGGTAATAACTATCCAGGACCGCTAATGTTCCGCTGATTATAGACAGTTAATTACCATCACTGCTCGTCGCTCTACTCAATCATCATCTAATGAATAGTCGCGGTTAATTTATGAGCCGCTGCTTAGTTGGAATCAAGAGGGATGGTAATGTACTCCTAATGCTCGTACAGAATTGACGGTGAGCGGGCTGGTTCGTGCAAGGAACAATGACGAATTCGTGCCGAGGCCCCAACTGGGTCGCGTTGATCGAAAAATAAGCCGACTAATTTATACGCATAAACTCTCTGCGCTGAACCCGATGCAATTACGTTTTTCCGAAGACTCGTTTTTTCCTCGCAATTGCGACTGTATAACGTGGCGTAATACAGCAATACCGCACGATCGTCTACAGTCCGAGTGATATGGGTGGGTGGTATACGGAGAGGGTACACTCGGGCCAATACGTCGGACCGGTTGCAACACCGATACACGTGGGCTCTTATAGGAGCTGCTCAGTAATAACCAGTTTTATCAAAGCTATATGGAGTTTGCCAAGTCTTTTTCCTCAAGCTCAGAATGAAAATGTAGCCCAAAGGACAGCATGGAGTGGAAGATCGTGGCAGTAATGCAGGTGCACACTCGCCAACATCTGTATATAGTTTCGAAGAGGCTGAAGATGCTGCAAGTGCATGATTTGTTTACGTGACCGATCACTCGAAGATTTGGTGAGTTTGATTCTCGGAAGAGATGCATACATGTAACAATATAATGGCACTGGATACAGATATGCGCTTGTCGTTCGAGAAAAGGTATACATACTCACGAATGAGTATTTGAAAGGTTTTGTTTAGGTTATCCACACAAGGAACACAATAAATATACTCACCCAGGAGTATATCTTCATTTCTCAAGTGACAAAAGCGAATATTTGTATCTGAAGTCGCTATTGTTAAATTTGCAGCTCTCTTTCAAGCTTCATACCTGTATCGATCTTTGAGTAATCGATCGTGTAAACAATGGGTACGCTTGCGCAACAGATATCACACTTCCCACAGAGTACACTCTGAATCTAAAATAGTAGAACTACTATTTATCAGAAGGAACGTGTGAATTTTATTAGAAACTAATTTTTAGTTGAATATTCACTATTCTCATCAGTTACGCAATTTTTACTATTTCAATCTCAGAGGATAGATTGACGCGTGCACACGTGCCGGTACAATGTGCCACTGCACTCGCGCGCCACTCTTTCAGGATATATTTTCATACCGACCTCGCGATAAAACTGGTAATTACCGAGCAGCTCTCACGGGAGCCAATGCTGTAAGTGTCGCGACCCTTCCGACATATATTGGCCCGAGTATGCTCATACCGTCCATTTCGATTCCCAATAGCTACAATACGCAGGGCAGAGCAGCTCGACAGCCGGGGTAAATTTGTAAGCTAATTTCGGCGTGGCATACAGGAGCTCGTCGTATATACGCGGGTGAGGAAAAACGCCCGACAGACCGGCGGCTAATTACGATCAAACGACAATCGGAACCCGGGCTTCGATCAGTCGGGCGTCGCGCGCTAAATAAAGTCGGAACAGCCCCGGTCGGCTCGCTGGCATGCGCATGCACACACACACACACAGAGGCTGCGCGTGGACCCATTAAAAGCAGCAATCCCACGCTAGTCGGGCAAATGCATAAACTTTAATGAAATACTCGGAGCGCAACGCGCGCTTGCGCGCGCACACACACACACGTATTAATTCGCGAACAATCGCGGCAACTATATATTCCCAGATGAAATATTAGGAGAGGAGCGGCACGCAGTGTCATCGGGCCGCTTTAATCCCCGCCTCTCGACCCCGAGTGCTTTTCCTCATTAAACAGTTAAGCCCCTGCGCGCGACCCACTGCCTATATCCCTCTGGCTGTCGCTCCCCCTTCGTCGAGCTTTTCCCACAGCTTGCAAAGACCTGAACCCGTTCGGACGCGCGCGAATCGAGCTACGGACAATCTGATCACTCGGGACGATGCGCCTTCCTTATCTTCTGCTCCTCCCCGTTTGACCGAGGGGGACACTCTATTTGTCCCCCTTGCCGTGCGTGAACCGAGAGACGCGGGGGAGGTTCTTCTCGAGCGGGAAAAGCTCTCCGATCGGGACGAAAAGCGAGCAGAGTGTGCTTGCCAGCGTGTCTGGAGGGTTGGTGAATTCACGAGACCAACTCGTAATTGTTTTCTTTTTTATCTTCATAATTTTATCTCACTCGGGACGCGCGCCGTGAGACATGTGAGATCTCATTTGGAGATTTCCCTAAGAATTGTATACGACTTGTATGAGTATGCGTTATGAATAAGGGTATTCAATCATTACTGCGATATCAATCTGAAATATATTCAATGCATTCAAAATGTTTGTCAAGGTCATGTGGCGTTATGTTCTATAACATTATGATGGAGGACCACACATTTCACAATCGTATACTCGTACTCTTTTTGGGAATCTTGATTGTATCTTGAATACAAGAGTACCGAGGTACTTGCGTATTATAGTTAATTATGGAAATTAAGTGTATGTTTTCTTGAGATTAATTAAAAATCGATTTTTTTTTCTATCCTTGTCCTTTTTCCAGCTTATTACAAATAGTGTGAAACCAGTCAGACTCTCCGGATCAGCGATTGATCTGATATTTCAGTTGCGTTATTTTATTCAAATGATGCCGTTTGTGCAATGATTTTATAATGCCAGTCGAACGATTGAGTTTACTTTGCCATACACGAACAATCCAAATCAACACGAGTTGTACCTCGCAAAATTAATTGAGTTCTCGTTGATTGACATTTCCCGGGGTTAATTTGAGAATGTCGTTGAAAAATTTAAAAATGAATTTCGTGCCAATGTGTTTGCAGTTTTTTTTTCCTCGGTTGGCAAGGTTAATTATCTATTATCTTCCCGAGCACACAGGTGCTCTCTCGGTCGACTTGCACATTCATCAATCCTGCACCTGCGCGTTCCTCGGTATAAAAAGCTATCCTAGTATACACACACATAACCAGCTGATGATCGAATATCCTCGGATCTCGGACGTGGTAATGCCCCATTACACGAGTCGCCGAGATTCACGTGATTCCCAAGCAAGAGCATCTCGGCTCCCCCGGTATTCGAATTCGCCGGGGCGCGAATTAAAATGCTGGATCCACGAGTGTTTGAACAGGGAGAACCGCTCGTGCGAACACTCGCTCTGTTAACCCGCCGCGCGCGGCACAAGAGAATAAATAACCAATCGAGGCCCGGACGATTAAATCGTCGAGTCAACGCGTGCCGGCAATTAATAAAGCTGGGGGCCGGGGCTGCGCCGCGCGGGCGAGCACCGGGCCGGAAGTGGCGTATAATTTCGCGCGAGATTAGTCGCGTCGACCGGGTACAATTTTACCGAACCCATTAGACGAGCCAATGGGGCTTCTAAATATCGAACCCAATGAAAAATCAGCTCTCTGTGCCTGTCTCGGCCGCTCGGCGAGGGCACAAACTGCCACACATACACACACACAGGAGAGTCTCAGTGTGTGCTCACCCGTACGTATAAATGCGCGCAGTCGATTGTTTATTCATCGGGCGCAATCTCGATACGAGCGCGACTCCTCCCCCTTTTCTCCGCTGGCGCGCTCGTGCTCTCGGGGCCCTGTTTCTCCTCGGCGGGGCTATATGGCGCGCACGCCTCTCTCGTCGCTGCAGCAACCGCAGTCGCTTAGAAATCGCGCCTCCATAAATTTTTCGGAGGGGGCCCGGCCGAAGCGGGGACAAACGCTCCAGCTCGAGAGCGCTCCGATATATTTTATCGATCATCCGAGCTCGCGCATTCGAACACGTGAATATATACCCTACCCCCGCGCGTGTGTGTGTGTGTATAATATATATAAATATAAATAAATATGTGTATACACACAGAGAGGCGCACGCGCGCGCGGCGACGGGGCCGCTTTACTTTCGCCCGGAGAGGGACTCGATATTACTCGTGAATCATATACGCGAGCGGCCGTGGATTTATGCGCGCGAGGGGCGCGATGGGAAATATATTACGGGCCCCGGGAATTTTAAACTACTCCGTGCGTACGTACGTGTGTGTAAAGACACACACCGACGACTCGTCGCGGAGCGGCTGCGCCCAGACAAATGCCGGGCCGTTTTGCGTGGGACACGGGTTTTTCGGCGCAACAATGTCCCCCCGCTCCACCCCTCTCTGGTCCGCCGGTGCAGCGGGCGCGAGTGCAGAGCGGGCCTTTTTGTAAATTGAATCGCCCGCGCGATGATTCACAAGGGGATTTTTGTCCGGCTGCGCGTTTCCCTTTGACTCGACTCCTCGCCCCGGCAATCGAAATTCATACGAGAGATTGCAGTCTACCGGGGTGGCGTATACACATATATACATACGCATTGGGATCGCGCGAGTTGGTGAATTATCGAGACGGACTCGGAGGACGAGGGGCGGGATAGGACCGCGCGAGTGCACGAATTCCATCATGTAAATCTGTTTGAATTGTAAAGTTATCAAAGTCGCGGGCGGGCGGGGTGCGCGGAGGCGTTAATTTAAACGACTCAACGCGCTACAACTTCTCCCGACTGCAGCCCCCGATCCTTTCGGCATTAATCAGCGCGCCGCCGCCGCCGCCGCCACCGAGGCTCCCGCCCGTAAGTACGGAGTAACACTATCAATTCGGGAATTAGTTTGCTCTCTCTGTCTCTCGGGCGCGCAAATCGGCTTGGGCACGTGCGGTCGCGCGACGCCGGCCCCGTCTCAAATTTATTATCCCCGCTTGGTTTTTGCCCCGCGTCAACCGACGTATGCCACGGGAGGACGGAGGTGGGGGAAAAAGCGAGATCCTCGACTCGCGACCCAAATCAATTCGGTCATTAATTAGCGCGCGCTGCCCGCGGTAAGAGGGGGGGGCGGGAGGGTAGAAAAAAGAGCGACGCCGGCATTCCTCATATACATACATTAGCCTGACGTCGGGAGCGGGTAAAAAGATGCGCGGGGAGCCGCGGGGCCAGGGAATGTGTACCGCGAGTACGCGCGGACAATTTTTTCCCCCCGGTCCCGACGCCCGGGTAATTATACCCGGGTTTTTCGGCCAGCTTTAACGAGCCGCGGCGTATACGGTTGGCCAGTGCACTTGTTTTGCCATTGTACAAATCGAATTGCGCGAGTGTACTTACATTGGTTATGTTAAGTAAACAGACTTTTTACCCCCCGTGTAAAACACGCTAACGATGGATCGAGCATTTATTCAGGGGCCGGATCAACATCGTGTATTTGTACTTGTGTTGATGGAACGGGTCGTCGTTGCGATTCGCTCAACGGCGATTCACACTGTATCGACGGGACTTGCCAAGGAAACACTGCGCGTTTCCAAATCTGCCCCGAAGAAGAGCACGACTCGGTTTCTCGGACGAGAACAAGTTTTTCTTTGTCTGATAAACTGAGATATTCTCTTGTTCTCGGCACGTGCATATCTTCGCAAGGGCCGACTCTAATTGTTCATTTTTCTCAATATCAAACTGATTCGTGGTAAGTTTAATCGAAAAGTTACAATCATAATCGCGTATGTTCTGCCAGAAGCTACATATCCTCGTGAATTCATATCAAATTTGACACACACACGAATTTGAATTTGACTCTTCGAGAAACATCCAAGTTTCGAGCTACTATATACTTGCAGTAGTCGGTTGACAGAGTATCGAGCAAGCAACAATCGAATCGTGGGTCTATTCTCGCTCCATGCCACTTTCGCTGAGCGAGACGATGGACAGGAAACGTTGGCCTATAAAAATTTCAATTTTCGCGGTCGAATCTGCATAGCTCGGCTGGCCAATCAAATCGCGTGCGTATATACCGACTCGAGTCGGTAGGCCGCAACTGTTAATATTCGAATGGGCCGAGACACAGTTGTGAAAACGAGGATGAAATTGAATCGACGAAGAAAAAAATGAGCCATCGCTTCAAAGACGACTCGGGAGGCGTTAAACCGAGCGAATCACCCTTTCGACGCTTCCCAAAACGGCCTTAGCCGCAATTTTTCGTGGCCCTGCTTCGAGGCCGGGGCAGAGAAAAAGTCGCGCGCGCAACATATTATCGCCGAATGAAATGCCACCGCCAGGGGTAATAGTTACTGAGAAATTCAATCTCGCCGCGCGTTATTCAGGGTTCACCGCAAACGCGATTTTTTAGAGAACGCGCGCGCATATATATATATATATATGTATACGCAGCCGAATTGGTTACGGCTCGCGCGCACACGCTGCAGAGGGAGAATTGCGTTGCGGCGCACTGTGTATGTATACACACAAGGGGAGGACGATCGACGACAGTGGCATACGTATACGGCTTGTTGCACGACGTCTTTGTGCTTTGGGCACGAGCAAAAAGAGACACGAATGAAGTAGGAGCAGTAAAAGAAGAACCCTGACGCGCATGTATATGAGCACTGTCGTACGAGGCATATGGCGACTCCTCAAAATATAAGACGATTCATAAAATGAATTATAAATAAATTTCTTGCAGATATTTCACACTTTTATTGTGTAGACTATGTAAAAATACGTCTTGAAAAACTCGATCAACATTTTCACCAGTTTTTCACAATCCATATGTTTCTTTTCATAATCCTGCGAACTTCCTTGATTTTAACATATGAATTTCAATAACAAAGTGTTTCGAATATAATCAAGCTCAAATTTCACCCAAGACACCTTATGCACGTGATATGAGAGCTAATGGTACAAAAGGTATGTTGCCAAGAAAAATTGTAGAAATCGAATCGGTTGATATATTTAAAAACGACCATAGCATATTTTAGCTCTACGCATGTAGCTGCGGCTGTACATCCGCGTATAAATACGCACACGTGAGCAGACGATTTTTTCCCGTTCGCCCGAATCAGGAGATATGTTAATATCCGAGCCGCGCAATAGATGACAAGTATGTGATACCTACCCTCTGGACGACCGATGTCCGGCACTCAAATTGATCGGCCGCGATGGCTCGGGTGATTTATGACCGGCGCGCATTTTAGCTGCGTTTAGTCGAACGGCAAGCTTAATTAGAGTGACAAACGGTTTCACCGAGAAACTCGTGTACTCGGCCCGGAGGAATATGTAGGTGCAGCGCAAACTCTGAAGGGACTTCAGATCCACTTGATAAGTTTGTGGCATAGACTCTCTGGATGTAATATTGTTCATTAGTATAATGATTCAATTATTCTGCAGTTGAGTAGACAAAAAACTAATGATTAATTATTTTATATAAGGATTTAGAGTAGCTGACAAATTTATATGTGTAATAAATGCATTGAAAACGACTATAAACACGATCACTTTTTGACATTTTGACCCTGAGTGTGAGGGTATCGTCAGACGTTGTGCACAAAGTCTATAGTGGGTAAAATTCAATGCCAATTGTCATTCGCTTTCTCTTTCCAGCAACAAATCTGATATACACAGAAATTAATAAAGTCTAACTAGGTGATTGTTCCACCTTATTCACTCTATAAATTTATTGGGATCTGACCACGTACTAGTAGCACCACCTACTGGTTTAATGTCAATTACATTCTAAACTATATCTATATATACGAAAAAAGCCTCTCCGAGCCCCCTCTCATGGCCTCCAAAATCGACCACCAGGAGTAATTTACTTGGGAATTTTGGCGCCACTAGTACGTGGTCAGATCCCAATAGTTGATAATTTTCTATTCAATAGTGAATTTTTGCTATTTGTTAGTAAAAATTTCATAATTAATGAGCAGAGAACTCGATGAATAGTACATTTAATTTTTTGATACCGATAGTAAATGATTTGATATACGACATAGCAATGTTGACTAACTTTTTAGTAAAATTTCACTTTCCATAGAAAAAACAATTTGCCATCCAAACATTTTTCTTATATTTTTATAATCCAAAGCACAAACTAAGAAAAGCTTTCGGAATGATGGTATATATGATATGAGTACACTTATATACCGTGACAAATGCGTATAGCCAGTACAGGAGAAAATAAGTTTGGTAGTGAGAAAATTTAGCAGAGAAAAGAAGTTTGGTAAGTCTCGTCCGGATTTACAAAAGAGGCATGTAAAATAAAATGTTGTAGTGTAAAAATATAGCGCGCGCGAATCACAACCGAGTACACCCAAAGTTTTCATTCGCGGTCGCAAAGTTTTGCGTGTACACCCGCGAAACGGGTACATCGCATATATTTTTTGGCCGATACATACACACACACACGCGGATCCCAACGCGCAGTCGCCGTCATACCCGGTGAATAAAAATCCAATAGAGCTTCTGTTTGCGTTTTCTTCATTGTTGTAGCAACGAGGCGACTCGTCCGCCTCGGTGGGCTTGGTCGAAATCCCGAAAAGCGTACGAGGGAAAATTCGAATGAGATTCCTCGCGGCAAAAGGCAATTGTAAAAAAATATTTTCCCGTCGCAACAACGAGCGCGTTAATCGAAAAAAACTGCTACCCCAACGAGCGAGGGAGAAAGAGGCGAGCCGCACAAAAGCTGGGCGAATTGAAAAAAACAAAATAGTCGGCCGGGCGGCCGTCCGTCGAGTAATGCGCGGCAATTGCGCCGCGGACAAAAACCGAACCGGCGCAGCTATTATTTTTCCATTATTGAATTTGCGAAATGGAACGGCCGCGCCGCCGACAATCGCGGCCGGCCCGCGAGAGTGAATTGCTTTTGGCCCGATGAATAAATTAACGAGATCAATTGAGCGTGTCTGACGAATGGAACGCCTCGACTTTGGTACAATCGATATATTCATGCGCGGCCAATAATAAAACTCGCGTTTTATATATAATTGCGGAGCGCCAAACTCGCATCGCTAGCGAGAATATCTCGCTAATAAGAGCAGATCGACGCGCGACAGCTTCGTCGCTCGGGACTCGGAGGAGCACAGGGGAAATTAGAGCCAAGGGGGCCGGATATGGGGAGGATTTCGTCTCTGTCGACCTGCACTTTGATGCGAGTGCGAGCGAGGCTTACGAGCTATATACACGCGCATTGTAACGTTCGGGTTGCGTGGCCGTGACGCGCTTCGTATACCTATATGCGCAGCAACGTGCAATTTTTCCGTTGTACACCTGCTCTCGCACCTCGTTGCGCAGGGATCGATGGGCGGTCGACTGCTCGCTGCGCGAGTCGCTCGTAAAACACTCTCTTCGATTTTTTAAAGATGATCTTTGTTGAACGCAAATGGCGTGTACGTCGATGAGTATCACTTTCTGCAGCTCGACAGCACTGGGCAGGTATTCACCTTCCTCAGCGTCTTCTACGAGACACACACACACACACACACACACACACACATACATCTATTTTACTCATTTCTCTACTGATTAATATTTTTTACTCATTTACAATGTTATCGTGTGTCTTTTGACTTTGAGAGTAACTGATTTCCATTGATTTTTTGGTTTCTCAAAAAGAAAGCTTTGTGACGAGGCAACAGCTGAACTATCAAATCGGGACTTTGGGACCTTCATTTCCGTAATCTACTGGGATACCGGAAATTTTGCACACAGGCTAGTAACAAATCTGTTCAATTTTTATCAAATCCGTTGTTTATTCCCCTAGCAACCATTGTTAGGGTGTTCCTGGAAAATCTCCTACGATTCCTCGTGAATATTCGTTGAAGCCCGAATACTCACGAGGATCGACCAGAATCGAGGAGATATTTCCCGTAGCAAACATTGCTAAGGAAATCAAAATTGAGTTGAAGTTCAGTAGTTCTTTATATTCAATTCGTAATATTTATGTGTTTTATTGCGAAGTGAATAGCGACTTGGCGTATGAGTGCTTACAGAAGAAACTCTTTCAACACACGAGGGACTACCGACTCCATAGTCACACCGAATCGAAGAAAAAATCAGAGCTGATCTCGGAGTGATCGGGCCGTCGTTTACTATTGTACTGAGCTCTCGGATCATACTCGTTTCTCCTCTGGAACGTCACATTCAACGCGAGCTTGCAGTCACGCGAAGAATAATTCCCCAAATCGTCAGAACGCAAATTCCAATGGTAAAATACGTCGGATGACTTGGCGATGAGTCATCAAAGTCGCTGGTCCCTGTTCTACCTGGGTCACACGAGTCAGCGGTTGTTTTGCAACTCGAATAATCGAGCTAACCGAGGCATGAGGGCGGCAGAGTTGTTGCAACACGGCCGACGATACATAATACTCGCTCGAGCTCATCTCCGGCCGCAGAAGCGGGGGGCGGGAGTCGAGCAGCCGAAAACACTCATCACACGTGCGCGCGCGAGCAGCTCGCAAATTACTCCGAGGCTTTTGGCTCCTTGGGCCGAGCATAACGTTTTCTCAGTTGCGGTGCGTTAATCGTCCAAACAAGGGGTGGTGCAGCCAAACGCACGCGCGCCAAATTAACTTGAGTCGTGCGCGCGCGCGCATCTGGCGGCTCCCTAGCTCCTCAACCGGGTCACACGGCTACGTGGGCACACAATAGCTGCGCGCGGCGCGTCATGTGCACGCACGCGCGCGCTCGAGTATAGTAATGCTTAGAGACCGCGCGGCTAGACGTGCGTATATACCCATCAGCGGCGCTCGCGGACCGGTGAGTTTTGCCGGTTACGCACGATACACGGCTGCGCGAATCAGCTGTTGAGAGCTGGGGGAAGCTGAGTAGCGAGGTCGTGAGCGATTTAGCGGGTACGGGGGCCCGTCTAATTCGCCGGGGCTGCAGGCCGGGCGAAATATTTGCGGTGCTCGTTTGAATTAGAGATGAGCTTGCGCTTGCGAATCGCTCGCGGCTGCGGCGCCTCGCGGGACCGCAATGGCTAATTAAAGAGCATGGCTAAGCAGCGGCCGGAGCGAGAGCCGGCTCTCGATGCTGCTCCTGCAGCCGCCGCCGCCGCCGCCGCTGCTGCACCAAGACGACGCACACAGCCGAGTTTCCAGTTTCTCCGCGCTCGCGCACAAAAGCAAAGCTAATTACTTGCTGCGCGTCTGTGCAGTAATTAGCCGGCGGATCGATCGGCCAGGGCCGCCCAGTTTGCGAGACGCTCGCACGTGTGTGTCGCACGTATATATATATATATATATATATATGTATCCACGATACTGGGTCTGGATCAGGGGAAATAATCACTCGACGGCCAATCTGATAAATTGAGTTGCCAACACTTTCGGATTTCGATGCGCTTAAAGCAATAAACATAGATGTTGGTCTCGGTACAGCGAGAGCGAGAGTAGCCCTTCCGCAGCCACCCCGTCTACGATCTATGCGAAAAAAATTAACACGTTAGAGGGATATACATATCCCGCAGTTTCGAGCGACGAGTGCGCTCTATATAGGTATTTATGAAGACGGAAAGCGAGCATTTAACCCCGCGGATGGTTTTGCAGTAGTTGGGCGGGCCGCCCGCGCTGGGTGTAACTCTCTCCGCGATCGCTGCGGTATATACGCAACTTTGTTGGATTTGTTTGACTTTGCCGTCCCCCCGCCGAGCTTGCGAATCGAGTTGCAGCGAAAAAGTAATTATGTGTGTACGTGTGCTTCGTCGGCGCATACACTCGAGTCCGATATACGTGTTTTGCCCGGATAAACGTTGGGGAATTTTAGCTGGTTGACAAACTCAGGCCGGCGCGGATTAATTTCTTCGCCGCCTGCACGCCGGTGGACTCCGTCGGTCGTGTATACAGAGCCGCGGACGCGATGGCTCGTTTGCAAACACTCGCGAGCGGCGAGATCGATCGGATGCGAGAGCCACGGGTGAATCGCGAACGAAACAAGACGTTATACATCTCACCGGGCCTCGGTAGACCCGGACTCGAGTGTGTAGGACGCGGCGGAGCGAAACGGTGCGGCCTCTAACAATATACGTCGCGAATCGACAAACTTGGAGATGCAGGGGACGCGAAACGGAGCAGCGGGGCTCGTTGATTGTGCGCGCGCGGGCTCGAAGAATAAACTGGCGGCTGAGCAGCGGCGCTATATGTTCGCCGGGCTCTCAATCACCCTTATGAGCTCTACATAGCTCACATACCAAGTGAGTCGCATCGATAACGAGCCACGTATGGCCCGCGCGCACGGCAAACTCCCTCGGCAAACCCTGTACACGTATATATATATGTATAAAGACACGGCTCGGCTAACCAGTGCGGGCCGCCGCTGCTGCCGCCGACAAAAAGACAGGCACAAACATCGGGGCCGCGCGGAGCTTTTGCCCCGCGTCGCGTATTTAGCATTGCAGACCGTGTGTACACACGTAGGTACGAGGGTCCGAAAGCCCGAGCAAACTAGATAGAGAGACAAGCGCGCGCGGCATTGCGGAATCGGTAAGCGACTCTATAATGCCCGGTGCTGCTTTCATTACACCCCGCCGCCGCCGCCGTCGCGACTCTTATATGCGCGCGTACGCGTGTGTGAGTATACACACACGGACGTAGACCCGCGAGCGAGCGGTTATTAGACGGGCGTATGAGGGAAAAGCCAGCGCCGAACTTATTCCGCGGAATGAGCTCTCTCCGCGAGACGCGAATACCCGATGAGCTGGATTCCGCGGGGAGAGCGCGGCAGCTTCTTCTTTTTTTTCTGCTTCTCCTTCGCTGCCGTCTTTTTATTTGCTCCCGCGCGCGGCTTGATTGCTACCGAGAGCCCCTTGATTTTCTCCCCGGCCGAGAGAGAGAGACACACGCGCGCGACTCGCGATGCCAAGGATACGTTTGCTTTCCAGCCGCGCGGCCAAATGGAATTTGCTCTGTAGGCCGAGAGACGCGATTCGATCGTATAGCCCTCGACGTGGCTCTTGCGGCCGGGGAATACTAATACATACATACGCGTTTTAGAGTTTCCGAATTTGGAAAATCAGCCGCTTTGGTTTTGCGCGATCGATTTCGAGTGAAAATCGTGATTTTTTACGGAAGTTTGGCCATACCTTTTCCGTGGGACTTTGGGTTTTCGGAAATTTTCAGGAGGTCGGACAAAAATTGACAAAAGCTACTTGGGAAAACTTCCAAAAGCTTGACAGGGTTCGATTCAGGCCGAAGTTTTGCGAAAGTTTGGGACTGTCCCACGGGAATGGTTTGACCAAACTCTAAATAAATCGAGTTGGTGGAGCACCGGATGATATTTTGGTCCACGTGGCTCGTCGATTATTCATGTAATCTTCATTGGGGGACATGAAAATTGGATCATCAAGCATTTTACGACGGCACTTACGTGATGCCGGAAGGGGATATGATAAAATGCGCGATGAAACTGATGATTCTTTGATGTGATACGATGATAAACAAGCTTCCCCGCGTTGGCGCTGATCGATACGCATTTGGAATAACGTAACTAGTTTTCGACGTTCGCGTTCGGCCAATAACCGTATGTGTTTAATGAGAATTGATCCGGGGCCCTGATAATTAATTAATTTTCCTCGATAATTACGAGCATTTCCATGCGGATGAAACGTACGTGCCGGGTATCATCCAGAATAATTTGACTTAATTGGTCAGCAGAGAAAACGAGATAAACAATGAACGACGATAACGGTTGTTTGGAATTGATCAACTTCGCATTAATAATAATAATATATTATTATTGTGAATACGCCCCTTCTCTGTGAGTGTACTATGAAGGACACTGTGGGTCACTAAATATGCAGGGCCTGAACTATATGTTTCCCCTGTACCGAAAAATGAGACACACGTTCTGCGTTTTGTTGATTCGTTAACTCAATAAATTTTCAAGCTTCCAACTTTTTATAAATCTTAGACTAAAAATGAATCTTTTCTGAGAACAATAGCCGCAGGACACAAAATGACTTGTTTTGGATGTATCTAACATGAAAAAGTGGTTTCAAAGATCCGCAGATGAATCAGATTAAGAAACACTTGAAAAATGTCGAAGACCTTGATCGACCAAGCACGTACCACATTCTTTGGTGTGAGGAATCATATATTTCAGGCTTGGCAGCTTTGGTGACCCAAAAATCGTGCGACCTCGCTGCTGGTCGGGATAATAAGCCAAGATTCGAAATGAGAAACGAAACGAATCGATCTTTGCATTCTAATGTGTATATCCGGTCAATGATTCAAATTATACAGGATTAATACATCCCTCTTACTCTACCTCGCTCAACCGAACCCAAATATATACACATTTATAAATGAATATAAAGTGCGGCATACCTATAACAGTTGCACCCGGACGGTGTCCGTCTAAAACCAACACTATACGTACGACTCACCAAAGATCGTAGATTAATTATCAATTTAAAAATATGCTCTACAGCGTGGAAAAATCCACCTTCGTACATAGAGGATCGACAAAGAGGAGGAACGCGAGGACTCGAGGTGCGCACCTGTGAAACGCGGGGTCCGGGTAAAAAGTCGACTCGCGCGATATATATTATTGTAGGGTGTACGGTGGGGGTGGGAGTCAGCGGTAGAGTCGCGGGGCTAATTCAAATGCAACAGTTCGAGTGGGGTACCCGCGAGAGGCCGGTCGCGCGCGCGAGCGCGATATAATGTACTCCATAAAGCAGAGGAACATTCAGATCCGACATAAAGATCCGGAAATTCAGAAAACGAAACGTGCCTGCGCGCTTGCGCGAGTTTATCATATCAGCGGCGGCGCGTATATATATATACACATACATACGGCACAGCTCCTTTTCTTACCCACCTCGTAGCTACAGCTCGCCATTATCGTATTTGCATATACACATATCTTAATATTATGCCATCCGCGGGAGCTGTATAAACGCTGCTGAGGAGGTTGGGGGTAAAAAGAGAAGAAGAAGAAGAAGAAGCGAGTATGTGCTGTACGGTGTCCCTCCCCGTGTCGCGCGGCCGCGCGTTGATAAGCGCGACTCGTTCCTTCGAATACCACCTGCGACGACGGCCCCCGATGTTTCGCTCGCTCGCCATATATATATATGATAACTCACGCGGCGCGTCCGTCAGCTCCTCTCGCCGCACGACGAGTGACGCGCGCGTGTCCCCAGTCGCGTTGGTCTTTTTTTTTGTTCGGCCGTACGCTCGATTCCCAGCCACGGGCCGCGCATGTGGGTGTCTCCGTCGCGGTTTTTTCTCAGCCTCTTTGCTCGTACGCCCCGAAACAAATGCCCGATGACGGGGAAGGTGGGACGACGGGACATGTGTGTGTGTGTTATATGAGTGGCCGGAGTTTTCGGCGCACGTCTTCGGCCGTGTCCCCGCAGCGAGCCCACGACCCGTCGTTTTTTTTTGTTTCCTCATCCGCTGGGTCGGCTCGCGGATGTACTGCAGCACATATCTGCAGCGCCGGCGACCGCAGTCGGGCCACCCTTTTTCCCTTCTTTTTTTCCTCCTTCGGCCCCGCGAGCTTCTCATTGTGAGGACTTTGTACACGACGCGGTGTGTCTGCCATACCAATAAAAATCGCGGATTTCTTTGACGGGCTCGTGGTCCGGCGAACATGAGCGAGGCTTTGCGGCTCGCTCGCGCGACCATCCGAATTATTGCGTACTCGACGCGAGGTAGGGGGCAGCCAAATTCGGTATGGGCCACCCTTCGCAGATCTCATATTTACGCCGATACTATCGCGCGGATTGTTGCTGAGAGAAAACATTTTGATTGGTCGCTTTCTACACTTTTTCGCTAATTCCGGCTCGCGCTTCGTCTGATCTCGAAATCAGGTGAGTGAGAATTTTTTCAAACGTTCGGGCAAAACATCCAGCGACATATTATTATCTTGGCCGAGTCCCTGAATCGTGGATTTTTCTTTCATTTCACGAGCTCATTTGACGACCGACCAACACGCGTTTTCGAATAAGCTATATTATTAAGCGTATAGAAAAATCGGAACCGCAAATAAACAACTCGGCTCATATTGAGAGTTGGATATGACTGTCGGCGCATATACGGCTCGTACATTGGGTGCGCATATACACATATACCCCATTTCGAAACTTTGAACGAACATTGCAAAGTCATTTTGTTGCGTTGTTTTGAATTTGACGAGGTGGAAAGTAGACGAATCCTAATAATTCAAACAAACTCAAACCGAATGAAATCCCACCGGGGGCAACCGAAATTCCACCTGTCGCTTCGGAAAAAATTATCTAAAACACAGCGGCGACGGAGTTGGCTTTTGGCTCGGCGCACATCTCTCGTAGCAAGTGTATACGTGCAGTGTGTGTCCCTCCGTCGCTTTTTTTCCCGCTGGCTCCCGGTTCCGCGAGTAAAAAGCCACATACACGGAGTCGGAGATATGAGTCTCTCTCTCCGCCCGCGCGGTGGTGCTTCCTCGGGCGATTTGCGGCAGCGATTCCCCCTACGGCGCGGTATACGTACACACACACGTACGTACGGTGGCGCGCGCGGCGGGGGATGCGCGCGCGCCAATCTGGCGCGCGCGCCGATCTGGCGCGTTTTACCATGTAAATTCGCGTGTAGGATACACGTATTCATCGGCGCGATATCGCCCGGCGACACACGTGTAGCGCGCGGGCCGCCGAGAGAGCAGTCCGCCAGGCTACACACACACACACACACACACACACTGGAGACGGGCACGGCACACATCCAGATGATATCTGGTGCGCGGCGGCTCGAGGAGAGCTCCGCGGACACACGCGACGATTGCACCCGCTCGATGCTGGGAAAATACCCCGCGCCACGCCGATCATTTCCCTCTCCTCGAGTCCCCCTTGACGTGTCCGCGACTCTTCCCTCGCTTACTCTCCCTTTGAATGTGTACCCGCTCGCGAGAGATGTATCTCTCCGTGAGAACGTACCTTCAATAATCCTATACGGCAAAGTAAAATGTATATACGCGTAAGACGGCGCGTTGTGTTCTCCCTGTATTCAGGGGATTGCGGCTGCACAAACTCTGGGTCGCACCCATCGTGATATGCTTCGTGGGGGTCGTGTCGCTAATAGCTTATGTATCCACGGCTATGCAGACCAATGTTTTAGATAAAAATATGTATAGGAATGATTTTTTTTTTTGCTTGATTCTTCAGGAAAAACTTGCAGTGTACATTAATATTGTATTTTTAACAACCCTCACTACGTAATAGTATCGATTTATTATAATAATTTAGTGTATGCTATTTAATCTTTAATAATTTTTACTGTGATAATATTATGCTGAATGTAATTATATTAAATTACAGACTTGAAAAGGGTGGATAACTAGTTCTCGAAATACCATCTGATTAGTCAGCATAACAAATGACTCTCATCGAACGATCGTTAATCTTATTCAGGCCAACGTTTTGATCTGCCAGATATATTCCGTACATTAATGCGATTTTATGCATTCACAGTTGATATATCTATTATATTCTGCGTATACGATTATCCTCAAAATTCATAGAATCGCTAATGGTCGATGTTTATGTGTCTAACGATCATCTCATTCATATTTCAAAGTTCCAATACCAATTGAAATAAATTATACCCAATCGATATAACACCAGCAAATTCTAGCATGAATAGCAGTATCCAAAAGTTATTGGACTTGAGAGAGTGAGATTGATTATTGGGAATCAACTATGAATGAACAACTCTGGAAATATCAGTTAATGAAATAGCTCAGGGGTCACGTAGAAACGTTTATGACTATGGTGTACACCATAGATGTGACACTCATGTGCAAGTACCCCAGAACCATCTCATATTCGCATGGATTCTTTTACAAAGATTTTCCAGCCACTCTCCAATGGTCAATCGAGCAGGACGAAAAGTCCTCGGTTAATAAGGAACGACTCGGACGCGGGGGCGCCGCGATTACGAGTTCGCGACTCGGCGGTTGCCGGGGCGTCGTTGGGTTATGGGCCCGCGACGATTTATCCGAGAGCTCGGGCGCACACGTGCGCGCGGAGGAAGTGAGCAGCGGCGCACAGGAAATCGAGCAGGTGGAAGCTCGCCAAGATGGAGAATCGCAAAAGGAGGAATAGAACGCGCGTGTGCGCCACGCGAAACCCGCGGAGTCGGGGCTCGTATTACCGCTGGCAGGCTTATACTCGCGCGGCGGCGGCCATCGACGCGCACCAGCTGCACCAATGGGATAATCGGCGGGTGCATTGTAATAAAGCTCCGAGATATATCCGCTTGAATTATTTGTCAAGGGAGCAGCGCGCGGTAGGTGGTCGGCACGCGTATTCGCGTATATGTTCGGGGCTGTGTAAATAAAAAAAAATAAAAAATACTTGCGCCGCGAAGATTCGGAGATGTCCCGGCGGGCCTTATCTCCCGGGTGCATCGTCGTTTCTGCCCACGACTGTGTATGCCAGCGGTAAAACGCGACTCGCGCCGGACAAAGTAGAGCCCGGGCAGCTAATGGATGTTACGGGTTGCAGAGCCCCTCCAAGGGCGTTCGCACCCGCGACCTTTCATTCCTCGAGCTTCCAGCTAATGGCCAATTGGGTATGTACAAAGGAGGCGCGCAAGAGTTGCGCAATTCATAATTGATATACTCGGGCGAGTAGCCGTCCGACCCGGGGATTATGTCGCTTCTCCGCGTTTTCTCGTCGATGCGAGCGGAAAAACTGCGTCCGCGGCGAGATTCGGTTTCGAATAATAATTCCATTGATTCGATCGATGTATTATACTTCGCTGCTGCTGCTGCGGGTCGAACCAATGCGACGGGCAAACACTGTGTGCACACTGTCAAACTGTTCGGTCGGGTTTACGGGCGAGCTTTTCCAAATATTAATTCGCCAAAGTTGCACTTTGTGTAATCAGTTCGCGAGTTTGCACAAACGCTCGCGCGCGCCTGCAACGGTCTAATCCCGGGTAAGTCAGACGGCTTAACTTGAACGTCATCGCGTTTCAGTTGGCACTCGCACGCGTGCTCGTTCGAATTGTTTATTCTATACTGCGACAACTCGTGTATGGCGCAAAAATAATGCAATATCGTATTGTTTGTTCAACTGTATGCAAGTTGAAATCTTGATTTCAACATCAAGTGACTATTGTCAACTATGAGATCCAAAGCCTATGTGGGTCACCGGATCGAGTGTTATTATTTTTATGATCAACATCGAAACAAAAGCTTATTCATTAATTTTATTACAGAGTTACATATGATTAAATTGTAACTTTGGCAAATGAGTATTTGGAAATGAATGTACATGTACAGGAAGCACGTATTTCATAACGGTTCAATCATTTTAATAAACGATAAATTAGAAATCTTAGGAATGAATTTTTAATGTTCTCAGTCTTTTCGGCAGTTGATTATTCAATACAAAATGTAAAAAATATGCAAATGTGTATCAACGAACAAAGTCGTATTGAAGTTGATTAAATTGATCCTTAAGTGTATTCCGATTGATAAAAAACACCGCGCGAAGCCAGTTCTCATTCACAGCATCCAATACCGGCGAGCGAGGCGCTGCACAGCTTCATAAATACCGCGGGACGTTCAATCCCGTCTGCCGGATGTGTGTATAGATTGTTCCTCGCCAACGTACACGTCGGAACCTCATTGGGGATACGATAAAAATTGCTCTCGCCCCGACGCGTAAGAAAGAGCCCGCGAACACACGAGAGAGCAGCGATATAGGAGAGGGTGTGTAGGTTGGCCCATAAAGTCTCTCTCGGCGTTGGCGGCGCTGATCCGCGCGAGCATTTACACAACGCTTTATCCGCGGTAAGCTCGCGAGCAAAGCTCGCACTTGGCAGCTCTCTCGCGTATACAGCGGAGCGAGCCGCGGATAATGCAAACCGTTCGAACGTACATAACCGCGACCCCTCCTCGGTCGGGCCTGCGCATTACCCCCGCGCTTCCCCCGAGTAATTGCTCTGATTGATATAAATCACGCGCCCTGGGGACCTCTCCCACGAATAAATGGATACACATATACTTAGGGGGGTACTCGTCCACGGATCCGCGGGATCACATGGAGACATTAGCGGCCCGCGCGACCGAATTTATCGGGCTCCCGTGACTTTGCCCCCAAAAGCGCGCACACACACACACGGGGGGCGGCTCTCGCAACGGATCTCGCCGACGTGACATCTACACCGACGGCCCCGAGCGCGAAAATCGCTCGGAACGCGAGGCACGTGCACCAGCCAGCGATCGAGCCGTTTTCACACACGACGAGGACGACGACGACGACGAGGACGACGAGGCTCGCGCTAGCCCCTATATCGATTCTTGACGAATTTCTATGCGTGCACGTGCCGCGCCTTACATCCTATTGCTACGCCGTGCTCTGTTTGTACTCCCTCGCGCGCGCGCATACATGTACGTATCCGACTTCTTTCACGTGTTTGCCCTTCGGGATCGCCAAGCTCGTATATGTTCAACTCGACGATCCGGAGCTTTTCACGGCTGTTGCCAGATGAGAGAGATTCCCAACGAACCGCAGGATGATGGTTGTACGGTGAAATTCTGAAAAAGTCGAATCTTTCCGGGGGGTTTAATGGGAGGTGGAAATTTCTTGTACATGTCCAAATCACTCCAACATTTCGTTTCCCCGGGGAATTCTTTTTGAGGTGAGGGAGGCCACTGCGGGTAATACGAAAACCTGAAGGGTTTTTCATTTTTTCATTAGAACCTCAAGATGTTAACTGAACATTTTTTGGCGTATCAGTTTTACTTACCTTATATCTTTCAGGAAAATTCTCCAAGTTTCCTTTTGATATAACTGAAAAATGCCTCCAAGATGAAAAGATCCATTTTCGGAATTAGCCATGGCAAAGGACGTGTGAAAATGAATGACATGTCAGGGATTTCTACAGCGGACGTTTTTCACATTTTCAGCATTAGTGCTTTCAATAACTATATTTTAATCGTATATTAACATCACTTGTCGCGATTCGATTTGAGTCTGTCAATTATTAATTCAGCCAATTCAGTTGGCCACGGCTTTTTCCATTAATGTAGAAGTGAATAAGGTTGATAGAGATCTGAAAATTTTGCTAAAGTAAAATGACTTTCAATTTGAGAAGGGGAGAAAATGTTGACGGTACTCTTATCATTTTTTAGTACTCCATAGCCCAAAATTTGATGGCATTCAGCGTTTCTATATCGACAACATGAATTTAAGTTTTGATGCAACATCCTAATCTGAAGAATAACTCTTGGTCAATTTTGATAAGAATAAAGAGTATAGTTTTTGGTACTTCTTCTGGGATACTACGGGAGTGAAAAATCCCTCGGATGCACCCGTGAAATAAACAATATGGAGCGAATACATCCGTGGGAAGTCAAAACTTTAGATGGAATACAGTAGCAGCTCGACCCGACTGTGGGCGTTGGTTTATCTTCGTCGGATATCAATGACGAGACGTCAATATATATCTTTTGAGATACGAAGTAGCAGCTAACCAACGCACTTTATATTTCCCGATCATGATGATCGAAAAGATTTGCCGGGGTATAAGGCAAAGTGGGTATAAGCGTACGGGAGTACGTGTATATACGCATGTATGTGGTCGGACGTGAGCCCGACCCGATGATGAGCAGCCGAATGATTGATGACCGAGTAAACGCCGCGAATGTGTAAAATAGGAGGAGGATAATCCGAAGGTATCCTCGGCTGCATCAACATATATCTGCCAGGCAACAGCGTAACGCTCTTTCGCCCCTCCCCACCCCCCGAGTCGAGCGAGCAGCGCGTTCTCCAGCTTGTCTCCGCGGGCTGACTCCATTAGGGCCGTTCGATAAATCACGAGCGGATAATACGCCGCGCGCACGGCTCAAGCTCGAGCCAACGCACACCTACTCGCTTTCCAGCTCGTGGGGCTGAAAATAAAAGTCGCGGATTTTCCAAATTTCACCGGGGGGCGAGTGGGCCGCGACTATAAAATTTCCCTCTCGTGTCGGGCCGAGCAACCCGCGAGATCCTTCACCGGCGGCGGCCCCGAATTTTCGCAGAGCCGATGCCAAGTCGAGCGCGTGGGCGCACAAATCGCATAAGCCGCTCTCCCCACCCGCGTGTCTGTCTGTGCCCGGTGAAAAGCTGTATATCTCGGACGGGCATCTCTCCGCGACGCTATCTCGCGATCCGGGGCGCCGCCCGCGCGTGTGTACAATGGCGCCATCTGCGCTCTCGCATAGCGGCGAATATTTCGGCCGTGTCATATATATACACAACACGCGGCGGCGGTGGTGGACCATGTACAGCCTCTCGGATTTATCAGGTCGAGAGAGCGGCCAAGATTGGAGATATATATTTGGCCCGTTGTACGGCCGCTTCGTGTGTCTCCGGGGGGCTCCTCCTCCTCCTCCTCCTCCTCCTCCTATGTGTATGTACCTCTTGTGCTTCGGGGCCTTTGTCGCGCGTGCGTGTAAATGCGACGGGTAAAAGGGCTAATGAAAAAAGAAATATGGGACTCGCCGGATTTTCGGCCATTGTCCCGCCGCGCGGCTGTAGGCCAGCCTGTGCACGCGTATATAAACACAAGCTGTATACTCTCGTTTTTATCGGCAGGACGCATCGGGCGTTTTTCTCGGGGCTGCACCGGCGCGTTCAACGAGTCCTAACGATTTTAGATGCAGTTTTCGCGCCTCGATTCAATCGGAATATTATGGGGCGGGTGCAGCCTTTTTCTTTTCTCTTCTTTCTTTTTCTCTTCGTAAAATTCGAATTTACGAGGGCCGCCGATGAAGGGGCGAATGCGAGTGCGCGGCTATTTATATACCGAGACGTCAGGTTCGTTACTCCGAGCTCGTAAATTCGAGCTCTGATTATGCGCGTTTGTGCAATGACGACCGATGCCGGCCGCGATATTTCGCCGGATACGAATGCATGAGAGAAAAATAATCTCGCGGATTGTACGGTGAGCGCCGAAGATCCATGTTTCCGCGGGATTCGCCTGAAAGCTCGCGCTAGTTGCGTGTATATCATTTTTCACCAATGAGTCCGGTGAAGTTGATCTTCGACACCCACCATGAAAAATACCGTTCGATGCAGTAGTAAAAGATGATTCTCGACTCGAGTGATTGCCAGCCTCGCTCCGCTCGGGCAACAAATGTGTCTTTGCTGCATCGAAAAATCGTATTGAAAAATAATATTTCTTTGCTGAGGGCAGAAGAGTCGATCTATGGACATTGTTTTTCCAAACACGCGATGAAAAATACTGTCCCGATAGAAATTTATAATTTCAAGCTACTCTCTGGTGAAGGGAATTATTCAATGTATACCTGAATGCAAAGTGATGGCCTGTTAAACGGAGCCAGTCAACTCGTGATTCGATTGAATTAGATTCAACCTCGTTCCGTAAATTACATAATGAGCGCAACATAGCGGAGCTAACAGTTGAGAAGAAACACGTTAGGATAATCAGTTTCATTAACGGCAGAGCGAGCTTAGGGTAATGAGTTTTTATGTTCTATCCATCAAATATCATTTTTAGAAGCTAAATAAAATATATATCATGATTTTGAAAATTCAAATATTTAAATGAATTGATCATTACGTGAGAGGGGTAATCATAATTTAATTATAGTTGCTAGAATATATTCAGTTATGGAATATTGATGTATTTGGGTTAATTGATGCTATTTTCAATCAAAGCTTATTAATAAAATGTTTGGTACGAATTGACGAACAGTTTAATGTACTTCTCCTGGATGTAAATCATTATTTCATTTCTTTAAACGATGCAATACACTTAGAAGCTATTAACAAATGAAAAATAACAATTAATTATGAAAATATCGTCCAAACGAGTCATATATAAATCCTAAATAATGAAAATGAATCCAAACAAGTATTTCCTTGTCAATGGCTATCGAGCCTGTATAAAAAACCCATAGATTGTGGATTTCTTCGGAAAACAAGACACGTAATCACATAAACGCAAATCAAGTCCACTCGCGGCTCTTCGATCTAAACCGCAGTGCAAGTCTGAGCTTGAGCGCGCGGACACGCGTTGATCATATATATCTACACGCGTAATTCACTGAGACTGCAAGACAAGAGGGCCGCTGATGATTCCTCATCGCAATACACGGCCCCACTCGACTCCTCTTATTGAATAAGTCGCGCGAGGGCAGCTGGCCCGAGCAGTGCGCCCCGTAAGCTAATTATTACACTGATCATTAATTAAGCCGCGCGGCCAAGGGCTAGTGAGAGGGAGAGAGGCGGTGCGGGCGATATTATTAGTCGGTCTGCCGGTCGCGCTTGGCGTGTACGAATAATAACAACCGTCGGATAAATGACTCTCGTCTGCAGGCGAGACAAAGCACCGGCCATATTTCGGTCGGACAATGAATCTGCTCGTGAGCTGCTGCTGCACCTTAACGTATTATACAACTGCAGCAGCGCGGCTCGTCACTCGGTAGCTGCATGTATATGCTTCAAGACGTTTGGCAAGGGTCTCGACCTTCTTCTGGACCGGTGGGTGGCGATAGAAAATTTGCCCGCTCGATTACAATTGCGTGTGTTTGGGTATCTCCCTCTCGTTGTTATTGCATTGCGCCTATCTATTTCGAAGTTTCCATTTACTGCCATTCTTACGAATATTTCATTATATAATATTACTTCATTTTTATGTTATCCTCGATTGAATGATCTATTCTCTGCACCGTTGGCAGCAATAATCTTGCTGCGATGAGATTTCATACTTGCGTCGCAAAATAATCATATTCCGGCGGCGAGATGCGACTGAGCTTGCGTCTAACGTATAAATAAACTCTTGCCGTGAGTGGATTCGCGACGGAAGCGGAACAGTCGACTTGCTGCCGGTGAGCAATTTTTTCGGTGTACGATGCAAAGACACGAGACCGCGAACAGAGGCGTTGGTCGACTTGGTATATTCTACGAGGTGATCGTTACACATACAGTTGCACGCGCGTTGTTCAAAATTCACGAGGGTCCAGCTTATGTGTGAATGCGTCTTTTTCTCCCTCCGCCCGGCTCGCGACCGGCGAATCCGGGGGATGTCGACCGAGGGCGATTATACACGCGGAGAATTTGTCGGCGGGCTCTCGAGAGGATATCCGCACATTTAGGCGCGGGATTCGCGAGAGCGACGCTTCGGGAATTAAATAATCTAGATCGGCCGCGTATGTAAATATGTATATGTATGAGGCTTGGGTAATCGTTGTGCGGCTCGAGTAGCCGGGATAAAAATTTTCCTCGGCGCCCGAGTGAGACCATTTCAGTACAATGCAACAATTCGAAGCCGCAGTGTGCGCGCGATGTATATATATATACACACATATACACAGGGCAGTGTTAATTTGAGCTTTCAGCTGCAGGGAACCGGGGGAATTCCGCGAGACAATAGAGTCTCCGGTTCAACTAATTGTCCGTGCCATCCACAATCGACGATTTACGCGGCGCGCTCGCGGTACGGAGCTGCAGCGGAGACCGGGAGAGAGGCTCTCGGCCTCTCTCTCTCTCTATATATATACACATAGAGAAGAGGAGGAGGAGGAGGAGGTCGGATCGCGGGCGCTGGTAAGAAATCCCGCGGCGCTGTTTCCGTCGCGCAGGCCACGTCAAAGAGCCGCGATAGAGACAGATTTATTTCGCACAAAGGGAATAAAACGGACTCGAGCGTGTGTGTGTGTGTGCTTGGCTCGCGCGCCTCTCGTTGGCAGATAAGTCGCGACAATGGGAGGGCGGCGGCGGCGGCGGCAGCGGCGGCGCGGCTATCCGCTGATAAGATCGGCCTGGTCATTACGAGTGTCTCGCAGCGGGGGACACACGTTCGCCGGACATGTCGGCTTTCGATTCTCATCCCGCTTTATTCGCCGCGGCCCCTCTCCTCTCCCGTACTACTGCATCATCCTCCCCGCTCGCGAGAACCCTTTCTTCGCGCTTCCCTCCTTTCTTCCTTGCTTCCATCCTTTCTTTCTTTCTTTCTTTCTCTCGTCGCGCGCGCACTACCGGCGCGGCCGCCGCCGCCGCCGCGTCTGTCGCTGCGTCTCTGTGTGGGTACTTATATATAAGGGGACGCTCGCGCGCGAACACGAGGGTTGCGACAGCCGAGAGCTCCTCCTTGGCGCGGGATCCTCGTATACCCATTCTGTAAGGGTGAGCGCGCATTGTTGGCCGGCCGCGCGACGGCCCAAAGTTAGAGAGAAAGAGCCGTCGCATTGTCCGCGACCTGACTCACCACTGGTTTTTATTGGCGAATGCCCGGCACACACTCGCGAGATCTCTGGGTTCTCCCCCACCCCCACACTGGCGCGCGCGTGTACTTTATTCGATTTTTACGAGGTCTCAGCTCGTAATCTGTCCGGGCTCCGGCGGCATGATGGCGTATGGGGACAGTTGTTCGAGCGATTTCGAATGAATCGATGAAAACTAGCGTGCGGTGTACGTCGGACGCGGGCGCGCGCGACGCAGCTTGAATTCGTTATATTCTCGTGTCGACAAAGTTGATCAGCAAACGATCGCAATCGCTCGTTACTGAAAGTCCTTGGTTGTTCCCCGATTCGAATAGCTGAGTGAGCACAGTCGCAAAACGAACCTACATTTATTTTCGAAGACAATAATTTCTTCGTCGACATTCGTCGAATTATTCGATCAATGATCGGATAATGAAATCGAAACGTAAACTACCGAAATTGGGTAACAAATGATCGATAAAACCATTATTAACATAATCTTTGAGCCAATCGCTCTTTGGTTTATCCACCATTGAAGAAGAACCATCACTTCTTTACTTCGTACTCTACATTTTTTATCAATCAATTGTGTGGAAAAGTAGTATAACAAAATATGAGCTCGAACAACTCCCAGCTAGCCAATCCGGAGTAACACAATGTTCCACTGGAACACGAAATGTCACTCACTGTATTACAGCAATATTCACTGGTAAGTTACAGTGAAAATCGGTGATTTTAGTTTATAGTTTAAAATTCACTGTAGTAAAGTGAACAATCCATTGTTAGTACAGTGAAAAACGTTTTACCGAAGCTCAATATGAAATTTTCACTGTAAGAAATTTGTATAGCATATTTTGTAATCTGAATCAGTGTAACCCACTGAAAAGCCACCGATCGAGATAGTTGAAAAAAAAAATTGGTTCATTGAACGAGAGCCCATAGTATGAAACAGCAAATATATATATCCATATCTACACCACACGACGCGGCGATAACTGCCTCTAGCCTTCGTATAACCGTCGTGTATACATCGACGAATACAGCGTTGTCACGGTCGGATATGAGACGACGGGGCTTTAGGTTTTGATCGACGCGTACTATTTTTCGCGCGTGCGCGCGCTCGACATTCTTGTACAATCTAAAATCGCACCCGACATTAAGGGCCATCTCTCGCGGGCGAAATTGAATGAGCGGCCGCGGCCTCGTACGCGTACGCGTATACCATATAGGCGAGAAAGCGTCGACTCACGGGCTTTTATATTTGGGGGAACGATAATATCTAGTCGCAGCCAGTTGGTTGGGCAGGCGCGAGCGCGCGGACGAGGAAAAAAAAAGTGAAATTTGACGAAAGCCCCTCGGGCCGGTGCACATCAAAAGAACACTTTCAATCTAGGTTGCTCGAGCTGCCGTGTGCAGCTGCTGTTGCCTCGCTCTCTCTCTCTCTCTCTCGGCCAGCCCCTCCACGTTTTTCCCCGAGACAACATGCAAAAACATGCAAATAACTCAATCTGCACAAACGAGCTTTCCTCGCAGCAGCAGCGGCAGCGGCAGAGGCAGCCGGAAGACAGAAAGGGAAGCTCGACGGCACAGTAGGTGTATCTCGCCGCACGCGCGGCTTGTTATCTCAAATGCCCCGAGAGAGAGAGAGAGAGAGAGAGAGAGGACACACGAGTTTTCACCCATGAGTGCATGCGCCCGAGTACAATGGGCTTAGCGCGAGGCGGTACCTGCAGCGCGCGGCAGCGGGACGTACAAGAGAGAGGAAAAAAACGAGTAAGCAAGTATAGCGGCGCACAATGAGCGCGCGCGCGCGCCCGTCAGGAGAGGGTTGAAATTTTGAAGGAAGCGCGTTCGAGGAGCCGCGCCGTAGCCCGGGCATAATCCTCCATTAGATCTGGCGCGAGCTGTACTCTGCCAAAAGGAGGAGATTACATCTGCAGTTTGGTCGCGCGAGCGCATTTCATAAAGGATGCAAAGCCCTCCGTTTCCTTTTTTTCTTCGCTTGCCTGCGCGCCCCACTCGAGACGGAACCCGGCCGACGGCGGCGGGGGCAAGAAAAAAATGTCGCTACAAGCCTTTGATGCGATGAGCTCATTTTTCTCCCTCCCCCCCGCTCCAACCCTTCTTTAGATTCGGTAATCTCGTGCGCGCTCCCCGTGTAATGCGCATTTTTCCCCCGCGACGCGGCTGCGCCGTATGAATTCCTTGTTCCCCCTTCGGCTTGGAGAGACGCACAGTGTGTATCCCTAATTGAATGCCCCGCGGCCAGATCGCAGCCAGAATCGGGGCAAACCGAGCGACAAATGCAGTGGCGGCGGCGCGATGAATATTAAACGCCGGAAGAGATCCGTCACAATATTTAAATGGCGAGCTTCCTCCGCGAAAGCGCGAGATCCCGAGTGTATATACACGTACAGGTAACGAGAGCGAATCGGGCCGCCGGCTTCCCGCGCGACGTTCCCGTACGTGTATATGAATCAAGATAGCGGTCTCATCGAGTGTGCGCGAGGCGAGCGGTGTGAATAAACGCAATTACCGTGTGTGGCAAGGGGACCTTGGATACGTGCGTAAGCTGTCTTCGGCCAGCGCACATACACGGAGAGCCCTCAGCGACATGAATCCTGTTACACTATATAGCAACACGAATCTTTGCACGGGGTAACAGAATTTCTGTTACACGTACACGGAAAGTGTTACCACAGGCTGGAACAGTGGCCGCCACGCGACCCGGCCGAAGCGCGGAACGCGACTTCCAAAAACGCAAATCGCGTTATCTCAGCTGCTATTGCTCAGAATCACTTGAAAATTTTTTAGCATACGCGGGAAATCCCAGTGATGCTGACAATGTTATCACGTTGGCCAAAAAGTTCAATCGAGCGATACAAAAAAATCGGCAAATAAAGCAACTAATTTTTCAACTTTGACGAAAAAAAGTGTGTGAGGAAAGTCGAGCGACAGAAAACTTCCAGCGACAAAGTTGTTCATTTAGGTTCGAAGAGTACGCACACCAAATTTCAGGTCAATCGGACCAAAACTACCAAAGTTATGGTGGAAAGAAGAAAATTTGCCGCGGCGCAAAATGGCGATTTCGAGCAATTCCATGTCAAAATCATATATATAAACAACATCCGGTTGTATTTATGGCCTTTACGATAATTGTTTTCTATTCTGCGATTATTTGTCTTTCATTTGAGACCTCATTGTTTCGAATTGGACTTTTCACTGGTACACTGGTCCGCGTTTTTGGAAGTCGCAGCCAGTCGTGGCGGCCACGGGTTTTTAGCCTGGCGGCCACGGTATATTGTTGCACGCCGAGCTCGGTAACAGAATTCGTGTTACAAGTCACACGTCTTATGTAGCTGCGTGCTGACTGTAGCAGCATTCATGTCGCAGAGGGCTCTCCGTGTACACGAGCGCGGCTGCTCCTCTCGCGCACGAGCTCCAAAGAGTCCCCTGGTCGCGCGGCGTCTCCGGTACATCTCATTAAAACTCTGTGTCCCAACGATTTTTGGACAAACCGGGCGATTAATTCTCCTATAGACTCCTACTTCGCAATCATACCATCTCGCCGAGAGTCTCGTCAAGATCCGAGGACCAATGATGAAAAAAGGCATTGTTCTGAAAACCCATAATGAATACCTCGACCCACCCCCGATTATCCATGCGATCGATGCATATATATTCACCTGCTGCACCGAACGATACTGCACACACGGCTCTGTATCCCATCGACGCGCACGTACATACGGCCATGATGGGCTGGCTCGCGGTCCAAATGGACGCGGACAATCAAGTCGCCACTTCCTGTATCGCGTTTCAAGAGGTAATCAGCCGTTTCCTCCGGGCTTTGGGCTCTAGCGCGTGAGCGCATGTATATATGCATATACACACACACGGACGCATTGGTACATAGACGCACGTACGTGTCTGCCGGACTGGCTGTTATTCATCGGGTCGAAGGCTCGATCGTGAGCTCGCGCGAGGGCCGCGATGTATCCGAGCGAGGATTTCCCAAGCGGCTTAGACGGATGAAAAAGTGCGACGCGATACAAGAAGGGCCGCGCGCCGGTAATTTTCGACGCCTAAACACCCACCTGCGCTGGCGCACGTATATATACATACGGACGCGCTCGGGGGATAATACAAGGATATACAAGGAGGATGAGCGGAGCGGGGGAGAGATCGTTTAGAGAGTAAAACGCAGCGGAAGGTGTCGGCGGGGGGACGAGTCACTGGGAAGGCGCGACCAGGGGAGAGAGCGACGATTCTCTCACGCCGCCGCCGCCGCCGCGCTAATAATCGGCCGTTTGATTGATCGCCCCCACCCATCGATACACATCTTTCTGTGTCTCGACGGATAAATAGCCCGCGAGGATTATTGGATTTGGTACTTTGCTCGCTGGCTCCGGCTCTGTTTGCGCCTCTTGGAGTCGCGGCGGTCGCGGCAAACAGTGCAGCAGCCGCCGCCGAGCTGTTTGTCCCGGGGGCGCCTCGAGACTTACACTGTGTGCCAGACCGGCGTTCGTTTATTAAGTCGTGATTTGCGAGGCTGGATGTACATATATACCCAACTCCACGGTTCATTGTATATAGATGCGGTTGTTCCCTCCTGGCTCGATCCCGACTCTGACGATTTGAGTTCTTGAACGCTGTCACGGTGTTTTCGAGGTTTTGGGAATCGACGAGCTCCTACGAGTTTTTTAATCGTATAATTTCAAACAAATAATGGTTTTATATTCCGACTATCGATTATATTCCGAATCAATTCAATCCTTTTTTCAACTTCAATCGATCTAAATCAGTTTGGATTATAAAGTTGATTGTTTCAAAGCATTAAATATACGATTCATTTGAATTAACCCTGAAATGTTGATTCCCTGCAACGCAGCTTAGTACTTATCCAAACCCCAAGATTTCAACTATTCCATTATCCATAAATCAACCGTAATATAATAGACATTAAAGTTTCATTGATCACTCAAGAAGAAATCACGTTTTGTAAGCCTTTGATGTCACGATCTCGAATCTCCTAAATTCATTATACACCCGAGTGTTACAAAGATATTTGGTCATCTGTCATAACAAACCGACTTTTGTTGACGACAATGGAATCATATCGGACTGTATATATGGTTATGTACGGGATTCTCACGTATACTAGTCGTTCCTATAGCTTTGACAAGAAGATATTATCCTCAGCGTATCGAACAAAGCCAAAAAATATATTAGACATTAAACTCCGTCCAATCATATGAGAGAAAATGGTCAAATCAATATTGTTACGACGCGGTTTTGCGATTTTTTCCAACTGAACACCGGACTAAACGACCTCAACGAAGTTACTCAAATTGGAGAATAATCGTTCCATCGGGACGCGCATCATCGCCGCATACCGCACGCGGACAAGTACTCGCATGCGCTCACAGACTCGGCAAAGACGTGCAAGTCACGCGGCGAGTTGTTAAGGGTTAGAATTGAGTGGAGCATTATATACGTGACGGGATGAATTTGTCACGGTCGCACGGCGCACTTCAAAACACAATATGTCACGTGTAAAAATTAACTGCCTTGAAAAATGTGTTTATAATAACGCGTAGTCTATAAATATCCACACGCACACACGGACGCACACTTGTGAATTAGTGTACACACAACGAGCGCGTATATCGACGCTCGCATTCCTTTCGACTCTGCCGCATAATTCTATTCAACCCCGTCGCTTGGTCGCGCACACACACATGCGTTCACGTATATCTATGTGCGTCTGGGCTCGGCTGATCGGTAAAGGTATATAACAGGATGATCCTTCGTACCCTTATATCCCTTCCCGCTGTATATATATGTGTGTACGCGCGCACGCAGTCCAGCAGTCTGAAATCTTATTATACGCGTTTAAAGCGCGGTTCGAGTGTAATCCAGCAATTCCGCTGTGTGCGGCTCGGCCTGGTACACGTGCGCGCACGGAAACGTTTTGATTCGAAAGTCAAAAAGGCGATCGAGCCCATACGGCGACACGCGCACAATAGACTGCCGTGCCAGATATATATATATCCTATACACAGAAAGGAACGAGTACTGGCTCGCGCGCGCTTGCATATAAGCTTCAAAGCTCCCTTAAAAGGTTGGCCATCGCGACTTTAAATGCGCGCCCATATATCTATATATCGGCGGTACAGCTGGGAAAAGAGACGGAGAGCAAGAGAGCCGGCTTATATGCGCGCTTACCGGCGATACGCGTCGTCCGTCCCTTCTGGCTCGCGCGCGCGCACTAAAAAATCCCTACGTCTTCGTATCAGACGTGCTATATAGCTACTACTCTCCGAGGATTCGCAGGGAGCCGCACGCGGAAGTATATGTACATATACCCTGGACACACATTGAGAAGAGGAACACAAGAGATATATGCGCGAGCGGGCGCAGGTAATTTGCGAGTAGGTGCGGGGATTAAGGGGTGCGCGGGAAAAAAAGGGCAGCGCGGCGCGGACAGTACAGTGGCGCTCCTCCCTATATATATAATATAGCTCAAGCCCGCGCGTATGGCGCAATAGCCCAAGACTCATCTGTTTTCGCGGCGACTTTTCATATACCCTCGCTGAAATTTTGAGATCCCCTCCGGAAAAGCATTCTAAATCGAATGAGAGTTGTGCGGAATTCCAAAAAGTACGGCTTCATATTTTTTTTTTCAAAAATATGCATTTTTCCATTTTGATTTTGAGTTTGTATGAAAACTATCCATCCTAGAGTAAAATGAAAGAGGAAAAAAAGTTTTCTTATTAAATTTTGCATAAGGATTAAGTATTCCGAAACATTAATCTCGATTATTGTTATTGCAAAATAGTCATAAAAAAAAAGCGACCTCTAAAAATGAGAAATTTTTGTGATTTTTTTTTCAAGTTTCCAAATCATAGCTTACGATTATGACAATTTGATTTAGAGTACCTTATATAGTAATGAAAATACAAAAAAAATTTCATCATGATATCTCTGATAGTTTTCGCACAATCCTAAGGCAATTTTGAAAAATTTTTAAATTTTGAAAATGTTATTGAGTCCTTTATGGGCGTCTATGAGAACTGCCAATTTTTTTACGTACTCTTCTAGATACTACCTATCGATCCCTCACGGGAGAGTATCGATTTTATCATTTTTAACCACTTTTATGATTTTTTGAAAATTTTTTTTACAATTTTTTTTTCGAAAAAAATGCAACTGCAACGCGGTTTTTCTATCTATTTGAAATTTGAAAGTTGCATATGATAGAAGATAAACAAACGCTCATTTTGAATCTTCATTCACTCGAATCTGATTTGTGAATCCCGAGATATAGAGGTTTTTAGTCAAGGTAACTTTCCGGCAAAAGTATACGCAGTAGAAGAATAATTAAAAAGGTTTCTGGTAGATTGAATATTGTTTTACTCAAGTATCAATTATTATGTACGTGAGTGATGTTCTTGATACTTAATAGTCGAGCGGAAGGTTGATGGAAATCACTGAAACGCAGCGCTTTCGGCGCAGCGGCAGTGGCGGGCAGTGGAGGGGGTAGGGAAAAAGACGCGACGAAAAGTCGAACGCTCCGGATGAAAATGAACGTTTGATTTTTTCCCGACAATATCTCGGCTTCTATATAAGATAATTTGATGATTCTTTTTTTAATTTTATATAGCAAGTCGAAAGATGATTAAATATATAGGTTAAAAGTACCGTTACAATTATTGATAACGATATATACATGAAAAATGTAGTAATGAATATTTGTAAAGCCATTCAAGTTATAGTATATCGGTACAATATTGACCTGAATGCCCAAAAACAATATTCCAGGAAATAATGAAGGTGCACATTGGTGCACGAGGACACCAGGTACACAAGGTGCTTACGAGGACGCTGATACTCTCTCTTTTCTATTTAAAACGCTCAAGAAAATATATTAATTAATCAATATTAATTAAAAAAAGTTTCTTTTGGATGTATTAGTTAGCGTGACGTACATCTTAATAATGAAAATTAGAAAATATCATTTGAATGGCTTTACAAATATTCATTACTACATTTTTCATGTATATATCGTTATCAATAATTGTAAACGGTACTTTAACCTATATATTTAATCATCTTTCGACTTGCTATATAAAATTAAAAAAAGAATCATCAAATTATCTTATATAGAAGCCGAGATATTGTCGGGAAAAAAATCAAACGTTCATTTTCATCCGGAGCGTTCGACTTTTCGTCGCGTCTTTTTCCCTACCCCCTCCACTGCCCGCCACTGCCGCTGCGCCGAAAGCGCTGCGTTTCAGTGATTTCCATCAACCTTCCGCTCGACTATTAAGTATCAAGAACATCACTCACGTACATAATAATTGATACTTGAGTAAAACAATATTCAATCTACCAGAAACCTTTTTAATTATTCTTCTACTGCGTATACTTTTGCCGGAAAGTTACCTTGACTAAAAACCTCTATATCTCGGGATTCACAAATCAGATTCGAGTGAATGAAGATTCAAAATGAGCGTTTGTTTATCTTCTATCATATGCAACTTTCAAATTTCAAATAGATAGAAAAACCGCGTTGCAGTTGCATTTTTTTCGAAAAAAAATTGTAAAAAAAATTTTCAAAAAATCATAAAAGTGGTTAAAAATGATAAAATCGATACTCTCCCGTGAGGGATCGATAGGTAGTAATCTAGAAGAGTACGTAAAAAAATTGGCAGTTCTCATAGACGCCCATAAAGGACTCAATAACATTTTCAAAATTTAAAAATTTTTCAAAATTGCCTTAGGATTGTGCGAAAACTATCAGAGATATCATGATGAAATTTTTTTTGTATTTTCATTACTATATAAGGTACTCTAAATAAAATTGTCATAATCGTAGCTATGATTTGGAAACTTGAAAAAAAAATCACAAAAATTTTCTCATTTTTAGAGGTCGCTTTTTTTTTATGACTATTTTGCAATAACAATAATCGAGATTAATGTTTCGGAATACTTAATCCTTATGCAAAATTTAATAAGGAAACTTTTTTTCCTCTTCCATTTTACTCTAGGATGGATAGTTTTCATACAAACTCAAAATCAAAATGGAAAAATGCATATTTTTGAAAAAAAAAATATGAAGCCGTACTTTTTGGAATTCCGCACAACTCTCATTCGATTTAGAATGCTTTTCCGGAGGGGATCTCAAAATTTGAGCGAGGGTATATGAAATGCCCGAGATAGCCTGATTTTTAACAGATGCGCCTTGGGCTACAAAGAGAATATGCGGCCGCACGTACGCGCGTATGTGCAGTAAATGGAAAGGGGCGGAGGAATAAGCGAGTGTCTCAGGTGCGGTACCATTGTGAAGGTCGCGCAAGTCATTGTGACGCGCTTCCTCGCTGCAGACTCGTTCGCAGCTATATACTCTATGCTGCGGGGACGGGGGTAAAAAACAAACAGAGCGGAGAGTTGTGTATGTGCTGGACGCAACGGCGAGCATATATATATATATATATATATATAGAGCGAGTCGGTGCGTTTCTGCGCGGACGTAATTGGCCATTGCGCTGCTTCTGCCACTGTCGCGCTGCGGATAATATAACGACGGGGCTGCGCGCACGGCAGTTCTCTCTCTCGGCTTCCCCTCCCCCCCGTAAACGCTTTGAGTCATTTTGATACGGCGTGATTTGATGTGCACGTCTCGCCGGTTTATATATACACGCGTCATCGGAAACTCAACTGCAGCATTGTCGATTCGCAACGACGTCCCGGGCGAATCTCAGTTTCGAAAAGCGAAAAGCCAGATTGAGAAGACTTTCCCGATCATACGCGATGGTCTTGCGGGATCAATGCCGCATACGTGTCTTCTCACAAGTCCCAGGAATGTTTCTCGGGACAAGTTTGATTCGGCTCGCGAGTCCGCAGTATTATATTTATCCGGCGAAATCCGGACGCGAATATGAAGGATTTCGTCCGTGCTCGGGGCTGGGGAGAGAGATTGGACGTAAGTATATGGGAGAAAAGGATCACGAGAAATCTTCAATGCGATACGGGTCAGAGTATAAACATATATGTACGTGTGTTTAATGTATAAGCTCGGATTGAAACGTAAAAGTCGCCGGGCCGAAATGAGACGTCGGCGCGCCAGTACGGAAAAATTAATGCAAAAAGCTAAGAGCTCACTCGGCATCTAATTAAAGGGACGATATATGTATATATCGGACCGCTACACATGCACACACATATATTTCAATAAAGCAATCTGCTGAATCTGCTCTGGCGCAGCTCTCCCTTTCACGTGTCCCGTACCGTCGGATTTCTCGGGAATCCGCAATCTCTGAATTAAGCTTTATCGAAGGAGTACATAAGCGTCTGCGCGCGATAAGTCATTAATTCGAGAAGTGGGGCCCCGTTGATTCTTGCGCGGGGCGGCCGACGCGCGCGCGCGCTATATCGTACCGCGCCCGACGCGGCCGGATCACTAATTTGTTTAATGCCGAGATCCGCGCGCGGGCCGCGTATAACGAGAGTACCGTATTACGGGTCGTTAAGAAAAATGACGGATGCGCCCGCGGCACGGGATATCAGCTGCGGCTCTCGAGCTCGCGCGCCACGGACAGAAAGAGAGAGAGAGAGAGAGACAGTCCAAATCGCTGATTATGGAATTGGCCGATTTAATTTAATCGGCCCCAGTGAGAGAGACAGAGAGCAACAGCAGCCTGATTGAAATGTCGATGCCGCGAGTAATTGCGGGGTGGATGGGTGGGGATAGTGGAGAGCCATGCAAGGGCAAGGGCAAATCATATGTTACACGCGCGCGAGCCGGCCCGAGAGACGAGGTTAAAAATAATGTCGAGCCGAAACGCGGCCTTGGCTCCGGGGCGATCTTGAAAAATTGCACCCGCTCTTTGCACCGATCTTCGTGACGAATATGCACCGCGGATCGATAGCCGGGCAAATTCGTCGTGGCGCACTTGTTCGGCAAAGCCATCGCTCGCGTTTCTATACTTCCCACCGTAAATTAACAGGGGGGGGGGGGCCAAGACGCTCGATACACGTAGTGACGTACGTTCGTTTGCCGATTGCAATACACACCGCAGCCGACACTTGGTTGAACAATGGATTGTCGGGGCCGGTGGTATCGCGGGTATATATGGTAATTACAGCGGCGCGGATATTTATTATTGCGGACCGTGAAGCGCGGCCTCGCGGTCTCCATTAACGATCTGCCCCGCCAACTTGGACGATCCACTCTGAATTATTAGGTCTTACGAAGTTGTGATGCGCGTCCTTTGGCCGTAAATAAAACTTGTCTCTCTCTCTCTCTCTCCGAGGAGCTTTTAAATTTGAAATTTTAATGCCGGGGGTATCTTGTCGCATAATCGCGCGTTAAAAGTCTCGAATTTACCGCCTCAAGTAGGTAAAAATAAAGGAGCCAACGAGGAACAGTGAGAGCTGCCATATTGGCCGGAGCAAAAGGAGCGAAAAGACACAAGAGAGAGAGAGAGAGAGAAAAAAAAGCCGCGCCTGTTTAGTCAGTCAGTTTTAATGTCTGTATCACGCGCCTATCTCGAATTGCCGAAATGTTAATTGCTCGGGGAATTTCAGCACGCTCGTTGTTTGCCGACGTATATGTACACACACACGCCCACGTCCGCAGCGAGGGAAAAAGTCACTGGGCCCGCGAATCACACGCATATACGTATGTATATATATCTGTGGCCCGCTTAAAAATCAACAATTCCAAGTAATTAGACGGCCCGAGCGAGGGGGAACTGGTTTCCAAAGAACAACTCGCTCGGATTCGGATCGCGTGTATTTTTACGTTTTAGTAACACTAAACTGACTGCCCGGCGTAATTATGCAAAATCGAGCTTGAGCTCGGGCAGCTCCTCTCGATCTATGGGCTCATTAACGTCCGCCATAAACACGCCATATACCATTTATCTGAATCCCGTCTCTCTCTCTCTCTCTCTCTTACTCCCACTATCTCGATCCTCACTCTTGTGGTTCCCGAAACGATACTTACGGCTGCAATGAATTTGGCGTGAGAAACTCTAGCTGGTGCGCTCTCAATCGTTTCTATCCATATCTTATCATCGACCCACTATAGGAATCTAGGACGAAATTTGTCAGTCCAAGAGACTGGAATCGCGAATGTTCGTTAGATGAGATTAGAGATGTGTATTTCTGGCATTTCGACATTTTTCAAATTGAAATAATATGAACCCTGACCGGCTGTCGCGCAAACCACCTATAGAGAATTGCTCGCGATTCAGTCTCCTGAAAAATGTAGCTATATCAACCTGGCAATAATCCGATTTCTTAAATTCGCGTAACTCTATGAAATCCGGAGAGAAACGGGAATACTCGTAATGTGGAAGGTTCGGTTGAAAAGTTGGGCGCGTGCGCCCGAGAGATCCGTGAGTTATACGTATACCTGAGCGCGCGGGGCTAATATTTTTCCGCGATTGCATCTTGGGGCCGCTTAAAATTACTATATTTCAATATGAAACATTCCGTACATATTCGCGGGCCGATTTGCATAGTCATTACGACTTTTGCTCGGTGCGCGCGCTCGACGCAAACTATATCCATACACGTACAACTGGGCGTACGCACTTCCGGCGGAATATTTATTTCCGCCCGGCGGGCAGCGCGACAAGGAGAATATCCCCGCGGCGAGTCTCGCGGAGGCGCGCACAACACACATAACGACCAAAGCCCGACTCGAGCCTCTCGAGCCGCGTCCCCTGCTCGCGAAATTCGGACCGCGAGACCCTCTTTTATTATATATAACAAGCGGCCGAGAGGAGACGAAAATCGCTGCTCTCGCTCGAGAGGTACGTCGCGTATATATGACTTCTCGGGAAAACTTTCTTATCACTTGAGGGAGAGAAAGAAAAAAGGGAAGTGCGGCCGCCGAGCGAAAAGTATAAGTATATATAGAGGCAGACGAAGCAAGAGCAAGCCATCATCAGCGACCCGGCTCTCTCGAGTTCTCTTTACCCACCTGTTAAATTGTGTAGCTATTAGCCCGCGACTTTGAATATAAATCGAGCCATTACGTCGCGCCCACTGCAGCCGCCGCTCCTCTTCTCTCCCCCTCTCGACAGACTCGCTCGTCTCCGCCTTCTTCTTTTACCGCGAGCACCGATACGTACATATATATATACGCATACAATCGTCGAGCCTCGCGCGGTTTCGCGCCAAGCGAGCTAGTTCAACTTCTCGAGGCTGCAGCGCGCAACGCAAGCTCTACAGCCCGGAAAAACACAGGACTCGTCGCTCCGCGAATCGACGTTAATTGGATTGAACGAGCGCAGTACATAGCTCTCGGGTTTCGACGCGTTTTCGGCGCGCGAATCAATTTCGAACGGCTCTCGACGCTGCGACTTGCTTCGATCCGCAGGGTCGGGTACGCGGAAGCAGGCCCAATCTTCGAAACCAACAAAAACTCCGATGTGTTTTTTTTTCAACGGGGCGCATCGACACACGGGGAAATGCGTGGAGGTGTGCCACACACCGAACACGTGCGTTTGTATATTTACGGAGACCTGAAAGCGAATTTTTTTCGAATTTTCTTATCGATTCTAGTTGGAGGCGGCTGCCGGCTCTACAGCGGACCGCTTATTCTCGAATCAGCGAATGCATATATGCTCATCTATTCTCGATACACGCGTGTACATGGCGGGCCCCCGCGGCAGATGTATATCTCAAATTCCAACTGGCTCGAGTGATTCATCGCCGCGGGAATCAACCCTCGGCACTTTTTTCCTTTTCCAACTGCATCGGCGAATTATGCAAATCCAAAATGAACTCGTTACACTGTCGTGTCGGTGCAGCGAGGAGAAGCCCCACCTCGGAATCATTCGAACACGCGGATCAGGAGGCAAAGACCGCGAGACTCGAACAATAATCCTGTGGGTAATATGTACACGTAAGCGTCGAGCGAGCTGCTATGGGAGTATCACGCGTAAAAATCAAATCTCGGGGATCTCAAATGGGTGCAGCAGCGCGCTTATCGCATTCGCCCGAGTCACTCTCTCGCGCGTCTCTATCAGCCCGCGCGCGGCTGCGGAGGAATCCGTCACGTCACGCTTTGGATTAGGACGGATGCTGCGCGACGCGTGGACCGGGGCTCATTACGAGCCCGTGTGGAATTTCGGGACCCGCATGGAAATATGCGGCCCTAGTCGCGACGTGACGCGCGCGCGCGACTCGATTTTAAAATTGGGAAAATTACGGTCGCGGAGAGGCTGGGAAAGAGAGCCGCTGGCATCGTGGGAAGGGACGCCCGCTTGTGTGGGTCAGTGGGCTTTTAGTGGTCACGCATATTGACGTGTACATACGTATATGTGCGGGTTCGTTGGGAGTTTGGCCCGTGTCTAGTTTGGCTTTACGTCAATGTATTTATTGAGACGTCGCTTGGGAATCATCTCATGCTGAGGGATGGATTGAATGTGACTTCATGGTAAATGCAACATGAGCTATTGTTCAGAACGACCGCCATAAGTGAGGAATTAGAAGAAAGACCAGGGGCATGTGGAGAATGACAAACATGATATCATTTAACCTTTCCAAGTTTTGGCAGCAAGGTTTACTGCAGGCCTCAACTCAGTTTCCCCATTTTTTCTCCAATTCTGATTCTTCATTGAATTTCGCTCAGGCGAGTGCAAATTTTCGTATACCCTTATACTAGACCAACAAAAATCGAGTGATACACCCATTTGATTCCTTGGCGTTTAATCCATATCATCTAATTTTTTTTGTCATACTTTCTTTTTATCAATCATTTTAATGAGCCTTCGTTAATTATGGATTTTCCTCTCAATTTTACTCATCTAATGACCGAAAAAGAAGAGAATATTTTTTTCGAGAATGTTATTATCCAGCGTAGAAAAATCGGAGCCAAATGCGGCTTGGCTCATTTTGAATTCATTTAATAGAACCCTTTATTTCATACCATCTAATTGGATTCCTACTACACAACTAAAAAAAGATACCGGGTGGCACATACATTAGGTACACTCGGATTTTTTTCTTGAAAATATATTTTTTCAAAGTTCTATATTTCAGCGTAGCAGAGTCCAAATTGAATACGGCTTGGCTCATTTCGAAGGTATTAAGTAGACTTTCCTTTTTCCACTATGAAAAATTCATATTTTACACGTTGAGTGATCTTTCTCGCTTGGGTGGCGTATATGATGAGTAGATTACGGGTACCTTAGTAAATATCCAACTGAAAATGAGTAAACTGATGAAATCTACGATTCTTTAAACTCGATATCTCACTCTTAATTTATGTATCGCGAGTTTTCAAGCTTACATCGTTTGATAATGTGAATTTGATTAGACGTGACAAAACAGGTGTCTTATTATTTCGCCCCCAACAATCCGTCCAGACGGCCAAGCTCGAGCGAGTCAATCAATTCTACTTTGTTAGCTCTCGAGCAGCAGCAGCAGCAGCGATACGCTCCGGCCGCGGCGAATGACAAATGAGCATCTCTTTTCTGGCTAGTTGCATTTATTATACGACGTATTAATATGCGCGGCTCGTGTACGCCGCTCCGATACGGCTATACAGACAGACAACGAAGCGAGGGATAAACGTGCGGCTGCCGCGGGGTGATGGATTATTTTTTCCACGTTCCAACGCGTATGTCCCGGGCTCTGCACGGAGGCCGAGAGCCGTCGGTGGGCCGCCACGTGTGATTCGTCGGCCAGCCATTAGCGGTAATAGCTAATCCCCGAAATTACTCGTTGGGCTCGCTCAATTAGGCGCAGCAAATATCGGCCGGCACGGGCGCCAATCAATTCCGATTCGAGCACGTGTGCGCTGGCTTTCTCCCGCGGCCGCGCCGCGTACGACATCGGAAACATCGCGTCAGGCCGCATTCGCGCATCTGGGAACACCAACGACGCGCGTCGTCCCTCTAGCCCCTTTCAGCTCCGGCGTACAAATTGTGTTCTACATGCCTTTTTCCACTCACGTGCGACGGTTAGCGAGCCTCGAGGTGCTCAATCACCCCGCGAGTCCCGGGAAATAAAAAAAAAGAACAGGCCAATGGGGAAAGAGAGAGAGAGAGAGAGAGAGCCGAGCTGCACCGGACCATTTCGGCCTTATCTCGCCGTCTTCCGGAATAAAAATATATACACTAGCTCGAGTGCGAGACTCTCTCGTTCGGTGAATTCCGCCCTCGGCTGTACGGCACTTTTGATAATGCGCGCCTGGGAATCGCGATTTTATGCGCTGATTATATTGCCCCTGCGCGCCTACTTGAACAATGGGCGATTTTATTGTTTACCTTCTTCCTTTTTTTTCTTTATCTCCCCGCGACCCCCTACGTTTCTCTCTTTCTTTTTCGTTCGTTCACCGTGACCCGACGAAAGAAGTTTCGCGTGTAACGGTGAGCGCAAAGCCAGTATACGCACGAGCCCCTCGAGATAACGCTCGTGTCTCGCGCTACTGTAAAGCGGCATAAATCCAGAGCGAGTTTGAGCTATGCTCGATCCGATTTACTCTCGCGGCGAGGCTAATCGACTCATCGACGAGGAAGGGTGAAAGAAAAAAAGGTGAATGAGCGGCGAAGAGACCGAAAGCGAATGGGTATTTAATACGCGGGGGCGGCTAACAAGTTGCCGGCGGATCTCCGCATCGCGGCTGCTGCTGCTGCTGCGGAATTGAATGGTGTCGACTGTCGCAGCGAATGAAATATGAAGTAAAACGCGCGCGAGCGAGTGATTTATAACTGGGAAAGTTCGAGTGTGATCGCGCGCGCGCGAGCGAGCTGCCGGGGATAAACTTTCGCCTCCCCATTCAAACTCGCCGCCGCGTGAAGAAGAGAGAGCGAGAGAGGAAGAGAGGAAGAGCACTTGATTTAAAGGTCAAGGTGAATGGCGCGCCGCGCGCTCGGCTCATTCGCCTCGACTTATCTTCGCGCCTAACCCCGAGATGGAGTTGCGACGAGCTGCCGTACAAGGATTACTCCTCGCGCGCTCTCTGCTGCTGCTGCTGCTGCTGCGGAATTTCCATCCACTAAGTACCATGAGAGTTTACTTTCGACTGGGGATGCAATGGTTGATGAAAAAATATACACTGTTTTTTAAAGCTGCGGCCCTTTGGAAGCTCGTACGTTCGCGCGGCTGTATTATATATGCTTCGATCATTACTTCCGTACGAGGTCGTCGGGTCTGTCGAGAGCTTGTTTGAGATGAATGATTATTATCGAGGATGGAATTAAGCGCAGCATTCCAAATGTAAAATTGTGCCCGTTGATCCGATTTTGATATGACCTGAAGTAATTATTAAAATATTGTATTTTGGAAAATTAAATATCACGGGAGACATTCAGTAAAATAGGAATCTTCATACCTGACCTAGTTGAGTGACGCTCACCCGAAGATTTTTTATATCTCTTCCCGGATAGTTGGATAGACGAAAATAATCACAGACAGTGACATTCACAATTGGAGCATCTAAAAAATCTACGTTACATGAAAGAAAAAATTCTCCTCTGATTTTCTCCAGGTCTGTTACGCAAGGGTGTTTATTAATAATCACATAAACAAATATTAAAGTGAAATTTATTTTGTATGTGTGCGTTTGATGGATGCTGACAAGGGGACGGTGATTCTTTGCCGCACGTGGTGGTTGTAGCGCGCGACGGGCTCACGAAGATGACCCGCAAATCGAATTCTGTCGAGACAAAAGCTGTATTTTCGGACCTGGGAATATTATTGAAAAATAGTCACGCCTATAACACTCGATCTGGCGCACGTCAACTGTATCGAATTTCATTCGCGTCGTTGGAGAACCGGCGGATCGAACACGGGACAAATCCGAAAACTCGAGGGACGTATACGCGCGCGAGCTGATTCACACTTTTTATCACGATATTCCCGGGAGGAGATGCGGGCGGAGTATTATGAAGCGGCAAATCCTGCTCGATCATCCTTTTCAAAGATTGACTATACGTGGGAGTGGGCTTAATCGGGGCGGCCCACTCGATCATTCCTACGTCGCAGTCAGAGCTGTCCCCGCGTATCGAGGGGGGCGCGAGTCGGCAAAAAACGATCGTGTGCGATCGGGAAATAATTTGTCCTTTAACGCTCCGAGACTTTGGTGTATAATCTTCTTAAGTTCGGGGACGCGTCGCGTATGTCGCTCGCTGCCGGCAGTCGCATTGTCTGGCCGCGGCGGATGAGGGGGGCCGCCCGTGGCGGGATCTTCCCGCGGGATCCAATAGCGCCCGGCGGTTTTTAGGGCTCCGCGATCGAGACACGGGCCCAGCCGCTCGGGCTTATTAACCGAGATCCAATCTGCTCCCGCTGCCTGATCGGCTTATATACTTACGTGCCAGCCGGGGAAGAGCAGAGATGGATCGGAGATCCCGCGACACATTTTTCAACCGGGGGTGGAGTCAGCCTCGCCGAGAGGACGGAGTCGAAGGCAAATGTTGTTTTTAGCCGAGCTTAGCGGATTTGCGATTGGCTCGTCCGGCGCGTATGACCGTTCGAATGTCGCCTAATGCTAAATTCCGCCAGCGGGGAGGAAGGAAAAAAAAGGATCGACTTTTAGCAGGATCGAGGGATTATCGATTGTTCGCGCTGGTGCTGGAACGGCTTTTCCGCCGTTGTAATAATGAACCGAGGTGTGATTGTTGAACAGGGTTCAACTGGTGAGTCGTCGTGACTTTACCAGCCGATTTTACCCACTTTCAACATTCCCACTCCGCCGAGTTTGTACGAACGAACGTCTTTTTTCACGGACCGCTTAGCGAGAGAGCGAGTAATTTTGTTCACGATGCAAATAGAAGTATTGTTGCGCGCGGCCCATACTCGGCGACGGGCAATTCCCTTCCCGCGTTGACTGCAATCTTGTAAATGGAAGAGATTCTGCCTCGTAGGTCACGGAGTCACGGTGATCAATTGCAGATTACCAGGGGCATATTTTCTCCTCCCGCGAGCTTGGGTACAATCTGTAAATGGAAGAGGAGCTATGTAGCTGGCAGCTTCTCACGAATGGATAGGTCAAAGAGCGACTGTTCGCAAAATTATTCGAACCAATTCTCAGTTCTAATTTGAAAGTATCATTTGTTCACAAGCGAAAGAATAATTTAAAAAAAACCAAAAATCTCTTTCTCCATCCACGTTTCGTCGCGGTTGTCACTTCGTAATTTATCTGCATTATTAGTATCTCATTTTCTTTTCTTTTTCTTATTCATTTACATTTCACAAATTTTCCCCTCATCTTATATCCTATTTTGACAATTATTTAGAAATAATAATGGTTACATATCATGATGTCTGACTCAGCCAGAAAAAAACTAGTTTTAACACATTGTCTATGTCCCTGATACTTTTGCTACACGAAAATGTTGCGTCATGTATTAATTTTCACCTTGTCAAATGATTGTTATTATTCCAACGAAATCGGTTTATCATGACTATCAAGTTTCTACGTAAATATCTTCTGTGAAAACATTTTCTTTTTTGTAATGGCATTGGGAGTAGTAAGTTCTCCTTTATTATTTGCTTGATCCAGTATGTCGCTTCTTGTTGCTGTTGATATTCTGTTTATACATGTGTCGAAAGTCTGATTATGAAATGGGTAAGGAGTAGTTTTGCACCGAGAGTAAAATTGTCAGCTAAGCTTCAGATTTAACTCCATCGTTACGTGTTTCATGCCCTTGGGTGACGGTATCCTTATCAGAAATTATTTGATGAATGAAGATTTTATAACACTTATATACGCTGGTGTTGTCGCGTTCTATACGTGTGCCGATCAATCCTCCCGAGAATTTTCGAGTTCGTCGTATTTTCCGAATACGACATAATTCTCGAGAGTAAAAAATTAATATCTTCCACATCGAATCCGAAGAAGTGTAATTTCCCGGCGATATGGATACAAATGAATTCCCCAAATGGGAGAGGGGGCGGCCTCTCTCGAAACTTCTCGAACTCTGATGTTACAGTATAAAAAGAAAAGTAATAATCGGAGCGCGGGGGTATATATACGCAGTGGAAAGCTCGCGCTCGTTCGACGCATCAGTGTCTCGCACCCGCACACGCGTACACACATACAGCAGACGTAGCTGGAGAAGCAGCCCGCGCGCGCGGCAAATGAAATAGCCGGAGAGTGCAGTAAGCAGTGAGCGAGAGAGAGGCTCTTTCAATAAAGCGCGCGCGCGCGCGCGCGGCGTAATACTATAGGGCGCCGATATCCGCGCGAAACTTGCGCACCGGTGCGGCGGCGGCGGCGGCGGCGGCGGACGAAATAGAAAAGGTCGCGGTGCTGGCACACGTGCGCGCCGTAGAGTCGACGGCCCTCGGCTATTGCCAAAGTTTATCCGCGGCCCGGGGGTTTGGGCGCCGAGTGTAACGCAATTTGCCAAAGTCGTTCTCCCGCGCGTCTGCAGGTGCCAAGTGTGTGCAGCCGGCTCTCGACGGCTGAATGATTTTTTTTTTCGTGTCTTTTTTTTCCTCCTGTCCCTGCGCACCTTCGTTTTCTCTTTAGAGGGAGGGACACACGGAGCCAGGGCCGAGATAAAGCCCGCGCGTTATGGGAGTCGAGCTCGAGGGGCATAACGAGCCCCGCGCAGCTATAGATGCAAATTAAGATTGCCGCAGCATTTTGCATGGCGCGCGCGCGGCTCCCGCGTATACATGCGCGCACTCCTCTCTCGCCCGCACCAGTGTTTATTTATTTATTCGCCCGTGTAAGTATACGTTTTTTTGCATTGTTCATCGCGGCTTCCGAGTGATTCGCGGCGCGTTATCTCGTATGCGGCGTCGCGGTTATCACTCGAGCGAGCGGCTCTCTATCTATCTAATATGCCCGCGGGGCGTTTTCTCGATTCGGCGATAGAACGATTCGTTCGCGCGTGCGCTTGTAAATCTTCGATACACACACACACGTATCGGTCGGAGGTTCATTGAATCGCGGCCGTGCGCGAAATCTCGAAGGCGCATCTGTAATGAGAAGGGAGGCTTGGCGGATCCGCGCGACTACTGGCCGGATATAATACCGCGCACAATGCCCGACTCAATTATTAATCGGCGACGGCGGTCGCGGCAGTAGCAGCAGCAGCAGCTGTACAATAACAGGCTTGTCCGGCTGCAGCGCGCATGTCATTTGACTGCCGCTCGGAGCGCACCGGGCCGCGAGCTGCCGTTTTGTCGCGCATTTTTCAAGGGTCGCCCCCTTGACACTAATAAAGGTTCCGGCTGCTGCTCCTGTGCCCACGACAAACCTCTCTCTCGCTCTCTTTCGTCTACATCCGACGGCGGCGCCGCTCGGCTGCAACCGTGTATACATTTTGCGCTGATTCGCCGCCGGCCGGCTTGTGTGTGTATAACACTCTAACCTATAGTGCGCGGCCACTGCTCGAGAGCCTGTGTTCACCTGCTCTCTGTGAAGCTTATTATAAAGAAATAGCCGAAGCGATATTCGTTGTTCCTCGAGTGCCCTCTCGAGTCCTTCATTTCGCACTGTGCGCAAAAGTGAAGTGTTCCACCCTGAGCGCGATTTCCACGGGAATTTTCCAATGGATATCACCGGGAATTTTACCACTGTGAATATTCATCTTGACTTACATTCTCGACAATTTAACTTCTCACGAGAATTCGTTGATGTTACACAGTGAACTCGGTGTGAATTATTCACGGTGGAAATTTTTTTTTATTTGTTTTCTCTTAATGGTGAAAAATTGAATTGGCAAATTTCATAGTATTCTTTTTTCACACAATCGATTCGAATATGTTATAGTTATTGCTAGCGTTGCTGCGCAACAGATGAAAATATCAAATTTACAACGGTGTCTCTATTATTTACATCGATTGATTATACGAATTTTCATTACTAAGAGGCCTTGCGCACATACATTTACGTTACCTCGAGTACACGCATAGACTACTCAGCCGAGTCCGAAAGGATCAAACTAAATTTTCAATAAAACAAACGATCGATCGATCGAAAATTCTTCCGCACTCGGATACAGAATAAATTTCGCCATTTGCTCTTTGACCACGTGGATCCTAGGGAGCGAATCATCACCAAACGACTTGACGTCAAAGTGGCGGGTTTGTCCATGAGAATCCGCAACAGGATTTCACCATCGAGAAGGCGCTCGCATATTGATACGACGGAGGCGAAAGCCAGATTCAAGATGAGGCGAAATAAATTTATAATAACGGCGAGCGGGCGTAAAAAAAGCGAACACACGCCGCGGCGGATAAATAACGAGGCCGATGGTGTGTTGAAAAGAAGCTGGACGCGGGTGGTGCAACGAGGGGGGGGGGGCGGCAGTGAGGGAACGCTGTTCCTCGCCCCGCACGTACGATCTCATGCTGGACACGGCGGCTTGTTACTCCCGAGACCGGCTCTCAGCTGTGTTTGCATACATCGCACGCCGTATATATATATAGACGCACACGCGTACAAGGTTCGCGGCAGCGGCGGAACAGAGAGAGGAACGGGCGAACGGCGCTTTTGTATTTAATACGCGCGGCGTCTCCGCACAGTCCCTGCGTCCGCGCGCGCGGAACGGGTGACAGCCTCGGCGGCGGCGGCGGCTCTCATTGTCCCGTCGTCGCTCAGCGACATTATTATGCAGCGAGCCGGTGCGCGGCTCGTGTTTTTGTCGGCGCTCGCTCGGCTCAAACACTTCTTGTCAGGCTGTGTTGCCGCGCGCGCGCGCCCCATTGTCCCTCGCCCCCCCGACGCTCCACGTCCAATCGCTATCGAAGCGAAAATTAATTGCCGCTAATGTCGGGGCACTCCTCCCCCGAATTAAACGCGAATGCCCGGCTAATTGCGCGCGAGCCAGACGTTTCGAGGCGGCCAAGTGCCGCGATTCACCCTCGACTACTCACTCGACTCTACTGTCTACCACGAGCTCGCGCACTTTCGTTCTATCTTCTAGTGAATAGACTATAATTTACCAGCGAGTGTGGGGAATTTTACGTGTTCGAACGATTCGATGGGATGTACCCAGTCGAAAAGAAATTCAAGGGTTCTCGATTATTGAGAGGTTATGCGCGATTGGAAGCGAGGACTCACCTGCGTTCCGGTGTGTGCAGAATGACCTACGAACTCGTACGTTTTTGAATGAGATTACAGGTGAGTTCGTGTATGAGGTCTCGAATATTATTGTCGAATCGATTCGCACGTGAGCACACGCGTGTGAGATCGTGTGTGCAAATCATATTCATTTTTAGTCGATCGTTATTGTCATGAGTTCAGCTATATACTTGTGAATTGTAATTTTTCTCTGAAAGATTTTATTTATATTAAAAGGTGCATTTGATTTACTAACTAGAAGACAAACAATATTGCTCTGAGAAAATAATCTGAACGAATACGATTGACCGATTGAATATCAAATTTACTTTATTCAAAATGTTTGCTGCCACGATCTCGCATACGCTCTCGTGTGAGTTCTCAAATTCGAATTTATCCGATAATCGAATTCGAGATGCCGTACGCAAACTCACCCACATCTCACCTGGAATCGTATCCACGAACGTGACACATATGGCTCGTATGTCATTTCGCGCTTTCAAACTCGGGGGTGAGTTGTTCGGTCGCGATCGCACATGACGCCGCTCTCAACCGAAAAGTTTTGAATTATTTTCAGGTGCGATCGAGAAAATTCTCGCGGGGCAAGATTAACTTGGCGCTGATCCTCGACCAGGTACAGCGTCTCGCTCGAGCTCGCGAGTATATGGTTGCTCCGGATCTTATTGATCTTGGTGTTTGCGCAAACAGAAAACTCGGGGGGGAAACGAGGTAGTTTATGAACTAATGCAGGATATTACAGCTGGCTTTGGGGCCGATTTGCGCGTGGTAACAACCGGCTCTCGGGCGTTTTTTCTCTCGGCCCATCTCGCCGTAAGATCTTCGCATTACTGCGCAACGTAATCGTTCATTAAACGCGTTCTTATCCGCGCGGCCGCTCTTACGTGCACGCTCGCATCTACACACGAGTCGATCCTCGCGTCGTATCTTCGACGGCGCGCGTATAATTGCAGCCGCTCTCTCCGCGCGGCGTGTGCTCCGCGGGGCACGAATCTATTTGTTTATCAGATCTCGGGTTAATTTTATTACGCGCGCGCTGCAGCAGCGGGCCCACCGAGTGCGATCATCTCTGCGTGGCCGGGGGAGTCGCGACGAGTCGTTATACACGCTCGTGGTCCGAAACGTCAGCCGGCTTTAGTGTCGTTCCTAAAAGTCTTAACGAGGCCCGCGATAATATCGGCGCGCACGTCCGCCGGAGCTAGTCGCCGGTCACCCGCGCCGCGCGCGCCCTAATGTGCGCGAGCGCACAGGTGCGTTTGGCGCATCCGCTCCTTCCGCGACGCCTCCGAAGGATGTCGGCCGACCCAGCCTTGGACATAGGGCAGCCCCCGAACCAGTGGCGAAAGCTTTTTTTTTCCGCCGGGACAAGCGGCCGGAATTTCGGCAGATCCGACCGATACGCCCGGGCCATTTCACTCGTTCCCCGACGGCGGAGCGCGCGCCGCCGCCGACCTCGCAGGTAAATTTTCCCCCGAAAATCATCAATTACCAACTGTCAAAATTGGAAATGGTCAAAAGTCGAAAATTACTGTTCGATACTCATTGTTCGTAGATGAAAACAGATCGACCGTGAATATTCAGTTGTTTAGATGGGACACATTTTATTTTTTTCAGTAACAAATGTGAATAATTTTGGTTTTGGGTAAATTTTCGATGAAATTCCACTAATCACCAGTGGTGATTAAATTCACCGCCCCAAAATATTGAATATTTAATCAATTTTCACATCGATATCCACCATTATTCATCATTCATGCAATTTTTACCGATGAATAATGGGTTTCAACTATTCTGAATTCAGCTATGTTTCGGCAATGGCGGGCAGGTTTTTGAAATCAGTTTACGTCACTGTACCGACGAGATATTCAATTAAGCGACGAGCCATACGCGGCTGTTAATGATACGATGCACAATTAATCTTTGACGGCTACGTCGAATGAATCAGCGTAAAGTCGCCTTTTTTTCACGAGCATACACATATAGCCGAGCGTTTGATCGATGTACGTTCGTTAAGTTGACGAGTGTAATTATCGAATTCACGCGTGGGACTGGAAATCGAGGAAGAAGCGATTCTTCCTGGGCGCAAACTCATACATCATAGGCGTAATTGAGCGGTTCTGTTGTTTTTTTCTCTCCTTCTTTTGGTTCTACAGGTGCGCCGTGACGCCGCACGCGCGGCCGACCGATCGGAGGAGAAAAGCAGCCGAGGCGAGTCTGCCGGGCTCGAGCGAGAGAGAGATGACGCGTTCGGCGGGGCCAAAAACCGATTTATCTGCAGGAGGCATCGCTCGAGCCGGCTGAATTTCGGCGACTTTAACGAACCGGAATTATCGCCACGTCGTAAAGCGTAAGAGATAGAAAGGTCCCGTATAGCCAGCGCGCCACTCGGTCATCGGATTCCATCGGGACGTATTAAGAATCTAATTATACGGCCACATTCTCAATCGAAACTCGGGCGTGTAATTTTGATTTTGCCGTTCTCGCCATTATCATTCCTACGTTTGTTGTGCGTACCAGCCGCAACTATCGACATTTCATCTCAAGCCAAAATCCGTATACCAGGTGTGAGCTTCGTACCAAAAACGATTTCTCAAAAATTATGCAGTACTTCCGATTTATTGCACTCAAAACAAATATAGACGAGACAAATTTCTTCAGTTTTAATGCGTTTCGTATTGAATTCAAACTAATACACTTATCTGATTTTCCTAAGACCCAGTAAATATGTACGTGTACTGAATTCTATAGTATTGCAATGTTATTGCATCTCATCTTCGATAATCAGTTTCAATTATTTTTCAGGAGGATATACTGTATTTCAGGATGCTATTTCAAAAGTCGATGCTTCTCTTCGTTTCACAGGGATGTTAAACTCTATAAATCACTCAGACTTAGAACTATAAGTGGAGGTAGATGACGATTCAATTTGTACAGGAAGCTGCTATTATTTTTAGGTAATGGAGAAATTGGATTGATTCTCGATACTTCATTTCAATCTATCACTCTTTTCATTTATTCTGTGAGAGAGTTATCGTTTGTACATTTCTCAAAATAAAATAAAAAATGTTAAATCTTAATTAACCAATGTAAGGAAACAATGACAATAACTATTATCACAACAATAATGACAATAAGAATTATTCTTCATTTAAGTAATTTAAGTATTTCAGTTGTATACTCGAATTTCTTGCAACTCAAATTAAGTACAACTTTTGAGTCAAAGAGTCGTTTCTGGTGGGTATCGTTCGACACTGAGCGCACGTATAAAGCAAAAGAAAAGTGGCTTAAATTCGGGGGCTGTGCTCTCTTCTCAAAATATCCTAATCAAGATGTATAACCCGAGCAGTGTTCGCTCCCGAGCTTTCATAAAACCATGAGATGTTGAGGAGCAGGGCTGGGGGAGGCAATGGAACGATCCGGAGAATTAATAGGGGTTCAGAGGAGGGTATAACGCGAAATTAACCATAAAAAATATCAGCCCAGGGGCAATCCCATCAGCTGGTCCCTCCGCGGGGCAGACGCACGTAAGCCTATACGCACCCACACAGGCTCGCGTCTGCGGATACACCTTAAATCTCAATAAGGCGGGTTGGGCAGTGCACTTGGGGGAGCCAGAAATCAACCCCCCGCCCCCCATCTACGAGCCTAGACTCGTACGGCGTGCGTATACGCGCGCAAGTCGGGCCGGTGAATTTTTTATCTTCGGGGCTCCTTCACAGTGGCGTCACGTCCGCGGCGAACGGCTGCACACACGCTCGTCGTTTACCTCGGCCGCGACCGGCAGATAAACGTCCGCGGGAGCTCGTTCCGCGGATGAGTTATCGCGGGGCCCTCCGTTTATCGCCCCCTCGTATCAAGACGTCACGCGTAAGCGTGCATATGTTATATTAGCCGGGTATAGCCCGGCGCAGAGACGCTCTTTATATGTATACACGCGTATATACTCTCGCGTGGATTCTTGATACTTCTCTAATTGAATTCGCTGGCCATGCACTCGCGGTCCGAGGAACTACGTAAATCACGGAGCGGCCAACAAATTATACACGCCGCGCGCTCGGCGGATGAACTCGGATTCCCGCAGTTTACTCGCGTTTGTTCGTCCACTTCGCGGATTTGATGGGCTTCCACGTGAACCCGAGGCTTTTTTCGCGCAAAAACACTCGCCGTCGAGGCGGAATAACATAGACCGAGAAATAGTTACGGTCGCGAATTGGATGGGGAAAAATGATGTCGCCGTTGCAAGCTGTAAGTTCTGTCGGAGAGGATTTAAACTGAAGTACTCACTGTAACGTCGTCCGCGTCGTATCTAAATCGTACATTAGATAATTAGGAGACGGGGGAAGGTCTTGCGTATTCGCGACAGGCTATGAAAAAAGAATTACATGCTTCCTCGGGGGACAAGCGTAAAGACCTTTCCCCGAGGGTGTAACCTTCGGGAGAAAGAGAGAAAAGAAGCATAACCTCCCGACCTTCCCGTCCCATAACATCGACTTTATCATCCCCCTTTCCGTCTTATCTTCCTGCATCAACGATGCTTTCACTCGAAAATAACTTATTTTATATAGTTAATAAAAAAATAAGCGAATATTCATTCGTTTTATTCTTATAACCCAATGTACACTACTGATTCACCATCACACCAACATATCCAAGACGAAATTATAACAGAAAACAAATTTTTACTCCAAAGAATAATGAACCTTCCAGCTAACTATACGCGATTGTATATAGAGTTTCATGATTTGGTGGTATTTCAACCGTCATGTTATTAAAGCACAATCGAATTAGAAGCATCGGAAGGAAATAACGCTATGATATTTCAGTGGAGGATGCCATAATTCGCGAGAGAGAGTAAAAATCTAAATATTGTATAAATGACGCTCATTACTCACGGTATCGCTTCTACTAATCTTCTCAGGAAGTATTATTATATCGGCATAATAACTATCGGTAGCAGTAAAGAGTGATTAATATAATTAAACAGAGTTGGCTCGGGGCAAAACATTATTATAGGGATTACATACAGCGAACTGCCGAAGGAAATGATTCGGAACCAGTCTCTCGAGTACCTCCACCTGGGATTATCAATGTTACACATCGGTAAGTCAAAGCAACGTATACGGCGTTTAAAAAGTGTCCCTGATATTCAATCTAACGATATTTAATCTAAACATCAGCGGATATACATATATATTTATACGTACAGATAGTACGTCGATGCCCGTAGGTTATCCTCACAATATGGGAGAAATTCCAAGGGACAAGAGTATCCCCCGGAGAGCATGGAAAAATATTTAATAAGCGAAGGCCTCGGAGGGAAAGGCCAGTTTTATCTGGCGAAGAAAATTCTCTATCCTCCCCGCGACTTGTCGTTTTCTCATACGCCAACTCTCCCCAGTTTCCCTTTTAGTATTATGGCTCCCTGCGGTTGATATATATATACGTGTATGTATATATAATATATGCATCGGCGACTCGCTCGGTCAAGGAGCTGCTCTCGAGCTCGAGCGATGCACATTTTCTGCCGTCCACTCTCTTTTTACTCGCATTATTGTTTACGCCCGCGTCCAACCAATGGACGCCCCGCACGGATACAGCATACAGCCGAGGTATTCGAGAAGCGAACCTCGCGCGTTCGTTTTTCCAGCTCGCCTATTGCTCTCCTTACCGATTCTCTATTCACATGTATATATATAGCGCGCGCGGCGCGGCAGCTAATTCAATTACTAGGCTATTATGGCTCCGGAAGAGCTGAGCGTTTTAATTAAGCCCGCGCTTTGTGAAATCGTAATGAGGGAGGATTTTAGAGCGGGAGGTTCGATTTTTTCCCCTTACCCAGCGAATGAATATAAAGATTTCCGCAATGGAATCCTGTCCGTTGCACAGTCCGGCTAACCACGTGCACCTTTCGCTCTTGCTCCCCTGCGCGCTCGAATTGAATCCGTATATATATATATATATATATATATATATATATATAAACTGGACGTTTGGAGTGAGGAAATTAATTAATCGAATGAGAATCTCAACGCTCTTTTCTCTCCGCGTACGGATCTTCCGCGAAAATGGAGGAAATTATTCGCGGCGGGGAAAGGCGATTATATACAACTACGGACGAGCGAGGCGAGTATGTTCTTCGTATATATGCGCTGATTCTGCGATTATTTCCAGAGTGGGTTTTCATCAGTTGAATATCTGAGTCGACGATTGTCTCATTAAACTTGAAATTGACTCGCATTCAAGATTTTCAACACACCCTCTCACCTGCCTGCTACACAGAGTTCGTGTAACATTATGAAGTGAAGGAATTTTGACTTTGCGTCGTATGTACGTTCTACACGAGAAGTTCAAGGGAATAATTGGCAGTCGAGTTTATGTTTGAAAATTTATGCAAGCACGAATGAAATCTTGGTTCGCCGTCTTCTTCTCATAATTCGAATAAAACAAAGTTTTTATAATCCTCGAAAATTTCGGTATAGATCTTTAATGAAATGATTATTGAAATTAGTCATATGTCGATAGAGAAGCGAGATACATCACAGTGTGAATCAAATCTAAAACGATATATATGCGAAGTTTAAGTGCAGTGCTGAAATATCGATGCGCGATTTATAAAACGTTAGAGTCAACCGACAGGGATATTATCGCGCATCGAAAGATGTATTGTTTCTCGCCAAATAATTAACTCGCATGAGAAAAATGAAAGCCGCTCCTCGCCGGTGGACTTTTATTGGCCGTTAAACTTGAGTAATGAATTTCCTGGGCTGGCGAGCTATAACGTACGCGCGTCTCATCCTGACGGAATAAACGAAACATAACAACAGACCGACTGTAAAATCCCGCAACGGATACATCGCCTCGAGCGCGGGGGAGATTTTTTCTTGCTCCGCAAAAACGGGGAAAAGTCGCTAATTTGGTGCGGCTTGTCGCGCCATCAGACGCCCGGTTAATCTCGCCCGACTCGCCCGATAAATCATGTTGTTTATAAGTTTTAATATAGCTCGGTAAAATATTACAAAAGCCGCGGTCCTTTATCACGGCCGAGGCTTCCCAGCCGCGCGACAATAATTTCGCGTGGCAAGCGTTTTTATCGATCGATTCCGCCCGACTGCACAAGTTACTGCGCGGCCGGGTTATTAAATATATAAAAGCGGCCAAAGACTTGCGGGCGAGCGCGCACAGTCGAGAATATATTGACAATTGCAAAGTGGCACAAATCTCTCTTACTCTTTCTCTCACGTTTAAATCGATCAATTGTCATCCGAAGCTATGAGCAATGGACGAGTTTCTTCTCTCGGAATGAATTGTCTTGGAATGAATTGTTTCGCGCCGAAACGAAGTCATTGGATCATCGAAGACGACGCGAACACCCATCACTCCCTTTTGTTTTTTCCATACTTTTTCGAGAAAGCAAAAAAAAAAAAGAAGAAATCTTTGATAAACGCCTGAGATTGTATAATAGTGGAGCTGAACGGAGCACAGCCGGTTAATACACAGCTAGGTCAGTCGCAGTCGAAGGAGCTATTATACGCGCAGATTAACCTGACGCGCGGTACGTCAGAATGTATATTGCTAATTTTCCCAGCCGGGAGAGCGGCTTAGCGCAGGGTGTGTCAGGGGATTTTTGCGCGCACGGATCAGGCGGATCCAAAAAACGCAACTGGTTTAATTGGAAGCAGCGGCAGCAGCAGCGGCAGGTATTCCTTTTGAGTTTGCCCCACGCATAAATACACGCGCGCACAATGTCGCGTGCGCACGTATATGCACATACGCGCTAGTCGCGCGAGACACGGCTCGTAAAGATGTATATACGTTGGCGCACTTGACAACGACGACGAAGACGACGACTAATTCTCGTAAATCATATCGCGCGTCGTCTACGCGTAAATCATCGGGATATCGCGGGGCTAAAAGCGCCCGTGTAATGGGCTCTCGCAAGAATCTATGGTCTATATACGGACGCGAGATGTTGCAGCTCAAATGTTTACGGCTCGCGAGCTCGCGCCAGCGCAAATTAATTCGCCCGTCTCGCGGGCGTTTTTTGCTCTGCCGATGCTCGTCGCGTCGGCTCGCGACTGGCAGAAAGGCCGCGCGGCCAAGCCGGTTCGCTCTACCAATTTAAACGGTAACGGCGCGGTGTCAATTTTTCAACGGGCACGTCCCCCTCCCCGGATATTAAAAAGCCCCGCGATTAGACGCTCGCTCGCGGCGAATGGAAATTAAATTAACCGACGTATTAAGCTTCCTCTTTTTCTTTTAGAGCCCCGTTCACGCGGATAATTCCACTCGTCTCGAGATTCGACCGGTATAGTTTCGGATCCGCGATGGCACTGGAGCCACGGGAATCCGCCGAATATGGCACGTGACACGCCGTAGCGAGGGATCGAGGGCCAATGAGAAAATCATAGTATATCGAGGAGCGATTGAGAGAGGGGCGGCGAGCGATAGGCATTCGAGGTATTCCGTTCGCGGGATCTAATGAAAATTCAAACGCTGGGAGATTCCAGTGCGTTCTCGAGTCTTGGGCCTCCCGCGCGCGTCGCTCATCGTCACTATATATACAACCGCGCCACCGCGCGGCAAAAAACACCCGACTCGCGCCTCCGTCGTGGGGTCTCTCTCGCGCTCCTGCGATTGGCGCACGCGCAAAAATTCCGATTGTGCCTGGTCTCTTGATTTTTTTCCCCCCCATCCCCCGTCCATTACGCCGGGCCGATATATCCGCCACGGGGAAAAACGGAATTTCTTATATACTGCAGCGGGGCTGTCTCGCGACAGAAGCGTCACTCAATCTCGAGGTGCGCAGCCGCGGGCCCCCGATGAAATAGTCAGTCTCCATAGTAGACAAGAAGCCGGGCTCTTTCTGCGTTTCTCCACAGCCACGTGCGCGAGCCGAAGGAAAAAACGCCCGCAGCACTTGTGGCGTATATAGAAGTAGCTCCGACGCGATCGTTGTGTGTGTGTGTATGTGTGTGTGTGTGTGTGTGTTTGTGTGTGTGCAGCGAGCGATCGATTAAGCCCGACGCGACGCCGCCGCCGCCGCACCGAGGGACAAGCGGAACGGGCGTTTTTCTTGTTTTTCGCGAAAAACGCCGCTGCCGCGAAGGAATGACGGGGCGGCCGCGGCGGCGGCGGCGACTCGCCTCGAGCCTGATCTGCTGGCGAGCGGCAGCCGGCCGTCCCCGCACCGACGGCTTCTCTTTTGAATTCTTTCGTGTACTCGCTTATTTACGACGCGCAGAGAGAGAGAGGGAGCGCACACGGGGGGATACGGCCGGGAATCTCGAGCTCGAGATTAACCGAAAATTGGAGGCTCGCGCGACTCGCTCCCGGGATACTTCGCGGCTGAGATTCGCCGGGGATTAGCGCCTGCGAGAGACTTTGATTCCCGACGAGCTTCTCCGGCTTTTTTTCCCCCGAACTTATATATACCTCACCCTCGAATTCGACCCGATATACGTGTGCTTTCCGATCCCACAAGATCCAAAATTCGATCTTTGAGTTGTACACCTGTGTGCGGGTGTAGTCCGGACTACGGCAATTCAAAGAATAATGCACCATTTATAAGCTGGCGCGTATATTTGCGGATCACACAGTCGACGGGCTATTGGACGATCTCGGGGGCAAAGTATCCCACAACCGCTAGATCGCACCGGGGACACGTGAGATTCTCAAAGATCACTCGGTCTCGAAGCCGTGTGTCCCATATATACGCGCTGCGCACACACACACACAGCGGGTGCGTTATCGGCCGATGCGTATACACATGGTCGGGCGTATCCGATTGGAAAGCGCCGTTACTCATAATCCACTCGATCGCTCGGCCGCCCCATAAATCGCCCCCACCCATATAATCGCATCAATTTTCCAATGCGCTCGCTTATATACACCGTGGGCGAGTCGCGAGCCGCGGAGTCGCAGCTCTAATTCTCCGCTGCACACACGGGACACTCTCGGCGGGGACGCGTATCATCGACGCGTCGACCGCGATTCTAATTGGATTACAGCCCGGCAGAGATTTACGGTGGCGGCGGCCGGGCCCGTTATTACAGGGGCCATTTCTATATATATTCATCATATGTATATACAGCAACCGTCCGAATCGCGGGCGCTCTGGGAAAGCCTCTCGCGGAGGAGTGTCGTCGCGTACGTATACATACGTATATATATATATATATATATATAACGGCTCGTTAGCGCGCCTACAACAGTGCGTCGCGCGCGACTGACAAGTATCTCGAGTATTCGCGCCGGCTATTGTGAGCGAACCACCCCGTCCCCACCTCCTCCTCCCTTCTTTGAATACGTACGCGCGAGCCCCAACGCACACACACACACACACACTTGTCGCGGCGCGGATGAATTTATCGCGATGATTATCGGGACCCCTGATTTATACGACCGCTCCGGCGTTGATTGCCGCGCGCGTGAGACGTGTTTTTTAATTGACCCGGTGCGCAGCCACGATCCAGCCGCCGATTGTCTCTGCTCCGTTGCCACACTGTACGCCGCCCGAGAGCGAATTCATTGTTCGGCTGGGGCGCGTATAGAGGATAGATTACGCGTGAGACACTTTTCTCACCGTATAGCCGGGTAGGTTATGCAGGTGTCGCAATTCCACGGGCCTCCATCGATCGCGTAATCACTCGGCAGCTCTTACACGCCTATACGTGTGTATATACGAGCGGATGAATTAATATCTCGTTGTCGCAGGCTCGCGAGTTCGCGGCTCTTTCGAATTCACCTCTGTATCGGGCCGCGCACGAACTGAGCTACCTCCTGAACAAACTAACTCGCTGCGGGAAAAAACCGCGGCGAATTATCAAAGTGGCTCAGGCGCACACTCGTTAAATATTACGCGGGGCGCGCGTGTGTGCGTTTAAAGCCCCGCGAAGTCTCGGGGCGAAGTTTCGCGGGCGGCAATATTACGCGGCCCGACGCTGCAACAATAATCCGGCCCCGCGCGTATCTAACTTCGTCCCGAATCCCGCGGCTTCCCTACCCCCGGCGAGTTATAGCGAAAGTTATCGGAAAGATGCCGCCGCCGCCGCCGCGGAGCGGGCTACACGGGCCCGTTACGCGCTAACGCTTATTACCGAGCAAACATTTTCCTAATAAGTATACGCACACCCGGGAATATTTCACGAGGCGGCACAGTGTAACGCAGCGACGACGGCCAACTTAAACTTGAGTCCCGAAAGAAAACACACGCGCGAGAGCAGCCGCGTGGCGCTGGTGGAGCTTGTTCGGCGAGATTAAAGTTGCACGAGCCTCCGAAAATCTGCTTCGCCGTCGTGCGGGGGATGAATAATTTTCAGTGGCTCTGTTGCGTTATGGCCTCGGATCGTCTCGCGAGCGAGATTATTATTTCTCGGGTGATGAAATTCCGTACGAAGTATGCAGTGTGGCAACCGAGCGGATTAAATTTTATTATGGTTGCGGTACGATAAGCGCACTTTTCCTACTTCATCTTATACATTTTGCCAAATTTGTCAAAATCAATCCGATATTGTGGATCCAAATGGAATAGGTAATTTTCGAGAGTTCGAGTAAATTAGACACCAACATTTCGAAATTCGTTACTGATTGTGTCGTGTCGATGAGGAAGCAATATTATCTAGTTGCCGAATCAACTTGAATGATATTGCGGTTATACAAAACTAGTTGATTGCTAATAAAAAATCGCGAGGAAGTTCTTGACCTACTTCTCTCATATCCGCGTTTGATGGAGTTTCTCAGGTTGATCGTACCAGCAGAGGGTCTGAACTTTGGCTGACCAATCATGATAAAACCTCATGATATGATTTTTGAGATGGGTAACCAAGGAGGTCATGTATGTATACAGATATACTCTAGTCGAACGTTTTCATTTTCTTGAGATATTCTATCGATTATTACTACTTTCACAAAACCATAGAAAATGCAGCAAATCAATAACGATTATCAAACATCTCGAGCAAATTAAAACGTAAGAGTGTGAATATAGTTATATTACTAGAAGTTCGAAGCAGCTGGATTTTCTTAGTTTCAGTGAATTTCTTACTTAATCCATTAAAATTACTTGAAGTTATATACTCATATAATTTTCCTAAGATTCACTCCTAGTAAAATTTAGTTTTGCAATTTCAAAAATAGCTTATACTCTAAGATTTGAGTCATACTCAAATTTGTTCCGTCCCAAATTGAGTTTCTCATTTGAATCAAAGAATCTTTGTTGCTGTATACTGCACGTATATAACAATAATCACCGGTGAAAAAATTGGTCGAAACGCGAGACTCGAGGACACTCAGGCCACGTCGGGGACACGGGCGACGAGGTGTACGTCACAATTGTAAATCGCGCGAGTACATACATAGCGAGCGCAGCGAGTCACAACAGCGAGTCCATCCGTTTCCACGGTACGCGAAAGCTCTATTTACGCGAGTTTAATTACAAGGCAAAGCGCCGCGACCACGTGAGTACACACACAGACACACGCGTGCGTCTACGCACGGGAGGGAAAGATTAAGCGCGGCACCGCGAAAAAGTGTACGCGCGCCCCGGCAAAGAGAAACACGCGCGCCGAGTACGTGGGTAAACATTCGAACAATCCCGTCGAAGTGAAGCGCGAATAATCCCCCGCGGCGGCGACGGGCAATTAATGAAATCCCGTGACGTATGCAAATGCGTACTCGACATCGGGGGGGGGGGGGCGGCAAATCCTCGCGGCTTTATCGCGAATTAGACGATCCGGCCGGGAATTAGTGATTTTCGCCGCCGCGGCGCCGGTGGATTAGACGCTCGCGCGGCGACCAACTCGGACGCGAACAAAAGGGCCGCGCGAACTGTTTGTACGAGCGAGCATACGGCTCGTTTATCTTGCACGCGCTATTCTTTCCCTCGTTTTACCCCGCCTTTTTCCCCGGCTATAGCCATATATATATATATATGCGCGCGCGCTATGCATTTGTGATTAACGGCGCGTGCACCGCTCGGCCAAATGAAAAACGACGAGTACACACACACACACACATATATAGAGCTGCTCGTTTGTGCGCATGTGACGCGGCGGCTTTTGAACGTCTCTTCTTACCCGATTACAACAGATTGAAATACTGTTATTGACTTCTCTCTCTCTCTCTCGCGCTCGCTCGCGCACCTGATTCCTTTTGTGCGTGTTCGCACCTTTTTCTCGCGTCGATCCGCGGCACTTGCGCGCGCTCGCGTTGGGCAAAACCTCGCCTCGTATGTATACAATATCGAGTCTCGCGCGGCGCGATAACCGTTATATCGATGCGACGCGTATCGCGACGCGGAAAGAGCGTGAGAGAGAGATACGGGAGGCGAGGAAAGGGGGAAAGAAGCGCAATAATGAGTTTCTTCCGCTCGTCCGCGGTACGTGTCACTTGGAATGTGCCGAGATGTAACGATCGGATTCTCTCGAGTGCGTCCTGACCCGATTCATTAGTCTCGAGGGAGCGTGGATATACGTACGCGTGTGTATACACTGCGCCGGGCGACCCGTTTCCCGCGCGGCACAGCTTCTAATTATCCGCGGATTACGGAAGACGAAGAAAGATTACACGGCGGGCGAAGGTCATAACAAGTCCGCCGAAATCCGCTGATAACGAGGTAACGAAAATCTGCATTTTTAAGGCCGGCTCGTTAGCAGCCGGTGGCGCGCGCGCGCGCTGCAACTCAATTATGCTGGCGCGCGCGCGCGCGAACGCGAGCTCTTGTAACACTCCCTCTCGCTCTCTCACATGCGCGCGCGAGCGAAAGCCGGAGGATGGATGTATAGAGGGAGCTGCACGCGTATGACGTAATATCTCGCGTATAATGAATGAAGCTCTTTTAATTATTCCCAGTTACGTCAATTACTATACGGATAGCGTTAGGGGATGCGCCTTGCGTGGAAACTTCACGAGTATGTGTGCGTGTGTATAGCAGCCGGTTTACACGTACATGCGTTACGTATCTATGTATAATAGATCGTGGCACTTGTATGTATATATATACACGCGTGCGTGAGCCATCTCGTGTACATTTAATTTCCATAATGGATTATCACACGGCTGCAGCGCGTGAATGAAACCGTTTCGCGCGATACGCCATTTACCCTCGGCCTGTCGCCCGCAGTCGAGGTTCCCTCCTCTCGACTGTACGCTGCCATTATTATATTCCTTTCTTTTTTTTTCCCTCCGTAAGGAACGGGCAAAATAAGAGTACCGTTACGCGCGAGCCTATCGCCCAACGTAATTCGATAGGCCGGACCTCGTTCTCTATTCTTTTTTCGTCGTCCCGCGCGTAAAGTGTCGATGGAATTTTCCCGTACAGTCGTCGGTTGGGTTCAGTCGTCCGGAGTAAAGTCGGTATTGTTGGAAGCCAGTCATCCCCGACCGCGTTGGACCCGAGAGTCGGAAGAAACTTTGGGAAAAAATTTAGAGCTTCGGCGGATACTTGAATATTAATCTGGGATGGGGTATTAGCCTGGTTACTGCAGATAGAATCCGCCGCGGCTGAGGAGCGCTCCTAAACCACTGGCCTGAAATGAACGATGCTTTTACAGTTGGCGAGCTGATAGATAACTAAGATTACGAGCTAAAGTATAACGGAATAACGCAGTTCGACATCTTACTTATACTGTCGAGGCAGGTAACGCGCGTGTGTGATTTTTCTGCGCTGTCTCAATTGAATAAAGTGAGCCTTGGACACATACGATCAGGGTCAGCGAACCAAGGAAACTTTTGGTTGCAAATGATATCTCTGAAACGGTACTATGTTCAAGCAGATCTGTAACTGAGAGCTGTAGCAGCGGAGTTTCGGAACACTAAACCACCTGGACAACCAGGCTCTTCTTGTTCAACCAAGAGTTCCAAGAGCGCATCCTTAAAACAACATCATTGGCCAAGAATCATCCAATACGCGCGAATGAGAGATGTGTGTATGCAACAACATTTTCCAACCTTATATAATATGTTGTCCCTTATTTTCGCAATTTTTGAGTTTTTGTAAATAGCCATATTCACCCTAAAAAATACCAATGACATTTCCCCCTTTCAGATATACTATATACCTTTTGTCTCGACGAACAGACTGTGGCCTTCAATTTTCAATGTGTCTAAGCTATAGATTACGGCCAACATTTCCACCTGGGTGATCTCGATTGTGATTAATCCGATCTGAGACGAGAGCCGCGCAAGCGAGCGACGACGACACGCTTCGAGAGCCCACTAAACCAATTTGTTAGCGCCGAACTGCAGGCAGCGCGCGAGCCTTTATCGATCATCCGCGCGTCCTCCCCCCTTCCTCCCTCACTTTTCAATTTACTTACGGAATTATTAGCGCAGTCTGAGCTGCGACACGGGAGAAAATTACTATCCACGCGAGCGGCGGGGGGCGTCACAAATGACACACCGGCAGCTCGAAAGATTTTTCAAAACGTCTTCGGGGAAAGGAGAGGCTCGAACGGGATCCCACAGTCGCGAAGCCAAGTAGTCGCGAGCCGCCTGGCGCGGTCAGCGCGCGTCGTTTTTACAATTAAATTCCCCTCTTCGCTGCTGAATTATTCCAGTGTTTAGCCGCGGCGGGGCTCTTCGTCTGTGTGCAGTGCAACTTGGAATGAGTATTTGTCTGGGGGGAGGCAAAACTACCAGGAGTCGGCGGAATTGCAGTTACAGAATACAGTCGCACTGGTGTAACTGCGTTTCATTTTCCCCGGCCCGGCCGCGCAACGGATGTAATTCATATGAATAATCAAGCGTGTGTCGGGCAAACATAAGTTACGTTGGCTCGCCAAATTACAACGGAATTATGAAGCGTTCGCTCTCAAAGCGTAATCGAGACGCCCTATATATTCTACTCGTTTTCAAAACACACACGACGGCTAGCCTCGGTTTCACAACTATTTCCGAGGCTCAATCAAGGCGACTCGGCCAAATCGTGCCCCCGCTGCGGAAATGTAGAAACGCGTCGGATGTTAAAACCGAGCGCGCGTACACGAGGCCGCGCATCACGTGAAAACTGTATGCAGTAATCAGGCACGATGGGATGTATAGCCAGCCGCAGCTTTGACTGCCGTTTCTCGATTCGCAGCGTATACACACACACGCGCGCGCGAATAATTACAGCTCCACCCGAGAAGAGTCGGAACAAGGTGCGCTAGTCTCGTTGGCGCTGCGGCGGCGGTGGGGGCAAAAAGAGCGGCGGGACGAATTATCGGGCGGTGCATAGCGCGCGGCCGTAATTGGGGGCGAGCGTTCGGACAAGAAAGTCAACTAGCCGTGCAGCGGGGCCGTTATATGCACTTCTCGCGCTAGCTCGAGCATCGCGGATTACACGAATCACGCAACAATAACAGCCCGGATTATGGTCGTGCAAAGATTAGCGGCAATTTCGCCGAACGGTATACGTGTAGCTCACAACAGCCGGCCGCCCCGCTGCTGCTCTTTATATACGTATACCCGGGATGCTGCGATCTACGCGAGCCGTGCCCCCTTTGTTGCCGGGAAACAGATCTCTCGAATATACCGCTCGGCCCGAGTTTTTTACCCTAGGCCCTGGTCGGTTGTTTGCACACACCACGGGGGGGTTGTTGCGCGCCACCAAAGCCGATCGACGCGCCCGGCAATCCGATAGCGATTTCCAAGCCCGTTTAACCTGCCGAATCACGCGGGGCAATTTTGAAGAATATACACCTCGCCGGACCTTCTCGACGGGAAGGAGAATTATTCTTACTGTTATAGATACGTATATGTTATTTCGACGCGTGGCCGGGCGAGCGTGGGATGGGAAAGGGAAAAATTCGGTGCTGCGGATCGTGCGCGCGGCATAACCGAGGACTTGTAACTTTGCTATATGCGATGGATCGGGTATATTGATTGAGAAGTTGGCCCTTATTAGATTACACGTCGAGCTCCTCGGCAAACTAATTTCTGCCGTCCCATAAATTCATAATCGAGCTCCCCGGGCAAACTCTATGCCCATCCGTTCGCTCTACTTGGGAATATATAATGTATATTTTTTTCGAGCGATCGATGATCACAGGATATGCGGTCGAGCGAGGCGTGCAAGGCCTACACGACGATCGGTATACGAAAAGTGCGAATTTTACTCGAGCAGCACGACGTCGTTCTCGTCAAATGTCAGCACGAATGAAAATTCATTGCGTGTCCGTTTGAGGAGATTCGACTCGACTCTCGTGATTGAATCGATAATTCGAACAGGACAAGGATAATTTTCCGCGCTATAAGGCTGCGGGCGAGTGTTCCAATATAAGTATAGTGCAGTTCTCTCAAAGTATCGGCCGGTGCAAAAATTTGCATGCGCCACACACTCGTATAATACATTGGTCGAAAGGTATATAAGAACGGCCGATTCGCAGGAAAAGTGAATAATGCGTGACTCGAGTGGGGCGCTGCAGCCTTGAGACTCGTGAATTTCTTTAATGTCCGTATGTATATAAGTGCAGGCGCGAGCTGCTGCACTGCAGTGCGCGCACAAAGCCTCAAGTTAAGGACTTATTGTCGATGCTCTGTCTCGGAGCCACTTGGCGCAGCCTCACTCGTGTAGATAATACTTATGCACGTCCCTCTCGGCATCGGCTCGACGCGGCTAGTAATACGCAACGAGCCATTCAATACTCATCAAAGCCAACGCGCCACTGCTGAATATAAATGTCGAGTGTGTGTAGGCTCGCCTGTTGGGCTGTATTGACTGCGACCGCGACGTTCGCGCCCGTACACGTACCGCGAGGTGAAGCGCGGAGAAAAAGGAGTTTGGAGTGCCGAGTTTTTCGTACGTCGTATAGTGAGCGTCGCTAAAGTCGGATGATTCGGGGGTCGGTACCATTATAGAAGGGGCACAATTTGGCTTGTTGTATACGGCGCGGCAACTAATTCCCCCGCGTAATCACAGAACACACTGTTACTTGTAACGAGGTCAGAACGCGCGCGAGCATCTGCCGGTGAAGTTTATCAAATATTATAATTAATCGTTGGCTGCGGCGCGCACGCGTATCACTAGTTAGCAATTGTTCATACATGTATACACAATGATGGAATTAGTAATGAGTTTCAAAGGCGTTCGCACCCAACTACATTAGAATTGAATGGATTATCCCAGGTATGAAGTTCAACGAGGGCCCGTTTCACATATACCGCGGGCGCCTCGTATATAATGCCTCGCGAAATGAGCATCGCGAACTCGAGCTCGTTTCTTTTCTCTCTCTCTCTCTTCCCTCTTCAATTTTACACGGGGATTGTGAACCGTTCGCTCCTCGCCGCGCAATTACGTCTTCTATTAATTATTCATCGGGACATCTTCTCGCGCGGGAAGGGCATTTGGATCATTGCGCTTCCGTTCGTTCGTGGGGACCCCCGTTGAATTATGCATTCGATCGCCATCCGAATTCCTCGATCGGTGTATAAGCGCGAAGCAGTCGTCGCTCGTTCATCTCATAAAGCCGAGCGCGGATGAATAATTACACGGCCGGACAATGCGCGATAATAATGCGGGGCGAGAAATTTGCGAAGAGACCGCGCGGCGACGAGGAAGTTTTCGACGTTCCATTGTGACGAGGAATCGTCCTCCCCGGCGAGCGCGTATCTCTCCAAAAGGGCGTATCACTCACAATCGCGCCCCCCACGAGTGACGTTATCAAATTAAAAGCGCGACGGCGGCCACGTAACGAACGAAGCGGGCCGCGATTCTCCCACAATGCGAGACTCTCTCTCTTTCTATATTTTCCTTTGCCATTCTCAAACTCTCCTCTTTTGCCAGGACGAAAGAAAAATAAAGTTGGCGGTCCAGTCGGTAAAGAAAGAGGGTACGGGGAGGGGAGGGGGGGCGGAAAGAAGAATCATAAGTGAGGGCGGGTAGTGGAAGTCCTTTCTTGCCTCGGCAGTGCTGCCGGGCGCGCACAATGCGCGCCAGACGAGGGGCGCCGCGGCGCGCATTCAGCAAAGAGTTAAGAACGAACGAGCGTGATTTTCTTCTTCTCGAAGTGAAATAAAGCAGGTGGCGGGTGGCGGCGGCGGCGGCGGTGGGAAAAACCCCCGGCGAGGCCCGGGCAAATAAATCGTATCCGCATATTCACGAGGAAAGTTTGCCGGGCCGCGGCTCGCTCGGATTCAATAAGAGAGCCCGAGACGCCGGAGCTGGCTGCTCTCTCTGGCTCCCGCTCCTTTTTAATGAATACGCAAAGCGCGCCAGTTTATCTTTATTGAGCTCGCGCCTCTGTACGTGTGTGAGTCGTCTCCCCCGCGAGAGCCGCAGATTAACCCCGTCTCCGGCCGCCGCTCTGTTTTATTTATGAATGACGCAATCCATCTGGATGCGACGGTTGGGATGCGTAAGCCTTTTGTTGTCGCGCGCACCCGCGGCTATTTAGCCCCCGAGTCGAATCAATGTAGCGCGGATTTGTCCCGAGCTGGGGATTTCGCCGGGGCTTGTGAATGCGAAAATTTAGACGGATGTGTCGGATGTGTAAGCTCGTATTCAAGAGATGCGCCGCCAGTTTTGACTTGTGGTCGCTGCAACGAGAACCACAGACGTCCTATATGTATGTATCGAGTCCTCGCTCCTCAACCATGACCATTCGACACTCGCCAATAAAGTATGTCTTTGGGATTACTTCGGGCGGGAGAAGTATCTTTGTTGGAGCTAGTCAAGTTGCGGCTTCAAATCGGCTTTGTAACGAACGTATGATTACGTCACTCCATTTTCCGCAACATCTATTCCATTACGCTCGGACATTAGCTAAGCTACAATAAATCAAGGAAAATATTTAGCTTTGACTTGCCTTGGGAACTTATTTTTTATCATGGAAACCATCACTCGTTACCCGGGTGCGAGATCCTCGTTGCATCCGAGTTAGAAGTACAAAATTTCTCGACAAACTAAAAAAATTTCAACGAAGATTATTCTGCAGGATAACATTTGCTAAACTACGTAAGATTCACATCATAAAATCATATCGAATCTAATACTCGCAAACGCTGCACAACATTGTTGCATCGTCTCGGGAAGCAGAGCCGTGTATTTCAATCACAGATTTTTTACGGACCGAATCGAATTAGTGTTTTTTTTTCTCTCTCCCGATTGCAAAATGTCGAGGATCCGAGGGTCGAGAAACAAACGGGCGGATAGACAGGCCGACAGGCACGGTGAGATTGAGTATAAAATATAACGTTGTATGAGGAACTGGAAGGTTCGATAACAATTTCATCCACCGAGTGTACGTCACGACAGGTGTGTAATTGCGCAAAGTGTCAAGGGCCGTTATTAGCTGGCTCCGCCTCTCTCGCCGTACTCCTGAAAACCATCGGTCGTCTCGCACATGCGAAGGGTATGCATATACGTCAATCGATTGATTCGCTTTTCTCCGGCTAGCAACGACACATATACATAGTAGGGGGGAAAAAGGGCGAGCGAGGAATCGCGGGCGGAGAGTCGTGTCGAGCCCGGTGCAATAACTCCGTCACTCTCGGCGTCTGAGTGAACCGGTGCACTCGCGCGCGCCAGGCTATTAATCGAGGAGGCGCAATTAAACGCTCGTGCGCGGAAATCACTTACTCGAGTCCGGGGGGGGGGGGTCGAAGAATGCCGCGCCACAGCGGCCCGGGAAGCATATCGCGCGCGATCGTTTTGCGCCTCGACCTATTCTCCCGCCGCTCGAGCTCGAGCTCCCCGATATCGCGCAATATCTGTCCGGAGGATTTGACGCGCGGCCGTCCGTTGGGAGCCGAGTGGCCTCGTTCTCGCACGACAATCGATCCGCAAGCTCCGCTTTCCTGTATATATCTGCACCGTGTATAACGCGGCCTTTTCAGCCGCGCGCGTCGAAGACTCCCCAACGCGCGGGACTCTCGGGAGGCTGGATTTTGTTGGTAGGAGGATGTCGAGGTCCAAACTCAAGCGATCGGATTCTAGGCACGAGTCTGTGATATCCCCGCTCGTTGGAAAATTCATTATCAACCACCTGAATACTTGTCAGCTTGGTTCGACGTTTTCCCGAGACCCTTTCTCCGTTATACTTGCTCGCCTTTATTCGAATATTCATTGTTATCCGCAAACTCGTCCTGAGCATTCGATTCAATGTATATTCGAAATGAAAATCATCGTGAGACAGTTGACAAATTCTCCGCTCCAGTCAATGTCCGGCCGCGAAAGTTCGATCGAGTCAGCAGAACAATGAAAACCACCGATGAAGATTGGGTGATTTTTACGTTAAAAGGGACAAGCTGAACTCAAAGATTCAATTGAAAAATCGCTGGGACAAGATAAAAAAAACAAGAGAATAGAAATAGATAGATAAGCATGAGAAACTCACTTCTCTCCAAAACTACCAAAGCTCTCGGAACGGTTATCAGTTCGATAAACGCAGTGGATGACCGGGAACTCCGGCGCAGGCGAGCGGGATACTTGCCGATTCAACGTCGACTCTCTCAATAAACCGAGTCTCCGCTCGTGTATATATATATACATATACACGCTCGTCGGCTCATTATCATTCAATTTTCATCCCTTGTCCATTGGATCCTCTGCAAATCCTCGCGTGGACCGCGCCGCCGTCTTTTCACGACTCGAGTGCGCGCGCGTCTCTCTCGGTTTCACGGGGCGATAAGCTTTGAATAAATGCCCCAGCCAATATACATACATATCTCGGTATAAGGCGATATGCGCGGCGCGCGGCAGTGGAGGCGCGCGCGTGCATATAATATAAACCCCCCTCAATTTCCCGCCTAATCCCTTATCCGCGTCTTTATCTCGGCCGTCGGTTCGATCCACCCCTCCCGCGCCGCTGGATTTCGCCCCCCCCTGCCGTCAAACGCGCGTCATCATTTTTGCGCAAATCCGCGCGCGAGGAAGCTAGCGAGTCTGCAGCCGCGTACGTAGGTCGAGCAACGACACGTCGAATGGTAATTGTCGCGAGCCGCGCGTATACGGCGCGCAACGGTATACACACACGCGCGGATAAAAATCTATCGCCCACGAAGCTCTCGAGCTTATGCACTTTGAGGAAATGGGAAGCTACATGTACGGGTGCGTGCGCGTATCCCTTTTCCTCGGCTCCCCCGGCATATACACGTCGGGCTCGCTCGGGCCGGGCATAAATTTTTTAAACGGCTGCACGTTCCTCTTTAAATGCACGGTAATGGCGCGACGTGCCGCGCGCGCGCGAACCTGCCCGGAAATACGATCGAGCCTTCATATACGGTTGAGCCGCGCCGCCGCGAGTCTGAAAGATGAGCTTGCACCAGTTCGCTCACCCCCTCCGTATCCCCCGATGAACGTCTGGAGGGCCGGGCGTCGCCGCGCGTGCTCCCCCCCGTCCGTCGGTATTTTTTACGATTTTATTATGCGCTTTATTTGTATATTAAACGCTTTCTCATTGGCAATAACACTTTTCCATCGCGCGCGGAAGCAACGGCCCCCTTCTCGTTTCGTTTTATATACCCGCGAGCGGGTGGGCGAAAGAGGAAGGGAGATTTGGAGAGAGAGAGAGATAGTGAGCGGGGGGAATGGAAAATATGGGGTTGGTGCAGCAGCAGTGTCGGGAAACGCGAGCAGCCGTGGATTGATGGGCTGCGCACGCTCTCTCGCTCTCTCGCTCTCGCGTGTGTGTGTAATTTGCGAGTTCTAATTTTGTAATTAGCAGCTTTAACGAGCTGCGCGCGCGCTCGCGAGACATTGTTTTCTCGTTTGTAACTAAATGTCATAGAGGGTGAAAGATTAGCTTTTGTTTGACAGGTTCGTTAAGGCTCGAAACGCGACGCGACGGCGGGCTTCACGGAAGTGAGCCATTCATCAAGCGTTTTACTTGTGCTTTTCTTTTTTCTCTCCTCCTCCGGTCCTCGCGCGTACATCGAACGGGCTTTGACTCGATGCTGATGGAAAGCCACGCGAGAGACGCCAATCAAACCCCCAAGCCCCTATCGTCGGGCAAAAATTCGCGGGCAAATTTATCCGTTTTCGATTCCAAGAGAGAGTGAGAGCAGAGCGTATCTCATTATACCAGCCGCGGCGGTCCCCGGTGGACGAGAGTTTCTCGGAACAACACACGTGTTGGCGGCTCTCGTCGAGCCTCGATTGTCCATCGATCAAGTCGAAAAAATTAAAAATCTCGTTGCGCGTGAAAAAGGAAAGAAAAATGAATGTTGGAGCGCGCGCGAGGGATATAAGACGCGGGTCGTAAAGAATTAGCCATAAATTTTCCGATCGATATAATCGAACTTGCGCGCGCGCACGCGGCTTTCGGCGAACGCGGCCCCGGCTCCGTAAACGCATCGAGCTCAATTAAGCCATCGAGTCGGGGGCCTAAATGAAACATATATATGCCGGTGCGAGCTGCCCAGCAAAGTGCACGTCTCCTCGATGGCCTACATATATATATATATGCCTGTATCGTGCAGTATATGCGCGCTTGGACAAAAAGGGCCGCGAGAGGTGGACGACCCGCGCGTGCACACCTCGCGTATATATGTGTGCGCGACGATCGCCGGGGTCTCGATATGTTTATGGAGGAGTTTTGCGCGGCCGCGAGCTGCAATTACCCGCGCGGTGCAATGGACGTTATGCCACTCGGTAAATAAGACACTAGAGCCTTGAGAGTGTCAGCTCTGCTTGATTACGAGCTCATTGTTCGACACACTGGCTGCGGTGATAAGTGGGCTGTAGGCGTCGATTGAGCAACTTCGAACTGTTTAATAGCACTCGCTTTCCACTACTCGCCCCCTGTACTTCTTCGCACGTGTATGCGTATATATGTATAGATAGAGCTACGAATCATTATCCAATCGAGACGGCTTAATTGCGGGTAATCTTACCCGAATGCCGAACGTCGCAGTTCACCCACAGCTCGAGAGTAATCGAGTAACTATTATGAACTTCAAATCTGTCGAGGGTAAGCCGCTCGACGCGTCATAGACAAACGACTTGATCTATTCCGCTCGCGGATTATTCTTAGATGAGTGGAGGAGAGGATGGGAAGCTTGACGTTTCGATTCGAATCTGTTCACAAGTGTCATGGGCGATAAAATTATTATCCACTTGAAGCTCGCAGGAAATTCGAATGCGTTATAGCGTAAGAGTTAAAATACTAACTATACCGGCTGTCGATTTTAAGTCAAGGACGGGAATGTCGCGAATTCCGATTGTTCCGATTGTTTCGATTGTTTGAAACAATAGTACCGAATGCATTTGAAGCGTTCGAATGCAGTGACAAGAGCGCGAGCTTGATGACGAATCAACAACGGAAGTTGGATCGCATTTTTTGTGTTTTTCCATTTTTGACTTTGTCTCGATCCGATCAACGAGAATGTTGGAAAAGGTTAACAAATGTTCTTTTCCATTTCAAACTTTAACAGTTAGATCGCCGGAAAAATAGGTGTTTAAACAAATTGTGCACACAATTGTGTGCCATGTAAAATCGAAATTCTTGTCCAAGTTCTGGAGAGCTTAATTGGATCATAGAATGCTCATGACGAATCCGAAATAATGATTTTGCTTTCACTTTCTAGAAAGCAAAATTCACGTATCGATTTAATGACAAGACAATTTCCTCATCACAATCCATTAAATACGAGCAGATGTCGTCCACTCGAGATATCTATGGCATCTCTGGTCACTCCTCGAAATACGTGAAAATTCTAGGTGCACGATACATATTTCGCCATGAATTGAACATTCGAGTGCGAATACGGTCCGCATCTACGGTCAACCAAAACGGCGCAAAGTATAATCGTACACGAGAATGAAGAGCCGGCCGTATTGAGAAAGTCGATATTCGAACGACTGAAAAGCTGCCTCTTGTGGGGAGCCAGCACAAAACGCGTCGCGCCATCAGAACACGAGCTCCGAAACGAGAAGAGAGAGGAAGATAGGGTAGGAGGAGGTAGAAAGCAAAAAATGTATAATCCCGCTCGAAGCTGACATTTGCATGTCCCTCAAGACGATTACCCGGTAAAATGCATGTTTACACAAAATTTTTCCCAGCCGCGGCTAAACGGATGCGCGCACGAAGAAAGCGTTATTACGGATAAACGGCCCCGGCTCGTAGGCGAGATGGGATCTATACGAGCAATGCTAACGGTGTCCGGCCGCTCGTAAAAAACAAGTGTTACCCTTATGCATACCCTGTCGGGCGGTCGACGAGGAGAAAACAAAAAGGGAGACGGCGAGAGAGAAAAAAAAACGGCAGAAACAAGCTCGCGCTCGTCTTAAATGCCGAATGGGCCGAGAGCGGCCGTATGCATGTATATACGTGAGCGCAGCTCTCTCTCTCTCTCTCGGCTTGCAAAAGGTAAAAACTCCCGAGAGGAGAGCATCGAAATCCCATCGACGGCGGCGGCGGCGGCGGAGGCTCGAGAGAGAAAGATTATCGTGAATACGGGCTTTCATCCGCATGAGTGAGCATGTGATCGTGAGCTCGATCGGCCATTACGGCCGACTCGGTGCCGCGCCAGATCGGCCCGGCTCCTAAATAAGCAGTTGCACGTATGATCCGCGGCGACAAATTGATAATGGCCGCACCGCTGCAGCGCCAGCCACGGGAAACACGGGAATGTCGCCGACGAGCCGCCGCGCGATTAGACTCGCAAAAATTTCGAATTTCGGCTCGCGAAAGGAGGAGAGATTTTTGTTTCTCAGCAGCTTAATAAACACTCGGCTGGGGTCAGAAAAAAGACTCGAGGAGGCCCATACGAAAGGGATGCCAAGCATAAACGATTGTCAAGACACCAGTAATTCCCGTCGGCTGTTTACGTTAAATCGTCAATGGTGAAAAATAATTTCGTTGGTAGTAATGACAGGAATCACGGCGAATACATTTATTGAATCGGTATAATTCATGTTATTTGGCCGATATATTCTCAATTCTCCATAGCTCATAAATTATTCACAGGAACAATCATCTGGAGGACCTCCGGTTATTCCCGTCTTGTTATCCCTCAATACGCGTTAAATCGTCGACGCCGCGACCTGTTGCAGCGTCGATCTGATTTCTCTCTCAACCAAGGTCCGATTTTTTTTTCTCGATCGCGGCCACTCGGTAGGCAAGGATTTCGGGGGGCGGGAGAGAGGGGGGTATAAATCAGTCGTGTGCGACATCGACATTGAAAGCAACACTGGGAGCGAGGATCAAGCTGGTGCGCTCGCGAGAGGACCGCATTATATACATGCGGCCAAGGCCGCGCGCGCGCGCGGCCTGCCGTCGAGCTATACACCGTCAGGGCAAACGGAGAAAATCGAGTTGGCGAAGGCCGCGCACGCGCGCGAGGATCGATCATTGGATCCCGGCCAAACGTTCGATTTGTCTCGGCGCGACGGCGGCGCGACGATTCCGTTTACCAACATTTCGTGAGCTCCCGTCCGATCGACTTGGTTCGGCTGCATCGAATCGTCGCGTACTCGCGGTTTATTGTCGCGGTTACAAGCGGGACAAAAAGTCGGAGAAAGTGAGAATACGTTGATAATTTATTGTGCCGATCCCGTGTTCCCGGCAGCGTTTACCTCGATGCCTCGGTCGAGAGGCTCTTTTACACGCAGCAACAAAGTATATCGCAGACGTGTACGGAAGCGCCGGTGCTGTAAACATTGGCGATGCCGATACCGATCGCGACGCGCAGCGGCTCATTAGATGCGTTGAGATTATAACATGCATATATATTTTGTGAATCCAGCCCAGCGAGCTTTGATGTTTATATACGCATTCGCGATGGATCAACCGCAAAGTAACGGCCGTGCCGATAATTAGTTGGGGGGGGACGAAAAAAAATCCTCGTAAATCGAAGAGCGCGTTACGTGTGCGCTTGTGTCGATACACCGATAGCGTTTATGCCCTCGTTCGAATTAATACAAGTATCCTTTGGGTGGCGATTTAACGGCTGCACCGCCCTCCAAACCATATATCCTCTCGGTCAAATATACCATCGCGAAAGCTGCGCACCCGCGGCTATACAACAATATGGATATACATATATTGGAAACAAGCGCAGCTGAGTTTATCGGGCGGGCCGTATATGACACGTGGCAGTGAAAGCTTTGCTATTGCTCGAGATCAATTTGGCTAATTCCCGCCTAATTGATCCGCGTATCTGATGGACATTGCTTGGGTAGTGTCGGATCGGTGTTATCGCGTTAATGGCGCGCGTCCGCGTATATATATCCCGGGCGGGCTGCTATACACTGCAACAGCCGCGCGCTGATTTGCGTCGAGCGATGAATACCGCCAAATTAGCGCTGCACCGAGCTCCCAAATATACTTGCACCTGTGTCGCAAGAGCGTTCTAATGGAAATATATGTATATATTTATTCACTTTGGTCTTTGGTGCGCTCAGTTCTATACGTATACATCTCCAACAGGGTGATTTCGCACCTGTCGGCTCGGGTCTGACTTATCGTTGCTATACGCCGGGCTGTTACGTAGTCCTTGCTCGACCCGCCTGCGTATCCACACGAGCGCGCGCACGTATAAATATATTTTGCCCCATCAATTACCTAAGGTAGAATATGCGCTCGCATCTAATCGGGCCTGGCCCATCAAGTTGTCACGCGCCCGTCCAAACATCGCGGGGGCTAAATTAAAACTCGGCGCTTCTGCGGATGGACTTCTCTCCCCCCGTGTGTCTGTGTGTGCATACGTCTTTTTACAGCTTCGCGCCCGAGTCTATATATACATATATAAATACGCGAGATGGAAACGGCAGCGCAAGTGCAGTGGCCGCGGGCCCAGGTATTTCCCCGCGGAATTGACCGCGACGCGTCCGAGAGAACGAGAGAGAAGTGGGTATATGTATAGCTATATACGAGACGAAGAGTGCGAGAGAGAGAGAGGAGGACGAGGCGCTGTTATGGGCGCGTCAGCTCGCCCGAGCGCATTGAACTTGACTCGCGCGTATGTATATACGCGAGCCCCGACACACACACACACACGCGGTGGATGCGCGCAGGAGCTCTCAAGGCCCCTCAAGTGCGACGCGCTCGAGATATCCTCTCTCCTCTCTTCTTATTCTCGGCTGCCTGCAGCTCGTTTACCAGCTCAGCTCGCGGCCGCGCAGACTAGATCTGCACCCACCACTATACTCTCTACTCTCGCAGGCGCACACACGTACGCTATACCTCTCCCACGGATGGGTTAGACAGCCACAGCCAAATGAAATCTTTGGGGAAATCGAGCGTCTCCTCCGCGTTTTTACCCGCCACCCCTCCACTATATGCGTCTCGCCAAATTTCCACCCGATCGCGGCGAGGCTTTTTGCAAAAATATCCCCTCCTCGCTTCCGTACACCGATCCTATAGGGCCTTTGAATTTATCTCTCACGTGTACATATGTGATCGAGCCGCGGCTACCGAAAAATCGAGCTGGTCAACGCGAGGTCAACATACTCTCGGGGAATAATTCGCGAAGAAAAAAAAACTGTACCGTTCGACATTCGAGGAACGCAAATGTATATACACGTGTCGATCGCGGCGAAACACAGGGCGCGTCGATACACACACACACCTACATGTATACACAACTTGAGACGGGGGGGGGGCATTTTGAAAAAAGTTGATATCTTTTAATTATTGCACGTCGGGGAGAAGGAGAGAGAGGGAGAGAGGCTGACAATCGGGCATCTGGCATTAATCGGGCCGGGCAGATCGCGCTTGCGCGCTGCAGCCCTGCGCAAAGCCCTTATCTCCAGCTCGAATTTCTCCAGCTCGAGCTCTCTCGACTCGCGCGCGCGCGCTATCCTCCCCTGGCATCTATCCCCTCCTCCTCCTCCTCCTGCTCCTCGAGTCCTGCTGCTCCTGTCTTTTTTGCCCGTTCCCTCCCTCCCTCCCTCTCGCACGGTCCGGTAGATGGGCATCGAGATGGCACATGCACACTTGCACGCGCACCGGAGCATCCCGCCTTTTACCTATAATACGCTTTAGCTCGTTGCGCGCACGTGAGATTCTGCCTGCTGCTGCTGCTGCTGCTGCTGCTGCTGCTGCTGCTGCTGCTGTTTGCTGCTGCTGCTACTCCCATCTTTTCTCCTTTTATACTTGCTGCTCATTTTTTCGCCGCCTCTCTCTCTCTCTCTACTCTTATAACTCGCTGATACGCACCGGAGATCCTCCGTATATCCGACGTACACAGCAGCAGCAGCAGCAGCCGGCTGAAGAGGGAAAGCCTTTCACTTTGACGCTGACACGCTGTCCCACGTTCTATTTCCCCGGGAATTCGATTTATTCGCGATTCCTTTGAGAGAGTATTGTTCTGCTCCGTTGTTATGTAGCCGAGACCGGCCGGGGCAAAAAAGCCTTTCCGCCTGTTTTCTTCTTACTCCCTCGGTCGTCGCGCGCGCGCGCCCAATCGTTCTCGTATACACGCGTGCGTGAGCTTCGCCGATATATATATACACATTATACACGCGCCCGTGTGTACGACGTTTATCGCGTCGATTCATTTGTTTCATAAGCCTCGAGCACATTCTTAGACATATGTATGTATATATATGTAGAGCGAGGCCATCGATCAGCAGCTGACAACGCTCGCTCGACGTCCAAACTCGAATTGGAAATTCGGCCCTGCCGCGGCCGGCTTCTCCGTGTAAATGTAAATCCGACTTGGCGCTGATAAAATCGAATTTGTCACAATTCCAATTCTTCCCGGCCGGCCTCGACAACTCTTGCTCCCATAGGAAATTCATCCGCCCGCTCGTATTCTCTCGACCCTATATACCGTATCTATGTATGCACCCACTGGATAGATAGTTGGTACTCGCTTTGAATTGGGCTCCCAAGCCTATATGGAATTACGAAACTCATTGACATTCTTTGCACTTGACATAACTCGACCTGGGACAGAGCTGACAGCCTCATCTGTAGTTGGCTTGAAAGCTCAGTAGCTGTATTGTGCATGTGTCTAATGGGTATCTTATTCATATTTTGAAGTACTAGTCACATTGATTTAAGTTTACTTGTATATCCTACTGATGGATTGATCAGAAGGATAACTTCAAATTAAGATGCAAATACAATTATTATTCTAGAACATAATACATTATAGAGTCCTTGTATTATAACTATTATTGAACGATATGCAAAAGAAATGACGAAATATTTACTGAAATCGCTCAATATAAAAAATGACTCCCATTATTCCATTACTACTAATCCACCCCGAGGTATTTATCGGCCAATATGACTTTCAACGAATCGTTCCCCGATTCAGATCAATCCCACTCCGCAATCGATAAAACCCTTATACACTCGGTGAAAAAAATACAGATACATCATTCGGCAGGTTTTGACGCAACAAATCGCGTCCGTACACTTTATCGTTTCCCGCTAAACGAGATCCGAGTACATTGTATACGCGTATACGCACAACCTTGAGGAATCATAAAACGAGAGTCCGAGAGACAAGACGGGCATTATGAATGACGGTAGCAGGGGGGTGGAAGGGGGGGGGAGGAAACAAGCGAGACACGTCGCGAGGAAATCAGAGGAACACGTGTAGATATAGGGGCCGGTATATCTCGGTCCATCTCCGACACACATTCGCCACAGGAGGAACATCAGTCACCGCTCGCGCTTCCCCTCCAACGTCTCCGCTCGTTTCCGCTGTACGCCGGGCCAAGCCCCGCCAGCTCCTTACTTTTTTTCATCAAATTCTCACGCAGCCAAGCTCACGGCCGAGAAATATAATAAGTGTATTATCGTGACAGCGCGGCTTATTGATGATGCGCGCGGCCGCGAGCGACAAAAAGGATTTCGAGTGCCGCCGCCGCCGCCGCGCCACTTCTTCTGTCTCCCCGACGCGCGGATAGCTGCGCGCGCGAGAGGACGGATGGGCGGAGGGAGAAAAAAGTCGAGCAGAGGGCGACTGCTGCACGACCGAGTCCAATATAAGGGCGTGATAAAGCACAGACGCTTTTCATCGCGCGCGTCGAGAGGGTGACGCACACACGTCCTGTGTCCGCGCCATTTTTTATCCCCTCGCGTCCCACCCCCAGACCAGCGAGATAGCGAGCTCGATTGATACCGGCGCACAATACACACGTGTGGGTGGCTCCATGGTAACTTCGGCCGAGCGCGTGATTCCCGCCAGATTAGCCTCGCTCGATCCGACTCGGATTAAACTTGGCCTCGCTAACGCCATTCAAAACTCATTCCCTCAGATACATCCCGTCGATTCGGACACGCGAGGCACGCTCTTGAGACTCGAAGGAAGAAAAAACGATGTTCGCATCCGCAAGTACTTAAGTATTTTCAGTATATTTTCATACCCGCGTGGACACACAGAAACTTGACGATACGCTCCATATTATGTCCTATGCTATGACAATCTTGCTGACGTATCTCGAGGAATTTTGAAGCACGTTGGAATCATGCCTTGGGGTTTCATCGGAATATAAAGAGAGGCGATTTTTCGCGATGCACCGCGAGAGTTACAAGGAGGCCACACGGGCTATTTTTTTTTCGTCGGGCGACGAGAATTGGATCGCATGAAATGTGTCTCCATATCTTTTGGCCTCACCCAGCGGACGAGGGGCGAAAATTTATCATCGAGATGAGAGTTACCAAGTCTTTTGTCGCGCGAAAACTCATTGTGTGCGTGCGCGTGTGGATCCGCAATCATCCGGCCGATTAGATACTCAATGGGGCAGCTTTTTTTTTTGATGCATCACGCGCCATATAGTCGTCCTCGACGATCCCGCTCCTCTGACCCAACAATGTCGGGGCTTCATTCAATGTACACTCGTGTCTCATTCATATTTCGTAATGCACGGCTCAACCGGTTATCAACGAGGATGTTTCGGAAACGCGTCGAACTGATCCATTTGTCACTCGTAATTGACAAGCTCAAATCGATAAAACTTTTATTCGGCGCTTCTCATTTTTCCTCTCTCTCTCTCACTCCTTCCTACTTTCACTTGTCTTATCGATCACGCCGCAGTGCCAAAAGTATTATACGCCATAGAGACAACAGCCTCGATTATACGAGTCTGTGACAGGTGAGACAGAGTCCCCTAATTAATTCTTTTCACTTACACGAGTCGTTTGAACGTCCTCAATACAATGATTCGATTGGGAGATTTTTCCCTGACTACCAGCACGAGTTTGCCTATGCTTCGTTCTTTTGTTCCACTCTATAAAGTACAAGCACAATGCATAATTGGACTTCTTCAATTATTTCATCAGACGAATGCCATCAATAAACTCGTGAAACGGCGCTGGTTATTACAATCAAGGGTATATTTATTATACGGTACAATCCTTGCGGTTCGTTCGAGAACATTATTTCAATTTTCTCTACATATTCATATAACGTTCCAGAAACCCACGAGTAGTTTAATTAGGTCCTCGGCACACTGCATAAACCTTGCTGCTCTGCACACTGGGAGAAAAACATTGTAACGGTCACTACATTTTCACTATGCTTAACAATTCAATACGGCCACAAGCAACATTTCAGTAGTCAAAATTATTCTTAATTAAGTTGTAACAAATAGTATTTCAAAAGAAAATTCTAAATGTAACTAAAATCATAATGTTCTCTCTAAATTTGAAATAGTAGAATTTACATAACTGATGAAAATTAATGTAATTTTACTAATTTTGAAGTAAATTATCATCGTCTTATTTAGCTATGCAATTACTACGAATAAATATTCGTTTTTCATTATTTCAAATTTAGATAATTGGTTTCCATATTTGTATACCTAGGAAGATAATCAAACGATTCCTATGTTTCTAATGAAATTCCAATATCACAAATATAACCACTGATGGACTCTATTCTCCCTTATGAAGATATTAATGTAATTGAATCTATCAGTTAATATTATGATCAATTGGCAATCAGAATCTTCTTAACCGCTGATAGATGCAACCATATGAGTACTTTATATTCTTTCCAATATCAACCGAGAACTATCAGCTCAGATTCAGACGCTCCATCAAGACACAAGGAGTATATCCTGACAAGATAAAAACGTTGAATGCCGCCATGGGAATCAAATGCTGAGAATACCTTCAAATTTCGTGAAGTACCTGAGTGAGGAGGCTCTCGGCGATAACCTTTGCCTGCAAATCGAGTCGTTTGACCAACGAAATAAAGTAACAAGTATAATTTTTCTCCGCCACGCCGATACGATCGGTTTTTGTTTTCGTTGCCGGCCGCACAACACTCGCTTCTGGAAAAAAATAAATTATCGGCAGGTGGGAAGGTGTAATCGTCAATAATTAAATCGACGACAAAGCTGCAGCAGCGGCTGAGGCGCGCATCCCGATCGATAAGACCATACTCACACACACACGCGAGAGAAGCTCGACTGTCGGAGCTGACGCGAGAGCATCGGGGAGGGCCGAAAAAACTCGGAGTGTGCAGCAGCCGCGGGAAGAGAGCGGAGATCGTTCCACCTCTTGTCGGACAAGTCATCCAAAGTACAAAAGCAGGATTTATAACGGGGGGGGCTATTTTTACTCGCGTCCACGTACAATGTTGGACAAGCCGCGACTCGAGCGGAGAATAAGCATATATCGGGCGAGAGGTATATATGCGCGCGGACAGTCGGCAAATATAAGCAGCTGCTTATGATACACGGAGTCGGCGCGATAGCGAGCTCGAATAAATGGACTCGAGAGAGGTCGTAAAAGAGGGCCGCGGCGTGGCGCATCGAAATTCGGCGCGCGGTGATTTACCGAATCAGCCAATAAATATTCATTCGCTCGTGAATGAAACGGCTGTCCCCGCTTTGTGCCGCGCTTTGGCCGATCCTTATCTCGCGGCCTCTCGCGCCGGCAGCCACGTATATACATACATACACACATATATACGTGCTCACATAGGTGGGGCGAGCGGGGGGTTGGGGGGTTGCTCGAGAGAGAGAGAGAGAGCCGGGCCAGCTCGAAACTCGCTATCTCGCGCGCGGGCTCACTCGAGTCGTGTCGATAGGGAGGCGCGATTATTGGCCGCGAGCTCGCCAAGCTCGCTGCAGCCCAGGCGCACGCAGTTTATCTGATTCGCGGCGCTGCAGTAAGCTCGGCGCGCCGGGCTCGTTAACGAACGGATAAGCCCGCGCGCACTGCCACCGCCGATTTCTCGCGCGCGCGCGCGCCTTTCTCATCTCGCCTCCACACACACACGCACACTTTTCGGACGTGGCTCGTATATCATATTATACGTATATACGCGCGCGTGTGAGTGTACGGGCCGCACAATCGATTACGCAAGAGAGAGGCGCGAGCGAAACTGGTTCGGCCGTCCGCGCGTGCCAACTGCCCGCGTGCACAACGCTGCTGCTGCGCGCACGTATACGCGTATACGCGTATTCGATGTAACGAACGCTTAATTAAATACCGACGCGATCGCGGTTAACATTCATTATAAGGGCCGGGAGAGGGAGATCGTCGCCGATGTTTTATTCATTTCTCCCGCGCACGCGCGACTCTCATAATGCCGCGCGGTTATCTCGCGATGGCCGATAAGGGAATCGCGCGCCGAGAACTTCATTTCTCCGCATTGTACTTATGCGCTTTTATCCGCTCGATCAATTCGCTTCGCGGCTCCAGCTCCGTGTGACGGTGGATCCCGATGACGCACCGGCTTCGTCCTTTCTTATTTTTTCCCCCTCCCCACGGGGCTCTTCTCGCGCGATCGGCGCACATTTTTCGAGTGCGTACGTCGCGTCGGTCGAGGATTACTCCTCCCATGTGAGCTGGGGGAAACTCGCGCGGGGTAATGAAGATCGATGTTGTCGAGCGTGTTGTGCGTATAATATGCAGCGCGCGGCCTGTTCCACGGCTTGGCTGCAGCAGCTACTGTTCGAGATTGATTTTACGAACAGCCAAAGGAGGCAGAATTAATCTCGGCGCGTGAAACCAATCGAACCTATCGAGCGTTTTCCTGTTTACAATCTCCGCTCGACGAGGCTCTAAAGTCAGTGGAGGAAGAGAATCGAAGCACACACACACGAGGTAGCGGGGCTGTATCCACACGTACTCTGCCGATCGGATCGGTCGGTGATTCGCGTCGGAACAGCTCATCTCTCGCGCGTATAACTCGAGAATACGTATCCCAACAGCGGCTTATCCTCATTAAAATCCACGTGCGCGCGTACAAAGCGGCAGTGGCGAAACAGTTAGCGGGCCATCACCGTAATCCGCGCCTCGCGCGCAAGTGTGTGTACACATACACACGTTCTCCGTACGGCAAAAGTAATGGGCGGAGGGGAGTCAATTTTTTGTTTCATCGCACGCCCTCCCCCGCAGGCGCGCGTATACCCGTCGCACCCGCGGCTACTCGGCGCGAATTGATATATATTACATGTACTTATATACATACCCGAAGCTGGCGATCGCGAGGGCGCATGTAATTTTTGCGCGGCCCACATTTACACGGCCGTCCGCGGGGGGTGGGATGCTGCACTCGGCTGTAGGTAGGTCAGAGGTGCTCGCGTATATACTTCCCTCTGCTGCTTCTGCTGCTGCTGCTGCTGCAGCTAATCGATACATCGATCACCAATAATTCACGCTCGGAGAGAAGAAAGAGCGAGCGGTAAGAGCCTTTCCACCCTCGGCCCCGCGCCCGCTGCAATCTCAGCTGGTTATCTCGTTCGCCGGATCGTATATATATCTGGCCGGTGCGCCAGCCGCGGAGCAGCTCTTCCGTAAGCAGCGCCCGGCACAAAGACCCCTTCCTTTTCGGATTAAAAGATTTGGCCGCGGCGCAGACGGAGCGAGAGAGAGAGAGAGACGGAGAAGGGCTATCGGACCGACCGAGAGGAAACAATAGCTCGGCGCTCGATGTATGTACGCGCGCGCAAACGCTCCAGTATGTGTGTGTGGATGCGGCTTTTAGAAAATTACACTTTTCCCCAATCCCCGTGGCTGTTGCTCTCGAGCGAGCGACTTACAGCCGGGAGCAGCCGCAACTGCCGCGGCTTAACAATTCATAAGGCGCCTGGCGCTGAATTTACTGCGCGCCGTCGATGTATTACGCCTCGGCCGTCCACGGCGTAAGGGCGATGTACGAAGGCTCGCGGGTATTAAGTATACCGAATCATCTCCATCTCTGCCGAGTGAAAACGACCGGTCTGACGTCGCCGAGAGCAGGCCCCTGGATATATTCATGCGTACGCGTGTATATGTGTGCAGCTTTGCCCTCGCAAAGAGAAAGCTTAATAGCTATGATGTCAGAAGCCAAAATTGCCTATTGTAGTCGTTTATTTCTTGAGGAATTTCGATTACTAGCGTCCAATGGGAACAACCTTGGCGAGAAGCATTCGGGAAGGTTATTCCTATGCGTGCGATTATGTATCTTGGATTTCGGTAAAATTTTGATCGGCGTCTGAACTCAAAAGATGAAATTTTCGTCTCCACAGAATTTTCCACATGTTCAAACTAGTTTACCATATTTCTGGGGCTGTGCAAAATAGTTGCAAGCCACATTAGAATACAGAAAATGTCTAGTTTCTGATTTCTCAAAGAGAAAACATTGCAATTGTATCATGATTTTAGTAAGAGAATTCTTAAGTTTTTTGAAGTTTTTTGGTGTTTTGATAGGAGTTGTTTGACCCATCGAAAAAAAAACGTATTTGAGCAAAATGAGTTAACAAATATTAGTCATGGATGAAACAGAATATGAACAGCGTATCTCTTTGCAACATCATACTGTTATTATTACTCACCTGGCAGCAGTTTTTATATATCGGATCTTTTCAATACGATAAGTGACTGGCACCAGACGGGTCTTTTAAAGCTTCCACGGATTTATACCATGGCATTAAGATTTTACCACTGGCAAATATCTTTAATATATCTATCGAAAATTAGTAAAGTATGTTTGTTCCCGTCTAAGATATTTTTAACTTGTGTTTTTTCAGCCCATGTCGGAAACGGTTTACCACCACCCTGTTTACATCCTGCGTATTACAGCGAGGAAACGCGCGCCCAACATTGTTCGGTAAATATCATATACTGTATTACTCATCAATTCCATATTTTCATGATAATTTTTACTTTCAAAATGGAAAAGTTCAATATAAATATTATTGTAAGTCGATACTGATCAGTCAATTCTTTTAAAATTTCAAAATAAATTTTACATGAAATAAATATGATCAATATGACCAATATCAAATCATTCCGCATGTGTGTATTCAAACTATTACATGGGTATCCTTCCTTTTACAGAAATTCATGTCGTGGAAGATTGCAATGAGCTCTTTGCTGTTTCAGATTGAATTAATTCAACGAGATGTAATGAGTTCCGATGTTCGAAATATTAATGGTGCATCAAGTGCTCTTCAGCAAGACACGAACTAGTGTCTAATTCCAGTATTTATGTGGAACGAGTAGTTTTGATATTCTGGAGTGTTTAATGCGCGGCTAATGATTTTGCTCGCGTGCGAGAGAGCAACTAATGTAGTATGTTCCCCCAGCCGACTAGTACAATAATAAAAGTTTATGTAAGCTGTATGGAAATCATTCTAAATCCTGTAAACTCGAGAGAGAATTTCGCCTGCTTGGGAAACTTTCCATTGTTCCATTATTTCTTCAAAACTGGATTTTCTGTTTGACCAACAGTGTTTACAATGTACTTTATGAAAATTCATTGATTTTATCATAGTTACTTCCAACCACGAGAATCGATTCACGATATCATTTGTAGCAGAAAACTACAGCTCTAAAAGTTAAAGCTTCATAAAAATCTTACGGATATTTTTCTTCTCGTTAAACACGAGCCTAATATACCTGCTACAGTTACTTTTTTATGTGCATTGCGTCACGTGACATTACTCATACCAGTGAAGGTATGTTTTTATGCAAACACGAGCATTGCTTATCACTGTAATGAGACACGTAGCTGCACGACTATTCTAGTTAAAGTATCTAAAAAAAATCCAACACTGCTCCCCGTGCATATAATGCTTGCTAAGTTTCTACAATACAAGTTCGCTACAACAGTTTCTGATCGTGCTGTTATGAGTTGACTTGTACTAGGCTGAACACAAGACTCGAAATAATGAAGACATATTATGTGGTACGTAACTGACATTTCGTATACGTTGTAAGTATTCGATCATAAATATTGGAAATGAACAGAGCCAAAAGCAACCAAAAGAATATTTTACTCAAAAATCAGATAAAATTATAAGATATGAAGTCCCTGCTTGTAATTCGCCTATTTCAAGAGTCTGTATTCTATTTTTAATACTTGAATTGTCTTTTGACTGAAAATTGCTAGTAAATAACTTGTTTGCGGTCTTTTTATGTAAGTGGAAAATGTTTCAAGGTTAAAAAGAATTAAGATATTCTAGCTTAACGTTAACATGTGACAAAACAAGCAAAAAAATATGCTGGGGCATGAAATTGAAGTATTTGACGTGCTGTTCAAGATTCCGGTATGATTTTTGTCTGAACATAATTTTTCATCCTTTGGAACTGCGTTGACATATTTCTTGGATTAGGCCAGTAAAGCGATTCTTCGGTGGGATGTCGTAAGGAGTGAGATGGACACTGACCGTTTTACCTGCATAGCGCTAGAAACATGTTAGTCTAGTTTTAACGAATGAAAAATGATGTTGGGACAAACATTTTACCGAGATCTTGTGCACATTGAAAACTACGGTTTCATTCTCCAAAAACATTTTTTCCAATCGTATTAGACACAAAACTTTAACATTTTGGTGAAAAAAATATTGGCTTTGAAACAAGGAACGTGTAGCCAGAAGGAATTTTGAAACAGTTACAATTGTGGAGAACTTTTTGCACTTTATCGTGTCTCAAAACATACTTTAAGAATCGCGGATCGCAGGTATCCCGCTTGAAGTATTTTACGACACAAGAAAAATGAGTGGCTGTTTTAGCCAGCTGGTCGTATTAACCTTAGGGACCTTACAAAAACCATGACAATCCCGAGCGTCGGCTGTTGACTGCACAGTTCAAACTGGGCAAAAAAGCCCAGCAGCTCGGGCAGAAGCAGTTGCGACACTGCCCGGCCGCGCAGACAATCAATCAAGCCGGGCAAATCCCGCCCCCCGAAGATCATCCCTGGAAACCAGGTCAAGCCGTATAATCAATGGCTTTGTCCGTCAGCTCGTCATTTCGGCGGCCCTCGGGGCCGGCTGCTGGGCCACCGCGCCGGCGACACCTGTCACGCCTCCGCCCACGAGCCCGGCCAGCCCTCAGCCACCGGCGCCTGCACCAACGCCGTCCCCGGCACCGGCTCCGACACAGCCGCCCGTCGCCACCACTCAGCAGCCGGCGACAACACCGGCGACTGCTGCGCCCACCGTCGTAACCTCGGCTTTACCTCCGACCGGTCCGCCCTCGGCTACAGCTCCGCCACCGGCAGCTAATCAACCTGCCGCTCCGTCGTCTCCGCCACCGGCTGCTACTCCTGCGCCGACGTCGTCTCCGCAGCCTGTTCAACCTCCCGCGCCGACGTCGTCTCCGCAGCCTGTTCAACCTTCTGCGCCGACGCCGTCTCCGCAACCAACGGCTACTCAACCTCCTGCGCCACCGGCTACCACTCCAGCGTCCAAGGGAAAAAATTGACTCTGGGGGACGATTTGTCTTAATAAAATATCTTGATTATTTCACCCTCGTAATTCAATGATTCTCAAAAAAGTACTATATACGATCTAGGTCCAAACCTACTTTGATCACTGTTCGATATTTACTTAAAACAATAGAGATTTGAAAATAATGATACAGAAACACAGGAGTAATAAATGTATCCAAGGTTTGCAAAAAAATATTAGTTCGGAGATGAATGTATCCAAGGTTTGCAAAAGCACACCGAGTCCACTGAGAGAAATTTTGTTTGGAAATTCTACTTTACCGTATAGGAAAGAAAAATATAGTAAATCATACTATATTCATATCTGAAATTCACTATATTACAGCAAATTTTACTATCCATTTATAATTAAATTCAGTGCATGATATCACTATACAAAATATAGTGTCTGTAATTATAATTTCCAAAAATTTTACTTGTATACAGTATATTTAAATAATATATAGTAAATAATCATATATAGGTATAGTTACTGGCATCATAAATCCACTAAATTTTGTATAGTAGGATTCGCTATACACGTATGGTTGTCGCTCATTTCTTCCATATAATATAGTAAAAATATAGTAGGGTTTACCAGATTTTTTCTCAATGTGAATGCAAAAATTTTGCCCGAGCAATATTAGCTGGCGAAGCAGTTGCTCGAGCGCGGTAAGTATACACCACTCTTCGTCTAGAAGACTCGTTGCTAAAAGCATGCTTCTTATAATAAGCGCAAAAAACGAGGAGGAGGACGAGGAGAGGAGGAGGGAGGGGGGGAGGGAGAATTATCGCGCAGATAGAAAAAAAGGAAGCCGGCGATGCGCGCAGCGCTGCTCCCAATAATTTTGGCTTGAAGAGACGCTCGGCGGATAAAAGAGCCGAAGCAGCGGGGCCGATTTCATTTGGCGCGGTATAAAAAGCGCGCGCAGGAGCCGGCTGGGGCGCGGCGCGGCGCGGCCGGGACAAAAGAGGCGAATTTTTATAATACAAAAACGATAAGCCGGTGCCGGTGCGCAGCGGGCGACGGGCTCGAAAATGCAAAGTTACAATCCACCGGCGCCGAGTGTCACCTGACACCAATTATCCTCCTTAACGACGGGGCGAAAAAGGAAGACAAAGCGCGCGCGGCGCCGCCTACGACGACGACGACGACGAGCTGCTGCGCGCGCCAGCGAGAGAATATCGAGAAGAAAGGCGCGGGGCTGTGCAGTGCGCGCGCGCGCGGAGAAATTGGTGGGATTAGAAGGAGGCCCCGCTCATTTTCCCTAATAAACGATGGCTCGAGCCATATACTTATAGGTAATTAGGGGCGTGCGCGCGCGAGGAAAAGCGCGCCCCCGGTTAGTGTATATATCGGCAGACGCGATTCTCCGCGCGGTGTACGCGGGAAGCTGGCAGACGCGAAAGCACTTTGAGGCGCAACGAGGACATCCGGCCGCACAAAAACAAGCTGAGGACGAGTCGGACGCTCGCGAGGGAGGAGAGCGAGCGGCGAATACAAATCACTCTTAAGTCGAGTCGCGCGTCTCTTAAGCGCCGCTCTCTAAGACCCGAGGATGAATTGGCCCTACAGGCCACCGGCCGAATGATGTATGTCGGGAAAAGTGCGCGCAAACATTTCGCCCCGCGCGCGCGCCTCCGGGCGTAATCTTTTTATTGTCTCGAATTCAGGTGCTTTCCCACTTTATTAGTATTACCGCTCGCGCCCGCGCTCGCTCCTCTTATTTTTACCGACGATCCTAAGTCTGATATAAGGTTCCATTATGTGTGATTTAAAAATTTTCCCCCTCGTATCTCACGCCGGCCGGTGAAAATATTACGCGAGCGCGCGCCCCCTCCTTTCTCTACTCGCTCGAGAGCTTCGCGGTATATATATTCGCTACACTCGCGACGAGTAATTCGCTTATATCCGCGTGTAACGCGCATTTTGAAAAAAAAAAGAAAAACATTCGACGCACGTGGTGCGCGCACGGGTGATTGAATGAGCGAGGAAAGCGCTCTTGCGATTTCGCAATCGCCGATAAACAGTGTAATGTTGTGTATTCTTCAGAGATTCGATTCAGAGTGTATACGTATGTACAAATGCGTGACTTCTCGTCGCTAAAATTAATTCCCCCCCCCTCCCGAGTGCAGAAAATTTGCGAGTGAAATTGGCCCGGCGCTGAGGATGAATATATTTACGAAAGGAAGCCATTGACAATGTGGCAGAGCCCGCGTGCACACCGGGGATAGGCAGGAAGGAAAAGACGAAATTATCGTTATCGCCGGAATCAAAGCACTCGGAGCGCTCGCGACAACAATCGTTGGAGGACTGCTCGAAATGCGCGTCCCCGCGCAAAACCAAGCGAATCCCTTTGAAAGTCGGGAACGCGCGGCGGGTACTTAACGCGTTCTCGAGTCGCCGGAGTTGGCAGCCAGCCTGCACGTATATAGTTGTGTGTGTGTGTGTGTGTGTGTGTGTGTGTGCGTGTAGAGGGGAGGGCGTAATTTGGGGGTGACGGAGCGATTGGCCGAGCCGAGAGAGAACTCGTTTTGTCTCCTCGTTCTTGCCGTCGGTAGGGAAATTGGCGCCTTCTTCTGTTCTTGGCCGCCCTCCGGCCAATTATATTCGGATCTATGGAATTACTACAATCTTTTCTCTCTCCGAGGATATTGCGGTTAACTGCTGTTGCTGTTCCCGCGGGAGAGAGAGACCCTCCCTTCCTTCCTCCCGTCCGAGCCGCATTATTGGGTCATTCCGAGCGGAGACTTTTAATTTTGTAATGGCAGTTTGCCCGCCTCCGGGGCCGCGCGCGCGCACTCGTATATATATACACGCGCGCGCACTGCCCCGAGTCTTTTCGAAAAAATATTCATTTGACAGTGGACGTCTCACTCTTGCCCGGTGCAGTGTCCCCGCACGTGCGCGTCCAGTCGTTCGGATTTTTTTTTCGTTTTCTCGATATTTGCCCGCGCCAACTTGTGTCCACGACGATTAATTGCTAATTACTCGCTCGGGGCGGGATGATTTCAATTGATATTGGCGCATCGGGCCCCGGGAAATACAGGAAAGCACTGTAAATAATTGTGCTGCATTATAATTATAATCAAAATTGCCACGGCACGTGAGTGCGCTCGCATGCGGTATTCCTCCGTATCGGTTTAATTGGATTGAGAAAATAAATGAAATCGAAGGATTTTTGCATCCAAATTAATCGACGCGGCGTAGAGTAATGATGAAATTTCATCGATAGTCGTATTTTTCATGCGTGATTTCGAGGGGTATATACACGATGCGTGTAGGGAAATTTCGAGGAACAGGGGAATATTGATGTTGATATGCTGGCAATGCAAATTAATTTCAAACAGTAATTCGGCAATATTTGCCGGCCGAAGATTGAGTATTTCGATTTATAAATTCGTTCGACGTCGTGAAATTTCATTGCAGATTACATATCGCGTGGCCACTGCACACACACACACACACACACACACACACCTGACGCACGTAATTTAACTTGAAAAATATGAAAAGTCAGCCGAGGGTATAATTTTTATCACTCACGATAATTAACGCGCGGCGCGCGCGCGCATATCGCGGGGAGATTAAATACGAGCGCGGCGGGGCGATCGTCACAGGCGATACTCAACGGTACCTGCCCAAACTCCCGGGGAAAAAAATAAGAATTCAAATTATCAAAAATATCCGTTCAATCATTCTTATCTGAGCCGGGCTTAATAAGCCTCGCGGAATTCGTCTCGCATACTCGCGCGGATGAGAAGGGGGCAGCCGCTGCAAAAACTTCCAGATCCCCAAAGTAAGATTAATGTTTATAACTTTATATGCTACTAGAATTCCTCGACGGATCTCCGGCGTGTGTACTTACTCAAGCGCTCGCGCGCTCACACACAGAGACGCGCATGACACACGATCGTCGGAGCTCAGTGCGCGCGGCGGCCAAACGGCTCTCGAGCACGTCGCCGCGCGTCGACGCTGCAGCCGCGCATCAAAAATGCATCGAGTGCTCGTGTGTACGAATGATTCGGGCGCAAAGAGAAAGAGCAAGTACAAGGGGATCGGCTCTTGAATTGAAAAATCGCCGAGACCGCACTTTATTTCCCGGGAGAGAGGCAGAGCCAGAGAGAGAGAGAGAGAGAAGGAGAGCAGCCGCAGCCCCCCAAACGCGCGCGTACCTACTCATTTTTTCGTTAGCCAATGATGCCATGCATTAAATATCAATTATCGGCCGCGTGCGCCGGGTCTCGGCGAATGAGAGCACGAGTACGTGCGCGCACGAGCTTTCGCAGCTGCTGCTGTTCGCTGCGCACTGCTGTATACGCGCCGGCATGTTGAACATTTCGAATTATAAGGGATACAAGCGACGCTTACCCTGTGCTTATGCGAGTCATTCGGCAACGCGGCGCGTATATCAGATCGGGATGAAGTTCGAACGGGTAATTTCGAAATATTCGTACATGTTCGAGAGCCACAGATACGTACGCGTTGGTTTGTCTTGTCCTCGATATGCAAGATCCACGTACGATCTCGCCACCGTCAACTCAACCAGCCAGATCGGAAGCTACGACTCGTAATTTCGGATTATTAATGCCGCGATGTTGCGCGGATTTTTTCGAGTCTCCTGCGAATGTTTGACAATTAGTTTTGCAACGTGTGTGACTCCACATTTCATCAATTGTCTTTTTTTCAACATATTCAATGTCAACGGTGTTAGTGTTAGTGAGTCATTGCTCGTCATTTTTCAAGCGTACAATTAAATCGTTCCAACCATTTTTCCCCGCTAAACCCATAATTCCCGGCACATCTCTATATCAATCTGATATTCAAATGAGAAATTTCATTCTCGATCCGCAGCGTTTGCTATACATAATAATATCTGCTCTCTGGCATCGCGAGCTGGGCTATTCTTCGGGAAACCGATCGAAACCCCTGTATATATACACGTGGATCAATGGAGCGAAGAACCGAGCGAGCAGAAAGATCCAGGAATACGGAGCTGTATTTAACATTATGTTCAAATTAAGGTTATAAGTATAGGCGGAGAATGGCGGCCGGGATGCTCAGCTGTGATCCGAATTCGGGTCAGCCTGTAAAATAACAGAGTTATACGCAAAATTCGCGTGGACCCCGAAATTTGCAAAACGCGCGCGCGCGAGAGCAAGTGTCAGTTTGGTTAGCTGCGCGATCGAATGGTCGTGCGCTCGCGCGCGAGCTCGGTCATCAGGATAAACGGACATTCAGGGAATCGGCCATCCCCCGACGTTCCGAAGGATATGAACCGGCAATTCGCGCGTCGGGCATTATACTGCCGCGCGCCGAGTTGACTAGTGCACACGCCGATGGGGCAGAGCGCCGGTTCGGCGAACCAATCGGCAACGCACGCGGCCGAAAGCCCGACATTATCATCCTGGACGTATATGTATATGCGCGAGGCCCAGCATCAGCAGCCTCCCGTGCGTGTATAATAACATTGTCTAACTCGCGAACTTTTAATTCGGCCAATTTGGCGGGGGAAGTTCGCGAGACGCGCGCGTACCGTCTCGTTATTCATATAGAGCACGAGATTCGGCTGTTGCAGGTCGGCTTTTAATTTTGTGTGTGACGCGCTGATGCCGGGCCGTTTGATTTTAACGAGGCTCAAGGGGAAGAGAAAGACGGAACGGTCCGCTACATATACGTGTAGTGGCTTTTTTCCGAGCTATGAATAATATTATACGAGCCGCGCCGCTGACGCTGATATGCTCCTTTTGGGATACTCCCGGGGCAGCTAGACACGCACCTTTTGTGCATCCCGACCCCTTTACCTTTGTGTATCATCTTCTGCCGTACGGCTCTCGCTTTGCTCTTATTTCCCAGTTTTATTATTGGTTCTGTCTCGTGCGCGCCGCGACTCCGACTTGTAGGAGGGGTCGGACCGGGTCGTTTCTTCCTTTTTTTTTGACCTCCACCTCGAGCCGGGCTCTGATAAAATATTTCTCCGAATCGAGCGTGTAACGCTCGATGAATCATGCTCTCGAATATTCAGTCAGAGTATATCGAGCGTTGACAAAAATCCCTTTGATCGGTATTTCAAACGGAGGACGAGTTCCCCCCCCCCCCACCCACCCATCCCACCTCGAGAATAAATCAAATTGATAAACCATATTCTTCTCGTTTCCGTTGTGTGTCGACTCACTGGAAAAGCCGGCTCGTTGCTGAATTTAGATGATATTCTCGCGAGATCGCGCGACTATAAACACTGCAGGTTATATAGGATTTGAATTCAAAGTAGACGCTAAAGCTTCCTTCGTTCGAGGATCGAATGTGAGAATTTCAGGTATGCTCCTCGGGGCCGGTAATAATGATTGAATGTGACGTTGTAATGTGGCGAGACCGCACATTCGCAATAATACAATCATAAAAGTAATACTTTTTCTCCCCCCGAACGATCTCCAAGGGGATAGCTAAGCTTCGGCCCGAGCAAAGCTATATAACATGCGGCCAAGAATTTCTTTTCGATTTCGGTCTCTTCCGCCCACAAAAAGAATCAAACGAGACTAGCCCGGAATAAAATATGAGCGTGAGAGTGAGCTACTTTTTGCGTCTACATATTCATATATATACGTATATACAAAGCGCGCACGGGGTGGAGGGTAGAAGTTGCATGGAATGGGCGGGGAATTCATCGTGTAGAGTATTTAGAAGGGGCCCCGCTCTCTTGCCTCTTTCTGCCTGATTTTTCGCGGTCTTCTTCTTTTTTTTTCGCCGTGTGTATATATGCAGCGCCAGCTGGAGGAGAAACGGGCCGAGGACTCGCGCGCGCGCGCAGGCGAATGCAAAAGTTATAAGGCGCGCTCTCCTTCCTTGATTATCAATCGGATAAATCATCTATATGAGAATGGACCTTAATGAAATTCGGCTGTTGTGTGGCGGTTCCCTACACTCCGTTCGAGGGGGCTTGTTTTCTTCTTCCTTTTTTTTCCTCCCCTCCCGACCCGATGATATATGTGTACAGATGTTTGTGGCTATCGGAATCACTAAATTTATGTATTTGCACAGAGCTCAGCCGGGTTTTACGCGGTATTTATCGTTGTGGGTGGGTTCTGCCTTGTCCAAGTTTCGCTCTCGAGATTTTATCACTCGCGATCTGAATTGTTCTCCTTCCCATTAACGAACCTCATTCGCAACGTTGTTCCCTAGACACAGTGGGGCTCTATACTTTTTGCCAACAACGAGCCGACTGTCGAATCTTGTAATCCTGAATTCAATTTTCGTAAACGGTCAAATTGTCGCGTTATTCCATTGTGTCACGCGCGTGTTTCGCGGATTAATATAGGATAATCAAACGGAAAAATAATTTGCCCCGGCGGATTATTCATGGTTAACGTGGAAAGAAAAAAATAATTGAAAAAACATTTGATCCGTGCGCGATATATAACAGCTCAAATAATGACATAAAGCGATACCAAATGAGACCCGCGTATTTATTTTCATCATTGTGCAGCACATCATGTATGTTTGCGAGAGAGCTCGTTAATCCGCAAACATTTGAAATCCGTCCCCGCTGCAAATTATTCATTTTGTTCACAGTATATTTAACAGTTCGGGCATTAAAAATGCCAAAGAGCTACGACGGGAGACACTGGATTAAGTCAATTATCGCGATTCCAGCTTGTCCAGCTTGAATAAGCAACGCTGTTGGCTGGCCGGTATTGAACATAGAGATTGCAGTCGGTTATCCACTGTTCACTCGTGCAATTCGCGAAAGAATCGTCGCATCGCTTCAATCTTTCAATAATACATTTTGAATTCATGTGACTTTTGTTCGGAGACTAGTATGTATGTTTCAGAGAAATGTATCTCTAAGTGGAAAAGAAACTCACGAAGTATATATACGATTGAAAACATTTGTAAATTTTCCATGAAACAGTTTGAAACACCGAGGACAGTAGGGCAAAGTTGCTTTTCGACGTGAAAACGATTCTTGCGAAATATAATCCGAGAGAAATTCCGATGGGATTTGATGTGTGCTATCACAATTGATTTTCTCATATCTTGTTGTCAAAATTCATATAGGAGTCGAGCTAGGGCAGCTACGGTCGCGCGCGGCCGGGATGAGCCTTATCTGCCTCGGCCATTACCTCGTAAATCCACGGATTTGCCATCCAAAATGGAGTAATTTTAAACGGATGAAGTCGGAGGTGGCCGCAAATCAATACTCGCGTGCCCATTGCCGACGACAGCCGAGTCCATCCCCTTTCGTATCGTACGTGTACGGTCAGACGAAACCGCGCGACGTCGTTATCACATCGGATTTCACTGGGGCGTCTCCTCTTCGCGCTTCGGCTCGTTCGGGCGAAAATATCACGACTGCCGGGCTGCGTGTGTATTACGTTACGCCCTGCGGCCCTTGCAACAAAAAAAAAAGACGTGGCGCGGCTAATGTCGAACCCACGCGATTTTAACAAGCCCCCGGCGCAGCCGTTATTCGCGGCTTCGAGGGTCGTCTAGCTCTTTTCGGGCGCAATCTCGCTCGTATACGTGTATAATAAAAACGAGCGCGCGGCTTTGAAGTGCGCGGCTGGAATCGAAGGCGTTTTTCTCCGAGACTTTCAACACCACAGGGGTTATTGATTCGTTTCCAAAGCAAACGCCTCGCGGTCGAAAGTTTTCGAGTGGCTAGTTTATTGCGCCCTACCGCCGAGAGGGGAACGAAGTACAGTGAAAAAAAAAAATAATATCGAGAGGGATCGATTTGGACTTGGAGCGCGAAAAATAGGAGAGCCGCGTGCCGGGATGAAACGTTCCTCGATAAGCGCTTCGGATTTAGATAAAGCTCGGACAAAATGGCCGATAACAAAATGCCTCTTCCTCTGTGACTCTCTCGAACGCTTAAGCCGTAGGACTATCGAATTATGCACTCTGAAGGATTAATCCGGTCGGGTGTTGTGTCGGAGAGCCTCTCCTAAAACTGACTGGCCGAGTGATATGTGCAGCTTGCAGCTCTCGAAAGGGGGAGGCGAAAAGACGCAGTTGACGAGCGCTCGCAGACAGCTCTGGCGAGATGGATACGCCCGCAGATGCTTGTGTCTAACCGGTTGCATATAGGAATAACTGATTTTCGGTTTATGAATTTGTACTATTGATAATAAAAATGATGAAGTGTGTATCATACTTCCGGACTGTTCCCAATGACGATTACGAGTGTTTCATGTCTCTCAAACCAACTTCCAATTGGAAATTTTAATCATTTAAATGATTAAAATGTCGCTTCGCAAGTTTCAAAAAGCAAACTAACTTTTATGAATTGAGGTGGAACTTTCTTAAAAAATCGCCGAAACTCACAGGAAAGAGGTTATATCTATCAGCTCATTTCTCAGAAAAAGCGCCCATCCAGAAGTCATTTGAGTTTTAAATTACCATTGGATGCAAAAAACGAGACCTTCTTTCCTTTGAAATGACTTCCAAGTTTTGAATAGTCTCGAATGAGAATAAATTGTCCAGTGGATCACTTGGCAAGGAATCATTCATGTATATATACTCGAATGCGTGCGCAGTGCGCGTTTGCTAACGCAGAGAAAATCGAAATATGTTTTCATTCGCGACTAATGAGGGACTTTGACGTGGACTTTGTATGGCGCACGGCTTGGATTTATCCCGGAGGGGACGCCTCACAGATATATATACGTATACACATATACACACTGGGATGTATATATGTGAATGGGAGAAGAGCCAGGATTATTTTTGTAAAGCCACTTTTGATCTCCGCATATCTCATCACGTCGCACCCGCTTTTAATTAGCTTCTGCATGTTTATAGTCCGATCTTTATTGCGCGTGAGTGGAATGATTTTGATTCTGGTGCTTGTTTGTACACGGGGCTATTTTCTCCCAAGTTTTTTATCGAGTGGCACGTCGAAAATTCAGGGAAAATCCAATTCATCACATTGGCGAAGAGGGGAGAACGTCTGGCCTTTATTCGAATATTCAATTTTCTGCGAAAGATTATTTCGCGGGAAAAATAATTAATGCTCGTGCAGCCTTCCGCGCAGTTCTTTTCATTACATTTTGAAAATAAGATTTTTCCTAACCCCCCTCCCTATCATTCCAGGAGTATGAAATTAATCAAGAGAATAAACGCAGCGAAGAAAAATATTTTCATTATTCCCACGTGTAATATCTGCCGGGAGTTTTTGACGAGTCGTTCCTTTGTTTTTTTTTGCAAGACCGCAGCAGAACTGAAAGAGAAATGTTATTTCATACCTCTTTTACCCCAGAAAATCAAAGTTTTTCTGTTATGAATTAACTGTTGAAGGAAAACTAATTACTCCTTTGGAAACCTTTGATAATTTCAGTAAGAGTAAGAGTAAATACGACCGAGGACGCTGATGAAAGTACAGAAGTTCATTAATACAAGTATATATTAGATACTCTCAAACGAAAAAACGAAAACAAAAAGGATGCATTGGTTCAACATCGAAATTGAAATCATATATAGCGGACTGCAGTTGACAAGGTGACCGCTCGATCACTCCCCTTGGCTTGACAATTCGCAAATGTAAAGTATATATAAACATCACGGATAAACGATCGCGACCGCGGAGAAGAGGGAGGGGGGCTACAGTTTTGAAAACACTTGCTGAACATCAATCGCGACTGGTAATCCGAATATCAAAGCGTCTGCTCATTAAACGTCGGGCAGGGCCGCAAGAATTCACCGGGCCGCTCGAGGAACTCGAGTTTTAAATCGGACATATATATATACACACACGCATACACGTGTAGGAGCGCGCGAGAGCAAGGAATGCGCCGGGCCGCGCAGTGGCCGCTGTTAATTCATCATTGTCGAAAACAATTAAGGAGCGCCGGGCAGAAATCTTGTTAACAAGTCGCCGCGGCCCACGGGGGCAAGTTCACGTTCGCGTGTATACGTATATACATATACACACGGCTTCATCGCAGGTGAAATTTCGAGACGCGCGCGGCCAATTAACAAATTCAAATTTGCCGCTTTTTTGCCCCCGGATCGCTCGGGCCCGAAGGAGCTGATGGCGCGCGACGGTCGGCGCTCGAGCTCCTATGTGACATACGTATATATGGATTTTCGAAAAATTGATCGACGCGACTGTGGCGGTACGCTAATGGGGACACACCGAGTGTCCAATCGAGCGTGTGATCGATTGGATTGTTTCGGACACAACAAATACGATACATACAGGCAAGGCCGATGATAGAGAAGCGTAGCGTCGGATCACTCGAGGACCTAAATTATCATCGCAACCAATGAAGCGGGGGTCTTATAAATCTAGCCTGGCTGCCGGGGCCACGAATGCCACAAATCAGCCTAACGGGGGGTGGGGAATGATCAAACTTATCACCATGGCACGTCGCATGCACGTACACATAAGCGCGGGGTCTGGCGCGCGCGTGGCGTACCACCGGTAAGAAGATGACCGATGACGAATACACGAGCCGCACACGGTCGAGCGGTCGCGGGGGTGAATCGCGCGGCTCGCGCCGGCGGCGGGGCGCGGGTTAGACGGATGGAGTGCGCGATGGAGATAGCCCGGAGCTGCACTGCTGGCATCGGCGATCGATCTTGCGCAAATCACTGCGGCGGCGGCTCCGTCCGAGAGACCCGATAGATTAGCCCCCACTCGCGCGCACACACAGGCTAACGAGGATTAGTCGTTCTCCTTGGCGGCCGATCTCTCGCGTCCGCCCGATTAATTTATCGGGTTGCCAAGAGGCGCCAAGTGCGATCGCTCTTTAACTCAGCCGCGCGCGAATATATATCGGCCGTTGGAGCGACGCTTCGCGCATTGAATATTAACGCGCGAACCGACCGACCGGCAATTACAACTTTGGCCAATCGGTATTATTTATAATCAGCGCGCGAGCCGATTCAGAGGCTTAAAACTGCGGCTGAAGTTCATTAAACGCCAATGAACGCCAAGACGGGGCCCCCACTCGTGTGCGTAATATACACATTCGCCAAAGTGCATCGTAAAATGGAAATGAGATGTCACCGCTTTACTTTTAATGCCTCGACGTTAAAGTTTCGTGTACGCCCCGCGAGTTTCGCGCGACCAGACTTGCCGTTTGGCGGGGAAAAAAAACGCAATGCCACGAGATGCGCCCAGCCGATCGTTAAGTGTATACAATACGGTGGACGCGTATGCAGACACAGATCGCTCGCGACATTCGATTTACCGCAGTTATTGTATACAATATCCCCCTTTGCTCCGAAATTAGGATGTATTCGATCGCGGACAGAGGGAAGCCGCGCGGAGGTCCGTCCGCCGATCCATCATAACGTCCGAGCGAATTAAAGCGAGTCCGCAATTGCCCAACGATAACTTCCGAAATACCCTCGTCGTTATTCCGCCCCGCGTTCTAATTGATTCTAATTTGAATGGATCACCCTATCGACCCAGTTTCAATTCCGCATTCTCGAGCTTAGCTGAAAAAAGTCCGTCTGTAGCCGACCAACAATGCGTGCATATGTATTCGTTCGCGTGTTATACATCTCGAGAGACATCACATGACGTGTGTGTAGAGTTGCTCTAATCAAACTGGCGCGTAGCGCACGTGTCCCGGTGCCGCGGCCGCCTGTCAATTAAGCCTCTGGGCCACTCTCGAATCCTTCGTATATTGCTCGGCTCGCGATTCGGGAATGCGCCCCGCAGCTCCTCTCCAGTCCGGCCGCGATTAGCCGCTCGGCATCTCCGCTCGTTCGGATGGTCCTCTGGTCCGCGCGGGCGGCACGAGGACACCTCAGCCGCGCGGTGCAATACTACTACATGCGTATCGATCGATGCGCCGGCCACTATTGTTTCCCCGTGTGCTCGTGTATGGGTAGGATATCGCGTTCGATGCGGCACCCACACGTGCGTGCGCGTCGGCCCCGCCGGGCTTTGATGTGTATACGGCCCAACGTGTGATTAGCCCTTTGAGCCCGACGTGCTCGCCTGTTTTTGGAGCCGCGGCTGTCGAGTAATTGACGGCTCCCCCGACCGGCCCACGCGAAAGTAATGCCCGCAATCATCCGCCGAACCGACTTCTTTTCTGAGTCTGTATTACCTCTCCGACTGCGCCTCCAAATCGACCCGCGCGCCGGTTTTTCCTCGCTCGATGGCCAGTAGAATATCGGTTTCCACTGTTACTGCATTGCTATATGGAAATCAGTGCAGTACATCAGTGCAGTAGATGCACGCTCGTCCATAGAGATCTATGCGATTCTTACACGCAATAACAATATTTCACCATAGTGAGCTTGAAATGAATATTCACTCACCAGAAGGTCGCTTCGGGAATCGAGGCCCCGATTCCACTGGGATTTTTGGGAAATGTTTTTTGATGTACCCAAGCGGACGATGCTTGAATTCGTTCCTAACCTTTTTGAATTTTCCAAGATATTAATCTACCTCCGCTTATCTGCATATTATACATGTGAAATGGCATAAGTATATACGCGGCTCATAATGTCAAGATTAGTGTTTACCTCGATTTGAAGAGGTTGGCAACTATCCACAGAAACGATGTATGCCTAAGCCATGTGATCAATCACGATATTAGATTGTTGCACATGTGTATATGACTGCGTGTACTTTTTGGGATGACTATAAACTACCTTCGACCAGAGTTTCAGCAGGTTCGGCGATCCAAATCTCCGGGTAGTTGTCTGTCAGTAAAGCATCAGTGAAATCCGTATTTCAGTCATTTTTCACTGTAAGAAATTCAGAGAGCTCTCGTCATTTGCTCGGCGTATACATCTCCAAGGGGCGAAAAATGAAAAAAAAACAGTCCCTTGAATCTGGTTGATTTGTATTTGACCAGGCTGATATGCTTTTGATTCGGCTCGTCTGGACAGATGGGGGGCGTTAATACAGCGTAATTCGGGATAAAACACGTGGCGGCGACAATTAAAAGCGTTGAAGCGAGGCCATAAGCGCGCGGACAAACCGCAGCGTTACAAATAGCCGCATCGATCCATCAGCCGGGGCTCGAGCGCGTGGCGTGGGCCACGCGCAGCCGTCGGTGCATTGGCCAAATCGGTAATGCGCGGGCTGCACGCATAAGTCAGCTCGAGCTCGAGCGGCTGCGGGGCAACGATAATGGGCGAGAGCAACTCTCATCACGTCGCTCTAGCTGGCGAGCGCGCGCGCGTGATTAACAGCGCAAAAGCGCATATGCAGCCGTACTGTCCCACCCCCGTCGATTCTCCTTCCCAGGTGAATCATCATCCCCCTGGCTTTGGGGATGCTGCGCGCGCGGCGGTATATTTTAATAACGACCCCGAGTCGAGCGGGGGGCTGTAATATCCGACTGTGATGCATCGCGGCCGAAGCTATAGTATTGGCGCGTGGCTCGCGCGCGCGCGCGGAAGGGCCGCGGCTCGGCTCTAATGGGGATCGCCTAATCTGTGGATTTAGGGGCCCGCCGGCGGCCCTAATTAACCGACCCTTCGCGCAAGCCCCACCCCTGCCTTATCCTATTAACGCTCCGCCGGATTACTATATGGCATTCAAATCCGCGAGCGGTTAATTGCGCGCCAGCTCGTTATATACGCCGCGCGAGCCTACGCGCGTATAATACCACGTACGTGTATCGCGCAAGGAGGACTCGAAAGAAAGCCCGAATAATTAGCCGGGCGTTTTTAACCGGGATTACACGAGTGTCTCGTGTGTCTTTGCGAGCCCCGCTGGCAAGCGGCCACACGATGCGCTTTGCGCGAGCGGCCACACGATGCGCTTTGCGCGAGCGGCCACAGGGTTATAGGGGAGTCGAGCAGCGATAAGATTGAAATTAATCGCTGCGTTGAGGCCGCGGCGCGGTTAATTAAGAAACGCGTCGCCGCGGCTGTTGCTCGCCCGAGAGCACTGCAGCCTATGCAGTTTCGCGAGCCGCAGTTCCGAGAACCCGCCCGCCAGCTCTATTGTGGGACACGAGACCGACTCGCGACTCCCGACTCTAACCAACTTGACTTTCCGCCTCTTGTCGCGATCGCGAACCGCATTCGACCTGTATGGTTGGGCTGCGTTTGCGTATGTATTCGGACCCCAAAGTCCCCCATGTGCTGTCGTCGCCTATCAAAGTTATTAGGAAATATCGAAATATTGGCCGGTAGGCTTCACCACCGTCAACAACTGAATGGGGGACTACGACTATCCAGTGCCCCCTAATGTCGGGTTAAGACAACTGGGGGCAGTGCTAACCTTAGACATTAAAATTGGGTTACTAGTTTCTCAATTATATATTCTTACGTACACGTGCATGTATAGGACACTGCACCCATACGCACCCGTGCGTGGAACATGAGAAATGACTCAGCATAGTTATTTATGCGACATATTTTACGCATCAGCTGCATACGATATTTTTACGATTTTCTTCGAGTGTTTATGACTTATCGCGTATAATATATGTATAATATGATTTATGTGTAAGAATTGGGAAATTTTGATTTTTATCAACTAAGATATATGCAGTCGGTTGATTGGAAATGAAATAACTCATAAGAAACGCCGAGTATTGGTCACCGCAATTGATAAACTGCAGTCTCTTTTAGAGAGAAACAGTTCAACGAAATACACATTCCAGGATAACAGATTTCCTTGTTTGCCCACACCAGTTTCCGCTTTCCCAATTGAGGCTTCATTAAACAAGAGCAGAGTTAAGAGATGGCTCGCGAACGGGCCGCTAGCGTACTTGCGAATAGGAATTATGATAGACGAGTTATGATACGAGTTTCCTCGTAACTTTTAGTCGCGGAATTTTCACGTGGACGTGAATTGGAAATCTTCGCGCAACGAATCGGGATATGCGCACGGATACCGATAATCAAATTGGAAACAGCTCGGCTACGGAAAGAAAAAAAGCCGGCGGTGTACGCGCAACCCGTCTGTCCCGCGTGCGAGCGAGAGATAGAGACATCAAAAGTGTAATATGGATAGAGCAATCGAATTACATCGGCAGCCGAGGCCACGTCATCGGGGAGAGGTGAAAACAAGCGAGGCGCAAGGGTTACACGCGCGCGCAGTTGAAAACGTATGTGCGCGCGGCCGCGGCAAGTGACAGAAATCCGCCGCGAGCTGGGTTATGAAGCCGCGCACCGACAGCCTGTTACGCGCTCGCATTCCGATCGGTGCCGCTATACGCGTGTGTATATACCGGCTCGTATCTCCGAGCCGATCTCCATTTTTTCACCGGGCTCCAGCTCGAGCCAGAGCCAAAACTTTCACGATTGACAATGCGCTCATTTGCGTAAGCAATTGCATCAGATGTATTATTTGCTTCGACCACCGAGAACACGAATGGGGAATCGAATTACCAGGATGATCATCTAGGCGAGATAGATGTACTACTAGCTTTTGAATTGATTCGCGATCGATTCGTGTATGGGCCATTATTCTCCGCGCGGTATAGGAAGAGTTGCAGTAGATCTTGATATGTATATAAGTGAGATTTTTATTCCCTCTACTCTCGATAGTAGTGAATATTTTTGAGACTCGGTTATTGAAGCAGAGCGTACCGAGGCCATGACTGGCGTTCTTTTCGGCTCACGAAAATCACAACAATTCAATTCATCCGGTTATAATATCGAGTTACATAAGTAAACGAATCATAATGGAATCATAAAATTACTTTGTAAAAGTGTTATTGTGCAAAAAGTCGCTCGCAAAGGTAGCACTCGTTGTCAAATTCTCTCGAAATGAATATATTGCATCACATATTATATCATGCATAAACTTAATTAGTATCGAGTTGTAGCCATCAGTATAAAATTATAATATTACGAAGGTAGATTTCACGTACAAACAAAATTTACCCTTTTTCATATTACAAACAAGTCAATATACCGTTGGTTCATACGAAATAGCTTTCGAGTTTTTCGATGCCCTCCCATCGCCCCTCGCTATCAATACATTATTTTATATTTCCGAAACACCATCATCTCTTTCGCACTGATGAAAATCGATCACATTCAATTTTCCTTTTAATTCTTCCGGCCGAGTGAAATGAGTGTGTAAAATGCGATTGTGCGAAATTCATCAATTTCGAAAATTGAACGACACGTAGCGAGTATACAAGCGCCGGGACGAGGCAGCGCGCGGAAGAATTAATCGCGCTGTGGAGGATCAATGTATGTAGCCGAGAGAGAACACCGACAAAACACAGCTTTAATTCATCAATAAAATTGAACAAAACGTAATTGTACATTATTGAAGGGGTAGGAGGGGGCACATCCCGGTCGATGCCGCAAGAGAGGCCGTGTGTAAAAAAAAAAAAGAAGAGTGCGCACGTGCGAGCGCGCGCGAGAGAGAGAGGGCTAGCGACAGGTCCGATTGGATGTCAAATTCGGTTTTTCGGATCGTCCATCAAGCGCCAGCTCGCCGTATATACCTATACGTATACACACACGCGGGAGAGAGGGAGAATCGGCCAGAGTGAAATACTTTAACGAAGCTCGGATTGACGGACGCGGTCGAAAGTTGAGTTACGAAAGCAAAAAAAAAAAGAAGCGCGCGGGCGTACCTGTTTATGGCTTCTAGCGAAAGAGTTTACGCCCTAGATCACGCGACGTGAAACACATAGGGCTCTCGCGCGGGGCCATCGGCAACCGGATGATTGACGGGCGACCGAGTGTATTACGGGCCTCTTAAAAATGTTAATGCGCGCATGCCGGGTGAAATTGGTCGGCGGAGGGAGGCCGCAAGAAGCGACGCGCGCTGTCACGTATTTCCCAAGGCCCGTTGCCATCGGACGCACACACACACGCGTATTTAAACCGTTGAAAGAATTTCGCGTGTGCCGGGCTGTGTAGTCGGTGTTTGAAATCTGCTACGCGCGCGCGTTATTAGCATTTTTACAGGGGCCGGGACGCGCGAGTATAGGTATAGGAAACGGGTGTGTTGCCGGCTAATGCCCACCTCTCTCGGCAAACCATATACGCGCGTTTACGCTGGCGCAGCCCACGCGGCCAATCGCGCATTAGGCCTCTCTTTCCCCCCGCTCGCGGATCCATACGTGATTTCGCCGCGCGCGACTCTCGCGTATTACGCTCTATCCTCTCGCTCCGATGCCCAGAGAGAAACGAAGAGAGCAGGAGAGGCCACATGTAATAGTGCGTGCTCGTTGGCAAATTATCGGCGATGCGCTAATGGAGGCGAGCGCAGGGCCAGGGGCCAATTACCCGGGGGGCTGGGATCCGCTGAAAAACCCTACGGCCCCTCCTCCTCCTCCTCCGTCTTTGTAATTTCCGCGGATATATGCTTTTTAATTTGGGTCATGTGTCTGTGTGTCTGCGTCTGTGCGCAACGGATTCCGAGAGCCAGTCGAAGCTCCTCAAAATGTTTCCCTCCCTCCCGATACATATATTTATATCTATACGTGTTTCCGTGTGTTTTGCTTCGCGTGCGACGTTTAGCCGTGGCAGCGCGCCGGCACTAATGCCCGAGTGTTTGCATAAATTACGCGCGGATCGGCTCGTTCTATACCCTGGCCGCGAGCAGGGCCGGCCGCTCTCGGCGCGCATTGTCGTCGCCACATGCGTGTGTCCGCCGTTTTAAAACGGCCGCGGCGGCGCCCCGGTGCGTCAGCGCGTACGTATACAATAGCCCCGGCCGACTCTGGGCGTATTTCGGTATATCGCTTAATGATAACGTTGACCCCTCCGCTCTCGCGCGCGCATCAAACCGCGGTTTACGACAGTCTCGCGCCCTCTCGAATTCCTCGCCCGACGCGCCGTTGTTCCCTGTATACGCGTGTGCGTGTCTGCTCGCCCTCACCAGCCGGGCGAATTACTGCGGCGCGACGCTGTTTCTCGTGTGCCTTCCGTAAGAATTTCGATGGACTAGACGTTCGCGGCTGTAGTATACTCGAGTCCCAAATCGTCGACCAGTGTCGGGATCGTTCATAGCCTCAAAATTGCTCGATTTCGAATCGCTCGATCGAATCCGTATGTTTGAATTTTTGTATGTAGATATGCTGCGGAAGAATTTTCGGTGCGAATTCGCGCAATATCCGGCCGAGCGAATTCGTCCGATCGACTGATGAGATCGACGGGACGAATGAAAAATCCAAGTGTCGAATGGCAATTACGTGCGCGATTCCCGCGAATCGGACTAATTCGATTTGTCAGCTGGGAATTGTCGTGCCAGCCGGGTTTAATATCGCCAACGCCAGTTAAAGCCACTCTCATTCGAGTTGATGATTGCACACATACGCATACGTATACAGCGTCGGTCCTCGAGGTTATCGCGCATAACACGATTTGGTAGAATAAAAACCAATCGAGCCATCCGCGCGCGAGTCTACGCAAAACGGCGTGAATCGAGATTAAACGCGTGTGGATTATAATTACAATCAACGCGTGAAAAAGCTGGGACGAAATTGAAATTGAAATTCGCGTGCGAGCTAGTGACAGAGGGGGGGGGGGTTTGGGACAATGGACGTGTATATGGCACCGTTCGAATCCATCAAAATTGGTAATTCAAGCTGGTAAAACGCGCGAGTGGGCCGGACAAACAAGCGACTCGGATGTTTATACTGCAGCAGCGGGCCGTTGCATTAGCGCCGGGCGCGCGCGATCATCTCTCCCTCTCAGCTCCATCGTACGCGCGTTACGAGAGTTGCGCAATAAGTACAGTTTACAGGGCGGCTAGCGTGTAACGAATTCAAATTGCGGCACGTCCAGCAGTGGTGAATATACACACACACACACACACACGGTGAATCCGGGCTCGAGACTACCCCCATTAGGCCACTCGCTGCTCGAGAGAGAGCTGATGATGATTCCTCATCCGGATTAATCCGAGGAAAATGACGGGCGGCGGCGGCGGCTGCAAATTGCATTACCTAATCCCGAGAGTTAGCCCCCGCTGCTACATAGCAGTTCTTGGTCGCGCCAAAGCGTGCTATCCAATTTCGCCGCGGCTGAGCGACCGGCCAAGTGGTGGTTTGGCTGCAGAGCCTGCACTCTGGCCAGTCCAGCTTTTTTCTCCTCCGACTATCGCGCGCGTGTCTCTGAGACATACATGTATAAACCTTTATCCTCCGAGCCAGCGACTATCGCGCGTAAACACGTCAAACAGATCCAATCGATTCCTCCAGATTCATATACGCACGCAATTGCAAAAGTGCTTGACCCCGCACGTGTCTCGTCTCGCCGGATAAAACGACGGGCGTCCCCGCGGACAATCCCATCGCATATATATACGCGACGCCCGGCAATTTAGAAAAAAGCCCCGGCAAACAAGCGCGTTTTCACGCAGACGCCGGGGGGTGGGAGGCACGCGCAGTCAAGCAGGAAGGAAGGAAGGAAGGAAGGAGCGAACGCGAGGAGACGCGGGGGCACAAATCTACATGGCAATGGAGCGCTACGTGCACTCTTGCTGATTCGTTTTGTCCTCTTGCTCGCTCCTCCCCGCTCGCGTATGCCTATATATGTGTACACACACACAGCAGCAGCAGCAGCAGCAGGGTCGCACGTCGTCCGTTGTAATTTGAACGAGGCCGTGTGTCGTGCTCGAGACACCGGGAGCACTCTCGTGCATAAGAAAGCACGCTCGCGAGTTAACCGTGGGTGAAAGCCGCCCGGGGAAGAACGAGGGTGGACACGCCGCGGCGGCCGGCGCCCGCGCCACTGCAAAAATACGGGCCAAAACTCTGAATGATTTATCAGCCCCCCGGCGTCGTCCGGCGCGTTTTCATGATTTTCATTCGACGCATCGTCTCTATATACATCTCGATCCGCGGAGAGAGTGTGGAAGGGATAGGATAGGGGGGTGGGGGGAAGGAACGGCTTAACAAAGTTTCAAATTGCCGACTCGTTTAAAAGTGCTCGCCAGACCCCGAGAGATCTTCAGCTGGAGATCCGCGAAGATTATTCCAAGTGTAATTGGACTTGACTTTGCCCGGCACGCAATCTCCCGGTTACACCGGCCGACCGACTACTGCGCAAGCGCTCCTCTCTCGCTCTCTCGCTCTCTCTGTACTATATATAGAGGTCCTTTTCTTCCTCCGGCGGCCGCGGCGGCTCTCGCGACCGCTGGAACCCATGTGCTCAGCTTGAAGCGCAATGCTCGCCCCGCACTTCTCCGGACAGATCAATATTCATATACGTGCATACGTATACGCGTTGCAGAGGACCCGCGTCGTTTCTTCACTACGCGCACAACTAGAAGAATGGTCGTTTTTTCCCGCGTGGGCCGCGAAAGGGTGGAAAAAATGAAAAATAACAGCCAAATGTTCGAGCCTGAGGTAAAGTCGCGAGTGACTGGATTGAGACTGGGAACTCGATCTGCCGAGCTGTCGAAAAGAGACTCGCTCGACTGCTGGCATTCATGTCTATATATGCGTATGCGAATATACGGATGGCCGAAACGAGCGGCCAGGAAGCATCTGTGACGCCTCGAAAAATTCATCCGTCTCGCGCGCGCGCGTCTACATTTACGGACGAGTGCGGCTGTGGCCGCCACGTCGATTTGCCATAAGCTCGAGTGTGCAGCCGCGAGGATCGCTGCGGTGTGCTTATGTATACATAGTAGCCGAGTCGCGCGAGTGTGCATTCGCGCGTGTACGCACGTATGTATAGGGAAAGTGTAAGTGGATTTTTGCACGCGTAGCTGCAGCCGCGAAGCTCGGGACCCGGTAAATGTTAATCCCGCAACTCGTAATCCGCCGGGAGAGCGGCTAATGGCCGAATCCCCGAGTCTAACTGTAATTATAGGGATCATTTAATGGATCCCCCGTCCCTCGCTGCTCTGGCTCTCTGTCTTTCTTGCGCTTTCGCCCGGCTGCACAGAGCCCGGCAACGAGAAGAGGAACAAGAAGAAGAACAAGAAGAAGAGGAAGAAAAAGAAGGAGGTAAGGAGCCGGCCCAACTTTGCACGTCCCTCTCCTCTCCCCTGCTCGCGCGCGCGCGTGTGTGTGTGTCTTCAGCAGCTCCTTCTCCCCGTGGATGTTTTGGGTGAACGCCTCTCCCCCGTTCGTCTCTCGCGCGGCGCACATTCCACTTTGGATGAGCCTGTCCAGGAGAGATGGATAATCGGTGCAGCCCGAGCCCCCACAGCCGAGGATATATATATATATATATATACACATTGGCTCGAACCATTCCCATAACAATTCATGGGCGCACGCACTGCATTCAAAATATTCTCGTCGCGCGCGCCCACGTCTATAATTACAATTTGATTAAAAATTCCCCGGATCGTTTCTCGGTAGCTCCGCGTGGTTAATTGCAAATTTCCTTTTTTTCCCTGCTACCTGCACCCCCGTTCCTCCCAGAAAAACGCCCGGGGGATCGGTGACTCCGCGCATCCGTGGGTCACGTATACGCGCGTGAGCTTTCCACACGAGGGAGTACGCCACGGGAGCGTCGCCGATGTGTCGCCGAACCAAACTCCCGGATGGTTCTCCGGATCCTCGTGATTTTTCATTGATCGAGGCACACACGGCGTGTACGTGCGACCCGTGAGGCTAGCTCTCACAGGTAATATTCGTTCGCGGCGCATTTGTTTTTTCCCCCTGGCCCGTGTGCCGAGCATTAATGGCCCAAAACAGAGTGGGAGAGGCCTTAATGAACTGCTCCGAACTCTATTACGCACAAAGCTCGGTATAAATCGTGAGCGCGGCCCCCGCCTATCCCGATTCTTCGCCTCTCTCGGGAGCTCGGCTTATTAGCGCTCGGAGATATAGGGAGAAGCTGGCCGCTCGTGGGGGAGGATAATTTATGTCAAATAGTTTGAGCCCCCGTGAGCCTCCGCCAGAGTCCCGATATACAGGGTGGCGGCGGCGGCGGCGGCGATCGCGTCCTCTTGCTAATTTGCAGGTACGCCCGGGGGCTGGGAGCGAGTCTCGAGTCTGCGCGGCCTTATTACCGACTCCGCCGGCGTAGCCCGCGCGCACCGACGATTAATAAAACGCACGTCCACCTCCCGTGTACATACACGTATAACCAGTATTTTTCGCCCGGCGAGATATTCGAAGCCCGTGAATACACGTGTTCGCTCGTCTGCCGCCCCGCGCGTCGCTGCAGCTACCCACACGCGCGCATACACGCTATGGTCGTCTCGTTCCTTTTGCCCGAGGGGGGCCGCCTCGCGAAATGACGGGCCGGCCGATTGCGCCGGGTGCATGCAAATTTGCCCGTTGTCTCGGCGGCGGCGGCGGCGGCCACGAGTATAGCCGCGCTTCTCCGAAGTGCCCGCGTAACGACGAGTACGTGTTGCCCCTTCCAGCTCTCAGTCCCTCTCGGTCTCTTGACTCGCGCGCACCCGCGCTTCTATGAATAGATCCGCGGGGGGTGGCGGGCGAAAAAAGACTGCAGCTCCCGTGTTTCGCGGGAGAAAAAACAAAAAGCTGGAGAATCAGAGGTGGTGCTGGAGGGAGAGAAAGCCGCGGACGGGTCGCACGGAATGTTTTGGCGCAAGAACGAATCACGTCCGCGGCCGACTTCAAGGCTCGATGGCGCGCGTGTGTGTCGACCGCGCCGCGCACATCAATTCTCATTTGGGCCGAACCGCGCACAACTTGAGCCGCCGCCGCCGCCGCCGCCGCTTCCGATTGAGCCGCGCGCGGCCACGCTCCTCCTTTCTCTCTCTTTTCCTTGCTTTCCTATCCCGTGTCCTATAGATATATATATATATATGTACGCCCGGGCGTTGCTTCTTTTTTTTTGGTTCTTCGTATACTCGGCCGGGCTGAGAAGGACGCGCGCCGCTCGGTGACTCTCGCGACGCTGATGAGCTTTTCGTTTCTCGGGGGAAAACTCGAAGCAAGAGCCCAGGTGGCCGGGGGGTGGATGGAAGCCTTTGTTGCCCGGGGAAATTGTTCTCAAATCTTCTTGGATATAGCAGTGTGTGTGTGTGTGTGTGGGTAAGTGTGTATATATATATATGAGGTGACTAATCTGGTTTCTCCGACTGCTCCGTTTGTTTTTCACTTTTGGGAGCTTTGTACTGTCGTCTCGCCCTCGGTATTCCGGGGTGATATTTCTTTCATGGCCGGCGCACGCGAAATATTGAGCCGCCCGGGTCTTTAGCCCGACTAAGATTGCTTATGAACGGACAAAGCAAAGACTGAGGAAATATTACTGCTCGATGGTTGATATGCTCGAATTTTACACGTAGAATGTATATCACCGTACTGCAAAAATGGAGACGTTTTTATTTTACTCGTTTGATTTGGAAAGAATTTTTTTTTCCTTCTGGACTCGAATAATATTGCACGGGGGGAATTAGGAGCCCGAGTCTACGCTCGCGATAAGTAGCCCACGACTGTTGCACAGCGTAATCGCGACATTACTCTAGACACGTTTACTTTTATAAGATAGCGTACAATAACAGTAAGGGCGAAGCGCCGGATAAAACAGGAAGTCCATAAAAGAATCACGAGTCTCTCGCGCACCTCCGCTCGAACGCGAATAAGTTCAGGCGTCATTTGTGCATGGTTATATATACTTTACTCCTCGCTCCCACAACTCGCGCGGATGATTGCGATCCGTTGCGAACGGTTAATGCAATACCTAACGAGCTCCGAGCTATATATCGTGCGAAAATGCGAAACACAATTTGTGGCCGTTCGAGTTCAATTCGTCGACGGATGCCAAAATTCTCATATGCCGCGGCCACCGGAACAGAAAGATCCTTTTTTTTTATTTCCTCTAGAAAAAAATCGAGCGAACCGCGAGGCGACACACTAACGAGTCGCGGAAGGGCTGCAGCACACGGAGTTTGGGTAGAACGCACGCGGAGGAAGCCGGCATTGAACCGTTTTTCCCGAGTCCGCGTAAGCGAGGTACGCGAGTATACGTACGCCGCGCCGCGGCTGGCACGTGCTGCAGCAGCCGAGGAGCGGCCAATTAAAAGACGCTCTCTCTCTCTGGTCTCGCGGTTATTACGCCACGCGGAGGGGGGTAATTATCCTCGCGTGTATACCCAACTAAAGAGCCGCTCTCCATCATCCCTGGGAAAATAATTAAAATATTCACAGGGCCGTATTGCCGAGCGGGACGACGATTTCGGCTGAGCAAGCGCGGGGAATATCTGTCGTGCGGCTTCGAGAATTACCATTTGCGCGGCCGCGCGTGAACGCGTGTACCTGTGTGTGTGTACGTGTGTATACGAACGTACGAGAGCCTGCGAATGATAATTAGCACGCGCCAGAAATTAATCACGTGTGTTTGCGCTTTCCCTGCCACCGCCGCGCTGCTGCTGATGCTGCTGCTACACGGCTGCTGCTGCTGCTGCTGCTCTGCAAATAGCAGATAGTACGTTGTCTGTGTCGCTCGTATTAGCTTGTTTGCTCGCTTGTGTCTTTTTGACAGGGATTTGATTGAGCACGAGCGGTCCCGTCTTGTTTCGAACGAGTCGAGATCCTCCGAGTAAGCTCTCGCTCGTTCTCCGCAGCTGCGGCTCGGCGCGACACAGACTCCACAGAGCTTATGGAAAAAATCAGACTGTTGGGTTCTTTTGCGCGGTTCTTTGTTCCTTCTACCTTGTACCAACGTCATTGTATAATTTCACTAATTACACATTTGTCATTCAATCAATTCTCAGACGTTAACAAGCATGTACAAAGCCATATCCTGGGGAGAGAGAAAGTTTTATTTTAAAATGTTGACTTTGTCTTTGTTAAAAGTGCTAGATACTTGAGCTGATTAATTGGATTGTTGAGAATTCCTATCCATGGTTGGTTTGATTAACATTAATTTGATAATGTTGAATCTTCAAAACATGAGTGGTTGATATTTTTTAGACATATACGCGGAATCGATTCGATCTTCACAGACAAACATTTGTTCATTCAAAATTCGCGCAAGCGTAAATTCTTTGACGGTCGCAATCGAGAATGAATCGCAATCGAATCATCTAATATACTCGGGTAGATTCGTGCGATAATTTAGCTACTCGGAGATGAGCAATTTCGTAAAAAAATTCTCCTATCGCAGGGTGTTTGCGGTGTAGATATTTGAAAGATGTCCACTCGAGCGCGGATGAGGAATATAACGCGAAGAGCATTTATTTGAACTGTAATATCCACTCGACAGATAATACGTTTCCCCGCGGCGGCACTGCGGTACATGAATAAAAGACGAGTCTATAGTATTTTCGATAAAAGAAAGGTAATACGGTAGTTATTAGCGATATCGCATCCGCGCGCGCGTGTGTACTTACGTGTATGTGTGTGCACACACCGCGCCCGAGTCGCATGCCTGTTTCTAAATCCATTCGTTGTATCGCCAGATCAATAATACAGACACGCGATACCGTGACATTTCAGAAGCGTAGCGTGTTCCTGGCTTTATAGGAAAACTTTGACATGTTTCGATTTTCTATCACGTTTTTACCTCCCCCCACCGACGCCGCTGTCTGTCTGTCCCAACGTGGTGGGATACTTTTTTATCTATCGTTTCCGTCGTCCTGTTTTTGGCCAGTACGTTACGTTTCTTTTTTCCATTTTTTTTCTCTCTCTCTCTCACGTTCCCGGAGCTGCGCCACGATTTTTATCGACATTCGCTTTCACCTCGATTCACTGCTGTCTCGTGGATTAGGCACGTAACTCATCTGACGTTAAAATATGCGAAATGTCAGCTACGCCGCGACATTTTATCGGGCGAGGAAAAAAAATGGTTATCGCGCTAATTAGCCCTGGTAGAAATCCTAAAATTTTAAATTGACAGGAGAATAGTTTATGTCTAATAAAAATATGTTGAAAATCGAATAGCTTCAATGGCCTAATTATAGGCATATTCAGGCAATCAAAAATATATAAATGAGCATCTGTGTTATTCTAATTTGAATCGCTATAAACTAGAACGAATCTATCTGTACGTGTACATAATAATAATAAACCAATTAAGATAGCTGTAAACTGGTTTACTTATAATTTGATTTAAAGGTCCACATCCAGAGGGTTACGTAACCTAAATATCTCATGAGTAAACTAAAAAATGGTGTACACGTGTCTTCCTTCTATTGTGGTCAAAAATATGCTGTCGAAGTATTCATAAATTAAATTTGTTGAAAATGTTAAGTTCTGCAAGTAGAGTGCGTAAGCATCGTTTGAAGAAATACTACTTGAATAGACTTCAATGTCTAGATACAGGGAATTCAACGATTCAAGTACCATATAAAATACCTGTTGCAGCAATAATACCCAGTATAAATTGTCATGAAAATTTACATTGTGAAGAACAAGAAAGAATGATCATTGATCAAAATATCTCAGGATCAAGAATTGGAAATGCAAGTGTGTTAAGTGAAGAGAATGTGAGACACCTCTACATCTGCGCAGAACGTTTTCAGACTTGACTAATGTAAATACGAAAACTGCTCGAAAACTGTTCCATCAAGCTACTCATGCCAACGATAAACACCCTATACACTGTCAGTCCACTGGTAAGTCAGTTATCTGCATTTTTTCACGTATTTTACAAATTTATTCTCTAAATTTTAGTAAAGAATATTTTCTGCTAATCAGTTATGGAACTTTTTCTGAGGCGTAATTAATATTATTGTTTCAGGTACTAATGATACTTTGAATGAAACTGCTTATGGAACTAATAGCAAGCTTATTCAGGGTGATTATTTCAATAACGTGTCTTATTTATTGTTTGATCGAAAATTTAATTATTGATTTACTTATTTGATTTTTCTTTGACAGAAATGTTGCTAACGATTCAGAGTGACATAAGAGAGATGAAGAAAGACATGAAGGTTATGAATTCTGATATACAGACTATTAAAAATAGTTGTTTAAAAAAAGCTGGAACGCGGTTTATAGGTACAGTTCAACAACTGATAGATAAGTATACAATGGATATCCCATTCAAAATAAAAGAAGAGTTTCTAGATTTTGACAATAGAATTGGTATCGATGCCAGTTTCCGTGAAAATGTAGTGAGTGGATGAAAATCTTATTCAATATTAAATAACAATTATAATTATCAAATTATACTCATGATTTTCTCTTCATATTCTTACAGTCCTGTGTGCTAGAAACAGGTATGGATCCAGCTCTCTCTATCTCAAAAAGTATCGTTCAAATGATGAAGATGTTTCTTACAAAAGCAGTTGCCGTACAATATGTGGCTATTAAAAAAGTTGAGCATAAAGGAATCATGAAAAACACTAGGTTTTTTAAGCTAATCGAAAGTATGTTTGCAGAATTTTCAATGTAAATTTTTCTGCGATAAAATAATATGAAATAAATCATTTTCATGTGACATTATTTTCCAGTGATTATCAAGGAGCGAAGAAAGTTATCACAACTCAGTACAACTGATAAGGAAATTTCAACTGCTTTAAGTAATGTCTTGAGCAATGCAGTCGCATGGCACAAGGATAAAAGTCAAGTCTCAAAAATGAAATTGAACAAAAGTAGTAAGAATGGCCACGAATCCAATATTGTTCATGCAACTGAAGTAGTTGAGAGTGTTGAAACAGAGCAAGAGGACAATATCGAAGGATTGTATACGGTCCTTGTTGATAATAGCAACCCCGATGAGCCTCCCATGAAAGTCTTACGTAAAGATCATAATCTTGGTAGTCTGAGTAGTATAAATGGTATGGCAAGTACTTCTTCAACTATGGGAGCAAGTCTTAACTCTTCCGATATCGAGATTGATGGGTATCAGGACATGTCTTTTAATGAACATACTACTGTAAAATTCGCTGAAAATAAAAACTTGGAGATCAGTAGTGAAGATGAATTTGATGAAGATTATCTCAAAAATTTTTCAACTTAGTGATGATGTAATATTCTACTATTTATATATATATATACATTTTTATGCATACATATAATTTTATGTAGTTTATAAGTATGTAAAATATGTTCTGTTATTTATACTGTTACAATAAATATTTCTGTTTATTCAAAAAGCATTATTTCAACGTTATTTCTACAGATTGATTTCTAACCTTATATGTCTATTTATTTCTGACTGTCCAATTTGAATAGTTTATTTATATTCATAAATTGAGAATAGGTTTTAACCTATTGCCTATAAATAATACATTTTCAAGATATTAAAAATGGTTTAGGTTAGATGGTCTCTCATGACACCATGAAAACTAGTCAATTTCTAGACATATATTGATTGAATGAGATATTTAATAAACTCGTCATAAAATGCTAAAAAAAGCGTTTCAAGTATGATTAGTTTCGAAATATAATTTCTAGTCATTTTATAGTTTGGGTATTATTGTGTAGCCAAGCCGACGTCATGATATCGGCAAGAGTCCGCTATTCTCATCGGCGAATCAAAACCACGCGTATGATCATCAATGGCGACTATCGATCTACATGGTGCATCGTACTCAAGGGTAGGTATATTCGTTGCCGCACTTCCAACGACGTGAAAAGAATCACGACTGAACGAGGGGTATCGCTGTCGTTCGTTCATGCGCCGTGTGATTATTGGTAACGATAAAATACCGAGCAACGAATGATGTATTCTTCCGCGATGGCAGCTCAAATGAAAATTCCATGGTCGATTCATGCTCACGTGTATATATATACACCTGAAATATCTTTAGCATCGGACGGGACGTTGGCTCGCCCAGAAAATACGAGTGGTTATGATCCTTAATTCGGGTGAACGAATGACGGGAAAATAAAAAGAGCATCGAAGAAATCGAGATTTCGCTATCGCTATGCCAAACGTTCACGCATCAAAATCAAGTGTGTAGATTATCAGCGGGAAGTTGATCCAGAGAAAAAGACACTCAGGCGTCGGGCTTGAGATCGATCGAGAAGCATCCCCGAGCTCGCTCCACAAGCCCCAATCGCACGTCCAGCACCTAATTGATTCAAAACTGCCCGAACAAGTTGAAAATTCAAGCTGCTCACAATGAAGGCGACCCACGTGAGTGTTTATATATACGATCCCTCGACCCTCGATAAAAGTCCTCGGCAACTTGTCTCGAGGGCGCACGAAATAGAAGCCTTTTTACCCGAGCTAGACGAGCAAAAAACGACAGATAGAGCGAGAGAGAGAGAGAGAGAGAGAGTAGCGGTAACAGTATACGGGGAAGAGAGTCAGCCGGGCCTTATCCACGTAAAAGCACGGGAGCAAAGTTGGTGTGCTGCAGAGAGACGGGGCACACGTATAGAGAAGGAGGAGTCGGTGCGCGCGGCCGATGATCGGCGGGTAATGCGCGCGCGCGCCAAGTGAAAAAAGCTTTCCCCGGCTATCTCCCTCTCTTGGGCTGTTCTCTTTTTTTTTTCATTTTTTTTTCATCCACCATCCCGTACGTACCACACGCAGCCGCTCTGTCCCGCGTACGATAATGTCCCGGAGGTGCACGAGGGGGAGCTGCCATGATATACAGCTCGAGAGTCGTGTTTATCGAAAGTTCGCCGCGCGCCTCCCCCGGGGATCCTCCACCCGAGTGTTTTCACGAGAGCCCCGTATACATAGGGCGCGCTGCACCTGCAAACACGAGTCAAGGGCATATCACGCTAAATCAGCCGCGGATCAATTTCCCCGTATCCGTGTGTGCAAGTGTGTTGGCGAGCAAGGAGGGATGTATGTATCTCGCGAGCCTGGCTGAGGGGCTGTAATGCGCCGCCCCCCTCCAGAGGAGAAGCCTCCGGATAATCGATGAGCCAAGCGCCCGGCTGATGGGCGAATTTCGCCACGGAGTTGGCTGGCGCGTGTGCTGCTCGCGGGACTATCTCGGTGATTCCGACGATTTTACGACGGGATCGGGATTCCTCCACGTGAACTCATTCGCGGAGCTGCAAAGTGTCACCGCCATGGTGTACGTCTCTTCGCGGTTTCGACCCGACGATTTTTCACGGCGAGTATGGTTTTATGCGCGGGCGTATATAAGAAAATCGTCTCGTGCATATTTTATATACGAGCTCGCGTGGATTGCTTGCCTCGGTTCGATACGCGCGAGCATTGTTCAGCCCGTGCGCCGCGTCGCTCGTTGATTATTGTGTCAAAATATCGTCGGTGTAGTCTCTCCCTCACGTGTAATAGCCGAGCGGCAAACAATTGATCCACGGTACGAACGAGGCTCGCGTGGGGATTAATGAAATGTTTGGTATAGCATGGAAGTGTACAGTTTCAATAGTCATAGCGAGAAATTGGATTACAGAAATACGAAGAGGCGAGAGGTGAATTGTATGATCGATGCAGTATCACAATATTAGCGTATGAATATCGTCAGGTGAGGGGCGTTTTCTAATGGATACTTTGCTTGCTCGAGGCTCTTGCCTTACCTATGTATCCCATTTCATTACATGCTATTCTATTCCATGTAAAATATAAATGTTCGAATATTTTGTGTTTGTCGAACTCAACCAGGTTGAAAACGGAAGGTTCTTGTTTTGAAAGCTCATTGTCCACAACTCGTCGATACGAAAAGCTTTTAGAATGTATGAAGTTTTGCCATATCTACAGCTATTCCACTTCCATCTTCAATAACGAGACTGATCTCGAAAGAAGTTTAAGCTTTTCTATATTATTATGAAAGCCATCCCAATCCACCAACTGCGCATTCCATATTTCTTCGTGACACGAGTTGGTGGGGGTGTTAATTAAATAGATATTGTCAATAACTAGAAGTTCACAGTGAAAAACCGCTGCATAAAAATGTAAAATCACTTTATGAAGGTGGATGAACTATTGGTTGGCTTGCAGAGAATTTGTCAAATTGTTTCCACGAGTTTTGACACCAAAAATTTACTGTGAATTGTGATGTGGAAATTCTCGCTATCGAAACTCATATCAAACTATAATAAAAAATTCACCTCAGTGCTATTCAATAATTGTGATTTTTGTCTGTGAGCTTTCGAGAGTGAAGTCCGCCTAGACAGGGTAATATATATACGAAGATTTCAAATATCAAGCAAAGATACGATCCAACCCTAATATGGACAGGCATCAGCATCTATATATATATACATAGGTTGGACAGGTTGGCAATGAGAGAGCCGTAACGGGCAGTCGAGGGAGACTATACACGCAGCGGAGAAGAAATTTAGCGAATGCAATCGGACCGCTTGATATAACCATGGTAACGGGTGCATCCACGCGGCCAGCCCCTCTGCAATGTGTGCGCGCACGAGGGAAACCCTCCTCGGGAGAGTCGCTGCTGCTGCACTGAGAGTTGGGCAAACGAACTGTTACGTTCGCGGAAAATGTCTCTCGTACGTATACGTCCGACTCGGGCGAATCGCGGATTCGCAGAAATACCGCGCGCGCATATACATATATTACGTGCCCGCGCTCTTGTTTGCCGGGCTTATGACGATTGAGCCCCTCCGTCATGCAAGTATACGATACCTGTCCCGTTCTAATCGTATCGGCGCTGCACGCCAGGTGCATTCGTATCATACCGAGCGTACACACCGCTTTTCCCTCGTCCGCCACGACACGTAACGCTCGAGTGTGTGTACACATACATACGTGTATTGTGATATAGTCCACTTTGCATGTGTGTGTGGTATACAAATATACGAATATAGAGGGCCCCCATTACATCGAGCTCGTGTTGGAACAGTTGCTCTCGTCGTAGCGCACATGTTGACCCGTATGCGTATATATATATATGCCGACTTGATGAATCAGTTGCAACGCGCGCACCAGCTCCATGTGCGCTTTTCCACTCGACGCACCTCGCCGAGCAGCTGCGCCTCCTCTTTTATACCCCCAGCCAAATCAACACGCGCGCACCGACCTCTGATGTGAGTATACACACGACGCACTACTCGACGCTCACAATATCATGCCGCGCGCACCTGACTTTCACAAGTCAACTCGTATCGCATATGCTGTGGTGAACTTCGAATTGATCTCGACTCGCGGCTAGATAATAATAACCTCTCGAGTGTCCCTCGCTCCCTCGAATAGTCGAGTGGAAAATGTTTTTCGACATACGTATTCAAAATTCGAGCCAATGCGAGCAGATGAAATCCGTATAGTTAGTAACGATTTGACGTCATTTACATTTTAAGTATATCCATGTCTGTCGAAAACGCTTAATAATCTATCAACGTTCATGTATTTCAATGAATTTGGACAAAAATAAGGAAATACGAGCTAATTAATTTCCAATTGTTCACGCAAAGCTCGTGCGGGAAAACTAGGCGTGTGAAAAATTCTCCACAGTGGCTGTGAAATTTTATCCGCGAAACCAACAATTTCGTCATGATTATACTGTCTAGTATTAAAATCGTAGAAATTAAATAACTGATGAAAATAGTAAATGCAATTCACACTAATAAATAGTAGTTTCTTGCTATTTTATGGCCGAGATATACGCATTCTCATGGACTAACACCACGGTACTCAGAGGTCATTCGTATGGATGACTGACAGTATGCACAATTAACGAAACGACCTCTGGGTAAAAAAAAAGAGAAAAAAGGCACATCTTCCCTGAGGAAAAATCCCGAATATTCTGTAACAAACAGCTCCAAGACCTGACGAGGTGTACATTTCCACATGGACACGGACTACATCATCAGTCGGGTGCGGAGTCAGAAGCGAGTTGAGCACGTGTATCATACAGCCATTACACACGCGCGATGGTTTATCTAATAACACTGATAGCACACATGCACGGCGGCCCGGCTGTACGAGCTCGAGAGCGCGCCGCAACTATTGTACTAATTCTTCGGGCGCAAGCTCCATCAAGGGCTCTCTATCAAAGGGCTCCTGCGCTCGCGCGCACACACACGTACACCTGCAAGAATCACCTGCTCGCTCGCGGTTGCGCAGCTCCTCTCGCTCTCGGGCCATATTATTCGAGGAGAGCTGCAGCAGCTTATGTGCGTATGTATACACACACACACACACACCGGCGCGCTGCAGCTATACAAACACATTAGCGCTCATGTATGGCGGCCCGTGAAAATTGTTTGCCCACAGCAACGTCTGAGTGTTCCTCGTGCGGTTATACGAGCCGCCCCGGCGCAAGCTCCGGCCGGACTATACAGAAATATTCGGCCGCGAGAGTTTGCCCCTCGAGCGAGACATGTATATATCAGAGGAGGGCCGCTTTGTGAGAGAGAGAGAGAGAGCCAGCCCGAAACGAGCTTTTTGACTCTGCCACCCAGCCTCCCCAATTCGCGGGGATCCTATGCGCTATATAGACGGCCCACCACCACCGATTATAACATCGCCTTCGTTTTTTTCCGAGCTCGAGGCTTACGACGCGCACTCGAATTTGCCACGGGAGCGCTATTCTGAATTATTCAAAAGCTCCGAGCCTCGATGATCCCTCGTTGATTGTGATACTTCGGGGGGAGGGATAAATCGCGCGGATATATATTTATACCCGGCGCGCGAGTATTTGCAGCTGACGTGTGCGCGGGGCTAACGATCGTATCGGTACACGACGAGACAAGGGGATGAAAAAAAAATGTGTGCCAAGGGGGGATATGAAGAGCCAGCAAAGCTCCCCGATATATACGGACTCTCGTTAAGGCTCGGGCCGAGGAGCATTGTCAGTCCCGGGCGGGCTAAAACGGCGGCGGCGGTGACGGCGGCGGCTTTGTAATACAAACAATCCGCGCTCGCGGATTCCATTAAATTCGCTCGGCGGAAAAATCGAATCTCCCCCGGCGAATTACACGCAACTCTTTGTGCGCGCGACGGCTTTGTCCTAGGGCGAGTCGCGTGGATATTCGGCCTCTCGAAAAACAGTGTCCCCCGCAGCAGCAGCAGCAGCAGCAGCGGCGGACAAAGCCAATCGAGGAGCGATCGAAGGAAACGTCGTCGCTTCCGCCCTTTACAAACGCTCGTCTCTCTCGCTCTCTACACTCGTTGTTTCTCCAACTGTCGTCGCGATCTGTCAAACAGCAAGTGGAGGGTATCCGGAAGAGGCCGCTTGTTTACGCAGTTGCGCGCGGCGAGCCGAAGAGAAAAAAACGAGAGAGAGAGAGACGCACAGTCTCGCAATGCGGTGTAGCGCGGCGCGAGCTCGACAGTTGGAAAGACGAGGGACACGACACACCGCGTATATACGTACTATATGCCGCGGATAGATGCCGGCGAGAGACAACATGAGCTATAGAGCTTGCGCCAACTTCACAACTCCTCTCTTTTGCCGAGCTTGAAGCAGCCAAGCGCGCGCGAGCGACCAGTGAGTTATTGCCGATGGAATAATGATACACTTGCCCCGATCAATCCCAAATGCTCATTAATCATCGCGATTGTTTATTGTTTCCGAGCCATTCGATTCATTGCGAGCTCGATGCTTTTACAGCCGGGCATTACTTTGTGCTGTTGTGTAACATCAGCCTCGATTCGCCGACGGAGACGATTTTCGTTTTTTTCTTTGTTTGAACTCGTAACACATTACAGTTTTATTCACGCTCGAATTGCTCGACTGTTGTACTTCCGGATGTGAAAATTTTAAATTTGAGATTTGAATGCAGACGAAATCTCGTACGTTTCCACTGAACCACGATAACGAGGGATTGCACGTACGAGTGGCGCTCTCGCGAACGACTATACTCAGTTTACTACTTTGAAATCTATGGAGTCAATTAATTCAGGAGATATTTGCCGAAAGAATAATTTCTCAACCTGTTTTATTTCTGAACCTGGCCTTCTCTAGGCAGAGTCATGGTCCTATAGAATAAATCTTCGCTTGTTTGGGCACGAAATCGATGGAAAAGTCGAAAACCTTGAAATGTCAAAAGTTGAGTGTTACGTAAATTTCCTCAACCATGGAAAAATCTGGAAAAATTCAAGAATGCTATGCGGACCATTATCAACAAATTGACTGAAAAAAATAAAATAAACATTGTTGATCGGCTGAGTTGTCGTGAGACACCCCACAAACAAGCTTCCTCCTCCGTACCTTCTATGATCAATCACGTTCACCGATCATTGTAAACGACTGAATATTCATCATGAGCACCTGCTAAATACGCTATCGGTCGATGGGTATAACGTTGCGGCTGTATGCGTATTAAAAAGAAAAAAAAACTCGTAACCGATAGTCTTGCGCTGGAAAAGTATCGCGCGCTGGCATCGGTATACATACATATCGTGCGGCAAAAGTCTTTATTTATTCAAGCTAAGCCGAGTGGGCGCGCGCGGATAAGGATCGAGAGCCGCGGCGGAGAAATTACAGCGGCGCGATTAATTATTAACTGTACGAAATAAAGTGCTTCCAGGGCTAATTTTCCTTTCCACACACGGAAGCGCGCGCGGCTCGCGCTGGCTAATCTGCCGGCGGCGATCTTCAGCCATACACACACACACACACGGGCGTGCCGTAAACAAGCGATCGCCTCCCGTGTCGTCGCCCGCGTACTCGCGATGTCGAGAGAGAAAAAAATGCAAAGGAAAACGAGAGAGAGAGGCTTGAAAAAACGAAGAAAAAACCCGTCAAACGCGACGCGCGGGTGAAGTAACGTATAGTTGCGCGCCACCCGATAAACCGAGAGAGCCACTCCCACGCGCGTTTACAATGACATTTTCCTCGTCAAGGCGATACGGGGAGAAATTACGTTGATGGCGGCACAGAGGCGCGTGTGCAGCGCGCAGATGTGTATGATAATAGCTCATAATCTGGCGCTAGTGTACGAGACCGGGAGAAAAATACGCGGCGGGAGTTATTTATTTAGCTGCTTTGTGCCTGGGAGACAAAGTGGAACGGACTCGGCTTGGACGGGGAAGGGACGCGCACGTAATGAACGAGGTGACGAGTAGTAACACCCCGTTGAGTGGCCCGGCCGTTTTATATTCGCGACGTGGGCTCGTGGGCGACGCACAGCCTGGCTTACTATTTCATCCTGACGCTGGAAGATGCTCCGCATTTTTGGCTCTCGCTCTCCCTCGCCCTCCCTCCTGTGTGTGTGTGTATAAGCACATACCCAAGCTCGCTGGAATTAATGGGCACGCGCGTCGACTCGAGTTATTCTTCGAGTTCCTGCTATTCATTGCCGTGGTATTTCACAAACCTATATATACATGCCCGAGTAATTTTCTCGGCCGCTTGTCTAGTTGTAAACTCGCGATTTACTTGAGTAGTTGGACGAGGTGGATATGTTATACGTATCCACACACACGCGCGCGCGCGCGCGGAGTCATTGGGAATCGCAATCATCTAAAAGGTATAGAAGATGTAATTTTGGAAAAAGCTTGCCTCCCCCACTTGTGCGCGCGTGCGCGTGTTCCACTTCGGGAACTTTTCAATTCAAGCAAAACTGCTCGTTCTTCAGGGCCAAGTTTTTCTCGATATTTCATATAGGTGCGTGTATTTTTGTTCGCGAGAATCTTGTCCGTCAAAACTTGACTGATGGCGCGCGCGCAAAAGTGCCGCTGAAACAGTGTTCTCGATCAACGCGTAGCCGAGCGAGGCAAAAGAAAAGCAATGAATTGACACTTGACATTTTACAGTTTGTCAACGGCGCGCGAATCCCGGATGAACTCGATCTGTCAATGGAATTCAATCCCTCGGAACGAGAGGAGCCTTATATTGATCGAAAACTCTCGATTGAAACGGATAACCCAGTGAGCGAACGGAACGAGGTGGAAATCCCTCGTTTGCCTAAATACCCGAGGATCGGTTTTCAAGCCCAACGAATTTTAAATTATCTCGAGTCTAAGATCATCTGGATACAACGTGTATCTGGATGTTGATACAAAAAGTCCCAGAATACTCGCCTTCGAAAAACTTGAACTTAAATTAAAATCAGATGAAAACTAGACTATTCAATAGTGGCTATTTATTTTGTCTTCTAAGAGTGGTTGCCACCACAAACCTTGAGATAACCAGTAGATATTCAATATGAAACAGTAGTTTTTTATTCCCGTTCCCGTCAATATAAATAGAGATTCATTCGGTATTTTCAGTGGAATTCCAGAATTCATGAGTCGGTGTATTTACACGGCGATCACGAGACTTGAACGTTGATCGAAATCGAAAAGCGGGAAAAACAAAAAATCGAGCGAAATAAGCGCGATATCATGAGCGGAGTATTCGTGCAATATAGCGTCAATACACGAGTATTTATCAGGGTCGGAGTCGCGGGCCGACAAAGGGGATAGTGCGGGCGACATGGAGGGCCGTTCGATGCGGCAAGGCCGATCGCCCGTGGGCTGTCGAGGATACATATGAGTATATATACAATATCTGCGCCGCCTCGGGGCCGCGCAATATGTCGCGTGTAAATACGGAGCGTATTATATAAATACATATATATATAGCCACACGCAGACATACGTCGGCCAGTCTCAGCTTTGTCGTCTCTCGATCGGTATTCGGCTGTGCTTTTTCACCGGTCGCGCGCGCCAAAGAGCCGTTTCTCCGCGATAAAAGAAAACACCGAGTCCGCAACTCCTTTTGCCATGTAAATTGAGTAATTTACATCATCCCCCCGAGACGGCGGCATTGTGCGACATTGAGATAGCCAGGCAGACGGAGAGCGAGAGAGGAGGAAGGCGCACAAAGTCGGCGGGGGGAGTGGGGAAATTCAAAACAGGGACTCGCGAGTGTGTTTTACTTTTCTCTCTTCTCTCGCACCGGTCTGTTTTTCTTTTCACCCGCGGGAGACATATAGAGCGAATCCGTCACGGGCCGACGACGACAGCCGCGTGAATGCTCGCATATATACGTATATATATACATACGCGCGTCATTAGGCGCTGCTCAGCTAATCGGGCAGCGCTCGCGCGACAACTCGTTGAGGGAGCATTTGTCAGTGCTGCAGTGTGCTCTCACAACGGGATCCGGCGCGGAGCGGAGCTCGTCAGTGCCGGGGAGGTTGTTTTTTTTTCGCCTCGCCCACGCGACGCGAGCCACTTTTGACTCTCTGTGACTAACTTTTCGCCGCGCGCGCGCGAGTGAGAGGCCAAACGAACGGGCCGCCGGAGGATTAATTGATCAACGACAGTTCCACATTTCGCGTGTATATACGCCGCGGCGACGAAAAAAGCCCGATGATTAATTACTGCATATAAGAAATAGAGAGCGAAGGGCCTACTGACCCGACGTCGGCTTGTGTGTTACATCCTCTTTAAACGCGAATGCAATCGGAGGAATACTGTAGCCAAGGCTACGGAGAGCCACCCCTGCACCGGGAGCACACGTCACGCATATGGGGGCCGGGTGTATACTTTCTCGATATTCGCCGAGGCGCCAAGGGCTGCGTGTCAAACGTATACACGCGCGCGCACATCCGTATGGGTAAACTTGTCCGTCACTTTCACCCTTATTGGCGGCCTTCCATTCCACGCGCCCCACGTGTCACCCGCATATCCCGCTAATACGCGGCCACGACACTAACGCCGCGCTGCACACTATACATATAGGAAGTCACGACGAGGGCCGTGTATATATACGTATATATGCAGGTACTGCCGGGCAGTTGGCGGTATGAAAAACGATTGGCCGATTTGTCGGCTGCTCTCGAGAGCGATATCTCCCCCGCGAGCCTCTTCCCCTGGCACAAGTACAAAGCCGCGTGCCTCAGCTGTTGTATGCCTCGCTGCGCCCACGCGGCAGCGGCTGCTGCACGCTGTTTTTCTTCGGCCGCGCCTCGGATTTCGCTCTCTCTCTCTCCGTCTTCTTCCTCAAGGCTGCAGGGCTCTCGAGAGAGACGGGAGGCGCCAATGCGGGCCCGAGGAAGCGGATGCTCTCGCGCACATCAGCCCGAATATCCTGTGTGCCGTCGCACGCGCGCGCGCGACACCCAAAACTCGCTAGCCGACTTTTTTTTCCTTTCTCTCTCGCTTTTTACACCCGCGAGACGATCGCAATAGGGACGTTGTTTGCACAGCCGGCCCCGGGCTGTCGTCGCTGTACCCGGGGATACGCGGCGATGAGAGACGGAGATGACGAGAGATGACGTACGGGACGCACGACGACGATACCCCGCTTTTCCTCCCGCGTTGCTCCGCCGTTGTTTTCGTAGCGGCTTATTAGACGCCGAGAGCCGACACTTCGGGCTTGGGAATTTTTTTCGCCCCATTTTTGAAAAAAGTCTCACGGTTGCGTGCGTGGCCTGCTCTGTCCAGGTTATCCCGCAGTCGGGTAGCCGCAATTATTCCGAAATGAAATTTCGAGCGGTGCAGGCTTTTTGTTTTTTCCGTCGAAACTTTCACCGGAACGAATAAACTCGTCGCTCTCCCGATCGTTGTCGAATGTCCAATGAATAATACACAAACGAAAGTGGCACGCGGCGGCGAGCAGTGCCTCGAAATAAGTGCTGCACCACGGCCGCGGTGTATCTCTCGAGAGCTTACGATTGGAATAACAGAGGAACGAGCGGAGGAGGAGGAGAAAAACCCATCCGTCTCTCTCTCTCTCTCGCTCGCTCGAGCCGATCAAAAATATTTTTCTATAGCGTACGTATACCGAGTGAAAGCGTAACCCAAGCAGCAGCTATTCGGCCTAATGTGCGCGCCCAAGAACAACAGCCCAGCGAAAACACGTGGGCTCTGCAACATCGCGACGGCAATTCACGGGCTAAAAATAAATATATGTATGTTCCTTACGGGGCGGCTCTGTGATCTCTCGAGTGCGCGAGCTTCCGTCCTCCGTATATTAAGCACTTCACTTGCGCCCCGCGGCTCTCGATGGATTTTGGAAACGAGCACTTGTGCGCCGAGTGGACAAACACGGCGCGTAGACGCGCGAACTACATCCGAGCGATTGTCCAGACGCGTGTCGTCGTTGGGCTCGCGTGTGCCTATTGGCGCCCCGGCGCCGATGCGCGTCTCGTTCGTCGGCCTCGAGTGGATTCCTCAGAAAAAGCCAACTTGTGTTTAATGGGCCAACCCGGAGATTTCCGCAGTTTCGGAGTTGTTGGGGCCCTCGAGAGGCCGAAAACAGGACGAAAAAACAATGCTCGCAGCCAAAAGAGAAACGGCCGCTTCCTATAGCAGGCGGAAGAGCTCGAATTATTCATTATAACAGCCGAGGCGACTCTAACGCACTCGAGATCTCGATTGAAAAACGCCTCTTTCGGACTTGGAATATACACAGACACGGTTTCGGGACCGTCTAAATTTATCGCGCGATCCATCATAGGCAGCAGCGCTCGCATTTCCAAGGGGCATTATAAATTATTTTTTAATTTCGCGAGGCCCGTCGCGCAAAGCGCCTGCCGGCAGCCTCGCGTGCGCAGCCCCTTATTTTTCGCGCTCCGCCGAGCATACGTATATTTGTGCATATGTGCGTGTGCGCGTGTGTAGTTGGTCACGCGCGCACCGGCTGCCGCGCAGCCCTTTCAAATATAGATTTTCAAGAAAGTCCTCTTTAATTAACTGCTCGCTCTCACGCAATCATCCTTACGTACACCGGACGCAAATAGTCCATGGAAATCTTAGCCCCCAGGCACCGACACACGCGCGTTTCTTCTTGCTCTCTTTCACATTTGTCCCGCGGACGTCCGACTCGACTCGCAGCCCCCGATGCGTAAAACATCCGTCCTTGCTTACACCTAACTCATTCCCTCAAATACGATCAATTATCAACTTTCATTAATCTGAGTTTGGTCGCTGCGTAGCGCGCGCCCTTGCGATTTTTCGTGTTTTTTGAACAATGATTTTTCCCGGAGATTCGGAGCAATTAATTTCAATTTGGTAGTGAAATATTTCAAGGCGGGACTCGAGTGACGGGCTATAAATACGAACTTGTACTCAGCTAACGGAGAAAAGATATTTGATGTAGTAATAATTCTTGGCTGACACATTTTTATTTATAGGTTTCTATTCAACGTATTTCATTGGAAAATTTATTCGGAATATCTCAGAGACCTACAAGCCTATACAGATATTATATTCTCAGCTATTCAACAGTTGTTTGTCGTACCGGATAAATTCCCAAAAACTGCAAATATTTTCAAGAACTGTCGCGGGAAGCGGTTTTGTACTAACGATGCATATAATTCTGGAAATTACATACATTTTCAAAACCCATATTTTCTGAACAACTCGCCTTCCATAACGAATTCGTGTAGATAAATTACAATTATTCAAAGGTTAAATTTCCAACGAGCGCACGAATTTGGAAGATTTTGCAGCATCAACGAGTATTATATGCATCCCAAAAAGAAGACGAACTTAGCGGAACCTCATCTGAGGGTCCCAGACAGTTTTAACCTTACGAAAAGTCACTTTAAAATGTAGCTGGGAGTGAAAATCCGATGTAGGTCTTACACTTGACATTTGTTGAACCTGCCAGTCCCTGTGATATCAGTCTCACTTTATCAATGAAATATGTTGAATGTATCTACACCCACGCATACAAAAAAGTTTCAAAACATTTTATAATTTGTTTTTGTGTGCCACAATCTTTCTCATATGGGTCTGCGGTCGAAATACGTTTGTCCCTGTAACCGTTCGCAATCTTCAGGGCGTCATTGCAAGTGGGAATCTCTCCATCTAAAAAATCACCTTGGCTAATCCCGTGCGATAACTTCCAGCATGTTCATTCTGAAACTCAACGTATCACGTCTTTCGGATACGGAACAGCTCGTCCGAAAATCGCCCGATCCTTCGTTCCCCATGAAATCTGTTCTCGAATCAGCCGACATCGACCCCCTGGCGTATCGGCAGCGAATAGCCATCGAAAAGATGCGCAGCCAGCAACACATATAGGTGTGAGTGTGTGTGTGTGTGTGTGTGAGAAAATCGGCAGCTCATAAATCGTGATAGCATACGTACGGCGCAAAGTGTCGTTGGGCACTGCAGTGCCTCGCGCGCTCCTACATCCGTTCGAGAAAGGAAGATGAGAGTAAGAGTAAGAGAGCGCGTCAGCTGCAGCAAGCTCAATCCCGCACGTGCTCCACTGCGCCGCGCCGGTGTGTGAGGTCCAACTCGTTCCCCTCGTCATCCGCAGCATCCGCGCCCGGGAGAGCAATTAGACGCGCACAGCCCCAAAGAGATTCCCCCCGCGTATACCCACACACACACACACACACACTCACACACGCTCGTATATACAGAGAGGACGCGCGTACGTGGCCGGCGCAGATCGGCTATCTTATCGGCGCCGCGGATCGGCCCTCGCGCGACGCGTCTGCGCGGGGGCGACACTTTGCACGCTTGTGTATCGGCGAATGCACGTTTTTCCTCCCCGTGAAATTGATACGTGCACGCGGCGCGAACGACTCTCTCGTGGGCAGATTTTCCTATTTTTTTCGTTGTCTCCTCCTCCGTGTTTTCCCCGCCGGTGGGTGGACGCGTGTGAGGCCGTGGAATTAATGAAGCTGCGGCTGGCTCGAGCGAGACGGTCGCGGAAGCCGCGATTGATTTTCATCGCGCCTCCGCAGCCCGGGCGACTTTTGATGGATCGTTCCAATCGCGCCATTGGGATTCCGGGGACGAGTTTGTTGTTTCAGGAAGCGCTTTCCTACGCGCCGATGTATACACGCGCGCGACGACTCGTGCTTTGTTTGACAATTTCTTTTTCTCTCCGTGGCTCCGAGTTAGCGCGCGGGATATTTTGGAAATTAATCGGCTTTCGCGATACGAGAGCGAAACTTCTAGCCGGGAAAAAGGAGTTGCAAAGACGTTTCGGTGATGAATAAAATCACACGAATTACATACACGGCTGCAGCTCTCGGTGAGACTCGGAAAGAGGCGTTATTAAAGTTTTCCGGGCCGTTTGGTCCGTACGTCGATACTTTCGTTTTTTCTGCCTTTTCGGCCATGTCTTCCACCCCCCCCGGGGGAGCAGTGATCTTCGTGCCCGCCCGGAATATTAAAAAATCCACGGCTGATGACAAGCCAAGTTCGTGGACCGCGTCGGGGTAGAGTAGAGGGCTAATATGCACTGCTCAAACAAATGGCTGGAGAGCTTGCAACTGACGAACTGGGGCTGGACCCTGAGGGACTGGATGAGCGCATGACCCAGTTGACCCGTATGATCTTACTCGAGTATGCGCGTGTATATACGTAGGAGTAGTGGGTGGGCAAACTCTCGGGTCAACTGGAATTTCAATGTAAATTGTGTAAGCCGCGATTAATTCTACTCGTTCAATATTCAAAAGCAACGATGAGAACCATCGCGAAAATGGAGTAATATCAAGTGTTATTCCGAGTATTGAATCATGCGGCCCGTGATTAATGGTGTCTGGAAATCTCCTCTCCGCGAGCTAATTCGAATCATAAACTATTTCGTGGGCGATGCCACCTATATTTATTTGATATATACACAACCAGTCGATAATTTATTTATTCTATGGAATCAGGTCGAACGAGGGCTAAAGCGAGTAACACGCGCGGTATATTGTGATCAATAATTTCGAAATCATTCGTTAACAGTTGAAACAGAACAATCATCAATATGCAGTAGCCGCGATCGAACTGAATTAATTCTCGGGTTGAGCTTTAAAACGCGCAGTATTCAACGTTAAAGTTGAAGCGACGCGTCGCAAAGTCTTCTCTTCGATCGGGTCGCTTCGGGTTTGGATTCAGATCGAGATAAATGTCCCAGCAACCCGGTTGTCTCGCGTAATAACGGAGGAAACCCGTGGGCAAAGGGACTAGCGTAACACGTCTCCGTGAATCCAGTGGAAACGGTCTTTCCACTGGTTGTCCATAGAATCCTCGTGTCATTCCAGCCGCTGATTACATCGGCCGTCAGCCGAACGTAAATAGCCCGACGCCTCTCTTTCGCACACTCGTCCGGGTAGCTGATCAATAGCGCGCGCGAGCCCGGCCCGATTACACCGATCCGAGTTGGTTTATTCACGCCTCGTTCGCGCATAATCGGCGCACTTGTCGGCGTATTTACGGAGCCATCTGGGCTTGGCGCGTGACGCCGCTGCCGATGAAGGGTCTCTCTCTCCATCCAAAAAAGACAAAGCCACCTCCCCGGCGTATATCTATACACACACACACACGCGCACGCGCTACGATACGGGTGTATATATCTACGAGAGCTATTGGTTCTTACGTACACCCGGACCAAGTCCACGCCGGATGAAATCCCGATGTTCTTCTCTCCCGCAGCTCAATTGGACGGATAAGCCCGGCTCCTCTCTTGTGTTGCGATCAAATGGGTTATTTGTATGCTAATGCCCGGGACGCGCGTTTCAGATATATATCTTTCACGGTCAAGCTTGGGATTTCGTCGTTGCTCGGTACGATTGGAACGGATTTTTACTGTAGCTGCTGATATTGTGTATACACGATTCTTATATCATATGGCATACCACTCCAGAGGATGGAACAGTGATTTCCGTGTATAACTCGATGGATATTCATGTATTGTTTGGAACTTCTTTCGTTATTCGGAAAATCATTGGAAAGGCAATCTTGGATGGCCAATCCAGTAGAATTCATGAGGACTAATCTCTAAAATGTGAATATGTGTGATGTGACACGTCGAGCTATCTTCACGATCGAACTTATACACTGCACCATCAGGTTGATCATCGAGCACGCGCTACTCTAGTACCTGCAAGCTTGACGGTACAAGCTCTAGTTCCAACTTCCTATTACCATAAGGTTATTGTTCTTCTGTCGTTTTTCTTGCTCGTTATCTGTATTTTAAACATTTTTTATTCATGTATTAACTCCAACCTGCTGAGGCTCGTGAAGCCAATGTACAGAATTTGAATTCATTCGTTCTCCAGATTCCACTGGATAGGGCCTCGAGCATCGTCTTTCCGTTGACTTTGGATGAACATTGGTTCTTTCAGGGATCAGTGTGTCTTGATATTCGATTTCAGTGAGTGGAGTGCCTATTCTACATCATTAAATCAATTGCGATCGCTCGACAAACGAAGCCAAGGGGGTCCCGATAGAGTTTCAAGCACAAAAGAACGTCGCGGCGCGGGTATGGGAAAATTGAAATTCCAGTTGAGTCCGCGAGCTCTCGCGCGCGCGAGCTGCAATTCCCGTGGTCGCAAGCTGGTTATTTGCAGTACCTTACAAGCGATATTTTCGGGACAATGAACGAATTTCCAATTCCCCGGCGAACTGATTGCGGCCCGGGTCCGTTCGAATAAGCGCGCCCAAAGTTTCTTGCCTCCTTTTATCGCGAACAAGGCCTGATAATTACTTTCCTCCGGCTGAACGTACTAAGATGAATCAACAAAGTACAGGCAGCCCCGGCTCTATATACGTGTATACCCTCTCCATTCCCTTTGGCCGCTCTCGCCGTCCGCCGCATCCTTGTCTCGCTTTCTCTCTCTCTCTCTTTCTCCATTTGATGCTTTCCATCGTGCTTTGTGCACCATATTGAGAAATTTCGCCTCGTCTATCTCTCGCCATCGAGAGCCGCTACTTCTTTTCCTCCGACTCTGCTACCCCGAGAAATATTGTATATCAATCAACGAGGCAGGGCAAACATTATCAATTGTTGCGCTCGCGAAAGATATTCATTTGTTTTGTACACTGTCTACGTAGGAACGATCATTTCTTCATTAACAGAGAATATCTCGAAGGAAGTATCGACTGCTGTGCAATCGCCCGGCAACGTTCAACTGCCTGCTCGCAGCTTCATTATCGTGGGGTCTCCGCAAAGTCGACATCGACGAAATCTGATTAAAAAACCCGTTCGTGAATTGGCAAAAAAGTATCGATTCCGCGACGTGGCCATCACGTGTGTACACAGGACAAACGTCCGGTTTACCCCTGGCGAATATCGCGCACAGCCAAGCGAATACCCCGGGGAGGAAGCGGCGCGTGCTCATCAGCTGCAGCGAATAAAGTACTCGGGGGGGGGGGGGGGCAGGCGATAGCATCGCGTGGAATTTCCCGAGAACGGCGGCTCGCCTTACGGGGCAGGGCAACAATAGGGGGTCGGGGTGGAAGAGATCCATCATGCCCTCGTGTATATCCATCCGAGATTTACTCGCTCGCGCCACCCTCTTAGCCCGTCTCCAGCGCGCGAGGAGTGGCTCGACTGCGAATCTAAGCGTGGCGAAATCAGCGCGCGAGGGTGGCGTACGAGGCTCGACTGTGTGTGTGTGTACGTAAGGTCAAGCGCTCGAGGGGGAGGCCGAGTGTACAGGGGTTGGATACGTGCGCGGATTACCTATTAGCGGCTCTCGAGTGCGCCCGTCATTTTCGCACCGTGGGATTATCCAGTGTGGTATAAGCGGGGCCGGTCTGTCTATGAGCTTCGTGACGGGGAAAAACGCGCCGCGGCTTCCCTCACGAACTCAATAAATACCGAGTCGCAGCCGCCGCCGCCGCCGCCGACGACGACGAGTGGTAATGGATTCGCAATTTCTTTTCATCGGCGCCGCGCTCACCTAACCCCCGTCGCTCACAGCTCCCCCACCCCCTCCCGCCCCCCCCCTTTCGTTCCCGCCGGCTCACGAGTATATACATGTATATACAGCACGTTGCGACGCGCGTCATCCTCAGCTCGCGCACCCGCTAGATGCGCGCACGTTATATACAGCTGAAATGCTAAATCTGCGCAGCAGCCTGACGATGACAGGTTCGCGCGAGCGCGAGAGTCTTTTCTCGCTGACTCCGGGCTGCTGCTTGTCTGGAGCGTTGGCCCGGCTATCGTGTACATCGATTTTTTTTTCTTTTTTTAAATAAATTTTATAGACAGCCTCTCGCCGACACGGCGAACGGCCAAGTTTCCTTGTATACCTCGCAGTTTCCCTCGTAAAAATACATTAGCATGGGCTCTTACATCCGATATGGCTGCTGTAACTCTTCGATGTTAAGAGAAAGTTGGTTGAAGTTTGATTTTTCAAGGGATCACGCAAGTTTGTCTACCCGAGGAGATTATTGAAAATCACATTGTCAAGTCACGCGATTAAAGTCCTCATCGTATACGAATTGCATCCACACATTGGATCGCCGATAGAACCGACATTGAACAACGAAGCCATGCTGAACTAGTTCCCCTTACTATACAACGCATGGGAGCAACAAAGCTGGAGATACGACGATGGTCGCAATTGAAATATTCGTTTCTACGACTCTCGCGGGGGACGGATCCCCGGTCAAATTCGCGTTCTCGCGACAACGAACTCGGGGAAATATGCCAAGGAGCGAAGATTCGTCTTAGGGGGAAGGGGAGCCAAGCATCTCTGTCAACGCGGACCGCGGAAGATGATAAAAGCTCTCGAGTCCCTCTGCGGCCTCTCCAATTTGAATCACTCAAGGATCGGCCGTGGGCCAAGCGCGCGCGAGTGTATAGTATCGCGCGATTTCAGCGGGGCGCGAGCCCACTCATAAAGCGTCCAATTAATCCCCGCGAAAAGCTCGGGCAAACTAGCAATTAAAATCGACTCGGTCTCCCGCGCCGCAAAGTGGGCTGGGGCTGTCTGCGCGGCCAGCCCCCCGAGAATTCCCTAGAGGCGGGGAAAGAGAGAGAGAGGGAGAATTAGGAAAACGCAGAGCAAGAACCTCGGAAAAAACTTTCTCAATAAGAGATTCCCGAGTGCAGAAGGGCAGAGCAGAGTCAGAGAGCTTACGCACGGACCCGGCGGCATTCCACCGCGCCGTGAAACTTTAACGACGCGGCCTTCCCTCCTCCTCCTCCTCCTCCACCCAGCAGCAGCAGACGAAGAAGCTCCTCTGTCCAGGGCGAATTTCGCACTAACCGGTTTATTATCATGTGCCCCCACCCCCGTATTCCCCGCCCTTTGCGTATGGGCAAAGACTCCCGGGCGCATTATGAGCTGTTTACGGCGCGGCGCGCGAGTTTATCGTGCCGCCGGCTGTGTCTTTGATGTGTACTACGAGCTGGCGGTCTGATGGGTGCGCAGGGGGTTCCTTGCGCGGCCCTAAGCGTTCTATTACCGGAGCGGCGGGGACTTTTCGCCGAGGCCACTATTACTGCAGCGGCTGCTACGATTCCCCTCCCCCTATTGTGCACGCGCGACGATATCTCCCGGAAGGAATTGCGCTTGCTCGCCTACCGGGCCAGGGGAGAGAGGAGCAATTAGTCACCCTGGGAATATATACCGGAGGCCGCCGCCGCCGATCGCGCGAGCACACTGCGACCTTGCTATCTGACGACTAGTATGCGCGATTCTGTAGACTCGTATATAGTCTCTTGCAGCCGCGGTTGAGTATGACAAACAGCGTTTTTGGTTGACAGTCGCCTTCCGTCGAAGTATATACTCAATCGGGATTCTCGGATCTCGCGGTGGGAGAGACACGCTATATATGCCGTTTGTGGCGTCCTCGCTATAGACACACGCGCGCTCGCACGTCAGGGGCGGCTTCAAACAGTTCGCGCGCCCGAATCAAAGCAGCAGCCCATATCGATCTCGGCCCAAATACATCAGCCGCGAGTGTTTAACGCTCGGGTGGCGCGCGAGCAGCGAGCCGCACGTACACGTATATATAGCAGCTCGCGCTAATATCCAATGGCGCGCGCACACAGAGAGCTCGAGACGCGCGCGAGCACATCGTCTCGATCAATTGTAAACTATCCGGCGCATAGACCAAGTTGCCGCGAGCCGTGTGTATCATCGCTGCCGCGTCTATATATACGCGAGATACGGGGTACTGCACCCACACCGCGAAGCTAGCGTCAAAGCCCCGGTGTATGTGCATATCCGTTGCGGGCAGAGGGGCAGGGCGAAGCTTCGCGAGCATAAAGCATCCGGTTGAATTACACGCCGGTCGAGCTTGCGCTCACCAGGCCACATTCTTAAGGGAGTAATTAACGTCGGCCCGACTCCATCTTGCGGCTCCCCCTCGTCGCGCTGCCTGCCTGCCGAGCTCCTTGGGCATATCCCTCGGCGCGCGGCCAACTTGCGGCCGGCTCGCGCGTTATTCTCTGCGTATTATACACACACACGCGCACACGCACAGGAATACGTACCCTTAGTATGTAGGGCCCGGCTAATCTCGTAACGATTCGGCTCTGCCACGCGCAGCTATACACACTTGTATACAGCCGCGGATGTACCGAGGGCCGCGAGTAATTTGCCCCAAAGTACTTCGGTCCCGGGGAAAATCTTCGGTGCAGTTGCCGCGAGCGAACGCCTCGTGTACTTGGTTAAACTAATTGCGAGAAGGGTATATACACACACGTTGCTCCGGGCTCCATAGTCTCTCTCTCTCTCTCTCCCTCTGTCTTGGCAATGCGACGCGCCGAGAGTATATACGGAGGGCCGCCTGCACTTTGGCCAAAGTCGAAAACCCGCCGACGAGAGAGTTGGATCGTCGCGTCTCGCGCGCGGGCACATTGTCGGGGGGGTGGGGGGGGGGGCTGTAACAATACCGGGGGTAATTTGAACTCGGCCGCGGCCGCGAGCCGCGCGTTTACTCTCAACTTTGCGAGCTTGAATGCCGCGCGCAAGTTGCAAGCTGCACTCGGAAAATGCCGGCTCGAGTGTGCAAAGCTCTCGCGAGTGCAGTGTATACTACTCAACCGGTCCGATTGCTCCGGATGCAAAGTCACCTTCTTCGTGGATAGCGACTCGTTTATATATATGGACGATCATGCAACGAGCCTGATGCGGTTGACGGGGAAAATATTCAAAGTAATGTGTACACACACATACACACGAAGTATGTGTTCCCGGGAAACACGGCCGGATCTGGTACGTCATAAAAGTCGGGCGTAATGACCGCGGCCCCCCTGCATCACGTCAATAATTGCGCGCACATAGCCAGTCGCGTGACGACGGAGTTTGCCAGCTCGATTTTGTTGACAATCAATACGGGGCATACACACGGCAGCCAGGGTATAAACAGTGTTTGCTCAAGACCGCTCGTGCGACGGCCGCCGAGATTGAGAACGGAGATTGGTTATTGAGTGATTTCTCGGACGTTTCCTCGCGCGAGTTTCATCAGTTTTCGTGGACGCCAGCAACTGATGTTTCGCGATGGCAGCTTTATAACGAAGATTCACGATTCTTTTCGCTGCACCTCCGAGGACTGTTTTAATTCCAGTTCATCATCGACACATTTATTTTGACTCGCGTCGCGATAGCACTCGAGTTACGACGGGCAACGTTCCCGACTGACTTGTTGCCAGTCGAGTCGCAGCCACGGTGAAGTGAGACGCGCTGCAAGCATATCTAGAAACGAGAAACGTATATATTCTTGTCGACTGTCATCGAAAAGGTATATACGTGATTTTGCGTTCGTGTGAAAATGCCGTGTAATCGAAAGAGGAACTGCGCCTGCTTGGGAATTAAATAAAACGTGCCGAGAGTGAGATAGTTGAAGTCTTGATTGCAAAATAGTTTGATCTACCGAGTGCTACTGTAAACAGTCGATAATCAAAGAGAAGAGTAGAATCAATGTGTGGGTAAATATCCCAGTGCTGCTGAGCGAATCACTGGATGTTGCGCTATTCAAATTTTGAACGTTTGTTCAGTGCTGTTAAATAATGGAATCACCCACTAACCGTTACACTTGTAAATCATTACTCCGAACTGTTATAGTTTTTGTTGGGAGATTCGAAATTTTGGTCCCGAAATCTAGACGTTATAATTCTCGCGAGGTCACTCAACGTAAAATCGACGGATTGAAAATATTTCCACATTTTACGCTCGTATTTCCCCGAGCTTTCGAGGACCTAACGAAAATTTTGATTTCAGATTCACAGTACGTGGAGATGTTGTCCAGCGCGATGCTATTTCTTTGCTTCACCTCGATCTCGGCGAAGCTGATGCCGGCACCTCTTGCTGTTACCAACGAGATGAGCCAGCTTGGATTGGTGTTGCAAGTCGGTAGTGAATGTACCTCGGATGACGAGGCAGGCTTCACAGACCCAACCGAACGTGTGTTCGTCGAGGGAATTTTCATGACAAAAATAGAGACATTCAAAACCATCGGGAGCTTCGGCGGGGAGATTATTCGCGGCGTACAGGTCACCTCGACGACGGGCACTAGAGCTGCCATTATCGCAGGTGGAACCGGCAGTGATTTCGTAACTTTGTGGTTCGAAAGTGATCGGGGCGAAGACATCTCGTGCCGCGTCAAGTTGTGCGGCACGACAGGACAGAGAATCTGGTGATTGATCGACCGGACGAAGCTTGATTCGAATCTTACAGCCACGACTCACGTTTGTTTGCAGCTTTTATACACGAGACATGGAATAGATAAGAGCTTTTACGGAGATCAATTTCTTAAACCAAATTTGAAATTTAAAATCATTTAATAAAGTAATGTTTCTCTAATTATCCGAATTCTACCTGTAGAATCAACTTTTTTGTTACCCCCCCCCATATCGGCATAATCATCGTGTATTTGAGTTTTACATCTTCTACCACAGTTTTTTCCGACCATCTCAACTCTACCCTGTGAATAAATTCTGTTGCCTATGCACAATTATTGCTTGTGATATATTCCGCGGGCCCCGGAAAAGCGTGTGAAATGCAAGTTTCCCATTTACCGCATGGTCCATCGATCAGCTATTCATGAATAAGAAACAGCGCGCACAAGTTGCGGCGCATCAGCCTCGCCGCGTACATAATACTCGATCAGCAATTAAGCACAAGCGATGCCCGGGTGATTTATACTGCACGGCCGAGAGCTCAGGCCCCACAAAGTATCCGTCGATCGATAAATTTTGCGCCGCGAGCGCGTCATAATCGCTCCGAGGCTCGGCGGAGATCCGGTTCCGATTGCGCGAAAGCGCCCTATATATACGTATCCACGCAACGGCAGCGCGAAAATGTACGCGATAAATTTTGCAACCGCCGCGGATCTACCGGGAAATCGAGAGCCAATTAATTCGTCGGAGGGGCAATGATTAAACGCAAACGCGAACGACGTCGGCGGCGACGGCGGCGTAATACGACAAGTGTGTTTACGGAACACTCGTTGGCCGGGCTTTAAATGCGAGCGCGAACTCATTCGGCGGAGGAATCGGGCGCGCGTGTGCGGATGCACTGCGTGAGCGCCACCCTCGAGCGGCTTAATTGGAGCCGGCCAGGAGAGAGACGATCCCTTGGCAAATATTTCCTCGGCACAGCCACCCGTTCCCCGGACTTTTCCCTCTATCCCTCTCTCTCTCTCTCTCTCTCCCTCTTACGCTCTCGCCCCAGCGCTTCAAACAGTTTCCCCCCATTGTGAGGCTTGCTCTCCAGCGCTTTTTTCCTCCCCCCCCCCTCCTCTTCTGCACGACTCTCATTCGCCGCACCGCCGTAGCTGACTTATTTTCCTTTCCAGCTCTATTTATATATCACCGGTGGCCGGTTCTTTTTTCATCTTTTAATAAACTCGCCTAACTCGCTTGGGAAATAATTACTTTTCGCTCGCTCGCTCCTTGGCTTGGCGGCCGACCGTCTTCGTTGCTTTTGTTTCCGCCGCGGGGTTCGACGAACTTTTTCACATTCATCCGTTATATTAATTCGCGCGGGGCCCGGCAAAGTCGCGGTGAAAAACTCGACGACCCCGCGAGAGGCATCGCGTACGTAACGAAATATTGATGGAACTTTGATGACACTCGATGTGTGTTTACTTTGCCGAAGCCATTCCACGTCATTATGCGTGTCATTAAGGCCGTAATAACATACAGTTACGGAGTGCACTCACTTACCCGCTTATTCGGCTTGATCGAGCTTTGATTGGATCTCGAAAAGAGACTCGGGGAAAAAATGCCAAAATTAGGAGTTAAATTTGCGAATGATTAACTGCTCCTCGTAGTTTCTCGTTTTTTTCTTTGCAATTTTTCGGTATTTAGTGGGACGGCCGACATATGAATCTTCAACGTATCAGGGTATACACGCGATGTATACTCTTCAGAGAAGAAGGATATACTGTTCAAAAAGCATTAGCAAAGATCGCTTACGATGTTAAATTGCGGGCAGTTTATTTTAATATTCCAATTACTCGTATACACTCCAATATAAATAGCAGGGACGGTCCTCTGAATTTGTACTCGTCGGGTAGCTGTTAGAACTAATGAGAAACAAGAGAAATTGCCCGATACAAGGTCGCACGAGATATCGCGCGACGCGTTGAAAGACAGGAGGCGGTGCATTCCTAAAATTCATTATTTTCCCCCGTGAACTCGGGTTTTTTTCCCCGAACAACAGCGACAACGTTGCAGTAATACGATCAAATTATTTCAATTCTCGGGCCAAGAGAGAAGTGGATTTTTTTTCGCCCTCGCGGCTTCCACGTGGAAATACACACGCGAGAAAGCTCTCGAATAGGAAACGCGCGACTGTCTGGCGTACGTACGTACGTACGATCGATTCGTCACTCTTTCAATTACGGGCAATCGAACTTGGAAAAACTATGCCTCGGCTCGCGGGCGAAGCCCTTCGTCCTAATCTAACAGACGGAGCCTTTCAAATTCCATCAAAACGGAGGGAGAACGAGAGGAGAGAGTGCCTGCGCCGCGGGTATATAGCCAAGTTGCGCAGACGCGCGGAATTGAACGTGTATAACGCGGGGCGGTAGGGAAATAAACGAGAAGGCGTTAAACGGACGCGACTCCATTTCCTCTCTAATTGATTTTTCCCCGGGTTGCCGCAGAGCCGCTGTCTCTCCGTTTTCCTCGATTTCGCGAGCGTTTCGTCGTCGTCGAGCTAAAGACCCGTCTGCTCGGCGGCTTCCAATTCCAGCGGCCGGCGAGCACATATACACTCGGGCATATAGCCCCTCGTCCGATTTAACGAGTGGCGTTACAAATTGCGGCCAGAGAGAGCCCCGGACTCAACTACCAGCTCATACGCGCCCATGAGAAATACCCGCGAGTCGAGCCCCTTCGACGCGGTGAAAAATTAATTTTCCCCCGACCGCCGCGTGGGTGTCGCGCGCTCGTGTGGCCATATATATATGTATACATGGAATCGAGAGAGCCGCGGGCCGCTCGGTCTCTTATCTGCGCATCCGGTCGATTTGTTGACGTAAGCGCGCGCTCGACGGCACCTCGGATTTATAGTGAGAAAGCGACGCCGCTTTACCTGTAACAGCGATCTCGATTTTTTCACCCCGCCTCGCGCGCGCCGCGAGAACCGTTTTCTCTATCCATTTTCCCGGCTTGATGAGATTCCCTTTGTTCCACGATTTTTGCTCCCTCCTCCGCTGTGCGCAGTCGACCCGTAACGGTCGATTCTTACACTGCAACGATTTTCTAATGAACGAAAACGGTATATCTGTTCTTTTGCCATCGCGACAAATAGACTTCCTCGATTCACGTGACTCCGCCATTATCCCGTTGGCAATTGCACAACTCGCGAAAATGGTTTGCCCGCGGCCGGCAACAATTTCCCGACTCGTGAAATATCTATTCTCTTCGAGTACTACTCATTCCGATTAGAGTTTGAATTTTCTAGGATCTCTGAGTGAATTCACTGCTAATCAATAGAGTGGCAATTTAAATAAATACGTCCGACGGAATTTTGGAAGTATATAAAAACGTAATACCGTGAAAAATCGATCATGTCAGGTTTTGAAATCCTTTCACGGATACATATTTTAGTACCTCATCTATTCTGTGCTAAGTGCTTTGTTTCTTCTCTGCTCATTTACGATACAGCGAGGATCAGCTGATGAACTAATCCTAGGTCGGATCCATCACCTTATTGAACAGTTTACCAATTTTAATAATACATGCATTCAATTTTTGGGGCTCGTGGCACTCTAGCTCATATTCAATCAATGTTAAGTGAATTTCAATTGAATTGATTGGGATTACGATGGAAAAACTTCTGGAACTAACGTGAAAATTCACTTCTATTACATAAAAAATTAATTTCAGTTCCATTCAATCACCCATCCACCTCCATACTATTTTCCCATTTAAACAGTGATTTTCAGAGAGTAGATACCTTTTGATACAGAGGAACTTCTCTTGGAGTGATTCAAAGTAAATAAAATGAAAGATTTTTCTCTTTTCTAAGTTCGTCAAGCCAAATTAGAATCCTTGAAATTAACACGTATATGTGGGGACCTAACCTAGGTGAGATCGATCATCGCAAGCACCCCACTGTTCCAACAATACTTCTCTATTTGACCTTCCTGTTTGAACAATAACCAATCGGAAAACTCACGCGCGTGTAACTTTTCTCGCGATACAAAAAATCAACCGAAACACCCCGCCGATGTGTATCCATCGAAATATCGAACAAAAAACCCAAAAAAAAGCTCGAGGTGTATGGCGTGCTACTGAGAAACTTGATTGAATAATTCAATAGGGAAAATCAACAGATAGCCGGGCGGGCAAACAAAAAGCAAGCCCGAGTCGGTTATTAATCGTTCCGCCAGTGCTCCTTCGTCCGCGATATATACAAAAGCTCGAAACACAAATACGCGCGGTCGGAAAAACTCGTCGAATTTGAATACCGCAATCAATCGGTAACGCGATGCACATTGAATAACGCGCGATAGAGGCGGGTGCAAGCTCGAACGAGAAAGGGGGGATCGAGAGAAAAAAGCGAGATACGCGGCGGGCTTGCGGGCAAGGGAAAACAAAGCCGCAAGCTCGAGCCGGCCGTTACACAGAGAGAGAGTGGCGCACAGGGGGCTCGGCCGGCCGCGCGCGGCTCTCAGGAGAGCGGCCGGCCGATTCAATTTGCGAGCCGGTATTATGATTTCAATCGCGTCCAAACTTGGCGGCGCGGGCACAATATGTTTACTCGCGGGAATCAATTCGGTGGCGCGTGGAGCAGCAGCAGCAGCAGCATGGAACGGATCCCCTCGGCTCCCTGACTCGCACACAGACACAAGCGAGCGCACACAGAGGGAGAGAGAGAGAGAGGACGACGTCGCGGCCCACGTCTCCCTCCGGACCCTTCCAACTTACATTAGTTGCTCTGCGGATAGCGATGCCGCCTCTCTGGATTTTCGCGAGCCGCGCGCAAACTCGAGACTGTGCTGTGTTGCTGTCTTGCTGCGGGAGGGACTCAACTTTGGCCTTTCGAGTGCCGCGCTCGCGAGTCTCTGTGTCGGATCGAGCCGAGTCTTCCCCCACGGGCAGACTCGAGAGTTCCTCTGCCACCCGGCCGCTTTGTTTCTTCTTTTGCTCTCCCCAGCTCCAAGCTCGGCTTCTTCCTCGGCTTGCCTTTTGTCCTGGGCGACGCGCGAGCTACAAGCGAATCCGGAATTTCTTTGAATTCACCCGGCTCGCAAGGCGCAACACCACTGCGGCCGTTTGACATTTCAATAATTGCCCTCCCCCGCCGACCAATTTCACCAGACATTCTTATGGCGGCCGACTATCGTTGTCTCGCAGTTTGCCCGTACACTTCCAATCGATCGATCCGGAATATTCCGGGCGTCATAATGACGAAACGACACGATACACACACTGGCGTAACGTATACGCGAACGAGAGAGAAAGAGAGCTGCCGGATAAAAATGAAATGGCGCGGCTGGCTGTATACATTTATCCGCGCGTACAATATCCCGCGAGTTGAATAACTTGAAGCTCGCCGGATTGGAGGGCCTCGCGCTCGTGGCGGCAGATCAATATTCATCGTTCCCCTCATAGCGTCGCTCCGCATCATAAGTAATTATTCATCGCAAACAAACGCGCGGCATCACGGGTAGACAGATAGAGGGTTGGCGGTGCAGGGAGGGAATGTGGCACATGCCGTCAGAGCACGTCTCGGTGAATCAAAGGGTCAGCAGCCCGGTCGCTCGAATTTGCTGAGCTTGTGCAGCGCGCGAGGGCCATTCGACTCGCGTACCCGGCTTGTTATCGCTCGATAATCGACACAAAACACGTAGCCAACTGAATTACCGAGCCGCCGCCGCCCCCCGGGCTCTGATTCAATGACGCGACGATCCCCCCCCCCACCCCCCGCCAGCCGCGAGTCTACGATCCCACCCAAACTATTTGGCTCGCGCTCAAGCTCCATCGGCCGGCGAACTTTATGCGCCAGCGTCTACTGCACCCGCGGCCGCTCGCGCGCATGAATAAGCGATCGGCAAGACGATCGCCCGACGCGCCCAACCCAGATTTATCCCCGGCTATCGAGTCCGGCACGAGTCACTCGCTGTACACATGCCTGAACGATGTTCCACGGAGATTTAGGTTTTTCGGGTGAGAATTTATCTTGAGGGCACAACACTGAAACTTGGTTGATGGCACTTCGAGTGACAATATACAAACTATGGGTCCCTCGCGTTTTATTCACATGTTTTTTAAGAAAAACTAATAACACTGTTTCACCCATAATTATTTTTCATCAGGTTGATCGAAATTTGATTGGTTTTCTCTGGAAACAGGCTCTTTCCGTAGCCACGAAGCAATATATGTTTGCGAAGGAGAAACAAAGAAATGAAAAGTATACACCATTGTAAACACATTTCATTAAAAAAATATACAGTCATCTCTAACAAAAAACTTAACAAAATATATCATATTTTTTGCTTTCAGTTTCCCTTGAATGCATTCAATTTAATTTCCACTTGTATTTTTTTCTTTATGGAGTTTTCGCTTATACATTTGATTTTCCCTCTCTCCATCCTGAGTTTTCGCTCTAGTTGATTTCTGCTCCGTCACTGTCATATCAATATGTTCAACAAAATTACATTGGAGCATGTAGTGACAGGGAATAAATGAAAAACACAATAGCAATAATAATGTATCGCTTACTGAGCTCCTCGTTCACTATGAAAGTTTAATTTGCACATAGCAAATACTCACAGATGTTAGCAAATAATATGCCCGCTCGTCATTTCTGTTTCGTGAAAGTATATATGCTTAGTTTCATGTACTATAATCATAGATACATTTTTCATGATCTGTTCAGTAAATTTGTATCTCGAGTGGCCAGCTGAGCATCGCCGCAAGCGTCTAACTTGAACGAGTTACTCGAGCCGCCGAATCACATAGCGACGGCCCGCAGAAGAGACACAGCCGCGGAGGATCGTCTCGGGGTGAAACAAAAAAAAAATGCAAGCGAATCGCGGGGTGGAAAATCAATGCAATCAGAAACATTTGAATGATTCGAGCCGCGCGGGTGTATTCTCCGGGCAAAATCAACAAACGCGTAACGAGCCCGGCCGGCTAATGGCAAAAGAGCGAGAGAGCCGCGCCCAATGGCAATTATGAAAGCGCACTCGAGCGCCACTGCACAGCCGATAACTATCGATTCGGAACCGGCGGAAGGGACACGTGACACACGACGCGCGCACACACACACACACACACACTGCAAAGCTCGCTCGCTGGCTGGCTGACTCGACCCCCGTGTTATTTAACCCCCGCTAATCGGCCCAATCGCGACTCGCATTATCCCCCGCATAGCTCGTCTAATTTTCCGAGCCCGCGCGCGGAATTATCGCGATTTCGATAACGCGCGAGCGAGCCGAGACGCGGGAGCGGTTTCCCCGCGCCCACTGGACAGTCGCGCGACTGCGCGATTGAATGCACCCACTACGCTCGATGCACGAGCTCGGATTTCCACGCTCGTCGTTTTCGAAACTGCCCACCGCGAGGAATTGCGCTACGTCCTGCTTTGGTCCATTGCAGATATTAGCTACACTCGCAACTTTTGAATACGCGGCTCTCGAAGCGTGATGCGTTTCGAAATTGGCATTTCAATCATTGTACCAACTTTTCATTTCATCATATTTCTAACGTACTTATTATTAATTCTTATCAAAACCTACATTAACATTTGTGGAAATGAGTTTTGATCATTAGAAGATTATCAGAACTAATTTTCCTCATTCTGTTGACGAAACTGAATAACCTGACCTATTCCTTTTCCAACTGCTGGCCCTGATCAGTGCTCCATGTTTCCTTCTCGCCATCTATCTGTCACGATGGCTACTTCTGGACCAATCGAATTCTGAGTTCAATCACGTAACTGATGGGTTGGTGAAGAGTAGACTCTTCTGCAGATAGGGGGGGTTATATTTCATATGCTTTTATTTATCTTCACCATAGTATTTATCTGTCAGTATGTTTGTCTTTCTGCCTCTTAGTAGCGGTGATGTCGGAATATTGTCATCGAATATCAACCTTTTTCACGAGCAAATAAAATTAACAAACTTTGCACTCATACTTATTGTCGATAACAATGCTATGTTATTTGTGATAAAATATTTAGGTTTGTAGTTACCGAAACAGAAAATATGTGTAGTTATTCCCAAAGTCTCGATTTCTCCGAGAAAATAAATACACATTACATGCTGAAAATCAGCAAAGATCAGTTATATATCTCAGAAAAATCCAAACTTATGACGAATGCAAACGAATGCAAATGTCACCTGTTTGGGTATTACAAACTATCTCTGAAAGTTTTAGCGGAATTGGCCAACCAAATTCCAAGTTATCTTCTGTTCAGTACCACGGAAGAAAAAGATAAAAGGTAGTTTTTTAAAAATACGCTTTTATGCAAACGTCCAGAGAAAGTAATTTCTATCACTCGAGCGTGTGACGGTTAATTGTATATTATAAATACAAACTCATGACATATTCCAGTGATGGAAATTGTTCTCTTCTCGTTGTGTATATTTGCATAAAAGCGTATTTTTAAAATCCTTTTCTCATAATTTTTCCGTATGACGCATTGAACGGATTCACGGGGGCATTCAATCGGAATTGATTGGGGTAAATTTTTATTGATAATCGCAAAAATTATTACACGTACACGTTGATCAATTCATTTTCATGCTCGTGAATTTCGAATTCTTCTGTGTTTTATTTACTACAGCTGTCGACGTGAAATTTAAAAAAAAAAACTCGTTCGTGTCGAAAGAACAGTTAAACCTCGATAATTTCCCCCGGATAAAGTCATCAGCGAAACCCTACACTCTGTCTGGCGAGTATCATGATTTCACAATCGTGATGCGTAACAGGGTATACACAACCCCATTCATCGCGGCACAATAGATAGCCCAAGTAATTCTCTTCTCTTTCATTTTAATTATTCCTACAGCGAACTCTCTTTGTTCGCTCTGCTATCGCGAGCTGATATTTTTATGAAATCGTATAAACTTTTCAGAAAACCGGACCGGAAATTCGCTATATCAGGGAGGAATAATAACGTCGGTATTATTAAACGAAGCCTCTCGCACCATTTCGCCAAACAATTTATCTGAATTTCGGCCGGTGCGCAGCACGTGTCCTCCCGTGGCTTGTGGCTTTCGTGTCGACTTTCGTCTTGACACTGTCCGTAACGTCGCCGCGGCGACAGCAGCGTCAGATCTAAGCCGCTTAATTAATGTAATAATAACAGCGACGGCGGCGGCAGCAGCAGCAGCAGCAGCACAGCTTTTTCCACCCTTTCGCAGCAGCAGCAGCAGCAGCAGCAGCGTCGGCTCTCCGACTAATTAGCGTCGCGCGGCAAAAAGAGAGTGGGAGCTGGGTAAAAAAAAGGAAGGACGCGACTATCTGTGGCGGGGTGTTTTCCGTCGGCAGCTGCGCAAACAAGCCGATTTCATGGCGCGCCGCTGCAAAGCAAACGTCATTACAAGCTGCACCGATGCAAAATCGACTCGATATACGAGAGAGAGAGAGAGAAAGCGAGCGAGTCCGCGGGGAATCACGCGTGTCTTTGAGGGCGCGCTCGGGTTTTCGCCGCTTTTTAAGGGGACCACCGGGACTGCGATATATGCGCGGGAGTACGCGCACGGGCCGTGTTTGGCGTGGGCAAATTGTTTGCTTGTTTGGTTGTTAATTTAGCCGGCCGCAAACGTCGTCGCTCCGGCTAATGATTGCGGCCGTTTGACGCGCGGCCGGCCTGTGTGATTTCGCGAAATTGCGCCCAAGTCATTGGCCCGGCAGAGCAGCAAAGCGCGCGAGACGACACATATACACCCCCGTTGTAAATTAAATAATCGCGTTGTGTGCGCCAAACGCGCCAATGTGTGTGTGTGTGTGTGTGTGTGTGTGTGCTGGCTTCGATGGCGCCCCGATTTTACGTACCCCATATACCAATCATCCGCGCGGACAAACATTAATTATATTCGCATTAATTGCAGTGTCTTTTCGATAAGCCCCGATCAATCGGAGCCTGTACGAGCGCGTACGCCAAAATTACCCGGGCCCTTTTGATCCGTCGCTGTACCCCTCGATGCACGGATATAATGTATATCTCTCTCGCTCCCCGCGGACGGATACACAGCCCCCGTACGCGTGCGTATACACACGCGAATCGTAGAAAAAGCCCGGCTCTCGAGTCGTGAAAAATTCATCGGTATCAACGCGACGGGGGAAAAATTGATCACCACGAGCGCGCAGCACCAAAAGTACATATCGACGTGTCTTACGAAGAAAGACACATAACTGAATCTGTCCGCGAAGAAAGACACATATCCGAATCTGTCCGCGAAGAAAGACACAACTCGCAATCTAGCCACGAAGAAAGACACAACTCGCAATCTGTTCGCGAAGAAAGACAAATATCGGAATTATTCTCCCGCGAATATTAACGAAAAAAGAGTTTAAACTGTAGGAAAGGCTTGTTTTTTTTGTCAATGATAACCTACTCATTCTAAGCTTTCATTCCATATATTTTTTACGTCGTAAAATTGTGGGATCTGCGCCATGTATCCTTTTTGCGGCCAGACGCGAGTTGTGTCTTTCTTCGCGGCTGGATTGCGAGTTGTGTCTTTTTTCGCGGCTAGATTGCGAGTTGTGTCTTTCTTCGCGGACAAATTCGGATATGTGTCTTTCTTCGCGGACAGATTCAGTTATGTGTCTTTCTTCGTAAGACACGTCGATATGGCGTGGCCGAGTAAAAAGAGTATATATGTATGAGTTGCCGGCCGCGCGCGCACTCGATGCTTTATTATTCCATTATGTACCCATCGGAGCTTGCTTGGGCCGGCGCGCGAAAAATCAATATGACGCGCGTTTTTCCTCCGCAGGCCCGCGGAAACATCGCTCGGCCGGACTCGCTCTCGCCAATCAAAATATCCGGCGCGTTTGTTCAGAGGATCGAGTGCGTGAATCGCGAGAGCTCGCGTTTACAGACGTACGCGCGCGGCAATTCGATCGGCGATTGATCAGTCGCGATCGATACAGCTGCACATACTCGGCGAGGGAAAAAGCTCGCACCTCCGGGTGGAGCAGGGCAAACGGAGCGAGCCGGAGATAAGGGGCTCTCCGCCGTATAGTAGTCGTTGCAGCGAGAGACAATGACGGGCATAATTGGATCAGGAGGGCCGGAGCGTACGGCTCGCTCCAGAATCCGTAATTCCGCCGATTGCTTCCCCGCCCGCGGCTTTTCCCCGGCTGCGCGAGCGACAGACTCCACTTGTCAGTTTGCCGCTGACGCGTGCATCTATATACATAACGCCGGCTCACAGGTCGTTTGGATTGTGCGCCGATGAATTGAAACATTAATTACAAAAGCGGCGCAGCAATGAATGCGAGTGCGTCTATAGGTCGACGGGAAAGCTCGACAATGAGCGGCCCACGGCTCGATTGGAGTCGTTCTTTCTTCTCAGGGTATTTGGGTCAACGAAGCTTTTCCTCCGCGATCCTCGCTGCGTGCCTCGCACAATATAACGTGGCACAGGCCAACTTTGAATGTGTTTGAATTTCATCGGGGCTCTGGTCTTCGCGACCGTCTGTTCCTCTCGCGAGTGGCCGCGCTGCAACATGCTATACCCCGGAACGAAGTATGATATCCGTCTCGTCCTTGCCGGAAGGATATATGTATACGTATAGCCATTGACGACGACGACGACGACGACGAATTGATCCACGAATAAAGTTTAATGGGATTCTAATTTTGCCCGTCTCAGCAAATTACCGATTAAAAGTTAAATGAGTGTTATTAGGAGGATTAAACTTGATCCTCGGGGGGAGGGAAGGGGGGGTGGGCCCGAGTCGTCTTATCAAGTATATATAACGCGCGTCATCGAAATGACGAGAGCCATTGCCAATGGAGATTAACGCTTGTGTATACGACCCATTCGCGGAGTGTGCAGCGCTCGGATGAGTAATGTAAGCTGTGCAGCGCCCGAGTGCAAGTGTGTTTCGCGCTGAATGGCAAAAATGGCGCGTACGACGACGTGAAGTGCCTCGCAGCTGTTGACACAGTTCGCGGAAGCACACTCCATCCGTTCAGTGGGATATATTAATATTATATACACGTATCGCGTTATTCCTCTAGCTCGAGCGTAATCCCGAAAGATTCCACTTCTCGCAGTTTTAATTTGCTCGAGCTTTGAAAGCGATGTGTAATTCGCAGCCGGCGGAGCGAAGGGATTCAACGCCAAACAGCTTGTGTGTATGTGCTCTTGCCTCGTGCAGCGCCAAGCTGTTAAATTAACGTTAACCCACACACGCATTCTTGATTCGGAGCGCCTGGAAACACGAGGTATTTAACAAATTCACGAGCAGCTGTACGTGTGTATACACTCGATTCGAGGATTCGTCGTTTCTTGAAACAGCCAGAGGGGCTGTATATAGCTGCAGCCGGCGAATAGCGTACATACAATTGCAGAGCTCTATCTCTCTCTCTCTCTCTCCCGGCGAATCGCGTCCGTATAATATTTGCGGACCCGCGTGCAAATCCATCGAGGCGCGGAGGCAAATTGAGTTGGGCAACGAGTCGGGGCAAAGTCATTCGGCGGGCATCAATCATGCAGGTGGGTATATGGTCCCACGAGTCTCTCTCTCTCCGGCGGCGGGGCGCAAGCTCCGCGCGGCAATAGCTTCACCCTATCCCCGGAGCGCGAGCTGTCGCTTTTGTTGGTGCGTGGGGCGCGCCATTGATTGGGGCGTGTACAAACACCGGCAAGCGAGAGCTGGGATATTGTGCCATATCGAGCGCCCGATTTAAGACACAAGAGCGAAAACTCGGCAAACACGCGCGAAAATATACAATGGCCAGCTGTTTGCTCTAGTTGCGCGCTCGAGCCTCGTCCGATTAAATATGCAATCGGAGTAATTGAGCTTTTCTGCCCGGTTGCGCTCGCGAGCTTTATTTGTTTACCAGCCGAATATCAACCAGCCTCGCCGACCGTTCGATTATTTTCTTCTTTTTTTCATCCGCCCCCGCCCCGCCCAACTCAAATATAAGGTCGTGCAGTCATTCCGAGTTTTACATCAAGTATTCATGCACCCGACCGAGTAATCATCGGCCGGTAATGAAGCCCTCCGCGTCCGATCAATTATTCAATTTCCAAGCTTTTGTCGCGCGATTCTTTGCCGTTTCGCACCCGATCGAACGCCGATTATAATTAATCGCGTGACGGCGCGACACCGGCGCCGCGCCGTATGGATTTTTGGCGAGCTCGAGCGGCGCGCCTCACAATGAGTGTGCTATCGAGCGGTATATCCACAAGGCTGTGGTGCACAAAGACGTACGACGAAACGGATCGGGTGAAATAAATATACATTGCCGCGGTGCGACTCGATCACGTCGAAATCTCGAGGATGCAATATGATTCGTTGGCGAGCGTTGCCGAAAAACGAGAGGAAAAAGAACCGCGAAATCGCCGAGGCGCAGCGTTATCCCGTGGCACGGGACACAATGGGAAACGTTTACGCGTCGCCGAGGTGGGACATTGTTCGCGGAGGCGCTTTTTCGACGAGCTCGTACAAACGCGCGGCGTCTCGGGGCCGCTCTCCGCCTCGCCGGCAAGTATATTTCGCGCGCGGCTCTCTCTTTCTCTCTCTAATAGAAAAGGCGACAACCAAATTGAAGCGGGCCGCCCCTCAGACCAGTTGGCTGGCTGTCACAAGCAGCGATTGTCATTCGCCATCTTCTATCTGGCCGCGCGCGAGCCCCACACTGTCAGGCGCAAAGAAAAATCTTTATTAACTCCACGGAATTGACGCGTCCCCGCGCAGTGTGACTGAGTCGTATTGATTCTGTACTTTTTTCTCTCCTCCTCCTCCCCCGGCTCGACCCCCGGTTAAGGACCTCTTGCGGCCTTGATTGCGGGAGAAAAAATATATATATAACAATACACTGGCTGGGTGGACCGTTGCTCCGGACCGAGGCGACGTCGTCTGGCGTTCTTACCGAAATACGCGACTGCCGTGACTGGCGAGCCGGAGAAACGAAAATATTGGTCCAAGGTTATATCAGTCGGGGGAAAACTTTTATTATCACTCGAGTGGATTTTTCTCTCGCTCTTCGGGTCTCGCAGGAGCGCCTTTTTTTTCTCAATTCAGTTTTCGAAATTACAAACCGCTCGGGTCTTCTGTTCACGCGAGCGAAAAAAACTGCTCCCAAGTGAATTAGCAGTATGCTTTCTCAAAGAGGCTTTGTGAACTGGGAATCCTCGAAAGGAGATTCGACATTAAATTCTTCTCCCTCTATTCGACGATTGTCGGAGAGATAATTATGAGTAACCAGGCAGAAGATGTTCCTGTGGAATATTTAAAATTGAACTCAAGTTATTTTCTGTTCCTACTCGATAATAGTTGCTAGGAAAATAAACAATGTTTACTACTCGTGTAAGTGGTTGCTATGAAGGATAAAATATTTTCAAAATCTTGACGTTAGAATTATCCGAAGTGGTAGATGGTAACCCTTAGGGATGTAAACATTCGTTGATATGGAATATTATGAATAATATGTGTCCTGTGTCGTCAAATGTTCTGGGAATCGACCTCACAGTGAGTTTTTCATTCATATATATGTCTAATGAACATTAAACTCATAATAATTCGGATGACAGAATGAATTTAAGTAATTTCTACTAAATGAATACTGTCATCAAGCATTAATTCATGAATGTAATATCCAAGAGTTATCGATTCTATCCTCCGGTATGATTATCATTCATATAACTGATTCTATACGACACTTGTGCAAGCTAGTTTGATTAGAAGAATCAACTAGAAATGCATTACTCTGGAAAGGCTGATAGAATCAGTTATATGAGTTTTTCATTCATTTAGCAACCCTTGCTAAAGAATTACACAACAGACCTTATAACATTGATCTGGATCCGACTATTTTTTTCTGCGTTAGCAACGGTTTTTATGAAAAATCGAATCGCTTCACATCTTGCTATCATTGACTCGTGTGTAAAATTGCAGAAACATTAGGCTTCCCGAAGACATCGTGTGCCAAAACTAGCGTTACGTATACGTTATACACACACACACAGCACACGCGGACATTTCCGAAACATTTCGACATTATTCGGCCCGTATATTACGAGAATAAAGGAGCCGGCGTAGTGGGTAAATTCGAAAGTTTAATTTCCACCGAATTACAATGCTTTCTCTGTGGGATAGGCAAAAGAAACACCGTGAAGAATTAGAACTGTTCCCACGAAAACCGGCTCACCAAATCTTCGTCGTCAGCGAATCGGGTCTGTCCAGTTGGGTGACGCAATACAGGACCACCTCAAGGACCCGATAGCTGATTAAGCAGGAAGCGGGACAAAACGAGTCTGCGCCAGGGGGGCCGAGGGGCGAGGAGCAATTAAAAGGCAGGCGCACATAATTCGGCCACAAGTCCAGAGCGTACGGCTTATTCGGGGCGGCAGGGGTGGCAGTAGCAGCAGCAGCAGAGGCAGCAGAGGCAGCAGCTGCAGAAGAAGCGAAATCCGGCCTAATTGACTTTGGCAGATAACGATTCCATTGTATAGCGGGACTCTGGCTGTGGAAAAAGCCGCGGCGGTTTTCCGCCCGATAAGCCGGGTCTGCTGAGTCAACGAGGGTTGACGCGGACTCAATGGGGCCATTACCCGGCCGGTAAAACACCGGCGAGCTTGTAATTCACGTGTGCGGTGTCCGTTTTCGAGCCGCTTCTTATTTATGCCGAGTCACATTTCGCGAGGCGCGCACTGCACGCGAGCCTGTGCGTGACCGACTCGAGCCATATGGCCGCGCGCGCGCACGATGCTTCGTTATTACTGTCCCTGAGCCGATACACGCGTACACTTCTTTACTCGCGCGAGCGGCCCGTTTGACGGCTCTCTCTGTTCGTGCGAATTTTTTCCCTTCACCCGATGATTTTTGCCTGCTGCTCGAGCCCGGCTCTTTTTTACTGATTGCCCCGTCGACTCCGCGGGCTTGTTTTTCTTTCCCCCCGTCCGTCCGTTCGAGTTCGAGATGTAATCGCGATGACAATGGGAATGAATCCTCGCGCGCTCGCGTATTATCTCAATTGCGCCCTTTGTCCCGGTGATATTTGTTCGATTCGGGGAATATTGCGAGAGGCATACAGCATTTGTATTTCGGAACGAGAAACGGCGAGGTTTTTGAAAACGGACTGCCGCGTATCTCGAGGGGTATACAATACAATACGGGGGATAACTCGTCCCGAAAGGCGTCAAATCGGACACGGATTCCTCGTGGAAAATAATAATTCGATCGCGATACGCGAAACTGTGTTGCACCGGCCGCGCCGTCGGGAATTCCAATCTGATAATGAATTCCCGTGGAAAACGTCATGATGGCGGCTCGGCTGCACTAGCCGCGCACAAACAACAGAGCGGCAAACGCGATCGAAAGTTTTTCAATCAAAAAGACAATCATAGTAAGCAAAGAGAACGAGGCCAAGCGCCGTAAACTCCATCGCAAATTTGATATGCCTCTGTCCGAGAGCTCAGTGGGGTGGTCGGGGTTGGGGGGAAATGCCCGGCGACGAAGAATTGTGTGCGATTTTATTTTTTTTTGCTCTCCGTCGATTATAAATCGCTCGCGCCGTGGTCTTTTTATTTTTTTTCGTTTTCCCTCGTTTTTACAGAAGCGTTATTTTGCCATCGGCGTAAAATGATCGGTGCGACAATGTCGGGGTGGACGGGGGGGTTGAAGGTAGGGAGCGTCTGCAGCGTCGGCCCGTATCAATCGCGACATTGTTCGTCCATTGAGAGCCGCTCGAAAGCGCAGTAGGGCCGCTCTCCCCGGGAGCTACGAGCCGCGTATCTCGCGTCTAACTAACTAGCTGCGGGGTTAATGGAATTGTTAATTAATGCGTTGCGTGCGTGCGCGGGCGCGAGCGAGCCCTGCCGAGGCCGCGTGCGAGCGAGCGAGCGCGAATAAATTTATCGCCAATATGCCACGGAGTCGTTGGAGGGTGAGCGCATAAGCGTGTATCCTTAGGCGAAGCTTTATCCGACCGACGCACGTCAAAGGGCTGGTGATTCACAGCTGCGCCGGTCGCAATTCCCGTTTCTATATACTCCGGTGATCTTGCACTTATTTCTATTGGAAATGTGCAGTATTTTGGACGCGAGCGTCCAATTTGAAATTTGGATTGTTACACTTGGTAGTTTCTAGAAAAAAATACAACTTTTCGGACAGTTGAGATGGAGTAATTTGCGCTCGTTTTATTCATAACATATACACTGCTGAAATATCACATTGGACGAAATTTTAATTCCGGATACACACTCCGATGTATATATGTGTGTATTCGCGAATGAAAAACGGCGCGATTGAACAAGCAAAAGAAACGGCTTTACCGGCGCGCTAACGCGTCCGTGCAAACACCACGTCCTTCCCATTGGCTTCTTTGTGAAAACATTTTTGCTGCGCGCGCGCACGGCACACCACACGCGAGAGGTTGAAAACCGAGCCGGACCGTGGCGGCCTCGGAAAAAAACAAGATAAAAACGTTGGCCGGGGTGAAAAAGTACAATGCGCAATTCACGGATGATTTGATCGTAGCCGTTCGCCGGAAGGAGATATCATCGTCTGCAGCCGAATTCAGTTGTTGTGCGCAGCCCATCGAATGGAAAATACGTACTCGACTTCATGAGGGTACCCAATTGCGCCGCTTCTCCACATAAGCACGCGCGCCTTCCTTTATTTTCCAAGGGTCATTCAAACTCGCTATTATATCGCGATCCAGCTCGGGCCTGTATTCTCCGTTTTATTATTCCCATGATTATTTCCCTCGATACTGTCTAGCCGTATTAGCACATTTCAACATTTAATTGTACTATTGACCGTGAGGATGATTTATCTAATTCTTACAGAAAGAGTGAGTGGCTACAAATCGAAAGATTCGTCAGTTTTAGACTTATGGATATTTTCAAAGACGGATATACTGTGGAAATCACCAAAATCTAATTTGTATGCTACTTCATTTTGACGCAGTTGAACAATAAACATTTTGTTATGGCTAAAGAAGCTTTGATACATGTTCTGGAAAAACATATAATCTTGAGATGTGACTGATACACGCTGACATGACTCAAAAGTTTGTTTCAGATTAATTGAGTCTCTCATATTCTCAGTTGAAAACTTTCTCGGTGGCTGTTTCAGGCAACAAATTTACGTAATAACTTTAGGCAGTCGCACGAAACTACGCTTCGCGTAATATAAATGATACAATTTATAAAAAAAATAGACGCGCGTTCACGGAGAAGCGTATATAGCGTGTACGCATTATCTTGATAAATCAAGGCGTGATTAAATTTTCTCCCAATAAGCCAAGTTTTAATTTGGCCTAACAAGACGAATTGAATCTCCGACTTTTGGCCGAGGAAAATTGGAGTTACGTAATATTCCCAAACGGCCAAAAAGTCCCTCCAGAAATCTTTCTCCCGGTCTACTCACCCCCGCGGAGTTTTAATAATTCTATACCTGCAAAGTTGCTCGTATTCATTTTCTAATTACACACTCTTTCCCTCTTTCTCTCTCGTGGATTCCAGTTAGAAGGGCAGAGGGCAGCAACCGAAAAAGTCGAAGCAAACAGTCGTAAGTTAAACAAAATTAAAAAGCAAGGGGGCAAGAAACAAGGCGGCAACTCACTCTTATAATACGAATTCTCAATGGCCCGGCTACGGTGTATGCGTGAAATGGGAAAGTTCGCCCCTTGTCGAGTGGAGAAAAGTGAGCCCTTGGCGAGTACCGCGGCTTTCCTATTGCACGTTTCCCGTCCTTTTCTCTACTTCCTCCTACAGGAAGCTGTGTGATGTTGAAGCGGTGAATGAATTTTGCGAAAATAGCTTGTATAACTTTTCCAAACGACTTATTCAAGCAAATGTCTTCATATATGCATACGTATTTGGTCAGCTGTTCCTATTTTATTTTGTTCATACATAACTTGAATTGTTTTCTCCGTTTTTCTCAAAAATAATTGCTCTATTATCATCAATTTATGGATATTTAGTATTTTATTTCATCAAGTTAATATCGACTAAACATTATATGATTTAGCCACACGGACAAAAGTAAAAACATACTTATTTTTGCGATATTAAATATATAATTGTACTACACTGCGTGAGAGTTTGTTTCTTTGGAATTAACTCTGAAGTTCTGAATTCATGTAACAGATAAAATAAAATTGAAATCTTGCTAACTATATCCTATTCTAAGCGCAAATTCGTCTTTTTAGATTTTCAAATATATCGAGGTTATATTCAAATAGACTATAACGATACAAACCAGGATGGAATCACTGTGATTCCCCTCGAGCAATCTCTACATTCTTAGACGTGCATCTGAAAAAAAAAAAAAATCACCGCTGGCTCGCGCACGGATCAAAAAGATAAATGAAAAATTTCTCGAGGTATAATTTTTTTTTCCACCGATGAATTAGTTTGCGTCGCAGCCACACGCCACGGGAGAGTCTTCTACGGGGCTGGAATATAAAAGGATCCCGATTCCAATATCGTGCGTTCAAGTCTTGCTCGGTGCGCGGCGGCGGCGGCGCCGTCAGGTTGAGCGCTGGCGCGCGGGCACACACACTAACGTATAGCGGATACACACGAGCCGGACAGCTCGTATCTCTTGGCCCCGCCATCCCCCAATTTTAATTAAAGCTCTCTCAGTCCCGGAAACAGAGCAAGATAGGGAGCGCCGCGGCGAAGAGGAGAGAGAGAAGGAGAGAATTCGCCCACCCGCCAGCGATGAAATGAACATCCCCCCGTCGTGCGACTTATTTTGGTCACGCGAAAGTCGAAACAAACTGGCTTTCTATTGCTTCTCTCTGCCTCGTTCGCCGCTCTTTGTACCCCGCCCATACACATACGTGTGTGTGTGCTCCGCTAAAACACTCTTTTACCCGTGCGGACATACACACACACACACTCGCACGGGTATACGCTGTGTCGAGCTGAATCGAACCCTTTATATATAGATGCTGCGTATATATGAGATCCCATGAACTTAGCCGCACGTGGCGCCACGCAAGTGCCGCGACGTATCCGATTGATTTTAGGGCCGTCGTATCCACAGCATCGATTTGCCATTAACACCTTTTTATTAATGCCCCATTCGACTCGTAAACAAAACGGCACGAATATAAGCCCCGGCAAGCAGCGGCGAGCGCGCGCGTAACTTAATGTTTTCTCCCTCTCCTTTGCCTGCTTCTCTTTTTGCCATTGCCGAGTTATTCCGATCATGGGTTGTTTGCCCGATCGAAGAGGGGATTAATTTTTCGCTCTGCTTTTAACGAGATTAGGAATGAATTTCAAAATGAAACTCGCTCGTTCGTGTATGTATATCCTATCAGGCTTGGAATCACCGTGGCTTGGGTTAGATTAATTGTATAAACGTCGAGTCTACCCCTGTGTAGTTATATACGCGCGGGACAATAGACTAGTGTGTCAAAGGCGCATTAAACGACTCGAACGTCAGAATAAATACGTTGCAACTGCTGCGTTTCCGCCACAGAAAGAAAAACTCACGGGATCCCTATAATTAAACCGATAACATGTATTGTTGGCTCGAAAAGACAATGCGTATCATTAGCCGTGGCGAGCATGTATATAATAATGACGTCAAAGGCAAGGAATTCACCGGGGAATGAAAAGTCTCAATCAAGAGCAGCGGATAAAAGCGAAAGGACTAATAACACAGTGGGTCAGGCAGTCGCCGAGATTGTCCCACATCCATGAAAACGCCCCATTATATACATTCGAGACAATTAATACTCGCGCGATGACTCAATCGTGCCGCGGCTCCTGCATTTACCAAGGCTTACTTCTCGTCCACAATATGCACATATACACACGGGCGTATGGGTTAAACACTTCATCACATTCGTTTTCTCAGCCGAATGCTGGTGTAGGCCACATCCTCGAACACCCCCTATAAACGTACAGGCCGGCGCTCGACAACAAACAAACGGAACTCGACTGGCGATTCGCGCCACTTTTCGACTCGTAAACAGTAGTCGGGGGGGAGGCGCGCGCCGTATTGTGCGAAAAATTCTCTCACATGCTGTACGGCAGGCAGCACAAAGGGCTATACGCTGCCGCGGCCAACACGCGAGCCAGATCGCGCGTCAAAAGCCGTGGCTCGCGCGCGCTTCATTGTTGGAACAGCGCGTGAAAGGCCCGGCCGAAAGCTGCCCAGCCAAGTGTATTTATATATATATACATGTATATAGATCGACGAGAGCTTTTCGCTCACGCCCGTTTAATAAACGCCCGGCTGCCTTACGACGGCCGCCGACGAGAGACTGAGCCTCGTTTCCGCCACAATCGAGAGAGAGGGAGCGGCCAGCCAGCCGTTATATAGTATGGTATATACGTGTACACACACGGGTGCGTGTGCGCGCGTATAATGTGGGTAGCATCCCTTTGCCGCCCGGGGATTATAATTGCGGAATTCGAGTGTACGGCCGAGAGACCGACAGCACCAGCAGCACCAGCAGCATCAGCGATGAAAGGTGTAATTGCGACGTGCGGTTTACTCACCGAAATGATCTCGTTTTTGCAGCTGCCCGGCTCGACCCGCGCTCGGATTTTGCCACCGCTGACGCCATAAAGCACGTTGGATTTTTGGTTACACATCGTAGCTTATACCGTGCAAAGCTTCAACGATGCAGCTATTGCTCGCTTTTCAATGCGTATATCTCGATTTTCAAACTGCATAACCGATGAAAATGGTTAATACTCAACTAGAAATTAGTCGAGTTTGTTTTTACAAATTTCACTGAAAATTAGTCAATTTAACTAATTTTTCAGTTGAATATTCAATATTTGTATCAATTATGCAATTTCTGCCGATGAATCGTAATTTTCTACTATTCTAAAAGTAGAGTGTGGTTATGCCAAAAAAAGACCAGAAATGTGCCTCTCCGCACTTGTGTTAAAAAAGAAATGAGCGGTTTCACGCGCGACTGTTGGGAAAAAGAAGGGTGTGTGTAATAGGAGGTGGATGTCAATTTCCAATACCCGCCATTCGCAGCTTATGTGGCGCGCAATATACTACTTGGCAACAAGCTGCTGGAAACGGGCTAAATCGCACTTCTCGCCAGGCATCTCGGCGGATTGTATTGTACTTGTGTAATTGTGTTGCTTTCGAGTGAATTTCACGAAGAGCAAGATCGAGAAACTCGAGTTTGAAGATTGTACGTGTGAATTTCAGCGTATGAGCAGCTCATGCCCCCATCAACTGCTTCCCGCACCTTCGACACGTGCACACTATCATTATCACCTGGATCAATAGCCACGCGTGTACACAAGTGTGAATTGGCCGCTAACAATAATTCCTTCCTCGTATCCCGTTAATTCGCGCCAATTACGCCTCGTCCGAGGTGCCCTCGACGCAGCCGGCCGTTCCCTCAAAGCGAAAATCCAAATTGTATTCGGGTGATTGATCAAAAGTCCCACGATGTATCCCGCAGCGGTCGGCTCAACGACCGTATGTGTGTGTGTACACATAGCTGTAGCGCGGCAATTTTACAGCGCCAATAACATACTTATACAAGCAAAACGAGCCGATTCTTCCCGCCGCCGTGTGTATTTCATCTGCTCGACTGACCGACCCGAGAGAGCTTCCCCCGCGCGCCGCGCATCCTCTCGCAGGATATTGCAGCCACACGGTAGGGCGCGTTTGAAAAAAAGCTGCAACACGCGGATATTCAGCTCCGATAAAAAGCGCACTTAACTTCCTAACCAGATGTCCGACGCCGCGAAAAAGAGAGAGAGAGAAAAAAAGGAAGGCAAAAGAGAAAAGAAGCGGCTCACGCGAACGGCTCATAGGTACATATGCGAGTTACGTATTTACGTCGTGAAACGTCCGACTTTTACTACGGCTTACCCCGACGGTAATACGGTTTTACGTGCGCTCGGCCGCGGCGCGCGTTTTAGTGGGGTATTTTTTCACGGCCACGCGCGCGGCCAACGTGTTATTTCAATTTCGACGCGCCTTCGCTCTCTTTCTCTACTCACTTCACCGACCGACCTTCGCCGCATTTTTTTCCACATCTGCTCGCGCGCATCCTCCTCGATAACTTCCCGTCCGCGCAACAAAAACGGGCAGAGCCGCGAGCTGTTGGCGATTCGCGCGCGAGGAAAAAATTAACAACCGAGTCGAATTTTATCGCGGGGGAGCAAATATTGGCGCGGATCGAATCGTCGCCAAAGCGGCTACGCCGTACAATAAATAAAAAGCTGTTTGACCAAGCCAACAAGGTATGTATATATACGCGAGTCGAGGAACTCCGCGATAATTTACAAGGTTGTTCGGGCCCAGCGCGCACTCGAGAGACGCGCGGCTGAAAAATATATATTGAAAATTGAATTAGTCCACGCGGGGAGTGGGCCCGTCGACGCCGGTGATGCACGCGCATGTCTGAGCAGCCTCAAATATTTATTGCGTCCGTAAAAGTCGGCCCGTAATACCCGGCGTGGATTTTAAATTCTCAGTCGGGGGGTGCAGCGGGAGGGGGGATGGGAGTAACTAGGGACGAATTATCCGAGCGATAAGTTATGGTTCGAGACGGGCTTGTATGTTTTCCTCTGACAACATGGCAAAATAGGAGGAGGCGTGAGCCAAATATGGACGTTCTAAAATGTCGACGCAGTAAACATGGTTTAATTAGACGGCTTGATGGACCTCGCGCGAGTGCTTACGCATACTCGCCTGGACGTATACCTTCCCCATACCTAACTTCAACAGCATTTTATAGAACGTGATCCTTTACGATGTTATAATTGTACTTGGTTGACTTGCGTTACAGTAGTTTTTCCTTTTTTCAATCTTCATCCATTAAGGCAATTCCAACCTGACGACTACATTGACGAATAAGTATATTCCGTCCATAGCAAATATATGTACACACGGAGCATACTAAAGCACTGTACGTAATTTTAACCTATGTATACTTTATCGCTGAATTGGACGAGCGACAATGATAAAATACGTCCAACGCACGTCAATCCAAAACTAGAATATATAATTTCGAACTTCGAAACTTTACTCTGCATAACAATTTTTCGGATCGATGCTTTTTCCGCTTTATGTCAATTGATGTCAATTACGAGATCGGTGTCGAGTTTGATGTTCAAGTATGCAGATCAGTAGTCAGTAGTACAACAGTAAATCATTGAGTTATCACTGAAAAAACTTGATAATTCAAATTATTCGATTCTCCGTAGAAATTCATGAAGTATTATTCAATTAAAATTTTCTGTACATTCAATTGATATAATAAATACATGATATTTAAACGCTCATACATTACAAGTTATTTGTTCTAGTAATTGAAGGTTTCTGCAAAAGTCATTAGCGATCTATGAAGTAACGGAGAAGGCAAATACTTCGCTTGAATAAACCATGAATTCGACATATTGTTGTTTTCGTCATTTGGAAATGTTTCACGTAAAATTATACACATGGGTCGTGGAAGCTTTCAGATTCGCCGAACTCTCAATAATATCCATTAATAGAGTTATCGAATTTGATTACATCCGAGCGTTTAGCCCGGAGCATTTCAACGCATGTATCAAGTTCCAATCGATATTGCCAACTTTGGATGCGCCCGTTTATGAAACTCAATAACCGCGCGCCCAACACCATAAATATATAATCCAGCCAAAAGCACAACGAGTCTCGACCGATTGATTCGAGCAAAAATCCTCGACGTCGTCGTCGTCGCCATAATCTCAAAGTTACTCGGCTCATTAACATCCAAACAGCCGCGCGAGGTTGTAACATTCAGCAGTGGCTGTGCGAAAAATGCCCATAGGAAAAACGCCGGGCGTTCGCAGGCGGAGGGTAATTGCGTTGCCGCGACTACGCGACATTACAATGTACGCCGGGCTAAAAAAGATCGGGGGCGGAGGGAAAAAAACGCGCCCGAGAGATACAGGGACGAGCGGATATAGCGTATATACGTGCGCGCGCGCGCGTACGTGTACTGCACGCACGCGTGTCTTTTTCGCATCTGGGAAAAGCCGAGACGCGACGACATGCTAAACGTCCCGCGCCGGAGAAAATTGCACGGCCGCGGCAGGAAATAGCCTCCGGACTCAGGACGCGCGCGCGCGTGTGTGTGGGTAACGCGCTGCAGCTCGCGGCCAGATAGCGCGTATATAAGCCTGTGTATATGCGCCGCGCTCGGTGCATCGCAGCGGAGGATGCGCGAAATGAGACACGGGCCTACGTGTGTATATATACCCGCACGGGTCAGAGACGAGAAAATAAGAGCGGACGTGGGCTTTGCATCGTATAGCCCCCGCTAAGTAATGGCTGAGTTAGCGGCTCTAATGCTCCCGCGGGCTCTTCGTATCATTCCCCCTTCGTAATTAGAGCATTCCTCTGTTGTTCTCGTCGAGTCTCGCGAGCTTCCGAGCTGGCGTCAGTCCTGCACGTGAGCTGTCATTCCGTACTAGCGCGCGAGACACCAGTGAGTTTGAGCGAAGATTTTAGGGGGAAAATCTGGTGAAATCACCCTCTCTTATTGTACCAGCCAGTTTGGCACTGTAGCCAACTTCTCTTCGCAATAATCTTTTTCACGTAGTAGTTGATTCATTTTGCTATGCTCATTTCCAGAACTGTTTGATTCAGCTTCTGAAAAAGAAATGATCTTTCTAATAATAGTATAACTCAGTGTCTCCACCTTCTCTATCTATACAGCCATATCTTACTCAACACGCGTCGTTACATGGTTAGGTCAAGACTGCAATCAAATCACGAGTTAACTGGCTTCGCTCTACAGGCCATCAATTTTCATGTAAGGATTCACGATGAAACAAACGTAGAGGTGGGGGGAAGAAAGAACTCATCCATACGGGATATATATAGACCTAATTGGGGCACAGTCGAGACACCCAACGAAGTGTACGATTAATGGAATATCCCTCTAGCGAGGGCCGAGGAGAGAAAAAAAACGTCAAATCGGCCGAAACGGTTTTTGCCGTTCGTCACAATCGAATAATTACGAGTATTGAAAATTGGATAAATCACAGTTGCACAAGGGGGGTACGAATGTAGCCCTGGAGAATTTTCAATGGCACGCGCGAGATTATTTATTAATCTGTCAGTGGGGCGGTGGTTTGCAAATCGAAATGAATTGGAGCGGCTTCGCGACCCGGCAGTATTGGAAACCACTTGATGCTCGGGTTACAAGGATAATTCGTCGGGATGAATTACCCGGAATTCGCGCGACGAGCTCGGATAATCCAATATTCCCCGGGCCGTACGTCTCTTTCTGCGTTTCGCCGACGAAAAATTAACGACGCGTCGCAGTACGCGTACCCAGGTGCTCGAGTTTCCCTCGGGCGTGTATCGAATTACCCCGCGGACTACACGCGAGAAAAATCACTAAAGTCAGGTCGTCGGCCCAGCCGGACCAGTGCAGGGCAACAGCCCTTTGCGCGTATTGGAAATTATCCCGCTCTGCGGGTGGCTGCAGTGTTGCGTCGTTGCAATTACGGGAGGAGGCGGTGGAGTGACAAGTGCGACTAGGCCGGTGTAACGAATCATCACTTTGCCCGTTAGCATATTGGTCCGGCTTCTCCTCCTCGGCTAGTATATATAGGCTCGGGCGCAACAATGGAGCCGACGCGCAAAGTTGATCGCTCGCCTGCTGCTGTCGATCTGCTGCACTACGCGCTGCTGTACACGCGGCACGTATACTATACGGGGGAGAAGCTGAGTGATGGGTGCCACGCGCGTCAACCGTACGACCGTGAGCCACTGCACAGCTTCGCCTCGTTGGCGCGAGAACTGCTCGGTTATGTTTTTCTGGTGATTTCGGCCGGAGGCAGTTTTTGTCCTCTTGTATCGTGATTGAACTCATCTGTAAGTGGTGTTCGATCGAAATACGGAAGTTGCGCATGAAGGATTCTTTTGGATAGTGTATTTGTCGAGCTTTTGAAAATAATCGACACATGCTTTTTGCTTCTCGATTTGGAGAAAATATTACACAGAATACAGTGGGTTAAAAATCCATTGAAATGTCCGCTGTGACGTTATAACTTCACACAATATGTAGACATACAATGCATATCCAGGTGACGACACAACTTCTCACTGATTCTCACCATCTAGACAATATTTCAATTCGCTGCGTATCCTTGTAATTTTGTCATATCTAGAAACAAAAAAAATCAATTATTTTTAAAAGCTTGATCAAAACAACCGAATAGAATTTCCCTAAAAATGTTGTGGATGTTCCCTATTTTATGGAAGTCATGTTCGAAATGATTAACTGAAAATATTTTTGTTGTTTTTATCGGCCAAATGACCAAACGAAGTTATTCAAAGTTAAGAATTAGAAATCCACCGTATACAACGCACCAGCAAAACTGATAGGCTGGAAAAGGCCCATCAGACAAAACTCTGGAATACATGTCTCGTTTTTTCAAATAACGAACCATACGTTATTGGTCCGGCAGATTTTTTGATTTAAAAAATGTGTACTTTTCCTTGGTAGATTTATTCAACAATAAATATATGTTCGTAAAGTCAGCATATTGTACTGACTTTGATGATTCAACGGTTCTTTCAACCGAAATATAGAGAATCAACTACTTTAATCACGTTATTAATTGATATTTGATTAATAGATGTATTCATTGATTGATTGATTGATTTAGTCTAAGGATTGAAGGTCCTTGATAGTCAGCCTTTGATACAATTTCCCACGGTATACTTGAGCACTTTAAAATATTGTATACAGCGCATCCCTACAATAGCCACCGAACGTGGAGTATCGTAAAAACTTTCAAAATCGTAATCGAGCTTTCCAATGGTATTGAGAGATCAAGTGTCAATGTTATCGGATACGTGTACCGCGCACCGATGTAGATTATTAATTATCTCTTGGGGGTATTGAATAAAATAGCATAAATGACGATAAATTCGATGCTCAGTTGTCGAAGCGAATAGCCGAACGGTCGCGCGAGCCGTGCGCCATTAAACTCAATGAACTCCCCTAAAATCCGCCCGACAATGAGCGAGCCGGGGCAAAAACACAGAAGAGAGAATGGACACAGGGCGCGGGTGCGGCTGTGTCCCCTATACATCTGCGGGCGTGGCGATAGAAATAAAGAGAAGAAAAAAAAGAGTATACGCGCGCGCGGATAATTAAGGGTAAAAGGGCTAAATCGCGCGCGCGCGGTCGCAAGTATTAATCAAAGCCAACGGCGGCGGCGGCGGCGCGGCGGGCCCGACAATGGGCGGCCGTTGTACGGAATCGAGCGTTAATTAAAAGCAGATGCATTTGAGAGCCGCGGCTAGCCGGGGGAAATCGACATCAATCGCGGCTCGAATTCACGGGGGTGCGAGAAAGGTGTGTTACGCTCCCGCGCGTACGTAGCGCCGGGCCGTACGTCTCTCTCGCTCTATACCGCTGTATATACGTATACACGTATACACACACACCTGGGCGATGGCTGGTTCGCTAATTAAAAGCATTATAACGAATGAGGGTGATTCGAGGTAAACCATTTTCATGAGCAGCCCGCGAGCGTGTATATTCCGTGCGGATAGAGCCGGCGCGGCTGCGCGTGTGCAAATTCCGACGGGCCAGCCGCTCGAAATTCGCTCCTAAATTTCGGTTACCGGCCAGCCACGGCGCAGCACACCGGCGGCACAGACTATTATTTCACGCTCTGCCCTCCCACCGGTATTTGCCCGGCCGGAAACTAACTGCGCGCGAGGTGAAATATCAGCCGCGTTACTTTGAATGTGTTCATATTTTGCGTCGCGCGCGCGACGCACCACCACCACCACCAGCACCAGCAGCAGCAGTAGCACACCGGATAAAAGGACGAGAATCGCCGCTAAATGAGAGGACGTGGCAGTCGGAGCGCGAATGCGCCGCCACATTTCCCCCGTTAATTTCGCCCCCTCCACCCACCCACCCGACGACGACGACGACGACGACGACCGACCGACGCTGCTTAATGCTTTTGACGACTTCGTTCACTAGCCCCTTTGTACGCGAGATTTTCTCGTTCGCGCAAAGCTCGAGCCGCTGGCCCCTGCCGGGCCAGAGGAAACCTCATTATGAGCCCTTGCCTCGCGCGCGCCCGCGCCACCCCTAAAAAGACCCACTGAATGGGCCGTCGACCCGCACTTCTCTCTCCCTCTCTCGTCCGCGCGCAATTCTCGACTTTTTCGACTCTGCAGCTACTAGCTTCTCTGTCGGCTCACGGGGCTTATTCCCATGTGATGGGATATTGCGTTTTTGAATCAGCACGCGGCGCGCCGCACGTGGAAAACTGCTTCGACCTCGTGCAGATTGCAGTGCAAATGAGCTCGTTTGGATATTACTACGCCACGGCCATGTGGCGACAGGGAATTACGTTTTTTCCTAGCGAGTACTCCGGTTATTAGGACGTCGTTGCGAATCCGTCCGACTGTTAATACCCCGGCCGCATAGGGACTATTCATCCCATTGGTTCACATTGGTACACGCAGCAGGCTTCGTGCAGTTGGAATGAAAATGTAGATGTGTGTGGATGAAGAATGCGTAATGGGGTGCTTTTCAACCGTTTTCGGTGAACCATCCCGCATGGACCAACACCAAATTTAATCCGCGTGACGAGGGTACGAGGAAAATGGGAAAGGCCCTGTGTGTGTGTGTGTAACATACCACTTCCGAATATTATCCATTTGAACTGTGCTAGTATATAATTCATCATCGATTGTGACGTTTCAATTTGTGCATGTGCAGCAGCAGTGTTCCAGACACAATATCCCATTGAGTGTATACTTACACGTGGTCTGTTCCATGTCAACTTGGCAGGTCAAAATTTCATTTCCGAATTTCTCTCTCAGCAAATTTGTTGATAATGGTCTCCGTGGCACAATTCCATTTTTTCAGGCCCACACGAATGAGAACATTTTCATAGCGTTTGTATGGTTTGCAAATAGATTGGAAAAAAAATTCAAAAAATGTAGACTTGCTAATTTTACACGGAATAGCACACATGCGAGACTTGACCAAAGTTTAATTTCCGAAGCCCAAGTTTAGACGGAGTCTGGTAAAATCTTTAATATCTCCGGGAAATTGAGACATTAGCTCGCACGGCAGCTTGTATTACCTATATATACGGGTACGAGCGCTCAGAGAAACCATTTCACAAAGTTTGACAAATGATTCCTGGTCAGTTGAATTCGTTCCAAGATGTAGCTTCGCTCGGTGTCGAACCAAACGAGACTTGGCCCGAACTTCATCTGAACTCGACCGTTCCCCCGCGAAAAACAAGCGGAGATCTATACATATAAAACACTTTTCAACTTGGCCCGGGCGGGCACGATTCGAATCCGCCTCTGAGCGATTCATTTCGCGCGAGTGGCAAACAGCCCGAGCGTAAACAGGCATTCTGTGACCAAGGCGAGAGGGGTAGGCAAGTACAAGGGAATCGCTGCGCGAGCCCTCGACTCTGGCGAGAAAGTGTAACCTTGGTCGCGCGGAGATCAGACAATACGCTCGAGATTCGCGCATTGAGCCGGCGCGGCGCGGTGGAAAATCGGGGCGAGGGCGCCTGGCTCAGTCGAAAACACGGAGGAGCAGCAGGAGGAGGGGGAGACGAAGAGGAAGAAGAAGCTCGAGCCTCGTGGGCCCGTATTTGTACGCAAAAGAGGCTCGCGCGCAATAAGGAGCAAACTTGCCCGCCAGCCCTTATCTGTCTGTCGAGCGTGGAGGAGGGGGAGGAAGCAGGAAGGGGTATATATTGTGCGGCTCTCATCCGTTCGCGATTCGATTTGCGCGCGGCCCGATTGGATCTCGCCCGACTTATCGCGCGCTCCATCCGTCATGCGAACAATGACGCGCCATCCGTCAAAGAGCCCCGCCGCGCCGCCACGGTTGTACACAACGGCGCACCAGCTATATCTCCAGAGAGATGTGTGTGTCTAAGCGAAAATTGATTCGGCTAGGCGAGCGCGAGGCGGCGGCGGCGGCGGCGGCACGCACCGACGATGCGTCTTCCGCTCGGCTGAGCGTGTCGCTCTTCTCGTCGTAGTCGTCGTCGGCGGAGGAGTCGTCTTCCCCGCGCGCCCGCTCCGGCTGTCGGGTGGCGAATTGAATTTTGCTGTTTCGCGCTCGCTGCTCTGCGGCGAGCCGCGTATTCTCACCGGAGCGTGGGCTTGTGTGTGCCCCCGTCTCTCGTGCGAGCTTCGGGGCCGTGGCAGTCGCTCGGGGGGTCGAGAGGCTCTGTTTGGCTTGGGGTTCGCTCGCGGCAAATTACTAGACCTTCGGCTGCTGCTTCGCGTCGCATCCGACTCTGTTTTTGATCTGCTCCCTGTAATTCGGCCCGTAATGGATAGCGTACGTGTCTCGTAGGCGCCGCGCGTCAGGCTAGGCGGGGCTGAACAAATCAAATTCACGCGGAAAATCGCAGCAGCGTAATTCGTTTGATCGCCGAAAGAAACGCCGGTGAAATCGGCGCGTAATTAATCGTGAGTCAAGGGAAATTTCATATTGTTTCGTTGGTCTCGAGCGTGGAATATGGTTGCTCGATCCTGGCGCCGTTTAGCCTGCAGCAGCGCGGGGGAACCGGGGAAAAAGGTAGGAATAATAAAATCCCGCGTGACGGGGGCAAAATGGAGCGAACGTCACACCAGCAGGCACCAGCTGAGCGGCGTTACGGTATTTCAATGAGAAATTTTCGCAGCCGGAGTAAGTGCATTATAAGGACGACGGCACGACGGCGGCGGCCCCCTTTGGCTCCCGCCTTCTCCATCTCTCTCTCGCTTTATTTCGCGATCCCGAGCGAGGATTTGGCGATTAACGCTTCGAACAGCTGACGTATCGATCGAGGGCAACACGCCGGGCGCGTGCAGTGACTTAATGAAATTTAAGTCTCTCTCCCTTGCAGGCTGCCTCCCGTACACACTGTGCCAACACCACGCACATACGATATATACGTATACACGCAAGCGCGCAGATTCTATATCGGTTCTGCCGACCGGATATTAAAGTAATAAGCATCGACGGATACGCCAGTAGGCGGAAAGACAAATTCGAGCTGGAAGGGGCTGCTCGGCCGCATCCACTTGCTCGCACTCGATCTCCCAGCTCTCGATTGTCACGTTGCTATATATATACATGTATCTGATTGAGGGGTGTCGGCGGGGCGGTTTTGATTCGGACCCAAATGGAACAGTGAGATTTATCAATTGAATTTCTAAGGGACTAATCCGTCTTCTCGCGTAACGAAAATAATCCTGAATGTATTATACTTCTGGAACATCTGGCGCGAGAAATCCTACTCTCGCGAGATCGGATTCGATTCGAGAACGAGATATACATATACATATCCACATCGACTGCGACGCGGTCTTTTCCATCTCGATTCAATTCCCGATCGATGAGTGTATATATATGTGTGTGTGGGGCGCGTTGCTTCCGAAATGAAAATCACATTTCGCCATCTCCATCCCGTTGGGGCGTCACGCGAGGAAATTTGATTTTCATCGATCGAACAATCGAATCACACAACACTAATTATACCATTAAATCTATAGTATATTTCCGAACGGAGCATATCAAACTCGAGCCCCGCTGTACATCATTAATGTATGCATCAGCGATTAATAAAAAAAAAACGCCATTTAATCATCGATAATCGTGCGTGGGGGGAGAGACAATACGAGGCGTCGAGCCGGTGGCGCACGCATTGAATATCGGCCTATAGCTCGCGCCATTTTTCATTCGCTTATTCGCGCCGTGCCCCCGTCCTCCCTCCCTACTCCTCGCCCCGGCACCGCTTGCAGCCCCCTTTATTAAGCCGGCGCGCGCGCGCGCGTTTTTCATTCGGCACATTCATTCTTATGGAGAGTAATTGGAATTACGATTATATGCGAATGCACGGCTCGCTTCGTGGGGGCTGGCGTATCACTGCGATTTCGCCGGCGCCGCCCCGCGGGCTCTGAATTTTTCCTAGCTCGCCTCGCCGAAACGCGTATTCGTTTTGGAGGTTCGTTTTGCGAAAATGTTCCTGCTTCTCGTTCGACGGAGTACGAAAACACGCATTATACTCTTCCTCCTCCGGTCCAATTTACCGGTGAACATTTTTCTTCCATTAATCCCTTTCGTCGGTTGCTTTCGAATGCAATCGCGAAAATGCGAATTCGCGCGCAAAAGTACGATTACAAACGGGACGTAGCTGTGCATTGTTCCCCGCATTTATGCCTGGCCTACTCGATTATTTACACCCCGACGTACTGTTATTCGATCGAGCGAGTGTACATAGGTATTCTTTGGTTCGACAGGCCACCAACGGCAGCCAAGTGGTTGATTAAAACACGCGTAAAAATTGAAGTGATTCAATTCTCGCTCTTCCCTCTTGCTCTGGTTTTCTTCCGTCGGGCGGCTCCCCCCCTCGTCTATTGTTTTCTTCTCTTTGCCCATACTAATTCTCCGGTATTTCGCCCTCATCCCGCTCTCAGCCGCTGGTTTCCTGGTTCGAACAGCTCCCGGAAAAGCCGAGCGGGAAACTCGCGAAGCGTTTTGTCGTGATTATGCATAACGACGCGTATGAACTAGATATGCGCGGCGGCTCCGGCTGAATCCCCCCCTCGGGGGCTGCTGCCGCGCCGCCCGACCCGTTCGCCACCACCCCTCTGCACCTTTTTCCCCGCTTCCTCGCTCGCGCCGGTCCAGATACGCCCTCGTTTTTTTCCGGCGTTATTCAACGGATTCTTATTTTCTCCTCGCCCCGCCGCCACCTGCACTGCTGATGCGCTCTGTGTTCGTCATTAATCGGGTAGCGCGCGCCAGTGGCGGAAAGCAATCGCGTCCGTCGTCCCGATCGAGGTGGCATTAATCCGGCGAGCGATCGCGCAGCTTCCGATAGACAGGTATACAGGTCTCCCCGGTTGGCGCGCTTATATGCTTCCAGTTTTTCAACTGCCAAGTTGCTGTATGGATCTCTCGCGCTTCTTGAGTACGGCCGCTGGAGAATTCTTTCCTGCCAAATTGAATTAGATATATGCCGTTCGCGTTGGTCCTGAATTATGCGTGGCTTGAGGAAAGGCTTTGTGGGATAGAAATCAAACGGAAGCTTTTGTCTGTGCGTAGAGTAACGAGATATCTCGTCACTTCGATGCATCTTTCGTACAACTAATGACTTCTCGTGTATTTATTTCGGTCAAATCTGCAACCACACGAATGAAAAGGTCTTTTAGTGAGCTTTCGTTTTTGTGGCCAAAATTGAAGTGAATGAATCAGTGGTTATGCGAAAAAGTGATGCGAAATGCCCCTGTCCGCAGGGGGGCAATCGAGCTGAGCCACTGTGGAAAACCACCAGATGGTCTCAAGGGATGCGATTGCAAATTGAAATCAGGAAAAACATGAAATTGTCATTGCAGACCGAGTCAATATTTAAAGATTCGTTTTTTTTACGAAATCATGAATTATGAAAAAAAGCTCTGCTGAATTATAAAGTTTGCGGAATTCTCTACCCACAGGATTTCCCGTTTTCATCAACCTTAATTGAGTAAAATAGATGATACTACAAATATTCAAGTTTAATATGTAGACGGTGACAATTGTTCTCTATGCAATATTGATTCATTTCGCCCAAATTCACCTGAACGTTATAAATCTCCACATTATGCTCTTTCTGTTTCATGAAGAAAAATCAATCCCGAAAAGAGTTAGGTCTTGAAACTTGGATCACCATCAAAGAGTGAAAAAGGAGAAATCCACGCGAGCTTTTCAGTCGGGGGGAGCAACGCGGGCTTACAGCAGGACTCGGGCAGATTGGTTCGGACGCTGGCACGTAGTCGGCGCACATGCGTTGGCTTGCACTTGTCCTTGCGCCGCTCCGCCGCAAATTCATTTAGCGCGCCGGCGCTTAATGATTTTCCCGGGGCGGGCCGCGAACGAATCTGCCCCGCGATCGGACCCGATTATACCGCCGAGCGGATAACCCAATCAGATGCAGCAGTGCGCCTCGGACTCTCGAGTCCGCTCCTATTTGTCCACTATCTATCGGCGACCGCAGCTCGAGTTCTCAGCTCCCGCGTCCAATTTCCGACTCGACTCGGTTAAATTTCAGCACACACACATATACATATACTACATACCGGAACGAGGGACATTCGAAAGAAGCTTTTGCATCGCGTGCACCCTCCGACGTATCTTCCTGTATATGTGCGCATCCATACCGCACCCACCGGGCATATACATTGGACGTGGCCGCAGCCCGAGGGCCTTCGGATCCCGAGCCGATGGGTTCTCGGGAACAATATTACGTCTGGACGGCCACGAGCGGGGCCACGTGATGCTGCTGCTGCTGTACGCTGCAGTGAGCGCAGACTCACTCCCCCTCTCTCTCGGATCGATGCAGCAGTGCACGCGCCAATGGTCCTCCGAATTAGAGACGCCAATCAAGTTGACTTATGGGCGACGCCGAACGCCGTGGAAATTAGCCCAGAGTCAGCGGCTCGAGCTGTGCTCCGATATCGCTTGCTACACTCCTGCTTCTACTTCCAACTGCTCCTATACTACGGCCCGCACCCTGTTATGTTCGCGGCTTGTTCTCCGGGATTTATCGGCTGGCCCTGGCACGCGCAGCTCTTTTGCCTGCCGCGTTATCTCGGCCCGATAGAGGACGCGCATACAAATGAGCATCCCCGTTACTATTTTCATCAGACGTCAAAATCTAGCTCGTACGCGAGTGATTACATGTACGGAAGAATCATAGTCTTTTGGTCAATCTCGGATGCCTCGTCGATGCACGAAATACTCTCTCGCTAAAGTGTGCGACGAAAAATAAATGATACGTGGACGGCTCGAATCAATTCAAACGTGAAGAATCGCTGTGCCAATTCGTTGGCAGACTGCTTTCCCTCGAATAACGTTGATATAAATTCCACAAACCGTACGGGTGAACTCGATTAATCTTTCCGCATAAGGCATTAGAACAGTCGACTGCTGAGCTAACCGAAGAAGGAGCATGTTCGCCTCTTGTCGTTTGTCATTGAAGCAAAGTTAATATCCTCGCATGAAAAGTGATGGGCTAGCCAGCTGTATGTAACTCGCGATTTGATTGGTTTGTGCCACCCGGCCACCAGAAGTGAGTTGGATAGAGAGCGCAAGCGAAACAAAGACTGGGAGCCCTGAGCTGGCAGAAGGATGGTCTGATTGAGGCCGCCGAGGATAATGAATTTTGACGTCGCAAAGATTATTTTCAGAGATTGAACGAATTTAGTTTGAAAATGCATAAATTAAAATTGATTGATGGAAACTTGAAAATCGTACGAGCATAATTCAATCGGTGTTATACTGGAACACTTGGCTGTGAAATTTGACTGATTTTTATGAATGAAATCTGTGCAGAAAATTCTGTACAATTGTAATTGTACAATTTATTTTATGGTTCAAAGGTCAGTATCATGTATGATTCTTTGGATAGACGTCACTTTTGTTACTTTTATTCTCAGCAATAATATACTCGAGAAAGATAATCACGAATGAAATGTACAAGTATACGACTCACATAATTCATCCCTGAAATATCGTCGGAATAAGCGACGCGAAGCGCTCTCGCGAACATGATGACGGAGAGTAACGCTTTGCCGTCGTGATCTCGTCTAAAATTTCGGCGTCAACGTAATTTGCCACGAGCTCCATTGGCAAGCATCCGACTGTATCGATCACGACTCGAGCCAAGTCGAGCTATACGAATGCAACGCTCGTCGTCGCGGATATCGGCCCCGAGTAAAAAGAAGCGTCGCATCCGACTGAATGGCGCGGATGAATGGGAGCCAAAGCCGAACGAGTGTGCATGTCTCTTTGAGTTCATTCACGACGTCTCGTGGCGTAGCCGGAGGAACTATGCCCAGATACGGCCGCCACGATTCAATTAGCGCAAAGCTCGCGTGGCCTCGAGCCAGCTCGGAATCGTGAATGCTGCAGCCGGGTGTGTGTCGCTCGCAAGCTCCGCGGCGAATTCGAGGGTATATGTATACTTGCGTGGAGCATCCCGCGAGCGATTCAGGAGATCACGGCCCATTGAAGCCGTCACCCGCGGCCCTGAAAGAACCAAGCCTCCCCCGAGCCAACTGCTGAATCGGCCGAGCTTTTCTTGCGGCCGCGCTCTCGACTCGTGGCTCCCACTCGTCGCGGCTCGCGCCATTCAAACGCGCCCGCGCGCGGATATATCCGGTGACGACGACAGACGCCCCCGCAACCACGATGCAAACTCCTCCGTCGAGTGCTCGAGCCGCGGAATTTCGGAGGAGCTCTCGCCTTTGCGCTTGTTTGCCCTTCCTACGTTTCCCTCTCTCTTGAGTATTCTTCGTTATTTCTCCGCTCTTCCAGCTTCGATTCTTACCCTCGTTATATCGGCGGATTTTCCCCCAGATGCAGATCGAACCCCGGTGGAACGAGACGAAACGACACGATCCTCGGTTGTGGTGCAGTGTAAACGATCGTCGCCAAGTGGTCTCGGCTTTTTCCCCGCAAATTTCCTCGTCACTCTCTCACTCGTACTGGTGCTCTCGAGTTCCAACGAAACAAGTTCAAAATTTTCAAATTTCTTTCGCGCGTATCGCGTGTTGGTATACAGCAGGCCGTGAACATGTATAATCGGCGTGTAATTCTCCCGTCGCCCGTATCTTTCAATTCGATCAGCAGCTCGGCGAACAATACGATCGAAGGGGTCGAGGAACGCTCGCGCGTCCACTCGATATCGCTCGAGTCGCGGTCCGCATGGCGGCGAGCGAACGAAAGTGAAAACGACGAGCGCGGCGGGGGCTGATCGATTGGCTCGTGGTTCCGCGTCCTTGATTGCGAGGATATACGTTATAAGCCGCGGACGGGCGACGCGACACGCGTTGCATTGTGCGCCGCGCGTCCTTTATATATTGCGGAGTTAGTCTCGCGGATTAGAAGCGGAAGTCGAGCCGATTAGGATGGAATCGAACTGGCCGAAATCCAATTTTCTCCCGCCAACGTCAAAGAAAAACACACAGGTTCCACGCGTCCGGCTCGACGGACGAATTGAAATTTAATGTATAAATCGATCCTCCGGCCCAGTGGAGCTGCCGCGCGGTTCGCCCTGTAAATCAGCGAATCCATTCGGACTCTATGATTAAACATCCGGAAAGTGTATTTGATATATTCCCCTCCGTACGGCGCGACTTTAAAAATATTCGACGGACGGATAATTGAATAGTACTGTCCGCCGTGTGTTAAATCGTTACTGCGCATCGCGACAAATGCAGTTAACCGTTGAGCGCTATTCATCCTTTTCGTACGTTTTATGTTTTTCAAATGGATGGCCTACATTGCCAACTGCGTTTCCCGCGCTCTGTTGGTTTTGATGAAATTCAAAAATAATTCAAAAAGGACTCATTCAACCTCAGAGCAGAACTGGACTCACATCTACAGAGCAGAAATTATTCTCTAGCAGTAAAACTTCTTTACTAACGTACGTTAGTCTAAATACATACGAATAACAATATACAAAAGTTGGTGATTCTATATGCACAAGAACACAAAAACTTGACACTTATCCAGTAAATTTCCTACAAAGTCATCCTATCATTTCACCCATACATTGGGGAAAGCGAGTTTTTGTTGAAAATTTTGACTTTGCCTTGATAGTAAATGTAGCGCTCAAGTTAGACTGATTATCAAGAATCAACTGAGAATAAAACTCCCCGCATGGAAATGCTAAAACCAACTGTATAAATTTCGAAATCAACCCCGACGAACGTCGCAGACACTACATCCTACGGCAAATGCAACTGCTCACGTAAACCCGATCCATAGGACTAATCAACTCTCGGGAGGCGCTAAGCAACTATACGTGGTACTGATAAAAAATGCACGCTACAGTGAGACTTGGGAGTCGATTATTCAGCCGGGGCAAGCCGATCCGCGAGCGTCGTGCCAACGAAAATATGAGCAACGGATCGATGGGTCGCTCAGCAAAGCGCTAGAATAAACTGACCAAAGCGCGGCTCGAATGCATAAACGCGTGCGCCCGTCCGCGCGCACATATACATACATATGCACACACGCACGCACACTCGCATGTACGCCATGACAATGAATCCGCAGAGGCTGTCAGATAGGGGAGGATTTTTTTTGTCCCCCGCGCGTACCTTTTTTCCCAGCCCATTCTTCCCCGCGTCATTCCGCCAAATTTTCCAGCGCGCCCGCGTCCAAACGACAACTGCGTGGATATTACACGACGACGAACAATATGGGCAATCGAAGCGGCCCCGAGCTTCAACAGAGACAATGCGTATGCATTTAGATCGTCGCTGCAGTCCCTGCCCGGTTGACGGAGAAAAAAATAGAGCGCAGGCGCGCTTTGCTGCTGCTGGTGCAGTCCTATTCAACCGTGTATTTTCAACGTCACACACCCATTGACCCTTTGCAGTCATCGAGCCAATTCTCGACTCGGTCAGAGTGTTGCTTTTCTTTTGACGTTTCGTTCGCTCTACATGTGTAGCTACACGTAGACGCGCTCGGCATAGAGAATCAAAAAACCCCATCAATTCCAGGATCAATACGATTTTGCAATTTCGCAGAGTTAGTTGGAATTCCGCGTGAATCATTCAAAGGCTCGAAACTCGAGTGTAATTAAACTGGCAAACAGTTAACTCGTATTTTATTTACCCTAGCGTGAAAAAGTCTGTCTCGCGGAAATCGCATTACCAAATGAGTATTTGTAAAACTGTGTGCCGCCCCCGCGGCAGTCGTATTACGGCAGAATAAGTATTTGAATTTATGATAGGTATTTTGTCGAAGTTAGTTATTTGTCCCTAGCAGCCCATTCGTTACTCTTAATTAATACGAAACTACAAAGTTAGATCTGTAAATTTTGTTTAAGACGGCAATACCTGCATTTACTTAAGATGCAGGAAACTGCACCAACTTAGTTACGGCAAGAAACTTAATATTATTTATTAACCCAAATAACTTTCACGTCGAGCGACTTCGTCTCTCGAAACAGCATCTATGAGAGTATCCGATATTGATGAAACAGAAAATTTAGTTATCCTTCAGGATTTCTGCCGTCCTCAAAGCGAAGTGTATATCCACGTGAGATTTTCCCTGACTCGGAGCAGAGAGCAATTAAATCCCCGAGAGTACACTGTAACTCATGGTTTCGTTTATCTCGTCGAAATATCCAGGACGAAAGAGAAAAACAAAACAACTCGACGCATTTGGAGGGTAGATGAGACACGCGACGCGAAAGGGGTTTACAAAAAAAAAAACAATGCCGCAGTTAACAAACCCGTCGATGATGTAAATTGCCATCTGATGTTAATATGCATAAGGCCGATATGGGGACCCGTCTGATTTACGGGTGTCGTCCGCGTAAGCAGAGCTCACACGGGCTCGTATGCGTTAAGCGTTGACAATAAATTTTCCAGCACACTTATTAAGTTTCCTCGGATCGTTGGGCCTTCTCGCAAGATTTACCGTCTTTTCAAAATTAAATCACCGCCAATTAAACGTCCCTCGTTCCGGCCATCGGTACGAAACAAAGAGGGACGAAAAAAAAACAGTTACCGAGAAAATACACCGACGTAATTTTGTGATCAGGACCCGCAGAGAAAGAAGAGGAGAGACTGCAGGGGGATTCTCGCCGCGTCACGTTCCCCAATCACTAAATCAGCTCCTCCGTAAACACTGTATTATTTTTCAATGTGTTGTCGATCATTCGACTTGATTGTTCGGGTTTGTAAAGATTCCTCGGCCCCCCCTGGACGCGAGACAGAAATATCGATTCGTAAATTCGCTCGTAACCTCGTGACTGAAGTTGGTAGAATCGTAACACTCGACTAAAGCTGCTCGGACTACTTTTGATAACAAACCCGAATTAGTTAGCCGTAATCTCGACGAAGCAACAAATGTCAGGGAGAGAGAGAGAGAGGCAGCCAAACGGCGCGAACGAAATATTCGAGCGGTGGAATATTGCACGGGGACGTCTGTGCGGCGCTGCAGCGGGGAACGACATCGGCGAGCGCGGTGTCGAAGGTCGTTATTAACGGGGAGGGGGCAACGGCTTTCGCGGGTCCGGATAGAGCCCCAGAGGCTGCAGACGTGGCGGCTAATTGCGCGCGAGCGAGCTTTTGAGCCAGACACGAGATCGGCCGAATATATATACGTGACGTTTATTGTTATTACGTCCGAGAGGGAGGGAGAGAGCCGCTATAATTGAGACATAAAGTTCGGAGCGCTCGCCCTCCCGAGCGCGAGAGGGGCCGGCTCTGGCCGGCTGGCTGGCTGGCTGGCTGGCTTCTTAATCCCCGCGGGACGCACGCGCAACCCGCAATTCTCCGCGCTATGCAAAACGCGCATTGTAAAATGTGGCTGCAGGTGCGACACACACACGCGCACGTGCGCACACACTAGGCCGTACACTTAAAAACTGTCGGGCGATTTTTCGTTATCTAGTCGAATTGTTTCGTTATTCTCCGCTCGACAGTCCTGTGTTGATTGATTAAAATTTTCGAAAAGCTTTGCGTGATTTTTACACGGTGGACAGGATTTACAATGCGTGTTGAGTGAAGTGTGATCGAATTTCGTAGAGAGTATTTCTACCTCAACAGGGGCTAGAGAAATATTTGTGAGATGCTATGAGGATCCGTGTACCATGAAAAACGAAATAAAAATAAAATCCTCCCTGTTGACACTGTCATAAAATATAACGACTTGGATGAATATATTGGCCTGAATTTGTTGTTTCGCGAAGTGGCAAAGGATCGGTGAGCGATGAGTCATTTCGAGGTTATGTCACTCATGTGTGCTCACCAGCTGAGAATGTTTGCGTAATTTTCACAATGAAATCTGACCCAGGACGCGCAAATAAAAGGAGGCTCGATTTGATTACCATTTACGGGGAGGTCGCTGTGATTTTTATGGTACACCGAGTCAATTGTTGACGCATTTCTCGATGTGGATCAATCAGCGTGAAATAATGAAAAGGAAATTCCTCAGAGCATGGAAACACTTTCAAACAAATTGGGATAGCAATATTACAGGCCGCGGCCCGGGTAGAATTTTTCAGTTAAACGCTTCTGTTCAAACACTCGACGTCGATCGAAAACAAATATTCATTTTTGCCCCCGTATACAGAGGCCTTCAGAGGCCGCCCGCTGGAAATTCGGTCAATTCTACGGGTGCAAGAATTTCCAATCGAATTGATTCTCGATAAACAAACCGTGGGACGCTTGGGAATTACCTTATGCCCGCCTGGCCGAGATATATACACATATATATTGGCACGAGAAATAAAATGGTAAAAAGGAGAGACGGAATTCCGAGGGCGCATTCGCGTCGCTTCTTCTGCACATACGCGATATTATAAATCGTCGGGAGGCGTAAAAATTAATCGTATAATTCAAAGGAGCCTCTCTTCCTCTCTCGTTCGCGTGCGTGTCGAGCTCGAGCCGTGATTATGCCACCTGTCTTCGGTCCTGTGTATATACGTATATATATACACATAGCGATTGCGCCAACTCACGCACGCACGTACGTTCGAATATCGAAGAGAGGCGAGGCTCGCATACACTATACTGCCGTTGGCGTTTATACGTTTCGAGAGGGAGTGAGAGAGACTGAGTAGGAGGGAAGGGGCAAGACACAGGTGGCCGTGTTATATCCGGAGTTGGTGTCTCCGAGAGGTAATTCTGATTAATCTCGTGCGCTGATACGTCTCTATTATATAGGTGTCGCGTTTGGTATATACGGTGAAAAACGAAAAACGATTTTTCACCGTCCGTAACGGGCTCGCCGCGATACATAAAATTACACTTTGTATTTTCGAATCAAAAGCCACGTGAAAGGATTTTATTAAGATATCACAAGGGATAACACAACTCGATTTCCGACCAGAATCCAGTCGGATTATCGCGCGTCTTTGAACTTTCCAATTCCCTTTCGGTCAACTTGATTCGTACCCACAACCGGTTACAAATTATACCCGCGTTCGGATTTCGTGTTTCTCGTAACACTCGAGCGTATGCTTCGGTTTTGGCCCTCTCGGCTCGAAAATATAATAATCTCTCTCTGTCGTGTGTCAATATCTCAGATGAAGTCGGTGCAGATACGCGTGTATTCGCACAACCATGCTGTATACGGGTAAGGCGCTTTTGTTTCCAAATCACCTCTCGCATCGCGTGTACCCATATCAACCGATCGTCATCGACAAATCAAACGCGAGAGAAGTGCCCCGCGCATACCGAGGATTGTTCGAGTTCGAACTAGATCCGACTCCACAGGGGCGTACCCTTATCTCCGCGAGCCGACCTATTCAAAAATTCCAGAGCGACAGCCGGGAGAGACTCGTGTGAGCGGTGGACGAGAGGAGGAAGTAGCGCACCTGCGCGCGACGTGGCTCACGCGGTGTTGGAATTATACGTACGTATATAGAGGAGAGACGGGCCCGCGACACTCGATAAGTCCCACCACGGCTGCCGGGAGGCATTATACCCCGAGAATCCGTAATAGACCCGTGGGACAGGGCCGAAACGCCGAGGCGCGCGATCGCGCGCTTTGGGGGGAAAAAATTTTCCGTGGGGGCCGCAGCTCGCGGCCGGCAGCTCTCGTTAACGGCATAATAATAAGCCACTTAAGGTGGGCAGCGCCGCGGCTGCCGAAAGGGCTGGCCCTCGCTCTGTCTCTTTCAAAAATTGAGTCACGTAGCGCTGCACAAGTGCGGCCCGCCGGATGACACTTGACAGATAGCCGTTGAGCTCGTTCGTTTCGGCCAATGACATGAAAACGACTCGCGCTCGGGATACGTCCGTTCTTTCTCTCTTTTTCTCTCTCGCTCGCGCGCGCGCTTTCGACTTTTTTTTCTCCCGTCACGACCGCGGCGCGCTCCAAATTAGTATACGCCGTATTGTAAGTTACGCGTCGTTTAGAGGATTTTTTGCAAGCGAGCGAGCGAATCGGGATATGCGCGGCGCGTGGCGAATTGTTATTGAAAATTATTGGCCGCACCACGAGGTGTATAATCTACACGCGGAGCCTCGTTGCCGCGGCGCGAGATCTATTGCGCGCCGCTCGGATACGCTTTTTCCTCGCCGCATTGTCATTGTAATGAGTGTCGCGCGCGAGAGAGCCGAGCTCGCGGGCGGAATAGCTCCGAGACTGATGCTCGCGCGCTCGTTTCTTCAGCGTCGGTTTGTCGCTGTTCAACGGGTATATAATCCACGCCGGATATACACTTGGATTCATCGATCTTGCGGTACATACCAATGATGATCTTTTTTTTTTCCTCCTCATTTGAATATCCGAGCCTCGGACGATTTCGGGAGCTTCGTAGATATGATCGATTCCCTCCCGAATTCTAAGCATACGATTCGAAAGGTATAGGCATATGGGAATAGGCTCGAGCGAGCTGAAAAAAGCAGTGCACGCCAGTGAATGTTGATTCCCATAATGCTGATTCCTAATGCTAAATTAGTCTTGCTTCAATTAATGATATTTAATTACGACGAGGATTATCTTTTATCATTGGTTTTCGAGTTCTCCAATCACGCGCAATTAGAGAACAAAAGTTATATATCTTATAAATTATTGGAAATGAGCCTCTTTAACTACGTAACAAGGAAAAACATTGTATCGACAGTCCTTACGACGACTAGCACGTATAGGAATTAAGTCTTTTTTTCCAGAATTTGACATACCCCAATAAAACATTCGTTTTTTTCTCCTGCAGAAGAAACAACTCGAAATAAATGATACAAGCCAACAATATATTTATACGCATTAATTGATTATTCCATCACAACTTTTTCGCAAGCTACTCGGCATAAACTGGACACATCGTATTGATATATGGCTGACGACATGACCTTCATTGGTCCATCGCACACGCGTACAGATGTAGATAAATTATTTCTTTAAATTATTGCAAAAAGCTCTGGACTCAATTCTAAAAGGCTACTTATAGCAGCAATATTACTCTAGGATTACTATCTCTCTGATTTCAAATTTGATTGCACCTAGAAAAATATCCTACAGTGTTTCTCATTGTAAATCACATCAGTAGTGGTGCGCGTGTGTCGAATAATAAAGCTCAAAATGAATGATGAATAGATGATAAAAATGTTAAATGTTTAATAGAAAAATAAAATAAAGGAAAGAGTGCGCGGTGTGGCGAGCGAGCGGCACAGAGACAAAGCGTCACCGAGAGAGAGAGACTCGTCGGGGGGGAGAACTTGAGTTATTACTCGGTGTGAGCTGAGCGATGAGACAAGCGAGGAAGACAGTTAGTCGCGAGCAAGGCTCCTTTGAAAAGCGGGCCCCTTTTCACGCTCCACACACGAGAAAGAGCTCCGCGCGAGAACGAATCCGTCATTAGTAAGTGGCGGAGACCGACGCGCACATGGCGAGTCTTTTCTTTAATTTGAATTTCGAAATTGTCGCGCGACTCGCGGACAACGAGAGGCGCGCGTGTGTTATACTTTTTCGCTCGGTCGCTCGGTCTCAAAAGCTCGACCCGCGGCCCGAGCCGCTTCGACCGGCTGTACATATGCATATTATGAAGCCGCTCGGAAGCGTAGTCATATTTTAGGAAAACGACGAGAGCCCCGCCCCAGCTTGGCCCGCAAGAGTCGCACACGCTAAAAATAAGCACGATTTCGGCACACCATCCGGCGGACTAATTACAAAGCTTTACGGCCCCGTGAAATTTCACGCGTACTTGGCTATGATTTGTGTATGGCGGAGGCGAACTTTTTCGACGGCTCCTCGTTTGGCCGTTGTTTATCCTCGAACCCCGCAACGTTACTCGATAGATATATTAATGCGCGCTTATATATGTACACCGATAAGGAGACGCCTGGCTCGTCGAATATTTCATTTCTCCTTTTGACACGCGCGATCCATTATTCCGAATTGTGGAGGAATTCATATGTGTTCGACGCGGATTAAAGCAAACCCGTTGTCCCCTCGTGAAATTCGTGAATTTTTTCGAGCAACGAAAAGCAGCGGCATATACGAGAGGCGCAGCCCGAGCCCGGGCGTCTTATATGACAAATGTCCTAACTGTGAGACGAGTGTATTTTTCAAGCGAACTAATGGTCCTACAACGAAGACGGACGTGCGCGATTGGGAAAAAGCGAGACAACGTGCAGCTGCTCGCGAGCGAGCCTAATTTCACGCGCGTAGCTATGTGTACAGTGACGTAGGGGTGCCGGCAAAAAAGTCGCCGGCGCAGCAGCAGCCCGGGACGCGTACGTGGAAGAAGCTAAAACAAACTCCCGAGCGAATTACCACCGAGAGATCTAATATCGCTTTGGTCTCCCCCGCCCCTCCAGCCCTCTCTGGAGGGCGCACGGCCGACTCTGCTTTTTGCCATAATTCGCTAAACGAATTTGGCGGCGGCAACTCGATTATCCCTCGCCGCGAGATGCCGGTGAACAAATCGAGAGAAGGAAAACGGAAACGGGAGCCGAGTGTCGTGGGGGCAATTACGGGGGTGGGTAACCGAGAGAGCGAGAGAGAGAGAAAGAGCGATAGACGCTGTAGGGTAATTAATTTTTTTTCTCCACGCTCTCGCGTTCGGCGGCGAGCCAACAGACGCGCGTCCGCACGATATAGGGTACAAGGAAACTTTGCTGCTGCGCCGCGCCGCCGTTGCAGCAGAGGCCGCCGCGAGTTGTGCATGGCGTGCTAGAGAGTCGAGAGGCTCGCGTGGCGCGGCCACGACGCGAAATTGTAATGAGCTCTGAAAAACCGGGCCCCCCCTCTTCCCTTGCTCGCTCGCTCGCGCACCAGTCACTCGCAGCGCTCGCCGCGTACTTTATTTTATTTAGCTCGGCACTTTGCTCTATACCGCTCGAGCGAGACAAACTCTTTTATTTCGTGCGCTTCGTTTTTCCCTGGATGTTTGCCCGCCGCGCCGCCCGCGCCGCTGCAAATTCACCGGGACACGAGCTCGCGAGCGGTATGCCTAATGGACATTCAAACTAGTTAGCGATAGGACAAGTGGCTTTTTAAAATACAAGCAGTTGCGGCGTTTGAGCAAAGTTCGGACGTTTTCATTTCGAGCCGCCGAGCGCGCTAATTATCCGGCGATTCGCGCGGTTATATATTTATTTTGCAAGCGACGCGACCCGCCGAGAGCTAGCGAACGATCCCCGCGGAATAAAATTGCGCCTGTCCGCGAGCGCGTGTGTATAATCGATCCCCCCCTCCCGCCCCTGTCCGTGTAACGAGACGAGTTAGATGTGCCGCGCTACACACGCGAGTGCCGCGAGAGTGAATATAATTCACGGGTAAGCGAGCGCGGTAATCTGTACACGCGTGTATACGAATAATCAGAGTATATTTATCGAATATGTGCGTATATATCGAGACTCTTCGATTTCTATAATACAACCATCTCGAGTTTAATTAATTCGACCGCCTCCTCGAATGTACGCGCGCGGTCTTTTCGAAAAATAAATCCATTAGAACTATATATGTGTTGGTGCGGTTCGCGCGAGAAGTTTATGTTTACAGGCCCCCGCGGAGGGAGAACCCAATGCGTTGGTGGGCAAAATAATACTAGCCGATGAAAAGTTTGCGGTGAATTTCGCAGCGTTTATTATGAAAGATCGCGCGGCGTCGGATATGGAATTTTGCCCGGCGAGCCGTGGGCGAGCCCCGGAGAAATTTAAAGCATCCGGTCGTCGTCGTCGTCGTCGTCGTCGTCGTCGTCAAATTCCGCGCGGCCCTTTTCACTCAGTGTCTCTTTCTCCTTTTCCCCCGGAATAACGATAAGCTTTTGGGAATCTATCGGAATAACGGGAAAGCCGAGCGAAGACTAACTCAGCTTACGCTAATCTCGTAAATAATGAGTCGCTCCTTCTCTCTGTCTCTGTCTCTCTCGTGAGCCTCTCTCTCGGTCGTTTTGCCGCTCTCGAGCTACTCCACTCTTTCTCTTTACCACCGTGGAATTAGTCGGTCTCAGTGCGTTTTTCCCTGCACCCAGAAGCAGCAGCAGCAGCCGTTTTTTGCCGACTCCCCTCTCGCTCGTTCGCTCGCTCTCCAGTTTGTCATCATTTTATTTTTCTCCCATCTCCCGAAGATTCACGAGCTTTCGACTATTTTATCTCCGGCCGCGGCTAAGCTTTTTACTTTGCGCTCCGCTCAACCGGCAGAGATTTACGTAATGGCGTAACCGAATTTCAAATTTCAATTTAAAATTTAACCGATTGAAATGCCGCGGAATAGGGGCTAACGGGAGGAAAGGGCAGAGCTCGCCGAACGGCTGACGGTGAAATTTTCCGCGTGCGCGCCAACATTTAAATTTCATTTCTCGTGTGTATATTTATATGTGCGTATCGGTCGCCATGTGAAATTTCGATTTGCGTATGCATATATATATGCGTGCGTGACGTGTTCGAGCGTTGAGAGCTGCGAATTAACGAATGTGCGTACGACTTGTACGTGTCCGCGTATATACATGCAGGTACGCGCGGCGACAACGCCGACACAGAGCCGCGACCATTTCATTTGCATCCCGCAGCAAGGAGCTTATCACCTCCACATTCCCCCGCTTTCTTTGGCAATCTCGTATGAATAAATCAGCCGATACGCTTAATCTTAATCTCCGATACGAGTTTGCGATTGAAATTTCAACGAGACACTTGAAATGAAGAAAAGCCGAGAGCAAGAGAGAGAGCGAGAGATCGCGTTCTGGAAATCAGGCTGTAAATATGTCTGACATTTTATATGCAAATTCGCGTTTATCGGAGGGGGGGCATACGTATACAGCTGGACCGAGCCGAGAGAAACGAGTATATAGCGGTGCCGGGCCCCTGAAATTGAATGATCGGATAAAAAAGAATGGGGCGATTCCGCGTTATAAATATCTGTCCTCGCGAGCTCGCGCGGCGCACAAAAAGAGAGAAGGCGCGAAAAATAAACGCATAATGCGCTGTCGGGCTCGGTCGGGGCGCGCATTAACTCGGTGTGAAATCAGTTCAAGCCCACTCGGAGCGGACAGGTGCGCATTATACGCGCAAGAGCAGCCGAGAGCCACAGAGAGAGAACCAGCTGAAATATATGCATTGCGTGTCAATTCGCGCGCTCCCTGCGCCCCGGCTATCTTTCTCGGCCCCTCGGCTCGCGGCCGCACTAGATCCAGAGACTCATATATATATATATATATATATACACAAGTAAGGAGGGCCCAACGCTACCTGTGTAAATCGAACCGAGAGCCGGCCCAAGACACGAGAGAGCGCCAGAAGCGAGAAGTATACGCGCGCGGATGTACTTATATATGTATACCAGCACAGGCGACCTGCCGCTGTGAAGTTGAAAGCATCTCGTTAGGCCGAATTCGGGATTTATCGCGGGCGAATATATTTCCCCCGATTACGTTGGATGTCGGCCGAATCGTTACGGCTCGGAGCTTTTTATACAATACGGACTGAGAAGGACGTCTCGCGGGTAATATGGCTATAGGCCGCTGCAAAACCGACACCCATTTTTCTCATGTGAATAGCGAAACGAGTTGGGCCAGATATCCGCGATCTGTGATTCTCGCAGTACTCATGTATATTGCAGACACGATAAAGTGACAAATCCATTTGTGTTTTAAAAAGCAAATTTTTTTTTCAAAAATCATTTTTTGTCTCAGCAGGCGTAGAGTGAAAATAAAAGATTTATTTTCACACCGTGGAGCTATAGTCTAGCTTGTTTAGCGTTATTCACCTCCCTGAAATTTTATACACCCAAAAGAGAGTCACCAAAAGCACACCTCTCCACTTTGTTTGAGAGCGAATTTGCGTGACGCGGGTATAGGGTGCATTTTATTTACCCAATGAGCAGGTGTAACGGTCGTTCCTCATCTTACTCAATATAATATCTCTCGAAAGAGTCGTTTAACCAGCATAATCTGGAAAACATGTGCACGTGATTTGAGTCGTACGAAAGTTATTGTCCCGACTAAAATTACATCGAAAAATTGTACAGCACGCCGAATACTTTTATTTCATGCCCTGGCACATTTTCAATATTTGTCTTGTCCCACATGTTTACCGTACATTATATCCCATGTTGGCAGTTTCACCTGAAAATGCCGGAAAAACGGCAATTTTGAAGGGATTTTTCACTTACATAATAAAAAGGAAAACACTTTTCAATTATGAAGAAAAATGCCCAAGAAATTCAGTCAAAGGTAAAAGGACTGGGAAAAAATTGAAAACCCTTGAGGTGGTCGAAGGGACCTTATACGAACTACATCTTTTTCTCGTGTGCAGTTTACGGTTGGGTCAATTTTTGCAATAAAACTCTTGTCCAAGCTCGAAGGGTAAAATGTTCTTCCTTTCGAGCGAGATGGGCTGTTGCGTCGATCGCTACTCGAAATGAATACTTTGAAAAATAAAATCCAGAAGAGAAAAATAATCGACAATCGCTCGGAGTGAGGAGAGTTTATTCAACTTCCGCTTCGCGTGAGTCGAATACAGATCGGGAATTGATTTTTCTCCGCGCACCGGCTCGGAAACATATTATATACAATAAATTTAAATCGAAAATTACACAAATTATATCGAGCGAGAGAGAAAGAGAGAGAGAGAGAGAGAGAGGGAGCAAGAGTCGAGCTTTGTCGAGCATACATTAAAAGTGACTGGACAAATGAGATATATGCGGTTCCTCCCATTGGACGATATTTTATTTTACCTTTTTTTTTCCTCCCCGTGGCCGAGCTGCCCGAAGCCGTACATTAGGGCCGCAATCAATTTGATAAAATTATTAATGTCATGGAAAAGGACGTGTCGGTCCGCCGAGCGGGAGAAAGAGGGACGGAGAGAGGGCGAGAGAGACAGAGCGCACACACGGACTCGTCCGCGTGTCGAGGAGTAACGAAGGGCGTCGGATCGTCTCGTGTATGTGTGTGTGTGTGTGTGTGTGTGTGTGTGTGTGTGGAGCAAAAGGACTCCGGGACGCGATACAGCGCTATGATAAGGGCAAAAAAACAAGGCGTTCGGAGAAGGACGCGCTGCGAGCGCGTTCTGTGTGTGTGCACACATATATAATACGGTTGCAGAGTCGCGCGCGAGAGAGAGAGAGAGAGAGAAAGAGCGAGAGAAAAAAAAGAGGCGAGCGCGCGCGGCGCAGCGGATAACGAGCGTATATACGGGGCGCGAAGGGACCAAGACAGCCAGCTATTAGAATCGGACGGTAGCTTCCGGCCGATACACGCTGCCCCCTTCACGCCCGAATCGTTTAGGAACTGCAGCCGTGCGCGCGCGCGCTTACTCGTTCCAGCTCCTTGCCCCCTCCGGCATGAGCAGCAGCACCAGCAGCAGCTCTGCTGAATTTTTCGACATGCAAATTTTACAAGCCAGCTCGCGCCTGCTCGGTCAGTACATTAATTGTGTCCCTACCGGGGTGCCGTTCGCGCGACACCTGCTCAGCTCGCCTTGCCGCCCGGCCCGACGGCCGCGAGACCAAGAAAGATACCAACGAAAAAAAAACAACGAACAAAACAACGACACCGGCGTGCGGTGCGCTCCTCCTCGGGGGGAGAGAAAGCGCGTAAAAACCTTTTTTTCATGTACGACATTGTGGCGGGCTCTCGTTGCCCAACCGAATTCTCCAGATTCGATAGGGTGATTTCCACGTTCCTTTGTGCCGTTGTCCAGCAGCGCGTCAGTCGCTCCGTAGACGGGGAAATTTAAGATTCGTATATATACGCGGGGTTCGGTTTTTTTTTTGTTTTTCCTCTTTGTACGTGACCCGTATACCCATCGCAGATGGAAACGCCGCGCAACCGAATAGACGTACTTGTCCCAGCAACGATCCACAGCCGATTATATACGAAACGGATCTACCGAATTATACATACACGTGTGTGCCCGCATACGGTGTGCGCCCCTCATAACTATACATACGCGCGTCGGGAAAATACCCGGGGAAACGACACACACACACACACATCTGATACATCCAGCGAGGGGTGGGTGGGGGGCAGGACTCTTGTGACAAATATACACACTCGGGGCTGCGTAATGCAGCTTTCGAAAAGCTCGGTGCAGCTTTCGCTCTCTTTCTCTTGAGAGGCAAATCCGCTTTTCGCCCGAAGGGGCTGCAGCCCATACGGGGCGCGTATGCAGCGAGACTGCTGCAGTATTCAAGCCGCCTTGTTTTCGCTTACAAACGCGACGATTCGGGCTTTCTGCGCATAAACGGACTGAGAGACGCACGAGAGAAGCTTTTCGGGGTAGTCGGTCTATTAGACCCGGACAATCCTTCGAGGCTGGAACTCCCGCGTATGTATACATCCCCGGGTCTAATTGACATGATACGCGGCTTTGCGGATCTCCGGCGCGCATTTTGTCGAATATGCGCGCAAGTGCGCTTCCTCCCCCTCCCCGAGTCATTGTGATTTGCCCATCCCTCGGCGCATTTAGTGCGCGCGGCCACGACAATGCGAAGTTTGGGCTGTTGGGCCGCGATTGTCCGCGGATTATCGCGTGTGTGCTACACAATTCACGACTCGACTCTCAACTCTCTATTCGGCGCTCGCGCGTGTGTTCCCAGCGTGATTCGCCAATTCGTGCAGCTCGTATATTAGCCGTACGTCGTGCGCGCGCTGTCGATGCTCGCACTGCCATAGCGCGGTATTTTTCAAATACTTTCGAGTTGCATAGAGTTGGCTCGAGGTTCACGTGTCTGTCGAGTTTTCAGCGTATACATTATATCCCCTGCCTCGATATTCCCAAGGTGCATAGATTTTACGAAACTTCGTCAGATGTGGTTTTCGTCTACTCGTATGTGGATTCAATGCACACGGGGATGTTCTGTCAATCGTTATTCATTCCATTCGCGCGCTTTTTATGCACATATCTCTGTTCTACGGGTTTCCATGACTGTGCACGCATCAGGGAATAATAAATAATGATGTCGAAATGTTAGGCTAAACGAATGTGCATCGATGAAAAGAAACTATTCTAGGCGTTTCATTATAATGGTCGGTGAATCAAACTGTAACGAAAAGGAAGTGCAAACTTGTCGGAGCAGCTGGGGTACCAGCCACGACGAAATTTCCCGAGAAGGTTTTTGGGGTAGTCGAATAGATTATTTGAATCGTCTCATGTCAAAAGGAACCCACGTCCACTTGGACACCAATCTGTATTATTATTCAACCGTATTAGTGAAAAGCATATGTTCCATAGTGCGGTTATTCCAACGGTGCATGAAGAATAAAATAAATTGAATTAGTTAAAATTGGGATGATTTTACTACAGACCAAATATAGATCATCCAAATAGTTAGATAGAAAATCAACGAACGATTCATGCAATGAATCGTGATTAATTTTAGAGCTAATCGGCCATACATATTCATCGGCTTACCGTAACCGTGAAGAAGTACAATTTTCCGTAATCTCGTACTATTATCAACACAGTTTCAACACAGTCGATTCAGTGTATCCACCACGGCGAGTATCGCGATTCCTAAACAATAATAAGCGTGGAATAAACAATGAAAACGACTACGAATTTAATCAAATCTGATCTACAGCCAATGCTTATGGCAACATCGACTCATAAGGTCAGCTTTTGGATGAATCGATTTTCCGAAATCGATATTTTTGTATATCTAGTGGTATATATACGTGTCTCCGGTATACAGATATACAAACTAAAATATCAAAGTGTATGTCTGTATATCTGGGCACTCAACAACTATCCCGCAAAGTTTCAACGTAGCTATTCCGGTGAGCCCGAAGTTTCGGACACTCGTCGACCGCAGTGGGACGAGTTCGACTACTGCGCAAGATTTCCATTATGTATATACAGGTGGTGGTGATTGCGCTGTGGCGCGCGCCAGGAATCCGCAGTTTTTTCTCCCCGCCCGCGAGTGAAGAAGAACAATGGCCGCGTATCAGCGGCCGATCTGCTTTCAATTTTGCGGTAAAGTTTCTCGCCGCTTGCAAGTGTGGGAGGAAAATGCTGGCACGCGCGGCAGCGACGAAATACCCGAGTCTGCGAAATTCCGGGTGTCACTTGGCTCACGCTCCAGCCGCGATTTTCGAATAACGCGTGTATATACACACGCGAAAGACGCGTGTGAATCGAGTGGGGGGGCACAGCGTGACTTTTCTTGACACATTTTTATCGTATACCAGCGAAAATTTCCCTCGCGACGCACAATGGGTCTTTAGCCGCATCCTGCGCGCATAATATCGCGCTCGCGCGACTCCTTTCCCATAGCGGAATAATAATTGCGAATTCACATTCGCAATTAGATGATCTCTCTCTCTCTCTTTGGGGCTGGTGCGTGGCCGATGTCGCGATAACACACACACACACACGCGCGCCCGACGCCCTTCTCTCTCACTTTTTTTTCCTTTCGCTGGCAACCGCCGCACACCAAAGCCAGATCCTCGTCGTAAAGCTCCTTTACGGCTGCCACGCAGTCAGATTAATTGCGATAAGGAGCGTAATGTGCAAGTCACGTGTGATTGCATTTGTGGGCTTCGTCGCGTCGCCGTCGCGCAAATTAGGGGGGGCTTTAACGGATTTATGCGGGAGATATGATGCTGCGCTATCGCAAGCCCCCGGCCCGAGCGCTTTTACTTTTTACCCGCGCCCTCGAAAATTCGCCGCTATTTTTCCTTTTTTATAGACGCGCGCGCGCACTACTCAAGCTCGGTTCGTGGCTCCTCCGGGCTGATTGAGTTCCGTAATTGCGCCACGTCCAACGTAAAAGTCGTCACGAACTTCATGCGCCGCGACGATTAGTGCTACGTTGTTTGCATGAGCCCCGAACACACCCAACTGTGTATGTTCGAATCGGAGTAATTTCGAACGCAGTCGCGGTATGTAGATTCTCGCTAAACCCCATCCATGCGCGCCCATACCTAGAGCTACGGGGCAAAATTATTTGAGCGGGCGCCCGTGTTCTATTTTTTCTCTTTCGAAAAACTCTAATCTGAATCATAATGAGTTTTCCACCCGCGAACTCAAGGCATCGCAGGAGTAATAACTGTATATATCGGTAACAAGTTTGCCGTCGTGTCGCTTGTGTATTCATGCCACTGCTTCATATCTACTTCTTTCATCAAAATTCAGAAATTGCACGCATACAGAGTGTGGCCTCCTACCTATCGTAGTAGTAGTAGTAGTAGTAGTAGTAGTAGAGAAAGAGAGATGGAGGGGGGGGGGGAGGTGGAAGTCGCGCCGGGCTGCACACTTTGAACTTTATTGAAAATAAAGCTAAAACGTATTCGACGCGAAAATTGGCTTTCTGTATCAAGAGCGAGCATCTTCCGGCTCATTTTAATACTGGAAAAATCTCTCTAGAGCCGTAGACGGGTGCGCGCACACGTACGCCAACCCGGCCCCGAATCAATCCATATCCCGAGCTGGCTGCGAGAACGTAACGCGCGCGTGCCTCGACTTTTCTCCCCCGCAAATTGTTTAGGCGAGGAAGGAAGAAGAAAAGGAGAAGACCGAAAAGAAAAAACTGGAACGGAACGTCGAATACCCCCGAGCGAAACTAGATCTCGTATAATATATATATCCGGAGCGACACGAACATTCAGCTGGCGCCTTGGCAAAAATGCTCGCGCGCATTCGCAGAGGATTGGTCGCGGTTGTTTATACACATACATATATATAGGTGTAGAGCGCAAACCGCGGGCTATCGGCCGCGGGTATATGTATAAACAGACGCTATCTGCTTGGGGCGCAGTAGTGGCGCTGTCATCGAGCGCGGCGTTGGCGGCGAGGGGGGCTTAGGAAGGGGTTGCGGCGCACTGTAAAACGGGGTAAATATGCGATAAGTTGGCGTCGGCTTATAAATCGCTTGGGGCTCACGGTGACAGGTCACGCAGTCCGCAGGTCGCCCGCAGCAGGCGGCACGCCAAGCTAAACACCCTATACCCGCGCTCTGACATACGTACCCCGCCCCGACCCCCTCCACCTCCTCCTGCTCCACCTGCACTGCACCAGCGTCTCTGCGCCCTCGCCATTGATCCGCTAAATAACGCGACTCCAGCTCGTGTGTGCTTGTACGTACCATCGTGAAATCGAAATCGGACGAGTTTCGTTATTGCGCGCGTATTCGCAAACTTTACTCCTGGCCTGTATGTGTGTGTGTGTGTGTGTGGTTCGAGAGTCGAGGATTGATCGGGGTATGATGTGTCTCGAGTAGAGCTCTCTCTTGGGTACCGGGATCGCGGGATAATTCGATTGGCTGCAATTAGCGGGGGACGAATTGCAAGGCAGCGATGCTCGCTTTGCCGCGCGACTCGTCTCGCGATGCTCTCTTACACTTAGCCGGCCGGAGTTTTCCAGATTTCTTTCCTTTTCCTTTGCCCCCCGTACCCTGAACCAACACTCTCGAGCTTGAATTAGGAAGAAGGAGGAGGTCTTGAAGTCTTTGAGATGGCGAGTGATACTTCCCCGCGGCAAGCAGCTCCGCCCGCGCCCGCGCGCATTATATTTTCTCAGAGGAATAAGAAGCTGAATTCATTTTCTTTATACTCGTACATTATGTAAAGCGCTTTTGAAATAGTGGCCTTCTTGAATAACTAATTTTAAGGCGCGCGAGCGAGCGAGCGAGCGACGTCTTAAAGGACGACTTTGAGAATTGCTCGTTTTACGCGCTATATACCGGGGGCCCCGCGCGACTGTAACGATTCTGGACAATTTGCCTGAATGACATTTCGCTAATGGAAATTTGCTTAATTGAATGCGCGAGCGCGCGAGAGTGAGCGAGATGTTGAGCTCCGTTAATTTATCCGCATAATGACGGCGAGAGAAATTTTAATCGGCACGTCGAACGTATATAGGATCCTCGGGGGACACACCGGACTCTGTAGGAAAATTCAGTCGCGGGACGATACAAAAAAAATAAAGGGACAAGCTGTGTGTATGAGTATAAACGTTCCAGGAGGAATTTCAAGTAGCTCGCGGTATAGTTGACGTGCATGTGGGGCAGTGCACCAACGGGTCGTAATCTAGTTTGCATACTCGACTCGTCGCTAATCCAACGGGCAAAATGTTCAAAACTAAAAATCGTCGTTGCATTATATACGATCGCGCACCATCATACGGGTAATCATCGAGAATCGGCTGTATCTTTAAATCGAGACGCACGGATCAGTCGAATATACGGCCGACGATACGCGAGCGACGCAGTCGCGTTGGCAACGACAACGTAAATAACATTTCTTTTTCGCTGTGCACCGAACCAGCGCAAGCACGGATGCACGCATATTTCGATATCTGCAGCCACGTGTGTGTGTGTGTGCGTTGCGTGTGACGCGCGAGCGCAAGCATCAATTACGAGCTATTAGTGCTCGCTCGGGTGGCTCATACCAACTGAAAATTCGTGGGTAAATACTCGTTTACGCCTCGCTAATCATCATGCCGCATATCGAGTTGAATCGCGTTATAGCGCGTACGCGTCAACGCGCTCGCTCGCGCGAAACAATGCCCTCCATCCATTCATGTATATACGTATACATCGGAGCCACTGCAGGGCGGCGCGATAAAACGGCGTGTATCCAGTGGAGCGCGAGGGCCGTATTACGTTAATTTATTTTGCCTCGATTATACGCGAGTCGCTGGATTTTGCCTCGGCTATGCGCGACAGTTGGCCGCGCGTCGCATTTGCGGTCTTTTTGTGCCGTCGAGGATTATGATCGATAACTGCGTGCGCCGCGCGACGAGCTTTCTCCTCTAGCTCGCTCGTTATCCGTCGATTAAACGCACCAACGGCGAACGAAACGAATAGATATATATAGAAATTGTGGTCCTGCGGGTAGAGGAGCTCGCGTGTCGTCGACGCGTGGAAATCGCTCGATATGTACACCATATATATATGTATTCGTGCAGGCGAGCACGCGCCGTCGCTAGGCGGCCGCATTCCAAATTCCACTCGGCCCCGTTGTCGATTTGTACTCGTGACGCTGTGACAGCTGAGTGCACCGGCCGGCGGGGATGCGTTATAGGGGCTGAGTTTCACATTGGGCGCGGCATTTTTTGAAAGAAGCCACTCCCGCGACCGACAGATCGTTGCATCGATTTGCGTGGCACAGTTTAGCCGGATATCACGTACCATGGGGCACGGGAAGGATTCGCGGGTGTTTTGTGCTCATCAAAATCGTTCTCGACACGCCCAGCTTTCCACCGAATCGCTGCTGAATCGTCACAATAATCACGTACAGAAGGACGAAACATATCGGTCGCGGCGTGTTTCGGATGGACGTTTATAATACACCGCGCGATTGAAACGAATAATTGGGAATTTGGGATTCGCATTTTCGTACGCGTCGATGCGCGAACATCGCGAAACGTTTGTAATTCGCGCGCGAGTGAGCGAATGAGCGTCGATCACTCGTGGGACGTCCCGAGCACTCGACGTGCATAATCCACGATCTCGCGAGGGCGCAGACGAAAACGTTGATGTATCGCGCAGCTCGTTCAACGCCAATCGGAATCACCGGCCATCGTCACCTCGCCTCGAATGGCCGAACTGCAGCTCTCGGGGCCGCAGCCACTTTTGATTTTTCCTCAGCTGTGTAGCCCGGGGGCAAGGCGATATCGCGTTGGGAGAGCACGCGGCCAGCGACCCGCGCAGCGCGACATTTGATATATATTTCTTGTTAAATTCACATGCAAATTTATGCCGGGCGCAATAGCGAGCGGCATGCGATATACATTACGCTAGGAATTTAACATGACAATGGCCGGGCTCTCCAGGTACACCGGTACGTGTGCGTATATACGCTCGCGGTACGGCACGAGCTCGAGAGTACATATCCCGCCCCTCCCCCGCCCGACCGCACGCGGTAGCCGAAAAACCTGTGGCTTCCTTGGCAACTGTCACTTTTTCACTCGGTCGCGATTCCCCCCGGGGGGCTCGCGCGCGCGCGACATCCTACGTATATACGCTCGCGCGCGCACAAGGGAAAATCACGCACCGTCTACGATTTCATCCGGGGCAAGAAGAAGAGAAAAAAAAACTTGGTGCCGGGAGCCGCACGAAAAACCAACAATTTATTCGATTACACGCGCGGCCGCATTATACACACGAGCAGGCTGCGCCGGACAATGGAGCCGCGGGGGAAAAGCCGCTCGTCATCGAGCTTCGCAAAAAAAAAAAGGAGAAAAGGCGTGGGGGTGGGCGCGATTGTCCCGCATTATCGGCCCATTGACGGGCTCACGCGCCGAATGGCACGTGCGGCGATCTCGCGAGGAGAGCAGCAGCAGCAGCAACTCGCTGGTCCAAGGCCAGCTGCGCGCGGCCTAACGAACGATTGTCAGGGCGCAGCCGGTCGATGGCCGTGGCAGACGGGGATTCTCGGCCACGCGTGTGTATTTTGGTCGGGGCGGCCCCGATTCGCCCCCTCGCGGCGCGGATAAGCGCCCGTTGGGTGCGTGCCAATTGCGCGCGCGGGATCGACACACTCTGCGCGTTTTCGCGGGCCCTGCCTCCTATATAGGCCTATATGTGGGCACATGTACACACGCATATGTATACAAGTGTTCGAGCGGAGGACGGGAGGAGCATTGGGGCGCGCGCGCGCGTCAACTGTCGCGGGGCGATTTAGCGGCTACCGGCTACTCGGCTCGGCTCGATAGCTGCAGTGGCGCGCGCGGCCTTGTTAGCCTGTCGCTCCTTCTTAGCGGGCCGATTCATCCATCCGTTAGCCGAACGTCGCCGCTGCTGCTCGTTTTTGCCGTCGTCGTCGTCGTCGTCGTCGTCGTCGTGCGTGCTCCGCTGCCAGTGCCGTCCCAGCCGCGCATGGATGTGCCACTCACTGCTATAGATGCCTCGCTCCGATAGCTCCTCTGCTCAGCTGCTGCTGCTGCTGCTGCCGCTGCGAGAGCCGGCGGGCGTTTATTCATTCAAACTTTTGTGTCCCCGCTTCCTAACCGCGACTCTCGATCAGATCCGATCCACCCGATTGCCCGGCATTGTTGTGCGTTTCGAATCACGCGTCGAATATTCGACGCGCAAGTAGCTCGTCGACGAGACGTATATTGCACGAGACACACTGGAATTTAGACAGTCCGTTGGCACAGCGAAAAATCCCTGTTTAACCGCAGGTGAAAGGCCCCTGTGTATACGTGTATATACACAAGAACGAATTTGGATAGAGGTGGAGCTCGAATCTTCAAGAATCCGCGATGCTCAGAGCGGCGAATGCATCACGCGGCGGCGGCGGCGCTTTGGAATCCATTCACTCGACTCGCGAGCTATACAACGAATCGCGGCGTCTCCTAAAAATCCCGAGAATCCCATTCTTTTTCCGTGGGCAGAATTGTTGAGAAGAAAGGGGGGGGGGAAAGGCCAACTTGCGCGCCCACTCTGTCTAGACTCGCGAGCGCGCAAGTGCATAGCCATAACAATAATTCACGAGGGAACGACGAGCGAGCCTCGCAGTCGGTCATACACGAGAGCCGGCCGGCCCGTTGCTCGCGTGGATTAATAGCGCGGAATAGGCGCGAAAAAAAACACGATGCACACGTACTTGGAGCCTCTTCCTCATTTTCTCGTTGCGCGCGTGTGTCTGCATAATGTATACACACACGCGGTGTTTTGTCCCCCCTCGCGCGCGCGCAGTCGCGAAAAGTATATACGCAGCGAGAGAGGAAAAAAAGCTGCCCGCGACGCACTGGTATATACGTACATACGTATATATAGGTAGAAGAGCTGCGAGAGCGCGGGTTGCCGCGCGGCATGTAATTAAGGCGCCCTCAAGCGGTGCATTGTTTGCTTTGCCGCCTATATGTGTCACTGTCACGCACGCCGCGAGTCCGCCTGTCCTATACATCCGTTTCTTCTGTTGGCCGCGCGCGCGCGCGAGCGAATCGTATGTGCAGCGTTCGGCCCAGCTGAGAGACGTTAATGGCCGCGAGCCGGCCCGAGCTTACTGCTCTGCAGCAGTGCGCGCCACGAGGGATGCGAGCGGATAAAGAAGAGTCGCGCGTGTCGATCGTACGCACGTATCGATGTACCCCGATACACGCACACACACACACACGCATATACACTTATATATGTAAAGTCGCGCGAGCTGTATATACATATACGACGAATGGAAAAAGAACGAAAAAGGAGGAGCGCGAGCGTTGAGGTATGCGTGTCGCACGGCCCTGGTGAATTTACTTTTTCCTCCTCTCTCTCGCTCGCCCCTATATATACATATACGTATTAATTAAAACGCCGTTGAATTATTTCTTCTCGCGACAATCCGTCCTCGTTTATAAGGACATTCCGCGGCGCGAGGCCGAACGACTCGCGACTCGTGAATAAGCGCGAGCGCAATTTACCTTCTTCCTTTCTCCTCCTCCTCCTTCTCGCCTTGCCCGCTGCTCGCGATCCTCCGCGCCCGGCTACCGACGCGTCCTTCTCTCCCGAGATCCTCCCGTTCGTTCCCCTGCCCCCCCCCCCCACCTTGCCACCGACCTGTCTTATAAACCGCGCGCACGAGACTTTTAAATTAGTATACATCCATATGTGTGTGTGTGTAATAAGAAAACGAAGCCGCGGTGCATACGCAGAGAGGGAGGAAAGCTGCTGCTGCTGCCGCCTTTCGCGCTTCGCAGGGGAAAAAAAGCGCAGCTTTGGCCGCTCGGAATTAATGATGCATTGGCCGCAGCATGTGTGGTAGCTCGCCGCGGACGTGAAAAGCCACCAGATAGATGTCGTGGCTCGATACGTCGCGGCACCGGTGGGAAATCTTTTTTGCACGTTACCGTACACACACACACATATATGTATGCTCGCGAGCACGAGGACGTACGAGTCACTCGTTAAGCTCCGGCCGGTACAAGCTTTTGATTGTACTTGTATTCACGCGCGCTATACATTTACGAGTTTAACGCGGCTGCAGCTCCCTTCGCGTATATACTCTTTCGATCCAACCAGCTTCATAGCTCGTTTTTCGAGGAGCCCCGGCGCGCACTTGTAATAACATCGAGCGTAATCACCGACAATCAAAAGTCAGGGCAGTTTATTGATTCGTCAATGGCGCGTCGAGTGAGGCGAGTTGGTGCAATAAACGCCTGGCGCGCGGGCCGCTGGAAACACGCGTATAATAAGCGCGCGAGAGAAGGCCGCCGCCGTTGCTTGTGCGCGCACATCATTAAGACGCTGCGGCGGATTTGTCTAGACGCTCGTTATACACACGCCGAATACATCGGCGAGAGACGCGAAATATAAAAAGAAACAACGAAACACAGTCGCTGCGCCGCGGCGGAGAGAGGCTTGATCGTCTGTCTGTCGCGGCTATATATGCACGTTTGCATCGCTCGATCGCGGGTATGGCAAGAAGCCGCGAGCGCATCTGGAACTGTCGGGAGACGTCGAGTGTGTATGTGTGTATAGGAGACGTGGGGGCTGCACAGGTGCGCGGGCAGAATTGTTTCGCGGCTCGGGGACTTTGCAGATTCAATTGGGCGATTGGACTCGGGGATGTAAAGAGTCGCCTCGGGCGTCTCGCCAAACTCTCGCGGACTTTGTTCGCGGCCGCTGCAGCTTCTGCTCTATCATCCTCCTGCCGCCCCGGCCGTCCGATCCTGTCGGCGACACACAGGGAAAAAGCTTATCCGCCGGCCGGAGATCCCATCTCGCCCCTCCAACTTGTCTCCTCTGATTTTCCCGTCCAGTCGCGAGCTTTTTCCACCCATTGTATTGTCAACTTTCCGCGACTTTATCTCGTCGTCGCCGACGACGTGTATTTCGCTCGTGACCCCGCCCGACGGCCGACGGAGTCGGCGGAAGAAAACGCCGCGTTATACGCACGGGGGGCTAAACCGAATCGAATATGTTTCCGCGCGTGATGGAGGAGAGCCTGTCGAAACTCGCGCACCCGCCAGAGTAGAGATGGAGAGCGGGAGATCCTCGAGTCAGAGCGAGGAGCTCGTTGTGTGTGTGTGTACGCGCCGCCGTGCGATTCTTCGCGAAAATTCATATCGCACATTCGACCTAGTTGCCCGGCCGCGGGGGGCCAATTTGTTCGGAACTTTTCACGGGGAGCTGAGTCTGTATTCACTCTAGAATCACCGTTGATTCGCCTTGATTAGTTACACCGGAGCGAGTCTTCCAACTACTCGCGGAGTGCCTTTTTTACCTCAATTTTGACGATGTATGTTGTTTCACGACATTTGTACGATAAATTTTGGTTAGGCAAAGTTGGAGAGCTTTTTCACGGATCGTCGTAAATCAATTATGATATCGTAAAAGTTTTTAATGTGAAAACGTAATTACTTGTATCTGAAGCTTGTTGATCACCATACACAATTTTTTGATAAAGTGAGATCGTGGAAAGACAATTCTTGTTTTTGCTTTCTCAAAGAGAAAGCTTTGTAACGGGGTAAAAATCGACCCACCGAATCGGACTTCGGGACCTCGATTTTCGTAATCTACGGGTCGAAAAACATGGAAATCCAAAAATGTCTGTATGTATGTACGTACGTACGTGCACTTTTTTTTGTCGTACGATAACTCTCGAAGGAATTGTCCGATCGTCCTGAAATTTTGCACACAGGTTAGTCGCCGCAAAATCTCGGTCGAGTTCAATTTTCAGCCAATTCCGTTGTTTATTTCTCTAGCAACCGTTGCTAACGTGTTTTTGATAAAAGCTCCGAAAATCATCATCAATGCACGATGGGTCTCCAATTCTTTCGACGACGATCGATGAGAATCGATAAGACATTCATTTTGGAACAACCATTGTTTATTCTCCTAGCAACCGTTGCTATGGAGATACAAAATTCAGCTTCAGACTGACTTTTTTTTTGTCGTACGTTAATTTTCGAAGGAATGGTCCGATCGTCCTGAAATTTTGCACACAGGTCGGTCACCGGCAGATGTGAACCGAGTTCGGTCTTCAGCAACATCCGTTGTTTGATTCCATGGCAACCGTTGCTAGCGTGTTTTCGATAAGTTCCCATATAATTCATGATAAATGATCATTTGGGTTCGTATATTTATGGGATTCTATAACAATCAAAGAGACCTTTCCCGTATAAACCATTGTTGATGTCTCTAGCAACCGGTGTTTATATCGGTTGCAACCGTAACTAGGGAATGGGAAAAGTCAGTTGGAGGTTCATTTTTGGAACTGTTGATGACTAAGAAGTAAGAACATCGAAGCTCCGACATTTACCATAGCAACCGTTGTTTACGTCCTTAGCAGCCGTTACTATGGAGTGTGAAAAGTCAGTTGGAGGTCCATTTTCGGAACTATTGATGACTAAGAAGTAATAACGTCGAAGCTCCGACATTTACCATAGCAGCCGTTGTTTACGTCCTTAGCAACCGTTACTATGGAGTGGGAAAAGTCAGTTTGAAGTCCATTTTTGGAACTATTGGTGACTAAGAAGTAAGAACATCGAATCTCCGACATTTACCATAGCAACCATTGTTTACGTCCTTAGCAACCGTTACTATGGAGTGGGAAAAGTCAGTTAGAGGTCTATTTTCGGAACTGTTGACGACTAAGAAGTAAGAACACCGAAGCTCGGATATTTACCATAGCAACCGTTACTATAGAGTGGAGGAAATGAGTTAGAGGTTCATTTTGCTTTCTCAAAGAGTGGTGATTAATGCAAGTTGAGGTTCAATTGCAATACTTTGAGAAAGCATACTGCTGAGGCACTTGGCAGCGGTTTTTTTTGATTAATTTCGATAACTTAGTGTCGAATTGAGATTCATATAACTTTGTTGAGGACCTGGGATGAGATTCACCCACTATTCTCGTTTTACTGAAGTGTGACCAATTAAGGTTATTTTCTTTTTTATTTTTTTTCGTGAATAGTCGTTCTTGGTGTACCTACTTGTACAAATAAGACTTCGTTCGCTCGATCGATCAACACATTAGGGGACGGGTCATCTGCGTGATCGGACAGAAAACAAGTCACACCGCAAGGATTCACCAACGAGGTTCGTGCATATACAGGTGTCGAAGCTGGAAATATACGTATAACGCAGCCGGTGGCTCAGTAGCTGCGAGTATGACGCGTAACACGAGCTCGGGGAAAAAGTGCGCAAGCATGAGGACGCGTTGGGGTAAATTTGTAGCTTTATAAACCAGGGCGGCGTTCATTTGTATTTGGGATAGTTTCAATCTTGCCCGGGCGAATTCGCAGCCTCGGCGCGGCGCGCGTCCCGGCATCCGAAGATTTAGCGGGGAAGTTTCTTTTTGAGCAGCTCCCGTCCGCCTGATCAAAATGTACAGCCCGCCGAGGGCGTACGTTGCCTCCTTGGTGGGGCATTATTATCATCCTCTCGCCAAGAGAGAGAGAGAGAAAGAGAGATAAATCCTCTCGCCCAACCCATCCCTCGGCCGCCGCCGCCGCCAGACCATTACACCAAATACGACACTTAGCCGTCTTATAAGCCGGCAATGAATCAGCCGACCAGCCGAGCTCGTGTGTCCTCTCACGGACCGCGAGTCGAACCACGTACACTTCGTATAAGGGTTTACTCTCTCTTGCGCGCGCGGGCGCGAGCTGTATAATCCGCGCCGACACCCCCGGGACCGATGAATCTATGATCGCCCCCGCCTGAAGCCACCCACCATCGCGGCTACTTTAACGAGGGATTCTAATCGGCAGCCGGCCGAAGACGGTGTACACGTATGTGCATCGTTTTCGGCAAAGTTGGCAAAGAATATAATACGTATCGGATCGAGCGGGCGAGCGGTAAATCAGCGCGGGGGTGGTCGGAGGGCGAGGCCGCACGTGAGTATGTGTGGGGGGTCGGGGGGCATCGCCAGGAAGGAGTATCTACGGAGGAGGAGTCACTGCGTACGTGGCAGGAATCCCGACGGCTCCTCTCCGCTATTTGTCATCCCGCTCTCGCTCCTAACTACGCTAACTTGATCACCGACTAAACTAACCCAACTAGTACTTCCGGTGATCGAACAGATGTTCGCCCGTCGCGGGAGGGACAACTCCGCCAAAGGATTTCCCGGCACACCCGCCCACGCACCCGCGCACACACACACACACACTCGGTCGTACACGCCAACCAGCGCGAGACTTCCGATCTTCGCGGCTTCGTTTATCACAACGAACCGCGAATGGCGTATTTTCCATTTTTTCGCATGACTACTACAAGGGTTAATTCGCCTCTTCAGCTCTGCAACTCTATGTGTTTTCCGAACTGCTTTGCGCGCGTGACGCGTCATTTACCAGATGCTGGGCCGGATACACGCGCGTGTACATATATTTATCCAGCGTACGCAGTCTGCTATACTCCCGGCCGGATGATTAGGGGATACGCGTGGGATTAACGAGAGCAGGATCATATCAATCCTCGCGGAGGGATAAACTGCTCCCGTGATTCGGTCAATTGCAAACGCCGATTCTATGTCGGCTCGGCCGCTCGTCCAAGATTAATTTGCCAATCGATATGGGTCATGTGTGTGCGTGTGTGTTTGCGCGTGGGAAAGGGAGCGAGATCACAATTGCAACGCTCGGTTCCATCCATCCGCACCGCAATTCAACTCTGTATCTTTCAATTCGTCGCGCATTGTCGCGGGCATCAATGCCAGACCGCTCGAGCTATTCACGAATACGTGTATGCACAATCGTACAAATAAAGCGAGGGTAATGTGCATATACGAGAGCACGACTGCAGATATGTAACGTATAGTCGGATCGGCGGTTATCCACGCGTTCCCGAAAGCCCACGATTCGTCGAGGCCGGGGATGACCTCGGCGCAACGTTCGCCAACGGCCTATCTCGAAATGAAAAGCTCGAGGCTAGTGCGGGGAAGCTCCGCTCCATAATGCCCGTCTCGGAGTAGGGGGAGGAGGTGGCAAAGTTTCGCGAGAATCGCCGAGCAGTTTTATCTGGGCCCGGATCGGCGGGCTCGCACGCACCACTTGGCTGATCCGCCGGCTCTCTCCGCATCGGCACGTGTCCTCGTGCACTTAGCGCCGCCGCCCCGACGCCTCCCACCCCCTCCCCAACTTTGCCCCACGCGAAAGTTGGCACTTTATCGCGGGCCGCGCTATCGCTTCCGTCGCGAACTTTTCCGGCTGCGGCGGCGGCGGCGGCGACGAGTCGCCTTTGCGCAAAGTCAAAAATCCCGGAGCGCATTGGCTGGTGCGCCGGATAAATAACCGGCGGACAATGCGGGCCGCGGTGAGCGACGGGAGAGAGCCTTATTAGCTCCCGGGGCTACTCGCGGCTGATCCGCCCCGTGTGGTTGAGTGTATGTATAGCGACATATATAATGGAACACGCGAGCGGAGCTGCGGCGCGCAAAGAGACACGAGACGGTTGCGTGCGAGATCCGAACACCTCGGCAGCTCCTCCGCTGCGCGCCACCGATGCTTTACAGTTTCCTCCCCGGCCGCACCGTGGCCGATCTCGTGCGGGCTAGATTTATTAATGACGCGAGCTCGCGTTCGCGATCCCATTATATACAATTCGACATGTACCGAAGCTTTTGTATTCGAGATGTCGGTGATTTTTGTTTTTTCGTGCGCGAACAAATTTCAATTTGCAACCTCACTCGAGATCCTCGCTTCCGACAAAAAGTACCATTTGCTCCGATACTGGAAAAAGTGTTTATGAGCCGCAAATGCTGAGCTCGCTCAGTTGCACTCGCTAAATTTTTTATTGCAATGAAACTACATTGTACTACAGTGAATATTCACTGTAAATTTCAGTCAAATGTCGCTGACGATGTATTACAATGAAAAACGTCACGAAGAAAGTCATTTTTACATCATGATTTCTAATACTGCACTACGTGTCAAATAGAATCTGGCATATATAAAATCTCGCCGACCAAAATAGTAAGGACATGAAGGTGGTGGAAATAGGACAACGTACGAAATCTATAAGACTAGAAACTCGACAATGAACGACCAAAGGATAGACCGAAGAAGCGATGGGAAGATAATGTAAGGGAGGCCTTGGTAGAGACGTGGTGTATGAATATAAGGGAGACCAGTGGTCGGAACTAATACAAGACAGGGTGTGCGCGCTTCTGCAGCTATAAACTTGCTAGCTCGGAACGACAAGGACAGAGAGAAGAAAAGTTCAATTTTCCGCCTATTAGGAGCAAGGCTCAACTTATTACCTCCAGCGTACAGGAAAAAGGACGGCGAAGGGGAACAAAGTCTTCCCTCGATGCGAAGCGTACTATTTGAGATCGTAGAGTACATGCTAAATCCGAGAGCGCAATAATTATCCCACGGGTGGGCACAGGACGAGAACACCGATTAGACTTGCGCGCCCAACGCAACTTCGGCCATCGTACATATACATATACATATATAGATAGGCAATCGGTCGTACGAATCGCAGGAGCGTCCTCGAGCTAGCCGTCGAGCTGACGCGCGATGGCAATCGCGGCAAGTGGGGCTTATACGGCCAAACAGAATTTAGTCATTACACGAAAGACTGGAGTTGAGGCTGCGAATTCCCCTATATACACACGTATATACACACACACGCGCACACACACACACACACACACACACGAGAACAGAGAGAGAGAGAGAGAGAAAGTGGGGGCCACGATCTCCCGAGCCGGAGTAATTAAACGGCAGCTCGAGCTGATCCGAATTAATTAAGCTTATTAGCGGGGCCGATCGGCGATCCCGAGGAGGAGCCCGGCGAGTTTTTTCGCGGGCCCGCGGGGCGGAATGCGAGCGACCGCGAGAGCAAGAAGCAGCCGTGAACGCGGGCCAAATAGTCCTCGCGATCCTCCGGCTATTAAGGCCCGAATCGTTCCTTTTTTTTCGCTGGCGATCCCACCCTTCCAGAGAGAGAGAGAGAGGGCCCGCCGCGCACGATTTACGAGCTGCTCCCTCTGACAAGGGCGAGCCAGCGAATAAAAAACAAACCCGCTCGCCCCGCGTAATCCGCCGTAATGCGCGCGCGGTTGATATATTCGCAGGTATTCGCTCGCGCTTGATTTCGAGGCGTTTGCCACCGTCGCTCGAGCCGGCCGCGATCCGATCGTTGCAAATTGGAATTGTTCCGGCCCCTTCCGCGGCAATTCGGATTGATCGCGGGGCTCGAGCCGGTGGGATTTTTTCGTAGATCCGCAGAGCGGTGAAGTTTGAGGCGAAATCGAGAGTGAAGCGGACCGGTGATCGTGAGACGAGCTGAAACTATGTTGATGGAAGGAAAGAGTTTGAAACTGTGGAGACTGGAACATCCCACGATTTAAAACAATCATCGGTGGTTGGGAAGGGATTTTATGAGGACGAAACGTTGTCGTCCGCTCTGCAAGTTCAAAGTAGACCAATTCACTGTACTGGTGGTTGTTACTATACGACCCATTCGCAGGATCCTCAAATTTTAATTTTTCATTTAGCTCCATTCGGGTGACTTTGGGGTGGAGTATCATAAGCTTAGGTCAATTGAGCAGTTCGATGATCCGTTCGCAATCGTATAATTCCAGTTCTCCATGGTTCTCCATTAGGTGGCATATATCAAGTGGAACATCAAGTACCTCATATAAGTACAAAAGTTACAACGAATTATTATTTTCGTGCGCCCATCCATTACTTATGAATAATCAAACGCTCGTTCTTCGCGAGCCATACAATTTTCAAACGGAAAATGAGATTGCGCGGGAAAGAATTCAAGCACCGAGCTCCCGGTTCGAATCCATCCTGGGCAACGCTCAACTTTTTCTCTCGCAACCTCATTTTCCGTTTGAAAATTGTATGGCTCACGGGGAGCGTGAGTTTAATTATTTATACACCAAGTTACAGTTTTCGTGAATTTTACATGAGCTGGGATTTTCGTGTACACACAGACACACGTATATAGCGATTCGTTAAGCGCACGCCGTAGTAATTATTCACACCCTCGTAGGCAAGGATCCGTTAAAAAGCGACCCCCTGCCCCCTATGAAACGTGTTCCAGGACCTGGCCGGGCAATTCTCATGAGCGAACACGCTCTCTCGGCGTGAGCAACGGCCTCGTTTCCAAAGATATCTCACCCGTGTTTTCTGCTCATTTTGCGATCGCCCCGCCGCATATATAAGGGACATACGCGAGCAGCTCTGGATCATCGGGCGGGCGTATTTTTCTTCTGCCATCCTCTCCCAATTACGTGTATATACATAAAGCTGCGCGTGCGTGCGCGAGCCGAGGCTTTTCGCATTTCTCCGTGATATCGCGCGCGAGCGCACAACTCGGGCGTAATTGATATTGCGCGTCCCCGGTTTGGCGCGCACGCGAGAGACGTGTCGGGTTACTATTTGGCTCGCTCGTTCGGCCGATTTTGACCATTCCATTCGGGGTCATTGCGCGTCGTCGTCGTTTTTCCTTTTTTCTCGACTCTCTTTTCCATCGCGCGGATCCAGCGGCCAGATAGCGACTCCCGGGGCCCCATACGCACGCGACGCCCTGAGAAATGCCCCGCTCCGGGATATGAGTTATTCCGGCCGATGGTTCGCGCGTGCGTTCGCCCATCAGGCCGCGCGCGCCGCATATTTTTCGATTAAACGTATTTATGCTCGCAACCGCTCGAGCTTCTCTCTCGCTCTTTTTACCCGCGCATTCAAACTCGCCGAGGCAGATATGTATATCCAGCGATGAGTATCACTTCTCGGAGCTATTTTTCTTTTGGTTCTTCGTTGGGAAAATTTTCGAGTGCCGAATTCCTACCCGAAATTCCTTTTTTCTTTCTTTCGGGTGTGCTGCATCGAGTGGGGATTTTTATCGGGATGTTTTCCCGGGAGAAAATCTATCGCGAGGCAAAAATCCTCGCAGTTCTTGAGTATACTGTAATCTCTAAATTCCGTACGGTGAAACTCTCTAAGCAAGAATGAAATAGCCCTCAGTGTAATTGCAGTTAATCGTCATTTCACTCGAGCTAAATTGACCCGTGTACATTTAGCACCGATATTTCAGTTGAAACATCCACACGGAAAGCTCGGGTAATGCTCGCCCTGTAAGAAATTTGGGGTAACAGAATTTTCACAGCTACACAGTATGCGAGTCGTAAGTCGCGAGGGATTTCTCACTCCACTACTTCCAGAGGTCGAGTACCATGGAGTTCTTGTGAAGTGCTGCTGGTTTATGGAGGAACGATACTCCTTACCTTTGCCAAAGCTACTCAGCTCATATATACTAAGATGCTCTAACAAAGGACAATAAGTTTACGCTGACGAGATATTTGAACTTGAGCTTCTTCGCGAGACTTTTATGAATGTGATTTTTAAGCATACTCTGTTATTTATCATTTCTCTTGTGCCTTAGAGCATATTATCCAACCCGCGGAAGTTATATGTATATTTCTCGAAATCCTAAAGGATAGTTTATCATATAGTTTATTACTACATTATCACTCCTCATGTAGTAATTTTACATTCATTATTCATATAAATTTTTCCGTTACTTTCCATTCTTTCCAGTTTGGATTTTCCAAAGTATTCCTGTTGAAAGATGTGCAACATTTTCATCATCTAGGCGTGACAAAGCTTGCCACGCACGTTGGCGTGTAATTTCTTGCTTGGGTTACGAAGGTAGGATTATTCTCGGGTCGACTGATCCTCTGTTAGTACTTACATTTTGGGTATATGAGACCGCGGGGGTCTTGCGGTTCGATTTACTCGCGATACTTTGTCATACACGGGCCGCCTCCTCCTCACAGACGAAGCACGTGACTTACTCCGCGGGTATAGGCAAATTCATTATTTCGTATCTCCCTAGTTTCCAGTAGCACGAAGCACTAGAAAAAAATAATGGGAGTACCTTGTAAGTTGGGACGGAGATTACGTCGGCAATCTTGCAAATCGAAAGTTGGAAGTTATTTTTTCTCACGCTCGGCTGGCCGTCGTCCCGCTGGCTCGTGTCGGCCGTCCGTTCCCACATAACTATTTAATATGCTCTAAGTGCGCGCAATTCTCGAAATTCCCGAGCTCATCTGGCTGTCGCGGGCTCGTATAGTCGCGGGGTAAAAATTAAAATAACGGCGACGAGCTGGACGCGCGGCGGAAGAGCTCGGACGGAGCCGCGAGTCGGCTGCAGCCGAGCGAGAGATAAAGAAGACGAGAGAGCCGAGGCACTAGCGGCCGCGCCGAGAGACAAGTGCAACTGCACCGGAGCCCAGCGGTACATTAGGAAATTCGCCAAGAATTACGAGGGGATATTGTAGCCGCGGCGTATTCCCGGCACGTAGGATAAAGTCTGGTAAGTGGAGACGCGCTCGAATAAGAATTCGCGAATAATTTCCCGGCTCTATCCCTTCGCGGGGTAGCTCCGCGGCGCCGGGCTGTCTTATAATTACCGCGGCTAGAGCGTCGCAATTCAAATGTCGGCCGCGCGCACTCCGGGATGAGAAGTATTGTATATATATGAGATACAGCTACGAAGAAGTCATTAAGAACAGTTCAACTTAATTTTGAATATATATATATGAAACGTTGACGCGGCGCTCGCGTGCATGCGGATGAGCGCAGCTTCTTTGGCCGGGGCCGCGCGACGACACGACCCGATGCCAATTTTCAGCCGGAGCGATAATGGCGATTTAATGCCGCGCGGCGCCCCGTTGTAATGATCTCGATCCGAGCGAAATGAGAGAGCCGGGCCACGCGATTTACATATAATCGCGATATTGCTTTCAATTAATATGGGGCGACGGGAAAGATTGCACCGGCCCCCCGATTGACTAGCCGTCAGGCCTTTTTTTTACGTTCCCCGGCACGGGAGAACAGTTTGGGCCGGGCAACGTATCGGGTCGTTTCCGACGCCCGGTTAAATTTTTCCCAAATTGTTAATTCCTCGATGGTATCGTCGTGCGGCTCGATGCGTCGATGTATATACCCCCGCTCGTGCTATATTGGAACTGGTTGATTCGCTTGAAAATTCAACGCTTGTACCAGACGAAATTCATAATCTTCCCATGCCTTTCAATGAACCTTTTACATCGAAGGCTTCGCGCGTATAAATCTCGTCGCAGAAGCTTTATAAGAACAAATATTAATTCGTCGTCGTGTATACGGCTTCACAATAAGAGGCGAGAGTCGAATTGCTTTCAAATAAATGGCGAGCGAGAGTTTGACGAGATTATCAAAACTGGAACATGCGCGAGATTATACGTTTGTAGTTATTCCTTGATAGAAAAACGAACACCGTACCTACTTTGGCCATGGTATTCTAGTCGCGACTAGTATTTTCCATTCAATATGCAAATTCATTTTTAGCATGAGAAGAGTTTTGTCTATCATATGTGTTCCAAAGAACGGAATACCAATGTGACCGACGCACGAGCAGTACCAATCGTCGAGAGTTGAAATTTGTCCCCGCGAACTCGAGTTCTTTGGTCGCGCGAACGTCAGCTCCTCCGCGGCGGCCAGTTAACTTGGAGAAGGAGTCGGATAAGGAGCGAGTGTCGCGCACCCCTCGTAATATCCCAAACAAGTCTCCGCGCCAGCATCTCGGAGAAAGCTAATCTCGAGGGGCGGGGTCCATTCGGCGGGAGGTTAATTGCCCGCGTCAATCGGCTCGCCGCAATGATCCCGTGTAAATCCCGCAATATTTATCAAATTAAAAGCCACTTAAAAGCGGAGCGAGACTACACTCGCGGGGTACCACACACCGCCTCCTCCGACAATAAATTCCTCCGCCGCTTCGTTATCGCTTCATCGGGCGCCCCTAACGAGCTCCTCTCTCTCTCTCCCCCCCGCCTCCGGCCGCGTCTTTCTCTTCCCGCCGGTCGCGTAATACGCGCGCTCCCCTCATTACCGGCGACGAGCCGCGGACTCGCGAAAATTTCGCCGGCCATGGCAGACGAACCTCCGCGGAGTCGTATATACGAGAGGGGGTAGGAGGGGACCGAGAAGTTTTTTTTTCCGCCCGGGGAAAACGGCGCGTCGTTCGTGGTTTATTGCGCGCGGACACAGATATGAGCGAGCCGCGGATCGTTAAGATCCCGATAACGAGCCGAGCTCGGCCGGGCCAATAAAGTGTCGGGCCGCCGGTCGTGCTCTCTCTCTCTCTCTCGCGCGCGCTCGCGCGAATCCGCTGGACCCGGGCCACAAATCATCCGGCTAATTGTTAGATTTTCTGCCCGCGGCCTTCGGCCCGATTCATCAGCACGTCGTTAAGGCTCCGGCTACCGCGGCCCACCCGGGCTTCCCCCCCCCCCCCCCCGGCCCTCCCGGCCCTCCGTTATGATTTATCCGGCGAATTTCTTCGAGCAACGCCGCCATCTGCGCGTCGTTTTGTCTCCGGCGATGGGTCATTAATGCCCTCGCGGTATATACATGGGTATACGCCATGGGTCGTCGAGCATGTGGAAATTGTGCGTGCCGTTAGCAGGGCCGGCATTTGTCTTTCGCGAGTGCTTTTGATAACCAATTTCAAAGGGTCGTCGGCTCTGGGTGTAAGGGAGGGAGGAGGGCGAAAAAAATAACGGGCCACTCGTGCCGAGACACTTGTGGTGGACAACGCCAAAAAATTATTGAAAAAAACAAGAAAGAAGTGGCCGATATGGAAACAAAAATACGAGAGTTGCGCTTTATTGTTCGTGCCGTACTCGAATTCGTGGCTCTCGCGAAATTTCCCAATATGCACAAGCGAGCCAACGTGTTTTCATCCGCGAGAGAGAGAGAGCCCGGCAACATCCCGCGTGTGGATTGATATAGTGGACGATTCAAGTACTCTCCGAAGAGTCATAAAAATTTGCTGCTCAGCTTTTGTGGCTTTGGCGTATACGAACGTATATATATATAGATTTATATACGAGATGTAGCCGGGTGACCATGGCGAGTTCGGTCGAGCTTTTCAATTTGCGCATCACAAAGTTTTCATGGCTACTGAAAAAGCAATTACTACTCCGCTCGTGGATTGGGCTCGATTTTTCGTGGAAAAATACGAGAGAGATGGAAAAAAAAAGCATACACATATACAAAGTTGTTGGCGAGCAGCGAGAGGATCCAGACGGCGAATTGGTTATTCCGTAAAGCTCGCGCGGGGCCGTTGAATGAGTGGAATCAGAATAACTTGATTCGCGTTTGGCTAGACCGCGAGAGCCAAGGCAAATATCTGGAGGAGAGTGCACATTGCAGCCGAGCCCAATGACAAACACCGCAGACTCCCGGCCTCCGCAACTTAACTGGCTCAATTTCCATTTGGCCGCCCAGCACATATATATATACAAGCGAACGGCGCGAACGGTGATATTGTTCGTTAGCGGCTCTTGTTCGCGGCGTCGCGCGGAGAAAACGTGTGTATATACGCTCGGGCGATAATACGCGAAGGATTCGATTCGCGCGAGCCGTGACAAGACGGTCGCGACGCTCGTGTCCGCTAAACCAGCTTTGCCCCGCGCTATAAATGCGAATTTCGCGCGACGAGCCCCAATGACAATGTCGCGCTAACGAGCCATTCAGCCGGCGGGGCTAATATCGTAAATCAAAGCAAAAATCCTCGACTGTGCCTACGCGCCGGCCTCGGATTTCGCTCTTATTAGGGGATCGGCTCGCGTGACGCCACCCATCACACCAGAGCCTCCCGTGAATTACCCCATCCCCGGCCCCGCCACCACCTCTCTTTCTCTCGCGGACCCACAGCATCTCTCTCTCTCTCTCTGTCTGATGTACGGGGCGGCATACGTATGCATGTCGCCGGCGCGTCGGAATCGAGCAGATGCGTAACCCGCCCCCCTCGAGGCTCGCACACTCGAGAGCAGCTCTCGGGCTCGACCGACTATTGATTTGATTTATTCGAGACAGAAGGCGATTGCGCATGGATTCGCTCGTTCGGTTTATTCGTCGTATAGGGAGGTATAATGAATCGAGCGTTCGCGATTGATATATGAAGAAAAAATGTACGCGATTCGTCGCCAACACACCAGCAGCTCGATTTACTCTTTCACTCGCGATATTCGATTGGTTGAGATACTGTGATCCCAGGCGCATCCGTCATAGAGTTTCGATATTCACAGTCATTTTTTGTAGAAATACGAAATTGTTGTTTGAGTTGAGAAGTTGGTAGGACTTGAAAATGAATTTTTATGCAAATGCATAAAAACGGCATTCATTGGTTATTATCTCCAACCAATCGGAAGGTTAGAACGATCGACCGCAAGTTTAACCGTGAGATGGTCGTGCGAGATGTGCACCAATGATTGGAATCAATTGAATTGAACTTTCTGAATGTTATTCTACGTATATATACTCTCTCTTTTCTTCCTTGTGTTTTTCTTCTGGTATATCTCTTTTTCGTCGGTCAATCGCACGTCCGTCTCTGCACGAGTGATCGGAAAAACATTGTGCGTCCAAACGGGCAATGAGAATAACCGGCGCGTAACATTTGTACCAATACACGCGCGTATCAAACTCACACCGTGAGCAAGTTAACGTGTCGTTACAGATGCGGCTCTATTCTGATTTTAATTAATTCAGGAACTCATTCAACTCAATTTTCCGAGTCGTGTTAACTGAGCATAAGTGGTTTTTCGTGCGAGCACAATCAAAAGTTTGCGTGGCCGGGTATACTAACGGAATACCGCACTATTTAAATAACTTTGTTACGGTAGTTTTGCGGGAGCGCATATACATATATATGCACAGATTATTCGAGTGTGATACATACAGCCGAGTCGTCGAATTAGCGGAGTACCTATTTGTGCTTCTTTTTGGCTAGCTATTATACATATGTACATGTATGCAACCACTCGAATTGTCAGGACAGGTAAAAATATATCCCCCAGAAGCAATTACATTTCGGGTTTGTAGTAACATTCGGAGTAATTTGATGTAGACGCGGCTGTGTGTCTACAATTATATCAGTGGTTTCACGGTACAATCCCGTATGGAATTGCTGCCGTACGTATTAATAGCAGCATGTATACACGGATAATATTAATACTGTAAATAGTTTCTCGAATTAGCTTTGCCGTGTGCTACTCGACATCGCAATATCCGGCGCAAACTGGTGACATTTTCGATTATCGTGACGATTGGAAACAACGGTACGTCCAGTATTTTTTCAGTTTTGAAAACAACTGAAATAATAATGGACACAATATGAATTCGACTGCTGGCTTGGAGTCATATGTATTACAAGCATTCGTTAGGAATAAATTGATAGACCACCACTTGTGAAGCTAACGGATTGATTTTCGGCAAGCATTACAGGAATAATTACCCCTATTACAACCGAGAAAGTAATATATGTGCCCGATAAAATATTCTCGATTGACTGTTGAAAAGGGAAGATAACGGAGGTTGGGTTTGTTAACGAACGTCACCTCGGCGACAAATCTGAATGTCGCGTCTCTGTCGCGCGCATCAGCCAAGCGCCTCGCGACTAATTTGAGGCATCCCGAGGAAGCAGCACAGTGCGGTGCGCCTCGGTTGTATAAACGAGATCGCGAATAAATCAATGCGAAGATAATCGGGATTGTGAGTAGCCGGAGAGTAATTGAAGTTGGGCGCAGCGAAGGGGACGCCGGAGAGGAGGCAAAACAAAAAAAGGATGTCGGAGCAGGCCGATCAAAGCTGATGCGTCGAGTCGAGGAGGAGAGGAGGAGGGCCGAGCGGAACGGGCGGCCGAGAGCGCAGTGCACAAAGTACGGGCGAGCTGCTGCAGCTGATTAAAGGAATATAATCTGTCTCAATACGGTAAACGTTTGTTAACATTTGCCGAGCGGCCCCATCAATCAGTTGGCCGCGAGCAGCAGCAGCAGCAGCCACCGGTACAATTTCTCTCTCTCTCCAGCTGCAACACGGTGTACTTTTTTGCTCGTGCTCGCACCCCGTATACGTGTATATATAAACCCCGGGCCCTGCAGCAGCAGCGAGCAGCTCTGCCTGCAGAATCTCTCCGTCTCTCTTTCAAGAGAGAGAGAGAGAGAGAGAGAGAGCAAACGACTTTTCGCGCTGGCTGCAGGCCGCGGGGGGAGGTGGGCGCTGCACCGCACACACACGCGCGCAGCAGCTCGCCAAACTCGTTCCTCGCGGGAAGGAAACAGAAAGCAGTTTCGGCCCCACGGCAGCGGCGGCGGCGCGTATAACGACACTGCGCAGCTCGACTCGGAGCTCGAGCTGTTGGATGCTCGACGTGTGCGCGCAGCAGCAGCAGCAGCAGCCGACGAAAGTAAAACTTATCGCTCAAAGTCAATCCCAGAGAGATTTAGCGGTAATTGGAATGGTCCAAGGTCGTAAACATAGCCGGTAACGAGTTTGCGCTCGCCGCGCGGCCCCGAGAACATTCCTCCCTGGAAATCAGCTGCGTGAGTCGGGGGCCGGGGCTGGCTGCGGCGAGACGCGCGCGCACAGCGGCAAAAAGCCCGGCCGACGAATCAACCGGCGGATCCGCGACTCGACGACTCAAACACTCGACCTGTGTGTATATACAAGTACACGTACGCACACGTACGAGTCAGGGGCAATTTTCGGCGGGGCGTTTTTCTCGCTTTTTCGCCAGGGCCCAGGCGGGGGCCTCTATCTCGATCTCGGCCCGTTCGTTCCGCGCTCGGCCCGCCGACGAGATGTTGATTACGCTCCTCGCGCCTCTGTGTATACCTGTATACACGTATTACGCCGCTCGGTTTTTGTCCCGCGAGGCTGGGAACCGACGGCCGCGGCGGCGGCGGCGGGCCAACCGACTTTTTGCCCACTTTTCGGATGGGACTTTAATTTGACTGCGGGAACGCGCCTGCCCGGGAGCTTCTTGTGCGCGCGCAGGGGGTTGCTCGAGCGCCGAGGCCCCGTGACGTCGCATGCCCGGGATTGCGTAACGAACGGACGAGCTCGAGGTATGGAGGGCAGGGCTTGCATTTGGCCGCGGCTAATTTTACAGGGGCGAGTGTAGCATTGATGTTTGTATCGATAAGGGCTTAGACGAGTCATCAGGAATTTCGCTAAAGGTTCGAGGTCGCGACTAAAGAAAAACGTTTCATCCGATCATTTTTGAATATATTCAATGATACGGAGCTTGTACATGGACATTTGATCGTACCCTCGGTAGGATAGTTAGTATGTTACATGGAATAACCAGGGTCTAATAGGAAGCGAAAATTATAAGGTGCGACTAATCGTATAGGTAAACCAAACGCGTACTTACATATTCATACATCATCATTATAGTTCAGTCCGTTCAGTCTGGTTTTTCCATTCGTCGTAAGTGCTATACTCGAAATATCAGATAAAAGCGTCTGTACTATCGGCATTGACTTTTCGTTGGAATGAGAAATTTCTTTCGTACTGATACAAATATAAAATATGTAAAATGCATTGTTCATAGTTGAAATTTTTCTGATACTCGAATAACTCATTCATATGAATAATATATTTTTCAGGAGTCTAATTGGTGTGAGAAGATTAATATTCTCACACCAAGACCAAGATTTACTTGGAGACCAAGAGGAGATCGGCTAAAATATCGTCCCGTACCTCATCTCGCGGGAGCTCAATAGGCTGCATTTATAGGCAAATTGTGATAAGGATATTGAGTATCGACGCGACTGCCGCGTTCCCAACGCGAATCCCGCGAATTTCATTGGGAACTCCGCGTCGCCGATAATAACGCGCAACGATCCGCAATACGCCGTTACTTGTCCGAGCTTATACACATATAGACAATGGGATGATGGATCCCCATATATATACACAGCCGATCCCGGGCGCCGCACGGCCCATACCGAATGATAAGTTATGCGCGCGCCTCTTTGTGCTGGCTCGTTTTTCACCGGCGAGCCGCGGCCGATTAACGATATCGCGCCGCATGAAAAGCCCAAGATAAATGCAAAGATTATCATACTGCACGTGTATAGGTAGCAGTCGGGGTGGCCGCCGCCCCACCGACGGCCGCACGTATAATAATTATGAATAGTACGTACGCGCACGAAAACATGCTAAATGGATATTGCTGAAGGAGCCGGCCGCGATGTGCCGAAGAGAGAGCTCGCGTGTAATGAGCATCCCATTACGGGTATACAAATGCTCCTAATCAGATAGCCAAGTTTCGCGATAGATCAAACTTTATTTGCCAAGCCGTCCGGCATGCGTGTGTATACACACACGCGTCAGGCTAATGCTCTTGCCCCGGCCGTTGCTCGAGTGTTACCGTTCTTGATGCGCTCGCTCGCTCGAACCCGAGCCGCGATTCATCGGGCGAATCGGCTGAATTATCGAGGCTCGCGATCGTGTCGGTAAGTGGGATGATATCGAGTCAACCCCGTCCACTCGACGCGATCGCTTATGCGACGCATAATCGTCCGCGGATATGACAACATCGGGGGGCGTCGATGGGAATGATTTTTCTCTGTTGGCCCCCAACTCGCGACGGCATCTCTCTACTGTCGAAAAGTACACGGGATCTCGGGACCTGCACCCACGAGTGAACTCACGACTCGGCCGGGGGAAAAAAGAAGCTTGGCTCTCGCGCGGCGCGCAACTTTCATCTTTGGCACTTTCGCCGGAGCGCACGAATTTATCGGCCGCGGACATCTCCATCGGGCCGCCACAGAGAAATCCAGTTTCGCGTGGGCACGCAAGTCCGCGCCAACCGGCGCGATATCTGCCCTCGCGCGGCTCACGAACTGCATCGGGCCCGCGAAAACCTCGACCCATGGGAAAAAAAAAGGGACGACGATCCCCGTCGATCGATCATAACTCGGCTGGCTTTTTCGACTGCAGCCCCGCATTCCGTGGGTAAGCGCGCAGGTGAGCCCGAGATCTCGCGTTCCGATCTTTCGCCGCGCCAGCGATGCGTGCTCGCGTACTGTAATGCACGCGCAGGCTAATATACGCCTGAGGTGGCTCCATCGGCCCGGGAATACCGAATCTTCGGGCCGCCGACTCCTGCATCAGACCCATGTCTCTCCTGTGTAGCCGCTTATACGGATTAGGAATCGATTTTCTCATGCCTCTATTGTGCGTGGGGTACAATTCACCTACATAAAAACGATCGTGGTGTTGTAACGGTACACGCATACGTGTATATATATCGCGAGCCGGGTGTCGCGATCGCGGAGTACCGAGTGCGGAATCTGGTTTTCAAGATTAATATTGTCACCGGGGTATCCGTGACATAATGCGCGGGGATATCTCGCGCGCGAATCTTAATGCCGCGGCCTCCCGGGTGGCTTATGCTTTTTCCGAGGAATTCGTCCAAACTTATCGGCGCGATCGCATAATTCCACTCTCGCCTCTCTCTCTCTCTCTCTATCTCTCGGCCGCGGCGACTGCTCGAAAGTTGATACACACACGCGCATTTGTTGCGAGGTGAACGGCTCGCCGAGCTGATTTACCTGCTCGCGCCGCTTAGATATTGTGTCTGTGAATATATTTATGTAGGCTATACACACACCCGTTTCCCACAGATTTTAATCGAGTGTATTTATGAATATATATACGTCGGACACCGACGTACTGCGACGAAGCTGCCCGAGCTAATTTTCCATCGGCTCTCGGGCAGTCTTAATTGGATGTACGCTTGTGTATACGTATAACGACATTCCCCACCGATCATATATAAGTTGCTATACGCCTCGGCCGAACCGCACCGACTAGCTCGTCAGCCTCATGAATAATATAACTGTGCTGAATTATTAGAAACATCCAGTTCGACACGCAGATGAATCTCGTTTGTGTCCGGGGATTATCACCGATCGAAACGCAATGATATCCCCCCTCGGCTGTTACACTCGCGCCTCACATCTACATGTACAACTTTCCAATACGTATATATATATAATTTGGAATGATTCATAAGATCTATATACGCGCATGTACAGCAAACGACCAGCGTGGCAGGGATTTTCATTCGCGCATGAATAATCCCCTCGAACCGAATCGATTCGGAAGTAATGGTCGGCGAGAAAGCGTATTTTCGCGGCCATTGAAAAACAGCCGCTCGCCCGTGTGTGCGTGTATTGTCGGGGTAATTGGCCGCGCGCGCGAATCATTGATACGTCGAGCAAATATCGAACGGGTCGCGACAGTCGATCCGCTGGGTGACTTTCTATACGCGACAAGCTTGGTAATTTCACTCGCTCGCGCTCTCCATAAAATAGGCATCGAGTCACGTGTATATCCGCTTTATACATATACGTGTGTACGTGTATATAGGTACGGCGAGAGGAGCGAGTCCCCCGAGGCTCGGCTGGCTCGCTTTCATCCGTCTGGGTGTACTAACCTTCCGCGACATGCATTCCCTCTGAATATTCAAAACCGCAGGACTCGTAATAGCTGCACTGCAGAGCACTCGCTGCTGCAGTGCAGCGGCAGCACATGTATATACCGCGACCCTCAAAACTTTCGTTTCTCATGCTCTCGCGCTGCTGCTGTCGGGGCCAATCTCGCTCGCGCGTCGGTCACGACGCGATATACTTCTCTCGGTCGCGCGCGACGCCGGGGAAACAAAAATGAAAAGAGACAAAAAAACGACACTCACACGTCCGAGGGCCTCGCGCGTACAGCGGGGCGACACTTTCACTCGATCGCTCGCGCCGGAGATTCGATTCCAAATCGACCGTATATACATATACAGCGGCGCTTATTTCCCGAGCGCACCGGTCGAATTTGCCGGGGCTCGTTAGCCGCGCCGCCGCTGATTGTACTCTTGTCATGTTAATCCGGCCGGCCGCGAGATGCTGGCCACACACGCGCACGCGAGCTCGGGGCGAAATCATCGTGATCGGGGCAAAACCGACCGAGCGATTTTCGTTCGTCTATATATAACGCGCTGCAGCGGCGCCGTGTGGCGAAAGACAATCGGGTCGTGGGAGAAGGAACGTTATAAAACCTCTTGCGCGATTCCCCCGCCGCGCGCATTTCTTTCTCGGGCTATTGCTTATTATGCAAACACACTCGAATTCCTCGTTACGTTTTGGACAGTTTCTCCCGCGCCGAGCGGGACACAGATGCAATTTCTCCCCGGGTTATTCTCGCGGGCCATTGTGCAATAGATCTCGCTCTCTCCCCACGAGTGTTGCAATAAAACGCGAGATCGCGTGAAAAATCATCCGACAACCATCGCGTTGGGTAATAAGAAAAATATCTCCTTTCGGCAATGCCTAAGCGATCGATCTCGCCATCGGGACTTTCGATCCCATAGAAGTGTGTATACACAGAGACTCGCTCGAGCCCTGCAGTACTAACCGGACGTCATCCACGGCGGGTCATCGGCTTCGGAGCCGCCGCGCGAAAAATCAAAGGGCAAACATAAGTGTGGAGAGCGAGAGTATTTCGGATCTCGGCGCGTCTCCGCGTTCATACACGAGCTCGCCTGTCGCGTTTACATAGCCGCGATTGAATTAATACAATGGGCATTTATATACCGTGGGCTCAATCGCGCGCGCGCGTTCGTCTCCCCGAGTCGCGGATGAAATATTCATGAGCCAGCTGCAGCAGCCTCGTTCCATCCGGCTCTCTCGCGCGCGCGAATTAATACATTGCAGGAGCGAGTGAGAGTCCTCGAGTGTAGTTTTTCGTCGGTTCAAGCCGCGAATTCTCGCGAGAGCATGTGTGTGTGTGGGTGTGCGAGCGCCACCAGATAACAGCTCGGTGCGCGCACGCTTCATCGGCTCTTATTTGCCGGCCGGCCGGTGTTTACACGATTTTAAACTCCGACGTCTCAGCCTTTGACGCGCGCCTCCTTGTCCGTCTGGCAGCGAAGATTCTATCTTTTTTCCCTCTATCGGTCGGCCGCTGCGCGGTTTTCTTTTTCGCGACGATCTTATCGCGCTCTTTAGTGCACATCGTTCTCCGCAAACAATCATGAAAGCCGCGGCTAGTGTATCTGTGTGCTGCCAATGTAATGCAATGTAAATATAGGATACGCGAGCGAATTAATCGAGAGGATAGTTTTCGTTTATCTGTTTTTCTTTTCTTCCAGTGGGAAAAGTCTGCTCCGAGCGTATCAGAAGAATGTTTATCAATTAAAAAAAAAAAAAGAGAAAGAAAGGTCTCGATTGTTGAACGTTCGATCGTTGATATACGGAGAGCTTGAACAAACAACTAATCGCGGATAAAAATGTGCTAATGGGAACAATAACAATTCCCATCGGGGCTCGAGCTATTATATTTAAATCCATTCGTTTGTTCTAATCTCGAGCAATCAATCAAGCGCTCGAGGGAACGACGATAAACGCGCGCCGCGCAGCCTTCGATCGGCTATTGAGTTAAAAATCACGGTAACGCGCCGGTAACTTCGTAAAATCAGGCTTGACGACGTATTAACGCCCGATAATTTAGGGTCAAAGCGTTTTTACCTCTTTACAAGTGCCCCCCATACACTCGCGCACACGTGAGCGCGCTCGAGCGCCACCGCAGAGCCCCCACTACGCAAACAACAAATTCCATTTCGAAGCGTTCGAAGTCGTTAAACTCGTCGCGCTCGCGCCCAGTATTTTCACTATCGGGCGAGAGGTTTTTCCACGGGGGCAGCGCGAAAAAAACAAGAAGGAAACGAGAAAGAGAGAGAGAGAGAGAGAGGGAGGGAGATTGAATGCATAAAAAAGAAGGAAAAAAGTCAATTTTGTTTCGAGCGAAACACAATAATGCCGGGCCGTTCGGTGGACGCTTTTTCACGCGCCGGGCTAACGCGTTTGATGGAAAAGCGTTGAGCAGATGAAAATAGAGGGGAATGAAAAAAAGCCGGCCGGGGAAACGGTAAACGATCGCCTCGCAGCCAACCAAACATCGCTCAGGACCCGAAAAAACTGCGTATGCTAAAATAACCCACGGCTATTTGGCCAAACGGAGAAAAGTTAACCGCCGCGGCGCTTTTTCTTCCTCCCGAGTGATTCATGCCGATGTACGCGCGGTATTGGACGCGTTTGTCGAAGGAGGAATGCGCTCTCGCGTGACGCAACAACGTCGTTCTTGAACCGGCGCGGCCGTACAGTCAAATTTTCGGAGGACGAGAAAGCCCAACGACAGTTTCGGGATATTCGTGACGCGGTGTTTATCTGGCGACTGGATCGAACAGAGGCAATTCGAACGTCGCCGTAATTGGTGCGTCGAGTGATACACATTGGAACCAGATATATACTACTGTTGCTTGATGGTTTTTCAATCGGCGTACGTCAGTAGACGAGAGAGTCTTCATCAGTTGGGGAATTTTTACGGCCGACTTTACGAGGTCACGAATAATCTTGGAATTGTTATGCATCAGATTTACTCAGAGTCTCTTTTGCGCCAATTTTCAAGAATGAGTGTGAGAGAGAATGTATGCGAACTTGAGTAAACTCGTTATCTTTTCTTCGAAACGAAAACTGAACCAGCTCTGATTTCTCTTTTATTTTCCAAGATCGGTTCTTGTCTGTACACTCTAAATCTAGAATATTATAAAATTACTATTTAATAGTATAAAACTCACGACTGATAAAAATAGTAGAGTATTACTAAATAAAAGTCAAATTTAAAAAAAAAATGAAAACATTTACTGTATTTCTAAAATTTTAGTAGAATTTCATTATATTTTGATATTCACTTACTATTTGTAGTGCAATGTTTACTATCAAATGGTAGTAACTCACTAATTTAGATTTACAGTGTAAGTTACAGGTGAGAGAGAAAGGTTGCATACGGATCAAACTCACGCCCAATTATATAGTTTTCATTCGTGTTTCCTGGCGTGGCTTTGAGAAAATTCGGACGAATTCCCGTCGAGTACATAAATATATATTGGCGGTGGTCGGGCGATAAAGGGTATACACACAACTGCAGGAGCTCGCGGGAAAAAGCCGGGACAAACAGCATTAATCCATCTGCAGTGCATTTCCGCGTGGATAACTGCCGAGGGGCGGAAAGAAAGCGAGAGGCAAAGAGAAAAACAAAAAAAAAACAGTCGCCGGCCCGGGGGTTCGGCTCGGACGAGAGGCCCGCGGGGCAAAACAGGCGAATATTTCACGGGAGCGCGCGACGCCCGTCTAAATCATTCGCGTTCCGGTGGCGCGCGATATTCAGCCGCGCGGCCGCTACTATACACGAGCCGATTCCTCGGGCCTCTCGCGCGCGCCCGTTCGTTTGCGCCTCCGGCTCTGCCCATTAATTTAGAGCGAACGCGATATTTAAACTTCGACGAGGCGATTTCCCGGCCGCGGCGGGAGGGTCGGCTGGCCAACAAAAAACTCCGTTCGTTTACGGACTCGCCGCGCACTTTTCACCCTTTTCGAATTTTTCGAGCGAGCCTCTTTTTCCATACACACATAGCTCTAGTCGGGAACTCAAGCACGTTGCGCGCGGGCCGTTCGATCGGGGGAAAAAATTGTTTTGGCGCTGGTAAGGAATCGAGATGAATTTTAATGCGCGCAGCGAATTGCCAATGCCGCGCGAGCTTTAGATAAGCTGCTCTCTCTCTTCGCGAGCTTTTCAGTGCGCCGCGCGCCAAGTTGGATTTACTCATGCCGCGGACTTAGCTCATTCATTTTATTCATTTTATTCATTTCATTCAACTTATTCTATATAGGCTTATTCATATTTGCGGCGAGTATGTGGATTTGCATGGATGAAGTACTCAGCTACTACTTCGCCCGGGATATTTATTCAAGAATGCACTTTTTTCCTTCCTCTCCCCCACCAGCCTCCGCTCTTTCGGCTCGTAGATTTTGGATGCCAACTTTCCGAGTTTCATCCTCATGAATGTGATGCGGGGGAAAAAAAGAATTCAAATTCTCGCATGCTTCAGAGCGGATATCCAATATTTTTCATCCGAGGGAAACTAGCCCTCACCAATGACCATTCATTCGAGTATATACATCGCAGCTCCTATATATAGCGAGAGGCGGTCGGCTCGAGCTGATAATGCAGGAACGCGCGCGGGCCGAGCGCGAGGCTGTACATACAGCGCGAGCTGGCAAGGTTGATTAAAATTCAGAGCAGTACAGTCGGAATGTCAGCGGACACGGCATCAGGCGAAAACAAGGCTAAAGACGGTAGCCGCGCGCGTATACATACAGGTATATGTATTGGGCAGCTCTCGTGTGCATGTGCAGCACGTGTAATAACAAAGCATGCGCAACTCTCTCTCTGTCTGTCTCTCTTGGATATACTGGCGCTGCGATGCACACTGGGGTGTACCTACGGTATACCTATATAGGTAGACGGCCGCGAGCCGGTGCTGGCGCGCAGGCCCGCGGCGGCGGGGCTTTTTGCCGGGCGGCGGCGCATGCAATTGGCGATGCGAGCGACGAGCCGCTGCATCAATCTTCGTTGCGGCGGCCCGGGAAAAAACCGGCATAATACGTTTTATCGGGCCCCTCTGTCTTCTCTGTGGGCCCGCGCACACACACACCAGCAGAGGCCAGAGAGCAAACGTCACACACGCAGAGAGGGAAGAGCGCCGCTACTGTCTCGAATTAATTCAGCAGCGCATTCGGGCCCCGGCGATTCGTTCGGCTTTCCTCGCCTAAATGGACGGTTATAAATTGCCGATAATGAAAGGAGCTCGAGCTGCGCCGCGCGGCCGGCTTTTTGCCCGATGGCTCGCGCGCGCGCGCGTCTTCTCCTTTTGCGGACAAGCGCGCATGACGACGTCGTAAACGGGACGCCTGACGTATGGCTCCGGGCGAGCATTTTTGTCGCGGGGCTGGCTCCTCTCGGGCCAACCCGCCAAATTTGATTAGCACGCGGAAAAACGCAGTTGCGCGACGACGAGACCGCCAGCTCTAGACCCGCTGGGGCTCGCTCGGGGGGGCAAGAACTAAATTACAAGTGCCGACTGATATCGAGCCTTCCTCCTCTCTCTGTGACTTTTTTCCGGGCGCTTCGCTTTTTACCGCAGCCCGTCGTCGCCCGTGAGATCGTGTGAGGCCTCGTTTCCTCGCGAGTCAAGCGACCCCGGATAATTTGCATCCTCGCAAAGGACATACCGAGGACGAAAGCTCATAGTGACCCGCGCGCGACAACCCCGAGTACAGGTGTATTCCAGAGACGAGCTGCCGGATGGAAATCAAACAGCTCGCGGCCGCGCTTCTATTTTTCCGCGCCGGCCGCGACTCTATGTACCCTCGGCCCCCCCGTACCCACATTTGCCCAGCCCAAAGACTCGCTGATGGAATGAAAACACGCTGTCCCGCGGGGAAGGGGCTCGAGTCGTGAAAAATTAAATTGGCCCTGGGTGGATACGCGCGAAATTGCCCGGCGAGTTTCTTCAAACTGCAGCAGCACCGATTCGCGCTCTGCTTTTCTTCGCTCCGATTGCTCGCGAGATTCGACGGGACGTCGAAAGGAGGAACGGGCCGGGCCTCGATTAAAACTTCCGGAATACATACGCAAAGTTTCGCGCCTTGGCGCGCGGTACAAAGCTCGAGCGAGCTCGAAATTTTGTCGGTGTCGATTCGGGCCGTGCGGCCGACGAATGAATCGAAATCGCATGCGGAGATGAATAATTTCGCCGAGCATATTTCACACGCACTCGCGCACACGTGTACGCGTACGAACATATATATGAAAATATGAAAAGCTCGACTCTCTTTCGGCCTGCCGGCATTTGAATTTGACACGCGCGGCCCGCGGGAGCGGCGCGCTGGCCTCGTTTGAATTCCGAATAAATCAGCCAAAGTATGTAAGGTTTGCCGGCACGTGGGGAATGCAAATGCCGACCCATAATCGCGCAATAAACATGTTATTCAATCGGCGCGAGATATTACTATACTAGTTAAACAAATTCGTTGGTTTCGGAGACGCAAGCCACTCGTGTGCGTATTATAATATCGTTGCACCGTGGCGAGCGCGAGAAACAAGAGTGAAAACGGCGTCTTTTAATCGAAGCTCGATGGGTGTATGGTTGTCGGGCGCATCCGAATTGCTCTTTCGGAAATCGCTCCGAGATCAATCTTGCAAATTGAATCTGCCCCACCGGGTACCGTTCGACAGTCGGCCTTTCCTTCTTGGGTCGAGCTTGGAAATCGCGCGGAGGAGGGGCCCCCGGGATACTTTACTGGTTGCGTGTGTGTATGTGTGCGCGCGTCCAATAGATCGGATTGCCTCGAATGCGCTCAAACAGTGCGAGTTGCATCGCTATACCTTACAGACTGCCCGGCAAATCCGAACTCATTCGCCGGAGCTTTATACATACATTTGGCTACAGGGACTAAATTCAATTGACTCGTCTGGGTGGGCGCGATTCTATAGACTATCTCTCGCCTTTTGCTTGAGCTTTCCGCATTGCGTATTAACTTTAGCAAGGAGTTTTTTTTCCCCCGACAGCCCCGACATGCGGGTAGAAGAAACTTGCCTAAAGACGCTAACAACGCTGCGACGTGATAAATCGTGAAGGTCCTTTCGCAAAAGCGATACCCATATTTTCTAATGAGGTAACTCGCGTTTGTACACGTAGAGACGCACGAGATTTTTTCGAGTGGATCCAAAACGTCACGCTCTGTCAGGTTATGATGAGTCGTGTCTGGATAAATCTGTGCAAAAATGATCCTTCAAGAAATTCAGAGGATAACTATAGCGTCTAGTAGACATATACGTGCCCTCTGCCATTTAACTAACCAATTCATATTTTGAACCGTCTACCTTTCGAACATTGATTTCTCAATGTGAAAGTAACGCCTAGTCTCGTGAAATATTTTTATAAAATTGAATTGCCATCGGCGATAAGTATGTGTGCTTATTGGGATTTTTATATACTGTAATTTTTGTTTTGTCGCCTGGTGAAGGAGACAGACAAGTCTCCGAATCAATGCTAATGAAGCATATGTCAATTTTAAATTCTTGACAACTTACCTTCAGTCAACATCATTCATTTGAAGTTTTTATTTCCTTCGTAGAAGTAGGTTCACCTTTGATTCTCAAGTTCCCCATCATGTGTGCGATTATACAGTCCAAAATAAAAGTGTACTATCAAAATTACTTTTCTCTGAGAAAAGAGTGATTTTTTTCCAACACCCTCTGTCACTTTGTATATATCTAAGAGGAAAATCGATGGATTCGTATACCTACTTACTCTAGGTTTTTCCCCAACGCCAATTATTACAACAGAAATGTTCGATGAAACGACACGAGCTGTTATTGCTTCTATTACGGAATTTATCTCTACCCTCGGGCTGACACTATTACAAGAGTTAACATTTTCTTCCAGGATCAGAAGTAAATCCAGGCTATCGAAAAAAATTCTCAGCTATGAGTATATATAAAATCGATACACGAGTGTTCGGTAAAAAAGAAGCAAGGAGGAGATCGGGGCGAATAATAGTTGCGCGATACTGTATAAAGCAGTATACGTAATCGTGGCTATACATGTAATCGGCTCAGTTGGCGGATTCAATTTTCTTCGTCGCTGAGAAAGATGTAATATCGCGCGCGCGAGCGACTTTTTGTCCCATCCAGTCTCCCGACTTCCAATGTGTGTATTTGCTCGTTCTCCGGGGGCATTACGAAACACACCGGGACTTTTTTACTCGCTCACCCACTCGCTCGCTCGTGCGTGTTAAAGTTTATGGCGCACGAGTTTTTAATTGAATATTTAGCCGGCGAAAAGGACCGTTGCGCTGTAAACTTTTAATTGCCATTTGCGTTTGATTATTGCCGGACACGGTGTGCTTTCCATTCTGACGGAAATACCGGCGGGTCTATTTTTTTTTCCTTTCCTCGATGCCGGCCCAGTGAGGCAATTGGCATTTTTTTCCCCTCCGTTTAACTGGAAACAGTTAGCAAACTAGATCGACTTTTCATACTTGATCGTGTGACGATGTATGTAATATGAGCGTTCATATTGCTCAATGCATCGAGGCGATATTCAATTTATTATGCTGTCGTTATTGTATAAAAAGGTTGAACGCTGTCGAGGCAAAAACGAAATAACGATAAAAGTATATCATGCGTACGTTATGAAATACGCGCGGCACGTGATTTTTCAAACATTTCGTCCTGCGAAACGTAGCAGATCATACGTGCACTCATCTGAACCAACAATGTGTAGATTCCCAAGCTTTGAGCTCGTAATTACACGCTTTTATTTCGCTTCATGTGTGTGTGTACGTTTATCTGTCTGTCTGTCTATTTTTTGGAAGCAGCAGGAAGGTCGAACATTGTCATTAAATTCTAACTTATTTCTCAAAGAGCTAAATATCTCAAAACTTGGACATATACTTATTGCCAATGAAAATGTTATATGCTGTCATAAAATATCACGAAAAAATCTATTTTTATTAAAAGTTAGTGGCTTATTGAATTCGGCTACCTGCTACGCATTTGCGTTTATCACTACCGGTATACCTCGTGGCAATTGTGAGTCTTGTGATTTCATCGATATGCGGAAAAGTGTTTCTTGAAGATACGCTATTACGCAAACGATAGAAGAGAAGAAATCAAAATCAGAACGCTAAACGAATGTCGAAGTCGCTTAGCTGGAGTGTTCTTGAATCTACTCAGCTCTGCAACAGAGAGTTCGGTGAAAATTTAGCGAATCTAGAAGCTGGGATTCACCGATAACGAAGCTATTTTTCCCGCAAACATCCGCGCGCACGAGGCCCAGAATAATCTTCTCCTCCTCGGTCGTTCGCGGAGAATCTTATTTTTTGAAAAAACTTTCTTATCCGTATACCCACGGACGTGATCGACGTCACCAGTCGCGGCCGAGCCTCTCGCGACTTATTTCGCGGTATCGTTTGGCTCGCGCTCGAACATCCTTGATTATCCATGTGAACAAGCGATTGTTCCTCCTCCGTCTCGGGGCGCACGCGGGCACAAGGAACAAAGGCGCGGCGCAAACGCGAGTCGATAAGGGTTCAAAGTTGGCCGAAACCAACCAACACACACAGGCCCAACAATGGTCGCGCGTGTAATTCTCATTAATTCCCCTTTCTCTCCCTCTATCTTTCGGTTCGCCCGGCAAAATAGCCCGTGTCGGGTGTGTAATCTGCCACGCGCATTCTCCTGCGCTCGCGGCTCTGCGCGCGCGCGTGTGTATATATGTATGTATGTCGGGCAAACTTATTCGCGAGATAAGGGGGCTCGTCGTGTGTTTTTCGAATAAACACGGCGACTTGGCTGGCTTTTTTCCCTCCTCCTCCCCCCGGCCCGCCCGACTCACCTCTTCCTTGGCTGTCCAAACATCCAGGCAGACGCGCGCGCGCGCGTATTTGCTGTCAAAGATAATCTGGATTAGCGCGCGCGCGAGCTCGACTCGTCAACCGGACGGAATTAACTCGCGACTTTTCGAGCTCTCGACGTTCGCCGCTTCGACTGCATCATTTCCGCTCGGCGTCGACTGCTGATCGCCGCCGAATTCATTTGCTCTGCGAGGACTCGAGCCGTACACGGGCTCAGGCGCGCGACTGCACCGCGGGTCGTTGCGGCCAAGTGTGTGTGTGTGTACACGCGTATATACAGCGGGAGGAATGTTTGGCGAAGCTCTCGATGATTTAATTCCCCGGCAGGACGATCGTTGCACGCTGCTCTCGTGCGCCTGTTTCACCAAAAGGGTTTCGTTCTCGCCTCTCGCTTGGGCGACCCTCGCGCACTCACCTCGACAAGTAGGGATCACGGCTCCATCGCGTGAAAAATTTCGGTGGTTCGTTCGGCCCGACTATCGTCAACGCTCGATAGTACTTATTCAATTCGTGCGATTTTCTTTCCCCTGTCTCTCGCGACGAATAATCACCTCGTGTACACACGTACACGAGCGCACGGGAATATTCATGAAATTCACGCACGTGTGGGAACGATTCCGCTTTTTGGTGGTAGAAGGAGAGAAGGAAAAAAAACGCAAGGGGAATCTCTGTTACGTATCTAGCGCGACAGGCGTTACGTGAATTCCCGAGGTCTCGTGTAATACCTCGCGAGAATCCCGAATATTTCACGCACATCCGCGCGCGCACGTTTCACCCGCCGCCGCGCCGCCCTTGGATTGACTGACATATTCCATTCAGCCTCGAGCCCGCGCGCGAGTTTCCAACATTTATCGCGCGATTCGAAATTCATTATGTAACCCCCGGCTCCCCCGCTCGCGCCTGTGTAAGATCGCGGCTCGGAGAAATTGGATCGATGCAGCAGGGGCGCGAGAAGCGCGCGCGCGCAGTATTTCCGTCGGGAGAGGCCGGGCGCAATCGCGCATCGGGTTACCGCGAGGAAGTTAAACATTACACTCAATCATCCCGCATCCTTTCGGCCCGCTCGAGAAATCTAAAAGCCGTCGGACGAGCGCACTTGGCTCCTGGCGAAACGTATTACCCGCTTCGAGCCTCTTCATCTCCATCCGACCATCCGACCGATTACGTGCGTTTGGCGATCGCTCGCCAGGCCGGGCCGTCCTCCAAATCATTGTAAATGCGAGAGCAAAAGACCAATTTTCACTAATTGATACGATTGAATTTTCATCGTAACACTTGGGCGTATAGATCCACGTTCGTTCCAGTGCACCACCGGCAAAAGGATACTGGGAAAAGTGTGTTTTCCCTGTTTTGGGGGATGGAAGCTAGTCCAAGAGCCGAATTGGAGTCGAGCATCATCGAGGAAACACTTGTCTGGCTATCCGTCTGTCCTGTGCGCTTTGGCGTCGTCGTCGGCAAACGGCCCGGCTGATTTAGGCCCGTATTTGCAGCCGGGCCGCGGCTCTCGCGACTTCCTTCCGGCTCCGCCGCAGCGCGCTTTATCTCGAGCCGCTCTCCGTCCGTCTGTCCGTCTCTGTCTGCAGTGGCGCGCGCGGCAGCCCCGTCAAATGGGCCATTTCCTCGAGGACGCAGAGGCGACGGTGGTGTGCATAATTAAGGGCGCGTCGGTGTCTCCGCCTCTCGCCCGGCTAATCGTCGATATATAGCGGAATTCCAAACGAGCTCGCTCGCTCTCGCTCTCTCTCTCGAGTTCGATTAACATCGTCGCCCTTGGCTGGCGGGCAGATACTACTTAGCGCATGTTTAATGCATCTGTCGAGAGACAAGCGCGTGCGTGAGTGAGCCGCGGACCGCCGCGGGAGCAGCTCCAGCGTTAATTAGCCTCCGAGGGAGAGAGAGAGCGAGAGAGAATGACTGAACCTCTCTACTGCAATTGAGCGATTCATCGGGTTTGCGGCTACACGCGAGACAGAGTCGAGCCGGGGAGAGAGAGAGAGAGAAAGAAGGATACTGTGTGCCTCTTATTAGAGGGAAGGACACTCGAGGGAGTCATCCTTGAGACTTTGTCCTGTTCGCTTTTCCCTCTCCGCTTTCGCGCGCGCGACTCTCGTTCAATTTAAATATTTTTCCTGCGCGAACTCTGATGGGCTTTCGCGTGTGCGTATATACTCGCTCTCTCTCTCTCTCTCTCACACACACAGACACGCGGGCGCTCTTTGTTCTCTCGTTTCACTCGAGCTCTGTCTTTTTCGCGGATATTGCGAGCGTTTCGTACACATACACCCGGCGGCAGTCGTGGAGAAATAGAGTTGGGGGGGGGGACGAGGGGGTGACGCTTGGCGATATGTAAGTGCGCGCGCGCCACACGACGTAATTCCACCTGTCGATATTTCTCATTCGAATCACATTCATACGCTTATTGCGGCTCTCGCGAGGAGCGACAGAGTAGACGGCTAATTATAGATATTGCCTCGTCGTTTAAATTCGAACTCGCATCAGAGTCTTGGGGCATTGGAACGATATATCGTATTGGCCGCTCGTACGACTGCTTAAATGACATTTAATTTCGAAACGCGGGATAATTGAAAAAATTACACGGACAGGGATAATTTTCGGTAATGACTCGTCGCTCGCGCGCATTCCAGCCGCACTTGGAAGCATACTATACTTATATACACTCTCGCAAATTCAACGATGTCGCGCGTAGTTTTGTTTTCGTTGCCCCTCCATCCCGGGGTGGGATATCGACTCTGTCGATTCAAACGTCTCGCGACGAAATGTGGAAAAGGGGGGGGGAGGTCCGATAGAAGAAGGTGGGGAGGGGGGGGGGGGTTGCCGCAACTTGGAGGCACCGCGTCGCGCATCTGCCATCGAGAGATCCTTCGAAGGAAACAAACGCACCGGGTGACGGGCAGAAAGGGAGAAACAATGAGAAAGCTGCAGCGTGCAATGGGAAGCGTGCCGAGGCGCGGATGGGCGAGGTGAAAGGACGGCAGCGGACATGCGTGCGCGCGTGTGTGTGTCCTGGGAGCAGCAGCACCGGCAGCCCGCAGACTCGCTCGCGGTCCCGTTGTATTAGCTAAGGCCGCGGTCGCGCGCGCGCACAAAGGCGGCTCTCGACTCGCTCGAAAGACGCGCGAGTGAAAGACGCGTATGTGTACGTGTGTGTGCATATATATACACGCAAGCGCGTAACGGAGCCTCGGTCCGCGTCCTTTGGCGTGTAGACACGGAACCGGGCCGCGCTTCACAAAGCCTGTGGACTTGTGCGTGCGGACTGGACGAGACTCTGCCCGTGGAACCACTATATGCAAACGCACACATTGTATATACGCGATCGAGGGATTATTGCTTAATTACGGAGACTCGAGGACTGGCCGGAGCTTTTTCGAACTGGCAAATTAGCCTCCGACCGGCCGCGATTGATTCGAGCTTGTCGGGGAAGATTGATCGCCCGGGTTGCACGTGTGCGTATGTGTGTACGCATGTGCGCGGCTCGTTTCTCCATGCAGATGGACAGTCGTTTTTTCCTTCAACCTCGGGGGGTAAAAGGACACGTATACACGGAGCACCATCATTTTGCAATGCGATAATGAGCGAGTTACATTTTGAGTCGTTGCTGGCGGGTTGGACACTGTTCGTCGAACAAGTCGTCAGAAGTTTGCTCGCGGGAAATCCTTTGATTCAAGTGTAACAATTGAATTCAGTTGCAACATGTATACTCGAATCAAAGAACGAATACTTACACTCGGAAACGAATGACAATAATCGCCTGTGTGGTGTGAAAATCGCGTGATCGAACGAATCAACGATCAGCTCCGGCGATATGATTTAGGGATAAGCCAACGGCGACGTTACAATATTGCCGATCGCGGAGGTGGAGGCGGGGGAAGGGGGGTGGGGGACAGGTCTGGTGGAACGAATTGCATCGGTAGCGAGCTTTTCGCCGTATTGTCGGTCGCGGGGTGGGCAGCAACTGCTCGGGCGAACAATGTGGGATATAATTATGATTTGCATGCGCGGACGGAGTCGCGTTCCGGCGCGTTAGCCACGCATACATATACACGCGCGCGTATATACGGGGACTCGGGCCGGGCAAAAACGCCGCCTAGCCGACGCGATATCGGGGCGAACAATGGCCGCGGGGCTACGTATATATACGCGCGGGAAGGAAGCTAGAAACGCGCGCGCAGCGTCGCATTCGAGAGGCAAAGGGACTGCAGTCGTTGTTAATCCGAGACGCGAATGATTTAGCTCTCGCCCGGAATCATTATACCTGATTTTTCCTTTTGCCCAGCCGAGCCGCCGCCACCGTAGATTATTAAGTTGATTGGGCCGGTCTCTTTTTTGCTCGCGATCCCCCCCTCCCTGCAGCACACAGTGCAAGCGAGAGTCGCGCGCGCCAAGCAAGAATCCTCTCTCTGGAGCAGCCGCGCGCGCGAGCTCGGCGCGGCAGCAAAAACGTTTGCACGCTTTATAGGACGGGGATTTATGGTGATTGAAGGCGAGTCCGAGGCTGATTCCGCGGAAATTCGGCCAGCTGCCCCGGCCGCGACTTCTGTGTCCGAGCTATAGTTCTTATCGTACCTCGCGACTCTGGTCCCCGATTCCCCAGCGGCTTTGGGCGAGACAAAATAAAATGCAGGCGATCGCTTTTGTTTAGCGATCGATCGGAAAAGCCGGTGCGCGGGACACGTCGCGCCGACTCGAGTCGAGGAGGGAACGGACAATGAGATTTTTATCGGGCAGAAGACGCGCGCACGTCCCCATGAATCAGCCGCGCGGATCCCCGAATTTGCCGGCCGGCTCTCACCGCCGCCAAGAATCTCGCTTCTCGCTTTCTCGCGATGAATCAAGCGCTGTTAGGGGGAGGGGGGGTGGGGGGCAGGAGAAATCCCCGAAAGCGCGGCCGGCGCGCGTCATTAATCCGGCGCGCGCGAGTGATTTAGCGGCGCGAGCCGAAGCGGCTCCTCCTAAGCTCGCACCGCGATTCCCCCCGTATACACCCGCCGATTGTGTCCGAGACGGGAGGGGGCAATGATGGATCGCGCGGCCCGATCAATTGCGGGCCCGCGTGCACACACACACACACACACGGGTGGGGCGAGGGACAAAGTCGTGAGTTGTTTGTGGGCCGCGAATATGACGAGAGGCCGCCGCGCAATCGATATCACACGCCCGACCTGCTGTACAGCCAAGGTTGCATCGATTGCCCGCTCGCCCACTCGGCAACTGGGCCGCCCGCGATCAATCTCCCGGCGGCTGCTGCTCGGCGCATCGTGTCACTCGACCGCAGCCGGCGACGCGTCGCTGGGAAATTATGTCCGAGAGACGCGAGGTGTTTTTCTCGACTTCCGGCGACTAATATACGTGGCGTGGCTCTCGCACGCGCGCCTGAATACACAAAAAAGTTTTTCATTTTTCGAGTACACGCCCATTAGTCGCGAGTCGGGGTATTCAGCGGTACGTTCGGCGGCCGATATATAGGTATGATTACGGGCACGCGAGCCCGAGTTGTCGAGTCATTAAATTTATCGCGAGTTGCGCGGATTTTGCAAACGGCGAGGGATACTTTGCGCGGACATTGTGCGCTAGTCAACTCCGCGTCCGCGAATCTCGACTGTCCGGATATCGTATATACGCGCAGCTGCCCCAACGGGCTATTATATAATTGCGGAAAGCCCATACGACGACGTGTAGGTTGGCGCTGGGCTGCGTGAATAATTGGCGTCTTGTTATACGCGCGGGCGCGCGAGCAAAGATAAACATTAGCATAATGCAACCCCATACAGACTCGCCGAGCGTGACCCGAACGATTTATTCCGCGCTGATTCGGCTATGAACATAATCATTATCCGCGGCTGATTTTTAATGGCAACGTGTATTGCCCGCACCGCCTATCCCCCCCCCACCGATATATATCGCATGTGTTCCGAGACCGGATTCGCTCCTTCGCAACAAAAATACATTATATGTATCCCCACCGACAACTTTTTTACCCATTTCCTGGTGGCGACGCCTATATAGGTGCCTATATAGTTTCCCCGAGACGCGCGGTTCTGCGTAGCGCAACAACGGCCGCCACAATTGCTTCCCGTGAAAAACACCTCCGTACGTACGTCTCCTCGCGGTGTGCATTTGCATTTCGGGCTGTTTGCCGCGCAAACAAGCACAAATCTTCATTCCCCCGAGCCAAGGGGATAAGCGATTCTCGAGCGTCGAGTTTTACGCGAAGCCAAGTTTCGTTGGCTCGCGGGAAAAATGCATATCCGCGCAGAGGCGGCAAAAGCTGGTTTCGACGAGCCGACCCAGATCGCGGCGGCCGCCGCCGGCAACTAATAAGCCGAAAGTCGGCGGCTGGGAAAGTCGGAACAATCCAGGGGCTGATTAAAAATGAGGAGATACGAGCCGGAGGTATGCGCGCGCGAGCGAGGGAAGGAGGGCGTGGGCGAGCGCGTCGGTGGTCGGGACGACGTGTCTAGCTACCGAGGCAGATAAACTCGGCTATACCCGCCCGTCCACCCGTCCACCTGCAGATTGCATCGCGGGCCTCGAGTTCTCCGACTGCCGAGAAAGCAATCTCCCGAAATTCGAGTCTAAACAGCGCGCACACAACTCGCGAGGGAGCATCAATTTGATTAGAGATTTCTTGGGTGCGCAGTATACCCGCTCCATCACGTTCGCTACGTACCAGCCCCGCCGCGCGGCCGTATCATGCAGCGCCGGATTTCGATCAAGACCCGCCGCGAGTCTGGCCAAATTTCGCCTTCGAAATTAGCGCTGCAGCTCTTTCATTGTCATACACACACACACACGCAAATTGGATATTGGGCACACTGGAGCTCGAGCTTTTTTTTGGGCTACCGTATAATGAGAGCCGGACGTCGGTATGAATCGGCGAGCCGCACCTGTATACATCTACTTCCGACAAAAGCTCACTCTTCAATCATCTTCCCCCACTATCGCGGATTCGGGTCTCTCTTGGAGTCGGCGGGATTTCGAAATATGCAGAATGACCGGGCCGCGTATACATAATTATTCGCCTCGGAAGAAATCGCTGCGCTATGGAGGTTCGGGGAAGAACAAGGTATAAATCTCTCCTGGTCCTCCGGCTCGATCTCGTAAAAAACCAATCGTCTCTCCGGCCGAGAATCGCCCGAGACTTTCGAATGAGTTAATACGGCGACGATATATACCTCTTGTTTACGACGCTCTTTAACGTCCCTCGGAATTTCTGCCCTCGAAATCACTAAACAATTTTTTGTACGACGAAACGTGCGAACGCCCTCGCGACTCTATGCATACGCATACTCGCCGCGGCCGGATTATTATATTATATCGTTACTCGCGAGCGAGCGAGCAAATTTTTAAACGCGCGTTTTGCCATGTGTAAATGATTGGGAACATTGATCGCGCGCCCGCGGATTTGCATATGAATCGATGCATAACTGAACGGCGCGCGCGACAGATTCGGTCGCGCGATCGAGTCGCGATCAAAAAATAACCTACCCCCGCTCCGTTGAATATTCAATTGTCGCGGGGTATTCCCGTCTCCGACGCGAATTATGCAGCTGACATTGGGGCCGTGGATGCTTTTGCCCCCGGAACCAAAACACGGCTCGGCTAACAAGGTATATCCCTCGCGCGGCAGCTCGCGATCCGCGTCCGAATCTAAAAACGTCCCCGGTGGAGGCCTTGCGGCAAAGAATTCGGTCCATCGATCAATCCGATTAATAATTCGGCTGGTCGCGTGGAAAGCGACGTATTCGCGGGGCACCGCGCGCCGATCTCTCTCTCATATATAATCGAGCCGTTAAATTATTCACGGCCGGGCTCGCGCGCGTTTGCTCAAATGCGCGCGTATATAGGTGTGCGCTTACGCGAGCGTATACACCTTTCCTGTTTGCCACTTTTATGGATACTTTTTGAGAAGCGGGCGCGCGAGTGCCTCCATAAATCTCGGCGCTCGCGGCCAATCGTTGACCGGCCGCGTGATAAAATGCAAATCTCATACGTAGCGCGTATTATCGAATAGATATGAGCCGCGCGTTTACGGGGAATCGCGCGCGCGTGTCCGTATACGCGCAAACACGCACAAGTATACATAAGAGATCGCGCGACCGTTTTCGTGTTCCACCGAAAGTTTTCGGCTCCTAAATCTTCGGGCCGCTTGCTTAATAATTATACCGCGAAAACCCGGGCTTTCGGGGAAGCCGATCTCGTAAGGCATATTCGCGTCGTGAGAAAAAGAGCTCGTAAATATAGGCAAAAAAAAAAAAGAGGAGAGAGAGAGCTGGGCGACACGAGCCCAGCGCGCGCGTCTATATACCTGACGGCGTTTCCGGATTTTCTGATTTATGCCGAGATAATGGGCCGAGAGTTCGGGGGCCCATTAAGACGGGCTTAACGAGCCTCGCGACTGACTCACACTCGCGCGCGCCAGCACCCAGCAACGTAACAAGTGAATGAAGGACGAGCCGTAAGCTGATTGCTCCCGTGTGTGTGTGTGCGCGCGGGTATTAAAGCAAGAGAAGAATGTCGGCAGCAAGGCGAAAGAGAGTCGGGTTGTGTACTCGTAAAAAAGGAGCAGCCGTCATCGGGACTCCGATCTTTTATATAGGCAGATAAGTTAAGAGGCCACCTCAAATTTTACGACCAGACCGGACACGTTGTGCTCTCCGACCGTGGTGCCGTTCGCTAATTTCTTACTTGTTGCCTCGGATGCCTCGAGCTCTCGGCTCCGATATGCCGCCGCCGTGTGTGGATTCTATTACCGACTAAATGCTCGAGCCCGTGTGTTTTTTAATTTCTCTCCCCCCCCCTCCCCTCGTGTGTGTCCCGGTTTCTTCTTTGCTCCCCGACCTTTCGGCAAATAATACGACTGCTGAAATACACGCGAAAGCATAAATTTCGTTTATCGACGGGCCGCGATCTTTGTTCCGCGTGATTGATGATCCTGCGTTTATACAAGTCTTTTCGGAATTGGACCGAAGCCCATTATCCGCAAGAATAATGCGGACACGTATCTATATAATCACGCCAATATAATCTCTACGAGAACAAGCGTTTGTCGCGGTGGCCATATACATTTTTATGAGTGTAACAGCCGTTTGAATTATCCACGAATTCATTAAGACGATGGTCGGTTTTTTTCTTTTGGGAAAAAATAAAACCGTTGCGTCTCTTCCGCGAGTGAAAATATTGCCGAGTGTGTGGGTTTGGGTGCTTATACTTATGTTTGAAAATTTGCGAGGAACGAACCGTCGCTCTGTGGGATGAGAAAATTGTCCGGAGATTGGGAGATATTTTGAAAGTTTTTCATATGCAAACAAAGCAACGTTGCGACAGTTGAATATGTGGAATACGAGTATACGCTGGGAACTTGGGTATACTTAATTCTGCGACGCTCTGGCTCAGATTTCGAATGAAATATATCACGAGTGTTTGCGGAGAGGGATTGTGCACGACTGATTGTAACTCGCAATCTCTCCAACAGGTTGCGCCTAATTTCATTGTGCCACAGTTTGAATCTCATTTAAGACTTATCAAGACCTCACGATGGGGTTTTGCTGTATGCTCTTATGCGGCTTATAAAGTGCCACGTCACTGAAAATGTACTATGACTCTGCAGTTATTTTAAATATTATGAATTTGATTAAGAAAATTTCAAGGCCATACAAATTTTCAAACCACGGAAGTTCTTAAAAGTATCTGGCAAACTATAATATCCGTCGTATTTCCAGCCGAGTCGAAAGACGAACGGGACTTTCACTCTCGATTTCATCCCGTTGAATCATGAGAATTCGGATGGACTCGAGATAAATTCAAGGGGAAGCCTCGTGCCAGTATACAGCGCGGCGGCGTTCTCATCATCCAGAATGCGAGCTTTTTCCTGGCACGTTTCTCGAAGTGTACGTACAAAGTCTCGTCCACAGGAATAAGTCTTCCTGCGCGAATGTATGTCGCGATCCGCTCGAAAATATACCCGCCTCGGTATATATATTCACTCGCGAGAACGACCGGGCTGTTTACCTATCCGAGAGAGCGTATAAACGAGTTTCATCACGTAGAACCGTAAATTATCCGCGACGTAATATCAGTAAAATGTATAATTCAGGATAATTTAATCGTAGCCGAGTGTGCATGCGAGTCCTGCTGCCGCGCGGTCTGCTATCACTCTTATATACCACAGCACACACGTATATATACATGTGCGCGCGCAAACGCAGAGCCGAGTTGTGCCTTCGTTTTACGGTTATTCCATCAGAGCAGAGGGAGAGAAAGAGAGAAAGAGCACGAGCCAAGTCGCGTGTGGAATCAAAAGACATTCCAGCGGCTGATAAGCAGAGCCGACCTTTATTTACGTCAGCGCACGGCCTGGCGGTGTGTGTACACGAGGCCCTTTTCCCCTGCGCGCACACGCGAGCCTCGCAAATTATTTCAATTGGCGCGTCGTTATGCGGGCGATTCTCTTTTCCCCCTCGTGCTTCTTTTACCCTGTTTTCGCCTCCTCCCTCGAGTCGTCGTCTAAGCTGGAGCGCGATCTCTCCGCGTCGCCGCGACCAATACAAGCTCGCGCGCATATCAAACAATTTGGACGGCGCTGGAATGGGGCTTTTCAGATTTATCTGCGCCGCGAGTCGGGAGAGAGAGAGGAGGCGAACGGCCGCGCGACGATGAGTGTGTAGGAGCGCGCGCCGTGTGGGCTTTTATGGTGATCGCGCGCGGGAGAACGTTCTACGGAACTATTAAAAAAAAAACGGTCAGAGCGGCCGTTTTACGCGCGAGCGCAACAATAAAATATTAGTACCAATAAACACGTGAAAGCTTTTTAAAAGGAGCGCTTAAATGTAGCTGCGCGCCGCGCGTTGTCGCAGTTGTGGATCTGGTAAACGCGCCGCCGCCGCCGCGGCATTAGCCCGACTGACTTTCGGACGGGTTGCTTCGTTTTATTCCCTCCCCCCACTTAACGAACGAGACCATCAACCGAGAATATTTCACATGATTGATTCTCCTCGTACGTCGTGGATCGATATAATACGCGCGCCCGCCCATACTAATTTTTATCTCTCTACGCAACGCTGGCCCGGACTCTTCTCTTTCGTCGCGTAAAATAGATTTTTAACTATCCAATGAGAATCGACGGTTAATCGAGCAAGTCGAGAGTCGAGGATTTTACGACGTCGGTCTCCGAATTATGATTTTGAATCGTCGTGAATCCTGCCACGCGCGGCATTCCGATGGCGTGGCTGTGTATCAAACGGAACCTGCACGTACGCCACGGTATAATAGCTCGCGGCACAGAAGGAAAGAAAAGAACAAAGATCGCAGCTTCTCTCTCGAGTCGATCATGCGCGCATTTCCTCCCGGCCGGCCCGGTATATACGCGCGAAAGTCGCTTAGTCGCGTATCCCGCAATGATGCTTAGTCTGGTGGGGGCGCGTATAACAACCGGAAAGGCTGCTCCGGTTAGAAAACGCGCGTGAAACGTTCGCGGCCGCGGCCGCGGAGCGATCAGACTCTGCGGTGGCGCCTGCGGTTTCCTCCGATATTCGCGCAGACACGGGGGGGTTGGAGGAGCCCGAGAAAAACACTCGCGTATACATGAATTTATATACGTATATACATAGCTACGTATCCGCGCAGGTGAGAAGGCGCGGCGGGGAAAGGCCAAGGTGAAGTTCAATTTACGTAGCGGACACAGATCGCGAAACCGCCGGGCGTTTTAATGACTTTTCCCAGTGCGGGCCGCGACTCGTACGTGCTACGCGCCGCCGCCGCCGCGGCGCTGTTCCCTGCACTCGCCCAGCTGTAATTGCTTCTATGGTATCGGCGATTGTGTCGAATAAAGCCTACTCGTTCTTTTTTTCCTTTCTTCCAGAGCTCGATTGTACATCGAGTCGAGTTGCAATAACCCGTGGCCCGCGATATCCGCTTGTTTTGACACAGCGTCCCGTTCGCGATCGACGGATCGATTATATCGTCGAACTACTCGACCGCGGATGGATCGGGATCCGTAGTTTCCCGGGAACCGGCTACTCAAGAGCTACTCGTACGCGGCGACGCGACGACAGTTTATACTTCTCAATCCCGCGCGGCTGCCGGTCGCGCGCGCGCGACGAAAAAGTGCTTATGCGAAAAGCGCACGCGAATCCCAGTCCGCGGCCGAATCGATAAATCATTGTTTTTCGCGCTGCGGCCGTGGAATTGAGCTATAATCATTAGCAGCGACCGACAATCCATAATTCCCAAAGGGCCGTATATATACGGTCGTAAGTACTACATTCTTCGGCCGCGTGCATGAAAAACCTCCCCCCCTCCCCCCCCTCTCGACTTCTGCTCCGTCTTATTAAAGATGAAAGGAGAGATTTACTCGTATCGATCGCGGCTCTCGTTTGAATGGGCGAGAAAAAGCCGTTTACCCTTTTTCATTCTTCATGCGTCTTTATAACGCGCAGCAGTTGCCCGGCTTATATATATATACGATTCATCATTCGAGTGTACAGCTGGAAACGGTATTATGCACGTCTCAATGCCCGGCCCACGATTTATCAATCGCTTGATTAGTATATATGCGAGTTCGATCGCGAGTACAACGAGTTATTCGGGATTCTGCAGAAATTACATTAAACAGCGTTGTCTACTTCGTCGAAACGACGCTGTTGAACGAGGCTGAATTGTGTGTGCGATTCGAAGAAGAATCGCTGCGTAACGGATTAATTGTCGGATGACAATTAAACGAAGATCCTTAGCCGATTACAAAAGGTATGGCCCGGATACACCGCGTAATAATATGAAAATTGCTTCGATCGCGCCGAGCGAATAATAATTCGTTTCACCCATTTCCCATGTCATTTCGGTTAATTGATGGCCATTGTGTATTGATTCATCAAATTGATTAACATGATTCCGCAACAATTCCGAGACAGTAATAGCGTTTTCCGAATTCGCGATGAATGGATATATAACCCCGGACTTCTCGTGACTCGGCCGATTCTTCGCAATAGCATTCGCTCGTATAAATCATTCTCCACTCCTAAATGAGTAATCAATCGAATGAATTTGAATGTGATTATAAAGGAATTCGTAGGATAATGCTCTCCTCCAGCTTCTCCGTTTCTCCTCGTGAATTCCAGTTCAATTTACTAGTGAAATACACGATGAAGATCGCCCCGGTGAAAATAGCATGTACACAGAACAATATATATACGCTCCGGTAGATAAATACGCGCACTGTGTAGGCGCGTTTGAAAAAAGTGGGGAGAATATATTCGTCCCTCGAAATCTGATCGCAGGGAAGAGAGATCGCTTAATAATCTGCATCTACGCAGTGTGGTACACGAGCGAACATTCCGCACTACCCACATCGAAACAAACGAGCAGCCCCTCGCGCGCGGGCCGACTCGCGGATAAAATGCCTATTTCCTTGGGATATCCAGCCTGGAAAGCGTCCCATATCTCAATTAATTCAAATAGAACAACTTTTCCTTTCTCGCTCGGTTCGCATAATTAATGTTCCCGTGTCCGGCGTCTCACCTTGGCGCTGCAGCTGCCCCGCGCTCGCTCCTATATATACATCAGCTTGGGAATCGCGCTGCGTGTGGAGGTGCGAGCCGGGAGGTTTTTGAAAAAAACCGCCTCCCATTTAATCGCGCTTGCGACTCGGGTGTCATCTCGGTGGCACGCATGCGGGCAGCATTGCGCGTCTCGATTACAATCGAGCCGTACCTCGCGCATGGATATACATATACATTGTGTGTGTATGGCAATGGGCGCAAGTCGAGCTTATTAAGCGTCCCGATCGGCCGATTTCGATTAGCCCAGTCCGGTACGCGTGTTTAGATAAAGGAGGCGCGCAATGTCGGGTGATTTTTCATGGCTTTTGTGGGCGATCGGGGCCGCGTCGAGTTGCGCGCGGCGCGAAGAAAGGACGCGTACGCGTATTATACATTTGAATGGGAAGAAAACGTACATATAGTTGCGCGAGCTACACATTTTAATTTGGAGCCGTCGGAACGGAGTCGGTCGCGAGGCATTCAAATTCAAAAGCGAGCCCACTGTGTATAATATGTATGGATATGTGTAGCGCGACTTTTGCCCGGCGCGCGGGGTCAATGTCACGTGAATGCCCCCTCGAGCCGGATTATCCAATACGAGAGCACACGCGACGTCGAATTAGTGAACGACGAGGCGCGCAGGAGCGAGCGATCAAGTTTTTCGCCTCTCGCGCGCGCGTATATAAGCCTCTGCTCTCTCTGCGTCTGTTGCGAGCGTCGCCGCGCGCCTATAATAGTATCAAAGGCTGCACTGCACAGAGAGACTCGCGCGACTCTCGTCCCTTCTTGACTCTTCTTGTCGCGTGGGCGCGCGCGAGAGAGAGAGCCCGTCTACTCGTGTATTCTATATGTGCGGGGCTAAGTCCCGTGTCGTTCTCGTGAATTGCCGAGCGGGAGAATAAAGGAGCGAGAAGCGGCCGCGGCCGAGATTTATTGTGCCCCTGACAATGGCGAACAAATACGCATAATTCGTAATATCATTCATTGAAATACGGGCAGATACACACACACACACACACACACACACATGCGCGCCGCCGTCCGACAATAATGCACCAGAGCCACTTGATTAATTGCTCGCCATTGTTTATTATGCCGATGTTGAATAAATTCATAAGAGCCGGGGATGAGCGCGCGACTCTGCGTCACGAGAGGGTCAGACGAGCGCACCCAGCGCTCCAATATGTACGAGACACAATATGCTCCGCTTGTACCTCCGAGCAGATTAAAAAATACCCAGCCTCGACGAATGCACTGACCGAAGGGAGATGTGTGTGTATTATATACGCTACAAGCTTGGACGTAAAGAAGTCAACGTATTCATGAAAATTATTTGTTTTTTCTATTCCAGATATATCAGCCGGTCGCAGACGACGGGACGAGTGAAGTATGGCAGGATCGCTGGCTGGATCATTCTTTGTGACGAGAAAAGCGAGGACCACATTTGCCTTATCAATTGGGTTGAACACCTGAGCGAGGTTAGGTGATTTAGAGGGTCACACGATCACTCATGGGACTGAGTTGCTTACACTACGCCTGTGGTGCGAGCATCTTTTTTTGTCATACTATACGTACAATATTGGCCTTGATATTTTATTCAAATTACAAATATAATATTTAATGAAATGACGTTCTAATGAAGTTTGAAATTCTTCAAAGTATTACATACTCATGAACTACTTTTCTTTCACTTACACATATAAGGTAACTGTACCCAATGTGCCCCCCCCCCTAAGGGTTTTTCACGAATTTGACTATGATAGACTTCGAATTTTAAAATTCTGTGAACGGCATCTCAAAGCTTAGCTCAATACCTATTAGAAACCATCTTCATAATCATCATTCGACTACTTTAACCCATTGAAAATTGCAATTTAAAAAAAAACGTAAATGAGCCAAATTGGCTACACCTGTACTCAATTTGGCACAATTTTTTAATCATTAGCTACAGCCTATATAGGCCTACAGGGACGATCCAATTGGCATTGAAATAAACTCTCAATCATGTTCCCAGTGATATTTATACAAAATTTTTAACATACAATTCAAAAATACGCGTCTAAATCATCGTAATATGTCTATACAAATATTCAATGATTTCACTCAGTCTTCCCATTTAAAAACGCGTAGAGGGGCACATTGGGTTCACTTTTTTTTGATGCGAAAAACAGCAATTTGAGTAGGATAAAAAATAATTTTAGAAAAACTGATGAGACCAATCGAAAGCTGAGATGTTTTTACACAAAAAAGAGTAATGACACTTTGAGAGATAAAAATTATTGACACCTGATTTTTGAGGTTGAGTGTGAAAAGTGAAATAAGAAAATGGTGAAAAAATCAGTAAGTGAAACTTCAAAGTGTTGTAGGAGAGTGGTTTTAAGGGCTAAATGGGCGGGGAAGATACCGAAAATTTTCTTTTAATTCCCCCAACATAACCCAAGAGCGACTGATGCTCAGAGAGCACCGGAAATACGAAATCTGACTATTGTGCCAAATTGAGTACAGTGCCAAATTGGGTACAGTTACCTTAATTTCCAAAGATAATTATTCAATGGATCTAATACTGGTCTTTTAATAGTGTGATGTACTATGGGTGCTTTCGTAGTCGAATCGTCTCCAGTAGCTGGCGGGAAACATTCACTCACTTTCTGTAAGAAAAGAAATGATACAGAAATTGTTATTTACGTGACAATATTCTGAGATTTAAAGTAAAAAATTTCTTCGGGACTTTAATAAGCAGAGTATTTGGATTGCGGCTCTTCGATCTTGTTGAAACTCTCTGATATTATTGTGCCTTTGATTTGGAACTGACTTCCACTGCCACCGTCAAATTTGTATCTGCGAGTACAAGCTAAACGACGTAATCTTATATATACAATCACCGGTGCTGTAACGTTTATTGTGTTTTTCCATATTGCGGATTGGCTCTCAAAGATCGTAATAAATAAGAATTTTGTCTTTATTGATTTCACGTGTCAACAGTATTTACAAAAGTCCATTCACCTCACGAAGTTTCATCAATATCTGAGATCCAAAAGCCTCATTATTTTCTTGTGAGACTTATTTCTCAATTTCAAAACCAAAAATTACTAAGAGAATATGAGAACTAATAAGAGTAGTATAATATTGCTTACCATACATTCTACAGCCTTTGTTAAATCCTTACAATAATACCCAGGATCCGAACAAGATGGTGGCAATTCACTCTTAATCTGAGTAGAAAGAAAACACGAGTGAAGATAAAATAAAGAACGTGGGAAAGCCTAATCGACTATATGCATGTCTTATGTTTATTATGTTTACCTCAGTCAAAAATACCATCAAAACGACTGCAAAAATCAATGTCTGTAGGTTTTTCATTTTATGTTCTTCGGATTCTACAATCACGAATGAGTTATCACGTCCACGATTCTTCGGATATTTCTGCTGAAAATAGTAACTCGGGAATTCTCAAACACTTGCTAATTAATAGATTGAAGTCTCAAGTGCAGGGCCGATTTATACGAATTTGAACACTGTGACAGCTGTCGTCTAGCTAACAAATTGAGCGATTGCGATAACATCCGACGTGATGTAGTTTCTCGTTGTAGCGGTCACATGATCAAAGAAAATTATAAGTAGGCCAGAAGCGATTAGCAAGCTTATTACCCCATCTCATAGTCAGATCGGCGGAGATAGTTGCGTAACCACTGATTTTTATCAAATGATTTTAATCACTTTTACCGTATACGAACATGCCGCAGCTGTCGCGACTTTTGAATTAGTATTCTGGAATAGTTTCATCGAGCCGGCGCAGATGTCTTCGGATGGAGAAATTTTTTTATGAAAGTTAATGAGTGCTAAAATATTGACAAATCCATCCTAAAGCAGATAATAATTGTTAAAGCGGGATTATTAAATGCAGTATCATTGACACGCGGTGAAAGGTCGAATGCCAACGTATTTCTTGGAAGAGTTACGATCGAAATAAAAGAACATTGAAATTGGCGAGTTTTGCATAATTCCACTGATAATTCTCAACACACCCAGTATAAAAACTACAATTTTGGGTACCTGACCCTATTTTCCGAAGAAAAAAACTAGAATCAACTCGACCCTAATTTTTCGGGAAACCGCACACTCCTAATTGGCTGCATCGTCCATCCAAATAAAGTAACTTCGCGAATTAAACATATTTCAAAGGATTCACGGGACTGTTTTTGTTCTGCAAATGAAATTTCCTCAATTGGCTTATTGCGGAGGAGGAGATAGGAGAAAATTGTCGATTTTGCCGAATGGTGAAATTTGATCGGATCAAGTGCGAAAGTTGACTGGGTTCGTATCCCGTGGACTTGATTGACTCCTCGGTTTGAGCTCGGTCGTCAAATTGATGAGTACACCTACGGAGAGTCAGGCCGAAGATAGTAGCTGTATATACGCAGCAGCGAGTCCACGAAGCAGCCACGAGGACGCGCCTATTTCCTATGATACCCGGAGCGAACTTTTGTCGCGCGGAGATGTTTTTTTTTTTTGAAAGTATTTATTCGCATAAAGTTCATACAATAATGTTTATTCACGAGCGTGTTCGCGCGGGTGACGTGTGGATGCGGCCTAATCAGCCGCGTGTACCGGATCTGAATTGCGCCGCATGAGCAAGTGGGCTGCGAATTGCCAAGTTACATATACTATGCGGCATATACTCGCGGCCGCTACTTCCACGACTTTAGCCGGGGCATATGAGAGCTCGATTGGCATCGAATGTACTGGGGGGGGGGGCAGCACGAATGTGGGTTATTGTGTATCCAATGAGTTGGCTCGGGATTTTTGTTTGCTCGCGTTGCGCTTGTAGCTCCTTAATTCGGACTGATTATTGTTGCGCTCGGTCCGTAAGTGGGCCAGTGGCTCGGGCCTCGGTGCGCCTGTTCCGTTCGAGCTTCGTCGCTATTTTGAATGGTGATTGTACTCTCGAGCGTGGAAGGAAGTGGCCCGTTGTGCGCAAGCTACTTCGTTTGCGCGGCTTTTCCGCCGGTCGTCGTCCGTCCCGTTAGCATATGTGACTCGCGTGCGTCGCTCCTACGTGAAAACCCAGAGGAAAAACAAGGAAAAACGTCGAACGTGCATTGATCGTATTTCGTATAATTACGCCGGTTCCGGGAGAATCACCCGAAGAAACAGCGGGGAGAAACGGCGCTGCCCGGATGGAGATGGATAGAGAGAAACCGACCGCACTAGAGCGCTGCAGCTATATAATCTTTAATCTCGCAGCGATAACATCATCTTTCGGGAAGATCATATTTTATATATACGAGTACGGGGATAGAAGCGCGTAACTCTTGCGCGAAACGTCTTGCAAGCAAATTTTCTCTCTCTCTTCCCCCGTCGAGACGTATCGATTTTCTCCGGCGAAGATCTGGCAAATTATATATTTCAATATATAGAATCGTTGCTCTTTGGCTACTCTCATTGTTATCCTTTCTCGCCGGCGCGGCCGATCCATACTTTATTGCAATTGACTCTCGCGGTGCCGGGGCGCAGGAAGCTTCTCTCTCTCTCTTTCTCTCTCTCTCTGGTTCTTTCTTGCGCTCGCGAAAAAAAGACGGAAGAAACGCGAGTGGAGAAACCGACACGCGAAGAAAGAACGAGCCGAGAGAGATCTGTGGGGCCAGAGAAAGGAGAGGAGAGCAAGAGAGAGAGAGAGAGAGAGAGGAAAAAAAAGAGGAAGCCGCTTTCTATAACCCGGAGCGCGGCAGATTGAACGCATTTCTGCTCGAGGGTTTCGCCTCTCCGTCTCTTTCTCTGCTTCTCGTGCTCCGGCTGCTCCGTTTCCAAACGTGTATAGGTATAGCATCGATACGGGGAGCGCGCGGAGGGGCCCGGGGGGGCGAGATAAGCGGGGATCGTGTTCAAAAGTACAAGAGCCGTTCCGCCGAGAGGGAGAGCTGGGAAGAGAGAGAGAGAGAGAGAGAGGAGCAGTCGGCAAATATCCGCGGCCCCCGTAATTCGATCGGGATGTAATTGGTAAATCTACGTGGAAAGGCTATTGTCGAAGTTGGAGCAATCGGCGCAGCGGAAGGTCCTCGTGCACTCGCTTCTCTTTCACCCTCTCGCTCCCTTCCTCCCTCCCTCACCCACTTGTACCTATATACGTATATATACAGCTATATGTAGGAGCTCGTGCGGCTCTCGCGCAGCGAAAACTTGTCTCCTCTCTCGGTTTTTCTGCCTCGCGCGCGACACATATATATAGTTGCAGCCGGGGAAGCTCGGCGGATTGAAAAAAAACTCACGCGGATTTTGGATGAATTGAATTCGGCCGGATGCTTTGACGACGGATTAGAGATCTCCCGAACTGAGCCCGATGAGTTTATTGGGAAAAGTTTAATTGAACGGATTCGCGACTTTATCTATGTGTCGTCGTGAATCCGTGATAAAGCCCCGAGTAGAAGTGAATATAATGTAGGCGCGTGTGTGCGCGTGTGTACCTATTCCCAAAATTAGCTGTTTCCACTGGAGTTACGCGAAGAGGGATTGTTCGGATGGCTATACTATTTTGGCTGTACACAGGGGATATTCTGTTGGCCGGAAACAGCAGTTTGGAAACTCGTGCGGAATTCAATTTTCTTGGGATTCATCGGGTCCGACTGTTCGGAAATACACCCGACTGTGTATTTCGGGTACCTCGAATAATCCACTTTGATCGTTTGATTACGTACAGCCAAGGGGGTCGTCGGGTCATTTTTCTTGACGAATCACAGGATGATATTGTGTTTGAAGTTGTACGAGTCTCGGCTACCAACTGCATGTGTGCACGTCACGATGTTCATTCGAATTTGATCATCATTTTTTTCCCTCGCCACTCCCCCCGGCAGGTTAATGTCGGAATGTCCGTCGCCGCGTTGTCGAATCGACCGCGCCTAGGTTCCATCGATACTGCGGCTTCGGGGGGGATCCGGAGGATAAGTATATCCGCTGATTCGGTGGGGAGGGAAGGAAAGGGGAGTGCGAGGTTTTTCCCACCGGTATCTCGGGTAACGATTCGGAGAATCTCGAGGAATGGAGAACACACGAGGAGGGAGAGGCGTTGAAAAATGCGGCGATAAAGGAAAATAGCCGAGATTCCCCGAAGGAAAGCAACGAGTCGCGAATTTGTCGACGTTCATTGTCGGATTAGCCGTGGAGTCGCAGAGGGAGAGAGAAGCGGCGGCGCGCCGAAGGTGAAACCGGTTGAATGACGGGAAACGAGCTGCGGCGGCGGCCGCGGTAGAAAGAAGCAAAAGGCTTGGACTGGCGGACGAGGCGCGGGTAGATATATATGCTTGGGCGCACATATGCCCCCACCCCCTTACGACACAGACCCGCACGCACACTGCAGCGCTGCTGCGCACGTAACACAGAGAGAGAGAGAGAGAGAGAGAGAGCCGAGAAGATGAAAAGGCGACGGGCACGGCCGCGCGCGAGAGCATGGAAAAGTCGTGGCAGCCCCAGGCAGCCCCCGTATACGATCGAGAGCTGCAGTCCGCGCGCGGTATCTACGTATCGGACGATCTGTGACAAGTTGGCGTAATGAGGGCTGCCTCCTGCGCCGGGCTGCAGTGCGGCTGCAGCGAGGAGAGCCTCGCCAGGATGGGAGGAAGGAAGGAAGGCCAATTATCGAGCTGGCGGCGGCTACCGCTCGCACAGCTTGTCCTCCTGCACACACACACACACACACACACGTACATATCCCCACAGCAGCAGCAGCAGCAGCAGCAGCAGCAGCAGCGCATTGCAGTTGCCTCGTTACATCCGAGGCTCTATCGAAAAATCGCCCCCCGTTGTGTTGTGCTCTGCGAATTGCCGCGGCGATAGGGACACGGGGGCCGAATCGTGCGCGCGCGCTTACCTACGTATACGTATATACACAAAGAGAGCTGGGCTTGTGCCTGCACCAACTGCAGGGGCGTTTGGTGGAATTTTAATTCGGCTCGAGCCAGCTCGCGGCGGCGGATCCAGTCTCTCGCCCCGAATGAAGTCATCGATCAGCGCCGGCCGATCGATCGCCGCCGATCGATCGATCAATCTGCCTGTGCGCGCAACAGCCAGCGTCTCTCTTTCGAGTTGCGCGAGCTTCTCTCCCCCTCCCCCAACCCACCCCCCGCTACACACAACAGTCTTTTGTGACTATTTGCGCGTCGATCGCTTTTCACCTCGCGGCGGCGGCGGCGGCGGCCCCTCCTCGATTCGTCCCCGGCTCGTTCACGCATGTATATATGACGGATGAAATCCTCCAAGGCTAATTGGTCGGGGGAGGCTGCAGTGTATAGAGAAAGACACAGAGAGAGAGCAACGCTAGCACACATATCCCGGCAGCAGCCTCTCGCGAATCATCTTTTAATTAACGCGCCCGCGCCGCCCCGACATTGAATTATCCGGCCGTGGGGCAATAAAGAAAAACGCGGGAGACCGATCGCGCGCCGGGGGTATATATACATGTACATACGAGCGTGTGTGTATAACGAACACACAAACGCGCGCTCGACACGGCAAAAATAGCTCTGGAGCTCGCGCGCGGCCGAGATGGCGATTAAGGAAAGAGACAAGTATACGCGCGGGCGGCAGCCTGCACCGCCGGCTGAAATACCTGTAATTAAGATATGTTAATCGCCATAGAAACATATACCTGCACATCCATATCCAATAGGTGTGCAGCGCACACGACGACACGAGGCCCATTAACTTTTACTGCGCGACGACGACGACGACGACTCGCGACGTCCTCCTATATATACCGCGCGGACACACTCGAGACTTGACTATCCGCTCGGCTCTCCATATATATACACACACACACTCGAGAGCTTTTTCTTCTTCTTATACTCGCGCGTCTTCTTCCATATATATATAGAGCAGATTAACAGCTAGCGAGAAAGAGAGAGAAAGAGTGCAGTTCTCGGTATTATACTGCGGGAGATTGCGTTGAAAAATGCCCGACGGGCCCCGGACGCGGCGCGCGTGCACTTTGGCGTGAAATAGCTGCCGCGGATGCATCTAAATCCAAGCCGCGGCCAAGAGAGAGCGTCGGCCGATCAACAAGTCGCGCGCGAAACAAAAGCCGCGAGCCACCGGCATGAGCAATGCCCGAGATAATTTTTTCCACTTTGCCGTTTACCAAAATAGTTCGCGTATACGTGGATACTCGGGTTGAGCCTTTGATCCCGCGAAAGCGACATCGGGATCTCGTTCTCTCGTCGGATCAGATAACGAGTTGGGAAAATTTTTAACGTACCGAGGACGAATTGAATCGACGTGGTTTAGTCGACAACGAATAGGAAATTATTCGCGAAGAAAATACTGCCTGGGAATCAGCGTACGAAAGGCTAATTCTCCTGACATTCTATATATTTCCTATCTATTACTGGGTTATAAACATTTAAGTGAAAAATAACAGGTTGCTTGAAATTTTTTGCTTGTAAAATGAATAATGACACAGCGATCTCGTTGATCCGCGGAGAACTGTAGAGATTAGAATCAGGAACAAAATAAGACTAGTAACGATTCGATCGGGTCATTCTAGTTGCTCATAAAATCCAGAAGAACCGAACAATATCACATTTTTTTTCTCGAAAAATTCTGTCATTTTTGAAGTCGCAATGCCCGATATGATGCGTATATTATGTATGCGCAAAACAAGTGTTGTCGGAATATCAGTTTGGACCCAGCTACATTTGGAATTTTGTTCATGCACTATAAGGAATCGAGCGTGGCTCGGTGCGTCATATAGATGGTCGGATTGGGATTTTCGTTGCACGGCATGATATCCGAAGAGGTGGAACAAGCGAGGCTATATTGCGCGTTTGCAACGGGGCGTTGTAAGGCAGACGGGTAAATTGGAGCGAGGAGGGTGGGGAAGGGGGGGGGCGAATGCGAATAACAAGCAAAGTATGAATAAGTAGTTTGCTGAAAGTGAAAAAGGGGGTATATACCTATCGGCGTATAGCTCAGCATCAGCCCCGCGGCCCCAAGTGAAACTTCTTCCGGGTTTTAGGTAGAAATCTGCTTTCTAAATCGACTCGGGAAGTTTTTAAGTGTTTTCAAAGTCGATCGCGCCCACATAAACACAGGCCGGTGTATAGTTTCCACATCGAGCCGCGCGCACGAGCCGGAGGAAGAGAGAGAGACAGAGACTATTTTGCCGGCCGAGAGCGGAAGGAAGGAGAGCGAAACAAGCAGCTGGGGCGGTGGGAAGAAATCGAAGGAAATAAAAGGACGTAGAATTTCGCGCTGCTCTTTCTCTTTGGGCCACGCTTGTACTGAGCGCTGCAGCGGCGCGGCGGTAATCGCGTGAAAAGTTCATCCGATAAACGTCACTTACACAAAATCGAACGGCCAAACTCATTTTGCCCGGCTCGCGCGTCTCTCCGGGCATTTAACCGATCGAGAAGCGAGTTAGGAAAATCGAGCCTCTGTGTGTGTGTGTATCCGAGCGCATCGCGCAATCAATGAGACGTGCTCTTAAAGCCGAGAGCGAGTGTATATAAACGTAAGAATGTATCGCGAGCTTTTATCAACGCGACGGGCCAATCCTCCGATGCACTTTACATAATATGCTCTCGCGATCGCCGAGTTTCCAAACTTTCGCGCGCTCCATTATATCGCAGCGTGTGAATTACGCGGCGAACGAATCGAACCTGCATTTCTCTCTCGGACACTGCTCCTGTATATTAGCTCCGAGTCGCGTTTTGTTTTCCGCCAAAACGACAATAACAAACGTGGCGATGCGCCCTGATAAATTGTTAATCCGAAGCCAGGAGATATTTCTAGTCTGCAGCAGAGTCGCGGAGCGTCGTAGTGGACGGGAGAGGAGCCCGGCGAATGTACAGCTCACAAAGGAGCGGCGGCGCAAAGTTTTAGGCGGGGAAAAAGTACGGGGACTTCTCACTAAATTAATACGCGAACTTTTCCCGCGGCGGCGTTGTCTACAAATTCCTCCCGTCCATTTCCCTCCTACCAACTACGCCCGGGTAATTCTTCCGTGTCCGGAGCTATATATGTATATACGTCACGCCCATTGCGGGCAACATTTTTCTACCCGCTATCCCGCGGGGAGCGAAGCTCTTTTTCCGCAGTGGCATACACCTCGTAATCGATTACGCCGACTCAATAGCCTGTCCCAATTCGATTTGCCGGGGAGAATAATCAAGCTCGGTAAGATGTTTTTCAAAATGTCTCGCAACAATGTCCACGTTTGAGACACTGTCGAGACATTTCTATACTCGTAAGAACGTCCTCGCGTTCCCAAGAGAATATCGCATCTCCAATAGGTCTCTCATCCATTCCCGCTATACTCGCTTCAATAGAATCTCCTCAAAAGGAGACTTTTCTCCTTTAATCAAGAACACATTCCTATTAATATTCTTGAGAACTCCATTGTTCAGAGATCGTCTTTTCGTCTAATATGAGAACACATTCCGTTTGAAATTAGCGCAATTCGGAACGAGGCCTAACTTCTCTGGGAATAAGAGAAGGTGCTTCTAAGATCCTAAGGAGATGGCAAATACGACCTCAGTACATAACTATACGTCAGCTCAGAAAATATAAATCTCGGTGAGATCGAAGCGATATGTCAAGAGCCAAGTATCTTGCTCTTCAAATTTGAGATTATTCCGAGTAAAACTTTCTCAAAGGCCGTGTACTAATATGATTTTTCTTTCGCTCGAGAAGATCTATTACTTGAAGTGCGAGGCTTCTAAAATATCGCTTCGATCTCGCCAATTATGATTTCAATTTTTGAATCTGAACCGTGTATACAAAGACAATACAGAGCGCGACTCGTCTTCTCCAGTCCCACAGGAGGCACATAACATGTATGTATATGTATATTCGGGCGAACGGTATGTTGCCAAACGAAACAGTGCAGCACTCATGCGCGCTTGCGGAGACCGGGTAATTTTTCTCACGCCCACGTGTGCATGTCGTGGCGGGGTGGGGTGTTTCGCAAGCTCACGATTCTTAGCCTAGCCTGATTTGTCTCGGGCGTACACCGCGGCATTAATAAGCCTGCACTGCTCCGAGCGTCCGCTTGCTCCATCTCGCCTAATTGAAATATTCCCCGGTATATATACGCGCGCGCGCGCGTATATATGTATAGGAGGGAGCGATGGCTGGGTCCAGTGCTGGACAAAGGATGATTTGTCACCGGCAACGAGTCTTGGATTGCCCGAGGGGCTTTTGTCCGCCGGCCCAGCGGCAGCCGGATATACATCGTGTACGCGCGGCCCACGCAATCGATTCACCTCGCGGCTAAGCAGCTCTCGGGTACGTCTGCCCCGATCGGACCCAACGTCGTCTACCCTATATACCGATCCGACAACTACCTCACGCGGCCGGGCTCCAACTTGATAAGTTGGCCGGTTCACCTGTAAACTTGTTTGTACATGGGGTTTGACTGTTGTACCGCGGGGGTCGCCATGGCGTTCTCGTGGAGTACGGACGAACAATACTTATTTATCCCAGCCAATATTAACGGGAAGCTCGAAAACAGTGAGCTTTGTAAAAATCTCGAGTGCCGCGTTGAGTTTTTCCTCGGAACACTAAGAAGGGACGGAAGTAGCTTCGAAGTTTCGAGGGAGTAGAGCAGCGATCGGCCACTCGGACTGTACTGTCACAGAATGAATCATCGTTGCGACGACTGTTAATCGTATCCGGTATCGATCCTCGATAACAAAGTACTTTTATAGAATGTCAAATGTATATATATTGGCTCTCTTCGATCCACTTTGCACCAATTTCATCCCATTTTGATAATCGGCCGCATCGGCCGAGTGGATTTACCAGTGCAAAAGCTTGAAAATCAGGGCTACCGATGCAACATTATGGGCCATCTGTGTAAAGTAGATATTATATTGAATATTGCTTCCGCAAAGAGTAAGCTCAGTGACGGAGGAAAAATCGACCTCGCGAATCAGACTCCGAGGCCCTCATTTTCGTAATCTACGGGTCGAGAAACATGGAATATCCGAAAATTTTGAGCTGCTGTAGGCTCAGTTGTCAAGTTGGTTGTGTTCACCGCGAGCAGAATATGAAAAAGCTACCGATGAAATTAATCCAGCGCCACCAGTAAAAAATGGGATGGACATGCGTCATTTTTCCAGCTGATTCACCTTGAATCCAAATTTCTCTCGGTGTATTATTTCGAGGTCTCGAGTGATAAACTTTGTAAGAATAATTCCGAATTCACTCGTTCAACATCGCGTTACACGAGGATCCCCGGTAGCGATCGTCATTGCATGAGCCTCGTGACAATCGCGACGCCATCCATTTACGCGTTGAATACTCCGAAACAGGCGCAGCTTCGACTATTATAGTACACGCGCGCGCGTGAGAACAGTCACATACAGCGACGCGATTAATCCCGAATCTCACGTAGCCCAAATGGAATTACTCGGCTGCTCGGAGACACCCGAGCTGGCCCGCGCATCGACTTCCAAGCTATTCCGCTTCCGCTCTTCTCTCGAATATCTATACAACAATCGAAGAGGCAAACGCGGCAAACGAGGGCCGCGCGGAGTTGCGCGGCGATACACAAAGCTCGCGGTATCATCGATTAGAATGATGTATAGTCCCCGAAGCGTACTCCATTAGGCCAACAGAGCTCGAGCCCCCGGTTATTCACACACGCACACTGGCACGCATATATATATACTCGTTCGCGCGTAGACGGCGGCCAAATCTGCAGTACTCGGTATAGGGGCCGAGAGCGGAATGTTTGCCGCCCAATTCATTTGAAATCGAGCGGCCTGTTTGTCCGCGCAATCAACCGCTGGACGCTCGAAACTCGCCCCGTTCGATCGCGCGGTAAATAACTTCATTATACGCCGGGCCGCGCGGCGGCCGAGAAGGGGAGGCAGCTGTTGCGGGAGAGACGCGCGGAATCAGCCATGCGATCCGGCTGATAAAGCCGAGATCGATCGCGTATGGAAATCGGCCAGCTCTCCAAGGGCCGCGTCTCTCGCTCGCGATCGTGTCCGCGTGTGTGTGCTCGCACGTATACACGAGACAGCTAGGGGCTAGCGGAAAAATACTTTATTTTATTTTGCCGAAGGGGAGGCGACGCTGTTCGCACGCTGCTCGCTGTATATACGAGCTGATACGAATTGTTGCGTACGGGGCCGGCGGGAAAAAAGGGCTGTTGCGGCGGCGGCGCGGCAGTGCGGTGGACGTGTATAGGTGGAGCGGTCCCGCGGCTATGCTCGCCGGAGCCGCTTGATGGATTGCTCCGCTGCGCTTGGATCTCTCTGCTCTCTCTCTCTCTCTCTCTCGTCCAAAGTGATTGCATATCTCGCGCTGCTCATCTCGGCCCCCCGATGAAGATCGATCGACGCCCATTAAACCAGCTACAAATCTATACGCGAGATTTGCATGGCCGGGACGCGTAATTAGATCAGCCGAGACGCGGCTGGCTCGTTCGCCCGGCAATAATCGAATTAATACACTCCCCGTGCGCGCCCACCTCTCTCGCTTCTTATATTTCGGTTGCGGCAGCTCCACTCCCGCTAATGCGCCTTCTTTTTTTGCTTTTTTTTCTTTTGTTGTCTCCCTCCCCCCTCCTTTTTTCGGCCTCCCCGCGATAGACCTTCTACGCGACACTCCTGATGAATTTTTCACCGGCATAGTATTTATATCCGACGCTGCAAGAATTTCGCGCGGAAATCATACACACACGCATTAGCGTCGAGGCTTTCGGTATATCGTTGCGCGCGCCAGGGCCGATGGGTAATCGCACACATCGCTTGACGCGCTCCTCCATTATTGCAGGCGCGTGGCATACGAATTAAGCCAAACAAGCCTTCCGAACGATTGTATATCCAATGTGCTTCAGTGAAACGTTTGGCGAAAATTGAAAGGCTCCGCGCAATGTAAACCATATATTGAAAATCGTATTCTCACGAAGCCCGCGAAAAGATTATCATTCGCGCGTCAATCGTAGAAACCAATGAAATATACGAGAGTATACACGTATACATTTGTATATTTACGTCTGTACGATCGTGAATACGCGATCAGGCCGCACTTCTCTTTCATCCTGATACTTCGAATTATACAGCCGGGGAAATTGAAGGAGTTGGCCGTCCGGGACGTTCCATAAAACTCGCAAGTGAATGGAAACACCCGTGGTCCGCGGGAGGGAGGGAGGGAGGAGGGGAAAAAACAGGCCAGTTCACTAGGTCGTAATGGATAAGTAACGGCTGTTTGGCATCGTAACTTTTTACGCGCATTATGTAAGTAGACACAGCCGACGAGAATAATCGATATTGCACGAAAGAGAGAAAAATCAACCGCGAAAAACGAGGATATCGATTACACACGTGATATATATTAGCATTTTTGGGCCGTTTGCGTATACGTATAACCGCTGCGAATTAGCGATTTATAATATATACGAGGCGTTTCACAATCTCGCGAGCTGTAGAATCGACTGGCGGCGATATATATATGATAGCATTGATTGCATCTAATTAATCCGGATAGCCAAGTGTCCCAAGGCACAACTCGCCTTCCCTTTCGACCGTACGACTTGATTCAATGCGCGCCGTACGCGTATACAATGAAATATACATCCCGAGTCGCGGCCCAATCGCAACGCCGAACTCGATCTCGAGAGGCTGCGTATATACATGTATATATTCATACGAACCGGTCATTCCGCGCGTATATCGACTTTCACCGATCCGAACGAGGGAGAAAATGAATTTCCGCACTTTAATAATCCTGCCGGGCGTTACGTAGAGCGTTCGCGGACCGAATCGACATTCCTCGAAACGGGCACGGTTTTACGACGGAAACGAGTCCGGTTATTATGCGTGTAGCCGGCCGTTGGGTTGAAGAGAGGCGACAGCAGGTGTAATATTCTATTGCGGGGTGTAAAAAACCCGTGGCAATAAGGCGCGCGAGCTCCGCTTGATTCCTACGGCGCGCGCGTTATTTTTGCGCGGGGCGAAAGTGAAGCGCGCGCGTGCCTCCGCGGAAAAAGCCGCGCGAGAAAATGCGTGCGCGCAGCTCGTCGAGTGTTCCTCCGTTGGCGCGCGAGCTAACTTTTTGCGACGGCTTCCAACGGGGGGGGGGTGGGGTAAGCTTCCGTCTGTGCGTGTGGTTCCCGCGAAGCTTCACTTCTCCCCCCTTATCTCGCGGTGATTGAGAGCCGAGCGTGACACTTGGCCCTCGCGCGCGCGATGAGTATCGCACGCGTAAACTCGCGACGCGCCCGAGTATACTCGTCTATACCTAGACGGACTTCCGTTGTACGCGCGGAGACAAATGAATTTTATCGCCCCAGGCCGCAACTGGTTATTTTGAAAATTCCCCGCATATTTCTCGGGGGGAGGTGGGAGATGCGTATCCGACGCTGGCGTGTACGTCGATTGGGTATTTATCGATGTACATCTTGAGTAAGACACTTGCGTAACGGGCAGGATGGGATTTTTACCGAACGCTACCGTGACGAAAGTAACAGGTTTCGAGATGCACGCATATGGGAACTCGGCCGTAATATCATAATAGCCGACTCGAATCCATTTGAATCGTCGTGTGCGTACGAATAGATGAACATAAATAAGCCCGAGTAAAATATAATTGCCGACATAAAGTTACAAAATCAGCGTACACGCGTTTCTCGTATTCAAAGCAGTAGTTCGCGCGCAAGTATGTCTTGCAAACTACTTAAGATATGCTCTATCCAAAACCATATGTGGCATATTCAGCAAACAAGACTTGAAAAGGGCAAAAATATACTCTGAACATAACAGTCGTTCTCAACCCTGGTTCTACAGCAAAAATCTTGTCAGAAGAACGATGATTCACAATAGATGAATCATTGCAGTCTCACTATCTATGTATGCGAAGAGGACAAAGTAGATCTTAATTATATAAAGCAGCAGTGTTTAAGATTAGACAGCCAGAGAAAAGCGTTAACCAGAAATCTGTAAAAATCTAAATATCCACTACCACTGTCTATGGAGATAGTAATTGCCGACTGGTCCGAACCTACGGGTTTGTCAGCTCGAGAATACGATCTTACAGTATATGAGAGATCAAGTGTACAAATTTATATTAATATCAATGTATGGAATTATATTAAATGAAAGAAAAGACGTATTTTGATCGCCGGTGAAGATGCGTCGAGCCTTGGTACAACGGTGAATGGATCACCGGGAGACATCGAAGCTACGAGCGTATCATCTCGGGCGCGCGACACCTCATGTAACACTCGAAAAGTTGGGTTCTGGCCTCGGGGGGGGGGGGTTTGGCTTCTCGATTCGCCATTCTCGCGGGAGTACTCGTGAAGCAAGCGACGATCGTTCAAAGATTCGCCGATTGTCCTCGGCAAATATTTGCGCGGATTTCCCCCCCAAGTCGCACGAGGTGTGTGGCGCCCGCGGCGGCCTCACACGCATCCGACTCTCGACGCGTATTCGAGCGTATGTACATGTATAGAGGCCGGGCTCGGGCTGCAATAAAACGCAATAATCATTTGGCGGCTCGCTAAGCGGACTCGTCGCTTTATTGGGCCGCCGCGGACGCGCTACATTGGGTCGATATTGAAAATACACGGCCGTCCGCTTCTTGTTTTCCTCGCGCGGACAGCGGCGCTTTCTCTCCGCGGGCAGCTGTAATTGCTTCACTTGTTACATATATACATATATATAGAGAGAGTTTCCGCGGCGCACCGGCCGTTGCACCGCTGTCCCTTTTTCTTTGCTCTTTTTTCCTGCATTCTCGCTTGATTATTGATTCTCGCTGCAGCCGCGATGGAAGCGCGTGTTATTCACGTGTTGTTTTGTCGTGCGAATGGAGGATGTATATATATATATATACGCGTGTATGGGCACTTGGGTCCCGTACGGGGCTCGGCAAAATCCTTCCTGATTATCTCGCGTGCGCGCAGATGGAGAAACTCACCGATTGATCTCGCGCGCGATCGTTTCCGTTACGAACGGGCAAAATCATCGACACGCGATTTCTCAAGCGTTTTGTACTTTTATAGAGATACTCCGCGCTCCATTCATGCGCGCGGCTATGCACGTATATATACCCACACAGGCGGATGATAAAATCAATCGAGGAGCCCCGAAAACGGCTCGGCGTGCGCCTCTCGCGCGCGCGCGTATTTACACAAGAGATATTAGGGTCTCGCGCGGAATTACGTATTCACCGCTCGTTACCCGCCATATGCCCGCGCGCGGCTGCCTTAATTTGGCAGCTCAGACGAACGATATCGTTCGCCGATTTATCCTCCCCGGGGTAATCAGCAAATCAATTAGAAGCAGGAAAGATCTGTCTGTCGTGAACGTTGCGGAGACTTGTCAACTTTTAAAGTCCGCCACAATCATTAGATTTTTTCAAATTGAATATTGCGTGTACTCGAAAATTGAGTCTCTGTCCAAACTAAAAAATTCTACCCGGATTTCATTATTTCAAAAATTATTGTTCACGTTTGACTACGAGAACTTGTATACCGAAGTTACTTTGTCCAAGGATGGTTACGATACAATGTAATAATGAGATTTCTGATGAAAAAATTTATCAACACCATTCTTTCAGTTTAATTTTCATCGAGTCTAATTATACCTATATCGCAAACGATATTGAACAGCTAGTTAGATTTTGTCGATTTTGAGAATATCGCGACAAATAGCAACCAAAACCTTACATCCGCGGTTTCAAAGCGAATGGAAACGAAAAACTAGCTCTAAAATGGTACGATACACAAGAACCCGACGAGTCGGAGCAACCCGATTTTTTTCCCCGTAGCAGCGTCAAAAGTGACGCCTCGTTTGCGGTATCCGTAATAATTATGTCTACCGGCTGAGTGTAAACTTCAACCGGTACATCGGGGTTAGAAAACGCAATATGACTGATACCCGTAGATAGCGAACTCGAGGCGGAAAAAGCGCCGCGTCGTCGGTCGTCCAACCGAGGTCATTCCGGTGCGCGCGTGCACTTAGCGCGCCCGCGCGCGACAGGCCTCGGAAAATGTGTCGCCGAGTCTAACACGCCAATATACATATATATAACGATCACCACCACTCAGGGGTGCAGCACTCGCGAGCTAGCCGAGAGATAACGCGTATATACACACGCACACTTGCGTATACGCACATCATTTAAATCAAGCCGGTGCATTACGAGCCTGCGCCCCGCACATTCTCCGCGGATATGCGGCCGTTTAGCGCGTGCCGATACGGCCGCGTACGTCAGCCCGGCGCTGTTTGCCCCGCTGACAAACCGGGCCCCGCGCGCATTACCCCCCCAAATTAATACTCGTCGGCCGTGGCATATGCGGGAGCCGCGAGCTCGGATGTAAATACGAATTATACGCCCCCGGGCCGCGTACGTCCGTGATGTACGATCTTTGCGAAAATTTCGATTAGCGCTTTGGACGAGAGGAGGGGGCACGCGCGTACATCGGTGCTGCACTGTCGCGCGCGATAATCTAAATGCTCGCTTGCGCGCGCGAGCTCGTGCATAATGAGCGGGGCAGCCCCTCTGGCTGCAGCTCGCAGAGCCGCAGCTGTTCCTCTGCGTGCCGCGCGATTCGAACTGTATGCTATGTGTGTGTATATCTATAGCAGAGCGGGCTTATCGATGCCGAGGTCCCGTATGGCAAAACGTATCGGCATTATATCTCCTTCCATACGCTCGCCGCGGACACACCTTCGCCATCTCCCGCCGATCGCAATTCCTTCCTTTATTGTGCGTGTGTAAAGGGGCCGCGCGCCGTCCCCCCCCCTCCCCACCTCTCGCCAGCTCTTCCAGCTGATGGCCGGGCGTAGATCCGTTCGTCTGGCCACACTATCGCGGTCGCAACTTTAATATTCACCTTCTATCTCAATTCCTTAGAGTGAAAATCACACCACGTGAGAGCTTTGATGACACGTTTTTCACTGTATTTGCAGTGAATTTTTTGCTGCAGCGAACAAGATCCAAATGACCTTGGGTGTGAATCTTTATATAACTGTAAAAACAGTTACCGATTCGCACTGAATAATATAGTGAGATTTTTTGTCAAGAACTTAGAGAATTCGCTGCTAATCGTTTGAGGGAGAAAATTGCTTCACCGTGTACATACTTCTTCTCACATAGCGTTCACGCGGGACGGAGTATCCGAGATGCATCGGGACAGTTTGGAGCGCGGAAGAATTCGCCAAAGATCGTCTGTTTCACGGTGGGAAAGTGAATACTCGAGTTGGATACGCAGAAGAAGCTAATCTGAAGTTAGGGGAAGGAGTAACGAAACAACGTACAGGTTGGATGCGTCGGGGAACGATGGAAAATACAGCCGGGGGAAGCGGCAGTGAGGGCCGCTAATGTTTTTACGATTCGGAGCTCGGGCCGGCAGATCTCGGGGAAAAATCCGATTCCCCGAAGCCGATAGAGACAATTTGCCGGGAGAGAGGCGTAAAAATAAATCGGATAGCGCGGGGTGCCGCAGGCGGGGCATCATCGGTACGTCTATAATACATGGCGCGAGCTCCTCGCGGCCGAGAAAACTCCTCATTACGGGGAATATTCACGCGCGCGGCATCCGGCCGGCAAAACGCGCGCGATAATTAAAAAAAAATAGAGCCGAGGTAAAAAGCCCATTCGTCGCGGGCACAGTAGTGCGCGGCATTATATTATACCGCCTCGGCCGACACCTGCACTGCCCGGCAAAACAATCGCTCGCGCCGCGCCGCCGCCTCCTCTCCTCTCCGCGGAATATCTGCTGCTGCTGCTGCTTCGGGTGATTAACCCACCAAGTGACTTTTTCCCCGGTGACGAGTTCGCGCATATACACGTGTGCGTGTGTGTGTATACGCGTGTATTATTGATATATATAGGTAACGGGTCGAGCGCTTGGTCTAGCGGTTGCACACCTAATTATATGCGCGAGCGCGCGAGATCGGCCGAGGCAGATTGCAGCCTCTATATGTGGTGCGCTCTCGCTTTTTGCGTGCCTGCCGTTTACGCAAATGCGCACTCGATATGTATATGGATGTGTGTGTGTGTGTGTATGTACACACTCAGTTGTGCGTGTGGGCCGCTCTATCCGCTCGGGCAACGCCTATGGTCGTACGGAATACGTACGACACCGCGATATATATTATACAGAACACTTATATATATCTAGGCTAATGCACCGATTGCGCGGAGCCCGATTGAAAGAGACCGAGTGTCCGAGGCGGCCGGACCCCATTGATTCCGCGATTTTTCAATCGCGCCGCGCGTAATCGCCGGCTGATTTTTATTAAAACGCGAAAGCCGCACACACACACATACACGCGCGATACAACCGACGTCGTGGGATAGAGCGACGTTAATTAACAGGTGGAGCGGAGCAACGACTCTGTTCCTAATGTATACCGTGTGGGGGCAAATCCGCTTGGAAATTTTCGAGCTGGATGTGTGTGTGTGTGTACTACGTTTGCCGCGGTTGACTGATTCCCAACGAAAAGTCGCTCGGTGCGGAACGCGTTAATTGCGATTCCTGCACCGCGCAGCTCGACTCGGTGCGCGCGCGCGGATTTTTCGCCCGAAACTATACTACGAGTCCTCGGCTCGTCGCACACACGCAAACTGCTGGGCCCCCCCTGAGCCGACGCGAGCGAACAGAGGCGGGAAAACACTCGAAACGGAAATACGCAGCGTGTTTTCCAAAATTTGATTGTTCCGCGTTGTTTTGTATGGCCCGTATTGCGAGAACGTGGCACAAATACGGGCATTTGTTGCGCCCGCGTAGCGGTCCAATCACCGGAGACGATTGCATTCGACGGGCTGTTTGTGTACACCGGCTCGCGAGTCGTCCATGTAAAAATGCCATTGAAAACTTTGTTTCGTGCAATTAACGGGAGGATCGTATTTTCGAAAGCTCTTTCAATTTGCTTCGTGCAATATTTGGGGTACGGCCCGGGTTCGAGCGCGATCCCGATGGAAACAATCGAAGCTACCCGTCCCTCATCCTCGTCCTCGTCGATATTCATACGATCGTAAGCTCGACGAGTTGCGCACGCTGTAAAAATCCTATACGTATATAGAAGATACGCGTAATTGCGTGTCGCGACATATCTGAATTAGCTTGGTTACGCGCGACGAGGCCCGTCGTCCCGATAGGATATTACACCGAGTAAGAAGATACCGCGGCATTCGATTCGAATGATCTTGTCCACTCTCGCGCGATGCGAAGCATTTAAATTCCCCTTCGAGGCTGCGCGATCGACTCTGAGCGCCTCGATCCCAAATGATTGTTGTTTTGATGAATCTTCGCATTTGCTCCGGGGCTCGTAAAACATCGATGGCCTGGGTCCGTTCGCGCAAGAGTATGGGTATAATTCGATAATTGAATCATTAATACACCGGTAAGAGGCTCGTCGCCGTGCGAATCAACAGCCGCGACAAAAAGTGGACCGGCCGAGAATGCGTCCACGTGCAGGAGTCGGCGCGTGCTGATAAACCGCGTGGGAATCTCATGTTTATCGAGTTGTATATATGCCCGAGCTTGTCGTCGAATTAACGAAGGGTGCGGTGGTACCCGTGATATCTCAATCGGCGCCGATAAAGAATCGCGAGAGATGCGGCCTGGGAAAGACGCGGGTATCGAGAGTCGCGCGCACCTGCGCTTATGGAACACATCCATCCGCGCGAGGTGTAGCCAAATAATTATGGGCGTGGTGCAGCCCCGGCTTTTTGCGTCTGCAGCTCATTCCTCGTATTCTTTCGCCAATCATCATAACCCGAGAGAGAGAGAGAGCGCCGCGTCGTGCGTGCGCGCCCGTTCCGCGTATAATTCAGCAGCATCGTTATTACGGATATCTCACTCGCGCATACATCGGGAGATTCTATTCGCTTAATGGGCGGGCGAGCTCAAGGCCGGGGGAGAAATGCGTCGTTAACTTATCGCACTCGCGATCTGCGAGATAATTCGCGGAAGGTGCGCGCGCGCGCGCGAGCAACCGTTGGGCCGCGGCCACAGAGAAAGAGAGGAAAAAAAAAGGAAAAATGTATATGCCCCCGTCTTATTTTAGTGTACCATTCATCTCGGGCCTCGTAAAAACTCACGTTTCCATTACACCTCCTCGCCCGGCTCGCGCGGCCAAATTAAATACTCGAATTACAATTCCACCTGCATTGTATATATGGACGCAACAACATCTCCGTGGGGCCAAATAAACATCGAATCACTTGGCGGAGGTGACACGCGATTACGGATAAATAATGCCGGGCCGATAAAATCGCAATATAAGCCTGACGCGCTCGAGCTCGAGATCGGCGACGATCGCGATATCGCCCGGCTGTAAGCCGCTAATTACACGATTTTTCGAGCATACAGTGTTTCGCAAGGTATATACACGCGAGAAAAAGTCTTGGTCCGAGCTGAGAGGAAATCGAGGCTTTTGCCAGAAGATTTCTGCTGGAAACGAGACCCTTTTATAGCTCGTTATATAGCGTCAGACTGATTTTTCTTCCCCAAGCAAAATTCTATTTCTACGTACACCATCAAATTGGCGAAGATTCATCATGAAATACAACGCGATAGGATCAACACCCAAAACTACAATCTTCGTATGAAAGAAAAACATCCAACATATTTTTGTTCACCAGACAAACGTTTACCTCCCTAGCATCAAAAACCGCTCTCCGATCAAAAAACGGTCCTAGAATCGCGTCAAGCCTATTTTCCTTGGCGAACCGAGTTTCCATTTTGGCTAGTGCAGCGTAGATACGGAGAGGGCAACTCGGGTTTGGGTCTCTCTCCAGAGTGGGGGGGGGGCTGATTAAAAGTGCGGCTGCGGGGCCGGTTGGCGAAATATGACGGCGTCTCAGGTAGAGAGAAAGCGAAAGGACGGGCGGGCGGGCTGGCGCGGAGGTAGACGGTTCTTTTAATTAGCCGGAGGTGTGAATTGGAGCCGTGGCAGCACACTTGCGCGCGAACTTGGGAGGGTGCTGGAGCGGATAAAACCGGGACTGCACGGGCGGAATGCAGAGCGAGGCGCGCCTCTCTCGAACCGGTTTGCCATCGCTCGGGCTCGCGCGGGCTCTATTGAAATTCCGAGCTCGCGCGCGGCCGGGGCTGCCAACAGAGAGCCACTGCTGCGTGACTGCGTTATCGCGGCCTGCAGCCTGCCCTGCACCGAGGAGAGAGCACCGGCTTCCTGGATAGATGCACCAGTGGGCTGGGCGGCGATCGCCACTCCGCGCTGCAGCGGCCTCGACAGCTGACTCGGCGTTTTCTCCCGCACCGCTACTGCGCTGAGAAACGCCCGACGCCTCTCGGTTTAATGGCTCATTAAATGACGCGCGTCAACCGCTGATTAATGCGTAAACAAAACGTCGAGTCGGCCGCCCCAGGGCCAGATCCCGATTCGGATTCAGATCCAATTTGCTCAACGTGCGTTGGCTCACACGGAATCCCTCGCGATTGGTCATGAACAATATTGAATTGGTTTGCGAGGGACAAGTAAGCTGCAATACAGAGAGGAAGCGATTGATATTTATTTATTCACACGAGTCTTTGACACCGTGACTGATACAGTTTTGGAATGTAACATATATATACGCATACAAATATATATATGTGCACTTGAAATGCAGTGTCACTTGGCCACGATCGATCCTTAGCGGTAAAACTCGATCGAAATTAAATTGGGGTAAAAGAAATTGAAAAATGAGATTAATCATGCAACAATAGTGTTGATTCGCAAGCATATTGAGTGACGAAAACATCTAGCTAGTGCAGAAATTAAAGATTCCGTTATAAAAAGACGAGGTAGGGATACGATGATTATCTGAAGAACGAGTGTAGGGGCAACGCAGGATTTGATTGTTTCGAATTGTATAACATATATCTAAATGACTCATTCGTTGTTGGCCTGCGGCTGCATAGGCAACGGGCCATTCCACCAATAATAGTCGTTTTCACCCATTTTCAGGTGCGCAGCCGCGAATATGCGCCCACCTCGTGTTCAACGGCTCGAGTCACATTATCCATTCTCATGGTAGTCCATTGTATCGCAGCTTGCGGTACAAATGCTTTCAGCTATATGTATGTACGCGTGGAAATCAGTTAGCGCGAGAGAGACAGACAGAGCATCACGTTCTACTTTGTCCAATAACAAAGTAAGTCATCTCGAGTCGTTGGCCGCGCGCGCGGTACTCTGCCAGTGAATCAACCTCATTTTGCCGGGAAATTGGCACTCGCGAGCGATTCCATCGCTAATCTTCTATTTCCATTGTATCGAGCCGTATCGCGGCCTCGTCGATACACATAACGATCGGCCAACTTTGAGCGGATCGTCGGTGCTTTTCCAACATTATCACCTCCGCCCGAGTGTGCGCGCGTGCTTATTGAAACCTCGAGACTCGAGGGTTAATCTTTTTTGCGGCGGGCAAGAGCCTCTCGCGGGGCAAAACAATCGATCGCGCGCCCGTCGGCGTATAGAAAAAGACCGCGGCCCAGCCAGCGTACAATATGAATACGCGAGTCGCAGATGCGCCCGTTACTATATCTTCTCGAGAGTACTGCATTCCCGGCTGAAAAGTATGAGAGACAGGTTATGCAGGCCAGATTCTCGCGCGGCTCGCGAGCTCGATCCGTATATATTTTGCCCCGCGCGCTCGGTCGGCTCTTGTCCCGCGCGGACCCACACTCGCGGCGCATTTGTCGAGCGGACGATGTACGTCCGGATGACCGGCGGCCGAGTTCGCGCGATCCCAAACCTTCCGAGTCCTCCGCGCCACTATACACTGCTCGTATTCGCGCAGACGCGTTGTGTGTGTGTATCGATTCGACCGAGTTCGTGACTGGGGCCCCGTGTCTTTGCTCGCGGGCGCGGATATCATGCAAATCCGAGCGCCGCTGCTTTCCAGGGGTTTGCATGAATAAAGCGCGATTATGCGTTGCGGCTTGGCCCGGCTCCCCCCCACCTCACCGGAACACGAGCGAATCTCTGCCGTCGGCTTTGTATGCATGGATCGCCCCCACGTGCGCAGCTATGGCTTTTTTACCCGCGCGCAATATCGCCAGGTTTCGGGGCCAGTTAAGTTTATATGTGTGTATATCGAGTCGCGCCGGGCTGAGATAATTAAGGCAGAATACGCGTGTATTGTGACGGATTGCGATAAGCTCGGGCCAATTGAAATATACACGAGTCGCCTGCCGATGGATATTGGCCGATACTTATCGCCCTTGTTTCCCACAGATTTATGATTTCCAGCCCGTTGAATATTCAGCTCGAGTCTCGCGCGCGCTCGCGCGAGTCTTTACACATATATATATATATATCTCGCGGCTCGTAATTAACCGCCGTCGAAGGGGCAAGGCTCCTTTCACCGCGACATTTCGCGGGCAGCGCGAAAATGGAGCAACAATGCTATCTTATCAATCGCCCCGCTCTCTCGAGGGCGTGTTTACACACACACACGCACACACTGGCGGGCGAGAAAACGAGTAAAAAGACGAATGATCCATTTCACCTTGATGTAATTATCATGATGAAATTGCAGAGTTGGAGCGCGCGCGCGAGATGCAGAGCGGCAGCGTTAAAAAGTATAGTAGTGGCCGATGGGGGGTAAGTATATCGCGCGCGCGCGCGGCTTTGTCAGCGGCAAACCCGTCCGCGGCCGGGACACACTGGCTCTCTCTCGGAGAGAGATTTATTGGCTAATAGCCGTTAATTAAGAGCGATATGATTACGCCTAGGACGAGTTAAGTAACCGGCTTGGTAGGTGTCCTCGATTATAATAATGAAACCCGTTTCGACAGCCAGCCAGCGCGCGCGTGTCGAGCTGTCCGGTGCAGATAAGTCTCTGCTCACAGCCGCGACGGTGCGAGGAAAAAAACGCGAATATCGACCGATCGATCGATCTGCACCGCGTGTGTAAACCGCCACCTCCTCCTCCCAGTCGCGGCCGTGTCCCAAAGCCCACGCGTTTTTCCCCGACCGATCCTCGAGGCGCTGCTATCGTACGTCCTCGCGCTATATCTATCCGACGAATTCCGATTGGCCGCAGGATACATACACTCGCACACGAGAAGTGAACGACGCCTAATTAATCTGGCCGCTCGCGGCTCCGAGATATAGACAGGGTATAGAGGGACACGGAGCACTTATACATTATCATATCGAAACGCAGTAGTTCAATTTTTTGTCCGAGGCCGCCCGGAGCGATAGCCGATCTTGATTGACACGTCTGGACCGGCCGATCGGAACGAGACGGACATATTTTCGTCTGTACCGCAGTGGGCCGCGCGTACTCGTATCTCCCACATCGCGGATACCTCCACGTACACATATATGCATCATATATGAAACGAGATCAGACGACTGGCACGGAGCGTCTCGCATACGTATATACACGGCAGCAACATCGCGGGGAATTAGGTGTGCGGGAGCTGCTGCAGCGGCCCCTTGAGCTCGGCGCATACATTATCGCGGGGGGGGGGGGGAGTTGGGCGATATCACGCCCGCAATTACCGCGAGCCGTGCGCCGCGATCGTCGAACGGGAAGAACAATGCGAGCCCGGCGTTATTGGCCCCCGACCAAGCTGCCCCCGGGAATACGCGCTAAAGCAGATAAAGCCGTAACGACGACGCGCAGCGTCAGTCCTTTGTATATATGTACGCGTATACATGCGCGAGTCCTGGTGCAGCAGCCCTGAGGTATGTGCAGCGTCTGGCGCTATAGCTGCTTGACACAAATACGATGGGGTAGAGACTTTTCGTACTACCCGCGAGGAATTGACCGGGGGAGTGTGTGGGGGAGGGTGGCGAGGTCGCCGCGAGTGAGACATGTTCTTACTAAGCGAAGTTGGCGCGACGCGCGGATGAGATAAAAGTTTCCTAATGTGTGTAAATTGTCGATCTTTGAGGGCCATTCCAGAGTGAAGTGGACAAAGGAAAATTCACAAAATCCACCACATATTTATTTTATGCGACGTTTCGCCAGTTAGGTTTACTGGCCTCATCAGGCAGTTTTGAATGAAAATATAATATTACGTTCGGCAGTGGAAGCGGCTGCTTCCACTGCCATTGTCAAACTATTGTGTATAAAGCTTGTGTATAAATTATAAGAAACGAATTATTTCGGAAATGCTCCACATCAATATGTACCAACACACACTTAATAGGAAGGAAGACACACAACAACTCAGTCACACGTATAGGAAGCTTAGCAAGATTTTTCAAAACAAACACACCAATGTATCTGATGGTATATAAGACCTCTGACGCTAGCTTTATACACAATAGTTTGACAATGGCAGTGGAAGCAGCCGCTCCCACTGCCGAACGTAATATTATATTTTCATTCAAAACTGCCTGATGAGGCCAGTAAACCTAACTGGCGAAACGTCGCATAAAATAAATATGTTGTGGATTTTGTGAATTTTCCTTTGTCCACTTCACTCTGGAATGGCCCTCAAAGATCGACAATTTACACACATTTGGAATTATGGAGGGTGCACAATATAATTATAAAAGTTTCCTGCCCGTCGTATATACGTGTACGGAGTGTCATTTTTACTGCTCGACGCCCCAGACGCTCGAGCTCATAACCGAGCGTCTAGACGAGCGCGACGGAGGAAACAAAGTTGGTCAAGTCGAATTTGCACGTCGCCCCCGTCGGGCTGCAGATTATTAGCGAGGCGCCGTTTGTTCGTTCGTTGGATCGTGCGCTCGGCGCAATAATACAGCGGACTCGATCTGATTCGAAGATGAGAATCGGCGCTCGACATATTTACCCTCCAGCCACGACTGCAGTGGTCAGCGCTCCGGAAACTAGAGCGTGAGGCAGTACACGTTGAGAATATACTGCTGGCAGGACTTGTACTTCGAAATAAATTGCGTATTCTCATGGATCCCACCATCTTCGTGGCTTTTCGAATTCATTCGTTGATCGTTATTCGAGTGGGAAGTGATTAAATATTTACTAAATGGCTTTCAGTAAAAATTCACAGAAATAAATGGTTGACGATGCTTTCCAGTAAATATCCACTGGATTGCTATGGAAATTTGGGTATCGCACCGTATATCTAAAGAGTTCTCTACATTTCTGACATACAATACACTAGAGAGCGCACAGTGGATCACAACTGTGAGGCATTAGTTGATTGTCGGCCGTCGCATTACAGTGAATTTTCACTGTAAGAAATTTAGTGAGTAAATACCATTCCAGTGAGACATTATTGATCGATGAGGATTTTAATGTAAATCGGATGCATATCAGAATTCGAATACGTAAATAACAGACAATGAGGTATTCATTTGATTGCCGTTACATTTTATCATTTTATTCTTCGAATCACAAATATTATACAGTTGAAATGAAGACGCATTTCTTTATCTCCTCGGAGTTTTGTTGCCCAGACATAATACCATTGTACTGCTCACAGGGTGGATCTATAATAAGATGGACCGAAGTCTTGTGTCCAGCATTTACGAGCTCTATGTTTTAAATTCAAACCATTTGAATTTGAGAGAAAGTTTGAGTTACAGAAGATGAGGAATAATTCATAACTGTCTACTATTGAATGCGGATTTCTATAGTTTCTGAACAAGAATATAGGTGGAATTCTGACACGTATCAGTGAAACTGAATAAATTCAATACATCTGGCGAGCTAGGCTACTGAGGGAAATTATAATGATTCCAAATCAAACACCATTCGACGATTTTTCACTTACGAAAGACGACGCGACGAATGAAATACGTGGAGAAAAAAAAATTAAAAAAGCCAACTCCCATTGTTTTTTTGTTCCCCCTGAATGAAACGTATTTAGAAAAAGCTCCGGGGCGTCATTAATCTACGCGAGAGTGTGGGGAATTTCATTGTTGAAAACGCGGCATCTGGCAAACAAGGGCAAGAATGCTCATATATGACGGGAAGAGAATTCCACTTGCGCGCGCGCGCTCGTGCGGGCGGGCGGGCGCCTTCTTCGCGCCTCCGCGCATAATTTCACTCGAGCCGAATTGAATGAGAGAATTAAAAAGCCGCGGGTGGGCGGAAAGAGGTTTGAAATATTTTCCACGAGTTCGCGCGGACGCCCGCGGTCATTATGGCCTTTTTCCAGGCGCCGGCGCCGCCGCTCGCGGAGAATTACATCTTGGCCGCTTTAGGGGCCGACGCGGAAGGGCAAAAAAGGGGCAAAAAAGGGGAAGAAAAAAGGGAAAAGAAGAAGAAGAGCCGCGGGAACATCCCCTTAATTAAATTACTCCACCGCACATGCATATACATCTCGCGGAAAATTTCTCTGACCGCACCGAGGAAACTGCGCGCTCTCTGTCTTGCGTAACGCCGGCCTCGTGTGCCAACTCGCGGTTAGTTAGCCCTTTCCGAGGGGGCAAACTCGTCGGTTAGCCAAATAAATCCGATTAGCCGAAAAATCTAGTGCTCCGTGTTTATTTTTTCCCCCTCGTTCCCTATCGGTAAGCAGCGTCTCTGAGAAATGTTCCGGGGGATTTGGCGATTCGCGAGGGGGCGGTACATGTTTTGGCGCGAATTAATGCCGCCTATCTAAACATTTACTTATTCAAGTGGGGGGGGGGGAGGATGAACGCGAGCGTGTGTGCAACTTGCGCATGTGCCACTGTGAGAGAATGCGCAAGTTGGCACTCGAAAACAACAACTACTACAACAACAGCAGCTGGCTTTAATTTGAGTTAATGCACCATATCTGTTCTAAACAGGGCACTTTTCTTGCAACGCGCGCGTGTATACGTTATACCTCTACACTCTCTACTGTTCATCTTTATTCTCCCCGGAATCTCATAATTTTCACGTCCGTTATGTTGCAGTGAGGATGAAAATAAAACAAAACCAAGTTGTAAAACGAAATTACCTCATCCTGGAATTAAAACGCCATTAAAGGTTAGCTACGACCTTCTGCTGGCTATTGTCGGGAAATTCCTAAAAGTAGTTTGAAAAAATCATCAAAATAATCGCTGTGATCCGGTTCGCCGTTACGGAGTAGCCGTGAAATGTGAAATTGGTATGGAGGTGGCCCTTAGTGTTCCATGAATATGCATTCAAATTTTCTCTAACGCGAATCCACGTTTTTCTTGCCGAATGAATTACTCGCTTTTTTTTATTGAATATACTTTATGGAATCTCGTTGTTACAGCGAATCTCTGTGGAATGAAAATCTCAAATTTTCCAGTCCCTTGGAAAAACGTCTTTTATCCAGAGTTAAAAGCGACTTTCTCTCCATCGTAACTTCTTCGAACTGATCTCGAGCCGGAGACATTGATTTTTCAAGACGTGTCGAATTATTCTTTTTTCTATGTCAAATCCGAGCATCCGACAAGAACGTTGATTTATTTCCATTTGAACCTCTGTAACACAAAACTTTTTACACGCAGAATTCTCGGTGCGACAAACTGAAGCCCATTACCCCGGCGACTCGTTACAACGACACTCGTCTGTACATTTTTTTATCGAAAAATTCAATTGTCCTATCCATTACACTGGGGGACATAACGCGCGAGCGTCGGCCGGTAGTTTTTATTCAGTCAGCGAGAGACACATCAACGTGAAAGTCCACTCGGGGAAACTCGCACTCGCATTCGGTCAATAAAAAGTTCCATAACCGAGTCTTCCTCGTTCTCTCTCATGACGATCCACGAATCACAACCGAACGATACAGAGCGAAGCGTACGGCACTCGCTCGAAAAATCGAGTTGGAACGAAACTGGCGCGTCGCTCGGGAGGTTTTATCGCGGGCACAACGAGCGCGATCATAAAGACACGCGTACTCGGAGCTCATGAATTGCCCCGCGTATATCCGCGACACGCACTCGATCACTCGCGGCGTGTTTGCCCCGACGGTTCGGAATAAGAAAAGAGCGGCTCGCCTAAACACACCTGGCACTCGCTTATCTGCGCCGCACGCATACGTAACAATCCGCGCCGGATAAAAACGAGGGAGGCGCATTGCTCCAAATGAAATATAATCCCGAATTCCCGCGGGGTTATCTTGCCCCCGACGCGGTCTGGTTACCCCCGGCGCCGCCGGTTGCCACTTCCCGCGTCCTAATCCGTCTACGTCTCTCCGAAGGCTCGCGATCTGAATCCCGCGCACAGCTGAGCGGCCCGATGCAAATCTAAACGCCCCAGTCTATCCCGCTCATTTATCAGGATCATTTTCGGAAAGCCTGCGCGCATGCGAAAGAGCATCCGACCCGCGGAGGAAGAAGAAGAAGAAGAATAAGGAGGGTCTGGCGGCGGCCAATCCAACTTTCCGCGCGTTTATCTCTCCCTGATGTTCATGCGTATCCGCGTGCGTATGCGTACGTGCTTTCGAGAGTATGCATCGCCATAAATTCGGCTTTGCGACGCAGGCAACTTGCCGGAGTCGGTGGGCTAGCTGATATGAATAAGGAACGCGAGAGAATCGAGAGCCCCGATGTGTCGATGCGACGCCGCGCGCTACGTTTATGCCCGGAGGGACGAATCACCTGCTGCTGCTGCTTGGAAAATCAACCTCTCGCCGACACCTGCGCGCGAGTCGGCTTTGATTCGGTACGATAGCTTTGCTCCGAGTTTTTATAGCTTTTCGATCGGCCGACCAATTGATTAGCCGTCCGAGCTTCGAGTTTGTTCAACTTCGTAGAATGGAAACTCGTACAGCTGTCGCATTGACGCATCGATTTGGAAATTAATGTTTCCGGCTCGATGTTAGCTCCATCGGATTCCCATTCGATTTTCAACCTGCTCGATTTATATCCCGGAACGAAGTATCGAGTGCGCCTAGATGTTTCCGTGTCGGGGCTCCAACTCGCAGCGGAAGTGAACGATCAAAATACGTTTTGATCGACTATGGAGAACTAAACATTTTTCTACATAACACAATATATTGTAACGTCACTCGTAGCAATTTATTCATCAAAATTGAAACTATTCATTAGTCGGCTCGTCATTATTAGCTGAATATCACGTCAATATCGCGTATGAATATTGTAAATCAGTTATATAAAATATTCTCTCTGTTATAAATCGATCAATGAGAAATGAATTCCAAAAATATATAATTCACGTAATATCCTCTGATCCACAGCAGATTAAAATAGGTCATTTTTCTTTTATGAAGTTCATGTTTTAACGAAGAATTCCGATAAGATTTTTTCAATTTTTTTCAAATTTTACATTCAGTCTAAAAACCTTCAAATAAATTCGGTCCTAATTCATCTTATACGTTGAATCCTGATTTTCATGTTTGAACCATACAACCGCGAGTTCTTGTATCATCGTTAATTATTTCTCACGTTTTCATCCAAATGAAAAATCGAGATTCCACGAGCTCATTCAAGCCGACTGCACGTTAACATTGAATTTATGACTCGTGAATTTCGAAATAGTTATTCATCGAGAAAAACAACTCACACTTATGACGATGAAACGCATTCCTTTCGCAACGCCGCGACGATTCCATAATTCAATACAATTTAATTGGAATATCGAAACAGAATGAATCACACTAGAGCAAGACTAATTTCATCACCAGCGTCAAAAAAAGTATGTAAATGAAACGAGTATATATCGGAGCTGGAAGATCCGAGCGAGAAACGGAAGCAAAAAGTGAAAAGCCGCGAACACGTATCGACGTCTGTATCAAGCGGATATAATAATAATGATGGCCGAGTCGCGAAACACGCGGGCATCCCGAGGGCGAGCCAATCGCTAAATCATCCATATCGCGAAAGAGTCGCGGGCGCATTGAAAAAGGCGCTCTCGATAAGGCGCGCGCAGTGTAGCCTATAATGAAATGACAGCGCGGCGACACGAGCTGCAACCGGTGCGCGTCGCCATGAAAAATCCGGCTCGCTCGCAATTAGAGCCCCTACACACGAGCGCACGGCGGATCGGGAATTTTCAGCAGTGCGTCGCGAGAGCCGCGCACTACATAATGCGGTGGGCGTTTTTATTTTGCATTATTTTTGCGCCGCCGCTGCTGCCACGCATGAGCGTAATGAATGAGCCGGGTGCGCGAACCGGTATGCAAAATAACGCTCCCTCGCGCGCGCGCGTGTGTGTGTGTGACGATTTTCATTTTCTCTCGTTTTATTGCCGGCGGCTCGGGGGAGAAAAACGCGCACATAATGCCGGATCCGCGGCGCGTGTATGTGTGTACGCACGTATACATACATACATATCTGGGTACACGGGCGGCTGTAGGGGGTTTCGCGAGAGGCCGATTGTCGGGGCGCGTTGTTCATTTCCCGATGGCTGCGATCGCTAATGACATTGTGTGCGCGTCTCCCCCGCTCGCCTGACACTGCGCGCGACCGACCGACCGGAGAATAAAAGCAACGACGAGTCACATTTGAATATAAATTCGCGTCATTAAAGCCGCATCCTCGCCAGGCGATCCGCCATGAGTGTGTGTGCGAGCAGTGTTTATCTTGAAACCCTCGCGATATAGTCGCGTGTTTGATTATCAAATGACATTTCCCCGAGTTTCTTCGGACGCGTCTCTCTACGTATATGGTACCTCTCTTCGTTCCCGTCTTATACGTACACTCACGCCCGGATCAAAGTGATTTTTTTTCTCCCGCGGCGGAAAATACGATGCCTCTCGGGTATCACGCCCGAGCTGATGCATGAATATGTATTAGGCAGCTGCTTATCGTTTTTGCGCGGTAACTTCGGCCCGGCCGAGTTTTTAAATGTCCGATTAAGCACGCCTCTCGCTTTTTCAGCCGAATTATACTTGAACTTGGCCCTTGGCGATTCGCGTGCGCGCGCATTAAACCAACTCGCGCGCGCGCGAGAGCCTCGAATCGTTGTAACGTAATATCTTTATTAAAACAGGAGAACACGATGTTATTACACGCGAATCTTCGTATACCGGGTGCGTGCGGTGCACCAGGGTCGCGCTTCCAAATAATTGAAATTTCGAATGGACCGAAGCAGGTGGATCGAAATTATTGCGCGCGCGCTCGCGCGAGAGGGCCGCCAATTTTTGCGTCAGTCGGAGGTGTAAAATGCCCCGTAAGCTACTTATCCCGGGCTTTCTTTTTCTTCCTCGTTCGAGCCGGGATTCCTCTCCTTACCGACGCGAGTTATCTCACTCGCTCGCTCGCCAAAAACTCCTCGTTTTGCTCTGTGACATGAAATCCTAATTATCCATGCTTATATGAGCTCAGCCGAGCGTTCTCGGCATATTTCAAGATTAAATCCCGCGCGCGCACTTGGAGCAATGCTTAATGCCACTAACTCTTTCCCCGCGAGTTAATATTGACGCAGTGAATCCGATTACGGCGTTCTACACTTCATTAGCGAAACTCGCTCGCGAGTCTCGAGCGTAGATTTTAACCAGCCTCCGTTTTGCCCGACTGTGATATGTACGCTGATGCATTTCGACGGGGGCTTCCGTTCTGTCGCGCCTCTGTCCTCTCGACACCGCGGCGCGTCGATCGCGCATTGAAATATACTGGAGCACGTCGAACCGAACGAAGTTTACCGGGCACGAAAAATCTCGACAGTTTGGGGGGGGGGGGACGCTTGGGAGCTCATCTCTCTCGCGTTTGGCTCGGATAAATTGTAAAGTGGCTCGAAATCGATCGCGGCCGGGTAAAAAAATCAGGCCGACGGAGGGTCGCGCAGGTGGTTGCCCGGGCCCCGAAGTCGTTATCGGCCTTAATTCCATCTTAATTTCGCGTCTCGGGCCGGCAATAACGAGCCGATCGGGTGTATAATATAAGATATACGCGCAGCATCGGCGCGGCGCTTTCACTCGCGCGCGTCGACGAGCCGTCGGGCGATCGGGCGCGCGAGAAAGAGCCGAGATTTTGCAGCTCGGACGTGTCGCAATCGGTTGGCCGCTGCACGAGAGGATCGAGCCGAGAGTTACACGAGATGCGAATTGACGCGCGCGAGCGCTGCGCTGAAATACGCCCTCGGGTATATATATCAGTCGCGCGCGCGCGGGTGAGGCGGCCGCGGCTCGTATAAATCTGCCGCCCCGGCCCCTCGCTCCACCTGACTTTACGCGTTGATAATAACAAAAACAATTACGACGCGCCGCGGCCGCCAAGCAAAAAACTCGACCCGACACAAGTCGGCCTTGGCTCTCACTCTCTCTGCCCCTCACACGACGCGCCGAGGCTGTCCCACAGGCACTCGACGGACACTTCTTCCCCCGTGGATCGTCTATACGCGCGCGTACACATACACGCGCGAGTTGTCGGTCACGTCTTTTTGCCCCGACGCGCCCGTGTACTCGTTATCGCGCCGCGCCAAAACCTTATCTCCGACAACGGAAACATTAATTAAACGAGGGACGCGAGCGAGCGAGCGTCGTCCCTCGAAACGCGCCGATTATTCCCGACGCGGCCAATCGGCAAAATGATCGAACGCGCGATCCAGCTTTCGATACACACGTACACACACACACACACACGTACGTATCGAGCGTGCGAGCGGATGGATTTTTCGAGCCTCATGTAAATCGAGTCGGACGGACCGAGCTGATGATTCCCTCTCTCCCTCGAGCTTCTCGGCCAAATGGATAGCCACAACGCGATATTTTATCTCGACGACACAGCTCGCCGCAAATTTAATGCGTCTCGAGATAAAGGCTCCTCGTGGACGTATACATATACATGCGCATACATACACATACGTACAGCCAGGAATATAATGCACTTTGGCCGGGGTACGTTTCGGTGAAACACTCGATGCACACACTTGGGTGTGTGTGTGTGTGTGTGTCCGCGCGCATCCAGCAGCGTTTTCGCGCGAAACCGAGAGATTATTGGCCGGGACGATACGGCTCATTTGGGGATTAATTAATCCCATAAAAGTACCGTGTGCCTCTCGCCCCGAATCCCCGCGCTCCGCCCCTCGGCAAAATTACGCTGGCATTGTGTACACGTGCGTAAACATAACGGGCTCGTAGACGAGCGAGATCATCTGTTGCTTCGTGTCCAATATATACACAACGTGGTGCGCGTGTCGTCCGCGAGTCGGAGCGATCCCGAGTATACGAGCAAATCGAAGGATCGACGAAGGGGGGGGGGGGGGCGCGGGGAGAAAAGTATATAGAGCGGGGCCACCAGCTGGTCTCGGGGCCCCATCGCGGAACAATTCGGCAATTCGAATTGAATCGATACGCGTGTAAACATATACACGCCGCGGGTATTACTGCAGCGGGGACCTTTGGAGCGATGCTGCGCGTGGTATGGATGCAACATAAGGCGCGGCGGTGGCGAGAGGAGACGTGGAGCGGCATCTGCGCGCGGGTAACATTATATCCAGCGAATGATAGTAATAATACGAGGCTGCGGCGAGGCCGAGCCGGTTATTATCACACCAAGCGCTCCACTTAATAATTACAAATGTAGCGGAATGATCTTCTCTCCCTCTCTCCGATGCTTCGTCTGCAGCCGCGCGGCATATGGAGCTCGCGCACGAGCGCATTGTTGCGCGCGTGCGCCCCCCGTCTGCAGCGCTTCTCTTCTTTCGCCGCGCGCGAGCACGTGCTGCTGCGAAATTCGCCGCGCGCCCTCTCTCTCTCTTTGGCTTTCAGGGCAAATTTCACGCCCGCTCGCTATATGTATATATACGAAGGCGGAGCTGTTCTGGGGCGCGCGAGGCCTGTTGACACGCTCGTAAGTGGCCGCGCGCGTCGAGGAATTCCACGGAAACGTTATTTTGATTGATTTTTTCTTTGCCCCGGCCGGCTTTTCTTTTCTCGTGGAAACACGAAGCGTCAAGTCACGCCTCGTTGCAGTTCTCGGCCGAGTCTCGATGTACGAGCGTGGAGGATGCAATATGCGCGGCGTCTCTCGTGTCGCGCGCGGGGCGTAAGCACCAACTGTCCTCGCGGTTCTTTAATATACGCTGTTTCGTCGGAACCACCACCGCGCCGTCGACCAACGACACTGATTCACTACCGTGGGTGGCACGTAAACACTGCCTCCGTGTACCCGCGGCGAGTTCTGGAAAAAAACATGTAATTCGACGATTTCAGTGCGTCCATATGGGATCGCTACTATACGCTCGGAGATCATTCCCCTCCCCGACACGCGTCCCAATGGAAACTCGGTGGCCGTAACGGCTCCCGTCGGCCAAGGCGCGCCAATCCGTCCCATAGAGAATGTTAATGAAACCGAGCGCGCGAGAGGCGAGCCCTTCAACTTCAGCTACGCCGCGCGTCGCAGCGACGCACAAAACGGCTCGTGTGTGTATACATGTACTCGTATACGTACACGCGCTCGGGGGAGTGTGCTGCGGTATATATAAGGAAAGCGAGGCGTTAAACTCGATACCGGCTGCAGCTTAACAGGTCGTTCGAGGGGCTCCGGCGAGCGTGTGCAGCACTCGGCTTTCGCAGCGCGAGCTCGAGCGAGTAATATCTCCGGGGCCGGCCCGGTACAGTAGATTATCGGGCGAATCTCTCTCTCGCGAGTGGCTCGGGACGCACACACACACACCGTCGCGCGGAATCTGGACGCGGCCGAGGATCGAAGAGGCGGAAAGTAGATTTGGGAGCGGCTTTGAAAAGAGTCGGGCTAATCGACACACGCCCGTCCAGCTGATTCCTTTTTAATCGAATCCCCGCTTGCCGATTCCCGACGCCGATACATCGCCCCGGCCAATTGGATCGCCGCCTCTGCTTCCACTGCGACTTCGTCCGTGTATACGTGTGATATTGTCGAGGACGGCACCTACGGTCCTCCCGCCAATAGGAGCTGCACGTATTCCCCGAGGGTCTGATATACAAGTGATGAACTTGTGCTCGGTTGTTCGAAACTCGTCAAAACCTCATACGTTTCCCATGGAATGCGGATTTTTGAAAAAACGGAGAAAAAATTTTCTCTCACGTTAGAATGATTTTTTCGTCAAATATAATAATTTCGAATGGGTGTCCTTGGCGATGTACAATCTCCAAATTCTCGAGACATTCAAAATACATATCGTGAGTATGTAGACATTGTGGGATTACGATTCTTCACGAAACGCGCAGCTTTTCTCGCGGGTCAGATTCGAGATGTGCTTTTCTTCGTCAGGAGCCATCGACGTATACACTCGATATACACGCACACACACATACGCATGGGATGGCGTTTTGAATATTCGGGCCGTAACGCGCCGCGGGGGATATACGGCCGGGCGACGCGTGACTGACAGCTGATCTAAGCCGAGTGTGAGCAGTGACGGGACGTCATTTTCACCTGTGCCAAGGCTACCGTCCTCATATACTCGATCTAGCCAATCCTGGATCGCGCGACACGATCGATGCGCGAATTAAAACGCGAAAATCATTCGATCGTCTCGGAAGAAGCTGGATATAAACATACGAGGGTAGTTGATGGCCGGCGACAAGGGCGCAGCGATAAACGAAGCCTGCTCCGGCTCGGCCCATTATGCATCCTTCAGGGGGGGGCGGGGGGGAAATCCGCAACCACGGCGCGTTGTACAATCAAAGGCGCAGAGATTCGCCCGTTGCGAGCCGCGGCGGCGTATATCGCGGATAAGCCGCGAGCATACGCACGTATACACACGTATACAGAGGGACGATAAGGCTCGAGCGATTCGCGGACCGGGGCAATAAGTCTCTCCTCCGCGCGGCGTATGGAACAGACGGCAGCGCGAGAATGAGCGATAATAAAATTAACCTGGCTTGGCGCACACTGGCGCGCGGCAGATTTCACTCTGCGCGAGCTCAAAGACGCCGAGGCGGCCGGCTTATCGCCCCCTCGACCCACTCCAAATTTCTCCTCTCTTTCCTTCTTTTTTTTTTGCGCTCACGAGGCATACGTGATCTTTTTCTCCACGCGCGCATGTGTGCTCGTTGTTCTTTTTCCTATCCTTCCTCTCCTCGAGGCTGCGATCGAGCCGACGCGAAAGCGTCTACTCGTGGCTACGAGACGATTGACACGCGCGAGAGGCTGATGCTCGGCAGCTGGCCGATTCGAAAAGTGCCCCCGTTGTGCGTGGATTATCGGAGGAATTGCGCCGCGAGATTATGCCGGCCATTAGCGGCCCATTCACACGCGCCCGCGCGCCTATACGTACGTATCTCGAGTACTTTGGACGAGGTCGAGTATACGCATACATATATATATATATATATGCACGGAAAAAATGTTGGGCGCGCGGCGCGCCAAACGACGAACGCGGCGGTCGAAAACGTAAGCTTGCCGCCGTCGAACGGCGTTGAGTGGCCGCACTCCAAAATTGGGCTCGCAGCGAGCCCAAAATTCGACTGCCGCTAGCAAATGCTGTTTATGCGCAGCGCACCAACGGTTTGAGTAGCGGGCGACAGTCATATACTGTCATATACCTGCTGGGGACTAACTGAACAGGGCTCCGTTCGACTGCCACGGTCGAAAAATTGGGCTCGCAGCGAGCCCAATTTTTGGAGGAGCGGCACACCAACGGGGTTGGAAGGCCGTCGTCCGAAGAAATTGCCTGGCCGTTCCTCAAAACTGATGCAGCGCCGCGCGCCCAAGCTTTCGGCGGCCGCCGCCGCAACATTTTTTCCGTGTGGCTGGACGAGCGAGCTTTGTCCAGGGCGCGAGCTAGTGCGCGGGGCTGGCCAGCGAAAAGTCAATACGCCCGCGCTCGATCTCTCTACACACGCTTTATTTCGCGGGAACTCGCGCTGCGCGTTTATCTCGCTCGGCCGCCCGTGCGCGCCGATAATGGGATTGGCAATTGTGCAATATCGAAAAGTGGGCTAGGGTCTTTTGTGTTATTATCTGTCCTTCCCTCCCCCGATCCACCTCTACCGCGGCTGCAATATGAAAATAGCGGTCCATTGAGCGGTAATGCCATTGAAGCGGCTTAGAATTTAATATGACGAGTTATCTGCGCGTCGCGCTCTGACCCATATATTGTACTCGGGCCGCGCGAGAGCTCTGATCGATATAATCTCGCCGTAACCCATAAAATGCATGCGCGCGACCCCGATATGATGTACCCGCGCGTCCATGTGTGTGAGTTTCGAATTAGGATCCCCTTTTGTATAATCGCGCGCAGTCGGCGTTTCTCCCGCGGACAAATGCCGCGTGTATGGTTTATCCGATAGACGCGCGAATCGCGCAATGAACGAAGCTGCGTCGAGCTCGTTTAGCCCGCCTTTTGGGCGGCGATTGGAAAGTGACTTTGGCTCGAGCCTGTAACAATATTATTTCCATCCGAAATCTCGAAGTCGACGGTGTTTCGAAGTATCATACGGCGATTGGGACATGTATAATTTCACGTGTGTTTATCCAATGGAGCAAGGATAACAATCGGACGACGATGAATTTCTTCGCTGGCAACACAAGCCGGTGCGTGAATTGATAATTCGAATTATTCATGAGAAAGCATTAGAAAGTTAATTCATACGGACAGAAGCGTCTCTTTCTCTCGAGATAGAGAAGACAAAAAACTGTAAGGCGCGAGCTTTTGTCCAGAAGCCCATGAACGACAGGTTAAACAAAGCGGTATATATACTTATGTTGACACGCGAATGCTCGTGTCGGTGTGTTTTGCCGGTCCACGAGGCTGGCAAAGATTGGCTGAAAATTTGAGATACTTATACTGCTGCAAGCGAACGAGGGATAAAAAACAAAACTGGTAAGATCAGCGGCGGCAGCAGCAGCAGCATCCACACATATGCCGATCCATCTGGCAGCCAGGCGGGGCGCACCTTGCTCTCTCTCTCTCTCTCTCTCTCTCTGTCTACTCGCGCAGCTAAGCCATTCTCGGGCTTTGGGGCTCCTGGAGCAGATGCTCCCGGCCGGAGGGAATCTGCGCGTGCGGCGAACAGGAGAAGGACACGCGCGACATGTGGCGACGCAACTCGAGAGCGACCCGATCCCACGTCACGTGCACTCCGTCTCCCTCTGCGGAGCCGGGCGGCCGCCGCGCGTGTATACACCGCGCCAAATTGAAGTGTCCGAGGCATCGCCGACTCATCGATCGACCCGCCCCAGGAGTCGCGCGCGTGTCTCCGCCGCGCGAGCCGTGCTGCACCACCGCGAAATTAGCCTCTCGCGACGTCGACGCCAGCTTTGTCCCTCCTCGCCTTTAATTAAAACGGCAGTTATAGTCCCGTGTAGGTTTGCCGACGCGCCACTGCAGATATATACATATCGCGACGGACATTGGACGTTGAATAAATTGGATATCGGCTTGTAATCAGCGAAATTTACAATCGATGATTCACCGACGGCTCGCCCCCGTTACGAATCGTGGCTACGGCCGAGAGAGATCGCAGTCACGAGCGAACCTGCATTTTATTCAACCAGCCAGATCGTCCCTCTTGTTACTCGAGTGGTCGAGTTTGGTATATCAACTATATCGAACGGAAATTTCAGCTGATAGAGCCGAAAAATCCCAAGGAACGATTGTTCATGGGATTTCGGAGCTAATCGCCCAGATAGTCACCGGCTTACCTGGCTATACTCTGGTTGCGAAGGAGTACAAGCTCTCCTATTATCGGTTAAGCATAATTAATCGATCGGCGAGCAATATATATATATATGCAGCTCCCAAACGACCCGCGGCGATCGCCATGACACAGCTTACGACACGATCTCCAATGTATCCAACAAAGCGATTGGCGCGATTTTTCAAATAACGATAGAAAAACAAATTATTCTCGTAGCTGACCGACATCCGGAACAATCAAATGAGGAAAAGAGGTAGCTGACAACGTTTCACGTTCAGATAAATAATTTCCGATGTTGAGTATATAGAATCGATAATTTTAGACGACCGAACGTGAAGACATAAATAGAAATATTTTTAAAACGTATTATCGTACTTAGCGGGATTTGAGAACTGACGGGACGGTAAAATTTAGCTGCACAAAGTCGGTGCGAGGAAGACTCGGGCGTGAAATGCCGATGGGCAGTAGTATCATCGGACGGGAAGAGCGGGAAGTTTTAAAAAGTCTCCGCGGTATCCCGGAAGAGGTGCGGACTGGTCGGGCCCGCGATAACGAACTTGGTATGGGAGCGGCGTAAGCCGGGCTGTCGCGCGCGTATAGCAGCGCATAAAACACTGCAAGGGTCGAAGTTGGACGCGAGCATATCGACACACGTGTATATACGTACGTATGCTTCTTACGTGCAGCGCTCGGTAACATACGCGCGAAATCCGCGGCCACTTGTCCATATATATATATATATAAGCGAGAGCCACGCGGCATACAAAGTGGCGGGCGCACCCGCTAAATCACCCTCCTCGCCGTAAGGACGTTTACGGCTGCAGCGCGCGGCAGAGCCGAGTTTAGAGCCGTCGCGGCCAGCTAGCCACGCTATATCAGCCGGCCAAGTGGAGTGGAATTTTACGGGCGTGTTAGGGAAACGATCAGCTCGCGCAGTCGCGAGCCAGCCCCGAGATATCGCGCGCGCGCGCGGCAAGCTGGAAATATCGCCCCGAGAACACCTCGACACTCCATATACTTGCCGCGGACCACTTCTTCCCCCCCCCTGGCCCCCACCCGGATAACTGCTTTACTACGCCGCAACTTTTACCGGCTAGCTGTCTATACGGTAGATCCGCAGATTTTCCGACACGTCGTCGCTTCCCCGGTACACCTTATTTTCTTCGTTCCAGATTGTGTGCGGCTCTCCGACTCGTCCGAGTTTTCTTTCAATTCGAGCGGCGATTTTTATGATATTCGTTCGGCATATTTTGGAACTGAGCAAAATTTTCATTTGCTTCGACTGAACTAAGGGCTTTTATTCCTCGTTCATTGTAGCTCACACCTATTTCGCAAAATGAAACTCCCTGAAGAATTGCTGCAACCGCAAGACACGTCCTACACGTGTATCATTGTTGTTCTTGTCAATGTAGTAACGATTTCCAATTTTGGAATTAGAAAATGTCCCTTTCACGCACTACACTCACAAAAATAAAGTCTTGGTTCAAGAAGAAAAATCGGTTTGACGCTATAGCAAGAAGATTTCCTGTGGAATTGAGACTATATTCTTGATTCTAGAAGAGTCCTTTCAGTACGAGAATAAATCTCCTTGCTATAGCGTCAAACCGATTTTTCTTCTTGAACCAAGACTTTATTTTTGTGAGTGTATAAAAACATAATTGAATTGCTGAATCGTCAAAGTCGCTCCATTGGGAGTGTATATACTTCGTGCGTCCAAATGTCTAGGGTCAAACTTCCATCGCTTCCTCCGTCTCAAACGTACACATTGTTGAGATATTTGAGAACTCTGCATCAATAGTTTAGTTTAATTATAGTGGATTAAGTTAGCAGATTTATGATGACTGCTGGGATTTCCCAGGCAGGTAATTAAGCCTAATGTAGGGATTAGTGTGAAGTGAGTATACCGATATTCGGGGATAATGACGAACCCAGGTATGTTCACCTGAACCGTATATATATGGGGTAGGTAGCGTAGGTTAGGTGTGTAGTATTAGCCGTGAATCTCTCGAGTGAGGATGTACTGAGCAGCCTTTACTGAGCGCAATACAGTGAGTGTAAGTGAAAGTTAAAAAAAAAGGGGTTTTTGATTGAAACAAAAATTCGAGCTGAAAATGGATTCGTCAAGCTCAAAAATTGAGAAGCTGCGTGACAAGCAGAATTGGATGCAATGGCGTTTCGTCATGCGGACATTGTTGGAGGAGAACGACGACGTACTGGCCGTATGTGAAGGCACGTTGAAACGTCCAGCGGCAGGAGCAGCGGACCATGACGCAGAGCTGAAAAAATATTTGAATGCTGATAAGACCGCCAGGAGATTGATAGTGACATCAATCGAGAAGAAACCGCTCGATTTGATATTGAACTGTGAAACTGCTAATGAAATGTGGACAAAACTAATTGCTGTGTATGACAATACATCAGAGGACAACTCTGTCATAGCATTGGGTTCAGAATTAGGGAAGTTATACAAAATGGACATGGGAGTAGTGGAACCGACTAAATGCAATTTTTCTAAAGTAGATGACTGTGAGACGTTACAGTTGTGGCATGAACGGTTAGGCCATCAAAATGTGAAGCATGTTTTGAATGTCTTAAAGAAACATAATATTAACATTTCATGTAATGATTTCTTTTGTGACGGGTGTGCGTATGGAAAACAGCATCATGAAAAACGAGAAAAAGCGAGTAAAGTACGCGAAATAGTTTACACTGACGTGTGCGGTCCAATGGAAGTAGAGTCAATCGGTAAAAGTTTGTATTTTGTTATTTTCAAAGATGAATTTTCAAGCTTCACGCAGATCTACTTCATTCGAAAGAAATCGGAAGTATTTGAGAAAATTCAAATATTTTGTAATGATATTGAAAATCAATTTGAAGAAAAAATTAAAGAGCTGCACAGTGATGGAGGGTTAGAGTATAATAATAAACAAGTGAAAGATTTTTTGAGTAGTAAAGGCATAAGACATGTAATTAATGTTCCTTATACACCAGAGCAAAATCGTGTGGCAGAGCGCGAAAATCAAATTATAGTCGAAGCAGCGCGTTCAATGATTTATTCAAAATCGGATTTACCTTTATTTTTGTGGGCAGAAGCTATGAATAGCGCAGTGCATGTAATCAATAAAACAGGCCCATCTAAGGAAGATGGTAAATCACCCTATGAATTATGGTATGGTAAAATACCGAGTATTAAGAATTTCAAAATATTTGGGACGGAATGTTTTGTGCATATTCCTGTAGAAAATAGACGTAATCTCGATAAAAAATCATTAAAGGGGAATGTTGTGGGTTACTATGAAGATTGCAAAGGTTACAGAGTTTATATTCCAGAATTGAGAGATGTAGTTTTGAGTCGCGATATTTTGTTCAAACCTGAAGCATTGTCTCCGAAAATCGTAAATTTAGAGTCACCGAAATTATCAGATGATGTTTTGATAAATGAGTTAGAAAAGGATAAGAATAATCAAGAGAGCCTTTGGAATCTTTAAGAACCGAAAATAGTGAAACTGTAAGAAAGTTACGAGACAGATCGAAAGTTAAGAAAACTGATTTTTATGGTTGTCCGATTACATATTTAGCTGAATCTTTACCAATGAGTTATACTGAAGCGATAAATTGTGATGAAAATGAAAAATGGAAGGAAGATATGAATGATGAAATTAAATCTTTGCATGATAATAAGACATGGGAACTTGTAAATAAACCACAAAATCAATATATAGAATCATAGAAATAATTTGCGCTAGCTAAAACTTTTGTAACTTTTGTATATTATTGAACTTCACTTATTAAATAAACTCATCTTGTATTTGTGAAACCATTTGTTTTTGCTTCCAAATCAAATAACCTTCACACACATTTTGAAAAGTAATTTAGACGTATGCGCATATATACGCGCGCATTATAGACGAGTGGCGCCTTTGTCGTATTCACTCGAGATTGACAATGGCAATGTAAAAAAGCGCCGGCGGCTCTCGTACATGCGCACAACTTTCGACCCGCGGTGAAAGTCGCTTTCGTATCTATCTCATTATACCCCCTCGACAGATCATTGTTTTTGCCCGCGATTAATATTTTAATGCGCCCCGCAATTGCATTTCTCCTCGCGCGACACAACTGCAGCACCGCGCCGGGATACGCGCGCTGGTATAATGCGGCTGCAGTCTCGCGTTTCGAATTTACAGTACACGATGTCTCTCTCGCGCATATGTATACACACACACACACACACACCGAAAGCGCCGAGCGCGACTCGCGTATAAAGATCTCAATATACCCAGGGCGCGGAGCAACTCATTAATTCACCGGCACGTTGCAACTGGCGCGCGAGAAAAGCCCTGTAGAAAACGGCTGCTCGTACATACGTATAGGTATACACAGGGAGACCCTATGGTGGCGCGCGCACTCGAGCAAAGCAGATACAGCCTACGAGAGACGAGTCTATACATGTATATACGAGTATATAATACGTCCCACGAGAGTTTGGCTTGTTTTGGCAAAAATATTTTCAATCTCGCGTGCATGGGATTCGGGGCCGAGCCGTAGGTATACAAACGCGCCTCCCTTGGCTGTATTGAATTTCGGAGAGGCTGCTGGTGCAGCAGCGCGGGCGAAAGTGATGCGGCCGTCAGCTGACTCTTCGCGAGTCGGGCTGTAAACAGCCGGCGTGTGTGTGTGTGTGTGGGTGGGTGTTGGTAGGTGCGACGGGCGGCCCTTCCTCGCCGGAGGCTAATTAAAGCGACGACGTGACTTTGCGCCCTGCGCTCCAGCTTTGTTTTTCCCTCGTGTGTCTACATATACCTATACTGCACGTACAGCCCCGCGCGAGAGAGTCACGGTCGAATGCGGCTCGAGGCTGTCGCGGGAACGAAATGATTTTCATCAGCCGCTCGCGCCTCCGCGTACGTTAATATATCTCTATATATAAACACACACACGTATGCAGGCGGCGACGAGAGTGAAAGTCGCGCGGAGGTGCGAGGCAAATTGCGACGCGGACAAGATGCGAGCCGATTATATTGTTCTCCGGCCGCTGCAGTTACTTTAGACTCAGCCGCTCGTTTTGGTCTTTCGTCGCGAATATGCGCAACCGCGAGAAATGCGCGACGCGCGCGAGATTAATTCGAAAGCTCCGACTCGTCTTAATTATACCCGTGGCGCGTGCGACGTGTAACGCGAAATACCAACGACTCGCGGCTCGCGCCCCCCTATATCTATGTATATCTGTGCAGGCCAAAAGCTCTGCACATCCAACACGCTTGCGCGCGACGAGTGGGGACGGGGGTGTCTATTTCGCCCCCGCGCGACTATAAATCCGTCAGCGAGATACACTATACGTTTTGCCGCTGAGCACTTGACGCTGTTTGGCAGGCTCTCGGGGCTGCTACTGCGACGGTATGCTCTGCAAGTACAACTAAAGTACGAGCACACACACGAGCGAGCGAGCGAGCGTCCGTTAAACGGCGAGCCGCGCGTTTGGAGATGAAAGCCGGGGGCGAATTAGTCGTCGCTTCGCGTCCGAATATAGAAGCCGCTCGGGTTATTTCTCTCGCGCGCGCACACGCGGGCCTGATGAGCCCGAGCAAAAACGCCCGGGTGTATAGCCCATCAAAGCCGCGCCGCGCGTCGTCGTCTCGGCTGCTCCGACCTTTGACACGCTGTTTTTCCTTCCTCCACCCTCCCACCTGTCCAAGCGTCGTCGACTCGGCTCTACAGTTCGTTCGCGCCGCGGAATCGTCTCCCCCGAAGCGGCTTTTCTGTGTTTGTTCGCCGCAGCGGTCCGATCGAGGTGTTATCGGGTGAGAACGCGAGGACGCGGATCCCGGGGAGAAAACACTCGCTCGGGGGGCCCCGAGCGAGTGAGACTCACGTGGACCGCCCCTCGGCGGTCGCGGCAAAAACCCCGGCTGTAAAGCAACTATATAACGCTCGCGAGAGTAAGTATAGCGGAGGGGGGGGGAGTGGGCAAAACTGCGGAAGAAACGCGGACACGAGCTGCTGTGTCCTCGCGGCGCGCGAGTGCTATACGGCTCCTTGGGCGCTCGTTAAGACCGCGGCTGCTCTAAAAGTGACGAAAACAAAACCAAGTATCCCGGCGCGCTGGCGATGCGGCAAAACCTACATACTCGCGCAGCAACCGTGTGTACGTGCGCGCGAGCGAGGTACTTTCCGCGGCGACCGCAACTTTATATACATATATACACCGTGTCCTGCAGCTGTCTTATCACTTTTTGCCCGACCCGCGCGCAAGCGCATACACACACTTGCGCAAGCCTTGTTATAAACCTATATTCTCCCTGGTGATTTGGCCGGCCGACGTCGCCGGCCCACCGTGTAACACGGGGCATTAAGTAAATATCCAATCCATCAGTTTTATATACTCTCGCGCGCGCTTAATGGATTTCCTTGTAAGATCGCTCGATACACCATGCCATTGTTCCAGCCCCGCGGCTCGTGCCCCGCTTTTTTCCCCTCATGCCGATTTCAGCTGAATCGCAACAATAACAAACACACACACACACACACACCCGCGGCAATCGCTCCGTACAATAGAAGCGCGCTATCGTGCAGCCTCCTTTGACGAGATTAGACCACATAGAGCTCTCGCTCGATTGCCGATGCGGCCTTTCGAAAGTTTTCTCGCGGCGTCGCCGCGCGGCCTGTCAATCGCCAACTTTCCACTTTATACAACGAGTCACGAGTTATACGTATACATATGAGCAATTACCTCACTTTTAAATCGTTTTTCATCGAGCGTTCGGATTGACAGGGCCGTGAGCCACGCGAAAATTCCATACGTCCTTTCCGTAATGTTCCTGTGTACGCGAACGCTGTTTTCCAAATCGGCGCATACGAAATTAGCCGGGAAAATCGATATCACGTAAAAACAAAACCGGTTGTTGTTGTGAGCTATCGTCGAATCGGTATTTCTCTAACCGACGCACAGCCTCAATAGTTCCCCAAGTTTCTTATATTCCGCTCTGTCGTAGGGCCATTCCCAACGTATGAAAAATCCCGAGAAAACCTTTGTTACACTACGTGGTACATTACCTCGTGCCGCGATCAGAGTACACTTTCGCGGAAATATCGCCTCCGAGTGAATTTCAGGTCGACGAACTCTGGTTCCGATCATTCGCTCAAAATATATATCCCTCGCGAGCCAACTGCACCACAAAGGCAATCGGTCTGGCGGTGACGAAATCTCGGCTACGCGGGTTTTACGTGTATACGACGCGCGAATTCCCGAGGGCGAGACGGGCGCGAGCGTCGGATCAATCTCGTCTCGGGATCGTTAGCTAAATTCTATACAATCGGGAGTTCGCACCCTGCCACTCGGATTCTCGCCACCTGCGCCGCGGCGGCGGCGGCGGCTAATTGAATTCCTCGCCGGCTCAACGAGCTGACGGGCTCGGCCGTCGAACAAAAAGCCGCGCGAGAACGAAGCTCTGCCTCGACGTCGCGAATTCGGCGTGTGCGAGGACTATTATACGCCAATTAGACGGGCGCGCGAGGCCCCCGGGGCTGCGCAGCGTGTTTCCCTCGCGTGCCTATGTATACACGGATACACACGCACGGTGGATCCTGACGGGCGTCTATCATTGCTGCCGAGCGAACAGGTGCGCGAGAATCGGCGCGCCTCTCGTGCGTCGTGCGGCTCTCGCGTGGCCGCAAACTTTTGCTGACAGCTGTTGGCGCTCGTACATATACTCTCGCTCCATTCGAGCATTCGATAATGAGCCACGGGGCTCCGAGAGGTCGCCTCGCGGGGGTAGAGTTTCGAGGAATCGGCCGAATACAGCCGAGACGCCGCGTTGCGATCCCTATGATTTGTGCAGCTATTATCGGGTAGTCGGATTGAAAGCTCGAGGTTTTTCGGGACGCGTTGAGAGGTGTGCAGTTTTGCGCGGGGTAATTTGGAGAAGCGTGAAAGCGTCACGCCCGCCGCAGACACACTTTTGTCCGCGAGTCGAGTTGCGGCCGCACGCGGCCCGCAAAACACACGTGCGCGACCGACGACGACACGAGCCCGATTAAAACGCGCAATCTCGCGGCAACGGAATTGCAGATGAAAATTCCATCGGACTCGAGTGAACACTGGTACTCGCGAGATCGCGGCCACTCGAGCTTTCTCCCGTGCGCTAGTATACTGCACACACACACACACACACACACACACGTGGAAACGTACGTGTAGTACGAGTAGCAAACAATCAAGCGCGCGTCGCGAAAGTAGAGCCGCTCGCGGCGCGGCTCGGGCTAAAGGGGGTTAAGCGCCGAGCGACCTTTCGCGATATTCCGTCCGGTTTATATGTAGGAGCTGCGCGGGCGTAAAGGAGAACGAGCCGGCCCGGGAGGACTGCAGAGCGAGAGAGAGCTTAACGGGGCCGCGCGCCTGATCCGCGCGGAGGATAACGGGGCCCCGCCCGGCTCGTCGTCCGCCGAATCGCGCGCGCCGATCTTCTTCCCTTTTCGCTCGTGGCTAGCCGCCGGGAGAAAGAAGACGAGATCTAAGACGGAGATACGCCGATACGGGCTCGATCATATACCGGCTCTCGGATATAGCCACGTCTGCCTTGCTCGCCGAATTTTCCGAACGCCGATATTCCTCCGGGGGGACCGGCTCGCCGCGATTAGCCCGAGACAGACACGTCTCCGGTTTCGGGATATATACGTGCAGATGGGTCGTTTTGGGTGCAGTATATGCATACACGGGTAGCGCCCCGGTGAGAAGCGCGCTTATCTAGCGCGGCTTTACGCGAGAGCACAGATACAGAATCTCGGGAATTTTCAGCGGTGTAATAACGCGCACGTGAGCGTGTCTTATTAGGATGAGATAACGCGTTTTCCCTCGTATCGTATGCGCGCGCCTGTAACTCCGGGACACCGTGCGCGGTAATTCGCGGCTGCCGCGCGAGTGCGAGATAAGCCAAATGAGAAAATCCAGCGCCGAATATCTCACCTGCACCCGAGAACGGACGAGCCTTGTAAACTATATAGTGTTCTGGTATTCCGTACTACGTGTTCCACTGGTACACTACCCTGGATACGTAGGGCGCGGAGATACAAAGGGAAAAACCAGGGACACTGGCCAGCCGACGCACAGGGACTCGGACGTTGCTGGTTGAGAAATGTGTACGACTCGCTCGGTGGCCTCTCGCGAATAATATCGAAACGAAGAGGAAAAAGCGCAGCGAGACTGTGAGAAAGAACGGGAGAAAATTGTACACGGGCTATTGTGCAATCCGTCGAGCTCACGTAAATTGTCGCTCGGGTGCTCGCTCAACTTCATGCGTGTGTGAACTAGATGCTCCGGTGCCGGTGGCGTTATCTTATCAGCAACAATGAGCTCCTTTGAGGAGAAAGAACAAAAGAGGTATTCAGAGCTCGAGTGTCTGAGCGACGGCCGCGGCGGCTCTCTGTCACCACCATGCCTCGTGAATCTCCAATCCCTTCCACTTACAACAGACTGGGATATTTTTTTTCTTTCCCCGAGCGATCCTCCTCGTAATATATATATCTGTGTGTATATAGCCGCGATTTGACATATTTCCTACGACGAAAAGCCCGTCTTCGGAAGTGCAACTTGATGCGCTGTATACTGATAAGCGAAGCTTTTCTTGGGAATTATTCTCTCGATCACTGAGCAGTCAATTAAAATAAAGATTGAAGACTCTATTATATGCGTATGAAGATAGGCGAACAAATTTATATTTACATTTGAGGGACAAAACGGCGCCGAAGTACTAGGTTGAAGAAAAATAATTCCGCGCGAAGAATTGGTTGGCAACTGCAGTTCTACTGAATCGCCAGGCCCTCGGTGAACATCACATCGCCGATCCGAGGCTTGGCCATCGAGAATTCGATGGTCTCGGGTGATTTTTGGGATTGACGATGTGCGCCGCGTGCGCCCAACCTATATCCACCGTACACGCGGGATTAGCTGGCTCACGTGTCTCGCGGTTAACCGTGTGTATCTCAATACACTGTCCACTTTACGGGGCACATACGCATTGATACGGATCAGGCATAATTAACACGAGCCGCGACCAACGTGTGTATATCTGCGCAGCTAGGCAAGCTCCTTCTCTCTGGCTGTCCGCGCGTGCCATTGTGCGCTGCAGCTGGTGCTGAAGTCACGTATTTCCCACAACTCGGATTACAATAGATTATACTGTACGCGGTTCATCGCTCGAGCGGTGCTCTTGAAAATCGCAAATGGCAAGCGTAATTTTAATCTCGTTGCGACGCCCGACACTCGAGGCAAACTTGGGTTACCCAAGTCAGCAGCCCCTGGTTCGTATGATTACCAAAGGTCTGGCGCGTAAAGTCCTTTGGTAACGTACAACGGGGGAGACCCGGAAGGGCGAAAAATGCCCCGCGACATTTAGCGTCCAATATCGCGTCTCAAAGCGAGCCCGAGGTGGGTTGTACAAGCTCGAGCCGCGCGCGGCGAACTTTGGCGGGCGTTACACGCGCGAGGAGCTGAGCTAGCGGGGGCAAAGACTGCGCCCGCGGCTGCGAGGACCAAGACAAACACGCGGCCGACTTCCCGTTCCGGAGCAGCAGCCAGGGCTGCAGAGAGCCTCGGCTGTATACGCGCGTATTACATCCAGGAAGGGCTTGCGGCTGGCGCGTCCCTCTCTGCCTCGCTCGCAAGCTCTCGGCTCCGGGGACGCGACACACGGCCTGGCAATATCGCCCCGGGGCCGCTGCGCGAACAGTTCAGTTTCCCGGGATGACGCATGTGCGCGTGTAGACACACACGAGTGGGTCGCTTTGTGTTGTTGGCCCGGCCCGAGTACGAGATGTATATGTACGCGGTACGCTGCACACCGGCTCGCTGCACACCGAGTGCGAAGCAAAAGACGAGGAGGAGCAGGGGACAAACGGAGGAGAGCATCCGTCCGCGGGAGGGATATAGGTGGCGTTTCCAGTCCCGGATAAAAAGGGTCTCGAGGCCGATGGACTGTGCGCGCGCGCGCACGGGCCCCGCCCGGTTATGCACCTTTCGCTCGCGAGCTCGCGGCGTCGAGCGCGCGTATGTACTTGCGTGCGTGTGCAGCGGCTGCACTAGTGCAGCTCGCAGGCGCGCATATAAACCGCCGCGCGCCGCGACTTTCTCAAGACGGAGGCCCGAGATACGCGAGCGAGCGAGCGAGCGAGACCGAGCAATGCGCGCCGCAGCCCCGAGAAAATGACTAGGTTCGCCTCGCGGCACCACCTCGTTTTTCCTCTCTCTCTCTCTCTCTCTCTCGCACGTACAGCGCGTCCCTTTTTGCCCGTTTTTGCCCCCAGGCCACTTGGCAGCGCCAGCCGCGTACCTTCGCTCTGTTTATCCGCGAGCGGCGAAGCTGCGCGCCGGCTGAGTTATGGCCGAGATATACTTTTTACCGGTCTACCCGGAATCGAAGCGGCGGACCTGCACGGCCAATTGGTCGCCGCGCCAACGCCCGTATACATACACTTCCGAGACACCGCGCGGCGATCCAGCCCAGCCAGCTGCCCAGCTCCCTCGTGTCCTCGCGGATCCCTATCGTCCTCCCGCTCTTCCGTTGCCTTCGGATGCTCCAACAGATATTCGCGACTCGATTGTCACTCGAGCGATCCTATGGTAGCGTGTGGAGTTCTTACACTCGCTAAAGTATCTTTTTGTTTTCAGTCGGAATTTCCACTACTTCCAAACGGGATCTTCTTGAAAGAAGAATTTTCTTCTACAATCAACAATGTATATTATGTTCGAACGTAGCGGAATTCTGCACGAGACCTACTTCCTCTAGGAACAAAAAAAAATACTTTTGTGAGTCTGCGGGTAAATTCCACTCTGCGGGAATGATTATCTGTATCCCAGTATACGTTGAAACATAATTTTGGCTGGTTGATTTTGAAGTCAAGTTGAAGTTAAGTTGCAACGTGCACTTGAATCGAAAGAATCGTTTTCAGAGATTCTACTCCCGCAAATTAGGGCAAACCCCATCGAAACACAATCAATTCATTCTGACAAGATAAATACGACATATTAACTTCGGTATTCCGTAGAGTACTGAGAGTTGACGAAAGTATACATCAAAAGTTTTGAGGGAGTATACCGAATTGCAAGAACCGTTCGATGCACGTCCCCAATACCCAGCCACATTCTACGCGCAAGACCACTTACTCTGGCGGGAGGGGGGGGATAGCCGGTATTGGTGAAAAAGCAAATAACTCGCGATCGACATCATCATCATCCGCGCGGCTCGATCGGCTGGCCGCATGCGCGAATACTAATATACGTAGCCGAGGAATCCCGCGAAAAAAGCCTCGGAACTGTAGCGATGCACGCGGGGAAAAACACTTTGGCCGCCTAGGCCCGAGTCGCGGCGCACATACACTCGCGTTGAATAAAAAAGGCCAATCACGAGGCATCTGCGGGCCGCAGTACGTATGCACACACGCGCGCTCGTCCGACGCTGCAACCTCGAGTTCTCGCCCGTACAATAATTCTCCGGCTTATCGGCCTTATCGGCGAGCAGTCGGGCCGGTGTGCGATTGAATTTTGCGCCGGCGGCAAATTCACTCGCTGTGTTGCTCCTCCTTTTTTTTTTTCTTCCGTCTCCTCCAACCGCGGCTATGTATATGTATGTGTGCGCGCGCGGGCAACCACACGGGCACGCACGCACGCACGGCCGCGATTAACGAGACTTTTATGATGATGATGAGACGGGGGCGCCATTGTTCTCCCGGGGCCCGAGCTACCGCACGAGTAATTGACGATCTGATATGGCAGGTCGCGCGAAAACGCGAAAACCGCGGCCCGCTCCGGAGAGAGAGTCGGTTGCGCGGGCGATGGCTCGGCGCGATTCTCCGCGCATGCATTATATGCCGATCGCACGCGGCCGACCGGTAATGAGATTTTTGCGGATGGCGCTTTTCCCTTTCATCTAATTGAATCTCGCGCGGCTCAAAGCCGTACTCCTTTCTTTTCCTCCGCTGGCTGGCTGGCTTCTTCCTCGTCGTTTTTTTTTTTATCTGCTGATGAGTTCATTTCGATCAGCTGCCGGGCCGATTTAGATATACCGCGGCTCGGCGCGCGTACATGATGATTCGCGCGTAATTTTCGAGTGTAATTTCCGAGGGGAGGAGGAGAGCCCTGTTGTTGTGCAACGCCACGGCCGACGATTAATGCGCGGATGATTCCATTAGCAGATTGGCGTAATGGCGAGAGACAATAGCACAATATATATGAGTCGAAAAGTCCGTCTCTGTCGTGTCGTGCGCATATTTGGCAATTGGGCGGGTCAGAGCAGCGATCATCCGCGCGGGGGAACGATTTGCTGATGGGAACGCGCCGCTGCACGTGGTATATACGTATATATTCCGATGACGGCGATACGGCGAATCGGGACGAACGAGATGGAAAAGGAAGAGAAAAAAAAAGCTCGGAAATTCATGAGTCCGTGTGAGTTACTGTTACTCGGCTGGCTGCGCGGCTGCAGCTGGGATACACAGCCACTTTGTCGACGATATGCATCTTACGCTCGCGCGCGAGCCGAGTGAAATGGAGCGACGCGCGGCGAAACGATGATTAGTAGAAAGTTTACAAGGAAATATCGAATGACACGTTGATTGGCATTTTCGCGAGAGGAGCAAAAACAAAATCGCCCCGCGCACATATGTATGCATGAGTTTCTCTCAGCTCGGCAGCGCGCACGTGTACAGTTATGAGTCGCGAGCGACGCGCATAGAGAGTTTTGCCCTCGCGGCGATTGCTCGATTTGACTCGGAATCGCATCGTCCACCCATTAAACCATAAAATTGAGTACGCCCACCTATATAGGCACAACTCGAATTAATATGAATAAGCCCGAGTACATACGTTTGCGGACAGAGCGACTACGTATATATATATATATATAGAGCCGGTTCGCGGATGCGGGTTTCGAGTTAAATTTTACAACGGTACAGCCGGGCGAAGCTCGAGCGCAAAGTCAAAGTGACAACTAGATTGACATTCCGCAAATAGTCGAGTGAGAAACGAGAATCGCGGGGGCCAGTCTCTGGGTGTAGGCTCGCGCTCCACGGGAATACAGTTATGAATCGGGTCCCGAGCTATGCGAGCGATACGGTTTTTTTTCCTTCGCCGCGCGCGGCTTCAATTAAAGCGTGTCGGTTGCGTGTTCCGAATTAAACCATATGAATTGTCGTCTTGTTTCCCGGCCCCGTGTAATTGACTCCACTCACTCGTAACTATCACTTAGGCGAGAAGCGCGCAGAATGCGAGTCGCGCTCGCGCGTGCGATCGCGCTCGCGCGTGCGATCGCCCTCCCTCCTCTCGTGCACTCGCGCGCGCAGCTACAATGAGCAAAAGAAAGAGAATATAAAGAAGGCAAGAGAGATAAGGACGGCCGAGAGGCACACTATTGCCGCGCTCGCTCGGCAGCGGACGGCGACGCTCTCGTAATACATGCATGTACACATACGCGTGTGGGGGGTCTCTCGTGTCAAGCTGCTGCTGCGCTGCTGCTGCTACTGCCTTCGAGGGGAACAAAAAAGAAAAGGAAGAAAAGGAGGAGGGAAAAAAAGAAACAGAAGCCGGAAGAATCTCGGCTAACTATGTGAATATCAAGCGAGGATTGCGCGACTGCATTCGAGTTGCGAAAATTTTCATGAGAATTAAGCCGCGCTCTGCTACAAGCCGGGCGAACTTGCAGCTTTTTCCAAGAACAAATCCTGACGTAACGGATTTGTTTGCGAAATGTTCTTTATCGTGGCGCCTCGCGAGGTATATATATATATACGTACGGTTTTTCACCACGTCTCTGCGTCGCGCTTTTTAAATTTTTCTCCTATTCGCGTCGTTCAAAAATTACTTCGGGCGCGGTTGTGAGAAGAGAGACGTCCGCGCGGCCTGACAGATAAGGCTCAGCTTTATCTCGGGCTGTTCCTCAATCGTAAATTTCGCCTGATGTTTTCTCGGAACCGTTTCGGCAGCGAGGGGAAATCTCACTCGACGCGTTGGATAATTATACGTCATTTCGAGTGGATTTTGAAAGAAAATCTCGTTTCAACAAGAAAGTCACAGGCCCGAGCGAGCTCGAAAATGGAGACAGTTGGAGGGGGTAGACTCGCGCAATGTTACGGCGGACAAACAGCCGGTCAACACGTGTTCGACCGCTGCGCGTCTGGGAAATTTTCGGCACGAGGAAACGCGCCCTCGTCTAGTATTTTGGCAGTGCTGCGTGAGGAACGACGTTTCCCCGATATCTACGAGCATTGTACAAACATACACAACAATCACCCAAGCCGGACGTTTATCGAGTGGTTCCAAAAACACGATGTTCTGAAGGCTAAAGCCAGGAGGAGTTCTCACGATGAAAGGATGAGAATTTAACATGTGAATTTTCCATGGGAAGCAAAATATTAGATGTACGATCATTTAATTGGTTTGCTAGTTCGAATTTGTTATCATTTCAGGTTGTTAATGAATCACAAATTGTACACAACAACAGAACGAGAAAATAGCAATGCAGAGTTGTCAGTCATGTCGGATCCCAATATAGAACAGAAGCTGGAGCATCCGTTCTATATTGGATTTTTTTAATTGGATCGTCAATATAATTACGAATAACTTCATTGGAGCATTGTGAATTTTAAATTCATTCATTTTCATTAAATGAAATCATTTTGCTTCATTTATATCAGAAACATCAGAGATTTTTTAACTTTTAAATTACTTTGGATCATTGATTCTACTCGAATAGCATACAATAAATATGTATCAATTAAATACGATATTGAATCATTTTCAATGCGGAGATTAAACGGGAAACAACTGATACAAATATTCTCATTGCGTGATTATTCTTCATGTAATTTTAAAAAATGTTATTCAATGTTTATTAATTCAACAACAAATTGAAGGAAATTTGAAAATCGTCTCTATAGCCACTTCACTTTCCTCTTCCAGTCATGTTCACACATTCAGCTTGCAGGAAAAGTTTCTGCCAAGTATCAGTGTAAGCATTCCTTATCACTTTATTCTCTCAAGTGGGAAAAACTCATCGAGTATAAAAGACTTGCGAGCCAAATGAGTTTGGACTTGTATAATTTTCCATTGCGGAGACTGGCAACGTAATCAGCAAGCGCTCATCATGAGACTATCCAGCCTTGTTTGCTTCATTCTCGTTGTCTTGGGATGTTTCCTCACGAATTCCGTTTCATCGCAGTTCCTCAACTTCAGTAAGATAAATCCCTTATCGTCCATTTCATAGTTTATAATTATTATATCATAATCTCTCTTCGCAGTCTGTACTCAGGAAAACTGCGACGCTCATTGCACACCGTTGATGAAAAAGGGCTACTGCAAGTTCTTGAAAAGCTGCGTATGCATAGATCGCTGAAACTTTCGTTTTCGATGAAAATTTCGTCTGATAAATAAATTTTGATTAAAATAGTCCTTGATGCTTCTATATTAACCTCATTCCAAACGTCCCAATTGAGCTAAAAAATACACATTCCATTAAAAATTCAATGAATCCTAAAATTAAACTCGGATTGGTGATTCAACTCCACACGTAAGATTTTCCGATGTCTAATGAATATCTGATTAATATTTTAAAAATCCAAAACCACTGACTGAAGTAAACCAAACCCAATCAATATATACCGTCAGTCAAGTCAACCCGAATAATTGTTATTGATTCTATCCTCCATTATGATTGACAATTCATGAACGGATTCTACATCAGAATTTCCATCATTTTTAGTTAATTCTCAATGATCTTCCAACTCGATAATAATTTCTAAAATATTACTTAGAATAATGAATTGCACCATATATCAATTTACCATACACACACGTTCACAAACACTTATAAATTTACCACGTCATTCTTCACGTACGCTGAGGGGGAAAAGGTTCTTGAAAATCTTGACATGGTCTTGATTACAAGTGCAGCGAGACTTGAGAAAGTTAGATTGACTATTAAGAGGAGGGTCAACACAGGAAATGTTTAAGACCCCCAGTAATTCTCGTCCCGTTGTCTCAATCGCATCCAAAGTTAACTCGGTTGACAAATGACGGGAATTACCGCAAATTCTTTTCTTTTTGCAGATTCAACAAACTATCGCTGTCATGGGGGCAACAATGTTCATTTTCTATCAATTATACTATCTCCATTAGGGATCAACTTGAAAAGCAATAAACTCTGTAAACTTGGACGGAATCGTGCTAGCCACGTAGAAAAATGTGTGTGTCGGACGTGGGAGGGGTCGGTAGAGCGAAGGCGAGCACGAGACTGACCCAGAGCCGTGAAACACTCGCTCGCGCTGGGAGTGGCGCTTACGTGTAACAATAAACCAACTTTGTATAAAAAGTCCTGCTGTGTGTGTGTGTGTGTGTGTACGCCCTGGCATTTGGCCGAGCAAATTGCGCCTGGCAAGTATTCTACGTCCGAAGGTATAATTCACGAGCGGCGCGGCGCGAGCTGCCGCTGCCGGCTGTCTCTCCCCGGTGTGTCATCGCGGTGCGGCGTGCCGAGAGATAAGAGCCGGGACTTGCCACTTGGCGAGGCGGGCAAGGGCCTGCTTGAAATGCAAGCCGCGCCAGGACGAGTACAGTCGTCGCCTTCGCCCACCCCCTCTGTACCCCCGTGGCCTCACGGCTCGCTCGGTTGGAAAATAAAGTCGAACGTGTCCTCGGGATTTTCGCCCCACTCCCTTCTCCGCCAACCCCGGAGTTCTTCCAAATATTTATACACCGACGCCCGTGTGTTCTTTTTTTTCTCCGCCGCGAAATTTCCTCCTCGTGATTTCATGTACACGCGCGAGAAACAATGGCAGGAGAATCGTGAGATATAATGCAGTCACAGTAGATATCACGAGCTGTATTATATTCTCCGGGAAAGAGAACTTGCGACATTTAACGAACGATAAAAATTACGGGAGAGAGTGGAAGTCGCGTCTGGAGAGACCCTCGCGCATCCCCGAAATTTTTCCACCCCACCGACGGCCCCCGGCTCGTATAATAAAGGCACATTGTCATCCTCAGCGCGGCACTCGCGTATATTTTCCTCCCCCGCCCGCGTTTCGTCTCCCGGCTCTTTCACTTCCGCCCTCGAGGACGCGGAATTCAAAGTGAGCGAAGTTGGCGGGGAGGAGAGAGGGGGGCTCTCGACGGGCATAAAGCCACTATACGTGTCCCCCTCGGCCGACCCCCCGGTGAAATTCTAATTTGGACCAAGGTGCGCGCTCCTCATTGCTTAGCAATTTATCGCGGGCTCGTGCGCCGCGACGCATCGGTCGCGCGGTGAGGGTGTGCGAGCTCGAGCCTCGAGCCGGTGGAGACCAACGCGAGAGAGAGAGTCGTTGCGCCAAGGCGCGCCCCGGGCAGTGTCTGCGGCCACGTGAAAGGGGCGAAAACCGTCTCGCAGCCCTCGTTTATTTTGCCGAGCTCCCTTTCGGATATACTATACCTATAGCCACTCGCGAACATCCCTTTTTTTCGCAGTGCGCGTGAACGCGCGACGGCGGGCGGGTGTTTTTCCCGGAGCGCGGCCCTCGCATAGATCACGCGCCGAGCGCGCAGTTTGTCGCCCGAGCTATTCTCGACGCTGGCCGATATGCCGCGCCTCTTCTCGATTTATCAGAACTCGAGTGGCCCTGCGCGGCCGCCGCGCACCTCGGTCAGACGGTCCGATGTACTGTACATTAGGCATGTATTATATATAGGGACACGCGCAAGCGCATCTGCATAATGGAAAGCGACTCGTAGCCGGGAGAGCGAGACTCTATAGGCCATTGCGATCGGCCGACGTACAAAGGGCGCGAGCGGGCGGTTTTTCGGTATCGGCCCCGACGACTTCGCTCGACGATTTATTGCCATTGTGCGCTACCGACTCGAGCTTCTCAGCAAACGTTACATTCGGCGAGATATCCCTCGACACTTCGCCGAGATAACGAACTTTTCGAGCCGGAGGGGATTTCTCTTGACGCGAAAAAATCATATCTATCGCCAACTGTTGAAGACGAGGACAGAGCGGCGTTTCTCGTAGAAAAAAAACACTTTGAAATTTGCGAGAATAAACAACAAATGTACGGCGTTTTTAACGGGCGAGTCGCCGGGCTTTCAAAGAGCGAACTTGAAACGTAACGACCAAGCCACCCGATCATACACTGGCAAATTCGCGAGTCTCATTATTCCGGCCCTCGGCGGTGGTTCGCGAGCCATCCGAAAGAAAGTGAAGTTGCGGGGCAGGAGAAGATACGGCCGCGTGTGTATGCGGCTCGTCAGCCGTGAAAAATTGCTCGGAGAGCTCAGTCACGCGGGTATATACTCGTACACAAACACACAAAGAGCCCGAGCATACGCGCATTCGCGCGGGGGCACACGCGCGGTCCAATTTTCCGTCCCCGCGCATCTTATTTTCTACCGCGAGCCCGCAACTTCACTCTGCCGTGAATATCCCTGCTTGGCGCGACTCGCCTCCCGCGGCATCAACCACTCGCGCAGCTCTTGGTCGAAACGACCTGAAAGCTGCGTGTGCATCAACGCCGTGTAACCTACGCGTATGGTCGACCGAATTTTCATGAACTCGCAGAGAGAGAGTTTCGCAATATTTGGACGATTTGGCACGTTTGCGAGAAAATAAGTAGGTACGACTATGCACGCTTCACGCGACTTGTTTAGGCATTATTTTAATAATTAAATTTTTATTTTGTATTTGTACATCTAATCCATAATCATTTCCTAAATAATTACCGTCTGTAAAGTCATACAAAAATGATGTCAGGTAATGCAAGGTTTACAAATAGGCGCAATAACATTTTTCGTTACCCGAGGAGTATAAATAACCCGTCAAGAAGATCTGTTCGGTTAACGAAAACCTGAATACATTCAAACTGGCTGCAGTTAAATATTCCATCAGCTAATCAAATCACGATTATATTTTTCACATGCTAATTATTCATAGAACTGATCCTATCAGCCTTTCCAGAGTAATGCATTTCTAGCTGATTCTCATAATCAAACTAGCTTGCTCAAGTATCTCGTATACTTGTAATCAAGATAAAGTCAAGATTTCCAGAATGTATTTTCACCTATGTGCAATGGTATTGGGAATTTCCTAATATAGGTATATAATAATTTGTGAGTGAAATAATGTTAGTACTATATGCGATTTGTATATTTTCTGAATCATACTAGTATTAGTTCACTCACAAATAATTTGTATCATATACACCCATACATTCAGAATTGATAAGAAAATTCACTAGATCATTACTCAAAGGTGGTAAAAATACATTTTGAAAATCTTGATTTTATCTTGATAGCAAGTGAACGAGACACTTGTGCAAGCTAGATTGATTATGTGAATCAACTAGAAATGCATTACTCTGGAAAGACTGATAGAATCAGTTCTATGAATGATAATCATACCAGAGGATAGAATCAATTACCTTTGAATATTTTATTCATACATTGTTGGATGAATTTACCGATGTGACATACTTTACTCAAATTAATTCCGTTTTCCTCATAGGTGTGAATATTAATATTCATCTGACACACACGCGCATACTAATTAAACAATTTCGATATATGTGCATTGCTAAAACCAACTCTCATATTTTACTAATCATCTAAATATGATATTGGATCCTAAGAACCTCAAAGTTCATTATCCTCAGCTTCCTACTGATTTGCTGACAAAACTCAACACCCTAATAGCCTGTTTGTTTTCTTTGCTCTTTTTCCAACTGACGTGCCACGTTGTTAGGTCTATTAAGCCAATCAAATCACGAATAAACTGGCTTCGCACCGCATTTACTGGCCATGACTTTTCATAATAAAAAGGATATCCGCGAAGTGGATTCGTCGCTCGTTTTTCCCTCGTATAATTTTGATTTATCAGCGAGTGCGTGACAAGGGTGTGGTGATAAAATTGTTATATCAGATAGCGGCAGTGGAGTGTCGCGCACGGATTACACGCAAAAACCGGACAATATTATTAGCTGTCGGCTCGAGGGAAGTTTGTTGATAGCTGCGTTTCATTACGATTGTCACGGGCGAAAATATTGCGGCTGCCGCTCGAGCGGCCCATATTCACGGCGGCCCCAATGAATGGCCGTATGAAATAATAAATGACTTGCACGATAAATCGAACTCGCACGACAAGCCGAACACCTTTCGAACTTGTAGCGTGTCACCATATACGTATACGGGACAAAAGAAACAAGGCATTAAGAGATAAGCGAGTTTCTCGTTGCGCATATGTACAGACTCACACACACACACACACACACACACACACACACACGTATATCCTTTTACCATGAGCTAGAACCGAACAATCAAAGCGTGGCGGAGGAGAACGTAATGAGAGTCGAGGGATATACGGGTTTCGTGGCCTTCGGATGCAGTTTGGTAAAAAACGGCAAACTGGCGGGCGACGATTAGACGCGTACACACGATTGTACGAAAAAAACAAAAAAAATAACAAAAATACGCGACATAGGCGCAGTCGTGGAACGGAACCGATCGAGGATCGCAGCCTACTCGGGCGACGGATACGATCGTCCGTCGGGAAAATTGATTCGATCGAGGTGGCGGCTTACTCTCATATAGGCCAATTGTCGAACGGCTCGGTAAGGATACACAATAGAGGCGCGAGGTCGCTCGCGAAATTTCGTATATGTGTACGCCCATGAGTTGGGCGCTTCGCGTGTCCGCGTTTTTCCTTCTCTCTCTCTCTCGCGGACCGATATATATCGCTCGGGCTCGGCTGTAGCGAGACAGAGAGTTGGCCGGACGGTGGTATATAGGGGGGGGGGGATAAAAAAAACAGTGCAGGCCGTACGGTTGCGCGCGGCAGATATCTAGCCGTTCTCTCTCCGGTCGGCGCGCGCGGCAGTGCATACATACGGACACGTGTATGTATGTATGTATACAGCTGCTGGGGCTGGCGCAGGAAATTGCAGTGGCGTCGAGAAGGAAATTAACGCGGGCGTCCTCCTTTCGCCGGGGCGCATATAGGCGTGTGCCCGCGCGCGCGAAACAACAGTTACGCGAGGCCGCCGCCGCCGCCGCCGCGCGACATAGAGGAAGCGGGTATCTCTCGCGGGCGCGATTTAGGAGAGCGCCAAAGGCCGCTCGATTCAATGCAAAACCCCTCCGCCGTTTTACCTCTCTCTGCGCCGCTCGTGGCTCTTCGGTACACACACGCGAGGGATTTGATATTTTGATCAGCGCCAGATGGAGATGTAGATTCGGCCTGCAGTTGGGATCAGCGGCGACTGGGCCGCGGTGTGTAGTGTATGTATACCCGAGGTTGAAGCGACAAGGACGATCCAGTCGTGCGTGAGAGCCGAGGAGCGGATAACAGAACGAGCCGTTGTGGGCCGCCGTGGCTGTTTCACTTTGCCGCGGAGCTCGAGACAATTGATACATTTTCCCAAGTGAAAAGCAGCGCGACTCTCCCACAGGCTCATCGGCTCGCTGCACTAGCGCAAAGCTGCTCGCATATTATATGTGTGCACGTCCCACGCTTGCTCGCGCAGTCTGTAGCGGTCCGGCCCACTTGGCCGCGAGCTGGCTTAACCCATTCCCTCCAGCCCCGGTCCGTTTTGATTTGTATCGGCGCCGGCTGCTCCAGATAGACGGATACGCCCGGCCCTCTATAAGTGTGTTTTCACGCGCGGGCTTTCGCAGACCCGATCGCTCCGACTCCCCCGGGCCAAAACAGTGTACCGGTGCGCGGCGCACGCCATATATACACTGCGCTGATGCATTTTTCGCGTTTTCGAAAATACCGTACGGCCAGCCGACACATTACTTTCTATGCTTTATGACCGGCGAGTCGTATTTCAGAGCTCGGGCTTTTTCCGCGCGGCCGCGAGCTGATGGATTTCTGCGAGTGCAATTGTCCGGGGCTTGCCACTAGCCTCTATATGTACGCTTTGATTCGGCGTAAAAAATACTCAGTGGCTAACGGGCCTCGCGCCAATTTTTCCACAGCCGAATTCCTGCGAGGTAGATCATATAGGTTGAGGTGGATAGATCAAGTCCGAAGCGGTCGGGATTCCTGCACCGCGGCTATTGGATTCCGCTCGGACGATCGAGAGGAAAATAAAAGAAGCCGCGAGATTCGACGGGAAACAGCGGAGTTTTAACCGAGGGGCGCATTCACACACGTCTTCGCCAAGTAATAATCCACTTGATCCGGGCCGGCGAATTCCCACTCAAAAAGTGATTATTCAAATCCGCGTTCAAATGCCGAGCCACGAGCCGGGGAGAACGAGACAGAGCAGAGAGAGCGAGAGAGAGTGAGCGAGCGAGCGCATTACCGTGTGCCTCGCGCAACTTGCCCCTCCGCCGCTCTCGCTCATTCATCTCTCCGGTGGCTTATCACGTAATAACTCAAGACGACCGTGAAAACAATGCTTCCTCTCTCGACTCCCCGTCGGATAATATACACGCGGGCCGCGATATTACGCAAGCCGTCTCGTATACATATACGCGGCCGGCGTGCATCAACTCGCGCTCTCGTTCTCGGATCTCGTTTTCGAGTACGTATATACATTTGGGCCCTCGTTATCCTCGCGCCCAACGGCTAATGAGCCGATTTTTTCCCCTGTCACTCGAGGACTTTCCTCCGCTGTGCGGCAATTCACGATCGGCACTGCGGATAAGCGCATTGTTTACGCGTCGCTCCGACGAAAAGTAGCTCGGTGTACCTCTCTCTTTTTTTCCCTCCCTCCCCCCCCTGCAGCTATCTCTGTTTCTCTCTCTCTCTCTCAATCTCTCGAGTCCCGCGTCGACCGACAGATTGAGCGATTGACTCCGTTACGAAATGAGCCGGGCAAAAATTGCATCAAGCCCGCTCGCGTAACAGCATGATCCGCCGGGGCGTCGCGTCGGGGCTTCTGGCGAATCGGCCGTTTTATTATACCGCCGCCCCGAGAGCAGCTCTGCTTCCCAAGAGGAGGGGGGGGGGTAGATTGGCGCAACGTCTATCGAAGCCGGATTAATTGTCAGTCCCTTCGACGATATACGCACGTACGTCGGCGCGCGTATGCTAATGCGGCGACGTCGGAGAACTCGACACATCTCGAGCCCGGGGAATATGGCGTATTAACTCGTTGCCGCACGTATAGCTGCCTGCTACATAACGTCGCCGCAGATACAGATTCGGGATGACGCGGCCCCGGCAATTAGCGATAAAAGAACCCGCGTAAATTCGCTATCGCTGCAGCGCGCGGCCCCCGACTCGCGCGTTCGCGCAATTAATTAAGACGTTTTAACGGGTCTGCCTCCTCCTCTCCCAGCCGCGGAGCGCCGGATATACGAGACAATCCGCCTGCGGGGTCTAATCGAGAAAGTATCGCTCGGACTCGGCCGCGACAGACATATATATATATACACGAGGGAGCTGGGCGTCATCATAAGCGTTTGCACAATTTCCCACGTTACGTCGGACGGGTCGGGGGGGAGAGGCCGGCCTGTGTTATTACGCTCTCTTAGCGGCAAACCAGTTTCGCGAGCGGCGGCGCGGCGTGATTGCCCCGCGCGGAAAAACTTCCTCCCGGCCATGCGCCGCGCCGCGGCCTCTCTTTCTCCTCTCGCGCGCGCGCCTCACTGTGTGTGTGTGTGTGTGTGTGTGTGTGTGTGTGCGTACACCGCAACTCGGTCGCTCCAATACCAAATTGCCCGATGCGGCCAAAATGAAACGGAAAATTGATCGCGCGGCCGATATGTCAATTTGTCCAAAGTCTCGAGAGCAGCGCCACTCGGGCTGTTCTCTATTTTTCAGGCAGCTCTGCCGACGCTAACCCGGAGCTTTTTTGCGCCCGCGAGAGAGAGAGAGAGCCGGCTCTAATGAGGGAGAAACTTTCAAGCCTCTGCTCTCGCTCGAGCTCCAGTTTCCGGCGGGCCGACATTCGTATGTGTGTGTGTATATATATACAACGTCGCCGCCGCCGCGAGCTTATGAGCAAGCTGCGCAATGTTGGCCAGGGTGTATATACATGCACGACGAGTGGGGTGTAAATAGTGAGTGCTGGCTGTCGGGTGACCCAATTGTCAGGAGTAACTTTTGTAATTAAACGTGTTGAGTGCGAGCGACGAGATGTAGGGCCCGAGGGATTGTGCAGTTGGGTGTGTTTGTGTCGCCCTCCCGTTTGCTGCGTCGCGTCGCTATATGGAAATCCTTCGTTCTTACGTCGGAGCCTCGTATACATATACGGATTGTTCAATCGTCTTGCGTCCCGATCTAGTATAGAAGAATTTCAAAGAGAACAATATGTGACGCGCGTGCCAGCGAGTGTGCTTGTCGAGTGCGATGGATGAATATTCGAGAGTGTACGTGCGATTAGTTGCCGTAGATCGATATGCGCGCACACACATACACACGAGTCCCCGACTGGTGCAGCCGAATACGCCCAAGCGAAATGTCGCGAATTCGTATTACTCGCGCGGATATATATGTGTGTGTGCGTATAGGTATATAACGAACGCGCGAGCAAAGTTTTGATCGGTCGCTGCAGCTCGAGAGTTTCTTTATTGGAAAAAATGCGCAAAGAGTCTCGCGGCGGCGGGCGCGCGTTGAATATTCACGATGCGCTTGTGCGAATCAATATCATGTCCGTGGGAGGGGGATGGGGGCGACTCCTTTGAGGAGTTACAAGTTATGGAGGCGCTCGCGCCAAAGGACGCGCGTCGAGCGGAGCTTTACATATTCAGGCCAACGAGAATCTTTCTCGAGTTACGTCCCCCGCGAAGCTCCGGGACCAAATCACATACAGCCCCGCGCGCGACGTGCCGCCCGGAAATTTGCTTTTCTGACTTGTTGGCTCGCCCGCGGCACGTGACGATTTTCACAAAAATCGCGAGCCTACCGCGGATACCGCGCCTCGAGACAACGACGCGTTATTTTCTTTTCCCCCGGGACAGCAACAGATTGTATCGCGCCGAATCGTTATACAGGAGTCATTCGCGCATCTGGTATCGAATGTGTATAGGTATAGAGGTTCGTGTGAAATAACTGCAACGATAAGGTCCACCGCTGAGTTTTCGCCAAATGGTATGCGTGGTGTGCAATATGATTGCTAACGCAAAAACGATAATTCTATCGAATAAATCACTTCGAGTTCGAATGTGTTATCGCGGTTACTCTGTAATTACCTCATATACTCGCAAACTCGGGCATTTTAGTTCGCCGTAAATTTCCGCGGTAAGAAAAGTATTTAGAAAAGCTGACAAAATTGAAAAATCACAAATGAGAAAGTGTTTTTATCGACCACCTCGAGCCAATTAATATACAATCAAGTACGATTAAGGTACGAGATTTTACCGCGTTCAAATTATTTCCAAAGTAATTGATTTATCCTCGCACATCCACTCACCAAAAAATAATATAATCTCGATTATTATTTTCTGAAATAATATCTAAGAAGAAAAATTGGCTGGACGCTCTAGTATTCTTGTTCCTCGACAAATGGCGAGCGAGAAAAAAATCTTCTCGTAACGCTAAGCAGATCTCAATTTTCCAACTGTCCCCGTCAAAATTACTCGCGAAACATCGACGCGCCCGCTTGTGGCCTAAATGACTGCCGGGCAAAAACGCACTGGGCTCTTGCGGTGCGCATCGCGACTTTCCAAGTCCACACAGACCCGGCCCCGAGCTCTCGTGTGTACGAGTTGATCAGCGCTGCATAATAGGCCACACAGGGAAGGTGTCCCTAACGACTGAATTTAAGCAAAGCAGAGAGAGAGAGAGAGAGAGCGGCGGTAGTGAGCGGTTGCCTCGAGCACGTGAATACACACACGCGAGCTCCTCCCTCCAGTGCGGCTCCTCTCTCGGCTCGATTGAATCCGAGCGAGAGAGAGAGAGAGAGAAAGAGCTCGCGGAGATAGAAATCCGCGCACGCCGCTTGCGCGCGCGCGTCCCGCTAATGCATGCAAGCGGATCGGCGCGCAGGGACAGATAGGATATGGGAGAGAAGTCACGAAACGAGTCCAAGACAAACCTCCGATTTACTGCAATTGCACTTGCACGTACAGCGCTCGCTCGCTCACACACACTCGCGGATCGCCACGCCCAGACGGCTTTTCCCCGGTGCAAAGGGGCCCCCGGCGATAGCATACATACATACACGCACACCAGCCCGGCTTAACGGTTCCCTTCTCGTGTCTATGTGCGTCTACCATACATACACACGTGCATATCCACCTCGAGAGAGACGGGCCGCGAATTAATATATATAGCCGCTCGCGCTCGCGCAGCCACCGCAGCAGCTGTTATTAGGCCATTCGCGCGACGATCCACCGCCGAGATGTGCCGTCCCTCCAACGGGACGAGACACGAGTGGTGCGCCAACGATTTTGGTGAGATACGTACATGGGATGTATAGGCATATACGAAGTCGATTATTGTGGAATCGATCGTCGCGCGATTATAGCGTATGGAATGATCCGCCGCCACGACCGGGCGCTGATTCATTTTCTTCGATTATCCGCACACGCACGGCCGATACTCGTGGAATCGAGAGCGAGGCGTTTGCGGCTCCGCAACTGCTAATGAAGAGTAATTCACGCGGGGGGCGATACATGGCGCGAGCAACGCATCGGGGTACTGTTAACTCGCGCGTTACAATTAACGCGGCGCATAGACGCGGCGTAACGCAACACACGCGGCGCATTTGCAATGTGGGTCAGATATGATTCCGCTGCAGGGCGTTTTATAGGCGTTTCCTTTTTTTTTCCTTTCCCACCTCCGTCGTTTCTTCCACGGCTCGCGTCGGCGAGTATACGTATACGCCGGGCACAATTGATTTGCGTCACAGTCCACGCGATAATGCATATTCAGAGCCACCGCGACGCGCGCGGCTCTCGTTATGTATACCCGCGCATGTCCGACGCGCTACGGCTAATCTGCTCGATCTCGGATCGCACGTAACACCCACTCGCGCGAACCATCGCTCGGCCGCGACTCGCTGCTATATTATATACATTACGAATTTGCCGATAGTGAGGATACAGGCAAATGAGTGTGATCCAGGCATGAGAGCGCCGGACGCGTGCCACACGGCTCGATATTCCATCCGATGCCTCGCGACAGAGCTGGCCCCGATTGAATCTCGACGCAGGTTGAGATCTGCTCCCCGTCACGATCCGCAGGGAGATTATCTAATTTATTCATTGCGCTCGAGGCGAACCAATACGCGACGCGCGTATCTAAATTCAAAACGAATCGAGGACTGGCGCGTATACGACATTGGTCTCGTCGGTCGAAGGTGCTTGGATCGCCACTCGAAAGGAGTTGTCAGTATGCTTTACGTTCGACGTACGTGTCTGATCGCTCTTTCACTCGTATACGTAGGTATATATGCGGTGCAGCCGCATGTGTCGCGGGGAGAGCAAAAGAATTCGAGCGACACGTCGACGAGGCCCCTCGTGATCCTCTCGGATTAACGAATTTCCATAACTGCCGCATACTGGGACAGAGTAGAGAGAAAAAAAAGCGATATCTCTCTCTCTCGCTTTGGAGGTAGCGGTGGAAAAAAGGAGAGAAGCTCGTCAATAAGCGTATACGCGGCTTTGAAAAAGGGCTGAGTGCGCGTATATGTGCTCGCTGCTCGTCGAGATATCGAGCCCGTCCCATACGTACGTATAGGGGGTATATGTGCTCGGGGAGAAAGAGAGAAAAATGGGACACGCGCGCGTAGAGCTATATATTGCACGGGAAAGAGGGGGAGACGCGCGCGCGTGAAAGGATCGCCGCATTTGATCTATGTGCCGGCGTGTATCGAGAACCAACGAGCTCGGCGCGCCAAATCTTATTCGGATAAATTACTGGTCCGTGCGCGGCGATTCGCTCCGCGAAATTTTCAAAATCACGCCCGCCCCTCGAGTTGATCCCACCCGATATCGAGTGTACGCCACGAGAGGCTCGCGTATACCTTATATACTTTTCACACGGAGATTCGTCGTTGGCGTTTGCCGCACTCGATTCGATCAGCGAGAATAATATTATGTGGAGTCGAGCACAATTGAGGGTATTTAGTGACACGTGTCTATAGAGCGTCGGTCCGACAGCGACTCCAGTTTTTAAAATTATCATCCTCGACTCGAATTTTCGATTTCAACTTGGTCACGTATATACGTCCGACTCGCTGACGCGCGGATACACATTTATATATATATATACCGAAGGTGCGCGTGTGCGGCGTCAGCAGTTGCGACGAAGGGACTCGACGTTAAATCGACTGGCTGCTGCAGTGCGAGAGCTGTCGGGGCCTCTAATCGCATAATTCAGCGGATTAATGCAACTTAAGCAAAACGCAACTTCCCAGACGCCGGGACTCATTATGAAAGTCGAGAGTATATATACAGTCGACAGGACTCGCGGAGTCCTTTTCCAACTCGCATCGCTGTATACGTATATACGTACCGTGGTACACCGACTGCTGTCTCTCTCTTTCTCTGTGTGGCTCAAAACTTGGCCGACGTCTGCGCGACGACCCGCGCCCCAATAATGCGCCAGATAGACGTTTGGAAAAAGCAAAAAGTTCCGCGCACCGTTTCGCTCGGCATTTTATTGCTCCGCGTATATAAGTCTGTCCCGCGTCCGAATGGTAACTTCCGCGTTGAGGATCCGCGAAGAACTTCAAACTTCGCGCGCGTGCGCCATTATTATTTCAATTCGTGTATCGATCAACGAGATATCAGGATTACGTACGCTCTAGACCCCATAGCCAAGAGAGAATATTCGTTCCGATGTAGAAAATTTTCAGATACAGCAAAATATCACGAAACTTTTTTGATAAGTCGGAATCCCTTGGCTTCCAAGTGTACACGGAAATTTCATTACGCAACTATTCCGAAAGTTTCGTACTTTGGTCGTAAGGTCGAAACTGCCCCCCGTGACACTCTAATTGGGTTCGGCGCCATTCATTCCCTTGTACTTCGCAATGAATCTCCCTTCTTCCTCGCTCTAGGTCCAAGGTATATACCCGTACAACCCGTTAACTAGCGTGCTAGACCGATCGCGTGAATATCGCATCGGCGAGGGCTTATATATAAAAACGTACCGCACGGCGACGCGATCAATCGATGAATAATGAAGTCGCGCTAAACCGTGATGAATCGTTAATATCATTTGAAACGCGGCCGGACCGGCTCGCTCCGTGCGTAGTTATACGGGTTCTCCGAAAGAACAAAAAAGGGGGGAAAAAAAGCTCGCGCTTCGCTGAAAGCCCCTGAATATCCCATGGGCCAGCTCACGCGATCGTCCACTTGCCTCTTATTTATTTATTTACCCCCGGCCAAAGCCGATACAAAGTGCAAACACTCGCGCGTGCGACACCCTATACGCGCGCTCCTTAGCCCCTCGTGAATTATGCTCCGGGCCTAATCCTTCACCTGCAGCGCGGTATAATTGACTCGAGCCCGGCCCATTGTCGCGACAGAGAGAGAAAGTACCGCGGTAGCTGTGAATACGGGGCAGAGGGGGGATATACAGGCCCGATTAATCTGCCCCTCATCCCTCGGCCGAATATGGCTGTCCCCGTGAAAAATGCGCGCGCCCGTTAACCCCGCGAAATCGACCGGGCTCGCGGCCGCTCACGCGTGCACGCGCTCGGTAGCTTTCTCCCTTCGCGAGCGGCCGGATTACAATTGCTGATTCGCCGGGCCAGCCGCGTGTAGGATAGCCCCGGGTGTGTATATATATTTCGGCCGTAACGTAATACGCGGCCGTGATTCGAGTGCGCGCGCGAGACAGTTCCGACGGGAGTTTCATTTTTTACTCGCCAGGGGGAGTACGCCTGATGAGTGGGCTAATTTGTCTCGAGCCCCCTTCTAAGTCGCGAGCGGCGGGCGAGTGAAGTAACACCGGTCGATTATTTGATATTTCAGCTTGAATTGGCGGAGATTGACGTCGGCGAGGGGGTGGGGTGGAAGTCGGCTATGGGTCGTTTTGTATATTCGCTCCTCGACCCGTAAAATATTCCATTTGACGATGTTCGCTTTCAAGAAGAATCAGGAATAAGGTCGTTCTTTATTGAAAGCACCGTATAGCTATGGGTACGTACATATATACGTGTATATATGTATATATATGTAAACTATCTGATATCGAATTCCTTTTGTGTCCAACTTGCATATTCATCATTCGCCCCTGCTTAAATTTTGCTTGTGTGACGTCGACTCGTCGCGTCGAGTTTTCGAATGAAATATGGACAGTTGATCAAGCACTCCCGGCACTGCTACCCTTTTCCATTTTTCATTAGGGAAAAACCCACTTGCTGCTTCAAGTTTCAGACTTGGTGTGTGTGTGTGTATATATATAAATGGGAGAAATAACCGTGACACCAGGCCGAGCTTTTTTATTCTCCCCTCGACTTGAGTGTACATTCAGGGTATAGTGTACCCTCAACAATCCATACAATATTAATGAGAGGCAATATTATCTGTGATTGTATTAGACCGATAAAGAACTATCACCTGCCTCCCGTTTATCTGTCGAGGAATAAACTCATTTTTTTACTAGCTATAAATGCCGGGACCAAGAGCATCTTTGATTATTTAACTCTCATCGAATATTCATACTGCCCTGCGCACGGGTTGCAATTAAACCTGTACCGTATATATACGTGTATGAATCGTCGGGAGAACGGCTGTAGACTTGAGCGTACGATCGTTCCCGCGAGGTGAAACATGATTAATCGTTGGAAATTTTGAATCTCGGTCAAGGTCCGCGACATTTGAATTATTATCATTACCCGCGTATATTTTGCACCAGTTACCTTAATGCGCAGCTGTATCATCCACCTCAGAATCAAATCTCGTCGTGAGTAACTGCGTAGAATATATTAAGCATCACACACTCAAGCGCCAGCTTTGAACTACACAAGCGTTAACGTAGTGCCATATACATTACACAGTATCTTATTCATTATTTTGCATTTTATAGATAATTATGATTTTTTTTTTTCATAATGCTATGACTATAGTACTGTTGAATTAAAAATTCAATTGCAAATCGCACGAAGCCTCTCTTGAATCGGCGAGTATTGTTAAACTCTAGCATATTGTCCGTATTACATGAGATCAATCAAATATGTCCAATTCCACTTATATTTGCTGACGCTCCAGAACGGCACTAAAAGTGTGTGAATGTGATAATAATTCTCTGATCTAGTATTACTCTTCCGCCGCTCTTGCGATAGATTTGACCTAAAAGGCGTATAGAAGCCGAGAAAGTTAAACTAGTCGCGAATCCACACTTGATCGCAGCGATCAGGCCCTGAAAAACGCTTAAAATTTTCCTCTGGAACCGATCGGGGACGTTCCTCGACTGGCCTCGCCCATCGGAACATCAGCTTTAACATAAATACACGTACACACTTACAAGTAAGCTCGAGCGACCGAGCCGAGAGTTCGCGTTCTACCGTCTGCCGAGTATCCCAGATCGGACTGCTGAATCGTGCGTCGATTGGGGCTCGCGTGTGGCGTGTTGTAAATCGAGCCTGGCTTCGGCTGCACAAACGTACGTGAATGTATATGTATGCAATGCTCTCGGGCCGGCGCGAGTCCGCTGAATCGCGTAACGTTTTCATTTAATGGGACATTAGACGTCGCCTGAATCGTATAAATCTGGGCGTCGATGGTGGCGATTAGCCGGAGCTTTTCTCACGAGCGCGTAGGCGCGCGCGCGAGCCTGCAGAGAGACCACCGTAAGCGACAAAAGTGTGTTGCCGCGGCGCCGCTCGAGGGGGGCGGCGACTGCACATTACGCGCGTCCGTGGGCCGATAGCTCGCTTGCGAGCCCACCTATAGCCACTGCAGCCGCGGCTCAATGATCCGCCTTGAATCATTGGCTTGACCCGATCGCTGCACGTATATACGCGTATATACCTGTACGTACACCTCGAGCGTTTCTCTCTTTGGCGCGCAATTGAATTCGCGCATTCGTCAGTCTGCTGCAGACGCGCGTCTCCCGATACGCGCGGCCTCCCTAAACAGTTATACAGCTGGTGTGACAAAGTACCAGCATTTTCATTGTCTCGGGGTATCAAGGGACGCCGTAGATTAGATTCAATGTGTATATATGTGTATATACAAAACGGATCCCCCACGAATCATCGCGGAGGATCATCATTTGCACAGCAGTTCATCACGGGTATACGTATATATATATACTCCTCCCCCAATCATATCTCCCCCGTGAAAAAGTATAACATTGTTGTGAGAGAAAAAAAAAGGGCAAAGCCCGTAGAGGGCGGCCCCTTTTGCAGGGATTGCGCCGCGCACATATCGCACCCGCTGGCTCTCTCCGACCCACACGCGCGTATACGAGCGCGGAGCGTTTAAAGCGGCCGCACGTGCTGCGCGCGATTTGGGGTGGGCGCGAACCGCCACCGCCGCCGGCATAAAAATGCTAATAATCCCGGGAAGAGGGGCACGAGAGCGAGTCATCGGCAAATCCGCCTATGGCTCGCGCCCGCGCGCAGCTGATTTGTCGGGGATTATTTCCCTTCGCGCCAAACGTGTATATATATCTGCTTTTTATTGCGGCTCTATATTACGTCTCGGGCTTTTGATCGATCGCGACCGGAGGCGGGGCACAATTCGAATGGGTAAATGTTTGATCGGGAAATTAGTTTCGTTCGGGGGATGCAGAGCCGTGTGTGGCAGATGACGTACGTTTAAAAGTCTTCAAAATTTCTCCAGACTCGAACCGGAGCTGTGAGCTTTAGAAATAGGAAAATTCGCATATTTTCCAACTACCACTTTTTCATAGGTGCATTACATAGAATGTAGAAGAGATAATCGGGTCATATTTTTGTTGAAATAATTTGATTTCACCCCCTCGTGCTAGCTCGAATTTCGATTGAATCATAAAATAAAATAAAACTAACCTGATTATTTCTGCTCGAATAGGCTGTGAAATAAAATCTGCATGTGAATTCCCCATTCAGCAGAAATGCACTTCGTTCCATATCGTATCCGATTGAAAAATTGCAGCGGCATAAAAAGCGCGTGGTCGCGCGCTCGAAGAAATTGATCGATGATCCGGGGCCGCCGCGGATATTGTTTCGCAAGTGAATATGGGTGTGTTTATGTTAAATGAAAACCGGCCGCCCGTTACTCGGTCCGCGGGGACCGGTGTAATCACCGAAGCTATATATGCATTATTCAGGCAAACTTTCGAAGGAAAAAAAAACCGAGAAAAAAAAGAAATACGGTCGTATTACACTTTTCGGGCTTGTAATTCTCCGACGATTTAACGCGGTGACGTACAAACGGCGGCCCGGCGTGTGAAATCACGATGTAAATCGAGCTTCGCTCCTGAATACATTGTCCTGGATTCTTCGCGCCTATGACTTCCCGAAACGTGAGATAATTCGAGTGGAAAAAATGTTTCGCGCAAACTCACGTGTGATTACGTGATACGAAGCTCCCTTCTCGCGTACACACACACACACACACACACACACTCGCGTGCGCGCAGCCGTTCCCCTCCCAACTCGAACGCGAGAGAAAAAAAAGGTGCAAACACACGGAGGAGCGATAAATTGAACGGCCGACTTTTATCGGGCTATCGAGCCGTCATCGAATCAAAATATAAGCCCGCGCACGTGTAAACACAAAGCCACGGCGCGGATAATTTTTTTCGATGCTCAATACACACGCCGCAGAGGGAGGAGGAGGCGCTGGGCAGTTGGTCGCGTCCACCCGCGCGAGCGCAAAACCAATAATTATCATTTAATAATATTCATAGATGCGCCCGGTCGATATGTTAATGCGTGATTTATATTGCGCCGGGGCGTACCGTTGCGCGATCGGACAACGCAAGCGCTCAACAGGAACAACACGAGGGCGCGTATACGTACGTACACACACACACACACGCACGCACGGGCGCACGGCGAAATAAGAACAGCGAGCCGCGCCGGCCGCGCGGCAAGATGAAGATAGCGCGAGATGAAAAGCACAAGTTTTGCGCCGCGCGCGCCAAAAGAGAGAATACTCATGTGTGTGTGTGTGGGGAGAAATGTCTTTGAATATTTCTAGGTCGCGCTCGCTCGCGGGCACACGGCCTGGATCATTGCGCAGTGGGAATTTGCCCGATAATCCAAAGAATTGGGCTGCCGCTGCTGCTTAAGGCACCCCGAATACCAATGAGTTTTCCCAATTCTCACGCGGCTATTACAATGAAGCTAGCTCTGCTGATATGGACTGTGTGTGTGTACGTCGTGGATCCCGCGGTAAACGCTATCGCGTACGCCAACTTATTATCACACAGAAAGGAATCACATTGTGAGGGTTTCTATTTTTTTTTAATCTTGCAGGGAATCAGGGTCATTGATTTACAGTAATAATTTTTAAATTTAATGAAAAACGATTACTTCTACAATATTTATCCCAACGTTACTGTTAAAAGTGTCATGAATAATCCTGACTTTTCTTGCGTGCAGTGAATTGAATTCGTCAATTCATTTGAATTATCAAAAAGAACGTCTCGGCTATATTGACCACGTCCACAAATAGTCTCGTTCGAACGAGGGTCACATTTAAAAAGTTGACCGTCTCGCGTATTCGGCACTATGCGTGACCTTGAAACGTCGCTTCGGCCGCGAGGCCAAGTAATGAGGAATATCGAAAGGGAAATAATGTGTCAGTGGAGTAAAGTGTCGTTCGTGCCGCTTGATCGCCAATGTCTCGTGCGATTCGATTAAAGTTAAACTTATTATACGTAATTAATGTCAGCCGCGGGGATACTATACACAGATGAGGGGAAATCGGATTTTTCGAGTGCGTGTTTGCATTGAAAAATCCGATCGATCCGCATTGGCTCGGTTTCGATGAAAAACGAACGAATCTCGTTTCGCGGGGTAAAACGCTCCTGATGCCAGGGCGTATCGCGGGTATGTGAATATCGTACACCTGAGGAAATCCCACAAAGCAAAACAGAATCGCGTACCTCATAAAAAATGCAGCGCACCGCCGCGCTCGGGGGGGAAGCGCACTACAGGTATATGGAGGCTGTAGAGTGGGGGGCTGGGGGAAAAACAAGGGTGAGAAATCGCTGCTCCGCGACTCGGTGCGCGTGCGGTCTTTGGAGGAGCCGCGTGGGCGTCGGCGGATGACGATTTCATTTGAATATCCCGTCGGCCTCGAGCTCCTCCTCCTCTCCCGCCCCATATCGAGCCGAAAGAACGCCGGCTCGGGGCGATAGGAACGTACGTGTGTATCGAGCGCCTCGTTGCGAATTCACCGGGTCGTTTAGGTGTATAACGAACTTTCGCCCGAGATTCGGAGGGTTTAATGCGCTGCAGAGTGGCCGCGCATGGATTGTTTTGATAAGCGGCCGGGCTATAGGGCGATCAGCCCGGATTAACCCTAGACTCTCTCCAATGCCAACGAGGCATATCTTTACCGTGTGTGTAACGGGCCGGTGTATATATACAAGGGATTTAGATTTCGGAGCTGCTTCGCGGGCGTTACGTATATGAGCATAATGATCAACGGCTCGTTCAACTTTCCGACGTTCTTTTCTCGAGCCGAATGAATGGAATGCTGTATACGGGCCACCTGAAAACATATGTATCGGTTGTACGTATATATAGGATCCTCCGCGCTGCATCTGTATCCCGACGCGTTGATCGCTTGGGCAAATATTGGTGTTGCTCGGCGCATACGCGCGCAAGAGAGACTCTCGCGTTTACGCATTGTTGTGCCCGTTGTTCGGGCGTATGCGCGAAACATTGCCGCCAGTCAATTGGATGAATGGGCGACGGGAAGATGCACTTAATCGCCAATGAAAATACGGATTGTTTTGAAGGGGCAAACACGCGTTTTTGTGCCCCGCGACGCTCAGTTAACAAGCAATAAAAGCCCCAGGAGAACAGTCGAGTGTATAGAGCCATCGAGTTTTTGGCCCCCACTGTAATCCTTTCGACTCGCTTGCACAAGTGATGCAATTTTTAAATTTCAGTCGTATACGTTTCGGTCGCTCGATAAGAAGAGAACGCACGCCGCGTATCCCCGCGCAAGCTGCTGCTACATAAAAAATTCGTACGTCATTGTGCGAATCGCCATTCCACGACCTTTGCCATCAGCCAAGACCCACGTGAAATACGCGCGCTTGTGTGTATATATCACTTCTGTTTGCGAGCATCAATTAATTAACCAAGCAAACACACTCGACCCAGTGGCGGAAAAAAAAGGGAATTGCACAATTGCGGAGCTCGTCAAAAGAAACCATGCCCCAGTTGTCGAGTCGTCGCCGACAATTAGGCGGTGCGCCCGCGCGGTTGACGTAATGAGAGTCAAACGGCGAGCGAGAGAAGCCACGACGACACAGTGGCGAAGATAGTCTCGTGCCACGTGCATCGAAAGTGTGAAATCAGCGAGCCCGCCCCTCCTGTACCATCCTCGCGGCAAATTCGAAAATCGCACGGGAAAAATATTCTGCCGAGTTCTGGGTTTTCGAAGAGCCGACTGAGGGATGGCGACTTTTTGCCTCGGACGTTCCTAGCCCGATTGGCACTTTTCAGCCGCGCGGTTCTCGCGACTGAATTATCGCGCGTGTTCTTCACCGCGAGCTCTTTTGTACGCGCGAAGCTCTGTCCATGGCCGAGCGTCTATATATGTGGCGCGGGGATATTGAGAAAATAATCTAGATGTGGCGTGCGCGCGTTTATGTACTTACCCCCCGAGGCCGAGATATCGCATCGCTCATTTTCGCCCGACCGATCGGCTTTTCATTTTTGGAAATGGCGCGTGATTGAGATTCATCGTTGACGAGCGCGCGTACGTAGCGCTGTGCGCCCCGCGAACGTCGCGATAAAAACACAAATCGTAATTTCAGCAATTTACCGCCTCGCTTTGGTGCGCTGGCGCGCGGCTTCCTTCCATTCGACCGCCTCTTCGTTTTGTATGATTTCACGCGCGAGGCAGGAGGTGTTTACCTTGCAGGTGATTTTAATTTGCATTCCTCGCGCGGCGAGCGGACAGGAGATTCCATATATCGGGGTAAATAATCGCGTAAAAGTTCGCGCGTTTTGCCGGGATAAAATATGTAACATAAAAACGGATCTCGGCCTTGATTATGCGCGCTTTCGTATGCTGAAAAATCTTGATTGGCGCCGTTACCCGAGAAAGAATGTCTTTATCTCAAAGGATGCTCCTTGACTCTTTTCGATTTCGTTATACAAAGTTGATCGGTTTATATTGGACAAGTTTTTACCCGATAATAAATGTCTATACTCTCTGTTTACGCGCGACGCAATGTCTAATGTATTCAACGGAAATTTCTTTCCCAATACGCGCCAACGATCAGCTCCTCGGTCGCGGTACTATTGGCAATTCTGGAGTAATATAGCTCATTGATATACGACCTATAAAGTGTGGCGCATTAATATCAATAGGCAGAAGAATCTTCACTGACGCATCGTCCTTGATCTACCCAATAAGGATCACACGGGTTTTCAGAGAAAAATCTTGAAATTTCAGTAAACATTAATATTCCCGGTTTATAAGGCAAAACTGGATCGTTATGAAACAATGGAGATTCAACCAAAGAGAAATATAAAAAAGGCCAATGGAATTTATTCATTTATTACACTGTGAAGTGTATCCCAGTTGAAACATACATTCCTCAAAACATGAATAATGAAACTTCAAACTGAATCGAATCGAAATTCGTATGCAACGTATTTAAAAGTAACATTGAAACTGAAACTTGAATTCAACATGATATTGGACTTTTATTTATGAATTTTATCAGAAAATAATAGAAGTTGCTCTCAACACTCGAAAACTTTGAAGAGACACTTGGAGAAGTCGAACCTTGGTTAAAGTAACGTCAGCTTGACGCTGTAACAAGGAGATTTACTCTAGGATTAAGACCATTTTGTTGATCCTATAGAGGATTTTATTTAGCAGCCAAGAAGAAATCTCACCGTGAAAGCGTCAAACTTATTTTTTCTATCAGGACCAAAAGTGGATTTAGTCATTCCCGATAATACGTAAATGACGATACCGATATCAATGAACATTCGAAATATCCCTGCACATACCGAGAAAACATCGGGCGAGAAAAAAAAAAGAAAAATTGAATGCAACAGTAGCAATGTACAATCTTGAGAAAGTAATCTGGATCAGCGAGCGCACAAATACAAGGGCTGCGTACATACACAGAGAAGCGCAGCCCCCAATAGCCACGAAAACCCCGATAACGATGAAAACTCGGTTACACTCGTTATCGGACGCTCTAATCCCCTTCCATCCCAGCAGCAGCAGCAGCACAAAACACCAATAAAAAAGCACAGCGCAGAGCAGCAGCAGCTCCAATCCAACTGCGCAATCTTGGCCAGGGCTGCGGAGTCCCGAGCGAAGTTTATCAGGCGTCGCGATCTTGGCTCCGATAACAATAATAACGAAGGAATCGCGCGCGGCGCATCCCCCTCTGCTCGCGCCCGGGCTGCTGGTGTTATATAGGTGCGTGTCGAGCCCCCGGCCGGCACCATCGACGACCTACTTCGTTATTGACTTTTAATGGGGGCTGCAAGGGGCTCGCGCGCGAAAAAAACCCATCGATCGACGGGGACTTTTCGCGATATTTCCCCGGCGCAGATTTATCGGCCCATTATGCCGCTCTTCCGCGATCGCCTCTCTCCTCTCCCGCGCCGCGGAATATCATAACGCCGCGGCCATCAGATATATATATCCGGGCGGAAGAGCCTTGGCTTTTGTGTGTGCGTATACGCGGGGCCGGCAATTCAGTGTGTGTGATACGCAGCTTTTGTTCGCCGCGATACGCCGGTGTATTTCGTTTCGGCGAGAGGCTGCTCGCGCGCGTAAGCCTCACAGCTAGCAAGTACCTCCCCTAAGTGAGTATATATACGTGTACTTTGAGCTGTACAGCTGTGGGATGTGTGTGTATATATGTATAGATAAATTGGAATTCATTCGAGGCCGTTTCATCTGTTATAGTTTATCGGGCGAATTGTTTCAATGGTTATTTACGGCGGTTTTATCTCGCGCTCGCGCGCGCGCGGAGAATGGGGAAAAATGGCGATTCGAGCGACTTATATATAACACCCATCGAGCCGCATCGATGGCGCACTAAATTATTTTAACGACCGTAAAATCCCGAGGCGAGAGACGCGCGCGCGGCTACGGTCGCTGGGAGCTCTGCCAAAGTAATAAGCATAATGAACAGAACTCCGCCGCACGGCCGGGCCAGCGGCACGTGATTCAATGATTGTCATATATCGAGCTCTCCCATCCCCGATAAAACGCACGATCGACTCTTATTGTCGCGCACGTGGCGCGATCGTGTGTACACTCACACACACACACACACGCGCATGACAGTCTCGATTCCGACTGCCAAAATTATTAGACCCCACACTTCGATGGAGTCTGCGCGATTTATCCGCCGAGGGCAAATCGAATTTTCTCCTCGCGAGCGTGGCGTACGGAATACTCGCTGCGCGAAACCAATGGGCGATCTATGTGAAATTCGGGATCCCTCGAGTTCAAGGGATGTAAGGTGACTGGACCCAATGTGGCACTTCTCTCGGATTTCGTATATCTCTGGTGCTCTCTGGGCACTACTCGTAATTTGCTCATGTTTACCCCTTAAAACTACGCTTTTACTACCTGCTTTTTTTCTCCCTTTTCTGATTTCACTTTGCTAACTCAATTACAATAATCAAGTATAGAGATTCTCATTCCATTACAGGTAACTACTCTATTAAACAACTACTCTCTGAAATATTTTCTATCATACTGGAAATATTTTTACATACAATATGAATATACCCAATGTGGCCTTTTACGTGATAATGAATCGAAACACTGAGTAAAATGGATGAATATCTAAGAAATAAACAACATTTTTGATAAACATGTAATAATTTAGGTACGTAATTTTGGGTAAGATGTCAAAAGTTTTCGATGTAAATATCTATCAAAACATGGGTTCGAGTTCATTTTTATCACGATTTGATGAAAGAGTTTCATTTTGGACAATTTGGTGTCCTTTTGTATTATTTCAGTCAATAAACATGTTGAATGGATTAAAATAGGCGAATAATGACTATATACAGCTATGGTTTCTGACAGGTATTGAGCTAGCCTTCAAGATGCCGTTCCCATAATATTGAAATTCCAATTTTGGCATAGTCGAATTCGCGAAAATCCCTCAGGCCTTGGGTACAGTTACCTCACTCGATAATATTGTTTAAAGTCTATCCCAAGGACGTTTGAAACGTTGTTCAAAAATGCAAACGTCGGCCCCAGCTCGCCCGTACTGATGTGGACATATATCATTTTGTCGGTGGAGGCTGGTCCGCGCGCGCGCGCGTACAAGACGTATATGTGTATAGTAGCTCGCGGCGCGAAGGGGAAATGCGGGCCGCCCGTGAAATATGTCAGGGGCGCGCATAAGAAATTTCGTAAAGCCGCTAATGCCCCCGACGTGCAGCTGTCGAACTTGCTCGCGCTCGCGCGTTATATATATACAGGCACACGAGGCTCGGTGGCGCGACAAGTCGCACATATGGCTAGGATCGATCCGGGGGTCACACACACACACGCGTGGACACACGTATACACGGAAAAAGCCAACGGCTTTGGCGAGAATCTCGTCAAAGTGCTAAAGAGCGGCGGTGCGCGGGGTTTCTGGCCGAGTACGGGTGATTTTATTATGTGGCGAGCGCTAGTGCAGTGGGTCACCCGACTACATCCAGCAGAGCCAGTACACACACATTGTGCGCCGGCCGCAGAGTTGCGCGCGCGGTACATATATCGGAGGGGGCAACTTGGGATGAAAGCGTCGTAGTTACGGCCGGGATGTGTAACAGCGGGGGAAATTATGCGACTGTCCAAATATCATTTGCGGAACGTCAAGAGCTCCAACCTACCTCTGCCTCTCTCTCTCGCTTGTGTTTCCGTCCCGAGTTATACGCTCGAATCGTATTGATTGTCAATTCAATGGGGATTTCGCGTCGGGGGGAAATTGCCCTGTCGGCGGGGGGTAGCTAGCGAATGCACATAAGAATACAGCTCGGCCCGCTCCGCCGGCTCTCGCTGTACATTAATTCCTGGGTTTGCTCGTTTCAAGAGATAGCAGCAGCGCGCCCGGCGAGATAATGCGATTCGATCCTATAGCAGCCGCTCGAAAATTCCACGGGAGCGAGTGAATCGAGGCGGCCGCGAATCGAAACGAGCGAGCGATCGGACGCGCGGGGGATATACTTCGAATGAATGTCATCGTTCGTCCGATTATGCTGGGAATACGCACTGATAAAGAGACGATATATTCGTTTCATTAATGCCAACCGCCGAGTGAGCGCATTTGTTTTTGAATTTTGTATACACGCGCAAACTGGCGAGAGCCAGACGGCACCAGACGGTGGGGGAGGGCAATTTATTCATGAAAAAAAAATTTCCCCGGTTATCAATTCATCGGTTCCGAACGAATGGCCGGCCTCCCCACCCTTTGGTGAAACAAAAACCGCATCAGCATGGAAATTACATGGCCGTTTAATTCGTCCCGCGGACCTGTATCGGAGCGGTTGTGAAGCGTTGAATCGTAGACGCGGGGGAGCAAAAGAGCGTGAGCTCCAAGACGGCCGCGGCTCTCGCGCGTATTTCCATGCAAACCGAAATTTTCCCATTCATATTCAGATATATGCGAGGGGATGATTCGGGACGTGAATCAAAACCGACATTCTTTTCTCCGCGGGCGCGCAGCTCCATTGTGTGTGGAGAAACGACGAGCTGCGGCGCAAGCGACACCGAAGCTGGGGCGAGGGACGCGCCAGCGGATTCCACAGGTCCGGACGACTTATCGCTGCGTGGCGCGGCGGTGGTGGCTTGCGAGGGGTGCAGCGCGAGCCGGCTGTATACTACCAAGTGTCTTCGTTAGATCCATATTTTTCAAAAGCAACTCGCTCGCTCGGCTCGAAACTTTTTTTCCCCTCCCCAACCAGAGTCGTAACCGTCTGAGAGTCTCTCCCCATTAACCGCAAGTGCGTGTACGTGTATATACACGGGAGCGAGCGCGACGCACTTTTTCAATGCGCCCCCTTGATTCATGAACAGCCAGTACACGCGCGCGCGCGCATCGAGGCGAACCGCCAAATTTATCTGGCCGCGCGCTCGCGCTTTTCAAAACTTCCCACATTCATTCGCCTGTGCTCTAAACAATTTTCGAAAGCGCCACTCTTTTCTACTCCCCCCGGCCTTGGAAACTTTCGAGATATATGTACCCGAGCGGGGCCCCGCAAATTTATATACGCGCGTCCGCGTCCGTGAGCCTCGGCAGACCGACGCGTTCGTTCCTCGTTTTCATTTTCGTTCGCGCGAGAATGAAAGCAAAAGCTCGAGCAGTGGGATAATTCGGTAAGCTCGCGGCAGGTGCCGCGTTGTTAGATACAATCGCGGGATAATAGTTCGCGAGGAGGGATCGACGCACCGAAAGTACTTCCGAGTGCGCGGTGTCGTTGTCGCGCGGAGCAAAGTAGCGGCACACCGAGTTGACACGCGCTTATTTGCAACTGTATATACCATTAATTTTTACCCACGGCAGCTCGGCGTGGTTTGTTGGAATAAAGTATTCATTGTGGACGCGCGCGGCTGGAAAAAATCGTTCGACGGCTCGGCTGAAATGTTCAGCGTGCCTCGTTATACTATTCGTCGAGGTGTGTGTATACGCACGCGAGTCGCTCGAGTTTTGAATTACTTCGAAATTACAACGAACAAAAAATGAAGGATTAAAACGGATCGCCTACTGCGTGCGCTAGTGAGCCCAATCTATGCCATACACTTCTCCGTCGGCGTTACGAGATTTTGAAGAATCCGGGAGGCATTATTGGGGAACACACAGCAGCCCCGGGACAGGAGGCGAACGAATTAATCCGGCGGCGCGTCGTAAAATCAGAGCAGCCGAAAAAGCGTCCTAATCTCTCGTAAACGTGAAATAAGCGGCTCGGGGGGGAACCCTTTCGGCCGTGCACGCGCGCGCGAGCAAGGGACGGAAGGGATAGCTAAAAAAAACTCCGGGCCGCCCCCCGACTGATTTACGCGCCTCCGGGAGCTCCCGCCCCTCCTCGGAAAATTTCTCGAGGCTGGCTGTAGTAGTATACGGCTGCGTGTCGCAGCGATGATACTCCCCCGTAGGAAGGAAAGTGCCTCTGTGTCTCGGCTGGATGCGGCGTATACCCCCGCTGGCTGGAAAAATCGTCCTCGGGCGTGTGGGAAAGACCGGCCGCTACGGCCGCGGCGCGCACTAAATAAGGCTTTGGCATTGTACTGCTCTGCCTCTCGGCCGTGTGCGACTTGCAGCAGCGCAGCGCACGGGAGAGACGTCTCCTTTCCAGGTAGTAGCTGCCGTCGCGCGCGCGCACATGGGAACCATGGGCTGCTACAGCGCGCGACAGATTCGACGGAGGCGTGCGTACATTTTTTAACTCTCGGCCGCCTTTTCTATGGGGGCCTCGAGAGCTCGACGGGAAGCGCGCAATCGTTCATTCGCCCGTGAACTTTTTTGTATGTGCGCCTGCGCCCGCCCGTGTGTGTGTGCGTGTAGCACGCATACGAGTCCCGATCGCGCTAGCTCGGACGGCTGCGGGGGGAGCGACGCGTTACGTGTACGTGAATGCCAGCTCGTATTGAGACGACACGCCACGAGCTCCTTTTTTTTCCCGCACTTCGCGTTTACCTGACACCTGCGAGCTTCTACACATATATACATATAAACAGAAAGGTTTCGAGTTACGCTCCGTAGCCGCTGCAGCCTCGTCCTTTTCGGCTGTTCTCTCCTCTCTTACTTATTTTTTTTTCCTCTTTTACCAAACATTTTTTCCCCCTTTTTTCGCAAACTCGGTTCCATTTCAGTTGCAGATCCGTACACCACTCCTATCCCGTCGCCGCAGCCGAGCTGACGGATGCTTCCATTCACGGGACGACTGATACATTTTAACGCGAGCCCCGACGGGGCGGGGGCAGGAAAAAAAGCCGAGCTTTGTGTCGTTTGACGCTCGTTTGGATTCTGCATTTTAAACGATAGTGAGATGTATCGGATCGGAGGCGGGAGCGGAAGAGGGGAAAAAACAAAGCTGCCCGCGACGTTTCGCACGAGGGCGGTCCGATGATTTTTCCCGCTCTACTGCCCGTGCATAATTACTTATGCTTCGTTGCGGGGGCTTCTCGCGGCCGTCAACGTCCGCGCGGCTGGAATTCGTGACTGATTGATCGATCGCTCCTTTTTTTCCCCTTGAATATTTCTCGGAAAATTTCTACCCGCTCGATGCGCGTGTGTGTATGTATCCTTTTGGGAAAGTATGATTATGACGACGGTCAAAATAAAACGGGACGAGAACGAATCCCGCCCGCGTTACGGTACTTCCCGGTGTGTGTTGCACCCCGCTGTGGAAAAGTGGAATTTCCATTCTTCAAAGTTACGCATGTTGGTGTCTGTTTTATACGCTCGTGAGAAGCCAAATCGTTCCTTACGGATTCTTCAATGGCTCAGTCCGTACCAAGAAATTGATTTCGCTCGTTCCGTATTGTAACATTCAACTATGAAACTGCACTGGTTTTCAAGCTCAAATTACAGAAACAATTTGAAAAAAATGATTCCGTCCCACACGTGGCATCACTATCCCGGAACGACTGACCGCACGTTCACGAAAATACACCACTCGCGCCCTTGAAAATTATTCGCCCATCAGCTGCGTCGACCAGCGAACGTTTCCATCCAGCTCCGAAATATAAGAATCTGCGCAAGCTTCTCCATAAACATTGAGTGGCTCTGCCGAGCCGGTACATACTCGCGCGCGCGGCTCCAGCTTCATCATCCCAATCTCTGGGGGCATAAGAATTTTTCCCAAATCTCGCGGAGATTTCTGACGGAGAATATGACACCGGCGCGACGCGTACTCCTTTTTCGAGGCGGAGGAATCCCGAAATGTTGGGTAACAAATTTCCACAAGCGGGGAGAGACAGAGAGAGAGAGAGAGAAGGCGACCGTTAAATCGTCCGTAAAAAATGGGTATTCACGATTAAATATGCTCCGGGGACTAGTCATAAGTAAAATCCCTCTTTCTCGGCTTCGTCTTCGTCGAGTCGCTCGCGCTACATAAAACCGCACGACGCTAAAGGGTCGAAAGACAGAGAGAGGAGCCCTTTTTATATTCAACCGCGCGACGACGCGTCTCTATCCGTCTACCGGAACTTTCGGGGTTGCGCGCACACTCCCCCCCCCCACACCGTTCGGCGGAGAAAGAGTGAATTGAAAAGTACGTCGGCGATGGAAGGTTCCTCGCTCGCGACAGCCGCGACGTATAAAGTATCCGAAGATACTTTACAGCGCCGTGGCTGGCTGCGCGTATATGGGCGTATTTATGCGCGTATATATACCAGTTCTACAACTGTACACTGCGTCGCTCCGTTTCGAGGATGGAAATTCTCATGGCTTTGAAAATTCCATCCGATTGATTATCACTTGATTTTTGTATTCACGCATGGTGGACTAACCAACGTTTGTATAACGGTCTGAGTATAGTTCAATCGTAGACGAGTTATTCCGTGGGATTGATCGAATATTCAACTGATGAATTATATTAAATGTGAACTATATTTCAATATGATAATCTACACACGATTAATGCGATCGTGAAAATACTTTTCATACAACTGAATAATTCGAGTTTAGACACTGTAGTGTACATCTCGCATCGTTAAACTCGCGCATTACGCGATCGTATAAATCGAATCGATATCCCAAACGATACGATTCGCTTTGTCGCGCATTTTATTATTATCATCCATCCCTCGGTATTTCGCCATTAAAACCAAACAGACACGATTAGTCAGCTATCCTAGGCTCGCAAAGCTCCGAATGTGAGGAGTCGCGGCGGCGCGGCGTCACAACAAATCCCACGATCGCGGACGAAAAAAAAGGAGCGCGTTCACACCCGACCGCGATTGCGAGCGTAAACAGGCCATATATCAATTGCAGCTCGGAGGCTGCGGCTGGCTCGCGGGTCTTATTAGCGCTCGTTAACGGGCCCCAGCTCTTGGCCGTCCATTCAAATTCATTCCTTTGTCGCGTTGGAGCTGCCGCGAGGAGTAGGAGTAGGAGTAGGGGGGGTGGGGGATCCTCTGGAGCTGCTGCTGCGCACCGCGGCGGGGCCACTGCGCGACAATTAAGATCATGCGCGCGAGTTTAGATACTTATCGGCGGAATTACAGCTGTGCGTCAGAGAGCCGTGACGTCGTTGTGGGTCGACGAACGCCGCGAGATGCGCTCGTCTAGATTCATCGCGCGCATCAAGCCTCATCCCCCGGCTATCGGCCCTGCGCGTACACTTTGATTCGCTGCTCTCTCCTCGCGCGCATGTTGCGCGATTCGAGATTGAACCGCTCGATACGAGCAGCGGCTCGGGGACGGATCCGATCTACCCGAACGCGTCGATATATTCAACAAAACCCCCCCGGTGCAATACCTCCCGATTAACCGTTTGACTTTGAAACTCATGCGAGCGCCTCCTCGATCCTCGTATATAGCTTGATGATTCCAATCCAAGTATCAATTATCGATAGGCCTCGTATTTTGCTTCATCAAAGGCAGAGAGCAAAATTGAACTTTCGAATTCATACCCTATGGTGCACCGCGGGCTTTTGTTTTCGTAATCTACGGCTCGCGCGACTAATGCCGAATCCCAGACATGTCCGGATCTACGTGTATATACGTGTATATATGCATGCGACGCTATTTTTGCCCTATCTTCCGAAGCGATCGTCCAATCTTCCTGGAATTTTGCGCACAACGCAGTGGTGGCAAGGTACGAACCGAGTCCAATTTCCCATAGAAACTGCTGCCACGGCAGGATGGAAATTGTGGGATTTTGATTAAAGTTTGTGGGTGAGTTTGCGCAGTGGCATTCCAGTTCAATTTGTAATAGCGAACGTTGTTTGCTTGCCTAGCTATCGTTGACAAGAGCATGAGAAAACTCAATACAAGACCCACTTTCGATAATTTTAGTCTCACGTGAAGTGCCTTAGACTCTTCGAAATATTTCATTTCCCATGGCAGTGCACATTGAAAAATAGCAGTGAGCGAGGTCACTCTGAGTACTCTATGTTAACAGTTGCATACGTAACTCTAAATAACCTATATTCATTCGAAAAGTGGCTGAAGAATGTCCGATGTAAGGCTCATCTATTTTCAAGGATGAAATTCTCAATTCACAAATCATCTTTGGAAATTCGTACTGCTCACACACTCGGTGGTAATTGTTTCACACTGTTATTGGAATAGATCCGTGGTAATCATCGTATTTGGTCAGCATTCGAGGATACTCGACCATCTCGAAATCGCAAGTGGACGGAGTAGGCTGCTTATAAAACTTCAAAGTCACGTTGAGCCGCCTCCAGTGCGTTATCCCATCCTCGCTCGAGTTCAATTCGAGCGACGAGGACCAATCGGCGGAGCATTTTGTTTTGATGATCGAGCGCTGGCGAAAATTCAAGAAGTATATAACCGGCCGACGGGGCTGAGAATTCCGTATCACCCGAAAGTTGGCCTGATTGAAATTTATGAAGGAGGGGCCCGGCTCGACTCTCCGCGCGGCTGATCAATTCGGGCCAATTCGTGGGGGCATCTAGACTCCACGGTTTTTCGCTCCCCTCGCCGCCAAGGAGGTACATAACACACGCGGCGTTCAATTCACCAGATGAGTCATTCGTCACGATGCGATTAATCACGCCATCATATCGCCGCACGGAGATATAATATTATCTGCTCGAGGATAATGAAGAATGTTGCGTGACATAATAAGTCGCGTGTGAAGACGAGTTTACTTTCATAAAGATAAATATATATACGTGTATATATATATTGTTGAGCGGGCAAACATTTCACGGGGTACTTGATCGGCCTTTATCGTGTCACAAAAGCGTCGTTAGCTCAATCAGAATGAGTATTTTCCCCGCAGTGACAAGTCCGCGGGAGAGAAAGTTCCGTGGAATTATTCCTAAGCCAGCGGCGCCTCGTGCGGCTCGGCTGTGGGAAATTTATCTACCGAGCTTTTCTCGAAAATTAAACGAATTTATCGGGAACAATATGTCCGCAGATTTTTCCCACCGTTAGTTTTAATAGTCATTAGGGGGATAACGCATAGCCTGCCTGCCTCTCTCTCGGGGTAAAAATAAACGAGTCGTATCAGTTTCGAGAGCTAGTGGTCGTAATTCACCGCAGCCACCGTACCGAGCAGTACAGTGGTATAACGCTTTATCAGGAGAAGCCTCTTCGGTATATTACGGATTTCCTCGAAAACGCCAATAAAGCACTCGAGAGCGCAGCGACAGTAGCCGCGCGACGCTCGTATAACATACGCGGGATGAAAAAAAAAACCCAAGAACACGCGCTTCTTTCCCTCCGGAACATCATTCTTTTTTCCTCTCCCTCCGCACCAGGCCTGTGACACACGACTGCTCATCAGTATCGGAGCCATCGTCATTACATATGTACTACGGGCGTTCCCCTCTCCCCGCCCGAGGACGGAGGCGAGCGATTAGTAGTCGACAAATTCATCGCTCTCGTCAGCCGCGGAGGGACGGCGCGCGGTCCACGTGCTCGTCGCGGTGGTACGTGCGGCGGGAGGGAGGAACCGATACACGAAAAACCACGACGAAGGCGTTTTTTCCCCTCGCCCCCCCCCCACTCGCGACTCGGTCCGGGGGTGCGAGACGAGCCGTACATAAAAATAGTCGGCCGGATGCCGTCAATCCGCGCGCCACACCGGCCCCGTAACTCATACTTTTCGGCGTCGAAGCGACGACGCCCGATTCAGCCGACGCAACGAATTTTTGTTACACTCCTCCAAGTTTGGTATTGCTCGAGCCGAGCGAGCCATCGAGTATAAAGGCCGAGTCTCTTATCAATCGGCTTTACGAGCCACGAGTCCCTCCGAGACGCTGCGATACGCTCGATTTGGGGAATTCGATCTCAGCATAAACGTTACGACTTGTTGTTTACGACTAGGCTCAAGATTCGCCGTGTTATGATTCATGGAATATAGGGATCCCTTCCAAAACTCCATCTTCGAAGAACCGAGTTTGAAAATCACTGATTTCGACCCCCCTCGAAGCTTGCGTATACCCCCGACAAGTAGTATATGTATATCGATCTTCCAACTTGTCCCCGAAGCTGCGACAAAGTTTTCGGTGATTATTATTCGATTTCCGAAACATTACTCGGGCACGAGAGACGAAAGCTCGCGTCGTGCGTCGCGGGCACGCACAAAGGATCTCCCCAATTCGGATTCGTCTTTTTTTCTTTTCCTCCCTTTTTTTGGCCGAAAGCGACTGTAAGTGCAGCACATGCGCGCGCCCGCGCTATCTAAATTTAGATTTATAAGGCGTGCGCTAGGAGGACAGCTTAATTCCACATAACGATCGCACATCCGTGAGAGATGCGCGCAGGGCAAGAAGCCCAGAGACGGAGCTCGCGAGTCTCGGTGAAAAAAGCCACTCAAGAGTTGAAATCCTCGGGTGGACGGAAACGGAAGCGCAGAATAAATTCAGACGGGCTGCAGACACACACACACACACACGTATACCCGCTGGATTAGCCGCACTCGCGAGTAAAAAGCGCATATAACTCTCGGGGGAGTCGCGTTGCGCGTCGCCGTTGCTTTCTTTCGGTGCAGCGCGGATCGCGACTTTGCTCTCTGAGCCGCGGTATAGCTGCTGCCTGCTCGCTCGCGCCCGAGGCCCGGCAGATCCACTTCTTCACCTAGTCGCTATTTACAATGACAGCTGTTGACCCACATAATATGAGTGCGTGTCGGGAGGAAAAGCCCGGCCCGCGCGCGTGACTCTGGAAATAACACCGTAAAACGTTCGGGAGCTGCTGCTCCGGTGGGTATATATACCTATATAGGTGCTCTCGTGTATAGGCTGGATTTAGCACGTATAATGACGCGGGAGCAGCGAGCTGCTTTTCACCTACAAAATCTTCGGAGCTTCTGTGTTTGTGAGACGTGACAAAGACTCCCCCGATCCGTTGTACATGGGAATTCGTTAGAATCGAATCAGAGGCGCCTTTGTCGGGGATGAATAGTTTCAATGTTTCGTTATTAATTTAACACCGATCCAATGAATCAAATCTGAGTTTTATCACAGCCAGCAGATACCTTTGTAAACTGTCTATGAGCTATATGTAATCGCCCGACCCAACACTCGGAGTCGTTTGAATAATAATATATCGTTTTCCTCGCACCGTGAATAAAAGTGTGCGTTATTAATTATTTAGTAATAGCTTTGCTATATTTATTGTATTTTCTTTCATTCATCATTCACTATCCTTGGTACGAGTTATATAATAAGTTAAATTGATATGCTGTGGAAACAATATCATTCTCTTAGGCTACCATGATATATACTTGATGACTAACGTCTTGTGTTATGAGCTGAGTTGGAGATGTTCATTCAAACAAATACTTATCCTTCGAAATAAATGATTTTCGTTATGATTTTGGGAAGTGAGAAAATTCGTCACAAAGTTTACGAAATGACATCTTTCTTCTAACGATGAGTCAAAAGATCATATTATACCATTGTATTGTTAACTAAAGTTAGAATGAAACTCACTACGAATTTTATTGATTCAACGATAATTATCGTAAAAATAGATGTAAAAAGACATATATAGTTGACCCGAGATGTTTAAATTGATGATTTGCACGTATCCCCCGAGTACGGTGGCGTATTTGGATAATCCACTTTCTACATCGGGAAATTGAGTTTATTCGATATTAAAGCCGCGAATTCTCCGTCATTCCAAGAGCAGATAAATTTCAGCTCGGTTGATGACGGATTTCCCGCGGAGTGCCACATTGCCCAGGATATAACTAGTTTGGAGTCGCCAGACCGGAAGTAACTTTTTTCGACGTCCAACGCCGTCATCGTCGTCGTCGTTTTAAATTCAACATATTCGCACTTTTACAACAAACTTTAGATCCGCTTATGTGTATAGTGGACTGGTTCTGTAGGCCTCGAACTGCGAGTGGCACGGAAGACAGAGCAAAAAGTATAGCACGGCTGAAAAGTCGTGTGGTCGTTGGGCTGATAAGGCCTGCGCTAGGGAGCCGCAAACAAATATTTTCTGGCTTTTTTTTTGCTTCTACTCCTAGTAATGGAAGGAGGCAGAATAAATTATAGATTGAAGAGTGAAACGAGCAGTTTTGCGCAAGGCACGAGCGCGAGCCCATTGAATATCGGCATTTGCTCCTGTGAATAGCAGCCAATATGATGAAAATCTTTTTGCGCTCTTTTATATGTCTACGTCCTGCCAATGGGAACGTTTCCAATGTACTTCTTTTGATGGCTGAATTGAATGTTGTGATGGTTAACTGGAAATGATATCGAGCACGAAGGAAAAAAAGTGAACCGGCGAGTTAAGCTCTCGCTATACGTATACACATATACCTATATATGTATACTTTGTAAACTATCTGGAAAAATCTAGATGCTTGGGTAACACTGAAATTCATCCAATTACCAACTTGATAGCTGTACTTGAAAAATGTTCAGAATTTAATTAATCATTTAGTTTCGGATAGTATTGAATGCAATGCCCCAGAGGAAAAAAAAGTTCGAAAATACACGAATTCAAATTAATATCCAATTAAAAATTCGATAAACATAATAATACCGTTGGTGAGCTTATAAATTATCCACAATCTCTCGTAACCTGATTATTAAATTGAATTCCCAGAATGCATGTAATAATTTCTAATAATATATCTGTAAGCAATACCGCGAATGTTGACATTTCAAAAGTTGACCTATTTGAGGATCCAACAACTATACCGTATATGTGTTGCAGCATATCGAATGAAAATTCCCCAGCGGATGTCGTTCGGCCGCGACCATACAATCGATTGCCTGGGAGCAGCCGAGCTCATTTTCCCTCGTTAAACCCAGGGCACAAGCGACGGACGCTATGGGGAGGCGACGAAATCGCTCGCGGTAGCTATACATATATACACTGCAGCAAAAAGTCCGTGATTCGTGCAGGCTGTGCTGCGTAAGTATATATACATACGGGAGCTGGCCGCGCGGGCAATTACGTCGGATCGGCGGGCCCGATCGGCGCGGCGACTGCTCGAGCTCTCTCGGCGCGGCTCATTTGGCTGCGTGCGTCCACGAGCGCTTAATTGACCGTGTTACATTGCATTAAGAGCTGCATCGAGGCTCCTTTGCGTGCGCGCGCGAGCGCACACACCCGCTCTGTCGATCGCAGCTGCACGCCTCGCAACCCCTCTGGATCGAGCCAGATCGAGCCGCGCGAGTCAAGGACACGGAAATGATCGAGCGCTCGCTCTGCGTAACTGCGCTGCGGCTTATTAGTGCGCGCGCGCACTGCCGGGACGCCCCTCTCCCGCGCATGTACGCCGCCCGGTATATGTGTATGGGCCATGGAAAATCAACGATATTGCGAGATAAATAACACCGATCGTTGGTTCGATCTGAAATTTGATAATGAATCGAGAGATCTTTTGACGTTGATGTTATTTGACTTGAAACGAACGGCAAGATGCCAATTATGTTGATGATGATGATTCAGCCATGTTTTTATTTTTCAATCTTTCAATTTACGTCAAATCGTCATAGTTTTGAAAGATCTCTTAATTTATAATCAGGGTTTTTACGCAGATGGAATCCACATTATTGATGTCATCTCAGCAATATTATCCATTTTTTATAGGATTCGTTTCTCCTCGGGTAAACCACCACATTAACTCGCTCGAATCGCCCAGTTTCACCTGGCGCTCCCTCTTTTCTGCTCTCTTGTGGTCCATCGGTCGAGATGCATTGTTTTTCCCGTATCGAAAAAGAAACTCACGGTGGGAATAGATTCAAGCTTTTACATATACCTTGAGAAAAATTAATTCATCTATCATACATAAATTTTTCCCACGAGTTCTTGGGAATGATTTCAATAAGTTGTATCGGATAGTTCCAATTATATTCGGTAGAGCCGAGAGCTGTTCGCATCTGCACGTATATAACTCCACCCAGACATCGTTCGAGAGAGAGAGAGAAGCCCCAATCCTGTCCTGTGGGAACGAAGTGCGAGATACTCGAAGAACTTTCGGGAAGATAAGAATAACGAGAGAAATTTCCTCGAATCGGGAAAATCCCGCTTCGCGGAAGAGAGTCTTACGCCTTGGCGCGAGCCACGAGAACAGAGATAATATATATCGTCCCAGAAACGTTGCGGCGACGAATAGGAGAATCGACAGGCGGTCAATCCTCGCGTCAACCGAGCGATCGTCGCGCCAATAATATTGCGCAATGTAACCAGGATGTGCCGGTCTCAAAGGACGTGCGCGGCACACGCATATATACGTAGACAGTCGAGCTATATAGACAGGCTGCAGTAGGGGAGGGAGCCGGGCGATATTGACGGGCTCGGTAATGTTGGAGCGCGCGAAACGTGCCTGCTAATCACAATCCATCGAGCAATAATCATCGAGTAAGTACACACGATCCGCTGCTGGCTTGGCTGGCCTTCACTCCGGGGGATCGCCGAATCACACGATGCAATTGGGCCCGAAAAAAGGAAGGTAAATCGAGCGTGGCATACGCGCGTCAGGGGCGACACACGAAGCAGGGGCAAAAATTAATCGGGGCCACTCGAAGAAACGGCGGCTAGCTGCTGCAGGCACGCGCCCACGCGGGGGGTCTCGGCGCGCGGCTTCCACTCGACTGCAGCAGCGTGCCCCATCGCTTTGTCGCCGTCGCCCGCGTGTCACGTAGCGTAATTCGACCTGCAGCCATCTCTCTCTGGCTCCCTCAGGAAGCTGCGAATCTCCTCTGCCCCACCCGAGCGCCCCAGCTTTGTTTCGATCGCGCGCGCGCGCCCACCCACGGAAGGAAGCCCGGAGTGTATGCGGCGCGCGCGCGCGGAGCCGAGAATGATTAACGCGCGGCGCGCGCTGCACACGTAAAGTGCAAACTATAAAGTGCAAAGTGCGGGCGGGGGAACGAAGGAGGAGGAGGACGAGGAGGGTAGGGTAGGGGGGGGGGCAAATTGCCGTAATCGGACGCGCGCGCGCGTCTCTGAACTTTGCACCGCGCCGGGATCTTTATAAGGAAGGCAGAGAGACGTTGATACTGAGTAACGAGCCGGTAAATGGCCCGAGCCGCGGCTTATTTTTACAATCCACCGCGCGAGCGCGCGCAACCAGAGCTTATACTTATATGCAGCGCTGCATCTGCGCACCAGCCAGCCAGCGCCGCGCCGCGCTGCCCGAGTCTGCAATTTAGGATGGGAACGAGCAGCTCATTATGCCCGCCGCGATATTTTGCCCCCCCCCCCCGCTCCCTCTTCCTCCTCGTCTCACGTGCTCGCGAATATCTCGTTCCCTCCTCCCGTGTGTGTGTGTGCGCGCGCGAGCGAGCGATTAACAATTTTCGGACAGGCCTCGGGAGGCCGAGATTTTTTGGACGCCAGCCGAGAGGCTCGCGCGCGCGCGACATTATCAATTCCGGCGCGGAAAGAGCCGCTCGTGCGGACAAAGAAATTCCCCCCGTCGCTCTTCGACGTGTATACGTACGTACATGCACGTGGATGCGGCCTCGACTCGGTTTGGTCTTCCGGTCCAAGCCAGCCGCGCTTGTGTTCGATCCAAAGTCACGTCCGTCTATCTTTGCGCGCGTGGGACTCGACTAGGAGCCGAGATTTCAACCGGCGCAGCGTTAAGCGGACACCGACGCTTCTCGGGACGGGGGGAGGGAGTGTCTCTAGCTCGTCGCCCGAGCGATTAAACAAAAAAAAACGCTGATCCCGCGAGCAGCCGCCGGATATTATGACAAGCCGCCGCGGCTGAAAAGCTTCTAATCGCTATACGCCGCCGGAGCGTGTACGTGCCGCACGTACCGCGAGATTTGGTATTCAAAACATGTATAGATATCTCGCGCACTCGTATGTATATATATCGGGTTATATCGCTGTGTTGTTGTAGACCGCACTAATTGCGCGGCTCGGCCACGCCTCAAAGAATCCACGCGGACGAGTCGACGGATTGGACCAAAGCGAATTATCACTTTTGATCCGGAGCCTGCTCGCGGATGATATCGGAAACCACTTGACTGTATATACACCCGCTGCGAAATGAGAAAAAGCCACCGGTTCGCGAGACCTCAAAGCGCAACGTCCGCCGCTGTTGATCGATCGACGGACGATAATTATACGCACGAAATACCGGAGGGGAGGTGAAGGGGGATAGATGGATATCGCGCGCGCCGGCCGGTATACGCGCGTACAACGGCCCGGGAACAAAGTAAAAACGCCACGGGCTCGTCGTCGCGTACACCACAATGGAATCACGTGAAAATTAGAAACAGACGAGCTGGCGAATTGCTTTGATCGCTCGGCTGTGCTGCTGCGCGCGCGCGGGACTCGTATATCAAGCTCTAATTTGGCCATTATACCCGAGGATTAAATACTCGTCCGGCCGGCCGGCCGGGTTTGTCCATCTGCCGATGCGAATATTTTAATACGGGCCGGCGCGCGATATTTACCGATCGACGCAGACGCGTGTCGCTTCAACCCGCATGGCCGGCGGCAACTCTCGTCCCGAGTGTCATCGAGTGGATTTACGGACGAGATCGGGTACACCGCACGCGTCAGCTCGAAGGATACGAAGCGGGCGACGGGGAAAAAATAGGCGAGAGCTCGAGGAAGGACACGCATATCGGACAGTGCATTCGCGAAAACGCGCTTGAGTTTGTTGTCGTGTTTCCTTCATCCTGAGATATACCCGGCGGGTCGGGTATATTGAATCGTCGGCTGGTCGTTCGAGGATGAAAAAATGGAAAAATCCGGAGAAAAAAGCAATGTGCGGAATATATGGTTATTTTCGAAGCGGCAACACCGGCTCTGATGTCGAGCCCGAGGATGGAGCTATCTAGCGGCCGCCGCGTCAACGGGTATTAATCGTTGTAGGAAGCATAAATTCGACTGGCCGCGTCGTTTTGAAGAATGCACACGCGCCAGGCGATCGCCCAATAAATATATATCCCCCAAAATTTTTTCCATTATATTTACATTGCCATGTCACCCGTTGAATAGCCCACGTATCGATCATTATCCGAGGCATATACGCGTAGGTCGGTGCAACGCGACACGAGTGTACAGGAGTAAAAGGAGCCAGCGCTAACGAGGTCGTAGCGTTTTGGGAATCTAGATAATCCCAGCGCGCGCCGAGGGTATTCCCTGTAACGAGTAATTTTTTGGGCAGTGTAATTCGACGAGGGTATCCGGGAGATCGACATTGTTCACGCGCGGCTCGCTCGGATGTCTGACCGAGAGGAGGATGGATCGATGCATGGAATATTTTTCGGATGAAAAATCACATTCCGAGAGCAGACCACCAAAGATATGCTAATCTCGAATAATCTCCACTGCAGAGTGAAAATCTAACGAGTACAGCTGCGAGTCGCGCCGGTGTTTTATTCCGCTGTCGGGCTCCGAGACCGATTCATAAATAATACAAATGCATCGCCCGGGCCCGGGTGACCTATTACCATCCGATTCTACGGATAAAATTAAGCGGTAACGAGAAAGCAAAAAGATCACAATAGACAAATGAGTCACAACGTCGATCGGCCACGTCGTTCGTAATGTTACACAGCGCCGGGGACCACATGTATAGGTATACATATATATACCGCGCGCAGGAATATCCGAGAAAGAAATTCATGAATTAGTAATTTATCGGCCGACTCGCGGTAATAATATTCATCAACAGCTCGGCGGGATGAAGCTATTCGACGCGTGCGATCCAAAACATTAACAGAGCCGGGGACTCGATAAATTATAGAATCGTTAGTTGTGTACCGCGCGAGCGAGCGAGTCTCCGCCGTGGGCCCGAGAGGAGAGGCCGAGAAGACGGAGGAAAAAAAGAGAGGCAAAAATGCGAGAGGCTAAAAGCCGAAAAAGAGGATTATCTGGCGAGCGGATCGCGCGTGCGCGCCAATATTCCCATAAACTTAATTCACGCGGGTTTTCACTTTTTACACCATCGGCGAGCTGCGCACGAGGCGCACACATGTGCCGGCGGCCGTTTCACTCTCGATCGTTATTAGATCAACGTCGGGGGCGAGTGAGTTTGCCCTTTTGCGCGAAAAACAGGTGCCGCACATACGGTGCTATATACGGTGACGAGGCGACTTCCCGCGAGCCAATTCGAGTTGGGAAGGCTTGATCCAGGTGCCTCGCTCGTACGGGTCAGTGGTGCCAAATAATTTCCCTGTCTCCGGAACCAACCAAACGTGCGTTTGAATTTGCCGCGTTTTCCTTATAAACGGATATATCCAGATGATTCATTTGTGACTTGGCGAGAGAGTATCGACGGGTTTTTTGTCAAAATGTAAACTTGGAAAAATCAGTTGTGTAGCGGTTATTTTCGAAGCACGACAATAACTAGTGGCAAAACCCATTGGAGTTGCCGTTTATTTCCGAAAAGAACTGCAAAATCTCGTCCGCGGTACCTATATATATAACTTGCGTTCGGAGAAATTTATTGGAGCACGACCGATTGCGATACCGAAGGCTCAACACGAGAAGTAAACTGCGATTGTATGCGGACCGAGTCGAAGGGAAAAAACGTGACGAGCTGGGGGCGTCTGTATCCTACGCCCATAACTGTTTCGCCCGAGTAATGACGATCACGAGTTTCACCTTTGTGAAAAAGCTCGAGCGGAGCTATGATTTTTGAAAGAGCGACAGAGAGAGGCTCTCTGCCGGCCGGAGGAGGAGGAGGTGGAGGAAAAAAAGCCAGTCGCGATTTATCGCATCGGCGGAGAAGTAGCTTGGGTTAATCCCGTTGGGCTTGCGCGCGCGCGCACGCGGTATCCGGCAAAAGAAGCAAACTGCCATACCGCGATAAGCGATTCGGTCCCTTATCCCGCGAGCTTTGGCCCCAAAAAACGAGAGCTCCACCCGTGTTCCCGTTTATCGGTCTTGGCTCGTTTGCCCCTTTTCTTCCTTCTTTTTCTCCCCCCCCCCCTCCCCCCTCCTCCTTCCCTCCTTCCCTCCCTTCTTTTCGTTTTAATTCGCGTCGCCTTTTGTTAGGGTCGCTCGTTATTCGCGATACTTCCTATCGGCGCGACGAGCTGATGAGGCCGTCGTAAATCCCGGCGGTCGGGGACTGTTTCGTTTCTTTTTGCTTCTCCGCCGTATACGTCCGAAGGCGCCTCTCCATACGCTGCTGCTTTTTTTGGAGACGACGATGCGTTGCGGCTGCGTTTGGGGGCGACTCGTGCGCGACACTGACTTCTCATCGGCCGTCTTGTTTACACTGTGGGGCCCGGAATGCGTAGACCACTCTATATCCGCGCGCGAGGAGCCAAACGACAGTTTTATACATCCGAGCAACGGCCCGCAAGCCGAAGTATATATTGGATCGCGGGGTATCCATCATTCGCATGATAATCCATTGTACACGGCTTCTGTTACACAATCGCGGCCTCGCGCACGATTGATTATCTTGCGGGTGTCTTCCGGTTGTATGTATCTATATGTGTACGACACAATATTAATAGGCCCGATCAATTATTCATCCACCGGGCGGCTCCGAGGATGAATAATTATACGTATAACATCGGGTAACGCGATCCTCGTGCCTTTTTCTCCTCCTGCCCAGATGATATTCGTCCTAGATCCTTTGACGCGCTGCTCTCGTATACATACATATATATATCCTTGGCGAGGCGTTTGAGCAACTTATCACGGCGCTGCTCGTTCTCATTTTTTTGCATATTTTCGCAGCTGCGCGTCAAGTCTATTTGCGAACGGCAGATATTCAGCGAGGCGAAAAAATTCAACCAAGACAAGCCGAGTAGGAGGCGGAGGAGGAGGAGGAGGAGGTGGAGCAGAGGAAAAAAAAAGAAGATGCGGCGAAAAAATCTCATCTGGAAATCCTTGTTCTTGCTCGTTTGTAGCCACATAAATCTCGTCTTTCGACAACATAGAACGGCCAGCGCTGAAATTAATTACCGAGATAACAAAAAATCGGCGCTCTTTATCTCGCCACGGCCCCATCCTCCTTCTCTCTCTCTCTCTCCCTCTCTCCCATTCCTCGCAGATAAGAAAAACACGAAAATCTCGCGCGAGACGCCAAAAACTGTTCGCATTATATCGGACGCCGCTGCTCTTTGCCTCTCTCTCTCTCCCCGATTGATGACAATCGGCGTTTTTTCGGCGAAACCGACGGGATGAAAGATTGGACTGGAAATCGCTGCATCACGCGCGCGTTGCATCGCGGGGCCGCGAGGACGGCCGAGCTCGTTGGGTAAAAAGCACCGGATGGATTCGCCGATATATCGATTGGCCGAGTAATATTGAGTTGTCATTGTGAATCGCTCGGCTGCTATGGAGACGAGTCGTTCGTTCGGTGGGATAAAAAATACCGGCGGCGCTGCTATATTCTATTGACACACGCCGAGTCGGAGCTGCAGTTGTATTCCCTGGCTCGGGCGTTCGCAAACCGATCAATTATCATATTTCACTCGGCGCTCATTCGTTTGTCAACTTTCTCAAGCGTTCCTCTGCGAAATTCATTTTCATAAAGTATACGCCGATCGGGGAATGCCCGCCGCGAGAGCCGCACACGCGCGCGTATGATTTTTCTGCGGCGACTGTTCGATCAGTAGCCGGAGGATTTATTGTAATTACTCGAGCAATCGTTGGGTGTCACTGTTTCGCGAGCCTCCTAGAAACCGTCAATGTAAATCCTCAAAAAGAAAAGTAAATCACTCGGCGGCCGGCGGGGCTTTGGCAGTATACAAGTCGTACGTACGGGACAAGCCGCGGCGAGCCCTTTCGCCACCGAGCGTAAAATGAGAAAGTTAAACGCGGCCGAAAAGCAATTCCCGAAGCTTGGCTCGCTGCAGCGGACGACACTGTACCGAGAGGAGGGGGTTGATAAAAAAGAAGGAGGAGGAGAGAGAAAAAAAGTCGAGAGGAGAAAAAGAAGCAATGGGCGCTCGTCCATTGTCCCCCGAAAATCCGGCTCGCACAAAGCTCCAGGCTCTCTATACATCTCTATCTCGTATTAGCTCGAATTAGGATGGCTATATAGCTCCCAGTGTGTGTGTGTGTGTGCGGGGCTGGTGCACACCCATAGAGAGAGAGAGAGCCTCCGACGAAATTCTCCGTCTCCGAGTCAGACGCTCCCCCGTGCCAGATACAATGGAAGCGCCGCGAGGTAAATGACGAATCGGGCGAGATGAGGAAGTACTTAATTTAAGCAATTACGCGTCGCGTCGAGCAGATAGAGAGAGAACGGGGCAAAGGGAAGAGAGGCACGTTCGAAGCGACCGAATATACGTACGTACGTGTGTGTGGGTGGGTGCGCGTGTTTGTGCAGTCCCGGGCGTATACGCGCGTATGGGTGGATAAGAAAAGCCATTAGACGCAGACGGCGATTTGATGAGGGTGGGATGCAGAATTGAAGTGGAGATCGGAGCTGTGTATGTGTATGGGGCTGCAGCGCGCATTGCCGAGTACAGCTTGACACATTTTGACTCTCGAGAGAGCTATGCACGTGATCATTCGTCCGCCGTCTCTATACGGATGCGTCTGTCTCTCTATAGAAAGATGAAATAAGGTGGGAACCGAAGGAAAAATTATGATTTTTCGAGAAAAACCATATGTAATCAATTGAAAGACTAGTCCTCTCGAACAGGATGAGTTTATATCGCGGGAATTCGGTTGCGTTCGAACGAAAGTCAATGACGAGCGCGACACTTTGAGATATTTCGCCGGTGGGCTCTTTGAAACACACTCTTTGCTCTCGGCAACACTACGTATATACACGAGCTCTGCGCATCGTTACCGCTTGTCCTCTAATTTTTGTCCCCGCGCGGGTGCAAGCATTGTTTTTGCAAATCAGCGTGTATAAAGCTACTCTTCTCCTGAAAGTCGCTCATTAGTCCTCTCCCGGCGCACCGGACGAGTTTTAATATACGCGCAAAACGTCATATTTGGCAAATCCTCGTTCCACCCCCACCACACTCTCGTTAGTTTTTCCTCGCGATATGAGGGATATGGACTAAGAAAAAAAATCGAGACGCGCGATTTTGCCCTAGTGTCCTTCTCTCGCTAAACGCGTAAAGATACAAATTAAAACGGGCGGCGTGCAGTACTTCCGGCTCGGGATATTGAATTTAGTTTGAACGAGTTTGGAAACAGTCCATGAATATTCCTTTTGCCCCGGGGTGTATACATATATATATAGATAAAACGTAGTTAAATGTCTGTGGAAGCAAGTAGATTAGCGAGAGCCGTAATGTAAAGCGAGGCAAAGCGAGTCTGGAGGATTCGGTGTCGCGATTACATTAAGCCACTGCGACTCTTCAGTCGGATTACATATATACGTATATATACACGCCCATCTATTGTACCGAGCTCGACATTCCGTCGGCGCAGTTCTCACGTCGATTGAAAAGTATAAGCATGCGCTCATTAGTTCGTTATATACATCGGCTGCCGTTTATATTGAACAGCGAATCTCGATACACATATATAGGCGCACGTACGCATGCATGTTTCGCGGAAGCCCGATAATATATAGAGCCGATGGTTATACGGGAGGACCGGAAGGCGTATTTCGCTTCTTTTTTTCCCTCCTTTCGCTGGTCCTCTCCCGGGGACAGGCGTCGTCGTCGTTACGTTATAGCTCCCACTCGGTGCGCGATAATGACAGATCAGCCAATTAAAACAGGTCATTCGAGCGGGGCACGCGAGGCTCGCACCTTTGTGTGTATACACACAAACACACGGACAGCTCAATCCGCGACCACTGGATGCGTGTAATGACGAGAGCCGCCCGGCAGTTGAGCCAAGAACGCGCGCGCGCTTATATATTTATAGAAAAACGGGGAAAAACGGGGGTATAGAGTAGGTGCGCGCGAGGACGGATTACTTGGGGGCGCTCTCGGAACGCGTTTATATAGACTCGCGGCCGCTTCCAGGTAAAGCATACTGTGCTGTGGGGACTGTGTGTGAGTGTGCGCGAAAGGAGGGAGCCAGGCTCAAATTATACACCGGCAGCCGCGGCAAAGAGTCCCGGGAGCGCTGTGCGCGCATTATATGCTTTGTGCGAGACACGTGACCGGTGTTTTTTGCCCCCAAAACACCACGACGACGACGACGACGACGACGAAGACGGCTATATATACGACGAGGACGAGGACGGTGGAGGGATGCCCCCGTTCCCTTTTTGTACACTCCCCCCGTCGGTCCCAATTTCACGTGCGCGTCCACGCGATCGCTTAGCTTGCCGCGCGCCCGCGGCGATTATATGCTGCAACTGCGAGGCAAATCGTTCGCTTTTGCGCAAAGAAGGGCTGCTCGGAATCCCATGCGAAAGAACAAGCTGCGGATGTTGGGCGCGCGTTCGGTCGCGGCGGGAAAACTCGTGATTACACTGCGCGCGCGCCAACCGAGCTTGATTGAAATATCATTTGGCTGCAGCCGCGCTGTATATCCTCGCCTCTTTTTCATTTTCAAATCCCCCGGCGGAAATATTACGCGATTTCTCCTCGATTATGTCTGCTCTGGATTCTGTGGAAGCGATGGGATCGGCCAAATGATCCTAGGTTCGCTGCGCGAGGCGAATTATCGGCGCTCGATATATAAGTAGAACGAACTCGGCGAATTATTGCATTCTCGCGCTCGCTTGCTCGAAAGAGGTTAAAAAAAAATAAAGGGTCGAGAGACGGGAAAATGTATGCGGTTGTTCCGCTCCGAATCGTTGCCGGCTGGCGAGCTGTTTTCCATATTATTGGAGGAGCCCTCGAACGCGCGGCTCGAGCGCTTGTAATACACGCGTTTACCTGCTTAACATGAGAAAAGATGGAGATAAAATACCCATATGCCGCTCGCGCGCGCGCGCGTCGTGAATATAATGCGTCAGTGCTCAATGAGCACTTCCGCGCAGCGCCAGAAAACGACCGTTGAAAAATTTCATTATTCGTACGCGTATTATACATACGCGCGTACACGCTCGCGCCGGGCCACGCACGTGATGTTTTTTGAATGCTCCATAACCAGCGGCTCGGAGGGAAAAATTGCGTTACCAGCGGGAATCGCCTTACCGCCGCCGCCAAGTATAATTTCACGAGGTGTCTCGCAATGTCCCACTCGAGTGTGTGTATACACACACACACGCACACAGACACACACGGGAGCTGTTTCAGCTGGTTGAGCCTCCGTGTGACAATTTATTTTTCCAACGGCCGCGCGAGCGTGTCGGAAAGTGAAAGGCGACTTCGGGCCTGAAATCCCGTGAGATCCCTGCTAATTATCCTAATGCAGCTCTTTCGCGTTTTCGCGTGTAACCAAATCAACGAGTTACTCCTTTTCTCGTCTCGTTACGATTCGTTAACGGCCGCGAACAAAACGCTGTACACAAACGGTGTAATGAATCGCGCATGCGATCTTCGCCGCGCAGTGTGGCATTCGATCACTATAAGCCATCAGAGATGAAGTATATCAATCGGATCGCGGTTTCGAGTGATTTCCAACTATGAATTTCCATGCGGGGGACGACGCGCGTCGATTAACTCACGGTTCATTTTCGCGGCCGCGCGAGCGCGCGTTTATAACGTATATCGTATATGTATACGCATATCAAATAAATCACGGGGATGTATACACGTAGGCGGCCCGGATGAATATTCAAAGCGCGAGCGCCACAAGATCCCGCAAATATTGCGTCGCGCGCTCGTAATTATCGCCGGTGGGGATACTAATCAAAGCGACGATTACACCCAGCCCGTATATATATATATATATATATATTTACATAACCCACGAGTTTACGATCGCTCCTCGGCCGGCGGATTGAATTATTATTCAAGAAGCTCTCGCTTTCTCCCTGGGATTATTCAAGGAGCGCGCGGATTACGCCCGGCGAAACGCGAGCGCTCGAAACCAGAACGAAAGAGAGACGGAGAGAGAAAAACATCCTTCACACTTTCGGCGTGCGCGCGTAATACGGATATGGTAATCGTGGCCGCTCACTCGCTTGCTGGCTCGAGCCTCAAAATCGCCGCATCTCGGAGCGAGAGTCGCGCTCGGAGGAGCCGAAGGCAAGGACGCCCGGGCCCGTGTAATTTTTGATGAAAACATATTCGCCCCGGCCTCGTTTAAATTGAAAAATAACGTACATACACACAGGTTGTTTATTTCCAGCTCCCAAGGGGTTACAAGGGGCATAACGCCGCGTTCGATCGCATCTCTCAGCTGCTTCGCGTGTGTTTATATGCGTATACGCGCGAATAAAAAGTAATCGCGCGATATTCACGATCAGCGAGATATACATATATATGTAACGACGTCCGCCGGTCTAAGGAGCACGGCCAATCGCGGTGGCAGCGGTGTCATTTAGGAGAGCGAAATTACCGGTTCTCCCGGCCAGCGCAAGCGCAACCGCGCAGCTTACCTAATCGGCTCTCGCGCACCTCGGCGCCGAGCAGTGCAGCATCCGCCCGGGATTGCCCCGGCCATTAAACCCAACGCGCGCCCCTACTTTTTGCCGGGACGGCCACGCACAGTACATTAATGTATAATATATATACATCAACGACGAAGCGGCGAGCCAGCCGTAATTCGCCTTGTATATATATGAGCTTAGTCGACTCGATCCAGGGTTGAATTTTCGCGAAATATATCCGAAATTCGGATTGATCGATCGTAGATGTGTAGTAATCTTCCCGTCTCGCGAAGACCGTGGGGCTTCCACCGTATGGTGACTTTTGCGATTGCCCGAATAGGAAAGAACAAGCGGGATTCTCGGTACAGCGCTTCACTGTTTTTCCCCTGCGCGACAAATAGCGCGCTACAACGCGTACACCTATTCGCCCCGTATATGCGGAGAGGAAACAATACGGCTACGGGAAGCTGGTTAGGCAATCGCAGTTTTTACCCTTGCTCGTTTTCGTTCCGATGGATACATACCGATAGGACCGCGACGCCGATAATTCAACCCGCAAGTGTGTGTGTGTGTGTGTGCTCGTGATTCATTAAATTTCAACGCAATCCGCCAATCAGCCAACTAATTCCAGTGGGCCGCTTATCGGAGCCGCGGCGTTAGAAACCCGTTCCGAGCCACGCCACGCTGGCCAATAACAAAGCCAGCGGCGGCGGCGGCGCGGCCGGATAAACGGTGAAAACACGGAAAGAGCCGGTTGGAATTTGAATATAATAAGCGGCTACTTTTCGGGCGGAAATCCACATATTATACACACCATACATAGTTGCGTCGTCGCGAGCGCGTTTGTCGAACCACAGCCCCGCGAGCGAACTATTTTTTTCGACGCGTTGCGAAACGATCTCGCGCGCGAGTATCGCATCGAACAGATCGCACATGGATACATACACACTCGCGCACGCACGTATCCACGGCGGCATGGATAAGTCAGCCATGCGCGCGTGACGAATTACGTTGGAAATGCAGGGCGACGTCTTATCCGGCCGCGCTATCGGCGGCCTGTCGCGGTATGCGCTCGCACACGTATATTCATACATGGACACTCGCGTATATATGTATATATATGCGGGCGCCTGCGCGCGGGGACAGGCGGATATGGGAAGGGCGTGAATTAAGTAGCGCCCGGCAACACCTGATAATAAAAGCCGGCGCGCGCGGCCAAAGGAGCTCTGCGCTGCTGCTGCAGATTGTTCGCTGCGCGGCGGCCGGCTCGCGCGACTCTGATTAATGGCCTCTGGCTGCAGCGCAGCAGCCGCTGATCGTTTTGTCGTCGCTCGAGCGCTTTCGAAAAATCCGCCGCGCAGCTTTTTGCCCGCGCGCGGCTCTGCGGACACCGGGTGGAAATTAGCGAGCGAGTCGAACGACTCGGGATTCTTCGCCCGTGTAAATTGCCCCATTGGAATTTCGCCGGAGCCCCGAGTTTTGTTTCACGCCCGGCCCCATATGCGCGCGGCCTCGATTTTTCGCGCGCGCTCGGTCCATCCGAGCCGCGCCGCCCGCCCGAGTGGCAGGTGTAATTTTCGAAACTCGAAGCTTCGATTCGCTTGCGAGGACCTGATAACTTTGCCGCTCGTTACAGCTGTTGGCTCGCTTGCCGATAGATGAGGAATAATCGTGCGAAGCCAATGCGATATACTTACACAGTGTTATGTATTTAACAATATGTCATTGTGTCGTTGAGTACTTTAATGCTGTTATTGAATAACGTTTGCATTGTCGAGTGGCAAGATTCTGTGGTGAATCGTGCGCGAATAGGCATATACCCGAGTGAGTATTAAATACACTCGCTCGGGTGTGGAATGTGTGTCGAGTACGTGTTGAGGCTGTAGTTTTACACGGGCTGAAACTAGCTCCGATTGAATGTCAGCATTAAAGTATCAATGCACGGCCGGTAAATGTAATCGCGAACTCTATATAAATAAACGTAAGTGGCCTACTTTTACCACGAGCCGATCGCGCGCGATCTTGGGGATAATACTTTCGATTTAGTTGAAACAATAGCTCGGGAGCGACACGTCGGTATTACCTAACACGAGTCCAAATGTCCCGCAGGATATTATCTCATTCATTTTGAGCGCAACCAAGTAAAATGTTATCCTCCCAACGATTTACGCATTTCGGTCGAGTTGAATTAAATTTATTTTCGCATTTTAATTGAGATAGTATATATCGTTCACGAAAGTCGCGAAGCGTCCGATTCTTCCGTTTCGAAACGCAAAAAACGCCTCTTTATTCGACTAATCTTTCCAGCCAATCGCGACGAAGAAAAAAAAACGATAGGGGCGTGTACGTACGAAATGAAATGATCATCGGCGAAGTCGGCGCGCCACCCGTATACAAAAATCACAAGTCCGCACCACGGCGGATAATCGCGCCCCGGGTCCCGGCAGCTCTTAAAACACACTCTAATTTCGGGAGGATTTCACGCTCGGCTCGCGGGTATACGGCCGAGAGAGAAAGGACAAAGGGGGGGGGGGGGTAGGGAGAGTTGGGATCTCGGAAACACAATGCGTCAATTACCGGGGCGCATCCGAAAAGTAAGGTCGACGTCGAGCGGGGATCGGCGGGGATTTGCCTCTCTCTCGGCATCTCGCGGAGGCGAAAACGCGGGGAGCAGGTCCTGGCCCGCGCGCGAGCCGGTCTCGGGTTAATTCGGCGAGAGGAGCGCGGATTCGCGCGCCGGCGACAGCTGGTGTATCGGGGGGTGGGGGGAGGAGGTATCTGATAGCCGCCGGTGCGCAGAGGCTCTCTCGCGTGCGCGGCCGCATTGTGGCGCGGAGGAGGACAGCTGCGTATACGCTGCAGTGGCGCGCTGCTCCTTTTGTGCCGCCGCCACCGCCGCCGATTGTGTCGCGAGCGCAACTATAAATTGGCCTCCGCGACGCGCGACGCTTTGATTCCGTTCGCGAGCCCAAGGGTTCGTTGGACTCGCCGCTTTTGTCCCGCGCGCCGATTTATATATATACGTATACGCGATGCTGCGAGATGTGTGCCCCGAGTCGCAAACTCGAGCGCGGCTAATGCGACCAGCTCGCCACTGGCTATACATACATATATATCTACGCAAGCTCGCGCACTATGTGCCACGCTCGAGTCTTTTCGCGACTTTGCGGCTGGGAAAAATAAACGATACTTTCGTTTGTCCTGCAGCCTGTTATGGATCGGACGTACAGTCATTGGGTGTCTTCAGACAGAAATATATATAGTGTATGGTTCTGGCTATATTTGGCTTCCACTTTGGACATTCGCGAACGATTCAACAGCGGACCATATTTCAATCCGATTAAAATTTATTGAAGTAGTTGTTCAATACCAAAACAGGTAGGGTTTGCAGTCGTTCCTCCTAACGTTTCGATTTGTCTATGGTAAACTAAAAAATTGTTTGGTAATTGTTCGTAGTGTAGAAGTAGAAATTATTCTATGATTCAAGGGGCATATTGCAACATAATTTGAGGAAAATCAAGTAAAGTTTGCTCGAGTCAAATTGCAACATGTAAGTACTTGAAGTGAAGATTCGTTGCACAGTATGGATATACATTGCTTGTATAAAATCGTGACAATCATCGGAGAAATCAGAACGTTAGGATAAAATACAGCGATGAACTACTTCAGTAGCTACAAATCACGTCGAAAAGTTCCAGCGAGATCGAACACCCAATTTCCCAAGTGGTCAGTCCAATGAAAATTCCACGGGAACAAATTTATTCCGCAAGATAAAATTCTCATCGAATTACGTTCTATACTCATAATCTCCCTTTCGTATAAGCCACGCAAACACGTAACACATATTCGTTCGGAACAATCCACAGTTGTATACAGATACAAATCCGCAATACCGGCCCGATTCGGCGCACCGCATAGAAATCCTATTTCGCTCATACGGGGCCGCGATCGCAAGAGATACTACATGTATATATACACACACACAGAGCCGAAAATCGGCAGTGAAAAATATCCGCACGTGTGTATCGGTCGATCGGCTGGTGGAGCCGCTGGAGCGGGCCGATAAGCCCGCGGTGAAAGGGTGTAACGAAACCGAGAAACAAACGAAAACGCGCGAGAGCCGAGTAGAACTAATTAAAAAGCAGCTCGGAGAGTAATTTATGTGGTGTGCCGGTGCACACTCGGACAGACGGACGTGGTATATATAGAAGCTGCTAGCGCTGAACAGTCGGAGCGGCGGCGCGAAATTCCAGGCTCTCATAATTGCGTTCGGCGGATTTTAAACGGGCGAAAAAACGTACACCGGCTGCCGGCCGGCCCTCTAACCTCTCGCCGCGCGAGACCGTAAAGGATTGCGCTGCTGCGCGCGGCCCTCGAGAGAGACGCTCGCGCCAGGTAAAAAGTGCAGCCGAGAGAAGAGATCCAGCAGCTGGTGGTCGCTGCGTCTGCGAACGTTTCGAATGTCGGACGGCTCGCTTTCTTCGCCGCCCGGCGCACACTTTTACGATATACAGTGCGCGCGTAGGGCCCCGAGACGGAGGAGGAGGAGGAGGAGGAGGAGGTGGGTCCGGGCGTTTACGAGGGGAGCCACGTCCTTCACACTTTTTCTCTATGCACCGCGGCACCGAAGGCTGCAGCAGTCCGAATTTCGCCTCGCTGCAGAACCGAGTCGCGCGAGAGCCGCTACGTTCGGAAGGGGCGAGGGGAGAAGAAGAAGGAAAAAGAACGGAGAGAAGAACAGGGGGCGAGTGTACTGGCCGATTCGCAAATGATTCTCACCACTAACGGCTCTCGGCTCTCTTGTCCGAGGCGAAAGCGATCGACGCGCTGATCGATATGCCGCGCGCCGAGTCTTATTCAGGGTGATTACACGTGGAAATAATTAAGCGAGGAATACAATACAGCCCGTTGCCCGAGAGATGAGAAAATTGATCCTCTCTCTCTCTCTCTCTCCCTCTCTCTCGTGTCCCGGGACATTTTACTCTGTGGAGCCCGGCGCGGACACGGCACGATGTGTCCGTGGAAATATGATACGGTTCGCGTCAGCGACGGCCGAGCGGCCGGCTCTTTAACATGAATGATTAAGTAGAACATGACGCGAGGATTCGAGCGCAAAAAAACACGCACACACACACACTCTCTCTCTCTCTCCTTTCTTCTCTCTGCCGACGCGGCAAAAAGTTAATTGGCAAAACATTACAACGTGCAAAAATGCACATTCTCATTTTCTCGCGCGCCGCCCGATTGAGCTTTGAGTTTTGACACCTGTCGGATAAATCTCCGTTGCTCTCCCTTTCTCCCTTCCCTCCCCCCTCCCCCAACCTCTCCCTTCAGCTGCGCACTTGCGTCTCGAATTTCCTCGCGCGCGCGCGCGCAGGAGTGACGCACGGACATGCACTGACATGCACTGATATATCGCCACCGAATCATTTGATAAAGCCCAAAGGATGCGTTAGGTGAGTGCAGCCAATGTTCTCTTCCTCCCCACTAACGGTTTTCGCAAGTTTGAATAGGATAATATTATGTGATTTTATAATTTTAAAATCATGTAACTCACCCTTTGAACCAATTCAAAATCGCAGTCAGTTAGACAAAGTGACTGTAAGATTTGTTATACCTTCCTTACAATTCAACCCTCTCAACGTCTCCCAGTATCGCGCCTCACTTCAATCAATTCATATATTTTCACCACCAGACAAGCGTGCAAAATCAATTTGCATTCATATTTTCATGTGTGCCTAGTATATATATATATATATTGAATAAAGATTTGGTATATTCCCGAGGAGAATTATGAGTTATACAAACGCGAAAAAGAGCATTTCGTGTAAGATAGAAAATAGTTTGAGGAATAGAAAAGGTGAGGCAACCAAACGGTAAGATGAGATGTTTCTATGTACGCTACAATTTGTTGGATTTATACGTAAGGTAACGATCGCGAACTCGTCTTTGTTTGTATACGCACACGTTATAAAGTAGCGTGGGGCGCTCGATCAAAATTAATCAGGACGGAAAGTGGGGAAAAAAAAGTACTGCGAAGGTGAAGCGCGGCGCAGTGAAATGCAAAGGAGCCGAGGTAAATCGTCAATTATACACAGCGCTGCTGAGCTCTCGCGGCCGTGTGTAAATGTGTGTATACATATATATATATATATATATATATATATATATATATATATATATATATATGTATATATAATACACGGGGGAGTCGCGGCTGGCAGACACGCGCGGTTCATTGTTCAAGCGTACATCTCCCGGCTGCGCGCATTATACCAAGTGTCAAAAGTCCGCGAGTCGAGAGGGATATCAGCCGCGGTGAGCTGGGGGAGAACGCGCGCGCGTGTGTGTATACATATATGTATACACACGAACACACAGAGAGTCAGCCGAGCGCCGAAGCAAAGAAGAATAAAGAAGAAGAATAAGAGGGAGGAGAAGGAGGAGGAGGAGGAGGAGGCAGGCGGGGAGAGGCTACCGCCATCACGACTGTTAACTCGCACGCGAACCACTCGGTTAACCTTCATGGGCATTAAACGTAATTGTTGCTCGGGCCGCTTGGCGGGCTCGCGCGCGCACGGCCGGCCGGCGCGGCGGGACGACGAAACGCAACCAGATACTCGCCCCTGTTAAGCCCTTACGCGGAAAAGTCACGAACGAATATTATGAATACCGAATGAGGCTCTCGTGTATTAGCATTAAATTTATTTAGTCCCGCACCCGACGCCCTCTCCTCTTTATTCACTTGTTAAATCCCTCGCGCCAACTGCAACTCTGATATGCAGCGGCCGATGCGACTCGCGCGCGAGTGTATTGCGTGCGCTGCAGTGCCCCGACCAGCCGGATTGAACGATTTTCACGGGCAACGAGCCGAGAGGTGTTGAAATAAATATGGCGCTGTTGCAGCCGCGTTTATATATATATGTATTTGTATACGAGTGAGCTGGGAAAAATATTGCCGCTAATTGTCCCGGCCGTGCAGTGGGGGATACGAAGTTCTCGGGAAATATTGAAATCAGCTCCGCGTCTCGATGCGCGCTCGCTCGTGTATATACTGCACACGCTCGCAACGTATTATTAGCGTCGAATGTAATTACGGCAAAAACACCCGCGCAAGCATTGTGTATACGTGCACATACACATACGCCGTGCCATTCGGCTAATGATAACGCTCGCGATTCCGGCGCATTGATTATCTCTCGGAGATCCTCGGACTACTCGGCCGGGGAATTAGTGCAGTTGAATCCTCAACTCGCGCGTCCTGCTAGTCGAGAAATCGTATCGGAAGCACCAAGAGGTGTGTAAGTACACATTTTTCCCACAGAGTTGTGCTTGAACTATCACAAGGAGCCCTGCGATGAATACTCCGATCTCGGTAATCAGTCCGCGGGTGGGGGAGGATATTGATATTCCACGAGATTTCTTTTTTTTTTCTCGCCTCGCCCCTTCTTGTACAGTCGTATCGTCGCGTAATCACGGCGGCAACTCGAAAATTACACGCGTACACTGGTCCCGGTAATCTTTGACCGGGTGAAAGGATCCTCCCCCTCAAACGAATCTGCACCTCCAACCCCCGAGACGGAGGGATATATTTTGTGTATATACATATACACGAGGGCTGACGATGGTTGCAAAGGAGCCTCTAATACCCCGGCTATACATACATTAAGCATCGTCGTCGATTCTCTCTCTCTTTTGCTTGGCGCGCGCGACGAATAAATTTTTACCCTCCCGCGTCTCTCGGCCGCGTATAGCCCTCCCCCTTTATTACCTGCACTTGGTCTCGATCGCGCGTAGCCGCCGACGCGCATTACGAGCCTCCCGATACCTTTTGTGATACACGCGTGTATATATACCGCGGGGAGAAGGACAATATGCCACGGAGCGATTCTCTCCACTCGTACACCCGCCTGCTTTTCTTCCTCTCTCGCTCACTCTTTTTTCCCTTCGTTTCAATGTGGCTCGAGTATTTATTTTATGCGTCCGTACCGGGAGAGGCGCCCGTGGAGACTCGCACGCGCGCGCGGCCGACGTATTAGAAAGGAGTGTGTTTTTGTTTCCGCGGCGCTGTTGGCATTTGGATCACGTATAACAGCCCGCGAGTTCATCCGATGCGCGTTTGACGCAATTAGAATTCATCCCGCTCGCCGCCCCCGAGCTCCGGGTCATTTTTCGACTTCCGAGGCTTGAATCGCTGTCGAAAACTCGGCTACAACCCAGAGGAAGTAACGGGAAAAAGTCAGCTTGTAAAAGTATACGTATATTTTCGTTGCGTCTCGTGTTTTTCCCGGCTCGACGAGCGGAATAACCAATATATAGGTATTTACGCTGCAAGAGACAAACATCGTACGGCACGCGGGAAAAATGACAGATAAAGCAATCGAGATATAAACTATGACAATGTGCTGAAAAAGAGGAAAAAAACTGTCGCCTGATGGTTTTACCATCGCTCACCTATTGACACGCGAGCGGTAAAAAAATTTGCCCGGCTGAAAAGTCACAGCACGTCCGGTAGATTCACTGTTCCAAGCTATCGCAGCTATATGTATATAGCCGTATTTTGACTTTACGCCTCGATTGCTCACTTAAAGTTGAACAAAACTTTTGGATGCAGTCGGGCGGGCAATTGGGTATAGCCATACAGGTATACATGACCGGGCCGCGTCTGAAATAAATGTATCGCAATAAAACAGTAAATAATTTACAGCGCGCGGGTCGCCGGGACGTTATGCGAAGGTCCACAAACAGCTCAATAAAAGCCTCCCATCCAAATAATAAAACGTCGCTTCACCAGTGTATCGCGGCTATATATACATCTGATACAATCGACCAACTTACATATATATATCTGCTAGGATGAATTTTGCGTCGGTCCAAAGGTCGCGCGAGGATTGCCATATCCGCGAGGCACCGAACGAGGGAGAAGCAATTGTGCTGCGGGGGCCTCGGGTCCGCTCTCGTCCTTTGCTCTCGTTCTCGGGCGACTCCTCGGACGTTGCACTTTTGGAGTAGAGCTGCGGCTGCGGAAATAATTCATCGGGTCGATGAGGAGGCGCCAGCTAGAGAAAGCCGGCTACACTCGCCAATAAAACCACTGCGGACAGCTATAATACGTGTGTGTGCGCGCGGCGCACATATATTATCTGCGAGAGGACTTTAAGTTAATGATTAGACTACATAGGCTGAAATATTGAGACCCTCCCGTTGATTACGTATCCAAGCGGCATAAGCTCGCTTTTCACGTGTGCAGGCTCGCTGATCGACGTTTGTTCAGGTAGATATACTGAAATTTTTACGATTCTGCTCTGCATCAACGCGTATTACTCTCGGGTGACGCAAACGAGCGTCGCGCGAGGTTCAATAGAACGAAACAGATTGATTCGACTAACACACAGGGGACCGATTATTCACATCAGGTCATCTAATTACGCTGAAACATTTGGAGGTGCAGATTTCCGATAAGCAAACAATTCATATTTGCGATCGTTCGACCAGTGAAGTTTTGAACTGTCAGAAATATTGACCGATCATCGATGATGTTATCCATATTATTGTATATATACATATCATTCGAATAGATATACGTTGTTTGCGTAAAAATATGACGGTATATAACTTCGGGAGATCAAAAAGTTACAGGTTGCGGATGACTCAAAATATTATTCATTCGGGCGGACGTAAAACAACTCCGAAAGTTTCTCTCGAGCGTCAGCTCCTGGCCAGTGTAAGAGTACTCGAATAAGTACATCCTGTAGTGGAGGATCGTTACCCGGACTAACCGCTATCAATATTCACGAATTCCGACGAATCGTTTGTTGGTGGTTGTATGTCATTCGAGCGGAAAAAATCTGCCCTGCGCCGTTTTCCGCGCGGAACCCTGAACATTAATGAGCCGCCGATAAAATTCGATCAGCGTAAAAAGCGGGCTCGCGTCGCCCGCGGATATACGCGCGTTCACCGGCCGAAGCATAATTTCCAAGGCGATACGTGCGCCCTAATCATTAACTTTTCTCTCGTTAAGTTTTCTCGGCGCAGTCCCGCAGGGAAAAGAAATGGTCGCGTTCACTTGCACGCGCATGTATACGTGTGTATACACGGGAAGTCGTTGGCTTCCACCGAAGCGTTTCTCTTCCGGTGCTTTTCCAAAGTATATATACGCATTTGTTGCCGTGCATACGCGCACCGACGTTCGCTTCAAATCGGCATAATTGGCGTTTCACGGGAAAACACTATGTGTATGTCCGTAATCACTGGCTGCGCGTATCGATTGTTTTTCCAATTTGTAGATTTTGCGACCGACTCCATTGAGCTTGCGTTACGTTTCCATTTTCACAAAGCGTGTTTACCCGGCTGCGGCCTCTCGTTCAAATCACTCTATGCCACTATTTCGTTTAATATACTTCAATAATTTTCTCGCCGAAGCGAAATTTATTAAACATTTTCATCGAATCGCTTCGTAGCAAGTACGAATCGTATAGCATTTATAGTATAGTTTTTATTAATTATTAATGCAGTCCGATGCTATACTCGCTAGACTGAGTAGCCCATATTCAGAGAGATTTCAATAAGAACAGCAGGATCTTTGTGTGCTCAATTCAGAATAAATATCTCGTGCGGTGACATCTGTGTCGTTTCATTGAATTATTTCTTATAACTGTACTCATGCGAGACGAGTCAATGAGACATTTTTTAAAAATACAGTTGAGTGATTAAATTTTCCCTGCCCACACTGGGGAAAATTTATTCTACCGCCAATCGGAATGGCTCGGTCGAAGCAAATTCGATTGCAGTCTGTGGATTCTCGCTACCCCCAAGTAGATGGCGATTATTTCAATCATGACGATAGCATTGCCTCCAGAAGAAAATACGTTTTCAACGATGCGAATCTCACTAGCTCCTGGTGGAATCGAATCCAAGATCTTTTCTAAAATTATTTTACCAGACGGTGGTTGGGCACTTATTATATATTGAGAATCAAATTTATCTAAAATTGAGTTATTTGATTTTCAGTCAAATAATCTCTCAGCCCTTCCTTCCGCAGTGAAACTTTCAATAGACAATAGAAAATCCACTGTCAACAAGTGGGAATCCGATTGAATCAAGCCAGTTTGTTTGTATATGCACTTGATTATGTACTGGCCGGGAGAGGAAATCCGGTACGCACCGAATCAATATTAATATGCGATTGAAACAATCGGATCCGGAAAAATTACTGCAAATTTCGTATAAAAAAGTTTGCCATCAAAACTGAACGAACCAAAGTAAAAATTCACTCTTGTAACATGCAAAATCAACGGCCATCCACCTTCATGAACTGGCTTTCCCCTGTAAGTTTACAAGACAGTACTGTTTCAATGACCAGGAGCGAACGTGCGTTCTCTTCCCACATTATCACCCGACCGACATGATTCCCAACCTCGTAGAATAACCGATTAGTAACTGCATCCACTGTGCCGAGTTATCCGAGTACCGTAAAAACATTTCCCAACGCGTAAATCGGAAATTATCGCGAGCCGATGGGGGGAAAACAAGGGCCGCGCACACGCAAATGTATATACTCCGCGCGTAATATAATCATGCGGTGCGTCGACATTGTCTTGGCGCGCGCGCGCGCGTGTCCATCTTTCACTCGAGTGAGGCGGGTAGGGGGGGGGGGAGGGAAGCGCTCGTCTAGCCGGGTTGGCGCGCGTGACGTTAAACGCGGGCGCGTGCTCTGGGAAACATCGCTTGTAAGCCGCGCGGCCGTACGGCACGTAGGGGGGTTGGCGGGGGGTAGAAGGAGAGCCGCAAAAAGCCCGTGACGTTGAAATATTTGATGGGTCGGGGGCGTGGAAGAGCGGAAAAGTATTAAAGTGGATAAGGGCGTCGCAAATTTTCGCCCGTTCGCCCCCCTCGCTCGCGAGCGACCGGCTATTTCTCATCGATGCTAATACTCCAGCTGATTTTAGGGCCGCGCGGCCCGTATATATATATAACAGCGGTGCGGATGCTGAAACCTTGACGTCGCCGAGTTAACGTTGGTCGGACGTGGGTTTCTCGTTCGGCCGCTCGGCGAGGCCTCCACGAGAGAATTTGCCTCGCGACTGCGCGGCAGATCCGCTGATTTACTCGGCACGTATGGGTCCCAAATTGTTCCACTTCGACGATCTCGTCGCCTCCGCGAAGAAAGGAGCGAACTCGGAAGACACTCGGAGAAGGTGCGAACTCGAAAGGCATTTTATTTTACTGAAATTCGAGTTGGCTGATAATTTGATATTTTCTTTTTATATAAAAAGTGATGGGCCTTCAGAGTGAAGACAGTTGACTCGTGATTTTATTGGTTATTATGAATCGATAAGATTTCATTAGAAATATACTATTTTTTGAGTATTTTATTCACTTTCAAAAATTGGTGAAATTTTGTAACGCCAGGAAGAATTTTAGAACGCAGCTATTTCCGACTGAATTTGCCCGGCGTACCATGGGAAACGCGACAAAATTGCGTGTCTTGGCAAAATATATAGCGACGAATGTTTTGCTTGTGATCATTGCAGAGGGAAACAACGGTATAGGGATGATCCCCCGGGCCCGAGACGCGGAATCTCGCCTTTGATAAATGAGACGCCGCTGATAAGGGCTGCACACTTAGAAATCCGTTGATGTAACTGGTTTCGCTGGCTCAAAGGGAAACGGCAAAAGGCAACACGGCCGAGAAGGAGCAGGGGGAGGAGGAGGAGGAGGAGGCGCGAGCAGCTCCGCTCCAAGTGTAATTGAAGGAGACTCGTACATCGCTTACAGAGGGAATAAGGAATCGCGCGGGGAGGTAGAGAAAAGAGAGCCGGTGCCTCAGTACTATGCTACACCTCGACTCACAGTTGAGAAGCGCACCGACTCGAGCTATTTGATTCCATTCAATTATATGTACGGGCGCACGCGCCAACTCGAGTCTAATTCAATCGCCAAGCATTTTTACCCAAACTGTCCTTCCTCCCTTGCCTGGCTCATCGGCAAATCAGCAGCCGGATACGCGAAGCTCGGCTGCGTGGCCGTCTAACGTTGACGCGCGAGTCGGCCGCATACATTTGGGTCACGTCTCAATACAGCCGGCTCTCGGGCTGATTATAATGCATTATCCGCGATTCGTCTTAATATACCCGCGGCTGCCGGAGGGTATATAGGCGGGGGGCAAGTTCGCCTTGGCAACGGCTCGGGCGCACAATATCGCGGCAGCCCCGTGTGTGTCGCGCTGCGGCTCTCGCACGCACATACAGCCCCGCGGGCCACATATCGCGCCACTTCAATTTGCATAATTCATTAAATTTATCTAATCCAGTTTCTCGCCAGATTTAATATCGCGTGCGTGCGTGTGTGTACACACATATATGTACTTTATTTCGTTGAACGGGAGGCTCGCGTGTGCGATCGTGGCTGCGGCGGCGAGTCAGTCTCCGCGTCGCGCATAAAGTACACACGGCTTCTGAGGAATTAAAGTACGCCGGGCGAACGAGCGAGAAGTAACTCTCTGGGGGACACGGGCCGAGATGCCATGGACGTGCGCGCCGCCAGGGAGAAACGGATGGACGATGTCGGAGAGCCAGGCAGTGCGAGAGACGGACAAGCGGAGGCAATGATGTGGGATGAGAAATTTGAGAAACAGAAATGCAGCGAGAATTGCTAACTTTTCATGCGCGACAAATTTCCCCGTGTCACCGCGCAACCTTCCTGTGTCTATATATACATATTCAATCCGACTCGTCGGACTTTTCTTAAGGATAAATCGGTTGTTGCTGGTGTGGGGATCGCGAGCGGATCGACGAATCGTTTGATTAAAAGCGGAGGGCTTCGAGACTCGATTGATAGTTCGCGAGCCGAATACGAGAACATTGTGTATTTCGCGTTGTTGTTGGGCAAAGGACGCGCGTATTCTCGAGCGAATATGTGTATCCATACCGTATGGATTCTCATGAAAACGCGAGAGATACACGCGCCGCTGAATTCCTCTAATCCTCTCTATTCGACTTTATTATATCCATCGAAATAGCGCTTATTATTCGATCGATCGGAGCTACAGCCGGAGAAACGGTTCGAGCTACACCGCCGCGCGGCCAATTACACCGTCAAGTACACGGGAACGAGTTGAAAGCAAACCACCGACGGATATGAATAATTAAATCGATATATAAGTGGCTCGACGCGTACGTATATACGAGTACGAATCGTCGCGATCCAGCGAGAAGTTGGATAGCCACTGTCCGATAGTGTCGGGTTGAAAAGGGCTCGCTCGCGTCGGAACGGAGAAAACTGGGGAACAAGAGTCGGCTCGCGCGGAGAGCAAACAAGCCGCCGAGCAGGGAGAAACAGGCCGCGCGCAAAGTATATGAAAGCATAATCCGATCGAAGCTTTTGCTATATTGGCTAAGCTATCGGGCCGCAGCCCTGTTTCTTATTACTTTCGCTGGGCGCAAAGACCTTAAGCCTTTTCTCCTTTTCTCTCTCTCTCTCTCTCGCGGCATGGCGTGTCTGTCTGCCTCTACGTGTGTGTATCTATATACACATGTACGTACGTGTGCACGCGGGCGCGCGCGCGCCTGAGCAAACATGGCAGCCGTCACGCGAGTCCCTTGGTGTCGCGCGATATCTCGCCCACGAGATCCCATAAGTCGTCCCGCTGCTGTATACGAGTATACTCGCGCTCCTTCCGTGTGCAGCGCGGCCCCCGCTGGCGTGTACTACCTACCTATACGTATAAACACGCGGCTCGACGGAAAATACTTTAGTGTAGTTTTTTTTGCCCTGCGCCGCAACAGAGAGAGAGAGATTATTCGGTTACGTAACCAAAAGTATGCGCAGTGCCTTCTGTAATGGAGTCTCGCGGAGAGGAAAAGGGGTAGCCGCGCGATGATCGTTAGGAATGGAGATATGTTGGGTACTGCCGCCGCGCCGCGCCGCTCGTGAGTTTTTACGGTCACGTTCGAGCGGCAAAAATATTTAGTCACGTGCGCTTGTTAGATGCCGTCTATACGTATATATACGTACGGGACGATCGCTCGGGACGTATAGCCCGGGCTCGCGAGTGACATTGGTGTTTGCATGGCGGCAACCGACGGCCGGGGCGAGATTAACGATATCGCATTTGTAGAAAGTGTGCGCCGCGCAAACGTAACGGCGGTTCGCGCGAGCGTCTCTCGAGTTTAACACCGTTTAATAGATGCCCGCCGACGAATTCGATTCGCGCGCGATCCTATAAGTAATTGCGCCCGCCCCGAGCATCATTATATCCCCACGCGGCTACTGCCCTCGCGGAAACGCACACTGCGCGCGGCGAACGCAACCGCGCGAATATCGAACGGGGCGGACGGAGTGGAGTTGGTATTCGCGAGGCTCATCGATGCATCCAGTAGCCGAAACCAACTTTGTTCTCGTCTTCTGGGGCAGAGTATTCCCGGGGATCGAAGATTCTCCGCCACTGCACCCACGCGAGGAAGAAGGTATTAGAAAAAGAGGTTAGAAGATAAAAAAAACCGCAGACACGTCGGATTTGCGCGTAGGAATTTTCTTTCCCGCGCGCCCTCGACCCGTCAACAGCAGAAAAGCTCTCGCGATTCGCCGACAGTCGAAGGTCTCGGGGCAGATTTGGCAAGACGCGGGAAAAAGGCGGCCGGTTGTCGCTCGCCGAGCCCGAGAGAGCCCGCAGGCGAATGAGAATCGCGGAATTTGCGTTCTCCAATCTCGAAAAAAAGCGAGCAGAGTTATATACGGATGCGAGTGCTCCCGTCAGGTCGTTGTAATGGGATAAATTCGAAGGTGTAGCTTCCGCTCGGGGGGGATTATGGCGATTCGTAGTCGCCGCTTAATTGAGCGATCAACCGGGGAGATATACGCGCGCGGCGGCGGCGGCCCAATCGATTTCTCACTCGAGATGGGGAGTATTTTAAAACACGTGTTGCGCAACTGCGCCGGGCGGCTTTTGCCATTGAAACGCCAAGGCAGCTCGCGCCAGCGAGAAACTATTACACTCGCGCGCGCGCGCAGCCTCGTAATAAGCGAAACCCTCTCCCGAACCACCTCGATTATCAGGCGTAACCGAGCGATATTGCTCGTCCGCGGTATTACACACACAATCGCGCGCACGTATATAAGAATCGGCGAGATTCGGTGTGTTAGTCGCCCGAGGTATGGGAGTCAGTGAAAGTGTGTATATACACACAGGTAGATGCGCGCGAGCAGAGAAGAAGCGAGACACTGGATCGGGAGCAGCTTCTGCGGATGCCGCGCGCGACCCGGTGAAAGTCGAATAGGAGTTACACGTATATATATATGTATCAAGAGCGAATTGCTACCGCGAAAGAAAGTACTCTCGAGCTCGATGGAACTGGCGCTCGGGTCGCCAGGCTGCCAACCCGCGAATCTGTATAAAACGGCTCTTGCGGTTTGGTCGCTTTTCCGACGGACCTTCGGGGCACACATGTGTGCGCGAGGGCCTGGCGCGCCCAACTTTCGTCTGTTTGAATCTCGATTATTACGGATCGCAGACACACACATTCGAGCCGATATATCCGGGACAGCTGGGCTACTTTCCAACCCGGCTCTGTTTATTCCGCATGAAAAATTCATCATTTACCGCGCACCGGGGGAATTTGATAAAGCCATGAAAATCGCTCGAGCGGAATCTCAACTGGCCGTTCAATTATACGGAATTGCGCGTGAGCCGAGCGCAATTGAATGCCGCGGGCGGCCCCCGACGTGTGTGTGTATATATATACATTCGCGCTCGCGCAGAGAAAGGCTCCTTATCCGCGCGCAGGCCCCCGCGCGAGCGGCCAAGGGATCGCCAGCGTATATCCGATTGATATGCCATAAACAAGCTCCGCTGCTATACGCGTATAGTGCAGTATAGTAACGAACGCACGTGTGCTCGTCTACCCGGCAAGGCGCGACGCGTCTACATTATACACACACACACACACACACACACTCGCACGCGCGTGCACATGTGTGTATATATATGTATATAGTAATTTGCAATGCGAAGTTGGGGATAATTGAAAGTGCATTTGGGCTGGGGACAATCGGGCATTATGTCCGCGAACAATCGGCTCCTTAGCGCTCGAGCTCGCGATATGACGCTCGCGCCCGCACCCGCTCCTCCCCCTATATATATATATGTGTATGTACGTGCGCACGAGGGTGTGTATATATACTGCAGAGATTAGACGCAGCCGCCGGTCTCAGCTGGTTCGCTCGCTTAATTTACGGCCCCGCGCGTCTAATCGACCTCATGCGCGATTGTGTCGGCTTAATTGATTCACCCGCGCTCGCGCGCGCGACCCGCTCCACAGCGACGATTCGACGCATAGCACACACACACATATATATACACACTTCGACATTCCCAAGGATCCGGATATTCGTCTCCTCGGGCTCGTCGCGAATTCTCCGCTCGGATACACAGCCGCGCGCATCCATAAACGGGTATCCCTCGGTTTCATTGCGTATATCTCGACGTATCGACCTGCGATAGTTTCCACCGATCCGTTGCAGTGGAAAACCACTGAATGCAGCTGCGTGTCGAATGGAACTGCAGTGACACTTTCACTGTAATTCGAGTTCCATCAGATTGGAATTTCATTTCATCAAGACTCATGGAACTCGAGTGAATATCCGCTTGTGTCACAGTGAAAATCTCACTGTAGTTCCATTTGACCCACCCTCATATAGTGTTTTTTCTGTGCAAGGTCTCGAGAGAGTACATACATATATCCAAGCACTCACCGCGAGTCGTTCGATTTACAAACTCGTTAATTTTGTTGTTTAAACAAGCCCGATTGGCAGTTCCGCAGCCCGAATCGAATTTTAAATCGCACCGTGGCCTGCGTCGGACGAGCGAATTTAGTTCAAAGGCTCGCGCACGCATAGATATATACATGTGCACATCGCATCTGCGTATATACATACTCGGGGGTATCCGGCTGTTTCAATATATGCACAGATTGAGCTGACCACGCGCGCATGTATGGGGTTATATCGCGCCGACATGGCCCCGAGTCTTGTCTATAACCAAGTTTCGCGCGCGCGCGCGCTCGTTATCATTACGTATTCCGTATTGTGCAAGTTAAGCCGTATAGTTTGTTGAATGATGGATTGACCATTGTCCATTGTACGCAACGTCGCGGCTTCGGCCCTACACGCCGCGCTCGCATTATTGATCGACGCGCGGCTTTTACATGTGTGGCAAAAAGAAAAAGAGGATCACGGGGGCGGGGGGGAGGAAAACTCGCTCGTCTCTATATTATATTTGAGCTTCTCTCGAAACAGGTGAGATCGCATAACCGTGGCGAACGAAGCCAAGGGGTCGGGGGAAAAAACATCTCGACTGTGTTAATCGAATGTTATCCTAAATAACTCGGGATTCCAATGGATCACACCGGGCGGGAAAATTCCCGCGCCCCCTCGAGTCCAGTATACGAGCAAAAACGCCGGAGCGACTAGCCGCTATAGAGCGACGGTTAGATTTGGCGGCCGGACGGAGAAATGAAGCGGGGGGCGTTTCGCGGAAGGCTCGCGCGATCATCGGCGATTTATATTTTTCGTCCGCGTGTAAAGTATATATCCGAGAGGGTACATGCGCGCACTGTGTTACACGGGTGTGTGTGTGTGTGTATAGGTATAGGAGGCCGACTCGCGTGGCCACAGCATCTGTTTACAGGGCAACAATTATTTCCGCGGTCGGTGCTCTGCTCGAGCCGCACCGAGTATCTCTCGTCCCTCGAATTAGTTTGCGCTCCCTCTGCTGCGAGCGAGCGCGCCTTAATGAGGCAGGAATTCGCTACCGGCGCGCCGCATTTATCTGCACAAACAACATCCAGCAGCAGCAGCAGCAGCTTCGCCCGCACTGTTATCTCTGTTTCTCGGGCTCTCGCCGGCCCGACCGGCCCTGTTTCGCCGATTCTCCTCTTTTTTCTAGCGCCTTCGCCCATTAACTACGCCCGGCTAACGTATCCATCCCGCGGCTGTTTTGTTCCTCGACTCGCTGCTCGGCCCCTCTGCCGAATTTCGTCTTGCTTCCGCGCGGCTCTCGCGACGTGCGTTACCCCTAATTATGCCGAGGTCACGTGCCACGCGACACGACACGACAGATACATTTTTAACGATACATGCGTCACGAATGGGCAAGGCATTCGACAGAAGAAATATGAGCCAGATGTAATTTGTCGAAGGTCAAAGGACTTGTGGTATGAGGAAAAATCGCCACTCCGTGACACACCTGGAGAGCGTAACTGTGTGTATGAAAAATGAATCGATTTTAATAAATAAATGCGACATTGAGTGTAAGGAGAAATTACTATTGATCGATAAAAAATACGTTTCAAGTGGTTTGTGTGCGGATGGATACTTTGGATATTTTACAATAGCTCATAGAGTGTTCGGCATTGTCGCAACTGCGCGGCGTAAAATATTCATCGTGAATCGGGGGCCTTTTCCAATAAAACTGTCGATTCCAAAACTCCTCGTCTATCCTAAATTGTGTTGAGTTTTGCAAGCGACGTACGCCCCACACCGACCACGTCACTTGATACAAAACACCACGAGCGCCCGAGTCTAACCGCTCGCTCGCGTATTGCCGGATAGTGGCGGCTCGCGGATATGCAAGAGGCGGGGAGGGAGGAGTAGAAGAAGGAAAAAACTCGCACGCTCGCGAGAAAACAGAGTAACGGCGATCTCACGCAAGCGGCGCGTGGATTAGCACCGGCTCCGAGCCTCGCGCGCCAACTAAGTATTATCCAATCGCTCCGCTTCGCTGCTCGATGTTCCGCTATCGTTGTCTCGCGAGATCCAACACTGCAGGATTGCCCAGTGCTTCGGAGGAGAGTTCGATCCACGCGACCCACTGCACACAGGTATTTGTATATATACACGGATAGACACTCGGCCAATTGGCTCGCGATGCTCGAGCGACGAAAGGGTAAATACACGGGGAAGTTGCTTTTTTTCTCTCCCTGCCGGCCTCTCGGAGCTGCCGGCTTATGAATTAACAACGAACGATCGGCTGTATATCCGCGAGTAAATTGGCTGTTACGTGTACCGCTTTCGCTCTGCAGTCACACGACTCGAGCACTCGACTTTTTCCTCCCTGATGCCGTTTGATTGAGCCAGAGCAGCAGCTGGTTTCGTTGGGGCGCGAGTGTTTTGGAAAATCAAGCTCGTCGAGCAGCTGAAGCCCGGTACACTGATTCCCCGGCCAGTGATTCAACGGAAGCGAGACTTTCGGACACGGATTCAGCAGGAAATTGCAGCGGAAAAGCTCTGCAACTGGCAAACTCCATCGATCTCTCTAGCCAGCAGATGCACACGTATAGGTTCAACTCGATATACATGCACGGCCCGCGTGAATTATACAGACCCCCGCGCCGATTAGCGAACGATGTGTATGTAGCATGTAGCTGCCGGTGCGCGACAATACTCGCTGTATACGGCAGCGAGCAGTTATAACGTGTTTCTTCGATCGCACGACCTGCTAATCGACCGTGGGAATGCCATCGCGATTTGTCATGGCTATATCGTCGTTGTAATAAAAAGCGATGGCCTGTAAAAGTGCCAGTAAACTCGTGATTCGATTAGTCTAGACGTAACCACGTGACAATTGTCGGGTAAGATATGGTTATTGTGATAGAGCGTGCAGCCGAGAGATAAGCAGAGGGGACAGTCGTGGACAGCCTTAGGAAAAATAAAAGCAGGGAGCAAGCCCACCAGTCACGGATATTAGGGCTGACAAGATAGAACTTGTGCGGTCATAGGATTTTGGTCATTTAGTTACTTGGTGTGATTTTGTCGATTCCTGTAACTCACTGTAAGCTTCAGTCAATTGTCGCTCACTGTATTGCAGTGAAAAGTCACTTTGGATTACAGTGTATATCGGTATAATTTCAAATTTAAAGTTGGGCATAAATGGGCTTTTCAGTTTCGTAACGAGTCAATTACATTTTCGCATTGGTCTTGATAAGTGTGAGATTCAGCAATTATCGTAGAAAAAATAGGTTAGAACAGAGAAGATGGATCTTCTTCGGTTATATAGGGTAGTTAATTTGCAGTCAGTTTTCCCAACGATATAGCAAATGCGAGTTTTGAGCTCGCGATGAAACGAATCGACAATAGTATCCTTGAGACATGGATAGAAAGATTATCGCGAAGAAATGGATCGTAAGTGAACGAGGCGCGCGACTCTCGGGCGTATAAATATACAAGGCGTAGCGGCGGGGGCGAGTGGGGCGGAGTGTCGGATTCCCATGAGCACGGCGAATCATAGACGATCAACATATCGATCCGGGTGTGTAACAGCGCCGCGCGTACAAATTAACGATGCTACCATACTCGCCGGCCGACGCGCGCGCGTGTGCGTGCGCGCGTCTCGGCTCGAGGATACGAGATCCTTGAACTCGATTTGCATTTTAATCAACCCAATAGCCGCCATTATAACTCACGCCCACGTCCGAGCCGATCAACTTCTCTCTCCCGGCACAGCAGCATCGTGTAGCGCATTACGCCGAGCCCGTTTACCCGGCCCCGACTAGTAGTCGATTACTATACGTCGCCCGGCAGCCGAGTCTTTTTCTTCCTCCTCCACTTTTTTCCAGTCACTCTCCTTTTTTTCCTCTCCTCACTCCGAATCCGCCGGCTCGATCTATCCAGCCTCCGGCATAATCGCGGGGGCAATATCGTTAGCCTGCACCGGCGCGCATAATCATTTTTTGCCCATATACACAAGGGCCTGTGCGTCGCGGCCCCTAATCTAATCTGTCGACCCTATATACGCATCCGACAGTCCTATTTCTCAGCATCGCCGCGGCGCGGGAATGCGTCGGCGCGCGAAGAAAAAATCGACTGTTGCAGGCGGGCGACGAGCCGAAACGGGGAAAAAAAGGCGTATATGCGTGTATATGTATATACGAGCGGGCAGGTGGAGTCGAAGCTGCGCGTGTGAGTGTCCCTGACGGCCGCGCGAGTCGGCTTTAATTGCGCGCGGCCCCGGCTCCTTATCGTGAAACATGTGCGCGAGGGCCCACACGAATGTGTACTCGCGCGGCCACCGACATGTATGTATATGCATACATATATAGGGGCAGGAGTGTGCGTGCGCGCGCGCGCGCGAGTAGACGTATTGCAACGAGCGGCTGATTCATGTGTATGAAGAGCGGCCCGGAGCAGCTGTGGGAGACTTTTAAAATTCGCCCGCGGATTTACGAAGCCGCGGCGGTCGCTTTCGCGCTCTCGCATTAATTAAAAACTTTTTCGCGAGCTCTCGAGAAGGAGAGAGACTGGGGAGGAGGGGGGTGGATGTATGTGTGTACAGGAGGGGCCGATCTCCACGGGAGACGCGCCGCCGCGGCCGATAACGCGCGCGGCCTAATCAAAACGACACGACACTTATCTCGGCATTTTTGAGATAGCGCCCCGACACGCACGTACCCAAAGACGCTCCTTCGACGGGAAAATATGCTTTGAGAATAATCCGCGGCTCCGACGACGGCTATCTCGCCGAGGCATCTCGGGCCCCGGCCCACTTTGTCCGCTCGATTTGTTCTCCGAATTTATAAGCATCCGCGGATTCGCCCGAGATAGCATTGATCGGGGGGCGAGATGCCGCCTCCCCCCCGAGATAACCAATATCGCACGAGTGCGTTTAATCAAAACCGCCCGGGATAACGAGGCCGCGAGCTCGAGCGATAAAAAAAGTTTCTCTAATTAAGGCGCGCGCGAGGCCGATCCTCGAGGCCTGTGCGGATCAACGGTTCGTGTGCGTGTAGGTCCGATCGAGGAAAGACGAATGATTTTGGGCTCTCCGCCGCGGGGCTGTTTGCTCGCACGGATGAAGAGCTCGCGTAATTGATTTACGGTTCACACGAGCTCGCGCGCGCGCGCGCGGCAGCAATCATTATATCCCGTAGAACGTGTAATTTTACTGTCCGCTACTCTCTTAGGTGATTCAGCAGAGTCCGAATCCTAACGCCACGCACCTTGTGGTTATACGCAGTTGTCACTCTCCCGTTCCTCCGCGGACCGAATGCCGCGCCGAGCTGTTTTATGTAGTTGGTATATACGGGATACAACGGTCGCGTGAATATCGCCGAGAGACGTTGGGTGAAAAATCAATCATCTCGTCTCGGCCGGCCCGAGCGACTGAGCGCGCGCCCATCAATTCGTCCATTGTTGTCGCGGTCGGGGCTTCGATTACATCTCCCATCGGCAGCGCCGTCGCGTATATGCCCCGATTATAATAACCAATCGCTAAATCAATTATCCCTGGATATACTGTTCTCCCGTACTCCGTTCCGATCATCTTTATAACGTACTTATCGATCCGTTATTCAATATGCTCGATCATTAAAACGTACATTCGTATTTAATTCAGCTTTCGGAGGAACGTTTCCATCGCTAGTACCTTGAAATTCATCTTCGTCTCGTTGACGAAGCTGACTTTTCTAACTGGTAACCCTACTCTCAGTGCTACATGTTTCTAATTTGCCACCGCACTGTCTCTACATCTCTATATACACTCATTTGGCTACAACTGTCTAAGCCAATCATATCGCAGGGAGGAAAGCTTCACGTCGGTATTTTACGAAACTAGGATGCGATCGCCGATGAATTCCCACCTCAACGAATTTAGTTGGTAGCTCGCTCGCAGTCGAGTGAGATCCGATGGGCAAATAAAAGCGGATGGTTTTGGCAGGACTCGGGCGAAAAAGCCCGACCGCCATTCGAATCGCTCGCGAGACCGCCAAACAAATCGCGATCGCGACGCGCCAACTCGCGAGCAGCCGTTGACGTCGAACAATCGCGGGGTGGCAAGTGACTTCATCACCCGCTGGCTGAACTCGCTCGCTCGGTTTTAATGAAACGGCGGTGCAGGACGTTTAATCAATCAGCCGGGCTCAAAGTGTGTGTGCGCGCGCCACCCGAGCAGATTTTCATTGTGCGCCACGTGTGGTATATCCAGCATATGCAAAGCCCGCACTGCTCGCGATACAACCGTGAGAAATTATCGCCTGGCTAATTCGGCGAGGGGACCCCCCCTCGCGAGTTTCTCTCTCGATATACGGAGCTCTGTGCACAAGGGGTTTCGAAATCGCCGCGGATATTAGGGCAGTTGAATTTTTGCGGGTCGTGCAGCGCTGCAGGTATATACATACGCCCGCGGGACAGCACACACGCGCACATGGTAGAGACGTGTCGCGGGCGGCGTCACGCGCATTGTTGGAGGCGAACGTTAACGGGGGCCGGGATTAATTCGTAGCTCCGCCGCGGCTTAGATAATGCCATTACTTACGGCACGTTTATGTAACTTAATATAACTGCGCGCGCGCGAGCTTCCCTCGCGGCGTAGCCGAGAATAGCGCGTGTTTAATTGAAGATCAACCGAGTGCGGAGAGCAAGTTGAAAATTAATTGTGGGGCTGCTGCTGTTCCTGCTGCTTGTGTAATTGGAATAGGTAACACACACTGCAGTCGTATGCACGACTCGCCGCGGGAGCGACTCGCGGGACGAGTGTGATTTCCGCGAGCTTCGAAATTTCAAAAGTCCGGGGGGGGGGGGTGGGGAAAAGAAAAACAACTCAAAGTTCGCAGGCTGGATGCGGGGATCGCGACAAGCAGGGCCGCAGAGCAGCTGGAACTCGTGCGTGATCCATCGTTGCGCGGAGCGGCCCCGCGGGATGATAGTAATTTGGGGAGGAGATGAAGAGCGGGATAACGAATGCGAGCTCACAGCCCGCGAAAACGGCACGTGTGAAATCCCTATAGCTCGAGGGGCGACGCGTCTCGGCCTCGTGTCGCACATCAGAGACGCAGAGACCTGCGACTCGAAATGCATACACACATAGATCGGGAGATGCGCGATCACGCGTTCGGATTCCACGTTATTGATCTATGCGCTCGGCCGTCGCGCAATGTTTTCAATTAGCCTCGCGGGCGCGCGAGTGTGTGCACACAGGCGCGGTACACTCGCGACTCTTGGTTTTTCCGCGCGCGCGAGCTCTTTCACTCTTGCCTCTGCTCTCTCGTTTTCTCTCGTTATTCCACTTTGATGCTTTCTTTCAATTGGTCGATTGTGCAGGCGCTCGACGGTTTCAGCCACTCGCCGCGCGGCTGCCGGGTAATTAAAGAGCAGTAGCATCGGTGGCGGCACTGCTTCCGCGGCGTAGCCCGCGCTAATTAAGCGAAATCATCCTTCGAAAAATCGCGAGAGTGTACAGTGCACGTCGTGCCTTTTTTACCCTGTCGAATTTCCGATCCCCGAGCGAACGACCGTATTATATATGTGTGTGTGTGCGATAGCGGGATGCAAAACAACTGTATAGAGGCAAACACATCCACGATGAATTTTCGTATTTCTCGAATCCTCACGTTCGGCTCGTGTACGGGAGGGTATAACAGAGTCTCGAATTAGGATGCGAGAGGAGGTACAGGCAAACGAGGAGGGTAAAAAAAAAAAGAAATTGGAGATACAAGAAGTGGATATCTGGCATTGGTTTATCTTTACGGCGGGCTCGGCTCCTCGCTCTTTATCAGCTCGAGCTCGGGCGATCATCGCCTATTATTATCCGGGCTGCTGCACGGCGACGACGGCCGCGATCGTGTGTATATGTATCCGGCGAATTAAAATCGGGCACCCGATAGAGAGAGAGAGAGAGAGAGACAGGACTACCTGGCGAGATCGAGCCAAGTCGAGCGCGTTGAATTAAATTCGCCGCGAGAGCCGATAAGGACGTAGGCGTGCGGGCGCGCGTGTTTGTGAATTTTTACGTCTCGCCGTGTCGTATAGGTGTGATGGCCGCGGCCGCCGTGTGTGTATATATAAAATATGCAAAGCAGGCCGCGCCTCTCGTTCGATTCGCCGCGGCGGCCGGCAAAAATGCCCTCATATTCGAGCCCGACCGACGGAATAACAGCTTATGCTCCGCCAGCGCTGTATACGCACCGCGCATTTGTCGTATAGGATATATCCCAGGCCCTATGCATAAAAGACGAGCCAGGACGATCGAGGATTTTATACCGCCATACACCGAGCCGCTCGTGTATATACATGCACGCGTGTCAGGCCGTCGCCGGCGCACTTCGACACATATATAGACGTGAAGTCTCACACGGATTCCCCCATTATTGTTCGGATGAACACTGTACAGCTTCACGCCCCACTCGGCCGCGAGTCATTTACCGAATCGCCGGAGGGCTCGACGTAGGCGTACGGGGCGCGACAAAAAAAGAGCATCTCGCTTTTTCGGGGAAAAATCTTGGGGGCACAAAGGCGACACGCGTCCTCGGCCATTCGTGTGATCCCGTCCTCTCTTTCGCTTTTCACGTCGTCGGGCTCGGCGCGTAATCAACGCTACCGGGAGGAGAAGAAAGAGGGGGGGGGGCGTTTTATTATTATTATTATTATTATCTTTTTTCCTCCGAATTTTCGCTGCGCCAGCCGGCCGTGGCTGGTGTAGTATGCGTACGGCTCGAGGCTCTCGAGGGTCGAGGATCACCCGTCGCGAATGATTTTCCACTCGGCTGGGTCGACCGGGGCTCTCGGGCGTATTGTGTGTCGAGCCGGGACTGCGAGCAGCGACTTAAAGTTTAAGTGATGTTCATTTGCAGACACCTCGGATGAGCGCCCCGGCATCCCGGCCCTTTTATCCGCGCCTCTCCCTCGTTTTTTACGCGTTCACGCACACGCGCCCGCGCCCGCGCCTCCCCGGTATACATAATACGCGCGCGGCGTGTTCCCGAATCACACGTGCACGCGCCACAGTCACTCTTTGTGCAGCCGGGCGTCGTCGCCGCGGAATCCCCGCTCGATCGAATCGCGCGAGTTATTAACGTAGAATAAAACACACTGGCCGATTCCGCGTCCGGGATACGCGCGAGTCGATAATGTGCAACGACGGCTTTTTCGGCTCGCCGCGTTTTTGGTTTTTTGCCATCTACCCGCGTGTGTGTTGTAGCAGCGGAACGAGAGCTTTCACATAAGACAAGTAGAGGATCCATATGCACAGCTGAAGCTATGGCTCGGACGGGTCTCGGATTTAACGCGTCCGCGCGTTACGCCCCGAAACGAGCAAAACGTCCCCCGTGTGCGCCATCCTCGCGCGGTCATTCGCACGTGATATATCCGACACGTGTATACGCGTGTACACGTGCGACGCTGCAGTCCGGACTCGGGACGAGATCCTCTCCGATCGAAGATTAATACTCGCGCCCGGGCTATTCCGGCTTTAATCCACTTTTCGAAAAGTCACTCGGACTCGCTGTTCCCGCTTGTTCTCGCGAGGATCAAACCCGGCACCCGACACGTCTCACTCGCCAACGAGCAACGGTAGCTCGCGCACGCCGCGTTAGATTTGATTCCGCGAGCGGCCGAACAAACTGGATACGCGTCGCTCGTTTCGGATCGGGAGAAGCCGGGAAAAGCATTGTGTAACCCCGTGGACACACCGGCGAGATAGTTACGCACCGGCGAATCGGGGTTAATAAAATTCCGAGCGCAGAGGAAAATGCAGTTGACGAGCGGAGAAGGAGGAAATTACGATGTAGACAATGGATATACAACGGCGGCGACGGCGGGCGTTATAATCAGAGGAGATTCAATCGTGCACTTCTCGCCGATTGCAATCGCAGGCGCGCGCGCCATTAAAAATCTCATCCTCGCTCCACGGTTTTGTTATATAATGTCCCACGAGATCCCAGCGGTCTGTCACGATTTCCACCGTCATCCGACGCCGCGAGAGGACACACCGCTCGACTCCCGCGATCCTCTGCGAACGTCTACTCTTTTCACCGTGAATTCTTTGTTCCACGTAATATTGCGATCGCGATGTTCAATGCGTTTCGTAAAGATCGACCCGATCAACAGTTCCCACCACCTCGAGTTCGTTATCCTCCCATAGCAAACAATTAATTCAAGTTTTACTAGATCGAATTTGCGAGAATCATTGGGAGAGCGAATAGCTATAGGATAATTATCGCTACCATCTCGCATATCTCGATGCGTGAAACTGCATTGCTCGGGCGAGCTTGGGTGTGTACGTGCGCGAGCGGTCATACGCACGTATATATATACTGCAGTACATTGGCGATTCGCTGCAGCAGCTCGTCCCGTCAAAATAATGGATTCCGTTAGATCCTTCGAGAGTCCAATGTTAACAAAGCAAACACACTCACGCTTTTATCTATATACATACGTGTATGTATATACATACATAGGAGTCTATGCACGTGTGTACGCGTGATTCGTGTGCGCCCGCAGCTAACCAGCTGCATAATTTATGCGCGTGCGCGTAGTCATATACGTGTGTGAGTGTGTATACACATATATATACAGGACGTGCGCTCGATCCGAGTATATGGAGTTTGACGAGATTGCCAATCCAAAGTTTGAATTTGCTAAATAAGGGGATGCTTACAGGCGGACGCGCGACATCAGCGAGAGGGACTTGGCGAATTTTCAAAGTGCCCGTGTGCAACTTCGTCGGCCGGGCTGAAACTACATATATACACCGTGAATACACACGCAAACATCTCGTGTATACCGGCTCGTGTTCCTCATTGCGGGGACACATCGACGGCTGGACGAAAAAATCGCGGTATAGCGGCTCTGTATTTTTATGGAAATCACTATTGTTTTTCTATAATTGGAAATTTTAATTCTGCCCTTTGGAATATCGGACCGAGCCGGGCGCTCGGGTATTGCCAACTTGGGCAAATGAAGTTTGCCCACCGGCCGAGCGTTGTCCCCTTGGCCATACATCGCGGGGAACGGAGCGAGCGCGAAAAAAAGGAAAAATAGATGGAAAAACAGCATACAGCAAAATAGAAACGGTGAAAAATAATTGAAAAACGTCGCGCGGCTACGTCGTTTTTCACGTGTATGTCGCCCAGCGATTCCGAGCGGACGTAGCGTGTACACGAGGAGAAAAAAAAACACGGATGATTCAGGGACGAATATAATATATGTATATATAAAGTGGATAGATCGAAGCCGACCGAAAACCGAGAGTCGCGTTGTTGGGTGGAAAGCGAAACGAGAATCGGGGGAATGGAGATCCGTTAGGGCATCGCGCGGCCGCGTGAAAGGATCCGCGGGCAGTGGCTGCATAGCGAGCGATGGATAAACACACGCTGGGCACAATGAGCTACTCGAATGAGTTCTAGTTTGGGCCGGGCCGCGAGCGAGGATCGGTGGAAACGCGCTTCATTGAGCGACGCGCTCGCTCTCGCCGATACGCATCTCCGGCGGCGCGTACGTACCGTTATCTCTCCGTCCGCGCGCGTTTGTTCGAATGGCGCTGATGCAGAGTCAGAGAGGGAGCCGTGCGTGCGGAGGGCCGATGACTGGGCCTCGTTAACGTCTAATTAGCCGAGTGCGAACGAGAGCCGGGCCGAGCTCGCCACGGCCGCGGCGACGCGTTTCATTGCACTTCGGGTGCGAGTCAGATCATCTCGTTGCTTCTCCTCTTCGTATATGTATACACGTACGTGATACAAAGGCGATTTTTCGATTGTTTCTGCCGAGACGCAGCTGCTGCATCGCTTCCAGACGCATAGCTCAGGAGAAAAATAAATTGTAACGACCGTGGGAGGCAGCTTCGACTCCGAGAGTGACCGATCATATCAGGTCAAACAGGTATATATGCGGATACACGCGCAGTCGGCTCCGTGTATAGCTATAACGCCCCGATGTCCCGGAGATATTCGTGAATCACTAACAATTTTATGCATTCCCGGTGCAGGTATATATATCTATGTATAGAAGCGCGCTCGAGATGTGACGGACAGGCCCGAGATTGATAATGTGATTGACGAATATTTCCGGGAAATATTCGTCGCTGCAGCGCCGCGTGTATATATTGAACTATTTGGGTGCCCTCGAACCATCTCACAAAGTTTTATCGTGATTGGTCGCCCGGAGGTGAAACCGTCTCCTACGTAGTAAGCTAATATGCATGTAGTTTACGAAGATTAGTTTACGATACGCCGCGCTCGATCGAAATATAAATTATGTTATTATATATATAGAAAGTTGGCCCGCTTGGATTAGTCCTGATACCGTATCTAACGAGTTTGAAACGGGAACAATGGATATTCATTTCACAGGGAAAGTCCCCCGTGCATCTGCTCATCGTCGATCTTGCCAGAGTTCCCAATTACTACCCGAATGTATTTACTACCCGTAGAGATGCGTTTGTGTGTACGCATCGTTTACGTGCGGTGAAAAGCAGTGAATATGTTGCCGAATCAAAGTCTAATAGATTTCGACTAATTTCTCCAAAACAACAAGGTGAATGATTTGTTCACTTTCGAGTCCCACTGGCCTTCTTTCGTCATCCGAGTTTTCGTTATTACATCGATCAACGATTCAAGAAAATCCATCGCGATAAATGCGATACATAAATCTACATTGAGTATATATCTCAGGAACGATTCTCTCAAAGCAATCCGTGCCCGGTGGAGTTGGAAAGATTCTCCGAGACAACGAACGAGAATCGAGGGAGTCTGCTCGGGTCTCTAAGCCGCAACGTACTTCGGCCGTAGCAATATACATATAGTGAAACGCGCGAGCCCGAATTAACGCGGAGCAGTATCTAAATCTATACGCGAGTTTGGGGCTGCTGCAGAGACAACGGGAGAGCCCTTCCAGAGCCCAACCGCGTCTCTCTCTATATATATACGAATGTCCCGTGCGCGACCCGCAGGGAGGGAGATTCGGAACAAAGCGCGAGTCTGGTCGTCGACGATTCCCCCCCGATCTGGTCCCGCGCGCCAGGTGAGACACCCTACGATGTGCACACCGTCGGAGAGCCGTCGATTCGTCGGCCTCTACGCGCCTGTATATACGGCTATAAACGGCCGGTGCGACGACGACGACGACGACTACGACGACTTATTCAGCCCTCGCGGAATGTCGGCTGCGCCGCGTGTATACACACACAGAGAGACGGCGGTGCCGGACTACTGGCGCCCAACACGCGCATCGGCTCGGGGCGCCAATTAAGCGGCCAATTAATTAGCCCTGCGATGCGCCGCGCCGCTCCAAAGGGCCGCAGCTCCCATACGTACATATACACGCGTACACGTACGTACGTTTGGGCTGCAGCTGCTGCGCGTTATCAGGGGGCCGCAGCTGCTCGTGACGAATCCCCGGGACGATCTCGGCCCTCGCGAATTCGTCACGCGTGGGGTCGCAATCCGTGCCCCTCCGCGGCACACGGCCCCCGAGCCGGAAAGCGCGTAGGCCGCGGCGCGCAAGCCTAGGCGGCGCTATACAACGCCGCCACAGCACCTGTCTAATCTCGTTTTTTGCCCCGACTCACACACACACACATATACAATACGTATGTATATACCTCGGGTCTCCTTTCCCTCGGCCGTGATTCGCCTTTTTTCCGCGTCTTGGGGCCCGATCCGTTTCTCTCTCTCTCTCCGTGAGCCGGCAGATTTTTAATTGGAAAACGACATTTTGTGCCGGGCTGCCGCGGCTTTTTGTGTTCCGCTCCTCGACGTTGCTGTATCTATACGCTCTGTGTGCGCGATGTCCGCGGGACCGGCGGGCCCATTCATCAATTTTGTCCAAATAATTATCCGCGCCGCGCCGATATCGTGGATAAAAACCGGCTCATTACCCGGCGGCACAACTACACTCGAGCGAGCCTCGGCCAGTGGGCCTTGAGCTTAATAGAAAAGCGTAATTAAGTATACGACGACTCGAGAGATAAAAAGCCACGTGGTTTTTGTGGATTGAAAAGCTCCGGTGGATTATCGAGTGATTCGCGTCGGCGGCGATCAATTCGACGATCCAAAAGACGGAATACGCGTTGACCAACATATTCGTCGGCTGTGTCATTGCTGGACGAGTATATTTGAATTTATATATATATATGCGTGCGCGCGAGTATAGCTTCTTTCGTTATCATGATTGCGGGCGCAGCTCTCAATCCATCAAGCAGTTTCTTATTACTTTACCGCATAATGACTCTGTTAACTTTACAATCCTGCAGAAACGAAAAAGTTTGCCCGCGCCAATAAAGATAAGCTTGTACGGCTCACTCGTACGGTTGAAATTATTCATCGCGTCGCGCGCACACGGCTCGGGAGGATCGACGAATCACGGCCGGGACATTAGACGGGGGGAATAATAAAAGAAAAAACAGCTGGCGCAGGAAACGATGGTCGAAAACACATTTATTAGATTATAGAATCTCCAAAAGTATCAAAACAGACGACACGGATTCCTTCGAAAGAGTCTCGTCCGGTCCTGTTGGGCGCGCGCGTGTCGTCCTTTTTTAGCCCCCTCGAGGCGAAAAGGAAAAAGAAAGGAATCCCCCAAGAATCGGACAAGCAGCGGCGGCGGCGGCGGCGGCCGATGAAATCAGCGTCGTCCGCTTAACGCGTCCTTTTATCAGTTATTATAAAGTCCGCATCGTATTTTATTGGGAGTCGGCGACAGCGGCCACGCAGCGACAATAACAATCCATTGGACGTGGCGCGCCTTATCCCCTCGGCGCGTGAAATAAAAGAAAGCGCGCGTATAATTTCGCGCGCGCGCGGCTAACATTAGGCTCTCTCCTCTCGATTTAACGATCTCCTCTCTCGGAGGCTCGCGCGCCCGCAGAGACGTGTCGGGGGAAAATCGGCTGGTCGTAAAAGTTTTTATTGGCCGCGCGCACGCGCGTTCACCCATATAGCCTCGCGTATACACACACACACAGGTACGTCGAGAGAACGGGGTACACCGGATTCACGCTCTGCGCCGATCGCCGCGTGTATGTATGTAAGGGGGGCGTTTTGCATGAAAACCGTGTATGCGCTTGTGTGTGTATATATATTATATACGTACGGGCCACCGGTTCCTCTGTCATTTTTTGCCGGCTTCTGTTCCTCTCTCTGTTGCTCTTGCTCTGTGCGCCGCGATTCGATATGGATAGCCGGGCCAGAAAAAGACGGCCCCGGCAACGGGCGCACGAGATTGACCGACGATGACCGACCGCCGGTGTATTATAAACGAGTTTTGTTTCTCGCCCGCTCGCTCGCATTTTTGCTCTCCTTTTCCTCCCGCCCCCCTGCCCCCCCCCCTCACCCCCGCGCACTGGTTCTGTTTCGGCCCAACCGTCTGTGGCCGGCCGAGCGACTATCTGCTTCTTCCTTTTTTGTCGCCGCCGCCGCTTCTGCCCTGACGCTCGAGCCATTTTTTCCTTTCTTTTTTTCTATATCCATTGTGTATAGGTGGCTCACACACACGCGACGCGACCAACGGCCGACGGCCGCCGATCTCATTTTTTGTTTTCCGAATTTCTAATTCAACACCTACGTGTTTCGGAAAGCCCGGCAATCGCTCGCCCCCCGGACCCCATTAAAATTCGTGCGCTCCTTGTTTTGCGCGTATGTATATACACGTATATCGCGCTAGTGTCGGGATATACTCGTGTCGGAACACGAAAGAAACTCTCCAGAGTGAAACGCACACGGGAAGTGTTGAATGGCTATGCAAATTTCTTTGTGCCACGGAGAGGAGTCGTGATATTTACGAGGACAATATTATGTTGATTCTCCGCATTGATTTTCAAATGATTCTCCAATGATGTATTTTGGGGAATTTCAATCTTGCCTCGGTGTATAGGCGAACGGCCAAACTATAGATAATTCACGTCGCTCGCGAGCCTCTCTTAAATCATCCCCACTCATTGCCTATCGTGTATATTTCGCAACTCTATCGAGTTTCGCTGTAAATATACGGAAAAATTCGATTCGAATCAACCTGGACAATTTCACTTTTCACGTTGTGATCTATCGAACAGCCGAAACGAAGTTTGTTAAATGCTCGACCCGTTCGATCGTCGTGCCATCTTTCACCCAGCTGAAAGTCGGCTATACAGCTTTTCGGACTTTGATAAATATTCAGTATAGAAAACACTAGTGACCTGCATTGCATATATACCGTTGCAGCACAAAGAAAGTTTCGCTGTGTTTACGCTTCAAAAAGAGTTGCACTGCCGAGTGATTCCGGCAAATTGCTGTTTACCAAATTTTCTCGAGTCAATTGGAAAACATCTCGAACTATGTAGTATGTCATGCATAATACGGGCGCGCACGGGCCGAAAAAGTCGAAAGTTTTTACTCGGTAGTTTTGCTGATTTGTATCCTGTTGAGCAAACCGCGCGCGGTGATCAAAGTTTCAGCGAGACCTGTTAATTATTATTTACAGCCTTTGCCGCTCCATAAATATCAAGCCTCGGTAACCAGCCCCTCGGCTGAACTGAAACTCTGATTACTCGGAATTACTCAAGAGATGCAGCCTCGGATTGACTCGAAAGTCGGGAGGAACGGTAACTTTTTGAAAACGCCTTGATAGTAATTCTGTTGTGTAAGCCAATGAACAGTCGAAAACTCGTCATAAAATATTCTCGTTCAGCAAAGACTGCGCGTATCAAGTGAATCCTTCGTTGCTCCGAGCGAAAAATTCCATCAGATTTTTTGGTCAATCTATTGTGGACGAGCATTATTTTCGTTCCTCGAGCACAGAGACCATCACCTCTGCGGACCATACGAAAAGAAAAGCCGGAATATTCTCGGGATTTGCACAGTATTTTTCCTTCCCTATGGTATATCCGCTCTCGAACAAGGGAAACAGCGGAAAGTCAAGGGAAATCGAGTACACAGGTGGGTTCGGCGCACTAATTACAGCTCGCAGGAGGAACGCAGCCGAGTCTCGCGAGCTCTGAATAATTCATCGATCAGCGCGTGCCTTGGGCCAATCCGCTTATACACACACACACACACGCGTATAGACCCGTCGCCCGTCGATTCGGACGCGGGCGCGAGAACAGCCAATAATAATTGCGGCGCGCGACGACTCGTGCGCGCGCCTCTCCGCTCGTGGCTCGGCTCGGGGGGAGCAAACTCGATTCGCCGGCATAACAGTTTGATCGAGTTCATCCTGATTGCGGAATCGCGCGCGCCAACTACGCCGCGTGTGCGTATACACTGCAGCGCGCAGACGGCTGATGGCTAATAGCATTGGCGCGCGCTTGGGCCCGCGGGAGGAGAGGGTAAAGCAATTCATTTGCGGCAGCGGCTCGTACGTCAAAGGGACGCCGAAACGGTCAGGAGGTTAGTGGAGGAGACGTCGGCCAGTTCGTGCACTTGATGCGCCAGCGAGCGAGCCCACGCAGGTATATATATCCTGCAGGAACGAATGGCCTCCGAGTAGAGAAAGAGGGAGCGGGGGGGTACCTGCCAGCGCCGGATGCCCTCGTCAGCGGAGGACCTTGGCCGGCTCCATGGGAGGTAAATGCGACAGTTCCGAAGTTCAAGGATGCGTGTGTATATTCGCGCGGGGACGATCGGCCGGCCCAGGGCCACGCGCGCAAACCCAACTTTCCAATGTTTGCAATGCTGAATGTAATATACGGAAGCGCTCGTGTACGCACATCGATTTTCTCCTTGGAATTTGGGGGTGAGTCTAGAGCCGAGTCAGTGTGCGTATACATATACAACGTCGGATCACGACGAGACGGAATCAATTAACGGGCGAGGCATTAACGACGGCCGGAAGGGCGAATGGATTGCGGCGAGCCGCCGCGCGCGCGAGTGATCGACGCGTCCAATTAGTTTATTACACTCGATCCGGACTCTGACGAGCTACTCGCGCGTCGCTACATCAGATGGGAATTTGGACGGGAGCGCGTCAGTATATAGTGGGAAAAATGGAATAGGCACGCTCGAGCTCGAGGCTGCCGTGTGTGTGTGTGTATCGTATATTCATGTGGTGGGAAACTGGAGGGGGCCACAATTCCAAACGCAACAGATGCTTGCGCTCATATATACACGTGTCTTACAAGATATTTCCCCGCGGGTTTAATCGGTACAATTACGAGGAACGCAGCAGCCGCGCGACACGTTGGAAATTAGAAATTAGATAAGAGGAAGAAAAAAGGAAGTCGAGAGCGGGCTTTTCCCCCCGCGGGCCGGGAAAACAAAAAATTTGTCATTCCGTAGGAGCCGGCTGCTGTCGCCATCAGTCGGAGCCAGCCAGCCAGCCTCCCCCGGGCGGCCCGAGGCCCCCGATAAATTAGCCTCGCCGCCGCCGCTGTTCCGTGACGAGCTGCGTATATAGCTATATATACACGGGCGCACAGATCGGGGCCTCATATCTACGCGCCGTACGATTGTTCATAGGTGCAATCCACGGTAGGGGGCTCTCGGCTTGGTCCGCTCGTTTGTTACATAGCCGTGTACATATAACGTATAACGTTCATCTGGCTCGGCAGAGCCGCGGAGGGAAAAATGATTTGGGCATCATTCGATACGGAGCAGTGGAAAACGCGCCGCCCCTTATCCGATCGAGTCGACGCAGATGCGTACGGGCCACTCCCGCGTCTACTGCACCTATATGTATATGTATGTATGCGTTGCTGATTTATCGGGGTGCGCGCCGGACGACCCACGACTTCTCCCTCTCTCTCTATACATATATGTACGCGGCCATCGATCCCGGCCTGCTCCTTGCGCGCGTATGGGGCCAGTTCTCGGCTGGTATAGCGCGACCCGCGTCGAATCTGATTACTCCGAACGTGGATATGAGCTGGCTCGTTAACATTTCTCATGGATGCTGCTGCCGCCAGCACACGCACCAACCAGCTGTATACTGCCCCTGTTCTCGTCGTTCCGCGGGGGGGATGCAATTCTTTCATGCGTAATATGTCGAGTTGTGTGTTGCAGAGGTCCCTTTTATTGTTTCCCATGCTCCCTCTCGCGCGATCGATTAGGGTTACGACCGAGTTACTGGTGGCCGCCAGCGTCTAATCTCCATCTTCGTTTCTCCGCGTGTACGTCCCGAGCGTACTTTGTCGGATGCGGGGACGTGTATCCATATTCCAGGAGGGAATTAGGCGTCGTCGGGATAATTGTCCCGAATGTACGACGCACGCGGTGTGCGGTACATTTGTATGATAAGCGTGGGGTCCCTCCGTCAAACAGTGCGGTCAACGAGTTCGATTCTTTATTCAGTCACGGGTCGAGCTGGTAAACAAGATTAACATCTACCCCCCGAATGTCGAGGGCATCAATTAACGCATAAGGGTATTGGACGGTGCTCCGCGCTATTGTCGTTCGATTCGAATATACTACGGGATTTCTAACACCGTAAGAATGAGCGTAACGTATTTATCGACATCGTATAAGTGGACGTCGAGTATTTGCTCTGCGATCTTCATTATCCATTAGAGCAAATATTTATTATCGGCGTATACCTACTCGAATTGGGATGTTCTTTTACTCCTGTGAAAGCACATTATATGGGTCAAACCTCAAATTCGACTTAGTTCTCTTCGATAAATTTGTGACATTTTTTATGGATCCTCATTAACGGCCGAGTGTTGATGGATAATTGGAAATTTCAAAATTATATAGTACGCTTGACTTGATATAATAACCAGGATGGGAGAAGACAGATCGATAAATGTATTTCCGTTTCATCATACATTATTTTTAATGTATGTTCGTAGGCTGTCCAATATGAGAATGAATGAGTATAATATCACGAAAAATCATACGAGATGTACATTGTATCTCTGAGTGATATTGCGAATCGTATATAGTTTGCAAATTTTAACGAGTATATATACGTGTACTCGTGATACGACTAACTGAATCTCTGCTGAAATTACAACTCGAGAATAAAATTTCCCAGGAAATATCGCTGATCTGTATATACGCTCGCGTTGAAAATTTATTTAATTTCCCATTTTTCCTTGTACCAATGAAAGTTTCGCATTTTTTTCCCCGCGTGTTCCATCCCCGAGCGCGTATATATAGTTGAGCCCCGCTGCAAAGAAGCAATTTCACGCGGCAGTTAATAAAACTAACTTTATCCTCGAACTATAAAGTCTCATTAATACTTCTCCAACAATGTATAGATTGCTCCACGCGCGCGCCGCGCTAAGTTTCGGATCGTTAAAGAAGTTGAAAATCACCGCAGGCTCTATCAGAAGTCCGAGAGGTGAAAATCGCGCTATCGCTTATTGAGAAATCGGGCCGCGGGCCGACGTCGATTGCCGCGCCGCTGTATACATATACTTGTTGAGATAAACTCGGAAAATCATGATGAACTTGGAGTTTGGTATACGCGGCATTAATAACCCCGAGAGTTCATTTTCCTGCACCGGTTGTCAAACTCAATAATTTCGAGCCGCGCGCGATTTGTTGACCCAATAATTTCGAGTCCCGTGAGAAAGGAGCGTTCTCGCCTCCCGCGACCGTCCAATGTACAACACTCCAGCCCGATCAACGCGTTTATTACATTGGTCTCGGGGCAAGATTGTAACACACAGTTCCCCTATGTGACGTTGTATACATTGAATGGGCCATACACTCTGTATCATTCAATTCAAGCAGGAAAACAGATACACGCGCATTGATACACTTACGAAATCACAAACGAGCGGCGCGTTTGGAAACTTTCCAAAGATTCCTTTCGACTTGGGCTCCAGCGTGTCATCGCACGCGCCGCGAACCGCTAAAATCAACAGTCCAGAGAGAAAGAGGGAGGAGAAAAAGGGGTACACTCGGGGGAATCGGGTATTACTCGGGGAATATCCGTCTGACCAGGTCGCGCTGGCCACTCAGACGACGACGACGAGCCAGAGCAGCCCGATAAAGCATCGTCCATTATAATAAAACACGGGCCAGGAACGTATTTGCGCAAGTCTGTGCCGGCGGCGGCGGTGGCACTCCATGGGGGTGGCTGCTCCTTTTCATCCATATTGAATGGGAAAACGTCGGGCGGGCGCGCGGACAAAAAGACGTCTGCGGGGCTTGAATGAGCTGCGTCCGATTCTCGCGAAAAAAAAAACAGAAAAGGAGAGAAAAAACGAAGAAGCGGAGGGAGAGGGCGTCCCCTCGGCGGTGGTGGCGCGCGCGAGGTGCAGTTGGACGGCGCGGCGCCGCGGCCGGCGCATTAATAATGAAGGCGCAGCGCGGATCGATCCGCGCCCCGCCACCACCGCCGCCGCCGCCGCCGCTCTTCTATCTCGGCGTGCGCGACGCCGTGCGCGCGCGAGCACACGCGAAATCCACCGGACGCGTTTCCGCCGCGCTCGTGACGGGCTCTCGATGACTCGCCGGTTAAATCATCTGTGTTGACGCTGTGGAAATGTTCCAGCCAAGTTTCGCACGGATTTTTATGTATCTCACTGGGCTTTGGCATTATTTATACTCGATCGAGCTCATTATTGAAGAGTGCACTCGAGAGTTGAAATATTAATTGGTCAAGGGGGAGAAGCGGAGAATGAGAGAGAGAGAGTGAGCTTATCAATAAATTAAGGAATTTCTATAGACCGAACTTGATCGAGCTATACACACGCCTCTGGGACAAAGATTATTCGTGTATATAGCGATATCACCGCAAATATTCCTCGAGTGAAAGAAAAACACGCGGAATGATCAATAGCTCAACTGAAATTGCCTGTTCGTTGTGTGTGTATCGAGAGGTGAACGCGTGTGTGTGCGTATCTTGTAAGCAAACGAAACAAGCGACGAAGCTCGCGTTTTCCACGAGTTCCCCCATACGCTGGCACGTGGATTTTATGAAAATTTAATCATTCCACATCTGATACAGTGGCTCGAACTAATCGATTCCCGAAATATTCAGTTTGACAATGAAATTACGAAGAGATGTACGAATTACGCACGAGCAAGTTCAGTCAGCTGTGGGTGAAGTGAAGTGGAGAATATCCCTTGGAAAGGAAAAAAAAGAGAGGGGTAAATTGCAAAGTGGCTCTAATTTCCTTGGAATAAGAAGGATATCGCTCGAGCCCAGCTAACTAAGTCGTGATAATGAGTGACCTAAAAAATATAAGATTTGCCCCTAATGCTGCCGAAGCGATAAGTCGGCAGAGGCGGCTCGAGCCGGTATTATGTCACGTGTTTCAGCGGGCTTCATTAATAACCCGTTTCGCAGTGGGCGATTAAGAGACGGCGGTGGCGCGCATACGCGCGATAAAATTAACAGGGGCCCGGGGGTTATATAGAATAATCAAATTAATTCCCTCGCCAAAGCCCGAATAATCGCTCGCTCTCTCTCTCTCTCTCTCTCTCGACCTATAAAAAGCCGGAAAAATCCCATGCGATTGCGAGCCACGCGACTAATTCCGCGCACCGGCTATCTCGAATAATGGAAATGGTATATAAAAAGCGAGAAAGTATACGTAGAGGCTGGCCGACGCGCACGAAAACCCCCGTCCCCGGCTATGCTATGGCTTGGCAGCCGCGTTGTTTTTCCCGAAGACGCGAGATGCTAATCGGGCGCGCAACAGCTGGCCGGGTTTGGGCTTCGGCGTTTAATATACGCGCGTAACAGGGCCCGGACAAATTCGCGCGCGCTACGGCAAATTGTTATGACACGTCCGAATTGTCGCGCGGGAACGAGAGCCTTCGGCGGGATGATTAATCGCCGGCACGCGACCGATCTACTTTTCGCGCAGCCACAGCCCCTGTGTATGTATGTATATATACGCTTTCAACGCGCCGGCTCGCTGCAGCGGCGACGACGGATAAAAAGTGGCGAGCGCGCGGACTCGCCGATAAGGCACTTTTCCGCGCGCGGGGGAAACGTGCTAAGCGCCGGAAAAACTGGGCGCCGGATTATTTAGAGGAGCTCCCGTCTGGCCGCAGCGGTTTTATCGCGAGCCCAGCCCTCGTGTTTGCCGATCCGAGGAGCTGGTGAATTATTTTCGGAATGCAATTATGCATAATGGCGGCCGGCTTTTGTGCGCGCCTTTTCCTTTTTTCCCTTTTTTTGTCGCGATGCTCGACCCGATAAACCTGATGAATATTAATCATGCCCCTCTTAGCGAAATTCATATTTTAATCTTTGACCTTGTTTTGTTTTCTTGCAGCCGTGGGGTCGCAGGACGCATAGCGCGCCGCCCGATTTGTCCAGGGAATACAGTGGCGACCAAGATTGAAAGGAGTTTTGTCTTTTGAAATGAAACTTTCGTTGAATCATGAGAAAATAGAGCACCAAGACGAGAATCAACGCGGAAGTGGGGGGAAAGAGTTGAGAAAAAATTGCTTCCATTGAATTCGTACGTAATGGAGGAAAAATGTGTCTGTTTCCTTGATCAAAATAATATCGATTTGAATCATTGTCAATTTATGGGGTAAAGCCTCAACTATTGAATGTAATGCTTGAACATTGTCCCAGCCTTGTATGTCCGAATGCCTCGAGAGTTCTGGACACAAGTGCTTGGTCAAATTAACAAACAATTGCTGTAATACATTCATTGTTGCGGTACATTCAAATTAATGTGTTAACGTTTGCATATTGCTGTTCATAAAATGTTGCAACGCTATAAAGCTTACTCAATGCTCTCGTCGAGCTTCAATAAAACAATCCAGTGCAATAGCAACGGGTCTTTTTTACCCCACACTGCAAGATAGTTTTTATGACGATGTGGCAAATGTAGCGAGCTCAACAAAGGACAATAAAAAATCTTTTACTGATTAATCAATTCGACTGTAAACCCGTCAATTTAGTATTACGCACGAGTATTAGCAAAGTTTCTCACGAACCAAAAACGGACCTGAACTCTATGATCTAAAAAACTTGTGAGTTTATCTAGAATCCAAATAAACAATTGAACGAGACACTTGACGCTTGTGGCAACTAATGAGCCCCTTGTAGTGTGTGTTTGCTCGCGCCTATACACTCGACTCGTCCAAAGAGCAAAGAGAGTCGGATATATATGTGCTGTACACACATAACTGCTCTCGATTCCGGAGTTACGAACGAAATCCGACTAATCGAGCGCGCGTTTCCGGTTACGAGCGATATGAATGTATGTGTATGTGTATAGATACTCGTCGGTGCGATTGGCTCTCGTTATACTTTTCAATGGCACCTTTGTGAGCATGGGCTTGTGCAATACGCACCACCAATGGCTGATCCCTCGTGTTTACTCAGTAAATATTAAATCTTATCTTTCTCGAGTGCTTTAACTCTGGCAATCTGTCGACGGTGCAGGAACCCATATATGCGATGATGCTGCCGCTGCTGTTATGTTATTTTGAGGGCATCCGTCTGCCCTCTCGAGTGTTGGTGGACGGCTGCTTTCTTTTTCTCGTCCATTATATTCGTTTGCGTGATAATATTTTTTTCTTTTCGACCAAATTGAAAGATTTGCTTGCGACTATTTTTTTAATATTATTTTCAGATGTGAAATCATCAGATGTCGCGACTCGGTAATTGCCCATGTCTCAAATGTGTATGAATTTTAATTGAGCGAAGGTAAACGATAGATGAATGAAAATTTATACTGAATTTTACGTTTGAAAGCAATTAGATTGATTCTGTTCACTCGAATTGTCATTCGACAGTTTTCTTTTTCAATTAGAATAATTTCTGATTCGTGGGTGAATTTTGGGAAGAGGACTAGGTTAAATTATAATTCCAATGAAGGATATGGTGGTAAATCATAAGTCAGATTTGTTTACTTTGAAACAATAACGTAAGTTATAAATTTATTCACATAAATTAAATAAATGGAGTTTAGCAAATATCATATATATATACACTTTCGCGTGTGCATACTTACACGCAATGCATGTATACTTGCGTGATTTCGTTATTACGATAATTTCCATTAGCATTTGCTTTTTGTTCATTTCAAATTCGATAAAACCTAAATCCGAGAATATATCTTACACGAGGCGAAAGATTAAGTTCGTAAATACATATTTACATATCGTACAACAGCCTTCGTTCAGCAGTCAATATAAAATTATAAAAAATTGCCTATCTAAAGTCCCAGGACTTTCCTACGAATTCGCATGAGAGTTTGTCAGAAGCATGTTTTTTTTTCTCCACACATACGCAACAACCGCAAATATAATATATATATGTAATCTGTCGCATCGCGAAAAATGCGCTCGTATATACACAAACACACTTTATGCGGGCACCTCTTTATTCTCGCCGCGTCACAATCACTCATAAGCCAACTTTTGGCGCACTCGGAAAAAAATCGTCGTTGCCGTATACAATATCTCGCGTTCGCGTCGCGACGCTCACTTCACCTCGTCATCTTTCGCGTTTCCTCCTAGTTCAGGATACAATTATTTACAGCCGAGTGCGTGTATATATATATACGAGCGAAACCGGTGCCGTGGTCGAGACCCCGTAAGTCGCGCAACAATTTTCGTAAGCAAGTTTGATATTGTGTTTTTTTTTCTCATTTATTTCGTTCCAAGTGAAAGCTCTTTCTCTCTGTCGCACACGAACACACACACACCCACAAACACACGCACACGCATACGAGTATCGCTAGTCATTTTGGCGAGGTAGGCCATCGGTACTCCCCGAAGTCGGTTGAAACAAAAGGAGAAGACGAAACGAGGGGGGGAAACAAGTTTCGCGCACATGATTCGCCGTACTTACTCTCTTACAGTCCACAACAAAATATCGATCTTCGCTGTATAATTTTCTTCCCTTTCCCTCTCGCTCACTCTCTTCCTAGCGAATAATAAGCACACAGAAGCGCGAACCACGGCGAACTGATCGCGGTGCACTGGAACGAATAGTTTGTAACACACTCGCGGCAGGCCTTATACATACGATACAATGTACAAAGTAATCGAACCGAACACTTTTTTTGTCTGGGGGGTCGGAAAACAATACAAAGCGCGAAATATACAAAGTGGGTTTTTTTTTTACACAACTGCCGCGTATAGTTGGCGCGCAGCACCATCTCGGGGTATAATGACCGCGCACAGAAACAGGGACAGGGACAACACTTGAGGGTGGGGGGGTGGGTAATGGGAGCACTAGACGAGGTACGCCTGGCCCGGGGCGCTGGGCTGCTGGATGTGGTGGTTGTGGTGCGCGTGGCTGTTGTTGGCCTGCTGGCGCCACGCGTTCCGCTCGAGGGTCGAGTAGTCCGAGTCGATGCTGGAGTATATGTGCTCGGAGAGGGGCCGCCGGCTGGCGTCGTTGGGTCCGTCGAGGCCGGGCTGCTCCTGGTAGGCCCGGTTGAGCGTGAGCCGCGGGCTCGGGCTGGCCGAGCTGGCGGGCGTGTCCCTGGGCAGGGTCGCGAGGTTCGCCGCGGCGCCGTTGCCGTGCTGGCCCAGGTGGCCCACCAGCCCGTGGCCGATGCTCGCCGTGCTGGAGTACGCGGGCGGCGCCTGCTGCTGGTGCTGGTCGGCGACCATGGCGGCCGCCGAGGGGTCCTTGAAGAGCGGGTGGTGGTGGGTTCCGGCAGCGGCCGCTGCAGCCGCGGCGGCGGCGATGTGACTGGTCATGCCCTTCTCGGGCCGGCCCTCGAGCGTGTAGGTGTTGACGTTGCGCCTGTAGAGGCTGGAGGACTTGCGGCGCAGCGCGTCGCCCGGGGGCATCGCGTAGCGCAGCCGCTCCCAGAACCTGCGCTCGCCCCAGCGCAGGATGACGGCCGTGCGCAGGTAGGGCCTCAGCTCGAGGTCGGCCTCGGCCTCGTGGCCCAGCGGGCCCGCCTGCACGAGGATCAGCTGGCCCGGCCTGCCGCGCAGCGCCTCGTGCATCGCCGCCCGGAACTCGAAGCGGGCCCACTCGGTCTGTAGGAAGTTGCGCGTCAGCACGACGACGAGCCGGCGCGAGGCCTCGGCCGCCTCGAGGACGACGGGCGCGGCGGCCCGGAGGCAGGGCAGGTCCCGGTGGTGCAGGCACAGCCGCAGCCCGCCGACCCCGTGCTCCAGCTCCGCGGCCAGCGTGTGCAGCACGTACTCCTCGTCCTTGGGGCTATAGCACACGTAGCCGTCGTACAGCCGCTCCTTGTCCTCGGGCACGGCGGCCTTCGCGAGGAAGCGCACCCCGTAGCGCGAGTACGCCCACGTGCGCATCGGCTCGCGGAAGATGAAGGCCATGACGCCGAGCACGAGGAGGAGCAGCACGGCCGAGAGGGTCGCCGCCACCATGGGCAGGTAGTCCGACACCATGATGCTCTCGATCATGCCGCCCTGGGCGAAGTAGTCGAGGCACGCGGTCTCGTTCACGTTGAGCCGGCGCCTGTACGCCGGGCGCGCCTCGTTGTTGTAGCACCACAGCTCGCCCGCGTCGACGACCTTGTGCGCGTTGTCCGACAGCCAGCCCGACAGCTCCTGGAGGAACTTGCAGCGGCACGACCACGGGTTGCCGCCGAGCGACAGCTCGTTGAGCCGGCCGTTCAGCGACACCTGCCACACGGGGAACGTGACCAGCCGGTTGCCGTGCAGCCTCAGCACCTCGAGCGAGCGCAGCGGGAACAGGGTGAGGTTGCCGATGTAGCTTATTGCGTTGTTCTGCAGGTACAGCTCGCGCAGGTGGGCCAGGTGCTCGAACTCGAAGCCCTTGAGCTCGCGGATCCGGTTGTCCTCGAGGTGCAGCACTTGCAGGTTGTTCAGACCGTTGAACGTCCTGTTCTGGATCGACTCGATCCCGCTCGCGTTCACGTACAGCACTCGCATGTTTTTCCGGCCGATGAACACGTGATTCTGCAGCTCGCGCAGCTCGTTCCCGTCGAGGTACACCTCGGTCGCGTCCATTGGGATCCGCTGGGGGATCTCCCGGCTGCCCAGCCCCGAGCAGTCCACCACGTTGTTGTTCCACGTCTGGTCGTGGTAGCACTTGCAGTCGGACGGGCATGTCATCTCGCAGTCGCACGCGTCAAAGTCGCAGCAGTGGCAGAGGGCGAAGCAGTGGGCCTCGTAGCGGCAGACGAAGTGCTCGGGCCGGGCGGTGGACGCGGGCACGATGGCCGTGCCCCGGGGCCCCGACACCCGGCACATCGCATTGTCGAGGTCCATGACGCGCGGGTGCTGGCGCAGCGCGCTCATGTTGTTTATCACCGGCAGCCAGTCCATCGAGCAGTTGCAGTTGAAGGGGTTGCCGCCGATGTAGAACTCGGGCAGGAGCTTGCTCTCGGGCACCGGGCTCAGCCGCAGCGACGCCAGCTCCATCGTCTCGATCATGTTCGCGTACATGTCCACCCGGGTCAGGTTCACCTTGCCCGTAAACGTGTTGGGCCGCACGTTGCTGATGTAGTTGTTGTTAATGAACAGCAGCTCGACGCTGTCCGGCACCGACAGGGGCGTCAGCTCGCTGATGCGGTTGTGGCTCGCGTCCAGGGTGCGCACCTTCTGGTCGCGGATCTTGTAGTAGTTGCCGAGTTTCTCGATGAAGTTGCCGTGGATGTCGAGCCACTTGAGGTTGGAGGGTATCATCGCGTAGTCGAACCACTCTATGTGGTTCTCGGACAGGTTCAACAGAAGCAGGCTGGCGATGCTAGCGAACACGCCGTTTATGTCCGAGAGGAAGTTGCCGTCGAGCCTGATCGCCTCGAGCTTGCCGTTGCGCTCGAACGTGTCCCTCTCGACGTGCTGCACCTTGTTCCGGGCCAGATTCAGAATCTGCAGGTTGGGCAGGTCCCAGAGCATGCCGCGGGTGAGATTGCCGATCTCGTTGCCGATCAGCCGGAGCCCCGTGAGCTGGGCGAGGTTCTGGAACGAGCCGTTGCGGAACTCGGTTATCCGGTTCTCGCCGAGGTCGAGCGTCTTGAGGAAGCTGAGGTTGCGCAGGGCCTCGGGCACGCTGGTCAGCTCGTTGCCGCTGAGGTCGAGCTCCTTCAGGTCGGAGCAGTTGCGGAACGCGACCGGGTCGATGGCGGCTATGGTGTTGCCCGAGAGGGTCAGCCGGTTCAGGACGAACAGCCCGTTGCAGAGCTGGGCGCCGACCTGGTGCAGCCTGTTGTCCGACAGCTCGAGCGTGTGCAGGTTGTACAGCGGCCTGAACGCGTTGCCCTCGATCTGGGCGATCGAGTTGTTCCTGAGGTCGAGGTTCTGCAGGAAGAACAGGTCCTTGAACATCAGCTCGGTTATGTGGCTGAGCTGGTTGTAGGACAGGTCGAGGACGATGAGCCGAATGAGGCCGACGAAGGTGGTCTCGTTGATGAAGTCGCTGCCAAGCCGGTTGCCCGCCAGGTTCAGCACGAGCAGCTGCTCGAGCCTGGTGAACGTGCCTCGGGGCAGCTCGCGCAGCTGGTTGAACTGCAGGTGGATCTCGCGGAGGTCGCGCGTGCTCGCGAACAGCGAGTCCGGCAGGTTGCTCAGCCGGTTGTGGCTGACGTTGAGGACGCGCAGGCTGCTCAGCCCGGTCAGCGCGTCGCTCGCGATCTCCTCGATGAAGTTGTGCTGGAGCATGAGCTCCTGCAGCTGGCGCAGGCTCGAGAGGACGCTGTCCTCGGGGAGGGAGCGCAGCTCGTTGCGCGACAGGTCGAGCGCGCGGATGTCGGTGTGGCACTCGGGCAGCCGACCCGCCGCGAACCCGACCTCGCTCACGTTGCTCAGCTGGTTGCCCGTGAGGTTGAGCACTTGGAGGTTGGCCAGGCCGCACAGCGATCCGGCCGGCAGGCTGCGCACGTTGCTGTCCACGATCTCGAGGACCTGCAGCTCGCGCAGTCCGGCGAACGCGTCCGGGGCCAGTTCGAGGCTCTTGGTCACGCCCCACTCGACGTTCAGGGTCTGGATGCTGAGCTGCTTGAGCTCGGACAGCGGCTGGAAGGCCGCGTCGGGGATGCGCAGCAGCTTGCACCCGACGATCGACAGCTCGTGCAGGCCGCTCAGTCGGTTCCAGCTCTCGCCGCTGATCGTGCTCTCGAAGTGGTGGACGCTGTTGCAGGTGAGCCGCAGCCGCAGGACCCCGTCGAGCGAGGGGAACAGCGCGGCCATGGCCGACGGGTCGAGGGTGCGCAGGCTGCACACGGCCGAGCGCGTGTCGTTGGCGTCGCCGCCCCCGGACCAGTGGCACGAGGCGCGGCACCCGCCGATCAGGCCCAGCGCCAGGCCCAGCGCCAGCAGCAGTCGCGGCAGCGCCACCGGGGCGCCGCCGCTGCCACTACCGCTACTGCAACTCCTCATGCTGCTGCCGCTGTTGTTGCCGCCGCTGCTCTGGTGGCTCGCGCGGTCGACGCGCACTTGACGACCGAGCCTGCCCGCCGCGGGCCAGCCGTTGCTCTGACGCGCCCTATCACGTGAGCCAGGCCCAGCGCGAACCCATGCCTGCACTGTCGCACTCGACCCTCGGTCCGCGCACTCGTCGAAGCAAAACTGCGCCACCGCGGCTCTCTAACTCCGCGACTCGCACACTAAACACCTGCACTGTCTGCTGCAGCTTGTCAGTTGTCACGCCGCGACGAGCATGTCGCCTAAGTGTTTGCTCAGCGAGGGCAGGTTTAAGCGCGACTGGCCGACCTTGCCCGGCCGCATGCTCGACTCGCACTGGTCGCTCGGCGGGGACGCGCCAACTAGTGTATCCTCCGCGCGCTGCCGCTCCGCGAGCCGCGCGCGCCCGCGGCGGCTCGAGTCCGCCGGGTGGGGGGCGGCCGCCAGGGCACGCCACCGCGCGGTGCGCCACGCGCGCCGCCCCTCCCTTAGTCCCCTATACACTGCATGCTCCCTATGGTGCTGCGCGTATCCCGAACGCTGGCGCGCGCGCGCGCCCCACGGGCCACGGCCGCGCGGACAAAGACACGGGGCGCGCAGGTAGACGGAAGAATTTTGGGCGCGAGCGAGAGATGGAATCTGCGCGCACAGGGCTAGAAAAATATTTCTCCTAGATCGGCCGCCGCGATGATTTGCGCGCGCGGATGTTTTTAGAGGATGAGCGTCAATGGGACACGCTCGTTATCCCGCGGATTATGCCTCCGTCAAATTTCCGCCGCGCTGAGGTGCCGAGCAGAGCGCGCCCGATTGAGTTGGAAGTTTTGACGCTCCGACATGTGCCGACCCGTGTTTTTTCAACAGATATTCTCACGGAACTCTTGTAATTCGCTTCTCGGCAGTTGGAAGCATGAGAAATTTACGACGTCCGAGCGCCGCCGCTATAGTATGTGTGCGGGGTTTCCGGCTCCCAAGAAAAACTTCGCGCAGATGAAATGAAATTCGAAAGCTGCGCTCGAAGATATATATACACGTATCCACACTCGGGAGATGAAACGTGGATCGGAAGTACGTGTTTTCATCCCAATTGGAAACATTTCAATTTCAAATGGAAAACTCGTGTCGTGTAATACCGTTCGATATTTATTGCCGATCCAAGGATGAATCATTCTCGAGATGATTGTTGTACAGAACAGTATTCTTAAATGGAATATAAGTCAGTTTAAGGGAGCGGAAAGGGTACCCCGTAACAAAAACTAGCAGGAAATCATTTCTTAATTTCATTTCGAATCTCTTTACTACTCTGTTTTTCGAGTTATTTGCGATCTTTTCTCTGTTGTCATTAATATATAACACATTTGAACTCAAATTTTTAACAGATACTGTGATTTGACTCTGTTCAATTATTCACGTTCGAATACTGCGTGATTCTTCTCATATATTACTCGTTTAAATCTATCGCGTATATTTTTACCAGCGATTAATGCCTTTTTCCAGAGCATTTAAAAAAAAAAACTTCCGTAGTGTACCTTTATTGATGTCAAAAAATTATAGCGATATCGGTTTATAGGTGCATGAGTCTCTACAAAACATTTAACTGCTGAATTACCTCCTCTGTGAGCGTAGCGGATGGTGATAATTTGATCGATACTATGTGAATATCGTGTATGTTTTTTTGCATACTCCTTTTTGAAAATTTAATATGAGAAAATTTGATACTTTCGATGTATAAACACGATTTCAAATGTTTAAAAAAAAACAATTTTGCAGTGAATAAAACCAATATCTTCATAATGAAATGTTACAAAAATACGTAGCTTACATTATCATATGTTAATTCGTTTCATGTTATCCATTGGTCGCAGTTGATATCTCTAAAGTGTTGACAACATTGTCTGCTGATATGTCAGTATTCACATATAATGTATTATCCTTATATGGCAAAAGATACTAACCTCAACAATGCCGCCTATGATAAGTTCCGATGGTAATGTATCGGCCGTTGGGTTGGAAAATCACTATTTCTGCAATACCAATCGAGACTGTAACGGCGATCCATAAAAAAGAGGTCTGCCTTACCATCATGCCGGAAGGAGCCGAGCAGCCGAGTAGACGACTAAAGCCGACTCAGATGAACTAACCCAGGTATATTTTCCTGTATTTTCACTCTTATTCGATTGTGGAGTACATCATTAACTCGTCGACTAATTACTCAGATATTTTGGATGACATCTGCTGACCCGTGTAAGAAATTTGCGTGTAAACTGCAAAAGTGTTTGCAAGGTTGGTTCAGCACATGAAATATTACGAAAACATAACCTGCGTAACGTGGTGTAACGATCATGTGTTATTAATGATTGGTATTTATAATACAGATAATGTGTATCAGCCGTCGAGGTGTGAAAGTGTTATTGAAGAATTGAGATTCTGCTGCATAAAACATTCAGCAGCGGTATCTATTGTGTGTGAGGGAATTGACACTACTAAGCCATATCAACACAACACTGTTGATTATGTAAGTCACATTTTGTTATCACTTTTGTGAATGTTTAACTATATAAGAGACTACGAATTCTTATCTATTTGAGGAATAGCACTTTCTTGAAAGTGGAACAAATGTAACAGAGTGCTGACAGTGAATTCTTATTCCTTTTAATACGACTTAGGAAATAATATTCTGTGTATTTCTATTTCAAATTTTCCTCTTCATAAACTCACCAAAAGGTTACTTTTGTACCCATGTTTTGGCCCTTCCCTGATGATGGCTGGGTATTCTTCTGTATGTAATTTCATTCTCTTTCCTATTCCAATTATTCACTATATTGATGCTTCATCAATAAAAATCTAGTTTCTTCTGATTATTTTATGTTTTGAAGAACTGATGTAATAATAAATGTTTTTTTTATTTCACAGAAAGAAGCCAAGAAATAGAATATGCAAAGTAAGCAGAAGGAGTTTGAATGGAGAAATCAAGTTTTAAGGAAAAAGAGCTTGATATATCGTTATCCTACTTTCTTTATTACTGTTGGTACACTCATCGGAGCTGGACTAGGTTGGTCACCAATTATTTACAGTATGACTCATAGTGAAGATGAAATCAGGGAACTAAAGTCAAAACTTGCTATGTTCAAACCAGACCATTAAAGTCAGGACATGGATGCTGTGAGAAGCGCTAAGGATAGATTGAAGAAGTATCCAGCTTTGGTCCTTCAGTGTACAGAATCAGCTTCGGAATATGCATTGTGCGTGTTGAATAAGAGTAATTTACAGAAGAATGATTGCAGGAAAGAATTTGAGAAGTATAAAGCTTGTCTGTTAGAAGCAGCTAAGAAAAGTAAAACCAAATTGTAAGTTTATTGGAACAACACAGTCAAAATGACAAAATCAGCTGTATCTGCTGTAAAAGCTAGCAAGCCCGTAGCAAAGAAAAAAACAGCACAGTCGGAATTATTTGTATCCTTCAAAGTTCACTGTGTAATTGCTTTTGTGGTAAGACTGATTCTTGTAACCTACGCTAACTATCATGATAGTTACTTCAAAGTACCGTATACTGACGTGGATTACAAAGTATTCACTGATGCAGCTCGGCACATGGCCAAAGGAAAGTCACCCTATGATCGTCACACTTATAGGTACACACCATTGTTAGCTTTTCTAGTGATACCAAATGTATACCTCCATCCAGATTGTGGAAAAGTTTTCTTTTCAGTTATCGATATTTTAGTTGCTAAATTTATAAAAAGAATTATAATTGGACAAAATTTCAAGCTACGCACAGCAAATCTCTGTGCTCTATTATGGCTGTACAATCCACTTGCGATAGTGATATCAACTAGAGGAAATGCTGATTCTCTGGCCGTGTGCCTGGTTTTGTGCACTCTGTATTTGTTACAAAACGATCAAATAATATTCGCAGGTATTGTTCATGGCTTATCGATACACTTTAGACTTTATCCACTTGCATTCAGTCTAGTCATGTACATTTACCTTCAGGAGAATAATTCGATCATGCCAAATCGAAATCAGTGGAAGCTGATGTTACCATGCGCATTGTCTCTATTTGACTTGACAGGCTTGTGCTATGCCATTTACGGGAAAGAATTCTTGGACGAAAGCATAATTTATCATATAACCAGAAAAGACGTCAGGCACAATTTTTCTGTGTTCTTTTACATGCTCTATCTGTCAGCCGGCGAACGGCCAAGTTCAGTGCTGAGATTTTTTACGTTCTTACCCCAAGTTGCTATATTGGTTGCTCTGGCCTTCCGTTACAATACTAAAGATAAATTACCATTTGCCTTCTTCACCCAAGCAATAACAATGGTTACATTCAATCCCGTCATGACTTCTCAATATTTCTTTTGGTTCCTTTCTCTTCTTCCAGTTTGTTTGCCTTACATTAAAATGAGTATTGCGAGAACAATCACGCTATTGTCAGTTTGGATAATGAGTCAAATGCTCTGGTTGTTCACGGCCTACTTATTGGAGTTCAAGGGCATAGATTCGTTTGAATATATTTGGATCGCCGGTATGATTTTCTTCGTAGTTAATATTAAGATACTCGCTGATCTGATCAGGAGTTACAAGCAATAAAAGTTTTTCTATGGATCGTCTGTCGATAAAATTTGTAGTTTGTAATTCGAGAATAAAAGTAATAAAATATGTTGCACATTTTAATAGTATTTATTTCCATTCCAAATCCTCGAGACTTATACGCGTCTTTCCCGCCTATAATCTATAAGTTTACTGATGAAATATTTTTTTCTTTTGAATTCACACCAGCAAAACGTAACTCTGTGCAAAGGAAATTGACAGAGCTGACGGGAAATGTATTCCAGGGCAACGTCATGACCAGCAGCGTCGAGAATACTGGTGAAAGTGACCGCGATGAGATGCCGAGTATAGATTGTGGCATATAGGTGAGAAATAAAATACTCATTCGCTATCAGCTGTAGCCTGAATTGCAGTTAATTGTATAACGATTAGAGCAAGACGTGGCTGATCGTACTTATATCAGCCTTACATAAAGATTCACGTTCTATCGGTTGTGAGAGTGTGAACAATAATTCATTTGCACGTTAGTTGCATATTGCATTGGTTAAGGCTACATTAGCTGAAAACTGATGAATAAAGCTACAGTAGGCGCGAAAAGCAGTGCATTTCAGACTATGACAAACACTTCGTGTGTACTGTGGACACTTGAATTTTTTTCGAGAGGAATTTGATTGGGTTCTTGAAAACTTGATGAAACTTCGATGAAATGGCTAGGACATGGTAACGTTAGTCCAAATGCCTATCGTATCAGTACGTAATATGATGAATGTTGATGCAAATGACAATTTTCGAGTGATAAAAAGTAAAACAGCAGTGGTTTAGTGATTTTTTAGTATTTTTATTGAAAAATTCGAAAATTATGTTTATTTACAACAAATGAGCTTGTCACTACAAAGTCGATGAATTGCAAAGATGTTTTGACATTTTTAATTTTCTTAATTTCTTATTCTCCGCAGGAATATAAAAATTTGTATGTACAGATAGCTTCGTAAAGTAATAGTATATTTGTCAAAGAATTTAGACATAGTATGATCTGGTTTGCATGTGTATATATATATATAATTTCATTCTATATAGAACAATCACAAAAGGTGACAACGAAAGGATCGCCTTCAGAATTTTCACTGAAACATTCAATATTTCTTCCATACACTATATTTCTTCTATATAGAAGGGATCAGTGAGATTCACTTATTATTTTTTGGTGGAATCGCAAAGCACTTCGAAAGAAATTACGATAAACGTGTATACAAAAATCTCTCTTAATTTGCGCGCTAGGGATTTCACCTATTTACAATAAAACTCGCATAATCAGCAGATCTGTTTGCGCTAATACTTCAATGCAGTTACGTCCTTTTCAAAAGCAATCCTGCGAATAAATTGTCGCGCTATAATCTTTCAATTGCGTTTGAGCTCACCAGAATAGCGCAAACGTTACACGCTCTAAGATATCCGTCTTTTCTAGCTCGAGAGTTGCTCATCTCTAGGATTAATACGAAAAAGCAGAGGAGTCAAGGTTTCGATATTGAATTCGAAAATTCAGATATTTTCATAATTTTTATAATCTGAGAATATTTCGAAGATGAGATATGTAAAGTATTGCTATTCTTCAGAATATTGTTGAGTTCTTCTATCACATCTACGAGAACCCAGTGTTCAATATCGATCGCTCAGCTTCTCAGATTTGGATTGCGTATTAATCTTGGATAATTTTTGTGTTATTTATGATTAATCTCAATGAAATCTCACCAATCACACCACGCACACATGAAACTTTACAGAAAAATGCTTCCATCCGCTTAATAAGACTCAACGTGAGTTGAAGAGTCAAAGATTTTCCATTTTACTATAATTAATCGACTCGCTCGTTCGATCATACAAATTTTCTATATGATACAAGACTTTAGAGCGGTGTTTTTTTTCATTTAGTTATTTTTATTTTGTACAACTAGACACATGCAGATATAAGCATTCGATTTTATACTATGTCACAATCTTTTCCCAATGTCGAGAGCTACACACGTTCGTATTTTCTTGTGATAGAGGCAAAGATAAAAGCTTAGAGTTAGTTGAGTTGAAAAACTCATCCAGTGGTACGACAGCTGACTATGACTAGCTAAGTCAGCGAGCCACTGAAGTACCACTTTATTATATAACTGTCAATTAAATTAGTAAAAAAAAAAATTATGTTTCAACTCACCCCAAACATTTAAATAAAAAGTGTAAGAAACCAGATATGACGAGATATTTTCCACTTAGCTTGAGAAATTTGATTGTAATATGCTATGTTTGAATGTTAGTGAGAATTCAATGGTATACTCTTCAGTTACTTCGGTGTAAAATATCTTTCATAGAATAATAATGAGTGGATATTTATAGTGATGGAAAAAATAAAAATTTCATTCAATTATAATATGGCAGGGTTTAATGAAATAATAACAGCTGCAATACATAATCTTCCTAAACGTGTATAAAATAAATTGATACAGCTCAATCCATAATTCGTATTATATCGTTGCATTTTGTAATATAAAAGCATGTCGTGGCCCATTTGGGTCAATCAAAAATATACAAAAGGCACGTAATTATAATATAATACGTACTTATACCGAATAGACTTGAGTATTATACTAATGTAACGGAAAAGTATGCGATTAAGTAAATCATGAACTGAAAATATGTATAATGATGAAGTATTATTACTGCTACGCATATTTGAAAGGGATTGGGCAATGTAAAGTACATGAGTTGAAGCACTTTTAACATATGTGCGATAAATCATGATACATAACTATTGCTTAAACTCAAAAAAATATACACAATATGGAATATATAATATATATAAATGTTAAAACGTCTTTGGCAACAAAAATAATTCCAGCTTTCTGATAAGATTCAAAGCGCAAAATGTATAAAAGACTCGTTTTGTAAAATTATAAAACTTATGAAGTACTAGATACATGAGATTTCATACGAGTTGGATATACATTTCGCGGTTCGATTACAAACGGCTTAAAAGAAAGCTCAAAATAAAATCAACATGACATACACCAAATTAATAATAAAACATATCGAATTAAAGATTTTGATGAGCATTCATATAGACGATACTTATAAAAAATGCTTTTTATTGGCACACTGTCACGAAGAGGAAATCGAAAGTTCATAGCTTGATCTTTCCTTGCATTTCGCACGCTCGAAAGAGTTAAGTATTGGGTTTTACGGAAGATTTCGCACTCATCATGTACCTCCTTCGATGATGAACGCGATCCACATTCAGGAATTAATCGCATACACAACCGATCTTGTAATTGATCTCTATACGCAATACATGTTCAAATTCATAGTATATTTTGTATTCGCATTTTTAGTCAGTTTGTCTAATTCTCAGCAGGTACGGACTTTTCACCCATGAACGATTATTATTAAAATAATACGATAGCTGATACTGTTTTTCCACATAAATTTTCTAATCGATAATGATCAACTATATGAGTCAGTCAATTTATGATTTGAACAGTCAAATCGATAACAGAAAAATGACATGAGACGATGATGGAGTACGTACTTGAATCGAATGTTTTCATTTCGTTCTGAAGAGACAATCTCATCGATCAATGATATGAATGACGTGAGAGCATAGAATTTCAGTCAATTTACAATTAATCATTTAACTTTCACGAGAAGAGACTTTTACCTGCAATAATAGTATTTCTATAATGATATCTCTATTTGTATAATTTACTATGCAAATATCGATATGTTTCTCCAAGGTAAAAAACACAAGAAACTTTCACTCTTCCATATGAAAAGTATTGTGGAAAATGCTCACGAAGTAGCCATGCCATAGAAACTATATTTGATGAAGGGTTTCAAGTTTCTATGGTTCGAGTGAAGGTAGAAGTCTTCAACTTGGATAATCAAAATAAAATACATAATGAGAATGTGGATAATTGGAAGAATGTATCGCTTGAGATTGTCACTCATTGGAATCTATGTACAATTATTACTGTTTTCACATTGTGCACCGAGCCAAATTACTTTCCCAAGAGTAATTTTTAGACCGTATTTAAATATCTGAAGAAAAGCATTAACATCGAGAAAAATATGTGATATATATAATATATGTTATCTAAATCTTATTTTCTTTTTATGTGTCAACCAGTCAAAATCGAAATACATATATATATATTTTTTTTTCTACGCAGATGCATTGTATTTATTCTAAAAAGTCACTTCCGATTAATTACAAAATCGCCCGGAGTTCAAATCTTTGCGATGTCAAAGCTTCCGTTATACTTTAGGAATAATTTCAGCGAATCGTAGGATGCGATATACATGTTGCGATGATTAATAGGCCGTAACCTCTAGTTATGATGTATTGTAAAGTACTCTTAACAAAGTTGAAAAACAGTCTCGAATTATACTACTTTTTGAACGAATATCGCTCAGTTAATCAAAAGTTTCATCGTAGTTTACAAAGTTTTTCAATTGAATACAGAGACCATGGAGTCTATAAAAGTCGCCTCTCTTTGCATTTTGAATATACGCGTATTTAATCATCACTCAAACGAAGCATTTGAAATTATTTTCTGGAGGGTTGTAATGAATTTCCTGATGCAGAGTTGTTTCTACTCGTCAAAAATGTTTCACTATAATATTTGTCTACTTTCCTATATTATCACAGTTTACACGCTGGATCAAGGTCTCAATATAATATTGTTTCACCTTTTCTACCAGTGCATTAGATTAATACGAAGGTTCGTCATTACATATAATTTTTGTTTTCAAACGATGAAAATACGAATAAAGTAGTTGAACAGTCTTCAATACTCTTTAGATAGTTTTACCACACGAGGAGGAAATTGATATGGATATATGAAATGTTACTTTCGAATGATGTACGCATTATGGTGATTCTGTTTCGGAACAGTGTTTTATTGATTGAACTTGAATAAGTCTTTATATTCTGGTCATTTATCATAAATTTTATTTCAAATAATTGGCTCCATCGACGGATGAACGCGTGTTGGATTTCAACTTCAATAGACTATTATCTAATTGAATGGAAGCAAACTCTACCTCAGGAAATTCACAGCCTTGCCAATCTCAATTTAGGCGAACAAGGAAATTCAGTTGGCTTTATAGCAGGTGTAACCAAAGCTTTTCTCTTCCCCCACTATATAATATTACTTGTCAAAGTCGCAGTCTCGATCGAGAAACTTTGCTTCACGATGTTACTTTTAAGTTCTGGCTGACTCGTCGCTAAAAGGCGAAGAAATGTACGTAGAATCCAATTAACGTTATAATTGACATATAACCGATAATACGCGTTGAGTGATCCTGCGGCGCGAAAGGCGCTAAAATCTTTCACCTATTATCCATTGATTATTAATGTTATCGTAATCAATCGTGATTATTGATTTCATTATCGATAAGCCTTGCGAATAGCAGTATTGCCTCGGATCACCCACTGTTTTAATAATCGTTTATTCATTATTCATTGATACACGTGTTTTCGTATAGAGTACTTTCCGATTGTATCTATATTTTGCTGCGTATGTAGATCGTGGGAAGTTAGAAAGGGACCGTCAGACTCTTTCGTGAGATAACGAGGACCATCTAATTAATCTTGTTTTATCTTTTTTTTTACAAGGAAACGCTATGTTTACCAACTTTTACACCTGTACAATGCTTATTCTTCGCACAGAACTTTAGAAGCTCAAATGCGCGAGAGAGAACAATTTGTTTCTGCAATTTGCCAAACAAGAGTGTGCGTATGTATATCTATCTATATAGGTATACTCGTTCTCTCGTTTATATATATATAACTCGATATATTTTTTGCACACTTCTTTCTAATTAAAAAGTACGTTGAAGTTTTAAGTAGATAACAGTATAAAATCTCGTCTTCTCATTAGAAACAATCTATAGATATTAATCAACTGGTTTGCCATCGCGAGGACTCGTAATTGATAATTTCATTTCTAAACATTCAATTTTACAATTTTCACGAAAAAAAAATTGCGCGCGTGTGAGCGACATTTTAGAATGAGAGTAATTCGTTTTACGATGTTTGAAGATGATGAAAACTCTTACTTGAAAAAAGCCGAGCTGCGTATTCGGTAAAGCTTACGAGTCTAGTCAACGGCAAGGCCCAAAGGATAATGCGCATGCAAATAGTGATTCACAGTTATTACAAAACTCACTAAACTCATTTACGCGAGAAAGATACCGCGAGCGAATAATTCTTTTTTTATTTTTATCATTTCCCTCCGTATATTTACACAAATACTATCTTACAGGACTCCGCAATATATGCAAGTTATTATTTATAACCCATCGCGCTTTCCTACATAAATTACAATACTTTGCCTTGGCTTCGTCGCAACTGCATATTTTAATTTCTCTTTTTCTTCCCTATATATATGTACACGCTTTTGTATCGCCGCTCTACAGATCAGCCTGCACAAAAAAACGGTATTTTCGTATTAATTGCACGCGTCGACCCAACATACTTTTTTCCCCCTCGCCTGCCCCCTTCGAGCTCTACCTATCGCCGCGGTGTCAATTTTATCAGCTGCCGAAAAAACCTACCGATCACCCAAAGTAACACTGTTGCGGATCGCGGTTGGGTCTTTTTTGTTCTCAAAGTGTTGGCTCCAAAGCTCGCTCTCCCTTGTACCTATCATTCTCGCGGTGAATAATTGATAGGCTACCCTGTTTCGTTATCGATATCAATTATTTTCGCTGTACACGGAATTTGCTAGAAACTTTCTTTACCTTTATATTAGTATTTCCTTTGAGCTGATAATACGATTACATATAAGCGCTTTTCTTTCCGTTCTCATTTTGATCCGCCGAACAGCGGTCAATAAATTTTTACAAACGACAAAATTTATTTTTGAATTTTTCTCTAAATTTTTGAAAATTCCATTCCACGATTACAATTTTCAATTACGATAATGATAACGACGATAACTACGAATATCCGTTTAATTTTGACAAATACTCGTGAAATTTTAACACTAACGTTTTCGCGTCTACGCCAAGAAAGCATGTATCACTAGAGTACTAAACGAAAACAATTTTTTTTTATTCAATTCATCAACAACAACGAATGATAAAAATTAAATGGCATCTAAGATTTCCTTAACTTTTCGATCGAAAAAATACTATATACAAGTGAGATTTTCCTCCCATCAAAGCCGAAATGTGCTCACGAGAAATTTTGGAATACGTTGACGAATACTGAGCTTCGCCGGATAAGTAGTCGTGAAAAATGTTCAGCATCGACCATACGAGCGAGCAAAACTCTGAACAACGACGCAATATATCTGTATTTTGAAAGTTCAAAAGAGAAGTATGGAATCGTATATAGCACTATCGTAATCTTTTCCCAAAGTTCGCATCTTCATCTCTACGCACATGTACTCTCGCAAAGTGAAACAGACTTTGATGAATATTTACAGGGAAACGACTCTCCAAACTGAAGCAAGCAAAAGACGCTTATTCCGTAATAGAATTTTCTCCTCGGCAGTTTGTTACTTTCCACGTATCTTCTCTGTTAGTGCCGCCGAACTCATATCATAGGCTCTAAGTTTCATATTGACAATAGGCTATTTCTCTAATCTCGTATCCGAACAATTCATACACAACTAGACGTTTCTCCCTTGATTAATTTACAAACAAAAACGAATCGGTGAATAAGTGTCTACGTAGCTCGCATGAATTACAGACGTGGTCAGCTCCCCAGTCAATGAAGTTTTGCGCGTAACACGTATACCGCACGTGAATAGTGGCCATAAGATTCGACGCGCAAAAGTACGACCAACGCGTCCAACGAATTCGAATGGCCTATTCATCATTACTCTGCCGCCTGTGTATTTACAATTTTGAGCGCCGGATTTACTGGGCAACGGTTAACGTTAACGCTCATCGATCCACGCGAGATTCACCGGAGTATTGCACTTGCACGTATGATTGCACTATTCGAATATCCCCGGAGCCATGAATTTTCGAGAGGGGAAAAGCTCGCGGAGAATTAACGAGACTCGGGTCACGGCACTTTCACAAACGATTATTATCCAAGAAGACGAACAAAAGGAATTGCACGCGAAAATAACGAGAGATAGAGGGAGAGAGAGATAGACGGAGGTTCAGAGAGAAGAGCAGAGCCGTCCACGTCCGAAGCTTTGTTAATCTTGTACATTACTTTTTCCCTCCGTTTTCAACTGGTAAAATAATACATTTCAGGCCGAGTGGAAACTTGCTCCGGCAGCCATGCTCAATGGGCTCGCCGACGTTGGAGCTGCTAACCGGCTCCGTGAGACGGAGAGATTCTTTATTTTCAACTCTTTTCTCATCCCTATATACAAAGGGCAGCAGCTGCTGCGCCGCTGGATAATTAACGCCGCCGTGGGTCGACGCAGCGACGTCGGATAACGAAAGTCACGCGATATCAAACGACACAATCGCCTGCTCGTCGACTGGATGGCAGCGGCGAGGCGGGCTAGGGGGTGGGGTGGGTTGGGGAACGACTAATTACACGCTCTGCAATCGTCTTCCGAGGGACGCAGCGCGACAGACGGGATCTGTTGTTCCGGAGTTGTCGTGCGTCTCCGCCGCAAGATGCTACCGAATATAAGTGAGTCAGTGTCCGGGCCCATGTCGCAGTCTTGTAAGGATTGCCCGTCCGACCGGAGCCCGGGCTTTTCTACTGGGGAGTCTCTCGGGACGCCCGGAATCGAGTCCGGCAGTTGGCAGTCGGGTGTGAAGGATTGTCAGTAGCGCGTGTATGTGTTGGGGGGGTGGCGGGGGCGTAGAAAAGAAGGGGACGTATGTACATATCGAGTCGGAGTGGCAGGGGGGCAGTGGGGGCAGTGGGGGCTCAGCGGAAGCAGGGCGATTGCTCGGTGAGCGGGCGGGTCTGGCTGGTCGAGGCTGGCGCTGGCGGCCCTGCGCAGGCTGGCCGCGGACGCGGACAGCATGGAGAGCCGGCTGCTGGCCCGGAGCAGGCTGTCCCTGGCGCTGAGCTCGAGCCGAGCGCTGCGGCCGTCGACGAGGCGCCGGTGCTCGGTGCTGGCGCGGCGCAGCTCCTTCAGCAGCAGCTCGACGTCACCCTGGCGCTGGGCCCGGGCCCGCCGCAGCAGCGCCTCCGCCTGGGCCATCGCGCCAATCCTGCCGGCCATCGCCGAGTAGCTGGACGGATGACGGGGGCGGGCCCGCGCGCCGGCGGCCGCCTACTTGTTGGCCCGGCCTCATACGTGCGTCGCGAGCGTGCTCACCGCCGAGGTCCGCTTCACCGTCGCGACTCCGCCGTTCGGCCCGCCCGTTATGTAGTGCGCCGACAGCGGCGCCTGCACGTACAGAGACTGAAGCGTTACCCCCAACGCACAGGCTATTATTATCACATGCTCAGGCAACAGTCACTTTCTACACTATACATGCGCGCGTCTGTGTGTGTGTTCTCCCTGTGTATGTGTGCCAAACACCAATCGTTCTCTTCTTCAACCATTCTTCGCCCGATGAATACATATAGATACATATCATTAAACGGATCGAGTATGTGTCGTGTCTGTCTGGAGCATGAAAAATCTACTGCTCGGTGGATTATCCATGCTGAACGAACCAATGGAGAGAATGAAAGTAATATATATATATATATTGGAGAGAAAAAAAAGAGCGATATTCGAAACATGCATCTAACTCTACGTATGTGCACGGAATACAGAAACTGCATTTGTTGTCCGCGGGTAAATCGAATGAAAATGTCACCCGCAAGAAACGCCGAGAAACACGCTGTATGTCCCGAGAAAATCTGTGATTGATTGGACGAAGTGAAAAGAGAACGTTTTGCCGGTAGGGCGGACAAAAAAAAGCGTCAATTCACTGCGAATGACGTGGCATGCAAATGTAGACCGGCTTGCGCGCGCGCGCGCGCGTGGCTGCGGGCGTAGAGAGAGGGAGAAAAAAAGAGCGGAACCTTCGGAAATCAGGCGCATTCAAGCAACGGCCGGCCGCGGCCAATTAAAAGGGTATTCATCAGCGCCGCGGCCCGGAGAACGAGGGCGCTCTCCGCACATACACACACACACACACGCGCGTGCAGCATACACACACACAGGTATATAAAACACGTAGGGTAATAATTGATGGGGGAAAATTACCTGGGGCCCGGCACCGTTCAGTGCATTCAGGTTATTCATCCGCATGGCCTGCGTGTAGGGCGGCGGCGCCGGCGTCACCCCCGGTATGGCAGCGTGGGGCGCGTGTCGCAGCTGCTCCACCGCCGACATTCTAAACAGTGCAAACAAAGCCCAGCCCTCACTTTGCTGTTTCTCTCCTTGTCTCGCGAGCCCACGTACATGCGTATATTCGACGCCCTTTGACTGCGGCTGCGCCAGGTTCCCAATGCCATTTTCCGCAGAGATTTATCCTCACGCGCCAGTTTTATCGTTGCGCGCGAGCGAGCGAGATCGAATCGCTGGCTTCGCGACAGAGTGAAATTAATGAGCCAGCACGCGCTCGCTCGCTCGCTCGCGGCACTCGAGTGGGGAATTTCAATCATTTGAATCCCATAGTCATTAATAATGCTAATGAACCGCGCGCGCGGGCTCGTATATATCTCCGCTCCAAATCTCAAAGCGGCCCCGCGAGCCAATGTAAAATCCCTCGCGTCGTAATGTAAATTAATCCGTCCGCAAGAAAAACAGCGAAACTGGCACGATTCACCCGGTTTCCCGTCCAAGGGCTATTCGAACGTGTACAAGGGCTTGGGGACTCACCTGAGGTAGGGGTTGCCGTAGGTGGCGGAGAATCGTGGATCAATGATGGGCGTCGTCTGGGGCGGCGGCGTGCCGCCGAGGGTCATCGAGCTGAGGCCCATCTTCTTGGCGGCCAGTATGCCGCTGTTGGGGATCCTGCTGAGAGACTCGCGGCTGGCGCCCATTCCTTGGCTCACCGGCGGCATGTAGTCGCGCGAGTAATCCACGTACGGCACGTAGCCGTTGTTGTTGCTGCCGTCCTGCGGGCGCGACACATAGCACGGCTGAGTATACGTACCACCAACACACACATATGAACACATAAACAGGAGCGCACGGGCATTAGCCTCGCGCCAATCATGTGTATATTGTCGCCCGCGACCCACCAGCCGAGCCCGCGCGCCCCGAGCATAATGCGCGCCGAGCGTACTCTCCGATGATTAGCGCTCGCTGGCGCTCCGAGAGCCACGACAACGCCCACCATTGTTTTCCTCTCGGCCTCTTTCCCGATACACTGCACGCGTGTGTATACCCGGCCGACTCGATCCGCTCGCGAATTACGCGCAATATTAACATTGTCCCGATATATCCGTCGGGGCCGTGGACCTAAAGTAGACCATTGCGTTGATGCCGAACGGGATACGTCGACTCTCGTCCGTGGTCGCCGACGCCGACAATTAGGATTACCACGAAATTCGATGGGGATATTTTTTTTGCCACGACCGCTGGGGCTTTTTTCCAAATCACCGGGCAGGCCAAGCAACGAGCTGCCCCACTGTGTTAATATTGAGAATTCGACGGTATATTCTTAGCGTACGGCAAATGGCCGCGTGTACCGAGTACTCGGCAAATGTTGAAATTAGGTGAATCGAGATAGATTGAACTGACAAAATGGAAGGGAAATCGGGGCGAGAGTACGACGATAAATCTCGTTGAGAAAAATGCGCACGACTCGCGGAACGGAGGGGGAGGGGGAAATGTTTGAATACTTTCGGGATCTCTCGGTGCAGCGGCCACGGCCATTTGTCATGTCGGCTGAAAGCTGACGCCGAAGTAGCGCTTGGAAAGTCATTAACGCTTCCTGCCTTTTCATTTTCGAGATCTGCCTCGCTCGCGCGATCTTTTCAGCTAGTTTCCAGCGCGCGCGCCCGAGATCGATATAGGTATGCATACGAGTCGTCCTTCGCAGACTCGCGAATCCCCGCGATTTTCCCGGGAAAATCAAACCGCGCGCGCGCGCGAACACGAGAGAAAAAAGGAAAAACAGGACGCATTCGTCGTGCGGGTGAATCCGCGACCTTTACAAAGCTCGCTGCAGCCGGATACGCACGTCTCGAGGCTGAAACGCGGCCGCGGAAACGTGCAGTCGGTCCGGATTGATATGACGCGCGACAATCGATACACACCGCGAATCGTCCGCGGCTCATCCATCAAGGCTCGTCGCGTCAAAGCGCGTGGCGGTTCGAAGGGCGACGGGGGGGGGGAGGTTGAGTATACTCACGTTGCTCTTGGGCGGGAAGGAGGGCTCGGTGTAGTCGGCGCTGTACCTAAAGCCGGAGATGGGGTTGGGCACGGGGCCGGCAAGGGCTAGCGCGTTCACCCCGCGGGTGCTGCCCTCGCCCTCGCTGTCCAGGGCCGTCACGCTCTCGGCGTTGCTCACGCTCGAGCCCGCCCTGATGTCCGCCTTCACGTCCGACAGGTTGCTGCTCCGGTCGCTCTCCCTGTATCGGTCCGCGTTCGAGTCCGTCTCCTCTGCAACCACACATCGGGCGTTTTCAATTTTAATCAAGCCCGCCCCTGCAGCTTCGCGTCCAACTTTGTCCTCGCTCGGTTTGGCTCTGTGCGGCTGTGCGCGTGCACACGAAGGCCCGAGCACATTTCATTCCCAACTTTGCTCGTGGATTTGTTCTTCCTTTGTATCGTGTGTCCGTTTGATGAGTTTAAACTGTCCCCTTTGTATCTTTCGAACGAGGATGCGATTGTCGTGCGCGAGCTTATATCGATGAATTTCTCGAAACATCAACCCCGATCAGTCTCACATCAGTAGAATCGCGCAACGGTCACACTGGGGGGAAATGAAAAAAAAAAGTGGTATCCTGCATTGCTGAAAATCCGAAGAAAATATCCGCGTATTGTTTGAGCATCGCAGAAAAATCTCTCTCAGTTTTCTCAATTATAATTGATTCTCTTTGTGAAACATTGGTATAGTTCGAATGAAAACGACGATTTTGAAAAATGTCTGGGTCGAATTGTATCAAGTGAGACTTGTCAGGGTTGAAAATACTGTTTTATCGAATTGCTTGTTGTCTCTAAACGCGTGTCGAACCGTTCAATTTTCTACTTCAGAATTTCACACATGATAAAGCATATAGAAAAATAGATAATCATAAAACTGTGTATACCTCACGAGGAATTTCATAATAATGATGATATTTAATAATAATGCAGTCATAATAGCGAGCCGGATTATAATAATAATAATAATAATAATAATAATAATAATAATGACGTACAGGTAAAACGTGTGCGCCATACTTACGCATGTCATTATCATGGCCGGCTTGCGCGGCTTTGGGCTGCGGCTGCTTGCTGCGATCGCCACGACAGTTTAAAATCAGTATGATTATAATGCCAACCAGGATAACGCATATGACCAGGCCAGCAACGATCAGAATCAGCTGCCAGTCCATCGGGATCAACGCTAAAAATTTGAATTTTCGGTTAGTAACGCGAATTGATGCGAGAGGCAAAATGGTTTTCGAGTGTCAAATTCGATGGGGTATATGAAAACCGACATTATATTATTAAAACCTTTCGGCATTTGATTTTTCCCGAGGGGAAGAATCGAGAGATGATTGAAATGCGGTGGCAGTGACGGCTCATGGCACGGTAATTGCATAAATTCACCGTGATGAATACTATGTTATTACTGGTTTTGAATATCACGAGATTATTGGGGCATTATCAATATTTAACCAGTTTATCGGGAACGCTTTGTCCGATAGTCGAGTCTCGCGATTGAATTTATGCGGGAGGGAAAAAAACTCAATCATCTTAACGTACTTTGGAATTCAAAGAGAATCGTCGATTGAATTTTTCATCCAGCTCAAATTTAATTCTTGATAATTCAATGTACTGCTGACTTTTCGGTGAAAAACACTATGCTACAGCTCAGATTCTCGTTCGTCTCGATACATCTACCGCGAACTTGGCAATTTTAATCTTCGTTTTTGGCTGGCACAGAGTCTCATAAGTACTTTCGAAGATATATATACCGATTCGAGAAAGGCAAACATCACTCGGATAAATTAAAAGCCAACATCTCGCTGCTTCGAAATTGAAGTAGTAGAACTTTGAAGAGAATCAAGACGAGTTTGTCCAGTTCTGTCTCGTGTATGGATATAATTTATCGGGCGGAGAGGAAGCATCGATCGTGGAAAAAATTGAGCAGCACAAGCGGGGGGAACAATATAGGAGCATCGCGAGCGTAACGAGCCAATCCAATATCGCCGACAAAACCATCCGAGCCGTGTCTGTTGGACGAGATAGGTTGGAACAGTCGCGAGCCATCTGTCGCAGAGCAAAAATTACGATAATCAGGATTAGCGGTTGGAAAACGTCATTCAGCTCACGTTCCGCAGTCAGTCGCAGCCGCGCTCCACTGCCGCGAGATCGATATATACGCGTTGGCTCTGTCTCTCTATATATATATCGCTGCAGCGAGCCAAAATATCGCGGCAGCCGAGCGGGAGTTTCGCTCGTCGTAGAAACTCGTCACTCATCCAAGTTGGGATGGCGTGGCTAACAGAGCGACTAGCGCGGTATAACTGGTATATCGCGGGCGGGATATCGGCTGGCACAGCTATATGGGCAGTGGAAGATGGGCCGGGAGAGCGAGAGAAGGGCTGGATTGGCCTTTGTCAAAGTTCAAATAGCCGCTGCTGGAGTGTGGGCGGTGGGGGGGGGGGAGTAGGTGGGGTATGCGCGACACGTAAGTCATGTCGGCGAACTTACCGTGGGTCGTGAGCTTGATGACGGCCGAGTGGGTGCCGTAGGCGTTGGTCACGGTGCAGTTGTAGTCGCCGAAGTAGGCGGACACGGGCTCGAGCAGGGTGAGCGTGCTCACCACCCTTTCCGGCTCGTACTCCTCGTGCCTGTAAAACGGGGTATTGTTCCCCGAGAAATCGAGCTCACGTCCGGCGAAGCTCCACTGCACCCGGCTCGCCTTCGGCACGGATATCGCGCTGCACTGCACCTGCACCGCAAAATGACAAACAAAAACTTCAAAACCCCAGTCTCTACCCGGCGTCCGCGTCTCTCTGTACCCCCCCGTACGGATCCTTTGTCTCGCGTCCTCCATTCGACGGACACGCGGTTTTTCCCGGCTCATTTCTCGAGCCTCGTCACGCCAACCATCCCCTGCTATCGCGGCTCGTTACTCCGATCTACCCGACACGAGTGATGCAGACGCGTTGTCGAGCGTCCGCGAACTACGTGGCTTGATTTCGGGGACTCCTCAATTAAGATGGAAAAACGGACAAAATCATATGCGGACAATAGAAAGATATGTATGTGGTTGGATCCATCATTGATACGGAAGGCCAACAGAGACAGTGAGAAGGATAACTTAGACTCGCGAAAAAGTATTTTCAATAAAACTGTATGATCTTATATGGAGAAATTTGTGCCAAATGTCGTGTGCTTGCAGTTAGGTACGTTCGGAATTTTACAGTCTCAAAAATAAAGATATTACAAGGCTCGATTGATATGGCTTGATTTATGAGAATGACAACGGCCCGAGAATCTAGTTCTGATTCTGTTCCATAAAGTAATTATCACTGCGAGTCATGTATCATAATCTATAACAATAATCAGGTTCACAAAATCATCACGAATACCAATCGTAACAGTATCAAGTTACAATCAACTGTGCTCGCGTAACTACTCATCGCGATACGCTACATGTCAAAAGCAGTCGGTACAAAACAATCTAGCGGCTTCAGCAGCTTCAATATCGAGCAAGATAGTTTGAAAAATAAAGCGCGCAATGCTTTTAAAATTTGCTGGAATAAAAAACAGGCTCAAACCCTCCCTTGCCCCTACTCCCGTGTATGTCGACGTAGCGTTTCCCCGAACCCCGGCCCGATATCCAGGCAACTTGTGGTTCGTGGACGCTCTCCCCCCCAGAGCACCGGAGTCGGCTGACTTTGTCCACATTGACGCGCAATATTCCGTGGAATTTCAAAGTTCCTCCCGCGAGCGAGGCTGAATTTTTAATATTCGATGATTAAATGGGATGACGAGCGAGCCCGGCTACGATAATTGTATTACACCTCGCTCTCGGGGGGAGGAGGCACGACGACGACGAGTATTACGCCCGGGTTGTAAAATACATTTTCCGCGAAGCGCAAAACGGGGACGTGTATCTGAAACGTTGAAAGTTTTATCTGATCGTTCAATTGCACGCCAACTTTGCGCTGCTCGCACGTGCCATCTTTCCGAACGTAATCTCAAACGGACCTCGCTTTGGAGTGCGCGCGCCCATATACGACGCGCGCGAGTTACGCCAGGGCAAAATCGACGATACGCCGCTCTTTTGTATTATCCGACGTACATACATATACGTGTGCCTCCCCCCCCCCGACTACTGCCAATCCATTGGCTCAAAGCTTCGTGTATTTCGAGAGCGATATACGCGTACACCCGCTCGTTCACGGAACGTCTAAAAAAATACACGTACAATCGGTCGACGCGCGAAAAAAAATTGGGCGCGTTTAACGAGTGCATCGAGTCGCCAACTCGAAAGTGAGCGAAGCGTTAACGAGGTATCGGTACCTCGGACAAGGGCAAGCAAGGTTTTCGCGACAAATAATTAAAAATGTACTCGGCCGGAATTCACGGATTATCGATTCTCGGATAGCCCGAGATATTTAATGTGCCGCGGAACATCGTTGTATTTTTTCGTCCTCCTCGCAATATCTTCGAGCGTACTCGTATCCACGTGTATTAACCATCGAGAATCCACGGAATCCCAAATGGAATCTGTCGGCAAAATTTTTGTTCGCCAAGCGCCAACGTGTTCGGGAATTCCGGAGCACCGCCCGCGGCGTATCGAAATTTTTCATTAGTCATTCGATCGGGTCTACATGTCGTTGCTCGAGAGAGGAGTGGGAGAGCGAGAAAAGTACCGACCTTGACGAGGCCCTCGTCGGGCACGTACTGGGTCCTCTGCGACACGATGGTGGGCGGGGCCATGATGAAGATGTTGGCCGAGCCGATGAGCTCGGGGAAGCCGGGCACCCGAGCGTGGCAGTAGTACCTGCCGGCCGTCTCCGGCCTCACCACCACGCTTATGTTGGGCGTCACCGCGTATATCCGCTCCGTGTCCTCGAACGTCCAGTACACCTCGGGCGGCGGGTTGCCGTCCACGTCGCACTGCAGGATCTCCGAGGCGTCGTAATGCGACTGCACCGAGGTCGGCGGGTGCCTGAACTGCGGCCCGTCTGAGCACAAAAAAAACCACAATCAGTTGCTTATTCATTTCTTTTTCATTATCATTCTTCTGGAATAAATCAAGAATTCATAGATGTTTTATCAAACTTACAAGGTATACTTGTCTCGCATTATTATTCATGAGGTTTTTTTTATTTGATTCAGCCCTTCTATCAAACATGCATTCGTAGTTAATTATAGACATTTTTAACAGTTGGAGAGGTACAAATATAGATGAAAAATAGGAATGAAACAGGAGTATCATTGTCTATTTTCTATTTATTACACAGAAATTCTATGATAAAATAAAATCAATCTGCCATTGACATTTATACTTGAGTTTTTTCCTTGTGATTCTTTTGAAGAAAAAACAACTTTGCCCCGATTCAAATTCGCAAAAAAGCGTTTTTTCAGTTCTTGTCTCATAAAAAATGTTCTCAAGCAAATCCGGAGGTGTCAGGCCTACTCAGAACGTGCCCCATACACGTACGCGAGATCGTCTGTCGGCCGATAATCCCTCGTTTTGCCATTTCAATGCTCCAACAGATGCGCGATGGTTAATAACCGAACGAATCATACTACGAAGCATAAACTACGTATTTTGTAACGAGCGGGGATTATTGCAACTCTGTTGCGCAACAAAATTTGATGCTCGGCTAACAAACAACGTTGGCGCGCGTAGATTTGTATTAATATAAACAAAAGATTCGTTCGAAATCCGAGTGTATTTCCAAATTGCGGAACGTATAGTCTTTGCGATATTTTTAACAATATTCACCGGGGACGTTTAACAATTCGGTCAATATTCATATTCCATTTTAATTATCGCACGGCGATTGTGGTACTTGAATTATTGTTGATTCGTCGGGAGAGCATTCGAGGAAATACATTCGTGAAAAACTCAATTAATCAGTCCCCTCCTGGAGGATTCGTTTATCGCGAAAAAAAAATATCGCCCGACCGCGCATAAACGAGAAAAATAGCAAAAGCAATTACGCGGATAATTAAATCATTCCGAGGCCTGATTTGGCCCTCGGGTGTATCCAACGACGTGCCACCGCGACGCGTGTATATATACGTGAAAGTTGACGGCCCCGAGAGTACGCGGTCTTGGCGGATTCGATAAACAGCTGCGGGTAAGCTTGCCAACAAATATTTTTTCGGAGCAACGCTTGATTAAAATCACGATCGACTACGTGCTTTCCCAGCTCGAGCTTTGGTTGGCCAGCAATAATTACGAGGTCTGGAAGCGATTGACGGGGGAGGCGGGGGATGGAGGCACGTGGGGGGAGGGGTGGAGAGGGCCGCACAGTTATTGGAATTCATCACTGATTAAGTTTCCGCTTTATTGCTGTATCGCATGCGGGGCGGCATTTAGAGGGTGGTGTGCGGTGGCGCGCGCGCTCACGGAATGATGTATTTCCTGCTCGTTTAGCTCCGTTGCACGTTTTATTTTGCTCTTTTTTGCGGGTCGCTTCACACACACACACGTACACACGTACACACAGACGTATACATAGGTATAGCGAGTATATACTCACAGGTGACGTCGAGCGTCTTGGTCTCCTCGCTCTTGCCCACGTCGTTGGACACCTCGCACTTGACGATCGCGTCGTGGTAGTCGCGCGTCACGTTGTGGATCACCATCTCCGTCTTGTAGTCGCCGACCGCCTTCTTGTCGTTTATGTACCATCTGTTGGCAGGTCCGCGGTATTCGCATGAGAAAACTCCCTCTCGGAGTGTGTACAGCAACGGAGGAGCGAGTGGAGGAGGGCTGGTGGAGGTGGGCGGGGGGGAAAAGTGTTTACTACGAGGGCTTGTCACGGAAAGCCCGCGCGGATACGTGCTCCCGTAAGTGCGTGATGTATGGCCGATTTTCATGGAACGCTAAAATTTTCATGTCAACACTGTACTTTATGGCTCTTCGCCGCGACCACTTGTGTACCTTACGGATGGGCATTATGATTCATTAACGCAACAGGCAAATTGACTCGGGCGTAATTGATTTGTTTATCGGACGGGAATGAAGAACGGGGGTGAAAAAAGCCGAAAACGCGCATCAATATACCAAAGCGGTATCGCACGGCTCGAAGTGGAAGTAGTTTGAGAACGAGGCTTCAAAACATTGCGTATATATGAGAGTTATACATAGAATCGGGTCGATTGGACACTCGAGAATCGTACAGTCGTGCATTAATAAGTCGTTAATTTATGCGCATCGATAATCGAAACCTCACTTCTACAATCGATTCGAAAGTCAATTTTTTTTCCTGTGGCATTGACCCGAATACCTGTGCAGCAAAGCGCAGACGGCAATTCGTTTCCAGATTGATTCATTATTGTAATTATCGTCACTTACAATCCATTATGTTTACTTTTGCGTCTGATATCCGATTTGTCGAGCTAAATTTGTTGTGCCATCAAATACCAATTCGTCTCTTCACGTCGACGCAAGATTTGTTCCCCCCCCCCTCCGGCCCCCCTAGAACTCTACCAATGCAATCGCAGTACCGTTGGGGTGTTTTCAGCAGATCGATACAACTATAGACGAATCTAGACGGCTAATTGGATTACGCGGACATGGCAACGGTAACGCGAATGGATAATAATCTGGTACACAAAGTAACTATTGCGAGAGGGATGAGCTGAAATTTCATCAGAAACCCGAAATTGCTCCCTGGAGAGACCTCCCGAAAAATAACGAATTCAGTTTCGTGCAGTAATTTCGTGCGGAGCGGTAATTTTTCAAGATAATCGCCTTGATTGAATCCGACTGGCTGTGCACGCTCGAGCTAGCCATTCGTGAATCGACACTCGCGTGTTCAACCAAAAAGATTAATTAACATTAACGCATTAACATCGGCGTCGGGGGGAGGGGAGGCGTTCGAATGAAAATCCAGTGAAAATCGTAAAACTTTGTCTAACTCCCCCGTCCGCTCGTTACGGGGTCCGCTCACCAGAAGCAATACACTCGCGTGGCGTACATACGTAGCCAAACGAGAGAATTGGAATTCGTAGAGCTGAAACTACGCGAGGTAGAAGAAAAAAAAAGGGGGGCAGGTGGAAAAACAATACGACGGCAGTGCTCGCAGGTGAGCATTAGAAAGGAGAAAAAAAAGCTTTACTTTCCTTTCTACTCGAGGGGTAATTAGGTCGCGCGCGCGAGCCCTGGTACATACAGGCCGGATGATGTATACGCGGGTCTTTTTTTTTCGCCCCGAGACTCGGCAAACGCCGGGGATTAGCAATTGCGGCAACGGCACTGTGGTGCGTGCGGCAAAGAGCCACTCTGCATTTGACATTGTCCTCTTCGCTAGTATCGATTAAAACATGAGCCGCTCGCGCGAGCGTGGTCCTCGATTTTTCTCTTCTTTTTTTGTTTCGCTCTCCCCCCCACTCCTTTGTTGTCTGCAACTATCGGATTCGCGTGCGTGCGACGCCGCCGCCGCCGCCGCTGCTGCTCTGTGGGAGAGAGGCTTGTGTGCTTTGCGAAAGCATGTGTACGCCGACCCGTGAGAACTTTGTTTCGGGAGCGTGTATTTGATATTCGGGCGAAATGGCCGGTATACATCGGACGGCATTTGCGCCTTTATCGCATCGATTATGAGCCCGATAAAGTTTTCCCTTTGCCTCTCGGTTAGAGCCGCGGCGCAACTAATGCCGCCCGAGTTTACCAAGCAGAGCCGAGTTTTATTGAATAAAATTTCATCCGCGCGGGAAAGTTCGCCTCGCCAGATATTGCTTAGTTCCGCTGGTACGATCGAGCTCCGATATACCCCGGGCCGCGTTCCGCACGTACGACGGATGAAAACAGAAAAAAAAAAAAGCAAAAAATTAAAGGAAGGCTTTCGGATATTTAATTTTTCCCGCCAAACCGCTGAGCGCAGTGAATTCGCTCGCGTCAGCTTCTCGAGCGACAGTGGCGCGAGAAGCAACGTGACGTATGGTACCGAGGCAGCGACTTGTCGTATACATCAGGCGCACAGATGCGAATCGAGCGATCGATATTTGAGAGAAGCTCCGAAGGAGCCGGAACACAAGCCCGAACAAGCGTGTCGAATCGATATAGGTTCACGTGATGTCCGCGCGCGCACAGGCTGCGCAGTTGGCTGTCGTAAAAGCTCGCGGGCTCTAACGCGAAAGCCACACACACGTGGGACAATCACGTAGCGGACTCGGGGGGGAATTGGGAGGTAGACATAGTGTGTACAGAGGAATTGGTCGTGACTGCAGTCGTTGCGGATATATACTCACTTGTACTCCATGACGGGTGGATTGGCCTCGGCACGGCACTTGAATCTCAGCTCGGATCCCTCGCGTATCCGCTCGTTGTGCGACAGGCCCGGGTAGATCTTGAGGGAAACCTTCGGCGCGTAGCGGACCTGCTCGGGAATACAAAGTAGTTTAAAAAGCCGCGCTGCAGTGCGGGCGAATCAAAGGTATACAGCTCGGGCTCGTTACAGCCGAGTCGGCGGGAGCAAAGTTCGGCTGGCCGGGAGTTGGCAGTGGCCCGCTCGCTTTTTCGTGACAAACGAACCGACGAGCCGGGAGCGAACGAGCGGTGTGCAACCCATGTGTGCGCTGCGGCTTCCGCGCGCCCTACATACAGTCGCGCACACATCTCGCTGTTCGTGCTCCGAATTAAAGGGATATCCCCGTTATGTATGGGCCCGATTGATGCGCCCACCCGACTGATGGCCGCTCTACAGATGTTTGGCTAACAGTCGCTCGCCGACTCGCTGCCCAATTCGCCGGCGCGCAGCCCAGCCAAAACGGGCAATCGACGTGGCCGGGAGGGGTCCGGGAAAAGTTTGATAATTCACTCGAGGTGGGGGGCCAAATTATCGCGGCGGCAACGCCCGCGAAGCTCTCGAGGAGCGTTTCGATGCCCTGCTCGCCTCCTCCGGCAAGAAAAACAAAGGTATAAGGGATGATTATGCCGGGTGCGAGAGCGAGTTGGCCGCACGAGAGTATAAGCTCCCGTCGAGGGTTGCTTTATTGAAACTGTAACTCTCCTCTCGATCGCCGCCGCCCCCCTGAGTCGTTGCGAAACGTATACGTATATATACGAAGGATAATGCCCGCGCGCCGATTAAGCCGGGGAACTTTTTTCATTCGCATGCATGAGGCCGCGTATATAGATACTAATTGAATTTTCAAAATTTCCAAGAGCCCGCCGGGTAAGTTTCGTGCGACCAACTCCGCGGCAACTCGGGGGGGTATGGCGCAAAGTGCGCAGCCACCGCAAAGCCGCGCGCGCTTCTTTTCACCCGCTCCGCGCGCCGCCCGATAATACGTCGGCCGGCAGAGCGAGAGAGCAGTTCCATTCTCTGTCAAGCTCGAGCTTTTGGTAGCTGCGCGCGACAATGCGCCGCGCGCGATGCTTTATTAGCGCGAGAGCAAAGTTCGACCCTCATTGTTTCCCTCCCCCCACCCCTCCCGCTTCAATTTAGCCCTATAGCCCGTGTCTGTGTGTATACACACTCACACGTAGACGATCCGGCGAAGGTTAAACTAAACGCGCGGAGCCGGTTCTTGGGAGGGCATTAATTGAATGGGGCAGCGCTGCGAGCGGTGGCTCTTTCGCAGCAGCAGCCCAATGCCGATTGGATTACACGAGCACGCGCGCGCGTCGTCGGCCGCGTGTGCAACGGCTCGTTTGCAATCGATACACGCCCGTCCCGGGCCGTTATAATAATTTGCATTATCGTATCAACCGACACTCGGCCACCGGATCAATTGTACGCGCGCGAGTTTGCTAATGCATCCACTGCTCCTTCATTTACTTTAGCGCCGCGTTGATTACGTATACACACATACCAAAGTTCACCACGTAAGTGTATCTGTATATTCACGGATCAGCCGGTATGCAGCGACAATCACGTCACAACGAGGAAAAGGCGCATCGCGAGAATCGGGGAAATCCGGGGGGGGGCGGCGGTCGGTATAATGACCCGCGGGTGCAGAGCAAGGGGGGGGGGGCTCTTTCGCTGGCACGCGAGCCCCGACTCACCTCGACGCGCAGCTTGGCGTTCTGCGGCGTGCGATCCGCCGCATTTTGACTCTGACAAGTGAATGTGGTGTTATCGTGCTCCTTGCGCGGCGTCACGGTCAGGATCGATTTGACGGTGAACAGGGGGCCGTCCTCGTGCTGCGTCACCTGCGTCTCGATGCCCTCGTGCAGCACCGTGCCCAGCCCGTCTATCCACGTTATCTGAAACAAACCAGCCAAACTCTTTAAAACTCAACCGCGACTCGGCCCCCTCGGTTGGGGGGCTTTACTCGGTATCAAAATTGCTCGGGCGATTGACGCTTCTGGGTCGCTCCTGCCCGAGCAACTTTCGAGAGTGAGCAATATCGCGTGGAGTCCGCCGCCGCCGACACACACTGCACCGAGCCCTCGCGCGTCCGCTGTAATTTGCTCGGATATGTCTTGCACGGTAGATTATTCGGCCGGTTGTCGGCTTCGCCCGCTCTACGCCGGCCAAATCCTCCCTGTCCCATATACACGCACACACACACACACATGCACGTATAAATACATTGTGGGCAAAATTTAATCAGCGTGCATAATTCCGTTTCGCCCGTTTTCGAAGCTCGCCGGTCTCCAAATACACGCAATCGCGTTGTTTAATGAGTCTGACCAGATCTGGAGTTATTCTACTGGAACTTGCTCTGTGAGAGCGCCAGTGTAAATTCAATTGTCGGGAAGCTGCTCTGGCGCTCGGGCAGCCAACGGAGGGGGGTTATTCGGCTAATTATATCACTGTTGCGCATCGGTGAACGTTGAATTAGCAGCCGCATCGCGCGGTCAAACTTTGTTATGCGATGTTTGGACCATCCAGACCAGTATCTCTTCTTTTTTTTTTTCATCATGCTTACACGTATACACACGCGAGAGTGTTTTTGAGTTGCGGCTACCACGCGAACGTAGCGACATAAGCCTTTCCGATCGAATGTTCGGCCCATCGCGCAGAGCTCGTGACTTCGTCGGGATCAGGGATCCCGAAACTATACGTGAAATCGCTGTCGGGATTATTAGCCGAGTGTAGGGCTGCGACTCGGATTAATCCAATCGACGCCGCCGCCGCCGCCGCCGCCATCGAACACACATCGTATCGGAACGCGTTACGACCGGCGTTTTAATGACGATCAATCCGCCAGTACGTTACGATCAACTTCCGACCGGTGGTGCAGTGGCGGGCTGCAGCCAGCTAAGTGTAATCCCTTCATCTCGTGGGTAATGAGCCGATTAACTTCTCCACGACTTCTCACGTGGAACCGAACGCGACAATGGCGTGGATTAATCTGAACGCGCCGCGATCGTCCGACGCTCCCGTACGTGTGACGACGTATCAATTTAATCCTCGAATCGGCGAAAAGCGACGGCACGTGAATCTCGCGCCGGAATCGTGGACACTAGGCCCTCGATACACATATATCTCGCGGACGGCGCGTCACTTGGTCGGGGAGAAGGGGCGAGGGGTGCCGGGGCGCGTCGACCCTCGTCTCCGGATCGATTTCTCACGGGCGCCTGAATAAATGCATACACCGCCGCACTTTTTCACCGTCGTCATCCGCATCGGGAAATGGCTGCACGTAGCTTGATCCCGCTCGCGGATATACGTCTGGAATTTCGCGAATTTCCTCGGCAGCTCGGCCGATGCCTCCGGCTGGCTTACCCGCGTACACACACGTACGCCCGGGCTTTTCCCCTCGACACGACGCCGCCGCTCCCCCTCCTACTTGGCAAGTGCATTATAGGGAAAAGCCACTTGATCGGAATAACGCCGGGACACGAGTCGAGAGACTGAGAGAGAGAAAGAAAGAGAAAGAGCAATCCGATGGAAGGGGGGCAATGTATATATTTATCGTTGATTTTCTGTCAAGTAAGTAAAAGAAATTCAAAAATCATAAAAAATTTCCAATCATTCTATGGGATTACGATGTCACCTGAACTTTTACGGATTTCTTTCTCCATTTGTTTGACTTATTGTGAAAAACGTGTATGCTAATCAATGTCATATGTCATATATCATATCTGTCATGTATCATACTGTTCGAGTGAATATTTACCAATTGCGTTGTATACGTTTATTTACCATGGGCAATGAACACAATTTTTCTACTTTGAGACTAGTCTGGATATTTTGGTAAGATACGAAGCTAACTTTTGATAGGTACTTTTGCTTCATTTTCAGTCCTACAGTAAGTATCATGGAGGTCACGGAACATCTGGAATTTATTTCCACATTTCAGGATTTTTCTTCACTCACTGCACAGAGAATCGCCCGTGTATATATATACATACATAATTTTCGGTTGCTTTTCGAATTGAATATTGACAGAGGCGCACGTGCACGCGCTCGCCGGGCCGTGAAACAGCGGCCGGGCCGCTTGCGCTCAGTGGGATTAAAAGCTCCGGTGCGTTGCGTGCCGCAGATGAATTTGTAGATTGAAAGTTGCGCGCTGCGCATTGTGGATTGCCATTTTCCTAATTCGCTTTGGCGGCCGGGGAGAGCGCGGGTTTAATGCACTCGATACGGCGCGCCGGGCGTCCCCGAACCCGCAAACAACTGTAAACGAGAGTAATTTCATAATGCCGCGCGGTATTATTTCCCCCTATCGAATAGTTAATTACAGTTGTGTGTAACTCCTCGTTCGCTCTCGTATATGGATTATCCGATACTTGGACGTGGTCGGGTGTAGTGATTTTGGGGAAAAAACTTGGTCACTCGAATGCGTTTCCGAATAACCCATAAGAACTTCGAGCGAGCGTCGCAACATATCAGTTGGATCGCTCGACGACGAGGTCACACGCGCGTGTCCCGCGCTGTATAGCTTCGCGAAAATCCGGCAAGCAGCGCGAGCCGTTCGATCGGGCCATTTGGCGGGCGGTAAGCGCGCGCTCGCACAAAGCGCGCCCGCCCGTGATAATATCCGGCTCGGCAGGCCTGATTAAAAGCGCCGCGCCGAGCGGAATCATCCCGGGGGGCAGGGCGAGAGGGCCTTTGACGCGCGGATTTTTCCACTCCGAGCCGAGCGCGCCGCGCTTTGCGGTCCCGATGAGAATCTGCTTTTCCGTTGCGCCCAGAAAGAGAGAGAGAGAAAGGGACGGGGGGGGGGGCGGGCCGGGACATCATGGTTAGCCGCGAGGACTTGGCACGTATCGGCTCGACAGCTCCCATCCGTTATTGACCGTTTTCCCCGGGATCTTTCCATTTTTTTCCCTCCAGTTCCGCCTCTCTGGTACGTGCGGCGAGCTGTTTTCGAGCCTTTGCCGTTGCTCTCGCTTCGCCGCGTGCACGCGCGGATTTCGGCGATTTTTTTCCTCGCGATATACCACCGTTTCGGCTTTGAGCTCGAAAAAATGATATTTTCGCGGAGCGCTCGATCGCTGCGATGAAATTGACGGGCAAAACGGGAAAGGGAATTGTGCAAATAAAACTTGCCGTGAGCGAGGCTCGCGACGATATTTAACCTCGATTCATAAATCCTGCGCGACGAATAAACTGCTTGAATGGTTTGTTTCTCGAAGAAAAATATGAAACATCAAGGGTCGATGTGTAGGTACGCGCCAAACGCGCCGCGTCGCTCGGGCTCCAACTGTATAGCATTACTTTACCTCCGTTGGTCGGATATAGTCATAAAAGTTTTGTATCGGAACTGCGTTTGACGCGCGCCGTAAAAAGAAAATATATCTCGCTGGCTAAAGGCGTAATTTTCATTCTCATACATGTGTCTTTTCCAAATGATTTCCGTGTTCTCGTTTTTTTCTTCATCTGCCACTGTCGCGCGTACAAGTTCGGGGAGCATTAACGAGAACGTTGAGTAGCGCATGAAAATTCCCCCTCCGCCTCTCGAGAAGCTACCGGCCCTCAGTACACCGAGGCTCTCGGAGAAGCGGAAAATTCATATAGAAATATATGTACATCTGCGTCGTGCGAATATATATTTCGCGCTTAATGCGAGTGAAATAGCATTGAATAGTGTGGTTCAGCAGTAGCCCGTGTTGCATACGCATGACTGACGTGTTTCAGAATCAAATTAACCTATACGATCTTGATTGAGTTTCATTAATTTCATTCGCTATGAATCCGCGTGGACGATGCATAATCGAAATGCAGTTATTCCGAGCAATTGGCGAACAATGAAGAGTGTCACGCTTTTCGACGTGTGTTCAATCGAAAACGTCTCATAAATAGTGCAGACAGCGCCGAGGATTCAACAAGTCGAATGAGGTCAATTTTCTAGCTCGACATTCTCAGCGTCCAATGAATCACTGCATCATGTACATTATGACCGCATCGATCGAGTCTGCAGCGAGTTGCGCACAATGACAACTGTCGCGAACACACAACGAGGTTCGAGCCTCGGGTGTCGCGAGTAAAACAACAAAAAAAGAAGAGAAGAAATGAAAAAAGAAAACCAAGCCGAAACCTTGACCTCGGGCTTGCGAGTGGGAGAGAGAGAGAGAGAGGGAGAGAGCCGTGACCTCAGAATTTCATGCCGCTAATTCGCGAAGACTTCATCGCGTCCAATTAGCGCTTGGGCCAAGCCGGAGCTCTGCGGCCCGACTCTTTGACAGGGGGGGCCGCGGCAGCTTCATTTACCCATTCACAAAGGCGATCTAAAATGGCTTTGCTTTTATCTCGCGAGCGCGGCTTACCGCGAGGAAAAGGATTAAGCGCGAGAGCGGCAACTGCTGTTTATTAATCGATAAGACTCATTTACCGGGACCTCCCGCAGGAGAGGAGAGAAATATTGGCCGATAAGCTGGCCGTCTGGCTACGCGGATATCAAGTTCGCCTCGGTCGTTCTTCATTGGTCATAAGTGCAAGATCGATTGACTACGTTCCAGACTAGCTGCTTAACATTTTGAAAAGTCGTCCTGCCGACACCCGAGTTAATTCTCTTTTAAATTTATCGCGCTGCAATATGGGGAAGTCGGTTGTTCGCGCAAAATCGATACAACTCGATGAGCTTTTTATGCGAGCAATAAACGTCTTTTGGATTCTCGTAGCGAGTCTTCGGGGGAACGCGCGAGAATGCGAAATGAGATCAGACACAATTAAATTTGATGGAAATTGAAAAAGATCTTCTGTTTTTTATTCCCAGCAGATAATAAATACAAAATCTGAACCTAACTGGGGAAGTAAAAAAAATGATAGCTGAGAGCTTCGAAGGACAATTCAAAAGTATCGAACTCACACCAAATACAAAGCCCAATAAGTCGAGCGGTTCATCATATTTCTCTATACCAATTTTGTGGTATAGAGAAATATGATGGTTTCGCCTTGGTTTCGCAACGAAAATATTTTTTCTATTTGCCTCCTGTTGTATCGGTTACGAGCCACGCTTTAATTCGGTTAGAAAAGAAAAACGACTCTTCTCCCAATGCAATTTTCAGTCGGTCGACACGCGAAAGTATGACAGAAGTGTCGCGCCCGACCTAAGCGCATCGAGGGCATAAAGTTTGATGGACTTTTTCAATTTATTCATTAGCCACAGGGGCGGAGTTGTTTCAAAGTGCGATCCAGCTCCGTGGGCCACACTCTCGGATTGCAGATAGCTCGCTTTTTAAGGCCGGTTCGCCTTGCTCGAGGCAGAAAATAGGATCCTCGGTGGATTTGCATGTGGGCGACGACGGCGGCGGCGGCTGCGTAAGAGGCGCGCGAGCGACCTCGTAAATTGGCGGCAAAGGGCAAAAAGGCCCTTCGTAGCTCGCGCGAGCTCGACGGCGACACAGGGCCATTAGTGCACGAATCGATATACGGTCCGCGCACTGCACCGTACGGTTAATTTATCTCTCTATGGGCTCACACGCAGTCGTCGTCGTCGTCGTCGGGGCTGAATATTCGCGCGTGTGTTTGCATAGGCGAGTTACACGGGGATCGAGGCGTTGGGCCTCGCGTAGCCTGGGCCGCGGCTAATCGGATGAGCGCGAGGTGCCGCGGCGGCGAAACAGCCCCTTCAGCGCGTGTAATCGAGCGTCGGCCGGGGCGGCCTTGCCCCCCGGGCCCTCGCTCTCGCCGCGCGTATGATTTATGCCGGGGCAGCGCGAGAGCAGCCCCAGTCCAGCCCGAGTCCGACGTCTCGTAACCTGCTGCTGCCCGCAATAATCCCGGAAGGAGCGTCGCGCCATTTGCATTATTCACGAGAGCTCGGGACCGGCTCTATCGCCTCCGCCGCCCAAAATGTGTGTGTCCGTGTGTATCGACTTTTCACGCGTCCCGTACATGCTTATCCTCCCCGGAAATTTCATCCTTGTTGCGATTTTTTTCTTCATACCCACCCACCTCCGCGCCGTGAATCGAGTGGGAAGGTTCCTCGCGTCGAGTGGGCTTTTTTTCCATTATCCAGCCGCGGCAAAGCAGACGCGTTATTGGAATCGGACTCCATTTGTTCCGGATTGATTGCTCAATTGTCCTACTCTGCGATCGTAGGTAGGGGGGAAATCATTTTTTTCCCCCCTGGTACACACAATTTTTCGATCGGATCGAATTCGGTCCACATGCTTCCCGCGGACGTCTATGTGTATTCCTCCCCTTCGCTTCGAACGTCGTGTAAACTACAATCTGCACAGGCAAACTCGTGCCGGTAGTGTTGTGACGATGTGCAAACCGACAAGAGGCGCCGCGTCGAGCTAAATGATTTTTATCCCCGTCCTCAATCACGACCGAGCGATGCTCCCCCCCATTAACATACAGATGGAAAACACGCTGGACCATGTCGCGGGTTTTTCGAAATCAACACGCACATTGGCAATTACGGTGTCGGCGTGTATAAAAAAAAAGCTCGATCGGACACGGGCTCTCTCTAGCCAGCCGCACGGACCAAATTTATAAAAATATATATACACACGTATCTCCGCGTTGTTCTCGGATCATTTGGCTCTCGCCAATGTTAGGTCCGGTCCCGAATTGAATGCGCGTTATATATACATGTACGCGCGGGCGGGTATGATTAGTTCGGCCATCGTATCGGCCGGTATATCATATTAACGAGCGCCGTTACCGCCTCGCGCTCGGCCGGATAACGAAAATTTTGTGTGCGCTGCGGCGTTCTGGCCGGCGAGCGCGCGAGAGAGTGACCTCCCCCACCTCTCCACCCCCTCCATATATTACCGGCTATTTATTTAAGGGCTGCGATAAGAACTGGCGTGCATTAGGAGCGCCGAGCGAGCCTCTCGTGTGATTACCGCCGCTCCAATTTATTTTCGTAAGCGGGGGATAGAGAGAGAGAGAGGGAGGGAGGGCCAGTGAATTTCCTCGTGCCGCTATACATCGGCGAGCCTTCCGCAGATTTTCTCCCCCCCCCCCCTCAACCCACCTCCATCTCTCGGTCGTTTTTTTTTCTTTTTTCCAACTTCGTAGCTCGGTCACGTAATTTCGCGTCTGTCAGGAGGGGCCCTGCACGCCTGCGTTTAGTTTCTTTATCTTTCGAGAGCGTAGGAGGGGCATGGCGGACGGGGGGGGGGCCGAGAGTTCTTTCGAGTTTCGGAGCGGCGGCAGCGTTGCATGCGCGATGATTCGCCGAGTAGCTTGCGGGGATTATGCGGAGGAACGCTGACGCGCTATTCGACTATGCAGACGATATGAGGGTAATTTGGAATTTTCCCCGAGCCCTGGAGGGGATTTTTCGCCCGGGCAGCAATCCAGATTAACATCTTTTTCGATTAGAGAGTATTTCCGGAGATTTATATACGCGCCACGAGGACTCCACTCTTAGCGGGCAGTCTTTTTTTCTCGCCATCTCCGGGTCCCCGGGGGATGTATACATCCCGTGCCGTTGACCGGTTTCGTTTCGTTAATTTTCCATGCACACGCGAGCTCACACATTGACACTCGCACATCTGGAGAGAAGAAAATAATCCCCACCGAGCAGCGGCGCGTGGTGGATTGAAAATCGCGAGTCGTACCGTAGACCCGGAGGAAAAGTTGGGGAAGTAGAACGAGCCCGAAAGTTCCGATCGACGTTGCTCCAAAGTCGCTGCTCTCTCTCCCCACCCCCTTCCACGTCCCGAGCAAGATATAATCCGCGCTGTTTGATCATACAGCCCCGGGGGGAGGGAGGGGGCAAAGTTCGAATCGACGATTCCCTTTCGGCGTGAGCGCACGCGCGACTAATTGATGCTAATACCCCTAGCGCGAACGTCGCGAGCGGCCGCCGGAGAAATACTCGCGAGCCGAGAGTCGTAAATAATTTCCTCTCCATTAGAAATAATCGCGCTCGCGCCTCCCCCCGAACCGACCGGATGACGCATGGCTCGGGCGCCGCCACCTACATCACGAGACCGAGAGGCCAGTTGGCCGTATATACGCACACAGACACACAGCTCGTAATCTCGGGCGAGATAGCGAGTGCTAGTCACTTAAGCAACGCCCCACCCGACCCCCCTCTATGCCGAGCATTCAGAGCGCAATCTGCCGACCGATGATAACTCATCAGGCGCCGAGCAATGGCTCGCTTCTCCCGCGGTCTAATTTACGCGATATTGACGGCCGCCGCGCGTCTCGACAGATCCGCGGCTCGCTCGAGGATCGCTTTCCAAACGGACGCCCGCACTCGGGTAGGAGCGACAGGCTTACTCGGATCGAGCCGACGGAGGAAAACTCGTTTAACGCTTGGCCGCTGCGTTTTTCCGGTGAGGGGGGGGCCTCCAGCTCCACCCGTAACTTTCTCGCGGCTCTTTTATTCCTCGCAGCTCTTTACTGTCTCCGCCGTAAACAGCATTATCGCTGGCTGCCGGGCGTATTTTAACGCTCTCCGGTCGCCCCGCGGCCCGTATCGATTTTCCAAAGTAATATTAGGAAACCCGTGCGTTCGTTCCAATTCGGCCAAACTTTTCTCTCTGGTACAGGTAGGTGCGCGCACCCACACACATGCACACATAGGTGGGGAACCGCTCTATTTCCGGCTTAGCCGAGCGCTAACAAGCGAACAACACAGTGCTTTCACAGTGGTAATATTTGAAATGCCCTGATACATGCGCAGTGGTTGCAGTGGAGTTGGACTGAAAAAACTTGGGCTGAACTGAGTCCGAGACTCCCGCACGATTCTGAGTATGTAAAAGAACACGAACGCTGGATTTCGAGCCGCTGAACGTAACTCGCGCGCGTCCGGCCACGAACCTTGACATCCGGGCCGCGACCGCGTCCAGTCCGAAGAGGTCCCGAATACAAAGACCACTCCAAGGCAAGCCCGAATGCAATATCGCAGCGCTCGCGCCGTTGACGCTGCATGCGCGGAGTGACGCTAACAAGCCCCGAGAATGCGTTCACTGCCCCTGCACAAACAAACTGCACCTGACAATGTGCGAGGTTTGGCGCACCGCCGCTACGTGCGCGTCCTGCCGCTACACACAGAAACTGCACCTGAGGTTGTGCGAGGTCTGGTGCACCGTCGCCGCATGCACGAAATGCCACTGCATGCGCGCTGTGCCGCTGCACACACATACTGCACCTGACAATGTGCGAGGTTTGGTGCTACGCCGCTGAATGCGCGTCCTGACGCTGCACACACAAACTGCACTTGAGATTGTGCTAGGTTTGGAGCACCGCCGCTGCATACACGCAATGCCGCTATATGCGCTTTCTGACGCTACACACACAAACTGCACCTGACACTGTGCGAGTTTTGGTGCTACGCCGCCGCATGCACGCAATATCGCTGCATGCGCTATCTAACGCTGCACACAGATATTGCTCGAGACAATGTGCGAGTTTTGGCGTACCGCCTCCGCGTACACGCATTGACGCTGCGCACACAAACTGCACCTGACAATGTGCGAGTTTTGATGTATCGCCGCTGCATGGGTGCATATGCCGCTGCATGGGTGCATATGCCGCCGCATGCGCACAAGGGACGATTATAATGCCCGCGACTTGGCGAACTGGCGCCAAGATGCGCGCATTGCCCCGATGTCGCAAAAGCTGCCCCCGAGATGAGAACATTGCCCCGCGACTTGGAGCACTGACCCCGAGATGCGCGCATTGCCCCGATGTCGCGGAAGCTGCGCCGAGATGCAAACATTGCCCCGATGTCGCGGCAGCTGCCCCCGAGATGCAAACATTGCCCCGATGTCGCGAAAGCTGCCCCCGAGATGCAAATATTGCCCCGATGTCGCGAAAGCTGCCCCCGAGATGAGAACATTGCCCCGCGACTTGGAGCACTGACCCCGAGATGCGCGCATTGCCCGGATGTCGCGGAAGCTGCGCCGAGATGCAAACATTGCCCCGATGTCGCGGCAGCTGCCCCCGAGATGCAAACATTGCCCCGATGTCGCGGCAGCTGCCCCCGAGATGAGAACATTGCCCCGCGACTTGGAGCACTGACCCCGACATGCGAACATTGCGCCGATGTCGCGGAAGCTTCGCCGAGATGCGCGCATTGCCCGGATGTCGCAGAAGCTGCGCCGATGTCGCGGCAGTTGCGCCGATGTCGCGGAAGCTGCGCCGATGTCGCGGCAGTTGCGCCGATGTCGCGGAAGCTGCGCCGATGTCGCGGAACCTGCGCCGATGTCGCGGCAGTTGCGCCGATGTCGCGGAAGCTGCGCCGATGTCGCGGAACCTGCGCCGATGTCGCGACAGTTGCGCCGATGTCGCGGAACCTGCGCCGATGTCGCGGCAGTTGCGCCGATGTCGCGGAACCTGCGCCGATGTCGCGGCAGTTGCGCCGATGTCGGGGCAGCTGCGCCGATGTCGGGGCAGTTGCGCCGATGTCGGGGCAGCTGCGCCGATGTCGGGGCAGTTGCGCCGATGTCGGGGCAGCTGCGCCGATGTCGGGGCAGTTGCGCCGATGTCGGGGCAGTTGCGCCGATGTCGGGGCAGTTGCGCCGATGTCGCGGCAGTTGCGCCGATGTCGGGGCAGCTGCGCCGATGTCGGGGCAGTTGCGCCGATGTCGGGGCAGCTGCGCCGATGTCGGGGCAGTTGCGCCGATGTCGGGGCAGTTGCGCCGATACCGCGGCAGCCAACCCCGAGATGCGCGCATCGCGCCGATATCAATTATTGATTATATTGATTATTATTACCAATCTAGCTTATCCAAGAGCTAGATTGGAGCTAGATTCTAGCTTATCTCACTCATTTCATCTACAGTACACTAAAACTAAAATATACATGTGTACACTTGAAAGTTGAACAACATTGGATCATCTGTTTTTATTCTGCAATTGTTATTATTGGACTGAAAAGTCATTCCACCAACACAGTAAATTATTTTTTTTTATCCAAACGTGGCTACTCAGTTTCATGTGATAAAAAATCATCTGTCGATTGAGCTCATTACATTTGCTCAAACTATTTTTCCACACTGTCAATACAATCAATTTTAATCAAACTCAAACGAGCGCAAAGTAATTCCTCTGAGCAGTATTTTTGAGTTGAATTAATGTATAAATATACACATAATGTTATATTTGGTTAGTTATAAGGAAGAGACAAAGTATCTGTAAACTATGCGTTTCGTCCTAGATCCACCTAACGGGGCTCATCAGTAAGGTATTTAAATGGATCCAACCTTATGTAACGTGAATTAACAGATAGTACTATATGATTAATTAGTTTTCGATATGATTAGAAAAGAAACAAGTCGTAGGTTAATAAGAATATTATATTGTAATAGTATACTAAAGAGTAATCAATTGAGAAGTAACGTTATTCCACTCGTTTTTCAAGATTACGATACTCGTAGAAAAGCAAATCGAATAATGTTAACTAATTGAACTACAAAATGCTGCAAAATACGAGTTTGGAACTTGAAAAAAATCAGTTTGTATTCTTTGAAATATGATGGATCTGAAATTTACAGATTCATTTTGCCATAAGTGTCCTATTCTACGTGCAAAAGATTCAAAAGTTTCGAAAATAAATATTCCGTCAATTTCAATCAAAACTTGAACAATTAAGGGACGACCAAATTGGCATTAATGTATAATTAAAATCATATTCCCACAGATAATTATTCGAAACTTTCAACACCCAAAAATGCTTACTAAATCATGACAACAATTCATTAAAAACTCAACTTTTATCTCTTGGATATTGATCCATTTAACTAAGTTTTTCAGTACGTATCCATATATTGATTTCGATTAAATCACTCGAAATCGAGGGTAATAATATTACTAAAAGTTCACTATATTGTAACAAACCATTTTTTTTACTAGCAGATATTTCAGTCGTAATAGGAACAATAAATAATTATTCTGAATAATGTGTGTATGTGCGTGCGTGCGTGCGTGCGTGTGCATGTCTGTGTGTGTGTGTGTACGTGCATGCGTGTGTGCGTGTGCGTGTGCGTGCGTGCGTGCGTGTGTGTGTGTGTGTGTGTGTGTGTGTGTGTGTGCGCGTGTGTGCGCCTGCCCAATGCTTCTCGTACGCCTTACTTTGTGCGAGCAAAGAACTTGATCATTTCACGATAACTCCGATGTATGATACATACTAAAGTATTGGTTTTTCTATTAGAAATAATTTGTAACTACTGGTAAAAGCATTTGTCGTGAATAGTGCATGGGAACTTTTTCTCTCAAAATGAGCTAAATTTTGAGATGATAATTTTCCGAGCCAAAATTGTCCATAGAGATTTTTCATAGATTCTACAAGTATTTCAAATCTCGTCACACGCAACAGTGGATTTTTGAGAATGTACCGGTCATACGATTCATTAGAAATTTCATGCATTCTCGAATATTATAAGAAACGTGCCAAATTGGCTGCAGTACCAAATTTACTGAAATTACCTTAAAATACATTTATCATTAGGATTCATTTAAAATACGAATGGTATATCAAATCGAAGGGGTAAAACTATGAACATTTTGCTTCGCACAAAAAAAATGATAATTTTTTAAATTTGTGTTTACACTCGTATTCTCTCTCTCTCTCTCTCTCTCTCTCTCTCAGAATTCAGATGACGGTAGACTGTGGTATCACTTTGAATAGCTCTCGCGCACTCGCACACGGCACACTGAAAATCATTCAATGAAAATCTTATCTCCAAACCAGGCCATGCAGCTACTCATAGATAGACCATAGATATTCTTTGATGAGTACTTACCTAGTTTATTTATTTTTTTTCCAAAATACCAGGAGCCCATATTCCCAAAGATAAGTTATATATTGAATTTATGCATCATTCATTTATTGGATACATACATAATATGACAGCGGATCCAGAGATGGATCTTCAAGGGATGGAGGCAAGGAGCTATCCACTTTGAAATCACTAGTGATTTCCTTTGATTTTTTTGTGATTTGTTTGGAGATTTTGTCGAATTCTAGACTGAATAGCCCTTGTTCTCAATCGAGGGAATAATGAAGCTGGAAGTTTTGTCCGTAACAAATAACCCAAGGGGCTATTCGCTCCAAAATAATACAAAAAATCACCAGTGATTTCGAAGTGTCTCCCTGTCAATGTCTATTTCCATATGTGGGTCATTCTCATGAAACCGATATTTTCCATGTCCTCGATATTTTGAGGATTGAAAGGGACTGTTTATGCCACCTCGAACGGCTACAGATAATTCGAATTATTCGAATTAGATATATATACATTTCCAAGTTTTTCTATTAAAATTTTAATTCTTTTCATTTTTTGTGCAAACCTGTGTCACTTACTTTGTATCCACAGATTCGGATTCGTAATCAGCGACCTCAAAAACCCATGGATTCCATTTTTTATTAAAATCCAGTATCTTTCCAAATTTTCGGTAGGCAATCTTACAGGCTAAATTCGAATTTTAAGAATCTGAGGCCAGATTCGTAATCAGCGGCCTCGAAATCCCATATATACTAATTTTCAACAAAGTTCCATTTTTTTCCAAATTTTTGTCAGGTGATCTTAGAGGCTCGATCTAATTTGAATTTTCAAAATCTGAGGTCGGATTCGTAATTAGTGAACTCAAAAACCCACGTATACTAATTTTCATCAAAATCCAGTATCTTTCCAAATTTTTGTCAGGTGATCTTAGAGGCTCTTATTTTAATTTTTAAAATTTGATGCCGGAATCGTTATCAGTGACCTCGAAATCCCATGTATACTAATTTTCGACAAAATTTCATTTTTTTCCAAATTCTTGTCAGGTGATCTTAGAGGCTCTAATTCGAATTTCCAAATTTTGAGTTGAGATTCGTGATCAGCAAACTCAAAAACCCACGCATACCAATTTTCATCAAAATCCAGTACCTTTTCAAATTTTTTTTAGATGATCTTAGAGGCTCTAATTTGAATTTTTAAAATCTGAGGTCGGATTCGTAATCAGCGACCTCAAAGACGTATAGATACCAATTTTCATCCAAATCCATCTATGAAGAAAATTTGTAATGTAAATAGTTCACTTTCAGAGTATCATGTCTCGACGTGGGATCAAGTTGTCATTTCCAGACGTGTACACACACACACATACACACATGTACATACAGACACATGCATACGACATCATCCCCGAAGTCGGAAAAACTCCGACAGAAAAAATTTCTCCTGAAATGGCATCTTTTATAGAAATTTTCCGAAATGGCACTTTTTATAGAATTTTTCTGAAATGGCACTTTTTATACTTGTCAATCTGAAACGGCACTGTTTATAGAAAGTTTCTGAAATGGAACTTTTTATAGCAAGTTTCTGAAATGGAACGTTCTTCCTCCCAAGCGACGATCTATGGTCTATCTATGAGTAGCTGCATGGCCTGGTTTGGAGATAAGATTTTCATTGAATGATTTTCAGTGTGCCGTGTGCGAGTGCGCGAGAGCTATTCAAAGTGATACCACAGTCTACCGTCATCTGAATTCTGAGAGAGAGAGAGAGAGAGAGAGAGAGAGAGAGAGAGAGAGAGAGAGAGAGAGAGAGAGAGAGAGAGAGAGAGAGAGAGAGAGAATACGAGTGTAAACACTGTCAATACGCTTATGTTAGGCCGACTGCCCATGAACTGATCAGCCGGCCCCGTCACGGCGGTCGCGGCTGCCACCGTTTTTATTTTCGAATTTCAAATTTGAGAGATAATTATAGTTTTGGTACATTTTTTTGCTGCTTATAAACTGATCATATGAAAAAATTTCATCTGTCGGTTGGTCTCATAACATTTTCTCGAACTATTTTTAAACACTGTCAATATAATTAATTCCAATGAAACTAAAACGAGCACAAGATGTTTTCTGTGAGCGGTATTCAGAATAATTATTTATTGTTCCTATTACGACTGAAATATCTGCTAGTAAAAAAAATGGTTTGTTACAATATAGTGAACTTTTAGTAATATTATTACCCTCGATTTCGAGTGATTTAATCGAAATCAATATATGGATACGTACTGAAAAACTTAGTTAAATGGATCAATATCCAAGAGATAAAAGTTGAGTTTTTAATGACTTGTTGTCATGATTTAGTAAGCATTTTTGGGTGTTGAAAGTTTCGAATAATTATCTGTGGGAATATGATTTTAATTATACATTAATGCCAATTTGGTCGTCCCTTAATTGTTCAAGTTTTGATTGAAATTGACGGAATATTTATTTTCGAAACTTTTGAATCTTTTGCACGTAGAATAGGACACTTATGGCAAAATGAATCTGTAAATTTCAGATCCATCATATTTCAAAGAATACAAACTGATTTTTTTCAAGTTCCAAACTCGTATTTTGCAGCATTTTGTAGTTCAATTAGTTAACATTATTCGATTTGCTTTTCTACGAGTATCGTAATCTTGAAAAACGAGTGGAATAACGTTACTTCTCAATTGATTACTCTTTAGTATACTATTACAATATAATATTCTTATTAACCTACGACTTGTTTCTTTTCTAATCATATCGAAAACTAATTAATCATATAGTACTATCTGTTAATTCACGTTACATAAGGTTGGATCCATTTAAATACCTTACTGATGAGCCCCGTTAGGTGGATCTAGGACGAAACGCATAGTTTACAGATACTTTGTCTCTTCCTTATAACTAACCAAATATAACATTATGTGTATATTTATACATTAATTCAACTCAAAAATACTGCTCAGAGGAATTACTTTGCGCTCGTTTGAGTTTGATTAAAATTGATTGTATTGACAGTGTGGAAAAATAGTTTGAGCAAATGTAATGAGCTCAATCGACAGATGATTTTTTATCACATGAAACTGAGTAGCCACGTTTGGATAAAAAAAATTAATTTACTGTGTTGGTGGAATGACTTTTCAGTCCAATAATAACAATTGCAGAATAAAAACAGATGATCCAATGTTGTTCAACTTTCAAGTGTACACATGTATATTTTAGTTTTAGTGTACTGTAGATGAAATGAGTGAGATAAGCTAAAATCTAGCTCCAATCTAGCTCTTGGATAAGCTAGATTGGTAATAATAATCAATATAATCAATAATTGATATCGGCGCGATGCGCGCATCTCGGGGTTGGCTGCCGCGGTATCGGCGCAACTGCCCCGACATCGGCGCAGCTGCCCCGACATCGGCGCAACTGCCCCGACATCGGCGCAACTGCCCCGACATCGGCGCAGCTGCCCCGACATCGGCGCAACTGCCTGCCGACATCGGCGCAACTGCCCCGACATCGGCGCAACTGCCCCGACATCGGCGCAACTGCCCCGACATCGGCGCAAGCTGCCCCGACATCGGCGCAACTGCCCCGACATCGGCGCAGCTGCCCCGACATCGGCGCAACTGCCCCGACATCGGCGCAGCTGCCCCGACATCGGCGCAACTGCCGCGACATCGGCGCAGGTTCCGCGACATCGGCGCAACTGCCGCGACATCGGCGCAGGTTCCGCGACATCGGCGCAACTGCCGCGACATCGGCGCAGGTTCCGCGACATCGGCGCAGGTTCCGCGACATCGGCGCAACTGCCGCGACATCGGCGCAGGTTCCGCGACATCGGCGCAGCTTCCGCGACATCGGCGCAACTGCCGCGACATCGGCGCAGCTTCCGCGACATCGGCGCAACTGCCGCGACATCGGCGCAGCTTCCGCGACATCGGCGCAATGCGCGCCTCTCGGCGAAGCTTCCGCGACATCGGCGCAATGTTCGCATGTCGGGGTCAGTGCTCCAAGTCGCGGGGCAATGTTCTCATCTCGGGGGCAGCTGCCGCGACATCGGGGCAATGTTTGCATCTCGGGGGCAGCTGCCGCGACATCGGGGCAATGTTTGCATCTCGGCGCAGCTTCCGCGACATCCGGGCAATGCGCGCATCTCGGGGTCAGTGCTCCAAGTCGCGGGGCAATGTTCTCATCTCGGGGGCAGCTTTCGCGACATCGGGGCAATATTTGCATCTCGGGGGCAGCTTTCGCGACATCGGGGCAATGTTTGCATCTCGGGGGCAGCTGCCGCGACATCGGGGCAATGTTTGCATCTCGGCGCAGCTTCCGCGACATCGGGGCAATGCGCGCATCTCGGGGTCAGTGCTCCAAGTCGCGGGGCAATGTTCTCATCTCGGGGGCAGCTTTCGCGACATCGGGGCAATGCGCGCATCTTGGCGCCAGTTCGCCAAGTCGCGGGCATTATAATCGTCCCTGTGCGCATGCGGCGGCATATGCACCCATGCAGCGGCATATGCACCCATGCAGCGGCGATACATCAAAACTCGCACATTGTCAGGTGCAGTTGTGTGCGCAGCGTCAATGCGTGTACGCGGAGGCGGTACGCCAAAACTCGCACATTGTCTCGAGCAATATCTGTGTGCAGCGTTAGATAGCGCATGCAGCGATATTGCGTGCATGCGGCGGCGTAGCACCAAAACTCGCACATTGTCAGGTGCAGTATGTGTGTGTAGCGTCAGAAAGCGCATATAGCGGCATTGCGTGTATGCAGCGGCGGTGCTCCAAACCTAGCACAATCTCAAGTGCAGTTTGTGTGTGCAGCGTCAGGACGCGCATTCAGCGGCGTAGCACCAAACCTCGCACATTGTCAGGTGCAGTATGTGTGTGCAGCGGCACAGCGCGCATGCAGTGGCATTTCGTGCATGCGGCGACGGTGCACCAGACCTCGCACAACCTCAGGTGCAGTTTCTGTGTGTAGCGGCAGGACGCGCACGTAGCGGCGGTGCGCCAAACCTCGCACATTGTCAGGTGCAGTTTGTTTGTGCAGGGGCAGTGAACGCATTCTCGGGGCTTGTTAGCGTCACTCCGCGCATGCAGCGTCAACGGCGCGAGCGCTGCGATATTGCATTCGGGCTTGCCTTGGAGTGGTCTTTGTATTCGGGACCTCTTCGGACTGGACGCGGTTGCGGCCCGGATGTCAAGGTTCGTGGCCGGACGCGCGCGAGTTACGTTCAGCGGCTCGAAATCCAGCGTTCGTGTTCTTTTACATACTCAGAATCGTGCGGGAGTCTCGGACTCAGTTCAGCCCAAGTTTTTTCAGTCCAACTCCACTGCAACCACTGCGCATGTATCAGGGCATTTCAAATATTACCACTGTGAAAGCACTGTCAAGGTCCGGGAGAGCAAGTGGCCTCGCGGCCAACTTTATATCGACTCTCCCTGTCTCTCTCTCTCTCTCTCTCCGTTTCTCGCGCGATGCTTCTTTTGCTCCATTTTGCTCTACACGTGGCCCCGCTCGCTCGAGCTTCAATTTTTTTGCTTCGCTCCTTCTTACTTTGTGCCGCGCCCGAGAATCGGTTTCCGAATCCTGATTAGCGGCCGCGCCGATGAAATTGGGTCGATCGAGTCGATTGCTCCTTTTTGCCCGTCGCCGCCGTGTATTATAATGAGCGGGGCGGCGCCCTGTCGTGGGAAGGGGGGGGGGCGGGGGCGATTCGACTGGATGTAATGCGCGCGCGTGGAAATGATAAGCGCCGCCCGCTCGATTATTATTACGTTATGCATTCCAGAGGGCGAGCTCGGCTAATCTAGCTTCGCAGACGGTTCGGCGCGATCCATTTAACGTCTTTTCTCCCCAGGATCACTTTCTCGCACTGTCGACCCCGGCTTTTACCGCGCGAATTCCCTGCTGCGGATCCGCGTCGAATATTCTCCCTGGCTTTGGATCCCGCGATTAAATTTCTCCGGGTTTATATCGAGAGCGGGAGAGCGGCACGCTACAGTGGCTATCGGCTTTTTCAATCATCGTGTCCGGATAATTAAGTAACATTCGCATTCTGGAGAGTGCTCGGACTTTTATAACGCACCAGCCAGAGACACTGTTCGCTCTCTCTTGTTCTACTCGTATAAAAGAGTCATGAATTTCTTGTATATTCTGAGCCTCTGGATGGCGAGCAACTTGGCGGCTACGCCATGAGCGACGGGAAGGCACGACGACGACGGTCTCGATTTTCTCGAAATTCCGATTTTTTAATCGTGAGCGGGATATTATTTTAGTGAGCTTGCAAGTTTCACGTGACATTGATAACGTCGTAATTTGACAGATGTCAATTTGCTGCCGACATAACAGCCCCGGAAACATTGCTGCCACGAGCTTCGTAGTATGCGGGAAAATCCGAGGGCTCATAGGTTTGAGAGGTCGTGGTTATAAAGTCTCCCATGTAATCTCTATCAAAGCGGCAGCAAACTGATTTCTGTCTAATAATAATATCACCGACGTTGTATATGAAAATTCAAATCTCACCAAATAGTCTAGGGTTTTTAGATCTTAAATATCTCAAAAAAAGAGACTAAATAGGTCCCGGAAAAAAAATTGAGGAGGATTTGCGATGATATGTTTGCGATATTACAAACGAATAAAGCATATATTTTATGCAACATGTGTATGAAAAAAAAATTAGTTCAGAATCAGATTTTTGTGACAGCTCTCGAAATCAGCGAGATTAGTGGTTAAATAATCCATTGACAAGTTGAGCTACAAAACAAGTTCCATTATGTTGAATTTTGTGGACTATGCTGCTCATAAAATATGAAAAAACCATCAAAAATGAAAGTCATTAGCAATATAATTATGTGCAATTATTTACGGTTCAATTCACTTGCAGAGTTTTTGAATTACGAATTTATTTATTACAGATGTAAATAGTTGCAATATTATTTGTGCAATTTCCTACGATCATTTTGGGGAAAAGATACCATTTATGGAGAACTGTACTTTAACTCAAATATTTTCAAACTTGCATTTTTACTCATCGAGATGCGCCATCTGTACCATCGTTTTTTGTCGTATACAGAGTCAAAATTAACAGAAAGACTCAAAATAGCCGCTGGTATCCTTTCAATTGGGATTACACAGTATAATCCATTGATTAAATGTTATTGGATAATATATTAATCGGTGACCCATTCTGATCCACTCTGAAATCAGTTATGATTTATGTACTACACCCGCGAGAAAATTTGAAACTTCGGAATTTGCCACTCTGCTTGATTGCGTGTGCAAACTAGCAAATGTGGGCTAATCCTCTGAATTTACTCATTATACTATTTTGTCATTTGACAAAAATGCCAATTGGAAGAATGTATCCATACACAAAGACAATCCAATTAAAACATACAAAGAGGTGAATTCACGCTGAATTTCAGAGGTACAGGTCACATTGATCGCTTGCAACTGTCACCTTTGACCCAAATCAGCTCGGCCCTTGGAGGTAAACTCGAGCGGAGAAGCCGCGGATTCAATGGATTCGGAGTGGGCGCGACGCGGTAATAAAATTCCTGACTCGGTTGCTTTAATCAAAGACGCCTTTCCAGTGATCATTATCGATCTTAAGAGCCAACTTACTTTCCGCGAAAACTTTGTCGGATTGGTTTATTGCGGCGAGGATCCCAGTAAGGAGCGTCGGGGGGCAGCCGGGAAAACTGGCGCATCGCTGAGGGGACGGCAAACAGGTTCGAAGAATCAGGCTTAACTTTCCTTAAGTGCTTTGCGCGCAGCGAGCGACTTTTCTTTCGTCAACCCCGGACCGTTCCCATAATCTTCAATTGTTGCCCGATCAAGTTTCTATTTGCAAGCACGGGAAAGAAAATAAATGGCTCTGTCCACACTCGTTTGTCCTCTCTTTGAGAATTCCACTGCGAAAAAGGCAAGGATTCGCCAGCGATAACTCGTCTCACCAGCGTTCACGGCCCACCAGCTGAGCTTTGCTTCCAGACTCGTTGTGCTGCTACTCATTTGTGTGCTAATCTCGTTTTAACATTGCGGAATTAACGCTCATTAAACAAACGCCATAAGGATAATGCCCGTCGCGCGTGACAAGTTTATCAGTTACGGAAAAAAGTGCTCGACTTGAAATTGATATACATCGGAAACATTGATCGATCCTTCAATTCTGTCGAGACAAAAATTTTCATATCTCCGCAAATTTGCGGTTATCCACCTATCTAGATAACGGCTAATTATGGAAACGCTGATTATCGACATACGTATATATGTATAGCCGAACGATCAGCGGCCAATTACAAAGACGTCTGGGCTGATTCGATTTCAATTATAACAAGCTACTCATCGGCCGGTGAAAACCGCGGAACAAAGCAATCGGACAGAAAGGCGGATCCGAAATCCGGAAGCGAAGAGAGAGTCGGAGGAAGAGAGAGCGAGAAAGATTGAGCAGGGTAAGCGAGGTACGGAGGCGAGAGAATTCGTATAAGGAAATTTCGCTGCGGCGGAGGTGAAGTTGGGGAACGGCGGTGGGGGGGTTGGCGAGGGGGGGATTAGTTTAATTGGGGGGAAGCGGCCGAACAAGAGAGCGTTTAATTCTTTCTGCTCTGCCCATGCTTGTCGCTCGCTCGCTCGCTCGCTCGTTGAATTCTCGGGGAAGCCGCCGCCAGCCTCCCCCCTGGCCTGACTTGATCGCGCTAACGCGAAGCAATTGCGCTTAATTGCGCCGTAATTAAGAGCAAAAGATACCCGGCCTCGGGAGCCATTTCTTACGCCAGCGCGCGGGGCGGACGGAGACGCGCGGCTCTGCGGATAAGTGGGAGCCGCCGCCGCGGCGCAGCAGCTTCTATGGCTGGGTCGCGCGCCCGCGACAACCCCCCACCGACCCTCTTTCCTCCGAGCCTTTTCTCGCGGCTCGTGCACCGCAAACCTGTTAACTGCAGCGCGCGGCTCGGGGGACTCCACTAGCGCGCGCTGACTTATAAGCGCTGATCGATCATCCGTCCCAGCCGAGCGTTTCCGCGGATTTTTCCCTTCGGTATATATACGCTCGCGTGCGCGCGCGCGACGGTGTCTCGATTCCTCGAATAATCTCGCTGCTTTTTTCCCAGCCTCCCTCGGCTGCTGCGCAGGGCTCGATTCTTTCGCACTCGCTTGCATATACTTTTTCGCGGGGAAAAAGATTTTCTCGCGTACTTTTCGACGAATCCGACGTGCCTATATACGCGGACGCGCGAGCAGCGTTCGAGCTGATATTTGGGGATCGGTAGACGTTGTTCGGGGGCACGCGGAAGAAGCCACGTCGACGCTCGGGATTTCCTCCGTTTTTTTTTATTCTTCGTTGTTTTTATTCCTCCCCTCTCGTGAAAACGAAAAGAAAAAGCTCGAGTCTGCTTGTTACGACTTATCAAGAGCATTTTAATGACAAGCAGAGAATGGAGCCACGGCTGCTGCGCGTCCCGGCGACCTTTGCATCCGAATGATAATTACGTCCTCTTGCGATTCTGAAATTGCGACGAAGCCAGGCCGAACAAAAAGCGCGTGGCGCTGAAAAAGCGCCCCGGCACCTCGCCGGCAGGAGGAGGGGTGGGAAAAGCGAGGGCACGCTTAAAAAAAAAGGCCGAGTCGCGACTTAAACATTTGTCCAACAAAAACGAGGCGGGCGCGGAGGCAGAGAGTAACAAGCGGCCCAGCTCTCTCTCACTCTCTCATTCTTCCGGTGTATATATATATACATACATATGTATACAGCGCGCCGGCGGACTCGAGCACAGCGCAGTAGTTAGCGGCACATGAATAACGAACGGCCCGTAAGAAGTAATAACGAGGAGCTCGAGCCGAGAGATGGACTCGCTCGGGCACGCATATATACGCGCGTCACAGCGTCGCCTGCCAAAACAAACACGTGCCTAATTACGCGAAGACGGGCACACGGGGGGTAGGGACGGGCCACTTTGTAATTATGGCCTAATTGTATTTGAACTGCACGCGAAATGGAGCCCGCGCGCTGCCGGGCGAACTATACACTGCAGTGCCGAGGCCTACGACACCGAGCCGTTTAAACGGGCCGCTCCGCGCCCTGAGAAAGGCACAAAGCAAGTGCAGTGCGCGAGCGCGAGCGCGCGGCAGAATAAACGCTGCAGCGACGAGTCGAGCGACGAGTGCGCCTCCGAGGGTACGTGTATATACGTATATACGTATACGCGAGGGTCTTGACGAGCCTAAAGCCGGAAAGAATAGCCGATCGAGAGCCGTGGGGGGCCGGGTTCGATCGGGAATTTTAAGCCGCATTTAACGGGCAAAGTCGTAATTGCGTTTGATACCCGCGCCCCGCCGCCCGTCCGTCGCCCCGGCCGTAAATTGCAATTTTCAAACTTGGCCTTTCTCAGCCGCTGCGCAACTTCCCTTACGTTGCGCCGCGCGCGAAATCCATAATTAGTTTCGGCATGGCTTCAGGCTCCGCTGCCGCCACCGCCGCGGCCCAGTGTTCTGAGTGATATAAACTCGCGGCGCTCGTCCGGCCAAAAAACTGCCCCCTGTATTCCGTGTGCTTGCGAGACGTGGATTTCAACGGCGGAACGATTCCGCAATCGCGGCGTGTCGGAAGAACAACGTGTACCCACCGCCCAGCGCGATGGTCCGAAATTACACAGGCGTACGTGTGCTGCAGCCACGCGTTTCCGCACTGCACTTTGATGATTAAATCCTGTTGTGGCTGACGTAAAATTTCACATACGCATACTTTCGGGTGGAGGAGCGCGGGGCTCGCCGCGTGTCGGTCGGTCCGGGAGGGATTGCGGTCGACGAGGGGAGAGGTTGCGAGCTCACTCGAGCCGGGACGTACCCCCGCTGCACTACAACCTCGCGCGCGGCGTGTTTGCATCCTCCTTCGAATGTGAATGCATAATCCACAAGCAGATGCGCGCCGCCTCGATTATGTAGTCACGGGCAAATGCTCGCTAATACGCGCGCTGAGCGAAATTCGCGGGGAATAATCTCCACCTCGGCTATCCGTAAAATCATCTCTTGCTATACGCGTTTTAGACCGGGGAGCCACGCGAGTTTTCCGCAGCGACGACGCTAGTATACACGCTCGACCGCGGCGGCCGGTTATGGCTCCGAAAATAATTCAAAGAGGAGCGTTGCGACGAGCGGCTCGTGTGTGTACCCGACGTATTATGCAATATCCACCAACTTCTCACCCAATTCCAAATGAGTCGAGCCGTTGAAGTGCTGCTGCTATTCTCGACGAGCCACATGTGCGCACACGTACACGCCGCAACGCTCTTGATCCACTCGATGGAAACGCTTCTTTTCACCCCGGGGCGCGATTGTGAGGCCGATTTAATTACGGCTCAATCTACAAGTCTCACTTATAAAGCACGCGCAGGGGTTGGTCGGGGGGTCGCGGCCGTTGATTACCATTGGGATTAACCTCAATCCCGAATTACTTCCATCACACGTTCGCGGCGCTAGGGCGTAAAGAGGAATTGTATGTACGCTCGAATGGATTTAAACCCTCCCGCTCGTCCACGTGTGTGTATTATACGTGTGCTCAAGAGTGGACGATCCGCTCGAGCTTACATATATATACGTATATGTACAGGCGCGCGCGGCATATCGACCAATATACACATACGTGGAGCGCGCGGAAGCAAAGTTTATGCCTCGGGGCTTTTTCGAGTTGAGCACACCCCGGCCCGGTCTGTACAAATTCATTATGGCCGCCGCTGCAGTCGCGCACAATAAAGTGCGCGTGTGTGTATACGGGCGCGGGCGCGCGGTCGATGACTAACGAGCGGATTGATAGACCAATCGCGACCGGATGAATAATCACCAGCCATTAGTTTGGCGGTGCGCGTCGGCTGGCGATTGCCCAAATACCAGCGGGCGTTGCGCTTCGGTAATAAAAATTAGCGCGCCCCTTTGCTAATAGCGTCGGGATTACTTTTGACGTTTATACGAAACGCGAGCCGCGGGTTAAACGCGAGCCGTACGCCAGAGCCAGACGGACGGTTTTCGAGTGCGAGTTCTATCTCGCTGTCGCTCTCTCTCTCTCGTCCACGGCGTATACGTCTAGGTTTGATGGATTATTAAAGTTAAGCTGGTGCGCGCGCGCGCGAGGCTGGTGTATACACTGAAACGTCGAGCACGCCGTCGCGCATCCATCTCTTCGGGGTTAATTCTGACAATTACACGGGGGCATTATCGCGTTGGTCGGCGCGATCTAATAATCCAAGTGACTTTTCTTCCGTTGAACTTGGTGCAACGATGGGCCTCGGAATTGTCGGTGTCGGCGCGGCGAGTATTTCATCCGGGGAGGGGCAAGAGGGAATAAAAGCTTACCTCAGCCTGAGGCTTGCCGCCGACGCTGACGCACTCGAGGACGAGCCTCCTGTCCTCGGTGGTGATGAGGTGGTCCCCCTGGAGTATCTTGGGCCTCTGCGGTGGCACCAGCACGCTCAGCCTGGCGAAGTGCGAGCGCAGGCCCGGCTGGCCGTCGTTCGTCGGCGACGCCTGGCACTGGTACACCCCGTCGTCCTCCAACTCCACCGGGTATATCCTCAACGAAAAGTCCCCTGTAACATTCAAAAGCAAGGGTTAGTTTGGCTCGAACGAAATCAAGAAAGATTGGAGGGGAAAATTCGATCTGTTGTTCTGGTTCGGAACTGTTTTTCGAGAAAAGTGTTATTCCAAGCAGACTCGAAGGGGTTTCCCGATCATCGAGCCTACGTCACAAATACTGGTATGAATATTAATTTGGACGCTTCGTTCGACGTCGCTCCAACCGAGTGATGAATAAGGAATCGGGTGGAAAAGAGACAGGGTCGAGTTCGGCGAGCGCTGGAAGGTTCTCGAGCGTTATATCGCGGCTCGCGAGGGGCTCTGCGACGTCGGCAAAGGGCCGCACTAATTTATGTTATTCAGCGGGATTTGAAGGGAACTTATCAGACAGTTGAGGGTGCGACGTTTAGCGACGTCAGCTGTCAATTTTATCGCACTCGATACTCGGGCCGGGTCGGACAGAACTCGAATGTCCCCTTGAAAAATGCTCGAGCTGCGCGGGCGCGCGGGATTGTTCGAACCCTCGTTTTACGATCTCGCTTGATTGCTCTTACAAGAGAGTCGCGGGCCGGAATATTGCTCGGCTCGTCAGAATGACAAAATCGCCTCGTCCTCGGTTAATTTTCCATCATTTACCCCTGCTCGAATCGAACTTCTCTCTCCCTCTTGCTCCCCCTATCGTCTGCTCGATCGACATGCCGTATTGAAACTATTTGCGCAGGCAACTCCCGGCGAGCTTATCTGCTTTGAGAGATGAAATGGATTATCGAGCGCCATACGCTCGCAATCAGTGTTAAATGGGACGATAGTGAAACTGAAGTGAGGATATCCGGGGAGTTGCGGTCTTTCATTCGGCCTGAGCCGAGAGAGCTGCTACCGCTCACATTCGCCGCAACCCTCCGAGAACGAACGAGTTGATGAGCGATAAAAGAAAGTAGCGGAGATACGAGGGCGCACTAGCTCGGCCGGGGATCCCACGTAAGACATCAATTAAAACTGCCTCGTGTGGCTGACCCCGAGTTCCAATATACATGAGCCGCGAGTGCAAACGAACGCCGAGCCATTGATCCGCACGGTCCAAAAGAGCGTGACAATTTGGGCTCTCGGGAATCAAAAAACAAGGAGCAGCAAGAAGACGAATCGATGGCAAAGCCAGCTCAGGCGACAATCGATGGGTATATAGGGGCATACAAGCGGAGGACGGCTGTTTTACGAGCCGACGCGCCAAGCTCTCGGGCTGCAAGTGGCTCGATCGGATCCGCTCGCCGGAAAGGACTGCACGCCGTAGGCCGAGCGCGACTGGCAACTGCTGCAATATACACTCGGGGCGTTTACCGCCCCAACGAACGAGCCAGCTTTGAGCTCTCGCGCGCGCGGCAAGAAGCTGATTGCGTGGACAGTGGCTGCTGAGCAGCTTTGATTGCGGCCCGCGATGAATCGGTGCGATATATTCAAGCTCGTTCCCCGGGGCACACACACCCGCCCCGTGTGTTGACTTACGCGAGTGGATTACACCGCCAATCGTCGGCTCCAACCGTGAGTGGGCTCGCGCGTGTTGCCCCGATACTTCTGCCCGATATAACTCTCGACGAGGCCGCTGCTGTCGATTCGCGCGCATCCACCCGAGCTCCTCTCCAATTGATTTTCGACGATTCCGACACTTTTTCGCCTCTCCCTCTGTATATACACGTCCGCCACGGCCGTCCGACTTGACCCGCGAGTGCCTGTGTCTGGGTGCAACTGCCCGTGGCCGGATCAATGGGTGTGTCTTTGCGCTCGGAGATCTACTGCTCGATCAATTACAAAGCTAAATCGCGTCCATCGCTTATTGCCCCCGACCTACTGTTTCCAATTGACAATTCGTCAACGATACATTCGTGACGTTGTTGATACGAAACAAGAATACGAATATACCGCTAATGAGACGGTGTGTTTATAAGAAAGCAAAATTCGGTCGTTTCGCGCGAGCGTTACTTTGCTTATTGGTTTTTCGCGGGGTATCCCCCCCGAATGATGAAAAATAACTAGCCTCGCGGGCGAAACTTTATCTTTCGAAAATGACGCGAGGGGAAGGCGCACGAAGTTTCTTGCCCCCGGGAAGTTGTTGGGAAAATTCTCGAATTTCAAGGAGACATATTTTTCGGCGGGAGCCCGCGGGTAATTGAACGAACCCGGGGAAAAAACTGGATAAACTTTGGGCACATACTCACGAGCCGAAACTTACATGCCGAGTTCTCGCGATTCGGATAGTTTTGTTATACGCGCGCTCTCTCGCCGGGGCTCAACCCAATTTCGCGCAGCGCGATCGATGCGAATTTTCTATACGGGATTCACGCTCGCGCGTTCGATTCGCAGTAATCATATGTGAAATGTATAATTCTCGCACTATTCAACGCGGGCGGCAATCGGCAGTGTTCGCGAAATTCCATCGCACCGTGATAAACTTCGCGAGCCTCGGGAAATACGACTCTCTCGCCGCCCGATATATTCGTGCCACGCGTATATTTCACCAATTTCTCCGCGGGGGCTCGAGACGACGTACGACTACTTCGATCCCATCAAAATTATACTGTACAGCCCCTGTTCCTGCGCATCCGCTCTCAACTACGCGAAGCTTCGGAGCAAACAAAGGATCCATTTGACTTTATGTCGGTGGAAAGTTTATGCCGTCCTCTGGCAAACATCCGCCAACTTTTATTGGACAGAAATGAAAAAGAGAGAGAAAAAACGGGGGTTGGTGTAAAGGGGAAAAATCAATCGGAATACGTGGAAACTCGCGACAATTAACCGGCCGCCCGCATCGCGACGACCTCCCCGAAAAATATCAATCTCGTGTCCGGTGCAGCGCGCATTTCCCAATAACGAAACTCCCGCCCCCCTCGAACGCATATAAATATTTCACGAGCCGACGTCGCGACGTTGCCCAGTTAAAAATACAGGCCGCGCGTCTGGCTGTGTGTAGGCGTGCATCGAGCGCCAATCGATTCTCCTTCTTCCCCTATACGCGTGTGTGTGCGCGCGCGACGTTTAACGAGTGTTCGCGACTATATACGCAACGCGAATGGAGTGGCAGTGCCTATATACCCGGGGCAAATCGATTAGTCGGTCGGAGGCTCGACGCTGCAGCAGCAGCAGCAGCCGTAAATACGCGCACACTCAAATCAGCGTTGTACAAAATGACTCGCATGCGGGTACTCTCGAGAGCAGTCCTTCCCCCGTCTGCCTAGCCTCTTTCTACTACCCCCCCCCCTCCGGTAGACAGACACGAAGAGAGTGAGAGAGAGACGGGGAGAAAGAACTTTTCCACCGTCAGGCATAAAAGTTGAAGGAGCGAGGAAAGGGGAGAGGGTAGGTAGGGAGCCAAGAGAGAATGCATAAGCCCCTGACGATTTTCAACTTTCATTCCCGAGTCCCCGAGGCTATTTAGTAACCCCCTTCGCCGACGCCGTCGCCGTAGCTGCCACTCGCAAGCGCGCGCGAGCGTCGTCGCCGATTCTCCAGAAATAGATGTAGAAAGATGCATTGAAGGCGCGCGCGAGAGTAGACGTGCGGTCGAGAGACACCACCCTTCCAACGATCGCAAGTATACTTCGGCTGGGTTTCCCCTATGTGTTGGATTAATTCGATCGTGTACGTTTTATTAATCAACTGATGAAATCGACATTGATCGTCGTGGTGAACTTTGATATTTTCCGGATATCAAAGTTCGCGATTGGATAATATTCCGAGTACCGTCGACGATAAATCATTGGAAATTTCGAAAATTTCGTAAATATCGAATTTGCTTAATCAGGTTGTGAAAATGCCCCGGAACAAGTTGAGAGAGTACTTTATTACTCTGTGGGTTGCATATCAAATTCGCAATTGATTCCAATCGATATGCCCATCGAGTGAAATACACCATCGATACGTGAATCGCGATAGGTACAAAAATTATATTTGAAACAGTGCGTGTGCGAAGTCAATCGGAGAGGAAAATCGGAAACGGAGAGGGAGAGAGAGGGAGAATGAGAATGATTTGGTACAAATGTGCCAGCCCCAAATTGACTTAGAGGCTCGATTCCCACTGGTATATTATCGGTGTTTTCCGTTCGATCAGACAACGGAATCCAATTATCCGACTCGATCCAATATATATACGAATGATGCGCCAGCTGCTCGCGCCGCGTTATAACGCACTCGCTCGCTCGCGCGACCACGGGGATGTTCCGCAGCGCGAAACGTTCAGAGGGGTGAAAAAATCGAGAGGAGAAGCTGAGAAAACAAGAAGAAGAAGAAGAAGAGGAAGAAGAAGAGAAAGGGGCAGGATAATTTTGACGACGTGCGAATTACTCAGGAAGGCTCAATCGCGGACAATAGCTGACGGAGCATAGCCGGGGCTGGCGCGCGCGCGTCGCTCCATCCTGCAAACAAAACGATATCCGGCCCGATCCCCGCGGCAAGAGTGCCGGCATTGTTCCCTCTTTGCACGGACACGCGTTGCTGAAAGAAGCGGCATTGTGCGTCCTTCAGCCGCTCCCTCGGCTACCTGTCAGCGGCCCCGACGACGGCGACGACAACGGCATTGCTAATAACTGAACGTCTGCTCTCTCGCGCGAGCGCACATTCACGCACAAGCACGAAATACATGTACACGTGTATAATATAGCCGTGACGAGCGGGAACGAGCTTATATCCAGGGAAACGAGGCTTTTACGAATATATACACAATAGACGCGATATCGATATGTGGCCGATTGGGTCGCGCGTTGTTCTCGAGGAAATTTACAGAGGAGACTGCGCGTGTGCTTGATGATCGAGTACGGTATGGATATATAGCGCGATCGATTCATTTTACCCCGGGTGAGTTGGTTTTCCAAAGTCGAGGTACGTGCGCGCGTATGATGTTCCGGGGGAAAAACAAAGTGCCGGGGAAAATGTTGCGAGTTTATCACGATCGAGTCGGTTGTAAGTTTCGATCATCGTCCCGGAGGGCAAGTTGGAGCGGTCTCCCGGCGAGACGGGAATTTCTTATAATAGCCGTGACTATCAAAAAGGCGTTTATCAAGAGCGACAGGTAAGAAGTGGTGGCGAAAAATTCTGCAGCTTTTAATTAATTCTCCTTTATCGCGTCGGACGTCCTGCGACGCCTGTGTAAACAGCGCCGACGTACGCTCAAAGCATTCCTCGCGCCCCACAACGACAGCGTCCGAACGGGAGTATCTCAATTTTCTTCGGTTAATTATCCGATAAATAAACGCCGAGTGAAAATTCCGTTCGTCAGAGGCTGGCGTGGGAACACCCAAATGCTGCAGCTCGCGAGTCAATCCGTATCACCGCGAGCGTATGTATATATGTACGGTTCATCGAGCGGGCGCCCGCGAGAACAATGCGGCGGAACGACAGATGAGAATCGCCAATGGGCGGAATTGGGTCAACCGTACAGGGGCGCGCAAGAAATGCACACGAGCAGCTTGAATCTAAGCACATGATCCAGCGCCAACCAAATCATATCGTCGCGAACGTTTGTAGTTCGGTTTTTGAGCCCTCGCGTCTCTCGAGACTCTCGAGATGTACCGGTCGCACTTGACACACTCTTCAACGCCCTTCATTACAAGCAAATTCACATCTATCAAACCACTCGTGGCTCGGCCTTGGACTACCTATCCGCGGCTTTGGAGATTCTTCCCTCTTCTCTTTTTTTCCTTCAACGATGTGAATCGTCGAGGTTTTGATGAAGCTCGTTTGCCCCGAGTGCAGCGATTTATAATTTGAAACATTCGGAGGATTAATTTGTACAGTCCAAACAGCCACGCGCCCAATCCGTTTTTTCGCGCGTCGACAATCAAACTTGATATCGATTGTGTTGGAAGAAAAATTCTTCGCGCAATTCGCATAGGGAGATGCTAACCTTAACGAACGAAAACTAGTTGCCCCTCGGGATTAAGTTGAATATTATACGAAGGGGACATCCATAAAAACTGATTTGAAATTTGATTTGATGCGTAACGTCATCCTGATGAAACCGTATCCTCAACGTAGCTGCAATCAGGGTCAGACGGAGTACTTTGTGACCCCAATAAACAAATACTGCAATTACAATCACAATCGTCAACTCTAGCTTTATACCCGTGACTAATGAATTCCTTACTCTCAATAATCCTCTCAGGCCGTATACTTCAAAGGTATTTGTATCAGCCATTTTGATATTTTTCTTCTTGATAATATTCGTCTCACACAATAATCCCTTCGCTCACTCAGAAAGATGCCGGGAGGTCGTGTAAACTACAGTTTAGGTTCGCACCGCGGATTTACTTTCCACACAAGATGCACGATTGGGGGGAGCCAAAGTTTCTTGCCCCACTCTTAGATTCCCAGGAAGCAACGTGATAAACAAATGACGAATTCAAACAACAATTGATAGTTCATGAACATTCTAATAATACATAACAACTGAACGTAACCACCTCAAGTGACTTCCCAAGCAACGTAGCAGCAACGATTTATACGATTCTGAATGCAAACCCCAAAAAACATCGAACGCTCGGGTAAGGCGAGATGAACGAAACGCTACGAGAAGAAAGGAGGAGAATAGTGATGGTGGGGACAGGCATGGCTGCAGGGAGAGCAGGGGTCCCCGAGGCATGAGGGACGCCCGGGCCTCGTTGGTGTGTGTGTGCGAAGCGCTCGCGCGCGGCATAAGAGAAACGTCGTCGTAATTAACGTCTCGTTTATTGGCACGGTAAATCAGAAGCCGTCGATAAACGGGCGAAGGCACCGGTGGCATGGCTCTAACTACAAGTAGCCATGTAATAGCAGCCATAACTCCCTCGCCAAATTAGTATTGGCTGTAGGCCGAGGGGGCCCCGCTAATGAAGCCGCGAAATAGTTGCGGACAACAACGCGCAACGCACACCAGCCGCTCTCCCTCTCTTGCCCCCTTCCTCCCGACCGCCGAGCTGTTGTGTTATTCGCGTGCGCGCGACTATTTTCCCCGCACTCTCTTGTTCCCGCCACGGCAATCATTGGCGATATAATCACTTTCGCCCGACTGGCCGACTCGTCAACGTTGACCGGTGGTGTTTTTTTTTCTTCCCCTTTTTTCGCCCCCGTACCAATGTTCCTTGGCCGAAATTCACTCGGATTATCCCCCGGAGAAACTCGATTGAAACATCAGTGCGAATATTTGTCGAGCTTACCCGTGGAACGGGGCCAGGGCAGAAGGACCGTAGAGAGACGCTCGATCTCTCTTTTTTCTTTCTTTTCTCGAGTGAGCTCGCGGGGAGGTCGTGTCACGTGCGTATATACGTCGCGCCGAAGGTATCGTATCGGGCGGGGGCAAAAAAAAATGATGGAGGGAGCGTGAAAAGACGAAGTAATGGAGAGGGACAGGGGGCCGGCGGGGGAGGAGGGAGAGGAAACGGCGACTCGCCCGAGAAAAATGGAAGAAAATGAGGCGGTGTCGTGATAAAGCCGAACAGGCGAAAGAACGAAAAGTAATTGCCAGATTAGCGAGCTCGTTTCACCGTATGATCGCTGTCGCGTCACCCGGTCGAGCCCTATTCATCTAATCTGCAGTGTATGTGCCGTATCGATTCCCCCCCCCCCGCTCTCCCCCCTATCGGGCTTGATATATACGCTGACATTCGCAAGATTCTCACTTGGCGCGATTTTTCTTTCCTTCCCTCCCCCCCCCCCTGTCTCTCGCTGCGAAAGTTCGAATCGTTGATATTAAACTTCGGAAAATCCATCCTTGCTATTGATTTACGATGATCCAGATTCACTGCGAGTTACCTAATAGATTAATCTCACTCGGCGTATGGACACGCACAAATTTTCTTATGGCTTTAGTTATCGCGCGTATCGCGCCGAAACTTTGCGGTATACAGGTTCATTTTGCCCCATAGGTCTTATACGGGGCTACGAGTCCTCTATCCCCCCCCCCCCCGCCTCTGCAGCCACCCTCCAAAGATAGGAGCCATTATTGTGTAGAGAATACACGTAGGTGAAGCCGGCACCGGAAGCGCTACTTTAATTTATAGTTTAAAGTTAATACCTCGTGAATTATAGTTGTGCCATAACCCAAAGTCCACACTTTTTCGTCATTCCGAGAGATTTATGACACTCGAAAGTTCCACGTATCTCTCGCGCTGTTGCGCGTTGTTATCTCTTGGATTATTGTACGCACGCCGAATGATCGCCGATAAATATCTCGTCGTTACTCACTCGCGTTTGTTCATAATTTGCCATGGCCCGGACACGAGAGCCGTCAGGAAGAGAGAAAAAATAGAAGAAACTCGGGTATACTCTCGATCGGGAAGGACGGGGGAGGGGGGAGCGTCGTAAAAATTTAACGTTCTAATAAAGTTTTTGTTAAACACGTAGCGCTCGCGCGCAAAGAGGGGACGCCGGAGGAGCACATTGTCGACGGGAAAGCGACGTTAAACGAGCTGAATTAAGAAAGGTACGTTATTATGCGCGCGCGAGCGAGAGAAAAAATTAGCAGGGCCATTGAGCAGGATGGACTGTTTCAAAATGCAAACTAGCGAAGCGGCAGCCCGAAGCCCTTCGTGTTATTACAGCTAGTCGAAAAAGCACGGCGAAGCAAAACACGGTCGCGGCGTCATTTAATTGGAGAGTATATTTTCGCGCTGTTTCTCGTTTGATCAACGCTCAAGTAAAATATTTTTCGCTGTCGCGGCACCCCCCACCTTCGGATGAATCTAGAATAATACAGGCGCGAGTGCGCGTAGCCGAGTCCGGTTGGAAGCCCATGGGGGTCAGAAGAGTACAGAGAGCCGCCAAAGCCAATATTGTCACAGCGAGCCCCGGCGCTCGCGTGGATTACATCGAGAGCAGCAGCAGCCGGTCGGTGACGGCGATTTTTTTTTAAGCGCGGGCCTACCCCCCGTTCATTCGACCATTATTCCTGATCCGCGGGCCATTTTTCATCGGTCGACGCTCCGCGTCGCGGCGATTAATCACGGCCGAAATAATAATTCATAAACAGGCGCGGAGCCGGTGTATGCGCGCGCGCGCGCGAGTCGGACGGAGAAAATGCATTTGGCGAGGGAATCTTTGGATGGAGGCCTCGCGAGCGCATGTGCCGCGCAGCGTGGTGCCGATTGCTCCCGACAGCCCTGACGTTAAACCCATCGCGCGCACGAAACCGGGCTAACTTAATTCGTTTAGCCGCTCGCGAGCGTGTGCCAGCTGCCTCGTGGCTGCAGATATGTGTATATATACCGGCGCACGGGCATTGTATACCTGTAGGTGTATAATGAACATCGCGTGGGGGGGGGGGGGAATCCACCCCCGGGGGTATATAACATTTCAATCGTTGATTCGCCCGCGCCAAATGTTTTCCCAGTGATTTCGTGTATTTTCACGGGCGCGCGCCGCGCAACAGAGCCGGAACGAGGAAAAATATGCGCGCGCGTCCCACGCCCCGAGAGCCGCGCGAAATTCACGCGCCAACGGCCGGCTTCTAAATTTGCCCCGCTGTTCGCCAACTCGGCCCTGTTTTACACAGTCGTCGCAACGGGCTGCCTTTGTTTCCCCGTGTTGCTCGACCCGAGTCTCCGTGACACACCCCGGAGCTCTCGTCCGACAAACATCCAAATTTTTATTTTCCCCGTTGGAAAAAACGCCTTGGAAAAATCCGCGGAGCTTCGGCAACTAGGATTTTACCGTAGCAGCCCGCTAAAACCGAGAGATGAAAATTTCCAAGTCGTGTTTTGTGTTTTGCGTGAAGACTAGAATAGTAGGGGGAGGTGTATAGGAGCAAAGTCGCGTAGCTGCTTGAGGCGTTCATCAATGATACGAGAGCGAGAGGCCGAGGGCAGGGCGCCTGCGAGTCAGGTACACATATATAGGCGTGCGGGCATCGAGCAGGCGTCGCACGTATACAGCCGGACTATACTCGCGTGAGTCTGGCGAATACGTCTATACGTACGTGAACACACACATACGAGGAGCTGGGGTTCTGCGCCAGGCCGCGATCGATCTGCCCCGCGCGCGCGCGCTCACTGCTACCTGCCATTAAACGTCGAGGGGGGCGCGTGTGCCGCGAATGTTTCCAAACTAATTTAAACTCGGCTCTCTCGGATTTTGAATTATATACATGTGACTGCGCTCGCGAGCCGCGGATTTCTTCGAGCGCTCGATGCTCGCGCGCCGGTATAATTCGTTTCGACGAAGCTTTTTATGCCGCGCCTCCGGGGGGGAAGGTGATATCGCCCCCGAGATTGAGCCGTGTCGCGAACGTTTCCAACGTACGGCTTTATCCATACGGGGGCGGGCTGAATTGCACGCGGAACATACGTACGGGCCGGCGCGGTCTATACCGTTGCCAGCGCACAAATCGCTCTCTCCCACCTGCGCGGCGGCCGCTAATTATTCGAGCCCCCGTCCCTTCGGTCACGCGAGTCCGATGGAAATAGGCCGGCGCGTTCGAGGAGCCGCCCTACTGATGAACTCCTCCGCAGTCGTCATTTTTCTTCCAGATCCATCTCTCCTCTCTACTCTTCGCGCCCGGTTTGTGTGTGAGTGCTCCAATTACCCTCGCGGCGCATTTGCATTTTTATTCAATCTTGGCGCGCGCGCGCGCGAGCCGGCTAGATAAAAATCCATTAGCATCAAACATTTTTATTAAGCCGCGCGCGCGCGGGGATTTCCAGGGTGGCACTTTGTTGAGCAAGACCGAGGAATAATCGAGCTCTCTCTCGCTCCGCGTAAACGTCGCGTGCCGATTAAAGCGCTAGAGGAAACGATAAAGGTGAAATAATGGAAATGACTCTCGGACAGCTCGCGGAGAAACGACTCGGCGAGGATCGTGACGGGTTTTAAAATTGTCCGAGGAGCAGCTGCGCCGCGGCTTCCGTTCCATACCGGGAGACAGGAGCAATGTGCTTCAGGGGCCCCGACCGTAGCGCGCGTCTCCTTATGCAGCGCGCGCCAGCCCGATACGCGCGTCCAGCTCATTGGAGAGCTGTTCCGGTGGCTATCTCCCGAATCGTTCCCTCCAATTGACCCAGATCCTTCTGGGCTCTCGATATAAACACTCGATTCCGCCCACAACGGCTCGTCCCTTTGACTTGATTTTCAACTACGGCAACTACCTCCCCCCCACCCCGTCCTTTCTTCGCTTGACGCAGATCGGAATAATAGCGGCGATGAAAATGTGTCGCGTACCGTTTTGTTTCGAACAAACGAGTTTTCTCTCGGAATACACTTCTAGCAAAACGACGAAAAAGAAGAAGAAAATATTTCTGTCGCGCGAATGAATCCTAGACGTTCCCCCGTGAAAGAGTGAGCTACTCGGTCGCGAACGATGAATACGAAATTCGTGCTTTCACGATACATTCGTGGGATTAAATCTTCTTTTCAGTGATGCGTATGGAAGCCTAATTTTTAAAAAACTTTTCATTCCAATTTCTTCTTTAATGCTGGGATTAAAAAGGCCGAAAAGGACGAATAATACACTTTATTCGTCCATAAGCCCGCAGTACTCTATGACAACTCCATGAAGTACTCGAGTGAAAAATCCTCCGCTGATGAGAGTCGTATTGACCGGCAACGAGAAACACAGATTCGTAATGCGTTACTCCCCTTGTACACAACTTTTGTTCCCTGGTTTGAAATTGAGTATTTTTGAAACAACAAATTTTCACATTGCAAAACATTATACCCGTGGAAATCCATATTCATAATATGAAATGTTGGACAATGAGGGAACGTGTAAAATTTAATGTTCTTAGTTAATCGAAAACTAGTTTATAATTTGATCGCAAAGTTGAGCCCATCCCGTAGCTGACAGGCAGACTGCAGACAGACAGACACGGAGAGCAAGTTAAATAAGAGCGTATATGAAAAGGAAGACGTGTTCATGAATTACCCTACTCGAGAAACGTGCGAGTTAAATCTTTGTTATAATTTTAAACAAAGCGCAGTATTGAATTTAGCTCGAGCTTCAGTCCCACACACATGTACGAAAAAAAACGTCTTCAAGAAATATCCAACTAGACACGTATGTATCAAGACCCGAGTTTGGGAATAAAAATGTCAAGTACCCATATACATCTATGAAATATGCGCGTAATTTTGACATATATAAAGTGCAACTGACCTTCCTCGTCGCTGCCAATCATGGCATATCGCTCGTAACCAGTCAGGTTCCTCGAGTGTCCCAGTCCAAAGTCGTCCTTGGTCCACTGGATCGGGCCCTTCTGGTTGATGACCCTGCACGGCAGTGTGATCTTGCTGCCTATCACGGCCGTCTGGTCCATGGGCTCGTTCGCGAATCGCTGGTACTGCATCTCGGTGGTGGTGGGCGGCCGGTACGTCGTGTAGCCGTCCTCGTGTAGGGTCGACTTGAACCTGCCCCCCTCCGTCGGCAGCGAGAGCAGCAGCAGTAACAGCAGCAGAGGCCAGCCCCTCTCCGCTCTAGGCCCCATTCGCCTGCAATCGAATTAGTCCCCGCGTTAATAAGTATAGTTCGTTCGACTCGCTTACGTCAAAGCCGTGATCGCCCGTCTGTCAATGGATTTCCAGTCTCGGCTCCGAGCGAACGCGATTAGAAATTGAAAAGCGACCGAAGTTTGGTGAAAAGCTCGACGCCGCGCGAGAGGCTGTCGATCCGTGTACGCGTGGGGGGGGGGGCGGGGCTTCTCTATCCTCGACGCTTTCCCGACTGGCGGATATTTTTCGTAGCTCTCGCCAGTTTGGCGTGTCGGGCTCATTGATACACGCGAACATCGAAAAGCCATTCACGTGGGCGGGTGCTGCAGAAGCCCATAAATGTTGGGGCTTTGTGCAGTGACACGCGTGGAGCGGGGCTCGCGTGAAAATCATATCCGTTCGCCGTCGGTCGTCACTGCGAGCCTGAAAAGTCTCGATTCAAACTGTGACTATGGCCACCGCAGCCTCGTATATGTAGCTCTCCAATTTCAATCGAATTTTTCGTAGACAGTTGCTCGATGCGCGAACCCGAGTGATATTCGCGACTCGAGCGTTTCGATCTTTCCGACATGTTAACAGCCACCATTCACGCCATGTAAATCTAACCGGGTTCCCGTGAAAAAGCGAACAAGCGTCAAGAGTGATTACAATCCCCGAGAAGCGCAAGGGAAAAATTGCCGTTGGTTCACTAGCTCTCAGCCGAACAAGCGTCCTGTTGCTTGCTTGCTTGCTTTTGCCTCGGGACAGTATAGTCTCGCCGCCGGAGGAGCGAGAGTAGATCGAAACAGCACGAGCAAGAAGCCGCACTGAATAGCAATGAGTCACAGAGACAAGCTCATTGGGTTTGGCATTGTTGGCGCGAGCGGGGGGATCATCAGGCCGCGCAACCGCGTCGCATAAATTCATCCGAACGCTCGCTCGCTCGCTCGCTCGCGCAAACCTCGGGTTCTTGCGCTCGAGCAGGATGTCGTCGTCATCGTCGTCGTCGTCGAATCTCTTCTTACGAGCTCAATGGGATAACGACGGCCTTTGAGCTCTCCGAATAATATAGATAATTGCACCTCCTTGCCCCCCGCCCGCCGGCCCACGACCGTTTTTCTCGCCACTTGCTCTCTCTCTGCAGTGTATATACACACGCATGCTCGCGAAGCTATACAGGCTTTGCTTCGAAGCATCTGCGCGGAAGAAGAGGAAGAGGAGGAGGATATGAATTATTCGGAGCCGCGCGCCGCGAACGGAGAAGTTCGGCGTGCAGCTGATCGAGCTAGGCTGCGGGTAACGACGAGATCGCGTTTTTTTACCCCCCGTGTTGGCCTTTGCCTTGTTCACAAGCCGGCGCGTATCGCTGTTCCAGCGGGTGGGATTTTGTCGCTCCACACCGAGAATGGGCCAATGCCGCCCGATAACAATGAGATCACCGTCGGCGTTGCGCGATTCAGTTTCCACCCCCGGTTCGTTACGACGGGGGACGGGAACAAATGCGAGTTTCGGTCGAAGGTTAATCATATTCCCCGAGTACAGGTGAAAATGGGTAATTCGGATGGCAGCAGTTATACTGACGAACGTGCGATTATCGCAGATTTTTGAAAAGTATGAATCGAGCACGGGAGCTCTCTAATGGAGTTTTATCCACCCGATGTTTATTCCAGCCCAACATCGAAAAGCGCTCGGTGCGTCACGGGAACATACATATATAAAGGCATTCGTTCCGGCAAGAAGAGAGCAAAGAGTAGGTCACGCAGGAATCAATCATGTATACGAGCGCCTTATCGGCGCTCCACATCTCGCGCGGTAATTCGACGACGAAAAACGATTTTTTTTCCTCCCCGGTGCCCACGAGTGAGAATTCCAGATGCAAATAAAGAGCTCTCTCGACGGCACCATTGCACGCGGATTTAATTACCTCGTGCCTGCGGAGTCAGTCGTCGATCCCGTGGCGTTTAGCCAAATTATTTATACCGTATCCAATCCAGCGGATACATATCAATTATATATACGCTACGCGTATGCGCGGGTTCAATCGAATCGCGCGCGCAGTCTAATCAATCGGAAGAATATCGAATCGCGCGTGAGCCGACTGCGAATCGGCCGGAAACACACGCGGATGATGATATACCCGATAGGCGGGAGGGCAAAAATTATAATGATTCGATCGAGTGATCAAATCAATCCCCACCGGGGAACACAATTACGTGTTGCACCCGGGCTGAATTAGGATGGGGCATACGGATTCATTGGCGTATATATTCGCTGCATTGACATTGCGGGTTACTCTCGTGTAACTTATACCCAAAATAGCCAGGGGCGCGTTGCGAGTTGGGCACAGTCGACGAGTCGTACACAATCAAACGCGAGCCAAATGGAAGGGAAAAATTGTCGAGCCGTCGATCGATGACGAATGTATGAGCAGATATACTCGCGTCTCTGTGTGGGTGTGTGTGGGACGAGGGAACATCTCCCGGGCGCGCATCGGTTATTGGGCAAGTGAGCGGCTGGAGAGAGCATTAGCAGAGGCGAGCGACTAATTAAACAGGCGCCGGCTGCTGAGCTCGTGTAATTCGTGGGAGCAAATAGAGCGGGGGCCGCTCTGCCACACGGCCGCGCGTATCAATAACGTAATGAAAGCTCGTCTAAGCAAGCGGGCCCGAAATTATGATGCGCCCGCCGGTGCAAACCTGCCATAAATCATGCGCGAACTGACCCTGTTCTCCCACCCCCGGGGGACGGGCCGAGCGTGCATATATGCACACGCTGTACGCATACACACACACGCGTATATCGACGGCTGCTTTATCCCGCGGCGTATCGATCGATCGCGAGTCCGCACGCGTGTGCATGTATACGTGTACACGCGGCTCGTGCGTCGGTATATAGATAGAGGCTATCGGGCCGCGAATTAGTGTGGACGCGCGTGCGAAGCTGGTGCCGCGAGTGATTAATGGAGGCGGCACGTCGCGCCCCCGCGAAATATCAGCCCTCGCACTCGGGGCTTCGCCTCTTGCGATTGCGGGCTTCCGTCTATGCACGTGTATGTACGTATATATATATAGGGAGCCACTATATGCAGCGTGATTGAGTCTTTCACGGCTGAGTTGGCTCGCCGCCGCCGTCGCCTCCTCCTCCTCCGCACTCGAGCCCTGCTGCAGCGGGATTTTCGGAACGTTTCCAACTTATTCCGTTTGTATAACCGTAAGTGTGTGCGCGCGCACACGCGAGATTTTTATCGAATCACTCGAGAGCCAATTGGTTGGCGTATATACACGAGTATATCACGTGTTCCATACGCCGACTCTCGAGACGAGCGAGGTCGACAGTTTCGATCCTACCAATTATCGTAGTCGGATCCTCCAAAGCTACGTCGGACGGGATGAATAAATATTTACGGGTGTGTTATAGGGTAGACCAACGTTGCGATGCCGTTTCGCCCCGATGACAAGTGAGTTATCGCAGATCCGACCTTATATTCACCCGGCGGCTCGCCGGACGGGGTGTTGTATCTTGTATCGGGCAAGTCGCTATTAATATGCCACGCGCGCATATATGTATACGATGTACGCGCGCACGGGGGATTCGCGAGAGGCGCAACGACACTCTAAGCTTCATATATAGTTCACGCGGAAGCCACACACGTTGAAAACTCGAGCTTGGCCGGATCCATCGGCGCGTAACGCGCTGATACGATCAAATCTCCGTTGACGCATTGGATAAACCCGTTAGTCTCGACGCGGCTGCGCAGCCCCGACGTTTGATTGCTGCACGTCTTTGGGGGAGGAGGCGATTCGTTCATCCGTACGGGCAAGCTCGAGTTGGAAAAACGTCAATTTAGCCACTGATACGCGCAGCGTATATAATTATATACCGTCGAGCCTCGGCTGGTCGGTTTTTGTTTAGCGAACGTAGCGGCCGCGGCGGCGGCGGCTAGTTGCGATCGATCAATTACCCGCGGCGAATCGAATTAATCAAGCGGAAGCGGCGGCGCAGCGCTGTTTTAAAATCGATAACGCAATAAAGCGTCGCGCGCGAGTCTGCAGCTGAACAAACTGCAGCGGCAGCAGCAGCTCCCGCGCGCCAATCGAGCCTCGAGGCGCTGGCTCGGCGGCACGTGTATACAGTAAGAAAACGTCAAAGCCATTCGCCCGGAGCGCTGCAGCCCCGAAATGTTACACGTACCTCGAGGTGCGTACACCCCATGAATATGCGCATGCGTAATCGGCCGCGTAAATATACAAACACGTTCAATTAGTACTCCCTCTCTGGCGCGAGGAGACGCGACGAAACATCGTGTGCGCACACACGACGGGGCAAACACACACCGAGAGCGTACATCCTTGGTCCGAATCGCAACCACCGGATCCGCACCGGCAACGGCAAGATATTATAATCGAGTATGATTAATTCCCGGGACGATCGCCGGGCCGAGGAAGAAGCCGCTCGCGATTTTGCTGCCCCGCGGGGGCTGGATTTTTTTTGCGGCCGAGCGACACAGTTATCTCTCTGGCGCGGCCCCGGTCATTAGGGGCGCAGTCGAGACTGCTGCTGCCGGGGATTCATCATCCTTCCTGGCGCTTCGCTCGGCGCCTCGGCTATATACATTTGCTCGCGCCGCCGCCGCCGCCGCCGCCGACTCTTTTGATTCCTCAATGTGTCCATTAACGCGCTTTGAACGCCGCGGGCGAGTCGGGCGCCGCATAAACGCGGCTCTCGCACTCGACTCTTTTCTACCTCGATAATTATATATATACCGACGTGACACCGCGGGTCCGGCCTGGTTATGTATTGTAAGGTGACACTGGACCCTATTTCGAACTGTATCCTAATGTCGCACTTTTCTCACATTTCGTATTTCCGGTGATCTCCGGGCATAAGTGACCCTTGGGTTATGTTGGTAGTATTAAAAGAAAATTTCCGGTCTTTTCATCGCTCATTTACCCCTTGAAACTACTCTATTACAACTATTTGAACTTTTACTATCTGCCTTTTCCCTCTTTTTCTTATTTCTTCTTGATAACTCAATTATAATAATCAAGTGTATAGTCGTTCTCATCTCTTTACTACTATCTCATCTAAGTTCATCTCATTTTTAAACTGGTCATATCAGTTTTCCCCAAACTATTTTCTATCTCACTCGAAATATTTTCTTTTCCCATGAAATACAAATGTACCCAATTGTGCCCTTCACGTGTTTGAAAGACTGGGTAAAATGTATCAATGTTATTCTGAATGTTCCTGAGCTAGCCATTAAAATTCTAATTTGCGTGAAACCCTTAGGGGTGGCACATTGGGCACGGTTACCTCATACCAACTCGTACAACTCGCCGCTAAGTATATACACGCCGGCTCTAGCTCGATGATTCAATTGGTCGACGACCGGCGAGAGAGGAGCTCGCGGGAGCGACTCGGCGAAACGGCCAGGAGGGGGGGGGGATTTCGCACGATAATGCTCGGCGGTTGAGCTGGCCTAGATACGGGAGCGGGTTAGGCGGGCGCGCGCGCGACACCGGGCCGCGAGCGGAAGCCAGCGAACGAGCGAGGGGAGGCGCGGCGGAGGAGGAGGGGCTAAAAAAAGCGAAGCGCGAAAGAACATTTGCATTTTGGCGAATGCTCGCTCGTTTCGGCGCGCGGGGGCGACCCAGATATTAGCGGGGGGATGCTGCTGCTGCTGCTGCTGCTTTGCGCGCTTGTTTGCCCGAGCACTCAACCGGGGGAAATTTTCATCTTGCAGCGCAGTGGGCCGCTCGGCATAAAGCGAGAACAAAAGTCCGTGTGTACGCTGGGAGAGCCGGTAAACGCCCGTCGCGATCATTCGTTCCGTTATATAGCCGCGGCGCGCCGCCGAGCCCGAAAATCCCGCGGCCCCCGAAATTGCGCGCCCCAGCCCGGCCCCGGCCAACTTTGCGACGGAGCAGCAGCATCCCGACCACCGACGTTATGACTATCGGGAGATTCGCCTCGTCGTTCCTCCCCCCACACGAGCTTTGATCAAATATTAATCATTCCCCCGGGGATCGCGACTGTTTTCAACGCTGATTCAACTGTGCGCCCACCGCCGCGCGGCTTTCGCCCTCCCTCGCCTCGTCTTTCCCCCCGACGCTCTATTTCCGCCGTTCGCGCGCATCTTTTTCCGACGCTCGCGGACTGTTCTACACCAGAATAAACTCTTATCTTCGCGATTCTCGCGTAGACGTTTAGGAATACTTGATGCGATTCGGATATTCCCTCGTTATTATCCATCAAACGGAATCGAGCCAGCAGCGAGAGATTTGAATAATCCAGTTTACGTTTTCCGGGTGACAAGTTTAGACGGTGTGTCCTGACGACTTTCACAGCAAAATTCAAGTTGAGCTGATGTATATTTATGATTCGAGATCAGTATGCTGCAGGGAGAGGAGAGAAAAATTGAAAGAGGAGGCTTTTGTTGTCCAGGACGCGCGGCCGACTCTCGTACAGCTCTGCCGCCGAATTATAAAGCCCTCAGAGCTCCTCCAGGTCGGCAAAATACGAGCACGCGAGCGAGGTGGATAAAACGATGCGTCCGGCGGTGGCGTCGGCCCGTGTATTTACATACACGCGCTCGAGCCCCGAAAATACGAGGTGATGCTTCTGATTCCGCCTGCACTCGCGTTTGTTTATTCAATTTTTGCAGCTTGAAACTGCCCGACGTACATGCATACACCCCCACACACGTACACTCGACCGGCTACTGGCCGTTGAGGCGCGAAACTTTCGCTCGCAATCGCACACACTCGTCGATCTTCTTTGACGAGCCAGCGTGATTTTCGGATACCGAAGCAGTTTTTTGTGAACGCGAACGCAGATCTTTTTTGTCGTAACGCCTCACGATGCCGCAATCGTAGCGCGGAATCTCTATAAAAGTATCCGTCAAAATCGCGTCTTGTGTCTCGAAATTTGCCGAGCCCCGTCGAGGTGGCGCGCTCTCGTCACGTTGCGAGAGCCAATCGTCCCGCGCGAGGCCCAGCGCGAGATCGAGGATCCTCCTAGATCGAGGTTTCTCATTATGGACGGGCGCGCGATAGCGGGCGTATTTCACCGGGACCGCTGGCGCCCGGGATTGGACCAAACCAGCGCGAGTAATATTCTGCGGGGGCCGTGGAGCCGCGCGGGACGCTCGGTGAAAGCGCAGCGCCGGGCCATTTTCCTTTCAGCGCCCGGCATTCAGACTCGCGCCACAGGACATTACGGCCAAGCAGGTGTGCCATTCATCGCCCACAGGCCATATTGCACGTGTGCGAGGGCCGCGCCAGAGGCCCGAGAGGACCTCCCACGCCCATTCACTCTCTCGATTTTTCCCCGGCCGCTGTACTTTTCACTCATTATAATCCCGAGAGAAGAAGACGTAGAGAGACGACGCAGGTATTCGACGTCGGATTTGGAACACAATCACACCCGGCGGTGCTTGTAATATGAAATTTCACAGTGTGTATTCCTGCAACGGTTTGGGAGCTCGATTGAACAGTGCAAACCGCGATTTCGTTCAATCCGAATAATGGGATTTGAATCACGCGTTTCATTCGTCGATCGAGTTGAAAATCAGACGTGTGATCAGATTATATCATGTGTCATGGATGGATCGGACAGATAAGAGGAGATAATTTATAAGGTTTATTCATTTTTATAATAAAATAGAACTTGTGTCATAAACTTAACAAGACTTTTTTTGTTTCAATGGCGAAATCCAAGACTCAAAACTGGTGTAGCTCGAGGCTAATATAGTAAATTTGAGGCTCAAAAGTGAAATCCTCAAGGCTCAAATCATTTGAGCTGAAGGCTCAAAAAATACACAAGATATAAGTTCGAAGTTCTACCACTCGGCTAGAGTGAATAACTAATTATACCTATAAGCTCTCAACTAACGAATTCTACTTCATTTCGAACGCCAAGTGTGTCCATGGTTACATCTAAAAACTGCTCTGGCTGTCTGGTCGAAAAGAAAATAACTCCAATCTACGGGTCGCACGACAGGTCGAGCTGGGATAAGAGAAACTCTGAAATGGTATTTCCGAATGAAGTTTCAATCACTTAAACCTTAGTTAGTCAGATTATTGCATGAATACAGTAGTGAATTGACGAGCTGTGACAAATCGGATGGGAAAACTCGGCAGCTCGATTTTTTCTCTTCCCGTGTGTTAGAATTGTCGCCGCGCATTAACGACGCTCACCGCAATCCATCTAGCGTCCTCGAAAAGTTAATTAAAGACGCGCTTGATTGCTCTTAAATGGAGCGACGCTTCGCGACTCTGATATATTCCGTGTAAATAAAGAAGAATCGCTTAGTTCCCAGGCGATCGGAGCTCTTGAATAAACATGGGGGGGGGGGCAGTTCTCATATCGATAAAAATGTTATATGCGCGCGTTTCTTATCATATATATACACCCCAAACGCAGTTGCCCGCGAATCGAACTTCCCATAAAAACGTCTAATTAACCGGTGTATACTCCGTAATATTGACGTACGACTTTGAAGCGTATCCGATTGCTCGATTCATCAACTTTCCGCTGCGGTAGCATATTGACGTGCATGTCAAAGTTTTGATTTACATGGTTATATGTAACCGAGTCAAGTTGTGCATGCAGCTCGGCGGAAATTGCAAGTCAAAGTAATTCAATGAGGATGACGGCCCGACGTTGAATCGACGGATATCTTTTCTTTCTCCCACGGTAAGCAGGAGCAACACTGCCTTTAGCATTCATGAATAACGGTCGGAGGTGGGGAGCGGACGGCCAGGGGGAGATGCAATTTTTTTGCGTCGCTGATCAAATTTCATTATTTCCTCAAACCCGAGCTCGAGCTCGACTCTTTCATAATGTTGTTCGACGATGTACGCTCGTGTCAGATGGATATAATTGATTCTTCCGCGAATCGAGCGTTTGTTTAATCACTCGACTCGATCCATTTCGATTTATGCATAATATATACCCGACAATCGAACAAAACGTAGCGTCGAACGAGCAAACAACGAAGCGTCCAATTTACCTTTTCACTTTTGCCAAATTCCCGTTGTTAATAATGAAAGCCCTCCTCGTACGGTCGTTTTTTCCTTCCACCGAAACGAAACTCTCGCCCCGGGCCTCGCGACTCTCGAGTTCGCAGCCGCAGCTCCTCCGCGGGATCCATTGTTTTTTTCCAATAGCCCGGCCCTCGAGCCACTGGACGATAAAATAACGCGAGCGGGAAACGAGCTGAATCGCGCCGAGCGGTAATTGAAGTGTATCAATAATGGCGCGTCGCGAAAACAGAGGAGCGGCGGACGGAGGATCGAGCGAAGGACAGGGATCGAAAGAGACACTTCACGCCGGGCGGATACACTGGTATAGGTCCAGCCGCAACGCTGCAGTGGCACGCGCGCATGCTGCAGCCGAACAGGGCCGGGAGGGAGCAGTGCCCGTGGAGTACGTAGCTAACGGGGGGTCGGGGGGCGGCAGTCGCTCTCTTCGGCTCCACTCCCCGCAGTAAATAGCCGCAAATGGATTCTCTCTCAGCTGTACAATGTACCGAGGCAGCGGGGGAGAGGCCCGTGGATAGATCAATGTCACATCGGCAGCCGGCGCGTTAATTCCCACCCCGACCGCGTTGGAAATTCCTTTTAACCCAGCCCCTCGAGAGAGAGAGAAAGAGTCTCCCGTTCTCCGAGATTTACCCAAACACTGCGGTAATTGCCATTTGTTGATTATATTGGTGCCGGTGCCGAATCATCCCCGTCGCGCATAACTCGAGCTTTGTCCCCCTGTTTCATTCAAGATTTATCCTGTTAACAATGCTTTCTTGCCGCCGCGCGATTTCACTCCGGAGCTCCGGTCGAAATCGTCCCTCAAACAGTTGCCGAGCTTATTGTCGTTTCGACTGTCACAGCATCAATATCGCGAACGGCGCGCGGTTACTTTGGCCACTTTCCAACTTGTAAAGTCTGCCACGATCGTTAGAATGTTGCTAATCGTGTCCTGCGGCTGCTCTCGAAAGTTGGGTCGCGACCCCAACTACAAGTCCCTTTATACCCGGATTACAGTTTTTTCGAATATCGTTGTTCAAGTTTCAATGCAATACCGTCTTTCTGAACTTCCTTTGAACAAAGCAAATCATTAGTATACGAGTACAATAAGGAATTTTCATTATAAACAGTTGTTTTCGTATTTCTATCATCTTAATTTTATATCAATACAACGAAAATTTGTATAACCATCTTGTAAAATTTGAGTAATGAAGCATTATCGGTAAAGTTTGGATGACAAACTTTTTTCCTAATCCTATTCTCTTCTGAAAGTATTTAGTTAGAAGAGAAATGTATTATTCATGAATTACGTATGCATCAAAATTTAGTAAGTATCATGATAGACAATTGAAACAATTTTTACATTTTTATTTTTTCTAATCTCCAATGTAAGAATAATACTATATGCATGGGTGTTAAGAAAGAAAGACGGATCTTCAAACAACAGAATTCCAATAAACTTGAATTATTATGAATTGCAGTGCGCATACTGAAGTAAAATTAAACGCGCAAAATATGAGTTTGGATGACGGTTACATGAAACATCAAAATATTACTTCAAATACTGTTTCAAGTTATCCCGTTTTGCTATACTTTTTAGATAAAAAATCAAAACAATTGTCTACGTAATTTTAATTCTCCGAGGAAGGTTACACATACTTTGAAACGTGATAATAGAGTCATGAAATTTGACAGATTTCAAACATGGCACATAAGTTTGGCAAAGCAGAGTTTTCGGTATTATGAATTTAATAAAATCCTATACTATCAGAATATCGCAAAAATCTCGACCAAAATTGAACCCTAGAAGTTTCTAATCTAAAGATTCCAAGCTTTGAAATGTTACCCGAACGACTTCTGTATACGATGCTTAGGATCCAAGTTGGAGCAATTCCATCTTTTCCCGGACGTAGCGTTGAAAGTTATCCACGAGTCCAAAGTAACGTGCGCTATAAGGATATGCGCGAATGCCACACGATCGTTAGGTGGGAAAATCCGAGAGTGCAAAAAACGAGGAAAACAGATTTAACTCGGTTCGAGTCGGGAAAGGGTATGGGGGGAGGAGGAGTTGGATTGACGCGCGGCAAACTCGGCAGAGCGATCGATCTGTCTGATTAAATGAGAACGCGATAGGGATAGAATCTGGGGAGGGGGGACTGGGTAAACCGAATCCGAGAAGTCGTTGAAGGGGGTGAGCGTGTGATTAGCCGGCGAGAGGCTCATTCCCCTCGCGGTAATCATATATTAACGCGTGCCCCACACAGTGCATATATCGAGCTGCTCGTTCGAGTTGCAAGAAGCCGAAGGCCGCGAGTGGTATACTCCTACATAGGGGACGGCGTGGCAGTGGCAAAAAGCAAAGCGCATTGGGAGTCTCGAGCTGCGGCAAGGCAGAGAAGCGCGCGCGGCGGACAAAGGGACTGGATTAGTTTGAAATCGGATAATTCATTATGAACGCTCGCGATCCATAATGCTCGCTCGCTCGCCGAGCTTATTACCAGATAGGAGGTTCAGGGGAGAATAAAAAAAAAAAGAAGAAGTAAAAAGTGTCGCTCGCGCCTGCGAAAGTTTTTGAAAAGTAGGAACACACGAGGGAGCGATCAGTAATTCCCAGCATGACGGGGCGGGGGCCAAGCGCAACTTTCCAATGATACGGGAGAGCTGCAAACGGATAGATAAATAGGTATCATTACCGATCCCCCTCGGGAGCGGCGGCGGCGGCGGCCAGGCTCGAACGGCGGAATTATGTTGGCTTGCCGAAATTCCGAAGCGAGAGATAGTCCCTCTTCCACCCTCGCCCGCCCCCCTCTACTCTCACTCTCCCTCTCTCTCTCTCTCTCTCGCAATCGAACTATCCGGAGCGACAACATCGCCCCGCGCTTGTACGGCGTAGATATACGGATGCGTGAACGGCAAAGACGTATACGCGATATATCGCGTCGCTGTCTAAACAAACGTGACAAAGCTTAAGGCGGGCGACACTGCGTTTGAGTGATGTCTGGCTTAGCCGAGGAATAACGGGGCCGCAACAAATTTCTTCCCGCACGCATTAGGCATTCCGTACGGCGGTCCGCCCCGCCGTCGAGAACAAGCTATACAACGAGGCCGCAGCCGGTGGATTATTGAAATATCTCGGGCTCCCCGGGGGGGTCCGGGAAGGCTTACACGCGGGCCGAGCAAAAAAAACCAAGGCAACACCGAACGCGCGCGTACGTATCCCCGAAGCAGTTCATCTTGGGGGTAGGGCTGTGTGTTACACTGGCCCGGGGGGCGGGTGGATTACGCGCGCATTCCGAGGCAGGCCCGGGGAATTTCGCAGCCCACTCCGGCCGAGAGCTTGATCCCACTGATTTGCACGTCGCGCGTATACTTGGTTGCCGGCTGTACTCGACTCTCACCCCCGCTCTTATTTCATATCGCGCTCGGCCGAGGCGCGACTACGTGACCCGCATACCTCCGGGCATCCGAGTGGCGGGGGGACAATCGTCGCGGGCTGCATCTCCTCTCCCCTGCAGCTTGATCCGATGTGTCCGCCAGACCCCCCAGCTCGTTCCCCCTCGTTATTTCACCGACTTTTGTTAAGAAGTGCTAGTTGGAAATTCCGCGGAGTTGTAAATCCGAAAAGTTGCCGCGACAGCGCGAGCGAGGAAGTTTGCTCGTTTTGGCCCGGGGGGCCGTGTATATCCCCCGTCGTCGTTGTCTTCGAACGCGAGCGCCTTCGCCGGAGGGACGGAGGGGGAAGCTTGACGATCAAGCGTCTTTGCGCGAGGCAGCACCGCGAAAACCCAGCGATAATTCGATCGCCGCGCGCTCGCCAAAACACTGCCCTTGTCTCGGTGTTTTCCATACCCGAGTCGAGGCTCCGCTGAGCGATCGACAAACTTGGATTTTGCCGAGGGATGGCAGTCGCGCGCGTCGACGAGAATACTGTACGGCAACGGGGGAACGTGACGTCGCGTGATTGAGCGGTTGACCGGGTTTAGTCTTGCGCGCCTCGGAGCTGTGCGAATCCTGATGGGGTAGCGAGCGACGATTTAGCGCGACGCCGTGTTGTTGCCGCAGCGAGTCGCTCCCGAAAGCGACGGGTGGCTAAGTGGGACGGGGGGAGGCAGGAGAAGACGCGCATCCAAGACTTGGCGCGTCCGAGATTTACTAGTTTGAATACAACGCGAGCGCGAGCCCAGTCTCCCTCGTCATTTCCAGGGCGGTGCGAGAGAAGCTTCGGGAGGGGTCGATGAATCGTCCTGACCCACATTGCCTGCACCTTGTGTAATATCCCCCGCCTGCACCACCGCGAGCTGTACCCGAGCCAAGAGGCAACGGCCGTCAAAGGAGGTGGGGCGGGCCGGAGGAGGAGAAAAAAGAGCCTCGCCGAGCCAACGCGTTTTGACGGATAGGGTCGAGCGGTAATTAGCCGGGCAAAGCCTCCGCGCGCCTACCCATCTCCCGTGGGTATATAACACGAGAGCTGTAGTCATGCGTGCGCGCGGAATTTCCCCCGTTCAGTCGCGAATCGGAAATAAACATCGCGCAGTTCAAATAGTAGCAGCAACAGCAGCAGCAAAGGGCTCGCGTTCTCACTCGGCTACTGTTCAAACTCGGCGAATTAGAGATAAGCGAGCGGGGCGCTGGAAAATTGAAGCGATTCGCAGGGGATGGCGGGGGAGGGAAAGAGAGGCACGCGCGCCCGCGCACCGAGAGATCGCGCTGCTGCGAAGGTGCGGCACGCGCCCGGGCGAAACAGACGTGGCCTCGTAAATCTCTCCGTCTCTCGCTGGCGCACATTTCTGGCAAATTCAAATCGCGCTTGCACTTTTTCAACTCCCCCGATCCCCCCCCTCCCCCCCGCACGACGTCTCTCGCGCGATATGCACGCGCTCCTCTCGTTATTCGCCCGTTAGAAACGCTACCGGTGTGCCGTGTACACGCGCTCCCCGAGCGCCAAGCGAATAACAATCGACTCGGCTGCTGTTTTTCGCGCCTTTTCTTCCACTCCAATCCGGCAGCTGCCCCACCGAACCTAGTCTAGACAGCCGAATAACTCTCGGTTTTAGCGCGGGCCACTCCTTTGGCGTCGCGGCCGCAACCCAAATTGTTTCGGCTACACTCGGTCGGGATTAATTCGCGCAGCTCGTGGCATTTTGCGCGTTTGTAAAATGAAATTAGCGGGGCGTGCGCAACAGAAGCTCGACCCCCGTGAAAGAGGCAGGGGGGCGAAGCGCGTTGTTCGTATAGTCGATCGAAGCGTAGCTCGTTTTTGAATCATTATTGCAATAACTGAGCAACCGTGTAAATTATTATATTGCGCCGCCGCGGCATCATGTAAATTCACTTTAATTAATAATAATCATGGGTCAGCGGGGTATAATGCTCGGGTGATGTATATGCGGGTGTGCTTGTATCAATAACGTTAGAGCGATTGAACGAATTGGAAAAATTTGCAGCTACGGGATGAATTAATGATCGGTCGGCGGTGGCGTGTTATAATAATGCGACGGGTGATTTGATTTGTGTGCGCCGTGCGGTCTCGCCGTAAATTACACTTCTTACTCTCGGTGCAAGTGGCTGGGATTTATATAGCGCAAAGCCTTGTACATCATCGTATCCGCTTTATTGCGATGCTTTGTGCGAGATCGGACGAATGGCACTAAACGAATTCGTTCGACGAAGAAGCACCAGACCGCGAAAACTTTTTACAACTCTGGCGCATTGTCAGGGGCGCGCGGCATCAATGTAGAAACGAGAAAAATGCCGGTATCGACCCGCGAGAATAGCGTCATGAATTTTCGAGTGAGGGGCTCGCGGGAGAAAATTAATTGCCCGAACACGGGGCGAATACAATGGGGGTTTAAAAACAAAACGCTCGGACGGCCGGCTCGCGCGACAAAACTGTTGGAAATTTTAATTCGCCCTTGTTAACGCGACTTTCAAATGCAAATAAAGCTTGATTTTATAAAAAGTTCGGGAATCAAGTCTCGGGGCTGATATTCGCTCACGCGAAGCATTAACTGGAAGATACGGAACAAGTTTTATACTCCGGTGCGATTTATTTTCCATTTCACGCCGCGCGAGCACTCGTGAATTTTGCTCGTTTTTTCTCTTTCGATTCGTAATAATAATGATACCGCCGCGACAATTGCATTGTGAATTATACTCGTCGATTTTCCTGGGTATAAAATAAATTGGTCGACAGCTGGGTGAATGAAGTTGCCCTTCGATAATAATGGATGAATGTTGACTTCTGGAGATACATTGAATTTCATACATTCTTCCATAATAAATGAATGTCAACTCTTTTATCCAATATTCAATATATTACATTTCGATGCAATAACCCATCGATAAATAATATCCCATCGAATACGACCACTTCACGAGTAATGTGGTTTTTCAACAAAGAATCGTTGGATCACATGAGATTAACGAACAGTGCTTGAATATTTGAATACAAAATTGCCAACAAGTGGAATGAGAATTTCGGTTATTTTCGAATTACGAAAAAATTCCACGTATTCGTTGGTTTTATGTAGATTAATAATTAAATACGTAAATAAATTTGAAAAACTCCAGAAATTCGCTGAAACTCAAATGCATTTAGATTGATATTTTTCATTGATTTTTGTTCAATTCGTTATAGATTCAAAACTATGTGAAATAGTACTCATACGTTTATTTTCGCATGAACTACGTCTATTTGATCGATTTTATACAATATCATTACGAATAGGATGAAAAATACGGAATGTAAAATTGATCATTCAAGTATCATTAGAACGATTCGCAAACTACGCATCGATATTATTTATAGTAAAACAATTTGAAAATCATCGCAACTGTAAATCAGGTCGATTCGATCGAAAATAACGGGATCCCGTTATTTTTACCGGCTGGAGGGGCAAAAAATTCAGCCAACAATAACACGCATAACTGCCAGGTCGCAGAATTCAATACGACGACGGTAGAAGCGCAAACAGGAAAATGCGACCGGGAAGAAATACTAGGAGGGAAACAAAGGTATATACATAGGTGGGTCACGAGAGAGGCAAAACTCGTCGTTTGCTGTGCAGCGTTAGAAGGAGAATATATATACGTGAGGTGGGATGAGCGCGAGTTATCCCGGCGGAGTGGCCCACGGCACGAGCCCACGATTATGCGTGTCGAACACCTCGAGGGTTGACCTTAGCGTCGCTAGTCCTTGTTAAACGGGGCTGCAGCCATGGCATTCTACAAATATGCCCAAGCTAGTTTCTCGCGCTTTCTTCCTGAATATGCATTTTTCACTCGGGTCGATCATCCGACTCTCCACGTTGCCTATCCGTTTCTCAAGGCGAACTTTTTCATTTGGGCAAAACTTAGCGGCGGCACAGCGCCGGATCGACCTCGATTCGACCGGGCAGAGTGAAAAGTGTATATACACATCGAGCTCGAGCTGTATTGCAACCAATCAGTTTGATCGATCAACTTAGAAAAGCACTCGGGACGAAGTGTCCGAACTGGCAATTGGGTCGCGCGATCGCGAGTTCCACTCTCAAGCGGTGATGGATGATGCGATACGAGAGCCGCTCGAGCAGTTGTTGGCAAATCAATTCGTTATTCAATTCATTAACAACAAGCGGTGTCGATGGCGGACGCGGCCGATGTACACAAGTGCCGCGCTTTCCCCGCCCCCCTTGCCCTCCGACGATATCTTTGTCTCGCCGGGATTACATATATCGACGTTCGACGAGCTTCTTCTCCAAAGCGCGCGGGATTCGGTTATACCAGACAGCCGTTTGCCGGTCTCGCTAATTTTGTCAACCAGCGCAGCTCCGGTTACAGGAAGTGGATCGAACTTTCCAACATAACACAGCGCGCCCGTTTCATAAAGCGATGGAGCGTTTTTATGTCCACGTGTTTCCATGATTAATATAGGGTAGCCGGATTGAGCGCAAAGGGTATTTGCAAAGGTTATATCCAGCGATTCCGATATATCGGGTTAGAGACTGAATTATAAAACAGGAACTTATTTCGGCGAGGGCAAAAATGCATCGGGATCAGCGCGCGAATCAACTCGACTCAGGAATCCACGCTTCCCGTCAATATAGATCTGTGCTACATAGCCAATTTACAGGGACAGGAAAAAGACCTATCGCCAATGAAAAATATCCGCGAAATATTCCAGTGAAAAATCCAGGCGACAGGTACACGGGGCAAAAAGCATCGGCAAAAAGCCGCGGAGAGACTTGGAGTTTGAAAATTTTTCGAATTGTGCGCTGCGTTCTCGACGGAGCGGTGGCCCGGGTAGCAAAACAGGAAGTGAGAAAGTGCGAGAGAAAGCGAGAGGTCGAGGTGTGTGTGTGTGTGTGTGTGTGTGTGTATGTGTGCGTGTAACCGGCTTCATTGGCGGGATAACGTGCGTGTAACAACGCGCCAGGCCGAATCCCAATTAACGCCGCGCCGCTGCGGCTTGCAAACGAGTTTCCACTGGGCGTGTGTATTATACAGACGCGCGCGGCGTCGAAAGCCAGCAGTACGCCGAGCTCTCGCGCGAGTTCGGGGCCTGCCTACTCCCGCGGGACGGCGAATCGCTTTCTCTCGAGCACCGAGGCTCGCGATGGGGGAGGAGGCTTACGTACCCTCCTCCCGGTGCGGCGAAGATTGCGCAAAAATTCGCGGGCCTCCCGTCGTTTGGGCTCGAGTGCGCCAATGGAGATTCGCGACGAAAGTGGCACGAGGCTGCGCGCGGCCGTCCTCACTCGTGTTGGAACGATTCGACGAAAGTGGCACGAGCGAGACGAGTATACCGTGCTGGCAAATTTTCCTCGGATGCGATGCTCCAGATCGTGAGCGACGAAAATCGAGCCGCAATCGTTCGGTGCCCCGCGCCCCTCGCCGTTCCCTTGTTCGGTCCTGATTGAGTCGCGGAAATTGAGTACTGCGCGTATCGCGCGCGGGCTTATAGCTTCACGAATGCGTCCGCGGAATAGCGATCATCGTTTATTCATCTCGCGGTGGGGCGGACGGAGGGCAGCCACTCTCGTCCAGCCGTGATTGAAACTTGGTCGGTATATATCGCACACACGCGAACCGTAACGGATCAGCGAGTGAGCCCGCTGATGAAGGGATCGTCACACGCGTGTCGGAGTATTAACGAGCGATAGGTATCCCGCGAATGTGTTTTTCATCGACTTTGGCAGGGCGAAGGCAAGAAGCGCGTCACATATCCGCCTGGATGTACACGCGCCCAGATCCGCCAGACAATTCCGAGGGAATAATCTCGTCTATATTAAGGTACAAACACGTGGAGAAGCGGGGAGGACGCGCGTGTATAATCGATCGGCCAGAGTAAGCAAGTTGCTCATAAGCTATTGGAAAAACGAAGAGCCGCGCTGCAGCGGAAGCTGGTGTGCGCCATCGACTCCCTGCTGGATCCCGTAATCTCGTCCCTTATACACATCCGCGGGTAATCCCGGCGTTGGCTCACCCCCCGCTGGTTCGCCGCGCGTAATCTGCACTCTATATATCCCTCCATCTCTCCCTCTCTGCGTCCTTCTTTCGCCGGCAAGTGTCTGCCACCCTCCCACGGCGCAAAAAGTGCGCCTAATTCCCGGCGTCGCGCGTGTACACCACCTCTCGCGAGCAGCCTGAATTTTTCATGTGGCTCCATACATACATATATATATACGCAAGCTCGCGCGTCCCTTTTTGCCGGGCTTGGCTATGCAGCTCTCGTGTGCTCGCGGGGGTTGGGGGTAGGGGGGAAGCAGGGGACGGGTGAGGATCCGTCGCATCCGATCGGCCGTGTCAACAGTCTCGCGGCTTCATACGTGCTGGAGCCCGAGACTCGCTACGCCACTCTTGGATATGGAGAGAGTGAGGGAGGAAGAGGGAGAGAGAGACAGGAGCTCCAGGGAGCCAGAGCCCGCGCGAATCTAGGCCACGCCTCAAATTTTTATTCCGGCCCCGCCGACCGGCTGACACTTCGCAGCTACGTGAATCTTTCATTGGCCCCGACTCCGACGGATAAATATTGGATTGAGAAAGGAGGAAGGGAAATGGGAAGAGGGAAGCCGACCCCCCACCCCTGCCCTCCGCCGTGATACTCAGTTGGATGAGAGCACCCGGGATTATACGTTTTTTTTCTTTTGCCGGAGATTTTTCGGCGCCCGAGTTTCACCCTCGCAGCCACCCGGCCGTTAGCCCACTTCGTTCGGCTTCGATTGCTCGGGGATTTTTTTATCATCCGAGGGCTTCCCCCTCCCCCGTATCGCGGTGTGTTGCGCATGTGGTTTTCCGAAATTCGCGGCTCGAGGGACACTCTTGCCCCTCCGCCGCCCCCTCCCCCCTCGTCAACCACTCTGACTGATCAATCTGTCGTTTAAGCAGCTTTGCACTCGTCAATGAGCGTATCATGTGGTATTAGCGCGTATACACTGAAGCACTCGCTTTGTCCATGTATGGTTATTTTTTATCGTTACGCGAAAAAATAAACCGTGAAATTTTTTCCTCGTACATGAATATTTCTAACAATGAATATTTTCACTTGCGAGCGATGTTCCCCATTCATTTGCGAGAAAAATCCGCATTGATAGCTCGATGGCGTGTGAGCCTATTGGAATATGTCGAATGAAACGCTCGAACCATTCCGGTTGGATTGATCAAAATGTTGAAAGCCGGACGACGAGATTCCGGGATACAAGACGCGAAAGTAAAAAGAAATGAAATTCATAACTGCGCGATTCGAGAGGAAAGTGTGTAAAGATGAAAATCAACGTTGCATCATAAACCGACATGACAATTCCGAAGGCGAATTACTATCTGACGCGGGTAAAACACTTCGCCCGTCGTGTACTCCCCCATCCGAGCTCGGGAAGCACGGTGGATATCCCTCGAATGGCGAATCATTAACACTTGATATCCAGTGATAAATCGAAGAAAGTCGACGGGGTAGTTAGAAGCAACGCCGGTGTGGCAGCGATGGTCGAGAGCGCGGTCTCACTCTCTCTCTTTCTCCCTTGGCTGGCCGATCCTTATTACCCGCTATTTTTGTTTTATCGAAAGCGCTCCCTAGCCGCTTTACTTTTTATTTGCTTTTTACGATCGTACACACACACACACACACACACACACACACACACACACACACACACACACACACACACACACACACACACACACACACACACACACACACACACACACACACACACACACACACAAACACACAAACACACACTCACACACACACGTGCGCGCGAACGGGCCGCAGTAGATAATAACCGGCTGTGCTCGGCCCTGATTCTATCCGAAACTCTGCGAATTGCGCACGAACGCGCTCGCTATTTCATAGAAATCGTTAATAAGTTTTCCCCTCCTCGTCGACCCGTACACCCACACATACACACTCCTGCACGCTCACATACGAGAGCTCGTATGGAATGGGATTGCCCCCAGGGTAGGAGCTGTAAAATCTCGTGGAAGTGCCCATACAAAAGTTCTCCCTTTGTTGTATGGGATTCCATAAATATTTTATTATAATTTTCGTGCGATGTATTCGCGGTAATTTGATTCACTTCAGCGGAATAAAAACGCCGTTATCAAGCAAATTAATTTTCCCGCTGGATTTTGCTCATTTCACCGGTAGAGACAACGGATCGCCTGCGGGAGAATCGAAAATTCAAATACAATACTCTCCTCGTTGGTTGTCACCCCTCCACACGGGATTATATCATAAGGAGGCATATTCAATCGAAGTAGTTCGTATGTATCGTGGAGATGTAATTGTAATCGAAGTGCGAAAATAAAAAAGTCGGACGAATTGTAATCGACTCGGGCGAGAAATCCAGTGATCAGAACTTTTATCCGAAGCCAAAGATCTGGGGAGGGGTAAAAGGATCAGTGAAGCAGAAATAAACAAATGCCCAGAAGTGAATGGAAATCGAGCTCCCGAGTTTGGCCCATCCGAGGCGGGATCAATCAAGTCTGAGCGAAAAGCAAAGATCGTGAAACAGCGAGCGCGAGCTCGTCCCCCGGGTATCGCGATTGCCAGTTGTGCGAGATAGATCGATAGACGAATGTAAGCCGGTGGAGGAGCGGGCAAAAGCCGGGGGGCCGTCCTCGGAGGGACGCTTCCAGCGTGTGTGTGTGTATGTGTATATGGCGCTTTAAAAAGGCCAGGCAGCCTCCCCGGCCACTTATCTCACGACTCTCGCGCGGCTCGCTCTCCTTGGCTTTGTTTATCGGTCAACTTTCACTTCTCAGCCACCTCTCGCCCCCGATGTGTACGCCTCGGCAAATCCAGCAGGGCTCGAGATCCCGCCTGGTTATCGGCGCCATCCCGGCGAATTAACGCTCGCACGCTGTGGCGATGGCACGTACGCGCAGCTCGGTTTTTCGCGCGAGCGAGAAACAAACGGCTGCACGCGCACGTTTGTCCGGTGGAATTAAACGGGGCAGCGGGGAAATTTGATTGGCCCGCACGTGGACAAAGGGAGCGGCGGAGCGGACGTTTGGTAAGTCGCGACAAAGAGGCTAATGTAGTTTAATTAATGAGTCCGACGAACCGAGTGGTCTGGTTATATGTGCGCGAGTGTTTCGCCCGGAGCTCGCGCCGCTATACATTTTTCTCCGTCCTTTTAATTAAGTCGGCTGCTAGAGAGATGCGCTCCAGTGATTGCGTGATAATCGCCCGGCTATGTGTGTATCGCTCGGACGCGATGTTCAGCGGGTTTCTCGTCGTTACTCGTCGTCGGCCGAATATACGCCCAACGAGCCGAGCTGATTCGTCGCGAGCTCCGATTCATACCGGCCTAGCGTTGGTTCGTGAAATTCTCTCGCGCACGATCGACCGTAATCCGGCCTTTGTTTTCACGCGCTTTCCCGCCCCGACGGTTGCGTCGCGACGCTCGTCGGCGTGTGAGGTCGACGGGGCCTTCGGAACACGCGTCTCGCAAAATCGACACCGTCGCGAGGCGATCGAACTTCGATTTGAAGCGTATGCAGAGCCGGCGGCCACACTGCTACACGAATTGCGTGCGACGAATCCGTGCGACGGGGAAAGCTCGCCCGAATCCAATCAACCGGCGGGCTCGCGCGTCGAAAAGAGACGAACACGGAAAACGAGTGGGGGCGGTGGGGCGGGAACAGATTTCCCGTCGCGGCCACGTCGCGTACACACTGCTCGTGCGAGCGAGCGAGCGGCTCTATTAGCTTTTTCCCATGAATATTCCAAATTGATTAATTAGAGCTTGGCGATGGTTATGATGTCGGGGGCGAGCCGCGTGCGTTTGCCCACACCTACATGAAAATGCATGGGGAGCGCGGCGGTGGGGCAGCGGTGGTGGCGGCGGCGGCGGCAGCAGCGAGCCCGGCTGGTATAAATTAACGAATGACAAATTTAGCCCCGGCAAAATGCCATTATTAAAGCATCGGTGTCGTTGATAACTAGATCCCTAGTCGAGCGAGCGAGCCCCGGAAAGCAGCCCCGGCTGCGAGAGAGCGAGGGAGAGGGAAGTAGAACGTTGCCACTGCTCGCTATACGCGGGCTCCCAAGCGACGTGGTATTTGACTTCGTTACGTTGAACGCGTCTCTCTCTCTCTCTCTCTTTCTCTTCTCTCTGCGGTACACCGACGCAGCAGTAATACCACCGTGAGGGCGACTGCACAATCGCAACTTGGCTCCGTTTTTTTCCCTACTTTTTTTCAAGTATCTACAGTACATAGCGAATTTTGTGTTGTATGTTGCTCGAAACAATCGAGCCAATTATTATTCATATGTTCGATATCACCAAGCTACGCCGACCATCTATATATTATTTCTCGCGAGAGTATAGAAACGATTGGGGGTGGGGAAAAAAAATTCCATCGGAAAAAGCCAACGGGATTTGTCCGGATCTCTCGTCCGACCACACTCGGGCCATATCTACTGGCGACTTTTCGGAGCCGCTTCGGAACCTCTCACCGTATAAGTCGCCCTTCATCAGCACTCCAAACGCGAGGGACTTGAAAATAACTCGGATATCCCTTGCTCTTTTTCCCTCCTTCATGTTCTTTGATAAAAATGGATTGGCGAGGGGGTGCAAGCCGCGAGGAAGAGAGCCATCTCGAAGGTGCGCGCGGCGCGAAAAGAGCGGCGAAACGGAGTGTATAACTCCGGCGGAGCGCTGGTGAATTTCTAATTCATTAAGAGCGACAAGAGCCGGGAGAAAGGAGGGCGACGAGAGCCACGGTTGACTGGGGCAAAGAAAGCGAGCTTGCCACTCCCGGCAAGAGTAATGCGTGCGGCTGCTCTCTCGGAAGATTTGTAGAAGCTGATGCTTCCGCTAAATCAGAATCTGCCGGCGACCCTCCGGGGGGGTAGTCCAAGCCTTTAATATGTAATGGACATGCCCGTCGTCCCCAGCGGATAAGCAAGACTCGACCAATGGGCCGAGTCCCAAGTGGATATAAACGAAACAAATTCCATCGCCCCAACTACCCTGGCGTGCGCGCGCGAGCGCGGAATGGCGTGTTTCCGCTTTCAATATAGCTGCAGCCCGTTTTGCCGGCCATTTTTCATACTCTCTCCTTCGAGTTCGCGCCTTTACTTATTCAAATGCTTGCGCCGACTTGGCTTGTTATCCCCCTCAGCCCCCAGCTATACGGCCCGAACCGAATCGCGCGCACGTCGGTTCACGTGCACATGATGAATTCCCCCCCGCAGCCCAGAGAGCCCGGTTTTCGCTTCGTGCAATTCTCCGCAGAATACACAGCGCATCTCACGGGTCCCGTGGCGAGTCTGTAGCGAGGCGGGGGTGGAGTGGGGAGGAAAAAGAAGCAGCGACTCATTGGTGCGCTCTCGTTTGCGCGATCGGAACGAGCTCGAGAGCGAAGCCGTGCAGTGGCGTGTTCCAATCAGCGAACCAGCTAATTACGCGCCCAAGGAGCTGCAGTGGCGGCGCATTGTGGACGGGACTTGATGAAGTTGGAGCTGTTGCGGCTCCCGTCGGCCGGTGTCTGTGTGCGTGTGCACAAGTGTGTATGTGTGTGTGTGTGTGTGTGTGTGTGTGTGTGTGTGTGTGTGTGCACGCGCCCTGCGGGGCTTGCGACTGGCATGCGCCACCGCTGCCATACGCACCAGCCGCGCACGGGAAATTGATGCTGGCCGGAATGCGACCGAGGGCGTTTTGAAATTCCATCGGTATATATATGTGTACGACGGCGGCTCGCAGCCGCGAAATTAGCTAGTTGCGCCGCAACTCGTTCGCCATTACCTATACCACCTCTGATTCCCCGTGGCTACTTGCCAGGAAAACCTTCGACGCCGATTTATTCGACTCTCGCTCTTTTTTCCTCCCTGCAGTGTGTCCGCGCATGTATGGGTAACCTGTGCGCACTGCGATTTTCTCACCGATAGACTCGCGCTATCGACGCACAGTGGCGCCGATGTTTCTATCGCTCGGATAATAACGAGTATCGAAATCTCAATTTTCAATGAGTTTTCCGTGTTCGTTACGCAATCGATTATCCACGTGTTTTCCATGGACGAAAAGCTATATGCGAGATACAGAGGTGGGAAGAGAGGCTCGAATCGATGAATTGATTATACAATCATTCCAAAACTTTCATATTCGCTTGTTTAACCATGAATACTTTAGAGCCAGTAGTAAATTCTCGCATTGTTCGGACGCGCAAAATCAATCCGCGCGCGCCACATTCGGTCGCGTAATTGCTATGGAAACATGACAAGACCGCGGGAAGCTTTATTCCGGGAACTCTTTATTGTTTGTTTTCGGAGCTTTTCAAGCGCTCCGAGCTGATACGAACACACAGACAAGACTCACGATTCGTGTTGCGTCGAGATTACCATTGACAGATAGACATTCGCGAGACACGGCACATCCGCACTGCACTGACCTGGAACATGCGAAAAAAGAAATTCTCTTTCAATATTAACAACATTAGGGATTCAATGTTACAATCCGCGAACAGGACAGTTCGCGTCGTCTGGACGGGGTATAATTAATCAGCTCGCGGCGGGCGATGGAAAACAAAAAAAAAAAAACGACAGAGGCAGGGAGGAATTAGCGCACGGGGGAAAGCGTATAGTCAATGCGTGATTTACAAGCTGCCTATGAATTGTGGATGCGATTATTATCACTGCCAGACGGCCGATACGGCGCACGGGGCGGGGGAGAGGGGGGGGGTAATAACTCGAATTAACGAGTAATGACGTGCAGCGGTGATCCGATCTGCAGGCTAAGCGAAACTTTTTCAACGGGCGCACGTGCTCGGGGGTGCGCGCGCGCGGTGGCGTGAGCGCTCGCAAAGCCAGGCCTGCAGAGCTACTGCTGCTGCTGCTGCTGCTGCTACTGCTGATGCCTGACGTGAAAATTATAGCGGCCGAAACGGGGCTAACAGATAAATCCGACGATCTTATCAACTTTTTGAATTCGATATCTTCATAATGAACGCTCTACCCGTCCTACTGGGGTTGGCGAGCGAGGGGAGAGGGAGGAGGAGCGCAGAGGGGAAGGAGAGGCGCGCGTGTATCGCGCGAGCGCGCGCACGACCCGAATATAACTTTGCGAGTCTCTTCGAATCGAGTTTCGACTACTTCCACGAGCGGGATCAGCTTCTTTTGTGTTTTTTGCCTTAACCCCTGCCCCCTCTCCACCCCTTCCACCCATCCTCCCTATACCTCCTTGAGCGCAAAACTTTCTCATCAAAATTCAAGCTATAGGGTAAATTATTTGCCCGAGACACGGAACGTCACTTGCCGCGCTGAGTAAACGTGCAGCTGTTCGGAGCGATTTTTTTCTATTATTCATAAATCACGGGAGAAGTCGTCTCCTCTCCGTCCACGTCTTCTTGCTCCTCGCGATGAATTAATCATCCGTTCTTCAGTCTACTCCTTTTCACGGCGCGCGGCTACATTCGAGACTCACGTGCTTGAATCTGCCTCGCGCCGCGCCGCGCGCGACTCTCCATGCGGCAAACCCCGTACACACGAGATTATATGGGGCGTCGTTAAAAATTTGTGTGGCGTGCTCGTGTGTGCATGGCCGCGAGTCACGCGACTCTACTCGCCATGATAACGTTCCGAATCATTTGTCTTTCGCGCGATCCGCCGCCCGAGAGAAAGAGAGAAAGAGAAAGAGAGAATCAGCCCAGCGCGCGGGGAGGTCATTAGCGCCGATCCAGTCCACGCAAAAGTGCGCGCGGGTATGTATTTTTGAACAGCGACTCTCCCGTCGTTGAATAATAATCGACGTTTGCCAAGCCCGGCGCGGCGCTGTATCGGTGTTTTTGCATCGCTTGACTGCAGTAACGAGATATAAAGGAAAAAAAAGTAACTCCCCGCCCAGCCGCGAGTTATTGTCAGGGTACGGCGGGTGTTTTTGCCGCGGCGCTTTATCGGCTTTTTATGGGCCAAGCAATGAATTCACCGCAGACGACGAGATATTTATTAGGAGCATGATACAACCAATGAGCTTAGGAATTGGCTCTATCGGATCGTATACGCGAGGAACTTTCTTCGAAGAGAGTCTCTCGAGATTGAAGGCACTCGTTTCGTGTAAGAGGCGCGAAGAAAGTGCTAATGGGAAAGATTGAGATGAAATTGAAATAATTGGGTTTCTAATTAAATCGTGAAATGTTTCGACTGGTTGGAAGTACCCCTTTCGTATTTTTGATATACAAATTATTCTTGTAATCAAGTAAAACTTCTATTCATAGAGCAAAAAGCACAGTTGATTATAAATTATCTCGTTCCATTCTCTTGTCCGGGGAGTGAAAAAACATTTAGTACGTCCACTGTTACACTCGCAAGTGGATCTGTTATTAAGAAATTAAAGATAAAAATTTGGGTGGGCTGAAAAGTGGGTGTACGATAATCCCGACAAAATTACAGAGTTCATTGAACCGATTTTAGCGGCAAAAACGCCAAAATGATCATTAATTAAAACCCCCTCGATAATGGAGTGGGCACAGAAATTCTCTCACCGAAATTTTGAGGTTGGATAAAATCTGCTCTGATCACGAGTCCTCTCGTATTATTTTGCTCATGAAGAAGCAAAAATTTGACTCTTTTGAAGAGATACACATTAAAAAATACAAGTTAGTTTAACATTCTTAGTATGGATACTAATAAAACCGCAGTCAACCGCACTGCCAGTAGTATTTCGCGTTACGAGGAAGCTACTGATTCGCTGATGAGTTTGCAAGAACTGCGTCTCAATCTAATTAATTAGTAAATTGAATTAAACGTATTAAAAAGTTCGATAATTGTGAGTTAACTCATTGACTATTGGCCTACATAAGTCATATAGAATTCACTACACCTTAAATACTATCAGATTGCTTCTACAAATCTTAGATTTTTGGAAAAAGAGAATTTTAACAAGGCAAAATGAATGCTTTCGCTCCGATTTTATCGCAGAATAACTCACAATTCTCAATTATCATAAAACTTCAGTTTTCAGAGTGACATGCTTTGATCTATATTGTATAAATTATCCTGAATATTGCAATTTTAATGACCATTCAATTTTCAGTCATTTCGACGCTTGAGTCATGTGAAATCCCAGAATTCACTGATTTTACTCGTGCAACAGAACTCGTGCATTGTGGCTAGAAGAAAGTTTGCGGACCTAACTCAGTGCTCCGCAACAGTTTGAAACCCAGTGACAAGTAACGTTCGAGTAGTTAAATTTGGGGTCCAAACGTGCCCTGTAAACCCGGATATTTCTCCAACATTCTGGCTTCGGGCAGTAATGAATAGCGAAAGAAACACCATGCAGCAAAAATCCATATGACGAATTTTACCTCGGTGTCTCCTCTCGCAGGTTTCGAGGTGTACGGTAAGCCTCTTAATTGATCCATTTGCCCACCAGGGAAATAGTGCAATTTCGATGTAGATTCACACGCGAGAATGACGACTGATTCCCCCGAAAGGAACGGCGAAAAGCTTTCGACGTGGCGCTCGAGGGAAGTGAGAGCTGGAGATGGAAAAGAATGCCCGAGCTATGGCAGCTAGTGGATCGTGACTTGGCTGCTGCGAAATATCGCCGTTGTTAGTTGCGCGTCCTATCTCCCCCTATTCATTCTCTCGGCCACTCTCCGGCCTGATGGTTCCATTTTCTACGTTATGTACAATAAATGATCCGCTGTTTCCGGTCCCCTCTCTCTCTCTATCTCGCCCCGTTCATTATTGCGCCGTTTCGAGCTGGTGACGCGAGTGCCATTCCGCATCACTTCCATTTCTCGGATATAAAATTATCCGCTCGAGCGGCTAATCAACGACTATCGAGGGGGGGGGGGGGGGGGAGAGGAAAAAATATCATCGGCCGTCGGTGTATTTTCGTGGCAAATTGCGAGCTCCGATAAATACGAAGCAACACGATCAATCACGACTGGAATTCGTCGGCCCCAATTTTCGCATGATCGGAAGCGTACGCCCGGGGAATAAACGAGACGTGTTTGCGCTTCATTACGGCCTAATGAAATTATACTCGCGTATACGCTTGCCAAACAGAAAACGCAAACAAATGTACACGCACACATGCGGGCTTTCTCTCTCTATCCCCCCACTGCTCGTTCGCTCGTTTTGTGTTTCTCGTATGATCGATCGTCGCCTTGGAAGGCGTAATTAGTTGCTAGTCGGCCGCAGCGTATACGCCAAGTCGTTCGAAGCGTAGGTGGGTGTGTGAAAATTGATTAGACGCGGGGCGAGCAGCGGCGTATACAGATAAGCCCGCGCGGCAACGCGCCACAGGCTCCACGCTCGTACCCGGGCGCGTGTGTGCGTCACGCGCGCATGAATGCGTGCCCGCTGCAGCCACAATGAGCGAGAGCTCGTACGCGCTTGCCGCTCCTGATAAGTTATTCGTCTGGCTGCAGCTTGAGATTAAATTTAATATTTCACGCTGTGTCTGGACCGCGGAGGTCCCTTCGCCCCGCGTACATACGCATCGCAACGAGTTCGATCAATTGTTTTGCGCCGACGCGCTTCTCCATTCGCAACGCGTCTTTCACCCCCGGATCGATTCACACACACGCGCGCGCATATTTATAGATAAAGGATATAACGCATCACAATCCAATCGCGCGTCGATGTCAACCGGTCAGACGATCCTCAACAACAACGGAGCGACGAGTTGTGTAATGCACAGCGCGCGCACTGGGGTTATGCTTGTCGCGTCGACTCATCCGAAAGAGTACGCGAGAGCCCGTCATTCGGCGGATCCGTACACTTTTGCCGATGCATCATTTCGCAGCTGCGAAAACACACTCGTACGTATATGGCTTCCATCAGCGGAAATGAGTCTGCGGCCCTCTCGCGCGATTATTTCAACGCGCGCGCGCGCGACGAGACAGCCATTGTCTGCTCGCGGATTGTCTTCGGCTGAAAGTGTATTATACACGCATCCACAGGCGCTTTCGAGAGATATGCGTAAGAGAGACGCTCTCGCGGCGGCATCGACTTTTTACTCTCGCTCCTTTGGCACGTCTTGCCCGATTCGAATGTTTTAGTCGCCGGGCTCTCGGGACGCGCTATTTCGGGAGGCGCGCGCGCGTTGCCCCGAGACAACACTCGACGTCGAGCTCGAGACAAAACCGACGAGTCGTCCGCGAGCTGCGGTATTGTAAACAAATAATTATTTTTCAACGTCCACATATTTCAAACGACGAATAAATTCGGGCTTGGTGGACTATCCCAAAGTGATATTGCGAGAAAAAAATTCCACGCTCCCAGGGCTGGATTTGAACCAGCGTTAATAAAATAAGTAAAATGGGAATCTGTAACAATACGATCGGACCTTGATCATACAGATTCAAGCGGTCGAATTTGATCGTGTATATAGGTGATATTGCGAGAAAATGAATTCATGCTCCAGGGATGTGGAGAGCTGCCGTCTTGCCGGTGGCGTAGTTGGTAACGCAACTGACCGGATGTCAGGAGGACGCTGGTTCGAATCCAGCCCGGGGAGCGTGGAATTTTTTTCTCGCGATATCACTTTGGGATAGTCCACCAAGCCCGAATTTATTCGTCGTTTGGTATTGTAAACAATTCACGCGATTATAATTTCATCGCCGCGTCGTGTACGCACTCGAGCCGCGTCGCAGACGAATCCAAGGGTGCAGGGGAACGAGGCTCTCGAATATCACTTAGCCCCGCAGTATATTTCCCCTGGCGTATTCGAGGGAGGGACGGGGGAGCCGAGGAAAAAGCCGCGCTCGCAGAGCAGCACAATCGACACTATATCAAATCGGCGTTGGAAGCCCTGCTTGGCTACTCGGCTCTCTGATTCACGTGCCCCCCGTCCCCGACTCGCGGAATCGGCCGCGGCGCAAAAAGGATTCATCCGCGCGGCGTCGGCGGTACGTTGAATTGAATGAAGGTATAGCGCGCCACGAGATGGGAAGGGAGGGCGCCGGATAACCCGATACTCGTTATTATGAATACGTAAAGCCCGGGGCTCCCTCCCTGTACGCAATCCCCGCGACTTATCTTAATGCATCTTGCAGCCGGGGGTGGTTGAGTGGGTTGGCGGTGGGGAAGAGGAGGGGGGGCGTGAGGGATGAGCTTTTCATCGGTCGCGCTCTGGACTTTCCGGCCATAAAGCTGTCAGCCGGCGGCCGCGAGAGAGGAGGACGAATAGCGATCGCGGCGGCGGCGGCGGGGGGGAAACGCTCGTATAGGAGTTTATTCTATCCTTCGAGCGCGTGGCCCCGCTGAATAAATAAATTTCGCCAAGTGTCTGGGCCGGCCATTATTTATCGGCCGCCGCCGCCGCCGCCGCGCGTACTTTTCAACCGGGCGAACGGGGTGTATCTCCCCGGCGAAATTCATTCGGCGGATCTTTGCCGGGGGGAATCGGTCGGCGGAGGGCGAGGTATAGAAGGGCCTTTATGCCGCCAGCGGTCCATCGTTCATTCATGGAGCGGAGAGCAACATGTTTTCACGGAGCACAATGGGATGGGCGAGAGAAGGGGGTGGGGGGCTGCTTCCCTTGACCGAGCTCTCATTAATAAGCACCCCTTGATCTATTTATCCCGCGGTTCTACGTACATTTCTGCGATTCTTCTTCTTCTTACTTTTGCCTCGCACACGTATGAGTTTGATGAATTCACCGACCGAGAGAGAAGAGGTTGAAATCAGTTGGCACGTGTTGCGTGATTCGCTTTTGCTCGTAAGACTGCTCCGGGGCTTGACCCTCGTAATTTAATTAGCGAGCAGGTATATATATCTATATCCGAGAACTTTTGATTGGCTACTACCGAATCTGACTTCGCGGCGCGCCCATCATTTTGAATTAATTAATTTGGCGAAGATTACGAATCCATTAAATAAATTGGCCAATTTGAATGTAAAGTTGGCGAAATCCAAACGGTACAGGAAATAAGAAGAGCAACAATTTGCTAACTGCATTTGTTAAACTTCCACCTAAATTATAGCCAGCAAAATTGTACAAAAGTTTCACGTGAAGTATTCGCCTTGTTGCGGGCCACTTTAATTCCTCTAATTGGCATAGCACTCGAAAGAATAACACGGCCGAATAGCAAATTTTTTTTCTCCCCCGCCAGGCCGCTCGAGCAAGTTCGAGCGTTAGAATTAAAATAACTCTCATCTCGACGATCGCGATGCGGCGGACGAAAATCGTGTGTATCAACGGAGATACGCTCGCAAAAATTGAACGCTCGAGTTGATATATTCCGCCCCTCCCCGGCTCGACCCCAACGACGGGGACGCAACGCAATAATCACCGTCGAGCTAATTTATCCAAGCCTGGCGACTAAACGACAAGTTTGCGTAATCGCTCAAATTACATCCGAAGCTCGCGAGTGAAAATTAAAAGGGCGGTTGGTTCCGCGTAATCTGCCGGATAAGATAGCGCCTCTTCGCCGAGGGAAAAACACATCTCGACGAGAGATCCGCTGCGAGATGTAAAAAAGCGAAACCAAGGAGACGAGGCAGGGGGGAGGGGGGAGAAGTTGTCGGAGGAGCGCGAGCCGGGGCAGTGACGCGCTCTCCTCCGCTCGTTATGCGAAATACGGCGAGCAACCAGATTATTAAAATTACTGCGGTGTGGTCGGCTCTCCCCCGCAGTAGCGCTGTGCGGTGTGCCCGGGGAAGAAGCACGCTAAGAAGTTGGCCGAGATTTATACGCGAGCGAGGATGGGGGATGGGAGAGAAATGAAAAGAGGCCCGGCATTTCTCGCGCTCAACTGCTCGCAAGTTTTGATTCATTCGCTGCTGCTTCTTCTTCTTCTTCTTCCTCCTCCTCCTTCGCTCACCTGTTTTCTCGCGCGCCATACACACACGCACGCACACTCGCTCACATTTTTTTCCTCTGTTCGCCACCGGTGGTAGTATACTGGCCCCGACTAGCACGCGCGCCCGCGCCTTTGTGCCTTTGTAAGCTCCAGCCAGCGGCCGTGTATATACACGTGCGCGCGCGCGCGCCCACCACTTTGGAGATTAAAGGATTAAGGGCGAACGAAAAAAAGAGCGAGGCATTATACGCCGGGCCCCGCGCGTTCCACATAGCGCGAGAGAAAGACAAAGTGAGAAAGGCCGAAAGGAGTGTTTAAACTTTTCATTTGCATGAATTAATAAGAAAGTTTTTAATGCGCACTCTAAATTTAACCGAGTCAAAATTTTCATCCGCGCGCCGAAGCCCCTCCCGCCCGCCCGCTCGCGCGCCTCGCCCAAAGGAGCCTTTTAGACGTTTTCACAGTCCCTCGCCTTTTAGACGTTTTCACAGTCCCTCGCCTTTTAGACGTTTTCACAGTCCCTCGCCGGGTGCGCGATCCCTTTTCTATGGCCGCCAAAGAACTCGCGCACACTCAAAGCCGAGATTTTACACCTCCTCGCGCCATTCACTCGGAACATGGAATTATATCTCGTTCGAGTCGTTTCTCCTTCTTTTTTTCTCTCCTCTCCCCCCCCCTCCCACCGTCTTTCAATCTGACATTTTTTTAAACCTTTTATGTATCGGACGAGCGTCCCGTGAATTTCAATTCACGCTCCCGTTCACTCGTAACCGTGCGCAATGACGTATCGCTTTGTCGAACGTTATAGCGCGAGCGGTTTTAAGAAGTCGCGAATTAATTATTCCGTGTGCGACCCAGCCAGAGATAACGAGAGAGACAGAGAGGGGGGGGGGAAGGGAGAAAGATATGTATGAATCGAATTTCGTGTTTGTTTCCGCACTTTGAGCGAATAAATTTGCCGAGCAAAAGGACCCGGGGCTTATGAAAGAATCGAGTGATTCAGTAGAATGACGATGGAAGTTCTATTATGAAATTTGCATAGTATAACTACTTCCCGAGATAGCCTAATTTAATTCCAACTGTAATTCAGGAAATTGAAAGGTTGGCTCGGCTAATCGAATTTAAAAGTCAGTTTTGGTACAGAGGCTTCGAATTTTACATGCACCGGGTATATTCACCCCCTCGTCGCTAAACTTCTCCGTCGCAGCCTCTGTGTATATATAGAGAGAGTCGCATCGGCGCAAAAACCCGCCTCGCGCATTACACTTTTCCATATACGCGTTCTCTCTCCCGCCGATCAGGCGTTCCGGAATAACGTTCATTGACCGCGTCGAAACGAAGCGCGAGCGGTAACAGTATCCAGTGTCGATGGCCGAACCGAGCCTCCAGATAAGTCGCAGCAGCGATTCGTCTTTATCGGAGCTGTCTCGTTGTACGCCCACCCGAATATGAATGATACGACGCGCGCAATCGTATGTGCAGCTGGACCGAGAGAGAAGTTAATCCCCGAAGAAATCATACGGCTCTCCTCGGTGAAAGTGTGTCCGAGCGATCCAATCCGACTGCTCACTGGTGGCGCTCATCGAATTTGGTCGGTAGCTCCTTAACTTTTCAGGTTGAACGCGCGTACAGTCTCGGTAGATCCTCCATACGAACCGCAATTATCTAATAGAGTGCTATCCGACTAACTCGATCGACTTCAATCTGTTTCGTTTCATTGTGTATCTCATTCGACGCTAAGGTCAGACTGGATTGTATCCAAAGCCACCGATAAATTCGAGCGGCGCGTCACCTGTGAAATTCACGTTTATATATACCGGTCGGCGATTAGCGCAGCCTAATCATTAAAATTCCGTCAGCGTTGCGCGGGGATTTTTCGAAGCACGGCAGCGTCGAGCCGGCGGCGAGATTAACCATTAGTCAGCGCCGCAGCCTGATGGGCCACGATATATTTCGTGCGCGCGGCGCTGAATTCCCGAGTCGGCACAGCGCGCGAGATCCATGTATATACGTATATATATATACACACGCGGAAACTCGAAGCGGAGGTACAACCGCGCCGCCGGTGTGCGGGGTGCCATCTAATGAATCTCCGCTCCTCCCCATAATTGTGTTAGTTTCTTACTGTGCAGTCGCAGCGAGTTAGCAAGGCGCTTAATGCACCCTCGCGCGCGCTCCCGCCGCATATCTGCATTGCGCGTTATATACATACACACACGTGCGCGCGCTGATGCTCCTCCTACTTTTTTTCTTTATTCTCATCATTTTACCGCGCGCCGTGGCCCTTTTACGCGAGCCAACCTACGTGTCTACGCGCGCGTGCATGCATACACGTGTGTGGGTGTGAGTAAACTGCATTTTTACGAGCGCCACCCGGTCTCGCGCGCTCATTTACGTTTTATTTCGCGCGGGATATTATGGAGCAGTCCCGCGTATATGTATACGTGTATGTACATACACGCTCGACTCTGCTCTCATCGTATTCCGAAAATTGTTCACCGCCGCTCGTAATTTCAATAAATTGTTTCGCGGGCTCCTTGGCGAATCGGCGCACGGCAACGTGCTTTGTTATCGGCGAAGTAGCTCCGAAGCGGGGCGCGAAGCCGCCCTTCTATATAGCCTCTCTCTCTCGCCGAATGTTTGGCCTTATCAAAATTACATTTCGCCGAAGCGGAGAACCGATGAGAATACGCCTACTCTCGAGAGCAGCTCAACCGTTATGATCGGATTACGTTCTCGATCCGTCATTCATTAGCCGCTACTGCGAGTTTCTATCGGGCCGGATAATAATTCATCCCTCGATACAATAAAATCGAGCATAAATTTTAGCGCGGCTATCTATGCACCTTCCTTCCAAACTTATATTTTCTTTTGCCGAACTCCAGTGCCGGCGATCGATCCATTATTCATTGAGAGACCCGATCGTAGTTCGAATCGGAATTGGACGTTGCGCGAAGCGCTCGCCAGGATATATAAGTTAATAATCTCCGGGGGGAAAAATCAGTTTGCGTATTACGAGACGTACGAGGGCCACTTGAGGGCTTTCGTGGCGTGGCGAACAGTTGGCTAGCGTGAAGCGGCTGCTGTGACAGATGAGAAGAAGAACGAAAAAAAAAACGCACGAAGAATGCGGCTGCACGCGATAATTACAAAGCACCCAAGAGAATCGGCTTGCGCAAAATCCGCCGGGCGTGATAGACTATATATACACACACACGAGCTATAAATCCAGTGTTCTCGAATCAAAAAGGGCTTCCTCGCTAGCTGCTATACATAGTTATAACGTCCTCAACGTCTCGACCGTAATTTTCGGATTCCCAGGAGGTCTCCCAAGAAATTACGTAAATATACATATGCATCATTGAACGTTTTTTATTTTATCCGGCGAGCTTGTATAATCAAATTACAACGTTACGGAAGACGTTTACCTTATTGGCTAATTGAATACTGCTCTGACGAGGAGTCAAATTATTCCATTGAGTTCGTTCGAACGTTCTGAGAATCAGTACGACGGCACTGATCAATTCGACCAAATGCTCACCCAATTCCTCGCCCAAATGATGCTGAGAATAACTCTTTCGATATATTGTACTAATAATGGAATTTTATTGATACCCATCGGTAAATTTGTAATTTCTCTTCGAAAAGCATCGTCCGCAATGTCTCCGAGAGGGATTACCGAATCGCGAGAGATATACCACGCGGAAAATCCATATCGCCCCTTTGTCCCGCTCCTCTTTGATCAATACTCACGGGACTAGTGGATTGCGAGAGAACATTTGCCATATTTACCGCAATACGATGCATAATTAGGGAAAAGTAGGGAGCCCCGGGAGCGGGATGGGAGGAGCACAAGTGCACCCTCTACTATTTCTCAATTGCTATTCGCGCGCGCGCACCAGAGAGATTATTCACTGCGAAGCGAGGGAGTTTCCGGCGGGAGGAGACAGAGAGAACGATTACACACCTGGATCACCGATGAATTAATTACTAATGCGCTCGCTCGCGCCCGTCTTGGAGGAGCAGCCGGGCGTACCGCGCGCGAATTTCCCCGCTCCTTATCGCGCACGTATATACATATATATAGCCGAACGCAAAACGAACGCACGCGCGTTGTCAAAGCGAGAAAAGGAGCAGGGGTGGATGGAAGAAAAAGCCGAAACAACGGCAGGTGGAGTATTACGCACGGCCGGGTAAACACGGTTAATCCAACTAAGAAATTTCTTTGAACGGCGCGGAGCTTTCGCCCCATTCCCAAGGAGCAGTTATCTGGCTTTTTATCCCGAGAGCAATAAATCCGTTGGGCTCGCGCAAAATCAATACGTCTCGGCGTCTTTCTCGCCCCGCGCGAGCCTCTCCTTTCTCTCTCCCCGATATATAATGCGACGGATCGTTTATATCGCGCGCGAACCGCTTCGTGGCGTGACGCTGCTCGACAGACCGAGGCATTTACACATCCGTCATTGTTGAGTGGAGAGACGGACGAATGGATAGACCCGTGCGCCGCCCGGCTTCAAACAGGCCTCGGCACCTAACGTAACGAATGGATCGTTGCAACGAGTTTGGGCTTGGACTTTAAACTTTTCGCGCGCGCGCACGTTGAAGTAAGTATTATTACAGCGGAATTAGACGGTGCGAGGGTTTGTGTGCTTTTGGCGATTGATCGAACGATTGGATTGATTGTGAGAATCGTCGAGACGCATAGTATTACTCCTTCGATTACGGATCGACGAGGAAAGGATTTCAGTCTCCGAAGTTCGCGAGAGAAATATCGCGAACGTGGATGGAATTTGTAAACTTTCGCACCTCGAAGTTTCGAGCGAAGAGATGAAGTAGAGCGAGAAATATTTCCCACGGATATATGGATGATATTTCGTTCTGGAATTGATTAATTTCGAGATTCGTATTCGGCCCATCCACGATTCACCCGTAACTCGGAGGGATGATAAAAAACGAAGGGCAAGAGCGGTATGAGCAAAAAGTATATGAGAATATGCGGAATGAAATCGCGCAGTAGTATCTTGAAACTTTCCGCCGGGACTGGGTGGCATGTATCGCGGTGTACCGTCGAAAACGTATTATCGAGAGAGCTGAGCAAAGAAAGAAGAAAAAGCACGAATCCCAATTGGAACGCGAAAATATGACGACACTGATATTCGCCGCCGAAGTTCTCTGCAACATTTGCGCGGCAGAAGTAACGAAATCGTAGTCGACCCCGCTATTCAGTTTCAGCATGGTGGCGACGACAACGACTGGATTTTTCCGACTCCTTTCAAAGGAAAGGACCATTACATCGTTAGCACTGGCTCCGCTTATACGAATGAGCCGCGAGTGTCGTCGGCTCTCGAATTTTCACCTCCGGGGCACATATTGGATATTTACACGAGGTGCGCGCGCGCGAGAGGGAAAAGCTAGCCGGGATTTTCGAGAGTCCCACTCGTTTGGGGGGTGGAGCTCTTGTTTTTATATTTGTCGGGTCCGGTGTTGCGGGGCGGGGGATCGAGCCAGGAAACACACGGGGGAGGTCGAGGGGTCGCGAGCTGCAGCGCAGATAGGCGAGGATGTGACGCGCGTCGGAGCAGCGGGTGAGCAAAGCTCTCTGCTCGCCACTTTAACGAATGAAATGCTGCCCCGCCACTCGGCGAGCGAGCGCTCGGAATTTACATTTTAATTGCGGAATGTGGCTGGCGCTCACGCGCGCGCGCTCGGCCGTGCGTGTACACGCGTAGCCGTGTCACCTCGGCCGGCGAACAAAGGGACGCTCTTTTTTTTCACCCTCCTGTCCTCCGAACCCTCCGTCGTTCTCGCGTCTGCTCTTCGCTCGGTGTGAAGGAAGCGCGCGAGAGAGAGAGAGGGAAAAAGAAAGAAAAGAGAGGAGAAATCATCGGGGCGGCCGTGTTATAGTATCCGAGATTTAACACGCGCCGGCCGAGTGGGAGATTAGGACTCTCCGCGTTTGTGATGGATGGCCGGGCTTTTAATGGAGCCTCGCGAGCTTTCAGCCGTCACGGTTCAACTTGCGCGAATTCCCTCGACCGTGTGCCACCAATATAGTCCTTGCCATCAAAAATACTCAGTTATATACACATGGGGTTCGCAAGCCGAGTCTGGTGATCGTTATAAGCAGGTACACGCGGGAGGCAATTTCACGGCACCTCGGCTCGATGTTGAAGCCGCGGTGTCTCCCGCCACGGGCCGTCGCGGTCTCGTTCCATTTCAATATCAAACACGCGCGGAGATTTTCCATTCGGTCGGCGCGTCCCACCGGAGACGCGAAGGAGCCCAATGTTAAAGCCTTAAAACGAGATCCCGTTCCTCGGGTAATCATTCAACCGTGGCTTCTCTTCCCCCCGCTCACTTACGCACGGCTCCCGTTAAAATAAACTCCGTCCCGCGCGCGTTTATTTTCCATCTCCGTCCCTTCGGTGTCAGGGGTGGGAGCAAAGGTGAGCTCCGCAGCAGCCAGCTTCATCCAGGCCGAAAGCGATTTCGTTGCATCGAGAGTCGGGTGCAGGGTTTGCGTGCGCGTATAGCTCGTTGGGCTCGCCGAGCCATTTAAAGCCGGGCAAAAATTGAGTCGCCCGCAACCCGAGGAGATTCCGGGGGTAGATGTTGCTGCAGCAGCTCTTAGAGGAAGGCAGAGAAGAGCTCGGCAGGGGCTTGTGCAGCAATAGCAGAGCCGTGTCTCTCTCTGTCTCTTTGTCTTCCCCCGAGTGGGAGACAAAGAGAGGCGACGCGCAGATCGACGACGATAGCGCGCGCGCGCGGCCGAGGAGCCATACGTGCTGCTGCACCGAGGCAAATTTCACCCGATCCTGCTGGCTGCGCGCGAGGGTGGAGGCGAACACGCGAGAGAGAGAGAGAGAGAGAGCTCGGGCACCGGCGGCGCACCCCCTGCAGCCCGCATGCGCACTCGCGTACCTTTTTACACGAGCATCCAGCCGCGCGCGACACGCGAGTGGATGCTCGTCCCTCCTCGTTGTTACGCGCGGCTATTGAATGACGTAGAATCGCCTCCCACCCCTTCCTCTCCGGCCCAACTCTACGACCGAGAGAGACAGCGTATTATACGTGGCCGAACGGCACACACTCGGTCGCGGCCGAGTCGTTCGTGGCTGCGACGAGTATCCGGCTCGTTTCGCCCTTTCAACCTGATATCAGCTGTCCTCGCGAGCTCCGTGAGCCGCTCCGCGGTAGGAGGGGAGAGGGGGTTACGAGCCGCGCGCGACCCTTCGGATGAATTATATTTTGAAACTCGAACTCGGCTCGTTACAGCAGGTATAAGGAGGCGCCCGATGCGCCCTATCTCCTTTGTGTCGCCCTCTAATTCGATAAGCAATTAGCCGCGTCCGATCCGCCGTGACGATTTCCCCGTGAAACACACAGCTCTGGCAGCTGTGGATTCCTTTGAAATGCAGTCGGAGAGGGCAAAAATCCATTCGCGAGTTATATAGCTCTCGCGGCATCGGCAACAAGACCGCGCGGCTCCGCTCGGACTCGGCATATAGAAGGGCAGTCGCGGAGGGTAGGAACGACCATTAGGCTACAAGCGAATTCATTCGGGGGGAGGCTCTCTCCCTTTGTCGGAGAGCATGCGAGTTAAGGCTTTCTCTCTCTCTCTCTCTGGCGAAGTAATTAACCCGCACTGCTGGTCGAGGCGGCTAGATTCGGAGCATCGTCGCTTGGACACAGTGGGAGGAAGCACTCGACGAGCGCTTATTCCGCTTCCTCCATTCATCATCATCTCGTCCATATACACACGCGAATGAGCGACGGGGGCCAGGCGATGAGTATTCAACGTCCCGAAAGAGCAGGAGCCTCGACCGAAACGGGAGATGGTAAACAAGGCGGGCTCTCGAGCAGCGCATATGTACAGCGTATCTATATGTGGTGCACGTATGTATCTATGTGCTCCCAAGTATGTGTGTGCGTGCGTACATGCAAGAGTGTGTGTGTGTACGTACGGCGGCGCGGCGGCACATCGACTCTGGCGCTAGCTGCCGCAGTGCTATCGAGCGGCGGTGGCGGGTGGTGGTGGCGGCGGCGGCAACCGCCCCTCCCTTCCTCCTCGCTCCCTGCTACCCCCTCCCGCCCCCGCGCGCGGACTTATCCCTCTCTATCTGGCTTTCTCTCCCTCTCTCGGTCTGTCTTTATGGGAGCCACTTCTATCTGGGCGCGCGGTCTGTTTTATCTCTCGGATAACCCGAAGAGTCCGAGTTTCTCGCGCTCTCCGGCCCTCTCGACTGGATCCGGGCAAAAACGCCGCCGACCCCAGCCCCCCTTCCCCAAGTGAATATGCATGAAGCCACGTGGCGCTCTACCTCTCGCCCCCCCCCCCCATCTCCACGGAGCTGCAGCGCGCTAATGCTATTCCGCTTAGTACAGTTAGAGCGAAATTCGAGCCAGGATCTTCCCCCGGCGTAATTGTTGCCGATATCATCGTGCGGCCTTTTAATTTTCGCCCCGCGAGTGAGAGAGAGAGAGAGAGCTAGACGGCGCATATTCGCTCGTTTTCCCTCTGCGAGCTCGCGCTTTACCGGGCTCGAACGCTCGCGAGCCCGCCGCGAATTAATATGGACGCGAGTTTCGCGTGGTCGTTTCAATGCCATCTATCGATTATCGAAATTCCCGTAAGGCTGAATAATTGCGTGCAAGCGCAACCCGATCCCTCCGCGCACACCACACGCACACGCATACGCATACTCGCTTACGGGCGCGCACTGTAATTCATAATTATTATAGAACCAATAGTCGGGGCTCGTCGACTCGATATAGCGCGTCCGCTTTTCCCTCATTCCCGATTGAATTAGTTGATTGAATTTGTTGATCAACAAAGAAGTGGAAGGGCTCGAACGATCATCATTTCCGCGAATAAATCCAGATGCTCGTGGATCTGTGAATGGCTCTGTGTATGGAGCCTCAATGCAGCCGCAACGCAAATCCAAGCGGCCCCCCAATCAACTTGGGAAACGTGCGGCCCCGAAATCAAAGCGTCAAGAGGGCGTGGCGTGTAGTTTTGCCAACGCGCCATAGTTCGCTAATCGAAGCATTGTTGGGTCGAGTGCCTATAGGCGATATCGGCGCTGCTGCTCACTCTTTCGCGCGGCGCAGCCGCGGCCGCAGTAGTAACGGCAAACAGTGGCCAGACACGGGGAGCTGCAAGGGTCACGTGGCCTAATCGGGCTCCCTCGTGCGCAGCGGCGCGCGCCCGTGTTTTCACGCGATATCAATCGGGCCGGCTCTTCCAGCGAGCCATTGATTCCATGCACTGAATCCCGCTGTTCAATCGGACGTGTGCGCGCGTGTTGGGAAATCAGGGCCGAGTGGGGGGAGGGGGGGCGCGCGGTGGTGAATCGGGCTTTTTCAATCGACAAATGCGCCCCGAGGAGGAACGCACATCGGGAACCAAAGTTATATCGCCGCGAGCGAGTTGCAGTTTGCCAGCTGCGAGAATGCAGATGCGATTCATTCCGCGAGCTAGCCTTACGATGATTGATCATATTCATGAATGTTAATTGCGTAGTCATGTGGTATTAGTCTCGATGCAACTCGAAACAATCCGTTCGAGTACGCGACTCGAATCGAATCTCATCGAATTGGATCATTTCATCCCACAACACAACCGGCTTCGCTCGTCGAGCTCTCGTCTGCTACCTAAATATCAAATTATCAATTCTTATTAGTCTGGTTTCATGTTCCATGCTCTACGGATTCATTCACTTCATTATACGTATCGTTTATATCTCTTCTAATTGATTCTAAGTAAAATTATTTTAAAAGATACTTCTAAAATTAATCACTTTGATTTGCGAGAATTACAATGATATTATTATACAAAATTCTTGACGTTCCTAGTTCCGGATTGAATAGCTGAATAATTTCTCAATTTATGAAGTTAACCGCCCTAACACTCTTTGGCTTACCGTTTGTGATAGGTAGATCTCCTCCACACCATACTTCTATTATCAATTATACGTAATTAATTGACGGAGGAGTCGGATAACCCACTCAGTGGTCACTATGACACAGCCAACGCAACGTGGCAACTTGAATTTATCAACCACGGCGATTGTCGCCATCCGAAATAATAATAAACGTAAAAATAAAAAATAATTACGAATCGTAACACGATATAAGTTTGATAAAATGTCCACTGGCCAAATCCGGATCAATGATAAACCCATTTCTGGGAGGTTACAATGGATGAGAGTACGATATATAACGCAGAGAGCAAGGACGAGATTAAATTAACTAAGAGTTGATACGTTGAGTTACAGGTATACACGCCAGGAGACTCTTCGATTCGGGCTTGAATGGCATTGGCGTCCCGGAGGATGGCGACAGTTCTCCTCTCATTGGGATGTTGCGATGCTCAGCTAAGCGTGTTTTTGTGTTCGCGCTGAAAAGGACAACTCGAGGAGAATTCGCGTAGAGAATCGAGGTGCACCGAGGGAAGAGTGGCTGCTGCCGGGAGGAGACGTATATTTCGGCAAGTGAACTGGAAATGGGTGTACATGTTTTCCGATGTCGAGCCGCGGGATCCTGTCGCGGGGATATATATACACACTCCGAAAGGATGCGCGCAACAGTATTTGCCGAGCGAGTCCCCAAAGGCTTCGACCCGTCGCTCGCGCGCGCGCGACTCGAACTGTGTGGACACATAGGCGAACCGCGAAAACTTTGCCCGCAGCTCTAACGAATTCATTTGCGTCGTCTCTGCTTCTCCGCACAGCCCAGCGACAGATCGTCCGAGATACGCGATTGCTCCGCGATACCATTCATCAAAATACTCCCTTCTCGCGAATCCGCTGCGTCGACGAGTCAAATACATGTACTTTCCCACGAATATTCGCCCGAGTATTTTCCCACGTTGTAGTGGAAAAGGGGGAAAGGTCAGCGAATAAAAACGTTTTTCAGTTTCGATGAGATTTTCACGGAACAAAAATTGCAATTTCAGTTTTTAGTTCGCGGCGTTTGTACCCCCGCGCTGCTGCTTCCGCGAAATGTCGAATTTATATTTTCGTACAACTTTGCCGGGATTCCAAAAGTTGCGTCCGATTCGTGTCGCACGCGGAATGGAACTCGGGGAGAATTAAAATTTCGCGTCGACGTGAAATTCGACAGAGAACTGCTGCCGCTGCTCGTCGCTGTACGGCGAGATAATGCAATTCGGTAAATAGCTAGATAATTCATCGATCCCCGGCAACACGCCCCCCCCCCTCCCCCATTTGAATGTGAAAAATCCCACGCTGTCGAATGGCTCTATCGAGGATGCTCAATTATACACAATTACGCTCATTTAGAATTCAGTCCTCTACTCATGCGCATCTATGTATATATGTATGCATTGAAGCGCACGCGTTGAGCTATCTGTATCTCCATAAAAATATACACGCTCCACACGAATTAATCAAACAAGGCAATCTGCCCTCGGCCGTACAATCCAAGCGGAGTAACGCCTCCGCCGCCGCCGCGTCACTGCTCTATAATTTAATCGAGACAACGAAACAGCCGGGCTCACCATTGGCGTGTCTCTCTCTCTCACACACACTGTCTCGCTCGCCCGTTTCAACTTGGCGCGCTCCGAAATCACGAGTTGTCGCGCGGCACCGTAGGAGGACGCGATATTGTCATGTAAATACGCCAACAAGAGAGAGAGAGTAAGTGAGTTTACTCGCCAGAGGGAACGCCCGCTCGCTCAATCTCGCCGTACCATTTTTGCCTCTCCCCACGCAATTATGCATGACGACGTGATGAGCAGTGGAGAAGCTCGTCGATGATACACACAGCCGAGCTTCCCTCGCTCGCTCGCTTAGCTCCCGATTATCTATTTACTGCAGCCATGCATTCGTGCGTACACGGAATTCGCGCTTGATTGTCGCATTCGAATGCTCTCCGGAGATTCGGAGAAGTCGAGAGATTCCAGCCGTTGCCGGGAGATGCGAGACGCGCGGTCCTCGCGTGTCGTTAATTTTGCATTATAATGCCGATGGGACGCGCGATGGAGTGTTGATTTGTCGCGCGCGCGCGCGATTTTTCACCGGTTCCAGGGGCGGTGGAGGGGGGAGGCGAAAAATGGTCGGGCCGTGACTCGGGGAAAACACCGGGAGAAATTTAATTAATCCCGCATCTATTTAGCGCGATAAGACCTTCGCGAAATTAAATTACATTTTATTAAAAGCTTTTTGAGTCGCGCGGGAGGTGGGAGGTGGGTGATATTATACACGCGCCGAGTCGAGGCGCAGCGGGTGAACGGGGTACAGGGCGGGGGAAGAAAAAAAAAAGTGTAACGAGCGATGCAGCGAGCCAGCTCGAGCGCCGCGGAGGGGAAAAGGGTCAAGAGAAAAACAAAGATAACGCGGGAATAACGCGGCTCGTCGCCCGCGCGTCGATTTATTTTGCAAGAACTTTTTACCCCCGTCAATGCCTCGCCGAGCTCAAACAGAGAAGAATCTCCCGGTAATGAGATTCCCATGGAAGTTGAACGTCGAAAGAATATTTTATATATATACGTGCCTGTCGCTCGTGGCGTTGTTTATGAAAAGCGACCCGGAGAAATCCTGGGTCTCTTTGATAACTCGAAGGACGGGTACACTAGTGGAGATAGCTGCATAAATGCTCCGCAAAGTTTTCCCTCGACTTGTCCGGGGGATTTCCCAATGGGATCACTCGTGTAATTAATTAAATATCGATGGGAAGCGAGTCTCGAAGTCGATCACGGGGAAGCCGGTGTATTCATTAGCGATGATCCGATCGCAAAGGTGGATTCGTTTTTCTTTTTTCATCTCCTCCACTGTCGCCACGAAAAATGCCCATACAGCGGCGGAGGAAACAACCCCCACGAAATATAGCCGTGGCAAAGAGTATCGCGGCGCAGGGCCGCACCACCAGCGCATTCGGTCCCGTCCGATCACGCGCAACATCAAAAGGTAATGCTCGAAGTTTTTGAGACACGGCAGTCCCTCCCTCATCCGTCCGGAAATCGCTTTTGCACATCACTCCAAGTCGCGCTCTATTGCCGGGACTGTGTTTGCTACTTGCCATGCAAGCGTCCGCCATCCCCCCGATCTGCTTTTACACAGTCACACAGTCACATGGGCGCGCGCGCGAAATCGTATTTGCCTCTATCGCAGTGCTGCAGATGACGACGACTACGTCAGTGTTTCGGGCTCCTTTCACAGGCTTCATCGGTTCTTGGCACGGCGGCGTTGAGGGTTTTTAATAAAACGGAAAAAGACCGAGAGAGAGCCTTTCTCCGAGCTGCTGATTCATCGCTTTCACAATCAGGCCGACGTTCTTTTACACGTAGGTTGGAGATTCGTGACAATTTTCCACTTTTGCCCCCTCCGCGCGACCTATGTACATCGGGCGAATATGCCGGACGATCGGGTCGTACATACGACAAGTCGATGCGTATGCAGCAACGGCCCGGTTCATCGCCACACGTCATATCTAGCGTGTTTCCCACGCCCGCCGTTGCGCTTCCCAATTGTCCCCCCCGCTCACCTGCGCCCGGGGTAAAACTCGATCGAGCATTCCACGCGTCACATCTCGATTAATCAAGTTTGCCACGTGACAAGGTGGGTGAGGGGGGACGTTGCCGCGGAATTTCAATGAGAGCCGCCAAGTTATACTCCGTCTGTGTATAGGTGGGTTGTCGCGCGCGCAGTATGGTATGTATAGGGCACACTAAAACCCGGCGCGTGGATTATCCCCCGCGACAACTACTGGCTCTCGTCGAAGGAGATGCCGGGACGCGGATGCGCGCACACTCCCGAGGCAGACTCGAGTCTTCCGACTCGTTTAAATATTAACGGGCTCCCGGTAGCGCAGTATAACGTCTTGACGCGCCGGGGCAAACATATTTTGCACCCAACTGAGCTAACGACGCGCGCTGCGCCATAAAGCGATGCTGCGACGCACGATTGCCGGCTATGCGGCGCTCCAATCCCCGACCCCCTCTCCGCCGCCACTCTATCCAGATTCTAAGCACGCTGATGGGAATTTACTCAACGAGCGAGTGAATTCGCAATTTAAGGGCTCGTCGCGCGTCAGCCCCGAGAGCCGGCTGCACGAATCGCTCGACCCGACTGCTTATTGACTGACAAGAATGTCGACGCCTCGTCGGGTCCGCGATCCCGGTATGCGCGCATGTTACGGGCCACGTTTCCATCCTCCCGGTGGATTTCGAACGAGGCTATGGATAATCCACTCCAGGATACTTTCGTCTTGTTTCGTGGATTTTAGCAAGGAGCCTCTCACGGCTGGATTCATCTTTTATCAGGCTACGCGGGTGTTTTCTAGCCGAGGACAATATTTTGTTGTGCACTCACGTGACGTAGCCAACGGCCAACGGCCGCGTTATAGCAGTAGGGTGAGAGAAGTCGGTCGTACTAACCTGAAACAAAATAAGGAAATTCACCAGGTTAATATTTAACAATCCAGTGTAATCCAGGCCGGCTAGGTGTATTAATAATTTATTAGCGCGACACGGGACGTCTGAGTGGGGAAAATCGCAAAACCCGCCGTAACAAGAAAACGAAGGAGAGGAGCGAGCGTAAGTAGCGCGCGCGAGCAACGTTCCGAGCGAGAGCTTATCTTTGCGCAAAGCGATTCGCGGAATAATAATATTATAATGAAAGATAAAAGCACAAGGGAGAGAGAGAGAGAGAGAGAGGGAGGGAGGGAAAAAGGTAAAAATGGGTATATAGAGCGGCCGAGGAGGGGCAGCGAAGGTATACAGCGGGGCCGCCCAGCGAGAGAAAAGAAAACAGCGTATTACGATGTTTCGCTGGAGCGCGAAAGCGAGTTTTACGGAAGCGCAAACAAAAAGGTAAAGGCAGCTAATGCGAGCCGGAGTCGGCGAATTAAGCCCCCTCCTCCCCCCCGACCAGTTAGATAACGTCACCGCACGAACAACAGCTGAAAGCACAAGTTTTAACGTGACGACGCGCGTAATGCATATATATACACAGAGCGTGGAGCAAGAAGCGAAGAACAAAAGGAGCAGAGCCGGTGCCGAGCCAGTCGACGAGCAGAGAGAGAGAGGAGAAGGAGGAAAAATTCTTTAACGCCGTGTCGCGCGCTCGAGTGCTCGTGCGCGCCCGTGGAATTCGCTGAACACGCGGCATAATGTATTTGCGAGCTAATAAAATTTCTCCCTTCGAAAGTGTCCTTAGGGCGCGCGCTTTGAGCGGGCCCGAGGTGGGTGTGCAGCTCTCGAGTAAAACAAAGAGTACGCGTGCGCGCGCGTCGATTCCGAATTCCCACCCAGCCTGTCACTGCCCTGCCGTTCGTTTGTCTCGGGGTTTCGAGAATAGACGAATTAATGCGAGGACGAAATTGCGCGTACAACACGCTCTTCGCGGGGATTCGTCTCTCCCGCGCTTTCTTCCACCTAAACGTATACCCGCCAACGGATCGAATCGAGAGAACGACTCCATTCCAATTTCCAATCATCAGTACACCCGAATAATCGTGGCTCGGCGAGGGCCGATAATTACCGGGGGGGGGGGCGGGGGAGGGCTAACCTGGCAAATTAATGCGCATCGATTAACGCTACACCGGGCTCGAGAACCCCACTACAATGTATCTCGCTGATCGAATGATCACAAAAAGGCGAGCGAGGGTGAGAGAGAGACGCCGCACGAGTTTCATTCCACTCAATTGAAAACGTAATTTCCCGATCGGCCGAATGCAACAGCGCAGCAGCGTGGCGGCGGGGGTGGGGAGGAGGACGGCGGCGCGCACAATGGCACCGCGACCCAACGAATCCGGAGCGCGAATTCTTCCGCATCCTCGTGAAACAGATAGAGAGCATATTCGGCCGGCGAACAAAGCCCGGCAAAAAGACCGGAACGAGCCGGGGGAGAGAGATCGAAGGGAAAAAGAAGCGCTCCGCGACCGGGTGGACGGGGAGGGTAAGGAAGGGAGAAGAGAGAGGAAAAAAGGAAAAACGAGAGAATCGCTACCCGCGATGAAAGCGAAGTAAATGAGCGTTTCTATCGGTCGGGGGGGCCGCCGAATCAGAGTCGCCGCGGAGGATCGCGAGCTGAATCGAATTAGTTGCCTCGAGTTTTGAGCGCGCGCGGCATCGAGCCACATATATATACACGTCTACCCTGTGCTCATACCCTTTGCCCGGTCCCGTTAATCAGCGAACCCAAGGAGAGAATAAGCTATTGTTCGGACTATACTGCTGCTGCTGCTGCGGCTGGCCTCCGTCTTACGCCCCGGTACAGCTAAGCAGCCCGAGCCCCACTAGGGAATCCTACAATCTCGAATGTTTGCGCTCTCGCCGGGGCTGGGCGGGCGAGCGGGGAGCGGCTCTTCCCGAATAGCCTTGTTGGAAAATCGATTCGCGATAAACTCGTGCTTCGCAAGGCCCGATGAAGAAATTTCTCCTCCTCTGTGTCCCTCGTTCGCGAGGCTGCTGTTGTATGTGTACGGATATATCTGAGCGCGTGTGTGTGCGAGGAAAATTCCGCCGAGAGACGACGGCTCGTCGTCGCTCTCTGGTAATTACGTGCCCGCGTTCATTGTGTCTTCTTGTTGAGCGAGAGGCCGGCTCGTCAAGATACCGACTCGTCTGAATGAAATGCCCCGTAACGATCGCGACACGTAATATCTGCACGTGTCACTCGATTTCATCCGCTCGATTGGCTTACCAACCACGCGATCAACGTCGCGGGTTCGCGGATCCGCTTGGAGAGTGATATTTTCAAGGTGGCGCGCACATATACTTTGGCAGCCAGCTCGAGCAGACTTGGCCGCTCGAGGGCAAGGGATAATCGCGTAGGAAATCATGGTTTAGAAGTTTGTTTTCACTTTGTTTTCTTTCGGCGTCTTTGGACGCGGGCCAAAGTGGCCGAGTATTTTTGTAGCCCGGCTCGCGGGATTGAAAATCCAATCACCGATAAGGCAGCCGAGGATCGAGTCGACGAGATACTAATAGCCTCTATCCGCTGTCGGGTCAAATATTAAGCTATCGACTACTGCGACTTCGCCGAGTAGGTGTCTCCCCTTTTATCGACACGACCGCACCGAGTGGATCGTCCCCGACTTGTTCCGACATCTTTAATTGAACTTCGCCCCGCGCTCGCGTCCCGACTGTTTAAGCTTATCTCCCCCTCGTTTCCGCGCCCGCCCGCGCGCGCAAAAACTTTCTCATTCTGGACTCTCCACGGATAAAAGATAAATGTTTCGTCTCATCAAATACGCATTAAAAACTACTTTGCGAAATGAGTTGGGCTATTTTAAAAACACCGCGCGGCTTGGATCAACATTCAACCCATTGGGGCATTGGGGTCGCATCGCTCGACTCTCGAACTCGTTTCGTAGACCGGGAAAAAGTAGCCTGGGTATTTGGAGAACGTCAAAAGCAACCAGAAACGACGAATTATCGTTTGGCTAACGACGCGTCGTCGTAACGATCTTACGTGAAAATTATTATTCTCATAATCCGTGGCGAGTCGAGTGCAGTGTGTCGGGTTGAAATAATAATACAGAGTAAGTTTCGCACTCGTACGAGCGTGTGTGAAAGGTGAATTATCGCGCGTAGTAGTACAACGTTGACAAATTCGCTCTCTCTCCCGAGTCTAATCTAGCTGCTTCGAGCTCACTCGACTTGCGCAGTAATTATCAGCTGCTCGAGCTGGTGAAAAGCTCGCGCCGGAGGAAATTCGGTCGGAAAATATTAACTTACAAAATTGGCGTGGTGGAAGGCTGAACGAGCTTCTCTCTATCTGGCCGCTCTATTGTTAGGCAGCTCTGAATACCAGGGGGACTTTGCGTACGTCAACATTAGCTCGCCCTGCAGCCGGGGCGCGAATTTAAATAAAAAAAAGATATCCGGAGCAGGCCGAGTCGTTGCCAAGACCCGGTTGCGAGAGAGCACCAGCCAGTTCCCTCCGTTTATGCACTCGGAAAATGGCCGCCGCCCCTTGTTAGAGTCGCTTCTATCCGGGCACCCCCCCCCTCCCCTGATATCTTGGTCGAATTTTGAATTTCAAAATTGCCCGCCGCCAACTTTCGCGCAACGACACACACACGTACGAAGGCGTCTGACAAAAAGAGGGAAGGAAGAGAGAAACAGTTAAGCCCATCGCCAAGCAGCCTCGGTGATTTTTCTCAATTTTTTCAATAACGAGCATTGGGAGAGGTCGTTGGCCGGGGCGATTAAAAGGTGCGCGAGCCTGTGTGCGCGCGCCGGTGCTATTTCAATTATCTTTATTAATTGCTGTACAGCATACTTGAGATAACAGTTGCAAAAAGGCGAACGGCCCCGTGGCCGAGCTCCCCCGAGTTTAAAAGTCAAGGCGAACTTATCCAACTTTTCTCATTTGAGATAAAAAATTCTCAAACTCGCGGATGGGAAGTAAATTAAAATAAAGATTAAAATTCGCACTCCCGGCGCCGCGCGTCCGCGCTCCACCACCGTCCGGCCAGTGTGTGTGTGTGTGTTTCGAGGGAAACAAGTCACGGAGAAAAAGAAATCTCGAGCGCGGCGCAGGTGCGGCGGGTGAAAAAAAATGACGCATAAATAATTCAACGAGCTCGGCTCGTGACAACGGGGGACGCGCGAGCACGGATTGAATTAGCCGCGGCCCGAGAATTTCGCCAAAAATTGGCGCGATGAATCAAACGCAAGCGGAGAGGCGCGCCGGCGAGAGGGAACGCGCGCGCGGCAACAGCAAGAATGCCGTAAATAAATCATCCTCCGCCGCCGCCGCCCCGCGTAGTTTCCTACCCATATCTGTCTGTAGGGCTGTGCTGTGTCCCTCTCACCCTCCGCGTGTGGTTGCGCGGGCGCGCATTCAAAGGGCGAATGACGAATCGATTGGGTCAGGTGCTGGGGAGGGTCAGTGCAGAGCTAGTCGCCCCCGCGTGTACAACACACACGCGCGGGAAGCACAGAGCGACGGAAAGAGAGCGCGCATACGTTACCCGGGGGGAGGCGGCTCTCGCACGCGATGCATCAGGCGCGCGAGGTATTAGCCGGCGTAGCCGGCAAGATATCCTGGCCGAGAGCGGCTTCATGCATATGCCGCCGGATCAAAGTGTAAATACGAGGAAGCACACGTGAGCGCCGGCTGCGGCCGTAACTCGCGCGCGCCTCCGCTTTCTCCCCGAACCCATTAACGTCCGGCCGCGAATTCCGAATTTCGCGTTATTATGTTTGCCCCCGGACCCTTCCTCTCGCAATCTCCCCGCTCGCAGCCGGGAATTCGCGTCGGGGCCATTATCGATCGCCCGCCCACTGGATTTCGCCGATCTTCGACTGACGCGCTCGCGCGCGACTTTCCGTAATGCCGAAACGTATCTGTTTGCTCCAGCCCGGGCTCGCGTACGTAGTTTACTCCGGATCGAAACTTGGCCGTGCCCGATCGTCGATCCTCGTTCCGTTTGATGGCCGCTCGAACACGCGAGCTCCCACGGATTTGCCCCCAATTGACGAGTTGACGCTTTGGATTACTCTGATGTTCGTGTGCCCGCGCGTCGAGGACAGCACGCCGCATACTTTATCCCGCATCCATATGGTGAAGAATCTTGCTGTATTATAAAGCGGGGGGAAAGGATGGCGGCTATGCGTGTTTTGGCGAATCCTACCAGACAAAATTTAGGAAGCCTCGCAAGATTGCGTAGATAAATTTACGGATGAATATTTTAGAATTTACTTTAGTCTCAGTGAATTATTCAACGAACGACTCGTTCTTTTTCTTACTTTGGCCATTTTTGCGGTAGTAGACTCATTTTTGACCTCGATTCGCGCCTATACGGACAGATTTAAAAGTGTTATAAATTGTGGTTTTATAATGCCGACAAGTAGAAAATGTAGGGCTGTTTACTGAATACTAGTAAGATTTATCGTATACAAGTGAAAGCTTCTCAAAATATAGCGCCAGAAATTATGTTCCGTAAATGGTGATATCTTTCACATAATTTTCATGTAAACAGTGTACCTTATATAGCACAGTAGACTGCAGATACGAGTCTAGTATCATTAGCCATCTTTTTTTTCCTATACGATATAGTTAGATTCCCAAACCATCTTTTTTCAATTGAGGAAGTAGTGCAACGCTTTGGAAATTTCAGCTTTAAGAACCGAGAGCATTGATTTTTTTTTTTTTACGAGTGGGAAGTGTCAAGTCGAGCCGAGCGTGGGGGTCTTCGAGAATAACGCGATTTCGAAACAATGTTACAGCCGTATAGACGACGAAATTATCCGCCTGTCGAGGTGTGTTGTATTAAAGTATAGCCGCGCGGCGCGACGACGAAGCAGCGCGCGTGGTCTTGGGGGGATTAGCATGTACACGAGGTCGCGTAAGACGCTCGTCGCGCCCCAAAGTTCTACATTGCAAACTCGGGGATCGGAATTGTATAAGCCGATTAATTACCATTCGAAAACGAGATAACAATCGCATTAGCATATTAAAATATCTTTTTCCCGGGGTGGCGAGGGGGGGGGCGGACTACTAATTCCGTAGTCGCGCGCGCGATAAGTGTTGATTTTCTTGCGCGGGTACTCCCCATCGGTTCTCACTTTCCCAGGCTGGATTAGTCGAATTTCAGATGAGGGATTATGAAAGTTTGACGTTAGCATATTGAGGCACTCGGCGCGCAGGCCGCGCTTCGCCGAGAATGAAACGAAGAGCCGGCCTCTCCCCTCTCTCTCTCCTTTTCCGCGCCGGCCGTAAAGGCTGCGCGCGCGCGACCTCAAGACGTCGGAGATTAAGAATTCATCCGAGCGGAGTGGGTATTAAGTCGCGGCGGCCGCCCGGTACAACCGGCTTTTCCGCCCCTAAATCACCGGGCCGATGTTGAAAAATCATGCGTCAAAGGCCTAATCTCGGCTGCTGGCCGCCGCGCGAGAACGAGGGAAAAATCAGCGAGCCGCTGGCGCGCGTGTGTGCGTCTGTGCACAAGGCAAAGTTGAGAGCGAGTCCGCATCCGGTGGATTTCCCTGAGCGCGAAGGCTCGAGAGGGAGGGAGGGAGGGAGGGAGGGAGGGAGAGAAGAGCCCTTTCTCGCGCAGGACGACGCGTGCTGCAAAGTTTGCCAACTCCTGCGGCACCTTCGCCCCGCCAGAAGTTCAACGAGAGAATTTCCTAACCAAGTGAAATGGGAGTTAAATGCTTGTGGTTATTTGATCGCGGTTGCCTTGAATGCTGTCGCCCGCCCGTCTGCCCCGGCTTCGCCGCGCCGAGCTCGCAGCCCCCGAGAGCCTGCGAAGAACACCCACCGATTGATTGATTGATTGATTGACTCACTGACTGCCTAACTCAGGCTGAACGATTCGGTTATCCACTTGTTTATCGCCCGCTAAAGCTCGCACGTTACACCGCCACGACGACCATGATAATCCGATCGCGCGCTACACTCGATAAAATAATCAAAAGCTCTTCTAAATTCACGTCTAGCGATTAACGGGTCCTGGAGACGTTTCGATATTCAGCATGTTTCATCTCGGAGAAGCTCGGTGCACTGAGAAGTGACAGGAAAAGTATCTTGTGATTCGCGCACAGTCACGAGAAATCCGGAGGATGTTGAAAACTGAATTGGCAGGATGCTTTGTCGGGGGAAGATTGAAGCGGGTTCTTTGCGACGTATAAAAGATGACTGGACTCAATTTGGCACCGTACCCACTGTGCAGCTTTCTTCTCGGATTTCGTACTTCCGGTGCTCTCTCGGCACTAGTCGCAGTTTATTCTGGAAGTATTAAAACAACATTTTCGGCCCCTTTCTTGCTCAACTAGCCCTTAAAACTACTCTTTTAGAACAGTTTGAACTTTTATCATTTGATTTTTTTCTTCTTTTCTGTGTTCCTTCGTCTTTGTGATTATGAATCGAAAAGCAGATAAGTATCAATGTTCAAGAAATAAACGTCAAGTTTTTATATGATTTGGATATGTATTTTTTGTTAGATGTCAATAAATTTCTATAAATATTAATGGAAACATGAATTTGACTTTATTTGAATCCTAAATTAATCTCCCCTATAGGCGTATCGAGATTGGAACACGTGACTATAAGAAAGTGGGTGTACCCTGCCCTCTTTGAGTTAATTGGCATTTTGAATGTTCTAAAATGAGCAAATGGTAGTAACGATGGTTTCTGATAGGTATTTAGCTAGCCTTTTGAATTCCGTCCGCAGAATTTTGAAATTCAAATTTTAACATTGTAGAATTTGCGAAAAATCCTCAGGATCGGCACATTGGGTGCAGTTACCTTATATTCAGGTTCTCAACCCATCAGAGTTAATGAAGGTCATTTGAATAAGGGGAAGTATTCCATGTCTAATTTCATCGAGATTCGATCTTTTTTCAGTAATACATTTAAATTTGTGATTGGGCCATATATCAGGTGAAAATCATTAGTCCTCACATGCACAAATAATTCATCTAAATCGGATTCTGCGAATTCGCGTCCGAATACTCTCGCACGTGCATTTTTCCAATTGGAGAATTCGAATATGGGTCGGGAAAAAACTGATATTGGAAAATTGAATCGCGACCCGGTCACAAAACTTTCTCGTGAGAAAGAGCAGAAAATGAGTTGTAGTCACAGGAGTCGTAGGAGGGATGAAAAGCTGCCGAATTTTATCGACATAAATGTCAATGCATCAGCCAGCTAAACGTTTATGCACGAGAAGATCGATTCGGATAGTACTATAGCTCATCGTCAATGGCGTCTTCAATGTCGCCTTCAATTTCAATTATCACGTGCGACGAGGCGCTTAGACGAGTTTCGAGAGTGAAGATCGGGTTGCACACCCTATAAGACACGTCCGCGAGGCGGCGGCACGAGGGCTATTACTCAATAACCGGACTTGAATACGCCGGGCATGCAGAGGAGCCTCGAGCCACGTCCAATTAGGATATCCCAAGAGCAGCCGAAAAACTGGCTGGATTATAGAATGAAAGCGACCTCCGCACGAAGCTCAGGAATAAAGCTACATAATATATATAACGTACTAGCCGAGAAGCTGAGCTAAGCCGGGTGATGTTCCGCTCACCGGTTCATCAAACTAATGGATGTGTGTGGTGTAAAACAAAGCGCGCGGGAATCGATATATTCTTTGATACGCGAGAGCCGTTATATAATTAAACACACACACACACGCACGTGTGCACGTACGCGGGGGCGCGCGCTTGCTCGCAAAGATCCGGGTACGTGTAATCGGGTCTCGTGGAGCGTGATTATTTGAAAAATTCAGCTTACCAGGCAATAACAGCTCGAGCCACGCTTGATTAAGCCGTGTAAATAGGCTCGTGGCCCGTGCCACTAAATCCCGGGGTGCGCGCGAGCGCGAGCGCAATAAATCCCGAGCGTAACGCTCGAGCCCAATTCATAACATAGTCGCAAACGTGCGGCTGAGGCCGCCGGTAATAATCGTGCCGGCCGGGCGAGCTGCTCATCGAGTCCATCATCCGCGTCGGCCCGAGACTCTGTCTCAATCGCTCGGCGAGCCCGGCCGCCAAGGAGAGAGAGAGAGCGAGCGAGAGAGCGGCTCGGTCGCCCGCGCCCGCGCGTGCCGAGGGATTTCGATTATTAATGCGAGAGATTCCCGAGAGCTCGCGCGCGCGCGCGCGGATATACATAAGTATTGACTCTCCGGGGCTGTATAAACCGGGCGCACGTGTATACGTGCAGCGGCCTGCACCTATATACCCACCGCGAGCAGCGTACGTGTAAATGCATGTATGCATGTGTATATACGTACGCGCGCTTGGCAGCGAGTGCACATACTCGACGAGGTACGAGGGACGTGCATGGAAATCGATATGCGTGACCCCCGCGCCAAAGCGCGCTCCAGCTATATACCGGCAGGCGCGCGCGTTTTACGCTACCGCCGCGCCGCTCGTGCGTACGCGTCTTTTTTTTCCTCCCTCCTCGCCTCCCCTCCTCCTCCTCCTCCGCGTTCTTTTTTATTCATTCAAACGCCGCGAGCTTGCACTCGTAAACGCGGCTGGAACCGAGCCATTTGAGATTTTTTCCCCTTCGGTCTTTTGATGAAGAAAAAAAAAGAGGATCGGCGCGTGTAGAGAGGGAGAGAGAGAGTGAGTTAATTCGGGCTTGGCTCGTGTGACGCTGTCTTTGTGGCGTTCTCAATGGAAATTGAAAGAGAGAGAGAGAGAGAGAGAGAGAGAGCGAGCAGTGGGTAGAGCACCAAAAGCCGTATATATAAGACCGAGCACCGAATGAATTTTCCTTCGCGAATATAGGATTTTCCATGTATCTCGGTTATATCTCGCGTTTCATCGAATCTGAGAATCGCGACAGCTACGAAACGAACATTAATAAATAAAGTTGATTGAGAGACGCATGCAATACCTGTGTGATTGCAGTAGAGGAGGGGGGCTAGCGAAAAAAGCTCGTCGGAGAACGACAGAGGAAGGGAGTTGCGGGGGTTTGAGAAATTTCAATTACACGCGTAGCAGATTAGAAAGAAGGTGGCCAAGCTGAGGGAGGCGAGGGACAAAGGGCCAGGGAAGAAAGGAGCCGAATGTTTGCGCCCCGCGCGCGCCTCTGGGCCGCTAATTTTTCATCTGCGCGAGCTGCACCGGGGCGATTCTCGTGATTTGACGCGCCGGCCATTGGCCCGGCACCGGGGGCCAAGGAGAAAAAGAGCGAGAGAGTCCGTGGAGAGACGTGGAGCAGAGCCAAGGCAGGCGTAATGCCCCGGGCTCTCGAGCCACGGCTAAAAACACACGGCGCGCCCGCCCGGCAAAACGTTACTTTTGTTTGCCGGGAACAAAGCTGGCGCTGCGGAGAAACGCGCGCGCCAACGGGACCGAGGAGGTGAAAATCTTCCCGAAGACGGCGCGAGCTTTGCTCGGGTTCGCGGCCCGGCCACGTGTGTTTTCCCGAGCCAAGCTCGAAAATTTTTACAAGCCAGAATTCACTCTGGACTCGCTCCTCCGGGGTCAACTTTCTGCCCCGCGCTCTGGCAAACAGCCGCGGCGGCCAAGTTTGGTGTGTACGCGGGGACCGTAGGAGCCGAGCAAATAAGCCCGGACCCGTACAAACGTACAAAGGAGGATGCGCGTCTCCTCTCGCGAGCCGTTAATTGTCTTTCTCGTAATAACGGTCGGGGGGGGGGGGGGAGGAGGAGGAAAAAAAAGCTCCACGGAACTGTGCGCAGCAAACTTAATTCCGGGCTGGCGCGCGCGCACGAGCGGAAAGGGGGACTGGCTCGGTTTAATTGGATGACGCTGCGCTGTTTGATGTGACGAAGCTTTTGAGAGAGGCAGGGAGGGAGAGAGTCGCGCCGTGCAGGGCCCGGATTGATTGGCTCGACTCGGCGAGATCTCTCTCGCTCTCGCTCTCGTTTGTTCCTAATGAGCTGGATCACTTGTGTGCCGTGTGCGTTAAAAATTAATTTTTTCACAAGAGTTCGCCTCATCGGCCGGCTGCTGGTTCCGCGCGATCAAAGCCCTGCGACGTGGGTATATCGCGCGAGAAGACAGACGTGGAGCGACGCGCGCGTATCGGTGGAAACAGATGTTGCGCGCCGCTCCGACGCCCTTCCGGGGGGCGAGCTCCGTTTCAAAAATGTAAATGCGGCCGCGCCGCCGCGTAATTTTGCGTTATTAAAAAAATGCGAATTTGAAATTCAAAATTGCCGCACAAACAAGCGTCGCGCGCGTCAACCGGCGAATAATCTTATACGCGGCATTACAACGCGAGACACGTCGCGATGAAATTGCGAAAAATCCCGGCTATCCAAAATAGGAGCGCCGACGCGGGCGTGTTTCTTTTTCACCCGTTTTTCGACTCGCCGAGCTTTTCCATCAAAATTATCGCAATCACCATAAATCCGCGCGGGCCGCGTGCGCACGCATACCCATCGGAAATTTCACTCGCCCGTCCTCGCCGGCGTGGGGTGGGGAAAAAAACGGAGAAGAGAAAATGCGAAATGGAAAAAGAAGAAAGTCGGCGCGTGGGGGTCGGGGGGAAAAAATGCGTTGCCGCGGCGGAGAATAGGACGAGCTGCTCGCGCGTCGCCGCTAACGCTGATATATATACACAAAGCCCCTGGAGTTGGCGGGGGGTCGCGACTCATATACGTATATATACGGGGCGCGCGCGACTGGGCGAAAGATTAAAGCCCGACGAGAGCGGAAGGAAGGAAGCGAGAGTGGCTCGGTCGGGCGCCGCATAAAAATCACCGGCTCTCGGGTGTGGGGGGCGGCTCTCAAGGTCGACGACACTGGCACTCTGCTGGTTTTAATTAGCGCGACCCGCGACATGATTTAGCGCTGCCGAGCGAGCTTTTGGCGGCGGGCTCGCCGCGCCCAGGACACTCCCGACGCGGCTCGAGTCCAATCGACGGAAGAATGCGATGCTTCGCTTGGACGCGAGCACCGGATTTTAATGAAACCTTCGCCCGTCGGCTTTATTTTTCATCGACGAGGGGTCGTCTCGATCGCGACAAAACACGCGAGGCTCGAGCTCGGCCGGTTTTCTTATATGCAAGCATTTGGCCTCGCTCTGAGACCGAGCGAAGCTTTCGTTTGCACCGGGCCACGTGAGCTTTTCCTCCCCGTTGGACCAGATTGCGGATACGGGGCTTCGAGTTCGCTTATACGCCGTGAGCCTACATTCGTCGTGTGGCAAAACCACACCGCAGGCCAAATCCAGCTATAGCAGTCGTCGCGAGAAGGAGGAATAATTGATAATCTGAATATAGAGAGGCACCGGCAAAATGCGCCTCGCCAGCCGCGAGTCGTCAATATTTCACTCGGGCAAAAGAGCCGCCCGCGCGCGCTTCTGTCTCTCGCGTGGCGCACGCAGCGACGCGGCTTTAGCCACGGCCTTGGCGGGCCGCGCATTTATATATACGTATATATACTTATACAGGGTGAAAACCTTTTTAAAGGTTTATTTCCGTGGGAGGTATACGTACAGTGTGGCGCGCGTGGCTTTGTCGTGGCGACAGCTCTCGCGCCGAGCTATTTATTTAGGTAAAAGCACATCACGACCCAGATCCGCGTCTTTGCGACTATAATGCACACTAACTCCCTCTCTCTCTCTAGCGAGCGTGCCCCGGCGAAAATACACCGGAAAATGCGGCACAAGCGAACGAGCGCCGCACACACCAGCCCTTCCCGACAAAGCCCGGCTTCACGCCCACCCACGGCTCTATCTCTTTCATATACAGATATATACCGCCGACATATACACACGGTCTCGCGCCACCTGGCAATCATATATGCGCGTTCGATAGTCGCCGACGATGCGAAAAATAAATCCCCCCCCTCCTTCTCTTCATCGGAACCGCAAGAGGCAAACGCTTGATTCGCCCGGGTGTTTGTCTGCCGTCGCTCCGATCTTGCGCCCCTATCGCCTCGCGTAATCCGCGTAAGAGGCGGCGCGCCTGCGAGAGCCGGCTAATACGCGCCTACGCGCGTATACATACACGCACCGTACCGCGGAAATTCGTCGCGTAAGCTCGCGGGGGGCTCGACGTATATACGCCAGGGGCGGCCGAGTTGCGTATTTTCCCCGTCCCTCCTCTCGAGCACCCTAGACTCGCTCCGCGGTGCGACGGCGCGATGAACTGTGGCTCGGGCCATTCTTTTTTTCCACCCACCTCTGGCTCTAGCTTTTTCCTCGCTTCTCCCGTCTCTGTATATACGTATACACGTACACCAGGCATCGCCGAGCCCGAGGGCTGTAATTGAATTTCGCTTCCGCGAATCTGGCAAGAGTTTTGCTCTCCCGCGTTTACGTTATATTGGCTTTTTGCGCCCGGGTCCGGGCGCATCCGACGACTATAGGGCCGCAAGCGCTTTCTTTTCACGCCACGATTCGAATTTCGGCCGCGTGCTTAACGAGCTGCGTGGCTCGGTATCGCGTGTAAACACGCTCGTCGCGTTGCAGTTTCAATCGGGGTATTTGTCTCTTTGTCAGCGCGCGGCGGATATTTTTTGTTTTTTTCGGTTAATGCGTGTATGTCTAGCGCCGCGATGCCGTTTTATTCGCGAGCCACCGCGATCGGAGTCGTCTCGTGGGAGAAAAATTGTCCGGGATGTTATTCGAAAGCTCGCCGTGAAACGAAACCGTATTCGGAACGGGTATCGTTTTAAAAACAACACGAACTGTTCAACCGATTGCATTCGAGACTCCGAGGATGATTCGCAAAATAATATTGTATGTATACCGTAAATTGCGTGTCCGCTCGATCATTGCTCCGGTTGAGCTTGCGTAATATACTGATTACGTCGCCATGATATATAACCGCCAACTTTGCGCGTTTCTCGTGGGGCTTAAAAATCATAAACGTGTCGTAAAAGTCAACAGTTGAGCGTCGTAGCTTGCCTCGTGAATAAGCTCCGATCAATTTCCATCACTCCAACAGTGGCGCATACATCCGCAATCTTTCTCCCTGCCGCTCCTCCTCTCTCTCCTAGACCGTCAAACTCTAGGATCAGCGAAAACTCGGGGAATTGCTTCTTAATACAGTGACGGGTGGCGGAGGGGCGGGAAAGGGGCAAAAGTGAAACGGAGTCGGGCCGGGGAACAGGGTCAAACTCGCGAGCGGGTCGAGGGCTCGAGAAAAGCTGCGAATCAACAATTGCGCCCCGGCCCTGGCGGCGAGAGGTCAAGACGCGCGCTGCAGCTGCAATACTATACGTATATATGTACACACGGGCAGGCTGCAGAGATCGGCGTTTATCATAAACCAGGCAGCGACTCCAGCTCGAGCCGCGGATCAACGGGCTCGGGGAGGCGCTCGAGGGATATTCTCCGATATACACACGCTTACTGTATGGGAAAGTGGCCCACAGTCCCCGGGAGACCAATCACGATGGGACTTTGTGAGATGCTTCACGGGTACATTAATAGCTCATACGTACAGCTCGACTTCTCCGGGATATTCTATCGAATATCCCGATTTCGTGCATCAACGTTATATATCTGTGTTTAGGACTTTTTTGTATGATATACCGTTGATGCTCGAATTCCAGCGTGTTTGTCAGGAATATGTTCGGCAAAATAAAACTGCATGACTGCACGGATTGATTCTAGTGGCGAGTCGAGATATTTGAAAAAATTTCGAGACAATATGAGACTTTTCTTTACTAAGAATACGAAATTTTTCGAGATTGTCGGTTGGAGATCTCGCAAAAAGATATGTTTTATTCAGTTAGTTCTTTTTCGAGGGATTTTAAACTTGATTGGATTCACGAAAAGATAGCAGGTACATAAAAACAAGTGTGTAGGAGACAAAGTTTATAACGTATTTATTTTATATAAATGGAACGCGTTCTTATATTCATTACATCAATTATAGCGTTCGTTCAGTCTGGTTTTTTTTCGCTCCCCTAATTTTCCGTTGCATGAAACAAATACATTTTAAAAGTATTTATTTTAAGTTTTCAATCTTGATTCATTTTGAGAAAGAGTAAATTCTTGATTCAATCGAATATAAAATATGTAAAACGCATTCTTTATTATTATACTCCAAATTCTTCTTATACTCGACCAAACTTAATCACGAAGATGATATATTTTTCATGATCACGAGTCTTGTCAAGAGTCTCTCGGTTCGAGACGAGACCAAGACCAATATACTTACACCCAAGGCCACCGAGATCGCCTAAAATATCGTCTTGTATCGTCTCGAGGAAGCTCAAGATATAAGCTTCTGAGGTGCTCAAGAACCATCTCACGAAGTTTCATCGTGATTGGTATCGCAAAGGTTATGCACTCACCTAGTGAGAGAACTTGAAGCTAATGATTATAGGCTGCTCGTCAGCTCAAAAATTAAGGTTCCCTCGGTAAACGTGTGTGTCGCGGTCACATTGTTCGACTTCGTATAGATGATGCTGATCAAAATCATCTGTAGCTCCTTACGGTTTTTACGGATCTGTATCAGCCGATCCGAAATAACCCCAATACGATGTATCGATCTTTCATTGCAAACCGTAATAATCTATCCGAGTACTCTTGCCAAGTCAGATCTTATCGACTTCGATTTGTTTTGTTTCATTGTATCTCATTTGATGCTCGTGTGCATCACCCGAGGCTATATAAGTTTATAGATACTATCGCGGAACCGTAGAAAATCGAAAGGCTCCCGATAAATGTTGATCAGCGTGACAAGTCGGGTCACGTCGCTCGGACACACGTTTATCGCGAAAACCTTCATTTCAGAGGCGACGAGCTCAATAATCACCAGCTCCAAGTTCTCTCAGTGCAGCGCGTGCCGCGTGCGCTAATTAATCGCAATTCCACTCGACGCTATCGATCATATACACGGCCGAAATACATGTACCCGGGAGGGGGGGTGAGGGGAGCTTTTATTTCGACCCCGTCCGCGTGTCGCCTTGTTATCTCGCAGCGGCGCGCAAGCTCGATTCGAGTGGATTGATTCGCGAGGCTGACGCGCAACTGCAATAACAATCCGCGGCTCGACGCCTTCGTTTTTCCCTCTTTTTTCCCATTCCAATTTTACCCTGTAACGAGAGCGCGCTGATTGAAAAATTGGTCGCTCGGTCGGATTGGTTGGCGAGTCGTAACCCCGATCGGCCGGTAGACTTGCCTTTTTTTTCTCTCTTCGTCTCTCCTCGTCGTTGGGAGCCGCCGCCGCCGCCACGTTCAATTCGCGCAACTAGTCGCGATTGCACGGGCGGATAGTGAGTGAGTCGCGGTATGCAAGTTCGAGGCGTCTACAAACCATGTAGCCACGTCCAAAAGACAGAAGCGTAACATTCACGTTCAAAATCGGGTAGCCCCAGCGCGGATATCGTGATCCAGCCGAACCTAATGTTATGTAACCGGCGGATACGCCAAACGGATCCGCAACCCTGCATGCCCAATGGAATTTCACATGGTGTAACAGAAGCCAGTGGCGCAACTCGGGTCCGAAAGAATTCGCCTCCGCAGTCGATTAGCCGGCCAAGAGTGATTGAGCGGGCAAATTAAGCTTCGTTATCGGCTGGATCGACTCAACGGATGGGCGACGTCGCTCGTCGGTTGCGCATCTACGCAATCGTCCCTTTGTTGTTACAAATTGAGCATCGTCAGTCGGGGACCGAGGGGTGTTTCCCCGAAAAATCGATGCCCGCGGCGTTTCAACCGCCCCGAGAGCTGCGGTATCGTCGCGAAAAACTTGCTCGCGCTCGAGAGCTCAAGTGGGCCGGGCTCAAACGGCGCATAATCAAGAGGACACTGACACAGGAATCCGCGGAGGCTGCTGTCGCGTCGCTGTTGTTCTCTTGCCGCCCGTAAGCCCGCGAGCTTTGTCCGCCGCCGTATATACGTATACATCGACGCGGCGGAGCAATTCATATCGGCGAAGGGGAAAAAGAGCGAGAGACAGAGAGGGAGAGAGAAAAAACGCCTGACGGCGGGAGTGAAAAATTAAACGATTGTTTTGTGTCGTAGGGCGCACAATGCCGCGGGGGATGCATAATGCCGACCTCCTTTCTCGAGCGCGCTCATTCAGATTGGCTCATGAATGACGGATTATACGCGCGGAACGCTCGAGAGCGCTGCTACCCTATTTCCAGCGTGCTTTTTCACTCCCGCGAGCGACTCGATACTTTAATCGACCGGTGCCGAGACAACCCTGCACCTTCGGAAGAATTAGCTCGCGAGCTTACAGCATACGCCGAATCGTCTCGCCGCGAAAACACGCGACCGACGCGGGTGAGGAAGAAAAAAGAGAGAGGAAGATCCTCGGTATATATTTGAATCAACGCCTCCGATCGAATTCCCGGTATGCGGAGTGGCCGGTGTAAGAACGCTCGCGGGGGTTGGTTCATCGGCCTTCGAGACGCAGTCGCTAATTGGCCGGTATATACTCGTGTGGTCTCGCACATATATATACATTCGTCGCTGTGGCTGGATCGAACGAGCGCCTCTGTACCGAAAGTCCCGCCGCCGCTGGCGAGATATTGGCCGGGGAAAAAATATCATAGCCGCGCTAAAACGTACAACGCCGCGTCGTATTTCGTTGCCCCCCGGCGAAATTGCAGTCCGAGAGGTGGAGGGTGGGAGGGTTATATACGCGCTTGACCCCGAGCCAAGCGATTATTCTCAACGGCGCGCGAGCGGGAGGGTGGGCGACGAGAGCAGTCGGTCCCTCTCTCGCTGCTGCGCCGCGCTGCAGCCGTACGCGGGGATTAGCGGGAGGGTCGCGACGTGCGTGCGTGTGAATGGGCCACCCTCGCTCGCACACGGCCGCTATAGAGTGCGAGCGAGCGTTTGAACCGCCGAGAAACGCCGGAGGGACTCTCCCTGTCCTCCCCGTCTCTCTGTGTGCGCGTGCGCGCGCCTGTGTGCCCCTGTGACTTTGTGAAATTTACCTAGGGCTTCTCGTTTCGAGTTGGATATATACGTACATACGTATATGCACACACGCACACACACTGGAACGCTGTGTGCAACATTCAAGCTCGACTCTTCCTTCCACCGGCCGTGGCTTTACCGTACAACAGCTCGAGTTATTTATTCGTATTTCTTTTTTTCCTCCTCCGGATGGGATATACGACGCGCGTTGGTATACGCACGCGAAGAGAACAACAATAGGACCTGCCCTGGTGAGCTTTGGATTTTCAAACCGGAATGAAAAAGCATATTTTCGAGGATTATGAACCGACAGAGCGGGGGAGAATCGGAAAATGACGCTCGAACAATGCGACGCCGAGTCCACGAGGAGAATAATAAGCGGCACAAAGCGGGACGGAGGGAGCCAGGGGGAGAAGTTGTGTCGGCTCGGCTCCGATGTAAACATATCAAAAACAGCCAATAAGACGACGCAGACAAAATGAGCCCGCGCCTCCTCGAGTGGCACCGCTAATAGCATTAGTTCATGACAATGATCAAAGCTTCGGCTCACGAGCGAGAGAGAGAGAGACTCGGAAATTTCTCGGGCCGCACAAGGGAAGAAAACAATCTCCGGCAGTCTCATCATAGTAGCTCCGAGTCAAAAGTTTGATACGCTCTGCTCATCAAGACAGCATCAACAGTGCCCCAGCTCCCAATCCTCTTATTTATGTTTATACCCATACACGCCTATACACTAGCTAGCCCCCGGAGGAGGGAGAGCAGCAAACGCCGAGTTTCCACGTCGAGCTTTTAATTACGGCGTTGTTACGCCTCGATGCACCCACCCACCCACGCACACGCGCGCGCCATCGAACGAGCGATGATTTTTCGTGGCGAGCGTTTTGAGCGATGGCAAATTAAGCCCATCATCATCGCGCGCGTCCTATTATGCCCGCGCCCTCGAACAAGCCTCAAAATTGAGCCGCCGCTATTTCGACGAATGACGCTGTGGTATTTGTAATTACGCCACGGCCCGCTAAACAGCAGGTACAGAGAGAAGAACAGTGTGCGCGCGCGCGCGTGCGAGCGAGAGAGCCGAGTGAGCGATCAATCGTCGTGCGTCGAGTGACACATATAAATATTCAACGTCCACATCGTGGAATAAGTGCGAGCTGTCGTGTGATCATTGTTCCAGTCACAAGCGATGATTGTCGGTTTTCGACGCGCCGCCGTTTAGTCGACGCGTCGCGCGCTTCGTTCGATCCGTTTGTTTAGATTGAAAGTCACACTTTCCTCGGGGAATAGATATAAAAGATGGAAATATTCTTTTTTCTCTTCCCCTCTCTCCCTATCTACCCCCTTCGTCCCTCGGGGCTATTGGTTCGTTTGATTGCCGAAGAAAGTTCGGGAGCCGCCGTCGTCGTCTCTTCCGAGTACTTTCAATATTTGAGGGACATTTGCCTCGCTCCTCCTCGGTCTACAGCAATCTACAATAATTGAAGTTCTATCAGGGAAGAGGTGGGGGCGGGGGGGGGAGGGAAAGCTCGCGTCTGTTTAATGTGATTCCGATAGGGCGGGCTGGCACTCTTTTTAATTCCGTTTCCCATCAACAGAAATAATCCGTCCGTCGCCTCGGCTGCGCGGCCTTTTTAATATACATATTGTTCTGAATTAAGTCGGTCTGCGAGTGCAACCGCGAGCCGGCAGGAGCTTATAAAGTAAGCCCGTTCCATTACCTTATGGCATCGCGAATTGAAAAGCCATTGGAGTAATGCAAATGAAAAAATATGCAGTCTGGCGGTAACGAAGATTAGAGAGCCACAGCGTCGCTGTATATAGGGTATAGCACACGACGAGAAGAGGGGGCGTCAAGACGGACATACATTTGTATTGGGTCGAATCACGCAGATGGAAATTCGTTGGTTCATTGTAACGCACTAGTTGGACGAATTGGATCCGCGAGTTTGTACAATGGAAAAATGACGCGTGTAGTTCTGATTTTTCCCCGTTCCAAATGGAAATGCTCATTTCGATACGTCGTGCTGGTGCGCAATTTTCAAACGTCGACATCTGAAACTCGCCATGGTTTTTCTCGCTCTCTCTCTTTCTCTAAATCGTCCGCCTTTCACAAAAGTCAATGACTCGCGCGCGTAACGTTATATTATTGGAGGCTATCATGCTCGGCTATACAGTACTTGTTGCGAGGACAATGCCCTTTTGGTAGGTAAGTATATTTCCAGAGCACCTCGTGCCAACTCTGTTGAAAAGAGCGATAAAGGCGTGTGTGCTTGTGTATAACACGTATACGTATATATCTAATAAAGATTCAGAATACAATAGCGCGTCTCAATGTAAATTCGTTACATTTGCTATTTCGATTCATTTGGGCGGTTTAATCCACGATGCTCGCACAGAGGGCCGTACTTTGGCCCGCGACGCACGTGTGGAAGTCGTAAATTCTGATTATCAAGCTCTTATAGATTGAAGGGCCGTCTCGGGGGCGAGATAAAAGAAAAAACAGTCTAGCCATTGAGACGGAGTGTATAAATCGTTGCTCGTAAAGCCAAAGGTCGCGGAGCTTCTAAAACTCATTAGGCATACCAGACCCACACACAAACACACAGAGTGTAAAACCAATAAGCGAATAGGATCGCGGGGCGCACGGAATATGGCTCAATTAATTGAACATTTCGATGCCCGGGGGATTTTCGAATAATTAATCACGAGACGAGCTGCCGCGCTATCGTATTCCGGAGACTCGGTAGCGTCGCGCGCTGATTTATTTATCGCTCTCGCCTGAGCTTCGCTTCGGCCGGGGTAAGGGAGAGACGCGAGAGGAGGAAGAAAAAAAAATAATGCAACAAAGCTCGCGAGCCGGGAGGGCGTGCAACTGGGGGCTCTCGAATATTCAGCGACAAGCGATATACGGCGCGCGCGCAACACACCCACACACACACACGTACACAAAGCGTAGCGCACGGCTCGCTATCTTCAGTTTCGCGCGCCCACGCTAAATCGATTCGTCGGTGTAACGTGCCTCAGTCACATTAGCGCAGAATCTAGGCGATGAACTCTATCATGTTAGAGCGGCATGCCAACTGCTATCCGTCTGCGGCGGCGGCGGCGGCGGCCGTCCCTCCTTTCACATATATAGACCGTGTTATTACGAAACGCAAGGAATTTTTAACCGCTACCTGCGCGAGTCTCCCATTGCAAAATTACTAGGGGGGGCGGGGGGCAGACGGCTGGGGGTTGGGGCAGTCGAGGCGCCGAATCCGGGCCGACGAATGAAATTCGCCAGCGAACAATACACATATATATATACATTCTACTGCCCGGTTTTTTCAGTTTTCTTTTTACCCCCCTCCCTTCTTCCGCACAACTCGCCCCGTCGCTGTAATTTAACTTGAACAACTGCGCGATACGACTCGGGCCCGTGTGTGCACAGCCGCAATGGAGTTTCTCTTTAAGAACGATTATTAAACCCGGGACGCGGATATAATGGCAGCACGAGAGTTTATTTTAATTACTTTTGCTTTTTAATGCAGCGGGCGCGTGACCACCGAGGAAGCCGCGAGTCGGTTTGTCTCCTGGTACGAGGGACCCACGTGAATAATAGAGATTGAGGCGCTCCGCGACTTTTGTCCTCGTTTCTGCAGGTGTACACACTGGGGCGCGCAATACCCCGCCGCGCACCCTAGCGAAATATGTACGTATATAGCCAATGTTGATTTTACCACCAGCCCCGCTGCCGAGGCTCTTTTGGCGCGCGCGCATGCCATAACATTTTGACTGAGTGAGATTAAACGCACGCTTTGCCCGCTGGATAGACTCGCAACTATAGTTTTACTCTATAAACGCATGGACACATAGCCGGGTGGGAAAAGGAAAAAAAATTCCTCCGGCCAATTCGCAAGTCCCACTGCAGGTCGCTCTTGCGAAACTTGAGACATTATGGATGCGAGTTAACACTTTGGGCGAGTCGGGCGAGATGAAAGGCAGTGTACCACACACGTACGCGCTCGCTCGATGTGTGTTGTCGAATTCACGGGGATCTCGACGGATTACTCTCGGAGTAGCCAAATCGAGTTTTCCGAATTCGCATAGGTATACTCGAGCGGCTCAGCGAGCCGGCGCGACGGGATTGGCAAAAACTAATTTGCACCGAGGCACATGCGCGTAATTTCTCGTTTCTTCCGTATCAATCTCGCGAATGGGATGCAATTTTTTCCCGGGGCTGCGGAGGATTAACGAACTGTAGACCCAATCCCGAAAAACTGATTCTACCTGTCCCCCGTGATATCGCTCTTTCTATCAATCTTTCTCTCTCTCTCTCTCTCTCTCTCTTCGATAGCAGCGCGAGCATTTGAATTTTTCCCGCTAAATAAGTTAGCTGCGCGAAAAAACTGGAAGCGGCATTCCAGGCAGCTCAATACAAGGGTAAATAAAATACAAAGCAGCAGCGTGGGTGGGCTGCTCGTGGCTCCGTCATTTTCGCTCCAGACCGGCCCGTGTGCAACTCGCGTGTTTGCTCGAAAACAAAGGAGAGATTAAAGTTGGACCTCGCGGAATCCTGTATGTTCGAGAGAGTTTTTTTGATGTTTTCTCGCTTTTGTTGACGTTTTTGACGAGCCATTCGCTCTTTAGTGTCGATTTCTCCTCGTTCGTCTAATTTTTTTATCGACTCTCATTCAATTGGCTTCCATGGCATCTGCATCATTATGCCTCGACGCCAACTCTGTATACGTCCATTAGAGCGATATTAAATTTTCACAATCGAAACACGGATGAATTTTGCCGATATCGCCGGGAGAATGGAGATGACATGCTCGGAACACGTGTTCGCTGGTGCGAAAAAGTCATTTCATTCGTCAAAAGCGCATTAATACATCTCTTTCGTGTCCATGCACGCTCCTCTGTAAAGCGACGGAATTCTTTCAACAATTACTCCAACGCATTTGACTGTGCTCTATTATGCATGAACGCTATCCATTTACCTAACCCCGAATAAACTGGTTTTTTTTACGCTCTTTCTCTCTCTAAAAAAAAATCGATCGTGTCAAAATAGTTTTCACACTGCAAAATGTTCCACCACGTAAATGGCAATCGCTTTGAAGCGCTTTGAGTTAACATTTTCGTTCATCAGTCCCGCGCGTACATACGCACTCATCGATTTCCTCTCCAATCGCGCATTCGCCTCTCCCTCTCTCCTCCCCACCCCGGTAACCAAAAAACAGAGCCACTCTGAAAAGAAACGTTTCCGGGTCCCTTTTTGCTCCCCTCCTCCGCCCCGCCCGTTACCTCGCGCACACGCATTCACTTGGCCGAGCGAACGGCTGGATGAAAAAATATTTTTCAAAGGAGCAATAATGATAGCCCCCGAGTGGGCGACGGCGCGGCTGCGGCAAAAAATAACGCGAGCTCCTTTCGCCGGAGGGCTATTGATGTTTCGCTGCGGCAGCAGCGCCGAATGCCGGAGCGAGCGACAGAGTGCCAAACTGGCAGCAGCAGTAGCAGCAGCAGCAGCAGCTGAGCGAGCGCGAGAGAGAGAAGAAGAAGAGGCGAGGGAAGGAGAAATACGAACTGGTACGAAGTCGCTGCGCGACATCGTGTCTCAGCTGGACTCCCCCGAGGAAAATACGGGTGAATTTATCCGCTGATCGAGTCGCATGAATCACGAAAAAATTGTTGCCTCCCCCCCGACCCTCACCGCCCTGCTGCTTCTCTATTGTGTTTGAGCGAGGCGACGCTCGCGGAGTTTCATCTTGGGATATATTTTTCATTTGCGCCGGGAAATCGTTGGGAATCGCTCGGGTTTTCCTTTGATTCGCGGGGGCGATGTCTCTCTCCAGCCGTGGGACAAGGGACGCCGCGCCCCGATGCTTTCTCCTCCACCGATCCGGCATTGCTCTCGCGGGGGAAGGATTATATTTTTGAAATTTCATCGGAGGGAAAAGAACATTCGCGAGCGTCGATTGGACTCGAACGAGAGGAAAAAAAAAGTTCGAGAAACCGGGTCAGCGGAGCGATTAAACGCGACGCGCGGCCGACGTCCTGTTTGGATTCCCTTCCCCCCATACAAGTAAATCAGGAATAGAGTGTGCAATCAAATCACTGGCTCACGCCCGATGCAACAATCGCTCGGCCAGCAATTATGCCGGGCGAAGAAATATGCACCAACGCAAACAGATTTAATCTCGATCGAGCAGCTGCTGGGAGCAACGCACCGCAGAGAGAAAGGCAGCAGCAGCAGCAGAAGCCGCGGGAGAGCGACCGCATCATTTGGCTTTGTCGAAGAACCGGCCCAATCGGATGGGCGTGTTATTAGCCGGTTGTGAGCGAGCGTACCGGTGCGCACTCCAAAACGGGGTGAAAATTTGAATGACGCTTTTCCGTATCTGTGGTCTCGACCCGTCCATATGCGCGGAAATGAAAAAGAAAAACCGACGCGCGTGCCAATTTCCGTTCCATATCTTCCCGGCCGGCTGACGAGAGCATCGTCACGCGCACGCATATATCCGTCGAAGGGGGCTGGCCGGCCGGTGACTCGGATCAGTAGAAAAGGGCGGGGTGCGGCTAGACAGGATCGCGGAGTATCGATGATGAGCTGCATTTCTGAAATAAGCGAGACCTTCTCGTTCGTCGCGCGTGAGATGGAACGCGCGTACTATAACAATCGGAGAAGCTGGAAAATTTTTAGCGAACGACGCTGTAGGCGCGCGCGAGTACGACTAACGGAGCGGCGGGAGAAGGAAAAAATTGCGAGCGATGTATCGTCGCGCGGCGAGCCGAGAGAGAGCGAGTAGCTATAGGACGTCATGGGGTTTTTTGCTCATCGAATCAATGCTCGCCGAGAAAGAGAGATACAGATAGATAGAGAGAGAGAGAGAGTGAGAGATAGAGAGAGAGAGAGAGAGAGAGAGAGACGCGCAGCAATTGTGTTCGAGGAACGAGAGTAGATTCGGCGAAATGCTCAAACGAGGCCATTCTATTATCTTATAGCGAGCTTCACGAATAGGGGCGCCATTACTCGCGCGTCTCGGCTCGCTTCTTACAATTCGGTTGCGCGCAAGGTCATATCTATTCTAATACAACGACGCGCGAGAGATAAGTTCGGCCCGAGTGTATCCTATGTAATCTCAAGGCATTTACCCCTGATAGCGATTCAACTCATTAAGATAATGAATACACAGTTGGATATACGCAGCCTGGCGCGCGCGAGAGAGAGAATGCCCAGATTCATTATCCGAGATATGCTCTCTTCATGCTCGCTCCGACGTGAAATCTAAAACGCCGCCTTGGATATATGTTCTATACATATTATGAAGGATATACGTATGTGTATAGATAAATGGATAAAGCGCTAACGTCGTCGCGGCGTACACAAGCGAGGGGCGAGAGCGCGTCAAACAGTATATAAAGAACGAGGTTGAGAACTTTTCGCCATTGTTAATTCATGAGCATCGCGTAACGGGAATACAGAGGGGGAAAACGCGTACAAAACGTTAGAGCCGCCACCAACTTATACCCCGGACGAAACATCCGAGCATTTGTTTGGCGGGGTTAGGTGGGGCAGAGGGGAGGCGCTCGTCGATCCGATCGGCTCGCACGAGCCTAACGAGCGCAATACCGAATCGTCATCGTGACCGAGCGAGCATATGAGAGGGATAATCCCTCGCCACCTCCAGCGCTCCGTATTTTTTTCTTGGGCGGCTAGACGAGGGAAAACTCGGGCGTGATACGCCTGCAGCAGCGCGCACGCAGTCCATCTCGAGGCGAATGGGGGTCAAGCAGCAGCGCCTCGCCTGTACACACACACACACACTCGTTTGTCGTTCACTCACACGCCGAGACGTCGCATCGGGCTTATTAAGCCTCGTTATCCGCCGGCTGATGGACCGAGCCGCGGACGCGCAACATATTGGCCCGGCAGAGAGAGGCGAGAGGCGATAAGGCGGGCGGCCAAGTGAAATATCACGGGTCCCCGGGGCGCGCATATTTTTCCGCTCACCGGAGAGAAGAGACACACGCGCGAGCACACACACACACACGTGAGGCTCGGGCCGAGAGAGCTCGAGCCTCTTCCGCCGCGCGGCGATCTTGATAAATGGCCGCTTACTTAGGGTACGCGCGCGCGCACGGGACGGAGAGACACTCACGCTCGGGGCGGCGCGCCACGTCGTCGCTCGCTTATCGGCCGACATTATCGCGCTCAATTATTCCACAGAGAGGTAGAGCGATGACCAAAGGGCTTCCGCGCGACCCGCCGATTCGCAGCCGTGACTCGATTACCGGCTCCCGCTCACACTTTGTCGCGCTAGGATCATCCAGAGGCGCGTGACGCTTTTGCCGATCATCCAACCGATAGAGCTTTTTTCCTTCCCCGCGGATTATATACCGTGGCCGGCTGCTGCTGCTGCTACTTGTACGACAGGAGCTGCCGCTTTGAATCGCTGATCGCGAGAGACGCCCGCGGCTGCCACTGACGAACTTTTCCCCCAACCTCCAGGGGCCCTCCGCTTTGAATAGTTGGGTATTCCGAGCGAGGCGCGCGTACCGAGTCAGAAGCGCGTGTCGCACTTGTTGACGTTTGAGCCGGGGCTCAAATCTCTCGCTCGATGGGTCAGGCCGACCGACGGAGAGAATGCGAAAAAGAAAAGAAATAGGCTCTCTCGGGTAGTACGACTTGAAGGGTTTTTTTCCGCCAATTTTCTCTCCACTACTCGAAATGCCTTCCGACTCGGTATTTTTCGGTTGATCATTTTTTTTTCTTGCTTTTTCCCCGAGAGTGAACTCTCATTCATGAAAATGCGCCCTGGTATGGGATTGGAGTTTTCAAAGTGCTCTACAACGTCCCGGTGGAACTTTCACCCCGCCCACCCAACATAATTTTTCATACGTCAACGTGACTTCAACATTTCGCCCGGATTATTATGGTAAAACGATCCGTTTCAGAAAAATTGTGTGAAGTAAGATAGAAAATGGTCGTTCCGCCTGGGTAGCCCCAGAAACATGTCAACCCAGTTCTGAAGCATGAAAAATTACGTTGGGACAAAAATTTCATCGTCGAATAAATTTCACTCGAATGATTATTCTTGCTCTTGAAAAAGAGTCGCTCGTTACACTTCTCTATCATATACAATTGAAACGACTTTTTACCCGCAACCACCTACTTGAACCATTCTTCGTGCCCACGAGGTTTTCAACACTAAAGTGGTGTATCTAATGTTTTAAACTGGATGCAAGTTTACTAATCAGTTGTACTGGAAAATAATGAGAACAAAACTTATCGTATTGTTTTCAGTTCTGCATGATGCATCCTTACGATTTACAATAGAAAGCTCTCCACAACGAGAGGTTGGCAAAAAAAAATTGGAAAAACTTTTGTTTCCCAGACGTTTTCCAGGTTTTCCTCGAGCTGATTGGTCTGCGGACCCTCGAATCAATTGTTCTTCGGTAAAGAGCTGCTCACAGCGAGTAACTTTTTACCCTCCTATTTTCCCTGTAACTTTTTTCTTATACCACCATTATTATCCTCGTCGCATGTGTCTTTACCATTGCCACGCGGAAAACATTCGTTCGGCTGATCTTCTTTTGTTGTCTGAAAAAATGTAATCGTCCGGGGGGTAGTGGGGAGAAATTCCAACCATTATATACACTCCCATTTTCACCAACAAAAGATACCGTTTTTTTCTCTCCCCGGAGAATGGATCCGCGTGCATTGCGTTGCACCGCGCGGCGGACGCAGAATCGGCTTCGCGATTCCACCCTTGCATAGGAATTTCCACGTCGACAAGTGATTCACAACGGGATGGCTCGCGTTTCAAAATGAAAAAGGATTGGAGGAAAAAGAAGCGGCCCGCGTAAAAACAACTCGCGTAATATTCGTAGAGCGGCGGCATTCCGTTTATCAATATTTTCCCTACGATATCGAGCTCTGATTAAACCACGTAAAAGCGCCCGGGCTCGAGGCTTTCATTTTTTCCCTTCCTTTTCCTTTCATCGTGGTGAGAGCATAAAACCCCCAGAGCGACGTTTTTCCGGGCTCCTGCGCCCGCGTCCGATGGTTCGGCAATTTTATATCACGTATCAGCGCCTATCTAATGATCGGTCATATCCGATCGTAATGCTGCCGTCGCCGCGCGCGGCTCACGCACGCTATTGCTCCGCCGGGCCGGTACGGAACCGCTGACTCATCTCTTTTTCACACATCGTCAATTTTCTGTCCGCACGGCCGTTCTCGCGCGCGCATACATAAAATATATATATCGCGCCCGAGCGGGACGAAAATATTTTACAAGTCCCTCCTCCTCCTCCTCCTCCTCTTTCTCCCCGCACGTCCCACGCGTCCCTCATCTCGGCCCACTCTACACGCATAATAAATTGATTCGATGTGACCCACTTGATCGACATCGTTCGTCGTCCAAAACGTTCCTTTCTATTTCCTCGGCTGAACGACCGTCGAGAATATCCCGATCGAGTGCGTGCCGTCGGCCGATTAGTGCGCGAGGAGGCTCGAAGCGTTGGATCTGCTCGGCGAAATTCCGAGCTGGAATCGCGTGCGCGAGAGCCGGCCGAACACGCGGGCCGCATCAGCTCGACCCAAATTGTTAAGACGCCCTCACTGTGAATTTCGGCGTTGCCCGAGATTACACGGCTGTCGGGTTAGAATACCGGCTTGCCGTACTTTTTGTCTCGCCCCTCCCCCCCGCCCCCCCGAGATTTATCCGGCTATATAAATACACACTGTCGGATTTTGACGAATCACATACTGGAATAATGTGTCTTTGCGATACCACAAGTCGACAACTGTTGTACGCTAGATCGAGACTAGATATAGGAACGAAGGAATTAACGCCTCGTAACCGTAGCTCGGCTAGAACGGCCGAATTAGTCGGCGAGAAAGAAAAAAGGGGGAAAAAAGAAAAACAAAGGCGGCAAGATAAATTCGGGTGGAATTCGTCGCTCGGGGATTGCGGCTAATTTGCTAAATTCACGTAGCGCCGTTTCTTGCCGGGTCGGGCATTTTCGGTCGATATCACAGCCCCTGTCAGCTGCTGCTGCTGCTGCGAAGGATCCAGCCAGAAATATTTATTCCCGCCGGCCAGCCACCAATTTCGCTCTCTCTCTCTCTGTCTGCCTCTCGTGCATACATGCATACTTTTTCGGAACGCCTTACACGTAGCCGACGGGGCTGTATATATATGCGCAGTTTTCCCGTTCGTTAGCTATTCAAATTAACGGAATACGCAATGAGAAAATATCGGCAGCGCGGGGGCAAACATTTCGCGAAATTTCGGACGGGCTGTTTGAGCAAGTGCCGCGCGCACGGCGCTGTACGATCGCGTAACGAGAATCTTCCGTCGCGCTTCTCTCCCCCTTACACGGATAAACGCACACGCATACACACGAATACAGTTGATTAGTGCCGAAGAATATTGTGGTGGACGATGGAAATTGCGCTCGACGCGTTTCTTGTATATCGCACTTTCGAGGGCTGCTTGGATCTGATTTGAATGTTTCAAAATTCAGCCAAGAACTCACGACAGAAGTTCAAAAACATGGCAACATAGATGATTTCTTATAAACTTTAAATGGTGCTATTATCGTTGGTTAACTAACGTACGAGAGCCGGCTCGATGTATTTATGTAATCTTGGCGAGTCGGGACACGGGAGCGGCTCTGTTACTGGAATCTCACGGAATTGTATCGAATTTTCCCCGAGTTATCTCGTTAGCTACCAATTTCATTTTTGTGAATGGAAAGGAAAATTCAATGAACGCGGCTCGCATGCAAGCGTTTCCATGAATACATATTCATTTTCAGAATACTCGAAGCAGGATTCACTTACGAGTTGAAAGTAAAAAATGATGCCGATAATAAAAAAACTTTGCGCGAATTCACAACATTAATGAGAGACTTTTCGAGGGACGTTGAAAGAATACGCGTATGAAAGGAGGCGTGAGAGGAGTGTACGACATTTAACCGAGAGCAATTCACGACTTTTTTTCTTCACTCTCCGGCAATCAGCCGCGTGTCGCGTCAATAATTGATATCATAGGTATAAGCTCGTCCCCGAATCGCAAGACAACAAAACTTGTCTCCCGAAGGCCGATGCAATTTGCTCGAGCTGATAAAAAGAGAGGAGAGAGAGAGAGCTTGACGAGCGCGTGGATGAACGAGCGAATGGGCTCGAGGCTTTGGGGCCCCTCCAACGAAAATAATCTCTTAATCAATCGGGCAAATCCTCCTCTCCCGTTGACTAATTATTCTTCGTTATGCTTCGACGTCGCGGTTCGAGGGCTGTGGCTCGTATACACAATGCGGGACGAGAGCGGATCAGTGCCGGGCAAACGCGCGAATTCACCGGCTATATAGAATTACCAGGAGGACGGCCGTCAGCGGTGAATGAGAGTAGCCCGCCGGACGGGGGGCGGATGACGCGACTTACAAGGAAGCGCCGCTTCCTCGGCCACCCAGCGCGAGAAACCCACCCTAACGACACTAATTCGCTCAGGAAGTGCGCGATGCGTATTACGGTTGCGCGCGCCAGACAATAACGTGTCGTGCGCCTCGGGGCGGGGGCTATTTTTGACTCGGGCCGGGCCGCACACTCGCCCGGCATGCCCACTGCACCCGGGGCGAGTGTGTATTTTCGAATCCCAATTAGCGCGGGGGAATAAAAATGAAAAGAGCCCGAGATGGAGAGTATAATAATCGGCGAAGAGAGGGAAAACGTTGGTAGGGAGAAAAAGCTCCATCCAGCGAGATATGAGGTTTTTTAATGTTATCCCCTCTGGAAATCACGGGCTTAATTGAGCTTAAAATTAAGAAGCTAAGAAGCATGGCCGTGAATAAAAGGGTCTTTTATTCTCTCTGTCGGTGAAACATTCGGATTCCCCTCTCATCAATGCTCTCTATCTCTCGCTTTCTGTTTGTCTGTCTCTCTCCCTCATTCCCCTTTATTCTCTACCTCTTTGAGTTAACGAAAATAATCTTTGCCCTTTTGTTCTAGGGGATAAGAGAATTTCCATTCGCATTAATTTCGAGCCAGAAATACGAAGAATTTGAGTGTAAAACAAAACAACCGAGTTGTAGCGCGCGGGCGCATCCCCTTCTCGTTAGATGTACGCCTACGCTAGTACTAGCATGAAGACGACGACGGGGATCCGCTTAATTACTATCCGCAATTAAATTCAACGAGATTCGAGCACTTTTTCATTTCACCTTTTTTTCGCCCGGTCACAGAGAGAATTTCCGGTCTGCGAGGCTTAACGAGCTGATTGAATTGACATCTGCAGTGTTCGAGAGCGAGAGAGATGGAGAGGAAGGGAGAAAACGAGAGGGAGCAAAGGAGACGGCGAACGAGAGGGAAAACTAGCGCAGAGCCGTAAACTAAAGATACGTACGTCGAGAGGGTTCGGCGAAGAGGAGAGACAAGGTGGAAAAGGGGCACAAATTTTATTTACTTTTAGGGAATCGATCGGTTGACGGAGCCTGCAGTAGACACAAACGGGCACGAAGATATTGGCTGATCCCGGAGAACTCGTGAAACTTACGAATCGAGCCCGAACGACCCGATAAATTTTTGTACGATTTATCGCACACGGTATCAAAGGTTTCGTTGAATTGGCATAACGAATCCCCAGTAGATTTTTTAGGGTGTGTGATTTCAATTCATTGGATTTCGCCGTTTGATTCCGATAGAACTCGCTCAATTAATAGGGAGGGACCGACTGTTTTATATTTGTGTATTTTAAATGATTATTTTGAAGAATTTACAAAGACGGATCATATATGTGCCGATATTGACATGTCGGCTTCACACGGGATTTTAAACCTCGTTTGTGGAGAATAATGAGCCTGAAAATGGCGAGTCTCGCGCGAGTTTTGATTGTCTCTTGTAGAGCGTAACAAATCCTCATCGGCAGTCCGTATAATAGTATACGTATTAGGCCTGTCAATTACGTCAAGAATGAAGAAACCAAGTCGTCAGATTATTCGGAAAATGAAATGTTGGAATGTGAAATGAGAACAAGGTAAGGGTCCCTTGAACCCAACTATTATTCGCGGGGTCTTCTACGCATTTTTAAAAACAGCTACGTTATTTACTCGGAGTAAAGCGCATGTCTTGTATTCATAGCACGCTAAATTTCTGAGATGCTTACGAATTCTCTCGCTCCAAACCTTCAAAAGCTAGATTTTAAAAAGTACGTTTTCCACCCCGCTGGTTTACAAATGTTCATACAACATTCATATAACACAGATATATATGTATATTATGTTTCGTAAGTTTCATCCCAGTAAAAGTTTCAAAAGGGAAATTATAATCAATATTTGTTCCATGTTGAATGGAGGAGTGAAACACTGGCTGAAACGTGAAGATTAAAGAGTTAAAGGAGTTTGCGGAACAACGAGTTTAACGCAATGGTGCTCTTTTCTTGTTACTGAATAATGGTCTATTGCTCGTGCCGTTGTTTAAAGTTTGAATTGGAAATTTTTTTCCTTCACGATACTTTAAAGAGCAATGGAATTTCCAAGTTTCATTACTGTGTCGCAATCTAATTAGCGCCCTAAAATACTGTTATTGCTGGCATTAAGACTACGCGACTCGGTGTTTCGAGAATGAAAATTTATCCTCGGGAGAAGGGTTTAAAAAAATGAAAACGACATTGGCAACTTTTGCTAAGTAGACTACTTCCAATTCCATTCGAAACGAATCTCTTATCCTTTCGCGACGTATACGTTTTCTTGGACGAAACAAATTAGTATCCCAACGTCCCCCGGCCTTGGCTTTTCCGAGTGGCAAAAAATACCCGGATTAGCTCGGGCGTTTTCATTCGGATGAGACTTTTCCCATCTCAAATATTGTCTCTTTGTCAATTCGCCCATTTGATTGATTCAAAACTACCAGTCAAGCCGCTCATCGAAGCCTTTGTGTACGGAAGAATCTTAACCGCGCTTGGGCGCTTGGGCGGCGATAGCCCGGCTTTGATCGATTGACTTCATAAACGTAATATTTACCCCAAGATGCTGGAGCGAAGAGGGTCGCTAAGTAAAGATGGAGATAAAGGTGTTGGAGCGAGGGGGGACCGGTGAAAGAGCGAATGAAGACATTCAAAACCTCGGGGGGATAGAGTAGCGCGCGAACGTTTCTGTTCTGAAAAGCTGCAGCGAAAGCGGGACGTGGAAGTTTTGTTTATCAAACTTTAATGGCGATTGTTTTTTTTTTTTAAACATAAAGACGATAATAGAGCGGAACTAGAATGGAAAAGAGTTTTGCCGGGGCGTAGATGAACAGAGAGAGGGATAAAGAATGTTTCAGCTGGAACAATTATTATTGAAGCGTGATTAAGCTTGCAGTTTCCGCGGCAAAACCTTTCCACGCGCGAGTCTTTTTTTCTTCCACCCCCTTTCATTCAGCCCAGTTACCCGTGAAGACTCCGCGAAAGAGACCCCATTATCCTGTAGCGCGCGCGCGGCTTATCTTTCTGCATTGAATTTTTCCGCCGCGGTGTACACCCGCTAATGCCCCGACGGTATTCTCCGAGAGCCGGGGACCGTCGACGAATTCGAATAAAATCATCTCGCGGTATTCATCCGGCGGCAAGGCATTTGCCCGCGAGAGCATCGTGACGAACATGATTGATTTTTTTTCGCCTCGATGAGAAGATTAAAAATTCAAGACGCACACCGCGGATATCCCATCAATACACAGCGGCCCCGGATCGAGCGGGATCGATTTGAATATTGAATCGGAGCGAGTTAATAATTCAAGCAGGAGGGCATGATTGAAAGTGCTGTTGAAAAATTCACGCCCGACTGGACTGCGTACACACCGAGTCATATCCTACATACGTTGTGTATACAATAATCTCGAGCAGGGGCGCATCGTCCATCGGACGGGCAAATCCTGCTCGAGTGAAAATTATATCGCGTTCGTTGGTATGCTCCTGATCGATCGGGGATCAGCTGCAGCGGGGGGAACACGCGAGCACACAAGACCGGCACGGCGCGAACGATACGTAAACGTCGGCTTACCTGGCGGTAGGGCTGGGCCAGGCTGCACCGGCGGCGGCGGCGATCGGGCACTGGAGGTCGTCACTCGCGAGCATCATCGTGGCGAACCGCACTGTCGTATCGCTCTAGTCAGAAGCACTGGGTCACTTCACCGGGGCAGGTCGCACGCATTCCACCGGCACGGGCCACATACACAGCTGCTCCTGCCTGAAGAAGAACCGAAGAGGAACCGAAGACGACGACGACGACGACGACGACGAAGAAGAACCGAACAACCAAGGGGGCGCGGAACAAAAAATAAACAACGGTCGGCCGGCGGGGGGTCGGGTCTCGTGTTCAAGGCACGTCTGGGCGCGCGGGCCGAGTGTGGAGAGCGGGCCGCGCGAGCGACATGACTCGGCGCGGCAGCCTGCACTGCACCAGGACGAGAGCAGGTCAGGAGTGCTCCGGCGGCGGCGGCGGCTGGGAGCCAGCGGCGGCAGCAGCAGCAGCAGCCTCGGCCGGGAGCCACTGCATCGAGAGCCGCTGCACGTGCGCCTCTCTGTCTCTCTCCCTCGTGGGGGCCTCAGGCCCTGCGGGCTGCGGGTGTACGACGACGAGCGACGCGCACACGAGACAGCCTCGGCCCGGAACACACACTCGCGGCGGGGGCCTGTACGCACTGCGGGCTCCGGCCGGCTCGACGGCTCGACGCGAACTGACTGACTGGCTGCGCTGGGCCGAGGCTGCCCCCACCCCTCCGCACACCCGACCGGCCGACCAGCGGCGGCGGCGGCGGCGGCGGCCCCCTCCCGGGCCACGCGTCGCGGCCCCCCCACCCCCCGCGCGGGCACACGCACCGCAGCCGAGCGGTGGGGGCTGGGGTCGCGTGGCAGCCTCTCCCCCCCCCTCCCAGCCACCCAACCCAGCCCGACGGCTATCCTCTCGCCGCCGCCGCCACCGCCGCCGCCGCTGCAGCCCTATGTATACGCGAGCGGCGGCGGATGCATGCACCGAGCGGCTATAGTCTCTCCACCTTATACCTGCAGCGCGCACTTGCTCCTCTCGCTCGCTCTCTTTCGCCGCCAACGCGGCGCACCTGCGCTCGAGCCCCGAGTATATATGTACAGTAGTCGCTAATCTGATGGCCAGGCGCGCCGCGGCTTAACTTTCCTTTCCGCCGCGCACGCACGCTCCTTGCCCGATGCTGCATTCGATTTGGGATTTAGCCCCCGCAACTTTGTGTGTTTCGCGTGTATATACTTTTCTCGTTACCCCGCACGACCCGAACGCCCGCCCCGAGCTCTCTATACATCGAATCCACAACTCTATCTGCCCGTCGATCGTAATAACGCGATTGACACTGCGCGCGCGCGCAACTCCTCGCAAAGCCTCTGCTGATGCTGCTGCTGCTGCTGCTGCTGCTGCACTGCCGCAGTAATGAGCAAAGTTGCCAGTGAACAAACTGACGATTATTCGAGTGAGGAGCGCACAAAAAAGCCCCGGCTCTATACTTAAACTTCTCCCGGCCGAAGGGATATAACGCGCGCGCGCGCCCAATGCAATGGCAGCCTGCCAGTCGGAGATGGACGCACGCCCGACTCTTAGCCTCTATCTCTCTCTCTCTTCCTCTCTCTCTCTCTCTTCCTCTGACCCTGTGCCTCCAGCGCGTAACGTAAATTGAATTGAGTATCGGGCCGCGAATAAATCTCTCCGATGTTCATTCGATTTTGCCATTAAGCGAGTTTTCATCGTGTCTACACTCCCCCTCGCGTACGCCGGTGATTTTTCGATTATGCCCCGAGAGCACACGAGTCTGCAGGTGCGCGCCGGAGCTTGCAAATTACACAATGCATCATTCGAACCGCTCAAAGCTCGCGGAGCATTCCGAGGGACGGCGCGTATATATTATGCGTCGCGATATTCGAGGACGCAGCTTCAAAAGATGCGACTCTCGAGCTGTACACTGCACCAATGGACCATCTTCCGCTCTTTCATTCTCTCTCGCTCGCTCGCTCTCATTCTGCCTCCGTCTCCGCGGCGCGTCTGAGCCCACCGAGAGCCGCGGCATTGTTTCCACCTGCGAGAAAATTCAATAACACGCCGCAAATGGTATTTCACGATTAAATGCGGAACCTTCGGATTATTTTATCCGGCCAGACAATATAATCAGGCTCCAATTGAATTCAAAGGGAAATCCGACCTGAATTGATTATATCAAGTCCGTAAGGCGCTTACGGCTCGTCGCGCATTATTACGTTTTGTAAATAAATTTTTCGTTTTACAAGCAGCTTCGCCCTTATTCTCGCTTCGCTTCGCCTTTCGCTCTTCCCGGCCTTCCCACACTTCGCCTCGCGCCATTCTCGAATTTTCGCCAAAGAGAAAAACGTGACTACAGCCACCCAGCGACGATTCACTTATTTACGTTCAAGTACTGCACGTGACTTCGCGCGATATCAATGCGAATAAAAGAGGGGGGAGGGATTGGATAGAGAAATAGTGAGAGCGAGAGAGAGAGAGAGAGAGAGCGAGAGAAGGAGAAAGGACGAGGTGCCGTGGAATACTATACTATTGAATAAGGAATATCTCCTCTTCTGCTTGTGATTTACGAGCTCCTTTTGAATAAATAATATAGAAGACTAATCGTTTTCATTATAAATTTTATGTTATCTGATCACGTAGGAAAAAAAGGAAAATATTGAATATTATGCGCTGAAAATTCGAATCATCTTGAAATCCATGGATAGTTCGATCAAGAAAGATAAGTTAATACGGACTTTTCTCTGGCGAGTTCACTTCAACAGAATTGCGTCGACCATACCGTAAATTTTGTAATTTTATAATATTACTCGGTAAATAGTAGAGGGAAATAATATTCTAATAACATTCTAAAATGTTTTAAGCCATGATTCACGTTCCAGAGAGGATTGAATTCAAAATGTAAATTTTTTATTAGGTCAACAATAATACAGACGTATAATTCAAAATCATTTCCTCATGAATCCATGAAAATGGGAATATATCGTAAAAGCGAAAGATTCGAATGGTTCCAGGAACAATTTTACGTTATAATCTGGAAAATAGGTAAAGAAGATGAAACTCTGTGCCTCGGTGCATTTGTTGCATTGATATTCACTATGGACCGAAGAGTTTTGGATCCTCGGTGGCGATGAAAAATAAATAAAGTCTTGATTGGGATAACAATGATGGAAAGGTTTTTAATTATAAAATATAATGTAGGCTAGGATGATTGATAATAAGATGGCTTTGAAGTAATTAGAGGAACAAACTGAACCCGGCCGAATGTTTGCAGAGTATTAATTACTCAGATAAAGCTTTGCAACTAGGCTAATTAGAAAGTGTAAATTGTCAATTAAATAATCCAGATATTCTCATTCCAGAATTGCTAGACTAAAAACGGTTTAATTAGTGTTCCCTCTGATCCTCTTCGAGGCTCGCAGTAAGAGAGTATCAAAGCTACTGTTCATACATTAAACTGGAATATTGAAGTGTTTTTACCTGATATTAAATGCCTAAGAGAAGTGCGATTCTCAGCCCGAGGCGCCTGCAATTTCCAACATCTCTCGCAGACTCTGCTATCGATAGCGAAAATAAAATCGCCCGCTTGTACAATCATAATCGTCAAAGGGCTCGCGATTCTCGACCTTTTTCCCCCCGAGCTTTCAATGGCCGGGGCAATAAAGACGCGAAAGAGATCTTATTACCTCGAACAGCCTCAAATTCTTTGCTCAACTTGCAGTATACACGGCATACAGTATCGGAAATCACGAGCTAGGCCGGGGTGATAATCACGTCGGGAAATTCCGAAATTACCTCTCAGTCCCGGCGTTTTCCGAGTCAACATTTGAAAGCGGAGACGTTTGAACAAAAATCGCTGGAGAGCCGAGGCGCACTGAACACTCTTTAAGGAGCCTAAAGAGCTGCTCTCCCTTGGGCCATGCGCAGATCAATGCTTTGAAGCGTGGACTCCCCCAGGTGCTGTCCACTCGCCTACCTCAGGCTTACACCTCTTTCATTCCCACCGCGCATACTTTATCCCTTTATTTGTCTTTCATCGCGAGTAAATCCCGCGAATTTGAAATGTGCTTCGGATCAAATGATTTCCTGTTTTCGACGACTCAAAACTATCAGCCACCTAATTGAATCTGGGATCCTCCATAATAACGACTGAAATCGTCATTCAATTATTGTTGAGCAAATCGCATCTACTACTAATATTAATAGGGTTTCGGAGAAGATTGACTCTGATCATAGACTAGAATTATTATTTCGTGTGCAGTTTCGTTAAAGATGTAACATGAACTAATTAGCTTCGGAGGCTCATTAGAATCTTGTAAATGATAATCAACCTGAGCTTTGTGCTAACTACAATGGGGTCGGAACTTTGGATCACCAGTCATGATGAAACTTTGTGAGATGGTTTTTGGGTATACAGCTGTGTATACAGCTACGCATAGAGTCAAATTGCGCGGTCATCTTTCTGGTCTCTTCAGATTCCTTTAATAAATCTTGTAAGACTTCTTATGGACTAATGTGAAGCCCACAATTTTTTTCAAATTGGGTCACTTTTTTAATCACTTTTTAAAAAACATGATTTCTGACTTGTTTTGAATACATGAAATTATGTATCTGGAATCGGGGACTCGTTAGACGTCGTTAATTCATCCCAGAGTTAAAATGAGCCCAGATTAATTTATATTTTATTAAAATTGATCGAATCAACATTTCATTCAGCAATATTCAGTTCAAAATTCAATTTAGGCTTCAAATTAGACCATTAGGATTGTCTAAAACAATAATATGTATCAAACAAATCCAAAGGAGGCAGTCAGAAGACCACGTGATTCTACTCGGAATGCCTCGTATTCATACGGATCGCTCATCGTAATACACGGAGAGTAGTTAGAGATTATTTTGTTTATGATTTGAATGATTTATGAATTATTGTACGTATTGTTGCTGTCTTCGGCAAGGAGAACTTCCTTCGTAGGTTGGCCGTGTAGGAGATTCTGTCTCGTTTGGCCTTGTCGCGATGATCAATTGCAGATTACCGCGCGAGGGCATATTTTCCACTTCCGAGACACCATCTATAAATGGAGAAAAGTACGGAGTGAGGTTGTTTTGGAGCTTCTCAATCACGGATAGATCCAAGAGTGTCTATTCATAAAATCCAAACCGATTTAATTTCCAAATTATCATTCTGAATATTTTTCCAAACCGTTACCATAAAAAAAATCGAAGTGCTCTCTCACACATCCTTGATCTGAGCGGCTCCGACGAGCTGTAATTTTTTATCACGGTACACTTCGATCGTCGCCCTACAAATTATCTGAATTTATTTTTTATTCAGTACACAAAGATTTTACTTTGTGTATTATTCTGAAAATCTATCGTGCGCTATATGTACAGTCTGAACTTTTGATTTCCCCGAAATATTCGTGAACTTACATTGGTGTTAAATCACGCTCTAACTAGGAGAGTGAGCTCAACTTTAAGGTCATCGATCATGATGAAACTTTGTGAGATTGTTCACGGGTACTCTAATAGCTTATAACTACTATCACACAATTAGCATGTATTGAAATATTGGCCGGTGGCGTTGCCATTGTCCGCAACTGGATGGCGGATTATACCTATATATACATAGGTACAATCTGCTCCGAGGCATGTTATTTGGGCAATATTGTTCAGTTTTTAAAGCTTATATATATGGTATGATTTTGGTATGACCCTTGGATATGACCCTTCCTTGAGTTGATTTGTTGACAGTGACCGACCAATATTCCGATACATCCTAATTATAATAATTCGACTCTCGAGTAGAATGAGCAGAATTCGATTCTCAAATATTTTGTCAATTTATCCGATTTAATGTATTTATTCGAAATATGTATATCTATGTGACTTCTTGTATACGCATATATCTACTGTTAATGCATAAAATCAAGTATGATTGACAGAATATATATTTCGGGGATATCGAAACGTTACACTGTATGGCTCGCGGTATTAGTATACTCAAGAACCATCTCACAAAGTATCATTGTGAATGTTTCTCCGAAGGTTATGCACATTCCTAGTGAGCATGGGACCTCAATTCTGCATTTGAAATGCCCACCCTTGATGTTGATGTCCTAAAAAAACTGGATCTTATTCAAATCAATAGAAATACCCGACATTCGTTCGGACCTTGCGCGAGATCGTATGACACAACTTTCTATAGGCTAAAACAATGTTTCTCGACTCGCCCGTTGCAGAATCTTTTCAGGAATATAATTCATGCTAATGAAGCGAAGCAGCAAGACGTTTTGACAATATATTTGGGATCAGTGCGATGTAGCTCGCGATGGCCGTATACAGTAGAGTTTCAAGGAAGTCGCGTGTAGCTGCCAAAGTGACGAAGATCACGTGAGCACCGAGCCTCGCAATCCATATCTATCATCAACGCGCATGTCACGAGCTCGTTCGGAGCGCAGTCCGTTGAAAAACGCCAGTTCGGCGCCGTAACGCACTCGGGGGTCACGCGGGCGAAAAGCCCGCGCAGATCAAAAGAATCTTGCGGGGGTCGGGAGCTGGCAGCGGAGACTCTCACCCCGACTACGGGGCTGCTCTCGAGTGCAGCGCGCAAGCGACCCTAATGAAAACTCGGCCCAATAACTTTGGCCCTTCTCGTCGCGCGCGCGCGCGAGCACCGGGACGTGGCGGCTTTCTTCTCGGGGCTCGAGGATTGCGCCGCGGATTGCTCCTTTGTCCCGCAGTCTCTATAATATCCCGGCCGGTGCACTACTAACTGAATCTCGAGATATAGATATATATGCGGAGCGATCCACTCGAGATGGGCAGAGGGAGAAGATAGAAACAGGAGAGAAAGAGCCGCTCTGTGCCCCGGCGTACGGCTTAACGGTGAATTTGATAAATGCCTTGACATGCCGAGAGCAATTATCCCTACCCACCGCGGCCGCCGACGGATCGTTCTTTATCTTTCGCTCTCTTGAGAGAGAGAGAGAGAGAGAGCCCAACGCCGCCGATCTTGTTCGGCTGGCTTCCACCTCTTTTTTTTCCACCGATGTACATACACCCATTTCGCTTTTCCGTAACACACACGCGCGCGCGCGCCGTATCTTATTAGCGCGTGTCACTCCGCTCGGGCTTGTCCACTTATATAGTGCGCGCGCGCGTACGTCGCCGTTTGTGTTTTTGCGATCAGACGATTTTACGCCGTGGCCGTGTGTCTCTCGCGTGAATCATTCGTTTATTTCCACTGCGCCCCGCTTTTTCACGGAATTCGCCAAAGTTTTCGCCTTGTCGAGACAACCCCACGGTTACCAATCGACCCAGGACGGCCACTCGCAATTGGCATGTGTGCACATGTGAATTGAATAATTTGTATACATGCACGCGCAGCGATATTCGTCGCATATATGTATATAAAACGGAGCGACGCCGCGGTTCGTCCGATGGTATTCTCGAATAGCAATCAAAACTGGCGTACGCGAGGCTACGAGCATATATATATGTATGAACGAGCCATTAGCTGCGGGCTCGGGTATGAGGAATCTTCGAGCCCGCAGCCAAACGATTACGGCGGCCCGACGATCTTTTACGCTTCAATTGCCGCCGCGCAGTGATTCCCTTTGGGCGGCGCGCGCGTCTATACACTGGAGGCACAGCTGCTATAGCTATATATATTTGAATTTGGCCAGCGCGCTCCCACGCCACGAGCACCAACGAGTTACATCGTCGTGGACCCCATGTACGCAGGAGGAACACGCGCCTGCGATTAACGCTCGGCCGAATCGACGTTTTTCCACGCGCGTCCCGTCCGCCTTCTCGTTCCAACCCCGGCTGTATCAGCCAAACGTCAGGCCGACTTGGCTGGTATATTTATTCAAACGACTTATATATAGGCTCGGAATTAAACGCCAATTAAGATTACAAACAGTGTGTGGCGTATCGATTGGACGCCGCGCCGCTGCTGATATATCGATATAAGTGGATTACGCGCCGGTGCGTTTTTGAGGGGGCTCGTGAGCCACAAGAGCGGAAGGGCGTGATGCTTGCTCGCACACACACACACACGTTATACCGCCGCTAAGCAGAACGAAATGATTCATAACTGCTGTATATATTTAGTCCAGTGCTTGCGCAGCCCTCGACAACCGCTTTGCTGACTCATCGCCACCGGGCGCACCTCGTGCCCTTGCAATGCTGCGATTTACCCTGTCCTTCGCGATTGCGGATCGACGGCCTGTGCGCCGAAAATTCCCAACCGCGTCATAGATGGATTTTTAAGGTGGCGTTAGTGACTGATGCGGGGCCCCTATTGCAGGTACTAAGTGATTTTTTTTAACTTTTTTTATATCGTATCGTTCTAAAGTGAATCAATCTTACTCAAAACTAGAATATAACTGATTATTTTCATCGTCAATGGCCAAATCTTTATGGATCAGGGATTAAATAAAACCAGTTCCAAATTATAAAGAAATGTTCCGTCAGCGTGGGTTTAAATAAGTTTGAAATATTCACTTTTTAATTTTTTTTATTTTTTATTTTTTTTCAACAAAAATGGTAAGCAATCAATATTGATAATGTGTCTTACAAAAAGGCACAAAAAATTAAAACAAAACCATTGGTATTGTGACAACTAATCCTTAATGAATGTAATAATAAAAGAATATTCAAAGGAAATTGTTTGACCATTTAGTGGACCGATCAGTAGCTCTAGCAGTTTGCAATTACATTCATTCTCACCATTTCTGGAAAATTTTTTGAACAAATTATTTTTTTTGATAAGTTGTAAATTTTATAATTATATTTGTCCATTGTAAGCAGTACTGGGTAACTGGTATTTATAAATATGTATCATGTTAATATAAAACAAGTCGCATTTAGCGTAATCTTTGCCCACCGTATGAATTAGGAGATATTCATAGTTTCCCAAACCTACACCGACAACCTGCCCCTCTAACCTTGATTTGAATGATTTAAAATGTTCCTCGGCTGATGAATTTTAATGAATCGAACAATCGGGGATGATGAGATGACGATTAACGGTATAAATACCCAAATTCACTTGGTAAACGGCATTCTGAACAGATATTCCTACTATAAGAAAAACCACTCGCCCCTCTATCAATTTTGTTTCCTTGATTTGGAAATCTTGAATTTGTGTTAAAACTCTTGACGAATTGCGCGCAAAATAGAAATCGTGAGTAACCCACCGCGTTCGAGATTAAAGTATCAAAATTTAATTCGCCCGATCCAACAATATCCCCGGGGCTGAGTGCAATTTTCGCAGGTGCGACGACCGAAGAAAAAGAAGCGTATGAATAACGCATTACGTCAATCACTCCTGATGAGTGGTGCCCGGATCGATATGATATTAGCCCGGATAAAGCCGTTTAGCGGGAGCTCGTTCAACGATTGGTCGGGGGCGATTTTGAAATTGAATATAAGCCGCGCGCGCGAATATAGACCAGACGCCGAGGGGGACACACTCGACTCGACGTCGCGAAGAGAGGCGTTCTTGAACGGTGAAAGAGCCACCCACCCTTATTAAGGTCTCACGAGCCCTCGGCCAGTGTAGACACACGCGCGCACACACCCGATCGACGGCCCTCGTCGTTAGGGCGATCGAGTTAAAAGTATCGGCCGGGGGGGGGGGCGAAAAATAAGCCAAAACAAAAGGAAAAGATCACGGCGAATTTGGTCGCTCCTCGAGAGCAGCCGGCTTGATATTGAATCATTCAAATGAGCTGCAGCAGTGCCCGAGGAAAACATAAAGCCGAGTACAAAGCCGTAGTATCCGGCGCAAAGTCTACTCGGCGATTCATTCATGCTCAAAGAGACTGAGTAACCTGCCGGCGAGTATAATATGCGAGTGGTCTCTCTCCCTCTCTCTCTCTCTCTCTCCGCGTGAGCCGTTCGGTCGGGTCAACAAGCGACGCTCCGCGAATCCCTGCTCTCGTGTGTTCGACCCCGCACCGCCTCCTCCTCCGACGAAAAGAGTCGAAAAGCAGCTGGAGAGTTAGACTTTGTGCTATATTCACTCGTACATGTCTAATCTGATTTCGGGGTCTCGTGCGCGCCGTCGGCTCGTCCGTCATATACGTATATCCGTCGAAAGGCGCGCTCGCTCCGGTGTACTGAACGCGTAATATTCACGTGTGCTCGCATTCCCCGACGCCGAGGGGCGTGCCAGCCATTGTTTCCTTCCCGCCGCGCGAGCCTCGGATGATTTCGTTTCGCTGTCTCTCGCTATTCATTATTCGGCTCTCTCTCTCTCTCTCTCTCTCTCTCTCTCTCTCTCTCTCTCTCTCTCTATTAATTAATCAAACGGGCAGCGAATTATTTTGCCCCACGGGGCTGCAGCGCTTGTTGCTCCTACACACACTCACAGGCACGCACACGTGGGATACGTACGAGCCGCGGCCGGGAGACGGACGGCAGCTCGTTAAGGGAGGATATGAGTGACGAGCCGCGCACCAGAGAATCCTCCTCCCACCTTGATGGGATTTGTTTTACTCGATTTTTTCATCAGCGCGTCGTTCCGACCTGTGGGTATATATACGTACGGGCGGGCGGGGGGATGCGCGAGAGGGAGATGAACGTTTCTCGGTCACGTGTGTTCTCCTCGGAATCCAATAATGCACCCGTCACACATACACGCGGGGCTGCTGGCTCGGGTTTTATCGGGCGAACCATCGAATCCGGCATCTCCGGCTCGATTCGCGCTTTCGTGCCTCCTCGGTGAGTTCCTTCTTCGACTGAAGGCTGATCGATCCTCGCCCCAACATCCCGAGGAATATTACGTACAATCGTTGCGCAATCGTCGTGTCTCTTGACGCCGCCCCGTGTGTATAGTTCCATTATCGCGTACATACGCGTCGCGTCCTCTCTTCCCTCCCAGCTGCCGACGGAGTGACATTGTGAATCGAGTCCGCGGGTACCATATTTAAATCAATCTGCCGCCGGAGAATCGCTGCCGCGGTTCACAATGCCCTATCGAGTAGACGAGCTTACGCCCCGGAATAATGGAGCTTTGTACGCGTTTAGAAACTATATGCTCGACTCGTTTCTATGGGCTCTCGGGTCCCTCGTTTCGCAATATTACACGGTGCTCGCGTATATCAATGGAATTGGAGCGGATGTATTGAAAATGCGAATCGCGGCCGTTTCGAATTGGCAAACAGATGCTGCACCGCACGAGTGATACGATTCGCGGATATATGACGCGCAATGAGTAACGATAGTTTCGGAATCATTCGCCAGTCCATTGTTTTTTCTTTTTTGCGCGGAAAGTTGCCCCCGTTCGCCCACGCATCGGCTCGTTTGTCTCGAGTCTCTCGAACTGACCACACACAGTCCCTATATACCGTACAACCGCATGTATTCCCGCCGTCAATGCGTTCCAATCAATCTCCCACAACCCAGGGGTAACTTTATCAAATCATCCGTCGCATTGGATCTGCGGGACGGTGGACGGTGGAGAGCCGTCGACCTCATCGAACAACGCAACTGGAGCAAGACGCACGTACATACAGCCTAGGTGTGCAAGCGATGCGCCAATGTTGTCGCTCGACGACAATACAGCGCTAGACGAGTTTGGCGTATGGCAAAAACAGGATTCACGGGTTTTTCACAGCGGCGTTTCCTCATCAATTATATAGACGAGAAAGCGCAGAGGGGCTGGGGGGTAGAAAAGTGAGCTCGGAGCAGCGGTGCTCAGGCGCTCCTTTGAGTCGAGCTGTCGCCGGCAGATTCTAATGGAAGCGACGCGGCCGAGAGAGAGAGAGAGGTGTATACTGCAGGAAGAGAACCGGGTAAAATCGGCACACACACACAGCTAGTACGGCTCTCCCTTCGATATCTCTCGTTACAAAAGAAAAAAAGCTTTCAAGAGCCGGCAGAGCCCGGGCCTCTCGTATACGTCGACTAACGGGCGGGCGGGCGAGCGCGCGGGGCTTCGCGGCCCGCAGCCCTCGTGTACACACGGCGCATCCTTTTGTCGCGGGGAGAGACGCAGCGCTACAGTGCAATATCGAGGAGCAGTCGACGTCTTGCACTACTGTAACTCCCCTCGAGTTACTTCCGGCCGTGCGCGGCGACACGCGAGCGCCTCCGATTTCTCCTTCACCCCGTGCACTGTCGCCAGGCTCGCAGAGAGACACGCGGAGAGACAGAGAGAGTGGACCAAAGTGAAGAGTTTATGCAGCTCGAGAGCGAGCGACGCGGCCGAGGTTCGTTGAACCTTTTCCCCGCGCGCGAGCGGGTGCAGGGCGTGTTCCATAAATACGTCCCCAGAGAGAGAGAGAGAGAGAGGCTAGATATGTGTCTCGGGCATGTAGGCAAAGGGCGGGCATGCCAAGAAAATTGTCCCATTCAGGAGAGGTAATGGCCGCTCGGCAGTCCTTTCCCTCGTTAGTCGGCCCCCCCCCCCACCCACTACCCACCAACCACTCCCGACTTTCTCTCTCTCTCGCGTCGTGTTTTGCTTTTCAGCCTCGAAACAGTACGCGCGGAGGTAAAAACGTTGCAGTTTCGGAGGGCATTCACGACTCGGTGTAGCGAGAACTCGCGGGGCCGCCAGCACACGACACACATACACACACACACACACACACACACACACGCGCGCGAGTACCGCGAACAATGGACCGGCCCATTGTCGATCGGGAATATCGCCGCGGACGGATCGTTTTTCGACGTCAGCCACCGGGACTTTTTCTTTTTTTTTTTCGTTTCTCTTTTTTTTTCCCTCCTCGTTTTTCCCCTCCGGGCTCATGACTCTCAACGCCCGTCAATACGCGCCGTCGGCGGGATCATCGCGAGGGCTTTCGATACCACCCGATTCGGCTAGCCGCGCGCAACGTTCGTCGGGTGGAAAAACAAGCGCTTGATCCTCGCTTACCCGGGCCAAGAATGGGGTGAATTTATCTGGCGTTTCAACCGAGCTCCGAGTGTATTATAGCAGCGGTGTGAGCCTGCGTTGAAAACCCTCACACCCGCTGTACACAGACGGAGCGGCAGCCGTTAGCAGGTCCGTTCATTGAAGGCCCGCGACGAAACGCTAATTCGAAAGCTCGCCGAGAGCTTGGTGTATGTAACTCGGATGAAGAGGGAGCCGTGCAGCAGCAGCCGAAGAGATATTGCGCGGACAATGGCACGCGACGGACACACACTTACGCAAACACGTCGAATCGTTCCGTCCCGAGTCGCGATTATTCCCGAGCACGCGTCGCTCGGGTAAGCTGAGCTTTTTGGAGAGGCCGCAGCACATCAGGGCGATTCGGAAGCGCGGAGGATTTGTCCGGCGAGATTCAATTAGGGACGCGGGGGGAGAAGCCGCCGCTGCGCTGGCCGAGGGTATATCGCCAGGGGAGCCACATCCGTACATATATATATACATATAGAGCCCACGCGCACACACACGCACGCGCTTTCTTCATCAACGGCCCACGCGGGATAATGCATTCGATCCCGCGGCTGTGACGTCATTACCGTTAATTTCGTCCGGTGCCTGAATTATTTTCGAGTTTATCGTGGCGACTGGCCCCTATTCATAGTACGGCCTGATTAAAATTGCACGCGCCGAGTACGAGCCGCGCACCGCGGAGCCAGTATGTATACTTTGGCCGTCCTTTAGCAGATCAGCCCGTATTTCGCTCCTCTTTCCAATTTCGGCTTGGGGGTCGGTGAACTGCCGGGTGCAGCCGGCCGCGGAATCGACGTTTCTCGCCCAAGGAGTTGCTGATTTCATGAGCCTTCCGTTGGACCATTCGGGAGACTTCCGCGCGAACAATGACCCTATACACTCGATTTTTGATCTCAAAGACTCTAGCACTTTTCATTGTATTTTCTGCTCGTGAAAATAAATGCGTCGCGACTGTTTTCGCTCGCGCGGTAAAATCTTATCACGTCGGGAGCGTCGGTGTGTGTGTGTGATATTGCCGGCTACGGTATAGAGTCGACGGTCGAAAAATAACCGAGCTACGCTTAGTTTGGAGAGCAGGATAAAGTGGCAGACGTCGAGTCGTGCTCTTGGCTGCGAAATCTCCTTTTCTTCGCCAACGTTCCGATGTATCGAAACAAAAGCGTCGGAGCCTATACAGCTATACAGATACGCAAAAACACACCACGAGCATGGGGCTCAGACGTATTTCTATAACCCCCGACTACACAGCAAAAACGATTTCTTGATTCAAGTAAAAAATCTTTCTTAAAATGGGACCGAACGAAGTGTTGCTTTGCAAAAAAACTCTATCGCAAATGAATTGAGTTTCTCCAAAATCTGGAATATTCTCCATTAATTCTTCATTTTTCACTAAATAAATGGATATTTTTAATGGAGTTTAACAAGAGAATCCATTACCATATAACCCTTCTAGAATTCAAAAGTCCTAGCACAGTTTCTCCATTTTCCTGTATCTTCGTTCTTTTCTCTTGTTTTAATCAGGTTCTCAGAATTTGGAGCAACTAGTAAAGTTGTGTAGTTTTAATCCGAATGCTCTCAAAAATACTAGTCAAACACTGACCTTTATACAATGGTCAATCAATTTAGGCCAGAATCGATTTTAGAAATTGCTAAACTTGCTTTCAGTAAATTTGTCCTGGATTTCAGAAAAATATTAATTTTACGTAATAATTACTGGAACTAAGAAAATTCGGATTTATTGAACTTATTTCGAGTGAAATAAATTTTCAGTACCGCAACACTTTCAAGTAATCGTTTTTACTGTGTAGGGCTCTTGTTGCTTACGAGCCTGCACCCCGAATTTCAAAGATCACATCCTAGCAAAGGAAACTGGTGGATTCGGCGCGCGCAACTATCGTCGGCTGATATGAAGGAAGCGTTGACTCATCGCACGCGAGGAGAGGTTGAATCTCGCGCTGTGGGGCTGCAGCAAAGGAGTACAGAGTACGATTGAGAAAAGCTGTGTGGGCCGGGGCGCGGGCGCTTGCCCCGGCCGGGCGAGCGTGCAATATTAAGGCCGTCTGCGGCGCGGGACGTGGTCGGCTCAGCCCCGATGGGAATCGCCCATACACGAGTGTGGGTGTGTATGTACACGTGTATGCGCACACAGGGTATAGGCGGGCGGGGGGCCCCGGGGCTGTGTGCGTACGCGCGAGATGCATCTGCCACTTTGACATTTGGCTGCTGCTGTCTCGCGACCCGATCTCCCCGAGACTCGAGCCGCGGTGGCGTGTCTAGTCTTACGGCTAGTCGCGCGTCGTTCGTGACTTGTTCATGAGCCCTCGGCTCCCGGCAGCTTGTTTCCCTCCGCTTGTTTGCCGAATTTCTCACGTTACCGTCCATACTCGATGCGCCCAACCTTTCCGGCCCTGTTTCCAACTCGAAATATCCCCGGGCTCGATTGGCCCGTATTGACGCGCCGCGGCTACAACTTCGCCTTCGTGATTAGGCTCGCGTTACCTCGGCTATTTCGTCAACTCGGTCCCGCGCTGTCCTCGAACGACGCGACCCGACTCTTCACCAGTCACATATTCCTATTAATAGCTCGGCAATTTTTACGATTCTACACGGTGGAGGCACAACTGAGAGAAAATACAGTATACCAACTGTCACTTTACGCGTATAATTAATTTCTAATTTTACATACAGCGAAAGATTGTATGAGAGAGTTGTATTGGAAATGTAGCTGCCTCGACTCTTGATAACGTTATAAGTAGTTAATTTACTGCCGAGTTAAAGTTTGATGTGATACCTGTCGGGATTCGGGTTACGTCGATCGGCTACACGTTTATACTCGGTGAAGGCATTCATATATCGGTAGCTGAGGATAGATTCTACTGTTGCTGGACAATAATACAACTTTGCACTTATCCTTGCTGTATGCGCTGTCAACTTTATTCACGTTATGAACAGCTATATACAGTTTATTGGTTAAACTGTCGTATATTATCACTTTATCGAGATTTCGTGTCAGTTCATACGGTATTCGATCCAACAAAGTATATTTTTAGTCGTATACTACTACGAAGGGTATTATTCAATATAAGTATCAGAAATAATTGGTAAAAATATGTGTAAAGAGTTTCATTAACTAGATTCAATCTCAACTGATGTTGAGCTTCATACAAGATACAATGGGATGAAACAGATCAAAGTCGATTAGATTCGACTTACCAAGAAACCACTTGGGATTTGAGTTTTCGAAACTTTTGGAGGTGGTTTATATGTTACCAAACGTTCCGATTTCCCGAGAGATTTTGCCATGTTTTCAAATAAACGTGTCTTCAGATGTACGTAAATGGATGAAATCACCAATCATCGGTCAATATATCAGGCAAACTAAAGCGTTAGGACGAACGAATGCAAATATCACCTGTTTTAGTATTGAACGACTACTTATCAAGATGTTTTAGTCGAATCAAAGTCCCAAGTGTGAGGTGGTCCCTCTGGTTAGTGGAAGATTACCAGAATAGATTATAACCATCATCAACATAAACGATAAATTATTTCTAGGTCGTATCGAATCAGTTGATATACTGTAATAGCTGGGTGTCGCTATATCCGCTAACATTGCAGAACCGTTAAAGTAAAGAAGCTATAACGATAAAACTCAATGCGCCCGCGTCGCCAGTAAAAAGTAAAGTTATACGTCGGTCGAACACGCGTTTATCAGGAGAACCTTATTTTTCCAGGCGACGAATCCAAATCATTCGCTCAAAGTTTTCCCAGTTCACCGGATCCAACGCTCGCAGTGGTTTGAAACGCCAGCGAAAGAGCCGAATAAGCTGGATTCTCGATTTTCCGCGGAGCGTCCGAAATACCGATAGCGGGGTGGGTATTTCGTCTGGTTTGTTTGATTGGAAAATAAACGTTTGCACTTAGCGCGCTGAGCTTCTTCTCTCTGGTGCAGGCCGACGGATAATTGGCGGGCGCGCGAGCGATCAAAAATACCCCTGCACGCGCGAATTCCGCAAAAGATCGCTCGAAATTTCTATCGGCTTTTATATTCATAAAGAATATCGGGAAAGAATTTGCGAGCGGCGGAGCGAGTAGAATGATGAATGGGTGTCTTTGTCGCGGCTATTAATATAGAGCCACAATGGAACATCGTTCCTTTAGTTATTCCGAATATTTTTATTGAAAAATTCTTACCTACTTGCAATTTTTATACTCGGAGAGAAACAAGGTCGCCGGGTCTCGAAACTCCGACACTTTCTCTCTCCCTCTCTCTCTCTCTCTCCCTCCCTCTTTTGCGCGTGCTCCAAAATTATCGATCGACATGAATTTTCGAATGAGGTCGTGATTTTGGATTGATTCCCTCGAGGGTTCTTCACTACTGCCCGTTAATCCCTATTGCTCTCTCTCTCTCGCTCTCTTTTCTCCGTCTCTCTCCACGGAGAGAGCACAGCGAGAGATATCCCTCGAGTTGGCCCATACAACCGCGGCTTGAGGTTGCGCGCGGGCATCGATAAATCGTATTACCTCTCGCGAAAGTATTTTTTTTTCGTTTTTCTCCGCGGAAAACGATAGCCGATACCAAGTGGCCCCGATAGAAAAGCGGGCACACAACGAGTTTAGCTCTACTCCAGGGGGGAGGGGAGGGAAGCGAAATATCGGATTCTCATTCGCGCAGCGGAAAGAAGCGCGGCGATTGCGAGAAAATTAGCCGATATATGCGGTTGAAAATCCAAAGAGTGGCTCGCATCCTACACACACACACGTATATATTATACGCTTAATAATCGCGTGCCGGCCGGGAGGAAGCCGATTGCCTTGCCTCGGAGCCGGCGCTCAAAGGCGCATATTATACAGGAAGTTGCGTCGCGGCCGATCGAGCCGCTCGTACACGCGCGAACGTGAGGCAAGAGGAGCAACAAAAAAAGTTTGCGGAAACAAAACGCTAGAGAGGAGGGAGATTGACTTTGCTCGGCCGCTCGGTGCGTCGTCCTCGCTGCAGGAAATTGGATCGCCGCGCGCACGCGCCACTGAATTAAACTCGCGCCCTCTCTCTACAAGTTCTTATGCGCCGCGAAAGAGAGGCGAAGTTTCGCGATGAGTAACGGCCGAATGATTAGCTCAAATATTCATCGCTGCGCTCTGAATCGAGTCGCGATACGACCTCTCTCTTTCTCTCTTGGGAGCCGAGTTTTTTCATGCGACCTTTTCGATATACACACGCGATCCTCCCCCTTGTCGCTGGCTCTCCCTCGCGATCTTTCTCGAGCACACCCGGATCGCGTCGTCTCCTCGTTTTTCCCCTCGCCCGTCTCTCCCCGCGTAGACTAAACTTGTCAACCGCTCGCGGCGCTCGAGACAGCCCTGAAATATGGGAATATTCGAAAACACGCCGCCGCGAAGACGGGCCGAGCTTTTTACGCACGGCAGTGTGTGCTTGTATTGGGTGATTCATGTATATATATATATCGCGTCCGGGATCGTTCGGTGCAGGCGATACGCGCGTGAATAAGCCACGGCCCGTCCGATCGAGGATATTGAAAACGACGCGCGACCGGGATTGGACGTGGTCAAAAATTCATGCGCGCTCGATTTGAAAATACAGCGCGCGACGTATCGCGCGTCCCATTGCAGCGTGAGGAATGGCCCCTTACGTATTAGACCCGCGAAATTGCCGCGTCAGGTCAGAGACGGGGGGAGGAAAAAGTTCACAGGAGTCGCAACAGTACAAGTCGGTATGAATGCGAAGCGTATATACTTAACGGCAGCACATTATCCGGTAACGGACGATCGTCGCGACGGAGAAATGATAATTACGCGACAATAAGGCTCTGCGACGTTGGCACGGCGGCGGCCGAAGCAGCAGCAGCAGCAGCAGCACTCGTTTATTAGTTTGTCAAGTCGCGGCGGCGATTCGGGGCTGCGGCGGGGCACAGCTGGGCTGCCGATAAAATTCAAAAGCACAGGGGAGAGCCAGCCAGACGCCGCGGGGCTGGAGGGAAAAGAAGCAAGGAAATAAAGGGGCGGCTCGCGCGCGAGTCCGCGTCGAGACGAACAGCTTCTTGTTTCTCAGCCGGCGCGCGCGCCCAGCGTAGCAAGTTCTGGCCGGTGTTTTTGGCGCCGGCGCTCGGCACAGCTAGCAAAGAAACATTGGCCAAGTTTACGGGGGCCGCACGTGCGCCCGTGATAAGCGACTCGCCCCCCACCCGACTCGCGTGTGTATCACGCCGCCCGAGCTTTTTCATCCCCCCTCCCCTCCATACATATATACAGCGGCTCAATCCTCTTTGCGTTACTCCAATTTGCCCGCGTCCGATTGATCGATCGCGTCTCGGCGAGATTCCCGCGCTTTGTGGCTGCTCCGATTGTTGCAAATATATTAAGCTGCTTGATGGCTCGACAAACGATTTCGGCAAATGGCAAAGTACGCCCGATGAAGCGGCGAGTTTGGGGAAACCGATCAAGAGAATCGACGAAAGTTGGCGACGGGGGAAAAATTAGATTTGCCCAAGCTATGCGATAACGTCGAGTTGTTGTATAGAAGTCGTAGGAAGCTTCAGAGGGTTGCGAGTCCTCTGGAAACAAGGCAACGGTCGAATATCACGTTGGCCCAATGAGGTATCAATGAGAGTGTATGACCAAATCCATCGTTCAAAAATTACAGCAGTAGGGACGTTGAATCGCCTGCACAACCGAACACGTGCATTTGATCGGAATTCCAAGAGCTTAGATTAGCCTGGACACCGGATATCGAACTTAGCACGCAACACTTGAACTAACGTATAGGCGTACTCAATATGGGCCAGTATCCAATACGGGCCACCCTTTGTATCGCATATAGAGGCACGACTAGAGCAGTATCACGGTACAGAATCTTGTCGCTAATACCGATTAATGACAAGAGGAAATATTTTGACAGGTCTCGCTTACGACAAGTTGTTACAGCTCATTTTATCTATTTTTTCACCAATTTTGATTCCTGATCTTATTTTGCTCTATCTAACAATTTTAGACTAACTCAGAGTGAAAATAACCTGCGGGAAACCAGTCGAAATGAAATTTTGTGGGATTGTTGTTGAGTACCGTAATAGCTTATATTTCAATCCTTGAAGTCTTATGTTTTGTTTTCCCGAAGATATCCTATTAAACAAGTTGGATTTTAAACATGAACAGTATATCTGTATATACAAAAAGCCATAAATATAGATACACGGTAAATGTAAAAAATCAAATAAATAGACAGAATATATCCTGGAAATTAAAACCGTTGACTTCATGGCTTGAGATATAAGATATTAGGACCCATGAACCAAGTCACCATCTTGATCGGTTACCTAGAAGTTGTAATCACCTTTTTAGTAAGGAAAAAGAATCAAACGATGCATCATTAGATTCCTTGTCATGTGATCATCATCGTCCAATTCCTTTCTCCATCAAACGTCCTTATCGACCGTTTCAATAGGTCTTGGTTATTTTTATCAAAAGTACCCAATACGTGTCACCGCCTGAAACATTGATTTTTCTCTAGATTTTACGAGTTTAATAACCGAAAAAGATATTTTTTTTAAAATGCTGTTACTCAGCGTAGAAAAGTCGGAACCGAATGCGGTTCGAGCAATTCGAAAGACCTCCCATATCCCTTCAGCAAAGTTGGGAAATTCACATTTGACGCGATGTAGTAACTTTTCGGGCTTAGGTGTCCCACATCGGGTACACGTACCTTTATTTATATTATAGTTATAATCGATATTAGTAATTATGGATGAAATAATACAATTTGTTCGAATATCAAATATCGATCGGAACGCAAAAATTCCGATACTTAATTAATAAGAGTTCCTCACTTATTTCAGATTTTGATTATGAAAATATTCCGCGGCACTGGGATCCTCGGATTTTGGCCTTTCCAATATTTATTGGCTGCAAGTTGTCAATGATCGATTCGACGCGTTTATCCAAGTATCGAATGCAAATGCGCTGGCGATATTCAATCAAGAGACGCAAATGTAGCTCACTCGTATATTCCATATAATGGCGCTTTATTATTAACCAAGCGCGCTTGAATTTTCATAAACGCTCGCGCGCGCTGGCGATTATGCTAAACTGTATACGCCATAACTTATCTACGAATTAATCAGTACGATCGAAGGATGAGAATTCGGGAAATTCAATTCTGTAGCCGAGCAAAATATATCGGATTTGCTTTGGATATCGCGATATCGACAAGTATATATATACACATTTGGATTCTCCCAATTTGTCCTACGAAATGTTTGCCATCGTAATTTCGTCACAAGACTCACAATTTTTCCCACGATCAAAATCCGAGTAGAAATGAATAATTCATATGTAATACTGGCGGGTATATAGCACGGCCGTACGGCGAGCTCGCGCCACTTGTATAATTTCTCGTTGCCCCAATACTCAACTCTGAATTAGGTACACGACGAATAGTCGAATGGGAATCAAAATTACACGAATATAACTATGTAGCCGGGAATCGAGCTGAAACTTATGTGTCTATCGCATCCAGGATTACCTCCTCTCCGGCATGAATGCGATGCTCGCGACGCGCGCTACTGAAATTCGCTCACGAACGCCGCATAAACTCGCCTGCGCGCCCGCGCGAGCATTCCGAAGCAAATGTATACACGTGTACACGACCGACAGGCAGTTGCACACGCGCGCGGGCTAAGGACTCGCGGCGACACGCGGAGGCGCGACGGAAAAAAGCTCCAATTCGAATTCGATTCACACGCGCGTTCGAAAAGATACGCAAGCCTCGTGCGGCGCGCGTCGACGGTGAGCTGCGCGCAGCCCGCATACCAAGCGAGAACCAATCAAAAGGAAAGAATCGAACGCGCGCCCGAAAGAGTTGACGCTTGAAAACTCGCGTTTGTCTTGCCCGAGAGTGTGTGTGTGTGTGTGTGTGTGTGTGTGTATAGAGCAGAGGGAATAGCGCCGCTGACGCAGTGGACGCGCGGCTGTCGATTTGTCGGATGTGTGTCGATTCCGCGGGCTTCGGGATTTCCCCCGATGGAGTTGCCAAGTCGACGAGGTGTGTTTTGAAAAGCTCGTCTCGGTGATGAGGGAGCAGATGTCACGCGAGGCCGGCGGCGCGCGTCGATAGGGGTTTTTTTTTTTTCAACTGACGCGCTGATAAGGCATTGTTCTTTCGAGCGAGATGTCGTCGTCATTTCGGCTCGTCTGCTGTCTACTCCCAAAGGGATGTACGATTCGACGTGCGATTTTTTGTTTTTTTCGATTTTACCGAAAGTCGGGAAAAGGGTTTGCATTTTGGATTTCCCCGTTCAGCGGCGAGGCTGTCATACGTATTTATCAATCTGTAAAAATCATACGAGATTTTTCCACTGAACTTCTGGTATTTGTTGAGATTCGATCCGTACATTGGAAGAGAATTTGTTCGTGGAATCTTAATATATCGTATAGGAAAAAAAAAATGAATGGCAAATGATATTGATTCATATCTGTAATGTTATAGGGAATTATGCTAACTGTTCATATTAAAATTGCGTAAACGATATCACTTTACAAATATATTTGTTTTTCAGAGTAAAATTTAACATTCTCAAAATGATGCTGCCGAACAATATCGTCCGAATTATCTGTCATTCGCAAGATAATTGGAATATCAAAATTCGGTGTGTTTTCGATAATCAGGTCACGAGAACACTCGTAAAAAAGAACATGAAATTAATAATGCAACTCCGGCGAACATTGATATTTCATGTATCGCATTGAAAATTCGCCATTAACTCAAATTAATTTATCATTTTGGAATTCACTCGCGTTACAATTGGCTATAATGAAAGTGTTCTCTTCACTCGCGAGAGTTTTGCGTTTCCGGCCGCCGGCGGCGGCTAATTGAATTCGGCAGCGACGCGCATCCGCGAGCCGAATCACGCACCAACGATGAAAAATCTTCGAACGAAACAACAACCAATTCATCCGACGGGTATCCATATCTCGTGCTATAACTCGGGTATGCGCAACAACGGGTAACGGAGTCAGAAAGTGTTAGCCAGTTGGAGGGATCGGATGAGCCGCGGTAGCTCGCTTATTTTAATAGCCCGGCAAATTCGCGAGCATTCGATCTCGCGCGCGCGCGGCAAGAAGTGCCCTTCATTAAATCTGATTCTCGGTGGTACGCGGGGATCCCTCGAGCGGATAGCCCAGCTGAACAACAGCAACAAGACAACGTTGCAGACTCGCGAGCAAATATTCGCCCGGAGGGCCGCGCGATACGGGCCGCGGAGTGTGCGGAAAGCGGGAAAACCTCCTCTCTGGAAGCAGACCGTACGCGTGTGTATAGGTTTCTTCTCGGCTCGCAGATCGGTCCGATACACGCATTAGGGCCAATCACCGCGCGGGCTCGCGCACACACACACACGTACGGTCGCGATTGCGCGTCCGCGGGTCGAGCTTCCCCCGCGGCATGTCCGCAAATGAGCGGCGGATAGGTGCTCATTTGGCAAATGACACGGTGCGCGAGCGCGCGGGCCCGAGAGAAGCCGCGATCACGCGTAGGCGCGCACGACACTTTTTCCCCGAGCCCGAGAATTGACTTGTGAGAATCCAATTAGGGGCGAGTAGTGCGCGGATCTCGGGGGAGCGAGGTGGAGGGGAGGAACCAATCGGGAGCCGCTTTTGATTACGGCGTCGGGGTGCCTGTAACGATCGGGGCGCACGCGATGTATCGAGCGGGGATCGAGCTTTTTCCGCGAGCGGGGCCCGTCGTCGTTCTTTCCCGCGCGCGCCGGACGCTTTCCGCCGCGCCAAGTGTTTTCTCGCGAACGCCAGTTGGCCCCGCCGGGTAATGGCTCAATCAGGAGGCCGCGCGATGATTGAGCCGAATGGGGCAGTTCGGGGGGCGGCCGAGGTTCGATTTGTTGCTCTTTCGAATCGCCGCTCACCCATTAGACTCGCGCGTTGGGTATGCGAAGGTGACAAAAAACTGCCGTATGGTTCGGGCGCGGTGCGCGTCGCCTCGGCCGACAGATTCGCGCTCGCGCTCTCGCCTGTCACGGATGCTCAATCATCGAGAGCGTCCGAAAATAGCACGGCTCGCTCTCGAGCTATGTACATGTCGCCTGCGACTGTAACGGGGCGATAAGTCTCGAGGTGGATTCAACAACGGAAGCCGATATCATCCTCGGCAAACGGCCATTATGAGGGTGTTTTATTTCAACGACGTTACAGTTGGAGGGTGTGAATCGAGCCTCGGGGCCGCGCGTGGTGTGTCACATCGATTGGAACAGGATAAGCCCCCGAATCTCGTGAAATTAATAAAAACACAGGAAGAAACGTTCCGCTTGCGACTTTATTCGATTCATCCACGGCGATCATTCATGCTACAGCAATACTCGAACTGGACCTGGATCATCGGAAACTCGACAAAAAGTTCAAGGCACGTATATACGCGGTAATTGCGAGATTTCCACAAATTCGCACCCACAGCCAAAAGGAGCAAGAGTCGCCGCGCGCGCTTATGTATATATATGAATCACGACGAGCCACGACTTGAATGCATAATTTGGCCGTTGAGTGAGGAAAAAAGGCGCCATCCGACTCGTGTCTTTCCGTCGGCTCATTGAAATTAATCACTCCGCGACACAATTAACGGCGATGAGCTCGCGCATGAATTTGCCCGAACTGTAAACGGGGGCGGGGGGGGGGGAATTTCCCGTCTGCGATCCGTATAGCGGCGAACAACGAGAGAGCAGTGGATCCATACGTGTTTGTGTTTGTGTGTGTGCGCGCAGGGGGGACACGATGAATAAGAGAAGAGACGCGGGCCCGGGCAAATCTCGGTGCGGCGCGCGTACGGGGCGGGGGATTTAAACGTCGTATTTCAAGTGCCCGAGGCGCGTTAAACTTTTCGCTTTCTCGGTGTTTTTCTCTCTCTCTCTCCCGCTGGCTGGCTGGCTCGCGCGCACAGCTACCGACTGTCCCTTCGCTAAGCGCCGCCGCGGCTAAGTACTGCAGCAGCCGGCCGCCGCGCGCACCGGACGAGAGGAGTCATTGACTGCGCGTCCGCGAGATAACGCTCGCGCGTTACACTCGTCCGCCCCGCTATATACGCATCTATATGTGTGTATATATACGTGTGTGCGCGCCAGCCAGAGATCAGCGGTTCTCATAGCTCGACTCCTTTGCGTTTGCCTCTCCTCTCTCTCTTATTCCGGACGATCAACTCCGACGACTATGTAGACCGGATCGAGCGAGCTCGCGATCGCGCTGCCTCTTTGATGAACAATTATCCGCGGCCGACGGATGCTTTGATTTGAATAATACACCCGAGCCCCCAATGGAATCCCGCTGGCTCTCCAGTGTTCACACACTGGCACCGGCCCTCAGTTTATATATACATGTACATACATACAAAATATATATTGGAACGCTGGCGATTCGTCCGCGGGAGAGAGATTGATCAGTTCGCCCAGCGCGTAACCAGCAGCTCTCTAAATCAAATTGAGCTATTTTATAGAATCGCGCGCATATCGGTTGAAGAGTGCTCCTGACACTTCTATTATCGGCAGCCGCGTTTTTTCTCATCCCTCCCGTTCCGCAATCACGAATTTGCCGCCGCGAGCTCGAGTTCGCCGATAAGGAAAAAACGACGAATGACTCCCCCGCGTGTCTGTGTGTACCGCGGAGAAAATTGATAGACCTTGCGTTTCAATAATTCCACAGAGCAAATCACTTGATTGAATAAACGATGTCGGTACGTGCTGCGTGTTTTTTTTACCCTTCTCGCGATACGTATTCCTCTCTGGTGAAATTGGTTTCGACAAACGAATATATGTATATACATACGAGTCTTCTTTTTTTTCTATATTCGTACGTTTAACCAACGAGAGTTTTAACTCTGGATCAATCGGGACCATTGGAGGTGGAGCTATGCTATGACAGTTGAGTATCTCAACTGTCCCGTGTACGAATTGAATTCGATTCGATTTGAATAAGTATCGCACTGTAAATGTATAGGCTTGTGGAGATTTGGTTCAGTAGTACATGTACGGGACCAGTTATCCAGCGGTGTCTCCGTTACGCGCAATTTAAAAGAAACTTGGAGTGAATTTTCGCCGACGTGTACTCGAGTTAGCACCAGTATCGGACATATCAGCCGAACAATTAAATAACTATCCGGGAATGGCGAGTAGAGAGCGTGTGGGGATCGATGCGCGGGGCGATCATAGCTAGGAGGGGCTTCGCGAACAAAAGTCAAACTCGCGTCAAACAATCCGAATGAAGTTAGCGAGAGTTGGATGTAATGCGGAGGGCGATCGGTTATCAACAAATATAGCGAACGAGCGGCCAAGTGGCCGGGCGAGAGAGTACGTGAAATCAAGCGGAAAATGGTCGTTAACGTACGTCGGCGTCTCGCCAGTCACCAGCCCGTAACCAGTTCTTTCTATTTGGGAGGAGGAGGTCAAAACACATCGGCTCTCCTCAATGGAGCTCGTTAGTGTCCGCGCGTCCGTGTATATATATAGTGCCGCTCGGTCGAGCAGCTTGTCTTTGCCGTGCGGTGCCGGCCCTTTATCCGGGCCGAAATAGCTCACGACTTTTTCCCCCCTCCCTCGCTCGCTCGCTCGCTCGCCCCGCACACCGTCTTTCTCCCTTTCTGGCTGGCTCGCTCGGCGGGTAATTAAGTTGCCCGTGGCGCGCGGGCGTTACGAGCCACCGGGGAAAATTGCATTATTGTTTTTGGGGCGTCGAGTGTGTGTGTGTGTGTCTCGCTCGAAGATCCAGCTCTCGCGCGCCGAGGTTTCTTTCGGCCCGATTGAAATGGGAATTGGAGGGTAGTCGCGCGCGGCTCGAGCTCTGCCAGCTGCCCGTGGACGTCCGTGATTGTACAGCCGCTCGCGCGTTGATTGATCGAACGCGTGTATACTCGCTTTGAGCCGGGCGAAAGTAAGCAACGCGCATCGGTGGTGCGCGCTTGTGTAAATGGGGCCGTCGCGCGACCAGTTTAGTCTTGGTCGGAGCTCGCGTCAGTTTAGAATATTATCTCGCCTTTTGCTCGACACTCGCGCGGCTCTCCTCTCGCTCGGGGGATATTTTGAGATGGCTCCGATGTGCTTATTCGACACCGTTATACACGTGCTCTCGAGCCGCAGAAAACGAGAATCTCGCGCTATTTCATCCCATTCGCGCGTGAGTCACTCGCTGCGGACCACCAAAAGATAAACGCTCGTTCTATATTTTTCCAAGCTCGCCCAACGCGGATTGGTGTATTCTCGATAATAGTGAAAAGTATGACACCACTCGAGATACATGATACATGCACGAAAGAATCCGTTTTTCCCCCACTCGCAACGACACTTGTTGCAACAGCCTCTACACACGGCCGAAATCGCGTTTCTCGCGTCTAAACCGCCCCATCGTCCCTCGTCACGCGGGTCGGTGCCTCGAGTACGCTGGAATGCGAGCCTCTCGGACTTGTCGCTCTCGCGGCCGGCGAGCGTCTCACGCGCGTATATATACATGCGAAACGATTTTTGCCTCCCGGGAAATTCACGCTCGGAGACGCGCGCGCGAGGCGTAAGCGCGAGCGTTAAAACGCGGACGAAATCGCCGCGGCCGTTAAAAGCGGGCAAATTACCCTGTGCAACTAAACGGTTTAACGGAAGACGGACGCTGCGGAGCCGAGGCATTCCGCGGCTTGCGCGCGCCAGGTGCGCAAGCCGCGTCGAAAGAAGAAGAGGCGAGCGGGGGGAAATCAGTCGGGGGGAGGCGCGCGCGGTAAACGGCCGCGGGGGCCGCCGCCGCGGATTTTTGCCCCCGGTGAGAAGAGAAAAGACCGAGCGCGATCAAGGGCTATCGCGCGGGTACTTTATGAAAATTCGCGCACTTCCTCCTCCTGGAGTGTATAGCGGAGCGCGAGGCGCGGCCGCGGGGCCCCAACGGTACTCTCCGCGCGAGGCCGCCAAGAGAGAGAGAGAGTCTATGCCGAGCTGGATCGGAGAGATATCGGACGCAGCGCTGATTGCACGTGTGCTCGAGCGCAGCGGGATATTATTTGCGCCACTTTTTAACCGATCCCCTACTCCTCCCCGCGAGCTTCCTGCTCAGCCGCGAGTGGGCGTGGGCGGCCCCCCCGAGTCACAACCACGAGTGATTTGCCCGGCCGCGACTCATTCTCTCTCTCTCCCTCTCTCTCTTCGTGATGTGTCTATTTGTCGGGATCCATCCCCGGGATATTGTGATACGCGCGTCTGTCGCTTGATCGCTCAAATGCTCGCCTCCCCGGCTCAGGTGTCGAGCTGTATATATACATTTATGCGGTTGCGCGATTCGATATTACATCTTGCTTTGTTTGGACACGACTATCGAATATTGCTTATGCAGTGGAATGATTTGGTACAATGTTTGGTAAAACTTCACTAAAGTGCCAAGTTTGCATCCTGTGGCATTAGCAAAGAATGACACTTGTCTCCCGCAGGGTACGAAAAATAGGGGCGAAACGAAGGGAGAAAACGTTTTCGTGCCAAAATCGCCTATCCTCGCTCGGGTGCATTATACACTATCACTGCTATATCAATGAGGAACTCGAGGGTCTCCGTAGCTATGCAGTCAAATCCATTGTAGATGCAGTCACTATTCACTAAAAGGTGAATAGAATTTCTTTTATTGTTAATGATTTTCACTGTAGTTTACAGTGGCTATACATCCTTTCCTCCCGTTCTTGCTCTATTTCCACCAGGTGACTTGTAAATATCCATCTGATAAAATAGTTATGTACTTTGTACGTCAGTAGATCTATTTGCTCATTATTTTGATACCGAAATCAGTGTGGTACCCGTACGATTGGAGCGAGACACGCGGTAAGTTGGAAGGATAGTTAAACTTTACTCGTTCATATAGGTGACGAGGTATTCTGTATCCGTAGCACTTGTAGTTGAGTAACTATAATGTGTTGTTGCCGATTAATTTGAGAAACAAATTTTTCCATTGATTTGGCAGATCTAATTCTAACCTGTCGCTTGATCAGAAAAAGAAAAGCCAGTTACGGTAAAGTGACTGAATTTTAACGGTAAAAATTTATGTGGAACGGGTAATGTTTTATGTCACCCCCTGTAAATAGTGACTCGAGTCCGTGCGATTATAGTATACGCCTGGCAATTTCCGTCGTACAACCTCCATTTCCAACTCCTGTTCCTTCTCGCCGTGTACTTTTTGTTGCCTCTCGTATATATATACACGGCACAAAGGGTATACGTGTGTGTGTGCAGCTGTCGGAGCACGCATTCGAATTCAACAGGCAGGTCGAAAACAGCAGACGGTGAAATTTTGAAAGATCATATAGGGTCAGCGCAGCAAACGGGATTGTGTGTCCGAGTGCTGAATCGAGTGATTCGGAAGTATCGCAGCCCATAAAACTGCATGGCGTGGGCAAAAAAGCCGCGGGGCGGTAGCCGTGTCCGGTCGGAGCTGGAAGGGACGCGAGCGAGCGTATCTATATGCAGGCGGTACTGCTGGCCGCGCGCTGCGCGCGGTGCAGTGCAGCAGTATCGCTATCGAAAACGGTAAAATCTGCAGCGGTGGCTGGCGCGTGCGCTGCGCCCGATATGTCTCGTCGGTGCACACGCGCTCGGCCACGCGCGAGCTACAGACAGAGACAGCTAGTCGCGTTCGTTATCTCGTTCCGGCGCGAATCGTCCCTCTCTAAACATTTATGGCGCTCACCGCCAGAGAGAGAGAGAAAGAGGGGCAGAGAAACGATCGACTTGGCTCACTGCAAGAGCTCTCGGATGCGTCAGTCTCGTAAATAACGGTGTTACGAGGGGGCCGCTCGGGCGTGAGCTGCATAATGGCCCGATTACCGTCGCTCTCTTTCTCTCTCTCTCGGCGCGCGCTGCCCGCTTAGCTGCTGTCCGGCGATTTTCCGCGCCACATTCGGACCCGCCGATCTTATCGCGCCCCGGCCCTTGGCTGCGCCGCGCGACCAATTGAAATTCGCCTGGGCGCTTTTATTCTTATCGCGCCCGCGCGTCTCCAGGCTCGTGTATACACGCGCCCCCGGGTCGATTTTCGACGATGACCAACTCGTCCGCCTCTTGGTATATGGTTTTTTCTTTCTCCTTTGTCCTGCCCTGCCCCGCCGGCTCGGCGCGGCTAAACGTTCAATTACGGAGTTTGGTTTGCGAGATCGACCGGGGCTTAGCCGTTTTAATTTTTTTTCCCTTCCTTCCTTCCTCCGCTCCTTGAGGCCAGAGAGAGAGAGGCGTGTATAGGCGTTTTCGCGCTGGTTCGCGCGTTTTTTCGCGTGCCGGGGAAACATTAGTTAATGGTCTTTGGCGGCGAGCGAGCGGCTCGCGCGAATATGCATATTTCAAGCGCCGACAGGCTAATGAAGCACTAGACACGCTTTTTTTCCTCTTACCACCACCCCACCCCCACCCCGCCCACCGAGCGAGCGCCGCCATTAAAAATTGTCCAACAACAGCCGCAGTATTATCTATCACTTCATTTTTCCGTTGCGCCAGCGACGGTGACCGCGTTTCGCAACGGGTGTATATATAGCCTCGCTTCCCGCAGCGTCAAATTGCGACTGCACCATCTCCTGCGAGAGCCTCTCGATGATTCGAAAACACGCTTCCGTACAGCCGACGCGTTACGCGCAGTAAACGATGCGAAAAATCATCGGACGATGAGTCGCGCGTACATAAAACGGACTTGTTCGCCCGGATGTTTATTACCCGCGTGTAACGCCTGCCAAGTATCGTCGATAAAATTTTTAACCAGCTCAAAACATCGAGTGAGGGATGAACAGGGTATAGGAGGGGGGGGCTGTTCATCGATTTTTGATGTCCGCCCCAAGTGTCACGTTGTGGAGCACACTGCCGCGCGGCTCTCGGCACACGTCTTATACGGCGCGGCCGGGATACTTGGGGGCCGCAAAGCAAGCTGTTCCATTTGACGATCGCGCATTAACGTGCGGATGCGTGGCGCGCGCCTGCGCGTAAAGACCGCGTTTAATTGTCACTATAGGAGTTTAAACAGGCGGTAAAGTCCGGTACCTTGCGTGCAATCGACTTAATTGATCGGAACCACCGCGCGAGAGTCGATCGGCGCGCGAATATACATACAGGCCGCGTCGGGGCGATCGGCAGCGTTTTGATTCCCCGGAATCGCTCGGCAGAGCCGTAGGACGTGTGTTTTGTGAAGGAACGGCTTCCGGGGCGCGCGCGAGGGGCTCCTTTGAACTCCGACAGTATAACAGCACACTACACCGCGGGTCCTCCTCCTCCTCCTCATCCACCCTTAGCCGCGCGCGCATTGCTCTCGACGTTACTACTTCCCTTTTCCATACATCTTTCACGCACTTATGGGATTACGTATAGAGCTGCAGCAGATTCCTCTCGCTTCTATCCGCCGTTACTCCTTCCACTTTGCCGGCTCTCCTTCAGCCAGCGACCCCCTCGAATCGCCACCAGGAATTCTCGTACCGAATTAACGACTCAAATAAACTCTTCGACTCCTGACGCGTGTCGCGTTCGCTGTTGCCCTCACGTTCACGTGAAATATTCATTTCAACTTTTCAGGATTACTCAGTCAACGACGTGAATTCGGACAGCTGATGGCTCAGTTCGGTGCTGGCCTGCGAACGGGATCTTATACCGGATGAAAAATGCCGAGGTGCAGCTGAAGAGGTGATCCTCCGGAGGAGCATAATTTTGAACCTCGACAAATGAATGGATTCCACAAAATCATCGACTCGTCGGATGTAGCCCGTATACAAGTCCTAATAGCTTAGTATCCCCGCTCGTTCGACTACGCAGTCCAGGATGTTGAAAGAACTTTACTCTCATGCTAACAAAAATTTTTTACAAGACTTTTGATTAATACTTTGATATCCCCGAGATACTCTACGCATCATTATTGATTTCGCACATGAGTAGTAAAGTCGCATTCAATTTGGACGTTCCCTAATTGTAGTAATTTTAAAGAATCATATTTTCGGGGAAACACATATGAATGTACGAAAGAAATCGCCTTCTCTGGTAATCTTAGACTTGTGAAATCACGAAGAAAATTATTCAGGAGGTGAGAACGATCGCTAAAGAATCGAATATTATGTCGCTCAATCCTTTTGGACTAGTAAAAAGCGTGAGTAAGTATTAAAAACTGGTGTAAACATTCGCGACTGGCCAAACGTTTTCTTCCAGTATTATTTCATGCCAAGAACAAAAATCCGTAGCTTAGCACTACTGTTGACGAGCATAGATATAAACACAAAGGGTGAGCCTATCATTTGGTACACCTACCTTAAATAATCATGATACTTCACATGCATCGTCAAACCAATAATACAAAAATCCGATACATTTGTCAAAATCCAAGTACGAAAGTTGCATTTACCACGGGAGAAACGTATACACTCGAGAAGTTTCATCAAGATCCAGCCGGCGGACTGCGTATAGTGTCCCCTCGTCAGTTCGATGAGACGATAAAACAAAAGCAGCCCGAACGTTTGTCGATTTTTGTTTATCTAGTTCGTGGGAAACGTGAACAAGGAGGAAGCGCTGCAGTACGGGGAAATCGCGAAAAGAAGAATGCGAGCAGGCGGATGGAAGTGCGAGCGAAAAAGAGACGGAGTCGGAGGGAAAAAGAGGGAAAGAGAGTGAGAGAGACAGCAGAGAAGCAGACTCGAGTGGGTACGAGGCTCGCGCAAGTTTGCAAAGGATGAAATCTGCTGACGCCGAGTCTAGCGAGGAAAGATCTCCGAGGCGAGTTTATCGTTCGGTGCAGGGTAAAGCGATCAGAGCCTCGCTGGCCTTTTAGCTGTCAAAGATATTTCGAGAAGTCACTTGCTTCTGTCTCCGTTGCATGACTCTTACACGCGCCATTCTTTCCGACCCCCCCCCCCTACTCCTCGCCCGGGAAGTGCCTCACAATCTCCGATATTTCTTCGCGCAAAGAATTTATATCCCCGCGGCGGGTCTGCGCGAATTTCACTAAGATTTTTCGAGGAGTAAAAGATTAATCGCGCGATGTTGGACATTCTTGCTTGGCTCCTCGGGCAGAAATACTGTTTTATTCATCAACGCCGCTCGCTGAAATTTCTCGATATGTATTTTCGACTTCGTGTTTCGGGCAAAAATGTCAGTGTGATATTTTCACACCACGGGAATATCAAAGAAAATCCTGGCGGCACTTTGGTAATCTTCGTTTCTTCCCGTTGAGAAATTGAAAATCTAAAATTTATTCTGGTCCGCGATTACGTTGAGTTAAAAATAAGAACGGAATAATGGCTCGATTATAGCATTCTCTATTTTCACATTTCAAGCTTTCGAATGAACTTCCCTTTTTTTCTATCCACGCGAGCCAATGCGTCGTTGTCACTCTTTGAGATTCAATTGAAATCTTGAAAGATTAGTGTAGAAGCATTGCTCGTAATTTTTTTTACCAGAACGAATTTCAACAGAGAATATATTTGAGAATTATCGGTGGAAATTGCAAGATATTTTTTAAAACTCTAAACGTCGTGTACAGTCGAGTAAGGCTCGCGTCGTTTTCTTTCAGGTATCTGGGTGCTCTCTTTTGAAATGCTCTTCCACTTAAAAAATAAAATTCACGAGGTATTGCCTCTCATAGACTTTACCGTCGTCTAGGACCATCGTTTTCCCTGTATTTTTTCCTGCCAATACACGTCAAAGCTTTTTTTGCGGCAAAGGTGCTTCCCTCCCCGGGGAGTATCGCTTGCTAGCATTCAAGCTTTCATACCATCAGAGCCAGAGTCGCCACCCAGCTCGCTTCTTCAGTTATTCATCCTATTTGAACTGCACCCGTGGTTCAGATCCAGTTAACTATTTTTCACCTTGAATCTCTAAATGTCGTTGACGTGGACACTTAACCTGTTAGCAATTCATTCTCTGTTAAATTTAAATTATCGACAGTCTCCCTTCAATATCCATCAGCCAAATATACGTGGAAAATCAATACGTTCACGATTTTATGTTCATGTTTTCCCACTCGTCATCGTGATATCTCAAATATCATTGTCGACCACTGTCGTTCCATTTGAATCTCTTACGGTAGCTGGTGAGTTAGCTCGAGTTACATTAGCCTCTGTATCTGCAGAGTGAAACGACTCTTTTAGAAGTTATACTATACAAAGCCATTTGGCGTGTTTTTATCAAAACTAAGTATAATCCTTCCTAATTAAACCGCCGTCAAAATGGTGAGCCACTGTTAACATCGTGGCTGCAGTGTCTCGCCCGATGCAGAGTAAAGGAGGAGAAATGAGGTAAAACATCCGTGAGTCCCGTCGCGGCGCCGCGGCGTAAGTATAAGCTGTTCCGCTCACCGCAAACTCAAGCCGAGCCTCGCGGAGAGAGCTCTTCTTAGGTAGTCTCTTCTCTCACTCGACCACTCGCTTCCATCTTGAATTTCGCCTCTTAACTAACGCCTTTTTCTTATTACGCCGGAGTAGAGACGTCACACTGGGCTGCAGCGCGGGTGCGCGCGCGAAATACTTTTGCGCTGATGGTGTATTTTTCACCCGGGCAGAAGAACAAGTTGGAATAAGCCGGCGCGCTCGTAATAAGGCAGTTTTAATCTGTCTAATTGAATGGCGTAAGGGGAGCTCATTTGCTCGGGAGGAACTAATCCAATCCGGGGCTGCGCCCTTTGACCTTTGTAACGCATCCTTGTGCAAAAGCAACTCTTCAGCCGGCCGAAGGCAACGGAGTAATCAACTCCATTTCATGTTTTACCCCCCATAGACTCTGTGTTGCGATGCCTCGCCTTTCGAGTCCCTAAAAGTTGGGATCTCCGGCTCGAAGGACCAGCTACACCGAGACATTGGTTGTATGTGACGTACACGCTCGAACAAAGAACTGTAGCTCCGCGTGTTCGATGCTCCGCGCGATTGCGAAAAGTAATACAGCCATGATTTCACCAGCCGGGGCAGAGATGCGCACGTTCTAGCCAACTGGCGTGACACGTGATCACACTTCCTCCGATTGCCGCGAGGACATGATGCTTGCAGGCCACGTGCGGCTCGCTTTCTTCCTTGCTGGCTGCACAGCTCGCGGTAGCTTGCCTCCCCCGAGCCGACGCATGTGTGAGCATGTAGCCGAGCGAGTCGAGACACGTCTATGAGGTTGGCACTAATTTTAGCCTGCTCATTCGAGGCCAACGCCAGCTGAGAAGCGACAGTACACCACATTCACCACATATATATATACGCACGCACGGCGAGACGTGAAAAGGAAGAGAGCGAAATCCCCTCCTGTATATCCAGAGCGCGAGACTCCGCGCGCACACAGGATCCAGTGCAGCTTTCAAAGCTCCGCGCGCTACATCGACGCGACACCGGCCCTGTCTCGCTTCTTTCCTCCTTCTTTTTCGTTTTTTTCCGTCTTTATTCCGCGCGCCGGCAGATTCGGTCTGTCTATTCTTGGCCTACGTAGAAAAACGAAAGCCCCCGCGCGCGCACGTCTGAGACACAGACGATAGACGAGGGGGCGATACTTTTTTCACCTTTTCGACCTTCCCAAACGAGCAGGACTGATTCCGCGCAATGATCTCCGAGAATACGCGAGTGACGCGTGCGTTTAAAAGGGTACGCCGGTGAGTTAGGGCAGGCGCGCGCACGCGGAGTGTCGTCACGGGAACAAAAAGCTACTGCGTGCTGCAACTGTTGTGTAAATTACGTTGTTCCTCTTGCGCCAATGGTTTTTTCGAACGATAGAGTTGTAAAAGGAACAGCTTCCAAATGCAGTAAAAAGTAGGGAGTAGAGGTAATAGTAGCAGATTCTGGCAATACTCCTTTACTATTGCATCATTGTTCCATCACTATTCTGCAACGGGTGACACAAATATTACTGTGACTTTTTTTTCGAAGAGTAGCATCACATATTCTTCAAATTAATCCTGGTCCAAATGTTGTATCCCGTATTCCCGTGAATCATACAGATTAATTTTTTCAATACAAGAATTCACAAATATTAATTTATCGGGTTTAGTGAACCAAAGCATTAATTGAAAACGATAAATCAATATTTGTCGTTTGAACTTGCGAATGCATGAAACTTTTGTGCAGTTTTTGTCCTGTAGCGATAGGGCACTAGCGAGCTACGTAATATGAAACACATGTAAATTTCCATGTCTCACTCTTCGGGTATCTTTTTGTCATCGAAAGGATATGTATAACAGAATACATGTCATCACTAACATAGTTTATATCCCCGGAGGAAAAAAAAAAATTAGGAAGAAAAAAAAAACTAACATAGTTTACTTAGGCATAAAAAACGGATACGGGTTCTCGAGCTACAAAGTCGAACTTTCAAATATGTTCAGATTTTTTTCACATTGCCTGTAGTTACACGTTGGATTCTCTGACCAGGATATAAAATAACGGCAAAGAATGTTATTTACCTAAGAAGCCTTTGAGTCTAAAAAAAACACGAATTTTACATAACATTTTTGATTCTATATTTTTAACGTGTAAGTTTACTACCACAAAATATAGCTAGGGCAAAGAAACGTCAAGGGATGTTTAGTTTTGAATATTTCGAACAAATATTCGTATTTGATGAATGATATAATATTGATAGAGTATACTCAACTGAAATCAACGAGTCTATGGATGGTATTTTTTTTAATAAATTGATTTTTATTTTAACTAGAGCGTTGCTACAAACAATGTTGAGTTGTTTTTTGTTCGAAAAAAAAATGTTTGACCGAACCAAAAAAATTAAGCATTCCGATCTCTGCTTCATCGTATGACCTGAATTGAAAAGCACTTTGAAGTCAAGCGTGCTATGATTATTTTCCCATCGACTGTTTCCATTGCAAGCGATTGCAGATCCAACACTGTCCAGAAACTAGACACTGAAAAACGATAAGATTTTAATCAATTTGACTCTACATCGAGAATCAAATGTCTATCTGGACTTATCAATCAGTGTGTGTGACTCTAATTGCGATTGATATCCGCGATTTATGCATGAAAACATCATACGACAGATGAATTGGATGCTGATTAATACGAGAGCCCACATAATCGTGTAACACGTGCAGCATTTATAGAGGCGTGCGAGTGCGGCCAATAGTGATCCGCATTGTTTTTGAGCCCGGAATGTAACAGGTCAGGCGGGCGGCGTTGCTCGCTATCTGCTATTCCGAATCATACGCCCATTACTGCGTGGTACTATGTGCATACGCGTGTCTCTGGCTGTTGACTATATACAGAAGTGCGTGATTGAAGTAATGATTGCGCCTGGTAAATGGAATGGCTCGGCTCAGGACATTTTGCAAAATTGATAACCATCTATTCGGATAGGCGGATATCCCAGGCTTTTTTTTCAGCAACTGTCAGAAGAAAAAGTGAAATCGAGTGAATAAGCAAAATTTAGGCGATGAATTGTAGCATCGATATTCAAATGATACATGGATTGATTTCGAATTGAATTAGCATTTACGATTCGCGTTCCTTCACATCCATTTGAAAAGGAAAATGGAACGGTATCCATCGAATAGAGAATTGAAACCTCCAAAATTGATTTTATCATCATATCGACATCAAAAATCACCGAAATATATACTTAACCAAAGAAAAACATAGAATACCTCGAAAATGTGAAGAACCAGAAAACCATTTTGATTAAAATCCATTTTTGAGAGAAGTTTCGAGCCTGAGAAAAAGTAATATTTAGCGCACCGATCGGATTGGTCCAGAATTACGTTGAGCTAGAATATAAAAAATAAAGATCCATAATAAAAGGAGGAAAAATGCTTCAACTGAAGAAAATTTTGGTTTCATTGCATTGTCAACAGAATATATCCTCGGTACGTGAATGTAAATATTTCGGCTTTATGAAACTCGCTGAATGTCAGTTTTCAGTATTGAAAAATTCGAAAGGACTCTAAATCTGGATTAATATAGTTTCGTACGTGAAAACATTTCGGATGAAACGGTAATCCATATTCAGTTCGATTCGCACTTGATCATTTGTAAATAAAACCGGAGAGCTGGAATGTAAATATTAGTTATCGGCACTAAAGTTTTACGGCGGGCAATTGAGCTTTGGATAAATTGGCAATAAATATCGTAGGAGGGGGGAGGAGGGGTGGCACATTTGCAGAGGACGCGTCGCACGCGAAATAACCCGGATGACGTATGACAATGGGAAAACTCAACGTTTTCGTGAAAAGTAGATTTTTATGACACTGCATCCGGTGATTATGATAAAAGAATATAAAGAATCGCCCCGAAAACGGGGCGAATTTTCAGCGGGCGCGCGCGAAAATGCGATAGTGTCCGGGCGTTATTTTCCGTTGGGCGCCGAGAGTGCAGGAAGGGTTTTGGCATATTCCCCGTGCCGGATTACCGCTATTGCGCTATTATATATCCCCCGGCCCCGCGGAATATCTCCTTCGCCAAGTAATATAATACAGCGCGAGAGTCGCTCGGGCAAAATGACGCACCGGGGAAAGAGGGAAAGAGAGAGAGAGAAAACGAGGGAGTGACCTTTAATCCACGTTATTTCGCGTCGGCCACGGAAAATTCGGCCTTATTTCTGTACGAGCGCGCGGCGATAATCAAGAGCCAACCGGCTACAGCTCCGCCGTGTGCGCGCAGTTTAATCATAATGAATTTCATTGCTCGGGCTAATGGAAAAATTGCAGCTAGTGCTCGCGCGAATGAACGCAAACAGCGGCGGTGGCGGCGGCGGCGGCCGAGAGCAGGGCTCGAATTTAAAGCCCCCCCGAAGACTTGCAAGTAAATTCCCGCGAAATGAGGAAATATTTTTCAGCAGCCGGTGGCTGAATAATTATTATACGCTGCCCGGCTTACCGGAGCATTTTTCCCAGACACCCGCCGACGTATTACACCGGGCCAAGTCTCATTGGAAATGACGAATGCGCGATACGCGGGATTTAAACGCGATTTCAACTTTGCCATCTGGAAAAATCCCGTCCGTCCCTTTCAGCCGTGATCCGAATTAATTATAGTAAATGAAAACGCGCGTTTCACGCCAGTGACCAAAGCCTTCTCACCCGCCAAACCAACAGCGATCGACAGCGCCGCGTCGTATATATCCGTTTAAGATCCATCGACGAATCCGCGCGTCGCGCGTCGATGTGTCCCTGACCTTATATACCTGACAGAGCGCGTGAAATTTTCATTGGCGCGGTCGCGCCGGGATAAAACGCGCATAAATATAGCTCGCTCGCTCGCTCGCGCGAGAGCCGGTGGGTATATATACATGGGGAGGAAAAACAAAAGGTCGCGACGAGGGTATATAGCAGAGTCGCGGGGCTACTCGGGTGGAATGGGCATGTGAAACGAGACAGAAGCTGAGCGTCGGGACATTTGGAATCCCGAGGAATGCGGGCTCAAAGCTGCGCGCGCGCGCTTCTCCCAAAGTCCAGAAATAGAACTGCACATATCCCGGCTGGTGGATCGCGGGGCTTTTTCTCCGTTTCCTGGCGGCCGCCGCCGTCGCTGCTGCTGCTGCTCTCGAGACTGTATAATTCGCTCGAGTTTTTCTTCCAGCTTCTCCTCGACTTATTTCGGCTGGCGCACCGGGTCGATATGGCCCGCTCCTCCCTTTCCCCATCCGACGCAATTTCCGATATGTACTTCAAAGACGCTGCGACCTGTGCGGATCGCGCTCGCTCGCTCGCTCGCGCCAGAATAAGCGCAGACGATTCAATTCTCTCGCTAAGTGCTTTCTTTTCTCTCCGCCGTCGTCTATTCTCAGGCATGCGGGTTCTCCCGAATATCCGGCCATTTATAGATTAAACGCCGCGATTACTCTCGCTGATACAAATTTAGACTGCGAATAGGAATCGTGATCCGCCACTAGTATATATATTTCCGAATGCTAATATATAATTCAAACTTATTACAGCATTGCCGAGGGCATACAGAGCGAAAATGTCCAATTCATCTGGTGTATGAGACTAGTAGCCCAAGACTCATCTGTTTTCGCGGCGACTTTTCATATACCCTCGCTGAAATTTTGAGATCCCCTCCGGAAAAGCATTCTAAATCGAATGAGAGTTGTGCGGAATTCCAAAAAGTACGGCTTCATATTTTTTTTTTCAAAAATATGCATTTTTCCATTTTGATTTTGAGTTTGTATGAAAACTATCCATCCTAGAGTAAAATGAAAGAGGAAAAAAAGTTTTCTTATTAAATTTTGCATAAGGATTAAGTATTCCGAAACATTAATCTCGATTATTGTTATTGCAAAATAGTCATAAAAAAAAAGTGACCTCTAAAAATGAGAAATTTTTGTGATTTTTTTTTCAAGTTTCCAAATCATAGCTACGATTATGACAATCTGATTTAGAGTACCTTATATAGTAATGAAAATACAAAAAAAATTTCATCATGATATCTCTGATAGTTTTCGCACAATCCTAAGGCAATTTTGAAAAATTTTTAAATTTTTGAAAATGTTATTGAGTCCTTTATGGGCGTCTATGAGAACTGCCAATTTTTTTACGTACTCTTCTAGATACTACCTATCGATCCCTCACGGGAGAGTATCGATTTTATCATTTTTAACCACTTTTATGATTTTTTTGAAAATTTTTTTTACAATTTTTTTTCGAAAAAAATGCAACTGCAACGCGGTTTTTCTATCTATTTGAAATTTGAAAGTTGCATATGATAGAAGATAAACAAACGCTCATTTTGAATCTTCATTCACTCGAATCTGATTTGTGAATCCCGAGATATAGAGGTTTTTAGTCAAGGTAACTTTCCGGCAAAAGTATACGCAGTAGAAGAATAATTAAAAAGGTTTCTGGTAGATTGAATATTGTTTCACTCAAGTATCAATTATTATGTACGTGAGTGATGTTTTTGATACTTAATAGTCGAGCGGAAGGTTGATGGAAATCACTGAAACGCAGCGCTTTCGGCGCAGCGGCAGTGGCGGGCAGTGGAGGGGGTAGGGAAAAAGACGCGACGAAAAGTCGAACGCTCCGGATGAAAATGAACGTTTGATTTTTTCCCGACAATATCTCGGCTTCTATATAAGATAATTTGATGATTCTTTTTTTAATTTTATATAGCAAGTCGAAAGATGATTAAATATATAGGTTAAAGTACCGTTACAATTATTGATAACGATATATACATGAAAAATGTAGTAATGAATATTTGTAAAGCCATTCAAGTTATAGTATATCGGTACAATATTGACCTGAATGCCCAAAAAACAATATTCCAGGAATAATGAAGGTGCACATTGGTGCACGAGGACACCAGGTACACAAGGTGCTTACGAGGACGCTGATACTCTCTCTTTTCTATTTAAAACGCTCAAGAAAATATATTAATTAATCAATATTAATTAAAAAAAGTTTCTTTTGGATGTATTAGTCAGCGTGACGTACATCTTAATAATGAAAATTAGAAAATATCATTTGAATGGCTTTACAAATATTCATTACTACATTTTTCATGTATATATCGTTATCAATAATTGTAACGGTACTTTAACCTATATATTTAATCATCTTTCAACTTGCTATATAAAATTAAAAAAAGAATCATCAAATTATCTTATATAGAAGCCGAGATATTGTCGGGAAAAAATCAAACGTTCATTTTCATCCGGAACGTTCGACTTTTCGTCGCGTCTTTTTCCCTACCCCCTCCACTGCCCGCCACTGCCGCTGCGCCGAAAGCGCTGCGTTTCAGTGATTTCCATCAACCTTCCGCTCGACTATTAAGTATCAAGAACATCACTCACGTACATAATAATTGATATTTGAGTAAAACAATATTCAATCTACCAGAAACCTTTTTAATTATTCTTCTACTGCGTATACTTTTGCCGGAAAGTTACCTTGACTAAAAACCTCTATATCTCGGGATTCACAAATCAGATTCGAGTGAATGAAGATTCAAAATGAGCGTTTGTTTATCTTCTATCATATGCAACTTTCAAATTTCAAATAGATAGAAAAACCGCGTTGCAGTTGCATTTTTTTCAAAAAAAAATTGTAAAAAAAATTTTCAAAAAATCATAAAAGTGGTTAAAAATGATAAAATCGATACTCTCCCGTGAGGGATCGATAGGTAGTATCTAGAAGAGTACGTAAAAAAATTGGCAGTTCTCATAGACGCCCATAAAGGACTCAATAACATTTTCAAAATTTAAAAATTTTTCAAAATTGCCTTAGGATTGTGCGAAAACTATCAGAGATATCATGATGAAATTTTTTTTGTATTTTCATTACTATATAAGGTACTCTAAATCAAATTGTCATAATCGTAGCTATGATTTGGAAACTTGAAAAAAAAATCACAAAAATTTCTCATTTTTAGAGGTCGCTTTTTTTTTATGACTATTTTGCAATAACAATAATCGAGATTAATGTTTCGGAATACTTAATCCTTATGCAAAATTTAATAAGGAAACTTTTTTTCCTCTTCCATTTTTACTCTAGGATGGATAGTTTTCATACAAACTCAAAATCAAAATGGAAAAATGCATATTTTTGAAAAAAAAAATATGAAGCCGTACTTTTTGGAATTCCGCACAACTCTCATTCGATTTAGAATGCTTTTCCGGAGGGGATCTCAAAATTTCAGCGAGGGTATATGAAATGCCCGAGATAGCCTGATTTTTAACAGATGCGCCTTGGGCTATAGATTAGCGGCCAAATAACGGTTATCCATACTGTTGAGCGTTACATTTTGCTTTCTCAAGAAGGGAGCTTTGTGACGGCGCAAAAATCGACCTCTCGAATCACACTCCGGCACCTCAGTTTGTGTAATCTACGGATCGAAAGAAGGTTTTTGGGACGCGATACCTATCGAAGCAATCGACTGATCTTCCTGACATTTTACACAAGGTTAGCCATGGCAAGATGTGAAGCAAGCTCAATTTTCAGCAGAATCCGTCGTTTATTTCTCTTCCAACCGTTGCTTACTTTCCAACCAACCGTTGCTAATAAAAAGAAAATTGAGTGGAATTTCAATTTTTTATTTACAAGATAAAATTTTTAGCGGTTGTTTTATTTTCTGCGCCAAAATGTTGAACGTTCGTCAATCTTCTAGGAATTGATGTTGCAACGTGTGTTTACGGTCTGGACGTTTGCGAGTAATTACCTGGAAACATTCATGGAAACATAGTCTGGGCTATTATTGGGAGGAACAATATACCGTCATTGAAACGATGAATCGACTAAACAAAGCGAGCGCAAGATGAGAAAAGATTGATTTTTCCACCTAGTTACATTTTCAGCTCATTAGTAATTTTCAAGTCAACAAATCTGGAATTGCCGTAAATTAGCCGTGTCAGTAATTACGCAATGTATAATCGTGATTCACGAGGGAGCAGTTTATTCGAACAAAATATATTGGAGCCTTCGGCACACTTATCAGTGTACAGCATTGTGATGAATGTATATGGGCGAATTTCAAAAAGTTGGGTCCCGATAGAGTCCAACTTTTCTCTAGTCTAAGGATATTTTTATAAAGATTATTCTTGGCGGTAAACTTGTGCAATCGGAAGTGACATGAATGATTTCTGAGAAGGTGGACTTGGGCGTTATTAGGCTTCTACGATAAGAAACGAAAGTTCATTTAAAAATCCCATGGGAAGCCCGTACGACGATGAAAAGTTGCTTGATTTTTTGGCTAAATGGTTACTTGTGCACCGAAAGAAAACTAGATGAAATGTCTCGATTACTGAAAAAGTCCATAGAAAAACTCTGTGCAACGAATATAAACTTCTCCAACCAGTCGAAACGCTTTTTTTCGTCGTGATTCTACGTTACCAAAAGTAGTATGGTTCCCGACGTCTATTTGCCAAATTGGAAACATTCAAAATACCACGCTCCCGTATATAAGCGTCTCGAGTTTCAATTTCCCATACGGGGAAGTGGGATCCAGTTTTCCTTTCAAGAGAACCAGTTACGTCGCAGATGAAATGAAATACACGCGATGCAAAGAATAAATCGGAATAGAAATAAAAGCGAGCCATGGCGCATCTTTTTATCGACGGGAAAAAAAAATTCGGCTCGAGCAGTGGAAGCCGTCCGAACAGGGTTGGCAAGAGAAGAGCGTAACAAAAGGCGGTAAGCTAGGAGATGGAGTTTATCAGCAATCCTGTTTCCTTTGAGCTTTTGTAAGAAGATTAGGCCCACTCGACCACATGTACGGCGAGAACAAGTCCTGAAAGCACGGTAGCATGTTACGATCCTGTCTACGGCTCGGACTCACAAAGGACCATTTCTACTGATGAAAAGTGACGCGTCGCGTCGGGTATAAATTTCCCTCGTCACGTTCCTTCGATACGGTATATACTCGCAGATTTGAAAACGAACACATCGTCGGGGTCGGGGGGTGAGTAGCGTACACACGACAGCTATACAATACACGCCCGCGCGAGATCAGCAGCACAACAGCTCTCGGTATTATTTTCGTATATAGCAGCGGGAATAATTGACTCCTCGAGATGGACACCTGTTGGCGCGATAGCAATAATTCAACGGCTGAAATATTGCTCCGCGAAACGGGAGCAATAGAGCGCGCAAGCTCGGCAATGATAAACGAGCGAAGACGCCCGTGCGTTCGGGGGGGAAAAATAATAGAGCGCGCGGGCGGGCCCCCCGCGCTTATAAGCGAAACATAGTGGATCTTCGGGCTTAGCGCGGAGGATTTCGTTATAACCCTGGATTTTCGAGCGAGAGCCTTGATTCTCATTCGGTCGTGTGCTCTGGCTGGCAGTTGAACGGATGCAGCTTGCATATGCGCGCACGCGTGTGTCCTCCGCTCCCCGAAACCTCCCCCCCCTTTCCACTATAACGAAAATACACGACGAGCCGGGCTTTTCTTCAAACAGAATGCGCGAAACCGATGAATTCGCAACGAATGTTGGCAGTCGATTTGCCGCGCGCAAGCGCAAGCGCCCAACAGAATTATTCTGCTTACGCTTCAATCGCCTCCTCGCACTTTCTGCTCTATAGTGTACGAATTCGAAGAGGCTACGGACGTACTGCACGTCGGGAATAACTCGAGTATTCCGCGGCTCGGCAATAATGCTCTACCGTTGCTCCGTCAAAGTCAAATTCTGTGCTGCGTGGAGTATGCATCCAACTGCCGGGGGAAATTTTGTTTGGTTTGGTTTTCGCGAAGCTCTTGAGGGGAACAAAAAATCGACACTTTTTCTCTTGTTCCTCTCGGTTTGACGCGGCAGTTACAGCGAGCCAATGTTTCCAGGAACGATTTACAATCAACGTTGTGTTCACTGTAGCTGCAGAATACCTACATCGAGAATTGCGACCAGTAGTGTGCGGTTTTCCCGAAATTTTGGGAATCCTGGTATAAAGCTCGGGACCGATCTGCGGGTTGGATCGGGCTACTCGAGAATTTCGGAACTATCGAATGGTTTTTTGTTGGAATTCGTAAATGGTAACCCAAATTGGAAAATGTTCTAAATTGTAAATTACAGAAAATTTGATCTCCTGAAAATTTTTCCCTGAAATAGTTATGCTCGAAAAAAAATACATCACATATATTATATCATGGCACTGCCAAATTCCGAAATCTCGAAGACTCAGGAATCCTAATGAATATTGGAGAGCCGAAAATCTCGGGTTCCCGACTGCAATCACGATGTGAAAGCTCGACCCGAGATTTTCGGCAAGTGTGACGTATACGGGTATAAATGTACTCTCTCAAAAGCTTACACGATAATTTGCTGCAAATCTCATGTGAAAATGTTTACTTCCAAAACTCGTGAGACTGAATTAAAATTCACACATATTACATGAATTTTCCGTAGTTCCATTCAACAATTCATCCACCTTCATACATCGGATACAACGATTTTTCACTCTAAGCTTTCGAGAGAGTATTTTCGGGCCTTGATCAAATTGCGGAACGGACAATTGATGTTCGTGTCAATCGATCTGTGGGAGCACATAAGCGAAAACAATCAAGTATAATTTCTCGCGCACCCTGTCCCTCTCTCGAACCCCATCGAGAACGGCCTCTCACTCATGATCCTCTCGATAATCTTCGCCGCGGGGGGGTTGGCTCTATCCTCAGACCGCATACCATTTGGGATTTCCATTCGGGAAGGCAATAAGCGAGGGGAGGGTGTCTCTACCAGCAAAATTAGCCGCCGACTACTCCCCCACCGACGGCGAATAACAATCGCATGCTGATTTGCCCGAGCTTTTACTTTATCACCCACGCGCCCGTCGCCCATCAGACGTGAACGACTACTCGAGCGGCCGCTTCGTTGCATCGAGTGACTCAGACCGACCCCCCGAGTCCGTGTGTGTATGTGTATATCGATCGAGAGCAGAGGGTGGCAGTCGCGGCCGAGTGTCCGGCTCATCGGGCGTCCGCAACGTGCCGTGCGTAACACCCGTCGCCGTGAGTCACCGCACGCGTCACCCAATCGATATCTTTGAGCGAGGCGAGGCGATATTGTTGCGACGCCCGCGCTATTATACACACACACACACGTATATATGCTCCTGCAATCCCGGATACATACATGTGGGGTCCTGCACCTGTATCGGATCGTCGGGGCGAATGAGCTCGATTCATATACACATACATCGATGCGCAAGATACCATCTCGGCCGAGCCAGCTTCGCGTCCATTAACTTTTCAATCGTGGATCGTTGTGTGGGACTCATACGCGATGCAATAAGACTTTTGCCGTCAGCTGTTCGACGATGAGCTGCTGTTGGATCGCCCCACTCGACCACGTGTCTACACGAGTGTGGCCTTGTCAAGCTCTTTTTGCACAAGTTCAATGTTGGATAATTCACACGAGTATGGAGCGGTTCAATTATTGAACATAACGGTCAAACGATTTTCGATTCACCCGTTAAACGTCGCGACACGTCCGATATCGCGCCCAACTTTGCCAACTTATCAATAATCGTAATATACTTAAGGTCTTAACATTCATTCAATTATAAATGTCTTATCTGAACGCGGAGTAAAGTCTTCGTTCGCATTAAACAGGGATGCGCATAACTTTTGCAAGTTTGTTAATAATAGTTTGATCTAATTAAACCGAGTTGGTTGCTCTCGTAGTATAGTTTCGTATATACATGTATACATATACATAACGTATCTCGCATGACGTTCAGCAAGTGAAAGCATTTATGTACTCTCTCGAATGTAAGATGTAAACTGCTCGCGGTAATGTTAAATAACAGCGAAGGCGATAACATTCAAGCCAAGTTGCGTACTTTGCGCAGGCGATAGCATTTCTCAACGGGTACTCCCCGTTTCTTCCTGAATTGAAAACGCGTGTACACACTTATCATGCCACGAGACGTGGAATTTACTTTTTATGCGCTGCGTCGAGCAAAAATCTCGAAATGAAGCCTCGAAATATTTAACAATTGAATAACCATATATGGAGGAATAAAATCGTCGCAGTAGTCATCTTTGCGGCGTTTATGCAGAAGACATATCTGCAATTCAGGTTATCAATCGTAATGAAATCTCTAGAAATGGATTTTGGGGTACCGAAATGAGCCGTATTGTATACAGCCGTTCAGATTAATAACCTGAAATGTCTAGTCAATTTTTATTATATTTATGCAAGTATCCCACATTGTGAAAAAATGTCGATGACGCCGCTGTCAGTTTTTGCTGCCCCAATATCGGATTCCGCAAAATCTGATCCCCAATATATGTTTTAAGTGTATATCTGGGCTTGAAAATGAATATTCGGAATTTAAACGAATTATGTAGGAAGTTAAAAACTGTTGTGTGAAATAATAACCTCAACCCAACGCAAAAGGAGGGGGAGAGGGGTTGACGTGCGAAGCGAACAAAGGGGTACGCACCCCTCCCGGCAACTGTAACTGCAGCAGAAATCCGTATAAATATCTAGCTACTTTCAGAGGCGCTGGTTGCGCGATCTTCGTTCGTGAGTTTCAAAATTATATTTCGATTATTGTTTTTACTTCTTCCCAAAATAATATTTCTATATACGCTAAGCGTTTCCGAAACCTACATTTATTATTTACTCGACACATCATTGGTTCAGTTCCAACCAATCAAATCACAAGTTCACTCGCTCCACTCCACAGGCCATCGTTTTTCAAATGAGAATACTAAAAATCCATAGACTCAATAATCATTGATCAATGATCTCAGGTATTTGGATACCCCAAAAGTTACTCGAAGAAGTTTTTGCCTGATTAGTGAGTCATCAAAGGATCCCAGACGTATCGCATCCCTAAGCCAAATCCAGTAATAACAAAGCGAAACATCGCGAGGTTTGATCAGAACGTTAGCCAAAGAGCCTCGGCGACTTCTTATGCCGAGTGAATAAAGAACGTACGAGCCTGGGGGGTTGCGACACCTGCAACAAAGACACACAGCCGCGCGTCCCTCGCCCGCGGCGAATAAATTAGCCCGGCGAGGCTGTAAATCATTTGGTAATCGGGCGACAAGCCGAGAGCTCTCGCTTTTATAATGAGCCAGGGGGCGATTTATAGTCGCGCGATATGCGCGCGAGTAGCTTTGCCGAGTTAGCCGACGTCTTGGCGCGGAATTAGCGACGGCCCCATCGGAAAATCGAAAGAGCCAGGGGACGCGAGGCTGGCCCGGCTGATGCGAATGGAGTTTTTTTTTCTCTGGTCGACGGGGCTGCTCCAGTGACACAGATACCACGAGCGCCCGATTACCTGGCTACTTTTCTGCCACTGCGTCATCCCACTCCTGTATACGGGCCGCAATGTATTCCGGTGGCCGGCGAGCTTTTGTCTCGTGCTCGAGTAGCTCTTTGTAATCGATTGAAATCCGTAAGAATATGATTTGACGGTATCGATTCGATGACACCGGGAGGAAACGAAAGCGAAGTATTTCACGGAAATAAAATATCGCTCTGTGTGCAAATCATGAGTATTACGAGGAGTTGCAACGAAAGTCACTTGTTCTCGGAAAGATAAAAGAAAATCCGATGGGTGGAATTTTCGTTAAGAAATTTTCAACAACTAGAAATTACGAGGTATTACGAGGAGTTGCAGCGGAAGTCACTTTTTCTGGGAAAGATAAAAGAAAATCTGATGGGTGGAATTCTTGTTAGAAAATTGTCAACAACTAGAAATATCGTACAAATAGAGGAAGACGGAGTCCTTTCGTTTCCTCGACAACGATGCTTTGTGACGATGCGGAAAATGGATTTGGCAAAAATAACTTGTAAATGGGGTTTTGCCATTTCAAAATATATATCACGCCATTCTCGGCAAAAGTACGTGTATGTATGCCCTGGGTGTGTGGCTGTCTGCGAGTTTGTGTATGTGTGCGTACTTAGTTGTGTAACTAGTTGTGACTTACGTTCTTTTCATCCAAATTCGGTTTAACTCGCAGCTCTACATATTCGTTTTTGCTCACAGGCGATGTACTATTTGTACTTCTTTGGAATAGTTTCTCATTTCAAACTTCGCCACTTCAATAAAGGGTTAATCTACGAGTTTCGTGAGCTTATGAAAAACGATACATTTCCAAAGTCATAATTTTATTTGATTGCGCGAGAATGCGAGAACTGATTAGACATATTGATTGGCAGAAGCTGCTTGGAAATCGCTAAAAATGTTCTAATATTCCACAAAGATAACATTATAGATTTGGTTGAAGTTTGGAAGTCATTTGGGACTGACCTAATTTAGCGTCTACCTTATTTTTATTTTCGCCAAACAACATTTTTATTTAGTTCTGCAATTTCAACCCTAGATAGATTCAATGAGTCTAAGTTATAACCAGCGTTTCCACTGGATCCTAAATGTATTCATCTTATATGTACATATTCGCTTTATAAGCGAATAATTATAATTCCGAGAATATTCTACGATTACTGATTCGTAGGCATAATAGGGTGGAATTTCCTGTTTGCCGGGAACGAATTCGAAATCAGTAGATTGAATATTGTTATAACATTACAACAGTCGCGGGGAAGGATTTGGAAAATGCTAGAAAAGCTTTGGCTCTGTCGTGATCTAATTCCTCTTACATTCAATTCCGTCGGAACGATGCGCACAGATATGACATGTTACTTTTAATTTAGAGCCACCTGCTCTCACGCGATTCGCATTTATATATAAACGAGACACGTCTCCATTTGTCCTATAGCACATATACATATTCATCGATCGCCGAAATGACCGATTGAACTTCAACGCGAGCGGCAGATTCCCGTATCGTATATATATCTGTGTACACAGCAAAAACATCACCTTGTTTATACTTGTTATACGGTATCATCTAAAATGCTGACCTGCGTCCATAAACGTACGCACTAGCTGTCTCTCTCTCTCTCTCCTTTGAGTTGGGAATTTCACGCCGAGGGGCGAAACGGACGGGTCGCGTAATAAAAATAATAAAAGACAGTGGATCGGGGGGTGGCTGGGCAAGAGAAGCTCGTGCGTGAACATTGAAAGCGGGCGCAGTGATAAAGTAGGCGTCCGTGGTTACGGGACGGCCGTAAAAGGCCCAGGAGCGGCCGACTGGGTGTACGGCAAACTAGTAGTACGAGAGAGAGAGATAGATAGATAGATAGATAGATATGTTTTATTGTATAAAATATACAAAAATGGTAGTTACATAGTGTCAGTCATCTTTTTAAAATATCAGTCATTTAGTTAAAATATATATCACATATCATCCTTGTCAGACTTCTTAAACTAATTATCACAGATAATGCGTCAGTAAAGGTATAAATTTATACAGCTAGTCATGAGATTTGAGCTATTTAGTCGTAGCGTCAATCTTTATAAAATGTGTCAAAGACATTCATTTAGTTCTAATTCTAAAAAATAGTTTCTTATAGAACATTTAAAACTTAATAAGGACGGCAGGTTTCTATCAGAGGAGCGAAGGGAGTTCCAGAGGTGTGCCGCCTGCACCTGGAAGGAATTTATTCCGAAATCATTCCTCATTTTGGGGACCGAGAGTTCCGGTGCATCTCCCCTCGAGGGCCTTGTGGACACATACCTAGTGAAGAGGCTCAGAAGGTACTCCGGCTGACGAATGCGCAGGATCTTGTACAAAAGTACAGCCATAAAATATTGCCTCCTAATATCCGTGCGCATCCAGCCAAGCTTGGCCCTGTAAGGAGTGATGTGTTCGTCCCTCCTCACACCAAAAACATATCTCACGCATGAATTTTGTAGTACCTGTATTCTGTGTTTTTGTTCTTGAGATGCGTCGAGGCATACCGCAGAACAATAGTCAAGATGAGGGAACAGCAGAGCCATTGATAAGCGTCTACGAAGGATCTCAGTCGTGTATTTGCGGAAAAATCTCAGACTATACATGGTTCTGTTGAACTTCTTTGTAATTGCATCGGTGTTTTGACGCCAGGATAGAGTTTCGTCAAGCACCACGCCGAGATCCTTGACCGTATCAGAGAACGGCACGCGAGCCTCGCCGATCCCAATGCCGGATACGTAAAGTGCTTCTTTGTGCAGAAGATTAATATAATATAAGGACCCAAACGCTATGGCTTGAGTTTTTCCGGCATTAAGTACCAGCGAAGCCGCGTCAGCCCAACCCGACACGGCCGCAGCCGCCTTCTCAAGCAACGCTACACCCTCAGCCAGTCTATTCAGTGGAACCTGAGTATAAATTTGTAAGTCGTCAGCATAAAGCATACGCTCAACGCCCTCAATGTCAAGTACGTCACGTAGGTCATTAATGTATATGCAGAAGAGAAGCGGCCCGAGGACCGACCCCTGTGGCACCCCAAGGTTCGTGGCAAGCCACGAGGATTTGCCAAAACTCTTTGTTATAACTATTTGCTGTCTATCCGTGAGATATGAGTGGAACCACGAGAGAGCAGTCCTCGCAAAGCCGATATCCCTCAGACGCTTTCAGCATTCTGGAATGAGAGATTTTGTCAAAGGCTTTACTAAAATCAAAAAGTAGAAGTAACGTCAGTTTCTTTTTGTCCATGCCTTTTCTTATGTCTTCCGTAAGTCTCAGTAGTGCCGTCTGCGTAGAGTGGTTTGGACGAAAACCTGCCTGTCTAGGGTCAAGGATGTTGTTGACTGTAAGGTAGTTCATGACTTGGTCATGAAACTATCTTCTCAAGAACCTTAGAAAGGAAACTTAGGAGGGCGATGGGTCGAAAGTCTGACGGCGAAGACGGATGAGCACTCTTCTTAAGCGGAAGAACATGAGCCCTTTTCCAGGATGATGGGAAAATTCCTTTGCGCAGGGAGGAGTTGAACAGATTCACGATTTTGTCGCCAATCACGGGCAGAGCATCAAGAATGGTACTCTTCGGTATGCCATCGTCACCGACTGATTGAGAAGTGAAATGAGAAATGCTCAGGATAACATCATTGATACTGATTTTCTGGAAGCAAAAGCCGTCTTCCTCAGAAGCGGAGGAGATAATTTCCTGGTAGACCGAAGCATTCTCATTGTGTGAGATGGAAACCTTGGCAAAATGAGCGTTCAGCTCCTCCGGGGTGATCCCGTTCAAGTCCTCCCTCTGCTTAGGTAAAAGATTCAGGTTACGCAGTTCTTTCCACACCGTGTTGTTATCAAGAGAGAGAAAGAAAACGGGCGCATCAGGAGCCCGGCTGACGCGGGGCCGAGCATCGCCCACATTTTCTTTTATTATTTCTGCGCGCAGCTCCCTCGAGCAAACAAAAGCACAACGTCTCGTTCATGTGTATACCCGTGTGTGTACGCGGGCAGGAAACAATTTTCTCATTTTCACCGAATTACATATCTTATTGAGCGCCCCGCGATACGCGACCGTCGAACGCCGTTCGCGCGCGCGCCCCAGTGTGTGTCTACGGAAGCCCATTGTCGAGCGCGAATTACGCAATCCCGTTGTAGTCCCTTTTTTTCAATTTTTTCTTCTTACCGGCACCCTGGAAACCGAGTAGTGTCATCGTCGCGCGGCAGATCCGATTAAGATAAAATCGACGGAGGAGAGCCGCGGCCTGATGCAACTGTCGTGTCGTTAGACCATTCTTATATATAATACTCGGCGCGAGCTGGCCGTGAAATTCCGCGGGAGGACGACGCGACGCTTGGCTGTGGCGTTCAGTTTCGGCCGGATAAGTTGGCCCGGAGCGATCCATACGCGAAACTCGGCTCGGAGTTACTGCGGGAGCGCGCATCTATATACGTGTATACGTACGTACAGAGGAGCGCTGCGGTGCGCGTTGGGCGGGTGGGTGGCCGGGACGCGGGGAATCGAGATGTCACCTGTTTGACTCGGTGATATATACGAAATTACTCGAGTGTGTATAGCTACCGGCGCTATATAGCCGCGCGGCGCGGCGCAGCTCAATCGATCCGCTCGAGCCGCGCGGCTGCCAAGCCGCGGGATATGGTTAAAGTTCACGACGGCGATTCGGCGGACGCGTCGTCTTCTCGTTAGGACGTAACCCCCTCCGCGAGCCGCCGGAAATTTTTTATCGCCCCCCCGTCCTTGCCTAGCGACATACGTCCCTCCGCACGTTTATGGGGTCGGCGCGCAGCTTTTTATGACGCGGCGCATCTTATGCTTATGGAGACGACTCGCGGCTCGAAGGATCTCCAAATGGTCCCGGGGCTTATACGGCCTTTGAATTAGCCATACGCGCTCTGCAGCCGGCACCGCGCCCCCCACGAACAGCGAATCCATTTGTTTGCGGCTCGTAGGAGCGCGCGAATCAAGGAAACCTCGAAAAACGATCGTCGCACGGGATATTTGTGCCGTTCGAATCGACGGTCGTGTAAAAGCGCAGACTGCATCGTGCGAATGATCGGTCTGATTAAATGAAAAATCTTGAGGGCTGGAGGGTGAAATTTGAAATGCAAAGCTTTCTTTCTCATTGCGCACGATACACCGTTCGCGTCCGTCGTGGCTTTTCGCATTCGGATTTACGGTTTACCAATTCGAATGACAGAGATACGAACTTTCGCGAGTATCGTAATTAATTATGAACGCAATTATGTAAAATTTACCACGCGTCGATGAGTTTTATGAGGGTCCGATTCGATTGCCGCTGCATTATCATACGCGTTTGCCTCTATAGGAGGCCATGAATTAATCTCCCGGAATGTTTGATCGTCCAAACGTGGATTGAAAATGATGTCGCGAGTCTGTTGACGCGTATAGTCTTGTCGTAGCGTCGGCGTGAGTATGACGAGCTGAACCTACATTCTATTGTGAGCCGGCGGGGAAAAAGAAAGCAAAGAATCGATTGGTTTACAAAGTCAAACGACAACAATTTGTAGTTTCCACAAGTTGCGGTAACTAATTGGGTCATTAAACAATTCGATAAAGGCTCTCGCTAATTGGTACTGCGCGTGGCATCAAAGCCCGACTCGGTGCAACCTACATTTTCTAATTATCGACCGGGCCACAGCGTACACAAAATGATAAATTTCACGGCTGTTTATGAAGCCGTCAAAGGCCGACTTGAACGTCCACTCTGCTCTACCCTTGCATCATAATACCAAACGTACAACGCGCGCGCCCCGCGCGATAAATCGAATCGGCTAATTGAATTAAATTCGAATCTCGACGAGTTGGCGCGGAATCAACAAATTTTTTTTTCATTGTTCCTACCCCAAATATTATCCTTCCGCGCGGGACGCATTTTGTCATACTCAACGCGGCTTACAGATACACAAATGAACAATGGGGGTGGGAGGTTGATCCTCGGGTAAAGCCGCTCACGTGCCGCTTCAGTTTCTAGCGAGGACAATGATGATAATAAGCATTGAGCCCGGACGTACGCGGGCGCGCGCGCGAGATTCGCCCGAGACAAAGTCCGCCCCGACGTTGTCTCGCGGATTGACGCCGCGCGTTTAACGCAATTGAAATTCACCGGGCGAAAGCGCGTCGACTCGACGACGCGAAATTACATAAACGTCACACGGCAGAAAGAGACAGAGAGGGATCGGGGGCGCAAAAATTCACCGGGATTATCGCTGAATTTTTCGACGACGCACGTCAGCCCCCCGCGCGCGATGTGTCAGCCACGCGGACGCGCGTGTGTGCGCGTGTACACGCGGATAGAGATAGAAGGAGAAACATCGGGCATCGCGCCTACTTTCTTCCCGTCGACGCAGAGCCCCGAGCCCGAAACCGTATATTATGAGAGCCGCGCGCTTTCGTCTTTCCCGCTACATATATATGTATACACGCGTGGCGCCGGGGATGAAAAGAGCGCGGCCAAAGACTCGAGCAAGGATTTCGTGCTCGCGCGTTCCGTCTCATCTGCGCGCATTCGGATTTACCCCGAAAAATAAGAGATGATGCTGCGGCTCCCCTGTGTGTGTGTGTGTGCGTCGACGGGGCTAAACTCGGTTCATCAGACTCGGGCATGATCATTCATACGCAACTGCTCCCGGCGGACGCAGCTTACATTCATCACTCCGCGTTGTGTATACTATACTCGTCCAATTTAGTTTAGCCAACGCGTGTTGCGGATTCCATCGCGTTTCTGTCATCAATTCGACGTCGCGTCGGGCTATTTCTCGCGGAGATTTAATACTTTTATATAGGAATTGTCTGTGCCGAGAAGTCGCGCAGCGAGAATAGAGCGAAGAAACGCCGCGCGCAAATGGAACTCTACATCACCTACTTGTTCTGAACAATTCAATGCGGCCCATCTGATACGTTCACCAGTAATCGTGATTGGATTTTACGAATGAAGAATTCGATCGTATACTGGAAGTATATATTATAAATGTCGATGGATTGAGACATTGGCATAAATTATCAACGCGACTTGTTTTAGTTCAATCTAAACCTTCCAGACTGATCGCATGTGATATTTCCAAAGGTGGAATCAGTGTACGTTATGTGGATAACCATTATCGAAGTATTCAGACCGAGAGAATACTCTTGCGATGCCGCCGACTACGATTCAATTATGCTCCCTCCGACCCAAGGATTTTTCACACGATTGATGCGCTCAGTCGTATTGAAAATCAATTTTCAATAAGTTTCGAATTCAGCTTTGATCGGATTCGTACCGGCCACGACAAGAAAACGTCCCGCAGCGTAAACGGGCACTATATACGAGTTTATCAATGATTGAAAGGAGTTACGGCACAGGACAACTCGGGAAGATTGGGAACGACGAGGAGAATAATACAGTATCAACTGAGACGAGAAAATAACGACGCAGTAAATTAAATGAGAAGAATGATGGAGTAGGGGCCGGTATGAGTGGTGTTATTATTTATCAAGCGGTGGCCATATAGCGCGTTCACTCGCTGCAAAGGAGTTATGGAGTGGCGTTATGGGCCACATGTGTCTGTGTGTGTGTGTATACGAGTCTTTGGCGTGTGCGTATATGTGTGTGGCGAAGTCGAGAGAGAGGAAGAAATGCCGAAAACGAGGGAATTTCGGGGAAGGGATGGGGCTGGGAAAAAAAGGCGAGAGGGCGGATAGGAGAGGCTGCGGGAAAAAGATTGAGCGGCGATGCACAGATGCGACGGATGTGAGCGAGCGAGGGGCAGCGAGATAAGCCGCTCGGAGATTAAACACGTCGTTTCGGCGCCCGAGACATAGTGTGAGAGAGAGAGAGAGAAAGAGAGAGAGAGAGAGAAGGAGGGAGGACGTCCCTTCGGAATGACGAGGCGTGGGTAACCTTAAAGTCATTACTGGTGCGCCGGGGAAAGAAGAGGGGCCGCCCGCGTAGTAGGAAAAGTCGCCGGGCTCGTCTCGGCTTTTCGCGCCGACCTACAGATATATAAGTATATTCGGGGGAAGGAGAAAAAGCGTCCCGGCAAATGGCTCCTTTCGTTTTGGTAATTTCCAAACGGCTTCACGCGCTTTTTCCCCCTATTTTCCCTACCTTGTTTGTCGAGGCCATTATTTCCCCGAGTCAGCTCGGGAATCGACTCGTTCCAGCACGGTTGGCAAATTTCGAATTCACTTTCATTTTTATTTCCTCGTCGACGAGTTACTTCAGAATTCTCTATATATATTTGGATGGAATTGGAAATAAAAACTTGATCGAATCGAACAATTTAGTTGGACATTTGTGAGTTTCTATACTTGGTTCAGCCGTGACGTATTCGCATTGATGCTAGAATATAAAGTCAGTCAATCAATTTGAATTGCATTGCTCGTGATTTTCTAGTAATAGCTTGTCTACTACGTATCACGAATGCTCTTCATAATTCACTTGGTGGTATTTTTCGATATAATGCGCAGGCAACGTTGCTTCCTCCTTTGCTGCTTCCATATTCAACTAAAATTAGATAAAGTTTTTCACTTGCATACTCACTATTTTTATCGGTCATGCAATTTCTACTGATTTCCTTAGATTTTTTTTGTGATTTTTTTGAATGTTTTGTCGAATTCTAGACTGAATTGCCCTTGTTTTCAATCGAGTGAATGAAGATGTAAGTTTTGTCCGTAACCAAATACCCCGAGGGGCTATGCGCTCAAAAATAATACTAATAATAATAATAATATAATATAGCGAATCCAGCATGTAACTAGGATATTGCCGGGCTCGAGGGGTGTGGGACATCCCGAGGGCGGATGACACGTCGCGTCGCGCACGACTCGCGCGCGCGACAGGATAAAAGGGCGTGTATCGCGCGCTCTCGCGTTGCGAGATTCCAAGTAAGCCGACACCAGACGCAGCTGTGTCCGCCGCGCGGCCGACTGGACGTCTCCTTTATTCCTCCGGCACACGGCGCGCGGTCCCATCGGCGCGCGCACGCTTCGCCGGGCATCCTTATTTACGTAAGCTCCCGGGCTCGCGCAAAAACAGAGCCGGGATGAGCTGCTGCTGCTCGGTGGACTTTGTCGTGGGCGGAAACACGCTGTAAGGCCCGATAAATCGAGCGGAAAAAAAACAACCGAGTGACCCCGCTTTTTGAGAGCCGGTGCGGGACGTTCCGTGGATTACTGCGCCTCCGAGTGACGCGCGGATCCACGGCATTAATTACACGTGCACCACCAGCGGGCCGAGCGATTTTTTGCCCCCGAAATTTTTTTCCCCTACTCTCCTCCCTCGCTCTCTGTTTGATTGTGCCTTTACAGCTGCAACTTGGGGCCCGGTGGCATTTCGAATGGCGATTTTAACGCTCAGCCCCGTGTTGGTTTTGCGCGGCTCGCGAGCCATACACACACACATACACACCGCGTTAACCAGCGCGGACGCGGGCACAACTATGGATTTTTGAGGATTATCGCGTGAAATATCGGTAGTCGTGGGGGGGGGGGGGATAAGCCAAACGGATAGGCAGTTATCCAGAAGAGTTTGTATTTTTTTTCTTCTTCTTTCGTCCTCGTCGTTGTCCCCGGCGATCTTGGACAGCATCGAACCGAGGAGATTGATCGCGCGCGCGCGAGCTCGGGCCACTTGGAAATTTTCGGATTAGTCTTGGGGCGTGAAAAGATTAAAACGAGTTCCCACAGGAGCTCTCGAGCGCATGATTTAATGCCAAAATCCTTTTACCGCCGTCGGCCCGTATACAGCTTGACAAAATTATCGGCTCGGTTATATCTTGATACAGTTGGTCGGCGGGGCCCATATGGCGGCCACGCTCGGGCTCACGCTCGTACGTGTACATCCGCGCAGATGGTAGCTGCTTTTTTCCATCCTGTTCCTGTAGTGCGCGACGTTATTCCGAGCCGCGCGCGCAATCGAAAAACTTTCTCTCTTCGACGAGACGGAAACGCGCACTGCAGTGTGCATTAGTGCAGTATATACCGGATAGACGCGAGTCTACGACGGATGAGAATTGCCGCCGGTCGAATTTAACGTATATGCAAATCGTTGAATCTTTCAAATTGTATCGCGGCATTAATTTGACGTTGGCAAAGTTCTAGCGAATTTCTCATGCCACAGTATGTATGTCTGACGTTTACATTGACGTGAATCGCCCGACCGCGTGGGCTATACTCTGCCAATAACTGCCATCCCTTGGAGCGCTATGGGAACAGAAACAAAAAAAACAAAACAAAATGAATCAAAAATGCCAATACTAGATAGCGTATTGTTTACTGCACCGATGTGCGCCCGTCACGGCACCAGCTACATACGCTCGCGACGGATTGTCTCCCGGATCGAATGAAATCGCGAAGAAAACCCATATCGTATTGTACGTCGTCCGAGTGTGTGTGTGTGTGTGTGTGTGTGTGTGTGTGTGTGTCCCAATGAAATCCTTAACATCAGCGAAGCTCGTCGTGGTATTGGGTTTGCGCGGGGCGAACATCAAAGTCCATGGAATTGGCGCGGACGTGCGAGCCTCGCGTGACACGCGAATTCCAAGTAGCGTTGCGTCGTAGAGCAGATGGCCTAATTAGCAGTACATTCGTCGGGGTATTTGACGCGTGGCGCCGGGATACATGTGTCGACCCCCCAGCAGCGTGCGCCAGTTCGCCCGCTCCCTCGCCCCCCCCCCCATTGAGATCCCATTTCCGATCGCTTTGGCGTTGCTCGTTCGGGGGTGAGTATCGGCGCGGTCGCCGAGCTTCGGGCCGAAAAGCTTCGGCCCACAGAGCAAGAGATTTCGCAACATGTAAAATACAATGCGCGTCTTTGGCTCTGACACGTGGATGCTGTGAAGGGAAAGTATGTTTGCGATACGGCAAAATCCGTGGCTAGTTTCCGAAAATGAAAAATAAAAATGGGAAAACCTACTGTATTCGAGAGGGCTGTACTGCCTGTAGGATCGGACTGACGAACGATGCTAATGTGTTCTTTTATATTCTACGATTTCCCGCGAGTTTGACTGGTTCATCGAATCATCCTTGTATATAACAAGTAGCGCGAATTGCCTGTTGACTCGTCATTTGATTGGTTCAGACCTAACCACGTAGAGTGTTGAGCAAGATATAGATTTAAAGTTCAGGAAAGAGAGGAGCAGGAGGATACTGAAGCAAACTAGTTATATACTTTCTGGTTATATAGGGTATAGTCAGTTTTAGTCAGTTTTGTATACAGAAGAGGATGGTCTCAGTAGGAAGTGGTAACTACTAATAATTACTCTAACCCTCTCCTTTGAATTAGTGTATACTGACTGTAGAAATGCAGGTGTGTCCAATATGAACACTCTAAGCGCAGTCAGTACGACGTCGCACTGAGATACACTCTGTGTACCCAATATTGACAGACCAGAGGATTTTTATACGGATAAAGTTCAAATCCCGACCAAAGTGAATGTAATACAAACAAAATAGTCTGATGAAATTTTATCGATTCATAATAACCAATAAGATCAAAAGTCAACTACTGGCTTCACTCTACAGGACGTCACTTTTCATATAAAACAAAATATCAGATTATCAGGTTTACCAACTCAAATTTCAGAAATATGAAATTCCTTCCGAGTTTGCAGCTTCTCTAACTGGCTTCTGAGTTCGCACCTTTCTTTGCGGAGGCAACGGTATGTAAATCGCGCAAGCAGCGCCTCTTAATGTAACCGATGAATATAACCTTGATGCACACGAGTCGGTGGGGCACGTCACCTACAAGTGGAGAAGAAGAAACAATTGGTAACGATTCGCGTGCGCGCGAGATGTGCAGTTTTAATTTCAACGCGTTCATCGGTAAAGGGGTGAAATTGAGCGAACGAAGGAGGACGCGGCATATACAGCGGGATATTGGGTGCAGGGGCGAGTCGAGCCACACGCGCTCACGGGAGATATGCATAACGAGAACAAGGGGTGCAGAGCAGCGAGTACGAGCTCGCGTCTGCTCCCACCTGTAGTATCGATCCTGCGCCTATATATATACACCTATGTGGCTCCAGGACCACCGCGGCAAAGCCGCAGCGCCGCTATCTGTACCGTCGGGCGCACCGAATTCGCCCGACTCGATTTTGACGCTTTGATTGAAAGTAGAAAAAGAAAAAAAGAAATACCGCTCCCGATGCCGAGCTTTTTTTCCCCCCACGTAATGTCGACGGGACTGGCGCGTCGATCGAGTTACTCCGACGTCCAACGTCGTTGGATCATTCGGCGGAATCACGGCCGTGACAAATGGGATTCTCGGGGACGCGCGCGGTAAAGTTGGTCAAATCAGTACATTGTAAGCTGCGCGAGGTAATCTTGGGATCGTGCCGACGCGTAATACAGCTTCTCTCGCGGGGTATTTACTTATTTTTTTTTTTTCGTTCCTTCTCGACGACCCGAGAGACACCGAACACGATAAATCAATGAGCTCCTGTAATGGATCTTCAGGCTACTCTCGTTAGAATTTTGAGTTACAGCAAGGCTGCGCAAGCCAGGGAAAACTCGGCACTTTATCAACATGCCAGTCAAGGGTATCGCGTAACATCCTTGTACCTGTATGACGTAAATTGCGCGCTATATTTCACAATTTAATTATAATTACATGAACCGAACGGAATACGATATTCGGTCTGAATCATGGTCTAGCTTTGATGTTAAGTAGTATTGGAAGTAATGAACTGATCATTCATAATTCGAAATTAAATTATTCGCTATTGATAATTCGATTAGTATGCGCTTGCCAGTAACATCAAAGCTTCCCCATACGACCGTATCAATTACAAATGAGCTTTCTACGATCACGAATTGCTTTTCCAAATATCGATGAATTTTCAAATTCCACTTTATTCACACCGATCCGTCCTATATATCTCATGCGTTGCAGTTGTTTCACGCACAAACTCCAGTAACATTCAAACTGAGTAAAAAAAAACTGAAGCTAAAATATCAATGGTTCTCTCTTCCACCCCCTCCTTCCTTTCCTTACATCCACGAGCCATGTGGCTATGTTTACGCGCACTCGTATCAGTGAGGCTTGATCCCGTTAAAATACAAAGTATCGGGCGAGCGAGTGATATAAATGCGGGACTTTATCTGCTTCTCCGGACAGTTTGAGCGGGAAGAGGAACGAACGTGACGCAAATGAGGCAGAAGTATAACGTGTCGCGTATAGTTTGTCGAGGGCCGCGTCACGCGGCCGAGACGGGGACGAGGAATAAAGATCGGATTGTGCTCGCTCGACTCAATTAGCTCGGATGTACACGAACGAACCCGGGAGATGGGAAATGATAGGGGGCTAATGGAGGGGCAAAAACCGCTCGGGATTCCAAAGACAGCTGCGCCACGTCGTCGTCGTCGAAAAATTCGGGGCAAATTGTGAATTCACGGCGAGTATATTCACCCCATAAATAATTGAACAGGGCAGATTTGTGCAAAGTCGTTTTATCCACTTGGGCATGATTTGCGAACAGGGAACATTATAACTCATCGATCCCGTTGAACTCTAATAAATACGCGTTGAGGAGCATCTGTTTAGTGTGAACAGCTGATTATTCGTGATTCAAAGTTACAACTCATGTCCAATCCTATGCGAGAATCTCTTGGATTTTAATTCCATGCTGTTTGTAATTCTGCACTCATCTCTCCTCGACAACTAGTACCATGGCAATTTTATGTTTTCATACTTGCATACTCCCAAAGAGGGTTTCACTAGTAAAGCTCTTCGGAAAGCCTTTTATCGGGGAATTCTCAGCTATATAGAAAGCTTTTCGGCTTATTCGTATATATGAGAATAACGAAAAGGCTCGATCATATTCGGCAAGGATATGAACTCTCCGTCGCATCCAATCGGTTTTCGCGTGTATTTGATTCGGCAGAATGAAGAGATTACGGTAAGTAACGCGATTGAAAGTGCAACTTTAATCCCACACGTCAATTAAACAATTTGAATTTCAGTATTGGTCGGGTCACTGGTAGATTTCAGTGAGAATTAAAATGTCAAATGGCATTCCGTCTGTTGGATAAAGGAAGAACTCTTGAAAACCTGACGAATTCTCGACTTTTTCCAAGATTTTATATACGTATACAGTTCGTCAGTTGTAACATTGCGAGGCGTTGAAAGGAGAGCTTTGAGTTTTCTTGGAGCTTCTAATTGAAAAAAGAAAGGAAAAATTGTTGTAAGAGAAGTATTAACTTGCTGCTCGGGCCGGGACTATTTCTTGTTCGAGGATTAATTAACTAATGGTAGTCGCAAAGATTTTCTGCTGGCCAGTGGAATTCCGGCTATCCGTTAACGGGAAAGTATCTATTACACCGGAGTACACAAGCAACAAGAACAAAGTCTTTGGGACGAGACCAATGGCGTTTTTACGAACGAAAGGAAGAAGCGCGGGGATCTCGCTAGAAACTAGCTCCATTAACGGGATAAAAATATGAGACTCAAATTAAAAGTCGAGGCATGGCGCATACATCTTTTTTTTCCCCCCTTCTCTCTCACTCCGCAGTGGCCGCGTGACATTTAATTTTGAATCCATTCATCTGTGGGGAGTTGGCGAGGGCAGATATCGTACACACGCACACAAATACGTCGTCCGGCCGCATCAGCTTCTTTCACCGACACGTTGCGTTCCTCAAAAAGACTCGTCGGGTACAGGAGGGGGGGGGGGGACGGTTGGGTGCGTGTTGGAAAAAGCAGCAGCAGCCGACGATCCCTCCGTCAGCGCGATTTTTCGAGAATTTATATACGCGTCGGAGTGACGGCGGAAGTGGAAGTGTAAAGGAGAAATAGCGTATAGCCGCGGGTATATGGGAGCTGAGGAGGGCGGCTAACACGTTTGCTCGCTCGTGAAGCCGCGGCGGCCAAGTCGTCGTGTCGCGCGGCCTCTCCGCGCTACATAATACTTTCGATTGGATCGCTCTCACGCGCTGCAAGTGTATATTATAAAGGAGACACGCGTCAGTCGGACGGGTAATGCCGCTGTTAAGTACAATCCATTCGGATTGACGCTCGAGCTTGTTACCCGAGCCTTCCCCGAGTCTCTTATCGCGTCTGGTGTGCGCTTCGAGGCACGAATCGATGGGTGTATGCTTATTAGTCGGCGAGAGCCGGAGGAATTTCGGCGCTTCGGCTTTTTCCGAGCGTGAAATCCGTGTGGGACCTTGTCGCGGGGGATGTTTATTGGAATTCGCAGAGCCGACTACTATGAGGGGGGGGGGGTGAGAGGAAGGCGGTCTTTCATCGGCGCTCATTCCTCCAAAGACGCCCGCCTCTGTGTGGGTGGAGATGGGTGTGAGAGAGCGTGTGCGCGTAGGAAGAGAACGGGAAATTGAAGATTTCAGATTTCTATATCCAGCCGCTCTCTATTAAATTAGACGCGATCGAATCGTCGAAACGAGTTTTTTCATTCGATTTCGAGCATACGGCTGTGTGTGTTTGTGTCAGGCTTGGAAATGTGTGTTGGTATACATTTCGAAACAACATTTTTATATCGCACTGAATCGATTAGCGATGAGGGACGTATGCACATAGATAAGCCACGCGCAGTCGATTTTAGATGAATTCGCGTCCATAGGCCACGATCGGAGAGGAGAACTTGGGAATCTATATACCCTGTGCGGCGAAATTTATTTTTGAGATTGAATACATATACATATATATGGATCGAATAATGCGAGCGGCCGATTCGTCCATGCATAATTCAGCCCGTGCTTCATGCAAATGAACGTCTTAAATTCGTAATTTATAGATTGCGGAATGAATAATGATTGGAAATGCGTTTATAGGTATGTATTGGTGCCGTAATCATTGACGATTTACACAAAACAAAGTAGTTGCTAATCCATTGGGAAGGTGGGAAGGGGGGTGGAGCGGGGTAATCGGGGTACACAAGTATAATCCATTTGCCAATGCAAATCTGTTAAACGCAGCTGTACATTCCGATCGTCTTCCGTTAAATCCCGGTAAATCCAAGGGGCGCATAATTATTTATGCGATCGGATAAGGCGCGAGCGACGAAAGCCTCTGTGTGTGTGTGTGTATGCAACGTCGAGCCCTTATCCGAGGGTATAGCGTGGGCCGAACTATTTATCAGGCGGATTTAAATAAGTGAGGCCGCTCTTTGCATTCGGCCGAGGCTTCGCGGCCCTTCTTTCACGGGCTCTTCGCGTTATCCGCTACACGAGTATACATACATACATATATATGTATATAATTAAGACGTACGTATTTATTTTGACGGGGCTTGCGAGCGCGCGACAAATCATCGGTGTTTTCTCAAGCGAGCCGTGTTTTCGGGAGGCTTTACGAGCGGCAGTTTACTTAGTGTTTCGGTAACTGTATTATCTCGGTGACGGGGGGGCGCCCGGCCCTCCCCGCATAGTCGGCGTTAAATGGGAAGAAAGCGCAGCGGGGCGAAAAAAATCTCCCGACGACGTGCGCGCCGGGTCAGGGGTAGGGGGGGTGTGACCTTCCGCGTCATTTGGCCCGAGGAGCTTCACATGGTACATTTTTATCTCCGGAAGCCGAGAGACGGCACACGCGCGCCGCCGGCTGCCGTCTCTCGCGCGTGTATATACCGGCTTCTCTTCCCCTCTCTCTCTCTTTCCACCTACAGCCGGCGTTTATGGACAGGAAACGATTCATTCTATTCCTTTTATAAATAAAAATGCCCGACCGACCTCCCACAGCTTAGCGCGCGGCTCTACGGCTAGGAGCGACTTCTCCCGACCCGATCCAGTGTGTATGTCTCGTCGAGTTTTGACGGCCACGTGCAATTTGGGAATACATCATCGCTGTGCGCGAGAGATTTCGCCGGAAAATTGGGCAAACACGATTTGCCTTCCCGGCGCGATATTGCCGATTTTTCATAAAGACGGCTCGCTAATCGCACCGAGTATTCCGAGTTGCAAACGACAAATTTCCTCCATACACGCGAATCAAATTTGGATGGTGTTTTATGTCAATAGTGCGACTGATTATCTCGTGCGCAGTAGGCTCGTAAAAAGTTTTCTCCCGGCGAGTCTGCGGGTAAAAAACGTATTACTTTGGGTTAAGTGAATTTTTTCACGCCCCACCCGTGTGCGCAGTGAAAAAGTTTATATTATGCTCAAAAAATGTTGGCATCGCGTCAATTTTTTTCATAGACGGGCGGGCAACCCATCAGCATGCGGAGAGGCGGCGCTTCTTTATGCCCGAATAACCAGACTGTTAAGATCCACGTTCATTCAGTTTCAGTGTATTAAATTACCGTTGGTTGTTTATAATAATTCGAGGGAAAATTATTTCTCTGCTAATAACGCGTTTTTTAAACGGTATTTCCTGATATTACTAAGCTACGGACAAAATGACAACGTTGAAGAAAAAGGAAAATAAAAAGCAAACTCGATGAAACCTGTATTTGACTAGAGGCAAATTGAATCTTCAATGAAGGACATGAAGCTATGAGGGACGAAGTAGAATTTCCATCGCGCCCAATTACTCGCCGAGCTCGAAGAAATATGCGTACCGGTTGGAATTCATCGCCAGCTCGACTCGCGCGGCCGTTCGACCATAGTAATCGCGAGTACCATATTTTATAAAGCGCCAGTGTGTATTACAATTTCAATTATACAAAGGAGCATCGCCGGGGAAATTTCGGAATTTGCAAGCCAACAGTGGAGGGGAGCTGAGTGAAAGAGATAAAAGAAGTAGTCGGCCGGAGCATAAACGCCTCGGTCGTAAAGACTCTCGCGAGGCGAGCGGGCGCATCATGAAGCGACGGGCAAAAATTTTACACCGAACGTTATGTATGAGTGAAGAGCTGCGCGTCAATGCATTCAGAGCGCGCGGGGAAGCGCGGCCTGATACGCCGGCGCATACGCGATGAGCAATTTATGATAGCCCGGTCACGTTTTACTCGGGGCCCAAGCCTCTGCCGTAACATCCGAGAGTACATCGTCAATTTGCCACGTGTATATACGTCGACTCTACCCATACGTGTTTGCTCGCTCGCGCGTGTATGCGTGTGTATGTATACAGGACAATCGCCTAATCATTACGACGCGTTTTGCAGTCGCGTCGCTCGATACTATAAACCTGGGGGGGGGGGGCGGAGGGCGCGAAACATGGACACTTGGTCGACCGAGAGGGACGCTCAAAGTGTGTGTGTGTGTGTATTGGCTAATCGATTAACCGAAGATAGAGCCCGCGGCTAATTGCTCGAGATGTTCTTTCGACGCTCTCGAAACCACTCTGAAATATTGACGTCCGGCCAGTTGACGTTGTACGGACGCCGAGACTTGGAATCGAACCGCACGAAACGAGAGACACTCGTCTTGGGCCGAGGATGAGGAGGATTATATATAAGATAAATAACGATCGCTGCGTACACATATATATGATGATCAAATTTTCAGGAGCTCGCGAGTGAAACGTGTCCGCGGATACACGTCTGGGGAAAACAGAGCTGCTGATTAGTCGTGGAATTTCAGGCCGCCGCCGTCTCTTGAATGAAAAGTTAGGGTGATTAAGATGAATATCTGGAAAGTTTCGACTCGAAGAACTTGAAAATTGCGCGGGGCTTTATTAAGACGTATACACTCGGGGAAACGCTCGCGTGGCACGTGTTGCGAACTAAGAAGCCGTGTATCATCTCGCGCTTTCATCACTCGGATTACTTCCCAAAATCGATTAATTCCTTCCCCCCCTGTCATTAGACTCGGACTCTCGAGTCGCGTTGGCGATATTCCTCGAAGCATTTCTCTCTGCCTCTCATTCTCTGCCATTAGTCGAGCGAGTTCGATCGCGGAGATTTAAACGGAGAGTTTCGCTCGGCTCTTTACCTTCTCGAGCGATTCGGCGATGGTCAACCGGATTTTCGACAGGGATTAAAAGCCCCGGTTCGCTCGACACGACCATACATACGTATATAATATGCGTAGCGCGAACGGAGGGCCAAAGAAATTGGGGATGAAACCCCCGGCGTACGTCGCACCATTGTAAAGCCTTGCGCACCTCTTTGCGCTTGTCATGTCTTGAATCTGGCAGCCGGCGAATTCGCCCCATAGTGTTTCGCCGCTTGCACACGTACATATACATAAGCGCGCCACACACATCCGCGCACACACGCGCTCGAGGTCGGAGCGCCGCCGCTTGATTCTATTACCGAGATTCCGCCCCGTCACTCGGTAGCTCTCGCGTTTGCGTGCACACACACCGGGGCGAGACTCGCGCGGCGGCTGAGAACCGGAATCACCGAAAATAAAAAAAAAGAACGCCCCCACCTCTCCCCCCAGTCGAGATTTTTCAATTTAAATGCATGCGCCCCGTTTTAAAACCGAGCCAAGACGTCATGCTAGATCGGGGATGAATATAATGGAACGACTCGCGCTGCGGACGGCCGGTTATATATGCTACCCGGGTGTTTCGGCATCGGGTCTCGATTTGCGGGTTTTACTTTTCTCAGGCTGTAGCGCGTATTATTCAATAGAGCTCGTGTTAAAAAAGCTCCAGGAAAGAATTCGCGCAGTGCGTTCACGAGTCAGGCGGTGAAAGATACATTTTCGTACGAAGATCGAAGTCTCGTGCAATCGAGAAGCCATTGTCTGGCAGCCTCGTGGCGATCGTGACCTTGTGTATCCGAGTAGTGTTTTAGTTTCTCGAGAGTCTATATTAATACGCAACGACGCGCTAGTCGTCGCGAGTTTTTACCATAAAATTTCGCTCAACACACGCGCGTATATATAGGCACAGGCTCCTCGTTCATACGGCGAAAAGTCAGCTTTACTTTTGCGAGTACGTGTCCCTGTCACATGTGTCAACGAGATAGCCGCGCGTCTCGCCGGGCACTTTGCGCTCGCGCTCCTGATGCGCCACATCGCCCGAGCGCGCGCGCTTTACGAGACTCGCCGTAACGAGTTATTTTTCTCGTTACAAGCCCTCAGCTCGCCGGGCCGAGCGAGCGGCCCCTCTCAAACTAGGATAAGTGGCTCGCGCGCGCATTCCGCTTTCACAAGCCTCCCGGCTCGTGACCGTCTTTCGCGAATTCGAGTTAGCACTTTTGAACTTTCGGCATTAGTCGCTTCTTGTGCGCCACTTCTCCACCCCCGCCCCTCTCCGAAAGCTGCATTATCCGAATGTCAATTCGCGGATGGTCTTGTTGCGGCCCGCGCACCCGTTGCGAAGGGAAGCTCTCGGTTCGCCAGCCGCTCGCTCCCAAGATTGTTGAGATTTTGACAGTGTAACAAACAGTATTCGAGAAACTTACGGGACTCTCTCCCCGCGCTTGCCGTGCATATACGCCCAGGCATTCTTCTTCCTCCCCTCGCGATCTCGAGATACGTGTGTATGTACACATGATAGACGCACACGTCGGGAAAAGTTTGTTTTACTCCAGTTGCTTCTCGGGCGAATTCACAAAGGAATTTGGAGAAACGAGAGAGAGTAGCTTCTTTCTTCCGAGTCGAGCGATGGAACAACGCAACGATTTATACCGCGAACGAACCGCGGGTGCGTGTACTTTCGAGCTCGTTCGTGATCGATTCTCCCTCCCCCCCGGGCTGCGGCAGAGATGTATCCGATACGCCTGTATGGTGCGCGAATAGCGGAGCGCGTCGTTCCGTAAATTCGAGTCGATCGTGGAGCCGCGACGATCGAAACGAAGAAGCTCCCGTGCGCGTACGCGCGGCTGGATCCAATAACGACGCTCCTCGAGCTTTGGCGCCCTTTTCCCGGTTATTTTTTCGCAAAGCGCGACTCCCGGCAGAGGCGGCGCGGATTGGTCGGGAGGAAAATCCCGCCGACTTCTTCTCCGGCGGCTCGTCTGCGAGGGAAAAGTAGCCGCACGCTCTATTTCCTCGAGCACCCGCTTATTTTGCCACGTCGTAATCCTCGTGCAGCCGCGCGGCATCTCTTTGTTCGAGCCGGATTCTTCGGTCCGAGCTTCGTTTCGCGAGGCGCCTCGAGTCCGATTCCTTATTCCACGCCCGCGCTCCTCGCCTAATCATTCGCCGCTCCGATACTTCCACCTCTTGGTCATCGAGGAGCTCTGCCTCGTCCCGAGTTGGCTGCTCGACTCGCACGGCTAGCTATGCTGAAGCCGCAATACAAAATTGCCCCGGCGATTTACGTTTTATTTCTTGTACCCTTTTACAGTTACATCTCTGGCTATTTCGATTGACTTTGGAACGAGCGAGTAGACGATATACAGAGAGAGATTCATCACTCGTGTAGCTACATTGTTGCGGTAATTATGTAGAGTCGATGATCCCTTCGCTAAATAATAAATTTACGCTGGAAATACGTAGATTCCGATTGAAGGAGTCGGAAAAAATCAAACTGGGAGCGATTGAACATAAAGTGAAGTAGTCTCGCGCTATACATATCAGACATACATTCATACTCCATTGGCACGACTTATTTCCAATATTCAGGTTTTATTTTGTTTTCCACGTTCCATTCATGATTTTCTTCCCAAAGTACATTATCGACAAAGTGAAATAATTTCTTTCATCCAGGTGAACCGTGTGTATTGCCGTTCGTCAATTCATACAAATTTTTCATTCATATATTTCATCAATTAAAGAAATCATTGACCTATATACGTTTGAATTTCGCGGCTGATAATCTCAACAACCACAATTATCTTCAATCAACGTACTCATTAATTGATTTAAAAAACCTACATTCATGTTTTACTCAGCTGTCCGTAAATCAAATCTGATCATTAGAACGTTGATCCTGCACTACTGCTCAGCTACCCTAACGTATCCTTTCTTCGACTGTCACTGCCAATACCCAACTCACGTGCCACGCGCTCAAGTTCAAACGAATCGAATCACGAGTCCATCATTATTTTAATTGTGTGTTATCATGGAAGCGACGATGTGGGTATGCAAGCGTTCCAGCGACTTTGCGTCTGACCAAGCGCTCGCACGAGACAGGAGGCGCGAGCAAGCTAGCTAAGAGTCTCATTTCATCGCGCTACTGCAGCTCCGTGCGTATCCTGCCCCGGCGGACACGCGTTACGCGGCGAACTTCATATTTACCAGCCCAGCTCGCGCGCGCCTCCAGTCGAGCTTGCGGCCAGTGCGTATATTCCTCGGAGCGCGTCTGCGTTTGCACTGCATTACGTTTTCACGAGGCCGAGGCGGCGCCGCCCTCGCGAGATACAATTGCCGGGCGAGTTGGTCGCGCCAACTAAGCCAAGAAGAGAGTTCGACGAACGATGAAGCAGCCCCTCGGCTGTCGTCGGTGCAGACCCGCGCGGCAGAGAGGCGTCAACGGCAAAAGGAGAAAAGCCCGGGGGCATTATTTTTTTAACCCCTCATCAGGGCGTTTGGCCGCGACCAATCTCCACCGGCGCGCCCGTCGTCGCTCACTGTATATGCCTAGCTCCCCTCCGGCGCGCGAGCCTCCGGCGTATTGAGACGCTGCGCAAATGTTTACGCGCCCTGGCAGGATGCGATTCCGGCCCATCTCACCCTGTTACGTTCATTGGTACTCTCTTAGGGATCCGTTGGCTCAATCGCAGTTTACGCGCGTTGATGTAACGCATGGCAAAAGACGTCTTTAGAGTGGCATTTAATTAACGATCCTTGATGACTCTCATTCGTGGTGTTGGTTTTAGACGGTCAAAGTTTTGGTGGTTGGATTCTGACACCCTTTTCGAGTCTAGGTAAACACTAATCGACACAGGATCAGCGTCATTGAGCTGATAAAATATTACGATAATCACTGTTCATATTATCACAGAATTTGATATGATTTATAACCTTCGACAAAAAGAACTGATATCGTCTTCTTTTTTTTTTCTATCGGAGAGAGACAAGAATAAATTGAATCTTTTTTCACGTAATAACTGCTTCCGTAAGAGAGAAAAGTGTAGGAATAAGTGGATGACGTAAAGATTCGTCGCGTTTCTAACGCGGCGATGAAGAAGCTCGACAGACAGAAATACAAATGCGCTTATAGAAAAGTTAAAATGTGCAACAGCTGCGACGCCGACGTCAACTTTTTAAATTCACTAACTCGTTTGAAGATTTTTTTTTCTCCTTTCCTCCCTCCTTCCCCCCCCTCCGCTCCTGCGCTCCAAAGCCCCGAGCCTACGCAATTTTTCATAAGCTCTCAACGTGTTTAAGTATTTTCCGCAACTTGGGAAGTTTGCGTGTCGGGTCGAGTAGTAGTCGCATTCGGTTCTCGTCTGTGCAGTCCTCGGCGGGAAACCTCCTCAAACGAGTAATTCATTGATGAATTCAACGGAAACACGGGTTATAATGACGAGAAATAAAATGATAAATACACGCGGCAGCCCCAGCCGTTGAACTTTGAAGCTGTTTGATATGAAGAATAAAAATAACTTTCAGATGCTTGTAAAAAGAACATTCGAATAAAGCAGAGGCTATAAGGGAATAGAGATAAGAGGGAACCATCAACCCATCTGTCCTACAAGGGCTGGGGATTAATCCTCTCTGCAGAGCGGAGCTTTGCTTTTCTTTTCAACATTCCCCCCGCCCCCGGCCCCTCCATAGTACTGACATAATTCTTGTTCTCTCCACTTTGACTAATGCCCTCGAGTTTTTTAAATCTCGCGGAAGCCGCGCCCGCGCCCAGTTCCCCAAGTGATTTTCACGCTTCGCAAAGCTTTTACCGAGAATCGCTCAAGATTTGTTCGCTCGTGCAATAAATGTACACACGCGGATTTGCTCGCCCATTATCCGTGGAAGTGGGCGTTGAAATACAACGAAAACGCAAAGACAGCTCCTGAGAATCCTTCAATCAAGTTTAACGTGCGCAGATGTGTCGCGCAGTTGATTCAGCCCGTCGTGTATACTCTCGGCGTATATATATATATATACGTTTGCTGCACCCACTAGAACTCGCGTAAACCTTCATACGTGTACATCGTCGGCCCTTATGGAGAATAACACTGTTCTAGCCAGTTACCAAGAAGAATAATACGCTCTCAACTTCCTATGCGAGACCGTGACTCAACTTCCAGTTATAAGTTTTCATGAAGATTTGCGCAAGAAAAAAGTTCGTAACAAGATTTTACAAATCTTCACACCTCAATGTGAATGATTTTCTTCCAAACAGATATTCACGAATTTCCCACGATTTTTCATATTATTCGATATCCTCCGGAACTAGTCTCCGTTAGACAATAACAAAATACGCGGATGAATTACTGCAACTGTGTGTAAGTATCCGCGTTGAAGTGGGTGAACGGCGAAATCGGTGGTGTCATATACCAACGATTTTGTACATTTCTCCGGGAAACTCGACAGATCGTCGCAAAATTATTTCCACTCAGACAGCCGTTGCCGCAACCGATTCCTCAGCAGCAGCAGCAGCAGCGCTCGTATATAAACACGCGCACGCGAGGTGGTGGATCTTTGCGAGAGGCGCATACCGCAAAACTGCTCGGTCTGATAAAAGAAATCATATGGAAATGAAGGGCAAACAAAGGGGGTTTTCCTTTTGGCGATGAAGCCGCGCGCGGCGCGAGTAGCGAGATCTGGGCAGACAATGCGAGTGCGCGTGCTCCCCGGGCGCATTACACAATCTCGTTTTAACGATGTATGCACAGCTCTCTTGTTCCTCGGGAACGCGAGCGAGCTATTATTATATGCGCGTTCTCACGAGCAGCGCTTCCTCCGCGCACACATGACGCCGTTTCCACGTTCTCGCGCGCGCGCTCAACCGAGCGATCGGACGCCCCCGCGTTTTTCGCGCCACGCGCCCGAGCAAACGAAGCGGCCGGGGGAAAAATGAAAGAGTCGAAGACGCGTGGACGCCCGTTATATTAACGAGGTAATCTTCACGCCCGGCTATATCCGCGCATATACGTGCGCACCAGCCGCGAGCCGAGATTGTCTTTGCCCCGCGAGCTCGGCCGAAGCCCCGCCAGTATCGAGAGGCTGATGCGCAGCGGCTCGCTTGTATTTGCGTTATTTGTCAATGTTGCTCTCCGAGATCCGTTGAGCCGTAACCTGGGCTAATGGATGAAACCAGCCCGGAGTCTAACGTCCTTCTCTCTCTGTCGATCTTCAACTCGATTAGCACTGTTGGCTCATATTTCGCTGGATAGACTGTATTGGAAACTTACCATGTGGCTGAAGGAACTTGGTAGTTGGCTTATCGAGTTACCCGCAAATATAACCATTGTTAATAATCACGTTCGCATTTCGGAATCCATCACAAATATGGTAAGTGTACCAAATGTGGGCCACCCTTTGTATTTCATATAATAGATGCTGCACGTTTTGATCAGTGCCACGGAACACAATATTGTCGATAATACAGAACAATGACGGAAGACAATATTTGCACCGGTCGCGAAGGCTTACACCAACTTGTTATACACAACGCATTTTTTCACCAACCCTGATTTTTAATACTCACACAATATTTTTTTCTTGTCAAGTGCATCCAATAAGGGTGACCTCTCGATTTTACAAATCTCACGACTTTTTTCTTGATCTAACTGTTACAATTATTTTTTATGTTAAAAATTTGTCAAACTTGGTTAGAGGAAAAGTTCGAGCTTTGAAGCAAGTCAAGGAAGGTGAGATATCTCAGGGAGGAAAGCAGTATGTATAAAATATCACAAGAAACATTCCAACGATATGTCGAGAAGAACATATCTAAAAAGAGGAAAATGGCTCGAAAATAAACTTCGACGGCAGAACAGGATGAAGAATTCTGTGCAAGGATTAGAAAAATAGCAAAAATTCACTCTCCTACTCCAAGAAAACTGTTGAAGACATGTGTTTAGATAAGTGTACTATATAGAAAAAGCATCTGCCAAATTGTTTTTTTCCAATACAATTATACGAAAAAGATACTATTTCATTTGTATTATATTCATTTTTGTGATGATTCACGTTTCAGACCGAATAAACAAAAGTTTCTATTTTGAAAGTCCTAGTCCTCTTCGTAGAAAAATCTAAATCGAATTAGTTCAGCTGATTTTGAAGGTAATCAGTATATATTCCCTCTGCTACCAGTCCCGTTGAAAAATTCACATTAAGCACGATGTAGTAACAATTCTCGCTTAGGTGGCCCGTATTGAGTACATGTACCTTAAATTGGATGAGTGATTTAGCCTTCATTATTAACTGGACTATCCTATAACGAATACTTATCCCAGAATAAATTGTGAACGACCAGCGGTACGTGTGATTCCAATTTACTTTCCGTGCGGGTAATGAAAGATCTTCAAATGAGAGGATAAATTTTCGAGATGGCTTGATTGAATTGGGGAAAGAATTGAATAAAATATAGTTGAGAAACATGGGATTTTCGATGTAAAATGCAACGGATTCGAGGTTATTTCTAACAGTATTCGTTTTCATTAGCTCTCGGTCGGATAATCGATATTCCGGGCCGTTCAAACTTCCAGTTCGATGCCACACCATGGCAAGTCTCTCGAGCTATCCATAATATTGTTTCATATTGATTTAACGCGGTAACGTGTTATGGCATCGAAACTTGCACTCGAAATGAAAAAAAAAATATATCCCATGAAAATCTATGAATCTCGAAGGAAAGTCCAGCATCTCACTGACAATGGCACATTGGCGTACAGTCCGCGGGAGCCGGCTTATCGTGAAACTTTGCGAGTGAAATTCTTGCATGATCAAGGCAAGTTTTGTGCAAGGATTTTGTCGAACGTACCAAGATTTCCCGGAGATATCGCATAAAGCCCGTATGGAGATGTACTGTGGATTCCAGTGGAATCGAGCCGACGTTGTGCAGGGCTTATTCTTATCATACGGATATATTACCCATACCCCCAAAATAATCCATGAAAATCCAGCTCCATCAGATACAAACACGATACGAGCAATTAAAATTCTCCATCCGAGACGTATAGACAAAACGCCAACTTGATCGAATGTAAAATTTCGCGACGTACACACGAAATCGCGGGTTCGAACGAGGTGGATCACGTGCGCGTGGCAATGGCATATGGGGGCCGCGATCGGCTGGAGCATAATACAATCAAACAATAGCGTCGGGGCAACAATCGCCGGTGCCTTGGAGCTGTCTTCGGGCTAATTAGGTCCTTTGCTCTCAGCGACAATTTAATCATCCTCTCGGTGAGCGGCCAAGGATTGGATTGTCCTCTCCAGGCTTAGCTGTGCTCTCGGCGGCGAGCCATTGTTTCCTCTTTCCCTCCGTCCCTCCGTCCCCTCCCCCCTCTCCTCATCATCTCGCTCGCGCATCGTCGCGCCGTGTAACGGAAAGGAAAGAGCTGGAAGGAGCCGGGCGCGCGCGCCGCATTCCGAGCGCATTCTAATTCGCTGAACGAGCGCGAATCTCTCCCCTCTGTTGTTGCTTAACGGGTCGCAATAATTAAGCGCCGCTACGGCCCCAGAAATTGTCCTTGCCCACACCATTGGCCCATATAGAGCTCGACGCCGGGCTCTCGCGCGAACAATGGCATTAATTAGAGAGTGCTGGTGCGCGCGCGCGCGAGCTCACGAGCCGCTACTTGCGGGAAGCGATGACGAGAAAAAGAACGATTCCCGCCGCCCGCGTCTCTCTATGTGAGAAAGCCGCGCACTCACGACAATTATCCTCGCTCCATGCGCATCGGCTACGAACCAGCTGCTGATCCCGTCAATGTCGCGACCTTTCGTTTTTACCATAAAAGTGCGTCGGGCACACCGTCGTTTTTTGGCTCAATCGTACAACGAGCGTCGTCGGCGGAAACTTTTATTTTTACCCGTGTACCTTCCTTCCGTAGTTTATAATGCCCTTTTTATGTGTTTATGCATCGATTTTTCATCGTTATACTCCGTGGATAATGATTGACGTCCGCAATCATCGGGATTCCGCGGACAAAAGTGTCAAGCAAGCCGGGGAAGAAAAAGAAACGTACTGGGGCAACTCGCGGAAGTAATTTGGAAAATCACTTGCCGTTTCCGAGTCGCGTGATCCAAAAAACATTTCCCACCCAGCGAAGCGCCAGGGGGGAGGAGTAGGAGGAAAGAGAAGGAGACGAAGAAGAAGGAAGACGAGCAAAAGGAATTAGAGGAAGGGTCGCGCGCGCGGCTCCGAGGAGAGACAGATATATATATATTTTCTTTGGCCAGTTGGCGTGCCGTTGGTGCCATGTGATCGAGTAGTATAGGCCGCGGTGCACGCACCGCGCGGTCGATTTGCCGGGATGCGACTTCCTGCTCGACGGCTTTATTATGAATTAAAGGAGCAGCCGGTGGGAGGATGCTGAGAGACGAACGGGTGAGCTGGCTCGGAACCGGAAGCGCAGCCTATCGCTGCGTGTCCAAAATCAATTTCCAACTTCTTCTCGGCTCGCCTCGCCTCGCCACTCTCTGTTCCCCGGGCGCAAATGCTTAAGAGCATCAAACTGGGACGGCTTTTCGGCTTTCCATCTGCTTTGCAAACCTCGGGTGAGCCGCTTGCGTGCGTGCGGCTGCTCCCGGGTGCAGCGCGCACGTGGCCTATATATACCCTCCCGGTGCATGTATATGCGCGTGCGCCTCCCACCTTCGACTGATTCAATTATTCGTATATACGTATCGCGTTGGCACATCGCGAGCGCGCGCGCGCGAGAGCCTATGAATATTTCAAGCCAGCGTGTGCTCGATGAAATATGACTGATAATTGCCCCTGCCCCGTGTAATTACTCGGCGAAAGAGTTGGCAGTCGGATAGAAACGTCGCTTTTCCCTGACGCGGACGAGCGACCACTGCCCCGAATCCCTATAAATATATAGGGACGATTTGACCTTTAAAATGTGATCGAGCGCGTACAAATCTGAACGAGCCATACGTGTATACCGCCTCTCTGAATGGCCTTGGAAGGATGATGATTGAAGAAACTGCTTTTTCAAAACCACGCTCTACAGTAGATTACTGAAACAAAAACTATTCAACTACAGTTGATGGATATATGAAACGATTGCGCTTTCGTGGAGGAATGCATAAGATATTTTTGCGTATGAAAATTCATTCGTTCCCTCGCAGGAGAGTGTATTTTTCAAAAACATTATTCATGGATTTTTTTGAGAGGCTAAAAAGTCTCACAAAGTCTCGAGCTGACTAATTATGATGACCGGTATAACAGGTTTGAGCGACACCTTGCTGCAAGGCAACTTCAATCTATGTTTGTAATTATTTGGTTCCTTTGAAATTTTCAATCTTCTGATAAAAGACACATTTCTTCGTTAGAGGGAATGTTTCTAGTCAACTGGCGTAATTGCTAAATTTTGAAATTCCTAGACCTTTGAGAAGTGAGGCTTTTAAAATTCGATCGCCGAGTTCCACCCTTTCATCCGGTGACAGACTAATTCAGACAGTCATCAAAGAAAAGTTGAAATTCCAAATTTAATGAATCAAGGGCGTTTATATCCGAGCAACTGATTCGCTAAAAAGAGAACGAGATCGTTTCCCTACATGCTAGGGAATAAAATAACATTCAGCGAAGAATAATTGTCTATCAAGACTTGTACAACCATATCCCACGGCACTTTAATTTACCATCTGACCATGTACTCTCACAGAAATGGGATCTTGGTTTAAGGAATAAATCAGTTTGACACTACAGCGAGAAGATTTTTTCTCCTTCCAAACCGACTCGTCTGTGAGTGCAATCGACAGTGCCGAAAATCGAATTTGATTCAACACGTGACATCGAAAACGACAAAGCGAAATAGCGTCTGATTGTCAGCGAGAAACAGGAACCGCGCGGGAGGTAGATTTGGGTAACATTTGAAAAACACGCAATAAACCGCGTGCTACAGGACGGTCGCGAGCAAGACTTTTCCGCAGCTCGAGGCTGCGCGTCGGCTCCAAATGTAGTTTTGATTCGCTAAAGTGATTAGCGCGGATGAATTTGCGAGCGTATTAGCCGAGCAAATCAGAATGTCGAATCACGGAAATTTGAATACGCTCGCGCCAAGCCGTAATTTTCCGCGGCCGTAATAATTTGATCAAGTCGCTCCGGCTCTCTCCCGCTCTTTCTTTCGCCGCGTCGTGCGAGGGCTGCTTTCTCTCTCTCTCTCTTGCACGTCGGTAAAGTGAAAACTTAATGGCCGCTAGAGAAAAACCGTGTTACGTGGGCACTGCTTCCACTACCTCGTCGTATATTTAAGGCGTTTAAAGCATTTCGAACCGTGAAAATAGCCTGATTTGCATACATACAGCTTTGGAATTCATGAAAAATTCATGGAGTAAGTGGTACTATACCGAGAATTATACCAGCCACCCCCGGCCACCCCCCGCCTCCCAGCACCCGTTCTTTCTCTCTCTTTCTCTCTCTTTCAACCACCCCTTGGCCGTCCACCTTTTTACTATCAATTCCTTATTACTTCGTCTCTCTGGCCGGCCTCTCGCGCTCTATTCTTATATACCTACGTCCGTCTGCTCGCGCACGCGCGCACGCGCGCACAAAGCTGTTTATACGGATAAATATTTAACGCGCCGCGAGGCCAGCGCGCGAATCCGGTACGAATTGGTCCCGGGGCAGCTTCCGGGCCTCGTTCATTTTTTTACGGCCTCGAGCTGTCGCTCGTAAAACCCTCGCAGGTGGGGGTGGGGGGACAGCAGCCGGCCAAGCGAAACACTTCCCGATTGCACCGGCTTCGTCCCGCGCGCAGTAGCAGCCGTATTCGTACGTATATGTTCACGCTTCCCCGGAGGAAAACCGCGAGTCATCCGCGGTCGGGTAATAAGTCTAATGCGCCAAGAGTGTCGGGGGAGGTTCACGCACACACCTACCGCTCCGGCGTAATGTCGTCCGCGACTCGAAATTTTGTTATACACAAACTTTGAGCGAGCGAGAGGGGGATGATAATGCGCGCAACAGGATATATATAGCGGCTAACGATGTTTGCCGAAAATAAATGCGATCAGGCTTGAATTCTCGCGAAATCGAGTTACGCCCGCTCTTAATTCTGCCCCCCCCCTCGCTCTCCGTCTCCCCGGTCGCCCCCCCCCCTTGTATATATACGAGAGACGAGCCAGCGACAACAACCACGTCACGTTCCGCCTCTGCCGAGCTGCTAAATCCCATTCATTCAATATTTCAGCGGCTGCTCCGTTTGTCCGATGAGTATCCCCGTGAAAATCGTACATGTCTTATCGATCGCTCACTATTAACGTTACTCCACCACAAATGTGTCACTGATACCCTATGTGGTACTATTCTCAGATTTCGTATTTTCGGTGCTCTCTGGGTACTAGTCACCCTCGTGTTGTATTGACAGTATTGAAGAAAAATTTTCAGTCCCTTGCGCGCTCGTTTAGCCCTTGAAACCCCTCTTGTACAACAGTTTGAAGATTCACTCTCTGGATTTTCTTAGTTCACTATTTTCGCTCAATATGAATAATCAGGTGTAAATCATTCTCATTAGTTACATCAGTTTTCCCAATACAATTCTCCAATTTGTCTATGCCCGATATGAGTTTATTGAAGTTTATTAATATTTTGAACAAGTTAAAATGGGCAAATGGTAGTTGTAACGATGGATTCTGATAGATCTTGAGCTAGACCTGAAGATGCCGTTGGCAGGATTTTGAAATTCCAACTTTATTATAGTCAAATTTGCGAAAAACCCTTAGGAGTGGCACATATTGGGTACCTTACAACTTTACTTTGATTTGAAATATGAATTATTCACGGAAGAACATTCGAGACGAATGTTTCATTTCCAACGATTTCGTATGCTCACTTTACCAGGATACACTTGACTTCGTACTGATAAATGCATTGGATGTCAGTTTTAATCTTGCCGACTGAAGGACCCATATATCATTAACACCATCATACGTATACGATGTGAATCTTCATTATGCATCAGCAAATGAACGGCCTCTTAACCCTCGAGCAGCTCGTGTCCTTTATACGAGCTTCATCCGACATTTTACGCCGGGCTCTACTTTGACCAAGAAATATTACGGGTATTCAATTTATGGCTAACGATTTCGTGCTTTAGAACGTTCTTGACGACCGACGTATGTCGGAATGGGCAAGAAAATAAAATTCCAACAGTCATAAAAGGCTCGCGGGAATCGATACGCTTGTGACGTGCGAATGCTCGCTGAAAAATGTGCTTGTATCCCAGACCAGAGTATGCCCCTAAATTCGGTCTTTACTCGGTTCGTTTGCAAGAGAGAACAAAAATAAGCGCGTCTCTCTCCAACTCCTGACAGGTAAAAGGACGAAAATTCAATATATACGTGCGATTGGTCGATCCTCTTGATATAGTATCGGGGAGATATCGGCGGCTAATAGGAATCGGCCGGCCGTCCAAATCTCGTCAAACGGCCGATTATAACAGTACACGAGTTACAACGCTCTCACGCGCTAACCACGGGTAAATTGGACGCGCGAGCCCTGGTCGTCGGGAGTGTGTCGCTAAACACAGCCGGGCGTGAAAATCAAAGTGGGATAACGGCCGCGGAAAACGGAGAGTTGCGGTTGGAAAAGCACGCCGCGCACGTATGTTTAACCCGCGGGTACAGCGGAGAAATTGACACTGGCGCGGGTCGCCGGCTGCATATACATATAGCCGGAGCGCGCGCGTGACCGGTGTAAATCAATGAGCGGCAGTCGCGGGCCTTCGTATACGCAACGATACGTGTGCATCCCCCCACCGGGAGGAAAGATCGCCGGCTGGAGAATGCGAATTGTCCTCTGGTATACGGCATCACACGACGATTTGAGAGACTCGCGGCGAGTTTCGCGAAATTCGTAAATAGTGACCAAGAGGAGCTTCGCTGCGGGATCCTCGGGTTATTTCGCCCGGCCGCGGCGCCAATCGTCACTCGTTCAAACGTCGAACCACGGCAAAAGTGAGAGGCTTGAGGAATATATATTGTATTAGCATACAGACGAGGGTCCGAGATCAAGGGGCAACGGTGAATTAATTAAACTCTCGTCGCTAGTTGAACCGTCTACTTTGGCGACGCTCCGGTGACCCACACGTAATATAAACAATGTATTACGTGGGTCGAGCCATCAGCAGGGTAAATTGTCCCAGTTACGCAAATTCATTTCCCCCCGTTCTCGGTCGGGAAAAAAAAACTATCGAGAGTCTGCGAGCAAAAGATGAACTCGCTGTACGAATGATTCACGCTACATAGTCCAGAGCTGTGGGCGCGCTCTTTCTATTCGTTCCATTCATGGTCCAACCCAAAGTGTCGCGCGCGCGTACCATTCAATTCACTCGTTTCCTGCTGAGGGACCAAAAAAAAATCTTTCCCATCGATCGCCATAGTTCGCGTCCGTTCGTACTAATCTCTATACTTGTCGTCCCCCCACGAGCGTCCGATATTATTTCTATTCAAAGGAGCGCGTAACGAGTATTACAGGAGAAATCCCGACGTCGGAGCGGAGCGGAAGAAAAAAACACCCAATTATTCGGAAAGCAAGAAATCAGCCGCCCCTGCATCGGGGCTGCGAATCCGGTCGGCCGAGGGTAAGGTAGGAGGTGGGGGGAAGCTGGGGGGCACATCATTGGCAACATCAGTGTCAGATTTCGGCTCCCCCGGTGGAAAAAAGCATAAGTTAACGAGTCTCTCGGCCGACGTGACTCAGGCGTCCCGCGTCCTCCTTCGCAGCTCCGACCAATTACCCGAGCTGCATATCAGCTTTGTGCGGCGCCCCTCGCTCGCGTTATATATCCCCGGCTCTCCGCCTCGGGGGCGGCGCGCCACTATATACACACACACACACACACACGCACACACACCGAGAGGAGCCCGGCCACGCGCGGATCGAGGGCTCGTTAAAATATAAGCGCCCGACCGGAGCATTGTTCGGCCGCGAGCGCGAACACACGATTGCGCTGTGGAAGAGTTCGGGAATGGGGGGGGGGGGGGTGGTGGCCGGAGCGGGCGATTGACAAAGCCCGAGGGGGGTGGGCTGCCGCGCGTTGGAATAATTCAGGGGCTGGGCGCGGGCGATATTACGCGGCCGCGGAGGGAATTAGCGGTCGCAAATTGCATCCTCGGATACTAAGTGGCCTCGTTGTCGCTTAAAACCTCGCGTGAGAGAGAGAGAGAGAGAGAGGACCAGCGTCGCGCTGTGTATGGAGCGAGCGGCTTTAAGCTCCGTCGGGCGTCTTTTCGCTTAAGCTCCAGCAGCTTAAAAGCCTGACCTCAAACGAGCAGGCCCTCTCAGTCTTGCGCGCGCCCCCAACCCCCGACTCCAGCTCCGCCAACTTGCTCCGAGCCTCCCTTCCCTCCCCCCCCCCCGGCCACGAGCCCGGCTAATATCTCGCGTTTCCGACAACACCCATCACTATAACCCGCCCGCGCGCTCGCGAGCACATACATAGCTCCTCTGCCTTCTGGCCGCGTGCCTCGACTGCATTGCGCTCCCGACGCCACTCGTCCGTTTTGAAAGCTCACCAAATACCACCGGGCCCGATGATCGGTCGGAATATTCAACGCCTCGTGCGCCCGACCGGTAGGGGAGGGCGTCTTCCGAATCCTCGGATCACCCGGCGATATGTTGATTCGCCGGTATATTGGATTGGCCAATCAACTCGACGGATAGTGAGAGAGTGAGGGAGGAAGTCGGCAATTTAATATGCGCCTCGATACCAATGGAAAAGCACTTATAATCTTCAAATGAATTGATGAATGTTGGAGATGAATTGATTGAAAGGTATAAGAATTGAATGATGGGTAATTATATCGTGCGGTTGTCGATAAAAAATTTATCAGATTTAAGGTTATTTCTAACAGTATTCGCGTTCTGCTCTCTCAAAGAGGAAGCTCTGTGCCGCGGCAAAAATCAACCTCTCGTATATTCGTAATTTGCGGGTCGAGAAATATGGAATCCCACAAACGTCTGTATGTACAACGCAACGTGAAAAGATTCTCGACTACCCGTTGTAATCTTAGACAGGACTCTGAGAGTTGGGTGAAGTAGTTTGACCCATTTATTTATTACTTCGCCCTCGAGCGAAAAGAAACACGGAAGGTATACGGACGGAGGATGGAACTACTTCACGCAACGTTCATTGCTAAGGTGTTTTTGGGATGTTCTTTAAGATTACTCGTAAATATTGGGTGGGGCTTGAATACTTGCTAGGATCGAAAAGAATCAATGATATATGGTCATATATCAACCCTAACCCATATCCTTAGCAACCGTTGTTCACATCTCTGAGTTAAAGATCATTAATAGTACTTTTGAGGACACAGGACACAGACCGTTGGTGTGTAATTTGTGACATCAGTTTGAAGTTTAATTGTCTAAAATCTTCATTTCTCCACAGCAACCGCTGTTTAATTTCGTTTTTGCTTCACACAAGGCTTCTTCAAAAAAGTATACCGTTAATGCGCAATTGGCAGCAATTTTCATTAGTTCTTCCTCGTGCTCGACATTGGGAGCTGGTCGAATCATCCCAGTGCGGTGCCACCATGCGTCTTCGAAATAAATTTATCTGTCTTCGGCCGTTCATCTTCGGACGAATTTGACTCGAGTACGGGGGGTTAATATGACGTTTCCTTATTACCAATTCCCCTCGCGGCCGTGTCTCTAATCAATCGCACACGTCATATCAGCTGAAAAATGAAGAGTTACCATCGAGCGAGCTGGTGGAAGCGCACTTATCCAATGACTCCGCAGCATTTCAGGGCTGAATCATTCAGCCGCTCGGAATAATCCCCGGGAGCCAAGTGGCGCGAACGAGTCGGCGGGTCGTGCTGAAAGCAATCAAAACCCACGGAAAGGCACCCCTCCAAAAACAAGCCGCGACCCCGGTGCAACTTGCTTTTTTTCCTCCCTCTTCTGCTCTCTTTCTTCCGTCGCGCGACGAAAGGGGGGCAAAAAAACGCGGGCGCACCAAGACGAATGGTTAACGCGCCGAACAAACGGCCACGTGGCTTTAATGAAGGCGCGTTCGATTCGCGCTCGCTCGCTGCAGGACTAATCCACGGGAGTCGCCGCGCGCGCGGCTCGAGGTTCGTTAAGGGAGCGCCCGTGGCTCATTGTTGCCTCTCGGCTCGGCTCTCCGCGATTGCGCGCCGCAGTCTCTCAAGATACGCGTAATCCGCGCTATACAGGGCTTCCGTCGTCGTATAAGCAGCCCCGGGCTCTCGGAGCCCGAGGTGCGCGCTCGCTGCTCGCTACCCCGCCCGCCAATATGGGCGGAACTACTTGCACCCCCTCCCCCCCCCATACCCCCTCGACCAGCGTCTTTATTTTACGAGGCTTATATAGGTATACGTATATACTGCACGCAGAGTCGCGTGGGTTATATAGATATATGCGCAGCTTCGCAGCAGTTGGATTACGGTCCTGCACGACGAGGTCGAGGGATTTTTTGACTCGCGTATCGATATGGGATCGGAGTCTCTTTTCCCGGAGAACAGATTTTTCACGATTCCACGTGAATTCTTCTACTCCCGAGTTTTTCACTTCCGGGAAAGTAAAACTGGAGTTCGAAGTAGAGCGCTCGGACTGGTGAGTGAAAAAGTCCCGTGTGTTCATTGACTTTGCTTCAATTCGTGGGATTATACTTGGGAAATCATCTACTGAATCACTGCGTTACATTTTGAACCGATCAGTATAGACTGGTAGATAATGCTATTGAAAAAATATCAATAAATTGATTTGACGTCCAGGTAGGAGCAAAGTGCCAACTTCCTGGAATTAGCAAAGATTGACACTCTCCTTCCGTGGATTACGAAAAGTAGTATAATGGGTCATTCTCGCAAAAACGATATTTCCACATCATCGATATTTTGAACATGAAAAAACAATTTTTGCCATTCCAAACTGAAGGTACTTTGAATTAGTTATGCCATTGAAGTTCTAACATTTGAATATTATCAGAGTTGTTATTATTCTAACTTGATTATTATTAAATTCATCGTTACAAATTAATATGATATTATTACCAAAGTTGTTCGAGCGTCATTACGCTAATGTGCCCCAAACTCATTCCCACGCTGGTAAAGTGGCAATTAATTGTTCATGTAAATCACGAAACGGTTATCTTTTGAAAACATATGTAAGTTTTGCTTTTTCAACTTCAACTGAATTTGAATCACTAACTTTGAGTCATAAGATTTGGCTTATTTTCACGGTTTCTTTCAAAAGTACTACAAAAATAATTGAGATCACTGTTTATGCTACGCTAACCGGTCAGTCTTCTAACGAACCACGTCAAGAATCGTATACAGTGGTAATAAATTTTTATTTTTCAACTCTTGAATAGAATTCACAGCTCGTGGGTTTTACTTGAATTGTGATGATGTGAGGATGAGTAATTTTACTTAATACATGGTGTTAGTACTATTTAAGTTTGTGCTATAAAGGGGCAAAATCCAATCCAAATTTGCCTCTTGGACTCGCAATCGATGAATTTGTTCACTTCGTCATTTCCGCAAGAATTTATTACACTACATAATAATTTATTGGGTAACAAAAAACATTTTCAAAAAAAACGGCAATAGAAATATCAGTTATTCTGAGAAGTTAAACAGTCGTTAAAATATATTTGAGTATATACAGTTCAGTCAGCCTGGGAAAAACCGAAAGAATGTCTGAAAAATAAATTGTTCTTATTATAGAATACCTCTTTTGTGAATGCATAAGAATCATCAGAAATTCAGATTATTTTATAAGGTTAAGAAAAAAATGCCTTTTGAAACATTTACCTTGTTACATCCGCAAGACGTTTAATCACCCCAATATCTTAAAAACCATGAAAACTTCAAAATATCGGAAATAATATATGTTATGGCGATTTAGAAGAGCCACAAGAACTTTTAGTTTCTATTGATACCAAAAAACATAATCATCAGGGAAAATAATTCCAAGATTATGAATTACTAAATTCGATTTTTGCTAGTATGCGCAAATGTTTTTTGTGCCGAAACCACGTGACCTCAATCAGTTGCTTATTATGCTATTCTCGAATTTCCAATATTTTGTCGTGTTTGCCGGTGAACTATTTGACGAAGAGTGGAATTATTTCGTACAACACCCAAACATCGATTCGAGTATATAGAACCCAATACCTCACTATTTAATTCTCGTCGTGGTTGTTACGTATTCCTGACTAGCTACCCAATCATTCCCAGAATTATTTAGTCTTATACGAAGTCGCGCACGAAGTTAGGGAGGTTAATCCAATTTTCCAGAGACCCAAAATTATACAGAGTTGTCCTCGATATAATACAATCAACCAAACTTCTCGATGTAACATGCAAAGTTAGGCAAGGGATGTAAAGCCTTTCTAGAAGACTTAATCCTTGAAAAAACCAACTATGGGCAGATGATTGTGACAAAAATTGAACTAAATAGATTTCTTGTCATAGATAGATGATTTCTCAAGAATTGACTGCAGACTTTTGAGATCATTCTGAAATACCTTCCAAAACTCCATTGCCTGCGGGCAATTAGGATGTATCGAAATATTGGCCGGTGGCGTCGCCACTATCAACAAGTGCATAGCGAGTTATAATTATGTATACTGACGCACGCGTGCGTGTGAATGTCTAACGCATACATACAAACTCGTGCGTGTGACCAATACATGTGACCAATATTGTAGTTACAATCCGCCCGTTTAGCTCACCTGTTGACAGTGGTGACGCCTACCGGCTATTATTTCGATATATCCTAATTATACTCGACAATATCGTGACTTAATCTCGCGAATCAGCGAGAAATTTCGTCCTGTCGAGCAGCCGTGGAGCTGCGTATTGTTCGTCGCGCCGGTCAGACGAATTGATGAGCGAGTCAACATACGTATATATATAAATAGATGGCTTTCCTTCAAAAGGAATTATAAAGCTCACGGGGAGGCTGGGCCAAGGCGAAAACTCGGGCGCTCGCGCGTGCGCACAAGCCCTCGGGCCCGCAAATTCAAAATAGCCTTTGTGAATTTTAATTAGTTGTCGGGTTATCGGGAGGAAATTCCGCGGTGTGGTTCGGACGCGCTTCTATATCGAGGGTGTGTGTGTGTGTGTGCTGGGCGCAGGACGCTCCAACGAGTACAACGCGAGTGTTTTCCCCGTCGTCCATCTTTAGCCGCGGCTGGCAGCACGTATGTCCCGGGGCCACTTGGTCGGGAGGTGGGCGCTTTGAGGAGTACGCGGCACAAAGCCGGCCCCCACCCAGCCCACCCAACAACAACTACGTACATACGACACATTTAGTTTACCATAATTAGTTTCGCTCTCGGGGATGATAGTTTCGGCCAAAGTTGTTGGCCCGGCTTGTTTCGCTCCGGCCTGAGCGAGGCTGCCCCCTCGCGCATTCACAATGAATGACGATACATTATATTTTGCGCCAACGTTCCAACGGCGGCGCGCGTGCATGATGCATGAGGCTCGCGCGCGCTCCAGCCGCGAGTAAATAACGCGCGAGCCACCCCCGCGACAGCCGGTGCGTCATCGTCGTGGGGCTCACTCGTATGGCCGACGTCCCGACAATTTTCATTCATTTTGCCGGATTCAACCCTTGACGCGCGTGTGCGCACCGACGCAACGGGGGAATTGCTCGGCATGCAGTTTGCGAAGCATTGTCCTCCGTCACCGCGACTGCACACGGCACCGGGCTCCTAACCTTCGTCGTCCCGCGACGTTTCTCCGCGAGTTCTTGCATCGATCTTCCATATCTTTCCCGGTTATTTTTCTCTATACTTTTCTGTCGATATTGTCACTTTCAATGTACACACTCTTCTCGCTTCACTTCGATTTTTGAGGCTTTCGCGATTTTCGCTGGACGATTATCGTGACAAAGACATTTTCTCGGAAGCCTTTCTTTGTACGTTCAGTGTCTTACGACTATAAACTTATCCATAAGATCTTACTATTTTTGCTCTGCATTAGCAAAGATTGCTACAAAGTTATGAACAACGGCTCCTACCGTCGCTGATTCGCGTGCGAAGTTTCAAGAAGATTCGAAGATTCTTTCGAAAGATATCGTGTCCCTCAATCTGCATCACATGCCATACCACTTTTTATATGTGCTACAGATTATATGTGTTATACATTCGAAGATAATGAGGTCACATTTTCGATATAACACGAAGATATACTTAAAATGTAAATCACGTCACATCGATATTTCCAATATGACATCTCGCTAGTTCCATCTCTTGCTATATTACTCCAAATATGCAATAAAAATAGAATCATGCAAATTTCCTATTTGATATTATCCGAATCGTATATTTCACGAAAATCAAGTCCCGCTTGTCCATAGTTACGAGAATTCAATTTTCACCCCATTAGTTTGCTTTCTCTTCCAGTAGATACACCAGACATCGAAGCTTTATACCATGCAGGAAATTCGAAACCAAGGCCCACTATGTTCATCCCGCGATTCAAAATGAACATGACGAATCAACTCGGGCAAACGTTACTGCATCGCGGAATCGAATATTATATACGTACACACACACACACACACACACACACACACACACACACACACACACACACACACACACACACACACACACACACACACACACACACACACACACACACACACACACTCACGGAGTTCATTATCGGCCGCCCACGAATAACCCCATGCGAGATGGCTCGGCGTTTTAGACGATCGTATATACAGACAAGTAAAACAGAAAGCGACAGTGTCGGGCTATCGAGCCATTTGGCGGGTGTCTCCCTCGAGGTTCGCGCTCTCGTGGCGCGTTTCCTTCCATCCGCACAGGAGCCAGTGACGGTAGCGGCAGACAGAATCAATTAAACCCGGCCCTTTGGACGTTTTCGCAATATAAGCCAATGATAAATTTCAATCGTTCGGGCAACTCCCAGGCCGCGCTAACGTCCTCGGAATATCAACGAACCATCCGCGCGCGCGGCTCTTTCTTACTTCTCTCCCCCCTGTATAGCCCCGCTTCGCCCCACGGCTCGTCCTCCTCTTCCGCCACGTCATTGCCACGCAATCTCTCACTTGCACTGCGCCAACGCTGCCGCGTCTGCGATTCTCCAACGCCCTTCTCTCCCTATCCCACGCTCGACGTGGCTCTATACGTATGTATATATGGGTCTATCGCTGAGTAAACGGCTGATCTTGCCCATCGAATCCATCGTCTTCCTTGGAAATTCGTCCCGACTCAATACCACCTGCTGTACACGCGCTTCTCGTACATAAATATACTGCTGGGCGAACTTTTATCAAATCGATAGGAAAATGTATTATTCCGAAAACAGCTTGTACTACTCGTGATATATACGAACATCGAATCATCGACCATTTCTTCCGGCGAATCTTCGACGGAAGAATGTCGATTCGTTAAACAATTCAGTGTGTGTCACGGGGGCGATCGTATTCACAGCCGCTGTGTGTTTTCCACTTAACCATTTTGATTTTCCTTCGCGGCCGCCTCGCGGGAATAGGAAAACACTCGAGGGAGACTATAGAATGGGAACGGCTCTTGACCGGCAAGTTATATACCAGGAATTCGATTGTTCAGAGGATAAACGTCATGCTTTGTTATTGGTATGTATAACATCGGCCGCGCGTCAAACAGCCCGCTTGAGGCGTGAATGAAAAGCCCGGAGGTATGTTATACCCGGGGTTGAAAGCCGATCGCAATTATCAGCTCCGCGGCTTTGTGCGTGCGTGTGTGTGAGCGGCCAGCACATCGCGGGGAAAAAACCACTCGAGAATCTCATTCACGGGGGAAGCGAGTGGCATCAGCATCAGCAGTGGCCTCATACTGACGAGCCGGGCCATACGCGCGGAGGGCTGTGTATCAGCTCGCGCGCGCGGTCGACGAGATCAGCCCTCGGAGCGTCGTCGCGAGCGACGCCGGCGCAAATGGAAACGGGTTGGGGCTGGCGCCAACCGAGGGAAAAAGCCGCGGGTGAGAAAGGCTTTTAAAAGAGGGCTCGAGAGAGGGAGAGCGGCTGACGAGTGGAGCGCGAGAAACCCCCGGCCACGTCAGTGGCGCGTGAATGATCAGCCGGGGCTCGAGCCCGGCTCCATTTTTCACCGGGCGCCGCCGCCGCCGCCACCGCCGCCGCCGCCTCGCTGCCCAGGTATAACTCTCGCCCCGCGTCACGACCTTCAACCTACATAAGCACGTACTTGGCCGGCCGGCCCCGCGCGGCATCCGTCATCCGAATGGCCGAGGTTAGGATGAAAAGTCGTCCCCGGCGCGGAGGAGGCCCGCGCCCGACGGATTCCCAAGTCGAGACGAATTTGATTTGCGAGCGTCTTTTTTATTTGTCACGCTTTAACGCGCCTTCTTTTTTCACCCCAATATGTTAGGCTCGTATCTTTTGGAATCGCTCGTTGATACTCGAGACTCTTCGCGAAATACGTCTGTCGCTCCCTGTGGGCTACTCGCCGGTTTGAGTTTAAAATGCTTGAATCGTCCAGCGAATCGACCTAGTGTCTCGTACAACGTCTCTCGCCTTGTCGTCGTGGAACATCGAGTGATCTCGTGCCCCAGTTAGGAAAAAATACAAATGATCAGAAAAAATATTGCGATGCGTATTTTTTACTATATACTGTAGTACGCTACTCTCACTTTTCTAGCTCATATCTATACATTCACGCAGTCTAACCTTCCAATTTACCGCTGACATATTTTGTCTTGTTTTAATCCGGATGTAGTTAATTTAGACCAGAATTGGTTTACAAAATTACTAAACTAGATTTCGGTAAATTTGTTCTGAATTTCAGAAAAATAGTAACTCAAGTAATAATTACTGGAACTAAAGAAATTCGGCTTTTTCAACTTATTCTCGAGTAAAATAGATTTTTTAGTACTGCAACAATTTCAACAAATCATTTTCCCCGTGTACGCTCGTTTGACTCTGCAAAAGTAGCCGAACGATCGCGACAATAAATCCGACATCGAACGGGGACACAACAATGAGCAAGCCGATCGGCTCGAAATTCGCCGGCCCCGCGCCCCTGCTCCTCGGCCAAACGGCCAGGGCGTCTTTTCCTTTATGAAATTTCTTCGTAAATCCGTCATGGACGCGCGCGCGCGGGGGCGCGGCAAATTCACGCCGACGGACAGAATGAAAAGCGGCCTGGGGGGAGGAGGAGAAAAGAAAGGTCGGGGGGGGGGAACGAGCGAGGCGCGGTACTATACACGGAGGATACGAGCCCCGCGAGCTGCCTCGAGGAGAAAGCGAGCTCGCGCGCGCATTTACATGAGGATACACAAAAGCGTCTCGTAACTAATACGCGCTAATACATGCATAATTCGCGAGCGTATGTGTGGCTGGGTGTGTATACGTATACGTAAACGTACGAACGCGTATATACATTCGTAATTACGGGGAGGGGTGGGGGTGAGGCGGGGGTGCGAGCGATGCATATTCATTTTGTCCCCCTCCGGCCGAATCCCCCGCGCAGCCCATCCTCAGCTCCTCGTCGCTCGCGAGTCGCCTGAAAAAGTAAACAAGCCACGTTGCACGTGTGTTTGCGCAAGAGAGTGTGACGGCGCCGGGCAACGGCGGAGGAAACGTCCCCGGCGGATATATACATATGAAGCTGATGTATCTATATATACACACACACACGTATACATATATGTGATTTACACACGCGCGCGCACGCGTATACGTGTGTATACGCGGGGACTCTTTGACGGGGCGCCGGTCGCGTTTAAATTGATAGCCGGTGCTGGCCGCCGCCGCCGCCGCCGCCGCCGCGCTCGACAAAGTAAATTGACCAAGGAAATTGAGAATCTCAAAGGGGCCCCTCTCTCGCGAGCCGCGCGCGCGCTTGTATGCACAGAGGCGTCGCGCTCCACCACCTCGTCCTCCCAACTGTGTGTGTGTGTGTGTGTGTGTGTGTGTGTACATATACACACATGCGCACCGTTTATTAATGCGCCCTTTGTTTTGACCCGTCCCCGCACAGCCTTTCACGCGCGCACTTTTACGCCGCCGCCGCGGCGGAGGGTCGACGATCGGTATATACGCAGGTATGATACGGCTCGATCGAGTGTATACACGTACGTATACGTATACGAGCATGAGCTTTCATCCTCGCGCGCCCGCGCGCAGCTAATTTGCAATATCCAAGCGCGGGCGGTATAGGTCGTTCGCGTTTAATGCCCCGAATTAAGCCCTCGCGCTAATGCCGAGTGCCGATTAATAAATTATCACGTGGCCGCGTTGTGCGTGTATAACCAGGCCGTGTCTCGTCTACGTGTATGTGAATTCACCGGGGGGACTCCATCAGCAGCGAAGATTCAACTTTGTCGGTTTTGGAACGTTTTTCTCGCGCCGAATCGAGGCTCTATCGCTCCGCTCATTTGGTCGATATATACGTGTCTGTACGTATAAGTCACGGGGGAGGCACGCACGAGTAGGGCTGCGAAATTCTTATCCGTCGAAACGAGCGTGTTTTACCCGAGTTCGGCTCGAAGCACCGACGAGGGACCGGTTGGGCGCATTACTTCCGCGTGGCTGCTGCTACTGCTTAGCCCTCTCGTCTCGCCCTCTCGTAACCGAGTCCTGCGATCGTCTTGCCGCCCCGTAGGATTACCAGAGCCTGGCCGGCAGTGACTTCTCCGACGTCTGCTGCCAAACGCCTCGCAGTCTGTATACCCGATGTTTTGTCCGTCCCTTCGTACTTGTGCCTCGCGGGGTTGGAGCCCAGCTCTCGGGAATCAACTGACCGTATTGGTTCGATATGCGATTCTTCGTGCTTATTGATCGCGATCTTCCCGACAGAGACACGCGGGCTTCCCAACAGCCGAGCTTGCGTAGCGACGAGAAGTTTTCGATCCGAGCTAGGCTACATCGTTTGAATTTTTAACGGCAAATTTTAAAAGCGAAGAAAATAGGGCGCGAGTGGCTGGGGAGAATTTCCCAAGACAAACGCTCGAGTGGGAAGGATATCTCGGAGGGGAAATTCTAGTTTGCAAGCGCGTGCGAGGCGCGGGAGACCAACACAAAGAACGTATGAAAACTTCAAAGTACAGTTAATTTTTTTTTCCTTCCCTCTCTCCCTCTCTCGCCGGTCGAGCGCGGGCAAAAAAATTTAATTGCCCGAACAGCCCCGGCTCGCGTATACATTATATACGAATTATAGAAGCTCCCGGCCCCGCCCGGCCGGTGTGTGTGTGCGCCGTAGCCATGAATATCGCGTTATTTTTTCACGAGAGAGAGCGCGAAAAATTGTGTTGCCCGAATTTTTAATTTTCCACGCTTCTTTAATAATTCTCCGGAGCTTAGTGTTCTCGCAAATCTTATTCATCCCGCCCATCCCGGCAGCCGCGCCGCTGACTTATTAATTCGCAGGGCCGCAGAGTTTCGCGCCGCAACGGCTCTGCATCTCGAGATTAGCGTCTCCTACATATGCGGTTGGGAATCAAACTCTGTCGCTACGCGTATGGATGGGGCAATGAAAAAAAGCGATTCGAACGAATGGTGCAGGAGGAATCGGCGGCGGCCCTCATCCTCGGCCAATTACGAAGAGGCCCTCGGGGTAAGCCGGGCCGGGGTATAAAAGTCGCGCGTGTTTCCATGGCGATGTCGGGGATCCGCTCGCTCGCTCGCTCGCAACACAGCTCCGGGCTGTCGTGAAGAAGGCGGCGCGAGTGCGGGGGACAGGAGAGTTACGCGCGGCCTCGTTGTTTGCCCCTTATTTATGACGAAAGTTCGCCCGGAGATTTGCGCGTTTGCCAGCCGGCTCGAGTCGACGCTCCGCGATTTCGCAACCTCCAGTTTGCCAGCTGCTCGAGTTTGACGCTGCTGCTGCTGCTGCTCTCGAGCCCCCCAAGCCCGCGATATTCCGCGGATGTTTATTAAACGAGACTGCCGTCGTCGAGACGTCGTCAGGCCAGTGTGTTTTCGAAATGCAACCGGCCGCTCGCTCGGGTGAAATATCCAACCCCCCCGGTCCAAGGGCGCTCGACACATTTTCAACGCGTTTTGTCCGGCTGCGCGCGAGGCGCGCCCTGCCCCCGGAATTATTGTTTCGTAATTGTTCCGCCCGGCGAGATCCCCGGCGCTCGGGACATTCGGCTGCGTGTATCCTCGCTAATTGCGCGCCTGTGTCTTCTCGGACTATGTTTCACATTTCTGCGTGTGTGTGTGCGCGCGCCTAATTCAGAACGTAATTATTCCAACGATTCTCTGAGAATAAAATCAATTTGTACGGGGAAAATTACAATGATTTTATTCTAGCAATTACTCTCGGCCTTCTCCAGTTCTAATCGAATAGCTGAGAAGTTGATCGTAGTCGCGAATGAACCTTTACTTTTTCATAGAACAGACTATTCTTTCTTCTTCTGTAACAGCTAGATCCGTGACAGTGACTCAATTGATCATTCAATACTTGAATAATTAATAGATAGATATGCAAGTAAAATAATATTAAAACTTTTGAAACTGTTGAAACTGTTCAGTACAAATTCAGCAACAATCATCAACTAAATTTTCGAGCACCGCGGATACTCGTTGACCTACCTTCTGCGAAGAAGTACACTCTCTTCTCTTCACTCAGTACTTCCCTCTTTTCATCAATTAAATATAATTAGAGGGAAGAGGAGAAAAAAAATTGCCCCCGTGTAACCGACGGCGGTCGTCGTGTCACAGCATACGCCGCGGCTTCACGTATCGCAATTCCTGAACAATAATAATCATTAAATAAAAAATCGCAAGGAATCACTAATATGAGTTCGATACAATCTTAGCCAGCCAATCTGTACCAGTATCCTCGCATTGCACACCCCTATCAAAGTAAAATCCAACAATTTTTCACGCACGCAACCCATCATCTCTCCCTCCAAACTCTCACCTGTCGTTTTTGTCAAATTACACGGACTTGTGAAAAAGAAGAGAAAAAAACGTACCAACTCGAAACAGTAAAATACTCGACTTTGTTTGTCGCACCCGCGCACGCACACACGCACACTTGAAACGCGTCACGGTGGAAATTGGGAAAAACGACAGCGGCGTTCGCTTATAGTTTCTGCTGACTCGCCGCCTCTGCGGCAGGGCCGCGATCTCAATGATCTATATCCGCGCGCATGCACACGAGCTCGCGGGTTTTTTTTTTGTTTCTTTTTCCTCAGCGATCGCTCCAGCACCGGCGCGCATCACCCCCTGAATAATCATGCGGCGCGTCGTCAGCTAGCGAACTGGAAAGTCAGCAGTAGTAGGGGTCGGCCCCCGATAACCGATCACGCGTAGTGGCCCGCAGACGCCCGCTCGTCAAGTACCACAATGTCTCTCTCTCTCTCCCACTCACTCTCCGCGGCTCAGCCATTTATTAATGTCAGCTCGCGCAAGAGCAGCTCTCGCCTGGAGCGCGGCGCGACCCAAATTCGCCTAATATTACACACTGCGAGGCTCATCCCCCCCCCCCTTCTCTCTTGCGTGTCTATATACATGTACGCGTACTCGTCTTTGTACAAACACGTATGTAGGTATATACACGCGAGAGCTGCATATATGTACATATCCGATCGGCGACCGGCCGAGGCGATTTTTCAACTGTACGCAGCACAATTTTCTGCCCCGATCGAGATCGCGCGGACGCGGCGAAACATTTTCAGCCCAACTTCCCGAGCCCTTTCATCCCGCGGCTCGACCGCCACGCCTTCGCTTTCATCCGCCGACCTCGCTGTACCGTCCCCACCGCATTCGGGCCCCGATTACCCGGCCAGATTTAGCATACTACCGACTTTGCACGGTAATGACGCGGAGTTTTCACGTCGAGTGTTACGTGACTCGCCTTCGCTCCGATGAATTTTCAATTTTACGCGTCAAACTCGAAACGAATACACGGCCTACTCGGTTATGTACCTTTCGTTCACTTTATTTGTATCTATATTTTCCCCGTATATATTAATTATCGTGTAAATACTTCGCGGAGGTATATAATATTCAAACTGACATTATTGGATCGACTTTCATAACTTGTGTGACGATACAGAGCTGGAACTTTATTACTTTGGAAAATGATTACTTTGGTAATAATAATTATTATTAGTATCATATTCGTGTTGCCGTTTTGGTTTGGGTCCTTGATCAGGCAACCGAATGCACGGTTAATCCCTTGGCGTCCCCCAACTTTGAATGTAATCCCATCGAATACAAAATTCCAACTAATAACATTGAGCCGTTATTATATGATGGGTCGATTTATATTGACGGATGTTTTTTATCCACATGAAATCCGCGCGCTTTTATGAATCGCGTCCCATGGTCGATGGAAATTGAATCGGTAAAATATACACATACACACGGCGAATTAGGTATCGCGAGATCTTGAAAGTGCAATTGCCGCGTCGTATATATATTTGTCGGTCGGATTAATCAGACGATACGCAGACGAGGCGAATAGTATAATAACCTGCAGCGGGCGATAGCTGATGATAATCAATGAGACAAGAGGCGGGAGGGGGTGAGTGCGTCGGCGGGCGAGAGGCGCGCGCGCGCGCAAGTAGGTCCCGCTCCGTCGGCGCGGCTATGGTTAAATTGGTATATGCGCCAGAGCGAGAAGCTGCTCTAATACGCTACTGTGACGTGTGTATATTGTATGTTACGTGGAGCATCAAAGTTTTGATTACAATTAGCGGTGCCCGCCCGCGACACTACATGTATACACGTGCGCGCGCGCTGCTCAAACCCACTCCATTATCTCATCCGCGCGAGCGGCTTTCATTCGTAACCAATTCAGCTCGCGTCCCAGCTACACGTGCGGATGTTTTCCCTCTGCCTCCGAGACTCACCTCGTCCGGTAATCATATATTTTCCTCGTCGATTTCGGCGATCCATCGAAGGGAATACAATTAAAATCCGACGAGTACATCCGGGTCTCGGTGTGTTTCACCGCCGCGACGTGTCTCTCGGGCCGGAGATTACTCACACTTGGTGGGAAGCGCGTATTAATTAAGTCCGCCTCAAGTTGGCGCGCGCGCGCCGCGAGCGAAACCTTAAAAGTGCGCCAAACTGGCATCCATACATATACATTATGGGACGGCAGATTATGGGGGCATGTTTAATGTACAGCAAGTTAAGAACATCGCCGAGTAAGCTCTTCATTATTCACTCGACGGCCGGCGAGCGTACATAAATCTAAATAAGTAATCTGGCCTAGTTTGTGTCCTATTTCACTTCCGGGCATCACTCTCGTAGGGCGCAATAATCATGATTATATATAGCTCCGGCGGCCGGAATCTCGATGTCCTCGCTCGCGTATATCCCAGCATCGGCTCCGTGTTATATCCTTCTTTTCAACTGTGCGCCTCCCAACCGTCATTCGGCACCACGAATTCGTCTTCATCCTCGAGCGGTGCGCAATTTCGAGAGATCCGACGACTACGATGGGTGTCGATCTCAAATTGGGGCGTTGAATTCAATCGTATCCAAAGCCTGATTCGCGCGCGAGCTCGTTATACTTTTTCACGTACATTCGACGCTACAGGAGGGGAACGAGAAGGGTAAAACGCGCTCTGGTGCCAGCCGGGATTCGCGGACCTTTGCTTCTCTCTAATAATTCGCGCGTATACACAGTGTAACCGTAGGGCGGGTCGTGGCATAGAGTGACTCGGCGCAATCTACTCGTCTACGTGGATTGACGCGGGCGGGGGGTGGGAAGGGGGCGGCGTGCGAGCGGCATATTTCGCGGGTGAATTTCGCGCCGCCGCCGCCGCCCTATGTGCATTCGCGAGAGCCGGCATACGTGATGTATACGTGTATATTCATCGGGGCGATTGTCTGCGCGCGCGCCACGTCTCGGTTACTCGTGTACGCGCGGCTTCTATATAGGCTCCCCGCGCGCGTACATCACCACCCCTCCTCCCGCGGCCCGAGTGTGTACACTCGTGTGTACGTATGCGGGGGCGCGAATGGATTAATAATTGGACACGTGCTCGCGCGCCATCCATCCGCCGAAGCTCGAGTGCGCACTCGATCGGGCGCGTGTGCGCTAATTGGAGGCGCAATTAAAACGCGGAGGTGGTAGGTGTGTTCGAGCCCCGAATCAAAACAACAGCTCGAGCGACTCGCGGGCTGGAAGGAAAACGCGCGACGGCCACTTGATCAATCGACTTTGAAAGTGCGCGCGACACACGCGCGAGCCCGCAGCTGTGTGTACCAATTCAGCCGAACCGCGCGGCTAACGATATACGGGTGCGCGCGCGCGCGCCATCACCGTCGAGTCACCCTTTCGAACCACCTATAGCTCTCCTTGTGTATACTACTCGCACGACCCCGCGCCAACCTCCATCTCACCCGAATAATTCCGCTTCTTTTTTCTCTTCGTTTTATTCCCCTCCTTCTCTCGCGCGCGCTCGCGGGTTAATCCGGCCGCGTGTCTCTAGGTGACGGCTGCGCGGTAGGGTTTTTATTGGGACGCGCGACGATTCGCCGTCGCACTCGCCCATATTTCCACGGTGCGGCTCGGGAATAAGGGCTTTGAAAAGTGAAAAAAACAACGAGTTTATTCAGATAATGATATTACAACACACTTTCATCCTCTGCGACATTAATTATAGACGTTTTTCAAGGATTCTCTCGCGACGTGCCACGTGAAATTCAGCGCCAGTACTTTTGAATATAATGAGAAATGAAGACGAGCGAGTCGATTCATGTAACGTGTTTGTACAGAATGGATTTGTTTAATTAACAACCCGAAATAGGTGGAGGAGTTGAAACTTGTTATAGTTGCATCGGCACGCTCTACCCCACATCAACGGATAAAAGCATCACGGTGGATTAACACGGAGGTGTCATTGAAAAAATGACGATTCAAACATGGATGGGCGCTGAAGCACGGCGTTGCATTATTAACGCGTTGAATTATGCACCGATTCTTCCCCAGCTTCGCGCGGCTGCAGCACGCGAAGCTCTCGTGAATTCTAATCGGTCGGACGCTGTTACACGTGTATTCACTGCGATTCGCTGCCTGAGCCTGAGTGATCATCTGGTTTGAAGAGAAGTTTCATTCGTTATGCGCGCGTCTATAGTAACTCGTCCACGCCCGAGAGCCATAGACGTATCGATCCGCATAATCATAATTGAAACACGCATCCGTTAACACTTCTGTTACTCGACTCTATCTTTCCCTCCGCATCGTGGACTGGCTATATCATTCTGGCTGTACACAAGTACACACACACACACACGCGTGCGTACACGAGCTACTCTTACCCGTTTTCGCGGCGGTTCAACTTATTAAGATTCTACTCGAGCTTCTTTCATACGGTGCTGCGCAACGCCTCGTAGTTTTATTTGCATATACGTTCTCTCGTCCGATCTCGCGAACCCGGAACACTCGGTATACTCATCTTTTTATCCCTCAACAGCCGTATACACTTATTCTCCTTCCTCGTGTTGCGCTTATTATTTTCTATGCAGTATGATTTGACGTATTAATCTCGTTTCGAATCTTCAACACCGACACACCGCTCGAGACGAATTAAAATTCCCCGCGTGGATCGGGTGAAAATCTTCTTCCGCCCAACACGAGCGAGACACGAGCCGTTATTCATTTTTGAGGATATTTCCTTGAAATTCCACCTATCGAGAAATCCCACCTGTCCGCGACCGGATTCAAAATTATGTATCAGTCCCGTGTACGTTCGATCATCAATCACGATCTTCATCCTCTGCTCTCGACGCAATCTACCCCTTATCAAGGGAACAGCCCGATTGTCCGCAGATAAGGATTTCACTCGCAGGTTGGGATCAGCTAATATAGCGAGCTATCCTCCCCCCTGGTAGGGTAAAAATCCAACGACGGCCGTTTTACCGAACCATTTGAGGCTCAATCGGCCGAGCGAGTGTATAGTCGCTCTCGTTTGGAATTCCAAGAGAGCCTCGGCCTCAGATCGGATCTGGGATCAGCTGCTCGACACGGTCAACCGGAGAGTTGTTTCCATATTACGCCCCCGGGCCTCGAGTGCAGCGTACGGCTAATGAAAAGCTGCGCGTCGTCGTCGCAGTACACACACACCGTAATGCCGATCGGCGGATACACACAGGACTCTCGTCTCGTTTTGCTCTCATCAGCCGCTGTCAGCGAGCCCGGCTTTACGATAATGTCTTTATAAGCGAGGAGCGGATACACCGGGCCTATATCGCTCGAGAGCCAATGGATCGCGAGAGGCTCGCGTGTGTCGCACACCGTCCTCCCGTATACAAACTCCCGGGCGATTCGCTTTCCTTGGGCTGGCGTCCGATGTATGGGTTCTCTCTCTCTCTCTCTCTCTCTCTGTCCTGGATAGCAGCCGTCCCTGTACACACACACACACTCGGCCACCTCAATCGAAGACCCCCTCGTGCAGCGACGATCGAAGCCCCCAAACGAAAGGCGAGATTTAGACTCGCTCGCTCCCTCCCTCGATATAAACCAGCGCCAGCTGCTTATCTCCGCGGCTGCCAGGCCAGCCCCGACGCGCATGGCCCCCGCATCTACATCTTTGTCTCGCTCCCGCACGAATCAATGCGGCTATCGGACCCTCGATAAAACCAAATAACACCGGATTGATATAGACCGAGATATCCTCCCGTGGAGGGAGTGTGCGACCGAACAGTTATATACGTATCATATAGATTGTTTACTTCCATCAAGCTCGTGATTGGCTTCAATTGTCCGACAACTCCTCTTGTTTTTCTCCGATGATCGGTGTTATTAGTGTACTTTCATCCGCGGGGAAAATATACTTGTGTAAAAGCTTGATAAACATCTAGACGATCGGTCTGGTAGCGTTTTCTTTATATCCACACTTACGTTACAATGATTTATTCTCAATGATACTTGCAGTGGGTAACTCTAACCATCAAAACAAATGGAATCAGCCCTTGTCAGTCGATGTTTCGATGAATCGAGAATAGGAAAAATGAGGTACAGATTATTTGGTGTTACAAATTTCTATTTTACCAATTTGAAGCTCAGTTCAAAGCGAATGGCATTCGGTCGCGAGATAAATATCACCGAACTCCCTTTCCTTGCTCTCTTCGATCGATTCCCAAGCGATGTATCGAAAAGGAACGAATAGGACAAAAGGCTGATATCGCAGCTTTGGATCTGAAGGCTCGAGATTAACGTTTAAGGACTCCCAACATGAGCAAGGAAAAAACAGCAGCCTGTTGAATTGGTTTTTTCAACTCCAAATAATCATATAGATATATAGCACTGTTATTAGTTGTTTCAACTTGAAAATTTAAACGACTATGGCTCGAAGCAATATTCTCAAATCGCGCTCAATCCGATACTGTGAATCGATTTTCTACGTCGATAATTGTGTACAATCCGGTATTACTCACATGCTAGTAAAGAACATGTATGAAACGACATCGCTTTCTCGATTTTCTGTCAGACAGCTCAAATCCATGATACATAAAAACAGTTAATAATAATAATAATAATAACAATACTAGTATCATTCATTCAACTGCTATCAGCAAACCAGAGATATTTTTCTCGTTGATTATTATAATCAATCTAGCTTGTCCAAGAAACTAATGCAACTTGGTATCAAGATTTTGTAAAGATTATTAAATATAATCCTTTTTACGCACCTTTGAAAATATCCATACATATGTACATACATATTATTTCATAGCAGAGATTTTACTTTGGATATTGATTACGTTTTATAATGACTTTCATCATTGATTAAATATCTTCTTCTAATCATTTATGTTGGTTAGGAACTTATGAAATTTATATCATCCATAGGGAAAAAATCATCAACAATACTGGTAATAGTAATACAGAGATCCTCGATGCGAATCGTATATAGAATTGTTACAGGATAGTATATGACACGTGAATAGGAACTCGGATAATTTGCGAATCGTATAAAGCACGATTCAGTTGATGAATAACCAGCTCGTACAAGAGAAATAGAGGCAGGCGATGAAGCAGCGAGCGCGTCGCTCGGACGAAGGATGTGCGCCGTACCTGTATACTGCACCTGAGAAAACTATAGTAAACCACAAAGCAGAGGAAGCCCAGGGAGAGCTACGAGCAACAGTTACGGCGAGTAGATCTGTTCAGCAGTAGATGTACGTAGCCCGTAAGCTCGCATACCGAGCGCACTGAAATACACCCAAGGAAATTCACTATTGCGAGTACACAAATTCCACTTGATATCGCCCCTACAGTTGCGAGAGCTTTCATTTCGGCCCCGAGCTCGGACAGAATCCGCGGATATTTTCATTGGATTAAAATCAAATTGAATTGAGGGAGGGAGGGCGAGAGAAAAAAAGTATTCGTATAATTTACCCGCGGTAATTTTCAGCGCGGCGAGTCCGACGTGTGCGGCTTCAAACGAGCCAGCTGAATTACTCATGGCGAGGGGGGGCAATGAATTTTTTCCACCACCCCGCCGCTGCCGCCGTCGCTCGCGCCAGTTCCCGCTTTGAATCTTTGCGCCCCGGCTAATTAGCGAGCTTTGCGCGTGCGAGAGCCGATCGTTCGCCTCGGTTCGCTTGTATTGCGCGGGATCGAAGTGGCGAGACGATTCGATATGCGGCGCTCGCGGGGATCGGGGGGTGTGAAAAATTGATTGCGCGCGCGAGAGAGACGCCGACACGTTCGAATTTAAACTCGGGCTGGGATTTTGGGGAATGGGCCGAGTTGGCCGAGTTGCCTCGGCTCATCGATTGTCGCTTGCGCGCGCGCGACGGCGGTGGCGGCCGACGAGGGTTTATATATATAAGGAGCCACTCGCGCGCGATAGAGCCGATAATTCAGGCGCGCCCGGCACTTGTAGACACTTTAACTTGGAACAAATAGACGACAAAGTTTACAGCTGAGGTTAACTGCGAGGGATTCGTCGCCGGGCTCCTCTGCCCCGGCTAAATTATGTATTAACTTTCGCCCGAGCTGTATAGCCGTGTTCGATGGAAAACCGCGCTTACATTAAGGGCCTAACCCGTTCTATCCCGCGCGCGCGCGCGCGTCCCAGCGCGAGAACAACTTATCTCGGCCGCGGGGATAACAAACGTAAACAGCCCGACACTCTTTTATTTCCCTCGGCTCGTCGTCCCTCGGCCTCGCCGCCGCACCTTATACTCGCCCGGCAGCGCGAAACTTTTTTGCGGCCAACGATTGCGCGCGCACCGACGTTAAACTTCGGATAATATTATCCCCGTACTCGTTTATTTTCCCGCCCCGGTGCATTGTACGCGTGCGTGTACTTTTTTTCGAGCTACATAGTTTCGGGTAAACTATTCGGATGCTTCGTGCCGAAATCTTTCGGGATTATATTGTTGTGGATTTTAAAACGCGCCGAACATGTGTGGCGCTCCGCATGTCGAATTACCTTTCGCGAAGAGTGGAAGGAGATTTGAATGGATAATTCGTTAGAGTCCGGCGCGTGTCTGGAATTGTGAACTAATGCCGCGGACTTTTATTTATTGATGATAAAGTCTGGCGCTATTTCTGGACTTTGTGCCAGTTTCGTCCAGCTCGCTTTTGGACTCTTGAAAGTCTGGGAAATCAATCGATTTCAAAATAATATGTGATTAGTTTTCATTTTTATCTTGATTTCATGACCCAAGGGTTATATAATGGGCAAAAGAATCTAAAATCTCACTCAAAAAAGTATGGAACTACCTGATCTTGAAAAAAATACCCAAAAAGTACCTTATGGGTTAACTCATTTCTTCCAATCTTAATTTTCATCTGATAATAATCAAACAATAAATAATTATTTCCATACATTCACAAGTTTTTTAACGACAAATATACATTTACGGGGAAACTTTATTAATTAATTGACAAAATCAGACTGCGAGAGAAGAAATTGAATAAATTTATTCATCTGACAATATTTTTCAGAGAAGTCCAAGGTGATTATGCTTTATATTATCTTTGAAACCGCTGATTTGGATGATACTCTACGTTTTCGGTGATGTTATTACATCGAGACTAATTCAATAAGAAACAGTTTGGATTCAAGTTCTGAAGCTAGCTTTGCGTTAAACAGTCGTAACTACAAAAGGAGCTTGGAGGGATTTTTATCAGACGAAGGAAGTTCTACGCCAGCAGTTCCAAAGAATGAGAGATAAAGCACGATAACCATGACTAGACTATGAAAAACATTGTCAGACAAGTAAAATTGTTGAATTATTACTAGATGGATCAAAATTGAAATCTAAACGTTGACCCATGACATTAATAAATCCGAATAAAAATTAAAAGAATCCATATTTATTTCTCTGGGTATTTCTATGGCATAAAACTGTTTCAGATGTAATGACAGACTTTAAAGATTCTCAAAATATGAGAAAAAGAGAATTCAGAGCGAAAGTCTGGCATAAAGTCTGGAATTAGTGCCAGACTTGATTATCAATAAATAAAAATCTGGCATTTGTTCATCATTCCAGACATGTATATGTGTATATCATAAGAAAATTCTCCCAAAGTTAATAATTTATGCTTTAATGATGGATTACAATGACGAAGATAATTACCATAGTGGATGGAATGAGCTGAATGATTACGTGTAACGATAGCCGCTAATCAAATAATACATCTTGATGTCGAAGGAATCTCATAAGTTGGGGGAACATTGAAGGGGATTCTCGTTAGGTTACCGCAGACCAAACTTGCCCGATGAATCCAAGATTCATGAAGTTCTATGTTCCCTTGTAGAGAGAAGCATGACAAAACAGGAACTTGATCAACGAAGCCTCGCGAGGGTTTCGCTCGGTGTTCTGTCGCATTATTGAATTGCACGAACAGCTCAAAATTGCGGGGTTCAATGTTCTCATAACTTGCAAACGAGTTTTGATTTCGCGGCAACTTTTTGGCCTGTCACAAATGAAGACTCGCAATTTGTCTTCAACAAGCGCATATAAAAACTTGGAAAATGGAACCTTATCACGGAAGGTAATTATAACGACTCATATGCCAGGCATTTAATACTAATCATAATCTGGGTTCGCGAGGCTGCTTGTGTCAATCGTGCGATACACTCAAAATTCGAACAACCGCCCAAACAAGACTGAAGCTCGTAGTTTAATCTCGAAATAACGGATGATCGCAACTCTTTTATGGAAGTCAAATCGAGATTTGTACAACGCGAGAATAACACAGACCTGGCCATGCTGACAACCGAAAGAGTCAAACGACAAAAAAGTGCGCACTCATTGCGCTTTTATCGGCATTATACGCGAGCGCGTGATTTCGGGGGAAACTCCCCCACACAATAATTGACCAAGAACAATGCACTCCGCGCATATACCCACGATATTTATCCGCCTCGCTATACTAATGTCAGCGGAGCCTCGGCCCACTTTTCAAAATCATCGCGTTTCTCCTTTTGGAAGAGTGCGTGATTCAAACGCATCTTTCGCTTTGCTTCCTGAATGAGAAAGCCTTTTTTTCGCCGCCCCTCCTATCCCCCGACGTAAAGTCGGATTGGGCACGGACTCTGCGTTTGATCCGAGCACAATGAAAAAGCATGACTTTCCCAAAACTTTTCTAGATTACTCAAACAACTCGACGCTTCTACGCTTCTTCCGTTCGATAACTTTTATACCCTTTCTCCTTATTTTCAGCCTCGTGAGTCACTCACTAATTGTTCGCAAAATCTTTCCCGAGTTATATATAAGGTTACTGCAGGCAATTTGGCACGTTTGTCAGATTTCGGTCAAATTTTCGGTGCCTTCCCCGCTCATTTAGCCCTTAAAACCACTCTCCTACAACACTTTGAAGTTTCACTTATTCATTTTTTCTCCCTCTTTTTATTTCACTATTCACACTCAACCTAAAACATCAGGTGTAAATAATTTTTATGTCTGTAAATGTCATTGCTCTTTTTTATGTAAAACATCTCATCTTTCGATTAGTCACATCAGTTTTCCCAAAACTATTTTTTATCCTACTCAAATTGCTCTTTTTCGGATCAAAAATAAGTGAAGCCAAATTGGCCAAATTGGCCAAATTGGCCCTTTGTGCAATTCTGAATGGATAACTGAGTAAACTCGTTGAATATTTTTATAGACAATGTATTTTTGAGTTGAATGTCAAAAGTTTTGTATAAATATCACTGGGAACATGATTGAGAGTTTATTCCAATTCCAATTTGATCGTCTCTGTAGACCTATATAGGCTGTAACAAATGATTGAGAAAACGTGCCAAATTGACTGCACGTTTCGTGCATTTAGTCTTTTTACGTTATTTTTTAAATTGCAATTTCTAATAGGCCATAGTAGTCAAATGATGAATTTTAAAAATGGTTTCAGATAGGTATTGAGCTAAGCTTTAAGATACTGTTTGCAGAATTCAAGTCTATCATAGCCAAATTCGCAAAAAACCCTTAGGGGGTAGCGCGTTGGCTGCAGTTACCTTATAATATCGCTGAGCAACCCTTGGCCCGTATGCAGATGCTCACTCGCGCGAACCTCACCCGACTATCGTCGTAGTTCCGGCGGACTTTATTCGTCGCTTACATTCTCGGGGGGTGGGGGGCTGGTCCATCCTCGTGCGACCCTCGTCATTGCGAGTAACTCGCGAAAATTGGTGCAACTCGAGCAAGGCGCTCGGTGCGTCACGTGTACCCACGTGACTGGCGCCCCGTGGCAAATGCGTGAATTGCCCGAGAAACTTGGGTCGCGATCGAAACGGCGCGGAGCGGGACTTTGGAAGCAGCCGTTTGTAAGAGAGAGATAGATATAGAGAGGAAGGGAGTATAGAGCAGAGCCCGGCCCATAGTCGTCGGGGCTCTGCGCAGAGCTAGTCTCTCCGGCCGCGAAAGTTCGGCCGGCTAGTTAAGTTTATTAACCGTACACCAGGGCGGAGTTCGTTAAAGAGCTCGCGATTGCCTATTATCGCAAGCCCCACCGGTGGCCCCGATGACTCGACTCCCCGCCTCCTATACCCCTTTCCCCAAAGCAGCACAACGAAAGTTTTTACTTAACTGGATATTAATGGCTCGTAATTGGAACTCGGCAAAGTTTCGGCCTGACAATTTTTCCTCGCTGATGTCGCGAAAAATTGCGCCACCGCCGCCGCCCCCGGCGGCTCTACCAGTTTTCCCTTGGCTTATTAACGAACACAGGCAAATCCGGCCGGCGCGAGCCATCAATTTTTCGATGTAACAGCTCGGAGCCAAAGTTTTTCGGGTCCCGCGCGAACATACAAGTTTGAGAGGGCGGGCGGAATAGAGACTCGAAAATTCAGCCTGGGATATGCGGAAGTTTTCATTTTTCCACGCGTAATTTTGAGCTTGCGAAACGAGTTGTTTCGCTCTAGCGTTAATCAGCCACCGCTCGCGACGACTGCTCGCAAGTGCTTCCCTTGAACTTTCCATCGTAGCGGGTTTTCACGGCGCATTTTTCCGTGGCGACTTGTCCGACGACGTAAGACGTTCGCACGAATCATCGCTCGTTTATCCCCGTGTCGAACCCTCGACTCCCAACCACTCGGCTATTTATACTCTCTAATTGAATCCCCCGGGCTCGAGTTGAGCACACAACGAGACTGCGCGCAAGGCGTATAACGATGCCACTACAATTTGCTAAATTGAGTCGAGGTCCATTGAATGTGAAAGGATTAATTCCGTTCATATAATCATTCGCGCACAATGCAAATCATTCATAATCTGGGGCATTACGTTATAATTGCTATATCTAGAGACTCGGGGAAGAGGTACAATGGCGGGGGGTCGAACAAAGACTCTCGGCGCGGGGCAAGTCGGAAAAAAATCCGTCCCGTTTCGAGCTGAGGAGTAATGCGATCGCGGGCGGTGTGTACTCAAAATCAAATTGCATATTAACACTCCGCGATTCGATTGCCGATAGTACGTACATTCTTCGGATTCCGCCGTGCGTGCGTATATATGCATATTCATCGTCCGAAGCTCGGAAAGATCGTGTACGGCATCCGTTGAATTAGCTATTACCGCCGGCCGTTTGGATTTATGTGCGAACCGGAGCCTTGATTTGAATGTAATTGCACGTTTTCGGCGATCGCCAAGTCGGCACGTCGGCTCGCGAGAGGCTAACGAGACTTTTCACATGGACGGGGGGGATATCTATCGTCGCTCGACTCGGGGTAAGGAGGACGTGTATCCGATGGGACGTCGTCAAACGTATAGATGTAACGTAAATCCCCGATATTATTGACGGGAAGCAGCGAGGATTACCTCCGTCGATTTTTCTCCTTCTTTCGTCTCACGTATAAATACGCCCGCTCTCTACCTCCCGCCTTTCCTAATTACGGTCTTGTGCGGGAGATGCGCTCATTTCGACAAGTCAGTGTCTAAGTAAATACTCCCGGGGATTAATTGCCAAGAACGCGAGGAAGAGGAAATGGCGTAAAAGATTCCGGCGAGTGGCCTGTGTGAGCTCCGAGCCAGGAGGGAAAAAAAGGCGAGAACGAATAGTCGAGTCGGAAGTGCAGAGAGCGAGAGAGAAATGAGATCGAGGCCGCGGCGTGGCCGATAGATTTCTCACGATCGGAAATTTGTGCCATTACGCGGTGGCGAGTAAGAGCCAGGCTACATGTATGTAATATTATGTACCGCGCGAGCGCGTGCGATAACCGGAAAATCGCGTACACGCGTTAGCGTCCATTAAAACATAATGGATTTTGGCGCGGGCAAAAATCGGCATGCACGCGATTGAGAGAGAGAGAGAGACCCGTTTCGCCCGTTAATTAGATGGGTGAAAAACGTATTTCCAATCAGATATCGGCCGTTGGATCGCGAACGGCGCGTCATTACACATTGAGAAACAGGAAATTAGGTGAGCGCGTACAAGCGGGGCTTTCGCTCGTTATTCGATACAGTTTTTCAATGATCGTGTCGCTTAACGGCGAGTTAGCATCTGGAATCTGAAATTTATCCGCGCGTCTACGCGATCGAGGGACAATTTTATTGAGGAAACCGGAATGAAACCTCGCTCGCGCGCTTCGAAATACGATCCGCCCAATAGAACGTCCGAGTCTCGTCGGGGAAATACAGTCCGCGAGCGTATACGATTGTTCTATTATACTCGATGCCGCGAGCAGCTTTTCCAACACCGACGACCAAATCATATTCAACTCGATCATCGTCATCGATAGCGCTGCCGATAATTTCGTTGCGTCGATCGAGCGGCGAAATCCGTTCCCGTCGGGTCGAGGGGAGGAGGGGAAAAAACCCCCCGACTTCCGCTGCCGGCCAACGCTGGATATAGATCAGAAAGGAGAGCAGCGCGGATTTATCTTCATCGCCTGTGTGTATATATTCACGGGAGATCAATTGTGTCGCTGTGCGCGAGCCACACGGTTCGTCCGCGCGCGATTTCGCCAATTACCGCGCGTAAATAAAATTTCCACCAGTCACGCCCGGCCGGGGGCAATTTTTCCTTCATTTGTTCCTCCCCGCCGCCGTGCCACCCCCCGGACGAAGGGGGTCAAACTCGCTCGACGTACCAAACTATCATTTATACCCGGGCGAATATATCACCGGGGAAAAAGTTATCGGTTTTTCAGCCGACGCCCACGAGGAGGAGAAAAACTTGGAGCGATCTTTCGCGGCTCGCTCGATCGCGCGCAGCAGCAGCAGCAGCAGCAGCCCCCGCTCGCGTCGAAAGTGAAATAAACGAGGCGGCCGGCCCGTTGTTCATTAGTATGTGACGCGCACCGCCAGCCCGAAGATCCTACGCCCCCTCCCCTCAGTCCCGCAAGGGTCAACGCCTTTTTCATACATGCGCGGTTTTTGCCTCGGCGAAAGTTCGCGCGCAACGCGAGGGGTGATTACAAAATTAAAGGGAGACATAGAGAAGGGCTAAGTGAATCGACCTTGCTAATCTTGCCATTCGAGTGCCAGGCAGTCCTCTGTGATTGATAGTTGCGTATCTATATCGGTACGTTTCTAAATCGATGATGATTCGTGGCCGGATGTTTACGGCAGATTAGCGAAGATACAAACGAACGATGTATCGTAATATCGAAAAGAAGGAAAACAATCGAGTAGAGGTTTCCAAACGAATGCTTCATTATCGTTTGTTCGGCGATCTTCCGCATCCAAGCTCCATCCGAGGTATGGCCGGGCAATTTCGATGGGAAATAATTCCGCGCGTTTCGTTTTTTGTTCTCCTCCTCCCCGCCCGCGCGGCCCCTCCGTTTTGTTTCGATTGGCTATATACCTCGAGGATCGGGGGAGGCGCACACGTGGGAGAGCTGCGCATTGAATTCCCAGAGAGACGCGATCTATTCTTTTTCGTTCATTTCGCGCACCGACTGGGAATGGGTATTGAAATTCCGGGTAGCCCCGGTGCGTGCGGCATCAGAACTCGAGGCCGATGAAGGAATCAATCAGCCAATCATCGGCAGGCCCGGCCATGCACGAATCCGGCAGCGTCGATCCTTTTTTTTTCATTTTTGATTTTTCATTATTCCGAGCCTCGAAACGCAGAGCTGCGTGCAAACAGCTGTATTATACGGGACGCGCGGGTTCGGTGGCGCATCGCTGATGGGCCGTCGCGCGGCTCCGGCAAATAATAATTCGGCCGCCGCCGCCGCCACTGTGCTGATCGACGCCGTCCAACTGGCCGTCGGTCAGTTCGGGGCTGTATACGCATGCGTATGTATGTATGTATGGAGCCGCGAGCGGGCGTCACGTGCGCGCGCAAGACGCGATATTTATGGGAATTAAAATCTATCCTCGCGGGCGCGCGCGCGCACAATCGAATCATAAATTACCGGGCCCGCGCGGCCGCCCTCCGCTCAAATGGTAATGCCGGCCAGCATGAATTAGTAAACATTTATGCGCGCCCCTGTGTATTTCTTCGGCTGGCCGCGTTTATATGTACGTACACATACACGCGAACACGCCGCGGAATCGTTAGAGCGCGGGCAAATACTTTTTTTTTCTCCCGCCCGTCGGACGTTTTTCGCTGTACAACTTACACGGGCGATGCGCGCTCCGCATGAATTGCCCGCGTGAATTTCAATTTACGCTCTCGATAGCTCGCGGTCCGGCGCGTTTCGATTCATCCCAACCCCCCCGCGATTTTTCCACGGATAATCTTCCGGCTCGCGGGTTCCTCGTGGCTTTGCCTTTCTTTCCGTGTAGGAAAATTTGGGAAAAATCGAGCTGCCGCGGGGAAGAATCGGACGCGCGTTGTTCCGCGAGCCGGAAGGGGACAAAAGTCTAACGAGAGCACATATAAGCGGCGCTGTGACGAGTCGCGCACGAAACGCCAAAGCGTTATTATACGCTTGCGCGCCACGGCCGAACGAGCTTACTCATCCGGGACAAAGGAAAACATATATTTTGACTCGGCCGAGCAGCCCATACGGTTTCGCGTGGGGCGAGCGAGCGAGCCCCTCTGTCGTGTGGGTCACGCGATACGTGTGCCTCCCCCAATAACCCGCGATTCCTCGGTTTCTATAGACGCGCATTACGCTTTGGTGATTCATGGATTGGTCGCGAGTCGGTATATAATATTGTATACGCGCGATGCAGTCGTTAGGAGTCGAGGCAGGCGTTTCGTATTTTTCTCCAATTTGCACAGTCGCACAATGTACGGCTCACTTGTACACGTGTATTACGCTCGGCACTTGGGTGACGAAAGGCGCGCGATTTTAAAAGCGGATCGTTAGTCGCTGCCGCGTGTGCCGCTGACAGCTCGTGTGTACGCCCGCCCGACCCACACACACACTCGCGCACGCAGCAGAAAGGGAAAGGAGAAATTGCTTTTTCACCTACTCATTCCATTTCTATTCTAATGTCTCTCTTCATCTCGCTGGCGCCGCGCGAGGCGCGTGCCCGTCCCGGCGTGGAATTGTTTGAGACTGAAAAGCGACGCGATCGCGCGGCCCTGTACCCTTTTCTCTTCTCTCGCTCGGTCGAGTATACGGGGGTCTTTGATTACGCGCGCGCGAAGCACCAATGCGAATTCCGAACGGAATGAGACCAATTGACGGATTTTTGACTAATTGGCACGGCTCGAATGCTCGGAAGGATTCGCGTGAAGGATTTCGCGATCGAAATACTCTGAGACGGTAATCTCACATCTGTTTGGATGGAGAGGGGCGAAGAAACTCTGGATCCATTCCGATCCACGAAGAAGCAAACGATATAATTTAATTTGAAATTTGACTGTTCGCAGTGTGGATTACTATGATTGCTTGACAACCAAATAGAGTCATGTTTGAGATCGTCGATCAGTCGCTCGTGTGGAAAAACAATAAACGCATACACGAGAAGTATTGTCATATAATTAGACGAGACAATTTCACCGTGGAAATAACCATAGCATACCCGGTAAACGCGAGGCAAACTTTTACCGCCGCACCCTTTAATTTGTACAGACTACGTGTCCCATAATTACTGTCGAGCCAGTAATTTTTACCGTGTTTTATACCCTAGATTTTCCCGGAAGCTCTCAATATACACATCAAAATTTTCATTAGAGCTGATGCAAATCCCGTCGCATATGTTTAGCAATTTTAATTATTCGTTCGTCATTCAACCTCATTCAGGGAGAACATTTTCCCACCTGGAAATAATTTACTATGAATATTTCGAATTATCACGCGCAAAAATTCCTTTGCGAAATTTCCGAGAAAACTCCAAAGTACGAAAGGCGATTCATGTTATCCCCGCGCTCAAGCTACGTACCAATAGCTTTGTCCAGCCTGTTTCAATACACGCGCCGCAGTCTCGGCACTTTATTAGCTAAGCGGGGCGCCGATGCACCGGGGAACAAATGGCCCGAGCGCCGCGGCCGGTGCTTTATTATCGCCCGTTCGGCCGCGGATTACCCATGCTAATAAGAAATCGCGCGTCGCACTTGGAAATATAGCACTTGGCGGCGTCGGGCGATTTGTAAACGCCCCGGCTCCGCGGATCACGAGTCTCGCGCGGCGAAAGTAGGCCGGCACGCGTGTGTACGCGTATATATATCGGGGCCGCGCGCGGACTTTCTATATATGTGTACAAGCGCGGCGTTAACGGCTCCCCCGCGGGCGGCGCAGTAGTAAGAGACAGCCGAGGCGCTCTCGCAGGTCCGGCATTCCTCTCGCGCTATACTATTATATCGGCGTCGAGCCATTCGAATGGGGCGAGAGAGCTGGAAAGCCAATGGCCGTAAAGAGCATTAGACAAAATATCGGTGCCGAGTGCGCCGGACTCTCGAGTATCTGCAGCCGTGGCTCGCGCCCGAGCTTCCGACTCGGTAAATATTTGCCCTCTCCGAGAGCCCGCGCGTGTATATACATGTGCAATCTCTTGCCACGGCAAATATGCCGCGGAAATTGAGGCTTCCACCAGCGCGAGCTGCTTCTATTTTCCGACTGCCTTACTCCAACGACTCGTCGTCGTCGTCGGGTCGCAATTGCCATATTTTCCACGACACTCCGCCAGAGGTTTTACCCTGGCGAGCAAGTGTATATATATAACTGCACCGAGCGACTGCGCGCGCCAATTCCCACCCACCAAGGAAACGTCAACCGATGATGAGGAAATGCGGCTTCTCTATACGCGCTTTGGCTCAACTTTTCACAACCCCGAGATGCTTTACACCGTCGTCTTGGGGTGGCTCCCCCGCGCGCGAGCTGTGGTTTATCCTCGAGTTCTCTCTCCGCCCCTTCCAGTCTATTCTCGGGCGACGAGTACATTGTGGGTAGACAAGGTGAATTTCGGGGCTCGAAACGACTCCCGCGCGATAATCACTGGCAAAACAAAGAAAGAAATACAACGACGATAAAGTGTACACAGTTTTATTCGCGCTCGATTTTCAGCTGTAGCTTCGCGAGCAAGGCGCAAAGTAGCCGCGGATAGTCGGCCTGGAGTTTTAAGCAATATTTCCTCTTTCCGCATCGAAGCTTTGTGGGCTCGCGGATATTGAAAAATTGACGACTTCCTTGGAGGAACGGCCGAGGCGAATCGATTAACGATTCCCGCTGTACAGCGTTATACCCGCGAGGTGTCCCGCGCGAAAACTCGATATGGCTCTCCGCGACAGTTGGATTGGATTATAACGCGTGTGCTGGACCGTCGAAAATCGCGGGCCTCGAGATACAAACCGGCCGGCAAATCATAGGGCGAGATCGTAAACACATACCGCGCGTCGAATGAAAGTTAATCCGCGTGCCTCCGTCGAAAGGATATACATACACACACGTATACGGTTGTGGTACGTGGCATTTGCCAACGCATAGTCGATACGTTAGATATGAGAAACTGCGCTGTGTTATTCGCGGTGCAGCCATCGTGTGTATATAGGTGGAAACGCGTGATTTATCGAGCGGCCGAAAGACACTCGCGGTCATTTGGCCGCGGCGCGCGTGATCGATTCCTCACGGGGGCGGCGGCAATCGAGAGGCTTTTGAAAAATACCCCGGGTTGTGTACGTGACCCGACTACCCCCGGCGATCCACGGGATGATTTAATCCCGGGCCAATGCGCGACCGGGCGTGGATACTAATGGCACGTGTGCCGACCCTTCCTCGAGTTTGCCACCCCGTGTTTGTTTGTGTCTGTGCACCGGGTACATATATATATCCGCGGGCGCCAAAATCTCGGGCAGCGTCATCCATCCGCGGGGCGCGCAAATCCGCAACAGTGACGGATACGGGGCCCCGCGGCGGGATTATCCCGCGCGCCATTATATCTCCCGTCTTATCGTCGCCGATCGCCCGACTTTTACTCTCTCCCACCCCGGCCACGGGGTAAAACTTTCGGCCCGGCCGCCGGCGCGCGGCTGACTTATCGGGCGACGCGCGCCTCTGTGTGTACCTGTCGGATTTGCTCCGCTGGAATTATCCGCGGGGATTTTTTGTGCCCGGCGTGGGATCGGGTTTGTTACGGTTTTCGTACTCTGTGAGACAAGCCCATGTTTCAATGTTTCAATGTTTGCTTATTAAGCGCCGCGTCCTTTTTCAAACTCGACGTTCGTATGCGTTGGCTCGCTCGTTCGAGAGGCCGAATACGCCGCGATTGATGAAACTGAATTATTGTAAATATAAGACTATATTGAGGTACGGAGTAGTTAAACTAATTTGACACATTTTAGGGTAAAAGCGATGGGCTTGGCCTGAAAAAGAAAGTGAGACCATGCTTGAATGTTTGGATGTTTGTTTATTATGTTTGAGGATACGAGGTCGTTTTTCAGACTCCACATTTATACTCAACATTTGAATTGCATTGGCTCTCATTTAATACGCCGCAATTGTTAAAAGATCAACTGAATTGATATATAAAAAACTAATTCAAGAAATAAAACTATAATAAGAAAATATTCAACATATAAGTAAAAGCGATGGACTAGAGTGTTCCAAGACAGCGACGTCATAGCTTTGATTGAACAAGCAGCGGGCAATGATAGTATGGAGACATTCAAAAGTAAATTTGAGAAGATAAATAAAGACATATGGAGAAAGAGAGAGAAAATTACAAATAATTTGTTTACATTGAATAAGTATTGTTGCGATACACGTCGGCGGGCCGAGTTTCTTTCTAGAATGGATACGATCTGATAAATAGGGACGATTCTGTCTCGTAGGCCCGTGTCACGGTGATTTATTGAAGATTACCAGGGGCATATTTCTCCTCCCAAGGTTGAATACAACCTGTAAATGTAACGAAGTTTTGAAGCTTCGCACTGACAGCCACGCCAAAGAGTGTAGGCACTAAAAAATTTTACGGCTAGAATACCGGAGTTGAATTCGTCAAGACATTGTTCGAAACGTTACCATCGATCCATTTTTAATGAAAAATCAACAGCACCTCTCATGCTTCTCTTTTTCTCGCGATTCCGACGAGTGGGACGAACGTCAACCGCATTCCACGACTGTTGTTGCTCTATAAATTTCACTCTTTGTATTTAAGATTATTAATTTAATGAAGATTCAAGTATGCGCTGCAAAATTTTTCCTTGATTCCAATCCACTATTCGTTTCGGTAATTGGGAGTAGGATCGAGTGCAAATCGGCCGATGGACGCAAGCACGAATCCGACAGCTGCGATTGCCTATATATATGCTGCACGTATAATCATTGCCGCGCGCTCCAATCTTAGGAAATGATAGTGAGGTTTATCCTTTGTCATTATGAGATCAAATGCGCGCCGGGGTTTATGACTGCAAGGGTAAAATCTCATGCCTCCATCGCAATTTCAAGACGTCGTAAACCTTCACCTACTTCTAAATAGCCCTTATCACGATATTCGATCTGGAATTAACTGATACATATAAGATTAATGCATCTATAAGAGTCGGAATTTTCAAATTCTTCGACTCGTGGCTGTCAGATGAAGATTGGTTGATCATTCTCCCGAGGATCACAACGATTTTATTGCGTGGAAGAAAATAAAACCGCTGCCAAGTATATTAGCCGTGTGCTTTCTCAAAGCGACTTTGTCGAAGATGGACTTCACAATGAATTCCTCTTCAGCGGGCGCTGAGGAAATCCAACCGGGGTAACTGTAGGAGTATTAAACGGGTGGCGTCTACGGAATATTGAATATTTCAAAGTTTTGGAACATTAGACTTTAGAATTATTGAATATGAACCTTGTACTAATTTTCTCATCTTAGCAACGGTCGCTGTGGGAAACTGAACTCGGCTGATGTTTCGCTACCATCAACTAACCTAGGAAGTTTTGTTAGAATCTGACTAATTTCGAGATTCTAGATATATTCGATAATTCATTCGAAATATATCGTTTCCCCGAAATATTGTCCCATTTTTGATATTCTCGAGAACTAGACTACAAAAGAAACCAAGTGTAATTGGTAAGTTGAATTTTCACGCCATTATAATACTTTTTCTTTGAGAAAAAATACAGCCCGGTATTGTCTCTCCTCCCATAAAAAGAACCTCCAATTGGTTCGTCGCATTCAAAATACCACTCGAGCCTGGCGAAACCAATGAAGAATCGTGCAAATGTAATTGGGGAATTCAATGGAACTAGAGTTCGCTCGTCGCGATCACTCCACGTACACGTACGGCAGATGCGGCCAATCGCTCGGAGCAGCTGGGAATAGAGTTTGGGGAAGGGGGGGAGTTGATCCGCGGTGAGTCTCGGCCGCCTCCGGGTCCGCGTGTGTCCCTCCCAAGGATCGCACCAGCCGACAGCGCTATACGTCTGGCGCGGCCCGGAGTTGCGCGAGGTATATATACGCATACACGAGTGAACGGCTCAGTTTGGCGAACTTTCATCCGCAAATATGTAAAACGTCGGACGGGCCGGGGGCCGCGAGAGCAGCGGGGGGCGGCTGGGCAAATTCGGGGGAAAACTAGTCCGACTCGGCGCACAGGGCGAAACTCGCGCGAGATCCACGGCCCTGCACGGACGAGAACGGCAAATTTCTTACGGCCGCGAAACTTTTCGATACGTACGTATGTATGCGCTTATATATATATGTATCGCCGCCGAGTCGCGTCGTGGGATGTCCCCCTTCGCTCGGCAAATTGCCCGAGTCTCGACGCTATAGGAGCTTTTTTTACCTTTATACGAACCGGAGAGCCGCACTCCGCCGCGCGCGAGCTTATGATATTATATAGAGACGAGGCCGCTGCAGCTCCGGCGTACCGCGGAATTTGTTTTTTTAGATATGGGTTTTCGGCCCCGGCCAAATCCACCGGGATGGATTTCGCGCTTTCTCTTCTCCCCCGCCCCCCCCTCAACCCGCCACTATTTCCGAGGGAAAAATTAATCGTCGCGCGCGGCGCGAGATACGATTACGCCCGATTGAATCGACGCCCTATCCCGTATGTTGATATTGCCAGAGCGAGAGAGAGAGAGAGGGAGAGCGAAGGAAAATTTATGCGTTGCGGGATATTTTTCTCGCGTCGGACTGATTTATGCGGGACGAGTGTTTATTTTCAAAAATCATCCCTCGTAATTCATTTCCATCTTTCGCAATACTGACCCGGTAAAAACTTCTCTCCCCGACAGATAAAGTCCCGGCTGTTTTGGCAATGGCGAAAATTTAGCTGCGATCGCGTCATGCGTTTTGTTTGATAAATTAGTTCGTCGACATTCTTCGGTTGTTTTTCCTCCGATCTCGCGGATTTTCAAGCTTATATCCGCGACTCGGGAAAGACTTTCAAATCAATTTGCATCAATTTCAAAACTCGTCCGACGGGTTTCGAGCTTGATCAAATCGATCCCCTCTCCTCCTCGGGGAAAAAGTGTTGCGCGAAACATATCCGAAGCTCGTATGAAGAGCAACGATCTTCTCCTCGAGATCTTTATTTTGATCGAGAATTCAAACGAGAGGCGCAACGACGCCCGTACGTCTGACAATCGAAACGACACATCCGCCGCACCTCGACCGGCTCTCCGGCAGTATTCACGGCTCGATGTATGTCGAGCGCGTAACAATTAAACGGCTCAAAGCGATCGAGTCGGCCCGACAAAGACTGCGTCTCTCGTCCCGGATCCCTACTTCTCGGGCCACCTTTTCAACTCGACGCTATAAAACGGCGAATCGATCGCCCATATAGACGAGCGCGCGCGCGCGTAATGGAATCGGACGAAACGCCGCTTTGACGCCGAAAATTATTGTCGTACGGAGAGGCTCGCTCCCAGGAAGCCGCGTATACGCGACTGCGTGTGTGTGTGTGTGTGTGTATATATACGCACACTCTACTTTTCCGCGCTGTCGATTCGTCGTCACGCGAGATAGCCGGCGACAACCTATACTCTTCGACGCGCGAGATTTACGAGCCGGCTCACTCGGGTAATAAAGTAGAAGTAGGCGGGGGTGAGGTGGTGGGGGGAGGGGGGGGGCTTTCATATATATATAGCGAGGCTGGCGCGCGATGCTGCTGCAGCCACTAACGGAAAAACTCGGCAAATAATAACGCGCGCGCGCGCGGAACTCGGCGGTAATCAATGGGTTGAGCCTTTCACTGTACGCGGCGTTGCGCGTGCCCCCTCATTTTTTATACCCCGCTCGCTCGCTCGCTCGCGCACAACTGCCGTTCATCTCTCGGCTTCGGTGCGCGATTTATTTTTATCCCTTTTTTTCTTCCTCTTTTGCTTTCTTTCCGCGAAACCTGGACGCGTTAACGAAGGATCGATAAATAATAGACGTGGAAGACGCGGTCGCGGGTATATATAACGGTACGCGTCGGCTCCGGGGGATCATATGGGGATATTTTAATTACGCCGAGCTTATTAGTGTCCAATCCACGCGGAAGAGGGAAAACGCGTCGTGATTTTCCGATTTTTTTTTCTTTTCCTTGCTTTTCCCGAGCGATTCCGAGGTACGCAAGCGCCCGGCAATCCAATTATTCGTCCCTCGCGGGCGCGCAATCCGATTTAGCGTACCTGCACTATACCTATTTCGCGCGGCCTCGTAAAACTTCTCTTCTTATATTCATATGCGCTTCCACTCTTGCTTTCCCCATTCTCGCGCGCCTTTATGGTGCGCTCTGTTTCTCCCGAAGCATATAAGTATAATATATCCGAAACACTCCGGAGCCCGCGGATTCGAAGACCCTCCCCGCGTGCAGCAGTCGCCGCGGGCGTGGATTTTTCGCGGTCGCTGTCCACGTGCGGGGCCCAGCTACAGCCTTTGTAAATTCGGCTCGAGTGTTATGACAGTGATTCCGTCCGTCCGCCAATCCCCGATACACGCCCTCGTTCCGCTGAATTACTCTGGCGGTGAAATTTCGCCCGAGCCACGCACCTCTCGCGCCGCCCGATTCAATATTTAATTCAACGAGCGCTCGCGAATTTTGATAAAGCCACCAGCCGCGCGCGGCTCGATCGGTAAAAATATTGTTATAATACTCGCGCGCGCACACACCTGTGTGTGTGCATCTCGTATATTTATTAATGATTCGGCGGTGGGAGCCGCGTGAATATTCAAATATCGCGAGTATCGAATTTGAAATACTGCGGCGGGTGTACGTCGCGGGGGTCGAGCGCGTGTATCGGGTTTCACTTTCGACCTGAAAAAGCGCCCGCGCTCGACACTGACTGACAAATGCATATTACATTATAAATAATCCTCCTGCCTTGCGCGCGCGCGCACACACACACGGCCTAGGGAAATACGATCGATGAAAATGTTCGCCCCTCCGCGGCAGGATCGCTTTACAACCTCATAAAAATGCCCGTACGGAGACGCACGCACGGCCCGACCAAATATGTGTATGGAAGAGGGGAAAAAACGCCGAGCCGCAAGACGAATTCAAAAAGCTGCTGCGGTCGCGATAGTAAGAGCCGCGAGTGCCGATGTCGTACGTGTGTACGTAGCTTTCACGGACACGACGCGGACACTCGCCGCAGCTATCGACCCCCCACCCTCCCGAACAAACGCTCATTATTATTCATGATGAAATTGGTTGTATATCGGCCGCAGCGCGAGCGAGTCGTGCAGTCACTCTCGCGCGCCAGCGTATAGGTATTGCCGCGATCTATCGAGCCCGAGAGAGAGGGGAGCGAGGGAAAGAGGTGGAATAAAAAAGGAGCCGAGCGATTTGAACGGGTTTTCTAGGCGCGGCCGATAACGATCCGCCGTAAACTCGGTCGAATTAATAAGTAAATAACGCGCGTGGCTCCCGCGAGCGAGCCGAGAGCCACGCGAAAAGATGGATGCCCCCGGAAGGAGCGAGCCCGCGTAGCGGTATACACGCGTACGCGAACGTTCGAAAGAAAAGAGAAAAATGAGCAAGGGTAGTCGGGGAAATGCGACACTCATCGGCCGCTTCGCGCGATTATAGGCATCGAAGCGGTGTATAACAGCTTCGAGTGTATTTGTCAGTGCGAGCCCCTGGACGCAGCGGATGAAACCGCATTCCTTCGCTGCTCCCCTTTGTGCGCGACAGTGTCATTTCCCTCTTTCGCTGCCGCGCGCGCGCGACACGACTCAATTCGTTTCGCGTTCGGCCGGTGCGTTTGACCGATGGCGCGTGATTTCGCAGTGTACACCGCGAGGCATTATCGGTGATTCCAACGGTCCCGGACTGATTTCGGAAAGTGCCGGGATCGATTTGAATGTTCCTCGGGACTCGGGTCCGATTTGGTTTGCACTCACACGCATTTGTATAGCCTGTATTTCATCTAGGAATTTAGATTTTAATTACCAAGAGTATCGTAATGTATGGTGGACCCGTAACGCGTGCAGATACGCGCAATATGATTTCATGAATATACCCACTTTCAGAACAGCTCCGTGACACGGTATATTAATGGCATAGAACAGATTAATGCGGGAAGAAAATATTTTGACCGGTCGCGAAAGTAGACACACGGTTGTTTCGTTTTCTCCATTTTTTCGCTAATTCCAACTCATACATCATCTAATCTTGCTTTAGTGATTGTAAATTTCTTCCAATACATTTAGACTTGGCTGAAAAAATCAAGCGACTTTCCACACGATACCTTGGCACATTTATAACATACATCATCCCATTGTTTCTCATATCATACGTCCTTTTCAACAATTGTTCTAATAGCTGTCATCCATTCGCTCAATACATCCACCTGAAACATTGATTTTTCTCTCGATTTGACGAGTGACGGACAAAAAAACCATTTTTTTTAAATGCCGCTCCATCGGGATAGAAATGTCCAAGCCGGATGTGGCTTGGCTCGTTTTGAAGGTATTGAGTGGACGTTTTATTTCGTACTTCAGCGGATTGGGATATTCACGTTTAACGTGACATAGTAACTGCTCGTGAATAGGTAGCTTATATTGGCTATACCCAACTTATTACGAACCTAAGCGTGATGAGATGAGAAGTGATTAATAATAAATTAGTAAAATTCACTCATTTCCAAGTGAATATTTACTATTATTATCACTACTCTAGACAGAGTCGAAATAGTTGGAAAAACTACTTTTTATTCGTAGAAATTGCATGACTGATGGATAACACTATGTACATACTCTTGGAATCTTAGTGCCCGCGAATTTCATGAATTCAGTGCAGGATGGCGAGGTATCCAAATAAAAACTGTCAGGTTCGAATGAGTTTTGACTTGGTCTCAACGAAATGCGCAATGGCGCTCAAAAAAAATGCCCAACGATCGTGCCAGCAAGCAAGCACTCGTCACAATGAATTATCGCAATTTTATATTATCAATTCGAACACGGGGGGAAAACAAAAAAGAAGTAGAACATAAAAACGGTCACATCTTCCGGTATAATGTCACCCCGTCCCCCAACAGACGTTCGTTGGGCCAAGATCTTTATTTTACATAGAATCTTCTGGATATCCACGTATATAAATATATATATCCGCCGGTTTTTACGGCCACATCATCCGGCGAGCCATTCAGATTTTATTTCCCGAGCTGTCCCGCGAGTATCCGCGGGCTTTTCCAATGGCCATATGATACGGCTCGTTTCGAGCAGTCATCAAACACGCGTATGGGTTTATATACGGGCTCGCTCATTTCGCCGTTTTCAGAGTTAACAGTTACTCGTTCCGTACGGCAACTCGGTATATATGTAACGTGTTTCGCGCGGCATAATCAACGCGCAGCATCCGCATATAAGTATATACGTAATATACACGCAACCAGCCGGAAAAACCACGGCCAACAGACTCGCGCGACCCTGACAACAGCACACAAGACGCGAGTGGGTGCGATAATACGAGGAAAGCAGCGAAACGTACGTGCAAAGCCTCGAGGAGAAAACGCTCGATTTCACTCGAGTACATATACACACAGGGAACAGAACCCGAGAGAGAGAGAGAGAGAGAGCAGGTGGTATACGCAGCATCATCATCAAAGGGTCGCGCCGGATTTCGCTTGGGAAATGGAGCGGGGGCCTGGTGTAGAGGAGCTGTGTCCAGCCGCGGCCTCTATACGCGTGTGTTGGTGTGGGGCTGGCGCGTGGATCCTTGGAGCCGGGCGAGCAGGTAACGAGACCACGACAAAGGGGGATACGGACCTGGCCGCGGTATACGTTGCAGAGCCGCGGCCGTATAGAAGAACCACTAGATTTAGCTCGGGGCGAGCAGGTGCGGCGGCGGCGGCGGCGTATCGCTTTTCCAGCTCCGCTTCGACGGAAGTTGGTGCGCGCGGCGCGCACATCACGCGAGCTGCACCGAGTGTGTTTATGTACGCGAGCCCCACACTGCACCCATGATCGTACGTAGTATGAGCCGCAGAGCAAGAGCAAGAGAGATAGATACAGGGGAGGCGTGTTTTGCCGCTGCACTGCACACCCGAGAGAGGAGCCGCCCTGCGTATATCCCATCCTGCGGGGCCTGTATACATATATCCGATCTTTGTGCGCGGAACGTGATATCGAGCCGGCGATGCACTTTTACAGCCTGCCCCCCCCCCGTTCCCCCATCTGGCCGCGCACTGAATTAATTGTTTTTCCCACCACTTTGTATATACACCTTGCCGTTTACTATATACGCGTATACGGCCCGCGTAAAACCCTACTCCTCTCGTCGTTCGACGCTTCGCGATATTCGATTTGTCCGTATACCGCGCGGTGCGCGTATGTGTGTACATACTTATACAGCGTCGATTGCTCGTTGTACGCGCTTCTAGCGCCAATCAATAAGCCGCGAACGATACGCGCGAGTTTTATCGATCTTCCGCGGCAACGCGACGTATAGCAGCGTGTAAACGGCGACGAGACGCGTTGGGAAGGGGGGACAATCATTAGACGCAACGGCGGTGTGCGTAGAGCAGAGAAAACGAAACTAGCCTCTCTTGGGCGCGCTCGCGAGATATGAATTTCTCGAAATCATTAGGCGGCTAATGGGTCCAGGATCGCGCGAGATCGAAGCGCTCGTGTATAAGAGCGGGGAGGGATCGGGGCAGATCGGGAAAAAAGGAGCAAACAGCCGCAACCCGTCCCGCCGGCTCCTCTTCTTCCCGTCGAGAGCTCGCGACCACTTTTCAAAGTATGCGCGCCGTTTGAAAATCGTTTTCGCGACAGCGCCCAACTGTGTGTGTGTGTGTGTGTGTGTGTGTGTAAGTACACGTATATATGCGTCGGCCACCTCGAGAAGGCCGATATACCCGTGCGCGTGTGCGTGTGTGTGTGCTCGGCTCGTGATCGACGCTCGCGGTGCATTCACTCGAGCCCGAGTCGGTGCAAAAGAGAAGGGGGGAGCGAACGAGCGGAGAAGGAGATCCTCTTATGGGGCGGCACGCGTCCCGCGGGATTTTTCTCGGCCGACTCGTGCGTCGCGCTCCATGTTGCGCTCCTGTACGTGCATGCGTTTCCCCCCCTCCTTCCCTCCTCCCCCCCGTACAGCAATTGATCCCTCGTGGCACGCACGCACGCAGACACACACACACACACACACGAGTTCGCCAAGCTTTCCTCGTAATGCCGCGCCGAGATACACTGCGTGTGTGTGTGTGTGTACGTGTGTGTGTCTTTTTCCTTCTCTCGCGCGCGCGTCGTTTCTCCTATTCCTCAAGTTTTTCCCCTGGATTCCGGTTTTGTCGTCCCTCACCTGCAGCCCACTGCTTCGAGCCGACGGCCCGTCGATGCGGTGTGTGTATGGGTGAATGTGTGTAAGTGTATACAGTCGGCGAGAGTCGGCGAACGAACCAATCCCGGCGCGCGAGAGATCGGTCCATTTGCGTGTAGCGCGAGGGAATAATGCGACGGGCTTTCGACAAGAGAGGCTCGACGCGGTGGTCGTACGCGACAATTTTTCGGCCGATTTGGTGGCTATACCGATGTCGGATGTGTCGCTAAAAACAGCTGCAGCATCCATCCAGCAGAGGCATGCCTCCACGCGCGCGCGCGCGATTCCTTATACGCTTCGGGACGCGACGAGTCATTGACGCCAGCGGCTCCCGTATGAGTCGTCTGATTGATTCGAAGTATCTATCGACTCGGTCCCATTATGCCGCAGCATAACGTTCATGAATTGTCGCGTATTTCTTGACTGTTAACTCGAGTGTACCAGAGCTGGTGCATTCATTACGATAACCGCAGTGTTTGATGTGGGATAACAATTTGAAATCGAAATTAAATCATAATCTACCTGGTGTTTGTAAAAAAATGTTGCTACAATCAGTAACATTGAGCCGGTGCACAATATTGTACATGAACACACATACGTGTATAAAAGCCAATTAATTATCAGGTACGGTTATTAGCGAGGTGCTTTTCACGATCCGGTAATCCCTAAAAATTACGAAGGTACTCTTATCATACTATAGTACTCAAAAAGCTACTAAACTTTATGGCATTCGAGTTTTCATCTGGTCAGGATGAACTTACCGAGTTTTGATAAAGCCTCCTAATCTGAGGAGTAGCTTCTGGATAATGTTGGCAAGAATAAAGAGTATTGATCATTCATAAATGTGTATAGTATTCCACAGGAACTCCACGGTACTCTCTCTGTTCTATAGGTACTAAGTGATATCGACGAGATACATAGCGTACAATATTTCGAGTAGAAGAGGCAGAGGCGAGGGGACAGGAATGAAGACAAAACGCAATTGGAATTCAGGTACAGCCATCCAGTCGGACGGGTAACGCAGCTTTTGTTCGGTCCCCGGTCGGTTTACCCGGCGAGTCCGGGTCGTCGCCGACGCCGCCGATCGATGCCGGCCGCTGCGCAGCTTCATATGTATACCTATACACGCTGCAGAGATTACGCGAGCGCCAAAGGACTGGGGAAAAGAGCTGCTCTCCTCTCGGCTGACCTTTTCACTCGGCACCTGCGCCCCCACTCGACAGCCCTCTCCTCTGCATCTGAGCAAGCGGAGATCGCATCGCTCGACCCTGTTACACCTGACGCGCCCTCCAACTGCCAGGGAATATCTTTCATCCTATAGGACGAGCCGATCACCGACGCTTATTCGTTGTCTGTACAGCTAGTAATCGTTGGCTCTCCTTTTTCTCTTTGGACGTTCTCGAACGCTCGAGTCCGTCGTGATTGATGAGCGATTTTACGCTCGTTTCGGAATCCGAACCTTGTGTAAACTGATTTCCAATTGCTCGGTCCACTTGGAGTTCGTTGGAATAGTCAATCGGTTGACGTATATGCGCTGTTTCATTTCTCAACTCAGCAGGTCAGCAGCTTTTTTTTTTCAAATCTCCTTTCCGCCAATTTATCGTCAATAGTATCCATAGCACTAATTGATTTTTTTCAGATTTCTCAGACCCACACTTCAGAAAATGTTGACAGCACTTGATTCAACTCTGCAGCCTGATTCAACCTGGGGAATAGTCACAAAATCAACCGAATTCTCACAACGGAAGTTGTTTCAAATTGCTTATATTTCATAAAAAATCACCATGTAACCTCAAAATTCAATCCCACCGACTATCCAATACGTACCTAAAAATAGCAGATTGTACGCCACGATATTTTTGATCGAAAAAAAATGATTCGGTTCCGTAATTGGCACATGCTTACAGCCCTAGAAATATTGACTTTCGCCTGATGATCCAGTTAGGACCCCTCGATGTCCATGACAAATAGCATACATACGTTATAGTTATGAATCATCCTCGACGATTCGTTATCCAACGTCCAACACAACGCTCGAAGACACGATGATCGGAGAGTCAAAATCGCTCCGGATTAACACTCGGTTGATCCGTCATCGACGGAGGCTGTTCACGAGGCTCGAGTCGATATCAATATTGCGCTGGGATCGCGCGCGCCACAAATCACGTTCTTCCAAACCCGACGAATCCACGTGGTAAAAAGCGAGCGAGCGAGAGATAGAAAAAAAGTAAACACTCAAAATGATGATCGCATCGCCGGGGAATCCGCGTTATCATCGCGCGCGGCGGGCTGCTGCGTAGCCCGTATCTCCCCGCGAGAATCTAAAATTAATCTCGCGGAAGTGTCAACAGCAGCGTCGCTCTCGCACCCGGTGTGCGCGTAACGGGTATATAGTATATGGAGAATAAACGCTCGCTCGCGAATCCCGGCCCTTTGTGCGGGCCGCGTCACGCGATGGGCGGAGGAGCCGCGCTCGCGATGGATTGATGAGAAACGAGAGCAAGTCGCGGAGTAAGCGGCGACAAAGCGCGCCCGAGCCAAGATAAAGGATAGCTGCACACCTCGGAGGAGCTTAAAAAAACCCCATCGCGAGTTCAATGTGTAATCAGCGTCGACGCAGCGTATTTTGCGCACCGCGGCCCGTTATAGACGGGCGTGAATATTACAAAAGCGCGATAGCCGGACTATGTGTGTGCACTAGCTGGGGCGGGACGACGGTGTGAAAGGCCCGTGTTTTAGAGGCGGCGCGCAAGGAGTCGGTTTTATCGGGGCCGCGCATCTTTTACCGCGTCGCGCGTTTTTACTCGTGACTCGGCACGATCGGCCCTCCGGAAGTATAGTCGGTAATTGATCTGTGCGCCGCCGTCGCGAGTGTATGCATACGCGCGCGCGCGCCCGGCCAAATTCAATTTCGTTTGATTAATCGCGAAAAGCCGGGTAAATAATTCCGGCAGCTCGCGCGAGTCTTGTGCTTTTTCGCAAAAACTCGAGACTCGCCTCTCCTCGTCGTCGTCGTCACCCCCGTTGGAATATTTATCACCCGAGCCTGCGTGTCCCTCTCGCTCGCGTGTGTACGTATGTATAATATATGAGCCGGAGAGCGCGAGGAGCCAGTGTGACGAGCGAGAGAGAGGCCGTGATGAATTTTATGTACATAACTTTTACGCGGCGCCGCTGAAAAGATGCCGCGAGCGGATAAAGGACGAGTATAATCGAGCTTGAGGCGGTGCGAGAACCCGGCTATCGGCTAACCGTCGCTCGCGCGCGCGCCCAAGCCTTTATGCAGCAGCTCCCTCGTGTCGGCTCGCTTTTATTAGATCGCTCGCGCGCGCATCGGCAGATTCGGGAGGCGTTCTCGATCGCCGACCGCGCCCGTCATATTTTTATGATTTCTTCATCGCCGCGCGGCCTCTGCGAGATTCATCCGCTGCGATGTTTGTAAGCTCGCGTGTACGACCATTTGTACAATATGTATGTACGATATGTTTGTAACCACGCGTGGCCAAGTTGCGAGCTTTCGTTGGCGCCCGAGGGTCAAAAAGCGCGCGAGGGCAATGTTTTCTTTCTAGCAGCGGTCCTCTTGTTTCTCGATTGAAAAGATATATATAACTTTGCGGTAGCGCAGCGGCTCGAAACGTTGCTTGTCGGTTATATGGTGTATCCCGATATTTTAATCAGTACACGAGGGGCTTGTCTGCTACCGGCAAGTCTTGCGGTAATTTTGATTTCCGCGAAATTTCATGTTGCGCGAATCTTCAGCGGCGAAACACAACAGACGCGTGTACGAAAGCGCGCAATATTAATTTAGACTCGGTTGATTTGGAATTGGAATAATGCAATCCGAAATGTTTGAAGGGGCTCACAAGTCACGTTGCAAGCGGATTCCATCGTGAATTCCCGACGTATGTAAGCAGCCTCTGATGAACGCTGCGGCAAAATTGAAAGCGGAATTCATGCCCCGAACGAGACGGATTTTCCGCAAGTCAATTCCGCGATTCCCTACTCGATTGGACGTGCAGTATGCGCACGTCGCATTACTGTTAATTATTATGGGCTCCATCGAGCAGTCGCGGCAGGCTAAATGGATTCATCTGCGGAAAATTCGTGAGCGCCCGGGTTTTGGCGAGTGTAGGTGTGGTGCGCGCGCGCCCGCTCGTGTGTGCACGTATATCGGGCGCGTCGCCTCAATTACTCACTCGCGCGCAGCCGCGGTGGTTTCGGAAAACGGGACGCCCAGAGCTGACGTCCCTTTGACAACTCATTCGACGCGCGCTTCATACATTAAAGCCGCATAGGTGCACAATTTGCGCCAAAGCTAAAACTCCTCTGACGCCCCTTTCCAGCGCTTGTTACGCATAGTTCGGACCCGCGTGATTTCGTACGAACCCATTCTAATCCGCGTCTCGTTTGTTCCGATTCGCTGCGGCTCTTCTCCATACGATGATTGAATGCAATTGTTTGTTTGTAATTGCAAATCAACGTGTGACTCGTTGTTCGGATCTTTTTTTTCTTTTTCTGAACAATCTACGAATGTCTAACGGAAACTATTGAGATCGTAGCGACAACCACGTTGGGGACGTTCAAGACGTTTCTTGCGTTGAAATGATATACCCATTTTTTCGTATAGAAAAACGCGTTTGGCTGTATCCGCTGATTCACGATTTTCGCAGTTCCCGCGGTTGAAATACGATAGAGCGCAAGAGGTCATTCCGATTGTATCTGATTTGAAAGGGAACTATCGGACAACTCTATTTTTTCTAGAGGAAAAATCATCTTTCCCAAGCAATATTGCAAACTCTTGCGAATACTCCAATCTATTTCTAGATCAATGGGAATAATATACCATAGGGCATAAAATCAAAGTATTCGATGTGCTCTACACATAATCTCGATAGAATTTCCGTCCTAACGTGATTTTTTATAGATTACAACCAGATCAATATGTTACTTAGGCTATCCAGATAAAACGTTCATTTCTCATCTCACTTCGTACAATTTTCCTGAAAAGGGTCGCTTTACCATGATAATCCGGGAAACGTGTTGACGTGATTTTAACTTATGCGAAATTATATTGGGACAAAATATCCACCAGCATTCCGTAGAGCACGTCGAATACTCTCAAAATTTACCGGCACATTTTCAACACTTGTCTCGTCCCATTTTTGCCATGAAATCCCCTAAAGTATCCGCGTTTAACCTTCATACGCTGGAAAAACTGCCTTTTTTCCAGGAGTTCTTCACTCGCATGAAACAAAAATGTAAAAACTGGAATTTATTGAATGCAACAATTTCGTCACGCACAGGAAAAATTCACAAAGATTATTCGACCAAGAAATTCCAATCAAGAGATATTCCTAGTACTGAAAAAAAAAAATTAACCCCAAAGAAAGACAAGAAATTGAAGGTATAACACATTTGGATCCACGACGCAACGATCAACTCGGTGTTGTCCGTGAAATCCGGGCAGGTATAGGGTATATATATAACGCGCGGACGCGCTCGAAGTAATTGAAATCACAACGAGGCGGTTGATGCAATTCAGATGTCTGCCGCCCCGTGTGCTCGCGATTCGTGGAAGTCCGGCCGAGCGAGGCAATTTGAAATGGAGTTTACGGGAGGGGAAGTGATGTTTTTAATCTGTCACTTACGAGCCTTAACAGTTCAATTTATGTGAAATCCGTGGAATCCGAGCTGTCGCAGCCCACCTCTCGGCCGGGCTTACTCACTCACTCTCTCTCTCTTTCTCTTCTTAAGGTGAAAAATGTCGAGCTCTCGCGTGGCCGGCGCGCGAGAAAAAGACACTTAGCGCTCGAGGCTCGCGGGCAAGAAGCGCACGTGGAAACAGGAACTGGCTGGCTCGCTCGAATTAGCCCGCGCTCGAATCGCCGACGGGGGAATTAATAATCGCTCCCCTCCACTCCTCGGGCGGGGGGAGCGGGCGCAAAAAGCTCCAAAGCACAAAATGATCGCCGGCGTATACGTATATATATAGTAGAGGCACTCGCGCACGTCTCCGCGGCCCCGATATGGTGTACGTCGCGAGTGGTCGCCCTCGTATACGCGCGCACACACACACTGATTTGTCCCGCTGATCATTTATCACCGCCACACTCGCAACACGCTCGCCCCGACGGGATGATGCGCCGAGATAAACAAGCGCTCGGCCTAAAACTCGCCTGGGGAATCGGGCGAAATACGGATTCGGCCCTTCTCTTTGGCACCGTGTGTGTATAATCTCGTTACGGGCCGAGAAAAGTTTTTGAATTTATGGCGGGGATAACCGGGGGCCCTATCTTGATCTCGCGCGATAACTCGTTAGCCCCGCCGCGGAGGAGCCTCGCAATCTCGGGTTTCCCCCGGTTGAGCTTTGTGGTTCGACTCGATCGAGCGACACTTTTCAGAATCGCGTGGACTTGTGTTTCCTCGGGATGTTTGAGGCGCGTGCCATCGCGGAACCGGTCGCTCCATTATGTTACACGTATATACCCGGCTGCGTACACGCGAGCGCGGCGCGATTCGAATATTTTTGGATTTAGATCGAACGCGATACCGCCCGGCTACAAACGTCCGAGGTCGAACAACGTGTTCCACAATTCCCGAGGCCCGAGGGATATATGCAGCGGCAAAAGCAAACCGTCGGAGAAATTAATTCGAGTGTATATCCGCGCCGAGGTGTGGAACTCGCGGGGAAAACGGCGGATAATTCACGGGGTAAGATTGCGGCGCGTATTAATCGCGGTTAGGGCGGCAGAGGGATGGACGCGGGCCTGGGTATATATATAAAAACAGATCCATCAAAAGTTTTTGCCCGAGCCGGGCAACTTGGGGGCAAGGATAAAATCACGTGTATGGGGTGAAACGAGCGGCGCGTATACAAGTGGGGGGGGGGCCTTTACACAAGACGCGCGAGCAGCTCGAGAAAAGTCATGGCCGCGGTGAAAACGAGGAGAAAACGCGTCGGAGAGATCACCTCGACAAAGTTGTCTCATTGAGTTCGTCCCGTCGAAACAGATGGATTTTACGCCCGCCCAGCTATTCGTGGATGAACGCCGGTGAATCAAAGTATCATCAGATTGCTCGGACTCGTGCAAGCTCGCATGAATATTCATTGTATATGTTTGTAACCGAACAGCGCGTATTTTGCTTTGATTCGAAGTGGCCGAGGAGAGCTCGGATGTTTTATTTTTTGACACGGTTCAATTTTAATGCAGCACTGTTATAGGAGTATCTTTGAATTCGATGTACTTTGATCAATCATTTTTATCGAATAACAATAATCTAAAATCAACGTTTTCTTAATCAAATAAACCGATTAGTATAGACACATAAACTTTAAAATTCCTTATTCGAATGTAAATTTGTCGTTAGTTAGAATTCATGTACCACTTTAGAACGTACTCTCGTTACACGTATAAATGAATTGAAGCACTGAACATACAATGAACTTTTTAGGAATGATCCTTCCAAAAATGTTCAAAATATGAGTTTTATGAATGTTTATAGATTGTTCTTGAACCGTCCCAAATGTCCACAGATCCCAAGCTCAAAAGGCAATATGACTCGAATTTCTTATATTTCTTTGATACGGAACACGTCAGACATCATTTAAATAACTTCTATTATTTTCGTCTGTGATGTTAAGTTCAATAAAGTATTTTTAAAAGTTGAAAAGAAGAACAATTTATCCACTATGTCTACGAGTGTTATGAAACATTTGACAAGAGACCTCTTACGACAATACAGACATCTGAAAACCTTGAGTCTCAATTACCATCCGGGCTCGACCGACGCATCCTCTCGGCGCGCGAAGGAGTTCGCTCGTCGGGCCATGATTCCATTACTCGCCTCGCACTCCAATCGCGGATCCATCAATTAGGGGCAAATTGTCAGGCGACAAGACACGGGGCTAGGGCGGGTCAGGTGGAAAAGGATGCTTGCTTGGGCGGAAATTCGTCGCGGCGACATTTGTCCGTGAGCGAAGGGAAAAATTCTCGCGGATGCGGCGGCGTGACGGGCGTAGAAGCCGCGGGGGGGGGCGGGGGAGGGGCGGTAACGTCATCTCGCGAGAGGACGCGCGCGTTGATTCACGACGCTCTCCGGGGAATTGGACGGTGACAAATACGCGCGGCCCCCATTGTTTTCATTTTCCTTTCCGCGCGACCGACGTGGCTTGCATTAGCAGATTGTCGCGCGCTCTGCCCCGATGTACACACACGCGCGAGCTCGCTCATTGTCGCGGCCGTTTCGCCTTCATCCGCGGCGAATATTGTGTCCTGGCGCCGACCGGAGCGCGAGAGAGACCTTTTCGCCGCGCTCTCTCGGATACATATACGTGCGCGACCTAGTGGTGGCGCGCGCAGCTCAATGGACGCACCGCGCGGAACATTCTTCGCTTTTACGCTGGTCGCGCGCTCGGATCGGGAGGATCTTTATGCCGATGCTTATCCGCCGGCTTCATTCCGTAATGCGACGACGACATTCATCAGGGGAATGCACCACGGCAATCGTGTCAGTGTTGGCGCGCGCCCGGCTCGTTTCGATTCGTGGGAGGAAAAACAATGCGACGCAACGGCCGTGGCTCTCTAACCGGAGCCTCCTCGCGTCCGAATCATAATTCCGACCCCCGGATGCGCCCTGTATACGCCCAACCATTATCTTGTTCAGCATAAAGGAGTATGCACATTGTGCCGGGATTACGCCTGCTTCGGGTCACTGCAGTTACGAGCAAATTTTGCCCACTGCCTTTTCCGGCTAACTAACCCGCTCTCTCTCTCTCTCTCTCTCGTGTATTCGCAATCGTTCGATCTAACGTTTCGATTTCACTCGGGTGTATTTTCTTCGCGGAGTATGCGTGTGGATTCCTGCCAGTGTAAGATACACATGCGTAAAAACAAACCTGATTTTTTTATTTCTTTCGGTCTCGGGTTGGAATATTATATCGACATAACTGTAGCCACCCTCTCAAAACATTTTGAGGGATAGCTTGCAAGAATTATGCGAAAATATAGTTATAACCATCATTTACCGATTTAAACAAAACAACATTACTCGGGTATTGAAATATTTGTATACAGTCAATGTGCATCTCTTATAACTCAACCTCAATTATACACTCACAAAAATATCTTCTTGTTCCTAGAGGAATTGAGCCTCATACAGAATTCCGCTATTTTCAATCGTAATATATTGTTGATTGGAGAAGAAAAGTCTTCTCTCAAGAAAATTCTGTTTGGAAGTAGCAGAAATTCTTCATGAGGCATAATTCCTCTGGGAACAAGAAGATATTTTTGTGAGTGTAAGTAAAATAGAAAATAGTTTGAGAAAAACTAATATGGCCAATCGAAAAGTGAGATGTTATTACATAAGATAGAGCAGTCACGTGTGGAAATTTAAAAATGATTAAATTTATTTATTGTAATTGAGTTAACGGAGTGAAATGAGAAAAGCATGGAAAAAGTAGGGAGTTTTAAGTATTGAATGAGCGAGAAAACGACCGAAAGTTTCTTTCAATTCTATCAGCATAATCCGAGCGTCACTGGTGCCCAGAAAGCATCCAAAATACGAAATATCACAGGAGCACCACATTCATTATCAAAAGATGCAGAGTCTCCCCTGTCAGGTATCGCCGAAAGCTTACCAAAGTCAACAAGGTCCAAAACAAAAGTTAAATGAAAATCATAAAACTAAACTTGATAAGTTTAGTTTTTACAGATGAGGATCGCAATCAATTCGTAGATATAAATCTCGGGTACATAAGTTGGTATAGCCACTAGGCCAACGAAGAACACGGCGTTGCAAGCACAATATTCATATGAAGAAATATAGAGGTCGGGGAGGCTTTGAGCTCGCAGCTAAAACATTCAATTTTTGCTAGCCACGAAAGAGTTCATACTTATTTGATGTGGCAAAAGCACTAGGGAGAAGAGCCCTTGGAGCGACAGAGCAGCTTTCGCGAAAAACTCGCGCATCTAGACTAATCGGCCTAAAAGCATTTTTAGTAGTGCGACTCGTTGCCGCACGAGCATTGTTGACTAGAGCCGCCAAGAAAGAGCGACAGAGAGAGGCACAGAGAGAGAGAGAGAGAGAGAGAGAGGGAGAGGAGAATACAGAGTAGTGCGCATAGGAGAAACTGGAGTAGGTAAAACAAAAAAAGCCATTGCTGGTCAAAGACAAAGAAACGTTGTTAAAAGAGGAAAAAAGTAAGAGTGGGAGGGGGAGGGAGAAAGAGTAATGGAGAAACGAGTGCGTGCGTGCTGTTTCTGCTATATCCGAACTCTCTCTCTCTCTCCAGCTCGATCGACCGAAGGACGCTTTTTCACGATACATGCATGAATTTTACTTTGGAGCACGAAAATTCCTGTCCCGATTGACCTTTCGATAGTAATAAGTATACCAGCTAGAAATTCACTCTAGTAAATCCCTTACGCTGGCTATCTCGCGAATATTATTAATCGCGGAAGGAATTAATTCCGCGGAAACTTGTCACTGCGCTGCAACCTCGAGATGATAGCTCCTGATTAACCGTGTGTTATACGGACATTCCCGGTTGTACCATATATACACGAATGCTTCGACCCCATACATAATTAGTATCACTCGTGTTTCAACAAAAAGTCGGCGCGGTACGGTCGCTCGCTCGCGCCCATGTTATTTCCAGGAAGCTCCGAGGTGAGGAAATTCCCCGTCGCATATTTTTCCTATACGCATCGTGTCCGCGCGCTGTACCGTCGGGTTTTCAAAACTTTTGGGATAAGAAGCGTCGGGGGGGAAGGGAGGGGAGAAAAAAGTAATAAAAGTGTCCCGGAGAATGCCAATAAAGCTTGCACCTACTTGTATTTGCATTCCGCGCATGCCACTTATAAAAAGCTAGTGCAGCGCCGCGGCCTTTCTTGCCCACCTCATCTCGTTGACTTCATACTTTATGTATATATACACGCGCGGTGCATATAAGGTGAATTCCGGCGCGGGGCTTTGACAAAACCGTTCGAGCTATTTCTCCGCCGCGAAGTTTTCCAAATCGTTCATGGAAACTCGATTCATTGGGATTCTCGCGGAAAGTTGGCCGCCAAGTGATTTCCTCCTACCCCCGCTTCCCCATCCCTCGAGGAAAACTGTAACCTCCGTGTCAGGATCCGCTTGATCGCCGGCCTCTTAATTCCCGATGCATTTGTTGACTGCTTGAATTAAGGTGTAGGTTTACCCGATACGCGCCGCCGTTTATATATAGACACGGAATAATTCACGAGGGAAGGAACATTCCGACTGATCGCGAATGTTTACAACAATTTGTTAGCACTAATTCTCGGTATTTTTTCGCTAGTTTCGACTTTGCATCTAATATTGTTCTGACGAATGGCAATTTGTTCAATACACTAACACTTGACCAAAAAATAAAACGACATACCATTTGATTCCTAGGCCCACTTCACTTACGTCATTCAATTTTTATTTCGACATACGTTCTCTCTCTCTCAATCGATCCAATAAACCTTTGTTTTCTTGACAAGTTTACCCAATACACGCCACCCTCTAAGTCATCCATTTTTCTCTCGTTTTTACGTATCTAACGACCGAGAAAGAGAATTTTTTACGCTGGTTCATTTTGAAGGTATATCAAGTACACCTTGCATTTTTCACGAACAACGTTGAGAAATTCACATTTTACGCGATGTAGTGACTGTTCTCATTCAAGTTGCCTAGTCTTTTTGAACCTCAAAGTAAAAAATCACTGTGTGATGAGTGATTGAGTGAAACTGCAGTCCACGTAATCAAAGTAAATTTTTATTCATGAGTTTTAATAGCAACGATTTTTACATTGGATTCGCGTATTTTACACGGAGCCGATACTCCCCGGATGTAAAGGGAATTTTTACCGAACTTACAAACTGCAAATTAGATGTATAAATCATTACTATCAAAACTCCTGGAACTAAAATGAAAATTTACTTTTATCACACAAAAATGAACTTCCGTTACACTCGATCACTGTCCACCTTGTGATCACAGTGATTCTTCACTTTCCAACACTATCATCCTCGATCCTGTACAAATAGCGACGTAATTAACGGGATGAGATATCTCGGGGTCGCGCGGCTCGTGACGCGCCCCTTCGAAAAATCGCGAATCCAGAATCCGGCATAAATATCGGATGGCAAAAGCGTCGTAGACGCGCGTCACAAAGGGAGCCGTCCATCCATCCATATCCGCGAGCTGCGGTACGTCGCGCGCGCGCATACACACCCACGGAGCCGCGCACACGTATACACATTGTGCGGCTGCGGCGCGGCCAATGAGATGCATCGCCACGTAGCGACAGGTCTCTGGCGGATATATCCCGGGGAGGCCGGCGGCTTATCCTGTGGGAACTTCGTTTACATCGGCGAGTTTCCGAAATCCCGCCGGATGCACGTACGTGCGATGAATCACTGCACCCCGAGCGCAGCCAGTTTTCTTCCGAGGCAAAGAGACAGAGAAAGAGCCGCCAGCTCTCTTTTTCCGCCTCTCTACGGCTCTGCCGCGCACGTCTGTGTACACCGCATACACACACGGGCGTGCCCAGCGTGAAATCGTTACGCGTCCCGCGCGAGCAGAGGCGCGCGCGCGCGATCCAGCCGAGCGTGTCAAGTGAACGTTTCTTCTCACCCCCCGGTACACGCGTATACGCACTTGTATTTATCTGCGCGCGCGCGCACGGGCCGGATCGCCGGCTGGGCGCGCGCGCGTCAATTACACACATACAGCGAGATTTTCAAGACGGAGCTGCAGCGTCGGAACCGCTGCAGTCGATCGAGCCCGCGGTAAATCACGCGCCGCGATGGCCAGTCTATTTCGCCGCGGAAATCGGCCCGCCAGATTACCCGGAAACTTCAAGAATCGACCGATCCAAACCATTCGCGCGTTGCAAATAGACCGCGCCGCGCCAAACACACACGCACACACGCGTGTGTGTATATGCATAGCTGACAAAGTGTTATTGGCCCGCGGCGCGGTCGTCCGATTCGCGAGGACGTGCGTTAATGGGCCGGAGATTGGCCGAGTGGGCGCGATTGCGTCGCATCCCCCACCTCCTCGACATACGCGCGCGATCCTCTCTATGCGGCTCGGCCTAGTTCAGACGCGGGTTTCTTTCGCGATGCCCCGGTGCGTGAAGCGATGCCAATTTGTACATACGCGTGGGCCAATGAATTATCGCTCGGTGCGTGTGTGTGTGTGTGTGTGTGTGTGTGTGTAATTCGCGTTTGACTCGCGTTGCCGGGGGTGCTGCGCAAAGTCCGAGTCGCAATCTCGATGCGTACAGCCTGGGTTTGATGGACATTCCGTTGCGGCTACTTGACCCGTTTGGACCGATTCGGTTAGTCATGCTTGTTATCGGACTCGCGTGTAGCTCGAGGTGGACTCTCGAATTTCGGTAGAGACTCGGAATTTGACAATAGCGACGTTGCTGCCGAGGAAAATCTCCGCTCGTCGCTCACGTCGATTAATACACTTGTAACCAGTGGATTCTTATTGGGCAGAGCACGTTTTGCTATACTGAGGAATCAGATAATTTTGGTGCTAGGGAATATGAAATCCTAGAGTGAAAAAATATAGTGTGCTGTAAAAATCAGATGAAGAGACGATCTTTGAGGGCCTATCCAGTGGGATACATAGAGAATGACAAATTACAAACTCCACCACGTAATTTGCAACGTTTCGCCGGCAAGTTGATGAGGCCAGTAAACCTTGCAAATTGTGTGGTGGAGTTTGTAATTTGTTCATCTCCATATACCGCTGGGTCGGTCCTCGAAAATCGTCTTTTCGTGTGATCTTTGAACAATGGAGAGTATTCTCAACAATATTATAGTGTACAATATTATAAAATCCCATTGCAGCTAGATGATTCCCACGCTGAACGGGTAAAGCTTTTCAATTAGAGCAATAATCGGAATAAAATAACGTTCTTATGTGTAAGGAATGAGCCGTGAAAAAAATGAAATAATTCAAGCGCTTATTTTCCAAAAGAAACAGCAAGCTGGAAATGTGCTTCGTATTGTGACATATTCTTCTGTCAGAGCATATCCAAAAAAACATCAAAGCTCAAATCAAAATCAAAACATCAAACATCAAACATCAAATCTTAGCTCTTTAAATGAAGAACATGATAGTCAAATCTAAGAATCTTCATCTAGATTAAATTGAAAAATTATCTTATTATCCATAGCTACTGTACATAAAAGGTTTAAGGCCATAATACGTATATACAAGGGTATTTGAAGCCTATACTCTCTTAAGTGGAAACCCTCTGGCATTAAGTGGATTAGATTCGAGAAAATGGGCTGAAAATTAAATGGAATTTCCAATCGCGGCGAGTGTGTTCTACTTGCCCCAAGTAACCAATTTTTTTCAGTGCAAAAAGTCCCTGGGGGGAGGTGTATAGGGACGAGGGTCCAACGGCTCGATCCTTCGAAAGATGTAGGAAGAAATAAATTACACGGGAGACTGAGGAGGAATATCAAGCCGGTTTCTTATCGTAATGGAGGAAAACAGACAAAATCTCGGTAGCGGTAGACAAAGTTTGGAAGCTGTCGTGGCTTAGCTCTCCCCAGCGGCTGATGGTCATCAATTAAATGTGATTGCTCGCGCGCAGTTTTGGTATGGCCCGCCGTTGTTTCTCCACTCGAAAGCGTCAAACTATAACCCCGAGCGGGCCGAAAACTTCTCGGATTAATGATTGGCCGGCTGTCTCACGTACAAAACCTCGTCCCTCTCGACGCGGGGCACTTTCTTATCGGTCCACTCTCTCTCTAGCTGTCTTCCTTAGAAAGTAATCGGGGGGATTTTTCGCCCACGAGCCGCCGTCCATCAGGGAGATTAGTATAAGAGCGCGGCTGCTCGGGGTTGACTGGGAGCGCGGGTTAACAAATCCCAGCATTGTCGGCGCCGGGGCTTGTTAAGGCGCTAGCCCCTGCGGCCAGCTTTGAATAATCCCGCCGCCCTGCTTATGTATGGCGGTGCGCGTCCTCGTCGTGTGCACCCGCTGATTAGTCACCCTGAGGGTCATAGAGAGGGAAAAGACGAGCGTGGCGAATGCTTAGTTGTGAAGAATCGTGCGGCTCGTGGAATTAACCTTTGCTCATTTTTATCCGTTCCCGCTCGGGCGAAGCTCGGCGATAGCGCGGGAGACTAGCCGATCTTGGTAGAAACTTCAAACTAAACGAAAATACAAATTCGGGATTGACAATAGTATGTTGTATGCACCTGAGCTAGGTTTGTGCGTACCGAAATAGATGGGTGCGATGGCTAGGTGCATATATATATATCGCCAAGACGCTGGGACAGAAAAATCTAACCGTATTCTACGGAAATTCTGATACGCAATTTTCAAAATTAAAGATGGTGAATTCGAAATTCAAGATTCCATCTAGAGAAAAAAACCTATATGGACCCAAAAACTTGCTTTTGGCCATATTTAACATCTGATTGTGGATATAACATAGGCTATCACATAGTAGAGGAAAATTTCGCCTTGGAAATGTGTCCATAAGGACATTTAGGGTCGAATGTCCAGTTCGAAATTGGAAGGTTTTGAATCGCGTCATAAAATGTATTCGACAATGAATTTGTAATTGTATCGTTACAAAGAGGCAAACACGTGTTATAAGTCTTGAGTTTCCTAAATTCAACTCAAATCATACATAAATATTTGTCGATTGAAGTTTCGAGGCAATGTGTCCGGGCAGTTTCTTGCACTTGTCACGTGTCGGAGCTGCGCAGAGTCGAATATATTATATCAGGCTACTTTGTTCTTTTTCAATCTCAACACCCGGCGATATTCGCGCCCGCCAAGTTTATTCCGACTTGCGAAAACGAAAAACACACGTATGGACTTCTTCGCCGAGCGATGGAACTTCTATGTAAATATATATTGCGGCTCCTCCGGATCCCGCTTAAACATTTGCGCGTACATACTTCTGAATGTAAACTTTGTTCCGCCAGTAGCGTACACTTTGCGTATTCTCAACCGTCTGTGTTTGGTCTCCAAATAACGGCTCTCGAATTATTTCTCTCCGGCGTATATCCGCGTTACGTCCTCGGGAGCTAGGCATCGCGAGTGTGTGTGTGTATCGATTGCCCGAGTCTAGCCCGACACGGGTGTGACTACTTGCGCTGACCCGACCCGCCTCGCTCCCTTCCTCGGTGCATTCAGTGGTTGTTGTTATTGTTGTTTATAATTTTTCATTTTTCCAACGAAACTTGGAGGGAAAAAACACCCCTAAGCGGTGTAATTCTTCGAAACGGCACTTGTGATCAATTGTTTGCATCGCACGGCCCACTCGAGCCACACACCCGAGGCAGCACGTGCCGCACGTGCCGGCCGATAACGCAAACGCAGTGAAATCTCTCTGGCCGCAACGGAAAACAAGGGGGGGGGAGAGATGGAAAGAGAAAAAAAACGTGAAAACAAACAGGGTAAGAGCTGCGAGGGGGTAGGTATATAGCCGGGCAAACTTGCTAACGCGGCAGCCCTCGTTGGCATCAGCATCGGCGACGCTGTGCATACCTGCAGTACACACCGAGCACTGGCCCGGCCGTTTTGGGAAAGTTTGAAGTGGTCGTGGGAGCCGGGTTTGCACACGCGACGACTTAATGGTCGCCCGGAAAACAGCCCCACGAAGTAACTCCTCCTTCTCCTGCTGGTGCTGCTGCTCGTCCTTCTGCGAGTGGCAAGCAGTGCATCGGCCCCGTAGAACAGCTGGCAGTTACGACGCACCGCAACTTTTACCATCGCGACGAGCCCCGCGCGCGGTTTAACGAGAGCCAGTGGCGTGCGGCCCTCGTTTATCGCCCGGCGACACACACACACACACACTATGACATTCAAAATCAAGCGTCCACGCTCGGCAATGATTTTTGACGCGCGCTGGTGTGTTGGCGAGGATGAGAAGGAGGATGAGGATGAGGAGGAGGAGCAGCAGCCTCGAGCGCAATACGAATGGCGTGGGTGTGCGCCAGCGAGCTGATACGTGCCGGGAATTATTCGGGCGCTCGGGCAAACTAGCGATAAAGCTCTCGGCTGGCGGCCGCGCGCTGCTTCCGGCATTTCTCCGGGTTTCATATATCGTCGGGTTTCCTTTTCCTTTGATCCGCGCGCCCATTGCTTTTTACCCCGGCTTACAAAATACCTGGAATTGGATTTTTTACCAGACCTCCCCCCCCCCCCCGCCTCCCCGTCTCGATTGGGGGACGCGGGCGCGAGCCGGCGAGTTATCGATTTTACAACTGGTTGACTGCTCCCAGCGAATTTTGCACTCTACTATTTTCGAGCGAGCTTAAATCCAGTGTGGGTTCGCCCGGCCGCGCGCGGCGCCGCCCAATGAAATTCGTACGTACAAGCCGTAGCGTTTGAGACGATTACGTCGAATGTTTATTTGATGCGGGGCACGCTTTATACGCTGCTCGCGGCCATTCCCCAAATTGCCCCCGCGCCAACGTCTAACCGAGTTAAAGACGTACCCGCGGATTGTGTGGTCCCGCATCGATTATTCCACGGATGATTTCGAATCAGTTGTTCTCTTCTCTGATATTCGACACTGATTAATATACTCGCGTGCCGTCGGTTGATCGACGAATTGAAAACAACTCCAGAGCGAAATTTCGGCAAGAGATACGTACCTCTGATGTCAAACGTGCGCCGGCAGATCGTCTCCCGATAACGCAATCGAAGTGTCCTGCTGTGAATTATGCATGAGATTCCGATCATTTCATTAACCAGCACATTATATATTTCTCAATTCATGTAGCCGCGGCAAACTGGCATAAATACGTTATCACGCGCGCGGCTTCTTGGAATACTAATAATATCTTGTGTGGCGATCGCCGACATTTGTGATTCCGCCATAAAGTCTAACGAGTTAACGAGCTTACGTTAGCCGAATCCATTATTCGAATCTCCCCCCGTGCGCGCGATATCGTACAATTTTAACAATGTCAATCCGTCGTTCGCCTCGGGAAAATTCCATTTATCCCAATTTTCTCTCGCGCCCCGGAACAAACGATAAAAGTGGTGCGTACAGAGCGAAATATTTAAAACCGAAAAGTTAAAAATCCACCACTTGTTAGCAGTGGACATAACGATCCGCGATACGGAAAAAAAACTCGTCTCGCGTACCGGAATCGAGAATCGTGGTACCCGAGTCTGAATAGAAACGTCTATGACAGTAGGAAAAATTAAAAAAAAATCGATCGGGACGGATTCGCTGAGACTGGTGAAAGAGAGAGAGAGAGAGAGAGAGAGAGAGAGAGAGAGAGAGAGAGAGAAAGAGAGCCACAATGGCATAGAATGGCATTTCGCAACAGCCTTGCTCTAATCGTTCGATCGAGTGATTAGAGGCAGCAGCAGCAGCCGCAACAGCAGCAGCGGCGGCGGCGGCATCATCAGTGTGTTTTTCAATGGAAGCGAGCCAGCGCAAAATCATCCACTCAGCAGGGGCATAGAGGGTCATCGTATCGGGCGCTGCACCGAGTGGCCATTGTTTCATCTTAGCCACGCTCGTACGGCCGCCCGCGCGTCGACAAAAGCCCTCGCGGCGCACACGAGCTGCTGTCCGATTTTATTGGATTCCGCCGACCGGCCGACGGCGCCACTATTAAAAGCCCATTAACTTTTCAGCCCGAATCAAAGGGGTAACGAGTTCCGGCCCGATTATACTACTCGTCCAAATGAGAAAGCCCGGCCTTTGTGTGCGTAAGCGCGTTCGGAAGGCGGCTATTTGAAGGGCCGGCCCCCGCTCTGTACAACGCCACGCCAGTTCCTCCCTGGCTGTGACGTGGATTTTCCAACGCTTTTCACCTCGCTTTTTAACGGATTTCCCCGAGCGGCTACTCCGCCCCCCCCCCTCCCACCTCTCCTCTTTGTGATCTAATTCTGATCCGATTAAAATTCACGTATATACCCAAATACTATGAGATTATTAATAAAGCCGCGCGTATCACGGGTAATTGCCCCCCGCTGTACGCGTTCGAACAACCTTTCGTACACGCTTCTGTTCGATTGACGATCACCCCCCCCCCTGTCAATCGTTCATCCCAACTGAAATGCTCGATTTATTCAATGTTTCTACGAGCAAGTCCATACGATTATTATATTTTTCTTTTGTATCAAAATTCCATTGAGGATTGAGCAAACCCGAGAGAGAAAATCACCTACGGGTCGTCTACTTTTATCGTATGTACGCTAAATTGGACTTTGCGCTACGGCTTTCGGAAAGGATTTTCCTAAATTTTGATTCCGAAGGAATTATTGGCTTACTGTGATCCGTGTTGTTTTTCGGGAAAAGTGGTAACGATATAATAAATTCGCGAAAGTTGATTGGTGTTCACCGAAACGAGAAAAGTTCGTATGAGCTTGTTAACTCCACATGAAATCATGGAATATTTCGTTTTTATTTATATTCACATACGGCGAACGGTCAACTGGATCACTTTGATACCGGATATTATATCTAGTGAGCCGCCATTTAATATCGTGTGTTTGTTTTCTATAATTTGAACGGCCTGTGAAAAGTAACACAATATGGAGAATTTAAAAACCTCCGGCGCCTCAATTTCATGTTGAAAACCATAGCTACTTAAAACTTTTTCAATGAAATGTGTGACAAAGGAATTCAACATGTTCCAATTACAGCTGAAAATGGTTTATCAAATGAGAACTCGCCTGAATTATTCCTCATTTCAGTCGCGCGCGCGCTTGTTTGAAGCTGAAAATTCACCGGCGCGTATATAATTATTTTTGACCAATCCAATTATTATTTTCCTATTGCTGACTTTTCCCGCGACGCAATCCGCACACGCCCCGGGAAATACAATCCCGAATGAACGAGTCCAACGTCGGAACGTCTCCGATAAAAAAATGCGCATATCGACGGAATGCAATATCCTGGATGGTAAATCCCAAGCGCGATTGGCCGAGCATAGCTTGCACTCTTTACACTCGATCATTAGATGAAGTTCGGGCAAACTTCGGACGCGCCACTTGGACTGCGGGAAAGTTAACTCGTGCTAATCACATCGACGAAACTTGCCGGAGCGACTGGTCGATCGCTGTTATCAATTCAGAGCATTGGACTCGCGGGCCGCGCGCGCGCACCGGCTCTCCGGATTCTTTATGAGCTTCTCCCAAGCCAAGAGTGCACTTCGCTCGGGGGCATCAAATTTCGATTTAAATTACGCTTGATCTTGCTCTTGAAAAATCAGATCACGACTCGCGCGCCGTCTGTATATACAGCTGAGCCGCGCGGGAGGATGAGTGGGCTCTTGAAAATCCGTTTTCGGCCAGTTTTTCTTGGCCGTTCCCTCGTTCGACTCCTTTTCACTACCAGCTCTCTAATTTTCGTTATTCTCGCGAAGCCCTCTCTATCGTTTTCTTTTGCGGACCCGCGCTTTATTGCGAATCAGTTTGAGCGACTCAACGACTGAGTATCCACATTTGTTAGGGAATTGTATTTGACATATATCTGAATATCCTTCTGTTATCTTGCTTTCTCAAAGATGAAGACTGGTGACGGGGCAAAAATCGAGCTTTCAAATTAAATCTACGCCAGGTTGAACATTTTCATACACCTCCAATATTCCGTTTATTATGAGAGTATACGACAAGAGACAAACACATAAGGCAACACATGATTTCAATAAAAACTTCAATAAAAAATCAACAAGCCACATAACACACAAAAATCCGATTCATGTGCACCATTGTTAAATCAACGACTAACATTGAACATTTTCGTTCTATTTGAAGTAAATTATAAATTCATCATGACTCTACAAAATTAGATAAATCATTGAGTTGTCATTTGAATACTTGATAAATTCATCGTCAAAATGTAATGAAATTCCGTTCAATCTCTTATTAAACGATATACTAGATATATTGAATCGAAATACTTCGAAACTTGACTAATGCGAATTGATGATTTCACGTTTCATTTATGATTATCTTTCCAAAGTAAATTATTGATGAACATTTCAAATGATTACTTATATGCAAAAGAATCACATAATACTATATTTGTCAATCTTTACCAAATTGTTGAATCTAGAACTGATTTCTCAAACTGCCCAGCAACGGTTACTAGAGACGCCAACAACAATTTATATTGAAAATAGAAAGCTACCCGTGTACCTGTAGACCTCAAAAGTACTTTAAATGAACTTTGACTTGCCATTCAATTCTTCTAACAAATATTGTTAAGGAGAACGAAGTTTCCACGCCGTTCACCATCAATAAACGGACTTCAAATTCGATGTTTTAACGTATTTATCCGTCGCAATTCATCTAGAAAAAAAGCCTCAGGACGTAAATGAGCGTATACAGTTTGTCATGTGCATTTCCACTCAAAAACATGCCGTGAAAGTTTGAGGAAAATCCGCGCGCGACGTGGAGGTACGGCGGTTGTGGCTTTCGGGACGCGGAACAAAGGTCGCACATCCGAAGGAGCAGAGATTAAAAAGAAGGAGGTATACGCACCGGCACACGGGGGAAAATTTTCATTTGCGTCCCAAGGAAATTGTTGAATTCCAAAAAACTTTTGTCGCTCGCCGCGGAAACTTTGCTCGGCGGTGCGGCCCGGGCTTTTGTAAAGTTCAGCGGGTCACGCACAGCGAGAGACACGCCAGCCAAAGCGAACACTGCCGACGTTGACGTGCCCCGCGATTCTTGTAGCGTGAAAAATGCAGCTTCCAAAACAAAAGCTCTCTCTCTCTCTGATGTCTCTCTCGAGCCGCGGTGTCGACGCTACTCACCTCAACCCCATTTATCGCGCCGAGAGTGAATAAGGGAAAACCTTGGTGCGTAAAGTTTTAATGGATCAACGTGGAAAATTCAAAAACGAGAGAAAGAGTCGCGCGAGGCAGATGGGCTAAGAGCCAGGGCAAATAGACTCTCATGTAAATCCGCGGGCCGCGAGATATCGATCGCGAGACAAAGCCCTGTATCGGGCCTCTTTCTCGTCCGATCTAGGCCCGAATGGGCTGCGCCGGCAAAAGTCGTTGCGCCCGGTGTACAGCGTGTATATATACACGGGGATGCTTTTGTGCAGGTATAGCGATGAGGTCGAGCTTCGGGGAGAAGTGAAAAAGTTTGGCGGCGGAAAAGTTAGCCGGCCGGAGCCGCGGCTCTCGCTCGACTCTCATTGTTTGCCCGGCCACTTCATTGTGGCCGGCGACTACTTGGTGGAAATTATTTATCTAAGAGGCGATAAATTGCCCCGCAAAGCGCGCGCGCGCCCGCACTGCTGAATCAGATTCTCTCCGAGGGCTCCCAAGTTTTGCCTCGGAATCACCGGCTCACCTGGACTCGACTGATTATCGAGCTGCGCGAATTTTCCGATGCCACCCTTTTTCCGCTGCAGAATCAACTTAGCGCGGAACTTGGCCGAGGGCCGAGCGATGTTTCCGATCGAGCCGAGTACTTTCGAGACGTGAATGAAAGCTTCTCGTGCTGTATATAACAGATACCCGTACGTATGATACCATATCTTACCAGATAAATAATAGATTGATGATCCAGATTGAGTTTGTTTCGACTAAACTATTTTCACCTATTGTTTTGATACTGGTGCTTTTTATATAGTCTCCAGTGGCGATCGAGTTATGGTGATACTCTCTAAATTATTAGCAGTGTAATTCTACTTAAAGTATGTCTACTCCTATCCATTTCTAGAAAAATAAAAAAATCTATCCAAGAGCTATCTCAGGGCAAAACGGACATTTCTCATCGCACACCGTAGAATTTTCCTCAAACGGGTTGTTTTACCATAATGATTCAAGCAAAATGGCGACGTGATTTTAACGTAAGGGAAGTTCTATTGGGACAAAAACTCACCGGAATTTCGTAGAGCACGTCGAATACTTGAATTTCATACCCCGCGACCTTTTCAACTTTTGTATGGTCTCGCATGTTTGCCATGCAGTTCCACAAAGTTGATGTGTTACCTGCCTATAACATGAAACGGCCATTATCAAAGCATTTTTCACTTGGATAAATAAAAAAGTAAAATTTTGAATTGTTCGAATGAGAAAATGTTCGCCCGTAGAAAAACCCTCGAGCCGGTCGTATTATTCCCAAAGGACGGTATTCAACGTAGATATTACTTCATGGCATATTTTAACGTAAATTCAGATTCTCAGCAAATTGAAAAGAAGGTTAAAATCAGTTCGGTAAGTCCCGCTCATTCCACTACCACGCGAGGTGAAAATTGAACATAAAAGTATGAAAAAGTCATCGATTGCACTCTATGAGTGATCATATAGGTTGAATTGAGTATGATACAGTTGAGTCGCGTATACTTGGATGCTCCTACAATTTCAATTTGCCAAGTCTTGTCAATCCTCAAACTTTTCCAACTGTTCACTTGACACAGAACCATAGGACTCGAGTGACTCGTCAACAGGACCACTCGATGAATCGAGTATTTCGACTTTTTCAATTCGTCTACCCAACTTACTGTTTCCGACGGAAGGACTCATTGAGTTTCCCCCCCCCCAGAGGTGCTCGATACACGAGATAATTCCTCCGAATCGATAATCTCACGCCGCACAATCGTATATATGAGCGCAAAATAGAATAACCCCGTTTTCCCCCGGTACACAGCAGCTCTAACGAGCCGCGCGCGAGCGCCAAAGAGTATAGTAGGTATCAGCGCGGATCCAAAGCCGTTCGATTTGCCTCCGAACAGCCGAGCAAAGAGGGAAAGGGGAGGGAAAAAAAAACGAGATCAATGGGTATGGAGGAATCGAGGCCACACAATGCATATCGGGCAACGGCGATCGGCGAGCAATTAGCATCTGCTTTGGAGCACCCGTTAAAAGCCAAAGGCTTAATCATCCGTCACGAGTGTGTCTGTGGCTGTGTTCGTGCCGGCTCTCCACCGGCCCCGGCCATTAGCGCTCGACGCCCGCTTATGGATACATCGGGATTTCCGCGACCGAATGGATGCGTGAGAACGGGAAATCGCCGAGGATATTGGGATCGTCCCCCCTCACTCCTCCTCCCCCGAGCTTAATGAGTTGGAGAGGGCCGTGTATATTGAGCCGAGGCTTTTATTTAACCGACGCAAGCTGGTTTCACTGGTGTATACACATGTATATACCGCCGTTACATACGGCTCGCGTCCAATATTCCCTTCTGCCTCGTGAGAACTGTTACGTGAAATCGAAAACTAATTCAGCATTTGAATCATTCATGAGTGAAGTTCGAAGGAAAAGAGATCTTAGCCTCAAATGCAAACTTCACCTACCATTGTTTGCTCGCGTTCTGTTAGCTGAACCTTATCTGCGTGCTTGTTCACTACTAGTCTCCGTAGGCTTATTACTCCATGCAATATTTATATGTACATAAATCAAGCCTATATTAGCCTATGAGTTTATTACTCATTTCAATATCCATGTGTGAACTGAGATATATTCGTTATTCATAGTCGATCCAGCTGTATAATATCAGCAGAGATTTTTTGATGCTCCGATAGAGAAAAAAGAAAATAATCGTTTACGAGGACTTTTAACTTTCTTCGTCTCTCTACTGTTGATAATTTTTTCTCTTCTCCTCCTTCAGTTTGCACGGAGCGATGATATACAATGGCCACGGGGGGGGGGGATCAATAATGCGACGAGATTCCTCGATAAATCAACAAAACCAATTGGGCATCTGGCTGAGACGCGTGTGTGTCCCCCCTTCCCCTTGTGCGAAATTCCAAAATCCGAGGGAAAGAGAGGGACGAGGGAGGCATTAGCCATCCATCAGGGACGCCATGGGCGCGTCACCCCTTCAAATTTCTCGAGCGCCAATTAAACAACAACAGGAGGCTGCGCGGGGGCGGCGCGGGGCTCGAGCGTACACGCGCCCGCTCGCGTGCGGAGATAGCGGCGTATCCGGCTTCGCGAGTTGGCGAAACTGCAATTTCCACGGGGCTTCCTGCAGGGGGGACGGGGCTAGTGCGGCGGGGGGGGGGGGGAGGGGACGGCTGCATTTCGCCAGCACATACCTCGGGATATTAACGCCGTTACAACAAAGGCCTCCGCTCTGCCGCGTACTGTATAGCTGTACGCCGAGCGCGATTCGACGATGGTGGCTGCGCGGGCGCGCGCGTGGCCATTATTTAAGCGCCACGGCCGAATCCCCCTGGGGAGGCTCGGCAGATATTCGCGCATTGTCTCGCCCCGTGTCTCTCTCTCTCTGTCTTATTCATCCGTGCCTTACATCCCAATGGCCGATATCGCGCGGTTCCGGCGGGCCGGAGTGAGAGAGAGAGAGCGAGTGGCGATAATTACGTTGCGCCCCGATGAGCTTTAACGGAATATCCAACGAGAGACGCTCGAGACCGACGGCAACCTCCGACCCCGCTCGCCGCCACATCTGCATATTTTATTATACCCCCCCCCCCAGTCGTCACTGTTGGCCCGAGGTGGGCGACCGACACGTATACGGCTCCCGCGAACGAGAGCCGCGCGCTGATTGATTTACCTGCGGGGCTTTTCGTCCTCCCCAATATATATGCCCCCGGAATACTGATAACGACCTCTTCACAATGCGCCGCGCGCTGCCACACGTCGTCGAGCTCCAGTCGACTTGCCGGGCTGCGAGTTGACCGCACCGAGTCGGTCTCGTCTTGCGATTAGCTGTCGCGGATCCACCAAGACGCGCGACACACGAGGATCAAATGAGCTTTTCGCGTGTGAGCAAATTCGACGCGTATACACACGCTTCGGTCCATCGAGTCGCGTCTTGCGTTGGATTCATTGGGAGCAAGCACAGAGCAAACTCGAGTTGATGATTAGGGTGCACACATCACCCGAAAAATTAAGGAACTTGGCTCGTCAATAATAACGGTTCCGCAAGGTAAACCGGTATATCAGTTTCGTATAGCTGAGGCACTGTATCGGCTGATCTGACATAACTTCGAAATGATTCATCGTTTATGATTGTATATAGGTAGTATGAAGTCAATGTATCGGCAATGTATTCGCCATATATATTGGCCATAAGTATTGGCCATGTATTGCGAATAGTCTGTGCGGTGTCGGAAGCATGCGGGAGAACATTCAACACAATGCAATATATTCAAAATAACGCCTTCTTCGTAGGAGCAAGGATTTTATTATTCTCATCGGTGTATCGATGTATATTTCTGGATTCAACTGTTGTTCTGAATTATTTGCAGGTTCTATAGCATAAATTATGCATCAATGACTTGTCAGTAATGGAACGATCATGTCAGCAGCAAGCATACAGTGGCAAGGGATGAATGAGACGATGGTGTAAGCGAAGCTCCATCCGCAGTCGTAGTCTCGGAGGATGACACCGTGGGCAAGCTGATTGGGCCGGTCGTGCAGCTGTACGCTTAGCTGGGAGCTTATTGTGCAGCTCGTGGAAGCGTTGCTCAATCGATCGACTACTCCATCCGTGTACTGTCCAAATGAAGTCAATCAATTCGACAAATAAAAATAGGGTTTGCGATTAGACGATGTCTAGAGCCTCAACATTCGTTGAATCAGAGTATATGTTCTTATCGTATAAATATTGATAATTATTCTTTCTTATAGCAGACGGGAAGTTTATTTTCTCGCCCCAGAGCAATTACTAGGGTAATCACGCCACAGTACATGATTCTGTCTAGCTTTTTAACGATGTTGGCTTTTTTATGCGTTACTATAGCAACTGCCCTCGGGCGTGTAATTCCTTATACCCGAAAACAAGACCGAGAGTATACTTCACGCTTGGTATGACAAAAAATTATGTTCGCATCACGGACGTGGGACGTACGCAATTCATCCCCATGGGTGATCGTGGGACCATACGATCACCCGCAGGCCTGAAGTTGCACGTTTCAATTTGTAATTGGAAATTCGTGTTCCCTTTTTTTCGGAAAAAAATGTTGATAAAAAATTTTCAGAATCCAATGGGAAATGAGATTAATTTCTAGTACGAGAGCTCTAGCACAGAACCGTAAAAATTGAGAAGAATCCGTCTTTGCAATAGCGGTGTTGGACGAGTAACTCAATGACACACCGGGACGGGATTCGACTGCACGCTTAGCCCTGAATGAAATTCATTCGGGAGCAAAAACTTTCCGAAGGCCACGGGCTGAATAAAAGCTCGAGCACGTCCGAGAGAAATCGACGCGCGGCCCGCGTGTATAACCGTAAATTGAACCACTCGCGAGTGGCCGGTGCAAAAGTATCAGGGTCAAACACGCCCTTTCGCATAAGCGAAGCAGTGACACGAGTTTACGCGAGCGTTATTATCGACGGACGATGAACGGGGGTCTTTTGAAAGATAACGAAAAACAAAAAAAGCCTGCCGTGTATTACTCGACTCGAGGAGGCTCTCGCACGCAGAGAAAGAAAGAGAGAAATAGAATTATCCTTGTCCCGTGAAAATTAGCCGCACGAGCGCTTGGAGGCCTCGAGAAAAATTCGAACGGGTATGTATGTATGTATGTGCGTTATATATTTAACCACCGCGACTCTGCGGATCTGCACGTGAGCCCATTACGACGTTAATCCGCTTAAGGTATTTCAATCAAACTTTGCTCGCGAGGCTTTGGGAGGACGGGGGGTCCCGCAGGCAAATTTGCAGAAACTCAATCAATGTTGGTTGCTTTATTTCATGCAGCTTCAATCCCGCGAGTATTTTGCCCCGCGCGTCGACCGTATCTCTGGTGTTCAGCCAGGCCGCTTTTGCATTTTCGCGAGCCAGCTCGCGTTGCGTTTTCTTCGTCCCGATGCGGCCGTTCTCTCTCTCGGCTCGTGAGGAAACGCATCCACGAGAGGAGGAGTTCGAGGCCGGTTCGGCCGTGGGCTCTATTATAGGTTCCGCATTGTATCTCGAGGCCCGGGAGCGTTGTTGCAAAGTGAGATTACGCGGGGGGCGCAATCTTTGGCCGAATGTATATGGCCTCCGTGTGTGTGTGTGTGTATACACTCGCCGCGCGATCCATTAGCCAAGTTAGCCGCGGCGGCTGTTGTTGGTGCGCGGCCCGCGAGCTTCCGTACAACAATTTGATCCGGTGATAAAAGCCTCGGGCCGTCGCGCTCGCGAATCTTCCACTGGCAAATATTTGAATTAGCGCGTCAATGGGTACTTTGTCCGAGCCTAATGCGGCTTCCTCCTCTGCTCTCTGTCTCTCGCTGTGCTCTCGGATTTATTTCAATCGATCCGCCGTATTCCATCCGACCGATTCCGCTTTATTTTCCGAGCCGCAAATCCTCCGTAGCGCCGGGGATATATTTCAATCGAATGATAATAAACAGCTCGCCGCCCGGCCGGCCGGCTCTCAATTAGTTTCTCATCCGTCACAATTTATCCATCATCCCGTGTGCTCATTTAATAACTGTTCGTCCGTGCTTTTTTCATTCCTCTCTCTGTCTCTTTCTCCACCGAGTACGAGTTGCCGTTCGACGCTCGCTGTGCGAGCCGACCGTCCCAACGCGACGATCTTCCGGTGTTCGAAATCCCATCGCTCTATTACCGCGCGCGGTACGCGCCAATCTCCCGCGTATATATCTCCTTTGGCGCGGTATATTTCAAACGCGTTGCCAATCGAACGTGCAATTATCCAATGGCTCGCGATCGTGTTTATATTCCGCTGTATATATACTCGCACATCCACTAATTACTCGCTCGCATTAATACGAATATAATCGGGCTCTCTCTCTCTCTCTCTCGAGTGAGCGGCTCGGTTGCTGCGGACGAGAGGGACGGATTGAGTCGTGTACTCGGGGGATATAACCGAGACGAGAGAGGCCCCCCTTGAGAGAGCGAGAAAAAAGCCGTGTGTATATACACATACACACACAGCAACGAAGAAAGGACGAGGATCGCATGTCGCGACGCTGACGTATCAATTATATACACACACGCGCGGCTCTGTTAGTGTGGGGAGGCTCGAGCTGGCCGTCAATCAAACCCGAGGAAAAAACCTCGCGCCGAGTGGTGCGAGCGACCTTCGATCGCGTCCCGCGGCCCGATGCTAATATATCCTCCTTTTGGCATTCCCAAACGCCTCGCGACCCTGACGCAGCACACCTGCGCGCGCTCTGCCTCTTGCGCGCGCGGAGGCCCCGTCCGATTTCTCAATCTCCGGCCCCGACCTCCCGTTACCAAGTACCGCCTCGAAATTTAATGGTCATCGGTTGGAGTTGGGCATTTCGCGTATGGCCGCACCTGCGCTCGTTATGCCCGAGAGCCACCCGAGAGCGGCAAGTTGGATGTAGAACTAATGCTCGCCGAGCGAAGATAAGAGCGGGGGGGGAGGGAGAAAAAACAACCGATTTCCAAGACTTTCGTCCACGACGACACGATCTTCACTCGGATTTCGAATATTATTCTAACGAAATGTAAATTGTGATGGCCTTCGAAGAGTCACTCGCGGCATTAGCTAAACTAAACGGACGACACGTTTTGTCGAGTAGATCGGAGCCGCCCTTTTGATTCGTTGATTCTGTTCAAAATGTCCAATTCGTCGCAGAGGTATTAGCGATGACAATAAAATTACCTAAATTATCAGGACTGACCACGTGAGTATTTTTGAATGAAATAACAGACTTGGAAAGGGTGGCATTATCTGTCCACCAGTGTAAACGCCGAATAGCACCAGTTTGCTCAAAAGCGTCTATAAATAATTAATTAAAAAAAAAATATCTGTTCACCGCAATGTCGTCTCTTCAGCCAATACTACGAGTGACTTGTTCAAGATTTTATATGAAAATCGTACGCGAGTGAAGAAAACCCGGACGAATATTATTCGAGCGTATACGTTCGCGAACGATCCACGTCGTTCTCGATTCGCACGATCATTTTCGAGAAGGAAATCCGACGACGGCCGACGGGGGATATATATATATATAGCGAAAGCTTATACGCGCTTTGACGAAATCGCGCAATTATCTCCGGCGCGGGCATGTCATAGCTCGGTTGTTTTTGCCTGTTTGTCACATAACACGTTCGTCGCGCACATGGTGTGTCCACTCCGAAAACACATACACATATATATCAGTTACGTGAGAAACGGATTGATCCCCGGTGCGCTTGGGGGCTCGAGGAGCCGAAAGCAGGTGTGCGATTAAATCGCACACGTGCGTTCCACATCCGAACCGGTCCGCCGTCGTCAACTTTCTCCAAAATCTCTCGGTTCGTCGACGATAAATCAGGTGGGGAGGGGCACAACCAAAGTCATCGGGGTGGAGGAAAATCCGGGCGAAAGACAGCCCCGAGCTGTATACACACACACGTATACCCGCGGAGATCGGGTATACACAGTCGCGCGGCGGCGTCCATTAGAAACGTCCGCTCGCGCGGCTGGATAAAGTTATTCCGAGTGTAAAAAGCCGCGGATCGGTATGAGCAAACAGCCGCGGGGATTCAGCTCTGCAGCTAGTGCGATATTATTATCGCGGCTGGTCTCTCCCTCTGTTGCTCGCGCGCTCGCTCGCTCGCTCGCCTGTAAAACTGCGTCTTGTAAATAAATTCGAATCTAAAGGGGAATCAGCGGTTTATCGCTCGGTTGCCGGGCGCGCGACTACGACGACGACGAAGCAGTGCGCTGCAGCCAGCTCGAGAGAGACGGGCAGCTGCGAGCCCATCTCGTTTTGCCGAGCTCGCTCGCGCGGATGTGAAAAAGGAGGATCTCGGCGGCGGCGGCGGGCGCAACCGGTCCAACAGGTAGCTCGGGGCCGGGGTCGCGTGGTGCTCGCGTGGCCGAGCCCGGCCGAGCGCCGGCGGACGCGGCCGAGGCCCGGCCCGCAGCCCTATGCCATTACACAAATTGCGCTGTTACGCGTAATGACGCCGGATGCGAGACCGGCTCCGCCGAAGGACGAGCCGCCGCCGCCGCGCGAGGACGAGATACTGCAGCCCCGTCCACGACACACACACACACACACACTCGTGGACATAGCACACGAGCCGGGCAGTCCTAACAAGGCGACACTCCCTCGGCACTGCGCCGCTTCGGTGTGTATAGATCCCCACGCGAGCGCGTTTGATGGATTTTGTCGCGGATATTGCGCGAGTTGGTTGTATATACGCGCGCTCGCCCGAACAGTGGATCGAATTTAGACGCTGGGATTGAGGAAAACTCGATTTCGAGCCAGGATCCAGCTTTAGAATTACACGCTGTACTCGGATAAAACCGAAGCGTGATATATTCATCGCATCAGACGCGGGGAGCGTAAATGTTTTCTCTCGCGATCTCACTTTTCAATAATTTGGGAACGGTCCTCTCGCGTTTGATTCGGCTCGACACATTTGAGGATTATCGACGCTCGAACGAGTCGGCATGGCTCGTTATCATCAGCGAATCGAGATAGGAGCTAGTCTCTCCATTACCCGGGGGCCCCACCAAGCTGCTCCCAACTTCGAATTGATTATAATCGCGGGTACGCGCGGAAAAGTAGGTATATATATATATATACAGACAGGCTCGGGGGAGGAAGCGGAGCGACGACGAGTGGCAAACAAAAGCCATTTGGGCCTGGAAAGTGCATTTTGCGTCTGTTCTAAGGAGCGCGAGCGAGCGAGCGAGCGGGGATATTTCGAGGAGCCAAACTCGCGCGCCGTACTCCCTCTTTTGAAACTTGCTTGTTTCCTCGCTGCGCGAAGTGATCTTCTATATATACTTTTGCACGCACGAACCAACTCGCGGGAGGAGCTCGCGGTGTGGCTCGAGCGCGCCCGCCGAACATTCGATACGCCATCGCAACTTTTTAATTACGAAGCGGCGCCGCGCAAAATTTTCAAGTTTCCCCATTAGTAAAACGGCAAACGCGAGGGCCGCGCACCTTAATGATCGTTAGCGGCTGTTTACTTTGTTATTATGTATACGCAGCCCTCGGCCCAGTCTTAATTCCCCCTTTTGTTCGCGGCGCTGCGAGTGTGTGGGTACGTGGAAGTTCGCGGCGCGCCACGACGAATTCAATAATCTTGTCGAGCCGGGCCGAAATGAAAATCGTATCGGGGAATTGCGCTTCTGCAACAAGCTCTGCACTCGGCATTGCCGCGCGCGCACTACCATGTGGTTGTGTGTGTGTGTGTAGCCGCGATACCTCGCCAACTCTTGCTCCCTTTTCTCCGCAACGTTCTAGATCGTCGTCTACTTCGGGACGAAGTGGACAAAACAAGAAGCCTCGTGAGTTCGGTGATGAAGAGCACGTAGTTTACCAGAGAGAGGGAATTCGAGAATTCCAATCGAAGATCAAATTCTCTCATCCTTCGGTACTCGCCCTCGAAACTTTTAAATTTTTCAGTACACCACTTTACTCGAGTTGAGTTAACATTCGAATTTTTTGAGATAAACTTATTGCGCTCGAATGAAGCGTGTCCTAGTCGAATAGCTTTTGGTTGATATTGATAACAATGAAGTGTACTATATACATCCATAAACCCGTATAGTACTCCATAAGAACTCCGTGGTACTCCCTCTGAGAGTACTGAAGTGACAAACCCTCCGAACCATTTTATTGACGATGAGCGGAATCCAAATCATGAAAGTTCAACTTTGCGTTCATTGCCCACTATTTGCTCTGGCTCAACGCCCACCGGTTGCAGCCTATATGCGCTTCGCCGCGGTTCTTCTCTTATCCGTCACATGGAGAGATCGAAATGTCGTGCTCACCTCCTACGAACTCGATTCGACATAGATTTATATTTTTGATTCTGCCGCAGCCGTTACGTACCATTCGAAACAACATCCTGATATTCGTGGATATGAATTGAATCCCGCCAAAAGTACATACGGATCACTCGGAGATCAGGATAATGACGCGAGAATCATCGAATACCGACTCGAGCAGGCCGCGCCGCGCATCTCACGTCCGAGAAATTCCAGCCGAATCATTACCCGATAAAATCGTCATCGTCCGAACTTGCGGCCGAGAAGGAAAAAAGGATAAAAGCACTAACGAGTCCGAATGCTCCGAAATCCCCGAGAGCCCGTCTATAGGTGTGAATCTCGCCGTGTCATTCCCATAGGAGCTCGGCCGCGGTGGTGTACGTATATATAGGACGTATCGGCCGATCGGAGCTGGTGCGCAGGTCGGTATAACAATAATCGCAGCTATATGTACACACACAGGCAGGCGCACACTCGCCCGGTTCCCAAGCTCGAGCTCGTAAATCATGCGGTCGGCAGATGATGGCTGATGCAGTGCAGCTCGAGCGCCGGGCGATTTACGATTACGACGACTTCTTCGTTGCGCGCGACACGCGAAAAACGCCCCACGGGGGCAGCGAGTCCGCGTATATGTAGCGCACACACCACCGGCTGACAAAGCCGAGTCGATGACCTTCGGCTGAGCCGCGTAATTATTCCGCTGTAGCAGCTCGCCTCCTATCACCGGCTATAGGCTCTCCTTTTCCCTTCATCCTCGCGCGCGCGCACCTCTCTCTTATAGATATATATGATTGGCCGCGCGCGCTGCTCTCCTTTACATCCTCACCTTTCGCACGCGCGTATATAAAAGTGCGGCACACACGCACGGGGGATCGTTTGCTTGGGCATTCAAAGACACGTCTTTCCCCCACCGTATATAGTCGTCGTTTTTCGTCAAGCCTCGCTTTTCACTTGGGTATACCGCGTGTCTATTCGCGCGCGAACGAACTTTGAGCTTGATAGAACTGACCTCGTCAACGAGGCTGGCGACCGCGCGTATGATATGCGGACGACGCCCGAGTCGGACGATAAAGGAAACGAAAAGCGTCGGGTTTTGCATTGGCAACGTACACACACACACACACAAGCGCGAATCCTCGCTGGCGATTGGCATAAAATCTCGGGGAAAATTACGCGGAGAATGGTTTTCATCTCGTCCCCCCGGGAACTCGTTATTCGCTCTAATTCATTTGAGAACTAATGCAGGAGAGGGAGATCCAGTCTCTTTATGAACGCAAGCTCGTACGAGTCACGCTCCGAGTTTTTTCCGCTGCCCGTACGTGCTCGCTCGTTACGCTCGCGGTTCTTATATCTGGCTGTATATATACACTCCTTCATACGCTGTCGATAGTTTCGTTCCCTCCCCACCAGGCGCGTAAGTATTCCGTTCTTCGTCGCTCGCGGCCCGTACGTCGCTGTTTGCCGCGCGGCTTTGCAAAACGAGTTGGCAGAGGATATAATACACGTATGTATGTCAAAACAATTTGAATGAACGCGGATACGCGAGCCGGGACGTGTAATCCGCGTTATCTCAAATTGAACGGATACCTAATATGTGATGCGAGGCGCTGTCTCGGTATTGCAGCGCGTACGGCTCGTCGCGAGATTGCCGGGCCGGATTTTTGCAGGAAATTGAAAAATTGAATCGAATTAGCGCGTTATACAGCGCGGTAATATCAGTTTTGACGCTGCATTACGCGAGCGACCGCGCTGTGAAAACAATTTCATTGAAAGTAGTCGCTCGGGCTTATTCCTCGTCGAAATATAGTGCTGTATCCTCGCGCGCGCGCGCGCGAGACCAGTAACGACTATCCTCAAGAACGATCCAGCTGATTTTGCCGTAAACTGCAGCGTGTGCGCGCATCGCTGCACGGGAAGAGCTTTGGATAACGGAATTTCGAATTCGAAAATAACCATGTAGCTCGTGTGGGATGTGTGCTTTGCTCGCGCACCTTATCATCCTCGGATAATATCACGCTAATCGGTATGAACAACAATATTCACGCGATTCATCCTCTATAGGCGACTCCAGAGTGAGCTGTCGCAGTTTATTTCACCGATCGAATTTACGGTGCGGTACGCAAGTGTCAATTTCGAAATCGCGCGCGCGTATCTGACCATGATTTCATTGCGAGCTATAGTACTCGCATACAGTACTATAACTCCGCGAAATGGCCAACAGAAGCAATGTTGTGTCAATGCCGTTCGTACGAATTGACGTCGAGAATCACGAGTGGAATTCTCAACTTTTATGTAAAAATAATCAAAACGCGCTGGTGTATTAATGTGCCGATCTTCAAATGTATATGATAACTTGGACGCGATGCACAGGCCATATATACATTCTCGAAGGGGGAAATCAGTAGGTCGCTTCGGTAGTTATCGTATGTCGTATAGTAAGCTCCGGTAACTCGCGTCCAACGAATCAATTAGCGCTCGGCTCGCGACTTCATAAACTCGGCGGGGGTCGCGCGGGCAGAAGCTGGCCCCCGCGACACGCCCGTGTAACGGAGACAAAAGAGCTCGGAGTCGTCGTCGGGGGGTTGGGTATACCTCTCTCTGTTGGTGGGCACACGGGGGTTCCGCGCGGCTGCGGAGTGGCTGAAGCGCACACTTGCACTTTCTCGCGCCCCGGCTCTCTCTCTCTCTCTCTCTCCGACAACGGAGCCGCACGTACCGCGCCTTAACCGGAGCGCTCCGCGGGTATGGTGGGGAAAATTTGCTCGTCCGTGACTGGCATTCGCGCGAGCGCCTCGACGCGTATGTATATACGTGTACACCGGTGGGCGCGCGGAAAAAAAAGCCCGGCCAAGAGAGGGAGAAGACGCGCAAGCTCGAGCTCGCCGCGCTTTCTTTTGATTATATGAATAACTGAAAACACACGCGTGGAAAATTTTCCGCGAAAAACGAATCTCATTAAGGGCGCGCGCGCGCGCGCGTGTGTTTGTGTTGGTCGGGCGACGCTCGCGCACACATTTCTTTCTCCTTTATACTCGCGCGAGCCAGCTCCTTTTTACCTCCTTACCTCCATTACGCAGACCGCCGCCGCGGTCATTTATTTATTTATTTCAGTTGCTGGCAAAGGGAGAGAGAGCTCGAGCGATGCAGCTCCGACGGAGCGAGTAATTGGATTGGTTTTTGCGCGCGCGCGAGGGGATGCAACGCCGAGGCGCATGTGCGGAGGGGGTAATGACAGACACAGCTCGCGCATTTTGATTTTGGATCTCGACGCGGCCGTGTCCGGCACTCCCGATTTCGAGGGATTTTCCGCGTGAAAATCGTACGAGCGGCCGCGTATATACATGCGTTCGGATGGGATTTTCCACAGTTCCCTTCCCCCACTTTTGCCTCCCGTACACACGGGCTTTCAGCTTATTATATGCTCACGCGGATGGGGTTATTATACTACTGCGTGCAAGCTGCCTCGCGTTACTTACAAAAATTACAGGCCAGACACCGGGCGCGAGCTATACGTATGCGCGAGTGAAAGCAAAGGTGGTGCAGTGTGATGCGGATGACGCGTCGTGATAAAAATAACATTTTTCGCTCCGACGCGTCGAAACTGTATTAATTTCTTGTTCCAGCGACGATTTCTGCCAACTGCATTAAAAAGTATGCTTTCTCAAAGAGGCTTTGTGTGAGAGAAAAATATCGCCAAACACAACCGCCAACGGTTGTTATAGGCTTATACATCGGTTTGCTATGAAAAATACAAAGATACTGTGTCCCGTGGACTCAGATGTACTTGAAATAAACTTTAACTCAATATTTGTTTCCTCAGCAATGATTGTTCGACGATATGATTGACCCTCGATCTGATCTGAGTTTCGTTGATCTTTCTGATTATTTGTGCACCAAATAGCATTCACGAGGAATCATAAGGAACTTCTCGAAAACTCCTTAAAAATTCGGTTGTTAGGAATAAATCATGGATTCTGCTGGAAATTGAACTCGGTTCGCGACTTTCGGCACAACCAAACTGTGTGCGAAATTTCAGGATATCGGACAATTTGTCCGACAGTTATCGCTCCATAAAAACCGTGTCGTCCCACCATATACACATTTTTGGGATCCCAAGTTTTTCTCGTAGATTACGAAAATGATGGTCCCGAGGTCGATTCTTGCCCCGTCACAAAGTTTTCTCTCCGAGGGAGCAAAGAACACACATGTACACTCGTCATGCGCGATTCGATTCGTGTACACGTTGACAAAGGACGTCCAGTCGAACGATTTTAGTTTTCCGACGTTCCAGGCAACTCTTGCCGGATATAAAAGGACAAAAGACGAGGCGAGAGAGAGAGGATAGAGTGCGTGGTCCGTGGGATTAGCTTCGGCAGCGTAAAATTGCACGCGGAAGAAGAGCTAGTAGACACAAACAATGAATACTCGCCGTCTTTGAAACACACCGTGCATTCTGTCGGAGCGAACGAAAGGAGTGCCTGACAAATGAGTAAATCTCGGGGATATGCGGCTTCTTTATTCGGCTTCTTTTATCACGATAATGCTCGAGCAGTGTACACTAACGACGCATCCTTAGCCCGTCGGACGGGCCCGTAGAAAAACTCGAATCACTCAAACGCCCATGGGAATGAACGGCTCGACGTATATAATTCCTACGGTTCAGCTACTCCGCGCGCTACGATCCAAATAACACACGCGCGCACGTGTATATACCCCCGACGAGCGAATGAATTTCCCCGGCGCTCGGGATCATCTCGAGCCGTATCCAAATCGGACGTACGGACCTCCTCTGGGAGTTTGCTCCCTACGTGTACGCATCCGCGTGATTGATTACACTATCGCGCCGCGGCTACGAGAGCCGCTTGAAAGATTAGTTAAACAAACGCTTATACATCCACTTTGGTTTTCGCCAGCGCCAAGGGGATTATTCGCCCGACGGCCCCGACCCGGGGAATCGTGACGTTTCTTTTTTCTCTTTTTTTTTCATCGTCTAATGTCGGCGCGGCCGGCTCGAAAAAGTGCTAATGCGATGTGTGTTAGCGAGCTCGCGCGGATCCACTCGAGCGACCGGTTCTACGAATGGTCCACGAGCAAAAAAAAAACACACACACATCTCCTAAATTACTTTATTACGCCAGTGCGCGCGGTTCAACGGCCTTTGCGGTTTCTTTTTTCCCTCGCCCGTTCGATCGGCGCAGCCTCGCCCGCGGAACAAGGACGCTGGCCAACCTTTTTATCCTCCTCGACCAACCGACTCGGCACCAAGTGGCGCGAGGCATCATTTCGAAAAATATCACGCCATATGCGCGACGACGCGGGCTCTCGACTTCCTCGGTGTGCGTAAGTGTGTATACACGGAGTTCGGAGCAGTGTATATAGCGCGCGGCATTGTTGACACTTTGAAAATTTCCCACTGGAGAATTCGAAATCGCCGGGGCCTGCACACGGAGAAATTACAGGGCTCGGGCGCGCGGGCAAAACAATACGGGACGGGGCTGCGTATACAGCCGCCGGCCAGTCGGCCGGCCTCCCCCGAAGTTTACGCCGTGTGCCAAAGTAAGCGCCCGCGCGCGAATAAAACATTCAGAGCGACGCACGCGAATTGCCGCGAGCAGCTATATTTACTAAGGTGCTCGAGCGCGTCTCGAGTTTCCTGCAGTCCCTGCGCCCACGCGTGTATGTAAGTATACGTGTATACGCGCGGGAGAAAGACACTGTCGAGCGTCGGCGATCGATGCGATGGCTCCTGGAGCTCTATATACAAGTGCGCGCGTGTGTGTATTTTTTTCTGCCCCCTCCCCCGCACCCACCTCCTTCGCGTCGTCGTTTTGACCCTTTTCCCGCGAGCTGCACCGGCCCAAGTAAATGCCACGCTTGCGCGCGATTGTCTGTTTGTATGGATGCGCCCTGTGTGGCTCTGATCCGGAAATGATGTGTTCGGAGAGCTGCGAAAAACGCCGAGGTGGGATGCAAACTGAAGTGGGAGGGGAAGGGGCCGGAAGAGCAAGTTAGACGCGGGTGTGGGATACACAGGGGTCTTGGGTGGGTATGCGTCCCGTCCTAGGCACTTCAAGTTCCCTGATTATTTCTCCATCGAGCCAAACGAGCAGCCAATCTATCGGGATTCGGTGGTTGTATATATGCAGACGCGCGCTCGAGGATTCTTCGACGAGACAATTCTGTGGCTCGTCCCGTGCGAGAGGAAATCGCGATCTCTCGATCCGGATAAAATATAAGTACTTGCGTGTCACTGATCGCGCCTCGGCGATTATGCGTATCCCTGTAAAGCATACCCCGGCCGTGTAATTAAGCAAAAATGATGCAACGTCGAATTTTCGAATTGGTTGATGAATCGAGACCGTAGAGCTTTTATGAAAAATATCCCGTGTACAAATAGCTCGAATTTGTTGCTCGAAGGTTAAACTCCGTTCAATTTTAAACGTTGAAATTCACCCGGTCAAGCCTCGAGCACTTCCAAACGAATCGCCTCGAAAAAGTTCGGCTTCGTTCGATGGAAATTTCTTCGAATATTCATCTGACGAGTGGGAGAAGAGCTTCGTGCACGAATTCATGCAGATTCGCAATGAATTCATAATCGACGGAATACATTACACGCCGATCGGTGCGTGCATTAAATTAATAACGTATAGCTTCGATGATCCAATGTAAAATTGGTTCGGCCGGGTGGAACGACAATTCCATCAGCGTTTCCATCGGCAACATGATATTCCAAGAATCAAAAGCGCATGTATCCGTGTATTTTCGTTACACCACGGGAAAACACTGAAATGTTTGCTTTTCGCAAGGGTACACATGAAAAAAAAATAAAAAATAAAAAAAAGGTCAACGAACAAATGCACGTTGTCGTACAACCGAAATGAGCGACAGGGGCTCCATTATGGCATCGTATTATGCCGCGATTTGATCCGCGGCTGACTGAAAAGTGTCGAGGTGCAAGAGAGAGGCTCTGCATTCGGACACACGCACTCGAGCCAGACTTTCAACTGACCATACAATAGGGAATTAAGTATACTAACGCTCGCGGTTAAAGTACGAGCGCGTATCCCGGCTCTTTACGCGCCGACCTCTTGTTTCGAGGGAGAAAATCACGGGGGAAGGGCATCGTAATGCGCGGACTCATTGAATTTCTCGGGGGATAATTAAATTGAGGCTGCTGCTGCTGCTGCTGCTGCTGCTGCTGCGCTGCGGCTGTCTGGTAAATATGCTCTTAGTAGGTGCGCGCGCGAGCGAGCGCTTGCGGCTGCGTCGATGCGACATAGAAAAGTGATGTCGGTCTTGATGTACACACACACACACACACACACATTCTATCTCACTCTCTCTCAACCTATTTCGAGCTTATTGCCAGGTCGGGCCTGGTAATGAGGGAAACTTGGCAAGAGTAACCGAATGCACAATGAGCCGAGCTGCACCTTGAAGAGAAGAGCAAAACCAAGACTTACGGGCCTACTGATGTGGAATTTGATCTCGTTCATCCTTCCTAACAGCTCTACTCCCTCTCTTTCACTGCCTACTCTCTCTCTCTCTCTCTCTCTCTCTCTCTCTCTCTCTCTCTCTCTCTCTTACGCGTGTCTACGTGTGTATGTAGTTAAGATTCATCTCGGCGCCAAGTGATGTTTCCTCAAAACTACTATTTCCCGGAGAGTCGAAGCGATGATAATCATGAAGGCTTTTCATCTTGGCGCGCGTGTTTGATCATTGTCGCGCGAACCAACGTCGTCAAATCGAGTTTGACGGATCGTTTTGTTAACGCGTCTCGAACCCTAGAGCACACTCGCCAACAGGTTGCAGGCTTGAAAGTACCAAAATCGCGTTCTTATATGCGCGAACACATATCGCGTGCACATTTCACGATCATATGAAATTCGCCCCTAAGTAAAATAACAAAAAAACCGAGATCCCGGGCTTCAACGGAAAAGTATCTGAAAAGTTATTGTTGGAGGATCGGAGAAAAAGCCCTCTCGGTTTTCCTAACCAAAATTGATTGTTTGAATATTGTAAGACATCGACGAGGTTGAGGTGAAAAAGAGGGAATTCAGCGAGGAGTTTGAGAGATGCCTGGGGTCCAATTTACCCTATCGGACTCTTTACCTTCAACAATATCGTACATACCAAACGAACAGTATATATTCTGTTGCATATCCAAGATGTTCGAGATCGGACAAGATGGTTTTTCCCAGTAAGCGATTGAGTTCCATTGGTTTGTTTTACATTAGCCAACGGTTCGCCGTGAGTCAGAGAAGTTCGCGTTTGGCGGGTGTCTTGACGGGAGTCCCGGCAAAAAACTAGAACGGAAGGAGAAAAAACTTTTAATATGCCAGCGCTCTCGGGCCTCGAGGAGAGGCAAAAATGTCGGCCGGCCCCTCGCTCGGCGACAACAAGTTGACATTCACCTTTCGTTATACATCCTACAAGCTGTGTGCTGTGCCGCGGAAATTCGGCGTAAATTTAACGCGCGTCTCGAGACGACCGCAGAAGTGACGACGTGGCGACGCCCGCGTCGACAGTCACACAATGGCACCGGCATTGTTTCCGCACCATCTCGCGAGCGAGCTTCACGGTCTCGGCGATAAATTTCCAGCCAGTTTTCCCGCGTAAGTGGCGCTTAAGGGTCGCGTATGCCGGCCGCTCATATACATACACATATATAGAGGTGCGGGTAATTTACATGCTCGCCAAAGGGAGAAAGACGGGGCGAGAGAGTGAACGACTCTGCGGTTCACGCCGCATCTCACCTGTTCTCCAATTTTTTTTACCCCCCCCACTTTTTTTACTGACCGCTCTACACTTCTGCTTCGCGCTGCAGGCCCCAGCCGTGAGAACGCTCGACTTTCTTTCGCAGTGTATATTCGGGTGATTCTCCGTCCATTGGGAGAGGAAGGGAAATAAAAATCACCTGAAATTTTTCTTACACGTTGATTGTTATATTTGCACTAGTCATTCTCGACAGTCGTAGTTCGTTGCTGAACGTCTCAATCTGGGGCCGCTTCACCGAAATTTCGTCACCATCCAGAAACGAAACGCAAAGAGATGAACGTGCAGCATCTGCAAGCGAAAATGAAAGAAACGAGCCGAGTTAGACTAAAATCCTTTGGAAAAAACGCGAGTCACACGCGCTGAGAATGCGACGATACATCATGACATTTCGCAACACCGTTTGCCAGTCGTATATTTTTAAGCCCCATTTGTCACATCGTCGCTAAGCCTCCTCTATACACGAGAAAGCAAGAATACACATACGCATGCGGGGGCATGAGAATAATCAAATACATTGGATAGAGCATCTGACCCACGCTTTGGACGATCGATGGGAGAATTCCCGAAAGGAGAACTCCGGGGCAACAATCAATCGCCCGCAATTCCGAGCGAGAACTCAAACCCCCGAATTAACTCGATTCTCCGCTGCATCGGTCGATCTTTGTTCCGGCCCCCTCTTTAAAATCCGATCAAACCAATATCGGCGGGGCGCAATCCCCGAGACGCCAATGGGTCTCGGGGCAAAAAAAGCAACAACGCTCAGCTGCAGTCCCGCGAGTTCGACATTTGTTTTCCGCGCGCGCGCCACTCGTCTTATATATATCGGGGAGCCTCGTGGTGGCGGAGAAACAAGCGGCTAATCCCGCGTGCGCGGGCGCGCGGTAAATCGCAACAGAGCTGCAGTTAACGAGCCGCGCGTCATCTTCTTCCCGCGCGATTCGGCTTCCCGTCCCAGGGCTGCTGCAGCCTCGAGTTGGCGATAAACCAAGACAATGGCGCCCGACGCGGCAGCCCCCGCTTATTATACGCGTGTGTGCAGATACGCGCATCGATGCGTATGTATATGTGCTTGCGAGAGCTGCTCGATTGATCAGCTCCGACGATCCGTGCGTGGCATTTCAATAGCGCCGCGAGCACTGTCGAGCGTATCTCGGGGCTATCGGATCCTCCGCGCCACCTGATATCTGAAGTTTCCGTCGTAGTCGTCAGATATAATTAGCTCGAGATACACCCCGGCATTTTCGGAGGCTCGTGGGCGTTGTGTGTTTCGCCGATCTTTCGCCGGTCGGCCGAAATTGATATACACGAGCGCTCGTTGGGAATTTCCCGTGCCACGTCTATTTCGTTATATTTGTTATCCGTCGGACGCGTATAAACCAGTGGTTTCGCGGGTAAATTGCTCGCGCCGTATAAACTTGGCCGTGTCTCCGGTTTAACTGCCAAATACTCGGGCCGAACACAATAGCCCTTGATTTAATCATACCCGCGAGTGAAGTTCTTACCCTCCTCCCCCAAGTCTTAAAATAAACTTCATTAATTTGATCGCCCGGTGAGCCCCGCGCGGTATAAAACTTTGCGCCGGCTCAGCCGAAGCGATTGTGGTGGGAAATTGCCTTTTCCTCGGCCCAATTTGTGCGCTCGACGCGATGTATCCTTTCCCGCTCAAGAATTTCATAATCAAACTCATCGATCCCACGGCTGAGCTTTGATTCAATTTCGAACGCTTATATGTATATACCCGCGGAAAAAACGGATACGAGCTACGTGGACGTGTATACATATACGCATTGGCCGCGTGTGGCGACGAGATCAATAGCGAAGAGCATATACGTATACGCGACGCGAACAACGTGTGCGCGAAAATTCATCCCACGCGCGTAAACAGCGGTGGTCCCGATCGATTCGCCCTGCGCGATCTCCCCCCTTATACATCCACCGCTCTTTTGCACGAGAGGAACGAAAAAAAAATAACAAAACAGGTGGAATTCGCTGGGCGAATATTACGCGCTCGACGATCGCAGTCCGCAAAATATAGCCTTTCGTCCCTTTACAGATATACATATAAATGTGTATCATGGACGAGCCGAACGAAATCATCGGAACATAAAGCGCATTGTATCGTGGATGAATAGCCATCACAGTTGCGGGGCGGAGGGGCCGGGTCTGTATGAGCCGGAGGTGCGATCGGCGCGCGTGTACAGTTACGTGGGCCGTTGAATCTACATGTTATTATTGGTCCGCGCGGCGATCGGCCGGGCTGAATCGGCGCGAGTAAACAGCCCCCCGCGGTTTCAAAAGAGTCGGTTGGCTGCTGCTGGCATTGCAGTCGCGCACCAGCCGCGAGAGCCGCACCGGCTAAACCGACGCAATAACCGGGGTAATAGCCGCGCGCGGCGCGAGTCGTTCGCGGAGCCGCAGTCTAGTTGCAGCGGCCTGAAATTAGCCTGGCTCTCTGGCGCACTCGAGACGGGCAATCATAAGACGCGAATGCGCCTGTACACGTGTGTGTACGTAGGTAGGTGTACGCTGGGCAGCTGCTCGCGCGCGCGCGCAAAAAGTGGAAGCGTCCGATCGGCATTCCGCGCCCGCGGCCCTTCCCCGAAGCTCCCCGACTCATCCCCCGTCGGTCCGCGGTGCAGCTGTGCGCGCGCTGCGCTTCTTTGTGCAGCGCGGATCATCCGCTTTGTGCGATCCGCGATCGCGGATCGATCCTTCTCGCGCGGCCGAGGTGTTCGCGGCCGTCATACCCGCGCGCGCTATTCGATCTATGTCGCGCTCGGATCGAGAGCCGCGTTAATTGTACGCGCCAACAGCTTGTCCGACGTGGAAATTCAAACGGACGATCGGGTTTTTGTCACGCCGCCTTTCCCGGTATATCGCTGCTCAACGTCGTGATCCTACGTTTATTGGGATTCCTAACGACGTTTCCCCCCGTTGCTTCCATATCTTCCCCTTCATGTATATGCTCGGCGAGATAGGACTGCCGCGATCGTGTATGTATATTTCTATTAGCCGGCCGCTATTGTGGGGGACGGGCAAATTGAAACGAAGTACGCGCCACTTAACCAGTTCCTCTCGCGCGGATAATTTATTCGCTGCAGTTTAAATTATGATAATCCCAAGAATTATGCCCTCTGTGTGTGCACGTACATGCGCGCGCGTCTCGGAGCAAATGCGCGATTCCTACCCGGAGGACATGTACACATACTTGGGCGCGCCGGTCCGAGCGCAAAAGTGAAACTGTAATGAGGCGCATTATTGAAATATGCGCAAATAGAGCATCGATCTCGCGAGCCCGAGCGGAAGAAGCTGCGCCGCGATGTTGATTCGCGCTTATATATGCCCGAGCTTTTCTCGACTATGCGACAAAACCAGAGGGATATATGGCGCGCGGAAAGGAAGAAAAAAAAAGACGCGAGATATACAGCGGGGATAGAGGGGCGGTGAGAAATGATGGCAATCTCAAACGGCAACTGTCCCCGTGGACAATTGTGAATATTTATCGACGGCCCGTCGGAGCGATAATACACACACACACACACAGAGCCGAATGCCGAATACATAATGTACAGCATCGCTCGGAGCGGCTAACTCTCGGGAGAGTCGTACGGCATCGCGTGCTCACGGCCCATTATGATTCATTATGTTGCCGCTTGTTTGGCTCTCGCGCGCGCGCGCCAGCGCAAAATATATGCAAAGCTCTCGTTCGAAAACTCGCCGCGGCGGATAAGGAAGCTCGGGGGGAAAAAAAATAATTGTCGAATCTCGTGGTTGTCGGGGAGAAGTCATCCGGATACGGCCGTAACAAGGAGATTTCTCCTAGGATTACCAGAGTATAACGTGAGCTCTACAATACTTGGTAATGAACGATAGTCGAGTCGTGCTGCAAGGGGACATATAATTATTAACTAAACTTACTTTCGCCATTGGCGATTTGACGTAAACTTATAGACAACTGCAGCTCGCGGAATAACTGGACAATTGTCCAGAGCCCAGTTGAATATTCGATTGAATTTGTAAATACAAGAGTATTCGCAGCAATTCCTATCGCATTATCAATCAAACATCAAACATCCTATCGCATTACCCTTCTGGTAAAATAAGTAATGAAACCCCAAGGTAGGAGGATTTTTTTTCTCGAGCGAAAATCAGTTTTTTGTAATTGAAAGGTGATGTATCACGTGCGATGTACGTACACACAAGTATAATGAGTCCGTCGTGGACAATTGAACGTGCATATATACGTGGAGCGCGTCGAAGCCGGAGTAAGAAGTTGGAGGCGGCGGCGCAGGGTAGGTGTGCGCGTATATATATACGTGTATATAATCGGGCCGTGGATTTATTTGCCAGCTGTAAACTGGGTCAGTTGAACGAGCACTCGAGGCGCGCGCGGGGCTCGCGATGCAGCTCCCGGAGAGATAGAGTATGCTGCGCGCGCTGCAGGCCTCGCCGGAAAATAAGACGAGTTTGGAAAAGCCAAGTGCAGCGCGGCCTGCGCCCTCGAGTTCGGCCGAGTGGCCCGGCCATATTCCTCCTCGGAGCACGGCTCTGCCGTTGATTACTCTTTTCCCAGCTGTTATTGTTCTTATCCCTCCCGTAATAGCCGATCCTCGCCCCGACGACAATAATCGTCGCTGATGGATTGTCCAACGAGTGCACCGACGCGTCTGCGACCTGCATCTGCTCTTCGCCCCGTGGGAATACGACGCGCTAATGGGACTTGGCGCTGGATTTTCTCTTGCTCGAGCCCCGAAAGGCAAATTTAAATTCAAGTGCGAAAGTTGAAATTTCGACTCGTCGCGAGTAGCTTACGGGGACGATTAAAAACTCCTCCTCGAGTCCTCGCGCGCGTACCGATTTTCTTCCTCGTTTCACGCGAAAAGTGCTCGATAATCGAGGCCTGGGGAATCCCAGCGACCCTTACGGAACAAAGTCTCTCGAAATCCACGTCTCGCGATTCGCTCAAAGATCGAATCGCTCATAGACGACTCGCTCGTCTCGATCCGGTGGAATATAGGCCTCGGCAAAGCCACTGTCTCGATCTAATGCGCTACGTCCGCTTTCGTGCTCTCGGGGATGAATCCGCGTGCCGTCGGAATGCCATTCGGCGGGGCAGTCCACGGACGGCGACTTGGACTACGCGACGGCCACGGGACGATCGTGTGTATGCGTGTACACGCGAAAAGGCGGTCGCATTTCACGCACGCGATGCATTTTCAATCGGCGGCCAGCTCCACATTGCAGAAGCAAGGCCGTGCGCTGCTGTATATAGGCTCTCGCGTCCCCCCACAAACACCGCGAGCTGAATTTTCCACCGACTGCAGCCCCGCGGAAACACAAAGGTGTGTATATCGACTCTTGTTCGGCGTCTCGGGTATTCCGGCGCGGCGAGTCCTCCGCGGAGCTGATCGGCTTTGGAGGCTCGAGCCGAGCTCGCTCGACTCGTTGTGTGTGCGCCGCATCATTTTGTCAATCGCAAAACTCGCGAGCTTTTCGCCGCTGGCTCGAGGCCCGTATAGATATTTTTCCGAGTCGGCAATTCCGTTGGCATTCAGCGTTTCGAGGGGAGATGCTTTTACAGATCGACGCATACGGACGTCGCCGGGTGGGCCGTGTGGAGAAACAACCTCACCGTTGCGGGCCGCTGGACGCGCGGATATTCGACTGGCACGCGAGGCATTGTTGCGCGACAGACTCGAGCCTGGCGCTTTTTACCGTCGCGCAAAAATGCCTGCTGGTCAAACAAAGAGGACGTGCCGCCGGCGGGGCTGCGTGTAAACCGAATGAATGTGTATACACACACGCGCTAGGTGGATCTGATCCCTCTGCTTAAATCATTTAATCAGATCAGAGCACCTATACGTGTAAGTGAAATGCATTTATAAACGTCGCCCGGCCTTAACATAACCTGTTCGAGATCGAGTTGCTCGATACAGACTAAGAAATATCGCACGCGCACGCACATACACGCGCCCGCACACACGCGCCCGCCACCGGACGCTCTTGTAAAATCTTTATATACGCTTTCGTATAAGATGATCGAGAAAAACATCGCGAGATCCTGATTCAGCGTACTCGCGCGCGCGCGCGTACAGAAAACCCGAGAGCCGGGCTCGAGCAAGAAATGTTGCGCTCCTTCTCTTTTTTGCCAACTTTGTTCGTTATACGATTCGCGTTGGAAAAGTTTCGGATGATGGATTATGAGCTGGCTTATATGCACAGGTAGCCCCGGGTCCGATCGACTTTTCCGCACCGGCAACATACGCCGAGTGCAAGAAAAAACCGCTGCCAAGTGCCTCAGCAGTATGCTTTCTCAAAGTATTGCAATTGAACCTCAATTTGCATTAATCACCACTCTTTGAGAAAGCAAAATGAACCTTTAACTTATTTCCTCCACTCCATAGTAACGGTTGCTATGGTAAATATCCGAGCTTCGGTGTTCTTACTTCTTAGTCGTCAACAGTTCCGAAAATGGACCTCTAACTGACTTTTCCCACTCCATAGTAACGGTTGCTAAGGACGTAAACAACGGTTGCTATGGTAAATGTCGGAGCTTCGACGTTATTACTTCTTAGTCATCAACAGTTCCGAAAATGGACCTCCAACTGACTTTTCCCACTCCATAGTAACGGTTGCTAAGGACGTAAACAACGGTTGCTATGGTAAATGTCGGAGCTTCGATGTTCTTACTTCTTAGTCACCAACAGTTTCAAAAATGGACTTCAAACTGACTTTTCCCACTCCATAGTAACGGTTGCTAAGGACGTAAACAACGGTTGCTATGGTAAATGTCGGAGCTTCGACGTTATTACTTCTTAGTCATCAACAGTTCCGAAAATGGACCTCCAACTGATTTTTCACACTCCATAGTAACGGTTGCTAAGGACGTAAACAATGGTTGCTATGGTAAATGTCGGAGCTTCGATGTTCTTACTTCTTAGTCATCAACAGTTCCAAAAATGAACCTCCAACTGACTTTTCCCATTCCCTAGTTACGGTTGCAACCGATATAAACACCGGTTGCTAGAGACATCAACAATGGTTTATACGGGAAAGGTGTCTTTGATTGTTATAGAATCCCATAAATATACAAACCCAAATGATCATTTATCATGAATTATATGGGAACTTATCGAAAACACGCTAGCAACGGTTGCCATGGAATCAAACAACGGATGTTGCTGAACACCGAACTCGGTTCACATCTGCCGGAGACCGACCTGTGTGCAAAATTTCAGGACGATCGGACCATTCCTTTCGAAAATTAACGTACGACAAAAAAAGTCAGTCTGAAGCTGAATTTTGTATCTCCATAGCAACGGTTGCTAGGAGAATAAACAATGGTTGTTCCAAAATGAATGTCTTATCGATTCTCATCGATCGTCGTCGAAAGAATTGGAGACCCATCGTGCATTGATGATGATTTTCGGAGCTTTTATCAAAAACACGTTAGCAACGGTTGCTAGAGAAATAAACAACGGAATTGGCTGAAAATTGAACTCGACCGAGATTTTGCGGCGACTAACCTGTGTGCAAAATTTCAGGACGATCGGACAATTCCTTCGAGAGTTATCGTACGACAAAAAAAAGTGCACGTACGTATAATCACGTACCCTATAATCATTAACATGAATTATATGGGAACTTATTAAAAACACGATAGCAACAGTTGCCATGGAAATAAACAACGGATGCTGCTAAACACGTTTACATCTTTCGGAGACCGACCTGTGTGCAAAATTTCAGGACGATCGGACTATTCCTTCCAAAGTCATCGTACGACAAAAAAAAGTCAGTCTGAAGCTGAATTTTGTATCTCCATAGCAACGGTTGCTAAGAGAATAAACAATGGTTGTTCCAAAATGAATGTCTTATCGATTCTCATCGATCATCAAAAAAAAATTGGAGACCCATCGTGCATTGATGATGATTTTTGGAGCTTTTATCAAAAAAACACGTTAGCAACGGTTGCTAGAGAAATAAACAACGAAATTGGCTGAAAATTGAACTCGACCGAGATTTTGCGGCGACTAACCTGTGTGCAAAATTTCAGGACGATCGGACAGTTCCTTCGAGAGTTATCGTACGACAAAAAAAAGTGCACGTACGTACGTACGTACGTACGTACGTACGTACGTACATACGTACATACATACAGACATTTTCGGATTTCCATGTTTTTCGACCCGTAGATTACGAAAATCGAGGTCCCGAGGTCCGATTCGGTGGGTCGATTTTTACCCCGTTACAAAGCTTTCTCTTTGAGAAAGCAAAAGCCGCTGATGGTCCGGACTTGGCGAAACCCATCAGCCCGCGCCGCTCTGCAAACTCTAAAAACATAACGCGCCGGGGCACACGAGCCGCGCGCATCAAATTATAATTCATTAGCGCGCGCCCCGGCCCCGGGTTCTAATTACCCGACATTAAAACTCGCGTCGCCCCGGCTTGTTGCGAGCCGCGAAGGTACAGCTCTTTTGGGGAGCCGAGACAGAGGGAGGGGAAAGAATTAAACGAGCGGCGCGCGCGGCGACAGACGGAGGGAGAGAGAGAGAGGGCAGCAGCAAAAAGAGCTGCGAGAAATGGCGAAAGGGAGCTGCTGCCGCCACCGCCACCGCACAGTGTCTCGACTCCCGCACGCAAATCTTCTCCTCCTCCTTTCGCTCTTCCTTCTTTTCTCACGTTCGGCCCGAGCGGCTTTCATTGTACGGCCCGGCCTTGCCTTGCCACCTGCTCACCAACACCCGTACACGTGTATATGTATATATACGTATGCATGTCCAGAGAAGCAGAGAGAGAGAGAGAGAGAGAGAGAGAGAGAGAGAGAGAGAGAGAGAGAGAGAGAGAGAGATGGAGCCGGGAGTTGAAACTCGAGGAGGAACAAAAAAAAATGAACCCAATTATCGGACTTTTTTCCCGCATCTCCCCGCCGATTCTTTTTTTCGCGCCGCGCTTTTTGAAACAAGCCAATTGCGCAGCCGTGAGCTGGGATTCCAACGCCCCGCGGACATGAAAAACTGCTATACTAATTATTTCGAAAACGTTATGTATGAGTATATTGAATCGAGCACTATTTCCGGGTCAAGCGTCCAAATCGGCCCTTGGGAAATGTGTGTGTACGCGGGGGCCGAGGCGAGGGAGCTGTACTTACGAGTTTCCTTCCGCTCGGTTTATTATTACTTCAATTAGCGTAACGACGGGAAAATTTCTCTGATGACTTCACTGACGTTTTTAAATCCTCAAAGTAGCTTGTTTTTCCCCCCTGTGGGAACACGGAAGAAGCACAATTTGCGGAGGATGATTGATATTGGGGAAAGAATAAGAGCTGGGAGTTCAGGGATTGCGGTGGATGTTCTTTTCGATTTTACACCCAAGTACTCGGGGGATGATCAGTTGCGAAGATTATTTCGCTGCAATATCGCCAACTTCTCGTTTCTTCAAATAATTGTGAGGTTACTTTTTTCTGCTTCGAATCGTTAGTAATACGTGACTAGCTCAACAGAAAACGTTTGAACTGGTTGTGTCCGCATTTTTATGATGGATATGAAAATTTTGCAAAGGGACAGTGGTAATAGTTGATTCAACATAACAATATAGTACTTTTCTGTGTTCGTGCAATTAGTATGATCGACCGAATTAGGTATACTCCGATCTGTACATGTTCTTTCAACTTTTTCATTGAGATTTAAGGTTTCAAGATGAAAAGATAAACACAGGAAGGCTCGCACACACACACACAGGGCGTAATGATGAAATATCATGAAAGAGAAAGTTAAAGAGAACAAGTTTAAACGCTACTTAAATCAGGTCGATGGAGCAAAATTTTGTAATGAAGTACGAGCGAGCCGGGGCGGCAAGGGAGCGAAGGATCCCACGGTCCACCGAGTCGGCTTGCAGCTGCTCATTCGGTATGCGGCGATCGCAATCGGCCGCGGCTATTTGCGCGACTCTGATGATTTTCTTCAGCTGATTCGCCCGCAAAAAGGCACAATAAATCAGGGCTAATTTCGAGTCGCCCGTTGAATTAACCATAACTCTCGTCGCCTAGTTCAATTTAGTCGCGGCCACCAACAGGATCAAAACGAATGGAATCCGTCGAGCGAATTCATCGACGCGCTTACGCATATACACGTACGTGTAGAGCGGAAGGAAAAAGTCAATCACAGGACTCGCGCGCGCCCGAGGAATAGATTTCCCGTATTCCACGATCTCGCTTGGAGTTTTTTAACTGTCTCTCTCCTGCCAAAGCCAACAATCAGCCGATCGCGGGGGAAAAAGTGCGCGTGATGCAAGCCAATTACCGCGTGTAAACGGGGATAATCGCTCGAGCGCAAGGCTGTATCGCACCGGGCACATGTATACGGAGGGCCAGGGGAGGGGGATCTTTGTTTGTACAGCTCTATATAACGACACTCGGCGCGCGACGCCACACGGACAAGACATATAACGAATAACGCGTGCGCGGAGTGGGTCGCGGCGGAGGTGGCTCGGGGATAGCGGATTTACGTGTCGAAACATTACACGGGATCGTAAGACGCTGTCGGACGGTTAACAAGCGCGGGCCGACCGCTCGAGAGACGCGCAAGAACGCCCCAGTCCCTATGTATTACATGTATAGATATACGACTGTCTTGTGCAGGAGTTCGCGCATATATAGATGCAACGCCTTTGTTCCGTCGCATTCAGTCACACGAACGGCTTTGAGAAGATGAGAGACGTGGATGATGCGCTAAACCGAACACTGCAGCCATTGCCTCGAGCGCAGCTGGCTCCTCTCGGCTCGATGATACGCCACGCGATATACCCGATGCGCACCACCTCGGTTACCTATATACACCGCACACTTGCGCTTCGAGTGCCGCGAATTGAAAGAGCTCGTTTCGCGCACTTTCTTTTTTTTCCCCTCCTCGACGTTTATGGCACGTTTGATATTACTCGAGCCCCGAATAATGCGTCCGGGGTCCGATGCGGAGCACATAGCTCCAACTGAGCTCCCTCGCGTGGGTTCTTTCGAACGGTTGGGTGGAGTTTTTTTTATACGCGAGAAATCGTCGCGGACGTTGCGTACAATCAATGGCGATTCACCTCGAGGTAATGTAAGCGTGAATTCGAAAAGTTATACATGGATTTTTTCATGATGAAAGTCTTTTCAAATTACTCGATTTGGATATGAAAGATGAAGCAGGCTTGGCGAGCTTGCGAGTGATTTTAAAATGGTATCAAAACGTTTCTGAGCGTAATGAGCATTTTACGCACCAGAAAAAGTATGTCAAATTACGTTTCACGCGTAACATTACATAAAGCTCTTATTAATCGTCATCATCATCAATCGCAATACGCTCGAAATGAATAGTAACGGTATATATTCTAGTATTCTTTAGGAATAATATGACAGAAGTAATTGGAAGAGCAAATGTACCTCACAGTCGCGGTTGATAATTGAATACGATGAATTATTTACTGTGGTACGAACATGCAAAACAAACAGCTCGAACAAAAACGGTTGAAATTGATTGCTTAGAATACAGGACGCGATTTAATTGTTTTAATTATCCATTTTGACAATACCATCAATTCAATATTACAGATGGTCTCGTGAAAAACTGTCAAACTTAATATATTATCAAGCATCCCTATTTATTTATTGATGGCTTTTCACAAGTCCAATGGATTCCGCTACTCCCTATACGATATTTCTAAAAACATTGAAAAAACCTGTAATTCACATAACATAAACGGAAGCATTCAACCCCCATATGGGTCGATCGGATTTCGTACTACTTTTTCCCCCTTACCGTTTTCCTATAGTCAAGCCATTGTATCGATTCAGCTTCACGAAACGAATGGCTCAATCTATCCGATGACGTAATAAATCGGAATAATGCAAAGTCGTATGAATTATTAGGATACTATGTCGCGCGGACACAGTGCGACATTCTGTATCTAAGATAGAGCTCTCGGTCGGTCCTGACGGAATAGCTTAGTATAATCCAATCGACTTGTGTGCCTTGGTGTATCTACAGTGCGCAGCACGCCCACGGGATTCGGGATACGTTTACCTTGGAGACAATCGGCAAATATCGACTGATTATTGATAGCTGCTCTCGCTTAACATTTAATTAAGATGAGTAACTGCGCACCGCGTCTGAGAGCTTCCCCAATGCGTTTAGTGCAATTAGCGAGTCTGAGTCGTGTGTTGTACGATGTTATTCGCGCGTCACTCGTATCCCCACATTGTCGGGTCATATCGGTTCAATGATCGATACACGTGACACGCGCTGAACGTGCATAGCAGCGGTCTTCTCGAAATTGAGCGCGCGATGCCATTCCGACGCGTCCAACGTGAAAATACACGAGAAATAGAATTGCTCGGTCGCACCGCCGCTCGACAAACTCGCGATAGTGCCAAATTAATAAGCGCGATGAACTTGAATCGTCGGCTCGCGCTACACGAGTCGCATTTTCCCTTTCCATAAATCAAACGCCCATTCGACTCGACAAAAGTTCGACCCGCGGCCCTCGCAGTTGCGCTCGGAGGGCGCACCGCGTCAAAAGTTAAAAACGCCTCGCGTAGTTATCTCGATATTCGGACTGGAAGTTCGGCGGGCAAACTCGAAACTTGGCGGCCGATTTATACCGGAATCGTTGGAGCGACGCGAGAAGGGGCCGCCGAATCGATGGGCGAAGCAAAAAAAAAATCCCCCGCGAAACTTGGTAATTCAATTGAATTAGTCCTCGCGAGATGCCCGACTCTCTCGCTATAACATGTATATAAAGGCCGTTCGAGGCAGGGATGGGAGTGGGCGCGCGAGGGTAAATACACGCCCCACCAGACACCCGCGCAAAACTTGGCCTCGGCAAGTGTATAGCTGTCGATAACAGATTACCAGATTGGTTCATATACTCGCCGGCTCTGTATGGCGCCCCAGACTCGAGCGTGTCCCGATTTATATACCATTTCCGAGCGTCTCGCGTTATACTTTCCGTCTTGGAACATATGGCGACTTTAAGGCGCGTTTTAAATTCATCCAGAAATATGGAGTAATAGGCAATTTGATTTTCGGACTTGATATAGTGGGAATATTTATTAAAAAATGACATTGCGAGAGGAAAAGTTGAATCGTCCCAAGGATGGAGTTGAATCACCGATCACCTGAACTTCCGTCAATTGCGCTGTCACTGGCACCGCTGAGTTCAGAAGGTCGGTAGTTCAAATTCGGGGGAGCGCGTTGAATTTTTACTCTCGTTGTCTCGATTTCTGATTAATTCGATACACCTCACAAAGACCGAAAATTTATTGGAATATGATTAGCTCAATAAATTACAATTATAAGATTAGAACTACTGAGAAAAACTCGATTTCAACTAAATATTCGAGCCACGCGATAGCTGTTATACCGAAATTGATTCGTTCGTTTTGTCCTAAATTTGATAATTCTATATTAAGAGAGAGCAGCGCCCAGTTTCATTCTCGGAATAGAATTGTATTAAACAGTATTCGAGTACGATTCAGAAAAGTTTAAGGAATGAATTATCTTTTTTTAATACAGCTAATTTAAAAAAAAATACGCAATCTCAAATATTAATTTTATGTTGCGTATGTCATAAAAGTGTTTCGATACTGTCGAAACCAAGTTTCGACGAGAAAGCTTATGCGCATCAGAGTATTATCATCATACCGCGCCTACTCCTGTATATCCTCCGAAACGAGATGTCAAAATTGTTCCCGAGAACCAAAGCTGATCGACGACAAAAATTCGAAAAAAAATCTAATCCCGCTGGAGCTGAGTTCGAATCGACCAATTGAACGAGTATATAGCGCAGAGGGCGAGTCCTCTCAGACTCGCGTGACGTATAGGGGTTTCATGCGCGAGACGTAGCTTCCTCGCGTACTCGTGTACGATATCACGAGGCCGAGCAAGATTTGAGCGCTGTAAAGTATGACGGAGCGCAGGCACAAGTGCGTTCGACATATATACACGTGTGTGTGTGTCTGCGGCGAGGCTGGCGGGAGCAGCTGCCGACGTGCTCTAGCCGCTCTTGGCCGCTTAGCGCAGCGCGAAATCGGGAAGAAGCCGGACGGCTGCTGCGGATACCGGTTTTCTCCCGGTCTCTGTGTGTGTGTAATCCTCGCGCGAGCGCACAGCTGCGGAGCGAGCCGCGCACTCGAGGGCTCACGCGCTGCGGCCAAGGGGAAAGAGAAAGAGACAGAAAGAGAGAGGAGAAAAAAAACGGCCCGAGCGACGGATAAAAAGCGGCCGAGGAAGAGCTGCATCGCTCTCTATAATCGCGCCCCGTGCTTTTTTACGTGCGCGCACGCGTGAGAAAACCTCGCTCGCGCGCGGAATCATATATTTTATATATATGTGCATGCGCCACGCGGAGTAGAGAAAGAGAGAAACAGAGCTTTTTTCATTACCTCGGCCCGTCGGGTGTTATTCGGGAGGGGCGAAGCGCTAACCAGCTAATCAATCCCGGGCCGTTAGCGCTTCGGCGAGAATTGCGCTAAGTGATATTATTCGCAGTTGTCGAGTGCCGTTGTCGATCCTCCCGCTGTGATGGCAATTGGCGCGCGCGTACGGCGTCGTTAAAATACGTATACTCGCGAGCCCGGGACAAATTCAGAACGCAGCTCGAAAAATCACGCCAAGTGCGATGTGCTGCAGCTTGTGGGAAGCGTATGTGTATGTACGTCTCGAGATAGACCGCAGATATATATATATGTGCGGGTATGGCGTCGAACGACCGGCTCGCGCAACTTCTTTTGGTCCTCTGGTCTTCCTCTGGTCGCGCGCGACGCGGCATTCGGAGAAACGGGATCCGACAACGTGTTGTGCAATTTGCATTATGCTCGTGGAATAATTGCGGAACGCGCCTCGAGTTGCATTTCTATGACGATGTCCAAGTCGTGTATGAACATCGAGCGGGAGAGAAGGAAAATATTCGAAGAACACGCTCGGGGGAAGAAAGGATGGATTCCCGAAAACACGGGTCGGATCGGCACGGTGAGCCGGAGATTTTTGGGATTCCCGAATTCTCGGGATACTTGGGAGTATCGGGAGCTCGAGTTTCGAGCTCGCGGACAGGTCTCAAGTCCCGTAAGACGTGAAAATCGTAAACATCACCTCGAGAATATGATCGAACAAAGGAAATATTGTTGTAAATTTATTTATTTTATTTTATTTTTTCGTAACTCACCGAATCGAGCGGTCGCAAATATTTGTTCGATCAATCTCGAACAGCATACGAATTACAGCAAAATATAGTATTTACGTACCTCCCGAAATTTCCGTGATTCCCAGCCGGACGGGATTGATTATCTTGATTCCCGCAATTTGGGTAAACCCAACTCTCTTAACTTTCGCTGTCACAACCAAATGGTAGTCGATGTCGCGTGCTAACGCTTATACCAAATCGGCAAGTTTGTCATTCAGCACAGCCATATGTATTTCCTCATGCCCGCGGCCGAACGAGAATGCGGCTGGAGGAGCGAAAATTTCAATCTACATACGCAGCTTGGCGGCACACACACATATAACCGGAATGCGTGTGTATCAAGATCGAGACAGAAGCGCCATCGGAATTCCCATGAAAAATAGCAACATCATTATATTGTGCTCAGCTATCGGAAACGAATCGTGAATATGCATGGGCTCTCTCTCTCTCTCTCGACGTTGCTTCGACGTTTACTTTCCATTCGAGCCACTGCTCACAAAAGTGCTTTCGGCATAAAGAACTGTCCCCCCGCTCCGCAGCGGGGAAAGCGAGTTACATCAAAGCCCGAGTCGCGTCTCTGCAGTAGGTTGGCGGGTGGGGACGAGGCGAAATTTATGAATTTCATAAAGACGCTCATGCATAATGATGCGCATTTGGAAAAATTGAAGAATCGCGGTCTGATACTCTCTCTGTCTCTCTTTCTCGCTGCCTCGCCCTTCCTCTCCAGTTTTTCCCCGCTTTATCTCCTCGGCAGGCTCTAGCCCGGGCTTCCCTTGCACGGGCCCCTTTGAATTCTTTTACACACCGATCTCGGGGAAACCAATGCATTATTAACGAGGACCTTTAGAGTCTAGTGGTCCGCGCGCCCGCGTCGAACAAAGTAAGAGAGGCCGATCGGACTGCGCCTTCGCGCCCTGCGTATTTCATCTTTATCGAAACCAGCTATCGAGCCTCTCTCTCTTTCTCTTTCTCTCGTATCTCGGCTTTTCGGTCAATTCTCCGGCGAGCGCGTGTATACTGCCTTGCCGCCGCGTAACTTTGGGAAAACGAGCAGGAGGGGGGGCCGCTCCGTATCTCCAACTTACATCTGTAGATTTACATGCCGCCGCCGCGGACTTTGTCGATTTATCGCTGTAGCCGCCCCCCTCCCGGCTCAACTTTTCACGAGACCCTCGCGCGATTTGCATCGGCTGCGATACGCGCGCATATGTGTGTGGCTCTGTCTTATCAGCTGTCTCGAGCGATTCGACGATCTGGGACTCTTGAATACACGCATATATATCACGTCGTTTTTCTCTCGTCATATCACACCACCAGCCCTCTTGATTCTTCCCCAAACTTTTACTATCCGGGCAAGCGCACGCGCGCGTGTGTTTGCGCGTCGAGAGGCCGAGAGATGAAATTTCCGATCAACTTGGCTCGCTCGATGGGAAACAATAGATTATAACCATACGATTCGCGTTGTTTACCTCTGTTACGCTGCTCCACGCAAAATAAACAACCTTTACGTTTGTTCGATGTTGGTCCGCGCTCGTCCTTTTTCGTGTTTTCCTAGCTATCCGAGCTGACGGCAATTCATAGTTGTCCGTGTCCACGGCGGAGAATAATAACACGCGACCACCACGTACCAATAACAGCAAATGATTCATCCGGATGAATTGTTTCGCTGTGATAATCTCGCGGCGAGACACGAAGAAACAATATTTCGAAAGATCAAAAGTTGTTCCCCCTCTCCGCTCGATCGCGTTATTTTGTTGTACGTCCGGTGCAAACATCAACTTTGCCCGCGCGCATGCCGAGCTAACGAAATTAGTATCCCTCGTAACTGGCCTGAATTACGGCGACGAGCTTCAATTTGCAAAATTTCAATTTTTCCCTCGCGCCCGAAGAGATAGAGGCGAAGCGAAAAAGGAAAAAGGAAAAAAACATGGGGTGTGGGGGCCGTGCAGAAAAAGAACGTTTAACCCGCTAAATGCCGCCCGCGCGTTGAATAAGCATACAAGTGAAGAGAGCGGAGGTGCGCGCGGGTATTGCGGATATACACGTCGGGGGGAGAAAAACTCGATTCTCGCACGTACGAATTTAAAATTCAAATTCCGAGTGAATTCACATGGCACTTTAATAACTACAAAACGCGCGGGACTCCCGGCCGCGTATACCAAGTGCGAGGGGGGAATGTCGATTCTCTCTCTCTTTTTTTTTGCTCCCCGCCAGGTTATAGTGGAGAGACGGAGGGGGGTGAAATGCGAAATTTCACCCGGAAACCCGTGGCTGAATTGTCGCGGCCCGCGACCAAAGGACAGAGATAGAAAGCGACGATTATTAAGCGATCAAGTGGCACCGCGTTGGGGAAAAAACAAGTGCTCACTGCTGCCGCGCGCGCGTGTGTGTGTGTCTCTCTGCTGCCAGTCGTCCGATTCTCGGGCGCGTCCTCCGACGCGTTTAAATTCCCATTAGCCCCCGACGAGCCCGTCATTTTTCTTCGATGCTCTCCTCTTTAGGCGGCGCTTGTATATACTGATTGATGGCGGCCGGGATATATACGGCCGATAGACGCGAAAAACCTCCGGCGCGCGAGATTCGTTTTTCGATCCGTCGCGCGCGCGAGAGACGTCCCCCGGGACGAAGGAAAGGGACGGGGGGGAAAAAAGCCGGGAGGGGAGGGCGAAAGAAACGAGAGCAGAGGAGGGCACGGGGAAATCGGCCGGGATTTGTAAGTGTCGCCGTGTATACTCGGCTGGATTTAGAGTCAAGGGCGCCACCGGGAAGACGTACCCCTCGCGGTCTTCACTGTATTGTTCTCTCGTTCGCGCGTCTCCGTTGCCGCGCGGCTGTGGGGGACCTCTCGATCGGAATATAGGTTTCGATGGGCCGAGCGGATTCGTGACGGATCCTTGCAATTTTTTTTACTCTTCGCAACCCGTATTATATATACGTATGCAGATGCAGTCGTGTATCGGCGAATATTCGGTTGAGCTTGTATGTATACACGCATAACGGAGAGAGTGTCAGGTGTAAAATTGGCGGTGACCGTGACATATAACCATCCAACTTTCGTCTTCTTCGGTGCAATCCACGTATATACACACGCGTTAGCCGGGGCAGCTGCGTCCCACTTGACTCTTGGCGAACGCGAAGCCAATGGCCGAATAATTCATGCGCGTTGTTGCCTTGGCCTTAATTCCTACTTTCGGCAGTGTGCGTTCAATCCAGGAGGGAATCCCGCGTGCGTGTCGCTCATTGGACTCGCTGACGATCAACCCAAGCGTTCTTACTTCGCATTCATTATCTAAGCCGCGTCTCTAACACCGGCAAGCACTTCGGCCGGATATTTTATTCATGCGAGACGCGAGAGTTGGCTATGCGCATTTTGAAAATATCAATATCCCCTCGAGAAATTTGCATTGCCGCACTTTGGTCGAGATTGGAAAGCTGGGGGTGGATTCTTCCCGAGCGTTGTGGCCCTTGCAGATCGAGAGTATAATAAAGCGTTGCGTTGCAGCGAAACGCGGCTATATTCGCGATTGAGCAACTGCCGGGCCGCGATATCTCTGCTGGATGCGATTTTGATTCGAGCTAACCGGCTGGCAATTAAACTTTTACGCGCTTGGCGTATCGTTTTACGCGAACCCACAGGGTATATGTATATACTGCACGTGCGCAGCGAGTGTGCGCGCGCGCGCGGACCCGAGCGCCGCAACAATATTTCATTAGGCGTTTAAATTGCTCGTGGCCGACCTCTCCGGGAGTCGGCTGCAGGTGCACGTGATTACGTATATGTATATAACGCAGTCACCTCGACCCACTACATTATATACGAAGCATATAATTCCGAGTGCCGACGCGCGCGTACACGGGGGAGAAAGAGCCAGAGAGAGAAGGTGAGTATACGAGCGCGGGACAAAGATCTACCCTTTCTCGCATGAACAAAAGGAAGAAATGGAGCCGCGACGAGAAGAGCCGAGGCCGCGGCAGTGCAGCACATCTTTATGACTCTGTGTTTATAGACAGTGTGGTTATAACGTTCCGCCCATATTGTCACTCGATATTTATCGTCGCGAGCACCGGGAAAAAACTGTTCCCATCGAATAATCCCGGCATTGCGTTCCACTGCAAATTGGCGAGATTCTGACAATTTGGTCGCGGACACTCGCCGGGGCAAGATAACGGAGATGAAAATTTGATTGTGATAGTAATATTCGATCCAAGTGCGCGAAAAGCGATTTCATTTCGCGTGGAAAACAGCAGTAAATGTAATCTTTGGGGAGGTCTGCGAAATGGGTATTTTATGCACGAGTCAAATGTTAAAAACGTTTTAAATTTCCACAGCTTGTCAGTGAATATTCACTGCGAGCATCAGGGAAAACCCCCCAGGTATTGTGCAAACGAGTGCAGTGCAGTATTTGTGTGAATGTATCTGCAGAAGAGCTTATTCTACATTTCCGACGCGCGATACCATAGACAACAACGGATAATTCACAGTGGTGAGCTTGCAGTTGATATTGACCGTGCTGAAGCATCAGTAAACTGCCGGTCGCTGTTATTCAAATGGAGATTTCCAGCGCGATAAATAATCAGATCGACGAGGGGTTTAAAATCCGTGCGGCTGCCCATCGAACTTTGAGAATTTTCACAAGAAACTCTATTAAGCTCTGGAGAATAAAGAAAAACGAACGACGAAACGCATCGCTCGCGGAGAAATTCGAAATCCCATACATCGCGCGCGAGGCCCTTCGAGAAAATACTCGCTCACAGCTGAGCGCCACTGCGGCTCGTTGCGACAAGTATACATATAGATCCACAACGCATCTCGAGCGCGGCCGGGGAACCGGTTCGCTTCCGCGCGCGCGAACGGCTGCAGGTGCGCGCGCCAGCGGTGGGCTCGCGGGGAGTCGGGCCCGCTCGGGCTTTGTCGGGCACGCGAGAAGCACGCGCGCGAGCCAAGGCCGTCCACCCCGGGCGCGCGCGCGAGAGGCCTGCAGTGGGGGGGCCAGGCGCGAGCCTCGCTTTATCTGCAGCGGCGGCAGGGGGGAGGAGGAGGAGGCCGTGGCGCGCACTAATCGCCCGGCCCCACCTGCAGCCCGCCGCGAATTTTTATTAGCTCCGAGCGAGCGAGCCTCCCCTCGTCAGCGACTGTATATGCACCTGGCGATGCTGCAAGCTTCCCATATATACACACACACACGCGATACGATGTATCCGCTCTGGCGCGGCGCAGCCGAGATTTTCAATCGCGTCTTCGCGCGAATGAGCACCTGCGCGTTGTACACCGATTCTGCCGGACGATCGACTCGCGCGTATGTGGTATACGTGCGGCTCGGTTGTAACGTGTAACTTTTAATCGGCAACTTTTGGGAATTTAATGAAAAGTTTGCAATGTTCGATTCGCGTCGATGGGACGATTGGAAATTTGGAATATTTCAACCGTTCGTTGTAATAATTAGGATTCTAGAGAATTTCCAAACTAATATATTACATCTACCAGTGTTAATGTTTGCACCCCTACCCTCTCTCCCTCGCACTGGATATCAATTTCGTCATCAATTAAAATTATCACGAGAAATGCGTTTCTGCAAGTCGGACGCGAAAATTCCCAGTCGTAGTTTCGCGAATAATAAACGGGACTTGGAAAATGTGATAATTCATTATCGTACATACTTCTTTGATTGTCATTCAATAATGTACAACTCGGAAATTTTTACACACACAATTAACAATTTGTTCGTACTAGAAACAACATTTTTCGAATTTCAAAAGCATCGGACCACGTCCAGGAAGCTATGACTTGATAAGATTCTTTTTACATCATCACGATGATCAATCGTCAATCCAGGTGAAGATAAATAATTTCGTTCTGTCGACGATTGATCATCATTAAGATTCAGTCAATATGTGCCAAGACGCACTTCATTAGACACAATAAAAATGGTTAGCAATTGGATAAAGGAAAATACGTTGCTATCGGCTAAAGTAATCAGTTTGCGTTTTTTTCTCCTTGTTAAGAAAGCATAATGGTAATGCAGTTGGTAGGGGTATTTCTTCGTTTTTTCGTTATCATCCAGTTGAATAGAATATTTCTATGTTGTATTTTGGTTACGGACAAACCTCTCGGCCTATTTCTCCCAATCAAAAAAAAACAGCAGTTATTTTATCGAGAATAACGAAAAACAATAGTTGTGGAACAAATAGCCCATCCGTTATTTTCCCTCCGCTCGATCCTGAATCAGAACAACACGACGCAATTGTGTTCTCCAGCGATCTTTATATACGTCTCTATATACCGATACGCGAGTACTGACAGCGAGTCAACTCACGAAATTGCCGATGCAACATGAATCCCGGGCAGCTGTAACGATCGTGTCCTCTCGGACACTGCGCCGCGACACGGAAAAAATCGGCCTGGCACACCATACTGGCTTGGGTGTGTGTATAAGCGACACTTCATGCATCGATTCATGGGTGCCTCTCGAATTCGCCGATACAAACGAGGCCCCGCGGGGCCGCTATACAATAAATCGGGCTGCAGCGCAAACGAGCATGTGATTTCTTAATTCGGGGTGTCGTGTATGTATCGTTGTCGCGCTCGGCTAACAACAACTCGCAGACGGACAGAGAGACTCTCGCTCGCGGCTGCAGTATATAGGATGAAATTAAGCCGGTGGAAGCTGTGGAGTTTTAAAGTCGCTCCACGTCGCGCGCGGCCCGTCTGATTTATTTCGCGCGCGACCAGCCGTGGGAATGGCTGCTGCAGCGTGCGCCTAGTAATTGAATGGCGCGCGAGCGCACGAGTGTTTGAATCACTGCAGCGACGAGCAAGACGACGACGACGACGAGCACTGCAGATCGGAGAGAAAGAACATACACACACGCGCGCACAGGGCCCCGCGGGCAATTAAACGTGCGCATCCTGCCGCGGGGACGTATACATACACTCACGCATCTTTGCGAGTCGCCGTTGGTGTACTTTCTTTTTTCTTCCCTCCTCGAGTCTTTGCTCGATTTTTCTCTCGGCTCTCGAGCCGGGCTTTTATACGCGGCCGCGGCCCAGCGGGTCGTCGGCTGCTTAACCATTCAATGACGGCCGCGCTCGTCCATCAGACGCGCCCAAAGCCCACTACTTTTCCCTATACATATAAACGCTCGCTCGCTCGCGCACATGGGCAATAGCTCGAGCTCTGGACGTGGATCCCCCGGTTTTTACGCGAATCGTCGCGCGGCTATACGGTAGGGAGAGAAGGGGGGGCGGGAAACGCGCAACGGTATATCACGGCTCGGCCCCATTGTTCGAGACGTTTAATTTGAAATGCACGCGCGCGCTCGCTTAATAAGAGAGCATATCCGGCGGCATATACATTTTATTCCCCGGCTAAATAGTATAATTAAACGACGCTTAATGGATTCTCGTGCGCGCGCGCGCACAGCTCCGGGCTCGAGAGAAAACTCGCAGTCACTCTCCGTGGACCGAGGCAGCTTCGTCGGGGTGAAGGACACACGGCCACTTTCGTGTATGACGCGCGCGCGCGCAGTCATCGATGCATCGGTGCAGGGCCGTTACGCGCGCATTTCGACGGCACCGATGGATCGGAGAGGAGATAAAGCACTCGAGCTCTGCTCTCTCGATAACGATCGCGGCTAGATATCCGTCTCTCTCGTCGTCCGATTCGTTCGGATGTGTGTGTGTGTATATGTATGAGCCTTGATTCGGTGCGTGCGCTCCTCGTGATTCCGTTCAATTACACGTGGGCCGGCGTTTCTTCATCCCTCTCGGCTACAGCGCCAACGAGCCAAGGCCGCCCCGTCGCCGCGACTTCTCTCTCTGTTTGCCGCGCCAGCGAATTTGCCCCGCGCGAGGAAACTTTCAGACCGAGTTGTGTGCGCCGGGCGCATTTCTATTATTATCTCGTCTGCCAACCCCCCCCCCCGCCGTATATATGCGCGTGTACGGTATATACCTGTATACGATATATATGATCCTCTCCGTACCCCAGCACTGTCGCGCCGTTCCCGGTAATTGATTTTTCGTTTTTAATTTAACTTCTTAAGCGGACGAGATACCGCGCGGCCCTCGAGACAGAGCGAGGCAGCCGCGTGCGCCAAGTCTTCGATTTTACTCCTATATAAGCGAGAATCGCGGTTTATCAATCGAGCGGCATTAAAGAGGGACATCTCGCGTGCTGCCCGGGTATTTCGGTAACAGGCTCGCTTTCGACAAATAGAAAGAAAGTTTATACCGCAGTTCAGAGGCGCGCGACTAATCTGATCCACGGGAATCGATGATCTCACGCTCATATCAGAGCCGACGAAATTGCAAATAAAATCTTCTGCAGAGGATCGTGCGTGAATTTATATGGGTGTGAGCTTTGGCGAAATCCCGAGCGCGTTCGACTACTTTGACGTTATATACGTCGCAATTGTTTATTCTTATTTTGATACTCGCCGAGCGATGGGTAATGAAAAAGTTGAAGGTATGCAAATGAAAATATGCGAGAGCTTGGCGATACCATTATGTTAAAAAGTAGATTCTTGCGTCTCCCGTGGGTAATCAGGTTGAAAATGACGTCGATCCTAAGCGGCTTTCGAACTCTACACCACGACACATACGAGAATCACCTCTCGGCGAGATCCGAGATAACTTTAAGAGCATAGAATATTAAAGCATTGGAACTTTCGTGTAGCCTAGATAGCTGGCAAGATTCAAGATGAAACGGCTCCTTGCCAAGGGAAATTCACGGGATTCCCCCCAACGAAATATATCCAGCCCAATTTTTGCTATATCGAAGTTCATATCCGATACAAAAATGTACAGGGGCATCTCTCGGTATACCGCCTCGTTGGAGGATTCCCTCTCGCAGTTCGATTCAAAAAGGTATGTATACTTCCTCGAGATCCGATTGAAAAGTACGTACAATCCCGGAGTTCGCTTCAAAAATTCACCGCTTCGTAATGCTTGAAATTTCAATGGACGGCATTTATACTTGCGGGCGGGCATTCATACCAATAGCTTCTCCTCCAGCGTTTTAATTCTAACCATTTTCCTCAACAAAGACGTGATATTGTTTTAAATTTGATTGTTCGAGCTGTGTTGCTTTGGGATATACAATGATTTAGTTAAATACCGATTATCTGACTAAATTTGTAGAATTCTATTAACGAAATAGACTCTGATTGAGGAAAATCAAAAAGCAGGATAAAGCTCATATTACTAATGATAAACTAATAACAATTAAAACCTCCTACCATTTCAAGATGCTTTCTTCATACCGTTACTAGTTTCTTTCAACAACTTTAGGATACGTACAGTTCGACTCAAAAAGGTAATTGAAAGACAGAATAAATATACATCAAAAGTACAAAAATGAACAGTTACAAGTCCCACTGGAATAATTTTAAAATTGTAGATACAGAAAAGAATTATTATAGGAAACAGTCAATTTCGGAAATGCTCCACAATAATATGTCTCAGCACACTCTGAATAGGAAGGAAGACACATAGTCTCTTAATCGCTTGTACAATAAGCTATGTTTTCAAAATATGCAAGTCAGCGGAAGAGTATATATGTATATGTACATGATCGCAACTTTGATCATTTGTTCACTCAGTGTCTATTCGCTTGACTGTGCAGATGGAAATCGTCGTTTCCACTGCCTAATTTCTAACGATGTGATCCTTTTCAATCATACTCGGTGAGAATAATTTGGCTTATTTAGTTTTTGTGAATAATACACTGTGTACCGTGTCAAGTTAAAATTAATTGTTCTGTTCGATAAAAAGCCGCCTGACGAGGCCAGCAAACCTATTCTGGTAAAACGTTCCATTTGCACAATTCGGAGTTGTTGTTATTCAATTCTTTCTCCACAAGGGATTGGCTCTTTTAAGATCGGAATAATCAGTTAAGCTTCTTATTCGATTGGATTGCCAAAAAGTGATTCATCCCCCTCACACACACACGAGGTGGCGATAATTCCTGCTGAAAATCGATTAAGGTATATACCGGATCTAAAATTATCTCGGCGGGGTGTATAAACAAGCGTGGGTGTGTAGGTGAATAGTTGCAGACGTTGGGAGTGGCGACCGCGAAGCTGTGCACGCGCGCGCGTGCCCCCGTAACAACTCAACCGTGTATCATACCAAAATGTACACGGAAGCACGCGGAGTGAGATTTTAATGCATATCAGAGACGCGTGTAACCGCCGGGAGCAGCCGCCGGCTTTTCCCCACGCCCCCAAGAGAATGAAATACCTAAGCGAGCGTCGACGCATATCGCCAAGATAAGCCGGGCCGTACCGCCCTTCCGCGCACCGAATTATTGCCGCGGCGGAGCAACAGACCTCGCGCGAGCGCACCGTTTTTTCTTTCTCCCCCAGTGCACTCGGGGAATTTGCCCACCCCGCCACCGTGTACGGATGGCGTAGTTAACCGGGCAGCAATATAGTCTCGTTGGGCTGCTTGTGCGCGACCTCCCCCAACCCCCCGACTCTTCACAAATAATGAATGCTCACGTGTATTGGATTCTGGCTTTCGCGCATAGATTTCAAAATTCCGACGATCCATCGTGGATCGATGGTTCGCGATAATGAAATACCGACGGGGGCTGTGTGTTTGAAATAATAAAAGCCTGTGTACGCGATTACATATATTGATATATACTAGTCGATTTACGATTTCAATCTCGGCGAGTAGCCGAGAAGATTCAATATGATTTTTTTCATCGTGTGTGCTCAGATAAATGAGTTGATCAAATACTCACCCCGCGAGCAATTATCGATAAGAAGTGTGCCGAGGCAACTCGTCGAGGTCGAGTGGATTTCATTCCCGATATTCGATTGGGATTCCACAACACCGACGCCCGAGCGCATCCCTCCTCGATAAACGTAAAGGTCAACGTGGCGAGCGACGCGCGTTCGCATGTATAATGAGTTGGAAAGCAACGACTACTCGCCCGATCGATTTGTAACTCATCGAGTTTACAGTGTAGTTTTGCGCCGGCGAGAGAGAATAAACGAGAAGCCGCGTCAAAAGCACAGTTCGTCGGCTCGTATACACGAGCGAGGATGAATTTTTCAATGGCTCTCGTTGTTCTGTCCCCTTGCGCCAGTGATTCGATGATGCGTGTCCCCCCCCGCCCCCCGCGCGAGTATATTGGTCAAATAATCGTCGGCGCGGCACAGCCGAACCGATCGGCTCGATGATTGAGCATGTGCCAGATGCAAAAAAAAATCGAAGAGCCACGGGCTTTTCGACGCGCCACCGAAAAGGCAGCCACTCCAAATTGAAAAGTCATCGAGTGGCGGTAGCTGGTCGTGTGATCGGACGCTGCCGCCCCCCTCGATGTTCGGTTCAAAAGTCGAATTCTCAGATTTATCGCGACACATTGACGGGCGCGTGCGAGAGTGAATTAATCTTTTCCCCCGATCGTCCAAAATCCGGGATATTGTATTATGGTAGACGATGATGTTTTAATCAAACGTATTATACGCTTCGGTTTGTACGAGTTTTACCGATGAACCAGACACAGCATATTATTTTTTTATACTTCTCATTGTATGCGTGCATATATTGTTACTCACATTGAGTTTATGTCAAGTTGTATTCAGGAGCTCAAGCCTCGTAATGCGAGAGCTCAAGGCTCAGAAACGGGAGATTGAGTTTCAAAATTGTATGAGCTGAAGGCTACGAAATTTATGATATATATTTAAGCTCGGAGTTGGCGCTGTACGAAGCACAGAGTGAATGAATTATTTCATACCAATTAAGATATGTTCGAATTCTACATTCGTTCGAACGCGAAACTTGTCAATAGCTGTACGTATATAAAAAGAATTCCTCTAGCTGTCTGGTCGAACTTAAAATGCTTCACTCGATTATTGAGTGGCGTCACATGTCGAACTGCATACTTCAATGAGAGCTTAATCAAGCTTTCAACGTTATTTTGTCCAAATTAAAGTGCCTGTCAAGAAGAAAACGAGCGTTCTTTCATTTGTGTGTGTCACCGATTCAGGATAAGTCGCTGTGTGCTTCTTCATTATTAGATCATTGAATCCCGATTGACTGATCCATCGCGGTAAATGGTCGAAATGTGTCAATTTCCAGTTGGATAATACTAATACTAACTTAATACTAACGCTCACCAGAGTCGACGAGAAAAAAAGTGCGAATATTCCGATGAATCAAAATTTGTCCAGAATGGATTGCAACAACCGACATAACAAATATCGAGCAACGACCATACGATCTTTCCCCGACGGATTCGCCAATCATCGAAACTCGGTGCTAAAAGTGAATTTCGGTGGTTCGAAATACGAAGGTCTCCCGAGGGAGAAACGATCCCGATTTCCAGTGGCGCTCTCAACGCGAGTAACTCCACGCGTGCTTTCGAAAGTCAAACATCAAAGGCAACGAAGCATTTCGGCGACTGGTCGCTCGAGCTTTCAACCACGGATGCGTTACAAAGTCAAAACCGTAACGTAGAATCAAGATAAGAGGAGCTTTTTTGCGGCCGCCCCCCGCCCCGCCGTTTTCGCCTTCTGCCGAACGATATCATGCATGGCTCCGCGACCCTAAAACGTCAAAAGCAACGCTCGGCTTCTCCACTTTGCGACGTGATTCCCCCGTTCGCCCCCCCCCCCCAATTGCATCACTCTCGCACCGATGAGCAGTCGTGTTTTTGCCTGGCCGTTCTGCTGGCTGCACTTGCGCGCAGGCACACCTCGGCGATACGAATAGTGATTTGTCAAGGGAAATCAAGTTGGCTGTGCGAGCCGAAATCGGCCGCGCTGCGGCGCGGATTAACCTTTTGGCCGCGGATAAAAATGAGAGCCGTCGCAGCTCTCCGGGGCTGCGCAGCAGCGGCGGTGCCACGAGCCCACCGTGAACTATGAGCCGAATTCGTAATGCGCGCGCGCGCGCGTGTATGAGGTACGGCGGCATGAAAAATTGCCCCCCTCCGAAATGGCGAATTTCCCGGCGAGGCCTTTTCTTGGCGCGCGCGCGCTTATTCACCCTCCCTCTCGGCATTAGTTTTGACTCCACGAGCGCGACCCATTCCTGGGTGTATATATCGCGGGTAATCTGCGACGCTCGGATATGTATGTACACGAGCAGCGTATATACAGTGCAAGCATGTCGGCCACGAGAGCGTGACTCTGTTATATAGAGCGCGCGCGTCGCTTTGGAGTGTCAGAATCGCCGAGGCGCTTCAGTTATTGCCCGTCACTCGCGGCCGCGCCTTTTACCTCGTTTTCTCCGCCCGCGATGGGCGGCCGATATATACTTTTCCGTTTTATTCCCACTATGACGCGGCCACTTTTGATGTCTGAAATTTCGCGCCCTCCTGCCTTTGGTATTTCTCTCTCTCTCCCTTTCGGGACTCGAGGCACGGGCGGCATTTTTTAACCCTTCCCCGAGCTCCGGTGCAGCCGCTTCGGATTTTTCTTTCTCTCCCGAGGAGGAAATAAAATTTACCCGGAGGGGGGGATGAAAAGTCGAATCAGACGTGTCATACGGAGCGACGGAAATTGAATCCTTTCACGCGCCGCAGTTCGATTCCTTTTACCCCTAATAATCCGAGTAGTTATATGATGGAAAAATCTTTGGCCAATGTGGACGTTGATCGAAAAATCACACACGATTCGCGCGCCCCGGAATCGTATTGCCCCCCCACAGTCTGGTTTTCGGGGAATTTTATTAAAGAGACACGTTTCAGCTCGTTTTGAATTTCAATTACCCCTCTCGCCTTGGGTGAATATGCCAATAGATCCATCATTTCGAGTCGCGGGCGAGTAACCCTTCGTTCGATATCGCATCGAGTACACCCGGGGCGAACGAGAAAAAGGTAAAAAAGAAGCACGGAAGAGACGCAGATGGCTCGGGCGCGCATTAGCCGAATCTGCGTTTATTCACACGAAAAACCCGCTCGCAACTCCGACGGGGGGGGGGGGGCAAAAGTGGCGTGAATAAACCATCGCGCGCCCGGTGAAAATTGTGCCGGCTGCACGTGCGCGCGGGCGCGTATGCGCGCATAACCGTAACCCCGCGAGAACGTATGGCGCGGCTGGCCCCCGCGCACCTAAAAGCGAGAAACAGCGCAGAGCAGATTAAAATTCGCGCACGCAACTACGCCGCGGGATGCTGCAACGCTCGCTCGTGTGTGTGTATGCGTGCGCGCGAGGCTGAGGCTGGGCAATATAAAGGGCCGCTGCTGGTGCGCGAGTTGTTCTTGCGGCTCGCGGGGCAAAGAACGAGCGACGCACGCGCCTCTTGGTAATTTCACGAGTTGCCCTGCCCCTCTTCTTCCTCCTCTGCCTCCTCTATCTCATCTCTCGTTTCGCAAAAAGAAACTGCAGCGCAGCCGGAGGAGAGGAAGGCGCGCGCGCGAGCGAGCCAGTGGAGGGGCGATCCGGCGCGCGCCGCCGCCAGCAGGATGGGAGCTGGAAAAAAAGAAGCGCGAGCGAAGAGAGAAAGACGGGATGGAGCGCGCGGCGCAGAAAATAATTTCTCGATGAGGTGAAGGACGGCCTCTGGCGCGGAGCTGTTTGTTTTTCCCCCATATCTCCGGCCGCTTCTTTCAAATGCTCCCGCGCTGTTGCTCCGAGAAAGAGAATTGCGAGTCAGCCAGGCCCGGTTGAACGTGTACACGCACTCGATGAGGGCTAATGCCGATATACGGTGGATTGGCTTTCACTTTGGGGTATATATCCGGAGTCGAGAGATAGGCTTGGAGATCTTTCGAATCGGCTCGAACGAGCCGGTGCAATCGATCAAGAGCCGAGAGACGTCTAATCATGGCTCTGCGGACCTCGGCAGGTGCACAACGAAATTGATGAATGCAATAACGACGCATTGAAGATTTGATTTGGAGCGCCGGGCGCCCGTTCCCCCGAGTGCAGCAACTGGACGCGTTATACAAAGTTGCCGGGCGCAATTCGTGAACATTCATCTTGGGGCCCGGAGACGACGCTGCAACTTGGTAACAAGCTCTAACTTTTCACATTCTTGTTCATTCCACGGTACAATGGATGTCCGCTAAATGCCAAATCTACTCTGGCTCTCCCTCGCTCGCTGTCCTTCTGTGCCGCACATTACTGCGAGACGAAAAGATGCCGAGACACTTTGACGAGCGGCGAATGAATTACAGACGGCATTCAGCCATTGAATAATTGACGAGGAAAGGCTTAAATATTTTGACGCAAAAAGTTGAACGAACTTTTACCCGAGGAGCCGAGGAGGTACGTCGTCGTGCGCAACAACGGGAGGAGAAGACGGGAGGACAGCAGAAAAGAGTAAAACGTAATTGTACGATGGAAAACTTGATTTATTCGGATAAATTAGTTGGTTTATCATAGTTATATATGGCAAAGAGAAAGCATCAAATGGATCTTCTACACAAAGTGCCACAATAGCACTCATAAAGCCAGAATAAAATCGACAGAACCAATAAAAGCGTTGGGTCTCATGAAATGTCTAGCCCTCACCTCGTCGCGTGATTATACACCATGTCCAATTATACTGGTTTGAATGTGATGTTTGGGGAAAAAAAAGAGTTTATACTAATTAGTAATGTCATAATATGCGTGTCAAACTGTATTGAATGATGAGAAGAAACTATCCAATAACCCACGAACGATTTAAATGATATGTAAATCTACCGAATGCATAGTATGGGTACCCAATACGGCCCACACTTTATATCTCGTACATACACGCGTGCCTACAGCAGCGCCGCGGCACGGAATATTGTTCGTAGCATACAATAATAGCATGGGAAATGTTTTGCAAATGTTTACACCACTTTTTATAGGCCATTCGCTGGATTCTTCCAGATAGTAACCGGCACATTTCATCTCATTTCGCTCCATGCAGTGATATTCAGACTTTGTTTTATACACTTGCAGATTCTTTCATATTGAAGCACTTGATTCTTTCATATTGAAGCACTTGATTCTTTCATATTGTACCTATTGGTCCGTCATTTTTTTCCACCATCCGTCCTTTCTATCACTTCTTCTGTTCAAATATTTTTTTTTCTTCGGGTGAACCCTCCCCTCTGAATTATTGATTTTTCTCTCGATGAAAAGACGACTTTCGAAAATTCTATTACTCGGTGTAGAGTAGTCCAAATTCAATGGGACAATCAGCGTTGAAAATCACTTCAAGGGCAATGTAGGTCCTTATTTTTACCCTCGGATTTTTTTCTACTTTTTTTTACAAAGAGGCGTTTCTCAACGTAGAACGCTGGTTTAAATCAGGCTAGCCTTATTACAAAGGAATTGAATTTGCGTTCAACACGACGTCGTCACTGTTTGCGCTTAGGTGGGCCACATTGGGCGTACTTTCACACTAGAATCGTTATCTTATACCAATATGAAAGTCACGGCTAATAAGAAATTCTCGAGAATTTATAAAAAGCTCTTCTTCACGTGGACACCGAATCATGCGAGAACTCCTATTCGGTATTATGAGTCACTGTTGGCAAAAAATATCCTGAAAGGGTCTATCGGCACAAGCGCCACAGATATTTGGAGGTACCACGCGGTGGAAGATCGTCATAACCAATTGGATTAATTGGTACCGGGAGCGAGTGGCACGGGCCCAACGAGGGAGCAAGGATTAATCCTGCCAATAAGCGCACCGGATAAGCGAGAGCCCGCGGGGGCGTGGTACGAAGGCAAAAAATCAGAGCGAGCTGCCCCGCGAATGAATGGCAAATAAATACATCGGCGTGTCCGGCCGGCACCGGGGCTGCAGCTCCATACACACACACACACACACATACATATAAACTGTTGTACCCCGCCCAAGGTGGGATCCTCTCGGTGCTGCAGCGGGAATATTAATGTCAATGCGCGCGCGGCTGTATCCCGTGTCTGGAGCAGTTGTGCTCGCGCGTTACATCTCTCCCCTCGTTTCCTGCTGCATCACGCGGGGAGAAGGAGAGGGCCAGCAGCATCAAGCTACCGCGGGAAGGCACAAACCCGAGAACAGGTTGCAGCGGCGGCGGCGTTGGCAATACCGAGAACGAGAGCCGGCGGATAGATGAAGACGCGCTCGCTCTGGCTCACGGGGAGATGAGCGGCCTTTGTTCCCATGTTTCGGAATTAATGACCGGCTGCTGCTGCCGCCGCTCCTTCGCGCGCTCGCTCCAGCCCACCGACAAAAATTACGAGCCAACGAGCTGGAGAGGATCGAGAAAGAGGGGCACGCCAGAGGAAGAAAGAGAGAGAGAGAGAAAGCGTTTAAAGGCCCAGCTGCCGTGTTATTTTTGCTGGCCCGTGAGCGAGCGAGCGAGAGATTCACAGGTGTTTTGATTCGAACCGATTGTACCAGCTCGAGATAGCTGCGCTGTTTGGATGAGTATGTGTGTATATAAGGCAGATATTTTTAGATACAATTTTTGCGAGCGGAGTATTGTTGTCCGCCGCGCACGAATTACACCAGGTCGCTTCCCCCCTTTGGGTCACAATCGATACCTTCGATCGAAGCGTGTGTATACGCGTCATTCGATCTTCGGCCCCGTTGTCTCGTGGTTGTTGTTGTACGCCGACGGATCCGCTCGCGTCTCGCGAGATGAATCCAGCGCGTAAATTTTCAAACAGAACAATGTGATTCCGCGTGCGTATAAAGCTCGAGTTGCAGCCGGCAGTTTCGAACAAGCAGCTCCGCAACGGACAGGAGTGATTAAAAGCTCGCAGTGGTACACGCGCTCGCGGGCCGCGATCTATACACACAGGTACGTACAGGTGTACGTATACGTATACGCGAGCGCGTGCAACTGGCAATTTGGCGAGGCCGTCGCTCAAACGGCTTCGGCGCCTCTTCGCTCTCTCTCCATTATTCTTCGACGTGGGGCTTTTCACGTTTGCATAACGAACGAGAGGAGTCCTCGACTGAAAGAATCTCCAGCTCTCGCCGCCGACGAGTGGGCTCCCCCTTTTCATTTTTCGTACGCGCCAGGCGTAGAACGCGCGCGGGGCTGGAGAGGCCCTCCCGCCCCGGCCCGATGCGGGAAAACGAGCGGCGAGAAGACAGAGGCCGGAAGCCGACAGGGGCCCTTAACTGCAAATGAAATAATGAAAAAAGAAGAAAAAAAGAAAGGGGGAGAAAAAATCGCGAATTCTCCCTCGGCATTTTCCCATTTCCGGAGCTCTCCAGACACTGTATAGCTCTCTCTCTTCGTGCCCGCGCGCCTGCGAGCGGGTCTTTTCGGATGGCGCGATTATAGTCGCTCGCATCTCTCGAGGCGCGCATTGTCGTGATTTTTCGTTGGATATGCGGATAATAAGCGCTCGCGATCCTCGTTGAATCGCACGAGTTCGCAGAATCAATGTTCTATGCGTTTTTAGTAGAATTTGAGAATATTTCATCTCGATGTTTTGCTTTCTCAAAGGGAAAGCTTTGTAATGGGGCAAAAATCGGCCCACCGAATCAGACCTCGGGACATCGATTTTCGTGATCTACGGGTCGAAAAACATGGAAATCCAAAAGTGTCTGTATGTATGTATGTGTGTGTGTGTGTGTGTGTATGTGTGTGTGTATGTGCGTCCCGTTTTTTTTCGTCCACGATAACTCTCGAAGGAATGGTCCGATCGTCCTGAAATTTTGCACACAGGTTAATCGCGGCAAAATCTCGGGCGAGTTCAATTTTCAGCAAAATCCGTTGTTTATTTCTCTAGCAACCGTTGCTAAGGTGTAAAATTTTTTGTTTCTTTTGTCTAGGATAACTTTCGAAGGAATCGTCCGATCTAGCTGAAATTTTGCACACCGGTTAGTTGTGGCAAGATCTAGCCCGAGATCAATTTTCAGCAAAATCCGTTGGTTATTTCCCTAGCAACCGTTCCTAACGTGTTTTCTCACAAATCCTCATGAGTGCTCATTGGGGCAAGCCGGAAAATCAGTTTTAAGTCACACTCGATGGCCAAGGACACTGAATTGTTGTATTTGCTCCATAACAACGGTTGTTTACCTCCCTAGCAACAGTTACGAAGGTTGGAAATCATTAATTTATGACCCATTTCTATTATTTTCGACGGCAAAGGACACAAAATCTTCCCAATTAGCTCCTTAGCAACCGTTGTTTACCGCCCTAGCAACCGTTGCTAAGGGAAAGAAAAATTCATGTAAGTTTCGTTTCCAGTATTTTCAACGTGCTATAGAGAAAATTGGGAAAATTTGGTGTTTTTTTGCCGTCGAAAATGATCAAAATAGATTTTGAATTGATCATTTCGAACCTCAGCCGTCGAAAATGATCAAAATGAGTCTCCGAGTTTACTAAATACGGACTTAAGGGCAGGACGGATCGATTTTAACCACCATTAAACCGTATGACAGTCACAAGATGAATTGATCGAAAAATTAAGCAGGTCTAAATGTCTCGCATCGTGTAGAACCTAGAACCGTTTGCTTTGTTGCATTTGATCAAATAATAAGAGAGCCCGGGCAGACATCAACAGTCGCGACAAAGTTTGGTCAATTGAAAAAGAACGACACTTTACACAGTCACAAAGATACGAATTGAACTGATTAAATAATATTTTTTGTAATTTTTGAAAAATAAATGATAGTATCTACGCTAGTGGAATGGTGAAAATACAGTTTTGGGATGCGTTTGTGGGTGATGTTGAAGCCTCTTTGAGAAAGCATACTGCTAAGGCACTTGGCAGCGGTTTTTTTTTTGAGTTAACGGTTTGAAACGCGCGAATGAACGCGAAATATTTTTGAAAATTTTCATAGCTCATTTCTCGAGGACTCTGTCGAGTGGTTTGAAGCGTTGAAATAAAACTTTGAACGCGATTATTTCGGAACTGCATTTTTCAAACTCGTGTTCAACATAGCTCGGTCATTTTCCACCCGATTGAATTTTACAACTTCAACTGGAAGCTTCTCGGATGCATAAACTATCGCGGTACCTCAGTTTTTTGCCGTCAAAGAATAATGATATTTTTTATGAATATTTTACGCCGATTTTTTCATGCAGGCCGAATTTGCAAACATCAATAATTTTAAAAAGATGAAAATAGCGCGATAGGATTTGGGTTCTGTTTACCTGCTAGAAAAAGATGCACTCGATTGAGCGCTGTTACGTTGCCACTTTTGTAATCTATATCATAACTAAGTAACTGCGGCTAATGTGACACGTTTCTCATATGTAGTATTCATGGTACTCACTGGACATCAGTCGCCTTCGAGTTATGCTGTGTTATTTGGAAATTTTAAATCGCTTCCTCGCTCATTCAGCCCTCAAAACCATTCTTTTACAATAGTTTGAACTTTTAAATCGGTTAATATGGTTGGATGATAGTTTTTGATAGATATCGAGCTATCTTTCAACTTACCGTTCGCAGAATTTCAGAATTCTAATTTTAACATAGTCAAATTTGCGATAAACCTTTAGGGGGTGGCACATTGGCTGCATTTACTTCAGGAAAGTATTTTGCCAACATTTTCAATAAGCCATCAAAACTTCATTAAAATTCCTGAATGATAGTAGCAAAGAAAAAAATTACGTGAAAAAGAAATATTTTCAATCTCATTTTTCAACCTTTCAAAGCCAACTTGGAAGATAAAATTAATGTTCTCGATCCTGGTTGTTTGATCTCGCGTTCAATGGAATACCGATATCCAATACAATCGAAAAGTCGAGTTTGTCTGTCGATAAATCTAGAATATTCAAGGGAAAATCACAACGAGCCACGCGAAACCGACGGATTTAAATAAAAACCGATAGATTGGCGTTGCTTTTTATTGTCCCGTCTTCGAGACGCGGCGACTTGGCTTTCTATCCGTGCCCGGATTATCCGCCGAACAAATTAGTCCGAGAGCAGTTCTCTCGTATACTCGCGGCGATCGACACTTAATTCCGAGTCATCCGGGCTTTGATTAATTATTACACCGATTGCTCCGCTCCAGACTACTCGGCTCGCGCAGCCGATTATATATAGGTTTGACGAGCCGATTCGACGAGTTTCGAATCGCACAATCTGATTGAACTTGTGCAAAATCTTTTCCCCTTTGATAATCCTTTCACTCGGTCTTCGAGGCAATCGAGCCTTTATGGATCTACAATTCTTTCGCCGACATTTTTTACCGCTGGCATTTTTCATCATGAGAACGACAGATCGCGTCCCCCGACAGATGTATCAGCGATATACCCGCGCGACACAAGCTCGTCCCGAGCGAATTTCATGCAAATCGCCGAGGAGATCGGGTGTAATTCGAAAAGAGGAAGAAAAAAAGCTCCCCGGGAATATGGGTCACCCGGGCGAGAGCTATGACAAATATTTTGGATTAGCGGCGCTTGAGCCGGCGCTGCCGAGCCATACATCAGCCGAATCCGGCGCGCCGAGCGGCTTTCCTTTTTCCCGCGGACGAGACGAGAATGAAAACGCCCCGGTCGGGCGCTTGGGAATTTCGGGGGGGAAGACAGAGAGGAAAAAGGCCAAGACACGTCGCTCGGTGGCGGAGAACAAATCGAAAACCAGTTTCTGCCCGGCAGTATCACTGTTGGCACGGTTGCGTGCCCGCCGCCGCGGCCACTCCTCTTGCGCTCCTCAATCCTCCCCCCGCTGCACCGCTGCAGCTCTCTTAATCATCCGAGTGTTGCGCGCTCGAGCTCGAGCTGCTCGTCGGCTGTCGAAACCAGAGTATCAGTTAATGCCAAATAACGTAATAAGCGCTCGGGGCCTCGCTCGCGAGCTTCCTCTCTCTCTCCCTTTTGGCCCGCTGCGGCGGCGCAGCTCTCTCACAAAGAGCCGCGCCGTAAAATCCTGCCCGGCTCGAGGCTCGAAACAGCCTCAAAGGCTAATTTATGCGCATTGATTAATAGAAATTCAGCTGTAAGGCGCGTATTTTCTCCTTCCGTTTTCCTTCCCTCGACCCCCCCCCCCCCCGCGCGTTCGCTCGCCTCCTCTTTCCCTTTGTTTCAGAGCGAGCCGCGAGGATATTAAGCGTCATCATGAATATCACCTTTGCCCTCGCCGTTTTATATTTGCCGCTTTCGCGTGGACCCACCCACCCCAGCTCGGTCGACGCGTGCGTTTTTCTCCGCCGCGCGCCAAATTGAATTCGACCCGCCGACACCACGACCACTGCGCCAACGAGCCCATTCGCGCGGATCACATTTTCCTACGTATTTCCGGGGCGAAATTGTTGTGGCGCTCGCGCGAGCCGACTAATTCGCTCGTCGCTTTATCGGCGCCAATTCCACGCGGAAAAAGCGACGAGCCGTACGCTTCGTGCTGCTCGAGTAGCGCCGCCCGTGAGAAAAGCGCATTGTTCCGCCGGGGGCACTTGGGCCGCCGTGTTGGCGCGACTGAGCCGTTGCAGGAGCTCGATGACGAGATCAAACCGCGAGATGTTGCTGGCGAGCGACTAATCGAGGTGACTCGAGTCGTGTTGCTATCGCACAATACTCTGCGACACGTAAAACCAGCTCATTAAATTTTGACATCGTTATATCGTCGCACCGCGATCGAGTGAATCGCTCTTCCGAGATATTCGAGCCGATCATTGAATTTAAGCCCCCCCGTCGTCTCGATTTTGCGGAAAGTGAGAAGGTAACAACGAGCCCGCTCGGCCATAAGCAAAATCGTAAAGTAAAATCTACGAGCTGCATAATCCCCTCTCGCCGCGCAGCTTGATCATCTATCGGAGAGTCTATTATGGCCATGGGATCCTCGGCTTGCGCCAACGATCCCTTGCGAATTCTGCACCGGAGGCCTTTGGAAAACCAGCCTTAAAATTGCCTCGCGCAGTCGCGATGCCTCGATCCTTCGTCCACGGCGTGAAATAAAATTATTACGCGATGTTGCGCTGTATACACATTTAGCCTCGTTAAACTGCATTACGGGATTTTGATATACTTTGTTTAGAATCAATCAATGAACCAAGTGAATTTAATTTTATCTTATATATTATCGATCAAATACTTACGATTAATGGATTACGAGAACACGGAATGGCTGAATAATATCTGAATTAATTTCCTCGCAATAGATGGAGAAATAGGAAAAATCATTGGAGGTAATGAAATTCAGAGAGCAATGTTTTCTTTGAGATTTATCGTCAGTCTCTAACCGTTAGTTTGTGTCCCTCTGAACCAGAAACTCGAATGTTTCAATGAATCTCAAGAACCATTTTTTTCCATCTCTCATAATTCACTCAACGCTCTACACTATTATTCCGTATTGACCAGATGAGATCTGATCAAGTTCATGTTTGTGATGATTTCTTATAACTTTTTATATTATGCTCATTATTTTTTAGAAATTAGCGTTACTCACTGTGGCGGATACCTTGATACCACGGCAACCCGTGTGGCTTGTTCGGGGTAATATACTCCTCCACCAATTAATTATATTTAATTGATAACAGGAGAAGAGTGAAGGAATGAAGGAGAGATTGTATTTCTTTGCAGAAAGTAGGTCAAAGAGTATCCGTGCGAGGCGCTCTGAAATTTTGTTGAAGTTTGTCGTTGAATTTGTTAAACAATCTCAGTTTTGATATTGATTTGATCGAATTATCCAATTATTGATTATTCAAGTATTCAATGATCATTAAAGTCACGCACACGAAGATGAATGTTCCCAAAAGAAGAAAGAATACTGAAGGAGAAAGAATAGTTTTTTTCAATCGAAAACTCAAGTTTCGTCCGTAAATATAATCACCCAGCTATTCGATTTGGAACGGACAGCGTCGAGAGTTTGCTATAAGATCATCGTAATTTCCACCGGTCGAATCTATTTCATTATGACCGATTCGTTGGATTCATCACGCTCTGGAACAACCATCATCGATAAAAGTTACAGTGTCCATACGAGACTCCTCCAAACAATCCAGGGGTGAAAACTCGATACACACAAGTCGTACGGCAAACACCCGATATCTAGAAATAAAAGTGCGACCGAGATTCGCCCCGCGGGACCAACTGTTTGGGAACACCGACAAAAATGCGGCCCCCAACACATGCGCGCGGCCGAGTACATGTATATATAATACGAGCTCGCGGGCGGGCGGGCGGGCGGGCGGGCGACCGCAACAAGCGCGTCGAGAACACGTCGGCGCGCCAGTTTACACACTTCCGATACAGAGCGGCTATATACGCGTCACCGGTACATAATGCACGTAAGGGCCGCCGATTCGGCATGATGGATCGATCGGCGCCGGCAAGGGGGCAAATAGCGCCGCCGTTTCTCCGCGACCCCCCTCCGCACTGGGAGAGCTCGAGTGACGCCGAGAGCCGGGCTGCAGCTCTCCTCCTGTTTGCGACCCGCACTGCAACTTGAATATTAATCCAATCCCCGTCGATTAATCGGCTTGCGTTATGGCGCCGCCGCCGCCGCCGGGAATTTCGACGGTAAGAGCCTCCTCGAGTCTGATGTGTGCCCGCGCGCGCGCCAACCAATTCATTCTCCCCGCGCATTGAGCTTGTATAGTACGAGTTCGCGGGGTTGATACTGGACCAACTGAACCTTCCCTCTTAGCAGCGAGCCGTCGCCGCTTTCGGTGGACAATGGGATCGCCAAGACCGAGAATTAAATTGTTATTCATCGAAGTCGCGGATAATACGGAATGACAATCCTTTGAAAAAGTCACGCGAGGCACGATGTTTGATGGGCCAATCAAATGGGATGCGAGGAACAAATATGAAAACTCCCCATGCCTCATTGGAACATGGTATTCATCATCATATGGACTTGATGGAGCGTGTTCAAAACGATAATAATAATAATCCTTTGGTTTGCAAAGAGATTTTTGTTCATTTTAATACACCACGATCGATATATATTTTGTATATTGTTCCAGGTATCCTTTGTTGTTCACGCGTATGGAGCCAGTCGACTTTGTGCGAGTTACGCGAAGCTTCCACATTACAGGGCTCGAAGCGGAGTTGAAAAGAGCAGCCCCAAACGCACGCGATTCCTGATCGGTGCGCACCGTGCGAACTAATCCGCGGAAATAAGCTTAGGTGTGTACGCTTATATATACACGATTCTGGCCCCTCCACCCCCAAAACGTCTCCTTAGCTCACCGCGGGATATTCATATGTACCTATATATACGCATACATATATATCTATATGTCAGGCTGGGCTCGTTACGTCAGCTCGGGCGAGCGCAACAAACGTCGTTAAGGCAAAGCGGCTCAATTTCCTCCCCCGGGCTAATTAATCCCTCCCCCGCCCCGTTCCTGCCGCGTACGGAATCAAGCGCGCGCGCGCGAGCCGCTTCGTTATTACGGGAGGACGAGTTAAGTGGGCCGCGCTCGCGCATCTAATTTGCTTACAAAAGATCATCGCCCGCGGGGCATTGAATCAACATATCCGCGCGCGCGCATGGCAGCCGCTACCGATACCTATACGTACGTATATACACGCGTACACGAGTCAGTGCGCGCGCGGGCAAAGAGTTGTTTGCGCGCGCGCGATCGCGAGGTATATAAGGAGGGATCGAGCCCGATCGAACCCGAGTAATTGAATGACCCTCGCGGCGATCCTCGGGCTGATCGGCCGGCACACACACACACACGCAGAGAGCTGCTCGGCAGATATCCATCATCGGCGGCTCGTTGTTTTTGCTCTCGCGTCGCTTCCGAAATCGTATATAACTCATTGCCGGACGCGTTGGCCTGGAGCCCCGCGAAATTATATACATATGAGCGCGTAAAAATCGACCCACTGCACAGCACCCAGGGCTTATTACGTATATACGCGTGTGTATATAGATATAAATACACGGGTCGAGGGAAATCGGGATCGATCGGAGCGCGACGCGTCACGGAGAGCCTCGAGAGAAAGAGCGAACAAACTGGCAAGCTCCATTCGGCCTTATCGCGCGCCGAGACGGCGGCAGTGCAGCAGCAGCAGCTAACGCAATCGGCGACTGCTCCTCCGCGGCTCTTTGTCCCCCCGAACCCGCCCCTCCCGACACACGGGGGCGAGAGTAAACGTTTATTTAAAAGATATCATCGGCGCGCGGCCACTCGCTTCTGCGACCGAGTCTTTTCGCTGGCGCGCAATCTGACCCGGTGTGTGTGTTTGCCCCCCCCCCCCACACAGCCTCTATATATATAGACGCGGCTCCGCTGCACATAAACGCACCGAGACGCGATCGGAGATTGCATTTAATGCGCCCGCGAGGGAGGGGCGCGCACCCGCGAAATAATGCCGGCAGCCCCTTTCCGTCGCTGCCCTTTTCCCTCCTCTCTCTCGAGAGAGAGAGAGGAATATCCAACGGGAGGTGCACACGTGCATAAAAGAGTTATTGGCTGGAATCTTGATTGTTTCGCTCCTCGCTGTACACGTTACACCCTCCCAATCTCGGGCCCGAGTCCGCGCTCTAATTTACTCCGAGCGCGCGGCGCGCGTCTTCGCTAAATTAACTTCCGTTTCGACTCGGCGATCCTTTCTCCATTTCCGAGCTTGTACTCCGCCGTATCGGAGTGAATCGCTTGTGTCGTCGCGATAGTCTTCCCTTTTTTCATACAGGTTGAGCGAGTTTGGCTGCGCGTGAAGACGTTGCTTCACTTTCTTCCTAACTATTTACTATTGGATCAGCAGCGACGATGTATAAACTTTCAAATTGAAAATTCATCCGTTGACGAAGTAGCAATCTGCAATATTTTATTTGTCGCATAATTAATTAAGAGTATCTAGAAGTATAAAACATAATTTAAGATATAGTCAAACTAAATTCTAAGAAAATAATTGAATAAATCATAATCCTTAGTCAATGCAGTTTCCCCTCGTTGAACGATTCTCAAAGAGGATTTTCCATTCTGTATTTATTGCAAATATCTTCCAACTCATTGAAATCCCTTCGCTCGTCAGCACTCAGCTCTGGATTGCTATTGTTGAATTTAATCAATAACCTTTGAACGAATTCAAAAATGTTGTAGACTGTCCATGGTATAGTGGTTGTAGTTTCCCAAAATTCCTAAAAAATTTTAATTACTCAGCTATTATGATTCAATCAAATATATGATATTGTTTATAAACAAATCAGAATTACTGTTAGTTGGTCCGCATCCGGATCTAACTTGATAGCTCTTAAGAAGTATATTAAAGCAATCTTATCATCTTCCTTTTTAATATGGTATTGCATTGCAATATACAGTAGTATTTGTTGTTGCTTTGCAGTTTTATGTTTATATTTGAGAACCATCGATTGCAAATATTCTATGATATCAAAATTTTCATCAACTTTCATCATCGATAGAGCATACTGAATATCTGCTGGAAAATTATCATGTTTTGCTGCCTCTCTGAAATATATAGCAGCTTCCTGAAACAATATGTAGATCCAATTATTGTAAATGAAAAAATTAAATCCTCAAAATGATAAGATTCAAAAAAAACATTGAACTTACCCTGAAGTTTTTCTTTTTTTCAAAATATAGTCCTTTGAAATGTAGGAACATTGAATTTTTAGGAATCAATTGTTCAGCAAAATCCAGACACACCTCTGCTTTCTCAAAGTTTTTAAACTGTATGTAAGCTCGAGCTAAGCGTAATCTTGTGTTACAGCTTGTAGGATTTGACAAGAACACTTCGTCATACATTTGTTGACACTTGTTTCTTTCATAACTCTCTCTAAACATTTGGGCAACTTGAATCGCAAAGAATGGAATACTCGATAACTCGTAGCACTTTAATAAAGAATTCTTTTCTTCAACAGATGGACAAAGTTTATTCTGTTTGTGTCTTCTCATGTATCTTAAATTTTTATACAATAGATAATGCCATAAGGCACAGCTAGGACTCGCATCAGCAGCATATTTTGCATACTTCAAGGATGATTCATAGAAAGCTTCATGGAAGCTCATGTAAGCAATACTCATACATCCGTTCAAAGTGCCAAGTTCAGTACATGATTGTAAATTTCTTAAATCACAAAGATTATCCATCACCTCCTCAGCTTTGGCAACTTCTGCTACAATAATGTACAAATCATGCTTGGTCGCTTCTATCAAATGAAGTAATACAACTGGCGATACATCATCTTCTTCTAGTTTTCTAAACAGAGATTATAAGAGTTTCAGGTAATTGAATCATAAAATCTTCTAGAAAATATATTGTCTAGAAGCCATACAATTATCTTATAAAATTATTATACAATGTGTTAATCAACTCATTTTATATTGCCATTAAATGCATAAATGTTTCTCTAAGTTGTGATTTGTGTCTGGATTTATGAGAATTTCTCAAGGTTCTTACATGAATTATATAGAATTAATTATCTACCAAAATTCAACATAAACTTTGTGAAATTGTTGTACAAGAGATTCAGACAATATTACCTCTTATCCACTTGCTTCCACAAATCATTTGTTTTTTCCAAATTTTGCAGAGCACCTTCGAAGTTTTTTTGAACAGTTCGGAAGTAGGTAGTCATTATTGACTGCATAATTGCTAGCACAGGCTGTTCATCAAGTTCAATAGACAGTTCTTCAGACTCATCATATTTCAGAGCCATTTTTCCGTCAATATCCCATCTGAAAGGGCATTCTAGAATTTTCCCTGTCCCAGTAAGACTTTGATCCATGTTGCTCGATCAAGTAAATGTCAATAGTCTGGAAAGGATATTTGCACACACCACACAAGAACTTGATTTTTCTTGATGCCAAGTCGCGCGTATACGCTATACTAAGAATCACGTACGGACTGCGAACAACTAATACAATACAATACTATACTTGTCGTAATACAATACTCGGCGCTCGAACTATATAGGAAATGAATCACACTCACTGACGATAAGTCACGTCCAACGGTTAAAATTCCGAGATACGAAAAAAATGTTGAAAACTGCATATACTAATACTCAAGGACGTACTGAGGGAGACGAAAATTTTTTATTCTCTCCGAGAGATGTACTTATGTCTAAACGACAACGACGAATTAAGAATTTTATCAGTATTTGAAATTCCCACAGTTGCATCCGACCGGTTGTAACTTGCACCATCTGGTGGGCCAAGTGGCAAACAATATACGAACGCGACGCTCACGATTCACGACGATTAATTTCTCTGTATTGCGCGTATGTACTTATTTAATAACTACTTATATTTCAAAAGTGAATTTACATATAAGGTAAGTGTGTTGAGACGCTACAACTGATGCAGCGACATGTCTCATCTGATCAATGAGATCATCTCATTTCATCTGAAATCTAATTCTCCATTAAAAGATCGACAAAAACGAAATACAAACATATATAAAATCGTATGATGCAAGACGTTAAAACGGTGTACTAGGGAATTGGCCTGGGTTTTTTATTGCATATTTAAACAGAATTATTCCAAAAATAATTAGGTTGTATTTTTTTACTTTATGATCCCATCGAAATTCGAGCTAAAACGAGGAGCTGAAGTCCGTCTGACGGTATATAAAACCAATGTGACGTCTTTTACATATGAAGTATGTATGTATTAAAACCGCTGAATTTTTCAACTTTCATAACTTTTTAAAAAATTAATTTAAACATAAGTAAAAAAATATGACCTAAATATTTTTGTATATTATATGTAAAGCACCACAAAAAGTGGTAGTCGGAAAAAATGTGAATTCCCTGTTGCACGGAGGCATTTTTGAGACATGTTAGATTTATTGAGAATCTTCATGCAACCAAACCGAAATGAAGTTTACAAACAATAATAAATACTATTGTACGACCCATTTGTACCTCAGAGCCACGCGTATAGCCATTTTAAAATTTATCTATCCATCCTTGAAAATTCCCAAAAATATACGGATAATGGAATAAGTATAATATAGGCTTTCATTTCACTTTGTGAAGGAAGCCATGACCACCAGGTGGTGCGAGCGTATATATAACCGGTAAAATAATCTCAGAAGCTTTTACCGTTGCAGGTTTGGTTTACGAAATTCCGAATCTGTGATCTGATAAATTCATTGCCAATAATCCTTTCGCACATTCTCAAAGTATTGTCTATATGAAACTCATATTCGTCATCTACGCGAATACGGAAAGCACGACGCTTATGCAGTACTGATATACAGCGATAAGGTCAAAATCAAAGATTCGATCGCGGTGAGACTCAATCGTGCGTTTGATCACAGGCACTCGCTCGCGAGCGCAGTCGAGGATATCTCATTTGAAACTGGGAATCATTCTTTTACGTTAATGCTCGAGCGAGTGGCCGCAGAAGTACACGTCGATCGATAACGGCCGGCTCAATTAATTAGCCGTTCGCCTATATATAGGCGCATGATATACCGCAGGAGTCGCAACAGTCATCGAAGAGCGAGCTATGCAGCCCGATAAGGTTGGCTGAAGGGCCACCAGAGAGGGTCGATCATTAATTCATAAGCGCGCGAAATTCTTCCCTGCGCCCATAGCTTGCAAGCTCGCGGGGGCGCGCTTTCGAGTTCAAAGCGAGCGCGCGAGATTCATTAGTCTATCCTTTTGACGTGTGCGGCTCGAGCTTCTATGATCTTCAGCGCGGGTGCCATTAATTCGCCATGATTGATAGATATACACCCCGCGTAATCGATGTAGCTCCTCAAAATGATGGAGAGCCCTTTGTTCCCCGATTCCCCCGTCCCGTAAAATGATAATAATGTTGCTCGCGATGATTAAAACCCACCGTTGCATTTGTACACCGATGCGGTGCAGCGAAACGGATAACTGGTTCAAGTGTATGATACTTACGGGGCTCAGCGGCTAGTGCGCGAACGTCAGCCACGACAAAACATCGAATTTCGCGCGATAATCTACGAACGAGCTTTCCCCCTCTCGCGCGCGACCGATGCACAAAAGCTCTATATACACGTATAACACGCGGAGGAATTTCATCCGGAAATCTAAGGAAATTCCTTTCACGCGAGCCGCACAATCCGACGCGGTTCTTTCTCGCATTTAGCCGCGGTGCCAACAGCATTTTTTTTCCTTTTCCTCCAACTCGGTCCCCGGCCGTTATTCCGCCTCGGACGAATCGCGCGTGTTATATTCCATTCCGCGAATAACAACGATTATACACGTATACCGCAGGGCGGCGGCACAACACAACGGAGTCGCGCATTATCCAAACAGAGTAGGTATATATTATACAGGTATATACATACATCAGGATAATACGCGCAGCGCCGCGCGCGGAAGAAAGCTCGCGGCCGCGGGGCAAAATATAAATGCAGCGCCGCGGCGGCGGCGGGTAATGCAAAAAAGAAAATAATTTCCTCGGCCGCGCGCGTACTTTTATTAACCCTGCCCACTCCTCTACCGTACTATACGTAACTACTATACGTTATTATTCGTAAAGAAAGCTCGCGAGAAAACGCGAGCGATATATTATCGAGGAAGAGAGAGACGGTCCTCGCGCGAGCGGTGGGTCGCGTGATTGCGAGCTGTCGCGACCAGAGGTGAATCAGGTCGATGTATACTCACTCGCGGAAACCATGTGTAGGTACAACCCCCCGATGGGCGTCGTACAACTGAATTCGCCGCACGTGTCGAACGGTGAAATATACTTACGCCGATGAGGCGCGTCGAGCCGACACAATAGGCCCGTATTGCGTATGTATATATACGTGTCACGGGCTCCGTAAAAAAAAAATACACGGCTGGTCTCGTTTGGTAGGACCGTCCCTGATGCAGCGCGTATGTCCTCGCTTATATTCGCGAGTCCGCGTGTGCGTATGATTTTTTTCGTTTCAGTGGCACGTTTGTTACACTGTTTTTCGCCGAGAGCATCTTTTTCCTGTTATTCCACGCCCGTTCTATGATCTATACACCCGTTGCTGGTTGCCGCGGACTATAAAATGTAGCCCGCGGCATTAGTACAGCCCCACGTGAAAATAAACCCGGGCTTTTTGCCTTTTGCCATCAGGACGAAAATTGGAAAGAAACGCCGCGGCATATACTCAATGGCCGAAGCCTCGTTTTTGTTCAACAGAGCTGCGTACGCGAGTTCCATTGTTTTTTCCTCCCTCTCGTGAAAATTTACGTGCCTCTCGCTCTCTCTTTCTTTGTTTCTCGTATTAATCTTTTCGCGAGAGCATCGGCAAGTGAGCTGTTAACAGATATGTATACGGAGTGCGTCAGAGGGTGATAACGAAACGGAAACCCACACACTGCAGTTACATGCGAACGCGATAATTAAATTTAATTCGTACGCAACGGAAGCCCATTTCACAATGCCTATAATTCAATACGAAATAATCACGAGGTATCGAAATCGAATGAAAAGAAATTCGATTCTTCTGATTTGCAAATTGTGTATTGATTTTGAATTTTGCAAGTGACTATTCGCATACTCTGATTATCCAACTTTGCGTTGATCAAACGCAGCTCAAATTATCCATGAGCAGTGGTATGACGCACTAATCAACTCGTTTATTACAGGAATATTAAAGTAATTCGAGTTTATTGCCGCATAGCAGGTTGAATTTGTTGTATAGCGCTTTGACAGGGTTCGCAGATTAAATTACGACGGGGCCCGAGAGTATATAACTGCGCGTCCGCGGCGGAGTGTCTTTTTTCCCCGGGCATCGCGCCGTCAAAGGTATATATACGGCATCCAGACAGGTGTACATATCCCTTAAATTCAGCAGTACGTTTGTAATTCTATCATTCGTTTTTACCGCGCGTGAGCGAGCTCGGACGGGTCGGGCGTTATTTTCGTTGGTTCCCAGCGCACCGGCAAAGATATACTGCGATTCGATGAATGCCTCGATAAATCTGAAGCGCCCGCGTATATATACATACGTGCAGTGAAACAACACATGTCGATAATTTCAGGGCTGCGAGCTGCAGCGTACGTATATATACATGCGTGTCGGGTGCGCGTCGTTATTATTTCGGGAGCTTTGATTTTCAAATGTTTTTTACTATTCCACGCGGCTTCCATCGATCAGATCGTCCGTCCGCCGATCCTACAGTCCCGACCCTCGACGGGACGATCTTTTTTTTTGTTCGTTTCCCCATACACCCCCCGACCCGTTTCGCAAATTGAAAAGCACCGACTCTGGCACTCGACCCGGTCCACGCTGGGGTAAGTCCCTCTCGACAAATCGCGGCGATCGTCACGACGCAGCTATATTTCGCGCATTCCTGGGAGTATAACTCATCGGCCGTGTATACACGCTCGGAGAGGACGCGGAGCATTATTCCACGCTAAAACGTTAATTGCCCCCGCGAAGTTGAGTCGTCCGGGGCCGGAGGGAGGGATAGCCGTTGCGTGCATCGTCGCACGGGCTGCTGCTAATTAATCCTGGCGATAAGCCCGGCGCGAGGGAAATACGCGTCGCGATTGCGTGTGCGCCCCCTCGCCCCTCCGGGGGGACGGGGAAAAAATTGTCACCTCATCGAATTATAATTCGTACGTTTTATCCCCGTGTCGCGGGCATACTTGAGATTCAGGAGAGCCGCTACCGGCGCGCATACGCCACTGCTTGAGTATTCATTTAGCAGTTTGGGTCGTTGAAAAAAGTCCCGGATCCACATACATAAGTATACGCATATATTCGATCCACGTTCGGATCGAATGGCTCGGTGAGCCGCGGCGGACGAGAATCGGCGGCGCGAGAGATGATTTTTAAGGCGGAAAAAGGACACTCGACGTCCCGGGTATATATATATGTATTTTTCAATCGCTCTCGGGTGAGGTATCGTCTCGAGTTCAACAACGATAAAAGCCCACTCAGAGGCCGACGTGTCGATTAATTGTCATCCTCCGTCGGATCTCTCTCGCGACACAAAGAGTCAGCTTTGAGACGGAATACAAGAAGCGTCTCAGCAGCGACAGCAGCAGTGCAGCGATGATCGATAAATCAGGTGTGTGTGTGTGTTGGTGGCGTAAACCACCGGGCAACGTCGCGATGAATCCCGGCCAGCCGTCGAATCTGCATATACGCGCGCGGGTAAAAAAAATGCTCTCGGAGGAAAAGCGCATTATTATATAGGTGCGCGCGCGGGCTCTCGCGGTGGGGAGGATTAAAAAGCGACGCGTCTCTCTCTCTCTCTCGAGTCATTAGAGCCGACGGCGGAAAGCCCTATTAATGATCGGACTGGAAAGACTGGCTCCACTGTTGCCGCTCGCGTACTGGAATTTCGCTCGGCGTATATATACGCGCGGCTCGTTTTTTTCCTTCCCCATCCGCGCGTTGCGCACCGCGTAATGCCACGGGGGAAAGAGCAAGAGAGAGAGAGAACGAAGCAGAAGCAGCGCCGGGAGATGCACACTTATCCCGGAATGCAGAAGCGAGATCCCCGCGCATACACACGCACATCTCGCGCACGGACGGACGGACGGGGGCCGATATAATGCCTGATTGGCTAGTGCGACTTTTCTGCTCATTTTGCCAAGTGTAATGAGCTCTCGGCGCTGCGCGCGGCGCGTCGTCCGCACTTGGCAAATCAATCACTACGAGCGCGCGCGCTCGCACTGCCCGGCCGCGCTCGGTTTGAATTATTCGCAATTATGAAGTCATTATGTAAAACCGGGAGGCACAAGTCTCTGCGCGCCGGAGCCACTACGAGGGAGAGACTGCACAGCCCCGTCCACGGGCGGGATTCTTTCGTAACCGCTCGATTAGTCGGATTATTTTGCGCGAGCTTCCGTTCTCCGTTCTCCTTTATTTTCCATTCGTATATGCCCAAGCGCTGCATTCTTCCCGGCTGTTGCTCGCTTTGTTTCGTCCGATCCACATTTGCGCTTCGTCGACGCACCGGAGATCGCGCGCTTTTTTCGCGACCCCGAGATATCGGAGTATATACGCGTCGAGTCGGCATAGACATAATTAAATGTGAATCGACCGATGTCGCGTTCGATTGATATTTGCACCGCTCGCTCGCTCTCTCTCTGCCGACTCAATTTGCAGCGATGAGCCATCGGCGCCGGGTCATAATAGCTTGTCAAATTGACAAATTGCATTTTTATTCGAATGCCGCGGCCACTCGACGTCGGCTCTCCCTGCAACGACGATCCAAGATAGCAATAAGACTACGATGCGCGCATATATACTTATACGCATACAAATGATTTGCCGCTCGATTTCTCTCGATCTCGAGAATTTCCATCTCTCTCGCTTTCCGCTCGACGTATGTATATACGCGCGCGCGCGAATAATCTCGATATATCAATCGTTATGCGCCGCATACGTGGTAATGATGTATATCCTCTCGTCGACGCTGCAAAAATTAGCGGTCGCCGTATGGCGCGCGGGCTGCCGGATTAAAAATGAAAGTTCAGCAGGGGCTGATTTCACGCGTGGATTAGCATATTCATATATATAACTGCGTCTCGAGATTATATGCACTAATATGTTCTACATAATTATACCGCGCGTTTCCAGTGCAATCGAGTCGAAATCGTGTTCGTATATGTGTATGTGTGCTATATGCGCGAGCGCGCGCGGACGTATCGATTACCCGATTGCCACATTAGCGATCCGCTCGCTCGCGTTTTTTTCTTCATCCCACCGCAAGTCTTTGGCGATAATTTTCATGGGTTTTACGGCCGTGCGTATATACACACACGGGGAAACGTGTCATCGGAATGAAATGCGATCCGAAATGACGAAAAGAAATCGCACGGTCTAACGGATTTCTTAATTGAAAATCATAGGATATTTCTCAATCTTGCCCGAAAGCCATATACGTAATGAGCGATCTAGTTGCTCGATATATTTCGTGGCGATCGATGTAATTCGATAATAACTCGAGCGGCTTCGCAAAGTGTTCTATTCCGCTTGCGAAACGCTACGATATCCCGTGTATTTCTTTTTTTCCCAGCTAAACATATCCGTTCGACAAAAGTATAAGCAGTGTACATTGAAAACTATATATTAGTCGTCTGATTGCTTACAATTGTATAAATACATTGAATTACCCCCAACAATCACAGACTCTCGTTTGTAATGTCCATAATTTCCCTTAGAAGCGTATATAAGTGCTATACGTCCCTCGGCGATCCGTCGCGTAAATCATCATTCCACAATTCGCATGACACGGGACGTTTATGTACTTATACACGCATAACACCATCCAACACACTCGTATATATGTATTCAATAACTCCATCGCGCCGCCCAAGAAGTTAATTTCTCAACCTTCAAGCTCGTCATCTCGGCACGGTGAATTGGCTCCGATTCCGTACCGGTCGGCGCCAGGTCAGATCCTAGCTCGCGTTCTCGAAAAAAAAAATTCGGGGGAAAAAAATCAATTACATCGTGAGTCGGACGCTTGCGCAGGGATATACATCATGCACCGCACGCGCCCGGCCGGGGGAATCGAGCGCTCCCGATAGTCCGCTGCATAAACACACGGGCAAACACACGAAACGCCGTACTATACGAAACGTAGCCGAGTTAAAAAACCAAAAAAAAAGATGTGATTTCGATCCGGCCGTTTTAATTACGCAAAGCCGTCTCTCGTAATTGTAGTCGACTTTCTAAGCCATTAAACGCGAGCCTGTATGTATGCCCGCTAGCCGCGGCAGCTCTTACGCGCGGCTCCGTATATACTCTCGAACTCGAATTTCACGCGGGCTCGGGGCGCTGTAATACGGCGCGAGAGGTAACGCGATCGAAGTGCATATGGAGATGTATATACGTGCATATGCGAAGCTATAGAGAACCGCGGCGCGGCGCATCGAAACCGCGACCATCTCCTATTTCCGACTGTTTACGAGCGCGTGTTTTATCCCGGCCACGAGCATATATTGGTGCAGGCCGCGGCGGCGGCGGCGGCGGCGACGACGATGATGATATCTCGCGAGATATAAGCGACCGGTCGCCGGATAGGCGCGGATTAAAGTGTACTGTTAGACGGAAATGTGCCGGGATTTTTCAGCCGCCGAGGAATGCATCGAATAATGCAAGACGCGCGCGCGCGCTGCTGATTGTTCATGCGCGAGCCCGCGAGAGAGCCCATACGTGCGAGTCTTTTTGATTCGTCGATCGAGAGTCGAGTCGCGGCGTAATGTGGCCTGCAGCGCGAGGAAATTACTCGCTCGTGTATAGCAATGCACGCCCGCGGCAGCTGCGTTTCCACTTGTGTCTCATTCGTGTGTGCGTGCCTATGTGTGTGTGTGTGTGTGTGTGTGTGTGTGTGTGAGTGTGTGTGTGTGTGTGTGGCCGAATTATACTCGCGAGCTATCGCGTTTTACTAATCGTACCTCCTCGAGAGGAGGCTCGGGTGTAACCAACGGCCCACTATAAAGATGGATCCTATAAGAAAAAGGGTCCACCTTAAAAACTTTCCTCGAAGGAATGCACATTTCCTGAATATTTTCAGCAGAAGTTTATCATTCGCATGGCGAGCTGAGGAAAACAACCGCTATAAACGTGCATTTCCTCATGGGCGAGATTTGAAACATGCTTCGCGTATTCTTCATCGGCCGATTCGAAATTTGCTTTTTACCGTAGGAGCAGCCGATAATTTATTCTCGATCAAAAATTCGTCGACGGTCGTCTGGCGTACATTCGACTTCTCTCCGCGAAGGTTGTTGGTCGGATACGCAAACAGCTGGGCCGAAACACCCGGGCGATATTTATCCAAGAAACACGAGGCTCACACGCGTGTCTATCCATTTCACCATCGAGCTGCGGCGCACTATACGGATCCGGCGTAATAAGTCAGCGCTACGTCCAACAACTCGCTCTTCGTGTTCTCCTCTTCGTCCCCCCCCCTCCCCCACCCAGCCGTTCAATCTGTTCCATCAATGCCACCGGGCTCATCGGCCTATCAACAATCCGACCCGATTTCTGACAGCCTCGCCGCGCCGCCAGCCTCAAGAGGACTTTGACGGATCGAAAATACACCGTGTTTGACTTAACGAGCTGCAGCCGAGCGATTTCCACACTCTTGTTACGCATGACGATTCGGATCCAGAGCGTGTGCTTGTATTATCATGCCACCGAGTTGCTTCGCGATGCTGCGCAGCGTATAACGATCCCTCTCATCCGCGACCCCCATTAACGGGTAAAATATATATACTCGCGATTTGGCTCGTGACGGGATTAGTAAAGGGCTGGTAAACACGTGTTTTGTCGCTGACAAACACTATACGGCCCGATAAGCTTGAGCAGGTCGACGAAGAAAGTCATCGGATTATATGGATATTGAATTTTTTTAAATCTATATTAGTGAGGATCGTTGATTCGAGAAGATTCCCCTTGGCTCAGGTATACCGGCTTCTACTGATTCAGGATCAAGGCCGTCCGAGCGTAATCGGGAGTTGGCCGATTCACGGAATATCGGGAATCGGGTGGGATCGTTCGGAACAATTAGCGCCGCGGCAGAATGAAATCGGGGAATCCCAAGTTCCGCGCGGGCTCGTTCGAAGCGGTAGCGCCGCGCGGGGCGACGAAAGACGCGCGACAGCTTGGTTGACGGAATCAACGACGAGAAATCGGACGGGCCAACACTTGCTCACCTCGATCAATTGACGGGAGTTATTGAATTTCCTTTTCGATTGGCTCTTTTCACAATGGTGCCGTGAAGCTTTATTTTCACCCAATACTCTTCACGTGTCGAAATAAATCTCCCGCCTCCCTCCCCGGGGTGCGTCTCTTCTGCCACCGAGAATATTCTCCTGGATTCTAAAACATTTATATTTATGACACGAACGGGGGGAAAAAGAGGATACAACACAACCTCGACGCGTGTTCGTTCTCGATCGTTTAATTGGCTGATTAATCATTATCAGCGATCGCGTACATCGACGGGCTCTCGTGCGTATACACGTATATACACCCATGCGCATATCGAGATAAAATTTTCAATACCCGTCGAGCCATTTCTCTTGGCGAGGTCTCCGCGCCCTCTGCGCGCACACACACACACACATATGTATCCATGAATTCTCGCTCTCGGATCTCGCAACACTGATCTAAGTATCGATCCGACATTTATCTAGTGCATAAATTTCAGCGCGGGCGTCATATGTCGAGCCGTGAGAATGGCAGAGAGAGACGGAGCGAGCTGGCGATAGATAAAAGAAAAAAAAAACGCCGAGCATTGAACTCTTCTCGGCGCTCCAAAAAAGTCCCAACCATATACATATATACGGCGTCGCACAATCACTCTGCTCTATATATATGCGTGCATGGCGCATAACGCGTGTATATATCTATATCTATACAGGGAAGAGCCAGGAGGAGAAAAGTTCGCGCGCGCGCGCGCGGCAGCCAGTCGCGTAATCAATCGAATTGTCGAGTAGCTACCCGGGGAAAATTTATATTTTCGCAAATCGAGCATCTCGCGCGGCTTCTCCTCGAATTTCCTCCTGCTGCTGCTCCCCGGACGGAGCTGCTGGTGCGCGCGACTCACACACACGAGCACACGAGCACACGTATATATACCGGCTCGGCGAATAAAAATCCAAGCCCCGTGGAATTGGATTCGCCGCGCGACTATAGATGTATCTGGATATGAGATAAGGCATCGAAGCGTGGCCAATAATGCGCCTCTTTCTTCTGATCAACGGCGCATAAAAATATTCCCCGGCTCTCTCGCGCGCACAAAAAGCCCCACAAACAGTCGTCGGTCGCGAGCCCGCCCCGCCGCCCGCCGGGGGGACATATACTGGCCGTGGCCGTATAACTCGATGGAATTTTAAGGGACACACACACACACACAAACTGCCCCCGACTCTCGTGTGTATATATATACGATTCGGCCCCATTCGTCGGGATAAGTGCGGGGCTTTATGCCGGCGACGACGAGTTTTACACCCGAATTACCCCCCGGTGTGATTGAGCCCTCGTGATTTGAGCGGCTCGCTATAAAATAAAGAAAAAAAGAACGGAAAAAATTAATGAAAGGGAGAAACTATGTATCCGTTTGATTGATCCGCGCCTTACCAAATGGTTTCGTCAAATATCGCACGTACGATGAGGTAACTACATACGAATGACGATGCAAAAGTGTCGATTCCTCGTTACTATTTTTTCTTTCTCTCTCTCTCGTTCCTCGAGTTCTGATACGTACGCGAAAAGGCCTCCGCCAAGTGGCAAGCGCGGTACATCGTAGGGAGCGCGTTTTCACTCGAGCGCGCGTAGAATAGCTACACGGATAATTCAGATGCGTCTCGTTGTAATTACACGTTCTACGACTATCGTAATTAATCCATCATTGCAAACGTTCCGATTCGCCGAGCTCCAAAGGCATAGCCCCGCGCGCGCGCGTGTATACATATACATAAAAAGTCGGTAATTGAAATTGAGCTGGCTGCAAAAGAAGGCGAGCACGCGACCACCCGTAACACGCGGCATAGCGGAAAAGTACGCTGCATTATACGCGCGCGTATCGGCTTGAAATCCCATATCGGCGCACGCGTAGCTCGGCTCATTAACGAGCGCCGCCCGAGATAAGCGCCGCATTGGTCGTGCGGCAAAGCAAACAGCCGAAAAACAACGAGCCGCGCCGATGAGAAAAGTCGAGCAATACGCATATCACGGCTAGGAGGGTATTATAGTGTCAAAAATCGATCACACCCCACCGCGCGCACATATACACGTTTATACGAGAACATACACATATACGATCGCGAATCGCGGCTCTGGTTCTAAAAATACCGTGGCGCGGCGGTCATTACTCGCTATCCCCACCTGGAGTTTGCGCGCGCGCGCGCGCCACTGGCACCTGTCGTGCGCTCGCGGCTCCCTACCTCTCGCGCGTGGTCGCGCGCCAGCCGCGCGAGGAGGGAGCTCGTTCCCCCGCGGTGCAAAAACGAGCGCGCGCGCGCGCAGCATCGAGGAAACCGGTCCAGGAATCCGGGGCCACGCTTACGCGCCAGTGGCTGCCAACCTGCAGCCGCTACCATACCCCGCTATATGGAGAACGCCGCAGCCAACTCGATATGTATACGTGTAGGGCTTTTCCACGCGTAGCCAGATGGAAAAGTTCCAAACGACCTTGCCCGCTTTGACTGGCTATATGCTCGGGCGATATTTGAAGGGGCGACGGAGACAGCCGCGAGACAGTCTTTTTCTGACAGCTGCACCGGCCGAGCCCTGGTAAATCGCTTTTCATTCGACTCGACTTTGAGACAATCTCGAGTATGCAAGCACACGCGAGTCGAGCTCACTCGGACTTTTCTTTGCGCCAACGCAGCAGCTCTGTTCGCCACTCCGGCATGTGTATATGCATAACTTTATTCGGAGGCGGTCGATAAATTGAAAATCATTGTGTACGCGTGTGTATGTATATGCATGGACGCGAGGTAGAGTCGCCGATGCACTTTGATGATGGAGGTAGAAGGCGCTCGCGCGCGCAGGTGCCGCGAGGATCCCACGGAGAGTCGACGTATGAAACGAGAGCGTGCGCCGCGCGCGCACGTCTAAAAGAACCGCGTAAAGTGCGTAATGCAAGCCGAGCGTACCACCAGCCTCTTTCTCTCTCTCTCTCTTTCGTCCGCAGCCTCGCGGCCAAGTGCGTTCGTTCGCTCCACTTGTATACCTACGTGGCAGCGGCAAAATGCGCCGCGCTATATACGTATATATCACGGTCGAATCAATTTTTACCCCCACGAGCATACATAGCTATACACCGAGAAGCTCGCGGGACCAGTGTCATACGAAATTCCAGCCCGCGCGCGCGCCACGACTCTCGCTACCAACCCAAATTGAAGATCGAACGATACGCCCGCGCGTTTCCGCCTCACCCCCCGCGCGCGCGATGTGGTTTCCCATTTTTCTCTCTATAGCCGCGTCGCGTGGAATAACTCGTTCGGCGCTTTTTTCGAAAAATTCAACAATTGGATATTCAAATTTCCAATGGGTATATTAGTCTCGTCAGCGTCGGTGGTGGATAACTATAGTAAAACAACGTTGGCGTCGTCCTCGTGCGACGAGCTGTTTACAACGACAGCTCCCTCTCTTGATCTTCGGACGAAACTAACGCCACGGCGGTGTCGTACATCGTGGCGTATGTGCGCTTGGCACTTTCCCGAATGAGTTCACCTGCGGCATTCTTATCTTACCATTAGATTATGTGAATCATTCTTATACCTTCCAGAACTGTAACGTTCACCGGGTCTTGGAGAAAGGGGGAGATTTGAATAAACAATTCATGAGGGAATCGATATTCGGGATAATGGCGTTCGGAAAGAAAGAAACACACAACTTGCCAAATATAACTCGTGGAATAAGAGACCTGAAGCAAAAATTGGAAAAGATTTGAGGTTTGATGAAGAATAATGAAATTTTTATGATATTCATGATGAGTTGTACAGTCTCAGATAAAACTCGCTTTCAACAGGAATTATTTTGAAGCCGTGGTTATGACTGATTGGAATGTAGGAGTTACCATATGGAAATGTAAGATTGTGAAAATTTTAACGGCAAATGTCTCGATGAATAAACGATTTGGAACGAAAATAAACTTAAATTCGAATGATTTCATTGTAGAGGTTTATCGACGATATACGTGATGAATAGTTAAGATTTCCATTCGAAGCCGCATTCAATTTAAAGTATGAAATAGCTTAGAATCGGAAACTTGGATAAAAACGGTTTTATTAGATTCTTATATTGAAATTTGAAATATTGAAAACTTCAAATGCGAGCATCTCGAGCTTAGGAATCAACTTAGAACGTAAATGGAACTCGGCTTGAGAACTGGAAACAGTTATCGACAATACATATGACGAATCGTTCAGATTAGATTTGAAAATAGGTACAAGGGAAATAGGCATATAACTTGCAAAGTATCGTTTGTAAACAGAATTTTGTAAAAACTCAAATTGCAAGTTTCTCGCTGAATAAACTTTGTAAAGTGCAAATAAGCTTATTCTAGGATATTCCAAAAGGCCGAAGCCATTTATGGTGAGATCTTTCAAATCTCATCCGGATATAGGTAGCTCAGATTTAGATGGTTCGCTTGCGATATGAGGTATCTCGGAGTCGAGGTGAGTTTTTCGACTGACTAAAACCACTTTCCAAGTCCCATTAGTCGTTAAAACCTTTCAAAATCCGAGATTCACGGACGTCTCACCGAATAATTGATGCAGAGCGAAAATAATCTCGGCGATTTTCCGACTGACCTTTATCTAGAAATGCCAAAGAGCCGGCGAAAATGTGAAATCGAACATTGAACGAGACCCGTAGCCCGTGCGAATCGAACCGAGGGAGAACATCGAGAATACGCCGGTCGAATTGAGCCCTTTTGCCCGAAAATGTTTATCCTCAGCCTAATATATAGGTCGCTGCAGAAGCCGAGCTCGGAGCTATTAACGAGCGAGGGTCGCGCATCGCAAGCGGTCCATTAAATCGCGGAGGGGCGGTGTCCAGCCGGGGCGCGTTTCAATCTGCATTAGCTCTCGCGCCTCCACGTATATATAATTGGTCTGAGGCCGACTTGGGAATGTGGCGCGCGGCGATCTTAGGAGCGATTGGATGCAAATCGCAGCTCAGAGATGGCCAGCATCGCTCGATTTGTACGTGGCCGAATGAACCGGAGCAATTAGTGACTCAACGGCAATTTCCCCAACTGCTAGAGCTCTCTCGGGGGTATCTCTGTACCCTCCAAACCTATAGCTCAAAACCAAGTCTTTTTTGCTGTGTTATGTATCGAAAGAGTTGGGTATCTGTAGGCTTTTCCATCCTATCCTCCCAGGTGTCGGACCAAGTCGTCGTAACCCTCGTTGTACTGACAAGTTCAAAAGTTCTATTTAGCGTTGGCGTTTCATTCAGTTTACTATTGGAAAACGGATATTTTGCAAAATCTAAGAGCAGTAGAATTTTGTAGAATTCAAATAGTGTGCACCATTGAAATCAATTGTTTTCCCTCATATGACAACTGATGGCTTGTGAAGTGAAGCCAGTTAAATCGTGATATGATCGCCAATCCCACTGAAATTTTAGAGATATTTTTTTGATACCCAAATAAACTATATTTGCACTCGTTTGTTCTAACGTTTTGATTTTTGGGAGATATTAACCGATCGTTGCTCACGCGTGTAATCTATGAATGTGAAATCGTTCGTAACATGAGTGCATTCTTTGTATAAGTAGATGATAACATTTCCGAGTAATCGAAACATTAGCTGATGAATGACTTGGTATATTCGATCATATTCGATCTGTTCGATTTATATAACCTTAATAAACTACCTCCAAAAGTTTTAGTGGTGTCCCTGGTTAGATCTAAGCACATGATCCGTGAGTTAGACAGATAAGTCTGGCGAGATAGAAGAAGGGAACATTGAGCAAGATGTCAGAGAAGAAATAAGTCGATTCGTCAACAATCGAGGGAGCTGAGATTAATGAGTTATGGACGCTCTAATAATCAAATTTTATTTTCAGTAGATGAATGAAATATAAATTCAGGTTTTGAACAAGAATATATCGAAATGATTTGATGAATAAATTAAATATTTAATCGTAATGTTATCAGTTGAATAATATTTGTTTTTATTAAAAATTTGGTATAGAATGACAGGTATACAACAGTATCACACAATTCCCTTAAATGGGAGTGATTATTCAATTTTTTATCAATAACATACTTTGGAAGGATAATGAAGAATGAAATTAGACTTATAAAATAGAATTGTTGTAATATTGTTTTAATAAGTCACGCGAGAGATTCGAAAACTTTTGATGCAACGAACACAACTTTTTCTGAAGAGTATCATTTTAACTATATTGTCATGGTGAAATTGCGTTTCAAGGTATCACTGCAATTCCGGATGAAGCTATACACGGACCTTTTCATTTGCGAACGAGAACGAGAGCTTTGAATTGAATAGTTTCTACTGACGATCCAATTATAACAGTTGTAACTGTCTCTCATGGAAATTCAAATAATAATAATCACTTACTCGTGGATTTATTCAATTTCCCGTAACGACTCAACGACTCATCTGCATTAGAGACTCGCTTCAAGTTTTAGCACCATCTACTCCCAACAAGTTCCAACAAAAGTGAAAGGTCCAACGCATAAGCGCGCATCATCCAGGGCGAAATGATAAAGAGCGTACGCGAACGTAATATAATTGCGTTTATTGTTCATAAAGCGTCTGAAAAAACTAGCGCGGAGATTCGGTCGTCGGCGGCTGCGGCGGCAGCACCACCAGGAGCTTTGGCAGCAAAAAGATGAACGAGTATACGATAGGTTAGCTGTAACCCGGGGGACGAGAGGTGGATTCTCGCTTTAATAAAGCCGCGAGTGGAACTCATTATGAGGCGGCAGTTTGGCGCGAGATAAAAAAAAAAGAAAGAAAAATTTTACGTCCGCGCGCCGTCAGTTTGTTGCGTGAGCCCAAGCGTGAGCTGGGTCGCGTTGTATACCTATATATACATGTATCCACCGCCGCGCGTCATAATATTATTCTAGTGCACCATTACGGTAGCCGGGGAAGAGCGGCTCTGCTTAGGCCAACATCATTTCGGCGGAGCAGCGCGGGAGAAACACTCGCCTCGTTTTTTTTTCCCCGACCCCACCCCCACCCTTTTACAATGCAGTTTTCGTTTCCATAGCTGAGCTGCGCGGCCGACTTACTCTTGTATATGTAACACGCTGGTAATGCGGCCTTTTTTTATGAGCGACTTCCCTTTGTTGTTTAATGAAACTTCCATGAATTACCCCCGGCAGCAGCATCGTAAAGTCGGGTCTCCAGATTAATTCGGCCATCCGGATTTTATAGGCGAACGAGAAAATCCGCTGCAGCGCTTGATATACGAGCGATACCCGCATGAATCTTTCAAAATTCCCGGGGATGTTAAACTCGAAAATAGCAGATTTTCCAATCGAGTCGTCCGCGTAACGCCGCGACTCGCATATCAATTATTACAATAACGGACTCGAGCGCGGCAAACGCCTTTCGGTGGTATAGTTTGTTGTACACGGCGCACTATATGGGTCGTTCGGCTCGCTAATCAAGGAACCTATAAAGTAAATGGATAAAGCAATGATCTTGTGATAAATATTTTTGTATCAAGCAAGTCAATCCGGACGCTCTTAACCATTTGAATGTTCTCGTCACTTAAGGTTCGGCAAAAATAACATATCGACGTAGCCGAGTTAGCGGGTTAAGTAGATAAAGGGCGGATGTGTCCAGACGAGAATACACTCGTAACTATTTTATCCTTTATGAGAAGGATTGAAAGCTCAACTCGATCCGAAGTTTCTGGATAGAAAATCATTCTGACGCGTTGGCTGAACGTCCCTGGAGATTTTGATGTAGCCGATGGCTTATATAAGCTCGTCAATGAAACACTAGCAACTCCAGTCTCCAGCTCCCAACGCTTACAATGTCATGTAGCAGTTACACCTCGGGCTATAGGTTGACGAGACAGCACCATTATAGTTAGTGCATCATAATGAAGGCATTTCAGCTTGCTGTACGTAACTTGATATACTCCATACTTCGAAACTCATATTAATGATAACGCACAGATATAGTACAACCCTTTCAGTTGTTCGGTACGATTCAATCAATAATGAATAAAATTCGGATTAATTGTATCGATACTTCTGAAATCATTAGGATTAAAATTATTCAAACTTCATGTATTATTGCAGTGTTTCGCCAGGTAGCTTCACATTTTCAACAGATTGACAATATGACTACGACAAAGAATAACAGTTATTTCTCACCAAATCTTGATATCAAAATGGTTACACTTTTTTTCAATCAAGACAGCAGAGGTAAAAGTTTCCATCTGCAAAGGTCAAAGGTGCGAATACAAAGTGGCGGGAGCTTGCGGTAGCTGTCTAAAAAACTATTCAATTTTTTTTGTGATAAGCGCAGACTGTGTGTTTTCCATCCTATTGGGCGTGCGTGGGAACATATTGGTAAACGAAATTTCAACATTGATCCAAATTTAATTTGTGCGAGATGTTCTCATAAGTGTGAAGAGGAAGAAAAAGAAAATTTTTGTTTGATATTTTGTGCTCTATAATTCTGTTTTTATTTTTTTTTTGGTTTCACCAGCATAAAATGCGGAACGGTTATCACAGGCAAACACATAATTCACACCTGTTTCGAACCAAACACGTTAACACAACTGATAAATGTAAAGCCTCTGCCACTTTGTATTCAAACCATTGACTGTGAAGATGAAAACTTTTTAAAATACTGCTAAGTGCATTAGCAGTATGCTTTCTCAAAGAGGCTTTATTGAAAAAAAAAACATTGTGCATTATTTCAGGAAAAAATGTACATTTCCCAAACTTTCAATTATACATTTTTGTTCTCATTCCTCATGCCAAAATGTTTTAATCAAACAATGGTTTGGTATATAAACAATGGGTTGTTGCTTTGGCAAAAACGAAAATGTTGTTTCCTTTGTCGTTAAAAGTACTGGAAATGGAACTTACGTAAACTTTTCTTCCTCTTAGCAACGATTGCTATGAAGCAAATTGCAAAGATTTTCTGTCAAAAGTTATCAAAATAAAACTTAAATTGGTCTTTTTTTGCCTTAACAACTATAGTTAGTATAGTAAAAGTTGAAAGTGCTATTAGAGAGTGGTTTCAAGGGCTGAATGAGCGAGGAAGCGACCAAAAAATTTCTTCCGATACTCTCATTATAACCCAAGTGCCACTGAATTATTTCAATTCCAAATTCCAAAGGAGGGTGTTAAAAATCATTTGAATAAAATTAATTCTACTGGTTTATTCATCCATATCGAACGACTAAAGCGGCTTCACACGTGTACTCGTAAATCGCAATTACGATTAATCCTCTTCCATATATTTACATATAAGTTGGTAAATCGATCGGTGCGTTGAGCTCTCACAAAGGACGACGTCGTGGTGCGTTTACGTAAGCGCGCCCGAGCGTTGGGGGGGCGGGGGGGGGGCAAGGAATGGCAGTTGAATTACGCGACTCGAGCAACGTATCCATCCCAAATTGAATTGATGAAACTAGCGAAGCGCCTCGGGCGCAAAACTGAATGAATCCTTGTGTAACGGAGCGCTTTGTCTGGCGGCCGGGCGAACAGTGGCAAAACAATTGCAGCCCCGACGAGCGTTCGGTCGGGGCTTTATTGGGAGGGAGCAGCAGCAGCAGGAGCAGGAGGAGGAGGAGGCATAGCTTTGAGCCTGGGCCGAGACACATCTGGACCGGACTGCAGCCGGAAACGGGGGCATCGATGCGCGCCGGCACTCGGCAGCCAAAGTCCGACAAGAGCAGCAGCAGCAGCAGTGCTCCGTTCCACCCGGCATCGATCAAGCGCATATTATATAAATACACATATACACACACATACACCTTTGTCCCATTGTGTTGTCCCTCTTGCGCTGAACGGATCCGCAGTGGTGAATTTTGTCGATGAGCCTACTCGACCGACATCTCTGGGATAATTCAACGAGATTATGGCAACTCGCCGAGATGGTCGCGTGTACACACACACACACACACACACACACACACACACACACACACGCACACACACACACACACACAGCTTTCGGCTCATGGGCGGGTAGAGGTTGACGAGGCTCGGCGCGCTGGAGAGGCGGTAAGTATCGGAAGCCGATAATGGAAACAAACTCTCGGCGCCACCTTAACCCGCGGCATCGGAGCGAGACAAGGGCTTTCCCACAAGTGCGCCTGTTATTTCGCCTCCTTCCGCTCGGCGGCATTCAATGCCCGACTGTCTCCGTGTAATGCCCGCCAGCGCAGCGTCGCATAAAATTGCACCGACCGGACCACGACGACTGCCCCCCCCCCCCACGACTGTATATACTCCCCCGGATTCTTTTAAGTCGTCGGTAGCGAGCGAAAGGAGATGCGATATGGCTCGCCCGTCGATGTCTCGCCGGGGGGTGGTTTTTCCGCCCAGCCTCCCCCCCCCGACCCCCCGGTATATCCAGTGTGTGCAGAGCCATTGCGAGCTCTCCCGTCGTCTGCGTTTATTCGGTGAGTTTTCGAGCTGTTTCTTCGGGTAGTAAGGTCGATCGCACCCGAATTCCGATGGGCGAAATCTCTTTGGGTGAGACTGAACGCGACGAAATTGCTTGATAAGAGGTTCCGTTATATCAATAGATTCGAGTGTGTATGTGATTTTTTTCAAGGAGTGTATACTCCTGCTCAGTTTATCCATCACCGATAAAAACTTTCGAAAATGATACGTAATAGGGATGTAAATAATATTGCAATGAGGTCAAAATGAAAATTCGTGAATTATGGCATTTGAGACAAGGTAGCGAAGAAACTTGAACCAAGTTCAATTTTCCCGAGCGATCCCGAGGTCGAGATAAAAATCGATGAAAAGCCCACTTTGGCGTTTGTAACGTCGCGCATATGTGTCTCGAAATCTCTAACGAAAAATTCATTCCTCGCGGCGGGAATTTCTCAACTGAATACTGCTTTTTCCGCGCAGACAACCGCACGTGAATACAGCGGAGAAGCACCGGCAATTTACTTGGCAGCGGTTTTTTTCCCGAGCTTGCCAGTTGAAAGTAGTGCTTGTGGGCTTGATAAATAAGTGAATATACGCTCTCGCGCACGCAGAGCTCGCGCGGCTGCATCAAAATATCCCACCAGGAGAAAATTCGAATCAATTCATCCGGGGAAAAGCGGCGCTCTCGAGTCTCTTTCGCATTAAACTCATTGATAAAAAATCCCGCTTGACGTGTGTGTGCGCGCTGGTGCATTATCAACGCTTTGCGAGAGATAAAAGAGCGCCACTCGCCCTCCTTACGGCGAATGAATTCGCGGACTTTTGAATAGTTCCGCGCACGACCCTGCCGTGACTCGTCCTGTTCGAGACGAAACATTCGAGCCGAAAGGACACGCTAGACGTGTGTGTGTGTGTGTGTGTGTGTGTGTGTGTGTGTATACGTATATACGCGGGCCTATCTAGAGAAAGAAAAGCGTCGGAGCAAAGTTTTCAAAATGAATTTCCTCTGTGGCTCTGGCCGAAAAGAAACTGTATACTCACGCCAACCGGGGCCGTTATTGCATTCCCCGCGTAAAGCCCGGCGAAGAGCCGAGGCAGTTTGCCGCCAGCCAAAGGAAAAATCTCATAGCCGGGCAATTTGCGCGAGCGACCCTGCCCCCCCCCACACACACCCACCCCCCCGCCGCACCTACACAACTTTCCAACCCGAAATTATTTAACTTATCGAAAATATTCGCCGGCTTGCGGCCGCCGCGACGGAATTACGAGGACTGCTGCTGTTGCTATACCACTGCTGCTTGCCCACTGATGGAGTTTCTTATACTTTTCTGGCTGACCCGCGCTCGAGTTATACACGTGTGCGCACCGCTGCAGCGGATTTCGTGAGCTGAAATTTTACGCGCCAAATATTTTTCCAGCTGCGTCGGGTCCTGCCGATGGGTCGTTCGAGTTTCGAGTGCCAGCTGAATTTGCTCTTTCAATTTTAATTAATTTTTCATCAACCCGCCCGCCCGCGCGCAGTGTTTTACGCGAAGATACATACTACGCGTGTGTGTGTGTATACCATCGGCCGATGTTTGACGGAGAGCAAAAATTACTTTTCGCTCCAACGAATCGTTCCAATATGAAACACACAGTTGTTTCGAACGGGAAAGTATGTATAGTCTTAATTATTCACGCGTAAATAAATCCCTCGATATACTAGAACCCCCGTTGTCTCACTCGATCAACGAGCAACTCACTCGCGCTTGTAACGGTGGAGAAAAAAATAAGGATCATCCTTATGCTCGCATGATGGAGTCCTAATGAGCATTGCACAATGTGGAATAACTCGTAATCCAGGCAAAGAGCTCGTTAAACATACACCGCGATCATCATTGCCAGCAGCCACGCTAATCGGGTGTAAAATTTTGAATGAGCATTATCAAGCAGTATAATACACGTCGATATAACTAGGCGCGCGAGTGGTTTCCTCGGAACGTATGAATATTCTCAAATCCGCCAAGCTTCATATATATGTATAGATCTTGACATCGAAAACAAATTAGCGATATCTCTCTGCGGCGGGCGCGAAATCATCAGTGGCGCGAAGCGATCATTACCGTTTCGGACGTGCCGCTTAATTAGTACGGCAAATTTCTTCTGGCTGGGATAATTAGGAGACCGGGACAAAACAAGAGCCACGCTCACGTATATAAGCACGGCACTCGGCCGCCGCGGGCTTTTACGCTGCAGTAATACTCGACATTATTGTTCGATTACGAGTGTTAGCCGCGCCGGAGCGAAATATCAATGGAGGGCCCGGCCATTGGGCCGCGTGATTTTGGCAGATTAAATTTGCCCCACCAGCGGCGACTGGGGCTCTGGCCGCGGCCATAAACGCGATTATAATTGCACCGCGCGAGACACCCTTTGTGCGCGCGACACTTATTGTGCCGCGCGATCCCACTGCGGTCCCACGTAAGCGTGGGCGTCACTTCAAGGAGCTTCGAGCACCCGAAATCCGGACCTTCAAAAAGTATACGGGGGCACCCATGCACTTTGTTTCCATGCACACGCTCGGCCTCCGAATTCGGTCAGAGGGGGGATTCGGACGCGCGAAAAGTTTTACGCGCATTTTTCGCCCATCGCAAAAGCGAGCTCGCCGAGGATGCATATATATGCCTGCCTCGAAATATAATCCCATCATATTCGCCTCTGGCGCAGGATGCGCGCCGGAGATCTATTTAATTTTGCGAAAAATTTAATTTCGCCCCGCACCGCTGGAATTTCCAAATTATCGCCTTTCATATGTAAATAGAGAGCGGCCCATCCGCGCGCGGGGTAGGGGGGATGCCGGGGCGAAAGTTCGCGATACGCCGATGTTTGCTGTTTTCGAAATTCACTATGCGCACTCGTCCATACCAGAGTTCGGGCGCCCGACCTGTTCCACCCCCGAAAAGTTCTCATTAATATAATGATCCTGATCAAAAGTGAAACTAGCTCACGCGCGCGCGATCGTTGCGAGCATATATATACCGTCTGGCGTATATTCATCGCTGTTCGTCGAAGCGCGTATATACGCATAATTTATCCCGTTAAACAAATGTATCCTGCAATAATGCATATCTCGATCGTGTAATAGGACCGAAATTTTCGCGACACTCGAGTTTGCCGTGTAATTGTCGTGTATGAATTTGCAGTTTGTTTCATTTTTGATATTCCGCACCTCGATACCACGAGCCTTTTGCCCCGATTAAATCTCTCGCGCGCGTCACACCATAATCGAGCAGTTGGATAAAAGCCTCGCCGAATACGATACGCGTCGTCGTGACGCGCGCGAGCTCAATGTCCGCGATGAATTTGTCGCTAAAAGGGGTTTAGGAATACGGTAATTCGTTGAGTATACGAGTTGTATCGAAGGAGAAACGCGAACGATTCGAGACATACCGCATGTCAAAATAAGCTTGGTAGCAGAGTGGATAAGGTGGCGCGCGGCTACGTCGTTGAATGGCCCGACATAAATCCTAACGTTAATATCCACAAGTCAAGAGTAAACGAGCAATAAGGTATATATATATACGAAGGGGCTAGCGCACGAGTTGATATTGAAATATGCCAGAGAAGGACGCGCGTATCAAACGCGTGGCCGGATGAGAAATTGATAAAGGTAGCAGCTGAGCAGTGGCGATCGAGGCGAGAGTAAATAAATTGTCATTCCAGTCTCTCGGGCCACAGCCACATCGAAACGGATCCCGCGGCGACTGTATATATATATATAAGCACACGTACAAGCCGAAAAAGAAAAAGTCGCTGAAAGGAGGAGAGAAGAATTCCTCTCGGGCAGGAGAACACGGCCGTTGAAGCCGCGGCGCGGCGATCGCGTTACACACGCTGGAAATCAAACTCCGTCGCCGCAGATCGACTCGAGCCTCGCGATACGTACACACTTTTGGCGAGCAGGTGACAGTGTGTTCGATCCAAGAATCAGAGGCTCCGAATCGAGCCCGTCTCTGTGTACCAACGGAACGAAGATTAAGTCGTCAATCCGCGCGGGCCTGGCCATTAACCGAGCTCACGGCGGGCCCCCGCGGCATTAGCATGATCGCTCGATAAATTATCGTCTAGCCGCGAGCGGCGCGCGGATTCTTCGGCAAATTGGCCCCGCCACGTGTGGCCGGCGCCGGCCGGCCAAACTCGAATTTCGCTGTGTATATATAAAAAATCTCGCGTTACTCAAACTCGCGCGGCCGGCCGCCTCGCCTGGGTTGCCGTATCATACACGTACGCGCCGCGTTTCGACGAGTGATGGGGTAGAGGCCGCGAGATTGATTTTTATTTTTCGTCGGCTAGGCTGTTTTTTTTCCCGGCCGTTGCCGCGATTGATTTTCGTGTTGACAATTTCGCTGTTTTTTTCGTCCTTCCAATTTTTTTTTCATCCGCCTCGCTTTGATCTGTTGCTAATTGCTCGCGGGACGTCAAGTTGCGCGCCCGCGTGAAATACAGCCACGAATATATATATTCGCGTGCGCGATGATTCCTCTGTGTGTTTATATGTGTGGCAGCGAGTATTTCGGGGCTTGGATTGTTGATAATTTATGGGAGAGCAGCTGGATAAAAGTCACGAAAGAACCACGCGATTCGAGAGCATATAATACACCCGTTCGAGCCGAATTTGATTATCCACTTGGTCGAACGGATATACGATGATTTGAACGTTCCCCGAATATTATATTATATATACTGTAATGAATTTCGCTAAATCAGGTATAATGTAGATACGTGCGGGCGCGCTGGGAACAAAAAAGGATCCGGGATTGATTCGAGCCGCGTATTCTCCAATGGCTTTATTGAAAAGAGTGAATAAAAGCAGGTCAGCGGGGAGAAAATTCACCGGCGCGGCGTAATGAGAATCGAAGTTCTCCCGAAGAGCCCTACTTGATCTCCTCCAACTTTGCGCAAGTCTTATTCATGCAAAACTTCCAGAATCGAAGCCCTAATCTAGTGAAGGTTTGGATTTTCTTTAATCCAAGTTCTTTTCCCCTTTCCAACAGTCTGATAGATTTTCCCTGCAAGCTATATTTATATGCATTTGTTTCAGCCCCCTCTAGATTCAACGAAATCTCTTTGAAATTAGTAATCCGCATTAAACATGCAAATATCTTCGAGGACAATAAATATTCCCTCCATTGAGGAAGAAAAAATAAAAACGAAAAACACAGAGGATTTCATTTCCCCGACCGTTTCCCGAAGTTTATAGTTACTTTACTCCGTGTACTTCGACGCGATTGGACGATACTATATACACTCACACGTATATACACCGAGAGGGAATTCTCCCGTAAAGAATACTGAAGCAGATCCTGTAATCCCTACACAAACCGTTTTCCGGTTGATTTTACAGGGCACTCTGTCAATTTCGCCGTCGAGTCCTGTGTACTTTACCGTAGCACTCTGTAAATTTTACCATCTCGTACGGGAATACTTTCAAACGGGTGCGTCATTTTCACCGCGTTTTTCATCCCAAAGTTTCACTGCACACTGATGGAGTTTTTCGGTGTAAATTTATTCTTGAAAAATCACACATTGATCGTTCAATAAACTTGTATACATCGCACATATTAACGAACATTCACAACTTATTGTTTTGAGAGGCGAAAAAGTTTTATTTCAAAATCTTGACATTGTCTTGAATACAATTGTGTATGGTCAGTCACTTGAGCAACATAGGTTGATTATTGAGAACGAACTGATTATCCAACTCCGCGTCAGCCGTAAGTTTCCGTTACAAATAAATAATATTGTAAATTTTAATGTATTTAAATATGTGAAAATGGTGCTGCATTGATTCGGATTCCGAGCGACGCTCTCCCTTCAAACTGTTTTTTTCCTCCCATCGGAGTATTTTCAAATGAATTCCAAATCGGTGTCTTCGTGAGTATATAGCGAGGGACTACCGAATTGAAGTAGCTACGTCGTGTTTACAGGCGCACCTACGCGACGAAACAGGTCTGCGTATAGTGAAAAACTCGTTGCGCACATTTACATCGCTCAGGTAAAATACGAAATTTCGGTATACGTCGAGTCAAGAGTATATATACACAGTGTAAACCAACGCGAGCGTTGTACAGCCGTTTCACGAGCTTGGTGCTCTCCCGTTCGAGCGTCACGCATATATAGTTATATATATATATATATTCGCGCGTTTAAGCCACCGGCGATTTCTCTATAATAGACATAGGCAAACGCGCGCGCGCGCGCAGCCGGCTTTATATGCGTATTATATACGTATATACAGGTGGGCCAGATAGGTCGATTCGCGGGAGAATTTGGCCGGGGCCGTTAACGAGAAATTCGATAGGTGCGTATATATACTCGGCGTGTATCGCTCGGGCTCGTTCCCACTGATCCCCGCACGGCTTATGGGCTCGCTCGACCTTCTCTCTCTCTCTCTCTCTCTCTCCTATCCTCCCGCATGTTTATGCCCGTTTGACGCACGTGTGGAATTTTTTTTCGTTTTTTTTCCTTAATTGGTGGGCTCTGCGCGCGCCGAAAGGATCCGGCCATTGACGCGCTCGCTAAAACGATTTCTCGCCACTCGCTCGGCTGGATATTATCATGGGAAAAGGCGAGGTGAAAAATGCTAATCACACACGGAGGGCAACAGAGAAAGGATGGCTCTCGAGAGTCGATATATGTGGCGAACAATCAATGCCACCGTTTTTAGCTTGGAAGGGTGAATTTCGGGTTTTACCCGCGTATATACGGCATTACTGGCGCGATTGCTGTGTTTTGCGCATTAAACTTGTCGAATTCAGTGTATACGCGGCTTCGTTCCAAATAAACTAGAACCTCTACGCTCGTTTGTCAATGGGAGCACCGAACGGGACGAATATCAAATTAGATCGTAACATAATAAACAAGTCCGAAACTAATTCTCTCCCAATAAAGTATCCGAGCGTATGTGTACCAAACTCTTATCTCCGATCTGCGGGATGAGAAATTTGAATTTTTTAATTCCCCGGCCGCAGAGGAAAGTCGTCCTCTCGTCAACTAAAAATACCCGGACTTGTCTAGGCATCAGATCTTTCGATCTCGTATAATGAGAAGCGCCGTCGCTCCTTTTCTCGTTTCACTCGTGAAGAATTTGGAACGCGCGTGTGTGTGTATACATAACTGAAAAATCTCCCACCCCCCCCCTCCACGAAGTAACCACGCTCGAGTATACGCACGTATCAATTATAGCATTTCATTAAAGCTTATACATCGACGTTTTCCCTATAAGAGCAAACCGACGAGCATTAATTTCCACAAAACAAGACATGTTTACTCTCTCGATCGGGTGGGGCTATACGTCGGACTAGGTTAATTAAAAAAACTCACTCCGTTGATGCTTATCTGTATAATACACGCCTCAATTAATCAGAATAGATTTCGCGCTAATTGAGCCCGAAGCTCCTTGTGGAAGGTCAAAGTGAAATTCAGAGCCGACAAGAGAAAGAACGAAACACGAATATATATGTGTGCCCCTTGGCAAACGCGCGTTATCCGCGTATCGTACAAAAACTTCCTCTCCAAATCACAAAACGCCAAACTCCTTAAATGGTAAATAAGTCATCCAAGTTTTCAGCCGCGCAAACTTGTCCGACCGAGATTCTCCGCGATAAGATAATACACGAATTTCAGGCTCCCTACACACAAACGGGTGGCGAGCCTCGATCGAGCAACGCGTCAGATCGGAGTTTAGATCGTTCTAATCTCTCGAGCCGCGACAACGGGGCGCGAGCACGTGAATAAATGTATATATAAAAGTTGGAAACGCCTGTGTGTGTGTGGGGGAGCGTGGGGCTGTCTGCTCGTATAAACCTCTATATATCCCGAGACATCAGTAGCAGTGCGGGGTTTGGAAAAGGGACGAGACGCAGCCGACGAGGGGGAGGGAAGCTCCGCAAGTTCGATCGGCGTGATTTGAGGCTGGCAGACTCGAATTAAGATCCGATAACATCCAAGTTCCGTACGCATCGGCGAGTCGCAATTTCGCGCTGTTGCTCGCCTCGCCTCCGATCGTCTGCTTCTACACACACGCGCGCGCGCGCGCGCGGGCACTTTTTTTTCGCCCCCAAGGCCTCCGCGCAGATCGAATATCCCGATGGGCTAGTTTACCAAAACTGCTGCGCGTCGCTTTTTGCTTAGGCCTTTTTCAGAGCAGATTATAAGCGTCGCGGCGGCCTCCATACGCGCGATAATGTATCGTTTTAGCATAGCGCAACATCACGAGGTGGTAATGGGCCGAATTCGCGTGTTTAAATCACCGCTCGGATGTTATTTATTTCTTAATCGTTCTGTATAACCTCCCTGTAGATCCCTATCGCCGATTCAGCCTCGAAAACGCACACACACACACACACACACACACACACACACACACATACGTGTATGTACACACACGCATACATCATCTCGATTAATTTAAAGATAACGACGCGGGACGAATCCGTTGTACGGATTTTGTAACGCCGTACAGTGATGTACAAGCATCGTACGGGTGTTTTAACAATTAAACAGCTGCGCGCGCGATCGCAATCGACCCCATATACACGAGCGCGCGGGATCCCGAGCTTTGAAATTTATGCTGGCTGTGAAAATTTCGAGGATAAAGCCGCTCCGGTGTCTCGGCAACGCCGACGGGAGCATCGTCTTAATTGGTTATCTAATTAGCAGTATCCAGCTCGGAATACGTATATTCCGAAATGTCTAAATCACTAATAAGAAAATCCGTTAATTATCTCCCGGCGCGCGAGCGCGCGCATGCCGGATAATTATACACTGAATCAAATTCCAGCTAAGAAATGCCTCGCGTTAATCTGCCTAAGCATATCGCGGCATAAATTTGAGCTTAAAACTGCTTTCTTCAAAATAATATCTTGTTAAGCTTGTCTGCCACGGTGTCATCGGCTCGTATATACATATATAACATTTATAATCTAGCCATCTCCATTGTCGCGCTTTACGAAATGAATACACGTCGAGCCTCTCGCAATATATGTCGAAGCAGGGAACGAGGGCTGTTCAAAATATGGTGAAGCCTATACAATATTTGCGAGCGCGCGCTCCGATAGAGAAAATTTAATTTGCGTCTGTAGGCGTGTATACTCTCCAATTTTGAAATTTTTACCAGCTACTGCTCATTAGTAAAAATGGCATTGCCGATGAATAATAGTGAATGTTGGCTCGAGAATTATTCAGTGAAATATTATTTTCTACAGATAAATATTGAAATATATCACTGATAAATTATCCAAAATCTCGGTTTCGCGTATTCAATTATTCACAATAACATTGGTATATAGAAAGTCTACTATTTGATCGAGTCGATATTGACTGTTTCTCTGTTACACAATTTTTCCACCGAATACTAAATCTCCTTTATAAAATAATGAGAGTATTTCAAATTCACAGAGAACTAAATCGTGGGGAAAAAATACGACAAAGTACGAGTCATTCGATACGAATAACCCGAGTAATTTACCCAATGGTATAGATATTTATACATCTAACACGAAGTGCAGGTATGTAGACATGATGCGTTATCGAAGGTACTGCAGTTCGCGCGCTCGCGCACAGCACGTTCTCATAGTGTTGGGCGTCGTTTCGCAACATCCGATCTCTCCTCATGTACTTTCCCCTATTTTTCACCTATCTCGCGCTGCTCAGCGCCAATTCAGAGTTGCATTTCCTCGGTTGCGCGGCTGCGAACCGATCGATCGGGTCCCGCAGCGATATGTGCAGTATGCAGCAGCAGCAGCAGCGCTTGCACGTGCATATATACACGCATATATACATATGGGCAAAAATTACCGGAGCAGCGCGAGCGTATAACTGTTCCGTCCGGGGCTGTGTACAGGGCCGCGCCGCCGGTATACTTTCACATACCGCGCGCGCATTAACAGGAAGACGCCCGGGTGAAAAACGCGCGGCCGAGCTCAAATATTAAGTGCGTCCTCTCTCCCCTCCCCCGGTTCACCCAGCGGCGGGCTTGTCGACGACGAGCCGGCACGTAACGGGTCCCGCTTCCGTCCGCCGATACGCGAGAGCAACGTCTCTAACGCGTATCAGCACCGCCTCGCTTATCAGATACGCGAGAGCAAGAGCAAACGACAAAACGGTATGTATCTCGTGGAATTAGCGCCTTTGTGTCGCGAGAGGAGAAGCTTAAGAGAAGGGAGGTTCTTTTTTTTTTCGTATTCCCTCCTCGCGGGAAGGATGACCGACGCCGCGAGGGTCGGTGTCATTTTTCACCGGCTGATGCAGCTACGGGGATTGGCTGGACGCGAGGAGCCGCCGCCGCCGCGGGTGACGAAAAGAATGCGAAACACGCTCGCGCGCGACGTTGGCTAGGCTTTTTGTGCCCGGCTTCTGCTGCAGCCCGCAAGCGGAGATTGATATTCTTGTCGGACTTCTTGTCTCCTGTGGCTGCTTTCGACCACTACGTATATGTGTGTGTGTAGCTTGCCACTTGCCGTCGAATTTTCCTGCTCTCGAGCATATATAGAGACTCGTTGCGATCGAGAATGTCGATCGTGCAGGTGATGGATTTAGGCGGGAGAAATATATATAAATTCCGTCGAATGTTTCGAGCCATGTATACGTGTACTAAATGGACGCGAGGGGATTCGGTACGGCGTGATTGATTACACTGGTGTTAGATCCGATCAACAGGTCATCGGAACGATTGAGACGCTGCTGTGAATCTTGCCCGACTTTTATTCCCGGGTATATTCGTGTGTGTATACGAGCATCGATTTGATATATTCGCGCAATAAAAATTCGACACGTTCCTCATGAATTTTTATTGAGTGGGAATAATCCGATATTTTTTCGACGGGGGACAAAATATATACACGTATATATGTATATGTATATACGGTCGCTGTTCAAACACTCGAGTATTTTGGAAATGAATTTCGCAGGCCAAAGTATCATTTTTACGGGTCGCCTCGGCGTATAATGTATTTGCGCGTCGTGCGCGCGGAAGAACCTGTTTTTCTGTCGACTTTACGTAACGCGGCGGGTTTCTATAGTCAATTCCGAACGGCCGTAAATTCAAAAAGTCGCTGTATATACACGGACGTATGAAAGAGCTCACGAATAATGTAAAACAAGTTATCGGCATGACTTAGGAATATATATGCGCGTATATCGATTAACGACCGAATGATGGACGGGCGTATCGATTTGTACTAATTTTAATAAAAGACAGCTGGACATTCCGCTCCGCGGCCGTGCGCTGCATCGATAAATGATGAATCACGTTGTCGGGATTATGAAACTTCAGTGTCTGTCGCCCTATACGCAGAGGCGACGAGAAAAATCGCGCCATTCGCTTTCGGTGTATCGCGATCGTGAAAATAGTTACGCGCGTTCGCTTCGGTCGTACTGTTTTTAATTCACGTCCCATACACGAGTGTACACGCGGGCGAAGGATAACGAGAAACAAACGTGTCCCCGCGGAGGAGCGTCGAATGGAAAAGGGGAAAATCGGGTAAACAACGCGTCGATCCCGGTGAATCGAGCAACTCAATCGAGGCACCGCCCTCGGTTCCTCGCGCGGCACACACACACACACGATTATAAAAGAAGAATCGACGGATGCAGCGCGAGATACGCGATAAATCGCGCGCGGGCCGCGGAGCGTCGGACAATCAAGCATAAACAAGCGAATCCTCGCGAAAAACAAAGGGCCCCACCGCGCGCGCGCGCGCGCCCATCAAAGTCGAGCGCGATTGTATGCTAATTTGGAGATACGCGCGCGTGTCGAACCGGCCACGCACACCCGGTATATAATATACGTACGCTTGGCCGTGAGAGAAAGCTCGGGCGCGCGGGACAAAAACGAAGAGTCGCGCGCGCGCGCAGGAGGAACACCTGTTTGAATCTCGGGTAACCGCGCGCGCACTGCCGAGCTGATGCAGCCCCACGAGTTCGCACTCGTGTCTGTGTGTGTATACGCTGAGCTCCTTCGAGCTGATGCGCCCGCGCGAAGCCTGCGAAGCGCCGCCGATTTTCAGTGGTTTCGCATTATACACGCACACACATATGACGCGCCGCGTCGGCCGAATCTCCCTCTCCGCGAGTTGTGCAGGCCCACGGGAAGCCCGATACCCGATACCCCAAACACGCACACACACTCGCATCAGGCGCTCGCGCATAATTGGATGATTAAGTCCTCGCGCGATTTTATACCCGTCCGCGCGTACTTTTGCGATCCGAGCATAGGATAAACCTGCGCTGGGTATATATCTCCCGCGCGAGCATTGATTGCCCGATATATATTGTGATAACACGCGGCCGTTATCTCGAGTCTGTCGCGCGCGGATCTGTATAGTGTGTGTGTGAGACGTGCGCTTCGTCCATTATTCATAAGTTAAAAAGCGTCGATCCCCCCCGCCCGCTCCTTAACATAATCATCCTCCCATATGGCTCGGATTTCGATTTCGCGGAATACACACACGCACAGGAATGAAAAACAAGCTGTACGCCCCCACGTATTAGATAGCCGTGAATCATTACACGTATACGATACACGACAACACGAATCATCGGAGATTAATAAATGTGTAGCAGCAGTGAAACATATATAACTTATATTGTATATATATTATGTGTGTGCGTGTGAGCGTGGAAGCCGCGAACTCGGAGCGGTCGTGGAGAAATCGGGCCCTCGAGTACAATCTGGTCTGCGGTGTGCGTATATATATGTATAGCAAAAACTCGCCTCGGCTCGTTTACGCGCATAATAACGAAGAAATCGGCGCTGCGCTATACACCAGATAGAGGATCGAACGAGCTGGAGCTCAAGCGAGTTCGAGTATATATATATTTGCGGGAGAAAGAGAGAGAGAGAGAGAGAGAAGTGCTGCCGTGCGTGCGCCGCGCGGCAACCGGTTTCCCGATCTCCACCGAGGATAAATAAATAAGCTCTCCTTTCGCTGCGCGCGGCCCAGCTCCGCAGGCCTCTCTCCTGCACCGAGCTCGCGCCTTTCTTTGTTATACTTATGGGGCGGCCGCGTTACACTTATCTCCACACATGTATCGTGCGTTACGCGCGTCGTTAAAAAATCATATATGTTGGTGCGAGTGTGTGTAGAGGCTCCGGTGAGATCGGGGGCAAAAAGGGCCGGAAAGGCCCGCGCGCGAGCAATTAACTCGAGTCGCACGTGCGAACGGGCAAAAAGTTGCACAGCCCACCGTATTGGCCGAAATTACATAACAATGCCAGCTGCAATTTATATATGTATCGGCCCGGCGTATCGGCGCGCGCCAGTCTCTCGAACCCGAGCGATATGCCCATTGTTGTTGCCCTCGAGACGCCCGAGCTTTTTTCGATTCATACATGTATACTGTAGTGCGCGGTGAATGCGCCGCCCCCGCTCGTGCGTGTATAGATATGTATACGGGCTCGTATATGTATATAACGAGGGAAAACCGAGCGATGTCTCGGACGACCATCTCTGCGTAGACGCAATACGCATATCGACGGCTGAGATTCGTGATTCGGTGTCTGCAGTGTATACGTATATACTACTGCTGCTCTGGGTCGCTGAACTTTGGACTGTGCGTTTTTTAGATGCTCTCGTTGATTGCAATGTATAGAGCGACGTTTCTCCTGTATACAGCTCCTCGACGGATTTATATACATATATATACGAATATGAATTGACGCTGAACCATCGAGTGCTCCGAAAAAGAGGTTTCTACGTTGCGACGAGAAATCATCTTGATTGAGATGGGAAGGTAGACAATTTTCAAGTGCAAAGACGGACATTCATTTTTAAAGATGAAAACAGCTATAGCGTTGGGTAGAAAGGTTTATGTGCCTCGATATGGTTTATGTACAGTTTATAAAAATTACATTCGACGGATAAGCTCGATCGGTTTCAACAGTACGTACAGATTTCATTCTTCAAGTTAATAAGTCCAATTAACGTAGATGGTTGGAATGTAAATTGATGTGATTAAAAAATTTTAATTTCCTTCATATTGTTGAACAGTACCTAAAATTCAATTTATCATGAGATATCTATCTGAACCAAACTATGTTAACTGGACTTATACCTTTGAAAATAACATCATATTCATCATATTCTCCTCTTTGTGCGTTCAAATACAAAAAACGTGCGTTCAAAAAAAAAAAAAGTGTATTATACATCTAACAAATGGAATTCACTCTGTATAAAATATGAAAATATTAATAAAATCAAACATCGTAGACTCAAAATAGTACAGAAATGCAATAGTTGTCACAGAATGCAGATCGTGAGTATAAAATTATATTCGTAATCACAGTCCATAACAGTTAATATTTTACAAATTCATAACATATATGTACACTACATATAACAAGAATTGAGATTTTGTTAATTATTCAATTCATCCCTTGTTGATTCCGCTATCAGAGAAGAGATTTCTTGGATATAACTAGATTTGCTCAAAATTGGATCATTGGCAACTGGATCTGACGAAGATGTTGCTGAAAGCCATTGAGACTTTGGACTTTCCTCAAGTATTGACGTGTCTTCAAAAGATGAATCAGAACCCACTGGAAAAAATTTTACATTCATCACATTCTGGAATTTCATTCCAAATAAAGTGAATTGAAAAAAGAAATATCACTTACAATCACCTGGGACCTTGATGTCTTTTTCTTCTTCCGTATCACCTTTTTCATAACTGAAGCTTTCATCTGCATTTTCCTCCTCAGCGGCAAAGTGAAGATATGATAATATACAAATTAGTACTATGAAAAACAAGTTGGTACTAATGCCGACAACTGCCGACAAAATGGGCCAGTGAAACATTAAATAACGTAGACCAGAAAGATGGGCATTGATCATAATGGTTGCCGAGTAAAATTCTATATGCCTGGACTGTATTTCAACGTAGACAATTGTTACTGGATGGCTCTACAACAATAAAATAATTAAAATATGAAGAGAAAGAAATGAAATGAAAATCATTTCTAATCAAAACTCACTTGATCTTCTTCAAAATTGCCAAACAGTTCCAGAACAATATTTTGTTTCTCTTCAAGAGTTCCAAATATCATCATGGGCGAATAGGTGAGAGTAGTCAACAAATGCAATATAGAACTACGATAATGTAGCATAGCAGATCGACATGCATGCTCGACTAGGATTCCATCACGACTGCGTAACTGAGCACAAACCATAAACATACCTGAAATAAATTATGTTCAGTGTCAAAAAATTATTTTCACATGAAATATGAATGCTAAATTGAATAAAAAAATCTTAAAATGTTACAATGTTTATGAATAATACCAGCTAGTGAGTATTACCTAGTTCTTTATTAGCAGGAGATTCTGGCATTTCTAATTGTAAATTAACTTTGTAAGGTTGTCCAACCATCAGCAACTGTTGTTTTTTGGTCAATTGTACATAGGCCGATGGGAAACTGCATACCCCTTTTTCCATATCGCAAGATCTTGAATGGAATAATTGAAAAATGTCAATCAAAAAATATCAAAATTACAGACGTGTGTTCAGCAATGAATGTAAGATACTCACTTGAATTGGAGATTAACAGGCCTCACATAGGTCATACTTGGCATGTAAGCGTAGTAGAACGCTGTGTACAAGAATATTGATATCCATACTATGAGGATACCGGACAGCACAATCAAGCCGCCTCGAAACACAGCATCCTTGGCTGACTGCACTCCTTCCGTAGTTTTCTTCTGTACGTTGAACCATTTTTCGTGAATTCGCCGGATTATGCTTGAAATAAGCATGTTCTTCAGTGGTGATGTTTGATTTCATGAAACTCCGGTGATATAATAATTTCGTCACCTCATCAATTCGAGACTCGGACCGAGATTAGATAGGCTATCAGTTCCGCTTCACGAGTCCAAGTGTCCAGGACCACACGATGATTTCATCTCAAAATATGAAACTAACGCTGCGTCTATGTTCATGAAGACTTGCTTCACGCCCGGATGATCATCAAAGACAATTGTTTCGTCGCAGTTCACTCGTGCGCTTGATAGCTAGTGAGTTTCCCTCCCAGTACTGATTCAGCTGTCAATCGTTGAAAGCATCATACGATCGGATAATAAACATTTGATAAAATAATGAGAATTGGCTTAACCTCACTGTAAGCACCGATCATCTGGGCACCGATAATAACAAACCTTGAGAATTGAACTTGGCAACAGATGAATTTCGTATTGGCACCACTGAATCGATCACTCAACCAACATGGAAGTGAAACGCGGTAATTTTCGAATCATCGAATGGACGCACAGTTTATGAGTAGTAGAGTTTCCATAACATTTTCCAACTATATACAAGCTGACTCGGGAAAATACAAATTTGATTGAAAAGTCTCAGATGGTTGATTTTCAAAGGGGAACGGTGTTTTATATCGTTCTCAATATATTCCTGCATACCGTTTAGTTAGAGAGTTATATAATTATATGGTTAAAATTTCGATGCGGTTATTACAATTGGATAAAACTGTTTGGGCCGCGCTATAGGACTCGTCAAACGTGTAAAAGCGCAGGAATGCGCGCGAGGGGAGAATTCCAGAGCTGTCAAAAAAATGCCAAGAACGCGCGCGCGCATACTTTCTCCAGAACACTGCGAAATACCAAGATCGAGATGGGGGACGTATAATAATTAAAATTTCCTCTGTATATAGGATCCAAAAGATGCGCTCAGAGGTCAGATGAAAAATGCCTGCTGTATATAAGTGTACGAGATTCGCTGGGAATCGCGCAGGCTCAATAAAACCCAGAGAGCAAGCTTCTCAGCGAGACCTCATTCCCACCCTGTATAACATTAACCCATAAACGCGCTGGAGACGCTGCATATCTATATAGGTACCTATATAGACACGTATATATATATCGCTGGCAAAGCGTACAAGTCCGTTATCGCGGCGCGAGGCGCGACAAAGGGCAAACTATCCATGGAAGAGGCACAATTCGTCTGGGCGCGTCAAAAGAGAACTGCACGGACAATAGATGGGTGTGCAGTTACTGTGTACTGCACGCTGTAGGAACCCATTCAGCCTTGAAGATTTTTCAGAATACAGTGGTATATAGCCGCGCGGGGGAGGGTGCGCGTGCGCTGCAGTCCGGCACAGTCCCCCTGGCGGCGAGCTTTCGAAGGGGTTCGATAGTCGCGCGAGACGACGCCGCGCTGCATCTGTGCCTGTGCTGGCAGTCCAGTCGCGCGCGCGCTTATAAGATGGACGTCGGTGGAGCTTACGGCGGCGGCAAGGCTGGGGCCCCGTTCGACCCGATAACCTTCGTCCAGAGGCCGCAGGTCATCCTCCGGGGAGTATGCCTGGTGAGTTGTGTTTCTCCCCTGCCGTTGCGCCGGGCCCCCGCGCGCGGTGCACACGCCGAGCTCGAGTCGCGCGAGCGGCCTCCTCCCCGTGCCCCCCCCCCCGACGGGGCCAACGTCGCGCATCGATCCCCCAGAGCAGCGCGCTCGGGACACCCCCTCGCTCCCCCCCGCGCCTTCTTCCCCCCATATTGATTTCCCGTGGATTTTTCGAGGAGCCTGCGCTCCGGGGAAGAGCCTCCGAGGAGGAGCCGCTCCACGGGTGTGCTCCGGTCGCCCGCGGCTTTCCTGGAGGAATCAAGGGCGCGTCGGCGGGCGGGGGGCCGAGCCCTACATTCGGCGAGATCCGCCTACGTGCGCGCCGCGGCCTACCTCGTATATATATATATATAGATGTAGTAGATACCCAACTGTTTACCGCCCCCGTATATGCATGCCCGTTTGCACAGCGATATCGATTCGTCCTCGTGCACCTATTGCCCACTGAACTTGACGCGATTCTACTTATATACCCTCGGACGACTTGTGGCAGGGTCCTGATGTGTATATATATATATATGCATGCGTGACATAAAGGAGCTGCCCTCGTGTGCTAGCCAGCCCACAATCGCGCAGCGCCGCTCGCGCTTGGAATCAACCATTCCGCGGCTGCTGCCGTAAAGATCGCAATCTATACTCGGGTGTCTCTGTGCAGAATATATATACGTACGAGAGACACGAGATGCGCTCGACGTATTCCAATGGATTCGCGCCGCATCGATATATGCACGTTCGGCTAATTCGACGCGAATGAACTCGAGGATGCTCAACACATGGCGCGTCTCATATTTCTTCAACAACATTTTTGCAAGCGTTTGAGAGTCGTATCGGTCGAGAGTTTTTTCATATAGGGCACTCGGAAGCGCGTCAAAATGGAATCACCGTAAATGTTCGCGAGAAACGTCACTGGATTCACAAAAGAGTATTATATTTTTGGAGAAATTGCATATACAATGCCAGTAGACTAAAGTATACAAGATATGTAAATTGAAGCACATTCGTGCGCGCTAAGCTTCGCTCGGAGAGATTGAAAGCCATTCCGAATTGCAGCTACGAAGGTAATTCAAGTGGCTAGGATTTCAACAGCCGACAAAATAAAATGAGCTGTTTAGGTATACCGTTGCAACGTGGCTGCCATTGTAAAATATCAATTCAACGTGGAACTTCGAATCCAACAGCGCAGTAACGGCATCGTTCCAATAATAATATAACAATCGTTCACATAATAATTCAATCGATTCTATGAAACGAAAATAAATCGATATCAACGGCCCATATACGAAAACAACGTAAAGCAAAATCAGACACTCGAATTTACCCCCGAAAAAAAGTCGAGATTGATCGTTGAAATCAAATTTTGGAACAACATTAAACACGTTTGAGAATCGTTGTCAGTCGTCACGATATCGGAAGGAGATGATAATCGTTATGTTTCCAGTTATTCTCACTCATCACATTTGGGTGCGTGAGCGGCAAAGGATACGTAGATGGAGACGACGGAAAAGAATACTGCATATACAATGACGACGCCAGTGCGTGTAGCTTCGGCAAGACAGTCGGTTTCATTGCCTTGGCGGCGAGCATCGGCTTCCTAGGAGGCGAATACTTATTCGAGCAAATGTCCTCCGTCAAGACCCGAAAACACTATGTTCTCGGCGACTTGGGGTACGTAATCACGCGACCGGCCGCAGTTCCGTCGTCTCGGTTTCCACGAAAATACGCACTTCTCCCTTGACTTTGAACTCGATCGTCCTTTCAGTGTTTCTGGTTTCTGGGCGTTCCTGCACTTCATTGCATTTTGGTACCTGACTAGCGCATGGAATAAAGCGCCAGTGCCAAAGAGCGGCGAGGGCACAACCAGCGCCAATCTGGCCTGTTTCTTCTTCTTCGTTTCCATCTTTGTTTGGGTGAGTTGTATATCCAACTTGTTTTTCTCCGTTTGAACGCTTCAAATTCAATAGATAGTCATCGTTTATCTAAATAGCTGAAACCTTGTGGAAAAAAAAGATGAAATTTCCATAAGGTCGGGATACCTTGGGCTATTAATAAACTCGACATGTCCAAATTGACTTGTGTCCCACAGGCGGCGTGCGCGTACTTGGCATACCTAAGATTTAAGCAGGGAACAGAGGCAGCCTTCGCTCCGAGTTACGAGGCAGACCCCATGGGCTCCACAGGTGGACAGGGCTACACGAGCTACCCGGACGCAACAGATGCAGCTTACCAGGAGCCTCCGTTCGGCCAGCAACAGCAGAGGGCCATGGGCGACTTCCAGGCTCCCGCTTACTAAGCGCATCCTGTTGTTAAATCGAGTATATATGTATATTCAGAGGCCACTGCAGCGAACTAACAATGATAGCAATTCATTTCTCGATTGCTCTCATCTTCCGTTCAAACAATTTGGTTTGCACTTGTATATCTTGCCTAGTTTTGCCAATGATAAGTTTACAAACTCCTCTTTCCCTTGGAAGAAAGACGATCAACTGGACATTACCATTGGTATCGCTGAATTCATCAACGATTTGGCTCCGTGCGTATCGTGGATTACATCGACGGCCGTTACGAAGAGTTGCCCGTTTCAAAATATTAAGTAATTTTCGAAAAGCTTCCGTACATACATCCATGACACTTCGATTTTCCCTCGGAAAAATCAAGACTGGTTCTTGAAAGCCGATTCCGAAATATCATGATTTCCAAGAACAATACAGAATGCGTATTAGCTTCTGAAACATCATTATCTGAAACGCGTTGTACTCTTGGCAGTGATCGTTGATGAACAGTACAGTCTATAGATGTACAGAGAAGAGTTTCTCAGTCCTCTTTAGTTTCCAGTATAAGTTTGATAATAGTCTTACCAAAGTAACAATGAATAAATGACAGAAGCTATTCACGTACATAATGAATTGCATCTAAGCTGAAAAGGCCTCAGAAGGGAGCATTTATGTGCTCTCCGAAAATTTCTCCTGTCGTTAATGAATCGCTATCAAGTATTGGTATTACATTGAGGCTTACTTCGAAGGTACAATGATTGACGAGATCTAATTATTGAATAGTGGCTAGGATTGTTTGCGGCTACTCATTAGTTGTACTTGATTGAATGTCTGAAAGGAAAACACAGAATGTAATTAAGATGTACATGTGAGAAGTTGCGCAAGAACTACGATAATATTTCTCGACTAAAGAAAAACCCAAAAACTTAATCATCATAACAGATCTCATGACAAACGATAATGATATTGTATATGTATTGTCATATGTTATTTACATGCACCAGCTATGTATATTTTAATCTCGTGACGTGTTCAAAAGTATTTGCAAGCGATATATATTTATTGATACTGCGTGAAATATATAAATATATATATATATAGAGAGAGAGAAATAAAAATTATCGTTATAAGTCTGCTTGAGAAGCACATATTCTGTATTTTTCCGAAAAACCAGCCGTTTATTCAAAATAATTTTTGTTTTTCGATAAATTATTCAATTGGTTCATTTGATCATCACGTATAAATACAATTTCAATCTGAGCAAAATTGTATCAAATATTCACTTTATGTTTCGCAAGATGTGAAAAAGTCTGTTTAATACTATGTTATAGAGAAGAACTGGATTTGAAAAGTCTTTGATAAGAAATTAATTAACAAAAAATCTATGTAGTTGGAATAATGAATCTTTCATCTACAAAATACTCAAGTGATGTCTATCAATGTTCAAAGCCAAAGTGTAAATTCGTATATATCTATAATATTGCAGATTATCGAGGAATATTTGGGAAATTGCTTACTGGGTCTAACTTACTACTATAGATTCGTTGTTTTATATTGTTTTGCACAACTTTAAGAACTTTTAGTCACTCTTTGATTTCTAGTGAAAATAAAAAAAGTTATGAATGTATTAGTTGAAGCAGAAGATCCAATTTTGTTAATGCGTTAAGTGCAATATTATTTAATTTATGAAGAGTGGCATAATTCCAACTCAGTTTATTAAAAATGATCATAATTTAAATTGTTCAATTACTGAATAACAATATATAAATGAAAAAATTAACAGTTCATATTGGAATTAGAATTGAAGCTCAAGCTTGATAATAAAATTTTATTGAAGAGAATAATTTATTGAATCAATGATAAATCAATCAATTGTAATAAAAACAAATTACATTTATCTGTTCTATGTTATACAGAACTGAACTGCGAATCATATATCCAGAAAATTTCAATAAAAGTTTTCAATCAAGAATGAGTTTGCGTGTAATCAAAATTTTAAATCAGAGAAAATAATAGTAATTGAAAGTCGACCTTACTATATATAGCATGTAAAAAAGAGTGAAAGCGTTTACCAAAAATGATATGAATATTTGTTGAGATAAAACAATATACTTATAAATGTAGCCAACATGCATTTATTATAGTTCTGTAAGGGATAACTCTGCGTTGCGAAGAGATCTCAGTTTACATACAAATCTAGTCTAGAACATATAAATCTGTACATGATTTACAATAGCAGCTATAGAAAATAACTGTAAACATTTTGACGTATGATTTGAAAATAAACTAAATTATTTCGCGGGAAGGTCCATAGCCAGACAGTCATCACTTCTTTCAGAAATGTTTCCGTGTATATCAATTCCATTTAGGTATTGTTGGCTATGGAAATTCCACCACGAAAAAAAAGAATCATATTTGTATTTTTTTATGACGTTTATGTTGTAGATTAAAGGGGTGAGAGCATTTATGAGATATGTATGCATATTGAAGATTTTGAAACATTTGTTCATTTGTTGTACAATTTTTTTCTAATGGGGGTCTGAATACTTTGCTACATTGACGTCTCTTCTCCGAGTCTATTCTATAATTTCGTTTTAAATTGGTCTTGTCATATTTCTCCAACTCCCTTGACTATTCTTCATCGTATCCATATGCAATATATATAATTTACATCACAAATGAAGAATCTGCAATAAAAGTCCAGGCAAAATAATACCAATCTCATAAATGAGATCCAGACTGTTATAATCTTGCGGTAAATTGGGCTGCAAACTTACCGTCGAATAACTTTTGATGAGAATTATTGAGCAATACGCGGGCTACTGCAGACTGAGAGTTAGAATGCACGATAGTAGATTAATTTTTTATTCGTTCAATTATTTGATTACTTGTGGAGCATATGATTCCTAAGTTAAATTTTTGACAGTTAATTCGTTCAACACACTTCAGAACCTTATCCAAGAATCAAATAAATATAATTGACTGCATTAGTTACATTCATTTCAACCATATAGAATATTTGTTCCAGCTTTTAGAACTTAAGTGAACAATTAATTCGACGAGATAGAAAAAATATAGATAACTTCATTGAAAGACCAACAGCAGAAATTCAAAAACTGTAAAATTGATATTGGATGTAAATAAAACAAGAAAAAGTCAAAACTTCATACTTTCATGTTCCCAAATCCTAAATTCTAAAATATACCATCTTTAAGGAAATTGAATCGTTACGAAACTAAAAATTTAATACGCAAAAAAACTTTTGGAAAAGTGGGAAGAATCACACAAGACGTTTTACAAATACACATGTATTGTTGAAAGCACACATTGCTCAGTACGCTTAATATTAGAATTTTTATTAGCTCATTGGCACTTTCTGTAATAGGATGTGAATATACAATTTTTTTGTGCTCTTATTTATTGAAACATTTCCTTTGGAATTCACTTCCTATATAAAATCGTTTTTATACACGCGAATAATTTTCTCAAGCTAAATCGGTTCACATTAATGTAAATTTAAAATTCTTTGTATAATATATACCTATTTATAGTATTATTACAGCTCTCTTTGCCAGTACTTTTTTTTTTCTTTTCGCACATATATAATCTGTAACTGTAAAGGCCACAAATGTTTTGTTGAGATGAAAGTACATACATACGTCAACTATTCCAGGTATTATTAATAAAACAAACAATGAGATTTTGAACTTAATTTTTAACATAGAATTTCCATAACTTTTGGAAACGCATTAGATGGTATCAAATTAAAGGAGAAAATCGTGAGAATTTGACTTGTTTTATATAATATAAATACAATCACTTTTTTCATAAGACTTTTTCTTAAAGACATAATTTTGTATTTTTGTATCGGGAAGTCAGAGAATGCATGAGTTTGAAACCAGTTTCTCATTGAATAGTAGTTTCATCAAATGAATATGAATTCTGAAAGTTTTAAAATAAAAGCCATTCAAATATACAAAAAGAATGAGTGAATTGAATATTTCATGAAACAAGTTGAATTTAGACTACTTTCGTTCTAGATTATTTTAGACTCAATGCAAGATGATTCTCTATAAACAATTTTCACAGAAAATATCGCGTGAAAAACATAAAATTCACACTTTTCTAAGAAGTATTTGATGATAATAAATATCGAATATATCCAATTTCACCAACGCTAATAGAAAAATACATCAAGTACGTTCAAAAAGAGAATCGTCGACAAAACATGACAATAATATTAGTTCATCTTTCCTTTCCAATTTTGTTTCTATGATTATTTTAGTCCAATTAACAATTTTAGTATGGTTGCATGAAACTCCTAAATGTAGTTCTCAATCATTTACAATATTATTTTTATCCAAACATATTTTCCATATTGGTGCGGTAATCATCATATAACTGACAATAAACGTAGGTAGTGAACTCATTAACTTAACTTGAACCTAGAGAATCTATTTGATTAAGAATGGTTAATCCAAAATTAAAGTAAGAAAAATTAGAACAAAATCAACCTTAAAGTTACCATGAGATCAATGACGAGTTAAAAAGGATAAAAACAAAATGGTTTCAAAAACTGAAATTTTAGCAAAATTTTAAATTGTGAAGTAGTTTGTAAGTGCCTCACTGTACTTACAGAGTCATCTAGAAAATCCCAATGTTTTATCTGACATCATACCTAGTATAAATAGATAATTTCCCGTTATTCAGTAAAAACAAATAATTCACGTACATAAGAAATACTATATCTTAGGTATGCACAAGCTATACTGAAATTAATGCCGATTCTGATATAGCACCCCTCTGAATACATTTTTCATCTATTCGTAGCGTGCTTCGAACTATAATTTCAAATATTTCGAAATATTTCAAATAAGTTGAAAAAAGGTGAATCAAGAATGGATATTCAATTTGAGGTAATTATTTTTCTCTAAGCTTGGTTAAAAAAAACACAATTTTTTCTTGACGATTGATGACATGTAAAAAGTACACTATGAGTATATAAAATGGATTCAAATATCTGCGACTAGAACAAATTTTGAATAGATTGCACTTTGCAAACCAGTTGCAGAACCTGATCAGATCGAACTAAAGTATTTTCAATTATTTGCATGTACGAATCGATATTAAATTCTCAATCATATGGTAGAGATAATTAAAATTACATTGCAGAAAAGTAAATAATTGGACTAAGAATCTTTTCTAATTATTCTCGTTAAGTATTTCAATAATTGGATATAATCATTCGCAATATTAAAATACATCGCATGAAATGATTGGCTAATCGAGCTAATCCTTTTATACAAAATACCATAGAATCACTGGACTCTTCTCTATACAGCTTTCACTAATGATCACCTCCTTTTATAATTATCTCATATTTGGAGATAATAAATGGATGATGAATGGATTCGAGCATATGTGTATCACAAGTTTGGATTAGTATTATTTTAAATAAATCTGACCTGTCCTATACATATTCCTGCATATATCTACACACAAGTTTATGTGCATAAATACAAGCTAAACAATATCTTATATATCATGGACTGGAAGTATTCTGTTCAAGCCTTTATGGAAAGACTAAATTACTAGCTCCTAGAAAACTCCATCATACAATTTAAAGTATTTTACACTAAAAACACAACAAAAACACATTATATTCGAAATTAATGTTTTAGTTTATCGTTAACAATAAATTCGAAAATAAAATACTTTATAAAGCTAAAATATCTCTTATGAAACCTCCACTTCCTATAAAAACGGTTTGTGTTTGTATACATACAGAATTGTATGTCACATTTCATTCTCAAGCGCGAGAATATTCTATTTTTTCAATTTTCAATATAGTAGTCTAGCTGTCCTCGCTGCCTTAAATTATATTCCCTTCAACAATTCCTACTATATCAATTAATATAATGCTCTGGATTCCAACGCTTGGCATCAATACAGTTATACGCAAAAATTAACTATCTAATGACGCATTGTCATTGAACAGCATCAATAAAATAATTTGAGTAAGGAAGAATATAGAATATCACTTTGGCTATCAGTTCTCATATTTTGAATTTTTGTCAATCAAACTCACTCTGTGAGTTTTTTAATTGATTTATTCAAATTAATCGGGATCTGCAGTAGATAATGTTACTGCAAAGATGGCAGAAAAATTCCAGTAAACTTTTTGTCATAATAAGCTGTCATCTTGAAAGTCTTAATCAATTAGAAATAAAAGTTCTTCCCTACTCATTGTTAGTGTGTAAATATCACGATTATCAGATTGCGAACAGAATAATTCATTCATAAGAAAAACAATTTTCGAATGAAAAATTAATATATTGCAAGCTTAGCTAAAATTTTACCACAATCCTATTCGTTGCAAAAGCTTGCTTTGAAGCTCCTTCAACTCTAGAAAACTCTAGAGACTCTACACTGTTGAATTTATAAAAACGGGCTTGTTTTTAATATTTAGCTTGAGAATTCATAAAGAATGCTCATCAAATTCGAGAAATTCTATCTATGAATTGCTATATACAAATGCTTGGTCCATCTTGAAAGATATCCTTTCACTTGTCAGTTTTAATCATGAATGATTAATCAAAAATTCCTTCTCTTAAAAACTGTACACTTCAAAATTCTGTTCTACAAACGATAAACATAATCAGAAGTGAGATGATATATTATTACAATGATATATTCCATGAATCAATGGATAATTTGACCCGTGTAACTTTCTTACTCTTCAGAATTACGAGGTAAATATTTGTGATCAATATTTACACAAAATTATATAGTTTATCAAATAAAAGAGGTATCGGTATATGAACAAATAGATCCGTTTTCAACTTACTAAATTCAACAGTGTCAGCAAGCTCTCAAGCGAAAAAATGATAATCGAATAATGGTAATGAGACTAAAACACTAATCGTTCTCGGTTGACGAATCCTTCATAAACTCGTCCTTGGTAATATTCTGATTCATTTGATCATTTTCGTACTCGACAAAATCATCAAAAAGACTTGGCCAAGCCTCGGCGTCGTCGTAAGCTCCTAAATCGTCGCCAATGCTTTCAGCGAAATTCAAGAACATATTCCACGTGTCCCTTGGTATTCCTCGAACGTGATGACATTCAAGGAATTTGAGCCATCTGTCTAGAAGCGGAGGCTCGCGTATCGTGAAAACGAGCCTCCAAAGAACGATAGCCATGTCTGCCGGTAGGATTCGCTGTCCAGAACTCACGTCGAGTCCGAAACGGAATGTAAATCTATACATGTCCTTGAATAACTCGCTGTTCGTAGCGAGTTCTTCAACAACCTCGGGCAGCTGTAGCTGGATGCCTCTTATACTATCTACTTTCATGGTTTTCAAACCCTGAACGAACTCCTGACGCGTGAACTGACACATTTGCTCGGCATTCAGCTTCCACGCAAGCACCAGCACTCTGAATTCGTCAGGAGATAGTTCGAGATCTTCGCAGAGCCGCTCAATCCCGTCCGCTAATATGATATCTTCGTGTGGATCCTTTGATGAATAAAATTATCAAAATTAGATATAAATTAATTTACTCTTGTAGAAGAAAAGAATTGATTGAAAATAAATTTAGTAATGAACTTTAAGGATCAAAAAAATTACTAGGACGAAAATCAAAGTGATTACCTTGTACTGATCAAAAAGAGCATTGATTTTGTGTGTCAATTTATCTGATGATTCCTTTTGCGGTTTGCAATCAGGCGTCGAACTGAGACCTGAATTTGTTCCTGATCGACCAATTGGTGGCAATCGAGAATAAAAACCCAGCGATGAACGTAAATTATTCTGAACCATTGGTACTGTACCACTGTTATCGGAACCTATGCCATTAAAAGTTGACATCGTGGTGAGCGATGACTTTTTATTTCCATTGGCATGAGATTCTACAGTCGAATGAGAATGATTCTGGCTTGAGTTTCGTGGAAACAAATTTCGAAGCTCCATTGTTTCTGAAAAAAAATGAGATATATTGTAATGATTGACAATTTGGTGATTGACAAGGAAGAGAGAAAATAATTAGTTGATGTGATCTGAATTATATGTGATTGAATTTCTAGATTATCACATAGAGATTTATGGTAAAGATTTCATACCCTCTTTGTGCGCCAAGATAGTCGACTGATTGGTTGTAGCTGGTGAAGGAGGCACCTTGAAACATGGAAAACAGTTTCCCATTGATGCTATCTGGATGCAATAATATCAATAACTGTCTCTTGCATCGGTGATTCAGTCTTAAATGGCAGTCTTGATCAAAAACTGAAAGTTAGTTTGATAAATATGAATATTTTATTCCTCATAAACATCAGATGAGTAAGAATTTGACTTCACCTTCATCACACAGTTCATTCTCTATCACTCGTTTCTCATTCTCATTCTATTTCAAGAGAAACAATAGCATTGAACGCTTGCAAAGCATTGAACATTTTAGGTTATGCATCAATTATGGAGATATCAAGGATACGACTATAAATTATCCATCTCATTGCACTGAATTGATCCCAAATGAGTATGAAAACAAAGTATAAATCATCAAGATCGAGTTTCAGATTGAATCTCAGGTAATTATAGAAGATGAAAATAGACCACGGAGGAATCTTTCCTACCCAGGTTGACGTTGCCCCAGAGATTGTAATGAAAACGATGATTGTTTCAAATCACACATACTCCAAAGGTATTCGAAAATCATTAAAAAGCAATGAAATTAAAATAACTCATTCGTGGATCGAAGTGAAATTCGAATCGACACCATTAATATCAAGGGCATTGGTCAACATTTTCGGAGCACCCAAACACCCAAACATGCTCCTTTCATCCTCTGCGATTCCAGTTGATAATCAATGCGAAGCATTTGCCGAAGCGAACGAGTAGACAGGAAGGTCGGAAGGGACGCTTGAAAACAAGGTGATTTATTTGCGGGGCCTTCGAACAGCCCCCCGGGCAAATATTCGAGGAGGTGCAGCAGAGGTGAACAGAGCCGCGCACACAACACACGGGGAAGGGATGCGCGGCGGCGAGGCAGTGTAGCTTACCTCATTAGGGTCGGCTGGTTGATCTGGGCCCGCTCAGGGCGCCCCGGGGCGGACGACGCACGGGCTGCTGCATCTTGGGCGGCCTTGTTCATTTGGGGCCGGGCTAGATGCTCGTCGCGCGGAGAGTCTCGACCCGACGACGACGGGATCAGCGCGCGCGACGCGTCAGCAGCGGCAGCAGCACTCGACACTCATCCTGCAGCAGCGGAGCCGTCGTCAAAACACCTCGCGCGCGCGTCCACTCAGTGTATATATAGTCACCGGCAGCACAGGGTCTCGCTCTCTCTCTTCCTCTCTGCCACCAATGTATACATCCGAGTAAAATTGTGGCTGTTCGAAAAGGTCCCGTAGCTTCCGTAACGCGCGTTTAGGTGGCGCTGCTAAACTTGTATATATCGATATACTTCTCTATGGTCTGCGTCGGGCAGCTGCAAGAGAGGCCGTGGCCATCAGGGGCGACTCAGCGACGGCCGAGGCCCGGAAAGATTCAATATACATGTCTATAACGAATTTATACGTGTACTAACTCATTATCATGAAGTAGTTTACAACAAAAATCTATGCATCTTTCATGAAATCTAACCATACATGAATGGACAGTGATCAAGACAAAACCAACCCCTTTCTAGGGGCGAAAAACGCTTTTTTACTTTTTTGCTTATAAAATGAAAACTAATGCACCCGAATTCGATTTTTCAAACATATTTTGAAAGTAGAAATGCAACACTACAAAACGTATATTACTATTATTATTTGGCGCTACACAACGCTGCAAACTAGATGAAAAATGCTTGCAAACATTCCTGTTTTGTTGCGATCTTTGAGGGACAATCTGTGCTTGCAAACAGATATGATTATTAAACTACGAACTGCAGCCGCACTTAATCCCGTGCAAGCATCACTTTTTTGCGGTATTGTGGCGCAACGTTTCATTTTTTAGCATCTGATTTTATGTACAGACAAGGTGAATGTTGCGAAGGAACAGCTCTACAACTTGAAAAATGATTTTGAAAAAAATGGCTACGTTTTCTGCGGTTTACGGCTTTTTTCCGTCCCGATCGAGCCGTATCTAATCATTAGGAGCATTAGGAGAGTGGGCACGACCTTTGGGTCACCAATCACGATGAAACTTGGTGAGATGGTTCACGAGTCCTCCGATAGCTTACACCTCAAGCCATGAAGTCTAAACTTTTGATTTGCAGGAGATATTCTGTCAATTTATTTAATTTGATATACATTACACAGTATATACATCTAATTTATGAAAAATTGTTTCAATGGTCGATCTTTGAGGGCCAATCCGGAGTGAAGTGGAAAAGGATAAATCACCAAGTCTACCACATATTTTGTTGAAGCGACGTTTTGCCAGTATGGTTCACTGGCCTCATCAGGCAGCTTTTGAATAAATTTAAAATATTAAATTTGGCAGTGGAAGCAGCCAATTTTTGAATTATGGAGGGTGTACACTGCAGTATCTAGATTTGTGGCTTTATATGCAGATACTGTTCATGCTGAAATCCAACATGTTTGACAGGATATCTTCGGGAAAACATAACGTAAGATTTTATGGCTCGAAATATAAGCTATTGAGGTATCCAAGAATCATTTCACTAAGTTTCATCGTGATTGTACTCTCAAAGGTTGTGCCCATTACTAGTAAGTCTCAATCTGAAGGTATTTTCATTCACTGCATTTTTCGTCTGTAAAGCAACAAGATTGTCGTATAGTTTTCATTTCATAAGCAAAAATCTAGAAAAAACGCCTGTCGAAAACGCAGGATGATATAACTACGGACTACATTATATGTGATGACACAGCCGATTTTCCGAAAGGGTTTTTGTCACGAGAAATCCTCTATCGATTTGCGTATAATATTTATACAAATTGTCGAGTCTCGGGGCCCAACTGTCGGCTCGAGCCGGCCTTGCCGTCCTGCACTGACCACTGCCCTCTCCGCGCGCAGCTGCCTCACCAGCAGCTCGCTAGATCAGGTATATCTGTATATAGAAGTTCAGTGGCGCCACCTGAGCGCGTGTTGTACAACTAGGCCATCTCACTGGTCACCAGCTGCGATTGCCGATATGCCGCACTGAGACAGAGTGAGAGTCCCCCCCCCTTCACCTCCCCCGCCACAGCAAACCTCGTCGCGAGACGAAGCAGCGAGCAGTCATCAGCAGCTGCTCGGAACGTCATACGAAGTCGGCCGAGCTCGGCCGACTCGGGTCCGCTCCGCAACAACGCGAGAGAGACAAGTACGTCACGTGACTCGCGAGGAGCCAACTTCCGAATTGCTCCGCGCGTGACTGCTTTTTCTCCTCTTTTTTTTCTTTCTTTATTTACTCACTCTACGTAAGCGCATCATCTCCTGCACGCTGCGATAGTCCGTTGTTTTCTTTTTCAATTTCTCGAGCGATTTGCAGGTACGCGCACGCGTATCATCTGCTCGGCGTTTTCGATAACGCTTTCGAATTATAACGGTTTGGAAGATAATGAGCGGCAAGTGCCGGATCTGGTCGCACGACGGAAATAATGGTGTACTTAATGGAGCTATAGAAATCTTGGGCTCGCATACGTTATACTCGGTTGCCAAGCGCGAGACACGAGCTCGGCGGTGTGGCTTCTTGGTTTGGATAGAGGTATACAGTTCGGAGTGATGCAGGAGGTCCGTGATAAAAACGACGCGCGACAGTTCCGTGGGTCGCGAGTAGCGTGACTAGGCCATGGGTGTAAACCTGTGCATACGTACCATGTATACTTTTTATAGAGAATCGCGAGGCTGTAGGTTTGGCTCTTCAAACTTATTAATTTGATTTAGTTCGATGAAAACGTACGTTGATTATATTATTGAATTCATGCAATTGCGGTATATATCCACTTGTATAAGAAATCCTATAGGTATACTGTGAATTCATAAAATCAATAATGATAAATAATCCGAAAACAGCACCGGGAAATTGAGACGTTAAACATATCGATGCCACTTGAGACAAGTGTAGTAGGTTGTAGGCGATTCAGCCGAGCAATTACAAAACAGCCAACAATTTTCTCCGTATACAGTGGAAAGCGTTGGGTCGGATCCACGATTCACGATTTTTGGTTATACCATTGAGATACGAGTGCGGAGAGTCCCCCTCTAATTGTATCTTCCTGAAAAGGGAACGAGCGACTAGTTCTCTCTAAGTCAGGTTTAAGAATATTGACTATGCTTCTACACCTACGTCTAAATCAATGGAAAAAAAATATACCGAAGCATATTAAATCAAAGTATTCATAGCAATCAAGTTAGTATATAATAGCTTGGTTTAAAGAAAGGTAAAACGGCCATTCCATACCTAACTCTGCAGCACAGTTTTCCTTAAATAGGTCGTTACGCCAGTATAATCCATGCGAAATGACTTTAACATATGAAAAATAATGTTGGGACTAAAATTCTTCCGGTATTTTGCTGAGCACGTAAATACCTCTTTTCAACACCTATTCTGTTTCACGTTTGCCATACAATTTCCCAAAGTTGCCGTTTCACTTGCATCATGCTGGGAAAATAGTCATTTATGACACATTTTTCATAAAAATAATAAAAAGTTAAGACTTGATGACCACATTATAAAAGACTTAAATTGATCGGATGAAAAAATCTCCGGGTATTGGGAAGATGCCAAAAACGATTATCTACAGAAAATGTTCAGTTGAAAGGCATTTTGAAAGTACTAGAAAAAAAGTTCAAAATCCTCAAGATGACGTTATTACTCGCAGAGATTTCATTACAAAGAGTCGCACCACGTTTCAAGCTGATATGTGATCCGATCGCAAAACTAGTAAGTATAAGTCAATATTGATTTTCGCTAGAAAAAGTCGTTGGGAAAGTTGTGAAAAATACTATAGTTTTGTGGGGAACTCCTGAAATATACTATGACGCGGTCGTAGATAAGATCTTTTTTGAATACCCAATAATCATCTCATCAGTTTGGAGATTTAAAATACTATCTAAGATTATACAAAAAAAAACCGTGAAGCAGTGATGATTGTATGATTATAGAAAATGAACATGTTTTATTTCAATTTTCGATGAGTTCAACTCAAATTATCTATCAGCGTGCATGGAGTGAAATACAACTATATATAAGTTTATTGCACTCCACACTCGTAGATCATTTTTCATCTCCTAGATAGTTGGGGTTTGAAGAGGATCATGGATACTCTATGATACGACGAGTACGTATTACACTCCATACTCGTAACTTGGGACTTGAAAGGGGAGGAGGGGTTCAGAGGGATGTGAAAGCAATAGGCAATTAAAATTCTCTGAAAACCCAAAAATCGAAACCAAACATCCGTGATTCATTACTTAACGATCCACAACCATGGTATAACTTGTCGGCGGTCTGCGAAGCCCCGGGCGATGGGTTAATAAATCGAATACCGTATATATACGCGTGCAATAATAACAAGCTCATTCGCGATCGATCGATTCGACACATACCGACTCCTCTTTGGAACGACGGGTGTGTCGCGTGCGCGAGCGAGTGACTCGCCAGGCGAAATCCTCCGTTATCGATGAGATATCGCGACGGAAGCAGGTGACATCTGCGCCCGTTACGATATCGCACCCAACTCGCCACTATATTGCCTCGCGTGCCCCGAGTATACGCGTATAAATGTAAATCGACGCGAAAACAGCTGGCAGACTGTGTATACACACATTCATGAAGCAAAGGGGGCTATCCTCCGAAGAGGCTTTTCCAATTGCCCGTGCGTGCAGTATACTATCTCGAAGAATCCAACGACGTTGGAGAACGAGCAATAAGCTCATGGTATACGAGTAGTCGTCGCGTTGCGGTCCGTTGCGTATTCCCCTGGCTGTAGCTTGTTGCTCGTCCAAGGCACCCGACGACGCGTCGAGCCTTGCGTATCCGCATTCCATATCCACGCAGCCCAAAGCTCGATCATTATACAGCTCGAAAACCGAAAGTGTATCGCAGTCGCGACGCGGCGGCGGGGGGTATCAATATAATAGGGGTGTGCAGCGGAGCTTGCGACGCTCGGCCTGCACCAACCAGCCGGGGGCACAGTGCGGCTACTCTCGGCCATTCGTATGCAGGCTCGTGCACGTAAGTCGGGGGGAGGGGGAGGGGGGGCTCAGCGTTTATTTACCCCGCGATCGAATCAACAGCTCACTGGGTGCGCGCGCGCGCGCAAGCTGCTTATACGCACACATATACAGTGCTACGCACACTAGGGCCGCGGAGCGTTGAACGAAGCCCGCGTTGGGGGCCATGGCCCCTCGCCACGGCTCGTGTATATATATACACATGCGCGCGCGCGGCGCAGGAGGTTGAGAATCGAGCGGCGGCAGTGGGCCATCCGCGGGAGGGAGCTGCAGCGGGCGCGGCGGAGGTTGAAAGCTCTGGCGCGGGGGAGCTTGATCGATAGACGGCGGCGGCGGCGGCGGCGGCGGCGGCGTAGCCGGGAGCTCGAGGGAGCCGACGGAAATAGAGAGAGAGGGAGGGAGGCCGGGGGAGTGGGGATGGCCGGTGGCGATTGGTCCCGGCGCTGCGTCGCGTATTGATTGGCGCTGCTGCGTGGTGCGCGCGCGCGGCGGCTACGGCGGCTCGGACGGCCGGCGGCGGCGGCGGCGGCGGCGGGGGTCCGGTCTGGCGGCGCGCGCTGGCCGCGGCGCGAGTCGCGGGAGCAGCTTTGGAGTGCGGTCGCGGTTGCGCGCGAGTCGCCGAGCGCTGCGCCGTGAGCGGGATCCGTGAGGGCAGGCAGAGATCGCGGCGGCTGGGCCTGGGCTCGGGGCCAGGTGGAGCAGACCAAGACGACGACGACGACGACGACGACGACGACGGTGGATGCTGGAGCGGTGAAGCAGCTGGGCCAGGGACGGTGGGGTGTGCGCGGGGTGGCCGGGCCCTCGAGCTCGGCGGAGATGAGGCGGCGACGCGCAAGCTTATCAGAGTCGAGCAGCAGATCGAGGGGGGCACAAGCGGAGCGACGGTGAATGCGGCGCGCTCGCCGGGGGCTGCGCGCGGCTTACGCGCTGCGCCGGGGCGGCGGGCCTCGGTTGCCCTACACGGCCTGAGCGAGCCCGAGGCGGTCGAGGTGTTGTCGATTAGCTGCGGCTGCTACCTCCTCCCCGAGTAGAAAAAGCGCCTCGGCCCCGAGATGACGTGCGACGAGACGAGCGAGCAGCCCCCGGTCGACGACTGTCTCAAGGAGAGGAAGTGGTGGTGCTTCATACTCTCCAGTATATTCACCTTCCTCGCGGGCCTCCTCATCGTGCTGCTCTGGCGGGCGTTCGCCTTCCTCTGCTGCCGCAAGGAGCCCGAGTTCGCGCCCGGCGACCCCAAGCAGAAGGAGCAGAAGGCCGCCCGACAGGGCAAGGAGTTCGAGGGCACGTTTATGACCGAGGCCAAAGACTGGGCGGGCGAGCTCATATCCGGACAGACCACAACTGGACGCATCCTCGTGAGTACACCCCCCCTACCCCCACCCCACCCTCTTCTCTGTATGTCTGACTGATCATCACAACCTCTCGAGCAAACGCTCCGATTGTTCCCGAGAAACAACGCGACGTCCATGCCACCCTTACACACTGATTTACCATGAGCAAATGGAACACTGTGTGCACGTCTGTGTGTGTGTGTATATATTTATCGCTTAGAAAAGTTCCCATCGTTACTGTCTACCAGTGAGTTGAGATAATAGACATTCGAGTAGAACAAACTACCGTAAAATCGGAAATACTTGATTTTCAACGCATTCGATTTAATCCTCGTCGTTCATTGTTCTTCTCGACGATACACAATTCGATGAACGAACTGGACGAATCCGTGTCTCTCGGTCGTTGCACGGTCCAGTCAATTCTCCCACTAGGCTGTTAGTTCTCCGTCCGGAAGAGACGGGGATCGGGGGAGAATCTATCGCAGCTTGCGCTGGTGCCGTGCTGTTACCAAGCTTGCGCGGGGGGATGGAGGAAGCCGTCGAGTCGATTCATTGAGTTCGGTAACGCGTCGTCGGTGCGGGTTGTTTACGCGCATGTGCGCTCGCTCGCTCGCCCGAGTGCAGGTGTGCGAACGTGCGAAAGCCCGCGCGCGGCGACCCTCCCCAAGATTCTAAAAACGAACGAGAGCCAGTGCAGTGGCCCATTATTCCTGGGCGCGAGAGCCGCGAGGCGGAGGGGAAGAGCCGAGGGGCTGAAAAAAACAACATAGGGCTCGTTTTTCGATTCGCAAGCTCGCAAGCTCGGCTGGTCAGTGAGTTTGTAATTCGTATCTGTATATACGCGGGCGCGACGGCCCGGAAAATTTACGCGGTGGCCGTCCCGCGCCACTCGCGCCCTCGTCTCGCGCAAATATTTCCTCGCCATTTCCCCGTCTCTCCCTCTCTCTCTTTCTCTCGATAAAAAGCGAGATGATTAGAAAGCCGGACGATCCGCGATAATCGATTTGTTTTCTCGCCCGCGGCCACTCAGCCTGATTAAATTTAGACGGATGGGCCACTCGCGCGCGTATGGCCGCTTTAATCTTCGTATATTTGTTTACACTCGCCAGCCTCGCGTGTGCTTATTTTACTCCGCGCTCTTCCTCCTCTCTCTCTGTATCTTGCCGAATTCGCCAATCGAAATTCAACTCGGGCGCGCCATAAATCATAATCGCGCCGATTGGTTTCGCGATCAAAACATGCGAAGGAAAAAAAGGAAATCGGGACGGGGCAAGGGCGGAGTGAAAACGTTAATCGAACGAGAGCTCGGCAAATTGGAAACCACGCGGCTTTTAATCATTGCGATTCTTGATTTAATTCACCCGGTGCGCGAGCACTCGTGCGGCCCGTCATATCGCGCGCGAATTAATTCCGCGAGCTATGGCTCCCCGCGGGTGAAATATCGCGTTATGATCGCGAGGTTTCCATCTCTCGCGCTTCTTCTCTAATATATCCGGATAAACATTATCGTTCACTCGAAGCTTCTCGGCGTACCTCGCCGACCGTCAAAGCGTACTTCCCCGATCGAATTATTCGTGCTTCGGAGCTGGGGAGGAAAAAAATGCAACCAAAAAAATCAGATTCTTTGTCGATCTTGCGACGCGGTATACGTTGTACGCGCCGCGTTGGGAGGAAAATAGAATCGGCGAAGCTCGTCGAGTCAAACGTAGAAATTTGCCACTGGAAAATGATCATCGTCACCGGGGATACTTGTGCCAAGTGGCCAGCGCCGAGCCGCGGGCCACTCGGCCGCGTGATCGCTTTTGCCCGCACAGCCGCTGTGTATATATGTATACTCGCACATGGTCGCGCACGCGAACGGACCGAGCGAATCCGTTGCAGTGGGAGTATTGCAGCGATCGTAAAAGTGTCCGGTATTGCACCCTTTCCCCCCTTCAACAAACCCCTCTTTCCCCGAGCAGTGAGCCATACTAGTCGAAGTGTCTGGAGCGATTTTTCCACATGGGCTTGAACGGGAATTGATTATAATCATTAGAAAGAAGGTAAACAAGGCACAGGCCCGTGGAACGAGGAGATTCGTCTTTACCGTTTGGGGTATTAGTGGGCGATTCGATCGATTCTCTAATATTGACCTCAAATAAATATATTCGTCATTTTACAAAAGACGCACGAGCGTCTCAAATCAATTTTCAATCGGTTCAAACAAAAAAAGTTTTCTACTCTTGGACAATCATTATGCCCCGCGCTATTGAAAGAAGAATCCGAATTCCTCCCGCAGTACTGATTGCGCAGGTGGAGAATGCGCGACGCGCAAGATAGAAGCTATTCATTAATGCGCGTCATCTCGACAACGGCCAATCAAATTCCCATTCAAACGCGCGAACGGACAAATAAACAAGCGGTCGGTTAGCCATGCGCTGCACTTACTGGTGTGCAGATATATATGTGCGAAGTGTTTTGCGATCCCCGCACCAGAATACATAGACATACGAGCTGGCGAGCGCGACACAATGTGCGATTTCAGTATACGCATTCGGCCACTCAATTATAAAAGCCTCGGCTCTGTGTCGATTTCGCTAATACTGCGGCTCGCACAGAGCGAGCTTCGAGCTTCGAGTCTCGCGCCGATGTATTTATAGGGTCAAGGCGTCGTTCGCGGTGTTCAAGCGCACTGGGTCATTTGTCGACGCGGTATGTATACGTGCTAGCGCTCGGGCCACTCCTTTGTACATCAGAGCCGAGCGAGCCTCCCGAGAGACGAAAGACAATCGTCGCGAAGCTTTTTCCCTGCGTCCGACTTCCGCCCGAGTCTTCCCCCCAGTCCTTTTCTTCTTCTCGCGTGTACGTACGCGAACGCGAACTCGATTCTCGCGGGGCAACGACTGGATATATCACGTCGCTCCTCGAACTTCCCCCTCGGTACTGCCGTTGACGAATCAACAGTTGACGTTTCGCACTCGAGCCCGCGTACAAATCCCTTGTCTTACAGTTGAAACTATATATACATGTATATTCGTCGGAGCGATCGCGAGTCCAAGAGACGACGTGGCCACGTATACACGCTCGAAAATAAAAGCCGATGAATATTCGATCGAATCTGGCTTGGGGGCATTGCGCGGCGGCGGCTGCCCGGCGCACTATGTATATACACGTATACATACGATCTCTGGAAAGACGGCAACAGTTATACACACTTGGCAGCTGCTACGTGCGGAAGAATATACATCGCGGGTGCATGAATGTATGTGCATACGTACGTGTGGGGGGTGGGCCGCCGAGAAACTGCAGGCGTACGTGCATGTGTGTGTGGGTTCACGAGTACGTATGGATGTATATAGGTGTGTGGGGAGAAGAGCTGTGGCCTGGCTCTCGGTGCTGCGCCGCGCTTGCGCGCCAGCTCCGCGCGCGGCTGACCCAGTTCGGCCGCGACGCGGACCTAGTGACTCGGTGTAGCTATATGTGTGCGCGCGCGCGCCGACGCGCAGAGTAGGGGGCGGCTGTATACGCAGTGCGTGTGCCACTGCGCCCCCGCGGCCCCCTTTGTCTGGCGCTTCCGCCTCTCTGTACGTATACCTGCAGTACGTGCGATACACGAAATCAGCTCCTCGTCTCCGATTTTTTTTTCTTCCTCGGTGGAGTACTTACGTACGCCGACAGCCCCAACGACGATTCGGGGGTGGGGGATTTTCAAAAATCACTGTCGTGGCAGACGCTAATTCGATCGCCGTAGTCGGGGTATGCGAGCGAGTTTCAATACGCCGAATCTGCATTCGGTGGCCCGCGCGTGTGTATGTACATATACATACGTATATGTATACGCCGTTATCAGGCCGTTCGCGCGCCATCTCCATATTGAAACCGCATTTCCAATGACTTATGCTCCCGTGAACATTGCGCTTCTCTCTCCCCGTTCCCCTCTCTATATCGGCGCTGAATCGCACGAGCGTCAGGCAGATCTCGCGGTAAAATTGGATGTACATATATGCCGATTGGTTTTCTTCACTCGAGCCAATGGTATTATTAATAGTCGACGAGCTTCGGATTACGATCGGATTCGCGGGTATACGTGGAGCGACGAGTATATCGGCTGATTACAATGATATTGAATATGGAAACGGATGCGCGAGTCGCTGTTGAAATTTCGATGAGTTTGGACGCGGGTGCAATTCGCGCCACGAGACCCAACGCGGCTAGAATGGAAGGAAAACAATTTGCCAGCCTCGGCTCGAGGCTTATATACATGTGTGTACATCTATAAGTATTTCGTGGTTTTCAATTCGCTAAAAGCGTCGGTACAATCGAAGCATCCGTGTTCCATCGATTCGGTGCGGTTGCAGAGATTGATACGAGATATAACGCGGCGCGCGTGAATACGCGTATATGTCACGGAAGTGAAACGAGTTCTCCGAGCGAGCCATTCATACGTCGTTAATTGTTCAAACGAGATTAGAGTCCACCTGTTTCGCGACCGAGTGAACAAATCGAATTACACGTGCGCGCGAGCGTCTAATGTCAACCGGCCAGTGACACACTCGGAAGTGCCCCAACGAAGACACGAGGAGAAAAAAACGAAGAAAAATTCCGCCCCGAGCTCTTTTGAATAATCGATACGTGACGTATACAGTTCGTCTCTCGACCCGCGAGAGGCTCGCGATTACTCCACGCCAACTTCGAGTACAGTAAAGATCCTCTATATTGCGCGGTCGCTTTTATATAGAAGAACGACGCGAGGAAGCGCGGCCGCGCGTCTGCATACACCTATGTGCACCAACGTAAGCGGGGAATTCATTCAAATTGCCCGGGGGATAGGGGGGGTCCATCGCGCGCGAAACGCGCCTGGGCTATATCGGCTAACCCGCGCCCGGCCGTCCGACCATTTCGCGTTTTCTATATGGTGCGCTGCTACGGCCTGATATTCGCCGAGGCTGATCCCTCTCGTAAGTCCGCGTATTCCCTCGAAATTTATCGCCCCGCCAAACTGTTATTGCTCCTCCTCTCCTCCTTCTTGGGAGAAGGGTACATCAGCGAAACTTTACGGGCGAAATTCCTAATGGTTGTTATTCGACGTCGTGATCCAGATAAGACACGTATATAACCTGTAGAGATCGTCGATATGAGTTTCCCATCCCCGTTCTCGAAGGTTAAGACGAATCACGCGAACCCGAAGTTACAAATATATTTCGTTGACTATCGCATCGAAGCGCTGATGTGTGTATATACTCGTGTCGCCGAGACATCACTCGTCGGAATTGGGGAAATCGGAAGTTTTGCGCGCAAATCGACGCCACACCGGGATTTCGTCGATTTTCAACGCGCGAGGAATATTCATCGATCTTCCATATACGTGTATACACGCAAAGGAGCCTATACGTCGCTTCCCTCCAAATATCGTTCGTGAAAATCATTCGGGTGTGTACGCGCTTCCTCCTCGTGGCGAGGGGGGGGGGGGCGCCATATACACTCATATTTTTATGCATATAGCGACCTGGTTCCGCGATCCGCGCTATTCCGTACTTTTTTTTCTATCCTTTTCATTCATCGACGAAGGGGAAAAAAGACAGGGAGAGAGTGAGAGAGAGAGAGAAAAAAGCGCGGCATTCAAATCATTGAATGGAGCAAGTTTCCCGCCAATCCTTTCACGCGTATTTCCTCGCCCGGCTCACCCCTCTCTCCTCCTCCTCCTCGTCTACCCGTTTTACGGCATTTCTCTCAATTTACCTCTCGGTCCCTTTCATCCGATTGAGAAACCGCGTGCACTTCCGCGGCGCGCGGAATCGACTGGCTCGATTCTTATTCGGCCTCGGCTCTTTTTTTCCCCTCTACCTCTACCTCTACCTCTCTTCGTTCGCCCTTCCCTGTATAAAGCCTTAATCCTCGATCGGCTCACTGAATTAACTGCTCCGTAAGAAACCCTCCAGTGGCCCCAGTGCCCCGCTGTCTCATCTCGACGTGCGAACTCTATTTTCTTATACCCCTCGCCCCAAGTAGGTTACACTGGCGGGCGTCGTTGTACGTTACTCGCGCTTATCGAATATTCCTCGTCGCCCAGGCTGCAAAAGTTGCATCCGAGTGATGCGTATTAAGATTAATTGTCCGATAAAACCAGCTTCGAGTTCGCGAATCACGTCGTCCTGTGTGCGATATCCTTTTCGAGTGTACTTTACTCACTCGCACGTACGTTTGCGTTCGAGGGCCGGGTGAATATACCCTGTGCAGTGTAAAGTCGTACCACTCGCGTATGGTAGGATTTTTATCTGTCGCTCGATCGGTATGATAGTACGAACGGGTGAAAGTTCGTGTTTTTCAGCTCCCACTTATCCGCCAAGGGAGCAAAGTCGAAGGTGAATTTTAACCCGCCGAAAACACAAGCTTAACCGCGCGAGGCTCGAACCGCGAATTTTCATTCAGCCGGAGATGAATTTTCATAAGCCTCGAGTATCCTAGCTACAGCTTCGAAACAACAATTGGGTTCGAGCTGTTCACCCACACACAACGGCTTCGCGGGGCAACCGACACGCAAGTCGAACGAAGCTCGGCGGAGAAGCAGCACAGCGGCCGAAACTTTGCCCGGCCAACCCGAGCCGCCAAGGAGGCGCACATTACGCTCGGTGGAAATCCGAGTTCATCATGAAAATATTCGCGCGTGCGGACAGCGGCGCAGCAATTCTGCCGCGCGGTCGGTAATTAAGAGATGCCGCGGGAAAAGAAGTGAAACATAAATATTTATCACGCTCACTCGACCCACTTTGCAGTTGCCTCGGGGGGAAACGCAACAGCCCCGAGGTAATATGCGTGCACGCGCAATCTGATGAAAATACTGCGCGCGCGCGAGCGGATTTTTATTATTTCCCCTCTAACGACAGTCGCGCTTCTCTCGCCCGCCGAGTCGTCCCAAATCAGCAGTTATTAAACTCGTGCTCGCGTCGGTCATTCGTAAGATCGAGAGAAATCACACGGAGCTATACACGCGTAGCAAAAAGTATACCCGTGAGTCGGGAATTCAATTCGATCCATATGAAACATATGGAAATGACGTATATCGGTATCGAGGAAAATACAACGTCTAGCAAAGCATTTTCGCGACACTTCGCGTAACTCTCGTAATTTTCAGCTCCATACGCTGTACGTTCTATCAAAAACTCCACGTCGAAATGCAGCTTCCGGTGGTGAAATGCATTTACGGCTCGGCGGACTTATCGCTCCGAGGTGACGCAAGGCGACGCTACACGTGCGCAATATGTCGGAGGTCAATTTTCTAGAGGATTGACTCTTTACTTCTTCATTCGCCGTCCGTGTCTCTCGTCGCGTGTCGCGTGGCAATATATATAAAGTCGCGCGGAATTTATACTCGAGTCGCTCGAGTGCACACGAGAATCAGGGCGTACGCAGGCGCGACTCTGATTCCCTTGAACGACCGCCGAGCCGAGGCTATATACGCGTCGCGCGTAGGTGAGCTGCAGCGGCAAGTGCAACCTCGTGAAAACTTTGTTACTCTGACGGATGAGCTTTTTCCCCGAGATTCCCTCCCGAGTCTCGCGATCTCGCGAGCGACCAGATTAGAACCGAGGGGAAATTACTTTTTTTCTTTCCCGGCGGAGGAAAATAAGAGGAATTCGAAGAGAGGCGCGCGGACGCGAGTTAATTCGAGACTCGTTTTGATTTTCTTTCGTATTTAGTTCAATTCGGCTCATTCATAACTACTTGTTGGCTCGCGCGCGGCTGTGCGCGCGACTTCACAGCCAAAATTCCTTGAAGCAATGAGTTATCGATACCGCGCGAGCCTCGGTCGGTCGCGCCTTACACTCGGCGATGTTTTGCACGACGTGTCTCTATAGCGAAATTGTCACGTGTCACGAGACCCAAGTCATCGTGTGTGTCTTTTACCAGCCGATTCAAATGTTTCGACCTTTGTCGCGAATTTCCGTTTATATCCGTTGTCTCGCGCGATACAAACCGTGTCTCGCGAATTTTTGTACTCCCGTCGTATCAAACGTGACCCTTCTTGAATTTTTAAACTTCCCAATATCCAGTGTAGCAGCCAATCGACACACATACCTCGAGGTTTCGAAAAAGAGAAATTTGCACATGCGCCTGCCAATTAGTGTTCAGTGGTGTGCATAATACAATATTATGACACAATATACCACTAGCGATTCAATCATATACCTTCGTCGAGCATTAACCACTCGGCGAAGTACCAATTATCGAAAATGAAATATAGTATTGATTATCGAAGAAATCCGGCGAACTCGAAGCTTTTTTTGCTTCTACTTCCAACAAGTGCAAATCGAAAGTCGAAAAAACGCCAAAATCGAGTGTTCAATTGCATATCCCCGATGAATTCGAGATTAATTCGGACGCCGAAAGTCAGATTGATGTTTCGCGAGGCCGAGTTGTATATAAGTTGCAGCGGACTGATGAAAAATTCCAGTCCCGCGAAATAATAGAACTGATCGATGCTTTGAATTTCGCCGGCTCGCTCTCGCGTCAGCATTATATTCGTACTTCGCTAACGGCCAACCTACTTTGGCGGCCGAGCCTTTGTCCCACATATCTATCTTGTTCTCATTGGTGTATACCACAGCACAGCGAGGACCTGTGCTTTCTTCCACTACGGTGATTGGCAGTCCTTCCCCGCCCCGAGCTAAATCCTCAGCGATGCCGCAATAATACCTGCTGATTATGCAACGTGATGGATACTCTTTTTTTCTCCCGCTGACATATACGTCGGATTACCAGAGGCGGCGCGCGTCAAGCTCTTTCCCGAATGCGGACCTATTCGAATATTGCATTCCAAAGAAAATGGGGTAAACAAGTATAAATCCATCGAATTTACCGATAGCCCACAATCTGGTACGTACAATTCACTCTCGTTGTTCCTCGACAATAGGGCTATATATAAGAATTTATTCATAATCGTCGAACACTGACAATCCGCGGAAATTATATAAATCTGCGGTAGTTCCGAGCATTTTTTCAATAGAGATTCTTCAGTCGGAGATGATCCCCTAGAAGTTGAAGCTTGAATTCGTCGACTGCCACTGTTTACGAAAAGCTCGCGAGCTTGAAGCTGAATTTCATTGGGAGACCAACCGAGCGAGCGTATCTCTCTGGTGGTGAAGAGGTCATTTGTACGCGTTCGAGAGCACGTTGAACGCTCGTCATTGTCGTTTTCAGAAACACGAGCCAGTACAAAGTTCATATCTCGTCGGGGGAATAATGTCGCATTGAATTTCGAGAATGGAAGTTACATACGTCCCCGAGAGGAGTCGGATAATTTACGTTTTCTAGTTCGCTGACGGGCGACTCGAAAAATATTCAATTCCGTAACAGCGTCCCCCTCTTATCTGATGAAATTCCAAGTGCGTCACGTGTATAGCGCAGCGCGAGGTTGTCGATTGATCCCGTCAATTTTTCATGCCGCGCCAAATTTGATTGTCTTCGAGTCGCGCGGCTCCATCGCGAGATCGGAGAAAAAGCCGCTCGTGCCACGCGAGATCGACAATTCCAGAGGAGGGGAGTTTGTTACCTTTTTCATATGGATTGCTCTTTCCGTATGTATGTATAGATAAGCCGATGGGATTTTCATTGGTGGGGTTGTCCGCGTCGTGACGTAATATCGCGTGTTGCTCGGGCAGCCACACACGAGAAGTGGAGCGAGCCAATCTCGCCCTCGCGCGCACATATTCCTTTGATTTTCAAGAGTGCGCCTCGCGCGAATGAACGCATACCCCACGTCTCGTGTGTGTATACACATGAAAACACGAGCACAACACAAACACACGAGCCGCCTGTTGCCTCGTCTGCGCCTCGCAGTTCCGCAGTGTAATTTTGATATCGCAAGCACGGCATTCTCATTTTAGTTTTCTCGTCTGCAGGCTCGGGGATTATTTACGTCGGACGTGTGAAACGGCGTTGAACCGCGACGAAATCACGTAGTGACGCTGCGAATTCGATTTGAGAAACGCGATAACGTACAGACATAAGTATTACAAAAGGATATGACGACGATCGCCGCGTATCACTTGAGCTTCTCGAGGAGCCGCGCGGCCGGCCAACGCGGATCACTCGAGCTACGAGCTTTTCTTTCTCGCTCCTCATCTCCACCAGATCGTATTTGTCTCGGGCGCAGCATCTAATCGAATCGTAAAATGCAAATGCCCGCGCGAGCAACAAGTCAAACACGCGCGCGCGAATCGTATACAGCACTCCCCGACGATCACAGCTCACGTCTTACGCGCGAGAGGAGAGTCGCGCGCGTCGAGAAGCGTCCCGCTCGCGGAGCCGCGACGGTTAATCAACGAACACAGCCGTAAACGCGCGCGAAGGAGACGAGGCGAAAGTGCTTTGGACTCGAGTGTCGTCGGGAGGAGGGGGAAGGCTTGAACGCGAGGCTTTATCCAGCGTCTAAGAGCTCGGACAATGCGACGTTATCCTCGGCAGTGGCGGCGGCGGCGGCGGGTGGGCGGGCGCGCTCAGCGAGTCCATATTTCCGCGGTTGCGCAGCGCGCGCGGCTCGCCGTACCCGGTCCGCTACTACTTGCGCCGACGCCCCGCAGCTGGACCGTGGCTGCGCGCGCGACTCCGCGTATATATACGCGTATCGACGGGGCTCGAGCGTTATGCCAACGATACTTCCGATCCGCGAAGGGCCGCTTTAATTTTCTAATGCCGCGACGAGTGCCGTGTAGTCGGATAAGTAGGGGGCTACTTCATCGAGTATTCGATCCCGGGGCCAACGAGCCGTCGGTGTGTGTGTGTGTGTGTGTGTATAACTCGAGGCACACTGCTCGCGCCCACTTGTTACGGAGGCGGCGCGGCGTATCCCCACCGCGACCGCGAGTACACTCGCGTACTTTTGAACTGGTGCGACGACGCGATCAGACTTCTTTTGTTCCCCCCGGGGGACAATGATAGTAATCGAAGCGAGAGCCTCGCTGTGTATATGTGTATATCCACTCTCGTCCTCTGCGATAACTCGAGATATATCTACCGCTCTCGGACGTAGACCCGCTTCCCTTTGACATAGCTCGCGAGTTTGTGTATTACTTCACGAGACACTGCTCGGAATACAGCCCCTCCTCCGCCCCGTCGCATTGTTCCCCAGTTGAATATTCTCGGAGAGCCGCGAGGCTACTTGTTCCTTCTCGAGAGATGAATGACGACGGCGTTTCCCGCGGCTCAAGACTCGACGCGTTCTCTCGAACCAATTAAACGACACGTAGACTCCGGTTAAAATTCCACTCTATACTTTCTCGGGCACGAGGAAAATCCAGAGTCCTTGGGTACATTCGGTCGGTTGACAATGAGCCAAAAAGACCGTCTGTCTCGTAGCTCGCGGGACCGAGCGCGCCCGTACAACGGAAGTAGCGAGTCTGAAATGATCGGGAAGAAGAAGCACGTGACGTACGTTCGAGCGAAATCCGCTTATCATGCTCGGCTCGATCGGCTCGCGCGCGCGCGCACGACCGGGCCACGTTTACCTTGGGAGGAGGGTCACACGCGTGACTGGCGAGTGCAAGCCTCCCGATCGACGATCCGCTTCCTCCGAGCGTACACACACACGCGTATAAACACGCGTCGGGGCCGGGTTTTTCCAATAGCGCGAATTCCTGCCCCGCGCGAGACGTATATACCAGAGTGGAGCTTTTTGCTTTTATCTTTCGGTGCAGCGAGTCGTCCAACCTCGCGGGTTTCAATCACGAAATCTCGGGGGCTGGGCAATTTTCATCGGTATGCACGATGGATGGGGCTTTCCTCGGCGCGGGAATTAGTGGGACAATTTATATGTGTGCATGTATGTGAGAGGCAGTCGCGATGGAGGTCGGCCGACGTTCGAACAATTTGCCCAAAGCGCAAATTCTTCCGGGAGCTCGCGTATATAATATCCACGTCGTATATACCTACCTCGTTCACCGGGCGGTCCAATAGAGAGAGAGATAGAGAGCCACGAGCCGGCCCCTCGCTGCTGGATTCATATATTAAGGGGCGAATTCCTTGCGCAGTGGCTCCGCGGAGTGGATGCGCGCGTATACGAGCCAGAAGCGAGTGCCTATGATTATATGCAGACTGTTATTACCTTCGACCCGGCCGTACCTCGAGAGATTAGCGTCTTGTACAGGGCTGCGTGAATGATTGTGTATATACACCGTATAAGAACGCTTACGGCTACTACTCCAACGCAGAGCCGCGCGCCTCTTTGTATTCGCACTCGGCGATGTATTTATTATTGTATACCCTCCCAATCTCGGGCCCGCGTCCGCTCGAATTTACTCCGACTGCGCGGCGCTCGTCTTCGCTAAATTAACTTACGTCTCGACTCGGCGATCTTTTCTTTATTTCCGAGCTTGTCCTCCGACGTATCGGAAGAAATCGCTTGTGTCGTCGCGACAGTCTTCCTTTTTTCATAGAGGTTGAGCGAGTTTGGTTGCACACGGGCTCGTAATGACGTTGCTTTACTTTCTACCTAACTATCCACAATTGAATCGAGTATATGTAGGCTCGAATCTTTTTGTAAATTTGTTTATTCAAGCCGTTAACGGTCTACGACATTGGATCAGCAGCGACGATGTATAAACTTTCGAATTAAAAATTCACCCGTTGACGAACTAGTGAGCTGCAATATTTCATCTAGTCGTAGCATTAATAAAGAGTATCTCGAAGTATACAACATAATTTAAAGTATAGTCAAACTAATCTCGAGATCAAAATTTTCATCAATTTTTATCATAGACAGAGCGTATTGACTATCTGCTCAAAAGTTCTTATATTTTGCTGCCTCTCTGATATACACAGCAGCTTCCTGAAACAATATGTAGATCCAAATATTATAGATAAGAAAATTTAGTTCTCAAGAAGATGAGATTGATAAAACACTAAAGTTCGTTCGATTGCCCTGAACCTTTCTTTTTTTTTTCAAAATATATATTCTTTTGAAATGTAGCTGTATTATGAATCAATTTTTCAGTAAAATCCAGACACACTTTAGCTTTCTCGAAGTCTTTGAACTGTATATAAGCTAGAGCCAAGTGTAATCTTGTGTTACAACTTGTAGGATATTTGACGACTACATTTCGTCATACATTTGTCGACACTTGTTTCCTTCTTTACTCTCTCTCTCTAAACATTTGGGCGACTTGAGTCGCATAGGATGGAATACTCGATAACTTGTAAAAAATTGATGTCTACTTTTGTATCTTTTTATGAGATTGAAAAGTTCGTTACCCAAACTAAATGTATAAGGAGGCGCCGCCCTTAGCTGCCTTTACTAACCAGTAGGGGGCACTAGTGCGCCCCTGGATATCGCACTCACCTGCAGGTACATAGCGGGGTAATATATACCCTATATGGACGATGAAATATCGAAAAGAAAGGTTCGACGTTCGACGAATATCAGGAGGATGAGTGATTTTAAAAATTAATAATCGGACATAGCTTGCCGAGCTGCTGGGCTCTCCGGGGATGGGGGAGGCGAAAAAACTGGCAAAGCGAATTTCTCCCGTGCGGTGACTCAACGAATAGCTCCGTGGCATTTTTAGGGCGGAATCAATATGTCGCCGATACACACGAAGACCTCGTTTTCTCATGCCCACACACACAAACACAACGTCTATAGCTATACGGACATTTTTACAACGGGCACGGGAATCCAGGCAATATATCGACCTACATATAATAGCTGAATATTCTTCGGCGCGGCGCAGCCAGCATCGATCAAGCTTAAATCTTTAACGACATACGCCGCGCTCGATAGCTACGTGTATATTTATATAGATATATATATATATATATATATGTGTGTGTGCCTTGTATCCGCGCCACCTTTTTTTCGGCCACGCCTTTTCATCCCCTTTGAGCCGGTGATGCAGGCGAGAGTTGACGCGCGGGCCGCCTCGTTGAGAATTTCCACGGGGATTTTTATATACGTCACTCGTTGCGCCGATCGCGCGGCGGGTTTATATGTATATGTATCGACTCGAGGGTGTGGTTTGTTTGGTCCCTCCAAGGAGTGGCTCGTCGGCTGCGTGTGCGATCGCTCGAGTCCTCCTCGGGTGTGGATTAATCGTCGTCCGGGATAACCGGGTCGAGCCGTGCGGCAAAAGTATATTGATTCTCGTATCTTCGAAATGACGCAATGTATTTTCTCGTTAGTATGATATGGGGGGGGGGGTACTTTGTCGTCGAACGAAGCCTCGCCTGGGTTTGCGTCCCCGCGGGGGGTAAGAACACCATAGGATGGAAAATTGTCGTACGCTTGTATAGCGATCTGAGAATACATCGACGTCACGAGTGTCATTTGTCGAATAATACGACAACCCACACGGAGTCAAATGAGATTGGGCTCACGCAACAAACCAATCCTTCGAAATTAATCGGTTCCGAATTCGTATTCACGGTCGTATATGTATACATAAGCTCTTTGTCGAGATCTTGGATATCATTATATCACGTACGAAACACTTTTCTCCCGCTAGAGTCGAGCCGAACGAATGAGAAATCGTATATAAACTGATTATTTCGAGGGAAAAGGGAGTTGGGGGTATTTTACGGAAATGTCGAAGCAACCTAGATTCCTGCGCCGGCATAGCGATCCCGGGGACGACGTGGAAGCGTATAAATTAGAGAGTTGGCAATTACGCTCGGACGGAACTCGAACGTCATAAAGAAGAACCGGCGGAATTCGCTCTCGGAAGGCGCACAAGGTGAAGCAGGGGGGGGGGTTAATTTTCTCATCTATACAGTTATTAAGTTGGGCATCGCCGGCTATTGGCATCTTAGACTGTCTAGTTGGCGGAGGGAGGCTCCAAGGAGAAAAAACGAGACGGAAAGCAGTTCCTTCGCGGCTTTTCCAACGCCACAAACTTATGGATATCTCACTCAACGTCGATTTCGACCTCGTCGAGAAGTTCCGCGTTATCGGCGCGGGAGGAATTAGAAATTTCTCCAGCGTCTGTACCACGGCTATCGAACGCCTAGGATATATGTAGGTTCCACGTAGCCATCTTAGTCACAGGACGATGAACGAACTGTGTGTTTTGTCGCTGGAGCGAGTAGACGAAAGGAACACATTTCGTGGCCAGGGATTATATACACGTTTGGCAATCGAGCAGAACATCTCTCTCTCTCTCTCTGCTCGCTTGGGAATCCAACGCGAAACTCGTGTTCGTCGATTAATTCGCCAAAATCGCTCGCGCGTGTGTGTGTGTATATATACGCCGGGCGGCTACAAAGGACCCAGATATGCATAATTGGTATAGAGGATGGGGGGCATTTAACGTGCGGCCCTTGGCGCTGGGCCAGTATCCGTTTGTAATAACGTAGCGAATTTGTCATGGGCGCGAGCGGGCGGCTCGGGCTGCAGTGGATAATCTCATTTACCTTCTTCCGAATGGGGCTCCTCGCGAGCTTTGGCCAACTGACACGGATTTGCCCCGTGCCAAGGACCATTCCGCCCGGCTGTAATCCCTTTGCACGCAAACACGCGGCGGGGATAACACACGCGAGCTTTTCGCCGCATTGTCCTGCGCGACGGCCTGCAACTGCCACTCGCTGCACTCCTCCTCTCTGGCCTGACGGATATTGCGCAGTCCGCGGGGCCCGGGATTTATGCTTCGCCGCCGCCGCCATTCCCCGACGTCGCTCCATTCAATCTGCCGATTGCTCGCTTCGCGCGAGCGAGGCATTCGATTCGGGGAGGGAAGGCCGAGAGCCACTTCACCCCACGCTCGACGTTTCCTTCTCGCGCTAATCTCGCGATCGCTCGCACGTCTCGAACGAGATGTGACGTTTCAAGCCGGTTTCTGGCGCATTTTGACGGCTCGAGACGAGCCGTTCTGGCGAGCGATAAGGAGATAATGCCTTCGTGAAAATTATATAGGGTTCTAGTTGTGATTCGAAAGTGGTGTGTGTTTGTGTCAGAGCAAAAAGTAATATACGAATTGGATGCGGTGCATCCGTGCTCGAGCGATTGTTGAGCTTGTGTTATTCGCGGTACCGAGAGCTGCAAGTACGACTGCGGGATGACTTGAGCTTGATTAATCCGTGGCCCTCGTTTCTTCCCCCGCGACGCGTCTCGCTCTCTGTATACCTCCGAGTATTCGAAGCGCACAACGGCTCGCATAGAAATGAGTCTAAATTAGATCTCCTCGGGAGAAGTCAATTGGATACAGTGTGTATAATGAGAATCCAATCCACTGGGCGACATCTACTTTCTCAATTGTAGATACAATATAGAGTGGACAAACAAATCTCGTACGTATTCTTCGGACATTAAAAAAGAAACCGCATTGTTAAACATTATATTTTTGACGATGTTAAGTCTCGCTATAATCGATGAATATCACGAAACCCGAGTTAGAGAGTGTATGTTCACGTTGGCCGGTCGAATTTTCTCCTCTAAGCAAACCCAAAATTGTACGATATATCTCGAATCTGAAACACCGCCTACGTGTATCGCGATCGTCCGGCTCATTTGAGAAACACGAAAGTAGGGGCGACGAAATCCGTCGGAGGGTTGGGATGAAAGAAAAAGCCCGTCCGAATCAAGGTTATTCGTAGGAGCGACGGCTCGGCGGCGTAGCGTGATTCCCGGGGCGCGCGAGCGCTAATCGAGATGTGACGAGCCGATAGCGAGAGCCGCGGCGGGGGAGAGGGTACGAGAATCAACGCGCGCGGTGACGAAGCGGTCGACGCTCGCGCGCGGCCGGGCTAGTTCGGGCGAAGTTCATCGCACCCCACCCCCGGAGGGCGATCCACCCTCTTAACTGGCTCGTCTCGCGAGCTGGCGCCACGTGTCACGCGTACATCTGTGTGTGTGCGCGCGCGCACGGCAGCTGGGTCTCGAGGTGGTGCGGAGAGGGGCTGCGCCGGACTCGCTTGGCGACTCAGCTTTTTCGAGCTCGACACGACTCGCCCCACCCCCTCCTCACCCGGCCGTGATTTGTACGTTGACTCTACTCGCCGCCAGCGAGGCCAGCGACTTACCCCCCGCCCGAGCTTTATTTTTTTTCTACCCCCCGCCTCGATCCACGTCCGTCGAGTTCGTCCGCGCGTACTCTTACGTATATATATACGTACACGAGAGCGACGAATCTCGCACTGCGCCCCGCTTTGTAGACCCCCTCCGGGCAAGGCCAGTCGCAATTGATTATTATGAACGTCGTGATTCTTTCTGTAAACGCTTGATCTGGCTGTGAATCTTATCTCGTTATAGATGTAGGGGAAGATTTTTTTCCCCTCTCGAGTGTGCTCTCGAGTATATACGCGGGTGGATCAGCGGGCGAATTGAAAAGTTCGTTCGAGTTGGTCCGGTTCAAACGAGGTCGAATTGTATTTTCCAAATTAGCCGACGACGTATACACTCGGGTGCAGTGGATTTGATTGATCAACAGGTTTCGAGAGCTATGGGAACAACGTTACGTCGACGTGGATGTGCGGTCTTTATTACCCGGGAAGATTAATCGATATTCGTGCGGGCTTTCATCTTTCAGCGAGTGGGGGCAAGAGAGACAGACAGAGAGAGCATAAAACGTAGCGGCGACTCGTAGTCTAGCGGCTCACGCGGCGTTGGAAAAACAAACAGGGCTCGGTAGTGGCGCTAATAATGGCTTGTGTACAACATTCACGCGGTGCGATGCTCGCGATCTCGACTTACTAATCGTTCGTTCGTGCCATTGTCGATTCCAGCCACAGTTCGCGTCCCTCTATACGCGCGGGCTCATTTTTCCGACTCGAGCGTGTATAAAGAATACCGGCTCTGATTTTTTTACGACTGCGTATGGCTGTAATTCTCTGTCGCGCGCCGCATGGGGTCGTGTATATAACTCAATCGCGAAACTTGAACTCGCTGCTGCCGCTGCGATGTTTTCACGAAGTCGTTTAGCGCGGCCGCGCACACACCAATTCAGCTCGACGTTTTATTGGATTTTTTCAGTGCTTCACCGAGATTGGATATTGAATTGAATATTGGTTTACCCGCGGCGAATCTCCAGTCCGGCAATCAAGTTCGACGCTCAAGTTTCTTCCTCGTTCGCGAAATTTTCTCGTCGGCTACGTCGGAAAGTCGAATTTCGCCAAAATTTCACGTCTCTCATTCATGCTTTCCTCGTCAATCTTCTATTCGATCTTGCGAGACTCTTTTCGAACGTCATGTCCATTATATTCCTTGGCGGCATAGCGGCACTCCCGCATATATGTCTCGCTTTTTGTTTTAAGCCCTTTTTTGCGATTACCAAACGGCTTTTAAATTTTTCAAGTTTTTTATAGTTATGGTCAATTTGTTGATAAAAATGAACAATTTATTAAGAACAGCACTTTCTTTCTAGGAAAAAAATGGGTATGTCACGAATGTTTGAGAGTGTTCTCACGAGTGAGAAACGACGGATTCGAGGCTTTTAAATATCAGATTCCAAAAAATCCAGTCCCGCGGAGACGCCTCGAGCTCAGTGTACCCCGGTCCCATGACATGGTTTGACCACGCGATTCGCAGAAACAACGTCACGCAGCTACACACCCAATTTCTTGATTCTCGCGTGCATACGTAAACGGGATCAGTTCAATTTGGAAAATCGTTTTCCTGGCAGCTGTTTTTCCGGGTCACCGAGCAAATTTCGCCGGAACAATAATATACAGAGCCCCGCGGTCGACACGTTTAGCAATTGACACTTGGCGTAAAGCTCGAGATCGAGCTATAATATACGGAGCGCGGCTCGTTTATTGCCTCGCGACTTTTCATGCTTCGTCCGTTTCGCTCTCGACATAGGCGTCGTCGCGCGACCGTTTATAAGCGCGTCCGCGCGCGGCTCGCCTTTGAACGCGGCTCAACCGCGCTCTTTCGCCCCTTTCTCTCGCGACCGACGGCATGACCGTGTTCGGCTTTGCTTATTTGGCGAGTGCTTCGCCAAGCAGTTCCGAAACTTCGTTCAAAGTTAAAAAGAGCCGAGGTGGCGCGTCCGTGGTGGCTATACATATATGTCTCTTACTCGCTCGTGAGCGCGAGCCAATACTCTATCTTGCCCCCGCCCGAGAACGCAAATAATTGGACTCCCGCTGGCAACTTTTCTCAATTTCGAATACTTAATTAATCAGAGATTTTCCCGGAGTTCCGAGCCCGATGGAAAACAAGCCGATTCAATTGAATCGCCCTGGCGCGGAGAATCGCGTCGCGCGCGAACTTATGTTATCTGTACCCTCGCACGCAGACCCGTGCGCGATGCGTTCGAGAGAATAAGACGTCTTTATCACGTGATACATCCATACTCTGTTCCTGAACCGATTTATTTTACATGGAGCCGGGTATTGAATTACCACATCATATTGTTGCAGTACATTGACGACGAGATTGAATTATGACAATGACAAGAGCTTTTTATCGAACTGTATGACACAGGATGTTAAATTTGATAAGTTGAACACGGCTGAATATGAGCTTGTATAGTACTTGGCAAAATAGTTGTCCCTGACCGTCGAGGAAAATAAATCGTCACGTCATCAAGGAAAATCAATTTTTACATCTTCGATCGTCATTCCAACATAAGAACTCTGCTATCACACGACTGTACACTATAGCGTTACATTTATACCTGACAATCTAGGGGCATTCGTATTATTGTATAGCCATTGCATTTCTCGCGTCGAGTGTCACGCGGGAGCTCCAACATCCAGATGGAAAACAGTCGGATTGCTCGTGTATCCCACTCGTGGATTCCTGGGCGTCCTCGTTGAAATGTCGCGTGCGCACGATTGGAACTACAAATACGAAGCATACACAAATACGCGCGCGCGAGAAAGAGCGAAATTTCGCTCGAGCTTAAATTTAGCGGGGAAATCGCGAGGAGTGAGCCGAAGCTCGACGCTTCGATAGGCGAAGAGCACACGCGTGTAAATAGAGCTTTATAGCGCGCGAATAATTAAAAATAGCAGCGGCGCGCGACTGTCCAAGATCGCCCCCCGGCGGCTAATTCGCTCGCTAAATATACGAGGCAGCGATAATACTCGAGCGTTCCCATCTATTTCGTCTGCCGGAACCAAAAGCGACAACCAAACGCCTTCGGGAAAAAATATTTCCGCTGCGCTTTGTTCCTACCCGATCATGGATGTGATGAAAACTCGCCCCTCCGTTGTAACCAGTTTGATCAATGAAGTTGGTGTGTGTATGTGTGTGAGTGGAGAGTTTGGAGGTCACGGTTGAATCAGTCGAAGGGTAGTGATTCTCTATAAATACCAAGGCGTGTATCCTGCAATATTGATTGTTCGACAGGTTTATGTTCCACGATCGAATATATCCCAGTGAATTATTCATCCTCTATCATGTTCTTCGCGAAAACTAACTCGATGAAAAATATCACGTTCCTTGGAAATGCTCCCTTCCGTTCGAGTGTCATCCATTCGCTGTTGCATAAGGAATAATAACAGTTAAATCAATCAAGAGCTAATACTCCGCAAAACACAGCTGCTCAGCTTAAGCAAACATGTATATTTCAAACTGGATTCTCCACGATACAAGAGTTTCGGCTAGGAACATCTGGTCCCGTGTCTTTGTTGGTCTGGATCGTTTTTACGTTTATGCCGCTGCGGCGTCTCGTCCCTGTCGTATTATAAATAACCCCGGCCAGCGAGCCGCTTTCTTCGGTTCAACTTTTCAGCCGGGACAAGTGTGTGTGTGTGTGTGTGTGGGTGTGTAAGCGCGGCTCGGTTTTTCGGAGACACGCGAACGTGACCCACCGCGCGAATCTTATCAAAATTTAACAGGTTAGTTGGGTGCAGTGCATCGGAGCCAACAGTCGTTGCTCCTCGGGAAAGAACGAGCGTACGCGGGGTCAAACTGACACGCGAGCTGGCACACCCCGCCACATCGACGGCCAACTGCGGGCGAACTTTTGTTCGTTATGTAAAAGTGATGTACACGGGCCCTTATATACGGCAACTGCGCTCATAATTACGTAGGGAGAAATTCCGGATGGAAAATACTAAGCGAGAATTAACGCGGGTGATCGCGGGTCCAGTCAATAGTTTTTAAAGGTTGAACGATGAATATTCAACGTCCGGAACATACCGGGACTGAAATCGCGCGAAAAATTGAATTTCAAAGGATACTGCTGTAAAAAAAATGGAATATACGGAACCCCATTGTAAATTTCTTATAGTTTAGTGATTTTTACTGCATGCGGAATTGTGGATCCACATATTAGGTAAGAACTGCGATGGAATTCACTCTCACCCAATACGTTCTTTATACGGTAATTTTTATTGATAAATTCTCTCGGGGAAAAAGAGAATTTGAGAATCGATTGTTCCTCGATGATTATTACAAACGAAATATTCGCATCTCTAGTCAATGTAATCCGCGAGTTCAGTTGAAGTTTGATCATAGATGATAGATTCACGATTCGGAATCAAACGGTATATGTAACTCTGATTCCGAACCCATGTACACACAAGATCACACACACATATACATGTATGCCCAGTTAATTTAAGCCCATATTACCGCGAGGCAAATAACAAACATGCCCATTTCATGTAACTCGGAACGAAGAGCGTCTGAATAGCTAATTGTGAAACGTAATCGAGTGCTTCGTTGTTAAACACGTTATGACACAGCGTTAAAGAGCTAATGAGCATAATGCAGAGCTCTATTGATTCCGTCGCATCATTCTCTGTAACTTATAACAAGATAAACTACGAGAATTAGGATTTATACCCACCACGACCTACTTAACGCGGACATTTTCTCGGCCCAGCGTAGAATTTTATTGCTGCGTTGTTCTACTTCCAAGTTATGTTTACCCCGGCGCGAGTTCATCGGCAAACGCGCTCTAAGGATTTGATATATACTCGAGGCTCGAGCGCGGCTCGGCCTCTCGGGACAATTTCCCAAAGCCAATTATACTCGGGTGAAAATCTCTTGTATATATATGTATACATGAAACGCGGAACGCGACGAGCGTTCGAATGAGCGAGTGCTCGTCAGCCCCCGGGTTGTAACAGCCTGATACATCGGAACGTAGTACACGCGATTGATGTATCCCCGATTAACAATCGGATGTGTGTACTGCTGTTTGAAACTTGGCCAAGAGATAAGAATCTAACCGAGGAAATTGCACAGTCGGATGAGCGAAATTGGTCGTATATATACGTAATGCATCACGAGCGAGCGCGCGATCTAATCTCGCCGACATTACACCCGCGCGATCTCGAAACTCCATCGAACAACAACGAACGAACAAGTATATACACATATACATGCACGGCGAATCTCGCGACTATACACTTATATGCAGGGCGTCTCGTCCGCGCATCACAGAGCCGGTCGCGGCCTGTCGTCGTTGTGAGCGATTACCCGTGCAATATATCGGGATAACCCCGCTCGTCGATCAATCGCGCGTCTTTCGTGCCCGAGCGATTTTCGCCGGGCGCATACTCGTGAATAATTGCCGCGACGAGCTCGATCGGAACCTCGGGCGAGCGTCCCAGGACTATTTCTTTTCAAACCCCGCTTTCCTGCAGTCGGTCGGTGATTCATACTTCAAATGGATCGGGCTCGGGCGCTAATTCACCGAATCGGTCCCGTGGGCCAACTGTTATTTCACTCGCGGCCATTATCGGGTGTCGCTTTATACCGACGGCGGAAGAGCTAAGCCTTTGCGACGGAGGAAGGGCCTGCCGGGGCTGAGATGTGTACCCCAAGTATTTTGAAACTGAAAGTTGTTTGACAAATTGGAGGAAAAGCCCGCGAGTCGATGGGGCGCAAAGTTGAAAGTCAGTCGTTCGAAGTTCGCCTACACGGCCGAGAGCTGCCGTCTGACCAAACTCGGCGCTCACCTACTTCCGATCGGAACTCCAGTTGGACGTTGCGAAACTCGACCGGTGAGCCATTACCCGCACCCCCTCTCGACCTCGCGCCCCCCTGCCACCGCTCCGCCGAATTTATTTATAGCCCTGGAAAATTATCCCGATTGAGAATCACGAGGATCAATCGACGTAATCCGCGCCAAACACTACGTAGAGTCTCGCGATTATTTGTCATCCAATGTGTATGATTGTACGGCGCTAGAATTGGGGATGAGAAAGGGAATCGACTGATACGGGCAAAAAGCGCGAGACTACAGTCGTGTGGTAATCGCGCGGGACAAATCGGTCCGCAATTATTCGGAAAAGACGGAAAGCTATGTGTCTCTAGCCGGTGACGGTGGCAGCAGCGGCGCCACGAAAACAAGCCCCGAGCGCTTGTGAGAGGACGAACGGAGGCGATAACCCAGTGACCCACATACGCGCGCGGCCGATGCTCGCCACTGCTGCTGCTGCGCTCCGTCGACGTACACACAGCTGCGACGTAAACGTTTCCCTATTGTGACCGGAGTATGCGCTCATTATCTTTGCGCTGGTCGTCTCGACCTAAAACCGATGCTGTCCTCCCCCCTCCTCCGCCGCCGGTACGACGTGACTTAACCCTCGCTCGTCGGGACGGCGACTTTTTTTCTGCGTCTATATGCTCGCGCCTCGAACGCGTCGAGTCTCGTCCTCTGGATGATCGCGAGAATCGATGGTGCTGCTCTCCACCCGGCCGCTGTGAGTCATAGCCTACGGAAAGAATCGCCCAGTCCGACACGTATCATACTTCGCACTCCACTATATACAGGCGAGTTTCTACACGTGATATTGAATGGAACTCGCACGGGATTCGGGTTCGTTGTACTTTGCATCGCGACGTATACATGTGTCACTCGCTAGGAGAGGTTGGTGACGAATCGTGGTGAAACTCTGCATGATGATATGATAAGCCATGAATGTAGCCATCTCTACTTTTTCCGGAAGCATCCACGAAAAACTATAGTGATTCCAGATATAGTGATGTCAGTTATAATGATTGGACATTATTTAGAGGTTATTTCGGAGAGGAATGAAAACGTTAGAGTGGATGGTTGTACGTGTGGCTTATTAAGATACCCAAATAGCATATCGGAAAGTTTTGACATGATCATCTCCCGTCGAGAGGGATTTTGATTTTAAAATCGCGAACCAGACACGAACGCATGATTGCTTATAATGAAGTGTACATGGATGCAATGAAAACGTGCGCAACCCCAATGCAAATTGGACGTCGGGTGTTTTCGAATTCCTCGTGTTATTGGGAGTAGGGAGCAGCGGGGGAGGGCGAACGAAAGCGGCAATGTGTCGCGCGGTTTGATTAACACGAGTAGCCCTTTCGAATTTTCCAATTTCCAGCCGCACTCGGCTCGTTCGACGACACACATGTATTCCAGCTAATTTGTCCCGCGAGCCTGTGGCGCGTGAATAAACGAAACGTTCATAGCGTTATTCCGCTCCACTTGTAAGACCGCAACGGGGCGAGAGAAGTTTTTTTCTTGAACAAATCAAGATCGCGCCTTGCCGGAGTCGCTCGATAAATCCTTGGCACGGTACTCGGAGCAACTAACTCGTGCTCGGCCATACACACACACAAAAATAAATTATTCAAAATTAATTCAGCCGCGCGCGGCGAGCGAGCGAGAGTTTCTAGAATGTATATTCGCGGCGATTCGCACACTCCGCTGCGCATTTCTCACGACTCGATTCAACTTTTCCAGGAACAATCCGTCACGAGTGTATATACGCGTCGCAACTTTTCACTCTGCGATCTGATGAATACGAGGTTCCGAAAAATCACCGACCGAGAGAGGAAGAGAGAGGGAGAGAACAAAGAGCCCAGCGCAAAGCTTTGAACGACGAGTCGCAGCGGGTCGGCGATCCTCGCTTTGAAAAAATAATAAGCCAGCGTTGATGCGACTGATCTTCTCAGGCGACTCGGGGCAATACGAATCGTCGATGCGAATTCGAGAAACAAGCTAGTCCCCTCTTGACCGTCGGAAACAAACGAGCGAATGATCCGCGTTGCGGGCCAGCCGCGCGTGACCACGCTCTCGCTCGTCCAAAGAGCCCGAGCGAGAGTTCGTCGACCCCCCCGGGGTGGGAGGGAGCCGTGGCCCACGAGAGCATCGCGAAGCTCGCTCTCCTCGAGCAGCTGGCGCGCGGACTCGAGGGCGAAAAACCGCCTCGTCGTCGCGACGGGACGCGAGAGCTCCCGCACGCACTCGACAGAGGCAGCAGCGCTCGCGCAGGGAAGACCGGTGCGCGCCGAAACAGGGTCGACGCGAAATCGATCTCGCGGCGCTGAGGCGCGGTGCACGAGAGAGAGAGAGAGCGAGACCGAGAGAGCGGAGCACGGCCGCAGCCGGGCGGGCGCGGCGATACTTTTTACTTATTTAAGCGGCGCCCCCTCGTGTACGTGCGCGTATATACGTGTGTGTGTGTGTGTGCATGTGTGTACGTGTGTTTGTACACGTAAACGCGTATACACGTATATATATTTACGAGTGCGCAGTGCGCGAGGGGGCCAAGAGTGGCGCCCTCTGCCGGCTCGCCCGTCGGGCTTTCGAACTTGCGCCCGGCGCTATACGTACACCACGTCTCGCGATATGTGTGCCGTCGCCATCAGCACAGCGTCGCGCGGCCTGACTCTCTGACTCTTTCCTCGTGTATATATACGCTCGAGCACGATGTTTTCCTCGAGCTTTATGGATTGCCGTGACTCGGCGAATATGCGCGCCCGCTCGACACGGAGTCACAAGGGACATTCGGCGCTAACGCAGGGAACATTTGAATACACGGCCGCGCCCGAGCGAAGTCGTTGGAAAGTAGGAAACGGGGTCTGGCAACCGAACAATGCGTCGAAGATCCCCCCAAACGAAGCGGCGAAAATCGATGCACGCTCGCCCCCCGGCCGACATACTCCCGCGGCTTTTTCCCCAACGCGATAATCCCCCAGCTGTCCCGGGGACACTACCGAGTCGTTGGGATTTTCACGAGGATTTTCGCGCGAACAACGCACAAAAGCGGACTTTCTCTCTCTCTCTCTCTCCAGCCGCAGTCACAACACGCGGCGCGGCCGGTACTCGGGCACGGCGACGAGGCTCTATTTTTAAAAGACCCCCGCGCTCTCGCGCCCAGCAGCTCGCGAACCCGCCCGTCTAGCGTGTACTAGCTCGCGCGGCGAAACGCACTGTGCCGCTGGTGGGGGAGGAGGAGAAATGCCCCTCGTGAAACTTCGACCGGCGGGAAAGCCAGGCATGGATAATCGATAGGCTAATCTGTCTTTGACCGGATCGACCGGAGTCACCGAGCTTGAATTGCTTCGCGCGTGTGTTATATACTTTAACGAGCTTGTTTTGACGCTCGCCGCGAGAGGCTCGCGAGCGACGGACGATTATTATTATGATTGGCTCGATTCGTATACCCGACTTCTCGAGAGCAGCCGGCGCTTAATTGAAATGCTCGGATTAAAAGTTTAGGTCGGCCGGCATAGCCGGACGTCTTTGATGCTCGCGCCAGCGGAAAATTCATATCGCAGCTTCGCTCCCCGTCCAGATAGTTTTTCGGCTCGGGTACTTTGAGCTTTTCATAACGGGCAAATAATCGTGGATTCCGAGAGAACGACACTCATGAAACTTCGCCCGAGAAGCCATTAAGATCCCTCGGAACAAAGTTCGTGCCCCGGCGCGCCGGCAGCTCCTTTAAGAATAAGCCAACAACGCTCGCGCCAACCGTAAAATGCAAAGGCGCTCGTCGGCTCCTCAAAATTATAATCTCTCTTGCGTACACATACATATATATATATACCTATATAGTTTCACAGTCTGTGCTTTTTTGCCCATTTCAATTCGGCAAATTGACTCGTTTAATTACTTCAAAGTCAATTACTTGATTGTAATTCACCGGGCGCCGGGACTTTCCAACAATGCTTGTTCAAACTTGCAACGAGTCTAACGAAATCATTATTCACTCGATGAATTCAACGTTTAAAACGTCATAGCCCGCGCGAGCAACGATTGATCTTTTTCCGCGCTCCGACGACGCGCTCCACGACTCGTTGAGTCTCCCTGATTCCGAAATGCCAGTTGATGGAACACGCAAAGCCGAAATATACCCTCTTCTCGATTTTTCATCCACCGGTGTAATTAAGCGCGACGCACCAAATCCTATTCCAAGCGCGACGTGCAAATCTATGAAATCCATACCCCCCCGCCCGAACCTTATTAAATTCTCCGCGTATTTCGCTCGAGACTCGTGAAAAACTAGTTCACGAGTCGCAAATAGATAAGTTTTCGCACGTAGAAATACCGAGTGGAAAATAGCCTCGTGCGGATAAGATTATACATCGAACGCCGGGCAATCAAAGTTTGCGAGCTTTCAAAAATGCTACACGTACAATAGGGCCTACCGGCGAGATACCGCAGCCAACTCCGAGATCCAGCACGTCCGGCTCCCATCGGATTCCGAAACGTTCGTGATAGCCGTACACGCATATACATACACACCGAGGCGGCCGAGAGTCCGTAAGTAGTTCGGGCCCGGGTCCGGTCGGCCGGGCGTGTACATCGACGTGTACGTATGAACATCGACACCCGAGTTCAGTGGCAGCCACACGCATCTCGTCCCTCCGTTGATTTGGGCGCTCGTCGTCAACAGCCCTGACCTTGGCCGATCGATCGTGCAGTTGCGCGTCGTTAAAAATATAATGCCCGCCGAGCGAGCAACGGCTGATGCTCGTCGTTGCCCGCGTGTGTGTGTGTGCGCCCGCGAGACGACGCCCGGGGGGCTTTGGACACTCGACGCGATACATACGCCCGCGACTCTCGAGACCGTCAAAGCGCCCGGATTCCTCGTATGTACAGCCGAGTCGCGACGAGTACGACGAGAGAGATCACGTGTGCCAGAGGCCCACTCCCCGCTCGAGTTCTCCCTGGATTCTCTTTGTGAGCGGGTAATGCGCGCAGCGAGCGCGCAGGATCGAAATATTACCGTCCCTTTTGGGTGTTCGCTTCCGCCGTCGTGGCCGCTTATTCTACTTTCGCGATACTCGCTACGCTTCCTCTCGAGAGCTATATTTACGTGGTGTTTCGTTATATGCGCGTGCGCGACGTTTCATCCCGATCTCTTTCGCAATTTTTATTTCGATGAATAAACATTGCCCGAGACGCCCTTGTCTCCGCTGCTCGCGGTAGATCCGGACCGAAAAGCGTTTCGGTGGTGTCGTTGCGATGTACCCCTAGAATCGGAGGACACATAACGCGTTGTTCTTCCGAAATTTGCCGGTTTGTCGACCAAATCAATCTCTTTTCCACAATGACTCTTACTCCGTCGTACGATTCTCCCCTGGCGTCCCAAGTGTCTATAGTAATCGCACGAGCCGATTCACTCGCTCTATGAACGACGCGCGCGTGTACCTCGAGCCGACAAACCCGCGGGTGTGAAAAAAAGCACGAGCTCGAGTATATATTAGCGAGCGAATCTCGGTGCGGCCCCGACCTCGGCCTTTTGCTCGCGACGCGGGGGCTATTTCGTAAGCTGGCTGCATCATCCGAGCACGCGGCGTGCGGCACCGCGCGCGCGCGATATTCTTGGCGTAGCGCGCCTCGTGAGAATGGCGCTATAAATACGCGCCGCGTCAAAATAGCCCGTAGGTGTGCGCGAGCTTGTGCGAGCAACGACGACGACGACGAGCCGCCAGCGTGTTTATATCCCGTGTATATATGTATCGCCAACAGCCACGGGACCTGATTCGCACCGGCTCGACGCCTGGACTCTGATGCGTGGCGAGAGTTTATACATATGCGGGGGTGGGCGATATGCGTGTCCGTCGACGGTTCAAGTGTTTCCTCTTCTGAGCAGAAAGAGAGAGTGTCTTGTAAGCTCGAGAGGTACTGGTGTTTTCCGAGGATTAAGCGTCATCTCGCGTTGTTCGGTCGTGTCCACGAATGTAAGCTCAGGTCGTCCCGACAATAGCTCTATGTAGCTCTCATCTTTTTGGAGCTAGGTGGGATTGAGCTGGTCGCTACCGCGATCGTTCGCAAATCACTTGGTCAACTCTTGAATCACCCGATATGCTTATACATACATGCGCGCGCGCACCGACTCACTCTATTTCCACCGGCAGATAAGCCAACTAACCTCACAATGCACGATCCAATTATGCTTTTGTAAAGATTCAGAACTCGAGCGTGAGCTAGTGGTTCGAGTAAATTCACGACACAAAAGAGCTCGCGGCTGTGGCGATGTATCGCGGGGTGCAATTCTCCGCAGCGGGCCTCGCCAAGCGCGAAAGATGATCCTTAACTCGGCTCGCCCGCCCACTCGGCGTGCGCGTCCTTATTCACGCCACGGGGGCGGCCCTTTGCCGTCGAGAGATTTCAAACTGAATCAGTGCGCGCCGCCTGTTTTCTCGTGCCAACGAGCTGCACAGCCGCGCAGTATGTGTTTGTCTTCCGCCGCTAAAATCGTACGATTCGCGCGCGTATCTATATAGCCACGTGCCGTAGATTACCGACTAATCGCGGATAAGGAGTTTAATGGGCGAAAACAAGGAATAAGCCGCCCGGCCGCCCGCCCGCCCGACAAGATTGACCTCGGCAATTCGCGTGCTCGCGCTGAGCTAGTTTCTGCGCGCTTGCGAATTCGTTTTGGGTCAGAATTTACCCGAGCTCGACGGAAATACACTCCGACAAAATTGAAGCTTCTAGCGCTGATATTACCGCGCCTCGCCGTTTCTCGATTGATATGAGTTTGCCCGGCGAAAATAATTGTTGTTCTCGTTCGCGCGGCCCGCCGAGAGAGTTTTTTTTCGATCCACCTCGCAATATCGGATATCCCACCGGCCATCACTTCCTTGAGTCTTGTGAGATCAAGTTTTGGGTGTTTCATGTAGGATTTATACGTTTGTTCCCGTCCGAACGACGTCATCTTTGTCCTTATGAACCGGCTATTAATATTACCCAGAGGTCGTCATAATTAATTAGCTGAGTCTGGTCACCTGAATCCATTTGGCCAATAAATTTCTCAAGTAATCTTTGCAATTCACTTTTGATACCATAATTACATTATAGATTGAAACATACCTACACAAATTAATGATTCAACCCATTTGGAATATACGCTGAATACTTTGAATGAATGGCAATCACAGTATAATGAAGTACACGAAGGATACAGTGAACGATCAGCAATATTCTACGATATTTATACGGAATTATATACCACGTACATTCAAAGTTTCACCAAAAACTGCCATTTAAACTTTTTGATTAATATGTGTTTTTTTTTTTATAATGAATAATCGAAACTATTAGATTGTTGAACCTTTTTTTTGTTTGCATTTTCTGTGAAAAAATGATACGAGGGAATGGAAAATTACATGTCAAGTTATATATGCATCGACAGACACGTTTGGAATATGCTTTCATATTTTGTAGCCATACGCGTCACAATTGGAGTTTTAATTAAAAATCGTGTTGGTTATGTGATGGCATTTGAATAATGAGCTGACGGACAAAGAAATATCAAAGAGATATTAAAGAAGAGATTAAGTATATGTTGGATGGAGACTCTTCGAAATTCTAATTTCCCACGGAAAGAAAAATGTATCAACTTATTTTTATTGTTCATAAATCAATCGATTTCAGAATGTTATTTATTGCAATGGTACTATCATGTTGGACGATTTTTCAGATGTATAGAATACTTTAGCTCTATTGTTTATTTATTTTCGATACCTTCAAAGTTATTTTGCCTGCATAAACTGTGTTAAAATAGCAATATAGATCCAACGGAAGAATAAAAGAATATGAAGAATAAGACATTGCTACTGGGTATCAATCTTTTATAACCAGTAGAAACTCACGGTGTGCGTTATTCATTCAGAATATAATCGTTATCACACAAGAAATTTGTACAACATTCAATATTTTTATCGTTAAAGATACTTATAAGTATAAGACAAATGAATAAAATCATGTACCAGATTCTAATATTATAGTTCAGATTGTGATACTTCCTTTAATTCAACACAACCACTCATTGCCAATTCTTCATATCCGATATAAGTATAAGAGTAAACCTAATGAATTCCTTATTTTCTGTGTTACAGGTGGTGCTAGTTTTCATCCTTAGCATAGCGTCGCTTATAATATACTTCATCGATGCCTCCAGGTAATTGATCTATTTATATAAGAGTACAATATCAAGTGAATGGAAAAAAATCAAATGCCAGCGAGTTAGCTCGCTCATTAGTATTTATAAAACTCGTGCTTTTTTTCTGTAAAATTAGATTTACTCCGTGCAAATAAACATGGAAAAAATTGAAGCAAAACTTCGAGCGATAGAGATTTTATTGAGTAGTTTATCGTCTTATGTTACGGTTCATACCCGTAACATGAAACTGGAAAAATTTCTATCATCAATGTCAATAATGAACGACATACTTATATATTTTCAAAAAAGAACATCAAACGTAAAGTGGAAACGAAAATTTTGGTTCACTCCGATTGTAATACCGTACGAACTGCCGCTGAGCATCGAACAAACTTACAGATTAAAGCTGGGGATCACATGTCACGAGTCGTAAAACGCGGCAATGTCAACGTCGAATCCGTACTGCCATTCATCGAATAATCAAGGCCAAGCGCATAAATTACGAAGAGCTGTAACTCAAAAACGAAGTGATCAGCGGCCGATCGTCAGCTGCGTATAGCGTCCCCCGTAGGCCCCGCGCGTTGCATAAATTACGGATTATCGTCGGCCGCAGCGGGCGATGATAAAAAGCTCCGCGCAGTTGCGCGCCGCTCGTTAATCGAGCGAATTCCCCCGTTAGTCGTATGACGAGGCCGCAACACCTGATATTCAATTGGCCAGTCGCGCCAGCGCAAATCGCCGTCGTTTGAGTTATGCGCGCCCACGAGACCCGGCACCCATTTTATCCGAGGATTTTTTCCTCCGACGGGGCGAGGGGGAGGGGGAGGGTCAATGCACCTTTGGCAGATTACAATAGGTTTATTGAACTTGGGCACTGTAAATCTCTCTCGTTGCATGACGCGGATCGCGTGACGCGACTCAATCGTCCACGCTTGTTATGAATGATGGCCGATTTCGCGCGGCTTTGGGGGAAACCTTTGAATCGACCGTTTCAGTCTTCTGACGTAACGGCTTCGGATGACATCATCAGGTCATTCGCTGGGTACACTGAGCTTTTAGGAATAGCTTCATCAAATACTATGAAGATTGTGATAGTTCTCAACTGATCAGGTTAAGACTTCGGAAATAAATTTTTTTTGATGCTTGACGGTATTATCCATGGCAGGAAGCTCTGTATCCAGACAAATACAAACCATAATGCGACATAATTCAAATCACACCTGGATAATTATCTTTTATAGGAAAATCTAATAGATTTTTTCCGATGGTAAATTTTGTGAACTTTAAGAAAACGTTTGTATTATATTACTGAAAACCTATAGACATAATGATATGCTATGGAAGTTAGCCCTACTATAAGAGCAGGTTTTATAGTTAGACACTGATGGTGCAATGTATGCCAGTACATTGCACTCTTGTCATAAGATATTCCCAAAAAAGCAATAGAATTTTTCGTGGCTACTTTGAAAGTCAACCATACTATACTACGTGTTACTTAAATTCAGCTCTGATCGTTCACGTGATACATACACTCATGTTTTCTAAAAATGTTTCAATTTCACATGGCTTGGAAGTACTTAGATGCGTCTCACTTATTTTTAAGAAGAATATGTATATAATATTTGCAGGAAACTCTCACGAAGAGTTTCCGTCACTAATCTTGGATTTTCTCAATAGTCCATAAGTGTACAGCCATTCAGCTTAACGTCTGGTTTTTCCAAAAATATTTCTGAAAATTTGATGAATTCATTCATTCACTGCACTGTACATACACGCATAACATATATCAGTAAAACGAATCACGAATCTCTCCAGGGAAACAAAACAGGTTATGCCAAACAGCTATGCACACAGATTATTCGGTTACCCGAAAACCATCTTACAGCAAGAATGCAGACTCAAAAACCTGATTTTCTCCTTGTCAGATTTGGATAGATCTCTCTCTTGGATAGATTTTTTACAAAAGTTAATTCAAGCTGCTAGGAAATTATCTGAGGGCTATGAAACAATTGAGAAACTAACTATAGAAATGGATTCGGCTATTTCAAGAGAATTTTATTAAGGGTAAAACATTAGACCAGTGATTTTTTATTAAACCGATTGATCGATCTAATTCTTTTTCAATGGAATCTTCATGATGAATACTTAATCCGCACTATTCGTTGAGATCCACTTCTGGTTTATTAGTACCTCGGATAAGGGTTAAAAATCCATATTAATTTTTTCGAAAATCATGAAAATGCTTCAATCTTTTTTTGGGTTAATTGAGACAGCAGAATTTCCGCCAGGTTGGTTTTATTCTGGTCTAGGCACTTCGATAAGGGTTAATACTATGGAACGCTAATGACTTTCGGAAATATCTTCAAAGTATTCAACCCTAGTTAGATTCTATGGGAAAAGTTACTGGAAAAGCCTCTGAAAAGGATTTATTGGATTTGAATTATTTTTCACCATAAGTGATTGATAAAATCCCATGAATTTATGTACATGATTGAAAAGTTGCTATATTGAGTATCACGTGTCACTTATATTTCTTATATCCTCATTTTCTTATGGAAAGTGATGGCCTGTAGAGTGAAACCAACTCATAATTTGATTGGTTTTGACTTAACCAAGTGCCGCGTTGAGAAATATATAGATAGAGATAGAGAGAAAAAAAGCAGGAAGCACTGAACAAGACTAGCAGTTGTAGAAAGAATAGGTTAATATCTTCTTTGGGTATGGATAATTATCGTGCTTCTCAAAGTATAACCCCCCAAATCTATTCACAAGACTCTGTGGCTCGTTTTTGTTATTTTTTACACACATGAAAACAACAGTTATTATAGAATCAAAGAAGTTTCTTTTAATAACAAAGTTCTTTTCAAAATTAAATCGAAGTTTAGATGCTTCATCCCTTATTAGATCAGAATTGAACACCAAGCAAAAATTCTACTACCTCAATACAAATAACCCATGAAAATCTGAAGAGTTTTCATGGTTTCATAGAAAATTATACAATGTCAAAACCGTTTGCCCCGATCTAAGGTACCAATAAAAATCTGAAATAAGATCGTAACAAGTAAGTATTAGTCTGAAGAAAACATTGGAGCAATCAATAAATTTGATATAAAGTTACACAAGGTCAATTTCTTTACCCCGATACACAACTCTCAAAGTGACCAAATCCATTTTTAGAGCTCATTTTTCAATTCCTCAGTATGTTAAATACTATTGTAACAAGTTAAATTCTTTTTTGTACAATATTTTTCAAGAAATAATCGATCTTCCAAAAATGTACTTCAATCCCTGACGATTCAGTTTCTTCAGATCGGGATATACTTAAAATTAAGTAATTTGGGAAGTCAGAGAATTAACACTATTGAGTGCAAAGATGCTTTAGTACCATGTATGTCGACGCCATAAAAAAATATAAATTGAGCGTAAGAAAGTGCTTGGATCGTTTTTCTTTTTACGGACACTTCGACCTCGTTCGATCATGCAATGAGTTACTGTTTTGTGTATATATATATTACGTCAGACAATATTGCGCCCACGTCGGCAAACTGTCTCTCTTCTTTTGTTATTGCACAGGCGAGTTGGTTTTCTGTTGCCACGGTGAGTCTGATCGATTTTTTCAAGTGTTTATCTTATCTCCGCCCCTACAAGAAATATATTTACTTTCCAAACTGTAATAAATATTTATAGGGTAGCAATAAGGTATGATTGAATAAAAAAAGTAGTAAAATAATTATAGTTATGAGCTTTGGTTAAAATGAAATTCATATGATATCTAACCGTACAATGGTACGTAAACTCTTGATAGTCTTTTAAATTCTCTGACAATCGAGGTACAATACAAGCTTATTTGATAGCAAAGAGAATAATAACAGCAAAAAAAATCATCCAAACGATATTTGAAGCGAAAAATTTTGCTTTTAATGCCCTGATAAAACCCATTCCAAATTGGCGCTTTTTGCATATAAATTCGCACAAAGATCAGGGGCGGGGCAAAGTTGCGAATATTTGTACTTCAACGTATACACGCACGCTTCAGTGCAACCTACGAGTTTGTAAAAAACGAACGCTATCAACGAAAATTTGTTTGGAAGCAGATCTAACGGCCGCGAAGTGCCAAGAGTGAAAAACAGAGTTACGTTTTCAATTCGCTCACTCCCACGTGATTTCCCTTCATACCGAAGCGAAGTAGCACTCGCTGACTACTATACATGTGCGCGCGTGCATAGGCTGAAGCGAGCCTCGACATCGCGGATAATAACCAAAATTTCGTTTTGCTTTACATTGCAGCGAGGAGGTGGAGCGTTGCCAGAAGTGGAGCAACAACATTACTCAGCAGATAGACTTAGCTTTCAATATATTTTTTATGGTCTACTTTTTTATACGCGTAAGTATACGATGTACTATGACTACAGTGTAATATTGTGCTGAGAATCTCGTGAGGACTTTCAGTTTTATTGCGTGAGAGATGGAGTAACTGTTCGGACCATTTGTCTAACACGTTCACTATAAACGTACTTTCGACGGAAGCAAATTGGAACAACTTTGTGATTTATTGGGCCAGAGAGGAGGACGGGATAAATCTATATAATATTTTATTCACAGAACGATTCACATCGCGTGATGTCTTCCTACCAATTTCTAAAAGAGTATTAAAATGAATAGATTGATAACGGATTATGAAAATGTAAATTTAGCTCGACCTCTGATTGAAATGTATACTTTTGAATATACTTCCATTAGTATTTTCATATTGGAAAGGTTTCAGCTGCCTAGTAATCTAGGCTCTAAACCTTTTCTTTTTCTAATGTTTGGGATGGAAGAAATTATCACAGATACATGACATGAGTAACTGGATCTCACGAGGCAAAGTTGTTTACACGGTACAGACTACCTTAATCGATTTTCCCGAGGTTTAATGATGTCTCAGGAAATTGGAGCACTGTGTAACATGGTTTTACTTACTTAATTACGTCTGTAAATGGAAAATTTTCGTATCAAGTAACGATTACGTCGGGTTGCTCTCAGTCGGGTCATTTGAAAATTAATTTCTTTTCACATCTCAAGATTACAGGTTATCCAGTTACTGTCTTGTTGTTCTCTTGAAACTTGAGATTCTACTGCTTTTCCGACTGTACATGATTCGCTCAAAACTTGTGCGTGAATAACTTGTTTTTAAATAGATATTATCTGGCTGAAATATAGCATTACGCCCGAACAAAACGAAGCGATGTATATTGCCACGTTATAGAACGCGGGACCGTTGACAATTGTTCAAATGTGATTCGCATTGCATAGTTTATCGCCGCCAGTGACAAGCTGTGGTTCATGCTGGAGATGTATTCGTTCGTGGACTACTTTACGATACCACCGTCTTTCGTCTCGATCTATCTGGATCGGACGTGGATCGGACTGAGGTTCCTTCGAGCCCTACGACTGATGACGGTCCCTGACATCCTCCAGTACCTAAACATTCTAAAGACATCGAGCTCCATTCGCCTCGCCCAACTCGTCTCCATTTTCATCTCCGTCTGGTTGACAGCTGCAGGCATCATTCATTTGGTATGTAGCTTCAATTTTACTCTTTTCATGTTGTACGCCAAGTCCCTCGAGGGACTCGCTACGATTGTGGAGGCTCCTATGCATTCATCTGTTCCCCGTGGGTAGAAATGTTTCTATTCATCACTCGAATAGATTCTTTCGCGATCAACTTGATTGATTCAAACGGGGTAAACTTTATGTTTTCATTGGATACGATTATTTATGTAAAATCAAGACATTTCGACCGTAGAGAAAAATGAGGTCTGAGTGAGCCTGGTGCTATTGGATTTCGAGTAGATGATGTGTATTCTCAAGAGGTTTGAAAGATAGAAAAGAAATGTATTTTTGAAAATAAGCGATCACTTTAGTGAACATAATGGAACAAGAAATTATTACACAACTATTTTCAATTCTTCTCTTACAGTTCAAGTCTGTAAGATTTTATACGTGGACATTTGATAATGGAAACTCCCAAATTGTTTTACCGTGTGAATAGTTCACTACTGTAATTACTTGATTTCTCGAATGCAATCTTCCAACTTCTGCATTGCCAGGATAGTTCAAGAGACTTGAAAGTATATTGGTAGCACTCTGTAAATATGCCAAAATAGCTTTGCACTACAACATATTATTTGTAAATGCACGTGCTTTCCATTAGGGAACAATCCATAGACTAGCTTTCATTGGCATAAGAGAAAATGCTACCTTCCTCTTGCGTAAGAGGTTAGATGGCAATATACTCGTTTCCGACGAAGCCATTGATTTATCATAGGTCAATAATTATATACGTGCGGGTCGTATTGGATTATATGTGCGATCTGACCTCTGAACATCGAGTCTGATAGAGACTGCACGGCACCGACCCTAGGACACGTAATGAAACAGTCTTTCCAGTCTCTCGACTAATACTGGCAAAGCAAGAGTTAGTAGAAGTAAGTGCAATCCATACTGTGCGACGAGAGAGTCGTATAGAGAAAAGTAGGCGTCAAAGTGGCGCAGGTAACAAAAGCAAAAGCAAGCGCAGGAGCAGATAAAAACAGGTGAGCGGCGTTAGCCTAACCCACGCTTCGTCGTGTTTCTTTTCTTGTCCAACTCCAGCTTGAAAACTCAGGGGACCCTTTCGAGTTCAAGAATCCGCAACAGCTCTCATATTGGACCTGCGTGTACTTCCTAATCGTGACGATGTCTACGGTGGGGTACGGCGACGTATACTGCCAGACGGTACTCGGCCGCACATTCCTAGTATTTTTTCTACTCGTCGGCTTGGTAAGCCCACCTCATTCTATGCATTCTCAGAGCTCACCCACTAGTCTTACATGTCTCAACTTGCCGTATAGACCATTGTCGCAATCGCGATTTTTCAAATAACACCGTGAATTGTTTCTTAATTTTTTTTTTCTATTATTCGTCCAAAGAGTAATTGCTGATACTTCTGAATTTTACTATGCCAAATTGAACACAATTCACGTGAACTCGAGCCAGCGCAGTGAATATTAATTGAAGAAATTCAGCAATTACGCGATGTGAATTCCCGGTTACCAGAATAGAGAGGTGTGCCGATAATTTACGGCGCGCGTTCGATTGCAATAACTAATTCCGCATGATTTCCCGAAATACCCGTGACTATGATTCAACGCAAATCAGATGCAACGATTATTCTATTTCGGCGTAAAGAAAAAGAGCAGAATTCGAACGCACGCCAAAACATCCAAAGAACTGTACCAACAGAGCGATTGCTCGCGTTTCAACGGTGACGCTTGATAATATGCTTCAAAATGAAAATTATTCTGCTGGTGTTATTTCTTACAATGTAATTTTACATCGAATTTTGATTTCGATTGTAATAAGATTTTTTCCATAGAAATTTAGCTAGAGTGTCATCTTTCAAACAGAGTTTCGCACCATAGAGTTGGAAGTAACATTTTGCAAGCCTAATTAATACTTTTTATCGAATCAAAAGAGTCAGAGAATATAAGTTCTTGTAAAATGTTTCAAAACTAAAATATGATTCAAATATGCGATTTCACCATGAAGGCTTTAATTTTTTGTATGGGGTATCTTGTCCCAAGGAATTTGAATTTCCAAATATATTTTTTATTCTAGAAAGTGGTAATTCAAGAAATCCAAAAATAAATTAAGCTTCAATTTCAGAAGTAACATTGAAATACATAAATTATGACTAAAGCCTTCATGAATTATTCATGATAAAAATGTATAAATATAGACTGAACTTAAGTCACCTACTTTAGCTTCATCTGATACTTTTACATATAATCATCACCAAAACGTTCTTTCAAATGAATTGAATACATATATGAAAAGAAGCGTGTAATCATCTCGATCCCTGCTGCTATTTCGTCTCTCATAATCAACACCAAAGAAAAACATTCGTGAACGCGTGCCTGCAATTCTTACATGTTTTCCAACATGAGAGTTTGTGAAATACTTTTTTTCATTCTTTTTCCAAATCACATTATAGCACGATCTCCAACTATAAATTATCCGCGATTACATGGCACACCAAATATTTACACGTGTCTTAGATTCTCATACATACAATCCTGTGATAACATGTTCTCATCTCAAATCTCTGTCCTACATCAAGCCAGTGTACATAGCTGGACAGAACACGTTTAAACGAATCAGAATCCTGACTATTGGTCACCGAAATATTTTGTCTTTTTTTTTTACTTTTCTTCTTAAAGTGTAAAAGAATGTGATGTTTATGCTTTTTTTTTATTTTACAACAACGAATTCGTTATGAAATACATATCACCCCTTCTTCCATTTCGTCCCTGGAATCATCTCGATAGGATAAAAAATGTCATCATTGGCTATTTTTGCCTCAATTAATTGCCTCTGCTCTTACGTGGCCCTAGTCGGTATTTTCATGGCTGCTTTGTATTCGATCTCTCGTGGGATGTTTGTTTAGAAGCTTCCGTATACTTTTATGTGTCTACTTAAATACTATCGTAGCTGCAAATCTGTTCGTACTTATCAATTTTATCCATAAGCTAACAATAAGGTGGTACAACACTTTTCAGATAATTTTGACTTTATAATTGTGTCAATATCACATTTTGCCAGATCTTAAATTTGTTTCTATTACCAACAAAAATTCGATAAACTATTTCTGATCTCGATACTATTGTTTATATCGCTTCACTTTCTCAGCTTTTCTATAATTGTATCATAATACTTTGTAGTTATATTTCATCAGTAACTAATAATTATGCTAGCTAAGGAATTCAACTCTTTCAGCGGAAAAAAAATAAAATAAGATAAGAAAGTATAATTTCTGAGGTGTGAAAATGACGTCTTTTCTCTGAAAGTAAGGAGAGCAAAAAAGCTAGAAGAACTGGGAATAAACTGTACCTTTTGAAAAGAGCATCGATAACGCGAAACGACGTGGCGTAACGACACTCGTTTTTTCCTGGCCGTGATCCAACTTGCATGTACAAAGGCACAAGAGCTGGTGTGAAGTGAGGTGTGTACATGAAGCCTTCTGCGTGAAATCTGTGCTTTAATCAAATTAATGAGAACATTTTTTCCATTCTTATTGCAATAACTATGAGCTGGATTTGACTTGTTATTTGATCTAATAGGAAACAGGAAAAATCTCAGTAGTAAACAATGATATTTTGAATTAAAATTTAAAATTTAAAATTTAATGTTTTGGGTTTTTTGTCTGCGTGTATTCAAATAGAATTGATAATTTCTAAAAGGAGCGAAAAAAAACCGAAACAGTAACATAGACAAGGCAGAAATATTCATGTACAGCGGTCATTGACATCATTGCGTCATTGGAAGGATATTTTTTCCGTATATCATGCACGTGACATCAAATATGGAGCAGTCAGAAAGCTAGACTTCTATAATAGTGTATCTATCGGCCTGTATATAGCGCACACTCGTACATGCCTTCCTCTTTCTTCCTCTTCAATATCGTTGTTTTCTTGTATCTTCTTTTTGACTCTATATTCTTATCGTAACCGAAACCTTCACATCTCGCAGAATGTGCTCAAGACATTTTTCTTCAAATTTATGTCCGATTCCCACAATCTGACAATTTGTCTTCGTTCTTTCTACTTTTGTCTTTTGAATCGTGCATACGTTTTTTGTATTTGCATATAAAAAGTGTATATGAAAACATTATTCATCATAACCTTAGCCCCTATAATTTTTTTACACTGAGTGTAATACTTATATACTTATCGAATCTCACCCCATGCGCAAGCCTGAAAATGTGTACTAGTATGATGTGATGTGTACCTCTGACCTATTTAATGTTTTTTTATCCATAAGTGTAACTGCTTCCTCTATCCTCATTTTTATTGATTTCTACAACTTTTCCTAACAATGCTTAGATGCCTCTATTCACGATGGACAATTCCGAGGGGTATACAATGTGGGGTTATGATATTAATAGTACATGCTTCCAAGCTGAATGCAATTTATGCTCTTTAGGAAAAATACGAAGCCATCGATGATATGATAGACTTTATTAAAAATGTTAGAACTATTAGATATTCAGTATAGTAGCAAAAGTACTAGATCAGAGAAATTTTAATCTACTTTTGATATAATTTTCATCTCATAGGTGTTGCAGATTAAAGAATTATTGTGTATATAGTAGCGTCTGGCACAAATGTGCGGTAAGAAGAACCACTACGGATTAAGCATCACGATAGAAGGAAAATTATTCCTTTATCTTGCTCGTAAATAATTTCATGCTATTTTCATAGGAAAGACCATTGAAATAGTCATAAGATAACTTCGAGCTATTAGATAGAATTTTAACCTTTTGGAGTAAGTAAGAAATCATTCTCAAAATATATTAAAATTTCTAATTATCCATAGCAAATTATGTTTACACATACATACATTGATATGTTCACATATATATGTGTATGTAAACATTGAAAACTAAAAATCATGACTAGATAAAAAAAATTTTAATTCAGAACAAGCAAAAGAAACGTAATTCTTCTCTGTATTCATGTCCAATGAAGCTTAATTTAAATTAATTTTTCTATCTATGAGTGTCTATTAGTTATTCATGATGAGAAATATGTGAATAGTTTAATTGACTGCTTTCGATCGCTTGCATTGTTTTTCATTTTGAAGCAATATTAAGTTTCTTTAACTTTGAATATTTATGTGCGCTCTTCATGTCAAAGCATAATATAACTTCACTTTTGCTATGATGTTTTTACCATCATTATGATTGAACTTGGAAATTTTTCAATTCTGAGACTACATTCCCAACGTTAAATGTATGTCCTAAGAGATGAGTATAGGATCATTATCTTCTGGTAAATAATGAAATTAATTTCTTTTGATTTTTTTTCTGCATCGTAAAACAAATATGATTATTCTTACAATGAAAACTGTATTGGTGATGTGAACATTTTACTCCAATCATTAATTAGATATTTATGAGGTTTATTTTTGATATTTCAAACCTAAAACTTCATGAGAAGACTGATATTATCATATTTCTGTTACTGAATTACTATATAGAACTATGTATCAATAAAAATATTATTTACAAACTGAAGGAGAGAAAATTTGCGTGTTCACAGTAACAAATGGAAATAGTTTCGATTACTTTCGAAACAAACCCTATGTCTTTTACCGATAAATTATGTAGAGCATGTATTGCTTCTACTATCCACAGACGCTCAATCGTTTATTCTAACACTCACACAATTCACACAAAAATCTTGGGAAAATATCAAGCTCCTTTAATCTCTATTTCCTCAAATACTTAGGATATTACAGAATGCATGAATAATAATCTAGAAAACATTTTTTAATTTATTGATCTTATACTTTTTAATATATAAAGTATCTGATGTGATATTCTTCAACGTCTATAGTGTAAATTTATGAATTGTAATTAATAAATTACTTAAAGTTCTGTTATGGAAGTTGTGCTGTCATTCTCTGTCTATTTTCACAATCAGTTGAGAATCACAATAAGATGCATGAAATACAAAATTATATTTTTATAATAGTTTTATATTAGAATTTCTGTGTACTACATTATAACTTTTACATTAGTTATTTCTTCCAATATTGTCTTTTTTCTACCTTTATCTTGAAAAAATAAGAAGAAAATAAAAAATCCGTATACTGAAAAGTTTTTTTCGAATTTGTAAAGTTTTTAAATCGTTCACTCTAAAAAGAAGTTAACATTTTTTTCAAAAATTTAATTAAAAAATTGGCTTTTTTTTAATATTCTACAGTAAATGTACTTTTTCATGTTTAGAAGATAATTTTTTCTCCTTCATCCATAAATTATGTAATTAGAAACTGAAGATGCTTATATCGCTGATGAATTAATTGTCAAAGCTTTGCTGGCTATACATCTTGCTTCAGTGCTGAAAAATATATACATATCCAGCTTCTAACTGCCAGCTATCACTTGAAATCTCACGTATTTGCTCGCTTGGTTCAAGTACAATCTAGATGTCTAGATTTTCATTGTTGATACCCTTTCACTTCTTCTGTATCTTCCCAAAATATTTCTGTTCATGACTACAAGAAATTCCATCGTATGATTTAAAAAAAAAAATATATATATATACGGTATTTAGTTCTCTTCAGAATATATCGTTATAGTGCATGATCTGTTTTGAGATTGAAAAAAATAACAATTCAAGGTTTGCGTATTATGCGCCTAAAACTTTTTGATGGTAGTTCAGTTCATCCCAATTCGAAATATTCTATGCCTGTCGTTTTGTAATGAAATTTTGATAATACTAAAGCTTCCGTATATTGAATATAGAAATTAACATTTTTAACAAGGTAAAACAAAAAATGAAAAAAACTCTAATGATAAAAGTTATAAATTCAATGCATACAAAGAGTTATCAATATACTAAAATTCCGATTTCGATGCGTTCGGACGCTATAAATCCTATCGACTGCAAGCAGGATTCATTTGCGTGTGTCATACAATATAAAAACGAGCGCAAACGAGCGGATGCGTTTGTCACTGATAAATCGACGTCGACACGATACCTTACGCTTCTGGTGATTGAATTTGCGAGTTAATCGATCCAACTTGTATGTACGCTCTTGAATTTGATTATCGCGTATTGGTATTCTTGCACTTGTATGAGTTATAATAATCTGATATTATAAGTCTGTGAGTTATAAAAATCGGCACTTATGACTTTTAAATCGACTATATTATACTTTTCTGATTTTTTATTTGACAACAAGATATATTTCTCAATCTAAATTTCATACTGCAACAGTCTCGCATAGATTGAAACTTAATTTAAGAAAATATATTTTTCCAAAGCTTTTGTATATAACTAGTGTCAACAACTAAGGAGTTTTTTTCTTTATTTATTTTTTTCGAATCTTCTTGCTTAGTGCTCATTTAATTTTTCAATACATTTATCATGATTGAAAAATGTATTTTTATTATTGAGATACTTAGAATATTTTTGACACGTAATTGGAGTTATTGGGATAAACAGACAGCCCGAATGCTGGCGTAACCTTTTTTCACGTCGGCAGTGAACCACCCCACCAGGCTGCGCTTTAGCTTTGTCTCCAGTTTCCGTTTTGTATTTACAGGCCATGTTTGCTAGTAGCATACCCGAGATTATAGAGCTCGTAGGCAATAGATCCAAGTACAGCGGTGAATACAAGCGAGAACACGGAAAGAGGTAGTATATGACATTCACATTTATACGATACATTAGTACTATCTAACAACAATGTCGTGAGTAGATACATTTTTGCTAAATTTGGGAGTCTGCAAAATGAATTCACATCTCGCTCTTTTACGTGCTTCTAAATAATTCAAGATAGGCTATCATGCTTTGGTATATCAATATTATTCAGCTATAAATATCTTTGTCTTTCTTCCCAATTTTTGACTTTGTCACCATTTTATAACTATCATTAAAAAATCAGTCTATCTATATTTTTTTCTTTTTTAAACTCTTTTCAAATAAATGTAAATTTGGTATCTACAAAGCTTTGTCTTTTTTATGATAATTACTATTATTAACAGAAAAAATAATGATTCATATATTTTCTTACATCTGTAGTATTGATATTTACGTATTCTTGTGACTGTATTTATTACCTACTAATTTAAATTGTATTATTTTAATTATCGAAATTGCTTGTAACAATATAACTCAGATAGAATGATGATCGGTATGTTATTTTTCTTCTCATATTAAGTGCTATACGATTTTTCAAGCGAGGTAAGTGCAGGTATAGGGTCGACTGAAACTCATGGGAGAAATATTACTAATAGAAATTTTTTTTCGATCTGCACGATGTAGAATAACGATATATTTTTTTTCATAGCTTTTTGTGAGCAACATTGAGTTACTCACTAACGAAAATAGTTATTGGAAAAATGTTAATAACGATTAAAGTTATAATATTTTATAATGTTTTATCTCTTGAAAAACAAGGAATTTTGAAAAAAAATTCTTTCAAAAAGTCTTTTTTGCATATATTCAGTCCAGTCTTGTTCATTATTCTTTCGAGTTACTTTTAACTATGTCTCATATTTACACATTCTGGAATTACTTCTTCATACATCCTTGAAATTGTTAATAATGATTGAAGTTATAATATTTCATAATGTTTTTTTATCTCTTGAAAAACAAAAAATTTTGAAAAAAAATTCTTACAAAAAGCCTTTTTTGCATATATCGTATAACTATTCAGTCCAGTCTTGTCCATTATTCTTTTGAGTTACTTTTTACTATGACTCATATTTACATTCTTGAATTACTTCTTCATGAATCCTTAAATATGATAATAATGATAAAAATTATGATATTTTTATAATACTTTATCTCTTGAAGAACAAAAAATTTTCAAACTAAAAATTCTTTCAAGAATCCTTTCTTTGCATATATATTTATTCAGTCAGATCTTGTTCATTATTGTTTCGTGTTACTTTTCACTATGTCTCACATCTACACATTCTTGAATGACTGCTCTTCATTTTCTGTATTCTTCTACTTTCCTTTCCTGTAACCGGATTATCTTTTGTATATTTTTATCTTAATGAATGTAAGTTTTCACCATATATTTCAATCTTATTTTATAAAATTTAATCAAATATACAAAAATAATGAATAATCATATGAGAATGAAATTATTAGTTAGATACAAGTTTCAATATTTAATTCACAGATACTCGTGAATTTTTAGTAGAACATTTTTTGTTATTTAAAAGAAAATTAAAAATAAATTATATGCTTATTTTCCCAAGAAACAACAGACACTTTAACAAAACATGAATTCATATGTCTCTATACAGTAACATATATGTGAACGCAATATGCTCACTTTTCTGAAGCTGACAGCAGGAACTAAGCTTGAATCCGTATACATAGATGAGTAGCTTGAGACGGTGACATCACTTTTTTCTAATTTCACTTGCATTTGTGGAATATCAAAAGAGAATTTAAAACCTAAATAAGCTTCAGGCGATCACAAGAAAAATTGTCAGAAAGGATAAAGTGTCTTGAACGTAGTTTTCTTTTCTGTAATCTAAAAATATGAAAAGTATTATTCTGGATTCTCTATCATCGAGTCCAATTAGAACTGCTGTACACATTAGAAATAGCATCTCTATAACAGTAAAATATCGTTATAAAAAAAAATCACTTTAGGCAAATTATTTAAAATCAGGAAAATTACAAGATGCATGCGTAACGTAGAGATGAAAGTTTTCTTCGATTACTACAATCTTCGTTCAAAATGCTTATTAGATGTAATTCATATTCTTTCCTATTTTTTTATCTTGTAATCCAAGACTGTATTTATAAAAACTATGTTTCTCACAAACGAATACGCACTTTCGAGATTCAATTGAAAGGAAATATCATTCATTTGTGATAGTAGTTATTTTTTCATTAATCATTACCAACTAAAAAGTTGAAATTCACTCACTTTATATTGATGTATGTTCAGAAAAATTCTAAGAAGCGTAAAAGTCCGAACTGAAACAACGAAGCACACTTTTCAAGGTATAAGCAAACATTTTTGTTACCAGCACATAACCAATTTAGTCTGCTGCTCGAACACCGTCATCGTTCATTAACAACACTAGACACAATCAGACAACAACAGCAATTCGAAGAAATTGTAGTCAAGAGTACTCTTCAAAAACTTATATAGGTTATGAAAATTGTTCTATGGAATATCATCGCAACTAATTCAATACCGAGAACTGAATACACTTTTCTTTCCTGCATATTTTAATGTTCTTCGGAAAAAATAAGACCTCTGTTAAGTAAATAGTATTATTGTTATATGAATTAAAATGGCAACTGTGGTGGCTTATAAAGGTAAGCTATTAGCTCAAGTAATAGAAACGCGCATTCCTCATGATCAGCAATCATCTGAAAACAATATCTCTCCTTCAGCTTCGCTAGAACCAAAGTCTTGGAAAATAAAATGAAGTTTGTAAGATAATCTTACAGATCTAAAAATTTCTATAGATACCTAGTATATAGATTTACCTTTATTTCAAAATGTTTGCGTAGCAATACCAAATTCGAATAACGCACGATTTTGCGGAGCCTAATGCATGAAGATGGAAGACATCTCATTAGTAATTAATCGTGGCTACGTTCCCACCTCGATTTAGCATTTGAAAAAACGATTCAAATAATAGATCTAAGGGAGGGTTAAATAACTGTGGCACTTTATACACCTCGGACTTGTCCAGGTGAATCAATGGTTTTCCTCCCACCTGTGCGGAAATGATAGTACACATCGACGGGTTACTGAACATCTCGGGTCGACTTTTCATGTGGAGATACGTCCTACGTTATGTTCAATGTTATCTAGTGTTTGCATTTCAATTAGAATGAGATGGGATTGTCAAAGAGATTTTGAATTATAGTCTGTCTTCTTGATTCATTTTGATTAGATATTCCAAAATATTTTTGTCGATTCATCTCAATTTTAGACGATTTCTTACTAGAACAGTTTTGAGCATGCAATATATTGAAAACTGATGGCTTATCAGTTATAAATATTTATTGATAATGAGTATTTTCTGATATGTTTTGCTCTTTCCAGAAAAATCAATATTCATCATACTTAGCAGACTTTGAGATGGATATTTATCAAAATTGTACCATAGAATGGTTTCAGCTCTTCAATAGACTTATTGAGATGTAGTTAGATCTTTTCAACATGACGCAAGCATAAATCTTCCGTATGAGAAGGTGGTCTGAAATTTCGGATACTCGTTGATAACTTTTGTATGCTTGATGAAGTCCAGGTTTGACTTATCCATGAATGCTTGTGATAATTTGTGAGTTCACAAAACTGACACCACTTTCCGTTCATTACGCATAATTTTTTTTTCTCCCAATTCATGTAGTCCTCAAATTCATTTCCGATTTCTCTTCATTTCCACATGCTCATACCAAGGTGATACAAATCGCTGACCGCCCACTGATTTATGCTCATTCAATGATGCATAAATCGCTCCGAAAATCGATATAACTGAAGCAAATACTGGATACATCACGATTTAAAGTTTTTGATTTCTAATTTACTGGCCTCCAGCGTGCAGTCCGCATAAACTTGTGCCATCGAGTGGTATGAACAGCGAACGTTGATTTTTCGAAATGTTTATCTTGATTTGCTCAGTAAAAAATATTTGAAGTTGATTGAGTCATGAATAGTTTATGAACTGAAAATACTTGAATTCTTCTATTGAAAGAGTTGATCATTAAAAACTCGTCAAAAATTAGAATATTTTGTACAACTTTGAATCGTCATCAAAGACAATTCAATATGGAAGATCTTAGATTTGTTTTATGTTATTAAATATCTTTAACAAATTAATTGGATTAATTTATTTTTATTTAGAGTGATTTCTATAAAGAATTAGTTCGTATTTGAATTGAACTGATAATGATTATTGTATTCAAATTGCTATGAGAAAATTTGATTACAAAGACTACCGGAATATATTCATTTGAAAATGGTATCACACTCGGTTAGGATTATTTTCAATTTTTATTTTGATATTCGATCGTCTCGTGACTTCTTGAGTCTAATTATAAGACGTTTAGATCAAGCTAAACGTCTTATGGCATTTTTTTCAATGTTTGATGTTCCATTCAATGTTACGAGTTTCGTTTGGCTGCGCCCTGGTGGCTGGTAAACATCTACACCCGTGGGCATTTTTATAATTTGTTTTATTACAAACTCTCTAATTTTTAATTTATAATTACGATACAAAAAAAAGCAACAGAAACAAACAAGTATAACGTTTCAATGTTGACATATATTACTCTGTCCGTTCTCTGTATGCCAACACTGTATAAAATAATCTCTATTTAGGTTTAACGTAGCATAGTCAAAAATAAAACATACTGGTAGATTGTTGTTATCAAAACTACTATCTTTATGATTGTGCTTTGAAAATTTTACTACTGTTGTGCTGAAACTTTCGTTAGAAAATTTCTTTATAATTACTTCATTTAGATTCATCAATTTGTGAAGTTCTTTGAAACCCGGATATCTCTAATAAAACACTCAGGTTTTATTTTAAAATAATTTATGCGTCGTAGGAACAAATAAAAATAAATTTGAATCTACAGGAAATACCTATCGCGCAAATGATTGGCAATATTAGACGAGTTGCGTAAAACGACGACATATTTATACCCCTTTATAACTGTTATTAAAAATGCTCAAACACTAATACGTTATAAGTGAGAACTCAAGCAAGTGCAGCAGCAGCGACAACGTATATGACTCCAAATTATAGACGAGACGAACAGAATTCTAGGGGAATGCATGTGACTGTGAATTGACACGCGTAACACAATATCTACGGGCATTTCAATCGAAGATCTGAATACCCACGATAAAAGACAGCTCTTTAGACTCTTCTTACATATTTTCCATTGATAACATTTCTGTAATTAATTTTTGTAAATAATGCTAAATTCCCCGTGGGACTTCGCATACACATGCATTTCTAACGCTTCTTTTAGAGTTGACGAATGAAATAGAAGGAAAGAACACAAATGCGTGCATATGAAAATAAGCGGCACACACTAGACCTTAGCAACTGCGTTATCGTTTAGAAAACAATATCTCGATGCCAATACGAATCTTTAAAACGGCGCCGTTTTGAAGGAACTTAGAGAAGAATTATATCGATAAATAAGAAAAAAAGGAGAACAAATAAGAAAATATGGAAAACTAGATAATTTGCGCTGAGAGTTCAGTTAGGGGTGTGTCTCTTCCTCTTAATTTCCATTCTGACGGCAACGGATATGATTGTGGGATGTGTAGGCGGTGTTCGCCAGCTGGATACCCGAGATCACGGAGCTCGCCGCGAATCGCTGCAAGTACGGTGGCCAGTACAGGCGCGAGCGTGGACGCAGGTACCCCCAAATTACAAATCCGCCGGCATCACACCGGCGGATACAATATAGCAATTAAAAAAAATTATTGAGAGAATCCTGATTATATATCACCCACTATCACTTTTTCTTCTGATTCATTTTATATACTTTCAATTATATATTATAGTCCCCCTTGAATCCTCATTGTTATAATAGTAGTAATCACACTTACACACATCACTGAAGCGAACAATCGGAACGGATAGCAAAAGTGGCCAAATTTACAATTCTTCATTCTCTCCAAAATATTTTCTCCCGAGTGATGTATTTGCATAGAGAAATCAATAAATGTCTCCTCATTAATTTGCATAAATCCAGCCGGAAACTAAATCGAACCAAGATTTCGACGAAAAATGTCGATAATTTTCCAAGTGAAAAAAAAAATTCGAGGATGACGGTTGAAATAATTATACGTGTATGCTATTTTCGCTTCACTCGTAGTCTCAATTTCACGTGTCTATTCTCTATTGATTAAGCCATTTTATTTTCGCTCCTTGAATGACATAATTCTGCGCGCGGTAACAGCGATTCCAGAAAGTCGACATTTTAGATCTCTAGATCTGAGTTGAGCACTGAGTTAGAGAAAAGAATAAATAAAAATAGGAATTATAAAAAAAAAAATAGAACATAGAGAATCCGCATATTCCAGCACACTTTCATCCTGAAATTTAACGGGCCAGAAGTATAACGACGCATAAATGATTCCGCGGCGCCGCCAAGCGTGTAACCTACTTTAGGGCGAAAGAAATGAGTGTAAGAGGGAAAAAGGAAGAGAAAAACAGAGATGAAGGGACGGAAAGAAGGCACTGTCGGCTCTAGAAACGTTTAATTTTGCATTAACGTCATTGTTCTTGCTCGTTCTCTCTCTCTCTCTCTCTCTCTCTCTCTCTCTCTCTCTCGTCCTCTCACCGGGCTCTCTCATCGGTTTTTTAGTGAAGGGAATCTTCAATAATAGATGGGTAATGTGAATGGAGCTAACGTGTAGTATGTTAATAAATTGTTCAATAAAAAAATTGTCTAATGATTTTTCGTCTAACAATTTTTTTTCTCTTTCGTTGAATCCGAATATCAAAAATTTCAATTGAAATTTATAAATGTATCGTCAATGTAAATACTCAATATCTACAAGATCATTTAGCGCTCGATTGATAAATGTGATGGAAAAGAATGGAATTGTCATGATGTAATAACGGCCACCACTGCTATCCGCAATTGTTACTGTTTAACTAGCGTAAGAGCTCCTTCCTTGAAAGTCCGTGTATTTATACATAAATATACTAGAAAAATCGCATCCCGGAATCTATTTTATAGTTTTCATGAGAGTCCTCAAATAAAAATATTTCATTCATTTATTTTATTAAAGTATTCTGATACCCAAATTGACCCTTGTTCTTTTGAGTCCATGCGCTGAATCACCGCTTCTTTTCTCACATCTTTACATGTACGTATATATTTGGCCAATTTAGAGATGATTCATGATGAAATTGGTATTTATATATGTATAGATAAATGAACACGTGCTGGTACTCTGCTTGAACTTTTGCGAAGAAAAAAAAATATTATTGCAGCACACGAAAATCAGTAATGACTATTAATTTATTTGTTTACGTATATTAATTATTCAACATTGTGTCCACGCATATATAGATATATACCGAACACTAATACACCTCGCGTACGTGTAAATTTCGCTGTACAAGCCACGAAGCAAAATGTCACGCCTTAGACGGTTGAACAAAACAATAAATTCAGCTTGAATACATACAAACACGAATACACACACAATCATCCCGTTATGTTTAGCGTTTTGTGTTTGTGAAGTCTCGCGAAAAAATAATGTTGATTAATGAGGTACACTTACATTCAAACACACACAGCATCAAAGTGATTTAATCAACTTGAGTATGCTACATTGGATATACACAGAGTAAATGCCATAGAATTGTTTCACGAGATTAGATTTACGTTGCGAAATCTCATTCCTCTTTTCTCTCATTTTGGAAATTACTTCTTTCTGATCAGGTACCACGTATAGATCAACTAATATCTCACTTTTCTATTTTCCTTGCTTCCACTCCACGTTTCCAATCTCCGAGTCGTTTCTATTGATTCGCTCTATTTTATGGATCTTTCTAATCTATTTATATTAATATTTAATTGCAATTGCGGTCCTTCAACGCGAGAGAAATCTTTTTTTCAAATATTCATTCATCAAATTCGTTTGACAGTAAGAAAAATATTATTCTTATTTAATATTTCATTTCTGTTATGGTGATGATGCAAAATAAGAGGTTTTTTATTTTACAAGTCTCTATCGCGAAAATGTTCAAATCTAAGACATTCCCCGTAGTTTACCTTGGAAGTACGGGAAAACCTATAGATAGAATACATGCATTGTATCAGGCTGTTAATATTACGGTGATATACTGATAGCTGTGTATTAAACTTTGATCATAATCGTCAGTCAAGGCACATTTCTTTAAAATTTAATTCAAAATTAAAGATATTGAAAAAAAATATCGAATAGGTTTTTCTTCACACTGACATAAATGTAAATGGTTGTGATTTTTGTGTATTGAAAAAAAAATATATGTACCGTGAGTTGGCTCGGGAAAAAGTTTCAGAAAAATAAAATGTTTCATAAATAAAAGAAAATTCAATTTAAAATACGAGTATGATTCATTATAAATTTTTATGATAATGTTAATATATCACAGAAATATATCTACCTGATCCTAAAAATCTTCGACTCAACGTACAGTTAATATATTTTACTCTTTTTATATTTTCATGAGCATTGTGAATCCTATATTATATTCTCGTTTACCTATAGGATCCCGACCATTTACATTGTATTTATTAAACTTTTCCGAGGAAAATTACGATCACGGTCTTTCAAAACAAGCGTGAAATTTCCAAACGGTGCTTGCATATCCTTTTCACACGTGCTTTCTTTTTGATAACATGAATATGATTATATTCGTTTTGTGTTGCGCAGAAAACACGCCATATTATCCAAAAATAAAATGAATACTTAAAGAATCCATCATCATCATGTACGATTTAAAATTTTTTGCTTCTTATTTGTAGTTGTTGGTCTTATGAAATAATTTCTAAATAAAAATGAGAAAATAGAGTGATATTAACTGTATTCATCCCACTCATCAGTGATGGGTATTATGTGTTTTCCATTTAATGAAAAAATACTTGATGATTTTTTAAGTACGCATTCATCCTTCGAGTTTATTTTCATTTATTCTGTTTTTTTCTTCAATACAAAGAAAAACTTTCCTGGAATTTTAAAGACTTGATTTTCATTTCACACTACGTCGAGCTATGAAAAGAACGAAAACACGGAACAATACAATATTGAATACGTAATGATCACAAATGTAACGTCCGCTTCGCATGCCATTATACAATATTATTGAATCGCGCACGCGTTTGCATAAATACTCGTCCTTATACAGTCAGTAGTCCATAGAGGATTATATATTTTTTCTATCTTTCCATTACGTAAATATAGAAAATCAGTAGTTCGGTTATTTGGTACCTATATACATATATACATTTGTTGAAAAAGTTGCGCATTCAAATATACAAGCGTTTGTCTACCACTATACCTATCTGTCTTTACTGCTATCTTTTTCTACATATATATAAATATATATATATATATAAACATCCACTTCTCGTTTCTCTTTCTCTTTCTCTCTTTTTTCCATAGTTGATAGTATAAAGATTTCCTATATGCTAAAGCATGCGATACGTTTTCGCGAATGTGAAATTGATGGTGTGTGCCAAGTATGAAAAATATAATAGACGACACCCTGTTTATTTTTTTTCCGTGAGAAGCTCGTGGCCATACATGCATATAGATAGATCGACGCACATACGACAAACCGTGAGCGATTTCAAATATTTTTACGCGTCTGCATCCCATTCGACATATGTGAAACTTTGTGTTAAACGCGTTTTGTTTTGTAAAGTGGGAAGTCGCCGTTCAGTCAAAGTCGAGTTCGCTCTAATAAGTGTGGAACGTTACGTACAACGCTGAGAAATCGAATGCAAGTATTTACACATCCACTTACACTTACACAAACACATACGCTCATGAGGAAGAGAAAATAGTTGGTTTCAAAAAGTCTTTGTTACATTAGTGTAACCCATCAGTAGTTAGAATGCAGGTATAAAAGTTACTTCCATTCATTTCTTTGATGATGAAATATGAAAGTATATAATATTCAAAATCATGATATATTTGCACAAACAAATGCAGTGAAGAAATCAGTTATATTCATCGGTAATGGGATTTTCAACGTAACGTATAATCAAATATTCAATATTCTTTATTATCTTGACATGGTAGTTTCTTGAACCATGTGTTGAAGGTAAGTGCTCCATTCGATACTGCATTCTTGAAAATACTTCTTGCTAATTCGTACAGAGAAATCATTTTTATCGATATCAGAAGAGATCAGATAATTTTTACACTGTATTTGTTTCAGTGCAAAATCAAAAAAAAATTCTAGTCTTCAAAAGTATTAGCATTTGAAGATTTTGGAGACGTTCAGTGCAAAAAAATGTAGTGACTTCCGTACAAAGTATCTTATTCTTTTGATAATATGTGATTTACTTACAATAGATAAAAATTTATTCTCACTACAAGTGAATAACAGTAAAATTAGAAGAGTGGGCTAGTAGAAATGGTCTGGATACGGTCAGACGAAGTCAGACGACTTTAGATCCAGTACTTTGGGATTTCTCTGAGACGCTGCTGTCATACTCGTAACACAAACTCATCAAAAGATATGGAATGGAAGTGACTTGGTCAATCGGTGAATCGTATTCAAGCGTAGGCATTTTTAGATTGTCCGTAAAAATTGAAAGAAAACCATTTGTACTGGCAAAATTGAGATTGAATCGAAGAAAGCGAGAAATAAAGCAACCGCATTTAGGACTAATGATTAAATGAATCAAAATCTACAGGCGCGCGCGCGTACGCACACACGCGTAAGACGAAAAAAAATCACTTTCCAGGGCGTTGACTGCATAACTCTTCTGATTCTTCGTTATACACGTTAACACTGACATAGGTCTCACTGAAACCTGCGAGTCTAGAGAAAAAATTCCTTCACTCTCAGGAGATGTAAAAATAATGTTGTTGAATGCAGTTTATGTCCGGGAGAAGTTGCAAGTTTAATTGGCAGAGAGCTACGCAGCAAACGCTCTTGTAAGCGGAGAAAATGAATGGGATAAAATGAGGTAGAGAAAAGTGCAGTGTTAAAAGGAAAAATTAATTATAAAAGAACGCTGATGAAAGAAAAGAAGGCAAGATAAATAAGCAGAAAGAAATGAACAATAAAAACGCTAACGAGTCGACGACAAAACTGTGTACCGTGTGTACCTACCACCTGCCTATTTCAATATTTAGGTATAGACGTGTTGGCACCTGTAGTATGACGTGTAAATTTATTAGGTAATCAACGTACATTCTCTACGATTAGGTGTAGGCTGAGTGCTTAGGAATATAGGATTTAGGTATAGCCTTATCAAGAATAAACCCAATCACGTCCCTGTGTTTACGTATATTTATTTACACATGTTTACATACATGCATGAGCAAAAATATGTATGTATTGAAATATGTGTACGTTTCACTTTGATTCTAGTAAAGAAAAAAAAAGCTAGTCAACGTTTTTCAACTCTCTATCTCTATTAAACCTAAAATCCCCATAAACTCACATTCTTATGGTTACATTAATTTGAAATTATGTTATTCTAATGGAAGTTCGTTTATTTAGTCTTGATTTGGTTCGAACAAAAATAATTATCTAAAAAATACCAGTAAATAAGAGAGATGTCTTTAGGCCGTGGCACGCATAGCGGTACAGCACTGTTTAATCGTGTCTCTATGGGTTGCCGCGTTGCCTCGTAGCTGCTGACTCGCGATGTCATACGAAAATTGCCGCACCTGTTTTATATTTACCTCAAAATGCAATGAAATAAGGAAAACGAAGAGAGAAAAAATACTTTCATTCATAAAATTTCATGTTTTAAAATTATTCTAACACGGTACCATCATACGGGTTATACTGAAAGTCATGTACTCAGAAAAATAGTACAAACTAACCCTAAAATTAAGTTATTTATACAATAATTATTATTATTTATCATAGTTTATTAAATATAGATATATATACGTACTTTTAAGAATATTGATCAACAGAACGATTATGAAAGTGAATTTATGAAAAATTAAAATGATATAATTATAAATTAACAACGATCATGCCCACTGTCAAGTGTATTGATGCGAGTGTTGTATTCTGTTTCTTTCTATCACGTGGTGTAGGCCATATTCGCCAGTTGTATCCCCGAGATTATTGACCTGATCGGGACGCGAAACAAGTATGGCGGCACTTTGAAGAACGAGCGAGGTCGCAGGTGAGACACTATAAAAAAGCCAAAATAGCTATTCCAGCGTTTACATATAATCCTCTTTCACGAAAAAAAATATATATACATCCGCATCCTACGTTCCTTGTTTTGAACATTCTCTTTGTCTATCTCTTTCTTTTCTCTATTAGCTCTCCTTTGTACTTCAGATACTAAATTACCACAAGAAATACCTTGAGACACGGCCGTAACACGTGTCGAGGATATCTCCCTGTATATCGAACATTATCTGTGTGCCTGATGTGTCTTTTCTTGGAAATTTATTCATTGATACACTACATCTCATCATCAACATCTCTCTATTATTTCATTGTTGAGTGTTCACAGCCCCTTTCCGCATATACCATTTTCATCATCATCATCGCGCTCATGTTATTCAGAAATATATCTTTATATATCGTTGAATATTACGTTATGAGTATCCATCTGTTTGTCAGCTCTGTGGTTTTTAACTGTGTTGCGTATCTTATAGTGGCCGGTGACTATTAGATTTCGCTGAATTCATTAATTGAAAATTAATGGAACGCGAGTATACTAGTTTGACATTAGTGAACATTTTCAACTCCTGACTCCCTCCTAGTCTCCCTTTGCCTAGTATCACTGTTGGAAATGGATCTTTTTAGAAATCTGCTCAACTTATGTAAGAAGGTATGAATACACCCTAGTGCAACTTGATCGTTTTCCTTTCGACGATAGATGATTCACACTTGCAACAGAACTAGGGAAATATATATAGTAAAGGTTACACGTCAGTAGTGCAAATGGTGGATGCTTCAGACTACTATTTCACTCTGAATTGATAGATACAATTTCGCACATGGTGTACTTTAATAAGATGAGTTTTGTTGCAAGTTGCTGGTTAAAAATACTTCCTAAGTGGCTTCTCATCAACCGATGTTTAACTCCATAGGGAAGTATTAGATTTACAAAATTAATAGATTGAGGCTTTACATTTTGATATTTCAGAAAGCGAATTCTTCTTCTTTATCTTCTTTCTAACTTTTAATGGTTGCCGTAGTGTTTTGAATTTCAAAATCTTATCACACTATATTATGATCCCGCAATGTATCCTTATGTTTCACACTGAAATTCTACTGAATCGATTGATTTAATTCCGAACTCACTGATTTCAGTCTAAATGCTTGATGCAATTAAATTATTTTCAACAGTGCTACCTTCTTCTCTCCTCATTCGTCTGCCCAAGGAATATATCAACAGGTTCAAACATTCGACCGCGATAGACATTGTAAAATTTTTTATGTTATACGTGATCATAAACGCTCATTTCACGCATCGAATTCCGTGCGTGAAATCGCATTTCACACACTAGTGCGTGAAATCGCATCGGTTTCCGTGCGTGAAATCGCATTTCACGCACGGAAATCGATGCGTGAAATATTTCACACACGGAAACCGATGCGTAAAATATTTCACGCACTCAAATCTCGATGAGTGAAATTCGCGTTTGGATCACTTATAACATAAAATATCGTATGCAACTCGTGAAATGCGATTCCACGCACTAGTTGCATAATATACTATATTCTCAAACCAGGCCTGGTTATGATATGTTCCTTCGTACTGTTTGTGTGGGTTAACTCAAGTACTGCACAACCAGTACTCAAATACCTTGAACAAGCCACGAACGATCCTGTTACATACTTGTCCAGCTCACCGCGACCTTCAAACCTCATCCAACTCAATGAGTGTCCAACGTTTCAGAACCTCTGTCTATCTGTCTGTCTCTGTTTCGCTCATCTCGGAGTTCGCTGTTGTGTATACGTACTATTCTACCACTAAACAGATGTCCCTTAAACATCTACACATGACCACTCAGCAACTGCTGTTTGCTTGTTTGTTTACACTCACTCACTCACTCACTCACTCACTCACTCACTCACTCACTCACTTACTCACTTACTCACTTACTCACTTACTCACTTACTCTCTCTCTCTCTCTCTCTCTCTCTCTCTCTCTCTCTCTCTTCTCTCTCTCTCTCTCTCTCTCTCTCTCTCTCTCTCTCTCTCTCTCTCTCTCTCTCTCTCTCTCTCTCTCTCTCTCTCTCTCTCTCTCTCTCTCTCTCTCTTTCGAATACACGTACTAGCCGCACTCGAGACAAATACCGCTTTGCCCTTTAGCCGCAAGCTAGCGAGTCGCGGACTTTTAAACTGAACTTCGCGTTAGTGGTGTGTACAATGCGCAAGCAAAAAATCGAACAAAATGTCTATTCCACGTGACAGGAGCATTACAAACACTTGTGCAAGTGGTATTTACCTCGCGAGCTGCGCTAACTTTCAATGTCCAGCATGCCATATATCCTGCATATATATTATATACCTTCAGATATATTGAATGCATTAACCGATATATATCTATATTACATATAAATTGTTGTAACCACGTCAGCGTTTATTGACTAAAAAATATATTGGTGTTTGTTAGACCTTCATACTGCCGTGTGCGAGTCCTAAAAACCCGTTACTGTAGACGAAATTGGGGATATTTATCCATGATTAATCCAGGCGTTGCATTTCATTTTTCTTTTCTTATCTGCCGAAGCCTACGTTCATTCTAGGTTTGTCAATGAAGCTATTGACCTTACTACAACGATATATGGATACATGTTTCGTCTAGTTTTTCCTTTCGCATATTTTGACTAGGATCACGGGAAAATCGTGGTAAATTGACCAAGATATCCCGCTGTCATCGTTAGCTTGTAACAAACAAACTATCAAACCCAGTGCAATCCATATACACACATAAATAGACAAAACGGAGCTTGCTAAAACGAAGGAAAAAAGAAAAATATTACGCGAGAGCGCTACAAAACGCGTATCGGTTCTTCTAAATGTTTACTGTTTATGTATATATATATAAACGTATCTATATACATATGGATGTTGCTGTACGTATCTCTTTGTATGCACAGTTGTACACTCAACGAGCGATCTCATGATTACATGCACAAAGTGATAAAAACCTGCCCGGGCGATAGACCGTAATCCGGTCGAGCGATGCTTAGATGGAGGAAAGACAAAAAAAAATCAGAGTAGCTAAATGAAAAAAAAATAACGAAAGGAAAGCAGATATAAGAAAGGAATACAAAACACCTCACACAGCGCCGTTGTCGGGTAACTAGAAGCACGTCGCGCAAGTGAAACTCGAGTCTTGAGCGTATATATGTATATACATATATGTATATATACGCGAAGACGCGCGCTCGCGTGCACAAAATCGCGAATTTTCCCCGCCTGCTCCCTGAATTCCTTCCCGCCAGCTTTATCTCACGCTCTCTCTCTCACTCTTTTTCTCTCTCTTTCCTCGTCCCTTTTTCATTCTTCTCGAGGAATTTACCTGTGCGATGTCTCATTGCGAAGCTTCAGTGGATGCGAGCCGTGGAGGAACGAACGGCCGCCGCCTCTACAAACATACATTTCGAACACACGAACAAGCTTTCGCTGGCATCTTCGTTGTAGTAGCCGATCTTCCGCGTTACTTTTTCAGACCTCACCTTCTCAGACTTTTTCGGCCCTCGTTGTCTCTCACTTGCCCTCTTTTTGCCTCCAGCCTTATCTCGTCCTCGGCTAAAACGAGCGAACACGACAGTCGTCCATTCAGGAATTTATCCTCCGAGCTCAGAACGTCGCGTAACATTTTTCTTTCTTTCATGCGACAAACCACGGTCTGCCGTTTCATTTATATTTCTTTCTTTTTTTTTCCTCCGCATGTTTGATTTTTACCGCGTTTGCGAAAAAATCGAGCGACAAATCCATCGCGCATACACACTCACAAAAAGTAGAGCAGGCAGCATGGAATGAAAAGCGTATGTCTTATTTTCAATCAACAGAGCGAAGCGAATATTATATTATTTTATCTCATATATCAGTAGTCGTAGAAAATATATACAATCACGATAATATATGTATATAACTGGTATAACAGCACCCAGAGCCACTCTTCTATGTTCTTTCATCACTCGTAACATCCGCAGAGAATATTAGTAGTTATATCACATGGAATATTCAAGTTTTATAAGTTTTAGAGGACTCGCTTGAATTTTGGTGCATATACTAGATCGATAGCAATTGAAAATACTCAAGTAGATTTAACTGATCCACCTAAATCTTTTTTCAATGTAAGATTGCCTGGTTCTGCGAACTCGAGAACAAGCCTGCACTCATTATTAATCACGTTTTATCTGTTAGAATCTGATAATCAAGTTGTCATAATGATTGTATTGTATGGAATTATGTATGATTTTAATCCTTTGTATCTATCACCAAAGTTGACCTGTATGTAAGTAGAATAGTCACATTAGGTGCCACGTTAGTTGTTCGATTAACATGTAGTCGATACTAATACGACTCACTCTAAATATCCTTTTTTTCCTGGTAAGTTAGTTATCGATTGATTAAGAAATCCTGGTATATGAAGAAAAATAATTTTAGCTCTTATGGTACCATTTTTTCAGTTCTCCAGCATTTCCTTATATTCTTCTTCATATGTCCACTACTCTTCTTTTTGTCAAGATTTAACTATGAAATATCTCAACAAAGAAATCAAAAGGAGAATAAGTATTAAATAGGGAAAAGCAAAAACAAATATCACTAAAAAGATATCAATGGATAAATCAGAGTCGATGATGCTAGACAAAAATTTAGAATTCTTGTATTGAGAGAGCAGACTAAAATGGTAACTGATCAAAATTATTTAATTTGTGTGCATTCTTCGATTAATTATCTATTTTTTTCTTCTCTAAATCGTTCTTTCTTACGTATTATTTATATATTTTTTCTCTATTTAATAATCTCGTTCAATATTGTATGATTCATAATCTAATGAAAATGGGATAATTTCTTTCTGGTCATAACTGGTTAACAAATGGAAAGAGAAAATACGATGTTTATTATTACAAATGGAAGAAATAGAAATTAAGTAAATGTACTTTGCTTGCCCTTCGCATTTCTGCTGGTTCTAAATGTTATACTACTAATATGTGGCAATAATCTAGTTACTTGAATTTTAGTTTGAGTTGATTAAATTTTCCAACAAAATAATATAATTTTAATCTAAATGAAAAAATATTGATGACCAAATTAGAAATTTATAAGTAATCGTTGAAGGCAAGTGAAATAATTTAACATTAGAAATCTCTCGAATAATACAAGATAAGTCTTTTCTCCTGCAAGGTTTGCTAAAAATTGGTAGTGGCTTGCATTCAAAAGACTTTTTTTTCATCTAATGAAATCATAACGATGCAAATAATTATATTTAATGGAACTGATAACCGGAATACGATCTAATATATATCTTGTGTTTGCCAGACACATTGTTGTGTGCGGTCACATCACCTACGAGTCCGTTTCACACTTTCTCAAGGACTTCTTACACGAGGACCGAGAGGATGTCGACGTGGAGGTTGTTTTCTTACACAGGTACGTTACTTGTTTTATAATACATAAATTTGATAACAAGGAAGCGCAACATTAGTTGCATTTGGTATGATCTCAGGGTAGAATTCAATCTTATTAAAAAATAAGTTTACGTGAATGGTGGTATGACATTGATGATGACTCATTGGATATTTAGAATCATCTATAGACTGCGGTTTGAACAGCAGAAAGTGAATTGATCCGGCTACTGAATTTTGGTTGAAGGTTATAATACGTTTTCTTTGATTAATCCACCTTTCTGTAAGTGTGTCCACCTCTAAGAAGGAGATACTACGGTCTTCGGTTCATCGATTGAAGGAAAATCTATGGCATCTTCTACTGCCAAAAGAAGTCAACTTTCACCCCTCACTCATTCCAATGGGCCTTGCAATGTATGATCGGTACTGGTGTTAGAGTTGCCCTCGACTATATCAATATATCAAGGACAAATACACGCTTGCTGGCTCTTGTAGTCAATCCAAGTGAATATCAATGCTTTCTCATAATAATATCTATAATCAGGATTCAGAATATATGTATTAATAATATTAGTTACTCTCCTGGACCAATTATAACCATTGGTTTCTTGGTGAAAACAAACTATCTTGCGTTTGCCGGACCTTTGCTTCAGCTTCAACTGGATCCAATGGTACAACTGGTAAGCACTCGTGTGTCACTTGCAATCTTACTAGCTATCTAACAATAGCTGCCACAATGATTATTACCCATCTTGGATCCAGTTGAAACTGAAGTAAAGGTCCGGCAAACGCAAGATAGTTTGTTCCCATCAAGAAACCAATGATTCTAATTGGCCCAGGTGGGTAATTAATATCATTAATACATGTATTCTGAATCCTGATTATAGATATTATTATGAAAAAGCATTGATATTCACTTGGATTGACTACAAGAGCCAGCAAGCGTGTATCGGTCCTTGATATATTGATATAGTCGAGAGCAACTTCGACACCAGTATACTGATCATACATTGTAGGGCCCATTGAAATGAGTGGGGGGTGAGAGTTGACTTCTTTTGGCACAAGATAGAAGATGCCACAGATTTCCCTCAATCGATAAACTGAAGACCATAGTATCTCCTTGTGAGTAAATGTGAACAGCATAATTTGCCACAAGGGGATTCAAATTACTTAAGGAATAAATTGAAACTTACTCTCAGAATATCATAGAAACAATTCATTTTAATTGTTCTTTGTCATGAAATAGCATGGCAATATAGAATTTTCACGTGTAATTGCGTTCAAAGATAAGATGATCAAAATGTGTATGAAAATCGCACTTACTAGGAGAGTGGGCACACCCTTTGGGTCACCGATCACGATGAAACTTAATGAGATGGTTCATGGGTCCTCTAATAGCTTATATCTCAAGCTATGAAGTATAACGTTTTGATTTGCAGGAGATATTCTGTCAATTCATTCGATTTTATACATTTACAGTATATCTATATTTATGGCGTTTTGTATATATAAATATACTGTTGATGCTTCAAATCCAACATTTTTGATAGGATAGCTTCGGGAAAACAAAACGTTAGACTTTATGGATCGAAATATAAGCTATTAATATACCCTAGAACCATCTCACATAGTTTCATCGTGATTAGTTTCCCAAAGGTTGTGCCCTTTCCTAGTAAGGAAGAAAGTGCTGAATCCATTTTTTGCGATACCCTAAATGTATTATTACGAGCTATGAGAGCAGGTCTAAATCGATTCCAAATCTACATTCGAAATATATATAATAAAATATTTTAGGAAATCGCGTGTTTCTAAAATATATTTATTCCAATAAATAAACATATGTTTATGTTTTTTTGATTACATATTATAGTTAGGGATATTTGTTACCATTGCTAAATTGTCAGCTAGTATAGTAATTTATCCATTAGAATTATTGGAGTCGGCTATCGCAGCAAAATTTGACTGCAATATTCAAATGTTAGATTTTACATTTGATTAGACTAGTTATTTATCGGCTCATACAGAAGTTTGAGCTGGAAAATATTCACATTTATTCTTGTTGTTGTGGAATGATAAAATTTCAAGGAATGGAATGTTAACATACAACTGTCTGTTTATTTAAATTGTATGGGAAGATTGACCAACGCAAAATTTCAGCAATATACTCATTAAATCGATAATATTAAAAATATCATGTAGTAATTATTTTTTCTGAACTCTGAACTTCTGAAAGTTGGATGAATATAATCTACTCACATTTCAGATTATTTTTTTCGGTGGTGAAATCTCGATGAATAAAAGTAACATTTATTATATGGTTCAGAAAGCTTTAGAACCTATAATTTGATTGGCTCAACTGTGAATGGAGACAGAAAAAACGATTATTTATATGATGTACGACGAAACGGAAGAATACGAAATTCGTGATAAGTCAGTCATAAAATTCAATTTTCTATTTCAGATACGGTTAGAAGTATCACTAGAAAAATTATAAGAATGACAATCTTTGAACGCCAATTTCGTATGTTAGGGAGATGAATGAAATATAGACTCTATATCCCAATTTTGCGGCGTTTCGGCAGTAACGTTTACTGGCCTCATCAGACTGTTTTTATTACAAGTAAGCATAACTGGATATAATAAAAATAAATAATCAATAATAATGAAATTCTACCAGATAACATTCAAAATGGATGTCCATCTATTTATTATCTTGAGATTAAAAAATCTGTAACCCAATTTTAATGTAGAAGGAGACGCCGCTCCCGGCTGTCTGCTCGCAAGTTGATTTACTAATACACGTGGAAGATGGAGAGACGATGTATTAACAATATTAATATTAATAGCTATTTTTATAAACAATATTAATAGCTATTTTGTGCATGAAAACAGTCTTTAATGAATACGTTAATTATTCAAAATTTACTCATCAAGAAGATAACTTAAAAACAGCCTTAAGAGGCAAGGTAAGAAAGGGAGTCTACATTTCTAAGATCGTCATTCTCATAATTTCTTAATAATGCAGTGTATTTAAAATGACATTAATATCGTCAGGAGAGTTTCCAACGAAAAGACTATATTCACTCAATTCAAAACGACCGTTCGTGAAAATTTAAAAATCAGTCGTGACATGTTCAAATATTTTACAATGTTAGGTACTTCTAGAATACTATTGATTGTTAACAAATGTTTCGTTTCTCATGATTGCACTGGTTAAATTATATGTTAGAATTATCATTTATACAATAATGATTTCCAATTGTTAAATTTAGTGATGTTTTTAATAAGCTTGAGTCAAGCATGCTACGAAAAAAATCAATGTAGTAATGATAAGCGCTACATTAGTAAACCAGTAAAATCCATAGAATATTATACCAAGCGTGTGAGAAACAAATTGTGCACATCATTCCTTTCATCTTACCTTCAAGATAGTCATTATTAAACCTTCAGGGAGTGTAATGTACACTCAGGGAAATGAACCTCCTGGATCAAAGGTAAGCAATCCTGAATGAGTTGCCATAAGGGAAATCACTTTGAATCGAAAATGGCTACTCTTGATTAGAAAAGAGTCCTTTAAAGGAAAATCATTAGTATCGCTGGACTCCAACTCTTGTTTTCTTGAGCTGGGTTTTAATGATTTATTTTAGAAAAGATTCCTTTCTCCAAAAGAGTAACACTTTGGTTCAAAATGATTTTTCTTTAGCATCTTATTTAAAATTCTGACGTTTGGTTCAAGAAGACATTCTTTTGAGTGTAAAATATAAAAAAGAAAAACTTTGAGGAGATAGCAAAACAGAGATAATCTAATCGGCCGCGTCAGTCTTGTAAAGAATAGTTGGCCTGTGTTTGCAGGAAGGAGCCCGATCTCGAATTGGAGGGTCTCCTCAAAAGGCATTACACGACCGTGGAGTTTTTTCAGGGAACCATGATGAATGCCGTGGATCTGGAGCGCGTCAAGGTACCCTCAATACCCTGGACCCTAACATCCTATATCCATTTCATACATTACATCCGCACGCTCTGGTACTTGCCATTCAATCAGTTTCAAAAAAATATAAATTCTATTGAGAGTTTAAATGAATCAATATGCGCATGAGTTACCTTTATAATAATGAAGTAAACGATGTACAATACAATAGCTACAGTTTCAGCTCATCCGTTGAGATAAAAAATTTAATTTTAATGGCAAGAATTTGATCGTGTACTCCTTCCGTTTCCACTTCACGCATTTGCCCAAATGTTCATTGTGTACACGTACGAATACATTTTTTCGTGAGAAACTTACAATATTTTTTATTGCATATATTACAATCGAATCCTCATTTTATGGCAGAATAATCGTGAATGAGTTTCATTTATGATTTCCAAGTCAACTTCGTCTGGTGATAAATTTAATGATTTTTTTTCGTCTTAATTCGGGAAATCAAGAGTGTGTAACGTATATTAAATTTTTCAATCAAAGGGAAGGAACAATTATTTTTATGGATGCTCAATATTCAAAAAATAGTGAATCATATTTCATCTACGTGTACACATTCCTGGCATTCTCTCTGATCTTTCTATGTCTTTCGCTCTTTCTTCACACAATAGCAATCCTTCCCTTGGATATCATGAGCCGTGTTTGCATCATAGCAACCAGCAGCAATGGCTTTCCGCGCATCTCCAATTTTCATTTTGTAGGACAGATTACCGATACTTTCGATGGCTGGAAAATGCATAAATGGCGAGCCGGTTGATCAATTACTCATTCCTGCTTCCCTTCTTCATCCTCATCCATCCTTGCAACTTTAGAGCGCTTTGGCAATCAATCGGTTTTGAGTTTAGGATGACGTGCAATGATGTTACATTAGTCATAATGTCTTCTACTTTCTTCTTCTCTTTCTTTTCTATCATAGATATGTATAGCTCTGTCGAATTCATCATTTTGTATATGTATTTACGTATAATATATTTATTTCATACATGGCCGTTACAATCGCGGAAGCCATTAGTGATTTTCACGGAAAAAGTATCTTATAAAATATTTTTTGAATTCATTCCATAGATCTTACGGCGTTCAGTGCGTACATGAATATGTACAGTGTATGGAACATTCAAAATGTTTTATCCGGTATTTTTTCCATTTGATGAATATGTAGGACACGTGCAATCATGCTCTTATATTGTGATAGTTCATAAGTTGATATACATACATCACATTCATAGTTAGTTTTATTATATTATATACGTCCGTACCCGAGTCCGTACCCCATCACAAACATGCATAAACATGCAGTATTTAATACTTGTCTGAATGTGATTCGATTTGTCAATAATGTGAACAGAAACTTCATCACGTATAGGTAAGACACTAGTTTGCTGATGGTGTTTCTCACATCTTTTGGAAGCGATGAGGCACAAAGTGTTGGTTACTATAATTTCCCTTCCATAGTTATAGATTGTAGTAATTATAAACAAAATGAATTGCGGATAGTTTCAAATTCAAACTACGGATAGTTTTAAACTCAAACTACATTCGTGAGGTTTTCCATTGGCGATTCAAATCCAGCTAGTTCAGCGAGCAAAATCATGATTTTCAGTTGGAAGGGCTTGAACCCTTTCAAAACAGTTTATGGTGTATAAAAAGATTAGACAAATCTTAAAAATTCTGTAGTGGTAGTCTTGTGGTTCCTCCTCAGGTATTGAAAATTGAATGGTCATTTGAATTCTGTGTCTGAATCTAAAAAGTTTCAGATGAAGCTATAAGGATCGTGTTACAGATCAATAAATTTCTAGGAGAGTCGGTGAGATACATACTTGTTTTATGAAGTCTTTACATCTTTTTATTACAATATGGATATACATTTTTTGTCAAAATATATTTAGAATTCTTACGGGATGCTTTGTAGAAGACAATTTCTTAATTGGTTTCTTTCGCTGAAGTAAATAAATAGAGCAGATTGTTCTTTTATCAAGACATAGTACGTTTCCAATTCAGCAACTAGACCAGTCACCTTCAGCACATTGTATTAGTCCATACAGATTTTGGCTGGCTATCACATTCTTTCTTTTAGAATTTCAATACGTTAAGAAATTTTTCAACTATTTATAATACCACTCAGTGCCTTTGATAACACGGTGAATCATTTGGGAATGAAAATAATTTTAAAGGGTCACGAGCTCTTCGTTTAGAGTTCATTTTATAGGTAAACATTTGATGGAAGGCATTTTACTAAAATGAACAAATTAATTGATTGTTCTTATTTCGATTGATTCCCAAATTTTTTCCGTGTAGCTGCCTCTCACGTATCGTAATTGAACTTCTATGAAGTTAAGCTCATAGCAAAAAGGATTCGCAGTACAATCCGTAGATTTTAATTGGTCAACATCATTCTTAGAACATTACTACTGTGAAGATTGAAAATACAATGCGAACGAGAGGCAGTAACGCGTAGAAAGATTGCAAGCGATGCCTGCAAAAGTGCATGGGTTATGCTGCATTTAGCTATTAGGCCGGATCAGCGTGTAGTAAATTTTATTTCATGATTTTTATGAATATTATGATTAATCATTACTATTTTTGTAATTCTCACAATAATATTACTAGCATATTATTACAATACTTCTATTCATCTATTGCACTGCGCGTAGAAGTTGAATGTTCGAAAATATCAATGAAGGATATTAATTTCACAGCATAAAATAGTATGATTTTGTTTTTCTCTTGCTTCAGATTTCGTACAAATTTTTAAGTATAGGGTAAATTTGGTTTGAGAAGAATGAATAATTAGTAGTGAGAGTATTAATATTTTTCACATTGGTTTTTCCGGAGATTCAATGTTCCCTTTATCAGAGATAACTGATGAAAGACATAGTTTCAACGATTCCCTCATAGAAAGTTTGCACACTACATAGATTCCCTATTCGCTGACGATCAAACGATTGCAACACTTTTAGTTCTATCACGATACACTACTTTTCTATAAGTAGTTATATTAAATCTTCAAACGTATGGCAACAATTCTTTGAGTCAGTGTTTTTTATTGAATTTTTCCTCTAGAATTAGATTATTAATTTCACTGTTCTTCTGCGCGCAATGCACTTTTATATATTTTTATATTAGAAAATCAAGTTCCAAATTGGGAAATGAAGTATCGTTTCGTATAGAAATTTCTTTCTTTATTTGACAATATCTGAATATTTTGATTGAAAATAATAACAAAGAAATATTAGTCGCTATGGCGTCCGAAGCTGAAAACAGTAAGGTGAAAATTGTTGGATATATAAATTAAACGGAGAAATCTGTGATTTTGTCGGACCTGTACACGATAGGAAGCCGCCTGATCTTGAGCTGGAGGGACTGTTCAAGCGGCACTTCACCACCGTGGAGTTCTTTCAGGGCACCATCATGAACCCGATCGATCTGCAACGGGTCAAGGTGAGTCTTCACGATCAAAGTCCAACCAAAGACACGATCGCAAGAAACTAACATGACGTTGTGATACTGGTTCAATATATCCGTGTATCCATATATACTGCCTCCATTTGTAAACGTCTTGTATTTGTTGGCCGTTCTATGGAGTGTCGACGTTTGTTTTGTTTCTGTTCAAATGAGTTGTAATATTTGCTGTTGTACTAACCGGAAAATTATTTGCAAAATGCCTAAAAAATGTCCTTTTAATTCATCGTCTGATCTTTCAATGGTATTTTCGTACTGTCAAAATTTGAATGCTTAAGTTAAAAATTAATGTTTTGTTGAATAGTACAGCTGCTTCTATTATATCTCATTTGTGTTCGTATAATTCAACAATCTATTCATCATTTGCATAATAACACGTGTTTTCTTTAATTTTCTTACGCGTTTGTGATCATACTTCTCAGGTCACGATTTGAGACTTGGACAGTGCACTCAAGTAAATAACCTTTACTTCATCTTCTGTTTCTCATCTCCCTCTGCATTCAACTACTCTCGCTAGATTAATTCCACTTCGATCAAGAACTATTGAAGAGTATATGTGATCATTTCAAATGTATAAATAATGTCATAACTCAAGTCCAATCCAACACATCGTAATTCATGATTCCAGATTTCTCGAGAAAAATTTTAATTAAAATAAGTATTATTATTAATGATTGTATTTTTATTCCACAAAATTTTTATAGAACTCTCCAATTTACTACAATTTTTTGAAAAGTATCAAACTTCACTAAACTCAACAACTTATTTGTTCTCCAATGAATTTTTGCTTGTGTGTTAATTAACTTCTCTCTCTTTCTCTATCTTAATTAGTAAATGAGCTATAATGAATTCACGCTTCTAAGGTATATCTGTCGTACTAAATTCAGCCGCTTATACACGTATATATGTATATAAATCGCTCGGCAATCCGTTGTAACCGGCGCCTGTACGACCTCGACTTTAAGACACCCTCGAGACGTTCTCGGACTCCGCCCAGACCCTCTCTAACTTCCATCGCTCGTCTTTTATTTCTTTGAGCCAAGCTCACCGATATGCACACTCTTTGGCCATCTCTTTTGTCAGACCTGTTATTATCCGTCTTTTCGCGAATGTTTTAAGCTCCATCCAGCCGTCGATTAGTGTACATCTATACACTAAGGCGAGAAGTACATTTTTTCCGCTTACACCCTACCTGTTCATGAGTATCTGGGTATGTTTGGTCCCTTTCTAACTTGCAAATAGTAGGCTCCGTATATACATACCTTGGAGTTGAATCGCGAACAGTAAGGGAGAGTGTCGTTTCAAAGCTTGCTTAATATTTTCTTTCATCTTTTGGCTACTGAACTCTGAGACTACGTTAATTTCTCGAGCAAAAGTCGACTCTTACTTTGCGAATCGACTATGTCTTTAACCATGAAATTTCTGCTTTAATGATATTTTATACAAAGTCATTTGAACTCGAACTTGAACAACTTTGTAACAAAACGCTTCTCCCTTATTTTCTTTCACATCAACGTCATGCATTTCCTATATACATAGATACATCTGTTGATACAAAATCAGTACACACTCACAAAAATACAGAGTAAAGAGGCAAGAGGATCTATAAAAAAAACTCCAGAAAATGCTGTGCAGAGATCAGCTGAGCTGGTGAGTGTAGATCTACAAGATACTAGAAGTAGTTTTAGTATTTGAGAGCAGAACTCAGTCGAAATATTGTGTAAAATCGATCATATTTTACCACTATCAATTATTCCTTCTGTTTGCATAACAAATCTAATCAGGGTCTTCGATATCTACTTTTTACAAAACCAAATCCAGTATTGTTTGCTGGAATAGACAATTATGACATGATGATGATGATTTGTCACTGTATTAATGATATTTACTCTAACTCTCGGATTCGAATTTTTCAAGATTCTTATTTCACATTTATTTGCTTTTTGTCGAAGATCTTCAACCAGTCGATTCATTCAATTCAGTGATAAGATGGATTTTGAAATAATTCATCGATATTCCTATATCAGTTGTTAGAATAGTTCTTTTGCATTCTAATATTTTAAGTATAGGGGGAGTGGCCTTCAGAAGATGTGCAGATATACGATTATTCGAGGTTTGTGATTGTATCATTCCATTCTCGAATACGTTACGCATGCCATTAATAATGTAGGTTTTGTATAAATCAGCAAAATGTATTCCATAGTGCTTTATATGATTGTGCTATTATATGTGCTAAGCTTTTCAATAGTGCTTTCGATACATTCACTTTACTCTTATAGATTCATCATTTCCTAAGAATGATTGGCTCTATTTTTAATTGCATGTGAATGTTTTTAAATGTTATCGGAACGAGACGTCACGCTGGCGAACCACGAAAAAAACAGTGCTTCTTTCAATCACTGCCCATTCCTCCAAAGTGCACAAATTTAAAAATATAAAAATATGGATCCGAATCTCAATAGAGTTCGCTTCTTTTTTTCTTAAGAACGGTAGTCTGCTTCCAATTACAAATTATATGAATATGAATGATTTTTACAAAAATTTTTCCAAATATGGAAATTCACGTAATATTAATTTCTTCTATTCACTGCCTTTGCGTAATCAGATTTGATGACTTGCTGAACATAAATTAGAGCTTCATAGCGGAAGAGTTATCATATTATGTAGTTTCTTTTGTCATTATAGACATTTAACTCGTTTCAATTTTCCATCGATTCAAGATTTTTCTTCAAATTTCCCACTAATTTCAGTGTGGACATATACGGTTCAAATTTCTCAATCGATACTAGATTTCTTACAGAAAATAGCAATAGATGCTGCAGCATCCACGTGTGATTAAAAAGCGAGTGGAGTGCTGAGTCTACACCGGAGCAATACCAAGGCTAAATACACGAAGCGTTCTGTATTGAGATGACGGTCTGTTCCCGAAAAGCGCGCTTCAGTACAAAAAAGGAATTCCCAAAGCCCCGAATCTCTAACCCCCGCCCCCCACCTACTTTGTCTCTTTTTCTCTTGTTCTCTCAACTCTACTCATACTCCGATCTCATATCCATGTACATGTGACATATTGGCCCGACTGAAAAAAAATCGCGCCCAGCGGCAATGAGGAAAAACGATACATACGTCTGACCTTCTAGGTCCACGAAGCTGACGCGTGCTTGGTCCTGGCCAACAAGTATTGCCAGGACCCAGACGCCGAGGATGCGGCAAACATTATGCGCGTCATCTCTATCAAAAACTACTCGGATGATATACGCGTTATCATTCAGTTGATGCAATATCACAATAAGGTGAGAGACTCTTACTTCAATCTACCATGTAGCGTTCATGAAAGTCAGGCTGATGAAAATAAGTTGAGTAATTATTGTGGGATGAAGTCAGTACGATCATCAAAGTGGTATACAAAACGGCCATTTTTATAGAAATTAATTATACAATCTTACTGTTTTCAATTGTCTCTTTGGGTTTATTGAATTATTTATTCTATAAAACACTCACGCTTCTAGATACCTTAGAGAATAGTGAATCAGTGCTTTTACGATCAGTCCGTCATTGTAGGCACAAATGATACTGGACATGATTGCAGAACATGAATTTTCAATCAAACTATTGCTTGTTTACAGGCCTATTTGTTGAACATTCCATCGTGGGACTGGAAACAAGGCGACGACGTAATCTGTTTGGCAGAGCTGAAGTTGGGTTTCATCGCTCAGTCATGCCTAGCGCCGGGGTTCAGTACGATGATGGCTAATCTATTCGCCATGCGCTCCTTCAAAACGGTCAGTAAAATTCGTTCATTGGTCAAGGCGTTCATTTGATGGCACCGAACCAATTGGATAGTTGATTTATTAGTTTATCGAAATATTATGCATGTGTGCATTTTCGTGACTCATACCACTAGCAAAAATTCACTTACTGAAAAGAATCAGGGAAACTTCAGGCACCTTTTTCAGAATTTATCAAGAGCTCCCTTTTTCAAAGAGATATTTTTTTTTTTAATTCTGCTATATCGTTTTCATTTTTTTATATATTACAGTGAGAAAGTACGTTGAATACCGATAAAGATGAATCATTAGATAGTATGTAAGGTTGATGCATGTTTTGTGATCCTTACATAAAGCGCAAATTATATGTGATTATTAGATTATTTACATATAAGGCTGATAAAATTATCATATGCAGAATTAATGCCCACATGCTCGAAATTTGACTCTCAACAGTGCGATGAGTAACTCCAGCATTCAAATGGACTAATGTAATATTCCAAATGATTCTTCTTTGTCGGTGATGAACGTAGAAAGGAAATCTGCACAATTTTATTCATAGCAGCTAATCCGCTTCTTCGAAAAATCCCAAGAGAGAATATTTTGATGTGCTGATCTTGAAGAAAATAATATTTTCCATCGTAAAAGTCTTCTCTCTTTTTATCCTCTTCTCATCGTAATATGTTACAAAGCAAAATTTAATTGAACTAATAATTACAAAAGATAAAGGAAACAAGCTGAAGTGAAAAACACTGCAAACTCAAACCTATCAGAATCAGAATACATGCATAGGCAGGTGTAATTTAGAGATTGTTGGTTCATTGGTATCAGTCGCTCGTAAACAGGCTTGGCAGAACGACTACCTGCGTGGAACTGGAATGGAGATGTACACCGAGACACTGAGCCCTACCTTCATTGGGATGCCCTTTGCCAAAGCCACTGAGTAAGTTGGCCTACTGTCAAAGTAACAACTGAAATAAGATTTGAAAATACCATATTTATATAACAATTAACGACAATGTGCAAAAAAACTGTTGAATTAATAATTAATGTTGACCAATTCAAGAGACACGACTATTCCTATCTGCTTTTCAAAAGAGTTCATCAATTGTGGTCTAGTATTGAGCACTACTTACAAATGCGTAAAGAATTCTCTAATTATAAACAGTTTATAATTTATCAAAGATATTAGCTTTTGGTTCATGAACTTTGAATCAAAGGCATGACATGTGGGTATCTAAAAAACGAGAAGCTCAAAAAAGTATGATGTTTGACAATTCAGTAATATTAGAAAGATCTAAAGAACCAAACGGGATCGCTTGAATAGTAGCACACACAAATAACTCTTTACTTTCATAGATAAATGAAATGAAAGATGTGAAAGGTTGTGCCACAAGTCGGCAGGACTCACGTTTTTGAGAGTCAGTCTCTTGAATCGGATTCAAAGGGATATATATGAAGCTTCGCTTCTCGCCTATGTCTCTATCTCACTACGCTCCACACTCCGCTACCTCGACTTTTAACTATATATTTTGTCTTTCTGTCTGTCTCAATAAGAATATATACTAAATATTGGTATGTCAATGATGTGAACAATAATTATTGTTAACGAACTGGCAACGTATCTGTGCTACACATTTGGTCAATGTGAAACCACCCTTCATTGCTTCAGTGAAACCATGTTATCTCACATTTTCCTACTTCTAACATTGTCTCCGTTCGTATTATCCTCTCGTGAAACATTATCGCTAATACTGAAATTTTCACGTAACAGCGATGATTAATAATTGCTAAATTAACAGCCGTTTTTTGTGAAATCACTTAATGTTAAGCAATGCTGAAGCACGTTTCCCGCGAAATTCAACCTCTTATTGTTCAAAGCCAGTTAAACTTGTGCTTCTTTAATTACAAATATGAGCAAAATTTGATTTGTTGAATAATCGCATGTTGTTTGGCACTTGGAAGCAAAAATTAATTTAATCTCAGGAGAATTAAAAAATGCTTAAAGAAAACATTTTTTACGAAAATATTTCTATGAGTAAATATGAACTAAAAAAATTGATTCATCGTATATTACATACACCTCAAGGGGTCAACTCAAAATGAGGATGTATTTATTTCATCAATTATAAACATTCCATTATTGACAAAAAATTAAAATGAAAAGTTCATAAGCAAATTTGTCTGAAATCAAGAGAGAATGTCATTATGAAAAGTGTTGTGATTATTCTCTTGGAATATTATGAATCCTCATGGAGAAATAAAATAATAAAACTATCTCTGATTTCTTGTGTAAAAGCATCTTGGGGAAAAGAAACAAATTTTACTAAATGAAACCAAATCGTTTGCTTAATTATTTTTATTTGCTTATCAATCTTAAGATTCAGGAGGTAGGTATGTACACGATATAACAATTTTTAGGGTCCCTGTTAGGCCGATCATTCATATTAAGCCAAAATATAAGTCTTTAAGAAATGAGTGCAGTGTACTAACACAACGACTTTGAACAGATATGCAACTTTAGTTAAAACGTCTCTGGAATCTTTTGAAGATTGAAGAAACAAATTGGTATGTCACAATCTGCGCATTGTCCTCCTTATTTTTATGACCCCCTTTTCCGGTGGATCATACTTTAATTTACAGCTGGAACCTTTAAAATAGGTGACTCGTGAGCAGTTTTTGATGGATTCTTGCAGACTTCCAAGAATACACTACAATTTACGAGGGGAATTAGATCGAAAACTCTTCTTCAAAATATCTTTTGCTGATTTTGAGTTTTAAAATAGAAATAGAAAAATAGAAAGCTTCTATAGTTCCTATGAGTTTATACATCCAATTGAATAAAATAAGCCATTGCATATCTTATAATTTTCGTAATGCGTTTATACGTTATTCAAAAGAAATAAAAATGATATTCCTTACACGAGAAACTGTCTGAAAAAATCAAAACACATGGGAACTTTGAGTTAATCTATTTAAAATTGTAGTTTTTCAACAAATAAATTTTTGTAAGTGGTTTTTGAGTGAAAATGAACGAAGTTGAACTCATGCGCTAAAATTTTATTTTCTCCACCTACGAGAAAGAATATTAAAGTTTTCAGTTTGATTTTTGACTCTTATTTATTTTGGAATGATATCCGTATGTCAAACCTCTGAGAAAATATCTTCTCGTTACGGAAGCATTTTTAATGAAATTAGTTTGTGCATCCTCTGAGTTGATGTTATTTTTTGATGTATTAGGAAATGTTCCCAATATTCTGTGATATACAGAAATTCCAATGACCTTATTATTCACATCACGTATATCAGGAGGCGCACCAGCGTTCTCACGACAATCATACTAGACCTTCATACTTACTAGTATTTGAATTCAAATCCAAAAATTAACATCAACTAAATAGTATATAAATAGTAATGAAACCAGATATGAGTTTACTTTAAATTAAATGGATCAGATAAACTATAATAGTACTTTGGACTTTTACGCAAGTGTATATATGAATTGTGTTTCACGCATACTATTGCAGAAAGAAACTTTCAATGAATAAATAAAATCTGAAAAAAATAATCAGGATAAATTATCTAAATTGTTCGAAATAATGTGTGGCTCATATGTGGATCAAATGAAAAGGTTCACCATGAAAAAAAAAAGAGAAAAAGACACTGAATCACATCAGTCTCACTGATGAGAAGAGGCACAAAAATCCTCGTATCATCCTACAGAAGTTTTGAATTTTGACGAACGATAAGAAAATCATTTTTTGTACTTCGAATATATTTTGAATATTTTCACATAATTTGTGCCTTTTTTCTAAGAGCGATATGAAGCATTGATAACTTGACTGAAGAGTAGCAAGAAATGAATATTGGAAAAACGTGAAAATATCGTTCTGTCGAACGCTGGTGATGACGAAGGTGCCATGGTTGGTTGGTGTTTCAGTCGCCGGACACTCAGGCGTGGCAGAACGATTACCTGCAGGGCACGGGCTGCGAGATGTACACGGAAACCCTCTCCCCGTCCTTTACCGGGATGACATTTCCCCAAGCCAGCGAGTAAGTCACTCGCTGCCGACGGCTGCCACACATGCAAACTTGACCCTCCCATATCTACTTACTCTTCTTTTTACTCCCTATCTTTTCTATGTCTGTAAACTAATGTTTATTTCTCACTCTCTCTTCTTTTACCTTTTCTTCTTCTCACTTTGTACATTTTGTCCATGAGTGAATCGTCTTTCGTCGTAACAAAAGACCTCAAATTCACTTTGCACTATTCTCTCTTTTATGAATAGAATATTCGCAAAGAATTGACAAAAAAATTACTTGAAAATCTAAAATTTCAAGAAGCTGGATCCTCTCCAAATTATAGTCGAGTTTGATACTTGGACAGTGAAGTTCTTTTTTGAGAAAACCGTTTTCCATGTCCAGGAAGACTATAACGAATAGCGATTCATTCTTTATACGTATGTCACTTGTTTTTAATACATTCCTTATACCTATTTTTTATTTATAACATTTTTTACAACGTTTCGTCAACTTACTTTATTTTCTTCCTCTTGTACTACTGTATCTCTATATTTCTACCTTCTGATATCTTCGTCTCGATGCGACTTGTATAATCGAACAATACTTCACTAGAAAGCCATTCGTATTCCACTCTTTTTGTTAGCGTCTCATTTCTGCTGTTTTTTCGTTCGATACACATCACTATACTCGTCTCATTTTTTACATGAATGCTCCTTTATAGTAACAACCCTGTTCTCTTTAAGGTTGTATACATTTGTTTTGTGTAAAGAGAACTCCATTATTTGGATCATCATATTCTTGTCGTCTCCATTGTGTTTTGTTTTTTGTTTTTTGTTTTATGTTTATATTTGCTTGCTGGATTCTGTCTCTGTTCTTTTTTTAATGACTGAAGATTTTTCTAGTACAATCACACATCTTAATTTTGTATTCTTTTTTATCGTTTTGTGAATATTGTTAATTACAAATTGCTCTGATTCCTCATTGATTCTCTAAAAGCCATTAGTAAATTATTCTAGCACAGTTTTTTATGTAGCATCTTCCTTATTGTACTGGTGATGGATTATGGTGGCTGCTTCTCGTTCATCACTTTTTCATACATAGGATATTCGTAATTATTTTTCACTTCAGTTGGTTATTATTATAAATTTTTTTGAGGTTGTACAATTTGGGGCTTTGGAAAAAGTTTTCTTCGTGGCACACTTTGCAAATCAATGATCTGTTCTATCAAGAATACAAATAAACAGAAGGAAGAGTAATTCGATAATTTTAATTAATTATTTTGTTTCCAAATTCGTATATTACTATTCCGCCATAGTTTGTTGTCGTATAAAAGACTTGTTACTTTCTTCGACGCAAAATCCACAGAATGAACATTATTTGAATGACCAAATCGGTTATTATACAAATACAAACTTGACATTAACATAGTAATATTCGCAATTTCTCGTGTCCAGAATAAACACAAAAAACAGCAAAACTAACAAATCTCAAAAACAACTCTCCCCCTCTCTCTCTCTTTCTCTTTCTCTCTCTCTCTCTCTCTCTCTCTCTCTCTCTCTCTCTCTGATGATTTTAAAAAATGACTGATACTCTGTAAATACCAATTTTGTATTTGATACAATAAAAACATATCTATATATCTATCTATCTATCTATCTCTCTCTCTCTCTCTTTCTTTCTCTATGGTAACTCAAAGTCCACTAATGTTCTATAATGTGCGCGTCTATTATGTCTGTGCACGGGCTCGTATGTATATAGATCAATGATCGTACCGGAAAAAGGCAAAACGGGTTAATACTTAATTACATTTTAGTTTTTCATTGTTTTTGTCAATGGCTTTGAAATACTCAGATTTTTTATATTAAATAACGCATTGCATTTTGTACATTTTTTTTCTCGCTTCCTGAAAATAAATCTGGACAACTCAATTATCATGGGTAAATAGTAAATAGTATTGATTTGATTAGAATGACAGAACCTACATATTGTATAAAAATAGCAAGACAGTAAAGACGCGGTATAGATGAGATTAAAAATAAATATTTCTGGAAGCTACCATTCAAATATTCAAAATGAAATCAGTCTGATTCGTGACTCATTGGAGGTTGTTAATACTACTTTTGAAAATTACAATCAATTAGAATAATTTATGCCCTATCGAGTTGTTCATGTGAATACAAATAAGTTAATTAGTGTACCTCGAATAACTGAAAAGAACTTATTGAATTAAGACTCAGCTTTAACATTTATCTGCTTCGTAAATGTTAACCCTGCACGCACAAACTGTCTACAATTTGTAACAATCTTCTACGATTCTAGTAAGGAGTTATTTCTTATTTTTTCAAGTATTTTTTCAATTATGTTACATTATCATTTACACTATTAACATCTCTATCGTTTGCGTGTGTGGGAGTTGATGGACTTCTAAAATACAACCCTTTTGATTAGATAGTAGCCTCACATATTTAACTTTTTTTATGTCATGTATACTCATACCTCCTTCTAGAGGGGGGCTTATTGTTGTATACTCACGACTGTATACAACAAGTTTTCCTTTACCATTACTTTCTGAAAATAAAATTGTGATCATACTACGTAATTAGATTTTAATTTATAGCCCCATAAAATGAATATAGTAACAATTATACTGTTTTAATTTTATTGAACTTAGCATCATTTTTCAAATTTTTGTCGTAGCTTAGAAAAAATGTTAGAATTACATGAGTAGTTATTACAACGTGTACATACCTTAAGTTATCTGCATGTATGTATATAAGAAAATGACATTCATTCCAATATGTTAATTCATCTTTTCTGCAACTGATTTCAATTTAAATTTTCCAGAAATTTCGTCATTCGCTTAAGCATTTGCTGCATTTGCAGTCACGCTCTAATTTATCATTGAATGTGAACATTAAATTTGAATCTAATGTGTAGCGCGCTTGCGATTATTGTGGTCGCGAATATTCATTCGTACTCTTTTTGTTTGGTTTGATAAACGTCTGAAATAATCTGTGAAATTATTAATCAAGCTCCTATCGATCATTGCAGGTATTTTAGATTAATTACATATCTTTTATAGTACATATACTACAAGTATTTCTTCTGTTCATTCTTGAATTGAAAGTTATTTACGGACAGTGTATTTCAGTTAAAGTTCTCCCAGATTATAGTTACGAATTTTATTTCATGAGAAATTTAACTGGGCATTTATCTATGAAATATAGTATTTAAGAATTTGATTCATTATAGTATGTTCTTCTAAATTGAGTTCATACACAATTTAATATTTTTCATTTATTCATAATTCATAAATGTTAAAAAAGTAATTGCTAAAACTATGGCTCAATGCTTGTATGTATGCTTTTTTCTGTCTAATACATATCCGATTCCGGTATTGTTTTCTCTACAACTAGCATTTATGACTCGATAATTTTCAGTAAAAATAGTTCAATTTTCATGTTACCTTTCTAATTTGTCAAGTCTTCTAGAACTTCATTCAAAACCAACTCTAAATAATAGTAAAAAAAGAGATCAGTCAAAAAATAGATCAATTAATATCTTTTACATTATTTATAGGTTTTTCCTTAAAGCATGTTGTATTAACGTGGCGTAAAAGATACTATTTTCAGACGAGTATTCACGAGTAATGGAACAAAATCCACGAAAGCGTGCTCCTTGTCTGTCTAACTCAATAACAAATCAAATTCAATATTGAAATTAGAAGTATAGGTGAACTTAGTTTTTTTTGTTTCATCACATGTTTTAGTCTATTGTGCATGTACTACTTTTCATGTATAGATATTTCATCAAACTTTCCACTCTATGCCTACAAAATAAAAATAATTTATTTCGTCTTCAATTTACACCTGGACCATACACTATAAATCACTCATGATAAGTAGATGATAAGTGATATTACGTTGTGGTTTTGTCCTAGGTTGTGCTTCACGAAACTGAAGCTGCTGCTGTTGGCGATCGAAATCAAGGGCGAGGCAGCGGCTGACAGTAAGATTTCGATAAATCCACGTGGTGCCAAAATTGCTGCAAACACTCAAGGATTCTTCATTGCTCAATCGGCAGACGAAGTAAAGCGGTGAGTATCAAACAGAAACCTATTGATAGTTTAATTGATTACTTTATGACCGAATTGGAACTGATTCGATTAATTTGATTCGTATGTTACTGAAATAACTGCAAATAGAAGTATCAACACATTATCGGGACTAAATTGAAAAACAATATTTCAGAGCATGGTTCTACTGTAAAGCTTGTCACGAAGACATCAAAGACGAGACATTAATTAAGAAGTGCAAATGCAAAAACTGTAAGTTTTTTGAACTGAATATTTTTAATTTCTTATAAAATCTTTCAATTATCATTCGATTTTACGATGAAAAAATGTCTCACATAGTCCCTAACCCTAATACAACTCAATCGCGAACAATGCGTTAATTAATATATTTCCTTTTAGAATAATTGCAATTCATACATTCATTACTTTTTTGACAGTAGCAATGGAAAATCTTCAGTTCATTACTGTCAATTCCAATTCTTTGGATATTTAGTAACAATGAAAATGTATTAGTTTCATCAATAACATTTCTAACGACTTTGATTTTGTAGTTCGACAAGGTTTTTCAAAGCTTCTAGAATTTAAAGTTGTCAGGAACTTGAATCACACTAATGAATTGTATGATCTGCAAATACATCGAGTTAGTCAAAAAGTTTCAGTTAGTGAATAACTAATGAATAAAATAAAGATCCTTTAGCGTGTATGAAAGAATCACAAAATTTTAATCCCAGATAAGATGTTCCTCTTAGTGTAATTGAGAGCACCGATCGCAATTGAAAATTGATAATTAGACCCAGCAGAATAATTGCGACCAATGACTTGAAAATGACATGGTTATGACAATGTTATTGTGATATCTAGTGGGGCAGCAGCAGCGCTCCTGGGGCCGGGACTTAGGTAACATCTCTCACTCGCTCGCTTAAACTCTTTTTTTACGAATTCTCACTCTGTTGCTCTCTACTATTTTCCGTTTTCTATCTCTTTATAGAAAAAAACTCCATCACTGTCGTCTCTTTGTATACTATTCCTTTCTTTTTAATGGCACGCTGCTCTCATTTTCTTCCTTCAGCAGACAGCTTTTATTTAGCTCTCACGTCACATGTGATTCGAGTAATGAATTCATCCTGAGTTGATTCCTACGATATTTTCTCTCTTCGCCCCTCAAGCCTCTCTCATTTGTCTAGAAAAACAATCGTTTTTATTTCACCATGACTCTCTATTATTTATTGTTTTCTTTCCTCTCTATTCTTCTACTCAGTAGTTATCTTGACTTTTTTTATTCGTTAAAGTCACCACCTGCAGTTTGCGACCTTTTTGCTCACACCACCTTGTATGGGAGTTTTTACTTGTGTCTTTTTATGATAGATTTTGTACTTTGCATCAATCATGGCGATGCTATGGCAATTCACATGTATACATTTGAAATGATGAAACAATAGCGATGAAGTGCTCTGCATCTAGCTCTTAATCTCTTGTGTATATCATTTAATTATAAATTTCACCCATGATCTTTTTTCTCTTCACCACCAAATTTTTCCAATTAGCTGACACCTCAGCTAGAGCTGAACTCCTGAAATGTTGCTCGGGTGACGTTTTATTTTTCCCCCTTCTCATTTTCCTACGTGAATTATATCAAATATCTATAATAAAATATCGTATTATACAAGAAACAAAATGAAACGTCACCATTGAGGTGAACCTGTGCAACTAAAATATGTTCATCTAAATTATAAACCATTCATTTTGCTTATTCAACTTGAAATTTTCCATGAGCAATATTTTTCACCTATTGCTAATGATTATTTTCTCTCTTCGGTTGATTCCACTCAACAGATGTTGAGACGCAAACATATTTTTTATTCTCATAAGGATTAATACTTTCTGTTTTTCAACAATTAATCTTTGAATTGAAAATTCTTCACATCGATTGAAAAAATAGAGAAAACTCTGAAAATGAATATTGCTCCCAGATCTTTCGAGTGACCCCAATCACTCCAAATAAGTTAACGCATGTCCACCTCAGTATCTCATACCTTTTTCTGAATATCAGATTGTTTTGTTCTTATAGAATTATCCTGCAACTCTATCGTCTCATAAATATTCCATTATTTTCTATTCATCCTCCGAACTCCAGTATGTCGCCCTCTGAAAGTTTTAAATGCATGAATAGCTGACGATCCTCAAGTATGTTCTAGAGATTATATTCCTTTTCTTTTGCCATCGGAGCGATTTTGGTGGTGAGGTTAGCATTGCTTAGTACAGTCATCCATGACATCTCGCATCAAAATTCCCAACTTTCTTTTTTCTTGGAATACCCTCTCAAGAATTTTCTACCTTCGTTCTTACCGTGAGAGATGATTTGGAAAACAGTTTCAATAAAATTGACAATCGTTGAAAATATTTTTCTGTTTTCAAAATATTTCCGTTTCAATTATAATTTTGGGTTATATCCACTCTCTTTTTTCCGCACATTTTTCTCTTCTCTTTTCTTCTCACTGATCTTCTTCCCTTTCTAAATCATTTCTTTCTTCTCTAGCCATCTATTTTTCGATGCCAAGATTTTCCGATAAACGCCGATTTTGCGGCTCAGTTACTAGGAAGTAATTCTTCCTGGTTCTTATCTCTTGTATCTTTACTCGAATAGCATCGCAGGATGTAGCACGTTTGAGCAATTGCGTCTTCTATTCTATTCTTACTTCTCTCATTCTACTTTCGTCCTGATATATGCTTCTGGAGTAATCTTTGACTGAAACAGTCTACGATTTAATTGTTTCTCATTTTCAGAATGTAAAGTTTCTCTGTCAATTATGAGAGTAACATAATACAAAGGGTTTAGTGCAAGAATTAAGTTTTTTTAAATATTTTTTCTCCTACAAAACGTTGTTGACGATTATTATTTTCAGAAAAACTGCTTATATTTAAGAGAAAAGAACTAAAGGCGAATATACTCTAATGCGACATACACCACACCCTACAAGTTTTACTCGAAAGTAATAAACCCTGGGCAAATATGGAAAAACTTTTCAATAACAATCTTTCTAAGCAAACAAACATACAATAATGAAGTGACAGATTACTGATGAACGAAATCATACAAATTTCCTAGGAGACGAACAGAGAGGAGAAAAACAGCAGAGCAGTACAAGACGTAACAGTGACACATTATACAGAGTGACCAGTGTACGCTCGCGTCGGTACTCCTAACCCCATTTCAATTTCAGCCTATACAGTGTGGCGTGAATTATTATCATTGCTCTCGATAGCTCGAGCCCTCCCTCTCCGCAATTTCACGCGCCGTCTACTCCGGCGCTCCAACAGAGGTTTGACCTCTCCTCTTCATAGGGACGACTCTGTGTGTGCGTGGACGTACGTGTGTAATGTATGTACGTATGCAAGTGTGTGTGTGTGGGTGTGTTTGTGTGTTTGTGTGTACTCCCACACAAAACCGTTCGACAGAAAGGGAACACACCGAATCAGAGACGAGTGACAGGAGAAAAAACTAACGCAAGCGGAAAGAGCAAAAGATCCTCTCTCGTTGCTTTTCACCAAGTATCTCACCTCAATATCCCAGATTTTCGATTCTACTATCTGGCGGTCTGTCTTCTTTTCACTTATCGATTGGTATTATACGGGCTGCGCCGTCAGGACAATATTGTGACGGTACGGAACTTTTCAATTTTCAGGAATTCGTCGAGTAGTAGGTGTATAGGAAGATAAAAACGACTGGGGTGGATTGGAGATTTCCCTTGGTGCTAACAATTTTTCTTTATAACTGAAAGCTCTCAAAGTATGAAAAGATTTCGGGAATCTTTAACCGGAAAGTAAAATCTCTAACAACGGTGGTCTTGGGACGCTCGTGAAAATTTTCTAAATTCACCCTCAGGATCATTTAGTTCGTAGAAGTCTAATAAATTTCGAATTTCCTTAGCCCGAGTATTGGTATATTACGCACTTGTCCGGGTAGGCTTTTCGATTTCGAACGACAGTTTGCGACCAGAGCGAAGCGTGGATTGCAAGTCGATCGAGATTGAGAAAGCTTTAGCAAGTGTGGTGCGAACAGAACTTTATGCTTCTTGGCCTCGGAGAGCCTCTCCGAGTAGGCCCTCCAAGGTCTAGGAGCGCAAAGTTATTACTAACACGTGACTCGCGTCGATTTTTTTATGAATCAACAATAATAGTTTTTCGAGAATGTATATTCAGATTACGACTGTAACACGTAAAGTGTGTAAGTAGACCAAACTAGGAGATTTTCTAGCGCTGATAGCTGGATTTTTACAGATGTGGGGATGATGATGATGCAGTCTGGTATGGTGAAGATGAGCGTCTTCCAGAGATACCTCGACGGTACGCCCTTTTTCCATTGTCTGCTTTCAAACACCATCCTTTGGTTCTCCCTTCCTAATCCAAACCTCGTTTCGGTTGTGTGAAAATTAAGATATAAAGATTGGTTTGATATAACGATAATTAAAAATACATACTTCTCAACAGTTGTTCTCTAACAATGAAATCTTTTTCACTTAAATCCCACAGAACTACATTGATATCCGTTAATAATGCAACCTTGTTATCCATTTGTTTCTATTTTATTTCATGTATTGACGTGGTCCTAAATTGATTTTGTGAATTAAAAACGACAGTTTTGAATAGTTTCTTGTCCATCCCGAAAAATGTTTGCAGAGCGTAAGAATCGTAAATTCCTTTTTAAAAGTGGCCAACCTCATACCCTTTCTGGTTCCTGTATCCAATGTTTGAACACAATGTTATCGTTCAAAGAGCTTTTTCGTTGGAGCTGTAAAACGTTAAGAGCTTTTTGGTTATATTGCCACGATGCAGCATAAGTGCCGCTTTACAAATTTTTATTCATGGAGTCAATGTTCTATTTTTTCAATTCTTCAAGCCAAATACACTCTTTTCAATGGCAATCATTTTTTAATACATAATTCTACACCCTTTTTACATTTCTACACTTGTATTGAATTTCTCAACTCCAACGAGAACGAACCAAAACTGTGATAAGTTGCTGTGCAGCAGCTTTGCAATCCAAAAAGTTATTGCATTTATTTGTTACGCACGTTGATTATTATGTACTCGTATACAAATTAATGTGTCGTACGATGTTGAATATTCGTGAAACGTTGATATATTTTATTGGGAGTTATTAGTAATTTAATTGGTAATTTAAGGCGTCACTATGTGTATGTTTTTGTTTTTATCGATGATTATTTTCAAATGTGGCTTTTAAATGGTCAAAATTTATATGCATACGTATTTTATTCCATTGGATAATCGTTGTTGCGTGGAGCTTACGTGAGAAAATGAATTGGTATTTCTTTAATACATTGAATTAGAACAAATTGGAAATGTTGTACGACATACGGTTCATGGCTGATTAGATAAACTTGACTATCAAAATAAATCACAGTTGTTGCTGACGCCGACGCTCATCGCCGTAATAACTACACAAGACTCAGTTTTATTTTTTCAGCGTTATAATTGACTTTTTCAGAAAATTCACTTCTTTCAACCGGACATCAAAATTTATACATTTCTGTGATTTATACAACGCTGTTGGAGATACGAATCTTTGTTTGACCATTTTTGGCACAGCCAGATTGCAACGATTTTCGTAAAAGTCAATTACATATTTTCAGCTCAGACGAGCTATTCAAAGGCTGATCATTAAAACTACGTTCCAGATAATAATAATAAGGGTTTGGACTGCATTTATATCTGCGCTTGATTATTTTACAGGTTGGGCTCCCATTTTTCTAAGCTAAATGCAAATGTGAGTTATGACTGAAGTAGCAATTAGTAAAACATATTTTAACACTCAAAAATTGATCTTCACGTGAAAGATGTTGGAAATTTCCAAGTAAGAGTATGTTTACCCATTTCAGTGCGCAATAATCATCACTATCATATTCCGTTTAATGCCCAGGGTTTACCCATTTTTTAACACTCACAGCGTAAATTTTTATTGACAATATCCAATCTCTTCGATTCAATTGTGTGTAAATGAACAGTGAGCAAATTAAACAAATGAAATCGCAAAAAATTGCCTATACACCATTCCAATTTTATTCCACAAACATGACACTTATTCATTCATTTATTCATAAACTTACATTCCACCCACGATCGATTTAATGAAAACAAAATAGCAGAAGCTTTTTCGATGTATTCTTTGACTTCACATTTGAACACTTTCCTATTCAATAGTAGTTCACTTCACATTGTACTCACTTCATTTACATTTACGCATTCAGAGTTCGAACATTGGATCAGATACATTCGGTACAACTGTTAGAGGCTTCTAGGATGTGTGGGTGCGTGCGTGTATGTGTCCGAGTGATTTTGCACAAGTCTCATACATATATCATGAGCGCACTACATGATTTTTTATTCTCCCATCAGACGATCAGTTCCCTCCAGTTATGGATAAATCGAGTTATCCAAAATTGAGATTGAGCTACGAGTTTCTGTATATTATGTCGAGGACCCCATTCCGAAGCCCTTGTCAGCTTGGTAATAGTTGATCGCCATCGACACTGGCGCAAAGTTCTCTAATAGGAACTACTAACCGAAGTACTTGACTGTGAAACGCTTTCGGGCTTCACGAGCTGTGCCTTGTTCATTGAAGCGCCAATCTGTGGTAGCCGGATGTATCTCCCTGCATTTGATGCTGGTTGAGATACTCGGCTGAATATCCAAAGTTGGTTATTTATTTTAATTAGGGCAATTCACGAGCTGGCTGCGATTAAGATAATAAAATAAAGCTCTCGTGTATCGTTTTATTTACAAATCCGACTAAATTAAACAGATTACTCACACATATTTCACAAAGTATCTCGATTGCGAAATAATTCAACATGATTCAAGCGATACGTGTCCAAGGGAACCAAAATGACATACGGCTCTTTATTCGTAAAGCCCCCGAAAAAGTTAAATCAGTTAGGAAATGCACTACGTTGACCCTGATATTTGGGTCGTTGCAAATTTAATGTCAAGACTAACAGCTATGGTTCTCTTCTCCCTCCGGGCAGTGGCCACATTCCGGAAAGGCGTACGGGCTGTTCAGATGGTCGGGAGAGCAAGTACGTATCCCCCCGAGAGTAGATTGTCTCACCTGTACCCCAACATCACCCATTCCATCATGTCATTTCTATTATTTCCTTAACTAAGCAAGGTCTTCGATCAACCTAATCAGAAAAAATATGGAGAAAGCTGACTTATTATTTTTTTTACGTCATATTTATTTTCTTCATATCGACATGCTAATCTCGAGGAAATACCATTAATTCAATCCATCGGGAACCGAAGTTAAATTCGTTGAACTTTGAGCACTCTGAAAACTAGGGAAAATCGGTAAATCCTCGCGCGTTCACTGTTTGTACTGGTCACGATGTTATTATCGAATCGTCTTCCCAAAAATTGGAGTAGAACGTAAAGATAGAGGGATAGAAAGGCACCGAAGAAGTGAATCGTGCCAGACCAATTGCGCTATTCAGACTCGGGAGGGATTTATTGCCACGTAGCAGCCGGTCGCAACACAACCTATAAACAATTACGCCAAAATTTTTCGATCGAAGACCTCGAGCTCTCCTATGCTGTGTGTACAAACACTCGTTCCTTTTGTCACTTCCCATGTCGTTGCGACATTCATTCTCATTACAACCATTCTCTCATCCCTGATGTACCGTCCATCAACCATTGTTGTCGTTTTTAATTCAATTATGATCGCCATTGATTGCTACCCATAGAAGAAGCAGATGCTTGTCAATTTCGATACTCATTTTTACTTCCTGCGCTCCCAATACAAGATCATTCGTGTGAAACATCTGCTTCTTCTCGGTGGCAACTTAATAATTCAGAACAGAGTTACGACTTTTGTCTTAGAAATACTGTGTAGAAGATAATGTTTTATTGAGAATTCGAATGCATTATTTATATACGTTCTCGTAACTCTGATTTGAGAAAATGCACACACTCAATTAACACATCAACACGTGGATCATCTTCCATTTCCTCATCTACAATTGTACATTCTATACTCTTGAAAATATTCGTTTTTCGGGAATACTCAATAATACAAACAAAAGACGTGACCAACTAAACTTGTTAACGTTAAACTTTTCATTTATCAGTGCAAATCGATTTGAATGAATATCTTGAATCATCAAGTTGATGAGTTTTATAAAAGTGACCGATTACATATTCGATCTTCACTGATATATCTATATAATTTGAACTGTAATTACTGACTGAATCCAGAATAGAATACCTGACATATTAGTGTTTGAAGCCTTTCATTGATGTGATGTTTTCCTGGTTCCATATTACGTGATTTTGTATACCTTTACATCGATGTTGTAAGGAATGTAGTTCTTTATATATCTGAAAGTTTGTAAGTGTTTTCAGTGGTTGCTGTTGGTAAATTGGGACCTCAAACGACCATGAAGTTCACAATTTTAAAAATGTTGTAAATGGATAAACAATTTTTTTTAATCGTGTGTATTTGTACAATTTTATGAGATTTGTATCAATGTTCTTTATTTATTTATTATTTTTCAACCTCAAAAAGATTTTTTTATCTATTAAAATGATTTCTTACATGGCCTCATTATGAGTGTAATAATTATGATATATAATTTATGGTGAACGCATTTGCATACATATACTTTGTTTAGACTTAGCCAAAAAGAGCCTTTTAGGTATTTATTTTTTAATCGTTTATCAACAAGAAACGGGACTTGGTGCTACTATTCCCGGAAACCTTCAATTAAAGGCAAAGAACATTGTTTTAGTCGCATTCGTAACAGTGTGGAACATCAATTTTGCAAAATTCACGTTGCTCTATGAGTGATCCAAGAGAATGTTGAAAATCGAATTATATCAATTTTAACTCATTTTAGTGAGATAAAAATAAAAAGTAAAAATTTAGGAAATCATATTCGACTTTTTTTCTATAAACGTATAAGAAACTGAGAAAAACATTTCCAAAATGAAATTCAGGTGTGATCGTGATCATATTCTCGATTGATTGTTTTACCTCATTTTTATATTTCCGTAGAGACCAGAAAAACAGAATCACGATTTGTTCAGTGTATTACAATATACATGAAAACACACCCTAACTCAGACAAGCATTTACATTCATCAGCCACATACTCGTATATCAAGTCATGCGCGGATCATCAACTTGTTCATAAGCATAAATACAAAAACAGTACAAAAATGATGTGGAAAACACACGAATAATGTTGAAAATGTGAAATTGTACTAAAATAAACTTTCTCTGTGTGTCTGTGTGTCTTTTTCACTCTTCTCTATTCGCTCTCCTCGTGTGTTCACTCAACTCCTCTGCACACACAGGTGACGACTTCTCGTACACAAGTAAGTTCGCAAGTAGATTGTGAAGGATAAATATACATTATATTTATCACACTATATATAAACATGATATGCATCAACCAGATAGCTCACACGTAAATGTAATTTGCATTAATGAAGATTCGTATACACTCGCGATGCGTAATATTGAGACGCGGTAGGAGTAATCGTCTTGTAAGAGCAGCATATTGAGATTATGTTGCCTCTAGCACACACTTGACGCTATATGAGTCGTAGAATCCACAGAAATATTCTATACGCAGTCGTATAACAGTTATTATTTCAGAGCGCAAAGCTAATCCACGGTTGCGTACCTGTTTCTACACTGTTTAGGCAGCCAAGTACATCGTTACGAGTTGCTTTTCCGTGCTTTCGTTTGAGAAGCTGTTATGTTGTTGCTTTTAATTTCGTAAATATGTTCTCACGTTATGTATATCGTTGTATTTGACAATCCACGCTTCTACGATATCAGTTTTGTAAGCTTTCTGATAGATGATGGATATTTCGGGATGTGAAGTATTTTTCTCTCCCAATTCAGCCCAATAGATATGAGTATATAATTCCACTAATTATATTCTTATGTCATTAATTTGTTTATTGCCAATATTCTTTTACGCGTGGAAAACATGAAAGTCAGATTTGTCGTTTGGTGTAGAGATTTATTTTTTTTCCGTTTAATTAATATTTACGTTGATATTTTATAGTTTCTAACTGGAATAGAAACTATTAAAACACCAAACACGAGCACTCGAAATCGAATATATGTGGGGACTTCTTTTTAAAACGGTTCAGTGAAAGATTTGATTTGATTCAGTATCTTTTAGGTAATTTAGAAGGTCCATCGTGACATGTGAATTTTCTCAGATTTTTTTATAAATAACTTTTCCCAAATGTTATTTCAGAAAAAGTATCTTTGATTGACATGCTGTATCTATGAACCTCAGATAAATACCCTAGAATACTCACGTTAATGACTGTTGTCGTCATTTATTTCTTACTTCAGTCTTGTTACAGTAGAAAATTCTGAAAAAAAAAATTATTATTATTACAGTCATTATTAACACGGGTATTATGGCGCAATGATCATTGTTTCAAGCAATAGTTAATGCAGCTACCTTTTGATACTTTGATATAAGCAATGAGACTTTCAACAATTTTTACAGAAATACCACCTGTACATACTTTTCTGGTAATAAATGTGGGCTTCAGTGTCAAAAGAATCTGAAAAAATACCAGGGAACATAATGAGACCCCTAGACTGCAGAACAAATTTTTGAGCTGAATCAAATTTTTCATCGTACCATACTACAGAAATCACCCGTGTATATCCCACAATGTTACCGTCACCTTTTCCGTCTTCAACTCCACACCGTTAATACAATCAGTATCTCTTGCAGATGTGCAAGTTTAAATGAATGCCTCACAAAGAATGAAAGACCTTCGTAGAGTGTATGACTTAAAATAAATCAGGCCGAATATATTGTGGGTCAGCAAAACACGTTTATAACGAAATAGCAGTTAGCCCTCGAATCAATTTCAGTGCAACCCAAGCAAATATTATACTGCCTCTTCAAGCTGGCAGTCAAGACACAAATTATTCTCTGCTCCGTAAATTAAGTGTCGTATATACATACATATCAATAGGTTTACATATCTGTTCGACTTCCTTGAATTTTCACTTTTCTTAACCTTCTCTTGAACTTCTCTATTTCTCTACTCCTTCTCTACGTCTATCTGCACTACATATTTGATTTAAAAAAAAATATTGAACCATAAATAAATATAATTACTATCCATTTTTTCATGTTGCTTTCGTACGACATTTCATGCATGACTATATTAATTTTTATCTTTGCCATTTTTATTATCTCCATACCTGCATAAGAATAGTTGATTCATTCGAATGAAGTAGACACCGTGTTTACGATAAATACTCACTTAATACACCAATAAATCATTTAGTCACATATTGCGAGCTTTTTACACCTATTGATTGCATACAATTTTTGTAATAGATCACTTAGAATAAAAATAAAATTTACCTTCCTAAATTAATGCTCTAGACAAGTGATTTGAACTTACGAACATTGAGACATCATCACAAAATAAAACTAAAACGAACCATAAGGTACTGATTTTGTGTATTGAATAAAAAAATAACTTGGATACAGAAGATTTATTATTCTGTAATTGTTATTATGATGATATATTTCTCAATTGTCGTAAGTTGTATTCAATTATTGCATCAGTTGATGCACGTCTGCATGTTAAATTTACTATATAAGTAGAATAGTGTAGAATCAGTTGAGGAGATAGAATAGTTCACTTTGTATATTGTGGCATTGTAATATTTTCAAAAGAAATTTGAACAATGTTTCTGTTGAATAATGTTGTGATTAGTGATATCACGTGGCTTTGCGAGAGCACATATCTTATTATTGAAACACATTTTATTCTTCTGATTAGTTGTTTAGATAAAATTTATGATTTAAGTGGTTTTTATAGGCTACTCTTCTAAATCGGTAGATGTTGAATGGATTTTTGTGAATCAAGACAGCAATTGGATTATCTATCATAGTTATAGAATACAGTCTTACAAATAGCACAAAGTACTTGGCTATTCTCAATGAAACAAAATTGATTTAGAAGAGTTTCCCTGTTTTTTTTTTGTATAGAAAAGTAATCAATATACTTAGATAATTATTCATTTACCTAGAGTAACATAATTAGCGTGCACTAGGCAATAAGTAATTTAGTTTAGGGTAGCTAACATGTGTAGTAATTTGTTACAGACGACCACCATCCTCCTCCCACATTCACCCCGCCAGAACTGCCCAAGATGGTTCACGTAAGAGGTACAGTTACACCTCAGTCAAACCATGCTACAGTCTCGCAATTTGCTCACACTCTAATTCTATTTATAACTTAACATATGCTAATAGCACTACAATTATATTGCTCTGCCAGCAAATGTCTTTTACTAAATATTTTGTTTAATTTACTGTTCGTCAGTCGTGTACCGCATTCTTCTTAATTTTCTGTGATATTAATTTAATCTATAGTGTTGTGAGCGGGGCTTTTATTTTTTCAAAGAAAAGTTGATACATCGAAATATAAGTCTCTTTATCAAGTGATGCATTCAGTCAATACGGTTGATAAATTGCAACTCACTATTGAGATCAACTTTCCTTTAGAATTCGTTAACGAAATTCGCTCAACTTTATTTTCCAGTTATTCAATTCTCATGCACACATAGTCAGCAGTTATGAAATAAATATCAACACTCAGAAACATCACATTTTTTCAAAATGATTTTAATTTTGATAGTGATTGAATATACATGTACATCATATTTTACTTAGAAACTCGTATCTATATTATACAATTCATTTTCACTTACTTTGATTTCAATTATTTTAAAATGCATGTAGAACTTTTTTCCAAGTTTTAGACATTACAGGTTTTTGATTTTTTATAGATTTTAATTCTCAATGAGATAGATATGAAGTAGATTGGTATTGGAACGTGAACAAAATTTGAATTAATGACTTCCTAATTTTGATGATCATAACTGAAATTTTTGAGAGGAAGTCGTTACTATGTTTTACAATAACATTGAGTAATTTTTTCCATTTCCACGTTTTATATCATCAAAATTCGATTATTCAGAAATGCTAGTTTAGAAACGTTAGTATTATTTTCAGTAATAGTTAAAAAAAAGTACAAATTTCAAATGTAGGATAAAAGTTGTTAGCTAAACTGTAAATCTATATGATTTATCAACAAACAATTCCTTTGGTTTTTCGTTTTTTTAGCAAGAAAAAGACAATTTAGTAGTTATTTTCAGTAGTTAGATGTTATTTGCCAATAGATAACCTCACATTTTACAAATAATACATAAAATGGTATTGGTTGTGATCATTTTTAAAATATTTATTTGTAATAATGAATATGAGTCAATTTTCCCCTATACTGTCGCATGCTCCATTTAATTTATGACATAATACAAAAATTACATACTAAACAATATAAAGTAGCAAGATAATGTATTCAAAAACATCCAACCACTATTTTTCTTCGTTGTTATCTTATTTTGCATTCAATAACTATATGTGGTTTCCTACAAAATTTGTGCTCCAATAAAGAGCCCAAAATTTGTTACATAAGAACGTTACCGGTAACCGTTTAATCTGAATAAAAGAATCCGTTGACATACTTGTAGAGAAGAGTCAAATCGTTGATGCCTATAATCATTGAGAGTAAAAATATTGAATATGTTAGCATGACGGGAAACAAATGACGCAGTATAATCTGGTTGACGGTAACGAGTCTTTTCTAACAAAGCAACTTTAAGCTACCAGGTATAGTTTCTCTGTTGGCTGGCAAATGAGGTGTACTATGCAGTGCCCGCTCACAGAGACGGTTCCACTGCGAGCATACAAGCTGTAAGCATGGGCGACTGCAGGTCGACGATGATACATACATTTATACACAGACAATCACACAAATGATGAAGCATTGCGCAGTACGGGGGGAAGTGTTAGCTGTATCTAAATATCTCATATATATATAGATCGTCTAAAGTCTATCAATCGCAGTCTACATAAATATATATACATATGTTTATTCTTTTTAATATCTGTATATTACCATTGATGTTTTCAGATTGGAAGGTGCTTTTGTGGGTTACAGTTCGGCTTCACAAGATAGAAAAATAAATTCAAAAGACTACTTCCCAAAAAAATATATACCTAAATATTTGCCATGACAGAGATAAATAGGTGTTTATACTAGAAAAGACTTTGATAAGAAAAAAAGATGAATGAAAATAATGAGCTTTTACAGAACTTAACCCAACATAAAAACATTTCAATCTCTAATTCTTGACATTTTTAGTATCTTGATATTTGATTCACATCTTTGATGTACTTTTGCTGATTTGAATGTTCTTATTTTAGGTGAAATCAGTCGTGAACGAGAGGATTCGAACGGTGAGTTTCAGTTAATCTAATTAAGTTTATAAGTTCGTTACCAAAATTAAATTTGCGTTTCTGTCCAAATAAATAATAAGTTCTTCGTAATTTAATTTTCAAAATTACTGCATATATTCTAACAAACTCTTCTGTTTATCACAGCCATGCGGAACCATCGAAATTCTGTGGGGATGACGACGATGAACTCGATCAAGCAGGTCAACAAGGTGAAACCTAACGTAAATAGGACCGCCAGCGATGGCTTGACGAGTCCGAATCAGCCGTATACTCAAAGGTATCCGATTAATCCACGTGATCTTGTGGAAACAATGATTTATATTCTATTTTCTTCCACTCAATCCATCGTTTGCTTATCACATGCGTCATTTACCTAATCGACGACGGTGAAAAATTGAACATGTGAGCTCCCCATCGAAAATGAATGTCCCTTCCGTTATTGACTCACAAAAACTCTTTGTGGAGTTCACCAGTTCGTTAAGTTTGTCTAAAGGTTTCTGTTTCTTGATTTTTCACTGTGCCCTCACGCATGGAAAGTAATAAGTTGACTGAAAAATGAGAAATTCGCCAAGCAATGTTTTCCTTACAGTATATAATCAAAACATCTATATAACACTCTCAAATAAGTGAAAACAGAGTTTACTTATGATAAGTACACTCAAGTTGCCATTTTTTTAGTCACGCATTTTTTGAATATCCACTTAAGACACCTATTACGTCTCCCTTTCACATTATTGTATATATTGCAATCACATTGTTGATACGGGTATATCGGTAGGTTTTATTTAATTATATATACACGGGTATCTCATCCTTCAAAAAATCCTCCTGTGATTCTTTGTCATTTTATCATTTCTTTTGTTTCTTTCTCATGATTAATGATCATCGTTTACTTATACTATTTAATAATATTCGAAAGATCCATTCTCATTCTACTATCATGAAATCACTTTGAATGAGTTGTATCGTGCATACTAATGTAGTGTAAAATATAAAATCAAAACGTCGAAGTATGACCACATTGTAATTTTCCAGAACGCAACAAGAAGAGTCCGGCTACGCCGGCTACCATCTCGCCTACGAAGTGAAAAAACTCATGTACGCCTCTAATGCATTTTACAGCGTTGTCTTTTTTTTTTATTTTCATTCGATTATAGAGTGTAGATTGAGTGAGAGAGCTTGCATGCCCCGTAGAATTAGATCGTGAAAGCGATTCACTTCGGCCGTTATTTCGCACTGCCTCTCCTTGCACTTAGCAAAATTACGGGGCTTAGATGGAAATTAATTTAACAAAGTTAACACGAACTTTAATACTTGATTAGCAAGTGGCTCTGGAGTGTTGCGGTCTATTACGTAATTCATTTTCCCGTTGCAATTTGTCCAGGAGAGGAAGAGCGCAAACTCTCGTCGTTACTTATCTCGTCGGATGATATCGACATCGTCTTTGTTTGCTTCGTTTTACCCGCAATCCATAGCAGAGTTGATTAATTTTATCTCACTGCACGTCTATAAAGTTGGCGAAAGCACACATACACGAGTACGGATTACTTTTTGGTGTTGCTTCAGCTTTTCGTGTTCTTCATTGTTGGGACGAGACGATGCGCATGCGCTGATAAACGAATTATCGTGGCTGTGAGCAGAATCGGCAGGAAAAACAAATGATTCAAAGTGAATCCGGTAAGGAGTGAATTCCGGAGCACTCTGCACATTCACCCGTGAACGAAGCTTCTCGGCGGGGACTTTTAACAAATTAATTTTGGGTAAAACGCGACGGATGAATGTGAAACAAGAACTAATCACGTCAAGGACAGGTCGAAGGAATTTGACCACACTTGCGGCCCAAGCCATTATCTCGCATGGAACCTTCGACCCGTCCTTGAGGCACTGAGCGCGTTGGGCTTTTCGAGGACTGTTCACAATACGTCAGGACTAACTCGAGTTGTTGTTGTTGTTGTTGTTGTTGTTGTCTGTGCGGGATCGACGCAGGCCGACGCAACGGGCGTCGCAGGGCTCGAACGTGAACAATGGCGGCACGGGTCTGCAGATCGGCATAGCCGACGACCAGGCGAAGGACTTCGACTTCGAGAAGACAGAGATGAAGTACGACTCGACGGGCATGTTCCACTGGAGTCCCGCCAAGAACCTCGAGGAGTGCATACTGGATCGGAACCAGGCGGCGATGACGGTGCTGAACGGCCACGTGGTCGTGTGCCTGTTCGCCGATCCAGACTCGCCCCTCATCGGGCTGAGAAACTTGGTCATGCCGCTGCGGGCTTCCAATTTCCATTACCACGAGCTTAAACACGTTGTGATAGTCGGGTCCGTGGACTACATAAGGCGCGAGTGGAAGATGCTACAGAATCTGCCCAAGATATCGGTCTTGAATGTGAGTTGTCCACTCGTAATTATGATTAATGCCCTCGAGTTCAGGGAGCAATGGTTTTAAACATTTGACAAAATTATTCACAATTGGATTGTGGCTTCAAATTTTTTAAATAAATATACCAAATCTTCCTTGGAATATTTCGTTGGAGCATATCGAGTAACTTTGAAATCAAATGTGGAAAAAGCTTTCTTACGCGTTAAGCTGAAACATCCTAAAGAAGAAGGAGTAAACTCATTCTTCATATCGCATTCCAACATTCCACATATTGAGTTTCTTCAAATTCTGAAGAGGAATAGCTTCCTCATCTAAAATGTTAAAACGTCTTGAGATTTTGAGGGAATTCTACATAATCAATGTTGATTTGTCTAAAAATTTTCTTCGTGTACTTGTTTTGATTCAATATTAAGTGATAAATTCGAAATCTACTGGTCAAACTCACTCATCAGCCCAAGAGATCAATATAGAAGCTCATAAATAGCGAATGTACCAAACAATATGATACTGAGTCGCAGGACATTTTTACTCAACAAATCCATTATCGACAGGGCTCTCCGTTGAGCAGAGCAGACCTACGAGCCGTGAACGTGAACCTGTGCGATATGTGTTGTATCCTGTCGGCAAAAGTGCCTAGCAACGATGACCCCACCCTCGCCGACAAGGAGGCCATCCTCGCGTCCCTAAACATCAAGGCTATGACGTTCGACGACACGATCGGTGTACTGAGTCAAGGTTGGTTCTTACCGAGTCATGATTGTTTTATCAAAAGTAGCAAATTAACGTGATTCATAATATTGATCGATTATGATTTCATTTTCAGTTGGAAGTCCTATCGTTCTTCAGAGGAGAGGATCTGTTTATGGGGCGAATGTGCCGATGATAACTGGTATGTAAAAAGAAAGACAAAAACACCAGAGAAACGTGAGAAGGTTATTTACACGCTTTGTTTGTCACGTCTCGCCTTTCAGAGCTTGTAAACGATAGCAACGTTCAGTTTCTCGACCAAGACGACGACGATGACCCGGACACGGAGCTCTACCTCACACAACCGTTTGCTTGCGGCACTGCCTTCGCTGTTAGCGTGCTGGACTCTCTGATGTCAACGGTATGAAATCCAACGGGATATCGTAATTTATCAACTAGGGATCATGAAATACTATGTCCTGTGTTCACAGACATACTTCAACCAAAACGCTCTGACCTTGATACGATCACTGATTACCGGAGGAGCGACGCCCGAACTCGAATTAATCTTAGCCGAAGGTGCTGGATTAAGGGGTGGTTACAGGTAAAAATATCTTCTTGACGCGAGTAATTTTCATACTGAATAAGTCAATCTTACTTTATATATATTTATTCAATTACCAAAACAAAGATCAACTAATTGAATCGATGTAAAACTGTCCATCGGAAGTAATAATAAGTGAATGAAATCTTGTTATTTTGCAGTACCGCGGACAGTTTAGCGAATCGTGATAGGTGCAGGGTGGGTCAAATTTCGTTATACGATGGGCCACTAGCCCAGTATGGCGAAGGAGGCAAGTACGGCGACCTCTTTGTCGCAGCATTAAAGTCGTACGGAATGCTGTGCATTGGTCTGTACAGGTACAGGTATCGGACTTTCTTTCCTTCGATGGTATTTATTGGATTACCCCTCGTTGAATCAATATAAAAAAAATGGGCCTGTGGCCTTCTGTCTATAATTATTACTATACTTATATATACTATTACTATTGATTTACATCATGAATCTATGATTTTATTACTATTATTATGATTATGATTATTATCATTATTATTGCCATTATTATTGGATTATTATTCATATTTATGAACCGCCACTGTATACCGTCCCTCTTACGTCGCAATTTTCTACAATTGCTCTGTGAAATTTTGATTTTTGCCGCACACATTTTGCATTTTGCGTTTTTGCATCACGTCACGAGCGTCAATCGATGAAAGAATTTTTTTTGACAAAAAAAAATGTGAGTGCGATGAAACTATTTGTCAATCACGCGCAGTAAGTTTCTCCATCCAAAAAATATCATTTTTGAACTTTTTTGTCTCTGTCTATCTGTCTCACTGTTTCACTGTCTCACTGTCCTGTCTTTTCGTCACCATATTCAATTAGCCTTTAGTTTGCTGCCGCATAGTTTTTAGTTTAGCTACATATTTGTTTAGTTTCGGCTTTGGCTATACATTTTTTTTCTGATAAACAATAAAGGAACAAAAATGAATATGTGTGTATGTGTGTAATCCTCGGGTGAAACAAGTAAGATGTGAGGCTAATAGATTTTCAATGATTTTTATAGATTTCGCGACACGAGCTCGTCATGCGACGCATCCTCGAAACGATATGTCATCACTAATCCTCCTGATGACTTCACTCTGCTGCCAACCGACCAGGTGAGCTTGAAATTCGAATGCAGTCTAGCTTCTGGCGATTATTCACTCTATATAACCGGGGATGAGGCAACACTATACATGCGACATTCTTAAAAAACTTTCTAGAACATTTCTCATCATAAATTTACAGTAAGAAACCTAATCGAAACATTAAGTAAACTTTGAAAAGAAGATTTTATGAAACTTTGCTTCATTCGTTGAAATAAGAGCTTACCAAAGTTTTAATTAAACGGTATAATCTCTGGGGACACTCATCCAGATCTAACTTTCAGAATATTTCAGCCTAAATAGAGAAATCTCTTATTAGTGACTTTATCTCATCAATACAAGATTTGATTCGTGGAAAATTCCAGCGTGAACCGAGAAAACTCAATGATCAAACGGAGGAGCAAAATAAACCGTGTTTTTCACTGGTGTGTCGCAGGTTTTTGTACTGATGCAATTCGACCCAGGCCTCGAGTACAGGCCAAGCCGTGGTGCCCGGGGCAAGGACGACGCCTCCTGACTGTTGCTGTGTAGCGCCCTCACCGACGGACCGTACTCCTACATCTAAGGCGGCGAGCTTGAGCTCGGCCGCCTCGTAGGACGTGCAAGCAAGTCGTGACATATCGTGCCGCCGACAATGTCCCCTTCGTCACGGCCAAAATCCAATCACACTCTCACGCCTCGCGCTTGGCCTTTCTCTCAGCGTCAGCCTAAAACAGGGCCTACGTCTCTTCCATCGCGCCTCCGCCGCATCCGTTCAGCTCCTTCGTTCATCGAAGACTCGGCAGCGCCATCTCGTACCTGCGACCATGTCGTTTGTCATCGCACACGCGCGCCCGAGCGCCATCTGTAGTCGTTTTTTCCTTTCCATGGTTTGACGCGCGCCCTCTTTTGTCGGGGCCGCCCGATTTTGTTCCTTCGCTAAAGGCTACTCCGTCACGTGCAAGTTTCCGTTACACGAAGTGACACAGACGGAGACAACCACTTGGTAGATGCGGCAGGCTAATTGGAGAGAGGCGGAGAGAGAGAAAGAGAGAGAGAGAGACGCACACGTGCTCAAAGGAAGGCCAAGACCACGACGAACCGCCACAGGACGTCTAGTACTCTGCAGCAGAGGAAGTCGCGGCACGATAAGCTCACGGTCCGAGGGCTGCTACACATTGAACCTTAACTCATTCGAATTAACGGACTTTTCGCCTCGCGAGTCGAGTGGAAGAAGAGGACGTACGCTAAGAAGAAAATGAGCCGACCAACGGCCACGCTTCGATCACTCTTGCGAGCTGCACGTAACGCTTTTTCTCGATATACTTATAGTCGCGTTTTTCATACTCATGGTTCCGCTGGTTGTCGATACTTGAGCATCATCATACTCGAAAATTTTCGTGAATCCGAAAGACTTTTGCATACGTACGAGACTATTGAATAAAGTTAAGAGATTACACAGAACGTAGACGTTTACGGAAAGTAATTAAGAGTTAGCGAGAGATTAACCGAGATTAAGGGTAACTTTATATATTAAAGGTGGATCATACAGTTTCCCATAATAACACGTAAGGTAACGTTTTACACGGAATAAATAAGCAACGACGTAATGTTTCCAGAACTAAACTTGAACTCTTGAATAGGATTAACGTTGAAGACGAGAGAATAGAATAGAGGATAGAATGACAGTTAGCTTGCTGTTCTCGCTCATCATTGTGCTGGTATTATCAGAACTTTTAAAACTCGTGACCTTTTTACACGGAGACTTAATAGACAAATCGGCTATGGAAAAATAACTTAGTAGTATGTAAAGAGGAGCTGAAGCGAAATGCTTAATTGGAGCAATAAGAAAATGAATACATTTTACATCTGTTCCACTCAAGTTATTAACGATATACTCATAAATTTAACATTCGCTTATGTAATTGAATAAATTTTTTATACGGTGCTCAGTATCTGAAACAGGCGAGATCGAACGGTACAGTTTATTAGTTTTTCAAAATGTATACGGAATCACGCAATCGGCTGGGGTTATTGACAGAATGCTCCGAGGAGTTTTCGAGGCGTGGATCGTCGGCTCATTATAATTATAAATATTATAAATATTATCTATACATATACATATAAGCGCATGTAGGAAAGATGGGAAACGCATGTGCAATGAGCGGTATTACGTGCGTGCTAAGTTGAAGAAGTCAAAGACTAACCAAAAGCTAATTAAAAATGAAAACCAACTAAACCAGTTGTAGAGAAAGAGGAACGAGAAACGCCACCGGATTCGCGCGAACGATCGGCTGAGTGCATCTGTGAGCAGAGGTTGAAAAGCCGAGACTGTTGGATAAGACGATTCCATTCTTTTCGAAAAAAAATCAAGACTTTTCCCTCGAAATGGTCATTCTCTTCGAACAAAAATACACCACGCCGTGGAATTGACACTCGCGGGAGAACGAGTGACGATGGCGTTTCTCGAGCCTCGGTAAAACAGACCTAAAGACAAAAGCGATTAAACGCTGTAGAGGCTATATACAGGAAGAAACGAGCACAGCTGAGCTCGAGCGTCGATTGCCAAGCCAGCCCGCGCTTATTACTTAAAAACCTCACGAAAACAAATGGAGGCGTGACTTTTTTTTTCGTTACAAACTCGAAGAGGCAAAAGATAACATACGTGAGGCACGCGACGAACGAGAGTAGAGTAAAGCACGACCGGAAACGAGAATAAAAAGTGTGGCCGACATTGCTCGCTTTCAATATAGGTCGCGATCGTGATGCCGAACTGCGAAAAGTTTGAGCGGGTTGGAAATAAAAAGAATGTACGAGACGTTACAAGAAATTAAGGAAAATCTTTACCTCGTGTGTCTTGTCTAGGACTAAATGAAGACTCTCAATCAAGCACTTTGTACAGGTTCTATATACATATTATACATACAGATGATTATTATGAATAAGTTGAAAAGAATGAAAATCTACAGATTAAGGCAAAGATACCCTTTTCCACACGATTTGCGTATAAAAGAAAAAAAAATCGGTTGTATATCGGTATACGTGCGGTATAAATATATGTACACACATCGTATATATATACACATATATATGTATACATAGACACTCTCTCTTTTATATATTTTTGTGAAACTCACGTGTGTATATATACGGACGTTCATTATTATATGCGATGATACATTATGCGTATATATCTATATATATAAACATTAGGTCATGATCGAGGAAGACACGAAATGTCTTTCTGATAGCGAAACGGAGCGTAGCCAAATCCGACGAAAAAACCTAAAACTCTTAGAAAAAAAAAGAATAAAAACACGCGAGCAGATCTATTTGTAATAACTGGCGGCACGTTCAATGCAAAATGGACGCGACCATTTTACACGACGTAAAATCCTGCGTTTTCTTTAAAATGTTCGATTGAAATGAATCAAGCACTCCATTGATTTCTCCCAACTCAAAAGGGTCAAAGTAAAAAGGTGATCTTTTTTAAAAATCCAAATGTCAAAATCTTGGTATATGAGAATGAGTGGGCGCATCCATTTGTGCAATCTACAACTGCAGCGACACTGCGACACAGACAGTAATTCGTGATGCCAACGCGTATAGTGTTAAATTCAAGTGGTTAAACTGCGGTGTAGTCAGACGGCCCGTAGTTCCAAGAAGGGGAAAGGGTAACCATCGATCGTCAAAACGACATATTCGATGCATGTCTTAGAGTATAATACAATGTGGCATTTGATGACTGAATTGTAATTGGGATATTAGACGGTATCATTGTTCACTGCACCGTTAATTTTTAAGTAGATGGTAGTGTGACGAACGATTAGGTAATTGTGCTGTTTATGAACTCCCATATTTCGTTGTGTATTTGATAGAAAAAACTTTTTCTCCAATACGTTAATACATCAGAGATTAATTGCCATATCTACTGAATTGAATTAGTTACTGGAAAGGACTCTTATTCGTCTCGATTATTCGTCTCGATTATTGTTAAATAGGAGGCATTTCCGAAATACCTTCACGTACGAGGAAATTCAATGTTGTGAAAATTTTTTATAACTTTTTAAGTTTGATTCGGACCTTCTTGGGGATTATTGTGTGGTTAGAGTAATTACTTCTTAGAGAATGAAAATTGATGTAAATATATATTAATCACCGTTGATAGATATTATTAGCTGATAATCGACTGTTTGTATTAAGAGTGCTGCCATTTGAGAGAAAAAAACAGGAAAAAAAAGCTAAGGCCGAAAATTGCCATATGTACTGTCGAAAAAAATAATACGTCGATGTCTCGTGGTTATTGATTGGAAACACAAGCGCGCGAAGTCGATGGTGCTTTTCCCCTTTCTTCGAACGCATGTTCACGCGGGCGCGGGAGCACGTTCGATCAGATGCAATATAGCAACGTTGCATAATTCACTTCCGTAGAGACCGTCGTGTTCGTTGCATGTGCTAAGCGAAAAAAAGTAAGAGTAACAAAAAAAAAGGCGTAAGATGTGCTAAGAATAAATCAAAGCCGCCACCGCTGCCACTGCGCTGCTGCTGCTGCTGATGCTGCTACTGATGCTGCTGTTGCATTATCAACGTGCACTGTTCACTGCCACCGCAGTTCGTGTTATTACTCAGCGCATGTTACGAAAATTACCCACCTTCCTCTCCCCTGAACTCCCTCCCTCAATTCCCTCCTCTCTCTCCCTCCTTCGCCCCTCCCCGCCACATATACACACGTACACGCGACTACAGCGACGCGCAGATATATATTATATAGAAACATCGCGGCGACGAGGTCTGACGTGCGCACTGAATTATTAAACGATAATCATTCAGCGTTAGTTTGAATTTCGCGGGTGTCTAGCTCTCGATTTTTCTCATACACTCATACTATTGATTCGAGCATTTCTCCCGAGCGGTTATGGTAGATTCGTGGAAATAGAGAAAATTCGAAAAATCCTTGCGGAGTTTCAGCTGTATAACTGAGCAGCAAGTCGAGGGTCAATATGCTAGTTGATTTCTTGGATTTGAGACACATTAATCGTTGAGTAATTTGGGACGTACATTTCTTTGAACTGTAGAAATCTATCCGGTTAAAAATGAATCTATCGGCTACAGATTGCCAGTGCATGATTATTTATTAACGCGTCTTTCTGAAGGTTTGTTTTTGTCACACTTTTTAGGTACAGAAACTTGTAGATCTTATTGTATTGTGATATACCAGTGAGAGATTCATCCGCTACGCAATAATTAAAACTAACACACCGAATTCTTGTAAAACACCTAAACTATTACGTAGAAGAGGGTGACACAAACGGAGTGACTGAAAGTTTTTACAATAAATAATTATGTTCTGATATGCAGTAGTCGAAAGACTTATGGTTGACTTTCTAGTCTTTACGAATAATCTTTGCGAATTCAATGTTCCACGACAAACTTTATGATTTAGATTTCTATCAAACATACATCGATGATATTTCAATCAATCAGAAGGATCAACTTTTTCCTGGTGAGAAGAAACTGATGAAATACATTTGTCCACGTGGATAAGTTTCTCGATTTCTTTGCGGATTCACCAATTTCAATAGTTATGAAAAATGATCAATTTCACAACAAGGCCCATAAGATCATCTCATCCCTACTGAACTGTAAAATCTATCGAGTTTCAGTGCGTCGTAAGCTCTTCATGCGTCAAAAGTGAATTTTCTTGTCGAAAAGTCTAAAAAAGAGGTAGAGTAATAGAATAAATTCATTCGCCGAGCAGCCATCGGGGAACTAAAGACTGCTGACCTAATAATATGCGCGTAAAATGTATAGAATAATACGAGAGATTGAAGAAAAAATTTTACGAACTCAATCGTTAGATAAAACACAGCGTGAAGAACTATAACTACGTAATCGGCAAATTAGTGGTTAAATGCATATACATTATAAAAAAAAAACTGTACCTATAGAAAAGCGTCGCGCAAATTGGTCGAATGAGAAACAGAAAGGATATACCTACACAAACATATATAAAGATTCGTCTCTCGATTTATCCCTTACTGTTCTCTCCTTACCCGTAACTGTACAAAGAGAAACTGCTCCGAAATAATCCGACCTCGCTCGCCCCGGTTCATTAATGAGGGGAAACAAATCGTCATTAGACTCATGCAACTCGTTCATTAAATCGTGAAAGCCTTGTGTAGTTAATTAGAAAGAAAAAAAATCGTGTTTCAGCCTTGTCGACTCGTCCGACGATCCCCGCGTGCTCCACGTACAATTTTCATATATATATAATATATATATAATCCAAACGCCAATTAGAGTTTCTTTTTTTATTTGACACTTTGTTCAAAGTATGCGATTTTTTCCTTGAGTGGTATGTGTGTGCATTCTATACGTAAGGAATATACTAAAAAAGTTGTATAAAAATTTAAAAAAACGTAGTGCTGTGCGAACGTTATTAATAGTAAATTGGGTGTATGGCATGAGGTTTATTTTGTCAATTTCCTTTTCGTGAATGAGTATTCAGCTACATCTTTTGTTATATTTTTTGTAGAGTAACTTGGTAAAAGTTTCTCTGAATGTGCAGTTTATCCTCAATAATGAAATGTTGACATGTTGTTGCCGTTGTAAAATAATAAAAGTTGTACTATTTTCTAAAGTTTTATGAAAACCTTCTTTTGCATTTCCGATAATTATCTGGGTGCACATATTGAGCTTCATTTCTAGTCGACATGGAAAAATCTACCCATCGCTTTGGCTTTTGTGAATTAACTTCTGGAAGGCTAGTCTTCGAAAAATAATCTATTACATTCTTCTTCTTTCGCATGTTGCTATATTACTATACATATAAAACTAAGAAGTTGGTTGAATCTTTTTACCCATCTCAATTTTTTACGGTCGTCTCGTAAAACTTAAGTAGTTGAAGATTAAATAAGCAACTTTCTGGATTAAAAACATTCAACGGACACTCACGCTTGGATCGTTACCCTAGAATCGTATATCTTTACCACCTACATTTATAACCGTTCATACTCTCACGTGTTCACACTCGATCGTTAGCCCGAAACGCTGTACATATATTTATATACTTTCCTCGAAAAATCCATCTTACTGTTTAGACAGAATCTTTTTTATATAAAGAAAAGGCTTGAAACTTGCGCACATCAGAAAAATTGTCATTTCTAATGTATATCCGTAGCTACGATAAAGATTGTTTTTTCATACGATGTATAAATCTCTCCGGAAATTCGAGCGCCATGGAAAAAAGGGATCGTCGGTAGCCGCGAGGCATGAATTACTCGCACACTCTCTTTCTCTTCGAATAATTAAATCATGCACCGAATTCAATCGATTCATTCATCCTTGTCCCCCATTCGATTTTCGTGCACACAACGTGAATATCTCTATCGTGGTGCACATTTTGCATGTATGTGGATCGTATGTTATATTAAGAATAATGTGAAAAACAAACCGATTCGAGAATGAAAAATTGCGAAGACGATTGAGTTGAAGAAAACAGAGAAAAAAGCAAAAAAAAAAAGAGACAAAGATTTCCTAAGCAACCGGGAGAGACGCATAGGAATAATTCCAATACGTGTTGCGAAGCCGAATTGCGAAACTCGTCACAATATTGTAAATCGGACTCGAACAAATCATGGTGTATGGACACTGCTTGGACAGGTGTGAAAAGTGCTGGGATACGAGCTGAAGACGATTAACCGAACACGTTGAAGGGATAACGACAAAAGTGTAATACATAAAGAATTAAAATGAAAAAGGCGCGCAGAGCGTGAGCCACCTTTAATGCCTCATTGAACCTCATCTAATGCTTTTTTATCTGTACATTTACAATTTGTGTACCAATGAGGAACGTTGTTTAATCATGTTGTTGATGTTATTGTTAAAGAATGAGATTCAATATTGTACATAATTATATTCATTATAATTGATGATATAAATAATTATACATAAAGAGAAAAAGTAAAAACAAAGTCGACAATTATTTCGTTTGTTCCGAATTCAAAAATCCACGATTTTTTCCAAATTTCCACCTAGATAATATTCCTTTTCATGCGCCTGATTTGTCAATCACAACTAGTCGGATTATTCGATAGAATCACAGGTACTAATACGACATATCAAAAATATATACGTATACTACGCCAAACGGGCGCTTCTCGTCTTCGAAGAAATACTACGCCTTGGGAAAGTTGCACGCGATGGCGAGTCTACAGATCAAGGGAAGAGATGCTGGTGCAGCTCGAGGAGGGCGTCGCTGATGCGGTGCCTGTAAACTTGGCTGTTGTGGAACTGTCGGGTGACGAGGGGCGTGCGGTCGTCGTAGAGCACCTGCTCGAGCTGGGCGGGATCGCTGACGAAGTACCGGCTGACGGCCTCGTCGTCCAGCAGCATTATCGGCGTGTTGAGCAGGCCGTGCACCATGTGCATGACGCGCAGCTCCTTGGCCGAGCTCTCGAGCTGGTGCCACGGGAACAGCGCGGCCGCGTCCAGCGACGCCTCCTCGAGGCTGAGCGACAGGCTCGAGTGGTACGAGCGCAGCAGCTGCTCCAGGCGGCTCGAGCGAAGCTCCCGCGTCGTCGAGAACTGCAGGAAACACAGGATGTCGTGCACCGGCGGGTTGTACCTGCAAAGGTCCTCCGTATGATTACCAACTTTTTTCCCCTTTGCAATATTGTTACCATAGTGGAGTCTTCTAGATAACATCGTTTTAAACCTACGATCCTATACCAGACTGACTCACAGCTCCAACCTATGTTCCGATTTCTCTCGATTTCGGATTTTCACTCAACTATTCAAATCTATAATAATTCATATCGTGCATCTTTCAAATTGCTTGATCTGATTTACGCGTCAAAGTGTTAGGAGTAAATTGATGCTTCAAAATGAGATTCGTTTTGCTGAAATTTGACGTACAAATGTTTCGAATCAATGAAAAATGTTTGGAAAAATCGAAGGTGACACGACTGAATTCGGATTACTTTTTAACAGAAGCTCATTTTGTAGCAATTGCATATCAAATTTATGAATTTTCAAAACAGATAACAGATGCAATTCACCTCTATGAACAGTATCATTCAGTTTCAACTTTGATTTAATGATAAGGAAAAAAGTTGGCTTTTTCATAGCCAGTCTGGGGCTTGGCCAAAACTCAGCCAATTTACTATATAAACGACTTGATCCCACCTATACTTTGAGTGGAGACTAAAGAGTCATTCTCTGAATCCATTTCTCAAACGTTTCCATGAGATCCTTTATAACACAGCAGTTTATCTTATCTTCCATTTTAATTTAAAAAAAAAATAAGGAGAAAGTTTTCAGTTTCTTTCTAGAACTGGCAGTTTGGTAAAATATAGAGAATCAATAATAAGTACCTGGCTAATTGGAAGTCAATAAGACAGCAATCGATTGGTTTCTTGTCCGAGTCGTATTTAAATAAAACGTTGTTCGCCCACAAATCCCCGTGACAGAGTACGTTCTTATACTTTTTAGATGGCAATAGCTGTTCCGCATGGTTCTCCGATAATTCCTTTAGTTTTTCCTTGAACTTCCTCTTCTGTTCCTCGTCCAATTCGGTCAGCAAGTCGGCCAACGATAATAAACCCTTGACTGCTGCACGGAACATTGTAACTGCTCGATTCTGTGTCAGGTGAAATTACAGTTTCAATGGAATGTCTCAACGTTTTTCATTCGACCTGGATGTAATTGTCAATACTACTCGTTGTACATACAATAAAAAATTATAATTATGGTTCAATTGAGTCGTGTTTTGTTAAATAAATAACATAGTGATTTTTTATAAATACTCTTCTGTAATAGGCGTACTGAAATTTATTAATAAAATCTCTCGGCAGCTGCGGCTTAGCTACCTGATAAATTTCGATTGTAGATAAGTAAGAGTCCATACTTCAGACAAGCTCAACTCCATGAAATCATTAATTTTCCACTTTTCGACAAAGTTCTGGATGTTTCCATAGTAAAGAAAAAAATGCCATTGGAAAATTCACGAGAAACACTCGGAACAAATGCATGCAGGAAAAACGGGATGCGCGGCACACTCACCCGATCCATGGGGAACAAGGTCTCTTGCATCGCGTGGGCGAAGAGCTCGTGCAGGCTCTTGTTGCCGTTCTCCTCGAAGATGATGGACCTGGCGTGGAACTTGGCGATGGTCCTGACGAAAGTGTCGCAGTGCTCGAAGTCGAAGGGGACGAACTTGTCGGGCATGAGGAAGCCGTCGTGGGCCTTGTCCTCGAGGACGATGACGGCGTCGAGGCCGAGGAAGCAGTGGGGCACGCAGCGGGGCCCGGCCAGCAGCAGCTCGGGGAACACGTGCGTGTAGAGGGCGACCTCCTTGCTGAAGCTGCCCATCTCCCGGTTGAACTCGTGCTGGGGACTGTCGGCGCTCGGGGGTATCTTCGCGAAGAACTCGATGCTCCGCTCGTCGGGGCCGCTCGCGACCCGCGCGCGCAGCTTGAAGTACTGGCCCATGAAGCCGCTCACCGCCGAGAGCGGCTCCACCACGTAGCTCACCAGCGAGTAGTGCCCCAGCGAGTCCTGCTCCAGCTTCTTCCTCACTATCTCGCTGCACTCGTCGTCGTTCACGATCTTCCGAGCCTGCGGGTCGCGCATTTTCCCTCCTCTCTCTGGCGATCCCTTGCCGCTGCAACTCGCCTGCACCGCCAACTAAACACGCCATTCGTATATTTATATACACGCATGCTGCCTTCGCTGCGCCCGAACTCGCGGGTCATCGAACTTTATTGGCCCACGGGGGATTTTCGATGGATTAGACGGGACAGATTTTTCTTTCTCCTCGTTGTGTGCGATGGAATTAAAGCGGGAATTAGTATTGGAAAACAATGAGTTGCCGTATTTGTGGAATTATCAAACGATGACAATGTGAAAAAAGTTGTGCAATTGCGTTCGAGAGTGTCTGTTGAGCGGCTATTTTAGATACTGCGATATACTGTCGGGAGACAAGTTAGTTTGTTTATTAGACGAACTATTATACTACGACACGAAGGAAGACTGCAGTATTGTTATTCGTTAAGTCTAGAAGTTTTTCGTTTCGGCAAAACGGAATAATACGGATGATGAACTAAAATCAAAAAAATATGCGAACGTTCTTGATTGTTTTCTTCGAATCAAAACATCAATAAATCACATTATAACTGGATCTCTTGAGCGCGTGTAGACCAAGCTTCGAATGCAGGTAAATATGTACGTCTAATTTGCTTCAACGCTAAATTATCTACCTCCAAATAAAAAACTTTAAAATGAAGGATGAAACATCATTGTAAATCAATTGGACAGTGTGAGTTATGCCAACGTCGTATATAGTAAGAACTTCGTTTTTTATCAATTTTTTTTCTTAAGCTTTAATTTTTCATCATATTTTCTAGACGTTCTTTTCTCTTATTTCAATTGTAAATGGATTCACGTGACATACTTTTTAATGGTCACTTTTGAAAAAAATAACAACTATAGCCTATGTGAAACAATGACATAATGACAAAAAAAGAGAGCTGTTAACCACTATGTTACGAAAGTAATACTCAATGAATAGGTTGGTGCACAGTCTTGCACTTACTTTGTTCTCGAACCTCTTTACAGAGTTAGCAATTGAAGGACTCTCGCACTATCGACTCGTAAATCTCGCATCGATACATGAAAAATACACTGCACGAAAAAAATCGCTAAACGAAATGTACGCCTACAAAATTTAGGTACGATACGGGTGCTACCCCGAAAGAAAATGAGACCCGTTCTCTGGTCTAGGTTTCTTTTATACGGAAGGACTACACATTCAGGAGCAATTGAGAGCCATGTCACGTGTGCACAGATTAAGTGGCAGTGCGTTGCAAATGTTCATTGGTAAGAGAGACCAGTACTAATATTAGATTTGCGAAAGTGGCTATGATTTCCGGCTTACCAACTCAATGAAAAATGTTAAGGAAATTGTGGAAAAGCTCTGAGCTCGGCTCGTAGGTCAAATATGTCAATATTATGCTCATTCGTTCGAGCGTTCAGTCTTATCTTGCAATTAGAAAGCCAAATTGGAGAATATATGTCAGGAAACTCGGGAAAAACGTTATCTGTAATGAGTTTCGATATTGGCTATCGAGAAATTTTCGTTGAAATAGGACCATGATTTGGTGGTATACACGCTTTCAGTACATCGTGGTGAGAAAAAAGCGGGAACAATCATTTGTCTCGTTCGATTAGTTCTATTGGATATTGCTTCGTGCCATAGTGCCAACGTCTTCGAAGATTCAGATTTTCTCTTCGATTGTTACAATGGCTCATAGAAAGCGTAAAACGATAGGCTATTGTTTCAATATTGATTAAGTTATTCCGAATGATGAAAATTCCAATATCCATTTTCTTCAGTTTCATTAACAATTTTTCACGACGGTTAACTCGAATGATTTCATCGAGAACGATCGCGTGATGATGCGTGAATATACAGTACACTTTTATCCAGCCTAAATTGAAAAGCGTGTCATTGTAATGAAAAAGTCCCTCTGAACTTGAACTCGCGAATGTGCAATGACGATTCAACAGATTCAATGACACGAAATTCAGCTCGACTGTCTTGATGGAGTGAACGATATGACATAAGCCAATTTGAATTATATCACTTCTATAGAAGTGCGTTTTCATTAGATAATCTATTTGATGCTAGTGACTCGTTAAAGAATCGTTTTCTAACTAAGGAGGCTGGACCCAATTTAGCACTGTACCCAATGTAGCACATTTCTCAGATTTCGTATTTTCGATGATCTCTGGTCACTAGTTGAAATTGAAACAGAATTGGCAAACAAAGTTGGCAGTATTGAAACAAATTTTTCGGTAACTTCCTCGCTCATGAGCAGCAACTACTTGTTTACAATAGTTTGAACATTCACTACTGGCCTTTTCCTTTTTTTTCTTTTTTCGCTCTGCTAACTCAATTACAATATTTAAGTGTAGTCATTCTTATTCCTTCATATGTGACTACTCTAAACATCTCATCTTTCGATTGGTCACATCAGCTTTTCCCAAACTATGTTCTATCTCACTTGAAATACTATTTTTTTGTATGAAATGTAAGTGTACGTACTTTATGTGACCCTTTATGCGATTATGAATTGAAAGACCGAGTAAACTGGGTAAATATTTAAGAAATGAACTTCAGATTTTTATAGGTAGGTTGTAATAATTTAAATACCTATCTTTCGGTTAAATATCAGATGTTTTAAATAATTATCTATGGAAACATGATATTGAGTTTTTTCAATCCCAATTTAATCGTCCCTGTAGGCGTGTAGAGGCTAACAATCGATTATGAAAAAATGACACGTTCGAGGGACTTCGGAATCACTGGTGATTTTCTTTGATTTTTTTGTGATTTGTTTGAATTTTCCGTCAAATTCTAGACTGAATAGCCCTTGTTTTCAATCGAGCAAATGAAGCTGGAAATTTTGTCCGTAACCAAATGGCCCAAGGGGCTATTCGTTCCAAAATAGTACAAAAATAACAAGAAGATCACACAAAAAATAAAAAAATCACAGGGATTTCGAAGTGAATAGCCCCTCGGACACGTTGGGTACACGTGCACCCTATGTGGACAATTTAAGTGATTTTTGTTTACTACTGATATTTTGAATAAGTGAAAATGACAATATACTAAAATAGTTGTATGAATTAATTATAGAAATGATTTCCGATGGATATTTAGCTAGCGTTTGAGATGCCATTCGCAAGGTTTTGAAATTCCAATTGTATCATAGCCGAATTCGCGAAAAATCCTTAGGGGTGGCAATTGATCATGTCAACTTCAACTCATTCGGCCTGCAGACACACGATAACGATAACCAGTCGGAATCTTGGACAATCGGCCCAGGGTTGGATCAACTCGAAAATCGGACCAACACTGGCATATACGAGTGTGCATACGTATATCCGCCGCGTCCGGGCTTACGGGCGCGAATGTTTGCCGAAGATCGGCCCGGAGATATCTCGAGCTCGTCGTTCTCCTCCGGCCGACTTATCGCCGGGCTCGTACGCACGCACGTACTCGGCGGCCGCGTGAGATCACCCGCGGAGAAAGAGAAAGGAAAAAAGGGGCGCCTGGGAGGGAGCGGGTAATTCGTCGGCGCGGGCAGAATATGTCCCCGCGCGCGAACGAGCCATTCGATTTTTCGCGAGCCGAAGAAAGTTGGAGAGCCGCCGCCGGCGTCGGAGAAGGTGGTGGCGGAGGAGGAGGCGAAAAAAGTAAAGCGCAACGTAATCGACGGTCATAGGTCAAGCAGATGAGATACTCGGCGCGGCGGTGGCGGTGGCGGCGGCCGGTCGGTCGCGCGCGAGCCGCAGTCGACAACGTGCGTGTTTGTCCAGCGCAACGCAAAAGCCCGCAGCTCGAAGGGGACCGCCGGCGTTGCGTAATATCCAAAGTCTCTCGGAGCAGCGGGCTATCAACCGACGGGGCGCGCCGTCCGGAGGACACGCCGCTCTCAAGTCGCCGCAGCGCAGGTAAAACTCCGTCGTCGGGCGCCGCGCGTCGCTTCGAGCCCGGCCGCCGTCCTCGGGTCGAGTGAGCCGAGCTTGCAGGAGCTTGCGCGGCGAGCGCGCCATCCCCGTATCCCGCGTATCGAAACTCGTTGGTATACGTGCGCTCCAACCGGTACGGATATTTCCATGACGATGCTCGGTACAGTACGCCTCGAGTCGACCCCGTTTGTATCGAGTACAAATGCATGGATCTCTGAAAATATTTATCGAGTTTGGGGATCCGCGGCAAGAAGAAGACGTTACGTCCGGGTGTCCAATCACGATGAAACTTTAGTACAGTCTAACGTTTCGTTCTTCTCGAGACATATTCACGAATCGTTATTCGTTCTGGGCATACAAAGTATATCTACATCTATGGGTACTTCGGAATATATAGATATGTATGAACAATATGTATTGTATATGTGTAAGGTCGATAATAGTTTGCGAATATCTCCTGAAAACGAAACGTTGGACTGCGTGGCTGCATATATATAAGCTATTAGCTTCTACCCATGAACCTCACAAAGTTTCTGCGATTATTAATTTACCATAGTCGAATGACCAGTGTCTTTGCGGGTGAGTTTTTTCAACAAATGAGTCATTCCTTTGTTTGTCACATGCGATACGATAGAAGCGACGATACAAAAATAATCCCTTGGAATAATCAATTCGTGCTTCAGAAATGCATAAATTTTCTCCCCGCAATATTTCATTATGTCAGAGTATACACTCTCTCATCCATGTATTAATTAATTATTTAATCGGTAATTGAGAAGAATGAATCAAGGATAAACGAAATTTCACTGTCATTCTGTACAGAGTTGCGGAATATTTTCTGTCACCAAGCGAGATCGTCTAAATAATATCTCTATCTACTGTCTCAAGCCATAGAAGATTCATCATTTCTGTTTAGATTGATCGTGACTCCAAGTTTCAAAGCGCGCCGATAAGCGAGTTTCCCAAACAATTTTTCAAGTAGTGACTTAGTTTTCCGATGATTTGAATAACTTGAATACCGAAAACTTGGACGAATCGGTCGAGTTAATCTTATCTAATTAGATAATACTTTGGATAAAGCTTGGCGCGTACGCAGAGTTGTATATATGTGATGAATTTTACCATATGCTTTTGCAATACTTTTATGAATTATTTTTCATTCATTCTCATTTTGTAAATCTTAGTGAATTGTCATCTTTTCGAAATTTATGATGACCACGTCACATTGGCCAAACTGACTATTTGCCCGATGGATTATAAAAGATGAAATTGTTTAGTAACAATTGAAATATTCAAATGGAAAAATATTTTCAAACCTGAGAATTCGAAAAAGATTCATTTGTCCGAAATCTCTTCTATATAATCGAAAAGTTTATCCATCTCAATATAGCAATGTAAATGTGATCATCGACCGCCCGAGACTGAAATATCAAGCTCACCCACCCGAATTACGAAAACAACAATTGGCCGTCGGTATGAAATCATCGATATTGTCGACGCGCACAAGACAGAAATTAGCACAGTCACACCGCCACCATTTCACCACGCTTGGTTTTCCTTCTGTGATGGGGGAGGAAGAAAAAGAGTGGACCGATTATTAGTTCCTCGCTAAGAGTCGCTCAAACTGAGATGCGAAGATCTGGCAAAAAAAAAGTAATCGCTGCTCGAGTGTGTTTGCGTGTGTGTGTGTGTTTGATGTTAGTATGTTTTGTGTTTGACGCAGGCTTGTGTGTATGAGTGCGAAAGCCCGCTATAGCCTCGACATTAACCACCATTCGCCGAACGACATCCTGCAGCATGACATTATAACCTTTCTTATCGTCGGTCTCTCCAACACACACAAGCACGTATATACTTTTTGCTATATGCATACATTTTTATCCGGATAACACGCAACACGTGCTTGTTATTATTTTTTGTTCGATTCTCAACATGGTGCTCATGCAAAAGTAGCGTGTCCGTCGGACCGAATCGCAGCTAGAATTAGAAATAGTCGAGAACGAAATCATCCGATTTCTACTGCGACAGCGAGTTTGTCACTTTATCTATATTGAAACTTCTACTCTTACAATTAGATGTTTCAGACCCTAAAGCCAGTAGTTGTCGAGCGATGAAACCTATATAGAGGTTGTAAAATAACACATGAGCCATAGATAGTAGCTGTTATCTGAATTATGGTGTCATTGGGTGTACACAAACAGTTTATGTTGAATTGGAAGTTTACGTTAAACATATGTATATACATTTTACTGATCTGGTGGCTCATCTGCGGCGATGCTTCCCTGAATTGTACGGCTGAATAATTGATAGCGAGCGTATCTGGTACCGAGGGTATAATTAATAATCACTGCCCGTTGGCTCAAGAGTAATGAGATTCATTCGCCAGGGGATTAAATTAGCCAAGACTGTATAAAATTGTAAGTTGTTAAAGTGAATCTGATGAGTAAATCAAATTTGACGAGAGGAAAATCAATTGATAACACAATTTACACATTAACTATTGAGACATTGTTGAGAAATTGTTACTATCATGTATTATAATTATCAATTAAAGACGACGATTCCAGTGAAAAGTATTACAGTGTCATTAGCAGCTAATGAACCAAGTTTTAATCAGCAACAGTCGGTTCGTTTTGTATAGATAGTTTCAATAAAATCACATTATAATAGCGCTCGATTGGTACGATTATTGTAACCTCAAGGGTAACATTGGAATTTCATCACGAATGAGGATTAATAGCTCGAATTACAGATTACCAACAAAGCTATCAGCGATTGATATTGTAATTACTACATTTTATGAGGGATTTTTTACTCGAATCTTATCGCGGCTGAAGATTTGAGTTTTAAAAGTCTTTGAATCCATGTAATACGGAACATTGAAGTAACTTACTCATGATTAATCATCTTAAAATCGTGAAAATAGCAACTGTCTGAAACTGAAACTTTAAATATTATTTCTTGAAAAAAAATCTGAAGTATCCATCGCGATCTTCAATTAGTAGCTCATTCGTATATGACGAATATCTGGAACATTACACTTTGATTATCGTGTATTATTAACGACCAATTATGAATATCAAGTCATACTGATAGCTTTATACTTTGATAAATTCTATCAACACTGGGAAAATAAGCTGATAAAACTTCCGAGCATTATTGAGTGTGGGAATTTGAAAAAAAGTGTAAGAAAAGAATAGTACGTTCTGTGCTTCCTACGTTTTTTGCCAAATGAAAAAATAAACCGCGATCATTCTATACCGCGGATTGAAACTTGAAACCGTTGCATGAACACTCGCATGCTGACGCGAGATCTTATGAAATAAATCAAATCACTAAACGTGGACAGGGAGAGATTAAAAATGTTCAAGTAGACTTTAGACCCCATCAAAACGTGTACAAGTAGATAACTACCGAGTCTAATCAGACGCTTTTATCCTCCATTTCTCTATAACATGAAGTGAAAGGGGTTTTTCCGTTTCGTGTTAGCTTTTCCATACCGATTCGAGTGTATAGTCGGTACTATGACAGCCGAATTTTATTTCAGTAGCTTATCTTTATTACTTTTTAAATTTATATATAAAGATTAGAGTTGTGCAAAAAAGAATCAATCAGAGAAATGTAGACACCAGGTTGCTGCAAACCCAACTTACAAACCGAGTACATCCGCCCACATTACCTAAAAATTTCTTGCAACGAGATGATATTAGTGTATCGCAAGGGCCATCGTTTGGTTCTTCTTGGGTAGCCAAATGAGAAAAACACCTTGCAAATCCACCGATACCAAACAATGATCAAGCTGAATGGCTGCTGGCGAATCGGCCGAAGTGCCTTAGTGCGCGCGTTGATACATAAGCAAATATGTATGTATATGAGCGTAAAGCCTCGATATGTACGTTTTCAGCGCATCTGGGAGGCGTCACGAGGCGATACACAGTTGCAGAGACGTTGGCGGCGCTCGGCAGCGGAGAAACGTGCGGCAGTCGCGGCTGTGACGTGGTGGTCGCGCGCGCGCCAAACGCGCACCCGATCCTTCAGCTACCCATCCACACCGGCGGCGCGGCACTAACATGGCTCGCCCGACCATCAGGAGGCGGCACACCGACCTGCAGCTCGAGTCCGTCGCCAGGATCTCCAGCCTGCCCATCGTCGAGAGCGGCATGCACATCGCCAACAACGTCTACGACAAAATCAAGGTGGGCACACTGACGTATTGCCGAGCCGTTGATATAATTACCGATCCCGCACCCCGCATCCATGTGTCCGCATCGACTTTACGGGACGATACAGTGTTTCATCGGAAATTATGTACTGAAAGCTTGAATCTCTTTTTTTCCAATTCTCGAAGAACATCGCCGTTTATGTACTATTTTTTCTGTGGAATAAATCGAATGATTTTCTCAGACTTCACCATGTCAAGAATATAGCCGTTATTATAGAAATTTGCCGTTCGGGAGCTCCAATAATTCGTTTGTCAAAATTCGATACCTCTTTAAAGGAATCTGCTATTAACTAAATGACTATTTTATCTTCAATTTTTCTTAAACCATCCTGTTTTCAGCGAGTAACTTCGAAACGCTATTTGACAAACGAGATGTTGAAGCTTCTTACGAGAGCACTTAATTCTATTTACAAAAAGTCTGAGTGGGCAAAATTGAAAGACAAAAAAAATGCCAACACGGTATAACTTTTCGGAAAAAGTAATTTCAATGATCCAAACGTATTTTTGAACTGAAAGCTGATGATGAAAAACGGATTGTCGGATCGTAACCACATTCATATAAAAGTAGCTTCGGAAGCATTAAAAAAATGATCGTAAATTTTTATTCGAAACAGTGTTATCCCCATGTATGTATGCCGTGGGAAAATGAGATAGCAATGAGATTCTAGCTGATTATACTGAGAAGTACCGCAGGCTTATACGGGAATTATGAGATTTGAGGGTATTGTGACGACAACTAAATTTTATTATTTCTTCTTTTCTATCGTATCTAATAGTATACAAGATAGACAAAAATTTCCAACAATCTAGCAAGAATGTAATCTTGTATTGTTTACTTCATTTCTCTCTACTATCTGGAATAGAAAGTTTCGCCAAATACGTTTTGCTCAGAGTAGAATCGCACAATAACGATGTGTTTTCACGCCAGGGAAAAGTCGATCGGTTATCCGATTCATCTCATGCTTTCGAAATTCTAACGAAACAAATATGAATAATTTCGTACCAGCGAGTTTTGTTTATCTCGAATGTGTACGAGCGCGTATGCATGGGAAATTCAACTGTCGGATTCGGCGTTGAAGAATCTCTCGCGCCCGGGGATACGCGCAATTGACATTGGATTAAAAATTTGTTTCGCCCCGATGCAGCGCTCGAATTCACTGATGTTCTGGAGCCTCGACACCGCCGAGCAGTCCCTGGCCCTGGCGACGGCGACGGCCATGCCGGCCATGATCGCGCTCACCATCCCGATAATGACGATCGACCAGCTCCTCTGCCGAGGCATCGACATCGTTGAGCAGCGCGTCCCGGCCGTGCACCTTTCCCCGCATCTGGTGAGTATATGCGCGTCGTATATATGTACATATACAATCGAGTAGGCAATCACCCGAGACGTGAGGTCGATTGTCAACGTTGTCCGACGAGGACGCAAGCGCTAGTCGTCGGTTTTATTTTATAATAACTTTTCGAAAAAATAGACTGAAAAAATAATAACTGCCATCACTCGAATATGTCCTAGGCGTTCCTTCGAGTAATCGCGAGTCCTGTATTCATCGTTAACAATCGAGTAACTCAATCTTTTGCGAAAAAACGCCTAGGACCATATATATCCGATTGATGGAAATCATTTTCTTTTTCCAGTCGTTTGCATAGAAGTGTATTTTTTAAAAGTCTTGTTTTTCTTTCTCGCGGCTCTAAAAAAAATAACAATAGTGACTGGAAGATTATGTTGATCGTAATGATAAACGCATATACGCAACGGGACGTGTGCACTACTCTCTCGAAAAGCCAACTTCAGTTTAATATTCGAGCGACGAATTTTCTATGAAACAAGTCTGTCTCACGGAATATCCATGTTACTGTCACCGATAATACTAGAACGCCCAAAATTTTTAGTTCCACGAGAAGTAGGTCGAAATTGAATGACAAAGTTGCGTCCTCGCTACCGACAGACAAACGGTACAGAGACGCACCGCGACGAAGCCGAACAAAGGCAAAAGAAAAACCATTAGAGAAAGCGACAATTTAGTCCTCGTCGACGAGAGAGTCACGATATAGCCACGCGTATATATACACTGCAGTCCGCGATAGCGAGCCAAGCTGTTTTCGTATACACTCGGTCGGTTTGCGAACAACAATGCTGGGCGTCTCTCGACTCGGCGAAGCCGGGGGGAGTAAATATTATTGTGATCGTGAATGAAAGAGAGAAAAATGAATATTTCTACAGATGTACTGGAATACGCGAGAGTACGTAAACAATAAATTTGTAAAGCCCGTGCTGATAAGGGCGGACAGCGTCAAGCTAATCGGCAGCCAAGCGGCGAGTGCGGCCGTGGACAGGCTGGCCGGTGCCATAGACGTCGCCGATCAATACGTCGATCACTATCTGCCACCCGATCCAGCCGACACAATTGCCGAATGTGAGTATTGACGAGACGCGCGAGATCCTATACCATTTTTCGCGTCGCCAAAATCATCCTTTTGAATGGACAATTCGGGGATACGCGTTGCCAATGTCGACTCGGTTGCAAGCTCGTTCTCGCGGATATCTCGAGTTTGAGATCTGTTCCCCCGAGTCAAGTCGTAATTCAGAAAAGTACTCGAGCACGATGATTATAGACTTTGAACTGTCATTCCCGCGATAAAAGCCTCGGATACGGAATAGTCGATAATGATCGAGGGAATCACGGCGGATCCCGTTGGCATTGGTTTCGGCTAGAAAACCGCGGGAAAGTCGTTTGGATTCGAGACGAGTTGACGATGCATCGAAGAAGCCGTCGAGCCCGACGGGATCAAACGAAAAGGGCGTTTTGTTTCATTGGGGTCGTTTCAGCTGTGACAGACTCGGCGAAGAAGCACGAGACCAGCAGCGTCAACAGCAGCAGCAGCAGCAAGGCCGTCCGGACGATCGAGCACGGCGCGAGGTTTTCCCGCAAGCTCCAGCGCCGGCTGACGCGCCGCACCTTCGCTGAGGCCCGAGCGCTCAAGGAGCAGGGCACCGAGTGCATCCACGTGCTGCTTTACGTCGCTGAACTGGTAATGCTTCTGGTGATCCAACCCGATTGGTTCGACCCGTGTACGGATCAATTAGGCCTAACAGGTTTCTCACGGCAGTACTCCCAAATATTGACATAGCTCACATTCGACGCTTTATAAAAACCCATCGAGTTCATGCCGATGAGATTGAAACTTGAATTCCATTAAGTTGAGTACCACGCGGAGTACTGAAGAATCATGGGAGTACCGGAGTGAGAAGCCAATCTCCGTTAATCTACTGCGTTGTATGTCGTGGACGCTTATGCTTATCAGCATTTGTTTGCCTGGAGTATTCGCTCCGTACTGTTTACAGTCTGTCATTGTACACAAATAGCGATTCCCCCAAGTGGCGCTTTTATTCCTGCATTGAAATGCCTTGAAATTTCATCGACAATCATACGTAGGTTTCTTCGAAACTGATTTTTCACGATAAACTGCACGTTGCGCAGTATATCTGACTTTTCATTCCAAGTGGAATGATACAGGCAAGCATTCTTTTGTTTTGTTTTTGTTTTTGTTTTGTTCTACCGGCAAAAATCAGTCATGCATGCTTATTCCCCTTTGCGTCGTTGCTTGTATGCAAATTTCAAAATCGTTCAATGTCGAAACGACGTGGACGAGCAATTGGATGCAGGTTACTCGGGTTGAAAGAGAAATCGAGATTCCCGAGTGGAGCCGGCTGAATACGGAGATTGTGGTGGTGTTGCAGGTGGCGACGGACCCGAAGCTGGCCATGCAGAAGGCGAAGGAGCTGTGGGTGTCGCTGAGCCTGCCCGAGCCGGAGAACCAGGCCCGGCCGACGAACCTCGAGCAGCTGCTGGTGCTGTTCACCCGGGAGACGGCGCGGCGCGTCGTCCACCTGGTCAACGGAATGGCGAGCTTGGCGGCGCGCAGCCCCAGGCGCCTCGGCCGGGCCCTCCTCCACCTGTCGCACCGGCTCGCCAGCATCTCCGAGCAGGCGCTCAAGGTTACCCACCAGACGATTTACCGGCTGCTCGCCAACGGCCTCGTGCTCCTGTCCCTGCTGGGCCGGCCCCGCCGCTCCGCCCACAGGCCCAAGGCCCGCAAGCTCCACTTCCAAACGGCCAACGGCGGGCCCGCCGCCAACCCCGAGCCGACCCCCGCCCCCAACCGCCTCTCCCTCATCGCCAAGATCAACTTTGTCCCCCTCTCCCGACAGGCCTCCTCCTCCTCCGCCGCCTCCTCCTCCTCCTCCTCCTCCTCGATTGTCCCGTCCCTCCACGAGGAGAACGGCCGCGGCGGCGGCGACGACTCCGACTCCTCCCTCAAGACCAACAACTCCGTGTCCCACAACGGCGAGTCGGCGACCACCAAGCTCCTGCCAGTCAAGCACGACTGATCCTCCCTTTTTTTGCTTATCCACACCTGATCCAACCAACACACATACATACACACACATGCACGCGCGACAATTTCTCCTGAAACTCGGATCTAAACTTCATTGCAAGATTTTACGACAATCGTCGGACTGACATACGTCGTTTATAAAACGCATTATTTTCTACAACTGCCAATTCTCAAATGATTGTCAAAAATGATTCGGGTAATGAATCAGTGCTGAGGTCGAATCGTAGCGTATCGATCAGCTTTGATCCCGTGTTTTTTCACTCGAGATACGGAACAGCATACACGAGATAATGATTCTCGTTGAATTACATAATTTAGCCGGTCCGAGATATCTCGCCCTCCAGAATGAATTAGAGATTCATTGCATAATACTCGTTTTTCCCCTCGTTTGAGCAAATTAAGTTTCCTTCCTGACCGCACACCACATCCCAGCTCTATTTGGCATTCGAGATCCTTTGTATCCGGTTGTGCATTCCGTTTTATTTCGTTTGGAGATTAAATCAACGATAAGTAATTCTCAAGTTGATTGTGGAAAGATCGTTAATCAATTGAAAAATCACGCTCCATTCAATTTGGTATAAGGTCTTACCAACAAATAGCAATCGTATCAAATTATTCTTAAGCTTTATTGCCGAATGCGAATGATCTGATTAGCTGATATATATATATATATATAATCATAAAGAAGTTCAGTCGAAATTATCAAACACTTTGATACATGAAAATTTTGGAATCTTTTCGGAATACCGATGCTCGTTTCGATTGTCGAGATGTTTGTACTTGATGTTTCCTTTCATAGCTTACTAGACTTAGGTAACTTTAGCTTTTTCCACGCATTACTTTTCGAAGTGGTTTCAACGTAAGAGATATTATATTAACACTTGATTATACCTGTTTAATAAATAAAATCAAATTGACTCTCTTGTTTTATTATATATCCTTTTACGAATTCACGACAGTTAGAGTAAAAGAGAGCTCGTGTTGTATGGCGCGTAGTTATATTTAGACTCGGGTAAGGAGAAAACACTCACCACCGCCAGTGGTTGACGAACGCTTTTTCTTATATCTTGCAGATGGTATCGATAACAGGGAAGCGAGACGCTTCCAACGCTCAAGTGAATGCTTTACGCGTTGCTATCAACAGGCTTAACTCTTCCGCAAATCAGTTTCTGGTACGTTTTCAATACTTTGCTTTATCAAAATCTCTCATCGGACTCGATGAGACATTTCAAATGACTTTTAAATATCCAGTAGAAGCACAATTTTAATTATATTCAAAGGCCGGCGTAGAAAGAGAGTTGGAATATGAATCGTTTTTTGTAGAAGGAGGGGGGGGGGAGTTGATTTGTGAAAGAGAGAGAAAAAAACCAGTTTTATTGCTTGTATTGTAGGAGCAGCTAGCGGCTTTACTAGCTGGACGTCCAAAAGCTAAAAAGCACGTGCGCCAATTGAACCACAACAACCACATGGCGAACGCGTGTACGCCTCCGGTGAATGGGATTGAGTAACGTGAATACGGATTACGTTCCCGGCGGATCGTGGATCGTGCATGGAATGCAAGGGATGTCGGAGGAGAACCTGTGGTTTCAATATTGACTCTCGCTATCCTCGTTAACGCGGCGAATCTTTGCCGATCAAGACGCACGTCCGCGTGGCCCGTGACAAGAGCTATTTCCATCCAATGAGAATCAACTTGATCCCAATGTAATGCGCAATTGGAAATCGATGATATTGTGCCGTCGGCGAGATTCGATTGGATTTATTAAGCATTTACAATTAATGAATTTATAATTAATTGAAGGGAGAACAGCCCGTTAAATATGCGTAACACTATTCAAGATAAACACAAGTTTCAATTCGTTCGCTGCTCATTGCTCGTTGAGCGGCTACGAGCCAATTATGAATTATTCTTCAGAATCGCCCAAGGCTGATCGAGACAGATCGACTGCGACGAAAAAAAAACATCGATAAGATACCTTGTTAATTAGAGTAACGACTAAGTTATAATTACTTATATATATACACATGACATGACACATATTTAATTTAATCAGTTAACGAATAATTTGCATTGTACGAGCTTTGCGCGTGTGAGTGCTCTCCAAGCTCGACTATTACCTACTTCTGTTAGACCTACATGGAAAAAGCTAATAAAAAATATTTCGTTCGAAGTATATATACACAAAATTGTGAGTTTGTAATTTGTCCGAGCCCCGACAAAAACCCTCTCCTCCTTCCCGCACAGCCTCGACATTTTTCCGCCTTTGATCCTTACGAGTGTAAACACGCTCGCATCGATATATACCCGCAGCACGAGACATGTATGCCAGACGCGCACGAGGGGGAAAAAAGTGTCACGCACATACACTCGAGTGCGACAATGTCCGCTCGCGACGGACTAGATTGTCGAGTGGCTCGTTATCGGAGTTCGGCCGCGGCCAAAAGTGCGTACGTGTATTTGCGTCTGCAGTCTGGTACGTTGGCCTCGCGGTCTAGACCACGGATAGACGATAAGCCGGCGCGAAGGAACCTAGGCGCGCTCGGCTTATCGCCCGGCAGTTGGTTGCCGGCGACGGCGATGATTCAGCCCGGGGATCCGATTTTTCCAGACGCGACGACAGATACGCGATACGCGTACCGCATGGCACGCCGGGGCTGCGTGGCCGCGACAGCGCCGTGACTTTTTCCCCCCCTGTCCAATTGGCGCGCGGTCAAACGAGCCGCTTTCACCCGACTCGAGCGCGCGATCGGTGTACGTGCGATTTTCCACTCGCCGCAGCCGACGGCGCTTGGGTTGCAGGGCGAGACGAGGAGAGAGAGAGAGAGAGAGAGAGAGAGATAGATTGGACTATCGATTTTGCGAAATTACATATATTTACGATCGAAGCGCTGGCGGTCTGGAAAGATTTGATTTTTCCGAACCGCGGCGATGATGTCATCGGTGTTCGAGCACTTTTCAAAGGGGGGAACGGCCATTTTTATCACTGATTTATGCGATGATTTTCCATATTATGCCTTGATTACACGCTGCAATAAACAATCGAGGAAAAAAAGGTTCATTACGCTTAGTCATCGGCGTAATTAGTAGAAGACAGTTCTAACTGTTACGAGAAATTATTGGGGTGCGTTGTCGGACACGGATGGGCGTAGCTCAATGTACGTTTTTCTTCGCTGATATATGTATGCCAACGAAACGACATACCGAAACTAAGGCAAATTTAATTTAATTTGAAGCGGGAGAAAATGTCTAGTAAGGTGGAACGCCCCTTGTTGGAGTGATGAGTTCCCTATAGTTGAAATATGATTAAGATCTCGCTTTTCTGAAAAAGACGTTGTTTTTTCTAATTTGTCAAACAGTAGTTCATTGGTGCGTCCCGAAAATAAAAGTCTTCGAACCAATCATGATTGCTGACCGAAGTGACATGCAATATATAAGTTCATGCAATTCGTACTCTTCCGATATTCGTTATTAATTCAAATACAGGGGGTAAAAGGGTGGAAGCGGCCGTTTTGAAAAATTCGATCAATGTCCATTATCGATTACAAAAGTATTATTCTTGGATCCTAAATCCATGATCCCGTCGGTGCTGCAGCTATAAGCCTCGTGAGATGATCTAGAACAAGTTTGCAACGGAATCATTTCGACGCTGTATCTGGAGAACATTCAGACGCTTCGACGAAGAGAGCAGCACTATCCGAAACTGCCCGCTAAAACTAGCGCAATCCCACTCTTCCCTGCTCAGATTAGATCTATTCAGCACTTATCGCTCGACTTCATAGTCGAAGCTACGGCAACTATTTCTTTCGCTTCGTTTTTTCTAGCTTTTCGATTGTAATTATACTCGCGTTAGATCATGATTGGTGCAAAAACTCGTCTGGAGAATAATAAAATACATAAGCCTCGCGACATTCAACAGCGGTATACGAAGCTACAGTAGAAACAGTTGTACGAGGCGAGACCGGTCTTCCCCGAAATCCCCGCCGAACACACGCGGTGTACCAGCGAGTCCCCCTAGCGTATATATACGGCTGTCGTCTGCATCAGTAAATCACCGATATGAGCGTCGAGTCGCAAAGAGCGAAAGAAGTTTGTGAAGAAGACGATTGTGAGAGGATCCAATTAAGTCGCGACCAATCGCTCGGGCGTGACTCCCCCCCCCCCAATAAAGCATCCGCGTCTGCCGGCACGACGACACTTTTCCCGGTTCAAAGGGCACGACGTACACGCGCGCGGGAGCAATCCCATCAGCTGAAAATATACCAGCAGCCGCGGCTCGTCCGTCATCCGCGAGTCATTAGAAGCGCGGCGCGCAAAAGATGCGCGTGCGCGATTGCGACAAGCGCTGCGCTCGCGCGCGCGCGCACTTACACACATACGCGAGCGCGCGGTTGCGTGTATATATAGACGGGCGCGACAGAAGCGTGCGCGCGACGTCGGGCTGTCGAGGAGCCGCGCGGCGGGCAGTACAGTGCGATTCGCGACAAGCTGAGCATCAAGACGCGAGCGCGACCGACTCGTCGCGGCCGAGGTGAGCCAACTGTTTGTTTTGGGCCGCTCGTATGTATCCACGTGTAATACAAGCATATATAACGAACTTTCGGAGCGCCGTTAGCGAATGTCGCTTGATGGGGTTTTTTTTGCCCCGTAGTTTTCGCGGCGCTATCTGGAAGTTGATTCGTTTCGCGAATGAATTATTGTAACCCATGTGCGGCGGTTCGAGAGACCGAGTGAGTTGCCTTATCGCGTGGGGGTTTTATCATCCACGGTCCGCTTGGCAGTATTATTCCGGGAAGATGTTGCGACGCGTGGTTTGACAAGAGTCGTGCATATATATACCACACGAGCGAGCGAATCTCGTCCCACAACTGTCCGCGCCGACATGGCCAATGATTCCCCTGCGAATGTCTCGTCGCTCCATATACCATTTGGTCGATTCATTCAAGACTAGATCGCGCTAATTGATGTCTCTCGGAATCTCATTTAGATTTTGAATCGCGCGTACGTGCGACGATTGAACATTCGTGTATACAGACACACGCACCAAGTCGTCCAAGCTTTGCGTTGTACTGTTGTCTCTTCGATCGATCCATCGTAAATACCGGAGAGGGAGAGAGAGATTCAGATTAAGATTTAGATATAATCAATTATTTGTACATTATATTGCAAAATTTATGACATAGTGTAAAGTAGTTTAATATGATTATTTAGTTCCTCAAGTTAAAAAAATAACAGGCATTTTGTTTGAGAGGGTCACGCGATGAAAATGATCGAATCACGGAAAAATTTCCTCGAGTACGAGATAAATCAAATGCACTCCTTATCGACGCTCTTGTATATATCATGTATCCGCGATTGTTGACATAAAAATCGCACTTTGATTTACAAAATTCGATCGGCGCGCAATCGCGAGATAATCGCGCGAGCTCAAGGAAACAGCCGCCGCGTCAGTTTCTCGATTCGATCCCGCGCGAGGGACGGAGCCGAAAGCTCGACCGGCTGTATAGGGGGCATAGGACACGCGGCGGCGGGAAACCTAGCGTGGTTCGCGCGGAAGTCGCGCTCGGAGATTATCGCCGTCTCGCTAATGGCGCACGCGACCGCCGCGAGTCATTGAACCGCGCGGCACCGCCGCCAGTTGCGCATGTACCTACGTACGCGCCCGTCTAATTTGCCAAGGCGTTTTTTCGTCAAGTTGCAGGCAGCTGTGCGCTTGTATATATACACATATACACTGCGAAGCGAGATGGGGAGCAGCGGGGAGGCGTACTTGCCGCAGCTTGAGCTGCTGCACCGGATGATGGGCATCCCGCTGGTCGAGCTGGCGCTGAGCGCCTCCACCTCGACGTACTTCAGGCTGAAGGACTCGAGCCTGCTGGTCAACTGGGCCCTGTCGACCGCCGAGTCGTCGCTGAGCCACGCGGGCAGGCAGGCCGCGCCGATAGCCAAGAGACTCGAGGCGCCCATCAACTTCGTCGACCAGAAGCTGTGCCAAGGACTCGACCGAATCGAGAAGAACGTTCCCATCGTCAAGCAGCAGCCCGATTATGTCAGTTGATCCCTCGTTCGGCTTGATACGTTTCTCCCTCCCGAATCCTCACTAAACCGCGAGGGTGTAGGCAAATCGCTTATGGTACTCTGTAAATCTGAAATGGTTCGAGACTACTGTTCGTTCGTTCAAATTATATATATGGTTGGTAAACGACAAGGGATATGCTCGCTTGGAGATAAAGAAAATATTCACTGTTTTGGACAGTGCATTTTTCTCTCACCGATTAATGGTGAAATATCATTGACAAATTAACCAATATGTATAGACATCTCGAGTCACTCGAGGGAGTTGGTTGACTTTGAAGAATTGAAAAATGACATCTTTTTCAAGTATTCCTTTTCTTTCCAGCTAACAACTACAACGAAATTGTAATAAAGTTTTCAGGGCTTATTGAACGTGTTTTGGGGCGTGGAAAGATATTTTTCTTTTTAATTCAGATTACAAAATAACGTCCTTACAGCGGCTCAATTAAGAGCGTCTTTTTTTGAGAAGGTCAACGACGCAATTTCCATAAAACAACTAGAACGAAAGAAAAAGATGTTCTCATTCTATACAGGTTTATCTATCGCACTTCCTGAACTATAAGAAAATATTGATTTTTGTAGATTTGACTTACAATTGAACTGATTATTGATGATAAAAAAACGCGATAGTTTATGTAGTCTGAGAAACTACATTTAAAATTCTAAATAAATCAGATGTAAGATGACTTATGACACACATGAGTTAGCAAACAAAGTTTCGAGATTATCGCGTTCCAAGTTTTATTTAAACGTTGCAGACCACTCGGAGGGTTATCGGAAAATAATCTGTAACAATTTTCAAAAATATTTACTACTCAGTAGGATGATGGAGTATCAGTTTTAGGTTAATTATAAGTGTGTCAAGCCAAAATGAATTTTTTCCATTTTGAAACAAAATGGAAAAAATGCTTCAAAGAAGAAAAGTTTACTATTTCATCAAGTTAATATTCAGTGTTCATCAGTTATGAGTTTTCTCTGCTAACGAGCAGTAGACATATCAAGTAGTAATTTTCAACCATTTCAAATTTCGAGAGTATCTCACGCGACTATGCAGTCTTATCGGGAAAATCTCGGTTGATAACAAAGTTTGAGATTTTTCTCGAAAGTCATCAAGCAAAACAACAGAACTCGGCTTTCCGATACCAAGCGCGTATACACAGTTTATGATTTTCATTGGATTGAGACGCGTTATCCAACAGATCGGTTGCATCACCTATTCGATTCTACTTATTCTCTGATCGGCTATAAAGCGTCTTATTACCTGTGGCAACACTTTTCGCACAATTCAGTGATCAACTGCTGCAATTTAATCATCACCAACCATATCCAAATTCCAAATTTTCAACAATAATCCAAGTAATATGTATTATTTCGAGTTTTCAACGAATACGCGATACAGACGAGAGTAAACGGATATATTCACGAATGCACCATTGGAAATTTTCAGATCTTGGAGGTGGCGTTTGTGCGAGCGGTGGAAGCCATGAGGCCGGCGGTGGTGAGGATCTCGGACGCCAACGACTTCGTGACGAGCCACGCGAGCTACATAAAAAACATGAGCTGGAAGACGGCGAACCAGATGCTGGACACGCACTTGGGCAGTGCCGTGCTCAAGGGCCTTGACAATACCGCGAGCATCGTCGAGATGCTCATCGACAAGTACTTTCCACCAATCGCCAAGGAGGAAGGCCCAGGTGAGGCCAGCAGAGTGTCCTATGTATTATGTGTAACTGTAACTCTTCCCGCGCGGCTATACGGAAATTTCGCCATCGACGCGCAAGTGATGTCAAGGATAACGAGTATTCCATTATAACGTATGGATGTGTTATCGTACGCAGACGCACACACACACACACGGGAAGATTGTTAACTGTCACGTAGAAAAGTTGTAATCCTGCGCTCGGAAATTCGAATTTGAAGTGTTGAAGTTTGATGTCTAGACGAGAATTAAAAATCGTATCGTTTCCCGTGCGAGATACATTAGATTTCGGTAACCAGGATGATTGACAAATGATTCTTTATACATACGAGGCAGAGACGCGCAAGTACTCGGACGTGAATCGGATTTCAATATACTCATTCACCGACGTTCCTAACAACTGGTATAGAATCTATCCGTTCCAGACTACTACAGAATAGTTCATCTTTTTTCGCGAGAAAATGCAAACTATGCTTCTCTCGCGGTGAAATCTCAACGCGTCGGTCTATTGTATCATGATGAAGTCGAAAGCACGAGGGCTAATATGAATCGAGGCGCGATCAAAATAGTTTTGGAGAGCAGCGGTCGAAAATCAACTTATCAAATAGTGCTTAGTACTCTTATAAATCTGAAATAATTCAAAACTACTGTTAATTAGTAAATATAAAAAAACTGATGAAAAACATAAAAAGTTTGCTCGAAAATAAGTAAATCATTCACGATTTGGGACAGACCATATTTTTCTACTTATTTCTTTCTAATGGTGAAATAACACTGATGAATTATGTTGTTTGGAAACGAAAACAAATAAAAAGTTTACTGTCGAGTCAATTTTCCGTGAATTACCCAATTTTCACTAACGAAGGGGTAAACATTGCACTGCGCAAATCAAATTGGCGGTAGAGTGGACATACGGACAAACACAAGAATATATAAGGTGAAATTTCACAGAGATGGGGAAGGCGGTGTCGCGGCTGGCGGAGGAGGAGGAGGACAAGCTGCTGCACACGCTGCAGACGGTGGGCCGGCTGTCGGGCAAGGCGGCCCGGCGGGTCTACGGCCACGTGGCCCACCGGCTGCGCACCAACGGCGAGAACATCGGCCAGATGCTGCGCGAGCTCGTGGAGCTGCTGTCGGTGGCGCGCTGGCTGGGTGGCCTGGGCCCGGGGGCGCCCCTGCCGAACGGGCTGCCGCCCGGGGGGGCCCCGCAGGCCAACGGCGGGCCCGGCCGCCACCGGCCCTCCCCCCGCCCCGGCCCCGGCGACTCGGCCGCCGCCTAGGACAGGTCGCCGGCGGCGCAGGCGGCTCTCCTCCCTCTACTGCCTGCTGCTCGTCAACCTGCTCGAGCTCGGCTTCCTCCTCTACGTGCTGCTGCGCCCGGGCTCGAGGCTGCTCGCCGGCCAGCAGCGCCAGGCCCGCCCGCCGCCGGCGGCCAGGTTCGCCTTCGCCGAGCCGAGAAAAACACACTGCTGAGGCTGTCCGCCGCGGTCGAGATCGTCGCCTGCTTCGGCCTCGTCCGGCTCCAGCTCGGCGTCGACCTCGTGTGCGTCGTGCGCCACGGGGCCGTCGCCGCCTGGCACCTCAGGCCCGCTTGGGCCCCGATCGCAGACCCGCCGCCGCCGGCCCTCGTCATCGAGGAGATCGCCCAGTGACCGCGTCGCTATACACCCCACTCGTCAGAGAGGAAAGACTTTATCATTTCCCGCCCGGATGAGTTTGCGCGTCCCGGATAAATGTGTCCGCGCGGATCCAGCTCTCATGAATCCTCACAGTGAAAAACCACCGCATTGCAATGAAAAATCACTGTAACGATTGGTGGACGACAAATTCACTGTATTACAGAATTTTCACTTCAGTTCCATGAGTTTTGATAGAAAACATTTTTACATAAAATTCACATTTATACGTCACGATTTGCAGTAAGTATGGTGTGAAGTAAATTTTTACTCTACTTACTGTGAATTTTATGTGAAAATGTTTTCTATAAAAACTCATGGAACTAAAGTAAAAATTTACTGCGATTCTAGTGAAAATGTCATCCACCTTCTTACAGTGATTTTTCACTGCAATGCAGTGGTTTTTTACTGTAGGTTTTAAGAGAGTGTACACCTGGTACATACACCTGGTCGGTTCGCGCCGCATCGTCTGCTGTGACAATATGTATGTTTGACTTGTATACGTGACAGTTGAAAAACAACTGTTGTTCGTCTGAGTGACTCTGACTGTTGACCCGACCGATTCGAATATGAAAATCTTCGATTCGTCCGTCCGGCTGTGTCCTGTTGAAATTCATGTCGATCAGTCCGAGTGACATTGTAAAAATTGAAAAATAACCATGTTATCCGACATGCGTATGTGTACCTAGGAGTGTTGACCAAACGAATCCTTGTGGCAATTGTCAATTAATATATTTGGTATGGTGATTGTTAAAATTAATATTGATTAGTGTAAGTTAATTATTCGCAAGGGTCGATTCGTGAGATCGATCGTCAATAAAAATTTTTTGCTTTCCTATATTTTGTTTGGTGAATAAGTATAAACCAACCCTCCCCCAAGTATATTCCTTGCTTCAATGAAAATACCAGACTGTGCCGTAATCGTTTTTATCTCAAGTACAGTAGCTATACATTACGAATACCAATGAGATAATGAAAATAAGCTGTGCGCGCGTCACAATCAGGTGAATCTATTAGACTGAGCCGGCTGACGTGCAGCTGGCCGAATGGGTACTTTGGACCTGTTACTCATCCGCAGAGCCACGTGTACTCTGATAAATCTCACGCAACCTCGATCCTACTAATCATCAATGTATACGATTCATTGATAACCGTTGGATGATTCTTCTTGGCGCCAAATCAAAAGTCACGAATTCAGTAAATTAATATTAATCAATACGATTATCGCAGGAAATAACTGAACAATCTATTCCAAGCTAAAGAGAAACATGCTTACGAGTATGTACAACAATTGAAACAACACTTTGGAGTTTTATATTTCCACGTGTACATCAAAGTACGAGATATGTGTCATTGTTTTGATGTACGTTTACTGTCGAGTCATTGTGATGCGACAGTGGCGGAACGATACTCCAAGTAAATCAACAGTAAATTGACCAGAGGTTGCGTGAGATTTTTCAAAGTATACAACAGTCATCGTGGCTCGGCGGATTAGTAATGGTCCAAAGTTCCCACTCGAGTGACGACCCCCACGTCACATTGCTACTGCCGCGCGGCGCAGTAGCGTCTACCGTGATTCACCTGATTGTCGCGGGGACGAGCTTATTTTTAGTTTATTGCTCATTCTCGAATTTTTCAACATGACTTATCAATCAGTTCCACCGTCTGCAAATTCAATTTGGAATTTTCAATGCGAAGTGAATACAGATATTTTATTTTAATTTATCACTATTTCATATTTGATTTTTCTCCAACAAACAGAAATCTACCAAAATGTCCAATATCATACATACTATTACCCAAAATGTGATCCACACGTATGGATGTTTACAAATACGTCGCGGAACGATTGCTCTTGACTTTGAAATTTCAAAAGAATCGCACATTATCCTGAGGGAAAAAATGTTTCTTCGGCAACATTGAAGAAACGAATTGGAAGAAAAGAAAAATTTTCGCAAATCGAATCGATCCTATTCCACACACGGCGACAGCGAAGCGGCGCCTGGGAACAGTTATCGCGACGGATCAAACTGCTCCGGGCACGTCTCGATCGGCGTACGGCACTGCGGCTCGGGAGCGAAGTGAGGGAAGCCTCGTCGGCCGGCTTATACATCCACAGACGCATTGGCCGGCCACAGTCACGTACGCGATTGAGCCGAGTGAGTTTGAGCCGCGACTCTCCATATACCCTATACAAGTGTATCTATATACCTGCGCACCGCAGCCACAAAAACGAGCAGCTTCTCTCCTGCGACTGAAGTCAAACAGGTGAGATTTAACCTACAGCGGCTCGCTTTTTTTTCCCGTCCTTTCGCTATCTGTACCAACGCGTTGCGCCGAATTGCGCTTGTTGCGCGCACTTACGCACACACATAGAAGCCGGCATTTTGCTTCGCCGGAACATCACGTGGGTTGATCGCTCTCTCGGTTAATGCATGTATATACACACATCGGACGAGCGTCAGTGGCGTGTGTGTATACATGTTCCCGCTGACTTGATCGCTACTACGTTGCTCCGAATATCTTAGCACTGAAATTTTCATCGGAGAATCTCGCTGCACTGCCGCAAAGTTTTACAATTGAATTGCCCTATTTTTCACTCGTTCCTTCGTAATTTGGCGGATCCGTCAGTTGAATACGATGGGAAAGTTGACTATTGTCTCGAAAATTCACAAATATATTCACAACGCTTGTCCATCTCACGAACGCGTGCATCGGAAAGGCGTATATATATATATATGTACACTCGTGCGACTCGGCGCTGAGAGAATTTGGGTGATAACGAGCTGAACATACGAGCCACCAGCTGAGAGATGCGCGATAAAGATGACTTTTTTTTTATCGTCTATTAGTTAGCAGCTCGAGAATTACCGACTCACGACTAACAGTGGAAAATATCCGAAATTCGTCGAGCGACGCGTGAACTTCCTCTCGTTGTGACTGTATCCCCAACGTCGAGCGACGTATCGGAATTGAACTTTCTAGACCGGGACTCGATTGTCATAGCTCAAGATGGTCGAAAATTCATTTGAGCGGAATTCATCGGTTTGCCGGCTGATGTCCGTCGATTCCACTTTAAACTTTCGTTCGAAGCGAGAAAACGATAACAGCATTTAATCACTCGGGGGGACATTTTTCGGCCGCGAAGATAACGGCAAAATTCATCTGCTGTATCGCGTTCCAAACAGTATTTTCTCCCGAAAAATCTTTTCACCCTCGTACGTTCACTTACTCGCCTGCGCGCAGATAACAGTTGGGGAAATCCAGTGATTCAGCGGTCACAGCCACTGAAGATCAATGATCAGAAAAATACTATACCCGCAACACAGAACAGTCTTACAGCAGTACAGTCTTTTCACTCTTACCGATTTCAAATCAAAGTGCTGTGTCACGATGGAGGAATAGCATTTCACCGTATTTTCATTTCGCAATATGACTTGTGACGTGTTGCAATGTCTAGGTGCAGATTTTTTGCAGCAGCATCGGTTTTCTCGCGTCAAGGCCAATTTTTTTTACTTCGAGTTCTTGCACGTAATCCATAAAACGTAAAAATGACGTTGACTCATTATTTGATGAGTTACATACCTGTAAATGATGGAACTATCTTGGAAACCGTAACCTCATCGGATGTACACACATATCTTTGGGAAAAATATGATTTGGATTACTCTCTCATTTTCTTTTATTTAAAATCTAGCAGTAATTATTGGGGGAGGGTTCATAACCGTGTAAAAAGAAAGTTTTGGACATGTCTGGCACATGGCTTGAGATTGTAACATTTTTTAATAGACTCCGATATATAACCCAAAATGTGTAAATAGTTTATGTATGCTCTCAGTATGATTGTCCTATATCAATAATATTTACACATGTCACGCTGTAAACCTATAAGAGCATTTGTATCCTACTACTTATCATGATGATATCAATCCGTCTATAATTTAAATCCAAGAACGATACGTATAAACCCTCCAAACCTGAATCTAATGAGTTAATAAAGAAACCACGACTAAACTAACATTTTAGTTTTTAAAAAATAAATTGTAATCTCGACTAGATTTGATTTTACAACTAATTTCTCGATGCGAACTTAGATCAGTCGTCGGCTCATATATAGATGAAACGCGCGAATACTGTAAGCGAAAGAACACCGATCGCAAGCGGTACTCGAAATGATGCGCGTCATACGCGTATTGACACGAGAGAGTGAAAGAGTCTCGCTTCAATTGCCGCGATAGAGTCGTGGATGCTGTAACAATGAAATGTCTTGTATAGATTATCCAGCGAAACATGGCGGAAGCAAGCCAAGAACAGTTGGGAGGATCAGTGCCGCACCTGGAGGTGTTGGACCGGGTGCGTAGTATCCCGTGCGTCCAGTCAGCCATCGAGAAAACCGGCACGACTTACAGCTACGTGAAGGACTCGCACCACCTGGTGAATTGGGCGCTTAACTTTGCCGAGGCGGGCCTGTACTACGCGACCGCCACCGCCGCCCCCATAGCCGCCCCCATAGCCAAGAAGTTCGAGGGCCAGATAAACAGCGTCGACCAGAAGCTCTGCCAGGGCCTCGACATCGTCGAGCAGAAAGTGCCGCTCGTCAAGCAGCCACCCGCGCAGGTATACTAACAATTCTTCTCCTCCTCGTAATGAGTGTCTATGAAACTAATGAAATTTGAAGACAATTGAGAAAAATTTTAAAAGTGTAAATCCGTTCACCTGACGGTACATTAGGAGGAATTCTTTTCAATACAATACATCGTACTCGGAAGGATTTTTTATCCGGTTGACTCTTCAAATTTATACTTCTCGTACGTCCGTGACGTTTTTACCGGTACATTTGAAAAAATGTCGTCTGTCCGAATGTCGTCAAACGTTGAGTAATGCACGAAGAAGAGTTTGAATTGTTCCCAAGGTCTGCAATTTCGAGCCTCGGTGTCATTTGAAAATATTCAAACTCGGGTGAAACAGAAGAAAGCATGCCGGGGAATGTGGCCCTCGCTAGTGTTATCGTGCAGGCTAAATGAATCATCAATGATCGTCCGCAGATCTACGACGCGGCGAAGAACGTGATGAACAGCTCACTCCAGCCGACAATCGAGAAGCTGGTCTCGGCAAAGGAATCCGCGACGACTCAGGCGACGGCCCTAAAGGACATCAGCGTGACCAAGGCCAATGAGATTCTCAGTACCCAGTATGGATCCATGGCCGTCCAAGGGGTCGACAGCACCAGCGTACTCGTCACTCGGCTCCTCGACCACTTCTTCCCACCTATTGTCGGCGAGGAAGAGATGCCCGGTCAGTCTAGTTTTTACACTCTGTCCCCCTCCCCCCATGGTTCGAACTAAATTTATCCTCGATTCAACTGTATACGCTTTTTAATCGCGTGGACGGGAGGAACTTTTCCTTTTTCTTTTGCCTCGAGTTCTGGAGAACATCAATCGACTTACCTGTCTAACTATTTATCGTCATACTCGCATGAAGCAATCGCCGAGTGTTGAAAATTCTTTGGTAATCTGAAAGTGTAAAAAATTTCGAATTCAGATATTATTCATATACAATTTCAAAATCCTAGATTGAACTCGTTCGAGGAAAAAAAATTCGATTCACGCTACATACACGAAGAATAATCTCTTCTGTCGTAAATTAGAATCTCCTCGATCCGACTGGGCATTTTTGCGAGCTCGTATTTAAAAAAAGTTGAATATTCGCCATGAGTAAACGGAGGGGGAGAAAAACGACATACTGACGATTTACCGTCGTTTTTCAGCTCCAGTGTCGGCGGAAGAGAACAAAGTTCTGCACGCCGTCCAGACGATCGGCCAGCTATCGACCAAAACTGCCAACCGGGTGTACCATTCGGTTGTCGCGCAACTGCAAACCGTCAAGAAGGAGGACGTGACCAATTACATATCCAACGTCGTCTCGATCCTGCACCTCACCAACTTTTTGACCCTCAGCCAGAAGGACGCAGCAGCCAACGGCGCCGCCACCAATTCCACGACTGAAACCCAGCCCAAGTGAACCTCACACCGCGCGCCCACGAATTTCTTCTTTTTTCCCCATATGTCGTTTTTACCTATGTTTTATATATATATATATATATATTATTTATATTTATAGATGAAAGTTGAAATTTCGAATGTTGAAGCGCACAACTTGTTATAGCTTTTCACATATATATTTATTCAATATGATGTTGTACCGTACGATCAAGCTGATTCGTGGCCAATTTGCAAATCATTGTGTTCGTGAGTCTCATATATATTTGGCACGGTTAATCGTGCGAGGGAAGATGTATTAATTATAACTTTTTATAGAATTTTTGATATAAATATATGTATGCGTGTATATTTTTCATTGAGGAACATGCGATTCCGAGCGATGCCGTCGATGATCATTTGATATATCTACGAATTTTAAATAAACCCGTTTATAAGGATAATTCAATAAAACTTTTTAGAACTGGAACTCCTGTGCTGTATCCTAACATTATTTATGAATTGTAATTTAATATCCAACTGATTTCCAAGATACCATAATTATTACAATTGAAAAGAGTAACTAAATTTTAATATGGATATATGAGTATCAATATGTATAATAATAACAAGGTATCGGAGCTACACAAAGACTTTACCCACTACAATACTGTTGTACAAGGAAACAAATACAATTGAACATAATCGTGAGTAACGGAATAGATACTCGTTGGATTTTATTTGTACGCAAGTATTTATATTGAAAATGATGGAAAGTAACGGAGCTCGAAAAATGGTAACACTGTCTGCGGCGATCGTTTCTGCAGCCAGCTGTGGTTTCGATTGTGCGATATCGGGAAAAAAAATTGAGCAACTTTACATCGCTCTTGTATCGAAAAGTTGAATATTAAGCCTTAGTTTAATATCGCTCGCTTTGCTCGGGCGGCAAACGTCCCACGTGCCTAGAATTCGTCTTTTGGTCTAGTATCGAAACGTACTATTAATATCTTCCAAAACTGCATAAGTCGAAGTGAACCATTTTTGAAAATGGTATACGCTTCGACTTATGCCTTGAGAAACGTTTGAGTCTAGTTGAACAGTTTTAACGGATTTTGACATAAGTCGACTTCAGGATTCACATGAGGATTCAGCGAGACCCCATATTACTTATATAGAGCCGAATTTAATGTGAAAAATAATGTAAGGTGCGGATAATACAACCAACTTCAATACAATTTTCAGGCACCTCCAAATTTTCAGCAATTGCATATTTGTAAGCATATTTGTAAGCTGATTATTTTATTTGAAATGACAAGAGTCAATTTTTTTCTGATAAAATAAAAATTTCAAATCTTCCTCTTTCCTCTTTCCTCTATAAACGGTGGACATCTGGTCCTCAAGACAAATTCGTATCGTGGTAATGAACACAAATGAAATTGTAATTTGCACCGTATTTATGCATCGCGTGCATAAGAAGATACTCATATAGTTTGCCAACCAGTCCCGCTATTTTATTTATTCTAATCTGTAGATAAATTTTGTTTAGTTTTCGTGAATAGTCATAGAAGTTCATTTGTAAAAGTTATCAACAATTTGTTTTGAGTGTACTCATAAAAAAATATTCGTTCTTGTTCCATCATTGAAAAAATAAACTGGAATATATTATGATAGTCTTTATGATAAAATAGCCATTAAAATGATACTACTGTATTTCGAAAAGAATATCATATTATATTTGAACAATATTATTTCATATTGTGCACTAAATTTTACTGTAAATGAATAGTAAAATTCCTTATAATATAGTGAATTTCAAATATAAATATAGTATAATATACTATATTTTTCTTTCCTATACGGTATAGTAGAATTCCCAAACCAAATTTCTCTCAGGGTCTCGAACCTCTTTTTATTCCAATTACCCGTTCGATACATCATTCAAATATTCCCGCTATATCCACCATAACCGGGATCTCGTCACTCGTGCACGGCCGTCATTATGCTTTGCGTCCACTATACACTCGCTTGTCGATCCGCCGGAGCGATGTAAGTTGCTCCAAAATATATGAGCCCCGTTCGAAACCAACGCTCGCTCTGGAAGTTGGAGAACCGAGCTGCCAACAGTGCCAACATATACATTTGTTACCGACCCGCGGGCATCCACAAGCCGCATCAGTGCAACGATTTATTTTGTTTACAGATTGCTGTCACGATGTCGGTGGAAAAAGTTGAGAGGTAAATATGTATCATAGCTCTCAGTACATTTTCTACCTGCAATATATACATATTCAAACATTAGTTTTCTTCTGTAGTAATCATAGGGGAACTGATTAAAGTCTACTCTTTTCGTTCATCTCAATAATTTATTTTGAGGTTATAAATGCTGCATCTCGTTTGTTTGATTTGTAATAATAAAAGTTCGTTTTCATTTCGTTAGCTCATCGGAAAATTCAGATAATACGAAAAACAGCGTATCCGATGAAACGACCAATGAAAATAAAGCGGAGGAGAAAAATAGACAAGAGACTAAAGTGGAGGAGCCAGCAGTTGAAAAAACAAATGGGCGTACAACTGTTGGAGACACTGGTCATTGTTACTGGTAAGTTTGTTAAATATATCTGATATTTGTTCATTATTGTGTTGCAGAAATTTACATTAAATCATTTTCAGTGGGAAAGAAAGGAACCTGAACATTGCCGAGTTACTGTGCGCAAGTTGCATGCGATGGTTTCATGAATCTTGCATTGGTTATCAACTGGGCAAATTAGTACCTTTCATGATGAACTACGTGTTCACCTGTAAGAATTGTTCACAAACTGGATTAGAGAGTTTCAAGAAAAATCAAGCTCGTAAGTTTCTATGTCGAACATTAAAACTCTATTGCTAAGGATTTTTTTCACATAAAGTTGTATTGCTTTTGCTCAGAATTCCCACAGATGTGTGTCACTGCCATTGCGAATTTAATTCAAAATTGTCAAAAGGAAAACACCAATAAAATCATGTTTCACAAGGATAGAGACATCATTCCATTTATTGAATGTCATTGGGAAAGTATGACTACTATGCCTAGAAGAGTAACACAATCTTGGCACTCAAGAGTAAGTATATATTTTATGCTCTAGCAAACTCTTCTACATAAAATCTATTTGAACACAGTTATCACAGAGAATCATTCTTGAAAGCGTATACAATAGTTCCAAAATCCAATTGACTCATAATCATAGAATGTTTAGAGGAAAATTGTAATTATAAATAATTGAATAATCGATTTATTATAAACTCTTCACCTCAATTGACATTAATTTCTAATTTAATTTTTCAAGATTTACAAAGCACTAATGAAAGATATTGGAACACTGTTCATAATGGATGAAACATCTCCTGATGGTCAGCAGTTTGGACTTGTAAGCTCGGATTTAATAACAATTAAACCAAACTATGAAGCTATGATTAAAGGAGGTACGTTAAAAGTTACTGAAATGGGAGTACAACAAGTTGGTACGTACAAAGTTGGCAATCTTTCGCTTTGATGCACTGTGGCTTCATCAAGATTAACACATAATCAAATTAGATAAGCTTGAAATTGTAATATTGGTTTGAAAATCATTGTAACACAATAGGTTTGAACTTATCTTATCATGAAGTCATTATTATCAGTAAAATAAGAGATTCTTCTAAAATGATCCATAATTTCTTGATCTTTGTTACTTCAATCAATTTATAATGCATCAACTAACCCCAGCTTTGTATTGCCTAACACCTACCACTTAGTGTGCTTTCACGTTTGCTACTTGAACTTTCCCCATCATTTGAATTCTTCTGTATTCAATTACCAATGGAAATTATAGCACCTATTGCTGGAGGACTACGTGGACGCAATGCCAAACGGAAGCTCCCTGGTGAAGGAGCTGGAACTGGTCCTGGTAAAAAAGGCAGAGGTTCAGACATGGCTGCTCCTAAATTACCGGCTCATGGGTATCCTTTGGAGCATCCTTTCAACAAGGATGGATACAGGTATATATTAGCTGAACCAGATCCACATGCACCTTTTAGACAGGTGAGTTCATTTCCTTGATGATCTTAATACATTTTACTCTATTTTTGCGATCAGAATATATTTTTGCATCAATCTTCATCAAAACATAAAATTATCTATTATTGTTCCAACAAGGAATTCGATGAAAGCAGTGATTGGGCTGGAAAACCAATACCTGGTTGGCTGTACAGACCTCTGAGTCCAAGTGCAGTACTTCTTGCTCTACATGATAGAGCACCACAGCTAAAAGTTGCAGAAGATAGATTAGCAGTCACTGGTGAAAAAGGATATTGCATGATCAGAGCAACTCATTGTAAGTTCCCAAATAAGAATCATATTATCATTAGACAAAGAAAAATAATTTATTTTTTGGCAATAGCAATTTGTAGAGGGGTATGGTACTGGGAAGCGACTATTGAAGAAATGCCTGAAGGTTCTGCCACAAGACTTGGATGGGGTCAAGAGTATGCTAATTTACAAGCACCATTAGGATACGATAAATTTGGTTATTCTTGGCGGTCAAGGTAACATCAATTGAGAAACTATATTTATGCACACTTACAATTCTAAAATACTTATAAAACTTAAAATTCAGGAAAGGTACACGGTTTCACGAGAGCAGAGGAAAACATTATTGTAATTCATATGGAGAAGGAGATACGCTGGGGTTCTTGATAGTATTACCAGATGTACATAGTCCAACTCACATACCCAATACTTATAAGGATCGTGTGAGTTTCCTTGAATATTTTAAATTCTAATTGAAACAATGAGATCATTAATAAATACTATTTTATTTGCAGCCACTAGTTAAATTTAAGAGTCATTTGTATTACGAAGAAAAGGATCAAGTTCCTGAAGCTATTCGAGCCCTAAAACCACTTGTTGGAAGTAAGATTATATATTACAAGAATGGAGTCTCACAGGGAGAAGCATATGTAGATATTTTTAGTGGTGCTTACTACCCAAGTATTTCCATTCATAAGAGTGCTACCGTTTCTGTAAATTTTGGACCAAACTTCAAGTCACCACCCAAAGACATAGCTTTTAGAGGGGTGAGTTACTTCGTTCATTCCTATGTAGATAATTGTTTTTTCTTGAATTTTAAACTACTATATAACTGATCTCAATAAGAACAGTCTTATCAGATCATGAAGCTGTCAACTAAATTTATAATATACTCATAAATAAGCAAACATTCAATCCATTTCAGATGTTTGAAAAAGCAGAAGAAGCAATAGCAGAGCAGTCAATGGCAGACATGCTTTACTTTACTGAAAATGAAGGAAAGTTAAGATTGGACACTTTCACATTATGACATTAGTAAACTTTTTTAGTTCAAATTCGTCTATCAGTTATTTTGCATGTGTCAGCCTGCATAACGGAAAAATATCAATGTTTTGCCAACACAATTTATTATTTCTGCTCAATAGTATATATAATTTGATGATTCTATCTTGGAAAAGATCATTGAACTACTGTTATTTTTCTATGAAATTTTCGAAGCAAAATTGTAAAAATATGTAAGTAATATTTGAAGTTTTCTATAATATTTATGTATGTAATGAATTGAAATATTTTTTATCTTTTTTCTAAAAAAAAGTGATATCTGTGAATTTTTTATAATGTATGTATATGTCTCTACCTACGTGTTCAAATCAATTAGAACAGGCAATAAGATTTTTTAAAGTCTATAATATTTATAGTATGTACAGTTACAAAAATTCAGAGATCATTTGCCAAAGCCACCTCTGCAATTAGGACTAGGCTTGATATTTTGGTCACTACTCTCCCACTGACTTGGTGTTTTTGCCTGAAAAAATGTCAATTGTTGTATTTATAATCAGTATTGACAATACAATGGATTGATCATTGTACACTTACTACTATGGAGAGTGCATGAACTCCATTTTGTAATTCATCGCTAAGTAAATTCATCACCAGTCTGTGTCTCTTCAAGAAAATAAACGTTTTCATACTTATAAACAACTGTTCTAACAATGAAAATTGTCTTAATGAATTTTTACCTTGATAAGGGGAATGTTTTCAAATTGATCCGATACAACTACAACTTTGAAATGTGTTTCTGACCCTTTTGGAACATTGTGCATATATGATTCATTCAATACATCCATATGAACTGGAAGAAAAGTTTCTTTCAACTTGGCTCTTATTGATGATTCAATTGGTTTTGTTTCCATTGTTTTGGTGATGTTGCGAATCCAGATAGTGCAAGTGGTATTATAACCTACAAATAAACATGTCGAAATAATTATAACTGACAGTCGTATAAAACTGTGTGCAGTTATCACTCATCCTCTTATAATTTTGGAAAATATGAACCACATAAGATTAGATAAGTCGAGATGTATACACGTTTGTTTACATCTATTACTCACCTGTTATTTTCTGAGCCAAGATCCGTGACATTTACTGATGTTTCCGATATTCTTGAAATAAGCAGAAAATAGAGAATTATTTGTTTCTAATGACAAGTATAACTGCCAACAAATCTCATTTATTTCCGCGTCATGTATACTCGAAGTAGAGAATCACAGTGGATTGCAAACCGAGAGCAACCGAGAGCAGACGCTTTTATTTAGCCGAGCATCACGTGACTCGTGTATGCGCTTGCGCGTAACTAAGACTAAAATTTAAATTTACAACTGAGATTAAAATCAAAATATCAACTCTACTTATTCAAAGTAATTAGTGAGAAAATGGTGCTCTTTGATTTTATTGATTTTCATCATAGGTATTCTATCGTTAGAGTTGTTAATTTTAATTTAAATATATACGTAAATATAACAAATTAAATGAGTTTTAGACAGAATATTTCTTTGATTTCGAGATATTTCCCAATTTATGCAATAGACATGATGGAGGCGGATAAATTCTCCCATGAAGGAATAAAAAGACGAAATTTGTTTTGAATTTGAAGAAAAGAGTTTTGGTAAATTGAAATACGTGATGAAATTTGAAAAGAATCAGTACGAATTAATTCAAGTAGGGGAATAGGATAGAAGGATTTGAGGTAATTTGAAGATAATACGAGAAGTTTATAAATGCGTTTGAAATACTTTATTTGATATTGTTGTATTCGAACATCGGTAAAGATGGAGCTGTTGAAAGCTTTTCTAACAATACAACTTGTTTGGAAATCTCGCATTTATTATCAAGTGACTAGGAAATAAAAGAGCGCAGTTTCAACCTATATACTGTAATGATTTTACATAAAGAGAAGATACGGCTCCTTCGTCTATTCATCGTTTTATTAAAGTTTAGTAAACAGATATGTGTTTAGGCACATCGTTGGTCTTTTTATTCGTTACAATGAATCGCTTCGCCGTTTATTTTCGATATTTCATTTCTCGATCCCTTGGTCGCAAAACATCATGCCACCACAGTGGATTTCAAATAAAAAAATAAAAACGGAAGAACAATCGATTAGTCAACACATACTTTTTTTTTGCTTTTAAGAGGAAGGTACTCCGTTTTACAGGTTGATCGGCCGTGTTGATTGGCGCCGATTGAATTCTTTCATCATCCTCAAGCGGTCGAACGTGCAAATGCTAATATTTATAATAAAACGATCACGAGCTGCACGACGAAAAGTTTCGCCTCTCCGAGAATCAGTGACTAATCATGGAAAAATATTTTTCTAATTTACGAAAGGAAATACATATCACAGTCCCAAAGAGGTTTCGCTCTTGTTTACACTACTATTGAAAATCTGTATGAAAACTTGGCGTTTGACAGTTACATTATTATTATTATTATTATTATCATCATCATCATGACCAACACTTGGCTCTAAATTTTGTGCGGAATTGTAATCAACATCAACAACGATTGAAAGGACAACTGATCGAAAAATATCAATCTTCCTAGTTGCATAGCAAAAATATATCATTTATATATGTGTATACGTATTTTGATACAATTGATTTCCAGGACAGATTTTCATAGGGTGGTCGCACGCAAGTCGGAACGAACGGAGCATACGTTTTATACGCGACCGATCGACCTAAAAAATTATAATACAACAATTCAACTAAAATACCTTGGAGAGGGTTAGTATGTAGTGTGAGCTCAATATGAGCCGTCGTACGAGTTAGAGACTCAAGCTTGGCCCCCGAGCACCTTGTCGGCCTTACCAACGCGGGATCGTAGCGTCTCTTCGGAATCACATATTTCTTTATTTTTTTTTTCCTTCCAACCGTCTTCCATCGGCAAAATCCTCGCGTCGATGTATACACGCACACATATATAAATCGGATCCCGCGCCGTTAGCCGAGGAGGCGGGGCCAAGCACGCAGAGCTCGCGGCTATAATATTATTATACAGTATACAAGATTTTCTTTACAAAAAAGGAAAAAAAAAAATATTACGCGTCTTATTGCTTGTTTTTACATCTATTTACAATGATCATCGTGTGAAACGGAGCTGCCTAGATACGAGATACTGCGACACACACGCACACATACATACATACACGCACACACGGACACAGACAGGTGGGCGCAGAGGGCTCGCGAACTCTGCGGCTTGTCGAGACACATCAGGCGGGGTTGAGAAGGCCAGCACCGACGATCATCACATTTTCCTCGAACTCTCGTACACGCAATCTCAGCTCGTTATTTTTTATATAATACTATGTTCACGAGTGTGTGTGTGTGTGTCGAAGCCGAGTGGAGGAGAGCCGCGGGACAATCCGCGCGGAGCTTCCCTTTTCACTCTTCGCCCTTTGCTCTCCCCCAGCGAGACTCGGGGAGACGCATCACATTCGGGTGGAGCGACATCACATGCGGATCTCGGCCACTCGGCTCGCAACGGAGTTGGTCTGTGTGAAAATTGGTCTGTCGATGAGCGGCTGCTGTTGTTGCATCTCCGACCTCGTCGTGCTCGGGGGGCCCTCGTCACGCTTTGCGTGAGACGACGTTCACCCGTGCCCCCGGAGGTGTTTCCGCGCCGCGTCGTCCTCGAGCTTGGAGTATTATCTTCGTGTGTTCCTTTTTTTTCCTTTTTCCTGTCTTCTTCCCACGGCTGCGTTCATGGGGAGGCGGAGGAGGGTCGGTCGACGTAAATCGAAAGCCGAAACAGAGAGAGAGACGGGAGTCTCGACGGAAGTGAGTCGGGCGAATCGCTCGAGTATATATAAATATCTCTCGTTCAAATGTCGAATTCAAATATGTCGTCATACAATAATCGTCAGGTGGGCATGTTAGTGTCCCGAGAGCGAAGCATCTCTCAATTTTTCCAATGTCAATTTTCCTCGGTCACGTTGTCCCGTCGACTCGCGTTGTACAACACACACACCTCCTCAGCTGGCTGCACGGCTCGATACTCTGGTTCACAATGTGCGTTGGAGCGTTTTCCCTGTATGTACCTGTGTGTGTGTGCGTGTGGGTGGGTGTATTTATACAATGGGCGACTGGCTGGCGCGTCGCTGGCAAGCAGAAGAGTGAAGGCACTTTTTCCGGTGCTCCGTATCTCTCGCAGTTGGTGTTCTACTTACATCAGGTAATATCAGCTCGATATATATTTATACGTATATATGACGAATGTCGAAGAGCAGCTGTGTGACACGTTACTCTCGCGTGAACCCGTTACCACTCGTTTCCCACGCTGATTCGACATACTCGCGCACACACACAGGCATTCGTTGCGCACACGGATGAAAAAAAAAAATGTAACATCGTCAACGATCACATATAATGTAACAGCGTATATCTATATACGTATGCGCAAAAGAGACAGTCATTCGAGTTTCACTCTATATCACGCCCTTAAAACTGATAAATACGTTTGTAATACGGGATCGGGGGGGAGCTGTGTGTAGGGGCGGCGGCGGCGGCGGCGGGGGAGGCAAGTCGGCCTCCCGCTGCACTGCAGCTGGCCAGCTGCGTATTCAGTACACGTAGATGGTCTTGAGCTGGTCCTTGAGCTCCGGAGGTATGGCGCACGTCTCGCTCTCGGGCTTCCTCTTCACGAGCCGACGCCAGCGTCCGCCCAGGTTCTTGCGGAAGCCCTTGGCAAAGCCCTGCCCGTGCCCGTGTACGAGTGTATCCTGAAAAGAATAAGGAAAAATCCGTTAGCCTCGTTCGATTGTCTCTCCTCCCAAAAATCATTCGTCTCTATATGTCCATCGGTACACGCGAATCGCACTCGATCCAGCTCTCGTTGTTTTCCCGTTTGCCCACGTACAAATGTCTATATAACGCACTGCATAGAGCAACGTTGAATCGGGTCGGGAGAATACGTGAGTATATATGAGAAGGAGCGCGAGGCGCGTGCGCGGAGGGATGCCTCGAAAAGTCCCACAGCCGAGAGACGGCGACAAGGGGCTGAAGAATCCGGCCCATTCCCTACAGCTTTTACGGGCGTGTCGCTTGTGCTGTATACCATACATTCACACGCGGCGAGTGTCTGCATGACCCGCGCTTATGGCTATACAGGCATCAGGGGCCGGCGGCGGCGGGAAGGGCCCGGGGGTAGGGCAGGGTAGGGTAGGGGGGCGGGGGGCCGTTGAACCCAGCTCGCAGCGTCGGCGGGAGCGAAGCTCTCCCCCGATGTATATATGCGGCCGCGCGCCGTATCGATTCGCCGCGTCGCGCGCGGCGGCCTCATCCTCCCGCAGTTCCCGGGCAACCCTTCGCGCCGAGTGCGCTATATACACCGGAGAGCGTACCGGGAAAAGCTGGCTTGGGAAACGGTGGGGGGACGCGCGCGCACACACGCCCCCGTTCGCTCGGCCCTCGTGTGTGTTAACGGTGCCGCGACCGGACTCCTCGAGGCCGGAAGCTTCGTCGTCGGGTGTGTGTGTGTGTGTACATAGACGCGCGGCCCGAACACACCAGCCCCCCGCGACTCGTCCAAAATAGCCAGCGCGTACATCCTGGTGCAGTGCTGCGGTGCTATTCGCTATAGAGTCGCTCGGAGGGCCGTTCCGACCATCGTGCAGCCCGCGCGCGCGGGGCGGTCTGCCAGTCCGCTTAATTTTAGCCGAACGCTAGCGAGCGGCCGGATTTTTCCCGCCAGCCGTTTCCTGACGCGTCTATTTCGGAGCTTCTCGTCGCCCAATTTTGTGTAAGAGCGCCGTGAGAATTGGCTGGACAAGCGTTGTCGTATATACAATTATACACGCGAAAACTGCAGGCTACTGTCCGCGGCGTGTATATATCACGGCGTTGATGCACTGGGTGTGCGCGTGGAGGGAGAGAGAGGCGCTGCACACGACGCCATTCGAAAAAGTGCCGCGCGCCGCGCGAGCTATTAATAGCCGCGGCTCTGCCCTCGTCAACGACGACGTAGACGACGGCGTCGGCGCTCTCGAGGACGCGCGTGTCGCTCGCGTGCTCGCGCCGGCCCACAGGACTTTTGCGTGTCCGTGTATAATATGTACGCTCAGCTCTCGTACACGCCGTGAGCCCATTCGAATTGCTCGTCGAAAATTGTGTTACGCCCCCTCCCGGTATATATACGCGCGCGGCCACGCTGTGCTGGCGTGCAGACACACGCCGCTCGATATATATGTATATACAGTAGCGCGAGCGCGGCGACCCGTTTTCGTTAGCTCCGATTATATGTATTGCATACATATATACGTGTGTGTGTGTGTGTGGCTGGCCGCACGAGTGTGTGCGCGCGCGGCAGACGCGTCGCACACACCCACACGCGGAGACACGCACACTTTCAAGCGTATATATGTGTATACACGCACACCTGCGCGAAAGCGGCTCAAACGAGATTGCCGCAGCCGCGAGCGGCGGGTTTCTTCCTTATCGCCTATATTTATCCAATGCTTCGGGCGTCATAACTCGTGTTTCGCGCTGTTCTCTATAGTTAACTTTATTCCGTGAATCACAACTTATTATGCGTCCCGCGACGACAGCCCGAAGTGCCTCATGAATTCGAGCTCCATCGGCTCGCCCAGAGTGTTCTGTGAATGACGAGGGACGCCCATTGTATATATATACATATGCGCGAGCGGCCTCAAGGAACCACCAGCACCGGAAAGAATAATCCTCGAAACGCTCGAATTCCACGTATATGTAGGGTCGACGTCGGCTCTGGGGAAAAGAGCCGCAGTCTGCCGCAACGCGACTTTCGTCTCCCGGTATAGAAGTAGCGTGCTCCGAAATCACACGGCGAGGTGTATTGCAAAGTTCGACTTCCGTTGTAGCCGCGATCATCAATATATACTGCCAATAACGCGAGTGACGCAAATCACGGGGGGTGCGAGAAAGTAATATAATCAGCGGCTGCAGCAGCTCTCGAGAGCGTATAAAGTAAGTGGAGCGTAAAACGGCCGCCGATGTCACAACGAGCGCGCTGTCGAGAGCGAGAGCGAACGTGGCAACGTTGCCGATTGTTTAGGACTTTTTTTTTCTGCCGTGTGCGCGCGCGCGACCTTATAGCCGACGACGCGTGGCTCGAGACACAGCCTATATACATACACGCGAATTATGCAGAGATAAGCCGCTTTCCGTGTGTTCCATCGTTTTCGAAAATTCGCGAGTCGCGCGCGCGAGCTTAGTGTAACGGCGTACCACGTCCGGACTGGCAAAAAAATTCGGTGTTGTATTGGAGCGCGATGATATATACATCGTTGCAGTCTATCGGGGGATGCCTTCCCGCTGTCGCGAAGGGCCGCGCGAGGCGACGCGGATCAAAAGAGAAAGGATAAGAGAGTTTTAATTGAGGCGCGAGTCTAAAACGAAGAGCGAGAAAAAAAGGCCGCGTATCGCCGGTATGAGCGACGTCGAATAGAACGAGCACTCAAAGAAAGCTCCGTCGTCGCGAAGGAAAAAAAAACCCAAAAAGCCATTCCCTCCTCTCGCTGACGGATCGAGCTGAGTTTTTTCGTTTTTTTCTTTTCGAACGAGAGCAAATGTTTGCGTCAGGCCGCGATCGATTATAATTACACGGCGCGCGGCGGGTATGATTGCGCGGCGAGCGCAAACCAAATACGAATAAGACATTCGGCTCTCTTTCTCTCCCCCCAAAAACGGGCGACGATTTACTTTTAGAGCTCGAGACCGCTTTCTGGGTGACATTAACGAGGCGAATCGATAGAACGATTATATATATATATATGGAGCCTCGCTCTCGCTCAGCGATCCTCATGCCGACGGTGGGAAAGTGTCGGGCGACCGACGGATAACGGGCTTTGCCATCTATATAGATATATATGCACGCCCTGGATATACTGTACTCTGGGCTCGAGACACTTTTTGTCGGGCCAGCAAGTTTTGTATGCGCGCGTGTGATTTCGGACAATGTACACGTGCTCTTACGAAATTACTCGTATCGAGGATGAATTTTTCTTTTTCTCGCACGATTCTATATATGTGTGTAAGCGAGTTGCATCGATACGCAATCGCAGACTGCGTACAAGAATATACATACAAAGTTCAACAGGAAATAGCAGCAAGACCTATATAAATCATCATTTTTCAATGGCCGTCACGATAGTGGCAACTAATTCAGCTTTTATCGTCACGTGAACGAGGGTTGCTCTGTCCGCGCGGCTCGTGTGTGTGTCTGTGTGTGAGTATACGTAGGCATCGCCAGATTACAGAAACCAGGCTAATGGGTATGAGCTGTTGGGCCGCGCGATCGCCGATATCGACTTCCGCGATGCTGCAGAATGGATTTCCGAAGGCGCGGGCAGCTGGCTTCCGTCTCGCCGCATACGTTGCTCATGGGAGTTACAAAATTCGAGTTACGCTCACCGTATACACACACCGACTCGACTCTCACTCTCGATTCGAGCTTTCTGCTCATGTATATCTGCCACGGATGTATATAAAACAACCAGTTCGGGGGCACGTTTTTTCTCGGCTCTTTTCGTTATTTCGGTTGAGCGTCGTTTTTCTCTGACCCGACTAAAATGTACAGCCCGAAGTAGGTCGCGGGAAAAGTGGAGCGGCTACGTCGAATATGAAAGTGAACTTGAATGCACACGTGTATGTGTGTGTGCACATCATTTGGCTTGTTATGATTTTGAAAGTTCACGTGAGATTCTTTTTTTTTTTCAACGAGCGAACTATCGATCGGACAGACAAGAAAATATGCACTCGTGTTCACACACACATACACTAAACAAGACGCACGCATCGTTACACGAGTTTTCAGTATGCAACGAACGAGCGATTGTGTCGAGCCAACGTCTAATCTACCGAAGTGGGCAGTAAAAGAAAAAAAAAGAACGAAACAGGTACACAAAGCACGTGATTCGAAACCTGCCACGTTGCGCGCGCGGCAAATTCAAAATCGCGAGCGCGTGCTCCCGATAAGATAAGGCGAATTTTTTTTTCCTTTCCTTTATTTTTCCGGTCTTGTACACTCGATCGCCGCGTGCATTTTCCGCGACGCGCGTGATCAGCGACAAAAAGCGCAGCTCGGGCGCGCGTAACGACAATAAACGCCTTTATGTCCGCTTCGCTCGGCCCCCCCCCCACCTCTCCCTCGCCGTCTAATATATTCACTTGGGAAATCAATCGGAAACACGGCGGCGCGCGGCTGACTCACTGACAATCGGCGGCTGCGGCGGCGCGACGGGATTTTCGCAAGTTCGCGTCTGCCGCGGTGAATTTGTCGGGGGGCTTTTTTTGCGTCACGACTGCAGCACACAGTTTCCTCAGCTGGCTGAGGCAGCAGCAGGCAGCAACTTTGACTCGGGTCCTCGTTTCGTGACCGAGTGCATTATGAATAGCGGACGACGCGTGCGCGCAGCCGCTTACGAAACTTTATAGACCGGCGACCTGACCTACTATTATGCGCCGTCTCGTTCATTGTATATACTTTTGGGCGACTTTGTTTTCGAGAAGCTCTCGCGATTCGCGGTACATAAGTGCATGTATACCTGTGGAGACGTCGCGTCATTATAGCATACAAGTGTACGTATATACCTATAGCTAGTGTATATACTTGCAGGTCGCTCGTTCGCGCGCGCGCGCAGACTCGGCTGATCCGTCACGGGCTTGTGTCATTGAACTTGGGTGTCGATTGTTTTGATCCGCGAAATTCGGAGCACGGCGCGGCTGAATTATGGGTGTGCGCGCGAGTCGGTAACGGTGCGCCCAAGAAGCACACTGCGTTTTTGTGATATATACGTGTACACATGTATATATATATAGGAAGAAACCGTTGCCGCGGAGAGCAGGAGACTGTTGTATATATAGAGGTGCGACCGGGCGCATTGCGCCAAGGGGCGGACCGGTTATTATATGAATATGGTCGGCGCTCCCGCCAACGGCTCTCTGCACTCGCCCATTATTCGAATCGTACATCGGTGGTGCTCGCGGGGACAAGCCCGGGACAACCTGTGGAGCCTCGAGCCTCAAAACAAACAACGGAGCTGGAGCATATCTGATCGGTCGGTGTCGGGGAAAGAGTGCGATTCGGGGACGAGCCCCAAGGACGTTATACACGTAACAAAGAATTGTCGGGAGGACTAACCTGGTCATTGTACAGCGTGTACTGGGGCGGGGGCGTGTTGGGCGGCGGGTACGGCGGCGGGAACTGCCAGATGAAGTGGTCGGCCTGGGTGGCGGCGGCCGCGGCGAATATGTTGGCCGCCGGTCCGTCGTGGGGGTTGTTGCCGACGCATCCTCCCGGGGCCGGGGCCGCGGCGGGGCAGCACGACTCGACGAGGCTGGGGCTGCTGTCGCTGAGGGCCGGATTGGTCAGGCCGGCCCCGACGCTCGACACCTGCACCTGCTCCGGGTGCACCGAGTTGTGCGCCGCCGCGTCCTCCCGCTTGCGCAGCTTGCTGCGGACAAGCCGGATGGCTATCATAGTGCCGTTGCTCCCGACCATCCTCTTGTACTTCAAGTACAGCCTCGTCAGCTTTTTCGCCGCGTTAGCGGGAATTTTCAGGCCGTTCGACTGGGCAAAAGCTGCACCCGAGTGCAACCTCTGCTCGCGTTGGTCACAAGAATCGTCGCGAGCGAGCGCGCGCGCGCAAGTGTGTTCCGACACCTCTTTCTCTCTGTCTTTCTCGTCGCCCGTGGCAGACAGCCTCGAGTCTAACTCATGGCCGCGACGACCAGCACTCAACTGTGTGTGTGTGTGTGTGTTTGTGTGGGTTGCGTGTATACAAGTACACACACACGCGCACGGCACGATTCACTCTCGCGCACAACAAGGAATTATTCACGCGCGTATGGGAGCGAGCACGTCTATCTTATATATATTAGCCTCTCGGGTTGAATCGGCGGCCAGCTGCGGCTACAGCACTCGCAAGCGTCGGACCCGTTGTTTGTGCACACACCTCTGGCCGGACCTGCCGCTCGTCCTGCGTCACATCGGACCAACTTTTGTGTGCGCCCGTGTCCGTCCGTCCGTCCCTCCTCCGTACCGTCGTGTATGCGTGTCTCGTATACACGGACGCGAGTCGAGAGGCGAGCAGCTGCTCTGGGCGCGCGCAACTCGCCGACTGACGCCCGCTGCTCTGGGTAGTTGTGAGCCAGAGCCGCGCCGGCCGCCCCTCTTATACTTGTACCGCCGCCGCCGCGCGCCGCGCGCGCATACGGCTCTGGCTCTCTCTCTGACGTCACCCACCGCCCGCCTCTATATACATGTGTATATATACGTTAGCCGAGGGGCTCTGCCAGAGCTTTTCAATGATTATTGTCCCTGCCTGCAGCACACACTAAGTCGCGGTGGTGGGACACCCCCCCCCCCCATCCCACCGAAAGCCAAAAGAGCCTCGCGATTATTTTCCAAACGATGCGCGATATGTACTCTTTAATGCGCGCAATCAACGACTCGGACGCGTTTATACATCGGCCGTTATGATTTAACGCCGATTCCGAGCGGCGCATTCCTCGGCTCGCGCGTTGCGACTGCTTCTCTCGGTGGTTCTTTTTTTTATCGAAAACCCAACTCCGGATTAGATACACGAGCCGCGGAAGACAATTTCACACAAGCCCAAACGAGAATTGTAGTCCCGGGGTCTGTTGCCCGTTCGAACCCGACACCCGCAATGCGGTGCACGATGATGTACGCTATACTTCTGCCCGGAATCATATCCGATGCATCGCAAATTCGCGTGAAGTTCCCTGCATTTATACGGCGAGATCCTCGCGTTTTCCCGTGAACTTCCGCCACGACGAAGCAGCGCGAGCGATCAAACCCCCAAAACGGAACAATAAACGGAATACGGAGTCGACTGTAGCGGTGGAGCTCGCATTATGTACGCGGGCAGTTTGCGCAGCATCGAACTGTCGCATCAAGCCTAAATCGATCCGAACCAACATACTCACTAGTGAATATACAATAAACTGCCGCGGCGAGAGCTCGATGCAGAGGAGAAGGATAATAAATACAAGCGCTCGCGCGCTCGTTGAGTTGGCTGGCTCGTCTTCCTCTATATACTCTTTTTGTCGTATATAGCGCTGGCTACTCTTCTTTTTGGCCGTTTCTTCCGTTTCGTTTTTTTTCTCTCTGTCTCTTCAGCGAGAGAGCTGCGCTCGCACACTTCTCGTTTCCCCCTCGGCGCACGCACACACACACACACACAGGCGCTGGCGGCGCGACGGCCGCGGCTGAGAAAGAGAAGGAGAGAGAGAGAGAAGGAGCTATATTCACGGCGATGAGAATCGCGCGGAGAGCTTTGTCGACCCGATGATTTGTGTAGAGCTGACGCAGTGAATGACCCCCGACGAGGGAAAAAGGCTGTACAGCCCCGCGTTTCAATAATTGCCCGTGCATGGTGTTTGTGATACTGCTATAGGCCGCTTATGGTCAATGTTCCACGCGGAGGATAACGCTCCACGAGAAATTTTGAAATGCGATGTATGTAAGCCGCGGTGCGTATGGCGACGAGCGCGGGAGTGACGCGAGGATGATTATTATTTTAAGCGCGGCCATCGAGGCGTTGAAAAATTAATGAAGAATCGCGATTAGCTGCAGTATGATAACGAGCCGACGATTCGAGTGATTGCAATTATAATTGCGGTAGCTCGAGAGGCCGATTGCTCGATAATGAAAATGAATCATTTGACGTATCGCTTGACAGCAAACGAGATTATATTTAGAAACGTCGCGACGGCTCCTCGAGAAAAGATGATTGGAAATTGAAATTGCGGGGCGGAGTTCACAACTTTTTCGTTGGAGCGAATTTGGAGTGACTCGAGCCGAAACGAACTGAAATGAATCCATATTTCTGGAACTTGCAATAAACTGTAATCGTTCCATCGAGTGCTCATTGATGTAACGATCTGTTATTTTTCTATTTTAATCTTGTGTATTTCAAGTGTCACGCGCTTGACGATTAAATCAAATCTACAGTTGAATTTTTAAATGGAGAAAAAAACATAAAAGTAGCTGACGCGACTTACTAGGGATAATAATTTGAAATACGAGCATTTCCTGGACAGTGAGTTTCTGCTAAAGATTATAAGCAGACGGAATTAAATTTTTCGGAATATTGGCATGGATTCGCAAATATATTCCCGAGGGTACGGAGGCCAGCGGTCATTCTTGACCTGAAGCTCATGATGCCCCAAAGCGAGACGGAAGGAACAAAAGACACAACCGTCGACAACGCTTCAGGCTATAACGCCAAGTACAGATTAAGGAAGGTAATTATATTCGGATCGTTATGTGCATTCAATAATTTAAGCGCAGCTGAATATTCAACTATACCTTTTCCGGACGAGGTATTTTCGATTGTTCGTAATAAACTTTTATAGAGCTTTGATCAGTTTCAAACGCTCGAACTTCGTGCGAAATTCCAAGTTTATATTAGTCGTAAGAGAAATGAGTTCTCGTTGCAGGGGGAAAGATATAATTCAATTTTCGTCCCAGCTGGTAGCAAAGTGCCAACTTTGCGTCCTGGAGTTTGCAAAGAATGGCACTTTTCTCATCTAGGCTATTTCGCCTGACCTCGCTCGGCTGCATAATATACTATTTTGAATTCAAAATTTGAATTTTGAATATTTCAACGTACACCTCGTTAAGAAACCTGATAGAGTGAATTAGTGGAAAACGTATGTCTCACCGATAGAACCTCCATTAGTTTATCAGTAAAAAAGCACAACTTCCTCGTTGTCAAATAACAATACACAAATTGGCTCTATAGACACTACTCGTTTCCAACAAATCTCATTTACGCGACACGAATTCCAATCGTTCCTCGGGAAACTGCAATCAGCGACTAACGAGAAAGAGTTTCACGGCGAAAGTCATCAAAGTATACTCGAATTGCTTGTACGCGCGCATTATCGAGCGTTCGCGTGCCCGCGAAGACCTTTCCTCCTCGTCGTATCGTCAATTAACGAAATTCGCATCACTCCGAAGAAAACGGAATAGGTAAGCGCGCTAAGCGAATTCCGCGAATGATAATAGAAAGAAGGAAAATAAGGAAAAACAACGAGCGAGCCTGTTCGCCCGCTCATAGGCGTAATTGAATATTTTCCCACGGACGTCAGCGGGAGCACGGCGAGTTATTATTAAGACTCTCGCGCGGATAATATCCCCGCGTCGCAACGAAGCTAATTGAATCCCGTTATAGTTTGATGCACCGCTGCGCGGCCGGGTCTGTTTATATGATCGAAAGCTCCTCGGCCCAGCCAAAGCGCAACGCGTTACGCTTTTATCCTCAAGCTCGAAACTCCCCTCCCCCGTGCGTGTGTGTCGGCGTTGCGACGGAACGATTATATATTCCACGCATGGTTAGTTAACGCACATACGCTTGTTACATGCGCGCCAATATTATTATACATATATTCGAGTTCCGCGACTCGCTGGCGAACGTCTAATTAGGATATTCTCGGGTGGCGCGTCCTATTTGAGGATCATGCATTGCACGATTCGCAAATTGATACGATTCGGCGCTGTCGCGTCGCGCTCATAAGTCCTGCCATCCGCCTCCGTAACGAAAGGCCGTTATGAACGTCGACATAATATCACGAAACTCCGGGAATACACAACTAATGGCGTTACTTCGACGTTTATTTTGATTTGATGCAACCGGATTGATTATGCACTGGATTTTCGATAACCGTTGATGCACCCGTTCCAAAAATAAACGCGACGAGTCGAGTGCGGGATCCCGTATCGCGTCCCATATAACGTTACGCGGCTCAAAGCTCTCGACGTCTGTTGCAATTTTCGATGCGTCCGTATGCGTGCTGCAGTCTCTGTCGTATACGGGGTATACGCATTTGCCCCTCAATCTTTCGTTCTATATAAAATTTATGATCTTCGGGGCGAATATCGGGGGAGACGTTGTTCATCGGCGTTCCACTAAACCGAGCCGCGATCGTAACGTTCGACACGTGTATATTTGTCCGAGCTTTACGGTCCCGTAAACGCGTAAACGTGCGTTCGAATGAGTTGCCGTCGATTCCGGGGCACTTGGGCAAGCCTGCAATCCCCTCCGTTTGATTTACCATCTTTGGAATCACGACCGATCGATCGCGTCGTTGTAAAATTGCCGCGCTGGTATATATGACTCGTCCCCGAGTCCGCGTGGAGATCTCTTGCCCTGCACATGAATGTTACGACGACCCCGGAGGGGATAAGGGAAAAAAGGGGGGAAAACGCTAGGTTCGGCGAAATCTTCCGCGTGCGCGAACGATCGCGATAAAACGGGCTTTACGAGCTCGTCAAAAAAGCTCGCCAAGCTCTACCGGGTTGGCAAAAAATAAGCTAGGACGTGTGTTCCGAGACGACTCACATGGTGTGTGTGTGTATATATATAATTGTGCGTGTAGAGCGCGTGTTGAGTTACGCGGCTATTGGGGCTCGAGGACGTTCGTTCTTTCGTATCGCTGGCTCGTATATGTATATGTTTAAATGTGTATGTATGTATATACACGGAGATGTAAGAAATCGAGACACTCTGGCCGGCGAGACGAGACCTTTTTAGTCTCGTTCGGATTCCTAGCTATCCGAGGTTCATTTTTCTCGCTATTCTCACGGTCGGGTTCCCTCTTTTTTTTCTACATAGATATACACGCACAGTGAACTACAAACTGATGTTTGGAATCCCGCAGGTTGTAATCGAACCTCAATCAGATACGTTTAATCACGATTGACTATTTCGCGTGGAACAATAATTACCAACTATATGGACGATTCTTCAGCTTTCATCGTGACATACAACTATCGAATCAACTCTACGGCAACAAGACCAACCAATGATGACATAAAAAACATACGACCTTTGCAGTTCGATACGCGATTTAGTGATCTGAGGAAATTCGTCCTGAACCCGAATATTCAACTATTTGTCGGGGGAGGGTAATTCACACATGTGTGCTTATCTAGCCGCGGGCCCTGCTAACCTTGACAGCGTTGATATACACGCGCGGAGCTTTGATACGGCGGGTCGGGAAGGCCTCGCAGAATTGTATGGCAGATAAGGTCATTCGCATCCCTTTGTACGCGGCGTAGTGATGGCAACGCGTTTTGAACGCGCGATGACGCAAATTTCGCGGACCGCTGCGCTGCGGTGGCTAATATTACACACCGGCCGATTACTGCACGGGGCGGTTAGATAAGACGTGGCCGTTGATAATAATCCAGCTCGACTGGCCGCCGCCGCCGCACCCCGCCTAGGGGTTATTGCCGCGCGACTTTACTCGACTCGCGTTCCCGAATTCGCAGATTCAGTCTAAGTCTTGACTCCTTCGAGTCGCGGCGAGCCGAATAGTTGCTCGGGAAGCAAAGCGAATGGAGATATAGTTTGTTTGGGTTCGATACGAGTCGGCATTGACGAGGGAGATGCTCTCGTCCTACCGCGATACTTTTGTCCGGCCGCTCTCGTGTATATCCGATTAAATAATCGATGAAAAAATCTAGCCGCGCTGATGGGGTTACGCAACGCCGCGCGGATCATACCAAAGCAGCGGACGAATAAACGGCTAATTTGCAGTGTTGATATGGGGGGGCCCCCATTACAGCGGATCGAACGACGGCCGGATAATCGATGCGAGTCGAACGATTAATGTCGCGCTTCTTGTCCCTCTGTGCAATTGCACGAGCATATATATAAATACGTGTGCAAATCCAAAGAAAAAATAACGTCTGTCGTGAAACGCGGTGGATAACGATCTCGAGCGAGCGAGAAGACACTGCTCCGAGTGTTACATCGCTCGCGAGGTATGGAAATTCTTAGCTGCGACGAGGGAGATTTTCCATCGAGATCACTCGCGTCACTATACACATAAATATGCGTATATAGGTATACGCACGAGCTCCGCAGCAATAAGTGCGCGTTGCATCGGGCCCCCCGCCGCGATACAGCGATAATTCAGCGTTGCCGCGCGAGAGCCTCGCAATAAAAATCCGCGCAGGCGAAATTCGTCAGGCGTGTCGCAATCGCGACAAACTCGCAGCATCTCGATTTCGTGTGCTCCTCCTCCGACTAGAGCCAGAGTCGGGTGCGCACCGAGCTTTCGTCCCTGCACACTCGGAGCTATAATGAAAAATATCGCGATTCTGATCGAGCGTTGTCATTACGGCTCAATCGTTGTCGGATCATCGCTAGCGTTCGCGGCTGTACTTTTCGCGTTGGACTGACGCATTCGTCGCTATGAAAATCCAACCCGACGTTTCTTTGCTGTCTCGATTGCTCACACAGTGGAAATTCACTTGAATGTGAGAAACGCGGGATCTCCACTGCTGAGTATCGGTAAAATCATGTGTCCAAAGCGTCGTGGTGTATTTTCACTTTGAGCAATTTGAAAAGTGATACTTTACAGCAACTGTATCCAGTCGAACCTCCAGTGAGCGGATTATTTTATTAATTTTCACACTGAATACTCACTGCAAAGCATTTATAAAGTGTGGCTCAGTGTATCACAGTGAATTTCCATTGGAAGAAATTAAGAATCCATGAATTGGTTCGACTAACCGATCGCCCCGTGAATAATAATGTTAGCTTCTTCATTTTAGCACAACCGGTTTGGCAAAAATATCGGTTCACGATTCGCGCGTCGCGTCCAGTACACGCGCGATGTTTAACGCTTCCCCGTACCACAATGCAACTTTTCCCATGGTCCCTCCCGGACGGCAGGTCGATTAACACGGAAAGAGTCGTCTATGCGTGAAAAACAAATCTGAGAAATGGAAAAAGTGAAATTAGCTTTGCGAGGCGGATTTCACCGGTTTGCATGGAGTGGCGCACAACAATATATATATACGGCGTATATACACGCCCAGCCACGAGTCGAGCGCGTAAAGAATGGCCTTTGTGACTGATGTGTACATATATATATATACGTGTCGGCGCGTCGGGGAAAAGAAAGGGGACACGCGGAAACGGGATTTCACGCGAGGGAGATTCTGCCAAGTGTTTCCCCGTTGGAAATAGCGTTTTCACGGGCGCGCGCAGGAGCGCATTGTCGCCGCGGCTGTGCGGGCCTCAAATAGACCGCGGCGATCCACGCCCGCGACTCTGTCCCGCATTGTTCATCGCCAAATGGTAAAAACGAACTGGCTGCCCGCGCCAAAAACTATATATACAGCCGCCGGCGCGTGGCTCGCCGCAGTCTATGAGCGATGTATACAAGCGCGAGAATTGCATATAATACGAGAGACGCGGCGAGAATGGATTTATGACATTTGGGGATTGTCTATTTTTGGTTTACGATTGTCGATCGATTGGCTGTAACGAAGATTCGTTCACGCGGGGCACAACACACCCGCGAATTCTGTGACGATTCTTGAATTCTCAAAAGAACTTGGCGTCCAATAGTTTTTCTTCGAATTTCCAACGCACCGCCTCGCGCACGTTTCGGTAACGTGCCTGAGGAAAAAGAAAACTTCGCTTCCGTTGCCGCGAAAATTCGAGGCATGATTTTTTTGCGTTGGAAGTTTTGAATGGCGAAAACGACAATGAGGTGGATAAACCGCTGGAGATAGCAGTGGCAAATTTCCTGCGCCTAGGGAAACCGATGAGTCACTCGAGCGAGAATGAAAATATTCATAGGAATACGAAGCACGGGAACGAAAGAGCCCAGCTCGTTGCATAAGATGACGAGTGCATCGACGATCAATCGGATGTTATAATTAAAATCTTATCATTTGCTTCCCGATCAATTCGACTGAAAAATGTTGCGCTTCGGAAATTTCACGGAAATCGTTCGTTCTAGTACAATGATATCACTCGATCGATGAATTATCACGTCGCATTGACAAGGCTTTAAAAATCCTCGCTGTACAATCGGAACGATCGATCAAATCCTCGTCAGCGCGCCATGAAGAAGTAAAAAAAAAATAACCATCGATTTTCAGTTTCTCTCGTATCTCTCTCGAGTAGTAGATTATGCAACGTATACTCGTTCCATTTATCTCGGTCTAATCGATTTGTAATTAACCTCTAATTGAAATTCCGTTTATACCAATCAACGCGTGTAGACCGGATTCCAAAACGGCTTCCACTCGCGCGGGTAGGGGGGATAAAAAACTCCAAACAAACATTTTCTTCGAAGAATCAAATCGTAAATTAGTTAATTAAGTTTAATCATCGGCGTTGGAGCACGCGGGAGAACACAGAAACAACAACAAGAAAGGAAAAAGAAAATCAAAACACGAAAACTACGCGGCGTGTATGCGCATAAATTCCGAGTATTAGAATTAGTTTTCCTGGTGAGCCGAGGCGGAGATAGGTCATATTCGCGAATTCGTCATCGAATCAAGCTTGGTCGCGGTGAGTCAGAAGGCGCGTAAACGGTGCCTCAAATTGAGCTCGTCTATCATATCGTTCAGGTACATATACGTATAATACGCATGACGCTACGGACGCGTAGAGGCACGCTTGGAGCAAAATATGTTTGCGCGAGCGAGACCCTTCCAACATCGTATATAGTCGCGCGGATAAACACATGCGCGAGATCACGAGAGTCGAGACACGCTCAATTGACCGGGGGGGTTTTTTTGTCGGACTCGAGCGCGATACACAATGCGACGGGGCCAGCGGCTACTTGCGTCAGTGCAGCGCACCGCGGCTCGACCGCAAGCTCCCACCAGAAGCGCCCGGGATCAAAACACTCGTATGCGCGCTGCACGTGCGCGTTCGTATAATGCGACGTGTGTGTTTTGATCGTCGCCAAGATCGGAAGTTCGAGACTCGAGAGATCGAAATTGAATTTTTCGTGGAGACCGAAGCGACAACTTTGCGTATCGGCGCTTGCGGAGAGCGGCACTTTGTCCCGCGGGTCGGGGAAACCATGTGCGCGGTGTAATATTTCAAGCCCGCTTCTCGAAGCTATTCATCCGGTATGTGTGATTTCGGTGATTTTTCTTTTTTTTTTTTTTTGAATTCGCACTTCGATCCTGCGTTGTTTTCCCTATGCGCTTTGTTGTTCTTCGTCGACAGCTCGAATTTTGAAAAACTCATTCCTCGTAGTGTATCATGCGACGAGTGTTTTAATATTTAGAGACACGCGATTGGTCGGAGTAGCCGGTGTCACCGCGAGTGTTTCAATTTCAAACCACATGTAATAGCATGAATTATTTCTTTATCAGAGAAGAATCATCCATTTCACACACACAGACACACACTGAATCGCAGTGGTCGGGCACATCGAGTCGGCTCGATGTCTGTTGCTCGAAAATAGAATTATATCGATCCCTGGCGGGATTCGTATACTGCACAATATGATACCGCCGAGCGACAGATCGTGTATACGTACATATACGGCACCGAGCGACAGGACAAGTTGCTCAGCTCGCATATATATCAGTCGGCGCCCTTCAATCAATCAGCAGGCCTCGTGTGAGACTAATACCCGCTTGTCCCTTCCGAGAACACTCCCGAGAAACCGCGCCCCACTCGGATTTTTCTCACTGCCACACACACACACGAGCCGTAATCTTTCTCTTCCTGAAATAGCATTTATCATGTCCCGCAAGCAGCCGCGCGCGCGACACGCGTAAAAGGGAAATATGATTGAGTTAACCGCGGCTTTTCCCGCGGCGAGAATCCATAGCCATCGGGCATATTAAAATTCTACGTTCCAATTATAGCTCGGCGGAGGTTGAGAATAGACGGCGGCGGCGGTGCGCTTATGATAATCGACTGCTGGCCACGAGCCGCTCGTTTAATCAAGGAAAGCCCGAGAAAGAGGAGAAAACGCTATTCCAGTTGACTCCGGCGATATATATGTATATACACACACCTGTGTGAATAATTCCCATTTGCTTAATGGCACACGACGGTGACATAATAAATGCTCGAGCCCGAGTTTCCGATTGATTCGATAAACTCGTGTATAGTATCCCCCCTCGCGCAGACTTATAAGGCTTTTCGCGGTATACGCGCGAGCTTATTTCAACCCACCCCCGCGCGACACGTGCAACGCTATAGCCTTGTATATATAGATACATCCGAGAGATACGCGTGTATCAGTGGAGATCCTATATCTGTCCTGTACGCGCGAGGACAAGTCCTATATACTCACTCGCGACGGCGTTTAGCTACGGGTTACCGGCTCGAATGATCCTTGTGATGTATATCACACGTGTGTGTTATACGCGAGGAAAAACGTTAGTCGGCTCTGCGGAAGGAATGACATTTTTCGAGAAAAATTGAATTAACTTTTGTACAACACTTTGGATGTGAAGAGTTAAGGAAAAATCATACTGAAGCTCTATCTACTCCGGAATTATACGTATGAACAAATGAAAAAAAATCAGTAGAGTGATTCTGGACGTAACAGTCCCTCGTGTTATAGATTTTATGGTAGAAGCCAAGGAAATGTACCACGTGCCACGTTATCCATCATTTTGGGGTCAGACGCGCTTCATCCGCGGCTACTTTTTACATTAGCGCCTCGTAACCGTACATACCGGTTCCGGGATTCGGTTGAAATAATAAAGATCGAATCGTCCCGTCCCAGAGAAACGGATCACTTTGCTACCGAAGAATGTATATTTCCAGTATTAAACCCAGCGACACATAGTGCAACATCGCACTGCTTCGACTCGGTATCGAGTTTTATCATTTGTCCATTTTTCTTTTTCATTAAAACGAAAGACAGCACGTATAATTCATATCATGAATCAGCAAATATCATTAATTGAATTGTTTCGTAATTTCCGCGCCGGATTATCGTTGCCCTTAGCGGCTTATCGGACAAGCATTATATTTAGTCGCCGATCGATTTTGTCACACACACACACAGAAACGAAGTCATAATCTCGGCACTGTCGCGATGAAAATTGATTTTCAGCTTTGTCGCAATTCCACCGGTCGGATTTTCGCGATCCCCTCGATTTTTCCTGTACAAATTATCATCAAGCCGAGATGATTCATTGCTCGGGCCCAAATCACCGGACCGAGAATAAACGTGTTGTCAAAATTATCGAAGAGCTCGTGCGACAATATGACTCAAAGCATATTATTCATCCGCTGAATTATCTCTGGCGCTCTCTTTTTTTTTTGCTAACATTGCGACCGTAGCGAGCAAACAAAAAATATTTTCCAACATTACGACGCGCGGCTACGATCCACTTGTGATTTAATCCAACGAAAAATCCGCAAGATACTGCCACGCTGCAGTTGATTTGCTGCAAATCGGACTGGAAAATACCAATACTCGCTTATAGTTTACGAAAACAGAAAAAAAAGCGGTCTAGCTTTCCAAGCTGTGCGCGGATGATTCAACTTGGATTGAAACTGTCGAGCAATTCGTCTCGAGCTCGAGTTCGGTCTCGACATACATGTATATACGAGACACTCGAGGTAGAGAGATAAACTTTGCGGAAAGGACGATATACATCACCGATCGATTCGCGGACGACACGCGATTACGTAAAGCCAAGTACTATCGGAAGAAGCGCCAGCTCATCGGTCGCACGCGTCTCGTTGGAAAACTCGTGCGCCGACACACACATATAACAACGAGTCTATCGGGTGCGTTTGTTTATACATATGCCTCTAAACTCGTGCGCCGAGACGTCATTTTTCCGGAAACTCTCGAGTGATAAGTGCGGCGAAAGCGAGCGAGTATTCGTAATTTGCACGAGTTACGTTAATCGCGGTGAATATTTTTCGCGTGAGGCTTCGTTCTCGCGCGCGCGCGCGTGTGTAAATACACTGCACGCATATGTATTTATTTTGTCGCACGATCGAGCGCGGGCGCGAGTCATTTGAAAAACATTTTCATTGTCAACCCCCCCGTGTGTGTGTGTGTGTCGATCTGCTCTTGATTTTGGATTCGCAACGAACGAGGAAGTACAATAAAACACGTAGCGAAAGCCGAGTGTTGTGTTTAGCTCAGTCCGGCGCGTGATGGTCGTCTGGTTAAACGCGCGCATCAGTAAGTGATCAGATCAGAGACACAGCGGGAGCTCTCCAGCGGGAATCCGTATACGCTGTTTACTCGTACACACACACCGCGGGAAAACCATCGATTTCGGCGATCGTGCGTATGTATTTTTATCGTCCAAACTCTCTCTTGCATATATACATGCGTTAATGACGCAAAACCACGGGACGATGGATTTTGGTATACCGATGGATTCGCGCAGTTGGCTCGTTGGATTTACAAAATCCAGCCGAGAACGCAGCAGGCCGTTGTGAAATAACACACCGAGCGTTTTCTCGGTGCGTATGTGATTTTCCCGTGAGCCCGCAAACACTGCCGCGCAGGTTATATGTGTATACACACGAGCGTCCGAACAGATATACGAGTATACAACAAAGCAGGCGCTGGTACAGCCCAGCGGGTGATTTTCTACTTTCGGAAAATGACGTCTGCAGCGGAGCCGCCTCGGTTCGATGACTTCCGGTTTCTTTTTTTCCGCGTGTATACACCTCGCGCGCGCTTGCGCATACACACCACCGTGATAGAAGTGAATAGGAGACCCCACGAGGGGTTTCGCCAGGGGAAAAAAGGGCGCTGATGACGTTTTGTCCCCGAGGTAACGTGAGCTGCTTGTTTCGTCGAGAAAATTAATTACGTATATACGTCGCTAATGGGATCGTAGCGCGTTAGCATTTCGCGAATCCGCTGACTTATCACTTCGTCCTTAATTTCGCAGCGTCGAGCTGTTTCAGTTCGGCATGGTTACGTGAAACATCAAGTCGAGGGAGTCAGTGCCCCATATTAAACGAAATTTCCCACGTGCAACTGGGCTTTCGTTGATGTATTCATACTTATATATACTTTTGAACTATCGCCTTACCTCTCGCTATTCTGATTGAACTTTGGAGCTCTTTGATGAGTAATTCAAACGAAATTTTTATTTGTGAAAAATAGAATAACACGTGCTGGAAATAGCGGCGCGCAAGCGAATGGACATGATTCTTATCGAACGAATAAATATTTGAATATTATCGTAATGAAGCATCGTCTCGGTGTAATTATTTGATTTGATTTTCGATAAATAAACAATGTCAATGACACTTTGAAGTCTCACTTATTGTCCATGTATATTCCGATTGATTGTGGACAAATACACGCAACGTAAATGATATTTTAAAGTTGTGTATTATCCTTTCTCGCGCCGAAAAAAATAAAGCTCAAAATTTGAATTACCATTGAGTATACGAAGAGTATCTCGTGTTTCAAAAATCAACTTCCTCTTCCAAATCCTCCTTTAATATTCCAAGATCGAGGCTCATCCTTTCCGTATAAAATTCCGCTACTTGCTTTCCGTGTCTCTGTCTGCTGGTCGAATAAAAAATTGTAGAATCCCATATCAACCGAGATCGATAATTGATAGTTGACAATAAATTCTCGATCCTTCAACTATCGAACTCACCTGTCATTCAAATACAAAAATACATTTCTAATATATCTCGTTCTAATATAGGTCGTATTATTTCGAGCTATTAATCGATCCAATTCATTATCAATGATCCGAGTGCTAATATTCTGCGTTGAATTATTCTTTTAATTTCGTAATTGAGTAGTTATGCTGGTACAATATAGATTTGCCTCGTGTTCGCCGTTACCGAGAAGCGCGAAGAACGGGGGAGGGAAGCTATACGACTAACAATATTGTAGATCGCTCGATCCGTAATCGGGGACGGCGTGTTGCATCCTCAAAAATAGCGCTGAATCAGAATGGCAATTAAAACGAGCCGTGACTCGAGCGCGTATATATATATACACACACATCAAGCTCGCGCGTGTGCAAGCGATTGTCGCGGAGGCGCGTGGCGTGCGGTACGTGTGGGGGTATGTATACAGATACAGATAAATAAATATATATATACATGTAAGGAAAGTGCTTGTGGCTGCGGGCGATATGCCCTCCGGTCGTCGCATCCTAATGGCGTAAAACGAGTCGCGGCTGATGCCTCGTGTTCGCGATGGCTCGCGAGAAACAATGCGCGCTTTCATGGGACGAGACTCTTACGCAATAATTCACCCAACATCAGCTGTGCTTATCTCTTTTGTCGCGACGCTCTCCGGAATCATCGTGGGAGAAAGGGAAAAAGACAGAGAGAAGAGTTTTCGCAAGGATGTGCCGATCCCAAGGTGGTATCCAGGCTAAACGAACCCGCGAGTATATATTTTTTGGGAGAGGGAGACTTCGCCGCGGAACAGACGTGATTTCGCGGGTGTTTTTATCGTTATTTATACGATTCCCTACGTCTCGTAGGGAAATACAACACGAAATAAAACACGATCGCATGTATACATTTGGGGAGTCGGGCGCGCGTTTCTCTCGAGTTTATATCTCGCTCTTATTGATACTCGGCAACGATCAGCTTCTTTTTGTTGTTCTTTCGCGCGGAGGATACAAACAGCCGCGACATTGGAGACGGAAGGCGATTTTCAATAATAAAAATAACATTTTTTCTCTTCTTTCTCGCGCGTTCCGCAAGAAAGAGACGATACGAATTCCGATTAATATGTGTATACTCCGGCGCGTGGCGCGAGATAATTCATACACTATGTGTTATGTCATTGGACGTCCTTTCGTAAGGATCTTACATAAAGAGCGTGAAGGAGTTTTCTAATCAGTGCGAGATCGCATTGGAACAGAGGAGAATTTTTAACCGATACAATCCCCGTTGGAGATTAATTTAGATAAAGCCGCTTTATCTGTTCGCACCGGGAATGATTCGTGAATTCACGTATCGCGCACGGCGAATCAGTGCAGCACTGACAGTTGAATGAAACCCGATACATGCCCCGGTCGCGATGCCGAACGAGCTTTATTATTTATATGCTCCTGATGAATATATCCCGTTCCAAATTTCAAAGATTCAACACCATTGTTTCGTGTCAATTATACCCAGCCAATTATACCCGTCAGTCGATTCAAACGCGAATATAACAACATGCAAAAGTTGTCTATTCTCATATTCACACAGAGGGTGGAAAATGATTTGTTGAAAATCTTGACTACTCTCTTAAATCCTTACCGTGAAAGACCACTGCATTGCAGTGAAAAATCACTGTAAGAAGGTGGGCGACAAATTCACTAGAAATGCAGTGAATTTTTCATGCAACTAAAGTTAAATTTCACTTTAGTTCCGTGAGTTTTGATAGAAAAATTTTTCATATAAAATTCACAGTAAGTAGAGTAAAAATTTACTTCACACCATACTTACTGCAAATTGTGATGTAAAAATTTAAATTTTATGTAAAAATTTTGCTATCAAAACTCATGAAATTAAAGTGAAAATTCACTTGAGTTGCATGAAAAATTCACTTTAATCCATTCAATTTGTCGTTCACCTTCTTACAGTGATTTTTCACTGCAATGCAGTAGTTTTTCACTGTAAGGATTTAAGAGAGTACAACAGCAGTGAGACACTTGTACAGTCTAGTTAAGAATAAATTAAAAATTCAACACTACGTGCATCTATATGAGCTCTGCCCTCCGGCAACGAACAGCATCTAACGTAGGATTCGACCCAAAAGCCCGAAGCGCAAGTCCGCGGATATCGTTGCGGGTGAGTTGTCGCATCCGATAGATGCGTCGCCGCGCGCGTGCGACGTCAATGGATTGATTTTTTATTGATTCCACTTGGACCGATCGCCATCGTTTTCAATCGATCACCGAGTCTTTGAAAAGGATAGCAGCCCCGTGATGCAAGATCGCGCGTTTGATTTTATTGGTCGCCCGCGCGCGCGAGCCTTGAGACGTATTGTACACTGCAGCAAACGATCGTCGAGCGAGTGTGACCTTTGAACGGATAGACGCAATCGATTGGTGCCTGGACGAGCTAGCCGTCGAGCTAATACACATTGGAGACGATCCATAAACTCGGGGAATATACCATTAAAGGGTTCGCACGGTGCGCGAGATACACGCCCAAGCTCGGCACTTCCGCGTCCCACGTGCCAACGAATTCCGCTGTTATTCTCTCTAAATTACCTCATTTATAACGCACTCGCTCTTACGTATTCGACATTCCGAACAGAAGCCGGGAAGGTCGTCGTTGAAAAACACAAAGATCGTCGTGACATTTGTGCTCTGTACCCATCTGAATTTATATGTATATACAGGACACACGGGAGGGAAAAAAGTGTGAAATTCTCAATATTTTTGATGTACGGACGCTGCGAGAACAGACTGTTTTTTTGATTGCGTAAGTAACAATATAGAAACGAAGACAAGGCCGATGGTCTTATAAAAGTATGATAATTCGGATGATCGTATTTGTGGAATTTATAAAAGATATTCAATGAATGCGAGAACCTTTTTTTTTTCATGAATACCGAATTTGCGAATAATCCACCGAAAAAGTCGAGTATTCATCGGACCCGTTCGCATTGTGACCGTTGTTTTTCGGTGAATTTTCGCGTCTCGACGGATGATGAATTTTCCAAATACTCGTACGCGCGCGATCAATACAAGGCTGTTTTTCATTGTAAAAAGAAACGACCATCCTTCTTCCAGCCCGCGAGTCGTAAAAGTATTCTATTCAAGTATAAACGCTCGAGAATCGTTTATATACATTGAAGAACGCTCGTAGCCCTTGACAATGTCGTGAAAAACGCGCCTGACCCGCTTGGCAAATACCAAAATCAGCTTCGCGGGCCCGTCTTTTGATCCGACGCGCTTGTTTCATCGTCGCGCATAAACATTGAAATTCAACGATAGTTTTCGAATGAACAGATCGGCCAATATATACGCTGGCAAAATTTTCGCTAGACGCGGAAATTTCGTAAGGCGTAAACAAAGTATGAGGCTCTGAATAAATTTCGAGGTGATTAATACGTCCCGAGTAATTTGTTCGTCAAACTAAAATCAATTCGAATCGGACGAATCGTCACGAGATAAATGCTGTCGCGCACGTGTATACATATACTTGTACTCGAGTGTGCGGTGCAAATGTTTAGCCTCGTTCGTCGCTGCCGTGTGTATGTTAGTTTCGTTAACTTGGCCAAGCGCGTGGACGAAAAATTTTCCGCTAATCGGGGGAAGCGCGAGGATACACACAGGAAACTTTTCCGCGCCTCGTCATCGCCTCTCGCGATTGTCATAATTGAATTAGCCAATTTGTCCGGTTAACCGATGACAAAGCGCCACCCGCGTACCTGCTCTAATTTTCCGCGACCTGCCAACCCTCCGATTTCCATCTTAACAAGCGCGAATTGCGAGATAATGCGCGACGCCCCGGGATGAGCTGCTACGTACCACCCACGTAACGAAGCCACTCGTTACATTTTCGACGAAAACAATCGCGAACCGTTGTTTGATGCCCCGTTATGACGCTGGGGAAATTGGTACTAATTTTTAAATGAGCCGATTCTCGAGCAGAATCATCGTGTGTGTTTGTCGACGTGCGTACAAGCCGAGTAAATGATTAAACCGAATTAGCCCTCTAATTGCTCCGAGTGAGCATGTCAAGATGTATTGGAGTGGTTCCGAGCTCACGCGAGAGCAGCGTGATACATATATGTATACTTGCGCAGGAGAGCTTTTCTCGTTAAAGCCTGTCTCAACAAAGAACTTTTGTATATTTATCCTCCTTCGTTGGACGCACTCCGAGCAGAGCGAAAGGAGAAAAAAAAACACACATGTATATTGCACCGCGCCGATACGCTCCCCACCTGTATCCGGAGACAAAGTCAAGTGATCAGTGATCGGGGCTGTCGAGTTGGCTGCCCTTAATTGGTGGACCGCCTATATATATACCTATACACTCTCGCAGACTCTTGCAGCGCGGATTAAGGGGGAGTCATACTACTTTGACGGTCAGAAAAATGTTATTCCAGTAATACGTTTTATTTCCGCGATTATCGTGAATGATCAAGGTATCCCTGGAATCTTCAGTTCCATAGCGAGCCGCGAATAGTCCTATTTTTGGAGTGCGTAGCTCTGTTTCGCCATAATCGAGCAAAATGTGTCGGGTAATGTCGCGGGAGGACGGTCAGCAGAACGAACCATAGCTGCACTTAGTTCTCGTAGCATTTTGTGAATACTCTAATTTCTTACTAAAATGAAGTTCCAGTCGATAGATATTTATCATAGGCAGCCGCGAATACTCGAATCATCTTCGATATGTAAATACTTTTTTTGTATAATGCAAAATACATCCAACGTCATCTGACGTCAAATTAGATATGACCCCCCCGCCGAGACGGCAGGGAATACGGTCAACGCCAGCCGCTCAACGATTTAACCCTGCCTTTCTGGATTCCCAAGAACCAGCGCTTGTGTGCCGCGCTTATCCCAATATTTCCAAGTTCAGTGTTTGCGCGCGCGCGCGACGGAGATTCGAGGAGTTCGACGTATCCGAAGGATATGATAGCATTAAGCATTCGAAACGCTTGCCAAGCTGACGAGGCTGTGTAGATATCTTGAAGGACTATTCATTTCAGTCATTTGTTCGTTCATCAGCATCGCAGTCACAAAGCGACTTTGTCACGTTTCGACCCAATACCTCGAGCAATTATACGGGAAGCGAAAAAACTTCGGCTATTGAAAAGTTCGGCAAGTGTATGAGCTGGCGAAAAATTCGACTCGTTACACTTTGTGACTGCTCGCTCGTAGAATTATCATTAGTCGTGAGCGAAATTACCCAAGCGCCGATACAACAGAGTGAACGTGACCCTTTCCAACGATGCATACGAAAAATACAACGCGAGCGTATCACTGTTCGACAATGAATCCCTAAAGTACAAGGCTGAAAGCTCAGCGTCCGGTTCGCGGATCTAACTCGACCATTGTAGCTTTATCGTCTTACACGAGTTCATCGTTGACCAAGTGTAATTACGAAGTGAAATAAAAACTCGACTCAGCGTGGCTTGGGTAATATCGCGTTGTATGCGCCGGGAGCTTACCTGATGGTGACGGCCAGGAGGATGATGATGAAGCCAACCAGAGCCATGGCGAAGAGGACGCCGCATATGACGAAAGTGTTGTCGAGCGGCGGTTCTGAAACACACAAGCGCCAACAAAAATTAGCTCATTTTGTTATACGCATCGATTAACGATAGTTGCCGCGATCAGACCCCGATCTATACAGCGGGCAAACCAGTTCTCGCGGCAAAAGCGAGCTGATGATTTTTCCCGTCCATTTTCCCCCCGTCGCACTTTCAAACTATATAAGCGGGTAGCGCACGCGGGCGCGAAGGGAGAAAAGCGATTGTCGTTGCCATGAGCAGTATATTGCTCAACGCGTGCACGCGCACACGCTCTCGCGTATATACGGAGTTTTAATATTTCGCCGATATCCTCCTTGCCCCCCGGATAATCGCGGCGGGGGTATGGTGTCGTACATTACAGGGGCTACATGCAGGGAGGCCAGCGAAGCACACAGCCTTGCTCGGCTGGCACATATACTTATATGTATACATGTATAATTGGCGCTCGCCGCGGCCATGGGAAACGGCAACCCGAGCTCGTTCGAGGGAAACAAGCCGTGGTATATAGGTATACGGGAGTCGAGCCACCCGAGCCGCTCGCGGCTACCGCTTTACACCCGGTACATACGAACAGGACACGGCGATCTGGACGAGGTGGGAGAAGAAAAATCATCTGGTCCAAGCCTATACTCTCGAGCCTTGTTTCCATCCGGTCGCTGAATATCAGAACGCTTTGGGGTGTCGATACGCGAACGGCGTTTCGAATCAAATCATCGCTGTGCTGTATATAAGATTAGAAATTTCATAACTAAATTTTCAACTGAAAATCATTAGAAAATTTTCTTCCACTATTTCTTCCACTGATTTTTATCGGTTATGCAAGTTCTACCCGCATAGATGGTATAGGTTTTCTTACTATTTTAGAGTCGGAATGTATACACACGAGATATGATTCACGCCGTCGCAGCCAAACTTCGCCCACATCACGCGGCTCTTTACAAACGGTCACGCGCGCGCGCCCGAACCAATTGTGTCCCGGACGGAGGCGCGCGTGCGGCGTGTAATAGGTGAACAGCGCAAAGTCGTGTTTTCATCCGGCTCACTGCGACAGATCGACACACTCGATCGTGCCCGACAATAACTCGACGTGTATCACGTGGACCAAAAGACCGCGACGACGACGCGGGCGACGGAAAAAATGGTAGTATACGCGGCCGAGACGGATCGAGCCTCTCGATTCGTGCGATGGTGGGCGTGGGCGTGTTCCGGAAATTTTGGGAAAACCCGAGGAAAAAACCAGACCGGTCTCGGGAACCCGATACTTCTTACAACTCGATGACGTAATCTGGGTAGAATTGAACGAAAAAAAGATAATGAAGTTGAATATCGGTTTATATCTTCTTCCGTATTAGGATCGCTATCCAGTCGTTGAGAAATACTGAGAAGTATAGTCGCCTAAACCGTTGTATTCAAACGATCATGTAAAAGATACACAATCCTGACGAGTTGAGGTCTTAATTTCCGGGTCACCAAATCTGCTGGGCCTAATTATATACTATCCTCTCTTTGCAAACAAAAACTAACGTACTTATTCCTTCTGTCCAACTGGCAATAGTGTTCTGGTTTTTCAATACAAGAAAAATTTTCAATCCAACCAGAATTTTTGGCAACCACTGCACACTCCTATACATTTTGTATAAGGGAGCATTGAGTTGCCGCTGGTGTTTGGATCGACTATTTCTACAAGGATAAGTGAAAACAACGTCTGTTAGGTGAAACGGACAATCGGAGGATTTGCAGGTCCTCGCCATGGCCCATCATATTCATCAAATGATTTTCTGTATGCCGTCGGATTTCGGACGTTGGCTCGATCGTTTGAAGATCGCGTTTGACACAAAGAAGCTTTGAAAATACGCTGTCGTGTATTTTTTTTTTCCTCAAACTCTCGAACGGAAATTCAATCGGGAGACGAACGTCGAGGCATTTAAACAGCAGCTACATTAATGGGCGAACACACGTTCGCGCGTCCTTGTTCGAAAGCGCGCGTGTCACGCAGCGCACACTGTGCTTTGCATCTAAGCGTATGTGTATTCGTATTTAAACGTATGTATCGGCTGTCGAGAACCTCGGAGCAAAGCTGCGGTTAGACAGATCAGCGGAAGATCTCTTGGTATATATGTGAGCCGCACGTGCGGCCGCCGATGTGCAATTGGCGAAAAGAGCCATTCGAAGCTCGTCCCGGGAAAGACACACGCGTAAACGCGCATATAGATATACCGTTGGCTATGAGCGCGTGTAACTGAGTAAGTGGGCTATCGGAACTGGATAATTTTCCTCCTACGACAAGGCCTTCCTCTCCTTACAGCTTGGATCGCTTGGCGGAATTGACGAAGCGCTTTTGCCCGGCGCAAGGCTGTGTGTGCTTTCCGAAGGAAAGCGGCCTGCACGCAGGCGAAGAAAAATTTTCGCCAAACTCCAAAACGGACGAGAATCGCCGATGTGTATACATGCGAGATACATCGATACGTATATCTGCCCCGCTGACCCATTGGCTCGGTCGGACCTAGATGTGCAGCCTTATAACGAGATTGACCCGATCCGCTAATTGTTCGGCTCGTTTGGACCAACAAGTCATATATTGGCCGAGCGATCGTGCGCGCGCGAATGCGATTACAACGCTTTGTTATTGTAAGCGACGCGAAACAAAGGCCTATCTGGATAACTGTTTCAGTAGGCAAAGGTCAAGCCTCGCGCGCGCCTCGACGTTCAAGAGTAACTGGTTTGAACAGCGTCGCGCGCGCGCGTATACCTGTCGTTTGCCTTTGACGAATGAATTATCGACAATGAAAAGGGAAAAAAGGAGTCATTGTGTAACGCGGATGGGAATGTGTACGGTGATTCGTCGATTTTCATTAAAATCGGTGATAGTCGTGGGATAAATTTGAATTTTAATGCGATACGTATATACGCTAGTGGTTGGGCTAACTTTCCGATTTCTCCGGGGGTGTTCGCGAACAACTATTGATTCTGTGAATACGTATTCACATGTGTGTACGTGTGTGTGTGTATAAGAATGAAATCAACGATGATTCACACGTATCTCCGGGAAATCAAGGCGCCGAGCCGATCGGCTTGTTAAATCATCCAAGTACCAGAAGCTCCATTGGGATTGGCTGTACTCGGAGAATCATACTCATTGCTCTGTTGAAACAAGGCGAGCACTGTAAAGGAAAAACAAAAGCTCGGTAAAATCCGAAAGATCCCCCCCAACGAATCGTTTCGAACTGTATTCAACGTGAAATTCAAAATGCCTCTCAATCGTATTGCCAAATCGCAAATTTCCTCCTTGACGATCGGGGCAGTAGCTCGAAAAAGTAAAAGAGTCGCGCGTACGTCTTTCCCCTGCGGTGTTATTAGCGCGTCCGCGTCCTACATGCAGCACCCGAACGAGACAGCGGCCTTATGTACCGATATACTTGCGCGCCAGGCGAACTTTTCCGCGCGGGTGTCGCGAGCCTCGGAGTTTCTCTCCCCCGGGTGAATTTCCATCAGAGTCGATTCCTCAACCAGCTAATATCCATTTCCCGCTGGTAGGCTACAGCGACGCCGGGGGACGAGGTGCACACGTATGACGCGAGCGGAGAAAATAAAAATGCGCGATTTTCTTGTTGTTCGAAGGCGCGCGCGCGCCACTGGGATGTGAAAAAACAAATCTGGCGATTTTTATCAGCGGCTTGATTTTTCCTCGTTTGTTCAGCGATAACTCCTGCGCTGTTTGTCAGTCAAACACAAGATTTTACAGGGGAGGAGGGGAAAGAAAAAATGGAGAATCATCGGACGCGTGACGCTCTCGCGCGCGCGCGCGCGATAAAGGATTTGCGATCGTCTGGAAAACAAGCGGCGGCGCATCCGGGCGGAGATTTAATGAAGATTGATCGCGGCTCTCCCCCCCTCCTTTGAAATTTTTCATTCTCCGAACTAAGCCGATCGCGCGCTTCTTTGTCGCGCAATTGGCCCGTCCGAGCTTTACGACAGTCGTATCGGCCGGATCGAAAATAAACTCGAGCCAAGTCGAAGTATCTGCCGAAGGAGGTGCTCCTTTACATCGCTCACGATACATATATACTAATCGGCTGGATCGTCGAGGCGTTGGGCGAGAATTGCGCATCGCTTTGACGTCATTGAACTTTCGCTCGGCCGCGCGGCGAGCTTTTCAAAACCGGCTCTCCGCGTGGCGCGTCGTCGTGTCATACCCGGTTACTCCATTTCGACAAAAGGGATCAGAGCGCCGGTATTGTTGCGCAATAGCCATGTTTTCACGATGACGCGAGTTCCCTCCCTCTTCCTCTCACACGCGCGCGCGAGCGACGGTATTATGGGATTTGGCTTCGATTATCCACGCTCGTAATTGGCACGTCTGTGCGCGGGGCTGTATTTGTTTGGGCTCTTTTTCCCTGCACGTAATATTTAATGCCATTTGAACTCGATTCGAGGAATCTCGCTCATCGTCGCGCGCGCGCGAAACGAATTGATTTTCGTTTGTCGCATTAGCGTCTATCGGGAGAGAATTCAATTCCGAGCGTGTATGGGGGGTTCAGCTACTGCGTGGATAAAGTACAGTGCATAATTGACGAGAAAGAACTCGCGCAGGCCTCGACCCACAATGAATTTTTATCTAATGACTCGAGCGAGCAAAAATGATACATCAAGATAGACTTGTCACTCGTTAAATACGGATACCGTTACATGCAACGTGTATATATATCCCAATAGAGAAAGGCAATCTCCAGGAAAAATCATCGCTTTTCTTTGTGCCAAGTCAATAGCTTGTTCAACCTGACGAGGGATCGATTTTATTATTTTTTTCTTTTTCAATACACATCAACTGTTCGTAGCGTTGTTTTCAGTGATAAATAACGTCTCTGAATCTCTCGCGAGATACATGTTTTTTTTTTGTTGAGATAAACCTCTCTTCAATGTAAATTGCAGCTCGATGCAAGATTCATACGCTACCGTAACTCTGTTACTAAACGTCGTAGATTTCTCGCTATAATCACAGCTACTTCTTGCGTCAATCGTTTTGATATATTCACGCACGCAACGTATGCGTATAGTAACTCAAATTTATGTAGTTTCAGATTTTGGAAATCATTCGAAGGAAGCATCTCCGACGAATGGCCTGTACGATTGGGAAAATAACGCCTCCGAAGAGTATTCAGTATCCCGAAAAGATACAATTTATCATTGGATACCCCAATTATAATTGCAAATACAAGTAATCACAAAAAGTAATTTGATCTTTTTATGAGGATGACTTTTTCTGCGTAATAGCTCGTCCAACCTGATGACTCGCTTATTATATACGATTAAATTAATTGTGTCGCGTGTACTTTGCGAGTCCTCGTGTAAAACGACAATGATGGAAATCTTCGCGAATTTTCTCAACGACCAACTCGAACTAGCCGTGAATTCAAATCGAGACACCCAAGGCGTTTTGTTACGCATACGTAGACCCAGTTCATACCAGATTTCATTAATGATGCTCAACAGGTATAAAATGGTCGCGCATTCCTGTGTCATTTTGAGATGTTAAGGTATATTGGAGAAACTTTATGGATTTTTCAATACTCCTTCTCTCCTCTGACGCTGATTGTCCACACATACGTTTGATATAATACTTCGTTGCGTTTTTAAATGATAATAGACTTGGCAATACGTTGCGTGAAAAGTTACGATGCACCAAGTGATTCTCGGTACAATCGAGGTTACTCGAGCTTTTATTCATCAGATCAATCAAACCATCGATAATTTTTCCCGTGACTAAAAGCAAATATTCCATGTGTATACGTATACGCGTAATGAGGAGTTATTGTTATTTTTCCAGCTATAACTTAATGATTTATCGAGTCACGTATACACACAGACACTCGCATTTCCTTTGTCCAATTATCTGGAATTATCTACAAATGAGCGGGGAAGCACCGATAAATGATTGATTTTCTCGTCAATCATTGTTAAAAATAGATAGTGCGTTTTATGCCGATTCGCTTGCACCAAATAGTATACGGTAGATTGACTTTCCCCGTCGCGCTCGGGAGTATAGCGTCACGCGAATATCGCCGAAGACCATATCTGTATAAAACACGTTGAATTATCGCGCACTAGTCGGCCATAATTATCCCGAAAATCGCCGAGAATCTCGACACTCGAGTGATTCTCAAGTGCGATAAAACAAATCCGCCGCGTATGCTCGGCGCAGAGCAGGACGAATGTTTTCGAACGAAAGGGTATATATACGTGTCCAAACGCGGCGTGGAAGCCTCGGCGTACATAAACAAATACTCGTGCAGGGCTTCAGTCCTCTTCGGCTCGTGAATCTCCGGGCTTCCAAGCCTAATACTCGGCGCCAGGTTGGTTTTCGTGGATTTCGAAGGTATCCCCAAATGAAACTCGGTTTTTTCTGGGTAGAGGCCGCAAGATCCGTCAAGTGAATTTTTATCAACGAATCATATGCAAAATTAATTGATTAGTGTTTGTTCGCTTTGAAATAATTTTGTTTAGATTTCATACTGGAAATAGAATGTCCAGACTACTGGCATCCGTTTGTGTAGTGATGCGAAAAATGGTACATTAGGTAATAGGCCCTGAGTATGTTGTAAAATATTATCGTTATTAGGGCATGAAAAAATTGTGAAAATAAGATTTGGCAACAATTAAGAACTTTATGAGAAAACTTGAAAGATCATTTTTCGTTTAAAATCAGACAAAACTGTTTTCAGAGTGAATAAACATTTTCTTTAAATATCCTATTTAGCGAGTTGATTATCACGAAATTCGTTGATAATAATTCACTCAGCAGTCTAAGCGAAGTCTGCCCTATAAAATAGGTTTCCTGTAGGTCCAAATCCACCAGAATTATCCTACGTTCACTCGCGGAGACCTTCAAAATCCACGAAAAGGAAGCCGGCACCCCGAGTACATAAGCCCACACACCAGCGAAGATGGATAAAGGGATATAAGTACGCGCCGCGGCCGAACGCTTGTGGATCAGTGGGGCATAAAGGACGCGTGTATCGAGAGCGCGTTACATACGCGTAGGTACGATCGAGCGATTTGTATCTATCGGAGGGCCGAAGTCGGGCGGCTCGAAGGTCGGACGGCGGCGATCGGGAAAGAAAGTCGTCGGCCTTTCGCGGGTTCAACGACTCGGGGCAAGGCTGCAGCGTTCTTCTCCGCACGGGAGCTGTGCCCAGGGGATGAAAGCGAGTCGCGCGCGCCAACAAAAAGGGACGGCTACACTCGAGAAAGAGAGAGAGAGAGAGAGTCGACACCTGCGCACAGCCGATCCTTTGTCCGGTCGTTGCAGCGCGCCGCCGCCATCGGACGCGCAACGCGCCGGGCCCACAACCTTTCTTTTTTTTTCTCCCTCTCTCAAGATTTTTGGCGAGCGCCAGACTCGGGCGGCATCGCCGAGCGGAAGCTGCGCCGCCGACTGCTCGACTCGAGCCATTTCTCCCGCCGAACCTTTGTGTGTCTTATAGATGCACGCACGCTGATGCGCTTCGCGAACGACCAATGAATTCCTCAACTATTAGTTGGTTCTTACAATCAATTTTCACAAGCGTCTCGCTACACTTGCCATCAAGACAAAGTCAGAATTTCAAGAGGAAACTCTCCCCTCCCCACACACACACGGTGCATATGTCTAGAATAATTAAGTGTAGGCGTGTGTGAATTCACGTTTGGTACGAGAATGATTGATTTTTAGAGAATGTATCTTCGGAAACAATGATTTATCGGCGGTTCCATCCATGTTACGTGCAATACGCATGATCATATACACCTGCGAAGCCAAACTCGTCCATCGAAGAGGAAAGTTCAAGGTTCAGCCGAGCAACGAGTTGATGGCGATTGACGCGCGTCTCTCTCTGTGCAGCGTGTATCAGCATGTGCGCGCGCTCGCGCTGGCACAGAAACGTCAATGGGATTTTATTATATTGCTCGGTTTAAAACAGCCCATTGTGAAGTTTCCTCTGATACCAAGCTGTGACCCACTTTTGTCAATTAGTCGCGAATTTTCCTTCTGCTTGTGATCCGCGTTCAAGGCTCAATTACTTGGATCCCAAACTCATTGGCTGTATGTATATGCACATGTTGACGCGGCCGCGCACGTCAAAACAAGCCCCGCGCGGGCCGAAACTCACCCACGGCCCCGTTCGAAGGTATATACGCATATATTCGTTTCCGCCGAAGCTACTTTCAATTTCTCGGAGCGTGCGTGTATCTATCCGACGAGCCAGCTCCTCGCCGTCTCTTCGCCCCCCCCCCCCTGAACGAATTCGCGTAGATCCGCAGGTGAAACTGGTTCTCGGGTTCGCGGTATATCCGCAGCGATGGTCAATCCGAGTGAGTCAACGCGCGGGAGAAAAAAGCTCGTCGTCCGATCGGCGGGAGACAGTGTGCATACGTATATATACACGTATACGAGCTCCCGACGACTGATAGACCCATTCATCTTTTCGCGCGTACGGACCGTTAAAAAAGACGGGATTGCGCTCGGAGCTGAGGTGTATACAGCCGCGATCGTTGAGCGAGAAACGAGTTTGCTCGAGGTATTCCTCTTTGGCTCTTCTATCTTCTTCCTCCCTCTCTCTCTCGCTCTCTCTCTCTCTTTTCGATGGATTCTTTTTTCGCGTCTATTCTTGAACTCGCGGTGAGTTTCCTTCTCGAGGCTTGGCTCTTTAAAAATATACCGCGCGGTAACGATTTCACTCATTTTTCAGTGGATCTGAAAAATCCACCCGATGGCCGAGCGGTAATCGCAGGACGGGTAGTCGGTTGTTAGACAGGCGCGGAAGCTCGAGCAAAACTGAACGAGCTCTCGGTTGGAGAGGCTCAAAGTGATTGACGAAGTATTGTATTGGAACGAGGAAGAGGGCCGAGTGGCTGTTTTCCATCGAGAGCTTCCATCACTCGTTCCTCTCAAAGTTCCAGCTTGGAATATCCCCCGTGAGCGAGTATCGTCGTCACAATTTTCACATTGAAAACCAGGAAAGGAAATCCTGAAATATTGCAAGTAATTTCAATAATGTAATAATTCAAACGTAACAATTCGCGCAGTGTATAGATCATTCGTACGGGTACGAGGATGGACTGCTGGAGGGAGTATCGACCGAGAGCCAAATCGACTCGGGCGTGGGTCGATGCGTGCAGTCGATCGGCAGTGAAGTATAAACGAAGCCGAGCCGGCCGATCGACACTGCAGCCTCCGGCTCTCACCGGTTATTTTGGCCGCGTGTCATCTCGTATACTTATATATACACGCGGGGCGAGCTGCAGCAGACTCTGTGTGCAGTGCTTGCAGCCCTCGCGCCGCGATCCGACGCGTCTATTTCGGTTGGCGAATCCGAAGGCTCCTCCCGCCCGCGAGTCCGACAATAACCGGCCACCGAGACGCGTAAATATTTTAGCCGCCGCGAAACGCGATTGTATATAGGGAGGGGGGCTTTAATGAGCCAACCAGTGCGTTTGGCCGTTGTTCATGATTCCCAGCCGCCGAGAGCTTTCGAGACTCCAGCATCGATAGGTTCGAAATTTTCGGTTCTTCTCTCGCGGCGAGATAAACGACGCGGTTGAGTCTCGTCATGGCTTCTCGATGTGGAAAACCTCTCGAGGTGTATTGGTTCTGATGACTTTTGGCCGTGAATTCACAGGCCGAGTCCGGCGAAAATAAACCAAGAGTTGTATCCCAGTCGAATCTAAGAGTCCCAATGACCCTGAATCACTAGGAAATAGTGATCATACTTTGGCGAAAACCATCCACCTATACTCACCGGGAAATTAGACCGGGACGATCATGATTTTTTTCTTTTTCCCGGAACGCATATGATCCGCCGAGTCAAAGTACCGGCAATGGGACTGCGAGTGGGAAGAAAAACACACATTCCGTGAACTCTCACGCAAAGTTTATCCTCGTCGTGAGAAATCGCGCGAGCGAACCGATGCATTTGGCAGTCGTCGAAAATTCGCCGAGCGGAGGAGGAGAGGGATGGGCTGCGCGACGATGTCTGTTTTTAGTGCTTCTATTAGTAAATAAATAACGGCCGAGCCAAGCTGCGTATACGCCGCGAGTCTCCCCGCGAATAGTCGATTATCAAAGGCTCCACGTGCCTTCGAGCTCACCCCCGTTCTCCCTGCCAACCCCCCAGCGACGACACTCGAGCACACGCTTTCATGAAATTTCGATGAGATGAATATTGAGAAGCTCCACGTGCCGCGTTATTTCGAGTGTATCCCTTTCGCGGATCTCGTTATACGACCACACCTGGGCGACGGAGGCGCTTCATTTTTAATGCGAATCAAGGAAGGTTAAAGAGGAGGTAACGCGTGTCCGATACTCCCGCACCTCGACGACACGTGTCCGACCTATGCCGGTCTCTCAAACTTGCGTACATCACGCGGGCGACACCGTGAGAGAGAGAGAGAAAAAAAAGCGGCACGCGCTTGGATTTACGCGTGGTCAGCTATATTTCGCACGTGCAGGATTCCTCATCCGCGTCGCCCACGCGACTTCGTCCCGGGTGTCAAAGTCTCGAGCTGTCGAGGCGGCTGACGTATTCTACACACGAGCGACTATCGAGAGCTTTACGAGCTCTGACGTTTCGTTGCTGCTGCTGCTGCTGCAACGAGAGAGCTTCCGTGTTTTCGACCGTATACCCATATACCAAGCTCGCGCGGTCATCCCTGTTTTTCTCCTCCGCAGTCGACGTTTCAACGTCGACCCAACATTTTCCACGACTGCCCGGCGCGCAGTACCAAGCGTAGCGTTCGACGCTCTCCGATTCTTCTATACATGGGTGGGCCCGATATTATTAGCCGAAAACCAATGTATAATTCAAAGGAATCACCACAACGCGATGGTATATCGATGTGTGTGTATTTGGCCAACCGCACCGCATTCTCGTTTCTTCCCCGCGATGCTGCCCGCGTATAATATGTTCAAACGGATCATAAAACAATGTCTCACCAGCGAATCTCAACGATTAATCTTCGCCCCCCCACCTCCCCTCCGCGCATGATTCATTCACCCGAGCAATTAGCAATTGGACGTTTGTTGCTCGAACATTCGAGGAATCCGTCTAGAACGATGCGTCGCGCGCGCGGCGGACACACGTATATGCGAATCAATTGCTCGAATGAATTCGATCGGACGAACTTTCGCGAATTCTCTCGCGTTCCCATTGATTCTTGTATTATACCAATGTCGCGTTATTCTCATCCTGCGGTATATATGCTGCGTTGCATAATACGATAGGGGCGGGGGGTGACAAAGCCAACGGCAGTGTCGCGCTCCGATATAACTCGACACTTTTCGGGCTGCACCGCGCAAGATCTAGTCTCTTTATATATATATATATATATATATATAGGGGAGAGAGGGGCAGATAGGCAGAGTTTTCACAAAATAATTTTTTTTTCACAAGAAAATCAAAATATAGCCAATATTGAAGTTTATTATATGAAAGTACTCGCTCTCACGAGTACACAACAATTTTTATTTCTTTAAAATATTAATTATTTTTTGCCAAATTAACGTTTATATTCGGCCGAAAAATTATCGACAATGTGCCCCCCAGCGGAGGTAAGTTGACAATCAGACGGGGCGAGTTGGTAGCAGGGAAATTTAACAATATTTATTATCGTTTCACATATCTTTCAATACATTTCAATCCATTAAACACAATATAAACGCTAGAACAAAAATAATCAAGTGCAACACAACAAAATTAGTGCATAAATACGGAATCATTGACAATTATGACATATCCAAAATACCGACATCCCTTCATATTTAACTTTTCTAATAGCAATTAGAATGACTTCTTTATGAGTAGTGGCTCGAGCCGTTGTTCTTTTGCGATTTCTGACCATTTCTGAAAAAAAGTATATGTTACACAGTATGCCAACATGCCCCCAGAAATCTCTGCCAACTTACCTCCCATTGAATAACATGACAACAAATAATATAAAACAAAAACTACTTGACTATTCAAAAAAATTTTTTTACAAAAATATAGAGGTGGTCAAACTCTATATGACACATTATTAAAAATTATTGTATACCAATATGGGTTTGAAGAAAAACGAAATTTTCTGAACAATCTTTTTTTTTTTCCGATCAGCTAAATATTTTAAACTCACCTCATTCCTCTGCAAACAGCGCTGGACATCTGGTACTCAGGACAAATATGTATCGTGGTAATGTACACAAATTGCCCTGAACGCCATCTCCGTACATCGCACGAATTAGGAGATATTTAGAGTTTGCCAACTTACCCACACTGACAACCTGCCCCTCTCTCCCCTATATATATACTGCAGTAGAGCGATCGCAAGGCCGTTACCCACGATAAGAATAAGAGAGAGGGAGAGAGAGAGAAATTAATTGCGAGAAGCGATAAGAAGGTGAAAATAAATACTTTGCGTCGGTTAACGGTCCAAAGATAAGTAGCGCGCGCTGGGTGTGAGGTATAGAGGCCACCGAGTAGGAATGTATTATACACACCAGAGTATGGGATTACATCACGTATATAGCGCCGAGCCATCTGATTTATTGGTTTTCGCGTTTTTACTAGCGTCGTTGCGCAAACTTCCATACGGCCGCGCGTGCAGTACACAGATCGCGGCGCTCGCGCGTAGTAGTGACGCTCGGTTTAGCATATATACTATCGTCATTTTTATCTCGCTCGCCGCGTTTGAAATTGCACTATTCTATGTGTCCCCCCTCCCCCTTCTCACCGCGTCCGCGCGCGCATTAAACCGGTCTTCCAATTACCGGGTGGATACGCACGCGTAACTGTTGTCACGGATTCGCGCTCGCGAGCTCGTATATACATCGGCAAAAACGCGTCGGATCGACCCCGAAATATACTCGGATAACCGTTACCCGATCAGGGCGGGAGTAAAAAAAGCCCGCAAGTTTTCCCCGTGTCGGTTTTTTCTCGCCAGCGAAAATCCACGACTATCCCGCCCGTTCAGCGAGTCGCGGAATTTTTTCGAGCCGGTCCACTGTTTTGGCGCGCCACGAACGAGGAAACATTTTGCTCCGAGCTTATCTCGCGCTTGTGCAAGAAAAACCCGTGGAAACTCTCGATAGTTATTACAGCCGATGGCGATTAGCCGCGTTAGCTCATCTGCGTAACGGCTCGCGATCGCTCGGCGCCGTCGCCGTCGTTTTCCTCGCTCCGAATCGCGGGAGTGGAACGGACGACCGCAGACGCGCGGGCTTCTATTTCAATTATATACCATATAGCTGTGCCGATCGGGGTTCAAGAGGCCCGCTCGACCCGGCTCGGATATACGATGATCCAATGTTTGCGCCTCTTTTGACGCGCGAGTGTTGGGTTACCCGCGTCCGATCTTTGTGATTCTTTTACTCGTTTCGCGCGCGCGGTGGAGGAGAGCGGGGAGATGGTATGATGGCACACACACGTATACATGTATATACATGTGTGGGTATCGTCGACGAGAGCGTATGGAGGTTCTAATTTTCAAAAGAGTCACGCTCCAGAAGCATGATTTACTGCATGCAGATTGAGCTCGTCGTCAACTCGTTCGAGCTTATTCGGAGAATGACGGGATCATCAATTTGAACAATGACGATTCACACGGGTGATGTACATTTGGAAATGTCTCGGGCGTATTGGTAACTCGTGCTAAAATTGACGAAGAATGACAGAATAAATAATATAACGATTCGCACATATGCATATTGGGTAAATATGCCGTATCGGTCGGGGACGATAGTGGGAGAATTTAAAAAAAAAATGCGAATCGAAGATCATCGATGATTCACGGGTGCACTCGAGCGCTGCGAAAAGTGAAACTGCAGCCCGGTCGACCCCGAGATGCGGGCACAAGCGGCGAAGTAGGTTAGGGTGGGGAAGAGCTGGGCGCACGCTCAACCCCTCGACCCCGCACTTGGCACCGAGCCCGACCAGCGCCCCGGAGAGCCGGCTAAATGATAAAAGACGCGTGGCTCCGTGGGACTCGGATGATTTGGCCCGAGGAAAAAGAAAAAGACCGACTCGAGTCAACTTTGCCGCGGAGGAGAGTGAAAGTTGACTGATTCGATTGCCGTGTCATCGCAACCTGGTCGTCATCGACCGAGTCACGCTTTTCGCTGAAAGTTACGCGACTCGGGGGAGGAAAAAAATGCCCTCGTCTGATTACGCGGAGCGCGACGAGAAATTTTTCGGAGGATAAATCCGTCCTCCGCCTATACTTCGTGCACACCCGCACGCTCGCGCTGTGAATCCGGCGTTTTTAGATAATACGAGCGAACGTATGAGTCATCGTTAACGAAATTCACTCGTACCAATCAACCAAATCGTCCTTGCTCGCTCTCGCGTTCGCACTGTTCAACATTGCAACGTTCGAGCGCGTCGATAATCGTGACACTGTTTCCCTGTGCTCGAGGCTCATCCATACGTGTATATATGTTGTACATGTCAGCGGAACTTCGGCCGAATTCGCCTCCGGTTGTCTCCGCCAGTAAGTAAGCCGGATCGACATTGGAATCGAAGAAAGTGGAGCACCGCTCGCCCGAATAGACACTAAACTTTTGTCGGATGTAAAAGATGCTTTTCGCGATTTTACTCGGCCGCGGACAGGGATAAACATTTGAAAAATACTTTCCTGCAGTGAGAGAACTTTACGTCGATGATTAGTGTATATCGCTGTGAAAATTACGATTTCATCGGTAAGTGTGTATCCGAGAGACATAATCGCCTGAAACAATATCGGTGGCACAATAATTTCTAAGGTTTCACGTTAAATCTGACAGAGACCACGTGACCTTGTAGAATTGCCTTTGTTGTGTCCTGCAGTTGAGTTGTATAGCTTAGGCTGATTGAAAGCGAGAGAAGAGGAACCAATATTCTGCACAAAGACTATAGAAAAGATATCAGGCAGTATCATATTGTCCTTCATTTGCTGACAAAGCCAATAATCAAATACGATTTTGTATGTATGTTTTGAACCGACTGACAGCTATGTCGATTACATGTAAACAGTGTAAAGACACGCGGTCACTAACAAATTAACCGCGGAAACCTTAAAAATGATCGTGCGTCGATACTATTTCTGCGTATATGTCAATCGGATACGCGCTTACCTATAAAACCATAATTTTTACAGGTATACGCCCTAATCATTGACGCAAAGTTCTCACAGTGTGGTGGAGTAATACAAGGAGTATCGAGTTCGTCATTGTCTCGCTCGTCAAACGTGTAGCTTCAGCTTAAAAAGAGTCGGAGCGAAACTTGGCCAGGCCAGAGGTAATCTCTCGAGAGACCCCAAACGCAGCGAACGACTGCTGCGTCGGCGAGAATTCGCCGGGGGGATCGGATTAGCCGTCGGGCAAAAAGGTTGAAAAGTCGGATCTCTCGTGGGGAGGAGGACGAGGCGAATGTAAAACGGAAACGCTCTCTCTCGAACCTTCTCGCCGCAATAAACTAAGTATTCCTGCAGCCGCACGGCGGAGATGGACGCGCGCCTATATAAAAGCACACGCACACACACCGCATACGAGCGCGGAGTGAGGGAGAGGGAGAGCAGAAACAGGATTCCGTTAGCGGTACGAGGGGCGGGCGATTCTCACGAAAGAATAACGTGCATCGCCTCCAGAGCGAGTCTCTCTCTCTCTCCATCTCTCTCTTTCTCGGGCGAGCGACCTTTTTCTCGTGTGCAGAGAGAGAGAGAGAGATGGGAGCTCGTCGACTGGCGCTCCGAGGAGGTCCCCCCTGACTGGCTACTCCGCGAGCGCGATAAATCGATGGCGATGCCTTATTCCCCAGGAGCGACGCTCGATACAAACTGTGGGAATCGGGATTTGCGAAGCTCTTAATTGAACCGCGAGTCTCCATCATGTACGCGTATCCAAAGTCGTTGATTTCCTAATCGGCTGTATATAAGTGTATAAAGACAAATCCTTCGGTTCAAAAGCGGTTCTCTTGTGAGTCACGCGAAATTCTTTGAAAGTTCAGCGCGGCTACGGTGCTGTGTGAGCCCGAGTTCGAGGGTCTCTGTGTGTACGAATACATGTATGCTCGAAGAAGATGCCGAAGAGCGAAAGGCGACTTTCGAAGTCGAACGTATTTGGAGGTAAAAGTATGTAGCAGCGAGCAAAGTGTCGATGCAACGTTACCTCCCGAATCTCGCGTTCTTCTTTCTCTTAGGATTATCTTACAAAGGCTTACACTCGTTCGGCCGAATGTATACGATTATTCATACGAATAAAGGCTCGCTTTTCAAAGTTTTTTTTTCATACACAGCTGTACGGTTTTCGCGCGTCGAGTAGGTATACACTGTTCTTGAGGTCCTTTTTTCGCGAGGTTCCATTCAGCTCTCAAAGACGTTCACGGAGCATTTTAATTGCTCAACGATTCAGACATGCTGCCGGTATACCTCGTTAATTCTGGAAAACTGCCGAATGATAAGTACACCTACAGTGATACGAATCGTACGAACAAAACGCGAGTTGAAAGGATATATACAACTTTTATTCGGGAGAAGTTCGCAAATCTGAAAATATGAGAAAATCGGTCGGAGGCATTAGCAACCGGAACCGGTGCGGCGAAGCGCGCGATCGCCGGATCGCTTATACATATAAGTTGGAGTTAGTATAAGTGGGTCAAATGAGAGTTCCAAAATTAGCCAATAAAGAGAATATATGGTTGACACACGGCGTGAAACATAAACTTGAGCTACGAGCCCACGCACGTCCCAGTTCCTCCAAATGAGTATATATATATATGGGGTAATTATAGACTGGACATCGTGTATACAATTAGACGGAATTAGTTGAGCTTCGAAGGGAAGCACCGAATGAATACTGAATGATACCGATTACTGAAACGTCCAACTGAGTAGGATTCCGTCCGACGAACGCCTATACCACGTCTCTCGAATCCCTTTCGAACGCGAGTATATAGGTATACCCATGCACACGTGCACACCCAACGCGGCTATAAATCTTCCTTGTGCTCGAGGAGCGACAGCGTCGCGACAGCATCTCGTAATCTCGTGCGAGAGCCGGCTCGAACAATTCCGCGCGCCCGCGCGGGCTCGAAATAGAGCAAAAGTTCCATTGGGAAAGAAGAGGGATGAAGGGAAAAAAGAACGAGGCTGGAGCGAGAGGGAGAGGCGCAGAGCTGCACAGACACAGAAGCCGCACGTATGCAACGCTCTCGCGAACTTTTCCGCAGCTGCTGCTGCGCGCGCGCGCGCACGGCAGAGAAGAGCTGCACCGCCGGAGCCCGGGGTAGCCTAGCAACGCCGCCCTTTTTTCCATAATACGCGCGCGGGCACACGTATACATTGGGCGCACAATTTTTCCTCGTCCCTATCACTCTCGGCCCGCGTACTAAATACATCAAACACACGGACACGCAATCCGCAGCCGAGACGCGGGGCTTTTCTCCCCCACCCCCTCCAAGCCCGGGGGTGACCTGCGCGGGGCCCCACTTGCTCGCCGCCGATCGATTGGCCGATCTCGTGCGCGCGCGCGCGCGCGGCCCGCCGGGAAATGAGGACACGGGCTCGGCTAAAAATAGACTTGCCCCGTCTGCGAACTAAGTCGCCCGGGCTAAAAATAGACGCGCCCCCCTCTCGCGGGGTGTGCAGGGCCGGTCGAAGGGAGCACCACGAGGGATTTCACCAATATATATATCGACCCCACCCCGCCGCCGCCGCTCTCGTATCTGCTCCGTGTTTGTTTTGTTATCTATATTCCGCTCGAGCAACGTGTGCCCCGCGTCGGCTTTTATCGTTTTTCCTACGCGTATAGACGCGAACGAGCCGGGGCAAACGAGAATTGTGTATACGCGACGTTTCCAGGGCGATCAGTGCCCATCCGGGTGGGGGCAGGAGGAAACCAGCGCGAAAACGGAGACGGACCGGGAAGTCGCGATGATGAAAATCTTATCGTGGGGGGTGTGCGCCTGGTCGCGTTATATCGCCGCAACGATGAATTACGTTTAGGTATATGGGTATTAGCCTGGATCGATTCGTCCTTGGGACGGTAGCATAATCATTGGATGAATAATGCCATCCCATTTATTTACAATTGCTCGGGGGAGGGATGAAATTTGCTTCTGACTAGGAGAGCGCATTTCATATATATCTCGAGCCTTGGATTCCGTCGTTTTGATTTCCGGAAGATATTCTGTCGATCTATTTGATTTCATGCATTTACAATTTATCCTCGTTAGCTTCTATCTTCTGGAAAATAAAACGTTCGATTGTATGAGTCGGAATATAAGCTATTGAGGAACCCGACTAGTATCTCGAAAAGTTTCATCGAGCGATTGGTTTTTCCCAAAGGTTATGTGCCCACGCTTATATAGTGTGTCTAATTCCAACGAGAGTTCAACAAAGAATGAATTAAAAAAACGAACTAGAAGTAGACGATCCAGCGTGCACAAGCCCTGGCAAGAACATGTCAGTCAAGTAGAAATAAGAGCCAGTGAAGGCCCATCGAAAACTGTCGCAGACGGCACAGTAACGCACGACGCTCTTGTTAATTGGGCAAAACGAATCAAGTGCCCAGACACGACTATATTCGTAAAATCATCTGCGCGTTTCGATTAGTCCTCGTTTGTCCTCTTCAGGGTCCATCAATTTTGCCATCGCGAAAGTTGGAAGGAGTAGTTATTTTTTTTTTGATTAGCGATTTGTGAAGTGGCCGATGATCAGCGCAAAGCGGAGACTGATAAAAATTAACGTCGGCGTGATACAGTTGAATGGCTTATTGATTGGTGGCGTGGAGATTGAACCACCGAAACTGATACAAAAGCGGTTTTGGAGAAATTGAAAAGCTTCAATGGAGGGGTTTACGAATTCCAACGATCTACGTCTGCTTGCGAGATACGTCACGACTTGTGAGTGAGAATCAAAACAAACAATGTTACGATTTGAATTTTAAGCCGATAAGCAGAGTAGATTGGGAGTAAAAGCGAAGGCTCCTCGATAAACGTGCGCGTATCCGAGCGATTCGACTATACGTAGTCTCGGCTGATGCACTGCAGTATCAGCCGCGATGACATGACCTCAAAATGATTCATCGTTCATGGCTGTTAATTGTGGGTTTAACTCGGTATCGATCCTTCCTATCAACGTGGAATAATCCGCGTACTCTTGCAATGTCAAAACTAATCGACCTGCCTCGTTTCGTACACTGCATCTCGCATCGGCTCTGATATGCATTCGAAGGGAATTCCAGGAGCCACCCGCGAAATTCGACGTCGGTGCACAATGTGGACGAAGATCCGCGCGGAAAAAACCCCACGGTGATGAAGATGAATTTCGCCCCCGGGGCGTGGGGTGGCGCGTTGTTGCGACTGAAAAACTTCCAGCCAGCCTGGCTCGTCGTGTTTTTCACGTGTCTGTGCTCGGCCGTGGCGCGGAAACTTTTCCAACCCCCTCGAGGCACGAGCGGCTGCAGAAACTTTCCGCCCCGCGCGAGCGGGAAGCCCGATAGCCCGGCTATGACGAGGAGGCGCGAGCTTCCCCCCCGGAGCACGATCGTATCACGTGTACGGTGGTGCTCCTGCCGCCGCGAGTCCTTTTCTCCCGGTGTTTCTCCGCTTTCCAACCGCGGATTGATTTGGAAGCTGTTTGCCCACGCGGCACTGATTGGACGTGCTCGTGCACTTCTGTGCAATTACACGCTCATTCCATAAGCCAATCTTCGCTGCATGTATTGTACATACACGAATCTGGGTCTTTCTTTCGTGCGAGGGAAAATTTCGCGTCCCTATATCGTTTCCACAGAGTTAGAAACGTTTTCCAGGAAAATGCAAGTAGCGAAGTCATATATATATTTAACAGCGTGTGTTCTCGGCACGAATAAATATTCGCGTTGTGCAGCCGCGGATCGATCGGCTCATAACGTAAGTGGCGCGGGCTTTCCGGGAAGCCGTGATTGGCCCCCTCCGAGTGCAACCAGCCACCCGCAGGGCCGCGTAGCTCAGAAAGCTCGCCCCAGCTATTCAGCGGCCTGCAGCGCGTGTTATTTTTGGAGCGACGTGTGTGTACACGTAGCAGGTGGCCTCGGCACCTCTGATAAGGCCTTGACACGATGGGGCCGATTACTGATGCTTCTCGGGTGTTCTTCTCCTACCACCGAAATATTCTTAATTATCCCGTTCTCTTCGCGTCGAGCTTCCTCGGGACGAATCTCGTTCTCTCCCAAAGCTACGTGGAACATTCCTTCCTCCAGGTGAAATCCTTGAACGCCGTATATTTCCATGCACGATTCACTATACGCGTATACAGACAAACCACGATCGACTGTACGCACGCGGAGCACAGATGTTACGAACGGCTTTTGGCACTTATCGGAGACAAACAAGAATCTTGCGCAAAAGAGTTTTCTCGACGACGACGACGACGACAACAACAACAGCTGCATCAGTTCGGACGAGCCCGAGGTATTCCTCATGATCCGGCCCTTGTTTTTCATCTCCGCCTTATCGAAAATATTCTCCCAATCGACCTTATGCGCCGAGTTAGTTCGTTCGTTCGACCGATGCAAACGGATTGTGTCCGTCGCACACGCCGGAGCCCATCAGGCTCGCCGAGTAATCCTCGCGCCTCGGCCTTCCCGAGAGGAGGAAAAACAAAGAGTCGGGAACCAGTTTTTCCGCGTGATCGGCGCGAGGGGCGCGAAGCACCGCGACTCGAGCGGACGACAAAGCTCAACCTCCCGGTCTGCTCGGACAGGCTGTTCGTGTATATATACACGATAGCGAACGAGCGTCTCTCATGGTTTGCACCACAAAACTGAATCTTTCCAGGCCACCTCTCGATTGGTCGACTAATCGTTTGGGCACTTCGGGCTCGAGTTGATTGTCGAATTCTCGGCGGATCTTATGGTTTTCCTTAGCGAGTGGAAATATACACAGTTACACAAATTATAGCGCTTCATTAAAAACTGCGTATACGCAAACTTAAGACGCCCATCGAAGCATATAGCCTCTATACACTTGCACACGAATTATCCTCACACCATCGCGATCGACACCACTATGGGATTATTATCATATCACGAGCGAGGACAAAACGCATCAGGATTCACGTTCGCCGCTATTACACGGGGCGCCAGTCTCTCCTGCAGCCGTTCGTAAAGCAATCATCCGGGCGACGGGGACAAGAAGACGCTCGCGGCGGCGGTGGCGGCAGAAAGTTAACGAACCGAGCGAAGGAAGGCCCGTGAGGTAGCCGCGCATCGCCAAGTAAAACACCGCGTGTATGTATAGCCGTAGCTGCAGCCTCGGCTGCAAGAGGATAAAAAGGAGCGCGCATCCGCCGGCGCGAGTTTCGCATTATAACAAACACGCACACTCGCGATCGGACTGAAAATAGTGGCGCACGACGACGAGCCGCGTGTTATAGTCTCGGGGAGGATGCGGCACGAACAAGCCGCAAAGGAGACAAGTATAAAAAGGGCTGTCGGCCCGCAGATATATATATACACGTATGGATGTATAGGTGGAAGCGCGTATTAGAGGGCTCGCGCGCACGCACAACCTGTACGGCGCGTATAAATATAGATGCGCGCGCGCGCGGCCGGAGTATTGACCGAGCCGCTGGATTATCCGCTCCTGAAATAGCGGCTCGCGCTTCTTTATCTGCTCTCGCGGCGCTTATCAGCTGCAGCCCGCAAGAGAGGCAACTCGCGGCTACTCGCTTCGGCCAGAGACATACATAGACAATATTTAATAACGGCGTGGTCGATATATGTATACATACGTATATGTATTTATGGAGGCAGACGGTTCTAATTGCGGAGAGGATCCTTAAGGAAACGTGACACCGGCTCGAGGCTGTCCGATCGGGGGAGTCTGTGTTTCCTGGAGGGTAAATATAGCGATAGCCGCACGTGAGACACGTGCCTTTCGATTGTTCGGCTATTCTCGCGCGCCGACTCGGTTATATGAGAGCCGCCGCCACGCACGTTTATCCCTCGGCCAGATGCTGCATTGTGACTCGCGCATTCAGATGCAGGTATACACTTGGTCCTGGAATAAACACCAGAATTTACACGGCGATTATTCCGGGAGAGGAGGCTATTGTTGGCGAGACGCGTTTAGCCGCGCATCCCGACAGCTATTACGAAAACCCGATCGTTTTACTACCGGCACGGGGCTATGTCGAGGGCGCACGAGACGTCTTACACCGACGCCAACGTGCACGGCGAATCCGAGAGCCAATTGCGTATCCCGGCCCGCGTGTCCCGTGCAAATTACGCTGCGGATCTTCGGTCAAGTTGACTTGGGAAATTTCATCGAGGGGTCGTTGGGGGGGTTTCTTACTTTTACGAAAAGTCGAAGAATAATTATGGTCTCTATCGGAAGCTGCCTCGATAAATTTGAGAGAAAGTTTGTATAGCTTCCTTATCATGGCTTCGAGAAAAATTCATCTCTGGTGAGGCACGAGAGATAAAACTTCCAATTTTGCGGCTACGTTGATATGTGCAGTATGTGCGTCCGTTCGAGGGCCTTTGATGATTTTCCCCTACCGTTTCGTGTTTCGAGATAAAATCCACATGTCGCATCGCTTATTTTTGCTTTTATTCTTCAATACTTGTCTCTTTGTTTTATCTATATCTTACGGATGAGTGGATACATAAGAAAAGATCAGTCGTTTCAAACGAAATGACGTCTTTTTCTCGTTCTGTATTCTTTCGGAAATATTTTAATATGTTCCATAAATTTTCACCTTAATCTTGTCTTATTCATTCACGCTTGCGTTAATAAACTTTTCACTATACACTGGAGATGAAAAATCATTATGTTTACTTGTTGTATCAAAAATACTTGGCTTATTAACTTTCGTTCTGCCATTTCCTTATTCGTGTTGTATGACATACGATCGTACATTAAGTCGAAAATGCTTAAAAAAATATGACCATTATTCAATCATTTTGATTTTTATAAGCAGTATATACTATTTATAAAATATCCTTTGTCGGATTTCCTTCGGGGTTGGGAAGAAAAAAAATGTTAATACAGAAACAAAAGGCACTGTTTCTAGTGGTGGAACATTATTTATAAATAGCAGACACCCTTATTGTTCACACATCATGGGAAATATTGGGTGCTCAGTACTTTGACTATATAGTGAAGTAGACATTTTTATCAATAACTTATCATCGACGAGAAGAGTTTTTGAGGCTATATTCTTATAATACAAAAATTAGGGAATTTCTAAAAGATCCCTACAATAATTCGTCTTGAAATTCAACTCTACAAGGAAATTATTTTACGTTATTAAAATTGCTATAAAATACATTCGGGAATTTGCTAATTAAAATGTTCTACTTACTAGTGCTCAACGAACTCATACCATCGAGATACAATTGTGATGATTCTCCGACATCTTACTCCGTTACTTATCCGGGGCGTCAAGAACAAAAATAACTTTTTTATGGGTAGTTGAATTCGAATCGAGAGGACAAAACAGGCAGCTGGGTTTTTTTCCATAAAATCGTAACGTAACTGCAGATGCAGAATTTATAAAATGCTCTTGGGGCAACACTGAAATTCCAGGCTACGACCGGTTCAATGTCTTTATCTACGTCATTCAGAACAATTTGCGAATGTCACTCCAATCGAATTGTATACTGCTGTTCGCCACTGTCTTAATTAGGCAAGGTCAATAACACTTCTCCCGTTCGATTAACAATGAATCTGTTTTCATTACTGGTTTTACCGTCTGAGAATTCGATTTTTTTTTATTTTATTTCTGCAGTATATTCGATTGTATAGTATCAATATCATTAATTTATTCCGATCAAATATTAATAAACCTTGTTAAATTTCTCAATGTTTCGCGAAACAGTCACAAACAGCTGATACACAAAAAAAAACCCAGAGGATAAATATATTATTGTTTTGTGTTTCAACCATAACTTTATTCTCCGCCGCGATAACTTTGGGATTATGCAGATGTCCACAGGTGTCCGTAAGCAGGAAGCTCTCCTTGGGAGGGAAAAATCCGTTCTCGGGGTACATTAGCATTGAAAACGGCATTATTCCAATCCACACGTAGGTTGTCAATCGAACAAGTAATTGCGGGCTCGGTTGTACTATTGTTACGCAACATTAACTTTGCGTAACGTTGCATAATGTAATCCCCAACTAATTGATTCGATCTGTCGATGAACCATCATACCGGCAGACACACATGCTGCAGTTTGTTGTTTAAAACGCTCTCAGCTGCTTTGGACCTCCCGTGCAACAACTTATGCGCCGTTTACGAAACGATTCGACTTCCTAGTTTCGTTCGAGGAGGAACACGCCGAGGAGAAATGATCGAGATAATCAGATGCAAATTGAGAGACGCGCACACCTTGAACTTATCGGATACGTGCAGGCGCGCGGTGCTTTATTATAAAAAATTTTTGCAATAACTCAAGGTGTGTCGTGGAGCGGACCGACCTTCATTCGGCCCTTGGAATCACGATCCATAATCAATGCACGTCGCTTTTTACCATAGCTGCATTCAGGACATTATCAATTATGCAATGCATATTTCATGCGAGAGCCTCTCATTTTTATCCGTCAAGGGAAAAAGACCCCACACCCGTAGTCTGAATCTATTTAAAGTTTTTATTCCTTACCACCACGTATATTCCACAATAAAACTCGATGTTATCACTATAGCACCAGATTGATCCTACGTTAAAACTATATTGATCTCGGATTAATTCAGCTTCCATAATAGCAACAGCATAGCGACTCGGAGTTCATCCGCAATCAAATTACGCTCCGAGTGCAATTTTCACGCCTCCCACCTCAAATCTATTTCTATAAAATCTCCCAATGGTGTCTCTTCTAGTCTGAACCAAAGAGAGAAAAAGAAGACAGTCAAAATTATTCGATAGCGCACATCCGCGAATAACTTGCTCGCGCGGTTGGTCGTCCGATCGATGGAATCAACGTATCCCCTGGGGATTACGAGCGTTATTGCCAATGCGAAGAGTTGCGCTGCGGGGCAAAGTGATTGCGAATCTATCTCAGATGTCCGCTGCTGGATTGAGCAATGTTAACTGCGCTCTGTGTCGACGCGATTACGTATACATGCGCGTACATACGCGGCAATTGTTTGCTCTAATCGGGCGGTGCTCTCGTCACTCTCGGCTCACCCCATGCAAATCTCCATATATATAGGACGGCGGCCTCAGATATATCGGATAATCCCGCTCCAGCGTGCGGAAGCGGTGGCCTACATGTTTTTCTGTTTTTTCTTTTTGTTCTATTAAATTTAGTTAGCGCAACTCGTCTGATCCTCCCACTGTTTGCCCACGCGGATAGGATCGATGCCACCCCCGGTGGGTGGCTATCGCGTTCCGCGAACTACACTGAGATGGGTAACGTCACACCGCGGAACGACACGTGCCAGACGAGGGACAGATCATGTGTTGTCTTTGTTATGACTTGTGCTGCTGCCGCCGCCGCCGATGACGACACGCGACACGTACTCGAGACGGTTAGACGGATCTCCGGATAAGGTTTTTTTCCAAGCTTCGATTCGCGAAAAGGCGCAACATTTCATTGTCGCGAAAGATCGATATACAAACGTATATCATAGAGATTTGGAAGTTCTGTATCGGTTGAATGCCTGACGCTATCGGATCAGAGCCTCGAACACGTCACAATATACAATATGCGCCGTGAAATTTCAACGTCGAACACGGTTTGATTCTGGGACGAGTCGAGAACAGATGACGCGGGTGTACGAACCCTCCATCCTATCCGACCGTAACGAATTTATGCTTTGATCAGTATACACTTTTGAGCGGAAGATCTATTTTTAGAGAGATATCGTATCGCTTTGAAAGGTAAAAGTACGTATCTGGTTTACAATGATTCGACCTTATATGGAATGATGAGTACTCAATCACATCAGATTTCCTCAAGAGAAACATTTGAACTCGATTTTGGAAATAACAATAAATTGATAAGAATAATTTAGGTTGCTTCCAAAACGTATACTTTACACGGAGAGAAAAGATGTAGTGAAAATTACCATGTTCTTATAGTAACGCAGGGACAGACGGCCATAATGAGGCTTTCTACATAACCTTCCAGGAAAAATTACTAAGAAAAGCAAGAAAAATCACTAGACCAGATAGAAAAAATTACTATGGACTATTGTAAAATTTATCACGTTGGAAATATTCCCTGTGGGCTCTGGCATGCTTTACTAGAAAAAATGGTAATTTTGCTTATAACGAGTGTTGTGCGCATGCGTGACGACTCGTCGAGTGCCCGCGTCGACAATCGTCTGCACTCTACAGATCAGCTGGCATCCACCGACAATAACCTATGTAACGCAATTGACATACTCTCTCCGCAAATACTGATATAATCGGCTATATATAAATATTGCCAGGTGGGAGCTAGAATGTGACCATTCTACTTCGTCCTATATGAAAGGTGGCATCTCGTATGATTAAGGTATACGTGTGCCTTTAATAGCGCAAAGCCGAGTTGTCGCCTTGCTCCAACCCGACGGGATAAAAACTTCAGTAAAGAATGCGCATGCGTACCTACAGGTACATATGCACGAACAGTAGGTGGCGCTTCGCTTTTCGCGACTCTCGCGAGTGGTGGAGTTAGTGCCTCGTTTGTATATAAGGACAGAAATGTCAGTATATGTACAACATGCATTAATATGTATATATATGAATATAATGCGATCCTACCCGATTGGAAATTTTGATCGGGCTGCCTGGCCAGATCGCGTGGCCCAGGCCAGCCCGATTGGAAATTTTGATCGGGCTGCCTGGCCAGATCGCGTGGCCCAGGCCAGGCTGCCTGATCAGGGCGCAGCATGGCAGGGGACGGCGCTTTAGCAAGGGCGCCGCGTGGGCCTGACTTGCCAAAAAATAAGTATGGCATATATCTGGCATAGTGAACTAATGCCAGAGTTATTCCAGACTTAAGTATTGTTCATTCAGAAAATCTCTCATAGAAAGTCTAGCCTAAACAATCAATTAATTATTTCTGTGATTACAATTTTGTATTGTATTTTAACTTGGAGTACCTGACCCTTGACCCGAACGATGTCCAGGTAGTCAGGGTACCCGATGACGGTGTTCCAAGGGTGCGCTCCTGGTATTTTTGGTTGGAGTACCTGACCCTAGACTCGAACGATGTCCAGGTAGTCAGGGTACCCGATGACGGTGTTCCAAGGGTGCGCTACTGGTATTTTTGGTTGGAATACCTGACCCTAGACTCGAACGATGTCCAGGTAGTCAGGGTACCCGATGAGGGTGTTCCAAGGGTGCGCTCCTGGTATTTTTGGTTAGAGTGCCTGACCCTGGACCCGAACGATGTCCAGGTAGTCAGGGTACCCGATGACGGTGTTCCGAGGGTGCGCTCCTGGGATTTATGGTTGGAGTAGCAGGCCTTGGACCCGAACGATGTCCAGGTAGTCAGGGTACCTGATGTCGGTGTTCCAAGGGTGCGCTCTTGGTATTTTCCCTTAAAGCAGCTGACCCTGGACCCGAACGATGTCCAGGTAGTCAGGGTACCCGATGACGGTGTTCCAACGGTGCGCTCCTGGTATTTTTCGTTGGAGGACCTGACTCTGGACCCGAACGATGTCCAGGTAGTCAGGGTACCCGATGACGGTGTTCCAAGGGTGTGCTCCTGGTATTTTTGGTTGGAGTGCCTGACCCTGGACCCGAACGATGTCCAGGTAGTCAGGGTACCCGATGACGGTGTTCCGAGGGTGCGCTCCTGGGATTTATGGTTGGAGTAGCGGGCCTTGGACCCGAACGATGTCCAGGTAGTCAGGGTACCTGATGTCAGTGTTCCAAGGGTGCGCTCTTGGTATTTTCCCTTAAAGCAGCTGACCCTGGACCCGAACGATGTCCAGGTAGTCAGGGTACCCGATGACGGTGTTCCGAGGGTGCGCTCCTGGGATTTATGGTTGGAGTAGCGGGCCTTGGACCCGAACGATGTCCAGGTAGTCAGGGTACCTGATGTCGGTGTTCCAAGGGTGCGCTCTTGGTATTTTCCCTTAAAGCAGCTGATCCTGGACCCGAACGATGTCCAGGTAGTCGGGGTACCCGATGAAGGTGTTCCAAGGGTGCGCTCCTGGTATTTTTCGTTTGAGGACCTGACCCTGGACCCGAACGATCTTCAGGTAGTCAGGGTACCCGATGTAGGTGTTCTGGGGGTGCGCTCCTGATATTTTTGTTTCGAAAAGCTGACCTTAGACCCAAATAACTCCAGGTAGTTAAGATTAACTTCAGCTTAAGAAATACCAGAAGCGCACCTTTGGAACAGCGTCATCGGGTACCCTGGCTACCTGGACATCGTTCGGGTCCAGGGTCAGCTGCTGCAAGCGAAAATTCCAGTAGCGCACCCTTGGAAAACCGACATCAGGTACCCTGACTACCTGGACATCGTTCGGGTCCAGGGTCAGGCACTCCAACCAAAAATACCAGGAGCGCACCCTTGGAACACCGTCATCGGGTACCCTGACTACCTGGACATCGTTCGGGTCCAGGGTCAGCTGCTTCAAGCTAAAATTCCAGTAGCGCACCCTTGGAACACCGACATCAGGTACCCTGACTACCTGGACATCGTTCGGGTCTAGGGTTAGGTACTCCAACCAAAAATACCAGGAGCGCACCCTTGGAACGCCGTCATCGGGTACTCTGACTACCTGGACATCGTTCGGGTCTAGGGTCAGGCACTCCAACCAAAAATACCAGGAGCGCACCCTTGGAACACCGTCATCGGGTAGCCTGACTACTTTAACATCGTTCGGGTCCAGGGTCAGGTACTCCAAGTTAAAATACAATACAAAATTGTAATCACAGGAATAATTAACTGATTGTGTTCGGGATAGAAAATACTCTACAACTGCTGCAGGCAATGATGAACAGCTGACACATATAAAGTCGCGCCGCTCGGCTCGCCATGCTCTTGCCAAGTCTGGCCCAGATCACAGCGCCGTCCCCTGCCATGCTGTGCCCATATCAGGCTGATCAGGCACCCTGCCCGGGCCCAAGTTTGCGCCTGATTTCAATTTCCACTCGGGAGGCTGCCTGATCAGGGCGCAGCATGGCAGGGGACGGCGCTTTAGCAAGGGCGCCGCGTGGGCCTGACTTGCCAAAAAATAAGTATGGCATATATCTGGCATAGTGAACTAATGCCAGAGTTATTCCAGAAATCCAAAATATCTCATAGAAAGTCTAGCCTAAACAATCAATTAATTATTTCTGTGATTACAATTTTGTACTGTATTTTAACTTGGAGTACCTGACCCTTGACCCGAACGATGTCCAGGTAGTCAGGGTACCCGGCGACGGTGTTCCAAGGGTGCGCTCCTGGTATTTTTGGTTGGAGTACCTGACCCTAGACTCGAACGATGTCCAGGTAGTCAGGGTACCCGATGACGGTGTTCCAACGGTGCGCTCCTGGTATTTTTCGTTAGAGGACCTGACCATTGACCCGAACGATGTCCAGGTAGTCAGGGTACCCGATGACGGTGTTCCAAGGGTGCGCTCCTGGTATTTTTGGTTGGAGTACCTGACCCTAGACTCGAACGATGTCCACGTAGTCAAGGTACCCGATGACGGTGTTCCAAGGGTGCGCTCCTGGAATTTTAGCTTAAAGCAGCTGACCCTGGACCCGAACGATGTCCAGGTAGTCAGGGTACCTGATGTCGGTGTTCCAAGGGTGCGCTACTGGAATTTTCGCTTAAAGCAGCTGACCCTGGACCCGAACGATGTCCAGGTAGTCAGGGTACCCGATGAAGGTGTTCCAAGGGTGCGCTCCTGGTATTTTTCGTTTGAGGACCTGACCCTGGACCCGAACGATGTTCAGGTAGTCAGGGTACCCGATGTAGGTGTTCTGAGGGTGCGCTTCTGATATTTTTGTTTCGAAAATCTGACTCTAGACCCAAATAACTCCAGGTAGTTAAGATTAGCTTCAGCTTAAGAAATACCAGAAGCGCTCCTTTGGAACAGCGTCATCGGGTACCCTGGCTACCTGGACATCATTCGGATCCAGGGTCGGCTACTCCAACAAAAAATCCCAGGAGCGCACCCTCGGAACAGCGTCATCGGATACCCTGACTACCTGGACATCGTTCGGGTCCAGGGTCAGCTGCTGCAAGCGAAAATTCCAGTAGCGCACCTTCGGAACACCGACATCAGGTAGCCTGACTACCTGGACATCGTTCGGGTCCAGGGTCAGCTGCTTCAAGCGAAAATTCCAGTAGCGCACCCTTGGAACACCGTCATCGGGTACCCTGACTACCTGGACATCGTTCGGGACAAGGGTCAGGTACTCCAAGTTAAAATACAATACAAAATTGTAATCACAGGAATAATTAATTGATTGTGTTCGGGATAGAAAATACTCTACAACTGCTGCAGGCAATGATGAACAGCTGACACATATAAACTCGCGCCGCTCGGCTTGCCATGCTCTTGCCAAGTCTGGCCCAGATCACAGCGCCGTCCCCTGCCATGCTGTGCCCATATCAGGCTGATCAGGCACCCTGCCCGGGCCCAAGTTTGCGCCTGATTTCTATTTCCACTCGGGTAGTGAAATCGTGCGATAATATACGAAGTTCACTAGGATCACCAAAAAGAGAAGTTCTATATCTCTATAAAATAAAAAAAAACTAAAATGACATGAGCATCCAAATAACCAAAAGTTTCAAAGTACGAAATTTCATAAGTGAGAAACAATCATGTATAAAATTTTTCATTTACGATACTTGAAAATAATTTTCACAATTATTTCTGTAAAATATACAATGGAAAATAGTAAAAATTAACATGTGATCGAAGCCTTGGGGTCTATAGGGAAAATTACCATAGTCTCTAGTAAAGTTTACTGAAGTGGCCGTCTGTCCCTGCATTACTAAAAAAAATGGTAATTTTTACAAATTTTTTTGTAAAATTTACTGTATGTTTTCTCTCCGTGTAGCGCTGTGTTTTGATTTGACGTTGCTCAAGAGAATTTACGTATTCGATTTAAGAATTTCAATAATAATAAAATCAATCATCCGATTTCGTTTCATGATATCGAATACGGATACAATGTAATCATCGCGATCATCATCGTGATCATCGCGATTATCGAATAATATTTACAAACAAAGAGATAAGTTCAGCAAACTCTGAATTTACGTAAAAGTATGCAAGTTTTTTTTTCCCAAAACGACGAGTGATTTCGTCACTCCTAATCATTCGTTCCAAATATTTGAATTTCCATGTTATTTCAAATGTCAGTCGCTTGATCTCATTAGCAAACGTATATAGTTCGATAATACATTGTACATGAGCTGTACAATTATTAGTTTCCATATGATAAGAATTCCAATAACAATTTGAAGTTCTAAAATTAAAGTCTATGCTTACAAAAGAATAATGAAGATGATGATAAAAATACGATTAAAGAAAAATAATTGTTTTAAAATCAATTGAAACATTTACAACTTTAGCCACGAATAATCTTTGATTATTTGGGGACTCTAGTGTTTTTTTGGTTTAAGATCTCGAGTTGTTGAATATAGTTTGTTGCAACTGTATTGCGAGATTTTTTCTTGTGTCTCATGCAGGAAAGTTAACTTTTCCCGGAAGGAACTTTTGAATTAAGAATAATTTGAGGCTCTTCGGTCTTGCGCTTTGATACTCTCAAGATACTTTCTTCTCTAGCCTCCACTTGAAGAGGCAAGATGGGTATATTGCGCTATCACGGTTGTGATATTTTGTCGTTTATCACTTTTAATGTCAGCATTGTCGATTAAATTCTTTTTGATAAGTCGCAACCGAGGAAGAACTGATACCAGTATCACACTCATCCAGCGCAGATTGATGACAGACAAATCGGTTTCCAAGTATCGATCGCAAAACGGAGAATTGAACGATATATCAGGACCAGTCGAAATCCCACACGTGCAGATATTCTAACGTGACAATCTAACAAATCCAAGTGTGCGTAAGTTGAATGGAGAAAAAAGTTTACTGTTTAAGGTTTCCATTTGATTTCTAAACTGAGCAAAGTCACTTTGAAGACAGAAAATGCTTTATAAAGTTGAAAAACGCCATCAATTATTAGACAATGCAATCGCACAAGAAAAAAATCAATAAAAGAGACGTTTCTGAGGTCAAACCCATAGGAATTCGTATCACGTGTCGGCATCGTCACGTGCTCGCTGTTGCGAACCGAGTTGTTTGTGATTTTATTGCAAAAACCAAGAAGCCCGGCAACGGAGTTGCGGACTTTGAAATTCACGCGCGGGTATCGGATAACTTTAGAGAGAGAGAGAGAGAGACGCACTCAAAGTGCCAACTAACCGATGACGGATAGCTACGTCAAGTTCATAGTCCTGAAAGATACACGTGACTCCGCCGATCAACGAAAAGTCAATGGTCGGTGAGTTGGTGTGACGTATATATATATACTTATGTATATAATTTGCGCACGTGCTACATAGAACAATGTGACTAAAAAGCGAAAGGGGATCTCGGGAGCAACGACCCAGGTCAGAGATAACTCTTCTTTCTAATTAGTCGCCAAGATTGGCACGTGATGAAGTAATCAACATGAGAAATACCCAACGAGACAAATTAATTATTTTTGAAATAATGACAGGCCAAAGTTTCCCGATGGAAAAATAACGATTTTGAAATCTATTCAATCAATCGCCAATCGCGTTGAAGATAAATTGACGTTTGAATGGCCGGTAAGATTAATATTCCAATCAATTTTGCCAGGTACAGGCACAGATATGAAATTCACAATTATTCTCCGTATACTGAGCTGAAACCCAACGAAACTCTTATCTAATTCATTCCGACAGAAACACATGCTCACGTAATATCCAATCTATTGTTTGAACACCCATCTATATCAAAACTTGGCATTATTACTTAAAATACCCAGGTAAAAAGAATTAAAAAATTCGCATGTGAAATGTATACATGTGATGCATATATTTTGCTCTGATGTCTAGACTGTAGAGAAAACATAATAATCCTTCTCAATCCACCTTTTGTTTGATTTATATAATGACCCTCCCGCATGAAAAAAGAAATCTAGACAAATTTCACGCCACAATCTGTTACAAACTAACGTTTTTCAACAAAACCCGAATTTTTCATGAATTTTTTTTACATTTCAGCCGAGATTTCCCGATTGAGTGCCGCCAAGCTATGATAAATGGGACCCTTCAAAGATAATCTAACGTCTCTACATTCTTCGGTACTCGATGAATCAGTTCCGATGAATAAACGCTGCGCTTTCCTGCACTGATGTACACTTGAGAAGCACAATTACTAGCTATTTTACTTAACGTTCAAAGATACATACGCACACTTGATTTTTCATCAGCATCGACGGAGCAAACTTTGGGTTCGGAGTAACAGCTGCCATCAATTTATAGATTTTTATAATAAAGCTATATCGTTTCTCATTACCCAATGCCAAATTCAACCTGACCCACGATCAGCTGAACGATCGACCAATCGGACACTCGAAAACCGCCGGTCGATTGGACGGCGCTGGAGCTGCGGCGTCGTCGGGTACGCAAGGCGCATCCGAAGAAGCCCGCGGATCGAAGCCGCCAAGTGTCGAAGTGTGAACGGCGGCGCGATCGGCGCGCGGATAAGCGATACAGGGCCTCGGGTGGCAATTGGGTCGCGTGTGCAATTTCATCCGCCTTCGTTTTTTCCCTCTGCCGCTAGCCTAGATCGGGCGCGCGTGTACATAAGTATACTCGCGCGTGCGAGCGCGAGCCGGCAATGAAATTGCTAATCTGCGTGACAAATGCGTGCGTACGCCGCTCGGCTCCGACACACTGGACTCGCGGGGAACTGGGCCAGGCATTTCGCTGCCGCGTGATCGAGCTTGATAAATGCCCAGCTGCAGCGACGTACGTACATACATACATACATACATACATACATACATACATAACATACGCGGCCAAGCGCGCAAGCGAATTGGCCAAGATTGAGACGAGCTTGCGACGCAGATTCGAATTCTGCGCTCTCGACTCGCACGTTTCATGGCTGCACCGCTCCACGGCACCGATAACTCGACTTTTCCCAGGTCGATTTTGCCTTCGTGCGAACGCCAACCTCGCGAGAAAGAAGAGAAAGGGCTTGGAATGAATTCGATGTCGCTGCAGTTGCAGGACAGAATGGAATCAATGTCGCGTTCTATTAAAATCGAGTTGGTTCAGCTGCTCATTGATCTGACGCCCGTTGCAGGATTATCAGACCAAATGCGTTTCGACTATACGCGTTCGCGTAAGCTATGAGCTACACGGCAAAGCCGAATCGCACTCGCTATATCACCCACATGACGTTTTCGGATTTTTCGCATCGTGGCATATGGCTAGCCGCCGTTCACGTGTCTACCGAGGCAATTGCGATACAATTTCACGGCTGTCCAGGGGTATAATCGGCCTGTAACGGTGACGAATTGACGATAAGACATAATAAATATATATACGCAGCTTTTCTTTTCCTTCGTCGTGGGTTCGTTCGTCGCGCGTGACGTACTTAATAAAGACGGATAACCCATGTCAGAGCGAACTTGTACGCTGGATGTAATCATTCGGTTGGGTGTACATGGATGAGGATATTAGTTTTCGAAGGCTTAATCGGTAGAGGGTTAGTTATAGAATGACCACATGGTTGAGCTTTATCTGTCTCAGACTCACCGAGATGCGACAACGATTGCAAGGAATCTGAAACATCAAAATGAAAATAATTAACTTTCTGCCACAGCCGTTGAATTGTCGTGAACAAAACAAACCATCGCACCCGACTCTGCCGGTCGAATGGATATGTATATATTGAGGGATGGAATAAGGGCAAAAGCGGTAAATCATACAGGAGCATTGATTACAATGTTTGAACGACACAAGGCCGGATTATGAATTATCCAAGAGCTAATCGCTTAGCTACTCGGAGAACAATGTCGATAATCTATCAATAAATGCTGGCTCACGATTCCTCAGTTCCATTCGATATGTATCAGCCGTAACGCCACCGACAGCTGCCCACTTGGTACATATAAGTATACATTCGATTGATTCGAAGAACATTCATTTTGAAACGATGGCGTTTCAATGTCACCCGAGTATTGTTCGTGTTGCGCGTCTTACACAAAACGAGTAGAGCATCGCTCAATCCATACAGCCCAAGTTCGCGAAGTCGCAGTTGGCTTTGAATTTTACGAGTATATGCAGGCGTCGCTTTCGTCACGGCAAATTGCGATACGGGCTGCGTGTAATTGAAAATCGCGACGAGCGGAAGAATCCGTTTGCCGCCTCGTCTCGAAGGAGGCGGGACTAAAAATCTCCCTCGACATTCGCACCTCCGTCTCGAGCGGGTATTTCGAGCCGAAGAAAAGCCCGGACGTATTACTCGAATTTTCCCGTTCGCGCATATACACACGCGTCTCTCGTGTATAAACACAGAGCGAGCGGCTTCTGTCTGTGATTCCGCTGCGCGATGATATATCCAGGCCAGAGGGAGCAGAGCGAGCGAGAGAGCTGCACAGCAGAGCTCGGCCGCCGTTAAAATAGTCGCCGCGGGCCGCTATGCTTGTTTATTAGGGTGCGGGCCGCTCGAGGTGGGCTCTGACGCACGAGAGCAGGCCGACTCGCCGCGATCGTCGTTTTCTGATCCCGACCCCGTTCGAAGGGACGGACTGCCGGGGCATTGCGAGGGGGGTTAGGCGCGGCTCTCTGCCCCACTTTGCTATATATATACACGCGCCCGCGCGATCTGTATACGCGAATGCACACGTGGCCCCCCCAGAGCTTTCGGGCTTCGCGCTCGAGCGTTTAGCTCGAGCTTTTTTCCGCGAGATTTTTCTCGTTTCCCGCTGGCGCTGACGATATTCATTTTTAGCACGCGCGAGCCTCCCAAAGTCGCGTCGGCTCTCTCGACTTTCAACTAGCGAGGTTTGAGATGTGATTTTTCTTTTTCGCCTTTGGAAAGGTCAGTCCCGTGTCGAAACCGCCTGGGCCCCCGGTCTTCGGTCGGAGGTGCGCTCGCAGAGCGACGTACTAAGAGACGCGGGAGCTGAAACTTTCGCGAGTAGATTTGTTTCACGATATAATTTTGGCTTGGACCACGTCAATTGCATCGATTTTCCGATTATATCATCCATCTTTCGGTATGTGGGCTACACACTCGTGAGATTAATAATTGACCATAGGGAAGAACCCGGGAAATCGATGCATTTGACGGGACCCTCGTATTCGTAGTCGGCTGGGAGCCGCAGTGTCATAACTCAAGCTCGAGCACAGAAGTGGCTTAACTCACAATCGCATTCAGAGAGGTAATAACTCAAAAAATCCACACATTTCATATTTTTCTTAGATTTTAAATGCTTCTACTGCTGCCGAGGATTGTATACTTTTCCATCGAAGAACTCTTGAGATGAAATATTATCGAGAGTTAAAACGCACAACAATTCTTGATTTAAAGATATTCAAGAATTCTTCGATTTTCAGTCAGGACCTTTCGGTGCTCAATTCCAAGTTATGACCTTACTGCTCCCAAGCGACGATGAATAAATTTTTTTATTACGAAAGAGACGTGCATCATCAAAATCCAACTGCAGGGCCATGAGTATTATCCTCTTGATGCATTGATATTATTGGAAACAACCCTGGTCGCTACGAAAAATCAACCAAACCAACAATTGCCACATTTGGCTCGTGCGCACGAGAGATTGATTGATTGATTGATTGATATTCATTTGGACTAAAAACTCAAGGTTCTTAATAGTCACAGCAATTAAGATGATACATAAAAATACATATGGTAGATTAGGCACTTACATGAACACACAATGTCCCAGTACCTTTGCACGAGATCCAGTTAGTTAAAAATAGAAATAATATAAAAATGAACAAAACAAATAATAATAAATAAAAGAGAGAGAGAGAGAGAGAGAGAGGCAATTCAATAACGGCATAATCCGGAGCCACACCGCTTGTTCCGCGGCAAAAGGGTCGAGCCGAAAGGGCTGCAACACGCGTTGGCGCCGGGGGAGGGGAGCTGTCACGGTGCGATTGTATTTTCGAACTTGTCGGATCTCGGCCGCAGCCGCATTACCGCACGGCGATAAGTGCGGCTCGTTACGGGCTCGGGTGCGCGCGGTAAAGGTGTGAAACTGCTTTCGCACCGCGGACGGATTTGGTTTCGCTACGGAAGCCTCGTATCTTCCTGCATTTCAGCTGTCGGGCAAAACCGAACGAGTGAAATCGATGGTGAAAACTGCCGATCGTCAATTGGGATATATCTCTTTTTTCGCCCGTCTATCCCTAATCGTTCTCACGTGCGCGGCCGCATCGAGGCATACGTATATATCCGCTTGGCGCCACGCTATACACACCCGATTCTCTTCCTGGTCGCGCTCGATTTGTTTGCTCGCGCTCGCAAATAGCCCCGCGGATAAACAACAAATCGACGAGAGAGCCCCCCAATATCTAGAGTCCGCCTCGCTCCCCCGAATATAGATCGATCGTTCTCGGGTACATGCTGCGTCAGCTTCTAGAACCCGCGCGAGTCGGCTTCTTTTCTTTCTCTCCGCATATATATCCACCACGTGCGCTCCCGACTAGTGTGTGTGTGTGTGTGCGCGAATATATGAGCGCGAGCGCATCGCGGATATTAGGTAACAGCATTAGACGAGCGCAGTCAAGGTCCACACGTGTCTCTCGCTGGATTCGACATTTATTACGTATCGGAGGATATACGCGCGATATCCCTCGGCTCTTCCGCGTTTCGGCTCTCGAACCTGCGGATACGTATACCTATACACGCATATCGTTTCGTCCGAGCGCGTCCGCGTGTGTGTATCGCGGCTTCCGGATTCGTTTGCCGAGCGCCTTTTTACATATACACATAGGCTTACGCGCATATACGCACACACACACACGTGCGACGGACGAGCGAAGCGAATTGAACCGACTAATTGACGCGGCTCAGTTTCGAGTTTCAGCAATAAGTTCGTTTCTCGGGGATGCGGTATACGCGCGCGCGCGCGTCTGCCGCGGTGTCAAGTGGCTCGATTGAAATCAAGGTTGCTCGCCCGCGCGGCAATTATCCGCGATGTATTTCAGCGCAGCCTCGCGAATCCGACGAGCGAGTGGACAAAATTTCCGAATGAAGTTTTCATGGGGAGTGGGGAGTGCGGTGTCCTGTGTCTCTTTCCAGACGCGCATATACCCAAAACAGGACTAATTTTTATTCTCAGCTCGTTACACCGCGCCGAGTCGGGTGTATAATTTATCCACCAGTGCCAAATAACATCATCGACAAGTGCCGCGACCTCGGGAATAAATCAAGCGGGAGTGATTGCAATCGGGCGTTGATTTAATGGCGAATCGACGGTGTACGATGATCGCGCTCGCGCGACTCTCCCGTGTTAGTTTCGGAGCGCTCGCGCACAATTGATACGACACCGAGCTAAATCGGATAGAGGCATTATATATTTTTATAGCCGATCCCTCCAGTCGCGACGTAATCGGGACGCGTTATTCATATTTTAAGAAAGACGAAAGGGCAAAAAATTCAGCCTTCACCCATTTCTCCGCTTGCCAGCGAGCTATTCGCGCTTCTCGCGCGCGTATGCGTATATATATACGTGTGTAAGTGTGTGTGTGTGTATATGTAGACGCTCGCCACAGAGACGCTGTTCTCATTGTTGAGGACGTCGTCATTATTGGTTACGGAGCACTTCTTCATTGTACAATTTACGATTCAATATCGCTCGTTTGTCCGTGTGTCGTGTCTTCGGGAGAGAGAGAGAGAGAGAGAAAACAAAGAAGAGGCAATTGGTCGCTCGTTGAATGTCGGACGGAAGGAGCTGCCGAGGCGCGACGCAAATCATGACCGATCGAAATCAGCGAAATCAGCCGACGAGCCGGGGCCCAGAGTATAACCCACCGACAACGATAATAGTGCGGGCGAAATATATTGCACCTCGAGATCGCCGGGGGCGGGTCGCGAGTTGCGTTACTCGCCGCCTTGATCCCGCTTGAACCTCCGATAACGGACAGCGACAAGTGTGCTTCGCTGCCGCGCTCGATTCTCCGCGACCGACGCGTTGCAAGCCGAGTGGCTCGGAAAAATCCGAGCGACTGATTGATTCTGCTCGTCTCGTGCCAAAGGCAATACATAGTGAAAACGTCGATTCCTGAGATGCTGCGCTCTCGGAGCTCGCTCCTCGTTGTATACGGCGCGGGATCGTCGGCGAGCGTTAACCCGAAATTTTCCCTCGACGTCGGCGTCGCGAAATTGGCCGGCGGGCTCGATAAACCAACGGCAGCGACTCTCAGCGCTGCCAAATCGAAAGTTTTGGCAAGTTCCTACGTTATATTCCGTATATACATGTACATTTACACACCGCTGCAAGTTTGTTTCTGGCAAAATCGATGCCCATTAGTCTGCGTAAGCCGTCGCGACGCAGGGCTTTGCCGATTCACGTGTGCTCCCAGTGATTTAGTCGCTCAGCCGCTAAGCTGGAGTTTGTAAACAAGCGAGTATTATGTATCGTCGGCTCGCGCGGGCACCTGTACACGTATATGTGTATGTATATACATCGCACATTCGCAAGAGCCAAGAGCGCGATGTCTTGAAGCTGAGCGAGAGGGGGACCGCTAATTTGCAAAGGGATCCTCGTTATTCAGCCGGGCTAATTACGTATAGCAGAGCGATCCAGCCGAGGATCTACCAGTAGTAACGGGCGTGAGTGGCGAGACGAGCTTTCTTTCCCATCGCTGAGAATCATGGGTGCCGTATATATACACTCACAGAAATCAAGTCTTGGCTCAATTCAGTTTGACGCTATAGCAAGAAGATTTCCTCTAGAATTGGGAATCCATCTTTGATCTTAGATGAGTATGTTTAGCACGAGAATAAATTTTCTTGCTATAGCGTCAAACTGATTTTTCTTCTTGAACCAAAATCGTTGATTCTCAGTTCAGTTTGAACGAATCGCTATCAAACGGGCCGCATACGCCGTCAGAAAGCTTCTATTTACCTGTGATATCCATTGATAAACGAGCGTCAACGTAACCATCTCACACGCTCGCCAACGCAGTAGCGAGGCGCGACAATCGAAACAACGGAGGATTAGGGCCGCGCGCGATACTGAGCACACACGCTGTATACACACACGGCCGGCGGGCGGCTCGCGGCAATAAGAATCCAATCAGCGATCGAGCCGCGAAACTGCGCGGCGCATGAAATGAATAATTGCGAGGCGGCGTTGCATGCGGAAACCGGCGCACTACACGATAACGCGAGTCCTTGAAACGATCGCGGGATGAAGTGCAATGTCGCCGCTCGATATGCAGGGCCACGCGAGCCTGTATATATACGTGTATATACACACGAGCCTATATACGAAAATTCCCTCTGTAGCGCCGGCGCTCGATCGACGCCGCACACGCGCGCCTACTGCTGCAGTACAATGTCAATTACCCGCCGCCGCCGCATCACCGGTCGAGCGGCTAACGGCCGGCTCCGATAGCTTTGATCAAATTTTAATCCAACGATTGGGATTTCTCTTCGATCTGATGGTATACATGTATACATAGTTTCGCTCGACTGATCTCTTCTGTTTTTCCCTGACATTCGGAATAACCGTCTCGTTGTTTTTCGTCGATTATTTTCGCGCGCTTGGGAAACCCGTCGATCCGACGGAATATATATACGTTTCTCTCGACTGTTTTCCGCTCGCCGCCCGTTGTATAACCTTGTCGATGCTGCCAGCCGTGAAAAAAATTTCTCGTCGAGGCGATTTCGGGTTCGATTTGTTTTGTAGGTTTTTTTTTGTTTGTTTCAAACGCGTCTACTCTATTATGATCTCAGAGACGTATCGGGATAGACGATGCCTAAACTGCGCAGTTTACGGATGCATAGTCGAGACCGGCCCCGATTCCTATTCGCCAATTCGGTCGTTCTCTCGTATTCTCGAGAGAAAAAAAATTCAATAATAATTAATATCAACGAACGACGCGAGAAGCAAAACACAGTGACATAAAGCGAATGCTGATTGGATTGATCGAGCAAATTGCGTCGCATTTGCATAGACTCGCCGCACCGCGGATCGAGCGGCTCTTGCCGCGAAAAGGCGCATTTTGACCTCTCAAAACAAACAAACAGAGGGGACGATCTCGAGGAAGGGGGAGAGGAAGGAAGCGCCGATCGACCCATCGAATTATGCAGACCTCGATTGCGAGCTTTCATCTTTAATTAAGTATTTTACAGGATCGAACACGCGAGCCGACGATCGAAATACCGGGGGCTATTCCGGTTGTATATAGCTCGGGAGAACCTTGAGCGAGAACGTCCGCCAAAGCCGGTGCTTAGTCCTGACGTTTTTTTTATTAGGCTCCTTGATTTCGGACGGCCGGCGTATATGTATATATAGGAGAAGCGATTGGGTTTGAGGAAGCGGCGCGAAAGCGTCTTCAATGCCGATAGCTCGCGCCGAATAAACTCACCGCATCCGCTGTGTTATATGCCTCGCCGGCGTCGTAAAAATTTATGGGTTGGCAATTTTCCCGATAAGTACATTACTGCCGTATCATGTACGGCGAAATTAAGATCGATCGATTAGCATCTTATTTTTTTCCTTCCCTTCGATGCGCGAGTAATCGTACGGGGTGTTTTGCATACTGAACAGTTGCGATCTATCGTACGTGCTCGTGGAGAATAGGATCAATTCAGTGGTATTAGGTCAATTGTTATTACCAACAAGTCTGAAAAAGATATTGTAAATCACGATTTTCTCGTTTTTTTTTCTTACAATCGGCTTACGCACGGGATAAAACTGTCACAGCCATATGACTACTACAGTTTTTGACACTTTTAAAGCTCTCAAGCGGAAGTTACTTCGAATTATGTAACCAACAGAGTTCGAAGACACGAGGCAAGAAGAACTTAGTCAAAGCAAATCCTGCCTAAGACGAAAATTACGATATAACTCTGACTAATCTGGAAGCCGCTCGTAGCCGCTCGAGCAGCTATAATTTTTCCTTTTTTTTTTTCAAGAAGGCCAAGGTCACGATCGAGTCTCGATTTTATCATAAAATATATACGGCTACCGAATAAATCACATAAGATTCGGATGATGGAATATCAAGCAGCTAATTACTATTTCCAACCGAAATTAAAATCAAATCATAACCAGATAACGAGATACGCGACCGTCCGACCGTAATATTATATTTCTCCGATCCGTATCGATCAACTCTGCCCCATAATTCCCCTTGGATTCCGATTTCCCGCGAGCTAATCCATTAACAGTGTCGGTGAAACTTTGACATCGCGAGACTGGCCAACACTTCGAATCGGACGAATACGGAATCGAAGATGATGCGGCTTGGTCACATTGAAATTCAGGGAGCGCGCGCCGCGCCGGCCGCGGGCTCGTGATTTTCTCCCGACGACGCGCGCGATGTCACGCAACAAATATTACCCAGTTCGCACCGAATGAAATCCATAACTCTGCCGAGCGAACGTTAAAATGTAATCGCGTTACTATTCGAGGCAAAAGGCTCGCGACAGCTGCGAAGTGGCGCGCAGCTGCCGACCGACGCGAATAAAATCACTTAGTGCCAATAAAAAGCCGCTGTAACAATAATCGATCGAGCGACGTACCGAATGAACGACCTAACGATGACTTCCCGCGGGACGCGTCGAAACTTTATACACGACGCAGAGGCGCTCGTTAATAAAATCCAATCGCGCCATATCGAAACTACACTGCGCGAGGATGCTTTTTCACATGTGAAAATCCTCGATGTAGCTGCCAATTGTACAGAGGTCGTCGACAACGATGCCACACGCGCGATTCACGTGACGTCCCATGCGCGCGCGCGTGTGTGTGTATGTATATACACGCATACGCAGGCTAATTATCCGCTTCCGAACCAAGGCGATTCCGAGCCGCGCGCGCGCACGAGCGCGGGGGCTCACTTTTCACTCTCGCGCGCGCACTGATAAACCTTAGATATAGAGTTTCACGGACGCGATGCTCATCGCGCTGACCGACGCGTCGACTCCACGACCCGTCGTTGCCACACGCGCTCGAGCTTTTTTTTTGTCCTCCCTTCCTCTGCCAAGTGCTCGTGCACGTTAGATTTTAACCTACAGCCCGAATCTAACCGAGCTGAGGCGTGGAAATTCGACACTTCCGTGCTCTCTCTCGCGCGCGCGCGCGCGAAGACGGGGGCAACCGGGGGAGATAGTCATTGGTTTTATTCGAAACTGCATTTGAGACAAGGTGGACAATGTTGTGGATGTAGAATTTCGATCGATGGTCCATCATCGCGGTTGTTCCCGCAAAACCATTAGCCCAGTAAATAGGTCACAAAGTGAGCGATTTTGTGGCAAAAATTATAGGAGAGAACCGTCACATGCAAGACAGTCCGGAGTTTACATTGAACTATAAAAAACGTGCTCGTTTCAGTTTATTGCTTGAAAAATGAAAACTTATACAGCAATCTTGTTACTCTGGGACAAAGAATCATAGGGAATAGAGATACAAAATAGAAACGAGACTCGGTACTACCGGATCGGGTAATAAGTAACGGATAAAGGCCGGAAAAACCGGAAAATTTCGTGTTCATACAACTCCGTCGTTCTCTCGACTGTACCCTTTGCATGCAAGTAGCGAATCACGTGTACTTTATTCGCGCACTGCCGGGCCATTAGTTTTGGCCCAATTTCACCGCGAGTCGGCGTTGGTTTCGTAACAGGAGTAACGGCCGAGACCCGGTAACGAACGACGACGACTCGACGATAAGTCGCTCCGAAACGAGAAACTTAGCCGGAGCGTCGACAGGACCTTGGGTTCGAGCCTCTCGCGAGTAGACTCGGTCGCGCTCGTAAAAGCCCGCGAGTATTACAATGTCAGTGCGCGCGTATCGAGAAAATGAAACGACCTATATGATCGCTCAAGGTGTTCTATCGGAGTTTACACGCCGTGCAAGTATGCACAGCTGTTTCTCTATCTCTCTCTCTCTCTCACTCTCCATAAGCATATATATGTATATCGAGTGGAGTATATATATAGCGGCGTGGCGGCAGATGAGAGGAAAAGGAGAAAAGAGCTCGCTCGAGATCGGTGGCGCCAGCGGCACATACGAGGCTCCGAACTTGTTGCTAGGCCGATCGGTGCGCGCGCGGCGAGGCCGCCAACCGCTGAACCATTACTTGCACGCGTCTACCCAGCCCCTGAGCGGCGCAGAGAAAGAGAGAAGGACGCTTTTGTATATACATATATACATATACCTGCGCGCGCGCGCGTATATATTTATAAATATATATCTAGGCCCACACGAGAGCTGCTCCATTGTGAACTAGCCCCGACACTAATCGAACCCGTGACCGTGTATTCGGATTTTCGAACCCTCCGGAGCCGTATCTCGACGAGCCATCGTCGGCCGTCTCATTCTTTTTGTGTGTACATAAACGCCCGAGAGGCAAAATTCACGGGTCGACGCGGCGATCGTCCCCGCCGCGCTTAACTTCTTTCGAGACTCCGCGACCGAATGCAGGTTCGGAGTATTTTTTCATTATTTCAAAGGCCATCACCACCTGGGTATATGTGCCTGCAAGGTTCAGGGAACTGCCAGATGCATGACTGAGATTGATATAGACTAATATTTGGGAGAAGTGCCGGCTGAGTTGAATTGTATACGAGACTCCCGATACATAATTGATGCAACGAGGCGCTTTGGTATGGACCGCGCGGCTCGAGTTATGTCGGCAATTTTAATTAGCGCCGAGTGCGTGGGCTCCGAATGCGAATGCGGCGGATTTTAATTGATTTTCAATTAATCGAAGAACTGACGGGCGGCTGCTGCGAGAGGCACACAAGAGCATCAGGAAACCGAATGCCATGGCTCCGTGAAAACCATGCGCGGAATTACTTCTCGATGAGCATACACGTGCGGCGAGTGAATACGACACGGGACTGTCCCTCGACGAGTCGGGGACGCATCGCAAACCCCCGCGACTCGACGGGTATGCCCTCGACTCCAAGGTGCGGCGGTGCTCTTCCCCCGACAGCTCCGAGATTACTCTCGTCGCGCATATAATATGTAACCGTCGAGGCTGGAGAAAATTTCACTGGGGAATGACGCGCAATAAAATACCGGCAGCCTTGCATTGTCGCGCCTATATAAGCCTGACGTCAGCCTATTGTGTCCCTGTATGTAGGCAGCGGTCGCTCGAGCCGAAGGATGCGTGTGACGCGAAAGTCCCATGCGTGCAGGGCTCGAACGTACGGGGGAGGCCGATCACCGCGCGCTAATTGCTCGGCTCACAGCAAAAATAACTTTTCCAACGGGAAAATCGCGTAACGGGCTCCCGTCGCCGCATGTATGTATATATATCCGTCGCCGCCGTGGTCCATGTGACACACGACCGCTAGGCTGTGTGTGTCGACGCGTCATCGGCTGCTGCGCTCATATAATTATCGGGCGAATTATCGATTGCGCCGCAACCGGGGATTTGCTTCTCGTTTGTTGCTCGCCCAATCGATGAGCCCGCGGACGGGAAGAATAACGATAACAAGACGTGGGCAAAGGGGAAATCACACATATAATCGCTGTGTTTTGGCTTGGACGTATGTGCTGGCGTTTTTTGCCTTCTCTCCCGCGTCTTCTCTCGTTGTTGTAAACACACGTGAGCAATTCCGATGATTTTATTCAAATCACTATGTACCTCGACGTATACGCGCTCGTGACGCGCTCGCTAGCCAATGCAGACGGAGAAAAACGCAAATATACCGCGAATCCACGAAACGCAGTTAATATGTACTCCCTCGTTTGACTAATTCATATATAACTGCTGGATAAGCGACGTACTTCGCGGCGTCTCGAGAATATGCTACGCGATGTTTCCTTTTTTTTTTCGTGGAACTGATGAATTTTTTCACGATACGTCGGATCGATTTCCGATACTCTTCGCGTACGGTGAAACGAGGCGTTTTTTCCATCGAAATACATAAGTATCGAGCGTTTGATCTATTGAGAAAGATGACAAACGAGAATAAGAGTAAACGGGGAAGAATCGTCAGACCAATTAGACGATGGAGATCATGAAATACGCGTGAATTCATCTGTGAATTACCAACTCCGAAGTGAAATTCAACAATTTCAATCCGGCCGAGGTTGTAATTTAGCTTCATTAAACCGAAGCGCCGCGCATCATTGGCCGCCTTCGTGAGGCATTGATCACGTGTAGATACGTACGCTTGCTTTGTAAATTCAGGAAGCAGCTGGCGGTATAAACCGAGTTAATGCTTGATGATTGTGTCGCGCAGCCATTGAACACGCGAGGGCTAACCGTCAATTGAACCGCGCGTTATTTGATATTGACGTATATATCTATATGTTCCCGAGCGGCACGGAGATCTCTCGTTTCATCATGTACGATGTGTTTCTTCCCATCTAATGCTTGCTCGCTCGTTTTTTTTTGTTTTTCTCCTCCGGAGGGGGTCTCCTCGCGATCGAAAAGAAAACAGCTTAATACTGACGCGAGAGCGCGAAAGCGCGAGATTGCGCGTATTTTGACGACGTGTCCAATGCAGTTTTTTCTTTCACACAGCAGCTGATACAGCTCTCGTACGTATAGCTGTTTATAGAAGAGATAAGACGATGGTTCATGCGTTCGCCTCGAGCCGAGCAATTAATAAGGCCTTTAAGTGAGAATTCACGTGGGGTGACTTTCAAGAGCTCTGAATAATTATGCTAATCTAGATAGGCCATGACATTTTTTTTTGGTAATTTATAACTTGCGCCAGACGAACGGGACGTGTATGAATCTTCATGTATCACGATTGAAAAAGAGGTTTTGAATTATTGAATTGGATTTATTACACTGTTTTGAAAATTGTCGAATTGAATACGATACGGAATTTCTTCTTCCGTTGGTTGATGAGGTTCCAGTCGTTGGTCGAGTACAATAACGCGACATGTCAACGATTGTCAACAATCAAAGTATCGATCGATGAAAGATAATCTGGGTTACCGATGCCATGTGCTATCACACACTATCTTCTCTGGTGCATCATCTCGACGAGAGAAGGAAAACTAAAAATCAGAAATTCTATAATATTGCCATGTTCACGATAATAATGGAAATATGAATAGCCAGCCGATGTAGAAATGAAATACTAAACTATTGAAACAACTATATAATCATGAGAGATGTCGAACCACAAGTAGCGACTCGCCCCGGCAATCAACGACTGCGGCAGGTAAGAATAATTACTCAAGTTATCATGACAGGTAACAGGTGTGCCGTCGCTCAGGTAGTAACCTGTTTTATCTTCGCTGGAGTGTAGCAACGCAAAGGCTCGTGCCGCTCGTGCGATAAAATTCACTTCCTTGTATGGTATAAAGCTCTTTACCGATGTCGCATGGACAAATTCTGTCGTACCGATCATGGATAAGTTTTAAGATTCAATTGGTTGTGATGATAAAAGGTGAAATACCCGAGTATAAACAAATTCGAGTGTCGATATTAGGTGCACGCATAGTTTACAAGAATATTCAACGCAATATATCAAAATTAATCAAGTTTTCTTGTTCGAACAATTATAATAACCCGCATGTTAGTTGGGAAGAATCTTCCAATTATGACTTTCACATTATGATTTTTTCCAAAATGATCATTTTGATGATCTTCTTTACGATCGAATTTGACTTGTTATTTGGACGACATTTATCTCATTATCAGGGTGATTAAAATGGGATATCTTTTAGATAGATATTGTAGTCGAGTTATGTGTAGTTAGAGGAAATTCACTTACTTGTGTCATTTTCTGGTGATTGAATATCTTCTTCCACATCTTCTGCTGCTGTCGACAGGGCTGAAAAAAATGTTTCGTCATTAATACTAACATCAGTAGAGGAATAAAATTGAATGTTCAAACTTCAATCGTTTGGAGTTGACAAAGCATTAATTCAAGGGTAGGGTACTTGAATATCGTCTGGAGACTGTGGAATCGATAAATTCAAAGTAAAAAAAAAATTCATTCCGTTCATTTAAAATTATGTAACGGAAATGATAATAACTGATGATCTATATTCGAGATTAAAAAAATCAATGTAATCATTCGAATGTCAGATAAGTCAAAATATGTAACATTGAAAGCACTTGAGATTTAATTCTTCGCAGCTACTTTGTACCGTGCGTGCATTAAAATTTTAAGAAGCATCAAGTCCTTTAGATATGCCGCTTCGGTATAAACGGATCGAATAAAATCTGCACAATAAATGGATTCCGCACCCACTCATTTAATGTACTGCATGGTTAAAAATCCTAATTGTTAACGAATAATTCATTGGTTCAGCGAATGATTCTTTCTGCAATCTTTTCATATTAACATCCTGATATCTCGACTAATCAATGTAACGTTGGCACTGAGTATTTAACGAATATCATCATTGAAACGTTTGTATATATGTATATGATTTATGAACTATTTTCCGACTCGAGCCTTGTTCTATCTATATTAAAGTGCACTTGTTCGAATTTTTTGTTCTGGCTTATTTTCTCGAAATTGTTCTTTATTCATTCACTTACTTCTTCAATACAGGGTTTTCCATTTGAATAAACTTAAATACAAGTTCGAATTATTCTGATTAGCTGAATAAATTAAAATTAACCTCCAAAGTTTTGCTTCGTTACTTTAACAGCTGTTACTCAAGGAACAAATGAAAAAAGTTCAGCTGATTATTTGGAAAACTTATTTCCGTTGTATCGAATGCAACATACACGAGTATACGCGAGGCTTTCTAGGATTTCGAATTCTTCAAACGAAGAGAATATTTCAAGTTCCAGGCCGACAAGTTTCGTTGACATATATATTGATAAGAATATTCGACTAGTATTTTATTAGAATTGATAAGATAGAAACTTGGAAATATCGAATTGTGAATGTCGAAGTGACTCCCTAAAACTTGTTCCGATGAAAAATAATATTATACATAAACAATATGGCTATTATCGGAAATATAAATGAACTGAGCTGAATCGTGAAAATAAATACTATTTGCTATCATTTAATAACTTAAGAATAGTATAACGCGTGTCAAAGAGTCATTCTAGGGAAACGTGAAAACAATAACCATTTTCGAATCGGCTGCGACACAAGACGCAGTTTTCAAGATTCTCAAGAACAAGCGAGGGGCGTAATAAGTAGAGTAGTATCAAAGAGTAGTTGAGTAATGTAGAGTGAATCCGGAAAAACGTTATGCAATCGAGTTTCAAGTGAACAATCTATCAAATAAAACCAAAACCTAGCCGCTTTTTTCCAAATAGTAGTAGGATCAGTGGATAGAGTAAGCTGCGAGCGTTATAGCGGTGGGGAGTCGCAAAGGAGGGAGCAAGTTGAGTGAGAGGCCCCTCGCCAATAAGCAAGCTTGTGAAACGGTAATTTTGGAAGCAACACGACGCATAATTATATCACGTGCAAATTAGTCTCGACCGACACGCGTAGTGGTGACTGGTCACGGGATCTCGACCCGATTTCACGAAATGTTGCTGAACCCACCGAAACAGCGAGCCGCCGAGAGTCGCGGCCCGATCGGTTCGCGCTACACAGCCGATCGTTCCCAGCTCGATGGCGAAACTCGCCTTCTCACGTATCCTTAAATCTTTTGGCGCATGCTACGCCGCGAAGAGAAAAGGAGTCGCCAATTGCGAATACGATGAGTTTCTTCTTCTCTCGACCCCGTGTCGTTTTACTCGCGATGATAAAAGCCAGTCTGGCGCTTTGTGCGCCACTTGAGGACAACACGTGCGTACCATACACTGAGAACCACGTCCCTCGCACCTCTCATCTTTAATCTGCTCATGTTCGATTCAATTTAATTTGTTATCGCTTCTTCCCCCGCAAGGATTTATTTCCTAGCGAGGTATACAGTCTTGTGGTGAAACGTATTTTACAGCGGGTGATCTAACGCGTCAAACGTATTTGCTTATAGAAGGTATTATGCTAGATGATAAGAGATTGATCATGAAAATGTTTTCGGCTGTATTGTATGGCAATACTGAAGATTGAATGATGGTTATTCAAAGTATATAGAGAAAAAAGCGGTGTGCGTGAAAAATCAAGGGAAAATATTGTTCAAAATAGTGCGTATAATTTCGTTTCGATTAAGAGGACAAGGCAGTGTTTCAACTGAAAAATTAACTATTAATAGAAGTTCATTATATATATATTCATGAACATACATTTAATTGGAATTTTTTTGAGAATATACGCTCACGAAATTCGTTTTCGAGAATCCCGACTAGTTTTTGGCATATTGCCGAAACACTGGAGCGGTCGCTATGAAATACATGGTTTGCCACCCACGTGTCATTTCTTGTAAACCAAGACACCTATTGAAGTTTTGAGCCCGCAAATATCCTTATTTTGAATAGATCTATACTCCAAGTGGAGCATATTTTTAAAAAACGTATTAAAATGACTAAGAAGATTTTTTCATTTCGAAATTTGATTTTGAATAGTATTTTACTAAAATTTGTTTTTCAAATATATGTGCTCCATTCTCAATATACGCCCGATCAAAACGAACATATTAGTGGGCTCAGAACGTCAATGGGTGTCATGGTTGATTAAGAATTGCTCAGGTGGCTATACTCCATAGAGACTGATCCAAGATTACGTTAGTATCACAAAAACTATAGTCGAAATTTTTGAGGATGGGTTTCATGAGCGTATTTTTTGAGAAATTTCAAATTCAAATTCGTAGTATTATTGTAGTATTATTAGTGCTTCTATAGCCTATAGAAAACAGTCAATTTTTTAGTTGATACACTGTCTTATCTTCTCAGATGTTCAATCATCAGATCATAGATTAACTTCAAGTTTTTACTCCAATCAGTCTTGAATTTTAAAATATCACATAGCATATTGACTTTTTCGCTGATACTTTTTCAAATAGAGAATATATACTTTTTCCAATAGAACAATACTCTTGTTGTGTTGAAGCTTGAATAATAGTATTTAAATTTCTTACATTCTATACGTGTACAAATATTTCAATGTTTAATCTCACTCCAAAATTTACTGATCAATATAGTTATCGTTCTATTAGAAATAACGCAGTGGGACAAGTTTCAAACATAATGTTATCGACTTCTTCGAAATAGCCTAAACTACTCTTAACGCGCATTACCAATGGAGTATGCATTCAATATTACGTTATTTGACCTGGTCAAAACTAGGTAAATATTTTAACCTCACAGTTACGTTATCCCATATGACTCCTCCGGTATTCTTGAATTTGTAGGTCGAATATTTTTGGAAGAAAATTAAAAAGTATACATTGCTTATTTACTGAAGATACTGGAGATATTTACTGAGTAGCAAAGATTGGTTCACTCAATAATGTAGAATACAAATTGTCATTTGTATTCTACATTATTACGGTCATTTTCTTAATTATTCCAAATGCACATGTAAATCACATAAATTATTTTTCCGATTTCGTACAAATTAGTTGTCTACAAACAATGTAGATGCATAACAGAGGCGATGAATAGTCCAAGAACGGAATTTGAACAGGTGCATTCGAGCAATGCCTCTGTTATCACATTCCCACGACCGTTACTCAAATTCCTCATTGTGTCGATTGCTCGGGAGCCGATCGATCAAGATAATAATCTCGCGAGCCGAAAGAAAAGCGCCATTGAGCAGGGAAAAATTCACAAAGAGGCTGCAAACTGATTAAATCGCACGAAATTGAGAGATTATCGCCGAGGTTATTGGAAGTTCGGAAGATTGATGGTCGAAAATAATATAGAGCAGCTCTTTTTCCTTGACGCAGTGGAATTAGAATTATTTCCCGGCACGGGTTGTGATATTCGCCATTATTTTACTTGATTTTATCGAGCAACGAATGAAAATGTAGAAACATTCCAAGTTCGATAGTAATCTTTTCATTTCACGCGTTGCTGATTCCTCGGCAATTCGGAGAAAACCGGGAGGACATTATAAAATGAGGAAGAATATTATACAATCGTTCCCGCGCGCCACAATGAAATGCATCAGATAAGCAGTAGTAATTATTTCGCCAATAATCTAGCTTAGGTTCACGCGAGAATTATAGGTTATTAACAAATAATTGAATATTATAACGAGCCGGCTCATACCGCTTCGTAATGACTCTTTCGCTTCGTCAAGAAACGCGAGAAAAAGGCATTGCTCCATCCTTCCTCTCCGCCTCGGCGCGTATTAATTTCCGAGTTGTACAGTTTTTGCACTCGTGCGAATCGATCAAGATCATTACCATCGAACTTATATATATGCGCAATCAACCCAAAGCGACACTCGTTCGTGTTGTGTTTTTTCTCCCCTCTGTTTTCGCAAACCATCTGTAACGACCCCCCTCCCCCCGTCAACTCGGCCGAGTTGTAATTGGCGTTGATAATTGAAAAGTGCCAGCGTCACGCGGGAGTGGGGCGCGAGACCACGTGCGTCGAGTCGCTTGCCCAACGCTCGAGATCTTCGAGGGGAAATATATCCAGACGCATAAACACAAGTTTTTTCGCAACGCTAAAAATGTTCCCCTTCACCGGGCAAACACGAGAGACGCGGACACTAGTGCAGTGTGTGTATGTATACGTACGCAGCGCAGAGGAGTGCGGCGTCCAATCGAACATCCTGCCCACGCGCGTCGAAATTTCACCGTAGGATATTCGGCACAAACGCACAGCGGCGGCACAACAACACCATGAAGCTCGAGCCTGGTCTCCGATCGACGCACCACTGACGCACCACTGATCTCCCACTGTACGTGCGACCCTCGGCAGATCAGAGAGGGCTTATCCGTGGCACTGCGCGCTCGAACGGGGAGGGTACGGCGCTCAGGTATACGAGCCGAGGCGGTTAATTCGCAGCTGTTTTGCGCAGTGCCACGGCCGGCAGATTTGCCGATCCAGTTGGGACACTGCAGTTACGCGCGCCTCAATTCACCGGGCCATTCGGGTCTCGTTGCTCCTTCACGATACACTGCCGGCTCACCGTACTCGGACGGGTGGATCTTGAAAATCATAACCGATCGCGCGCGCACTCGTGCAAGTCTCCGCGGTACGCAGCTGCACCGGCAGCAGGGCACTCGGGGAGCGACTGGAGCCGCGCTCTCAAATATTCGCCTCTTTTATGTAGCTATCGCCGAGAGCCGAGGCCGATTAGATCGTTATCGCTGTCGTCTCGCAGATAAAGATCAATAGCCGGCGCGAGAGGCTCACTGACACCACACGCGTCGTACGATGGCTAGACGATGCGGCAACACCGATTTTTCCGTATATTTCGTAAGCCTCGAGAGTGTTATCATCCCTTGTTCACTTGTATAGCTTCCGTTTTGTAATGTAATCAAATTGATTTGTGTATTCATTATTCATAATTGATACATTCTGCGGCTGGGAACGTAAGATTCTCTCGATTCTATGTATTTCTAAGTATATCCTACTCATTGTGTCAGAAGTTATATTCCCCATCAAGGATTGGATCTTATGGTCAAAATCAATAAGCTTGTCCCAGTGCAAATGGAATAAAAATATCCCAGCCTATAAAACTCCCCCTTTTGATGTGATACTCTAAAGAATGTATTTGGATGATTAAATCAACAATAATGAGATTATACGACGACGTACGATAAGCCTATAAATGTCTTCGTATCCCAACTAGCGTTACTAATGCACACGAAGGTTCTTCCCGTCGCACCGATTACGCGAGCCGATCGGCTTTCGGCAGAGACGTTTCCCTACGAAAAGATCAGATTGGTGCACCGAGGCGCAGTAAGATTTGGAGGTTTGATCACTTTCCCTGTCAACCAACGGATTTTTATCTGGAATATTTATTACGAGATCAAATCGTTTCCCGTGAAATAGAAATCGCATAATACGGAACTGTTCAGTTTAATGCATTGAATTAGCTTTGTCCTCGGCTGATGAGCTGAAGGAATATTTACAAGTGCTGTACAGGGAATAATAACTTTACGAGCTATGATTCCTTAACAGCCGAGATATTTTATATATACACTAAAGCCCAAGATAAGTAATTTGAAAATAAGCAGTGAAGATCACTGAAGCGATTATAATTAATTGCACGTCGATGCTTTCATCAATTTCACAACGCTCGACGTCCCTCACGACCATGTCAGCCTATTATATCTGGAAATAACATCAGCGAACGACGGAAGTAAATGACTTCGCGAAATGTCGGAACTCTAGAAAGTTTGTGATAACTAATTTTTTCCCAATAATCTGTGGGGACTTCACACAAATTATACTATGTTCAAATAAATGATCATTCATTCGTCGTTCTTTACTAATTGTCCTGTTATCTAAAATTTCAAACGCCGCCTGAGTTTCAAAAACGTACGGAAACCGAGTTTGATCGGAAACGCAGCGTGGTCTCAGTTCAGACGAGGATAATCCATCAAATATATTGACACATAGGCAAAATGTTCTAGTGAGAGATGTGAGGAAAAAGTAAATTTTTGTGTTAACGGATCGTTGCTGCAATTATTCGTTCTACTCTTGCATGGACATATATTAGACTGCAAAAATATGATTGACTCAAAAATAAAGTTGGATCATGTTGTATCATTGTCTTTGCTAAATTCCAATGTTGAGAAACAAATATATGTACGTTTTTATACGCTTTTATTCTAACTAGCTTGTGTCTATTTGGCTGGCTGGAAATTTACAACAAAATTTTAATCTATAACTCACCCATCATTTAAACATTTGAAATTTTGCACACACACACATATATATATATATATATATATATTCATTGTCCAGATGCATACTTCATTCTATACACGAATACTCCAAGTAAAAATCTTTAATACTTTAAAGTAAAAAGTTTTTCATCAGAAATTGGTGGCTTGAATTCAGTACAATTTTAAACAATGGTCTGGAATTGGCAACAAGTGCATGAGCGGAAGAAGCGTCTGAGATATATCCGAGCGATGGAAATTATTTTCTTTTTTTTTGTCGTTTAAATGAAAGTGTGTATTTAAAAAGAGATTTGTCAAAACTTTTCATGATTTAGTACGGGATTTTCAGTGACGGGTGTCAATCAAGATCACGACAAAGTGCCTGAATCATCACAAATTTAATAAGTCTCGAATGAAACTACTACCACTATCACCGCTTCCACCAGTTAATAACTCTGATAGATCGACTTATAAACGCGTTTCTCTATTATCGTTTGAAACGAATGATACATTAAAAATCAATAACAAACATTCATTTGCCGAGTGATTTGACTTCCATTTTTTTCCAATCCATAATCAATCTTTGTATTTCCAACGTGATTCATAAACTGAGCCAATTAGTTGTCGTGTCTTCCTTCATACAATTCATGAGCATCAATAATGCATACACGTCGGAGAGAAATTCGCATAGGAGGAGAATCCAAATACGTATACCTACGCTGCTGATGGGTTCGCTGTTTCTGGGAAACAGTCGCACGTGTAGGTATGGTGGAGGTATTTACTTCTTCACTTTGCCGCTGGTAAGTGTATTGGATATTTGTTCTACTTTCTGATAATTTGTATTACAAGTGGAAGGTTCGTTTGCAAATTCTTGCGTGTCTTTAAACTATCACGGAGGAATCTTAATTATTTCGACGGAATCCAGAGCTCTCCATTATGTTCCGCTCTTTGCGTAATTCAAATCGCACTGAAAAATTAACGAATTAAATAAGTATTATTCAACGAATCACCCGAGGGAAACTCGTATACATGTACATCGAGTGTGATTCGTTCGATATTCGATTCACTCTTAGTTGATCGATGCGCGAGTCGCGGGCGGTATTTAATTATTTGCTTAACGTGTATCGACGATCCCGACGGCCGAGATTTCAACACTACTTTTTCCCCCCGCAAAGCGCGTATTTATCAGAGCAAACACTAGGAAACAAGCGCGAAATCGTAAACAGGTGGCGTAGTTGCCAACATCACACTCGCAGCGAATTTTTCCTTTTTTTTTCACGATCTTATCACCGTCGTTGTTTTCACGTCGCGTTACCACCGCGCACGCAATCTCTCGCGCGTTTTACGTCTCGGTGCTGTGCATCAGCCAAAGTGAAGAAAAAAAGCGAGAGAGGAGAAATTAGAGGAGAAGACCAAAAAGTACCGCACAAGGATCGACGCGTGTATATGGGTCTAATGGCCGAGATTAGTGGTGCACGGGGCACGATTGCGCAAGATCGTCACCTCGGCTCCCGCGGCGGCCGCCGCCGGTATTGTCAGGTGTGCGTGAAGCTGCACATTAACCTCCGTCGTCGAGGTAATTATTTACTGCAACCTGCCGCAACGACGGAACGATTCGTCCCCGGTCGCGCGAGCCCGTGGAAAATCATCGTACACACGGGGACAAAACTCGCTCGCTCGCGTTTGTTTCTCTTTCCTCCCGTTCCAACATTGATTAGCGGCTTTCTATAAGGCCCCGGGAATTTTCCCCGTTGCCACGAGCGCCTGGAGAAATCGATTGGATTTTTGATTCTGTATACGCTTAACCCGACAGCCGCGGCAGCTGCGTGATCCATCGCTGCGGATCCGATTCGAGTGTCTGCATAAATGAAACGGCCGTAGTCACTTCCGTAAGGAGATTTGCCAAGTTCCACTGCATTATTTTCTCGAATCGATTCATCTGCGAATCTCGATACTGGCGCGAGATCCGCCCGTTTTTGTAACAGATCTCGCGACAAAACAAGAATTGTGCCAATGAATGGTCGCGCAGCCGCGAGTGGCAATCGGTAATATGCATGTAAACACCCGCCCGCATACATATGCATCCCCAAAGACTTTAGTCACCAAACGGGATCGAGAGAAGGAAGATCGTTGCGAAACGTGCGGAAGAAACGTCAGCGAACGTGTGGGTATAGCGCGCGAATGTCGCATTCTTGACTACATTATCGCGAACGCAAACAAAAATATGATGCATGGAGTCGAGCCTCTGCAGCTCGCATGGACGCGTTTAATGAAGATTCGACGCGTTATGGAAAGATTCGAGGATGACTCAATCATGGTATCGTCGCGTCGCTGTTAGCGTACATGCAGGCCAGCTTTTTCCAGTTCCACGCTTGCATCCGCACGCTCGAGCTGACTTTCCAGTTCGGAGACTCCCGTGTTTACATTGCCACTTGGTGTGAATGAATATTAACTATACTTCCACAGAATCATCGGGGGAAACACGCGCGGTGGTCACTGGGAATTTCAAATTAACTTTGAGCGAATTGACAGCTTGGATAAATGTTTTGACAAACCCAATCGCGATTTTCTCCTGGAAATGTATAAGTTTCTCACGAAAATTCCATTCGGCAAGGAGAGTTAAGAAAATAATCTTCCCTCGTTCGAATCGACTGGAGCATAATCCCTGCCCCAGGCTATTTCCGCGAGACTGACTCGCGAGTACAATCAAAATATTAAGAATGAAAAAATAATAGCAATACATGAATGATAATGTATCGTTCCAGAAGAGATGAATGACTTTGTTTTTCTTCATCGCCGCAAGAAAAATCGCATCGAGTAAGTAATGCACGAGTATTTCCGAGTTGAATTCAAATTTTATTAGGAAGCGGAAAAATAACAGGGGATATTAGAAACGCTATGATGAAAGTCAGGCTATACCCTGCAATTGGAAGACACATATAGTCCACATGTATACACTTTCAATTATTCAAAGTCGTCTCGAGGTGCGTAACGCATCTGTTACAAGGATGACCATTATTCAGATAAATAATGCATATACGGGCAATTACTTTGAGAGATAAAAATCTTGAGCACCGTTGAAAGTGCATGAACCTCATAAGTCTTCGACTCAATGCTTTTACTCGATGCCGTCTAGTTTGTTTGACCAGGAAGGGATACTCACGCGTATTTCTGCGTCATCGTGTGTATCTCGCATTGGAAAAATGTTATTTATGCTACGTCGTTAAAGCTAAAGACTGTTTTTGTAGGCTCAGATTTGTCATATAATTCTAACCGGCGGCATTATAACGCTTCAAAGTATATAGATTCCAAGCCAAAGAACTGAAACAGAACGAAAGCGAAAGATAGATTGCGAACTTTATTGCGCTTGGCTGGAGTAAGTGGTTTTGGAAATCGGCCAACGTTGCGAGAGCTTTGCCTTTGCGACGTTCCCGAGTATCCCAGCTATAGAACTTGAAATGCAGTAGTTCGTGCATTCATTTTCATTTTTGAATTCGTATACTTTTAGAGGCAAATATAACACGAAAGTACGATTGTGTCAATCAGACCACGAATCACTTATAAAATGAATGAAATAGATTAACAAAGAAATATAAAGGAGACAAAGCTGCATTCATGACGCACATTGCAACCTTTCTGAGCTGAAAATATGTTTGAAAAAGCGTCGGCTTCTTCCAGAATCGTGAGAAGAATTCTTACAATGCTTTTAACACTCACTTGTTCTTATAATACTCCCAAAATATCAGGATCGTCAAACAATATTCAAGTTTTGATAATTTAGAATGATTTTTTTCGTTTCCTGTTATGCCTGTCAATTCATTTTAAAACGTATTGATTGACAGGGCAAAACATCGAACCGAAGAGTTATAAAGTGAGGAACAAAAAAAATATTAATATTCGAGCAAAGCAGTGGTTGATCCATTTTTGTAAATCACCGGTACCTCATTACCCCAATTAATTTTATGTAACTCAAGTACATTCCACTTGGGATGCGACTCTGGTAACGATAAGATCGTCTGTATGTGTTGCTTACGTAAGGTAAAATTGATTTTTCATTCAATTTTCTTCTCGTTCTTCGTAATCTTGCTGAGTCGTTCGGGCGATTCCTGCACCCGCGATTTCTCTCGTCTTCATTATTTTCCTTTCATAAGTCGTCACGTGTATCACTAACGGATGATAGATCACGAAGTATATACCGATTCATTCGAATAGCAGGTGAACCAAATATGAAAGTACCGGACACATGAACTGCTTGATACGAATGATCGAACTTTTCTTGTTTCATGAAATCTTGCAAGTTTTTTGTCGAACATTCATTGAAGAACGATTAATTGTTCTAAATACGAAAAACTTAATTGTCGGCGTCAATTAATTCAACGACTTGTATATATTTGAAATATGATTGCGACATTACAATTTCAAATTAAAGTCAATTCATCATTCGACCTTGCAAAGGATTTTGAGAGCTAATTTTAGAAAATTCTCGAAACATTTTACAATAGTTATAAGAGTGCATTATAAATACAAACAAACAAATAGCCGGCAATCTCCGACATGTCATAAAAATATTAGAACTTACATTTTTAACATTTTTGTAGACACCTTGCGATAATGTACACGTACATGCCTCAACAATCTTATTTACGTTGGAAATAAGAAGTCGGTCGAAAAACGCTTTTCAGGTCACGCTTACTAATTTTCTCAGTACACTCATAGATGTGCACGTATTTGCTTGTTTATTTAGCCGAGGCAATTGCTTAATATACGTCTCACGGAATGTCGAGGTCTGAAATAGTAGCTGATAACTGATAAACTCAGTTATACACAAACGTCAGGGACTTTGAGAATTTGAAAAAAAAAGAATTGTACCATTTCAATGCCAACTAATGCTTAATTATAAATTACTTGGTATAATATTCCATCTAGAAATACACCCACAAGTGGAAATTATTGGAGCAAGTTGGAGGATTCGTAAAAATTCTGACATATAAGCTCCAAAAGCTTAAAAATTTCACAAAACAAGAGTAGAAAAGTTGCTAAGTAGCAGCGTGGTATTATCAACAATGAAATCATGTTTAGGCTCTGCTGTTCACCCGTGATCGGGAAATTCACGTGGTTTGTCGTGAGTTTGAAAATTGCAAGCTCGAAATATTGCCCGTTTGGCGCGTGCCAAAAGCTCTCGATCTTTCTACAAAAACATTCGGCTGTTTCAATTTCCGTGAATTTTGTCTCTCACCGGAGAGTGTCACGTGACGCGAAGCTGTGGAAAGCATCACTTTTGCGACGCGTCATCCCACCGAAGCAACTGAACAACGTCACACGAATGCTGCTATCGTGACGCGACCAAGGAATCGCGGAGCTTCGATGTTCGCCAGCTTGGTGACGCGATGATTTTATTAGAGAGGTATTTCGTTCGTAGAAATGACTTTTTGTAATATTCTGTAATATATTCAATATTTTGTCGATATCTTGTAGCGCACACGATTTCCCGTGTTCTGATACTTTTTATAATTCTTTTGCGTATTCTCCGTTTCGATAATTATTTGAAGACGTTAATTGATAAATTTTATATGTGTACATATTTTAGACGAATATGATAGTTTTGTAACACAACAATATATATAAAAATGTATCATGTAATATTGAAGGAAAACATTTTCTCTCTAGTGTTGCGTGGAATGTACCACATAGCAATCAATTCTAAATATATTTCGAATCCATTCATCTGTATTTTCGGACTATTCGATACTTATATTCTGAAAAAATATATCATTGTACGCATCAAACTTACATTTGCTACTATCCTTCAATTATATTCCAAATTAAAAATGATTTCCCTCAATACCCTACTTTCATTCGCATGAAAATTGGTTTTTTATTCTTTCGGAAAAGACAAAAATAAATCTACAACAAAGTGATGTGGCCAGTCAGATTGAGCACTTTGGAGGCAAGCCAGACATCGGCTAGACGCTTTTACGAATGGAAAATCACAAAGGCAGTGAGGGTGGGGGAGGGTGTATCGAATTTCACAAATGTAAGAATGAAAATGTATAAGAAATAATTTTCACCAGAGACTTAATGAAAATCAATATTTCTGTGATTTCTTTGATGCCTAACTATAGTATCTATCGTATAATGATTTGGAAGAGATGCTTACTCATATAAAACTTCAAGATAATAACAATGAAAAGAGTATAGCGGTTATTTAAGATTATTCAACATAATACGTAACTATTCAAGTTGTGTGCAATATACAACAAATATGCCTCAACATATTGTAAGTTTAAAATACTATCCGAAAATGTTTTATATTTCATACGGGGAGCAATCGAAAGCGAAAACGAGTCAGTAGAAGAAAACAAACATATGCATGAATAAGTCGTACTTTGTATTCGCCAGCTTTGCTCACTACATTATACATGTAAGCGATCACGAGTTCCTATTATAGTGCTTCGAGAGCCGTTGACTCTCCATATTCACACGCGTAAGAGAAAGTGATTCGCTTGTCTTGTTATCAGTGACAGCGTTCACTTCCCAAAAGAGTCAAATGATTCATGACGAAACACTTGAATTTGTTCAATCACATACCTTGTCTTCTTGGTCCATCGCATTGTTGACCAATGTTAAAGTTGATAAATATATTCAACGTATTTTGATTTTTCTTAATTGCGGTTTTTTGAATTCTCAAACGTGAGTCCACTTATCTTTGAAGATATCGAGTTATGATAAACCTAACTAAATTTACGAGTATCGAGTGTTCGATTAATTATGTAGCATTAAAACATTATTCTCTGGCTTTTAAAATATTATTGAAGTAAAAGTGATTGTTCTGTACGCTGGGGAACGACACCTAAAATAATTTGGATGTGTTCGTGGGCGTACATACACGTGTGTATCAACATAATGAAAATTATGAAGACGGTCGTTTTTTTATGCAGCCTTGATTCAAGAGCACCAAAAGATAGGAGACATTGTTATAAAGTTTGGGTATATGGATAATTCTACACCAACTGGTTTCAATGCATTTCAATTTATGAATTAATGTTACGTGATGAATGGTTTTGTATTTCTTCTACTGCAAACTAACTCGAGTATCACGAATAAGAATGAAATAATGTTTTCCTAGAGAATTTGATTTTCTTTAGTCAGGCGATTCTAGCAAATATTTCCTGGGTGCACATTCAATGTAAGAACTGTTACTTCATGTAAGAATAAATTATAGAACAAATTAACTGGGCCTTTTCTGCAAAGAATTTTAATTTAAAAAAATCAAAGGGAAACTAAACTATTTCAATTCGATAAATTCAATTCAAATTATCAATCGACGTGTATGGAGCGTAATACCCGACAGATCATTTTTCACCTCCGAGGGGGTTGAGGTTGGAAGAGGAAGGACATAACCCTCTATACTCTATAATATGACGGGAATTATACTCCATACTCATAACGAGGGACTTCGCCACCTGGGGAGGGAGAGGGATGAACTACAGAGGGATGCGATATTTTTCTTCAAATGTATCATTTATTTCAATTTTACAGTGTTGGTGTGTCGGGATCGAATTTGATGAACCAAGGTCCTATTCTAATTAAATGATTCGAAAATTGAAATAGCGGAATCAACGGGTGAAGCACTTTTTTTAGTCTAAACATCATACTCATCTTGCTCGAAAGTGCTCATACATAAGCATCGTCAAAAAGTTTATTTTTAGATGTGTGGGCTGAAAAAATATTGATAATTGCTTGCTTTTTTCCAAAGAAACGGGAAATCTTATCGGGAATAATTTTGGCAGTCGTCGAGTTGATTCTGATCAAAAGCATAAAATGATCCGAAAGCAGAATGAATATTGTGAAATTGCCAGGCATTCAAATCGGCATGTATTTTTGCCAATCGTTTGTTGAAACTTCGATAGTTTACACAGACAACAAAAGAATATCCTTGCAGATGAATCATTGTAATGATCATCGAACCAGATAAGCATGTTTGACGGTGCAATAATATTACAAGTGATAAATTGTACAGGCAAAGATTTGTTAAATATCCGAAACAAAATAATGGGACGCAGTTCATCCACGCGCGTACATAAACATGAAGTACGTCATCCGAAGAATTCAAGAAAGTTCAATCAATATAGAGGAGAAATCTCTCTCTCTCTCTCTCCCCGCCCTCCCGTCAATTTATTAACAAAAAGCTAAGCGGCACTACCGCGATCAATGACAAGGCGATATAGAGGTCGATCGAGATCGAGCGAATTGCGGCCTTGTCGCGTCTCTTTCTCTCCAATAGGTGCAGCTCGTAAACAAAAACAAAGTGCGCATGTGTGAGTGCCGGGAAACGAGTGCAGAAAACTCCCATTCCACGCGTCGACCGCCGCACTTCCTTCTTTTCTAGTGCAATTTGCTACAGGTGTCACGGCCGCGGAAAGAAAAGCGAGCGACAGAGCCGTGTACTTTCGACGTGGCTGCAGCGCAGCGCTGTACGCTTTGAATTTTAGTTTTATGCAAAAATTCAGTTGGCTAACAAGAAACCTCCCAGTTTTTTTCGATCGCGTTTACCCACGGAACCTGACGAGATAAACAGATGCGATTTTCCTCAATTTCGAATCGTAACCAAACCGCGATGAAATTCGTTGCGTGTGTAACTCGACTCGGACAATTGTACATCAGCCGTCGACTATAGGAAGAAAAAATTGCCCCGAGATGACGATAATTTGAGAATATCCTGCCTGTCAAACGTATATACTGCCGAAAGGAAATCAAATGTTTATGTAAGCCCGTCTTACACGGGCGCATGCAAATGTTCGTTTATATTATGTACGAAATTTTCATGAAAAAGAGACGCAAAACAACAGGAGAAAACCGAACGTGACGCCACTATCGATTGTCAATGGCAATGTTGACAAGGAGAGTGTTGGAGTTTGTATGAAGTGAAAGCGAGAGCCCATGCCTAATTTTATGTACCGTACTCGTAAAAGATACGCACGTCAAAGTCGCAGTCAGTTAAGCACGTGACTGCGAGCACACAAATACGAGACTCGTGATGTTTCTGGGTGGCTATCAAGCAATGTGTCCGTTAACCGGAAGACGTTTTCAAAATTGCATCTCGCGAAATCGCAGATTAACGAGTAATGTGAATAATTTCTCCGGGTTATTAAATTTGACGAAGCGTTGATTGCTACCGTACATACGCAGGATCTTTTTGAGTTTTCGTTCGACAAAGTGGATCAAGCCTAGTCGGAATAAAAGAGGCTTCAAAGGCTCGACACAGACTTGGAAAGTCATTAGATTTCAGGAGACTTCGCCAAGATCCACCTAAACTGACGGCCCTGCGAGCAGAACGGCTCACGCGATGTTCGAAGCCGCACGGACGACGGCTAATCAAATAGACGAGCCGTTAATTAGCATCCCGAGCTTGTATGCTTGCCGGGTACTCGAGGCTCTCCCCCAAATTGCGAACGACTTTTTCCATAAAGCGGCGCGAGGGTCATTGGCTGGGATCGCGATTTAACGTCCGAGACGCGCGACAAAGCCGCGTATATAGAACAGAGACACGCGGCCCCTTATTTCGGAGCGAGGGTGAACGAGCTTATGTGCTTGAACCGTAAAAGTCAAGCTCGCGCCGATATACGTGACTCATGTCCGAGCCATAAAGATTTTTATGTGCGCACTGTGCGCAACTGGCTAACATTGTTTCCTCCCGACATTATTATTTCGGATATGATTAATAGGAAAAAAAAAACAATGAATTTTTATCTATATGATTTGCGGTGGACATTTGGGAATACGCGTTGCATACGACTTCTGGAATGAAAGATTTTTCGAATGCACCTGCCAGTTGAACCCTCAATATTTGTATATGTACGATTTTATTTATAGCTTTACCTGCTTTTCTATGTGTGTCTATAAGCTGTCTGAAGCCCGGCATTGAATTTTAATCTACTTCACTTCAAGCTAATCAATTGCAACTTTGCATAAACACTTAGTTCACTTGTCAATGAACTATTGAGCAAAAAATTCATTGGAAGAATGTTTTTTACAAGAAATAGTATTTTGAATGATAAACAGTTTAGAAATGAATTGGTTGGCTATCGGTAAAGAGCGGATACCTCCATCAGACACTTACTTCGTAACCTGCACGTAACTCGTAAATCTAAAGAAACCTTTTCACCCCCCCCCCACAAAGAAAATTATCAAAGAAAGATTCTTTTAATATTTTTTTAAATGTCTATATTTTACTTTACAAATAAGCTATTTTTGTATCAAGGGTGCAACTTTACGTCCACGGCCCTGATGCGAACATAACTTTTTGTCATATTCTTAAGCGTACAGTATGCTTTTGATCTTCTACTTTAGTCATGGAATTGTACCCTCTAGCAAGTTGAATATTTTTATTCCAATGTCGAGTTATTCTGAAAATTTATCAATTTTACGCCCGCAAGGCCAAACAGACTTTACGCATACTAGGACGGAAGTAATTTTCATGACACAAGATATCTTAAGCGTCACTTGGTATTAAAAGCGTACGTTACTTCATTATATGAATATGATGTAAGGTCCCTGTTTTTTTCCTAACATCTAAAATGCCTTTTGACCGGTGATCGTTATTGGCCTTTTAACTACATGTGACAAGGTTTTCAAGTTATTCCTCTTTTCATGTACGTGGAAATGCTATTGAAAATGACCGTTTTTTCAGCATAAGCAGGTAAAGCGATCACTTTGTGGGATAGTTATTAGGTAAATACGAGATAATACAAACTAAAATACGCCAGGCGTAAGATTCTCAGGAAGTTTTTGATGTGCTCTAACAGAATTATCACCCAGATATTATTCTCGATACGTTAAAATCACGTCAAATTTTTCTCCGAATTATACTGGTGAAACAATCTGTTAGAGGGAACCCGTAGAGAGTAAGATGAAAAATGGTCGTTGTACTTGAATATTTCTAGAGACATATTAACCCAGTATTAATGTTTAGAAACTTATGTTGGGACGGAAATTTTATGGCCCGATATATTTTTTCCATTAATTAGAAAATATTGCACTGAACGCAAGACTTAAGAAAAAGACTCTTAAGAAAAATCGATAGATATGTTCTGATCGCAACCACGCCTTATTCAAAAACTCACTTTCGCGAAGGAACATCCAATTGTGGGATGACATTTATTATCGTTTTTTAATCACGAACGCCGTAACAGGCTTTTCAAAATTTTTTTTTATTTTTTTTTTGTTAAATCACTTGAATACCCTTAATTCTTATTGTCAAAAGGCTCTGTGTGAATAAACAACAAAGCTAATCCAAACCACACGGAAAAAGAACACAGAGGTACGTGCGGAGTTGGTATGAGAAGTCATACCCGGAAAGGACGAAAAATCGTATCGAAAAGGTTTTTGCTCGTTCGCCCTTGGCTCGGTGAAAATGTCATCTTCGAATTAATGCTTTGCCGGCGTGGTATACCCAGCCAAGGCCCCAAGTTGGCAAAGATATACAAGTGTGTTTATATACATGTATACACGCGAGCGGGCGACACATCTCCTGCAGCTGAGCGCGAGCGCAGCTCCTCATCGGTGAGTAAGATCACGGCTCACCTTCGCGCTGTGCTCGTCGCTTCCGATTACATTTCACTTTTATTAATGCGAGTGAGCGTGATTTTATCATCCGCACTGGCCGATGGATCACGCGAGATTTAATCGAGCCGAGCTTTCCGGCTGCTGCGGCTATATAATTCACCTGTTTTGTTTTTCACGGTAGCCACTTGTTTTCTTCGAGTCGAGGCATCATTTTTTTTTACTCGCGGGTACGAATAAACTTTCACGGCTGATTTACGGTGGCAGTGACTTCGGAATTACAACGTATGAACTTGAGCCGCGCTGGCACTCGTGAGTTTATAAGCCAACGAGTTGGTGTCTTTGAAATCTCGAGTGGGTATATGGAGACGGGAAGGGGAACAACAAATTTACGTCATGGGCAAACGTTCTGCCGCGAGTGTGAAATGGCGATAGAGCATTCAGTGTCCAACTGGATTATGTATGATTAACGAAAAAAAAACCGTCGAAATAACTTACGCAAAACACGAACGTTCGAAGTGAATTCTCATTGAACTTACCTGGAAAATAAATAGAATGACGTTATTGAGCAGGCAATGAAAATTATATTTATGGTCAGGGTAGAATAAGAGAGTCGTAATGACGATAAAAAAAGACTTATACGGGCGGTATTACTCTTGACGGATTGATAAAGGTGAAATTCAAGGAGTCTGAAGTTACATAGTTGCGTCTACTAAATAGTAGATTCACATTGTGTAGACACAAAAATGTAAATCTCAGAAGAATTGTACAGATGTCACTACCTTGAAAGGCATATTTCTCTTCTTTGCTCAAATGTGAAAGTTCAATAACCAACGAGTTTTTTATTCTTCCATACTTCTGGTTTGAACAACGAGAGACTGAAGGCAGAGAAACGCAGTTTTGTTTGCTACGATAAAACCGTGCCAAGTTTTTGAAGTGGACCACTTGGATACCGTCAAAAACCGGTCGATGTATCAAAGACCGGTAGTGTTATTAGCGTACATTTTGATGACAAATACGATCTTGCGACGACGAGCATTTAATTTTCATAACGAATAGTCCTAATACAAATAATTACCCAGAAAGTATCATATCATCTGATATTTATGTAATTCGGGAAATAAATCTGTAAACGAGATAATTAATAGTTTTGTTATAAGGATACTCTATTTAAGACTTTGCGAAATAAATCTTGTTTCAGATGTTAAATGATATTGTTTACCGCAAAAATATTTCACTGCACTGAATCAAATTGCAAAATAGAAAAACAGTACATAAATAAAAAAATTTTTCTACGTAAATCATAGCGGAGCAAAAATAGCTTCGGAAGTCTGTACCCTTGAAAATTATATCGCTCGTGGTATCCCTATGATTTTGCTAAGAAAAATAGAAATCAAATATTAACTTGCGCTTCAACAACTAAGTTTTGGTAATACCAAAACTTTCTTGTATACAAAAATTTAGGCATATATTTCCCGGAGAACTATCTCGCTGAATACAGCTGATTGTTTCAGAAAGAATTTCAATCTATTTTCTGACTACGGACTGACAGTATTCGAAAAAAAAACGTTTGAACAGCTGCGCTTGCAGAATATTCTAAAGATAATTTTATTATACGTAAAAATTTACATTTCATTATATTTTCATCACACTGTTTTACAATTTTATTCGTTTTGTCAGCGTAAACATAGTCAATTCACTTCAGATAATAATCCGCAAAATAGCGAGAAATCTGTTATTTTCAAAACTGAAAACCAATGTTTACGAAACAATGAATTCCCAATCCCAGCAAATGTTGGGAGCTAACCGATAGATTATTGTTCCATGTCGTAGGTTCACGAAAAATCGGAGAGTAAAATCACGAAATATCTGATCTTTTTATAATTTTGATTCTCTCTGTTTTCTCGTCAAGCCCTCGACTCACGAGAGCACACCTCGAAAACTTGGGGAGAAAATAAAAATTCACAAATTGAGCGATCAATATCCAGGTACGCAGGTTTTCAACGCGAATCGTGTCGCTGCTGGGAACGAAGCTTCCCACCCAATCAAAAGTATTTTCTTTCGCCGACAGTCAGCCGAGAGACGTCGAACCGCCGGTGAGAGGTGAAACTGCGGCATAGACGTCGCGCGATTCAGGTAAGTAAATAAATATATATATATACACACACAGACAGACAAACGTTCAAAGCTGCCGACCCAATCAGCGAGTGAGTCGAAAAAATCCGGACAAGCGCGACGCAGCCCCTTTCGGCGGACTAGTTTAGATCGGCGGAGCGGCGCGCAAAAGTGGGTGAACCCGTTTAGCGCGGCGCGCGTAACCTTTTTCTCCCTTTCTCGCGCCCGTGCCTACTATCTCCTGGCCGCGTCGCGCGCGCGCGTCTTCACGGAAAGCAGCATGGAATAATGCGACCCAACCAGTTCCGGTACACCGAGCAATCTCCAGGATACACACGCGCCAAACTACGGCTATACCGCCGCTCGAGTCTCTTTACGAGACGTCGCTTTCGACGTGATATTTCAATTCAGGGTTGTGTGTGTGTCGAATGATTGCCCACGAGCCGAATACCGCGCGGCATCATCGGTATTCGAGTCTATCCTCGAACGATTCCGATGCCAACTTTTGGATTTCCTCGTGCGTCGCGATGGACGACTCGCGGTTTTATTGACAGATATCTGCTTAAGCAGATGCAATTCTCATACTATGTAAACGCCCACTCAGGATTCCAACTTGATCGTTTTACGCACGTACGCAATTTTACCCGGAACGAAGGTAGCTACCGGAAATCCAGGACAGTGCGGCTACTGGTCCGAAAAAGTTACTAGTGCTCTTTTTGTCATCGCTACGCGTTGATCTATGTTAAATCAAACTGAATCATACCATGTGCGTGTTTTCAATGCCAAGTAATTTATCAATCACCGATCGTCGTACCCGTGATCATGTAGTTTCAAGCGGAACGATTTGCTCCGTGTAAACGAGACGCGACAGGTGACTTATTTTATCATGTATTTGAGTGAAAAAATTGATTTAGAAACAAATTGTTAAAAGCACATTTCATCATAATTTTGAATGGAATTCCCAAAGATATAAATGAGAGAACACAGCAGTTTCGTAAATATAGCTGTTTACCACAAACCCGAATAACTATTTATCGGCAAACAGCGTATTTTTCATACGATTCTATATGAAAATAAATTTCAAGTGTTGTTTTAATTAACGAACTAGGGTAATTCAGAAATGAGTAATAAAATTATGGGGGGAAATATAATTAGGATCCACGAGAATTAAAAGCACGTATAGTCATCATTGGATTACCCAAATCCGGCGTTTATCCTTTCGAGATTTGTCGGACCATCAAACGAGTCGAGTTAGTTCTGAGAACGATTTGCTCGACTCCCGTAAACAAGCTCCTTCGAAAATTTGAAAACAATGCCCAGTTTATTTCACGAAATTTGATTTAAGCGACTTTGTACGCGAGTCAAATTTTTTTCGAGGTAGCGAACGCTTGCACATACACACATACACTCATGACAAATTGCGGGTTTCCGTTAGATTTTCACGTAATAATTGCTCGGCCAGTCCGCGGCAACGAGTCCCGAATCAACTATTCGCGGCTATCCGGATGTATAACAGCCGGGTACACTGCGAGAGTTAGGTAATATCAATCGCACGATCGCGATTACGTTTCGTGCGTACATCAAGCTTTCCCGGGCAAGATAAAATTGACGAGAAAATTCGCTGCGAATTGAAAAACAATGGATTTTTGTGTGCCCCTCGCACGATCCTTTGCAAATATACTTCTATATATTTTAGGGACAATTTTGGTTTCTCTTCCAATCTCACCCACGCAGCTGATCTTCAGGCGACAACACCTCGTCGATCCTTTTACAAGTATCAATCTACCGTATAAAATCGTAAACAGACCTTTCCGCGACTTTCTCATGATCGGTATACATCGACAAGCTCACGCTCAACGAGGCTTACGGGTATATATGTACCTGCTCGATCCCCAATCTGCGAATGCACGCGCGTCTGGAATCATTTCCGTGTCTACGACCTTGTGCCGGAAGCGATGTCTCGGGAATCCGACGACTCATCGTGACGCGGTTCATTCCCCCGTTGAGCGCTCGAACCGTCCCGCGGGTTCTCGGGAGTGAATTATTTTTTTTAACCCGCCAATCCGTCATACGGCTGAAGTTTGGTCGGAGAGTGGCGCGCGGCGAGTAGCCCGCGGAGCATGACGAGGACGACGACGCGACCCTGAACTTGGCTGTCGCGCGCTTGGCTGTAACGACCCCCGCGCGCCGCGACGATAAGGCTCGCGCCCGCCAGCCGAGTATAGAAAACACTTGCAGACGATTGCGTGCCCCGCGTTGTTTCAACATTCTACCCCTGCTGGCAGCCGCTCGATCAATACGGCCGCGCTGCGATCGACAATGGCTGCAGGCTGTTGATTCGAGTGTATACCGCGGGCCTCGTGTGGTTCCTTTGTGTATGTGTCAGCCCCAATTCCACAGGAGTGTCAAGGTTGTCACGGCTGAATCCTCGTGTTTTGACGGCCGATGCTCTCGACTGGGGATTTGGAAAACCTTATCTCGCCCCCAATCCTTTTGAACAATGTTTATTTACTCTCGTGACGTATCGATCGTCAACGGAACAAATACTTTGGCGGATACTCGCTGCTGTTACTGATTATTTCGTGGGTAATGACGCCGAATTTCCGTTCAATTTACGGGCATGAACGTAGACAATAGGTTTCATGATTGCGTGTCATTATTTCGGGCAGTCAGAGCGACTTTGAACTAGTGCTACGGCATAACTCGTGTAATTAAGTAGGCCTCTGTTTAGCGTCGGACAGAGACGATGATGATATTGCAACAATATACATGTACTTTATATTTTTCAGATTATGGACATTCGATAGGGATATTAATGTTGGCACTGCGAATGGAAGATTTTGTTTGTATTTATAATTTGCATATCAAGGAACATCAACTTTGATGTATGTAATGAATTTGTCAATAATTATTATCTATGATGGATATGGATTCTCTTGGGCATTCAGAAGTACTCTTTGAGAATCTATTAGCTGAGACAGATTATTTTAGACTTAATAGTAGCCCAGTGTGTATTGTTGAATCCGTAATACGTTATTGAACCGTCCTGCCGAAATTTGACTTGGCTTACTAAGGACTTTTTAAGAACTTCATCGAGATAATCAATGGCAGAATTACAGATGAAGTTGTACTCAAGACAAAACAAAACAATATAATTAAGCTGATTGTTGAATGGCGGTTATGTCCCACACTTACTTACCACATATTCAGCGAGATTAATTTTAATGATGAGGATTCCCTCCTTGTATTCGTCCGACTGTTAATTAGTTAACCGAAGAAGTTACGCGCGCTACATCATACTCGGTTTAAATTGAACGTAAGGACTGTGCTCTCGTATACGGTTGCAATAATGAATATAATGCGGTATAATGAGGATAACTTGAAGGAGGAAGATTCTGGGACATAAATCGTATGCAATATCTGAATTAGCTTCGTTTCTCCATCATTTGGATCGATAGGAACTTGGCGACGAACTCGCGACGATTCCAACACGCTATTTGCGTTCAATTTAAGTCATGGTTCTGCGACGATACGATAGTTTCGAGAACAAATACCGCATTAGTAATCTCTACATTCGCGAGGAAATAGGTAATGATTCGTATTGTATAAGAAAAAGAAACGTGTTGGCCAAAAGATGATCATCGACACTCAAACATGTTACTCGTTTTAGTTTGAAACGGATAATACGTGTGTTATATATATGTGTGTCGAGTCGTAAGCTTCTTGCACTTGTCGCGTGTAGCCAAGCGTAAACACATCTTAATGCGAATTTTCCCACTTACTCTCGCGCAAAAGACAAAATGCGAGGCATACGTCGCTAATGAGATTTCCTGCTCGCTTCGGAATAAGTGAAACCACTTTGAGCGCGCGTCTCCACGAGACAGCCGCGACCGAGATTAATTGGACGCGCGAGCTCATAAAACGAGTGATTTTGCACGAACGGAGGAAGAAAGAGAGTGAAAATAGCGCGATTCGTATACCCGAGCAGACGATTAGAAATTTTTGGAAACTCGTTAAGTTTGGAGCGGACGTTGCGCTCCGAAGCGGCCCACCGGTTAAAATCGACGAGCCGACCGTTTTCATACTCGAAATCTCGACGTCACGCCAACCGGAGGTGTATAATATAATTATGCGAAGCCACGTGTCTGTAATATCAAGTTCACGGGATGGCCCACAATCCGAGGAGCCAGCGAGACAATGAAATCGACTGGTGCAGGCGAGCGTCTGCGAGTATAGTCACTTTTGACGAATCGGTCTGTTTGCGATGAGGATCGAGCGACCTGATTAGTGAATGAAGAAGGTGACGTGGGTAGGCTGTCGTGCACTGTCCGAGCGGTTTAAAGTGTCGGGACACGCGGCGATTGTCAAATGGCTCTATTATATGTTGGCTGAGTCTCCGACGCTCGTGGCGCGCATCGCGACGCTTAACAAAGATCAAGAACGTCGCTGAACACGCGTCGATCACGCGGTCAAGTCAACGCACTTTGACACACGAAACCTTGATTGACCACACGACTAAGCGCACACACACGCTATGAACGTCGATGATCGTGGTTTGATGGGGGTGTTTTTTTTTCGTTCTTCATCGACTTTTATGCATTTCGCGAGACTCCGACTGTCCGTACCTCGGTTACGCGAGCTCCTTTCGAATACTCGAAGGCTACGGATGGGTGCTTGACCTACAGCCAAAGCGTCCGACGACAGATTCCATTCAATGAACGCCTATTTCACGAATCTCGCTCCGAGCCGTTTTCCGACGCGTTAATACCGCTGTAAATGTGTCGTGCATTAATTTCACCGACGTTATCGACTTGTACGTGGAGAATCAATTGGCAGTAAAAGAGTCACGGGGGCGTAATAAATTTTGAATTATTTCTACGTTCGCGGTTGGCTCGAGGGATTTTCGATTCTTTGGCTAATGAAAACAATATCAGTCTCGTCGATCGACTGTTATGAACGCGAATCCGATGCACGAGTGGTTTGACATGTAGAGCAATAAAGATAAGGGATCCTTTCTCAGAGATAAATACGTGAGAAATTGACAAGTTCTTCTAGCGCAATAAATATACGGAAATACAACCCTGACTACTAACTTCTAACCCAGAACTGACTTCTAACCCAGAACGAAATTTATTTTAGTTCCACACGTTACATTGGAATGTCTAATCGACACACAGACCTAGTTTTTTTCTCACTTTTTATTATGTATATATATATCACCTGTTACATTTTGAGATTTCCAGAGGTACAAAATAAAATATTCCTTTCAAAGTATCTGGATTCGATGACAAATAGCGAAAAACGTAACAGAAAACGGGCACACACAAGGCGTTCTATAAGTATCACGGCATATCTCACAGTTTATTTCAATCTCAACGTCAACATGCTAATAAAATGGATCTCTGGTAAATTTCATTTTTATTCTTATAAAATCTAGAGTATGGCGAGTTAACGCGAGGAATACTGAATTTAATGGGAAATGTCAACGATATTCTCCGGCGTTGAACGACGGAATTATACAATTCTTCTCCGGTTCGCAAACTCGTGAGATACAAACTTGGATAAATTTATCGGCTATATTTTCAGAAAAATCTAGCTTCAAGTCCCTAGTTTTATAAATTCTCTCGAAGATTCACGAAGCATCAGATTATTGAGTTCACACGATCTATCGTACCCAAAATGGTATTTTTCCCTCCGAAAGTTGATCTACGCAAGGGCCAGCCTGTTTCGATTACGCCCTACACTCAGTCGACTCCCGACAGCTCGTCGCCGGTATGATCTCGATGCAAATTCAATGCGTAAATAAACAATGTCGCTATTTCACGATTAGATAGCGATCTTAATCCGCGTAATTTTGCAAATTACGCTGAGAGGAAACGAAGCGGCGCGCGCGTTACGCCGGTTCGCACTTTTGTACGTGATGCCATGGAAAAATTATGATATTGCGCAATCGGAAGGAGTACAAGAGTGCAATGCGATCGGATAATGCGGAAGAGATAAGCCCAGGAATAATAATTTGCGCCATTGTCTGAGCGCGGCTCTGAATCTTTCGGGCTCCCGCGGATTTCCCACTGTATGGGACGGTTCCGAGCGACGCAGTTTTATTTGTGCCACGAAAACTCGTCTCTAGTGCCGGGATAAGATCGCCGGCGTTTTTTTCCTCTTCCCTCTCAATCTCGCGCCAGGAAATAACAATTCAATCGTGAGTGACTTCGCCACCTATTTGCGTTGGCATGTTTAATGTCGAGCAACGTGAATTATATTGTAAATGAACATTTTTCTAAGTCTACAAGCTCGTCAATCTCAGTTCACCGGCTGTAATGGATCTGCAATTTTTTTTTCTACCAAGAAACGACACTAAATTTTCAAAGACTAAAAATATTGCTGCCTCGCATGCAAATCCTGGAGGTTTGACAGGTAACAGGGCGCGCGCGGAAAAATGTATGACGCGTGTGCGTAGAGAATGATTGAAGATGACTGTCCCAGGCTTGGAAGAAGAAAAAAACATTTTCAACGGATGGATTATTCCAACTAAGCGTTACTCAGCCTTTGCATTATTTTTCTTGAGCACCCGATTCGCGGAACGAATTCCCAAATGAAAAAAACTTCAAACTCCGCTGTTAATTTGAATGGATGGGGATATCCTCAGCTGCCCCTCCGAAATCACTCTCGCCGTCAAAATCCGAAGAACGGCTCCGATTCGAGCTGCGTATATGAATGGGTACGGTAATATATCCGTGGTAACGTCGCTTCTCATCAGGAATTCATGTCTCAATCGGAGCACTCGTTGCACTGCACACCAGGCGGTTCAAGGCGAGCGATCGAGTCTTCTAAAATGCGTAAAAGAGATCTAGCCGAGCTCGAGATGGTGTTACGGCACGGCGCAAAGTGCCTTATGGACTCGTGACGAATGCGTATACAGAGCCGGCCGTGAACGTGGAACCAGCACGTGCGTATACGCGGCTTTTCGTATATATACATATGAGCCAAGCTGCAGATATCCACGAGTTATACGGACAATAAAAGCGCTCCAGTCAAAAACGACGCGTGGAGAAAAATTAATCTCCAAGGCTCCCGAAGCGTTTCATTAATTGCTATCGCGCTCGAAATGGAGTGAGCACCTGGGCCGTTTGTTTCACAGAGCTCGAGCGCATTAATTGATGAGAAAACCGTACTAATCGCGTAGTTTTCAGCTCGCGACGATTCAGCCGGTACAAATATTACGCCGATTCAGGTCAATTTCGTTCCGCGATGAATTGCCGTCGACGAAATACATCTTTCGAGGAATAATGGATGCCGACGCGGTAGCAGCCAGCGAGAGATTTATTTTTACCAAACCGATGTCGCTTCTGTACAGGACGGGACGTTTTTCCATTTCCGTGAAATATTTTACGCGTCGTTCCGATGCTTTAAATTCGTCACGCCTGTTGATCGAGAAACTCTTCATTTCCGATCGAAACCATTCTTTTTTTCCACAGCCATCGGCTCTCCAAATATTAGCCTTTTAAACACGAATATGTTTGGAATGTATCTATGCTGTATTTTGCTCTGACCTTCAGAACGAACTTGTTCGTTTACAAATATGAGTTATCTCTCGACGATTTCGTTTGAAACACCTTGTCGGATCGAGGACCGGCTGTCCGCGGGGTCTGCAGACGACCGCGTCGACAACGAACTTACGCATATGGGACGTTACCGATCTTCGGCGTTCGAATTCGTTCGCGTCCTGCGCTTGAATGACACCGCGTGTACAGCGTGCGCTGCACCGTCACATAATACGAAAACAATCACGAGTTTTGCGGCGCGTAATCGATAATAAGCGGACAGCGACGAGAGGCATCATGCGACTGCGACGTCGCTTCCGTCTTTGCAGTAGCTATACGACTGCAGACTCGCGCATCATTGTTCTCCGAAATCGGCTCGGATCGATTCACACATACCTGAGCTCATTATATGCAGCTTCGAACGGTCGAGATCGATGTAATTTGTTTTGTCGTGTGCGCGTTTTGATTGCCGGTCCTGTGTATTTTTTACAATCGTAAAAACAAAAAATCGTCAATGTCAAACGACACACGTGCTTTTCGCGCGAAACTAAATGTATACACGAATATGTATATACGGCTACCACGTGCCATTGGAAAAAAGTTGATGAAATTTCTTCTCTTCTTGAACAACGCAGGCACTATCTCTATGGAGGAATTATATGACTCAAGCCATGCAATTCCGTCCATATCGCATCATTCGTAATAATGTATGATTGCACTTAATTATAACGCGATAGCCAGTCCGCTCAATCAGTATAACAACAACTGCAATGCGCTTGGCTGCGTCGGAATTATAAAATAGCCATTTCAAATTCGTCGCTCGCATTCGAGGGGCTAAATCGACGAGGAGAGTCGAGCAGCTTCGATTGGCCAACGCTGAAGAAATTTTTCCAAACGATTTTTGACGAAGTCGACGTTGAAACGGGATTATTGTCATTCGAACTTCACGCCTCGACGAGCTTTCCCACATCGAGAAAGTCAAATCTGTTCAAAGACCCGTTGGAGAATTGAGAAACCCGAAATTGGAAACCCACACCAAGACGGGATAATAGTACCGATCGGTAAATACACAACTGGACTGAGTCGAGCGCTCGAAGAAGAATATGACGAAAAAATGCCGGCCGCGCATTGCCCGCGTGCATGCATGAGCCTAAGACGCGCGCAGGCGTTTCGCCCAAGGCTAAAACTGCTTAATAACAGTAATGATTGAAGCGCGCGCGCATCATCTCCCGGTCGCGTGTGTGTATATACGTATATACACGCATAGGAGGAAGCTACACGTAGGCGGGCCGACGAAGGCCGCGCCGAATTAGTGCGCGCGCGCCGGCCGGTGCAGCGTCATAATGGCCAGACGGTTTTTTGCGAACTCAAAGGCCCCTAGCGCGCTCCTGATTTCCTTTCTCTCTTTCCTATGTATAAACTGCACCGTCAAAAGATGATCGTTTTGGCCGGGGCAAAAAAGCAGCGTCGCCTATATAGACGATATCGTACAGCCAAAGATATGAAGCACGTCAAAATCTGCGGACGAACCGAGCTCTAATGCCGTCGATTCGTCTCTGGCTATCCGACTTCGGCAAAAAAATCGAGGAACCCGCGTGATTAAATCATTCGGGGCCGGTCGCGCAGCGTGAGAATATAATGACCGCGTGGGGGGAAGGACGCTCTGGCTCGGGGGGTTTTTTTGTCCTGGCGCAGCGGCACACCGCGGCTATACGATGGAATCCACAAAATTGCATCGCTCGAAATTCATTAAAAAGTCGAACGATCCGAAGGAGGGCAGAGAACCTGTTCCCCCTCCCATTGGGCCATCGTACGATGCTCGAGATCGATGCCCCGCGCGTACCGATTTTTTGGGAGACTCTCTCGCGTGTGCTGCTCCTCGGCTGGGATTGGCTGACCGATGGGGGGAGGAAACGTGGCGCGAGGTATAGCGCGAGGGATTTTTTCCGTACATCCGTACGGCACCGCACAAATCGTATCCGGCGATACAAGCGCGCGCCGAGTCAGCCGACACTCGGTGATTTCATCTTTCACTTTGATAGTCATCAATATCCACTTATTGACATGTGTATTTATTCGTTATGTCATTGACAGTTTTTTTTTTTTTTAATCACGGAGGAAAAAAGACGGGCCGGCCGCGTTCTCCAGTGTTAATGGCTAAATAATAATTAGCGGTAATGATTGGGAATGGATCTAGATTGGATTACGAACAATGAATCGACAAAACGCCGGGAATCGATCATTTTAGATGAGGAAAAAAAGATTACGCTGTAGATTTACGATATTTTTTAATGTTTCGACTTGGAAGAAGAAAAAAAAAGACACACATACGTGTGTAACCCAGTAACGTTGCATAAGATGCGATCCCACAAAAGTGATCTCGAGTTATTACAAAAAGCTTCTCCTTACAAATTTACACGTTCTGTTCATCATCTGTGATTGGTCAATTTAAAAAAGAAGAAAGAAACTATAATTGTATTCTCGACCAAAACTTTTGGGATTGAGGTATTATTCACAAAAATATTGGTCAAAATATCTTCTCAAGTTTCAACTACGTATTAACGGGCCAATCAGACGTATATATCTGTGAAGTTGGTGACCGCTCATCCGTCCTATAAAGATGATATATTCGTTGTCGGCATTGATTTCTAAATGGGAATCACGTGGACAATCAATTTCGAAGTGGATTATACTCGGCGATATACCCCGAGAGATTAATGAACTAATGAGCGAGATGTGTCGGACGCGATGCATGAAATCCATACGTCACAACGTGGTTTGTACTGTTTGAAAACTTTTTTTCCCGTGAATCCATGTGATCGACTTCGGAAATGAAATGAATTAACCCACTGTCCCTCAACACATTGTCCCTGTTATAGAACAAAAAGCGATAGCTACTATGTTATTATACACCATGATATTCCCTACGTTAATATTACTGTACAATCATCGGTCTGCAATTACCCCGCTCGTTTTCCCGATTACTCCGAAGAGTAGGCACATGCGGGTACATCGCAAAACTCTCCGCGAGATGGCTTAGTTTTACCATTAGCAACGTAGTCAACGAGACGATTCGTCAAGAGCCAATTACCCAGTAGATTGCCGGGTGCTCATACACACACACATACACGCTCATGCAAAGTAAAAAATTGACTCGGCGTAATTCACTTGTCAAAACGCGCGGAGCACAAGTGCGAGAGTGCGCGCGTCAGAGATAAGCTCGATTAGATGGTCAGATTAGCGTGATTGAACTGCTCTATCCTTGAGGGACGTCGGGAGTAAAGTGATGATGCCGGGGCGACGAATCGGATCAATTGACAGCGACTCGCCTCCCCTTGGCAGGAGTGTCGAGTGTCGCGGGCAAAGCAAGCAGAGCGGGGTGGCAGATCGCCGGTACGGGGGCGCGTATACAGGCGTACAACTCACCGAGGCCCTCGACGACGTATCGGTCCTTGGGGTCCATGGCTGCGAGCTTGGTGACGGGGCTCGCGCTCATCTCGGCCGGGCATGCACTGGTGCGTGGGCTACACGGCACTGGCCACTCGCAAAACTAGTGTCACGGAGGCTCGGGCCCTGCGGCCAGGTCGAGCATGTCGCGCGCGGCGGCCCGGATGACAATGCCGGGCCGGAGCCGCGGGCCGCGGAGTATGTACGTGGCGCGAAAAATGCCTCGCGAGCGAGTGGGGCTGCAGCTCAGGTGCGCGTTTTCCCACACGTCGCGCTGCAGCCGCGGCGGCGGTGGTGGTGGTGGTGGTGGCTGCTCACGTGCGGCGCGCGACCAGCTCTCCGCGGAGCGAGGCTGCTGCTCAGTCGCTCCACGCGCGCCTCCGGCACCGCACAAGCGGCCCACTCGTCGTCGCCACTGCCTGCAGCAGGTCGCGGCGGGCCGAAAAAAGCCGCGGCCCGTTTATAAATACACCGGTGGCGCCCGATCGAGACGCACGAGCCGCTCGCTATCGGTCACACCTGCTGCGCGACGGCATTGTCAGTCGGGCGCGCGGGCCCATTAGCCCAAACGATTCGCGACTGGATTCAACCGGAGCGAACGCGAGAGACGATCGACGGAGCGGAGGACCCGCGCCGCCGACGACGAATGAGCCACGTGCGCGCGTGCTATCGCCGAGACCCCTCCTCCCCCACCCGCGTTCAGTGTGTGCGTGTGTGCAGGTGAGCTACGCGCCGGCTCGCGGTTCAGTGGAGGGGCGACCCCCTCCACCCCCCCCCCTCCCCTCCTTGCCCGAGACACACACACGGAGGTCTTGACGAGGGTGAGGCTTGGGGCTCGTGGATGTACACTTGGCGTGGCTTCTTGGGGCTGGACAATTGTATCGATCGTTGGTGTGGCTGTGACGGCTGGTCGTTTCTCGATAACAAAAACCGCGGATAACTGGATTAACAGTATATGCTTTTCCCAAGAGGCTTTGTGTGGGAATAATAATGCTGATGAGAGATGTCTCCCGCCATCGACAGATGAACCTCGAACAATTTGATCGCTATTCCGTAGCGATGGTTTATAAGAATGTAATAAATGGTCGCTGGGGATGTCAACAATTGTTGAGATACTCAATACGAATATTTTGTGTTCTCTTCGTCAAAAGTACTGTGGGATTGAATTTCAATTCAATATTTATTCCCTCAGCAACGGTTGATCAGGAAATACGCAATAGTTGATATGACGAAATAAAGATTTTGTGTCTTATCTCGCTTTTTTCTTTCTTGTAACAACCGATATTAGGGATATAGACAGGGGTTGCTAGGGATGTCAACAACGGTTGCTGCAGGAATTGTTTTATTGATTCTCGTCGATCCCCGTGGGGATTCGGACCCCAACATGCATTTACGGAGAATTAAAGAGAACTTCTCGAAAACACATTAGCAACGGTTGCTAGGGGAATAAACAACGGATTTTGCTGTACAACGAACTCGGGCTACATCTTTCCACGACTGTGGTGTAAAATGTACAAAATTTTAGAAAGATTCCAAAGTTCGAGTTTTGCCCCGTCACAAAGCTTCCTTTTTGAGAAAGCAAAAATCACACGGGGGAGTCGCGTTCTATGCTGGAAATCAAATCTGTCATCGGCGCGCCACGTTCAAAAACCTCGATCGAATCGTGATGGATTTACATGTGAGCGATTAACCAGGCGCTCGGATTGACTTTCCGTCTGACCAGACTCGGCAGATTTCTACTGCGATGTCTGCACAGGTGTGTGTACGGATACATTTGTATAAGTAAACACGAGTCACGCTGCTCGAGAGAGGTTATTTCTAATAATAGAATCAATTATTTCTTTAGTGCCGGCCTGTACTGTACTAGGATTATTCGCGTTAGAAAGGGTAATCCGGCGGTTGTTTCGTGATATTCGTTTCGGGAATTGTTCACAGATGTTTGGTCTCGTTTTTACTTCGAGGATCGGATGAGACCAAAAAAGCGACGTTTCGATGATCGTATCGCGAGCAGAGGAATGAAGAACGGAAAAATCATGCGACTGATTCCCTCCTGAAATGCGCTTCGCATATATACCCAATGATAATTTGTCAAGAATGACATATATACGTGTGCGCATGAACATTTCTCGACGAGGCAGAATACCACATGTTTTCGTCATAGCAATCGTTATCGGCAGCTACATTATTTAGCTCGGGGAAAATAAATAAAAGCTCCGAAGTAACTTGTACGCTCCGGTTTGATTGGGTTTTCGAATCAACTCATGCGTAAAAGCCAATGATAACGAGCATACCAAACGTGCACACACCCTCGGGCCGTGATACCGATCCAAAACATCGGATCGAGAAGAGGAACCGAGCGAACTTCGAACCGTTCGAATCGCGAAACTCGAGGCGAGACGAGTTGGTCGAAGCTGCGCATCGACGCATCCCGACAACCGTCAGTTAGAAAGTCGAAACACAGGCGCGCACGAAGCGCGAGCGTTTATCCGGTGGCAGGCGAATCGATTCTCGGTCGCGCGCATCACCCGATCGCCCCCATAAATCGCTCGGATCGACGTCCTATTTCCGTATTCACGCATCTATCACGTCGTGCGCGCTTCGTTAGGAGCGCCTCTACTTTCGAGGAGGATCTCGGAGAAAGTCCCGTTGAAATATGGGAGCCGGAGCCTGGAGTCGGCCGTGTCGTGTGCACGACACGTGCAACACGTGCGCGGCTTCGGACTCCAGCGGTGCGATCCCGCGGAATTCACTGCGGATCGCCGAGTTTTCCGCGAGGAGTCGCATACCCCGCGCATACCCCCGATAAGATAGCCGAAAGACTCGAGTTTGCCAGCGGATTATTCTTTGTGAGCAGACGATGTTTCTTCTTTTCCTATTCGACGCCCGCTAGTTGAAAAGTAGCCGCATTAATTTTACCGGCTGATACAGCTGATTTGAGACGTTTTTTCGGCGAGATTTGAGAGATTGGATCGCGGACTGCTGTTGTCGATCCACTCGAGTTTGAATTTTGACAATCTCGTAATGGCTGGAGTGTTGACTTTTAGAGTATTGGTTCGATTCGCGACATCGCAACAATTTCAGCCTAATCATTAGTTTGGGGTAAGCTCCGTGAAAGAACTACGCCTGAATGTTAATCGATTACTCGTCGATTGGAAGATTAAATTTGGACACGTATCAAAACATTCATACTGAAGATAAGAGTATCGCTATCGTCTGAGTCGAAATGGAAAGATTAATTTGTTATGTTGTTTCATACGATTTATCGTATTATATCACTTTTATTTGCTTATAAGGTATTGTGTAACTTGTTTTCACTGAAATTAGGTCCACGTAGTTACAGTTACGTTCCCAACTCTGAGACCGTAGTTTTTGGCGAGTTACATTGTCAATAATTCACACGAAGGCTCAGCAACTACTCAACAAAGTATGAATAAGACAATTGAAAGTGTGAATGATCATTGGTTTTTTTTTTCTCAACTAGTTTGTATGACGATGTAGAAGTAACTTGATGATTTATGAGGCAATAAAAAATGATTGTCAGTGAGCAAGAGCTAATTTGCAGATACCGTCAGCTTTGAAAAACAAAGACAAAATTCTCCAACACTCGAAAAAAGCATTACGTATTCAATTGAATCCTGTAATTCACGTTCATTAGTGATTAAACGTCGATGAGAGAGCTTGATTTATCCGTTGTCAAATCATACAAATAAAATATTGTGTTTTCATCGTGCGGAATCATCAATTCTCCGAGTCACTCGAATTTATCACGTCACGTTTCGAGTAAAAATCCGAAAAACACAAGCCGGACGAGCCCGACACATTGTTATTTCCACGTCCGGCCAAAAGAGTCCTCGGCGGAATTTTTCTCGAGTAAAACTCGTCCTCCAAAGGATAACAAACTTTTTTCTTTTCTGGCGAAGGTGAAAAAATCAAACGAGCGGCGCATAGCGATAAACGCATCTGCCGTAAAAGGCGATTTTACAACCACCTCATCCTTCGCTGGGAAGAAAAAAGAACTTTAAAAAGAGGCGCTCGCGCGCGAGCGAGCGAGCGAGTAATTTTTCGCGGCGAGAGAGAGAGAAAAGGAAAAGGAAAAGTGAGGTGGCGTATGGAGGACGACACGCGCGACCTTATCCTTTGACGAGGCCGAGGGCCAGGCCGTCGATAAATGGGTGCGCCGCGCGACTCACCGCGTGTGTACCTTTGGCCCAACCCCCGGTGACGAGGCTCCGCTCGGCTATTCTTGCGCGACACACGATATAACTGAGAAGTCTTTTTTCTTTTTTCGTGCGATATACGGTCGAGGGCAAAGAAAGATCGAAACAGCTGCATATCTAGAAAGCGATCTAGAGACTGAGCTCAATTAACGCGAAATCCTGATTGATTTGTATGTCTAATTCGAATGAGCTTGACTTTCGTGGGAGCTTTTTTACTGGCCATCTAGATATCTTTCTGATCATCCAATTTTTCTTACTATGGTATGAATAACTGATAAAAAAATATCAAATAAAATGTTAAAGTTAGGAGAAAATATTTAAAATGTTTCTACAATTTTACTTGTCTTCACTACCTCGTTCACACAAGAGGACATTTTTATATGTTCAATTACTCTGAGTTTCAAGGTCTCTGCTGACCCGCAGTAATGTTCAGTTGAAAGAGAAGGTTTCTTTTGTGTGACCAAATAATGATATCCAACGATGTATAATTAAGTTTTTAACTCCACGTTACATATTATACTCAATTTGCTACTTTTCTTGAGACTACATGTTTCTATACATTCAAACAGTATATATGTATTATTCGCGAATAAATGTCACGATCGAGTGGCGACGGAAAGTATCAAGAGAGGGGAAATGCAAAATATATATATCACAGTCGGTGTCTATTCTCCTTTATCATCGAGATTAATCTCAGGCTCGCTTTACTTCCTAAGATTGCGAAGGTGTTACTGCCGATCCACTTCCGCGCCTTCAATCGATCGACCTTGAATGTCGGTGCAAATATCAATATTTTCGTCTGCGCCTGCTACTGCTGCTGCTGGTGCCCACGATCAATCATTAATTCTTCAACTTCCTCTGCTGTCACTCTTTGAAAGTACATATGCTAAAATTACACTACATAATATCCGATTATCCGTCATCGTTAATTGAACTCTGTTATTATAATCTTCTATCGCATTAAATTCAAATTTAGGGAAATGGCAATAATATTTGAAATTATATTTGATATCGAAGTAACTACAGTATTGATCTCCAAGTATTATCCTGTTGAGAAATGGATGAAAAAATTAAAATAAATAAGTTTGGTACAATAATGATGGTTGAATGATAGTCGACTGAAATTCGTAAGATAATAAGTTTTGAACTGAGACTATTTGAGACGACCTGATTGTATCTATAGTCGCGATATAACTATGATTTCAATGTGGAAGGAAAATTAAACTTCAATTTATTTGAAATAAATTAATTGCTGTGTACTATGTCATAAATGTATTGCATTTTTGAAATTTCATTCTGGACTACTCATCAGGATATCTGAGTTAATTATGATTATGGAAAACAATTTTTTGGGATATTTACTTTCCTAATACTTGAAAAACAGACTCTTGTAATGTTTCACCGAATCTCTCTCGTACAATTTTTAAAAGTATTATTATGATATTTTTTAAAATAACGATTTAAAAAAACTGTACATTGGTGAGCTCGAGTTAAGTACTGATGAAAGGTGGAAACGAAGGTAGAAAAAAATCTCACGAGAGAAATTAAATCGTTACACGTGGAAAAACTGCAGTGCACTCGTGTCCTTCTACGATTTGCTGGAGCTGTCGAGGTGACGACGGGAGTCATAACGGCATTGTTCACTTTACCACTGGCAATAAAAAGTGTCCCGATCTGAGCCAAAAGGTCAGCTCCTTATCAAAATAATCAAAACATCGTTTTTCTTCTCGATTGTAAGTTTATAAGAGCTGTGCACAAGTCAATTTTTGATTAACTTTTATAAAACTGATTTCTCTCAGCAAATCAATAACAAATAACTTCATCGTCCACTATTGAATCTTCCGGAAGTAATGTAAAGTCAGCTCATCCTGAAATTTCGAATCGATTCCATCGTAATCGTTTGATCTACATTGCATAAATTATCTGTATAAAAATCAAATCGAAAAGATAATGTAGTCAAAGTTAACAAAGGTAACTGGAATGACGATCCAGTAAATATAACCGTTGCCGATTGCATTAACAGTATGCTTTTTCGGAGAAACATTGTGTGAAAAAACGTTTGCTATGAAGAAATTAAGATTTTGTGTCTTTCGCCAGCGACAGAGGGCCTCAAACTCATTTTGCACACAGTGTAGCAACGGTTATTATAAAATATATCTCGTTGATTCTTATCGATTCCCATAAGTATCCGCAGAGAAAATTCACGAGTATTTGTGAGAAACTGTCCTAGAACACGAATAAACAACGAATGTTGCTGAAAATCGAACTCGTACATGTTGCCAAGACTAAACTTGTTTGCAAACAGGGAGATCGGCCAATTCCTTCGAGAGTCATCGGGTCTCAAAAAATACAGATTTTTTTACCTTATTACACTCCCATATTAGTATGGATTTATAAGGATGGATTTCCCACATTTTCCTTCCAAACTGTAAAATTGCCATAAACACACGACATTAGTTGATACGAATAGCGCTCTCGAGCTCATGTGAGACATGTTATCATCCATACGCGTTGAGTGTCCTCCTCAGGTTATCATAACGTCGTATACATATGCGCATAAACGCAATCGAGTGAGGATTTGTCAAACAAATTTGTACATTTTGAGAGAAAAAAAATCTTTCGCATGAGGAGGCTAACTTGAGCCGATAATCAGTCTAACTACCCAAAGACAGAAAAATAATTTTGGATAAAGGCACAGAATAAAGCGGATAAATTTACATTTTTACATCAGCCAACTGCGTAAAAGATCATTGCTTTGTAGATAATTTGAATTATCACTCATTTGGAAATAGAAAATGAATATAAATCAACAAGGAAAATTGATTCAATGAAAAACAAAGTCTGACATATGGAGTGTATTGGAACTGATTAAACAAACGAGTTCGACAAAAAAGTTATCAATACACTTAAATGTTAATTTTGATGAACACATATCACAGATATTGAAATTTATAGAAGAATATGAGAAGAACAAATGTAATGAAACCTTTTATCATTATGGGGAGTCAGAAGTATAAAGCTTCTCCTTACAGATAGAATAATACCAATAAAAGGATAACATTGATAATATAGTGTGGGTGAATATTCAAATTTATACTCATGAAATTTTATCTTTGGATGTAAATATTTGTAAAAGTCCGGAGACTTTTTATATAAATCTCGAAGTTTAAACGAGCGAAGCGATCAGAGTACTTAGTATTAATGAAAAGCTCTTTATTCAAGTGTACGTAGCAATGGAATTTCATTCAATCGATGGAAATCGTATACGCTACGAGGTGATTTCGAATTCAAAAACTAGCATTGATAGGGAAGGTAAGAATCATTCATCACCGATAAGCAGGAACCGGAAAATGTTTCAATCAGCAAAACATGAGATTTTTTTGGTTTCTAAGTTTATCAAGAATTAAAGAATATCTCATGCAGTCGTATTTTACATGGAATCTCGTGAACGCTTGCGATTCTCGTCGAACCATACGAAACGTACGTATATACGAAAATTTCATCCGACATTTCCGAAATCTCATGCAGTTTCGGCCATGAAAAGCTGTACCTATTCTCTTTCCCTCCTCCTCCCCCCCGAACAACCAAGTTTGCTCAATGACATTGTGGAGTATATTACGATTGTCAGTGCGCACATCCTGGACATTGTACTACGGTGCACATGAAAAACTTCCCGTGAACCCTGACGACCAGAAAGGGAAAATACCGATCGCATGACTCCGCCACGTAATTACACAAAATCACCGCTCGGTTCTGCTCGTAAAAACGTGTCAATAATCCTCTTTTTTTTCACGATAATAAAAAATATTCCTGGCGCGCGACTATTCCTATTGTCGGCGACAATCGTCATTGTTGAAGCATTACGGGCACTGTCGGTCATCGGCACCTGGATCGGCAAGAAGCCTTTCAGCACCATGTGCTGAGCCTGAAAAGGTAGGTTTTTGCATTTCAAGCGTAAATGAACCTTACGTGCCGCGCCCGACAATGCGTGCGTATAGGCGTCATCGACTTTGCGATTGCGCAAGTTAGCTCGGTTCAGTATGGCGTCGTTCGATTCCTTCCCGCATATAACTCGTCTTCAATGCTGCTTTAGTGCCCGTCGGTCCCTTGGTATGGAGGAATATCGATGAACCAACATTATGCTAATTTTTCAAAATTACTCGATACCAAATGAAAGTGTCCAAGTCAAATATTGAAACAGCCAATGTGAGCCGAAACCAGATATTATTACTTTTATACATGGATATTGATGATCTGGTTACACAACAGCACTTTAACCTCCTTGGCTCAATGACCTTTCAACGTAATAATGTTTTGAAATAGTCTCTCAATAATCTAATCTCTCAAATCCTTACAGTGAATATTTGCCATGTGGAAGTGAAATTTCACTGTCATCATTGTTTGAGCAAAATTCAATGAAATTTCACCTATAATGCCAGTACCACTGTAGTTCTCTTTAATTACATGAAATTCGATAATTCTACTTTTTATCATAAGCTCACAGTAAGTTCAGTTAAAATTCATCTCAAATGAATTACACAGCTCCACGAAAAAAAAACTAACCAGAGACTAGACCACTCTACTCCTACGTATTTTGGGCTACTTAAATCGAATCCTAAAAAAATTCCTAATATTGATCGTTACCCGGCAATATTTGTATGATAAAGGAAAAACGGAGGATGATGGAATTTTTCTGAGGCAATCAGCGGCCCAAAATACATAAAGGTAGAGTGGTTAAGTTTCTGATTCAATTTCTTTTTATGGAACTGTGTTATTGTAAAATGTTGAGCTCTATCAAATCTTATGGAATTCAAGTGAATATTCATTGCCATTTGCGCTAACAATTTTTCTACAGTCGCCTCAAAATATCATCCACCCGCTTACAGTTACATTTCACTTTCATACAGTGAACTTTCACTGTAAGTATTCAAGACAGTATAATATCACAAAGAGTACAGTAAGCGCCTGATTTGATAAATATTTACGCAAATATTTGTAAACAAAGTGATACATTGCGATTCACGCGTACTTCACAAAAAACGCCTGCCATCATGATTGAAAAAGGATAATACCTGTAACACGCTGTAGATCAGATGGTTGAGCGTTAAAAGTATCGAGACTCGAGATAATTTTAGATCAAGATAGCGCTCGCTCCGAGTCCAAGGCTTGTGAGACAGAAACGTGATGGTATATACATCAATAAATCCCTGTCTATCCAATTCACTTTTCTGTCATAAGACTTTGCGTGGCATAAAAAAAATCGATCATCTATTTCTACAGTTTTCACATTATGAGCAAGAGAGAGCCAATATCAGGATAAACCAACGTAAATTAGATCACGCGAAGAAGGATTAAAGAGCATTTGTTAATTGTCGTTGAGGACACTAAGGAGGACACACCTTCTCACCTGCTCTGATCCGTAGGGGCGTGACAACAATTATACCCACGTCACGTGAGAACGATTAATTTTATTTGTCAGAAGTTGGAGGCTGGTCAGCCTCTCCAATGATTGTGATGGTATTTCATTATGAATAATATCCGCATAGAGGAATAAATTAGTCAAATGTTGCAGTTTTGTAGAAAAAATAGTTCGTTTGCATGTATAGGAAGTAAAAAAAGACTGATTATTGCACAAGTTTTTATTTTCATTCATTTCATTCGAGGTTTTCAGAGCGAGGTTGGCAGATGTTTCCATATCCAACACATATCGATCAAGATTTTCCAAGTTTATAATATAATAATATGCATGAGTTCACTCTGTGACGATAGCAAGAAAATAATGCACATATCCGTTCGAACACTTACTTCCTTTGGCATAAATTTGATCAAAAATAATGATACCGTTGGTTTCTAACATTGACCGAAAGTGTCACTTCGTGAACTACACTTGTTGAGTTGCCGTTTTTCGCATTAGACGATTATTGAATGGTAAGCCCATTGGCAAGACTTTGGTGCTGCTATTCACCCCAGTCATAGCACTTAAGTGTCTAAGAAATGAAAACAATTATGTAAATACCTGCGGACATTATAATTAAAGAAATCTTTGAAAAAACTATGAATAATTGTCATTTGAACCCATTTTAAATTTCCTTGACAATCTCATTAATGCAACGTATGAAACAGATGTGTTCATAACTATATACTTGTTTGAGATGTGATATTTGAATGTGAATCAGATACCTAAGCTGCACTGATATGTTGAACTTGGATATCATAAAATGTCTTGAGCTATTTCGGAATTAGTTTTATAACTTGCGGGGCTTGATAACTGACAGGTTTCTTTTGAGCTTCAGACTGGTTATTGATACATAAAACTACGAAAATCTGAATAGATAAAAATATTTCCTGTTTACAAAGCATAGGAAACAGGTTTGGTAAATTTCGATCGCATTGCGTATAAGGGCAAACAAATTTGGCCCAAGTATTTTGAGGGTGATTCAACATAAATAAACATATGCGACTTCTTCACTTCGAAACCAAAAATGTTAATATCAACCAGAAACATCCTACTTGTGTGCAAAATCTCTACATCTTCAACGAGCATTATAGATTAATAAATCTTTAAATGTCAAGCGAATTAAAGAAGAACCTAACAATTTACCCGGTAAACGAAGATGCCAAGAGTAGGCTGCTTGGGGGCGTTCTCTGCTCGTGCCAAGGGATTCAGACACTTGTTTGTCAATGATATTCGCCTTGGACGGCTCAGGGGATTCTCAAGACTGCTCGCCTGTATTTGAACGTGTAATTTGTTTATTTATTCAAGTGCTTCGGATTTTCATTAGGTATAGCCCATCGCATATATGCGACTGATAAGATAGAGAGCTTTGAGCGTCGGTGGCGAAGGTTCAAATTCCTTTTTGTTTGTACACTCGGTGTTTGTAAACCCGAAATAGAGTAGCCGTTTTTTCTTTTACTCGTATAGAAATAGCTATCTAATAAAAGATGACAGAATCAGTCTATGAATAGAATGTATTTGCAAAAAAAAATGTATATCATAATTTTGGAAGCATTGATACTGTAAATGTTAATTATCTGGTAAAGAAAAAAGTTTTTAGAGCTTAATTCTTGTCAAAAATAACTAATGCGAATTATTCAAGTGCTGAAATTTAGAAAAAAATTATCCTAAGTACCTACTACGGTAATTACTTTTTGGTTTTGTGATTGCCAAACCAACTCCTCTGGAATCGAGAAAAGTGTTTTAATCCTAGAGGAAATCTTCTGAGTATAGCGTCAAACTGATTTTTCTTCTTGAGCCAAGAACCAAGATTTGTGAGTGGACGATGAAAAACAAAACATGACACAAGACTGGATTTGTTCGGTGTTAGCATACGCAATTTTTCACTGATTCTTATCGCACATAGTACTACTCATTCAGTTTTTCCCTTATGAATTTTAATATATCACATAATACACTCGGTAAAATGCAAAAAACAAGCCACAACTGTAAGGATTAATGGACGGTTATACGATTCTTTGTGCGACAAAGGCCGTGTCACCTAGATGGATTCACTGAGGAAAAATGTCGTCATAACTTTCGCGTCGCTTTTAAAAAAGCTCGCCTTTCAACTCAATGGGCTCTCAATAGGAAGATTCCGTTTTTCTGGAAAGTGCATAGTTTACCAGGAAGAAGATAAAAAAATAGTCAGGTATGCGAGTAATTTCTTCTTATCTGCCACGTTATTCGGCGATCTCACATACGTTACATAAGCCTACACGATTCATTTCGAGCGTCACCGCAAACATGGCTGACTTCTCGAAGCATTTCTCCCGCAATAGGTGATAAAGTAAATCACAAGTCTGCAGCTGAAAATTGCAACGAGCCGAGGTACCTGTGACGGAGATGATTCGATTACAGCATCAATGGTCAAGAGAACACGTGGATTAAATTTACGACTGTTGAGGTGAATTTTAATTGGATTCCACGCGATTTGTTTTAGCATTCGAGTGTTTCTTAAAAAAGCTATTTCGAATGAATAATGTAACAAACTATTCCACGGCGAGAGGGAGCATTTTTATACCGAATCACTGTATGAATCCATATTGAAAAGTTATATGAATTATTTTGTCCTGGGTCATTCCGTAAATCCAGTTATGGTTTGTTTATTGATTTGGATGAAAAGTGAAATTCCATGTTGATATTCAATGATCTGCAATCCACGAACTTTCAACGATACTATCAGACTCACAAAGCACATGTTAAAACACTTTACTAGTAAAAGTAGCATTGAAGCTCGAAATTTTTTCGAATCGGCAATTTGCTAATCATCAATGCCTCTATGAAGACACTGGGGGGTCGGAAGAGTAGTTCATTGTAAAAGTATACACTTTAAATGGTTCTAGCAGGTTAAAGAGTGCAAGTACAACAGGAAAAGTGCAAGGACATTTGTGACAAGCTTTCATCTATACGTGGATTGTATTTTTCAAAGTTGGTGCAATATTGGACTGTAGTACGCGATGGAAATACTCATTTCACGTCAACCAAACACAACAAAATTCAAACATATAAAATGTTAATGCATAAAAGCACTTTCATATCTTGTAAGAGAGATGACTCGTGTACGTACATCAATTTCGTTAATCTTCGAGTTCTCATGCATGACCATAATGAATATTTTCAAAAATCTATCCATCTCCATCAATCACTATTCTGGCAGTTATTAACGTAAAGTTACAAATTTACTCATGCTTGTTACGATGTGAATCGTTTGAAATTTATTTGTGGAGGATTAAAAAGCCTTTTTTTCTAGAGTTGAAAAAAATCATGAAACTGTAATCATTACAAACATACTAAGTTAGAACATACAATTTTAAATTTATTTTAATTTACTCAAAACAAATATTCGAGTAGTAAATAAAGTTGAAGCTTCTAGAAAAAAAGGCTTGTCAATCCTACTCAAATAAATTTTAAAAGATTTGCATCAGAACAAGCATAAGTAATTTTCAAAACTTTACGTTAATAGCTGCAAGAATATTGATTTGTTGAAAGTAAATACTAACTATATATGAAAGATGTAAAGGTTAATATTCGGATAATGTGCTGGACCGTTTTTCAACAAAATTCCACGAAGCATGAACAACATTAAATTTGCATGTACCGTAAAACGTCCGCTTTGCATTGATCGAAGATAATCACATGCGCGGTCCCGAATACCGTTCGATCAATCTTTGGGCAGTGAACTTTGAAAAATGGAGCAGCTGTGAGCAGGCACGTGATTAAATTGCGGTCTTGGCGTTTCCCCTTTCACTGTGCGCCAGATCAAAATTTATAATACAAAAACGAGAATTTCGTCGTTTCGCGATCGGTAAACAGTGTTGCGCAACCAATAATGCAGCAGCGACAGTTAGAATGGAGGCTCGCACATGCCACGCCTTTGCCTTTGCAAAGAGGAGCGTATATACGTACAACTCATTTTTTAATCTGCATCGAATGAATGACATAAGATTTCAAAAAACTCATTGTCTCAAGATATGCACACGTGATAAGCTGATCGAGATATTTGTTATTTTGTGCACACCGCTAAGACAAAAACGATGGTGGCAGAAATGGCGGATAACAAATCTTATGCAATCGATTGAATCCATACACACACACTCACACAATAGTTTTAACAATTGTGAAGGAGTGAATTTGAAACACTATCTCTAGATAATCAAATTTTTAGAGACAATGTTACGAGAATGTATGCTTTCTCCTAATTACTTAGAGCCCGGTGTTTCATAGAATCGATATAAGATGGAACGATACTATGAACATTGTGAGATGTAATACGAAAACTATCGATAGGGAAGTAGTTTCCGAAAAATTATTTTTATCCGAACATATCGGTATTGGAATCTAGCCTCAAAGAAATAACAATGAATATGAAAACACTTTCGCTCATAAGTATTTTGATAATTTACCTTGGAACACCTTCAAATATGTAAAATAACATCCACTATATATTCAAATTCTCACGCGTAAAACTACAAAAAAAATAATTTTTGGATCAGCAAAAGAAATATAACATTGTTTACCATTTCAAAAGGTGAAAATATTACCATCACAAATATTTTCAGGACCTTGAAGCAGAGCATTCCGAGAATTCACGAAGAACGGCGACAATCAGGTGTACGGACAAAATACGTACGATGTGCCGTCAATATTGGAGCATCAATTTAGAGGGCCTTTGAAAATTTGAGACGAGACTCTCAACCTTTTTTTAGCTAGCATTAAATGGTCTCTGACGTCAAACGATTTATAAAGAAACTAACAATCGTTTATTTTTACGTTGTTGAGGTAACGGTTAATATAAATAGCAATCAAAGTTCCATCTATCTAAACAAGAAAAAATCGAACAGTCCTGAGTGGCGAGTATGAGAACAAAACAGTTCGGGTAACGCTCGATTATGAGAGTATACCAGGATAGCTTGATGTTTCCTTTGTGAGAGGTAGTAATAAACGCTATTAATCAGTTTCGAAAGATTCCAAGTCATAATGTTGATCAGCCAAGTTGACACTTAATTCTCGAATCCTCTCACAAACTTCTATCCACGTGCATGTTTACGAAGTATGGAAAATCTTGACAGAGGAAAGGAATAAATGTCAATTTTTTATAATCAAAGTGCGTTTGCCCAGCTGAAACTACGCGAGTCTTGCGAGCGATAGCAAACAAGCGACTCGTCCATCATGAGCCTCTCAAGCTGGTACCATCGGATCCAGCGCACAACGAAACGATTGCAAGGCGACTTGGTGCAACTGACGGAGCTATGGGGGCAGTTGCTCGGCGAGTGTCTCCAAAGGAAAGCTTCGCGCTCGGTCAATTGGCAAATTGTCCCTGCTAAATTGGTTTATTGCACGGTGCAATAGCTCGGCTGCCATTGTTTATATATCGAGCACATACACACAGTGACACGTGCACGCGTATCAAACATCTGATGCACGATCGTGTCAGGGTCGGTTGTTCACTTTTGCACCTCACGTTCACCGGCTTAGCTAAACTGATGCCCGCCGAAAGCCGCACATTACACTCAATGCATTCCGACGACCTCATCCGCGAATCATTCGTCACTTTCGTTCTCTCCTCCCACCCCCCCTCCCATCTCTCTCTCCCTCTATCCGAGCTGTCCTCCATAGTTGTGTTGTTTTTCGAGAGTAATTTTTGCGACGCCGCAGCAAAAATGCCAAGTTCACTCTGCAGGGTAATTGAGATTCGTTGCGCCGTGGCCGAGATTGAAATGAGCTTGGGACTCTTTTCGTGTTTACATGGATTTGCATGACAATACAGCACTTCTGTGTACGTGAAGGTGATTGGTTTTTTTTTTATAACGAGTTGAAATAATATTTCGTACTGGATGATGCTACTCATGACCGATTTTATATTAGCCATTATTGCTGCCTTTTATATCGGCGATTTATATCAATGCCATTGTGTGTTAAGTGGGAAAAAAGTTTATTAAACTTTGTGATCCATTTATCTGACGAGTATAATTACGAATATATATAAGGACATGCAACTAGAAATCTTTTCGATACAATAGAATGAAAAAGAATGTCAATTATTTCTGTAGGATTAAATTGCCAAAGTTTATCGGGAGATTTGCACGGTTCGCTCATAAATATTCAAGATTAAGGGGTCACAACGTAAGCGCTCAGCATCACGTGCAGTGAGCATTCCATCCACGGGAAGGAAAGGAAGAATTATAAAATCAAGCGTAATATGATTTTGATTAAAAAATGATCTTTGACGGAAGAACCAAATTGGAATCACATGCGAGAATTAGTTCGCAAATTCAACAGGAGATATACGGGCCCTGCGCTCATATTATCGTCTCGATTGGTCTCAATGAGTCGCGGTGTGTCGGCAGTTAGAGTAAGTGCCTGATATACTGGGTAGACAAAATTCATCATTCATTCGTCAATGTAGAGAGTAAGATTATTTCTAAAATATTGCCTACGTGGAAAAATTGGATCATTGAACAATACTTCTTTGGTGGTTGAAATAAAATAAAAAAAAACTAAAGTAAAAATAACAACAGCGTATCGTCGACCGAAAAACCAATCGAGCACTCGATACAGAGCATTAGATTCGAAACAAAGCATGCAGATTGATTCTGTAAAGAATAAAAAAAATTCTTCCGCTACAAGCCGAGTGTCTCTGTAATGTAATTAGCGACGGGCGTGACATGGATAATTACCGAGTCGTATTGGCGATAATTAGTCAAACTATCATCGTATCCGTGTCTTGAAACGTTACTTTATGGTTCGAATCGGCAATACATTGTTGCACAACGCGCAAAATCTCCATTTCATTCTAGCCACCCGTTACGTGCGTTCATCTTCGCACATGTGAGGTGCTGCAATTGGGTACTAAATGAGAGTGAGGAGTCACGTAGAGATAATGCAGGTTCTACTTTGCCCTCGTCGCACTTTCGAGAACTCGAGTGACAAATCACTCACTCGAACTTTTTCGCTTGTTTCATAACTTTTACTGCGCGCTCATTCGATTTGTCCGTGCTCTATTAGAAGCTTACAGTGAAAAATCACCGTATGAAAGTGGATCAATTATTCAATGGAATCGTAGTGCATTTTCTTGTAATTGAAGTGAATTTTCACTATAGGTCACATCGTTTTTTTTAACCAACTTGATTATCAGGGTATACATTTATAATCGATTAAAACAATATCTATGTTTTGGTGTTGAATTTGTTTTATGCTGAGAGTTGGAATACTAGGGTCTGTTTGATGATGACGCAAATATATTTGTTCTTTGCAGGTTTTGGATCTAGAATCAATTTTAATTACTCCAGAATATTAATATTCGACTTTGAACAGAAGTAGCATACTTCACACTTGAAATATGTGACTCACGTCAACAACCACAAACAATTGATTTTTTATCAAGAATAACATATTTACTCTCAATAAGATTCATGATATCGTCAAGTTTCGAGGACCTTGGATTTTTACCTTCATGCATCCTGTACTCACTTTGTTTACTCTCTACGTGATTTGAATCCATGAACTTGTCTAGTTCGTAAAGGTTGTCGAAGAATCCATACACTATTTGTATAATTATCTCGAAATCGATTTATGAAGTCAGAATTACTATTGATTACCCTGGAACAATATGTATTATTGAATTCTGACTTCAAAGGGTTGGTGATGTCAAAACTGGGAAGACTCGGACTGCTTCGCAATCAATCAAGTTCACTAGTGTCAAGTTCATGAAATTTTCAGTTACTTGGCTCGAGTAGAAAGACAAACAAATAGTGCATGGATATCTACGATTCCGTAGAACAGAGTAACTATAGGTTGTCAATCAGCATAGAAGAATCAGCACATATTACCGATGCAAACGAACTCATTTTCCCTCAGCCCCAGAAAATTGGTGACGGAAATTTTCGCTGCTTCGCAGGGCATCAGCCATTGAAAGTAAGATTATTCAACGCGAAAGCAGACAGCCGCGGGCGCTCGTAAACACCATCCAGTAAAAAACCGCGGCCTTGACCGCGAGAGCTCGTGACAATTTCGGTGCAGAATACTCGCGCAATTCTCCTCTAAGCAACATCTTTGGATAGACGGAGGAGAAAAACGAAAGACACGTGGTCCTGCGGCTGTTGTCCAAGGTCGTCGCGCCTCGACAAGGACTTGGACACCGAGCACAAGTCACATGTATACATATATATGCCATGCACAATTCGGGGGCAATGAGCTCGGTAAACTAAGCCGATGGCGTGGCGTACTTGAATGTTGCTCTTCCGATTATTATTTCAATCAAGCGTTCATGTTCCGTCTACTCGGGCTCAAGGAGCTTTTTCTATCTATAGCGATTAGCCAGTCGTTAAAACAGTAAATAAAGTGATCCGGCATAATTACTAACCGTTGAGTTTCTTCGAATTCTGTTCTAATCATTTTCGACGTGTATTGTTGAATTCAATTGCTGTAACAACACATTACAATTTCGCGATAGCTCCAGCCATTCTCTTATCCGTATACAGTGTTGATTATTCACTCAATATTTCAACGGTGCATAGTTTGATGTGGTGAGTTTTTCGTAGCCACCTTCTGCTACTACCTCTGCATTTCCAAGTTGAATTATAGGTAATTGATAATTTTCGATGGGTCGATGGGTTCGATGTCGGCTTTGGAAACCTGTCGTTCTTGCGCACCATAATTCTGTGGCTCTGATCCCACCTTAAACTGCAGGGCCAGTTCAGGTGCTTGTCCATTTGACGCAGCTGGACTGTACATATGATCCTTGATTCAGTCGGTGAGACAGGGATCTGTAGATTGTAGAGGACACGCAGAGCCCGATCATATCCACCGGTTGATACAAGCTAGTGCCCAAATAGCGGTTAACCCATAGAACGAACCTCCGTCGCAATTAACACAGAAAGAGAGTACATACAAACGTAAAAATGTAAATATAAAATGAAAGAAACGTTACTGCATGCTGTTTTTCATACTTCCTTTAGGTCGTTTAGTTGAGAAAGCAGTATAATAACTTCGCTTCGAGAGTCGCGGCGTGGCTTTCTACGCGGAAGATCGAACTTTGATTTCTTGCAGGTAGCTCAATGTAGTAACTAAATGCATTCATCATATTCACTGTATACCCGAAGTCTCTGTCAAAGAACTAATGGCATCGTCATTGAAAATCAATGACATCATAGTCATAATTTTCTAATACTCACAATATTGCCATTAATTATTGCACATTATTGCAACACTTTTTTCAGTTAATAAATGGAAATAAATCATTCGCCATTGTCAGTATTCAAGCAAAGAAACAGCAGAGAACATTCTTGGGAACAGCTATACCGGTAAGATTTGCTACATTTCCACTATATGCTATAAATATATGATATATATTCGTGCATACGTAATCTGGAGATTTTGAGACAGAGTTAATGAAGGAATAGTAGGCGTCACGCGCCTGCCACGTCGATGGATCAAGTGTTTCAAGGTCCCGGGACCCGGATAAGAGGGGAAATGAAAGCGCACGATACGTGTAAGGAACGAATTGTCTATTCTGAACTTGGGTGAAATTGGCACATCGTCGCCATGTTCAAATTTTTTCAAACCTGCAGAGACAATATTGAATGGAAAATGCATCATTTGCAAATTGATTGATCCTTTTCTGCTGCCATTAGACGTAACTGTGGCAAGGCGCGGATGATTCAACGTTGCGCAAGTTAATGAGGAAGATTTACTCTCAGGCGATTCTGCATCGCTACATGCAGTCATGCTATCGCGTTCTTTTTGCGAGTTGAAAGTGAGACTCGATCGGTTTCCAGTGGCTTGACATGCTTGGGGTAGAAGAGAAAAAGTGAATACCGATGAATTTTGGGTGTATTCGATGCAGTGTTGACACGCTTGTGCTTGGATTCGACTTGTGAAAGATGATTTGCGCGAAAAGCGAGGCGATGCGTAAAATAACGTCTGCTTGTTAGCATTCCGAATTGCCAAATATTGTTTTAAAAGAAGTTTGCATTAGCGAATTCCTTTTGAGAAACTCAATTAAGAAACTCGAGTCGTTGGGTTGAGTTCGTTCACGGGGATCTCCCAATAAGCTGTCGTAAATTCGTGGCAGCTCGTTAATTAGAAATTATACTCAAAATATTTGTTCACAATTATCTTTCAATAAACGGTTCCATAATGTCGTATTCAAAGTGTTAAACACTTTTTTTTTTCAAGTCCATTAGATTTGCAGATTTCAATTTGCTATTTCTATTTTCTTTGATTTTTTACTTTTGTAACAAATAGATTATAAAAGTTCAATGAAACGAAATAATTGACCATCACACAATCCGTATGTGATGTAACTGCTTTTGCAAAAATTTTACTTCTCAAATTTCATATGATGTCTTATTTCAAAACGGAATTGCAGATGGACTTTCGCATCGGCGTTTGAGTGAAATTTTAGTATATTCGAATCACGAAAAAATCACAGTGCCGTTCGATTCAATCATCGGGAATTCGTATTAGCCACAGCTCGAAGCACACGTGTGAATTGCATCGCGTAGTGCGCATGAAATGAGAAACTTGAAAAATATGGTCTCTACAAGAAAACTGTGTTTTATCTCGCAACTTTAATGACTCCCTACATACGACGAAGAGAGGATAAAAAGAATCGAAAAAGCAGTCACGTGGAGCAGTTCGTTGTTACGTCACACGGCTCAAAGCGGCCCGTTTGCATTACGCACGCAATGAAAAAGATCATTTTTGCAAAAGTCACACATTGAGAAATCGGCGGAGGAATCAGCTCGGGCCCCGAGTGGCGTTGCGCCCTGCGGTATGTACTCACGTACGCGTATACGTATACAATGTCCCGAGCGGAGCTGCGAGTTCGACGACACAACATTTCACGCTCGCCGCGATGATGTTCGAAATTACCTAAGCCCCCCGCGGGTCAACTTTCACTTGGCCGAATCGTCATGTGACGCCCAATACTGCTACATCGATACGTGGACCCGTTGACACTCATGCGGTCTCTCCGAATAATTAGTCGTCTACCCAGTTGTGTTTGCTTCGAGACGATGATATAGGGGGTTTGAAGAGTTCTACGCGATTTCGGCTCAGCTGTTGGATACACGTAAGCCGATTTCGTAGGATAGGTTCATTGACACTATTTTTTATGAAACTATTGAATGTTGCGTCCATGTGTAAGTGGAACTCACGCTTATTGCACTTGGTTTATCAATGTGTAATAAGCGCTCGAAGGTTGAAGTTGTTGCTTCTCTATCATATATTGTTTCACACAATTAGATCTTGTTTATTGTGAGAAGGAATTGTGGGAAAGTGGAAAATATTTTAGCTCACGAGTTTACATTAAAATAATGTACAACTAATACCTTAGCACAAGAAATCGCGGAATAATGTTTAGAGCGCGTTCGCATACCCAATGCATCCTGCAAAAATTGCATCTTCCCGACAACGGATTATTGTAAAACAAATTTGTGTTGATAAATACGCTATATAATCCAATCACGAGTAACTACTACAGATAAATCATTATTCGTTCACGTTTATTCGAATTCCAACATTTAGACAAACTCAAAGGATTAATGAATAACAGTCGGACATTATAGTATGATTCTTCTATCCGCGACATTTTGATTTCACTCAAATCGAGCAATTAATTCTACAGATCGTATAAGTGTAATGGACTTTGAAATACAATTTTGCATAATCAATTCACATTATGAAGCAATGGATTCTGGTTAGAGATCCGAATGAAGCAGCTGGATGTGAGATGGCGTATAATGCATCGGAACAGCTCATTTTTCTTAATGTCTAAGTTGGTATTAATTCACTGACCCCATTTATTATAGGATGAAAATTCAGATGATAGATCAAGTAATCACTTGAGAATTATGAGCCTAATTATTGCGATTAAGAGAATTTTATACAGAAATGTTTGTAACGACATATGCAAGTGCCCAGGCTGGAATAAAATGTTTAAAGAAAAACAATTTAATGGAATGATTCCCATGCTTATATGAAATACTCCGCTATCCTCGTTTTATTTGTTTAGATAAGTACTCGGTTATCAGTATATAATTTCTAATTATTTCATTTCCAAGAACGGAAATGCTTGCAATCTGGTCAATCTGAGGATATATACGATTCGGTCACGTATGTATACTGGATTCGATAGGTTCGAATTGTGTAACACGGCCTGTAAGAATTCGCGCTCGAGTAAGTTCATCGAGTAACGTATCTCGATTACAAAAAGATTGTTAAAAAACACGCAAGCGAACGGAAGCGAAACGAGCATACTGATCAAAAGAGGCATCAATGTCACACGTTGAGGAAGCAAAGCGAAGAGCTGAAGGGAGCAGCGATATATATATTGCGTATAGGTAAAATTAAATTTTCCACCGAGCACTTCCTGAGAGACAGAGAGACAGGGACTAAGAGAGAGAGAATTGGTAGTGTCGTCGCGTAGCACAATCCTATATACCGTCGCGTCTATGTTGCCTATGATACGCCACGCGCGTCCCCGTCAAGATTCTACGAACTGCTCGAGCATGTAAACAAGCGCCGAGACCGTTGTTCCGGTGAATGTGGCGTGTGGCGGATATACGATAGTCAAACTCCACGACCAGCGAGAGTAACTGAGTCTCGAAACACACGAAACCGGGAGCCGCGCCGATGAAATCCCGGTGATTTTTCACCCCACGCCCGACGTCGCGTCCGACCACTTCCGTCTGTTACTACTCGGCGCGCTCGGACCTTCGGGCCGCGAGCCGGCCGCAATTTTCGCTCGCAGGCCGGGCGCAATAACAAATCTGGCGGGCAGTCTTTCTCTGGGGGTCCTCCAGAACGGGCCTCACGGTCAATCCAGTTGAGCCATTTGTAACGGACACGCGCGTATACGCGCGACAATGTAATGCCGCGCGCGCCGTCTCTTCTAATTGCGGCTATGAGCCGCAAGGCCGTCCCTTTTGTGCTTTCGGGAGGCGTGAGCCACGCGCCGCGAGCTTTCGGCAGTTGTGCACGCTCGGGAAACTCACACGTTTCACACATGCCGAGAGCGTGGATTCAAGGTGTAAGCGATTACAACTCACTCGACTATAGATATACGTGCCGATCGTTCCCGCCCAGTGTTTCACTTCCTCTATACACTCGTTACCACTGCTCTGCTCGTCGAGCGAAATCATGGTTATACCAAGTTGGATTCGGCATCGCGCGTGGATAATTCAAATGGCGCACGGAGTTTACAAACATTGGTTTCGAATCAACAAAACAGTCATGCAATATATACGTGAATCACTGACCCACGCGGCGTTTCTCATACATAATAACGAGTGATATTCTAGTTCGATTGTAATCACCGACTTCCTACTATCCTTTTACTTCCTTCTAAATCCTATATGTAACACACGCACGGACAAACACACACACGAGCTCGATATACAGTTGGTCTTGATTTTAGGTAATATTTTTATAATTTCCATTCAAATCCCATTTGAATAATTGTCCACTTTGGACAGGTGACCCGTCTGCTCGTCGTTCCAAACACCTGTGTTGTGTATAATTTGCTTTTTGGGTGACATCACCCACGAATCACTGGCGAAAAATTATCACACGACTTGTTTTGTTCTTTTGAAAACAATGTAGCCTCGAAGGGCTAACAAATCGGCCCCTTTACAGGTGTTATTCGGTTAAAGCGAAATCAATATGGAACAGCTCTTTTACTGGGGAGCCGTCATAACCCAGATCGGTTGCAGACGTCTCGGAGTGAGCTTGATCTCTTTTCGTCTGATGCCTTTAAACGGACGAGCCACCAGCAAGCGGAAACACGCCCGAGCGCGACACCCAGACTTGTTTTCTCATCTACCTTATCTAAGCGACGGAGGACTGCTGGTTCGTCTGTACACATCAATTGTCCTATCGACGAGGTGCGGTGAAATAATACAATCTAAATCAAGATCATTTTTTCGATGAAGATTACACTATTTTTTCAAAACGATCTCAGAGAGAATGCACATACATGGTTTAGCCGATCTAAAAATGATTGATTGCTTTGTTATGACTGTTAGTTGTGATTATTCAGCACAAATCCCTATCGGAACTCGTACATGTGCTCTTACATGTCTTCGATTACTTTCTCCAGTCTTATCTATCTCGCTTCATTTCGTTTCATTACATTTTATTCTTATGAGCTTGAGACAAGATAGTGTGTATGGATTTTCAAGTGTCTAGCCTTGAGAAAACAAGAATTTAAATTTCAATGAAGAAATTCTAGAAGAAAGAGGAGGATATGCTCTTTTTAATCATCAATTAACTTATCTCTCAGTGTATATCAACTGCGTATATTCTACATGCGCACGAAGTCATATATGATTCACATATATCTCCGGGTTAAATTGAAACGTTAAACTGAATGGGTGTAAATACAAGCCGCTCGAGTACTCAAAAACTATCCCAGAAAGTTTCAACACGAACGGCGAACCTCTCCTTGTTAGCCTCCTAGTTATGACAATGTATTTGTACAGTGATAAAACACTAGACCTGTGTGGATGAAGAAATAATGGACTTGGGAAATGGTTATGCAAATAGAAATTCCAGAAGGTTATTACTCGAAGACGCAAAGGGATGCATTCTTCACTGCGACTCGATCTTGCACTGACGCTTTTGCAAATTCAAACTGCCTTGAAGCGGATGGACGGGTGATTTTGGCGCCAAAAACACGAAATCAATAATCCACCGCCTACAATAATCGGTGGCGAAAACATGAAGGAACCGAGAAGATTCTCCCTTCGTGTAATGTTTACGTCATTGCAAGCGCGTCGAGACGAATTTGAAATTTCGCGCGAGTTTTCGCAACGGGGGGCGGCGAGCTGCTCTGGCTGCGTTTACGCAATGTCACGTGTATAATGCGGGGAGACGCTAATTCGATCGGGAAATTTCGAATCGGACAATCGTTCCGAGATAAGCGATAACCGGAGATGCACTTGATATTCGACGAACGAACACACGTCTGTTATGGTTTTGCATGTTTGGTGCGGTTTGGGAGTTGTTGGGTGAATGACAGGTTATTCGGTAGCGTACTATTCGCGTGTTGTTTCTCAACAGGTTCTTAGTCTTGCAATCGTATGACACAAAGTCTTGAGACGTTTCCAAAGTCAAAAACTTTGGATCGGCTGATTTATTTAGAGATTTCGCCCGGTGATTTAATAGCGATCCTTGGGTGATTCTGAGGCTGTTCTTATGGGGTCAGCATAGTCATCGGATGCATAGAGGTTATCGTGTTCGCCTTTCGATTCATGTAAAATTCAAGTCATTAATCGCAACCGAACTATAGGAGAGATCTTTGTCCTGTAAAATCACGAAACGGGCCCAAGGATTAAAACTTGAGACAATGATTCACGATACAATGTCCAATCTACAATGAGCCATACAATAGGTTTCCGAAAAAAATGTCCCGATAAATAAGTATGTTAATCTTCTCGGAGACAGATCAATTTCTCAACCAATCAATTCATAAATTAACATATTCAAAATTCGAAACAGTATAATGATATTTCGAGTCTTATAATCGCATCCTAAAACTTTGAAGCCCGTGTCATTCTCCTATAATGATTCTCTTTCAAAGGTCGAAATGATACAAAAATAGAAAACTCTTCACACGAGTCTTGATGGGTATCTGATTCGAGAATTATAAATGCTAAGTAGTTCAAAGATCCATTAATAGGATAAAAGAGAAAAGATAAAGTAAAAATACCTTGGCTGCACTCGTGGAAAGTGACTCAGTCGTGCTCAATCAACTGGCCTAAAACAGCATCACGTAGTAATTAATTCAATACATAACCGCGATCCTCTTCCAATATTGATGCGATGGAAGGAGGTTTCTATGTTTTCCATAGCTCGAAACTCAACCGTTCGATCCCGTTATGATGCAATTAATTGATGGCAAAATTATTGGGTGGACGTGATGTATTTCGCCAAATTAATTTAAGCAGTCTTTTAACATAAAATTTCGATTCGGCCAAATTGAACCGAGCGAAGACGCACAAACACACGTGACGAGTGTGTTTACAATTGATTTGTGGACCTGGCATATACGCATTTCACGGATTTAGTATTACGGTCACGCATAAAAGCTATCGACAACGAGGCGTCTCGGTCTTATCGAAATTATTACGTGCAACTTTCAATTTTCCGGTCGGGACAAAAGTTATATGGAAGCGAATAAAAATAACGAATTCATTAATAGCTGTGATTTATATACCCTTCGAAAAAGAGCCGCGAGTGTTATTTGAAATTTTCAATGCTGTTTGAGATTGTTGGTAACAGGTAAAAATATAAGCCTCGGTATATATATGTGCCTTATGTTTATAAATTGACTCTCACGTGATGCCTCTGTCTGTGTGTAATAAGAATTGTTATTCAGGTTTATCTGATCGAGTAATTTTATTCGTTCTACCATTGCCACTAACGTAACAGATGATTATCTGAGTAAGAGAGAGAGAGAGAAAGAATGAATTGCATAATTGTATCGAATCTCAATCTTCACATGTAAAGATTAATTAATAATTATAATATTAGCTGTTTGAAATGAGATGATATTGTTACTCGCAGCTTTGAAACGAGCAGTAATAATCAGCGGCGATATGAGAAATAATTGCTCACGTGAGCCGTCTGTATACGCACCGCATGACTGTACGGGCAGAAGAAACAAAGAGATATAATGAGATCAAGGATGTCTCACGTGAGATGACTTCGAGAGGTACAACTTCAGCGGGTATCGATACTTTCAATGCGTTTCACGCGGTATCTTCCCAATGGCGGAGGAAAGTAATCTGTTGGCGCGTCTTTTCAAATGTTGCCTAGATATGAACTTTGAAATACCATAGTAGATATCTCAGTGTGTCAGGGTACTCATCAACCGATGGGAAGTACCTGAATCATAATTTACGGGAGAAATTCTCTCATAAAAAACGCCATTCAGAAGAAATTTCCCGTGAGACTTTCTATTCAAATATAAACCGATCATCTGCTGTCTCGATCACAGCGGGTTGTTCGCTCTGAAACAGCTCCTGCGCATCGACCTTCCGAAAATTCCGCAGATGCTATACGTATACGAGCGAGCGTCACTCTCCCGGCCAACAACTCGAGTCGCGCGTCGAAAAATCCGCACCCGTGGCGGCCTCATTAAGCAACAATGCGAGCTCTCGCCCGGCAAATGGCCAAAGCTCGCGGCTGCATGTATATGTATATGTATACGAGCTCGACCGAACGGTATCCAAATTCTGATGCAAAGCGAGTAGCGCAGTTGTATTCGAAGTTTGGATGAATGTGACATATACGAGCGGGAATTTTCGTTGGAATCGCTGGGAAATGCGATTACAAAACATTATGCGAACGTTCTGAAAGCTGAAAAGTTATGCATTTTGCAGTAATTATCAATATGTAATTTTTGGTATCCGTTATTTTTTTTGATTTCTCGAAACAATTGCTGATAGATATATATTCAAAAATCTCATTTAGAATTAATATACGAGTCAATTATCATTTTTAAAGTTGTACATATTTCATCCATTAATAACAATATACAACTTTATTTTGTCTTCATTTTCACTCTAGAAGTGCCAGGTCCCAAGTCATCCAAAGAAAACAAACGCAAAAATCGCCTTTCTCCGAGTTTTTCACGTACTCTGGTCTCTCTAGTGCAAAACGCATAACTTTTCAGCTTTCAGCGTGATCGCATTATATTTTGCAAGCGCATTTTCCAGCGGGGCTCCGACTAATATTGCCGCTCGTATATGTCACATCCATATCTGCGTCGACTTTTGAGGCTAACTCCTAGAAGCGGTGCCGATTAGTATGCGGCGTCGGGGCCCGATTGGAATTCGTGTGCGCAAGCCACACGCGTATACATATATACATGTACCGCTCGTGCACGCGCGAGCGACTCGACAGATCGGCAGGCCCGCGAGTAAGTATATCGTTATCCAGTTTCCATTGACCTCCGGCGCGCCGCCGCCGCCGCCGCCGCCGCCGCGACCGACTCGGCCTCGGGTGTATACTGGTGCTCGGGAAGGCTGTGCGCCGGCGAAAAAGTGACGAGTGTCATGGGTTCCTGCTGTACGCGTGTGTGTGTGTGTGTCCACGAGCTTGTGTGCGTATGCGTGTGCGTGTGTGCGGGACATCCGCGAATTAGCGAGCGATCGAAATGAGGTCAGCTGCGCTGCGCGATTGTTGGGTCAATATCTGTTGTCATCGCGTGTGCTCAGCCGAGTTTTTGTCGCTTTAGCATAGAATTAACAGATCGTCCTGATCCATTGGGTTGCGTTATGAAGCTCGTTCGCAGCTGAATCATGGTTTCCCTTCGAGAAAGCACGGGCTAAGAATCGAACTTTCGAATTGGACCACCGAACACCTTTATTCTCTGTAACCATGGATCGAATGATGTCGATGAGTCCTTGAAACGCCTGTTTGTGGGCGCATACGCGGGACACGATGTATCTTCCGCAGGAATGATCCGATTTCCGTGAGACTTTGACAACAAGTTCCGTTGACAAAGTGGAGTAGAAATGATCGAATCTCGACACTTTGCAGTTACTGTAGTTTTTATCCCTGGTAACCTGTGTTGATTTTCTCAGCAGTCGTTTCGAAAAGAGGCAGGGGAATGAAACGCAAAGTCTGTTCCCAAGAATTTATCATTCACAAAGCCTCTTTGAGAAATCAATACTACAGCCAAGCCACTTAGCAGCGTTTATGTTTATCAATTACTCCAGGGGGGGAACTGTTTTTTTTTTTTTGGAATAGTTTATCGGACTGTTGCGCGATGAGAGAACTCATACTTCGCGAGGAAAAAGTACCGTCGCAGCAGTGAGCCTCTCGTAAGAGGGGGCTCGCCAGCATATAAAAACTTAATAATCATGATTCTTAAAGTCCAAGGCTGCTGTTTTATTGCTGAAAAAACTTGTCGTCGTTTTCCCCGCGAGCGAATTCAAATGTTCTACACCGCAGGAACTCTGCTGTATTATTCCCGGTGCGAGACAGACTCGCGAGTGTCGCCGAGGAATCGACGCATTTCACCCAGAACCGGACTCGTACTCCTTGGCAGCCGCGGGCGAACAAAATTGATCCGGCGCGCGAAACGCCGAAACGACGGATTTGGGAAGATCTCTCCATTAACTGTACAAACCAGTAGTATAGAGCACATAGCCGGTGGAAGAGGGAAACGAGCAAAGTGGGACGGAGATGTATATATACTTAAAGGCGCGCACACGACAGTCACGCGCCTTGGCCGCAGCTTCGCTTTTCCATCTGGCGCTCTGGGGAATTCTGTGTATTGGACGCGGCCAAAGAGAGAAACGAACGAGATCGCATTTATCAAACCGAGCTCGCGCGCGAGAGTTCAATCAACCCGCAGGCGCGCGCGCGCATCAGTCGCTAACGAGCGCCGCGAGTCGTATATTAGAGCTTGTGCGCGGCCACTGCACCGCGCGCCGCGCGCTTGTCTGCACTGTAGTCCGCGAAATCTGCCGCTGGAATATTTCCCTCGCCCCCCCCCCCTCTCCGCGGGACACGTCGCAGGGGCTCCGATGACGAGCTTGCGATGCCTGGCGTATCACTGCGGGGAAAAATTGGGATTACGTGCGAAAACATGAAAATCGAAGGATCCTCCGATCGACTCTTTGCATTAGTTTTTTCGTTGATTTGCGAGGGAACGCGCATTCTCGTGGCTACAGTCTTTTGCGTTGGATTATTTTTCAGATCTTCTATAGGGATTGGCGGAAAAATGATGTTTTCGTCCATGTCTCCGATAGCCCGAAATTTAACATCAAGTGTATCTTTTAATTGAGTCGGTAAAGGCCGTATTCTGGTATCTATAACATTTCTTACGATGATCTTCATCAACCGAGCTCGCATAGTCTGTATTCACAAATCGTCGATCTACATTTTTCATGATTTTTAAAAATTATCATGTATACTTCAACCTCCGTATGTATGTTCTTGCACAAACAATAAACCGAAAACGAACGAGGAATAATTTGTTCAAATATTATTTTAAGGATATTATGACTTTGAAACTGTCTCGTTCGGAAAAACAGCGTCATTTTATTTCTAAATATCACCCAATTAACAGTTCATTGTAAATGAAGTATATGAGTTTGACTTTCGATAAACATATGTTTATATAGATTATTCATCGATCTTAGTAATTGTATTCAACGAGCTAAGTGGAGGTACGATACTCGTAAGGCACACACGACACCGTCCATTGAGTTTCGAGGTGAGAAAAACTTATTGCGCGGTTCCTCCTCTCTTTTCTTTAGTACGATACGCAAACGTGCGTTGAAAAACGAACAACAAGATGTGTTTTACATGTGAAAGAAAGAAAATTTCAGTTGTGCTTATCGGTCTGAATGGTAATCTCAAACTCTGATTATTCCTTTTGACTAATGGAGTAGTTTTACAGGCACTAACATCCTGTTCTTATAAATACGCGGGTTCTTCAGTGACTAAGTTTTCTATTTTGCAAGCCGGCTCTGCAAACGTGACTACGCTTATTGCACGCAGGCTTTTCACCTCTGCACATGAAAGTTCCGGGTGTTTGTCCGGGTCGTATTGGCTTGTAGCCTTGAGACTTTGATTATTTCCAGAGATATTTTTACCCCTGCTTTTGGGCCCTCGCAATTTCATCAAGCGGCTTGATTTTTCGAAATTTCTCGTTTACTGTATTTACGCGCGACGTATCATCAGCGTAATACTCTTCTCAGAGTATGATACTTTTGTAGAAAGATCTGTTGGAGAATTCGTCACTAGTTCGCAGAGGTACTTGTGTACTCGTTATATTGAGGTTTTGAAATTTTTCAAAAGCGCTATCTGATGTAATCACGTGTTTCTCGATTTAATAAGAGCACGATTTTACCTATTTTATGTCGGGGGAAATTATTGAAAAAAACTCCGGGTAATTGACCTACACGAGATTACAGGGAATTTTTTTCTCTTCCGTCTCGATTGCGGCGTGTCAGAAAGAAGGGAGAAAATTCGAGGGAACTTTTTCCTACGGGCAAAGTCGAGCCGAGTAAATACCCGAGAAACTATAGTTATTTCGTGATTAAGCACGTGCACTTCATCGGTTAGCGTCTCGAAGATTGGCGATTGCGAATAATTAAAGAGTGCACCCATTCATCATGTTCGTACGCAAATCATTTTGCTCCGATTGCGTAATTCCGACTCCCCGATAGCCATAGGTGATGTAGCGCACAACTATAATGAAGTATACGCGCATATAATAATGGTTGAAATCACTATTTACGGCATGTGCGAGAAAACGTCGCAACAAGTATTTGCAATGCCACGCACTTCAAACTGTCGAGTGGCAGTGTCGTTATCGAGAAAATTTCCATGCACTCCGCGGTTGTCGCGCCCAGACACGTGAGAACAAACGAAAATTCACACTGACGAATCAATTTGCCGGATGATGGTGTTGAGCATTTGGAAGATCGACAGCATTGTAGGTACGTGAAATGATAAGATCGCGACAGTTTGATTGGAAAAAAAACAGTGTGCGCCGTAAAACTGCACTTAATGAATTCCAAACTCATTACGCGAGCCCGATCGACTCGCATCCTCGTCGGCTCCCTCAATAGTTTATTACACATTTCCCCGCGATAAGCCACTCGTTTCCCTCGCGATTGCCGCATTAAATCTAACGAAATCTCGCTGTTACGATCCGCCGATATTCGCTGGCTGCGTCTCTCGGATGTGAACTAGAAAAACGGAGAAAAAAACTCACGATTACAGCTGGGACGAAACTCGTTGGAGCGATAAGGCCCGGCTAACGATTGAGTGTCAAGATCATTTATTCGGCTCGATCGGTACATCCACGCTTGGGCGCTCGCGCGGCGCGCGATAATGAAGGTGTAATAGCGCGATTGAAAAGCCCGACGATCTGGTCGATTCCAGTTAGCTGATCGGTGGCGAAACCGCCCGGCAGCGCTGCGCCGACACGTGCAGCTTACAAGCTCGTGCAAACCCGCGACCGGCTTCTCGGCTTCTCAGCCAAAACAGCCGATCCGCGTAATTATTTAGGCCGCGCAGATATTCAATTAGACGGGACACTCGAGAGACGGTGTGGCAATGCTTGAGAGAGAGAGAGAAAGAGAAAAAAAGAGGCTGCATAGTTTCTGGGAAGGTTGACCTGGCCTTTGGCTATTTTCACGCGACTCGATTCGTTCGATCGGTTGCGATTGATATTCTCTCGTCATCATTACTCTGTAGAAGCGTGTAAGATATTCTCGTCACTGTACAACACACTTATGGGAATCGAGAGTGGAAAATTAACGTACTCCCTTAGTATCGTTTATGAAACTTGCCGTGATCTGTTGTCACCGTAGTCGAAGAAATAGGAAGAAGATCGATTCAACAACTGACAGGTTTATACTTTATGACAGAAGTAACGGAAGTGATTTTGTCTCGCCACTAATTTCACTCCATGTTCTAACTACTTTGAGAATCCTATTATAATAAACTTGAAGAACTAATTTGCCGGTAAAAACATTCATAATTCATTCTGTTTTGAAACTCATTATTCAATTTGTCAAAATCTGGATGAATCTAGTTAGATATTCTAGTCGAGTCGGGTCACCTGGCTTGTAAATCAGGATATGAGCTTATCAACATTATATCTAGATCAAACCAGGAAACTTATAATGCGCTACCTAGTTTCGTCTGGAAAGTATCCGTTGTCACACGCGAAATTCAAGTGAAAATACCATTACGGTCTCGCTCTGATGAATATACGGTTACGTGTTTATCAGTTACGCGTGATTTTTGAATGTCAATCCACGTTGCCGGTAAAAATCTTCGACGTAAATAAACACACGCGTGTGCCGCATCTGAATATTTTCAAGCGCAATCTAATCCCAACGAGCATACCGTCGGCTTCTTGTCCAAAAGAAAAAAAAAAGTCCAAAAGTCCAAAAGTCGGGACAGAGGAGAAATCCGTCGAAAGATTTGACAAGTCGAGTTATCTGCCCGTGGCACGCGACCTCACTTTCGTCAGTGGGCCGTTGCTGCGCGACTCACCTTGCCGGGGAGACAAACATCTTAGCGAATATAATATGTAATACCGCGTATAGCCGTAACACGGGAAGGTAACACGGGAAGGAAGGAGAGACAAACATATATATGAGGTTATGAACTCTGCGCGTATTTTTGCCGGGGCGTTTCTTGAAGAAATAGCCTTCGGAAATGATAATCGCGACGATCCGTAAGGACAGTCGCCTCGATCTCCAATTCTAATTCCGCGAGTTGGTTATACCTGTATATGACGGGCTGGAGCATTCGTTGGATTTACGTTTCGCCGTGAGAATCAAGTTATGGGACAGACCAGGGTCAGCCGACTCGTATAGCGCGGATTATGATATTCGCGCGAAATCTTTCGACCTGGGCCTCGAATGAAATATGATTGATCGTACCCGCGAACCCACGTTCGAGAAATTGCGTATATCGATCGGAGCTCACGCGACATATCACATTTGGAAAATTCAACGTCTATCAGAGCGTGCAATGTATTTTTATTTATTTTTTTTCGTTCAATTGAGAAACACGCGGTACTCGATCGGGTGTGTGCGCGATTGAAAAACGCCAGTCGCGCGCTCGCCGAGCGAGAAAAATCGACGGAGAAGCGCGGCAAAGCGACTTCCCAAGAAACTGTTATAGAATATGTTTGCGCGAGCGCGCGATGAAAAATTACCCAACGGATAATGAATATATTGGTAAAAAAGCCGGAAGAATGGGGGGAGGGCAGGGGGGGACACCACCTCCAGCACTACCTGCAGGTAATGTTTGAACGTATATACAACACAAACGAGGTATTATTATATGCCATTACTTTTTGTTATTTGCCCGTGTCCTTGGCTCGTACGCGTAAAAACGAAGTTCTTCAAACGATATATATGTATAATAACAATAACAGGTGTATGTGTATACTCGTGCAACGTATCCGATACACAGCAATGAAAATTTCGAGGCGCGAGCTAGAATCGATTATTATATAACCCAAATTGTGTTTTTTTTCTTCTTTCTCGAATTACCGTCGCGACCGATAAGACTCGCACGCGCGCACGGAGAGGCCGGCCGCTCGAGGAAGAAAACCTTATCCGATTGTTGCGATAGAACCGTCGCGGGGAGGAAAACTCGAAAAACCGCACCAGTACGCGTGTACCCAAGCTGCCGACTCGTCGCGAGTCGTCTCCCTTATCGTCTACGCACACTCTGGATGCAAATCGCCGGCAGCAACTGATCTTACGCACGACAGTGGGGAATACGAATGTAATCCAGGTGGGGGGTGGTACTCACCGTCCCTGCCGAGGTGAGGCTGCAGCTGGTGCAGATGGGCGTAGTAGTGGTGGTGGTGCAGTATGCACTCGAGGTCGGTGCAGTTGAGCATGTTGGGGCCGCTGGCGATCGGCGTGTGCGTGCGGGTGCGGTGCTCGAGATGATGCGCTGGTTCGCACGTGGTCCACGTGGCGCGGGGAGGGCTGGGTGGGTGGCGTTCGGGGGTAGGGTCGCGGAGGTGGGGGCGGGGGGTGGGTGGGGGCAGGACTGCTAACCCATGTTCGCCACTCGCGAGCGGCTCATTCGTCAGACTGGCGGCCGCGGCTGCCGCTCGCTCGGTCACATCATCCCGCGGCGGCAGAGCTCGCGAACACACGCGCACCCAAACACACGCACCCGCGCACCGAGAGATGCACACGTGCTCGTTATGCCAGAGTCGCGATCTGGTCCGCGTGTCAGCTGGCACTGGGGGGCCTCATCCAGTGCACCCGTGTGTGTTTACGCCGCGAGACACGCGGGTGATACAGGTGTATACGTGCGATATACGCGCGTATCGGCGGGCGGCTTTCTCCGGGCTTTTTCGAGCGAGTTGGCCGAGCGCGCGATGTATCGCGCCGGTGCGCCTGGTGTATAATAACGCGGCTTGCGGCCCGAGGATCGGTATGTGACTGCCGGCCAGTGCGCTTAGCTCCCAGCTCTCGGACCCACGCGCTCACTTTCCACTCGCGCGCAACCGGCACTTACTCTCTCGACCCGCGTATACGCCTCTCTCTCTCTCCCTCCTCTACTGCACCCACCGCCTTACGCTCTCCAACTGTCTTTCTCTCTCTCTCGCGAGCGCGCGAGCGTATGTATGTATACGCGCACACACTCGAGCGTCGGATCGTTTGCCTATCCGCGATGTACACTCGTCGACGCGTCGCGCGCCGAAAATGCGCCTAGTCGGCACATAATTAGTCGCGCGTTCACCCGCGAACGGCATCGAGTCGGCCCAACGCGAAATAGTACATTGGCTTCCTCCGCCTTTGCCGCGAGTCTCGAGTTTCGCGAGACACCCATTCGATGCAAGCTCAAGTGCGCGCGCGCGCGATCGTCCGGAAATTTTTGATAGACTACACTTTTTCAAAGTTCGCGTGACATTGGTGCAAGCACAGTCGTAGATGTTTCGGGCACAATTTGATTTTGATGACATGCAAAACCTTACTCGCAAAAGTATCTCCTTGTCTCCAGAGAAATTGGGCCCATAGAGGATTTTGTTATATTAATGATCAGATAACAAAAGTATTTTTTTTTTCGAGTACATTGTGCTTAAAAGTAGCGGAAATTCTATAGTTGGGACTTACTCATGATGCGATTCCACTGGGAACAAGAAGCACCTTCCCATCTTATGCATTTGTGATGGGGAAGAGGTTCAACGACAATGAAAATCAATCGTTTGACCGGATGATTCATCAAGTCGGAAATGATTCCTTTGCCGTAAAAAAAAGAAAAAACAACCATCCTCACGTCCGAGTGGGTGTATATATACCAGAGATCGAAGGCGAGACGCATAATTGGCCGAGGGAGCGGGAAGACATCTGTAAGAGAGGCGATTCGAGCGAGGAACAAGAGCCGAGATAAGATCCGCAACAACGAGAGCAGAGCATTGAAAAGGAGAACGATCATTTATGTACGAGTATTATACACCTGTATATACATAAAAAAGTGGCGAGGCATACGAAAAGGAGTCGCGCGCAACCAAGGCCTCGGTGCGCTGGCGCACGGCCGACATTGACCCTGTCGCCGCGCTCGGCGTTCGCACAAAGATACTCCCTCCGGAACGTATATACATCACGCGGACTCAATTTTCAACCGATGAAAAATTGCCTCGGCTCTGCTAGCAACAACGACAAAGGCCCTGATGCGATATATACACCAGCGCGGCGGTAGCCCTGAACTTGAGCCGTGGCCGACGCGCAGTTGATTCGACGTTCAAAGGTGCATATATACACGTGTGTAACCATCCAAGTCAAGGGTGCAGTATACCACGTCCGAGACAATATATACATTCTAGAGAATCGTTGCACACATATTTTCGGTCTGATTTCACCGACTTCGTTTCGAGTGTGTTACGCGTTAGAGCGGACGAGAAGCAATGCTCGCAGTTGTTTCGTCTTCGATACGAATACACGCAAGCGTTGTGTAGAAAACGAAGGGAAAAAGTTGGACGCCGATGACGGGGATATTTCCCATCGGGCATTCGAAGTTAATTAAACACGCGACTGTTGCGCGAGTAGTCCTGGCGTGATATATCTATAGAAAGCTCGGTATAAAAAGCGTGTGTATACATACATACATACATATATATGCGAAGAGAGCCGCAAAGCGATTGGGTATACTCGTTCGCGTTCCCAGAATCCGAAGTGATGAGAGCGCGACGAAGGGAAAGTCATTTCTTTTGCATGGGCCCAGTCGATGGGACTCGTGTCTGTATATATGTACAAGTACACTAGACGGCCCCTCGTCGCAGTGTCGTGTGTACATATAGACGTATATATATATGTATATAATTGGCACGAGCGAGCAAACGGTCGATTCATGAAAGATACATCGAGTCGAAAGTCCAACGGCAGCGGCAGCGGGACAAAATGAAAAACCTTTCTCTCGTTATAACGCGAGGAGGCCTTTATCACGTGCCGCGCATTGGTGGCTGTAGCGAGCTCGAAGGGGAAGAAAATTACACCGAGCGTGAGACGCGCTCAGAAGAGAGAGGAAAAGGTAGCCGCCGAGCGATAGCCGTTTTTCGGCATTTTTTTTAATTATAAAGCCCGCGCCGGCTCGCTTTTTTCGCGTTGCAAAATATATATATATACGGTGTAACGCGGGCGCGGTAGAAGAGGGAAAAAGACGCTATACAGTGGCGCGCAGCTTTCGAAAATCATCGCGAATTACGTACGAGCTCGCGCGGCAGCTGAAATAATAATTTCGGAGCGCGTTTTCAACTGCGCTCGCGCTAATTGATGTGCGCGCGTGCGCCCGCTTGCAATTACCATAAACGCGAAAGGAAAAACATTCGAAACTGACTCTCGAATATGAAATTCGTATTTATACTCGTCGGCAGCGCCGCGTACTGTTTAACATCGGCTGCCGATGCACTTTTGCCACCGAATCCCAAAATTCCTGCGGCGGCTGTGTATCGGGATCGCTCGACAGTATACTCCAATTCCAAGTCAATCTCATTATTATTCTTACCAGCGAGACAGATGTGACTCCTCGCGTTGTCCTTATGCGACGCAGAGTACGTATTTATAGGAAAATGCAGTCAATACGTATCATGTAAAATAACGTATCTGCCCTAATTCGAGTGTACACATATACACGTGCGCGCGTGGAGTGGATGTTTACGTGGAGGCATAACCGTGATAAAAGGAAATCACACGCGGGAGTGTCTAATGGCCCTATTGACTCGTACACATACATGCATATGTATATACACATATATAAATATATACATATATGTAGCACAGATAAGCCATGCTTGCACATCTCCGGCGCGAGAGCCTTTAATCAGGACCAAGGTCTCTTTCGCGAGTTTGACATTGTCCTCGGTCTAATGGGTTCGGCGTACGCAAGGTGTGTGCAGTATGTGTGTGCTGCAGCTCTCTTGGATCATGAGCTGATTGCGAACAGGGAAGTGTTGCCGACGCGGAAACAGCTTTTGTCAAACAGCGTAACGCGCAATTTTATCGCGGATCGTTTTATAGTTTGATGGCTCTTTTGTCTCGATTAACAATCAGATTTATCGTCCTTTTTAATAGATGCTTTGATGCTAAATTTGTTTTCCCGTTGTTTACGACAGCTTTTTTTTTTATTTCGAAGCGATATACTTTTTTCCATGATAATCGCCCGGTAATTACGCTCTATCTAATGCCCGAGCTTTCGTAAATAACAATATGATGCTCGTGAGGAACGACACGTTTCCCGTTGGAGATCGAGATCAAAGTCTGAAATTTGTTGGATAACATTTTGATCGAATACCACGAGAGAAGGCATTGTTATTCTCGTGTTTCGGAGATGAAATTGAGTGTTATTTTTATTTCATTTAACGCTCATCGATGTATTCACCAAAATTAGTGAATCGCGCGTATACTGGAACACGAATAATGTTCTCGTCATACTTTGAGCGCACGTGTATCGAGAAAAAAGGCACAGTGAGAGTCTTTACAAGTTGGTAGTTACCGTCCTTGAGTTTGTCAAATGACAAACGAAAGAAAACTTTCCACCCGCTCCATAACACGGTGGAATTGATTCCAACAATTCGGGCAAATCAGCCTTGGTAGGATGTATTTGACTAGAAATTTTTTATAACAGTCGACTCTCCGCTCGTCGCTCAAATTAATATTGGATATATAATAGAGAATTCAATACCGAGAAAAAATTGTTTTGAGACTGTGGTGAACGACTGATTGGAAAAATTTTCCATGAACTCCAGAGAGAAGAAAAGCAACGTTGAATATTCTAACCAGTTTGGAATATTAATTACATTCGATAGTACATACGTCTCTGGAGACTATACATATTCTGCAAAAAGTGCGGCGGTAATAACTTTATCAAGATGTTGATATCATTCAAACGAGAAACCACGTCGATACAAAGTATATATACTTTGGAATAAATTAAAAACAAATGAAATGATCGGTTCGGAAAAATGCGCAAAGCCGAGTATACCGATTTAACGGTGAGAATCATTAAAACAAACCTTCGAACTTTCATTAAAAATCGATCATGTGCAGAATACACACGTTAACGGCAATCCTTTTCAATAATCTTAGCTGTGCAGGTGAGCGAAACTAGACGACCTCGAGGAGAGCCAGACTCTCGGCCACCAAAGGACCAGCGATGCCGCATACACAATATCTCTTTCTCTCCATTCATCGATGACGAGTAAAATTTGAACGAAGTATCCATATACACGCCTTCTCCGTCGGGTCTTTTCCTCGGTTTCGATTCATTGCTAGTTATGTGCACGAAAGTTTCATAATCGTGAACTTGCGCTTTTTTAACTCGATTTTTCTTCTGTCGTAACGGGCTGCAAAATCGAGTATTTGATGTATACGATACTTAGGAGCGACAAATATAATTGTCGAGTCTTTCAAAATTGATTATGTATAAGGATATTTTCGGATTGAAAAGTCATAGGGATAATGAAAGTTTCAAGCACATTTCTGGAGTAAAAAATGTTATGAAAATCGCATGTATCGAGGTTGTAACCTTATATTAGTAAATTTCGAATTCAGCAATTCTATCAGAACGTATGGCATGTTTTACTTCCATGAAGTTTAAAATATTTATGTGATTTTTTTCCAACGGTACAAAAGTTTACGATTCGAAAATTACGGGAATATCGTTATTATTATCTTTTGTGATCGGTAATGAATCATTGCACTTACATAGCTCAATGCCAAGCGAACAATCGGAAGGTGTTGGGAATGATTTTTCAAACGATTTATTTGAAGTAAAAATTAAGATTTAGAAAAATAATGTTTACTTCCGGATAAATTATCATTTAAAAAGACTTTTATATCATGAGTCATTTTTTTGATATTATCGTGGATGAACAAACGAACATACTAGGAAATATGTTTCTTCCGATTAATAACTAACCATCCCTTCCATATATAGGAGAGTCTATTAATTCAAAATGACCATGACATGATTTTTATCGGTCAGTAATTTCGATTAGATCACAAAAAATAATGGGTTACGGAGATACGTTTTTCATTTTTACAAATCACAATGAAATTCACAATGTGAATGTTCAGCGAGAATGAAACAACATTGCAAAATACTATTATTCCGATATATTTGATATCTGGGTCCATTAAAAGAATTTGAAAACTGCGAAATTCTTTTATTTTTCACGCTAATACGTCATATTCGAAACGGAAAGTTAACGTTGAAAATGAAGTACGTCACGAGTATTCATTCCCTAAAAATATGTAGTCGTAAAAAATCTGTATTCTCTAATTCTAAAGCCACTGTTTACAACCATGGGATCCCGCCAAAGACTCCTAAGAATCATGGCTGATTTGATTCCAATTGAGGCCTTCGGGGATAATTGAGATAATTGGCATCTTTTGCCGGATAACTACGGAGGTATGCAGTTGCATGCAGCGACTCAGTGTTGCGCTCCACTAAAATACAACGATTTCGTCACTAAACGCGTTTTTCAAGTGACACACAAAACTCTCTTCCATATCAAGAGCTTGAGTCCACGACTTCTCGCTCGTTACATCTGTCCTGCATAACGTGCAGTAAACTCCTATTTCAAACAGGCTTTACGCGCGCTGTTGATAAATAAATCATTGTATCTTGAGATTTTTAGTTTATGTAAATCATATCAGCTCTCGTTCTTGCTCGAACTTATGGGGACGAATCCCTGAAGAAATTTCCTTATGTACACTGGAATTTCCTCATTAAAATCAACATGTCATTTTCTGTGATCTCGGTACAAGCCGCTTTTATTAAAATATTCGCCTGCGTGAATCTAAACAGTTGTAGAAACACGTTGTATAAACTACTGTATGTATCTGTCGAATCCAAGGAACTATATTTTTTTCACATGACTTCAGATGTATTTAAACCGTATAAGCTATACCATATGGTATATTAGTCCCATCGTCCCATACGCTTGATTTTACCGTTCAGCCTCGTTAAAAAGCTATCGAACAGACTGAAGGTCCCACAAGTACCGCTTGGCCGGTAATTTTCACCGTGTTTGCACCCTCAATTATATACTAGAAATTTATGGTTAAAAAATTTCATCGATTTCATCACAATTTTTGGAACATCAATCAATGGAAAGCTGATCATTTTCTGCCACTGGGACGATGGAAATTCGAACCAGATCAGAACTATCTATAAGGGAAAATACAGAAGTAGTCTGGTGCGAGATTAAACAAGGATCTAAATGATAAATTTCATTGGAATATAAACGGCCGGAGAAAGATGGACCATACAAGTGCAGATGTTATTCTCTGTAAAAGTTCCCTCGATAATAGATAATGTCTCGTGAGCTGGTCGCGTTCATCATTCCCCGAGAAAACTTTTATGGACTTCCGTGATCTCGATATATTGCCGAGTTCTCCTTCCTTTCGGCAATGACCCACATCTCACGATATATATCTATACATGTGTACACGTTTCTTTATCTGAGTCGCTTCTGTATCACATACTATGTTTGCCATAGGATGATGTGTATCACCTGTTTTTCAGACTTCTCCCAGACTATCCGATTTAACTTGATTTGATTGAGAGTTGAATCTGGAGAAAATTCGAGGAAAACTAATTGATCCAGTTCTGATCAAATAGTTTCTTCAGCTTGAAGACTTTCGATTTTAACTCAATATTATTAATTCGGAGATCCATAAATTGGAATAAAAATATAGACTCATCGATGTGTGAAGATTATGTGGATTTTCGTTCGAGTCACCCGAACATCTATTGTTCCAGGAACCTTTCAAGACACTGGAATACAGAAAATTCGATGCATATTCAGTATGGTGCCCAGTCAATTTTCTAAGATTTATATAATACATGGAAGATGAGAATACATACACAAATCTATGTAAATAGGATGTCTAAGAAATTGTATAATCCTGACATTTAATTTACAGGACAGTTACACAATAAATGTTCCTCATAGTACAAAAAAGACGATCCAAAATAAAAATAATTCTCCAGGCACAGATCGGTTTTATACATAATGAAGGAAACGTATATTCACCGCACTCATTGTTTCTTCAATCGTTACTCACACTTTTATCAATCTACATGACTTTTTCTTCTTACACTGATTATTAATTAATAAAAGTGAAGTATTCGCCACGATGTCCGTATCTGCATTTGTCGCCGTAATGTTCGAACTTAGTTTCGTGCTCGGGGAAAAAAATTCCACGAATTCGTGCAACGGACGTTCATTTGAGATAAAGATAAAAGTGTGTATATAAGTATATAGCTCGAATTAGACGTCACTCAAATAGCACAAAGGATTATGAAACAGCGATAAATCGAGATAAAAGCTAGCGCAGCGCAATTAATTGAATGAAAAACGTGAAACTTCTATACACAATTAGATGTGAATAATATATCCGCATATGCTGGAAAAGGATAAACAAATGAGATTTCTATTTTATCGACAGTCGACAGCCAAAGCCACCTAACGGATGATTGTTGAACTTTACTGCTGAACATGTATATATATATATATACAGACACATACGCGTCAGAATTTTTTTTCGGTTGTATATTGTTGACGAACCGTTCGATTGTTGAAAAGAAAGAATACGACAACAATCGTGATTCCGCGTTATTGAAGTGACCGTTGCATCATCGGATATTCCAGGAATATTTTAATGCGTACATTACGTAAGATGGACAAAAGTTAGATTCGTCTCTTGTGTTCCTCTCCGTCGAAAGTTATATATGTTGAAAATGGTCGTCGTAATGCAATCGCCAACATAGACAAACTCAGTGCGGTCGGAGAAGAAAAAGCTTCGCGTTGAACCGCGCGGAGTTGCGCCTGCTGCAGTCATCGTTATTTCTGAAATACCCTTGAAATCACGTCGCGCCGGCCGAGAAATGCGATAACTCCAAAAACAGCGCCGTACATTGGAGCACGTGACAACAACAAGTATTGCATTAGCAGACCAAACAGCGGGCCGCGCAAAATTGCCAATATATATATATACTGCACAAAAGATTCATCGCGAGGGAGAGAAAGAGACAGAGAGAGAAAGTCTCGCGCGGTGAACACGTTTCCGCGCGCTGCCGCTGCATAGCGCTGGGATCAGTATCATTGTTAAATGTTACTGCGTGCGTACTGGTGCATATGTACACACGCGTGTGACGTACGGTATGTGCGCCAATGTGCGCGACGATCTTCCGCGATTCATCTTTGTGTGTGCCATGCAGTGAGCGCGCGAGTTTCTGGCAGCGCGCGCGCGACGACGACGAGAGAGAGCGGCTGTTATCGTGGGGGGCGACGGGGGGGTGTTGCTCTTGCTCCGCAGCTCACTATAATATATACACGACTATAATACACGCGCGCACGCCGTGGCGTCGTCTCGGTGTCACGTATAAGCTGCAGCAGCTCGTTGCAGCTGAGTCAGATTGGCGTTTCGGGATTCCCATATCTGGCCGCGCGGAGATAGCGGGGGGCCAGCTGATGGTAAACAACGGGTCTCGATCGTCGTCAACACCTGCTCGATGATGCTGCTTATCATGCTGGACGGGCTGCAGTCATGAGTGCCAGCTCGGCCCAGCCTCCCGATTCACTGTACAACGCCAGCAACTATGCCTTGGTCACCTTTCACTCTTTCGCCTCTGCTTCCTAGCCGCTGCGCGCATCCTTGTCTATACTCAACGTGGGCCCTCGACAGGATTGCCCTGACTCAACGCTGAGACCTGGCGCAGTCACAACTTTGAGATACAAATATTTTTCGCATAGACGCAGTATTTTTAATAAAACCATATTCACTAGCTACTTTGTAAGAGTGAGTTTCGTGTGGGCTTGGTCAGCGAGTAAATCCATCGACTGACACTTTATACAATGTGTTTACGTTGTTTGCAGATATACATACGCAATGTCTTCGGTGAATAGCATCGAGTCCTTGGGCACTTTCCAGTGGGATATGATTGAATTAGCTGGTCATTTACGCCAAGAGAGATTATTTGTTAATTCGGAGCAGCAAAACCTACAAATTCTCAATGACAGGGTGAGTACCCAACAGCTTCTTACCCGCACACTTGTCTTTCCATTGGATTTGAATGAAATGATTGTTGATTTGATCTGGACAAAGTATGTTTCTGCTATGCTGACAGTGATTTGACGTCTCTTGATTAAGATTAAGAATAACTCATTTTTACCACATTGTTTACGTAATTTGTCAGAGTCGTAGGGAAGAATATTTCTATTAGTTTTTAAGGCATAACAATCAAAGTGAGGTTAGAATAGAAAGTTACTTTTCATTTGTTCATCTTGATAATTCAATTGCTGTTCTCAAATATCTTTGAAAACACTTATTTCAAATAGATTTGATATGAATACATTTTTTATGTAATGTGACATGTGACATAATATGAAGTATTCTATTTATATTGTCTATATACAACTGACCCAAATTTATGCAATCTATGAGACTGTATTGGAATAACAAAAAAAATTTAATTTGTGTTTCAGGTACTAAGTCTATCATCGGAATTGGCACAACAGGCTTGGATAACTGCTCAACAGAGAGTTAATTTGAATTGCCTAATTATAGCAAGACCTGATTGTACTCCAGCATCTTGTTGTCAGAGGGCAAATGTGTTAGAGAATTCTCGATTCACTGATGCTTTTAAACAATTACGTTACCAATCATGCATAGCTTATGGAGAATTTTTATCTTCTTTGCGCACATCACCAAAACTTCTTGCTTCTTGTTTAGTAGAGGGAGACAAAGTTGTGTCAGACATGATGCAAAATGTGATTCAGTCTCTTGCTAGCGGGCTTTATGGTAGTTGTTTATTACCAGAAGATAAAATTTTAGTTTTGAAGCTTTTGAGGCACTTGATGCTTCTGCAAATTGTTCCATCGGACAATCCTAGAAGACTACTCCGACATGGAACTTGTGCTTTTTCAAAATTTTATTCTGTGTTCCATGAAAGCCTCTTTTCTGCAAAATTATTTTTAACTGCTGCCTTGAACGGGCCAATTACTCAATTATTGATGGAAGATGAGATGTTCCTTGATATTGATCCAGACAAAGCACCAATACGATTCCCTCCTGAAGAGAGACTGAAAAAATTTGGCAAAGAAGGCACTTTAGAATATCAAACTAAACTGAAGCAATATAGACATTGGACGGTAAGTCATTTTCTAACATCAATATTCTTGAATTCAAGGAATCAGAGTTATCATCCTAGATTTTTTAATGATAATTTTATCAATGATCAACTTTTAATCTTAATGATTTTTACAATCAAATTTGTTGTTTTTGATAGGTGAATTCATTAGTGCGCATCGCTCAGAGATTTATAGTCAGCATACGTGACAATATGCACTGCTTTCCGACATGTGTGTGCTGGCTGGTACGCCAAATGGCCGGACTTCTGAACAAAAACGGAAACATTGATCCCAAGGAGATTCACGCCATGTGTACCGACCTCGTGTTCACTTACTTTATTTGCCCTGCTATAGTTAATCCGGAGCCTTACGGCATCACGGACGCTCCGATCAGTTACGTCGCTCGCTTTAATCTCATGCAAGTCGGTCAAATACTGCAGATGCTTTCTCTAATCAAATATCAGAGCATCGATCCTAAGGTAATTTATTTCTCCCATGTTACGAACTTAATTTGAAAATTTCAAATATACGTCACAACAGGTGGTTCTTGCATTTAGAAAAATGATCACTTCTGGATACAAGTTCTTCGAATCTCAATTACACTAGTGTTTGACATCGCAGTAGAAGCAAATATTCACTTTTCCAGGATTAATACAGAAATTATTTCTATAAGTAGATACTGTTTTGAAGAACTTTCCATAATATTAGTTCTGGAATTATGGATGATCATTTGAATGAAAAAAGAACCAAAAACAGACATTTCGAAAATCTGATCCATTCTTTAGATTTTGATAAATTCACAATCATATCCGACAATTGTACAATAATTCGATTTTGGCGCAGGTGATTGATCTTTACCGGAGGTTCGAGAAGGACTCGGTATCATCCATATTGGATGCAATGCTGGACGGTGCAATAGAGGAGCTCGAGGAAGAACCTTCAATTATCGACGCGAATAAGTTGCAGGGCCTATCAAGATCCGCTGCCCTCTTCACCGAGAACGAGCTCAACAACTTGGTTGTGTTTTTGCAATCGGTAAACAGCATCGCAGGAGCGGCTGCAGCTGCGGACGGAGAGAACGGACTGGAAACGACTGTGTCGAACGCCTTCGACCAGAAGCAGCTCAATGACATGCTCTCGCAACTACCTCTGAGCGTCCTAAGTGGTAGCAAGACCACCAATACCTTCCCCGAGACTCCCAATAAAAAAGCTGGCATTCTGGGTAAAGGTGAGAGCTTGCGGAATTTTTTTTCTTCTTTATTGTACATAACCATCATAGATTACTGAGATTTGTTACAAATCGATTTTCTTACAGTGAGTAAGAGTCGAGGAGCTAGACTTTCTGGCAGCAGTTCTGTAGATATTGGAGATGATATGAATGGAGCTTCGGGTCCAGAAGACGATACATCAGATAAGTCTTCGCTTGGAGTTTTGATAATACCTTTTGGTCCCGCTGTAGGAGAATCTGTAGGGCTTTTAAGCGAACAGAAGGTATATGATTTTATCGAATGCTATTATGTAAATAATCAAGTTCTTCGATTTGTCAAATTATTCACAATTTGAGAAACAAATTACTTATCTAATAGTTTTTGGGAAATTTGTGGTTGAATGCGACTCATTGTTTCAGGTTTTGTGTATGCAAAGGAACATTAATACTGATTCTATGACAATAAATCTTTCTGGGGAATTATCAAATGGCCATTGTCGTGGCCAACAGAATAATGGTGATAGGATTGAAACTCAAGAAAAACGGACGCGTTTTTCTTTGTCTCATGACGAAGGTAAATTATTACTTGAATTATTTCTCGATTTTATGAAATATTGTTTACTAGTTTTTAATTAAAAATATTTCCAGTTCTATTTGAGGGATCGATCGGTAATACGTCAGATAATTTAGAAGCGGTATCCGAGGCAGCTTCGAATCACAGTGTTGCATCCTCGTTGGAACTCGAGAATGAGGATCAAAATGATAACTTATCGGACATGGTTTCAGCTAACGTATCCGGTAGAGGAACTCCAAATATTTCCGGTAGGAAATCTTATCTATATATTATTCACATTCATAACAAAATTTCTAATCAACGATTTAATCACTTATCAGGGCGGGATACTCCTTCGTCTCAAATTACGGAAGGGGACGAAGGCCGAGGGGCGGGTGAAAACCGACAACTCGATCTGGCTCCACCTACTAATGCTGCAGCAAAACAGAGCAGATCGGAAATAGATGATAAATTTTGCAAATTCGAGATTAAAAAACTTATGGAAGGTTAGTACACGTTTCTTCCTAATATTCGGCAAAATCTGAAAGTTATAATTTAAATTTTTATTCCATAAAATTTCCATGCATCCCACGTAATTATGGATATCTGAATGATGAAAATTGATAAAATTGGAAATTGAATTCGCTACAGGAGACGAAACTATATCGTTGGTGTCGGACACGTGGTCAACAGACGTTTTAGCATCTGACAGTGAGCTAGTTGAGCAGCAACCAGAACGATTTCCATTCCTCCCGCCAGTGGAACAGACTCCGGTGCTTCCCCTTGTGCCCACGCCTATTAATCTTGAAGTGAGTGAAACAGCTTCTGAAGCATGGAGCACTGATGTTCTGGCAAGTGATTATTCGGAAAGGATGACAGAGGTCGACACCGACGATACTGCTAGTGTTGCCAGGTATGCACTGATAATGATCATTTCATTAAATGAATTTAGTCTCTTTGTTGGAAAAACACAATGTAAGTTTACTTTTAGATCGGATGACACTGCAAGATCGGAAATCGAAAGCCGTGGCGAGCCGGAAGGTGGAGAAGATACACCTCCACCAGTGAATCAATGTAAGTTGTTCAATAATTCTTGTTTGGACTCTCTCCACATTTCTAAGTTATTGAAACGATAGTCTTTGAGGGCCAACTTTGTAAAACACGCAGTCAAATGAAATTCTATAAATAGCTTTTTAAATACATACCAAAGAAAGCATCTACGATTTTGGGCCTTTTTGATAAAATTGGGTTCTCCTTGACGAACGCGTCACGAAGTTTCATAAAAAAGAGGATTGATATTGATACTGAACAATTATAATATTACTCGAATTTCCATATACAAGAAAAATAAACGAATTTATAATGAATATATCTGTGTATAATCTAAGCTGAATATATTATTGTCTTAGATAATTCAGGTCCATTTTTCCGACCGATCCGGGACGATGTTATTGCTCGTTCAGCAATGACAGTACCATCGTCACCCACTACACCACTGTCCCCTTCGTCGCACAATGTCACCGGCCGAGGAGGCACCAGATCCGACTACCGCCGCAGTACCAGAGAGTACGTGGACAGGAATGCTAACAGTATCAGTGACTCGGTTTTCGGCAAGCCTATTCTAGCCGAAGATGGCCTTGTCAATCTGATCGACAAGCTGCAGATGGATGCAGTTAAGAGCGCCGGTGATGGGCAGGAGTCAAGCGTGGCAGCGGCTAACCGGGTGGGAGATGCTGCTGTTACACCCTCGCTTCTTCTAGCTAATCATGTTGGCGAGTCTACATCGTCCAGCTCAAAGATACCTAATGGCGATGTTAAGACGGTAGAAATGAAATTCTTGACTTTTTTTATATCAAATATTCTCTTCAATCGATGTTTACTTTCGCGAATTTGACTCAAATAATGCGAGTACAATTAAAAGACAAAAATTTCACAAAAAAAAATCACTTTGTCAACATACTACGGTTTGAGTAAATATAAAGATCGTTAATCATTTACATTCACGCACAGAGTTTGGACGAAATGATGAGCGGAAATGGAGATGTAGTTGTAAGGCTGAGTACAGCGAGCCTGACGTCTAGTAGCAGCTCGGGCTCGGAGCCGCGCATTGTTAAGGACGGCCAGGCATCTGAGTCTGGCTCGGCAAATGGGCCGAGTGATATCGGCCAGGACGCGACAGACACGAGTAACACGACACCTAAACCTTCCACCGGAGCTATACCTAAGAGCATAAGCTTCGATATGACGGCCGAACGCGGCGACAAGGAGATGCTCGACGACGAACAGAAAGGCAAACGTGGCTTCTTTGGCAAACTCAAGATGTCGCTTAGAAACCGCAGGGGCAAGTCACTACGGGGACCCGATGAGCTCCCCAGGTGTTACGACAGAGGCATGCCCGATTCAGCAAACGAATCGCAGACTGGAGAAGCTAGACACAGGCTGCGTAGGATCATGTCCGAAGACGCGACCTCGACGTGCAGTGCAAATAGTGGTTGGTTTTTCAGTACAATAATTAATAGTTTCTACTCGAATAAAAATAAGCACATTGATTGAATGAGTGATTCTTTTTTTTTCTTCAAATCAGATACCACGGATGATATATTGGCAAAGTACAGAAGAAAACCGAGTGCCAACAGCGACACAGCATCTGTTGAAAGCACGCAATCATCGCGAACAAAAGAAGTGGAAGATGAGAGGCTCTTCATTGATCCCAACAATGTCGAACTATCCTTTGCCTTTGCCGATGCCAAAAGAAAACTCCGAATGGTTCTCAGCACTGCAGATTTGCAACACGTTCCATGGACCACAATATCTGAGGTGATAATCTCTACCAATTATGTGTAAAACAGTTATTTGAAAAGTAAGGCCTTGAATCATAGACGTGAATATCGTTATCAATAAATCATTTTGATTCCAGAGAAACTCATGGACACAAAAAGAAAATGAACTAGTTGCCTTTCTCCAGCTTCAGTTAGCTGAAGCTATAAATTTGCAAGACCGGGCGTTGATCGCTCATCTGCATGAAACTTTACGTTGTGTCAGATTATTCAACGAGGATGGCTGCAGAAAACTATTCAAGTCACTTGCTGACGATTATCAAAAAAGATCGCCCTATATTGCGTACTTGATCAGATGTCGACAGGGTTTATTGTCAACGATCGCACATTTGGATCGGTTAGCAAATTGAAATGATTTATTGTTTGAGAAATCTTTTCTATTGATTGTGAGTTGGCAAACTAATATTTTATTATATTTTTTTTTCTTCCTGAAGGTTGAAGGTACGAGTGAAGTGTGACCGGGATGCTGTAAATAGTCATTTAGTATTGGTGTGCGTCAGAGTGTTTCTAGAAAAAAGAGAGATTCACCTTCAACGATTTTGTGAAGCATTCAGAAATTTAACCGTGGCGGACGAGAAACAAGATCTCGTAGATAACTTTTTGAACAGGTTACACACGGAAATGGAAAACGATCCAATATGGCAAGGTATGTGGTTTCACGTTGCGTGTTAAAAGAAAACAATATATTTGCGAATTCGATATTTCATGTCATTAAATCGATCTATTGTCTGATTTTCGTTGACTGACTCATTTCAACAAGAAAAAGATATTGTTAATTATCAGTTCAATAATAAATTTTGTTTACGAGCAGCTGCGAGCTGTGACCAGCTTGAGCTGGCTCGAACGGTGGTGGAACGCACCCTGATGGCAATGGTGTATCACAACGCTATGTTCCCAAATGAAGACGGTGATACGCATCGTGACTCCGTGTTCCACGAGCACTTAAAAAAACTGGCTAAAATTGTCACGCCCAACCACAAGGGTCTGCGCATACAAAAGATCTACCACTACGAATGTCCTTGGCCTTGGGCCCAGGCCGAGCTGGCCGTCATATCTGCATATAAGACGCCTCGCGATAAGCTGCAGTGTGTTTCGCGATGCGCAACCACCATCATGAATCTCCTATCGATGGCCTCGGAACGCGGCATACCCGCCGCCGATGACCTTATTCCTGTGCTTGTATACGTTATTATCAAGGTGAGCTGTTAGGTAGCAATTGAGTCCTTTAGCATATAATCCTTGTCAGGATAATTCAACCAAGTCTATAATTGCAATCACATTCATTATCGATATATATGTTGTTGAAAATTTACTAATGATAAGTAAAGTAGGTTGAGTTGATCTAGATTTCGGAGTCACTTAGATTGGTCAAACATTTAAAGCACATACTGGAAAATTTGAGTTTCAAATTTAATTGTGGAACGCTTTTACAAAATTGTTCTTTCTTGTCAAACTGGAATATATTTTATTAAGATCAATTGTTGTTAATAATTTCTCCTTTTCAATTGAATTAAAATTTTCATACGCATTAGTAAGTACCATTAATAAGTTGATTTTATTTTTCAGACAAATCCACCTTCGTTATTATCAACAATTCAATACGTTAATAGCTTTTATGGGAACAGACTGGAAGGTGAGGAACAATATTGGTGGACACAATTCTGCTCGGCCGTTGAGTTCATCAAAACTATGGATTAATATTTTTTAATAATATATATAAATATAGATATATAGATATATATTTATAAATATGGTTATGAGTATGATTACTATATTAATTATTGCTATTATGTAAAAAGATCTTTGCTGCAAAACCAGAGTATACCTGAGATACTGAGATTTCTTGTATAAATCAATTTAAAGTATACACAATTCTTCATAGTAAATGTAAGAAAAATTTAATTTCATAATAATTAGCGAAAAGAATGTAATTATTTTTTGTTTTGTTTTCCTCAATTATTATTGATCGTATGATTATATACAGAAACGTATATGTTGAAGTCACCACAATATATACAAGATTTAAGTGGCAACAGTTTACATGAAGTAATTTCAATCCATTCAATGAAAGGGAAAAATTATCAATTCCAACATCACTAGCTTTCAATATATAGTTTATACTCAGTATTTTAAACATTGAATGTAAGGGGATTACAGCTTCACCTGTAACTCAATTATATCATATTTTTTTCTTGCACTTACTTGCAAGTCGGGATCTGGAGTATACAAATTATTGAGTTTGAAACCTTATTATGAATTGTATTGAAGTGGCAATATTGGAATGCTAAGTTTTTAATGAACCAATGAATGTTTATATTTTTTAATCAATCATACGTCAAGTACTTCACGATTTCGTGTAATTCGAAAACAGAACAATAAACACCATTTACATCTTAGGTGGATTGATTTCATAATTTATACAAATCGGATAGATTTCAGTCTGAAGTATTAAAATGGAAATTAATTTTAGTGATTCAATTATGTGAAAATATGTAGAATATTTATGTGAAGAATATGAAAAAATACCCGTGTATAATAGAAACTTTTTGAATAAAAGTTTTTTTAATAGAAAACAATGATGTAGCTATAATTAAGTTCGCAGCTAGTATGTCAAGCCGAGCAAAGTTGAAACTCAATCTCGTGCCAAACTTTCCCGAATGTTTACAAATATTTCGAAGCGGGCGTTGGCGAGCAAATGAAATTGATTTCTGTCACCTTGAAACGGCCGTTTTGACGACTCTTGTTTCCCTGAACGATGATTAGTCGCCGAAATAGCTGAAAAACACAATCAGCTCGAAAACGTGGATAATAACGAAACAACCATAGATATTTTTGAAAAATGAAACAAACAAGTTGAAAACATCCGAAAAGATCGGAATAGATTCTACGTGATACCTCTCTCTCGCGTCTATCGTGCCCCATCGATTGGGGGGAACAGTGTTGATAGATGTAAAGGACATTTTTAAATCCATCAAAACGTTTAAAATTGTAAGGGAACAAATCTCGATACGGCCAATTAACTTTGGATGGCTGCGCTCATGAAATATTCATTTGCCTACTTTTATTCGATTCTAAAAGCGCCTGCAGTGGGCCGATTAAGATATGTAATAAGTTCAACCGTGCACTTGAGTCACACACGACCGCACGTACGTCTGTAACGCGACCATGACCTTTTTATTGACAAAGCGTCGCGCGGCCCATTGCTCATCCAACTTTTCGTATAAACCCGCACGTGAGAGCTTTCTCGGCCGCGCGGGCCGCGCGGGCCGCGTCCCGCCGAAACTTTTCCAACCGCGTGCGCATGATATAAACCGCATATAAGCGGGACTGCACTGCAGCTCGAGAGGCAAAGTCGAGCTGCCCACGCGCGTGTGTGTGCTGCACTCGGTGTCCGGACGACGAGGAAATATGAGAAAAGCTCGAACGACGCGAGCGTGCACGTATATAAGAGCAAACGTATAGCCGAAGCCTAGATATCGAGGCGAGAGAGGTATATAGACTCGCGTCTCGAAGGGGGCAAGGGGGGTGGGGAGGCAAATGGAATTACCCTATGCGCGGCCATAGCTGCCGGGAGGGGTGCGGGAGTCTCGCTGCAGCGCACAAAGGTTTCGCGAGTCTCTCCAAACTGCATTAGCTCGTCATTACGCTTCTCGGTTCACGGACGCGAAGTATAGCGTGAGCGGCTGCAGCAGCAGCAGCGTGCACACCTGTGTGCGCGCGCGAGAGCGGCCATCGATCGGCTCGCGCGCTGGGCTGGTCTACATTCGCGCGACCGAGCGAACTCGTCAAAGTACAGCTGGGCTTTTTCTTTTTTTTTCTCCTTCTTTCTCGACCGGGCGTCGCCGTCGTCGTATCTTTGATCTGGTCGATAATGAGATTTCTACCGCACGGCAGCTGAAATTCTCGCGGTTCTCAAAGGCAACTAAACGAGCCAGCTGCAGACGCGCGCGAGCGAAGGATAGCCGGCGCACGAGAGAGAGAGAGAGAGAGAGAGACGGAGGTTGGCTTTGAAAAAGCGAGACTCTTTTAGTATGCCCTCTTTACCTCCATATCCGCGCGCGCGCGGCCCAAGTCATTATTGTTGTGAGCTGTAACAAAAGGCACGCGCACGAGCGAGCGCTTGAACTTTTTATCTGGCAGCGGAAAAGTGCACAAAAAGCTCGGGCTGACTCTTTTTTTCCCCTCGCTCTACCCCTTTATTTCTTCTTTTAATGCAGCGCCAGTTTAGCTCCTCCACCCTCCCTTCCCCCGCGCCTCGTTGCTCTTCGTGGGGTGGTAACGAAAATTCGCACGTCTCTCTCTCGCTCGCTGTTCGTTGACAAATCGAAACTCGCTTCGCTCGCGCACGCACGTCTCTCGCGTGTCTGTCCACACACGGTGATTCGCTCAAACAGACGGATTAAAGATTCACCGTTAGCTCTCTGGTTTCGGAAAAGTATAAACTGAAGCGGTGTACGTATACGAGTACTCGTATGTTTTCTTGGCTTTTTCATTTTTCAAGCAAAAAACAATCAGGACTATAATCGTCATGCACAAAGAAAAATAACAAGCGAAAGTTCCGTATGCCCGTAGCGATTCGATTATGTGGTGTGTGTTCAAGGCCCCTTCTTGCTCTATCACTTGATTGTATATGTAACCAAGGATAATAATGCATAAAAGAAAAATCAGCAGTACTAGGGGGTGCGGTAAAGTTTGCGACTAGTTCTGTGTTCAAAATTGCTGTTGTATCTTCATGTACCAGTTTTTTTTTTTTTAAATCGATAGAGTGCCATGTGCTTTATTGAAAGATTTCATTGATTCGCCATACATAATTATCGATAATCGCCGAAATATATTGATATAGTATATAAAGGAGCGTTCGCCAAGGAAAGAAACAACATATCTTGTGACCTAAAAATGACGATACATTTATTTTGCTTTCTTTTTTTTAATGATCAATGCAATCTAGGTCACCAGAAATACAAGTACGTTCTTATCACTTTTTATTGTTTTTTTTTTCAGCATCATCATCATCACCACCATCATTATATCACCTCTCATTATAGCCATCGGCATATCATATCATCATAATTCAACACCATCAACTTTTCACTTTTTTAAATAATAATAATCGTAATAATAGTTAATAATAATAATAATAATAATAATAATAATAATAATAATAATAGTAATAATAAAGAACTATGGAGGAATCCTGTTCATTAAATTTAATTATATATAATATATATTACATATATATTATGACTGAACCACCGACACATTTGATGTAATTTTTTATCACACGGTGTTTTTAACTTTTCTTTACTCGCTTGCATTCATTAAAATGATCTTTTTTATTTTATTCAATTTTTTTTTTAAGTAAACGACGCGTTTTCGCCACTTCAGCTTGTGCTTGAAGAGGCGTCAATCGCACACGCAAGTCTTTCATTGTTAATAAGCCTGCATCCGTAACTGGCATCCCTAGGAAGTGCACCAACCGATTTTTAAATTGTTTTTTGTATTACTTTTGTTAAACCTCATTCTCTCTCGTTCGCTCATGCAGTTGCTCTCGTTCTCTCGCGCTGTCATACTCTCTTTCATACTCTCTTCCCCTTTCGTTCTTATACAATCCGGTTCGTGATTTTACGAAAAGTGGTGTCGACGTTATTATTAATAATTCATTTTTTGCTGTTGTTCCGTTTTCTCTTCATCATATTTTTTCAAATATACGCGATTTTTTTCAATATTCTCCATCACTCTCTCATCTCGAAGAAAAAACAACGACGCGAAGAAAAGCGAACATGCGTGATAATCACGCACCCCTCTTTGCTTATTTATTTTCTTTATTTAGAATATTCGAGAAAAACCTTCAATATAGGAATGCCGAGGGTTCGATTCTAAATATCTTTTTCCCGTTAACTTTATATACGAAATTACCGCTATCTAAGTCGATCGAAGAAGTGAAAGAAATGATTTTATAACAGATACGTAAAGGCAACCGACAGATAAGATTTGCGAGCCAAGTGCTTTTGCCTTGTTTCTTTAAATTTTTATTCCCAACTCGAACGAGCTCGATGGAACTTTGACATGGAAACACTCCTCTAGAAAAGTCGAGTTCCAGAATGAAAAAGAAGAGTTTCGACTTCAGGATGTTTTCATGCTCTTCATTAATTTATATGCTTGAAAATGCGACACTATTGTAGCACAAATGTTCACATATAAATCGTAGCTCTATCAAACTCCTTCTGGCTTCGCACTGCTGCTGTTCACCTCAGAACTTTGTAATAGTTCGTCGATACGATACTTTAATATTTTTTTTTACATTTCTCAGCGTGTTTTACTTATATAAATTAAATTACCAGACACTACACACTTTACTTTAGGATATCTTTATGAAATATCGAGCGAATCCGTCTGCGAAAAGAATTGTTTTTCAATTTTCTCTTTCAAAAGTTTATTAATCGGAAGTTTCTACGAAACCAGAATTACAGCATTGTATGTGTAATTCAGACAAGTAAATCGAATGACAAAGGCATTTAAAACAACAGGTAGATTTACTTCTACTGAATACGAACAAATGAATGACACAATAATTGAGGATTCGACACGTGCTTTACAAGTCAATTAACATTTGTTGAACGTTGAAATTTTATAAATTTTTTTTTTCAGGCAAATATATTTTCTTAGTTTGGTTTACAAGCGTGAGGTGAAGAAAAAGAGAAAAGAGGTTTCGGAAAGCTCGATATGTATAGCAATAATAACAGTAATGGAAGGACTTAATCCTAATTTATTTCAATATGCATTATATTTATTTAAAAAATTACACTGCCTTTGAACAAAATTTGATGAATTGTCGCAAATAAGATTCCATCCCCCACTGGATACGCAACTCGTTCGTTTTTCCAATCCATTATATCAGCAATGCCATCAAAGACTTTTCTTCTCTCTAAATGTATCATGCTCAACTTCCGACTGGGAAAGCGCATCAAACTTTATTCAAAGAAACGTGAAGGAAAAATCTACTATACTATATTCACTTTTTTCATTAATTACGATTTCACTTAAATCGCTCGTTCCCTTCGTTTCTCCCTTTATCGCGTGAAATCGCATGCAACTCTGTCAAAAGGGAGAGGCCGAGGAAGGAGCGTAATCATGGAAATCGGGTGAGTTTGAAGTCGGAAAGGAAAGCGGAAATGCAAAGTTTTCGTTTTGGTTGTTCATTTTTTTAGTTGTTGCGTGCCCTCGTGCGATACACATAGACTCGATTTAATTTGTTCTCATATTGATTCTCAAAAGATTGTAGCTGTAGATTATTTTTTTGTTCTGTTTCTGATATCATTAGCAAACAAAAGCAATGTAGGATGACACAAGTTAGTTAACAGGTGTATGCCGATGCGCGCTCGCACGCTCTCGCACGCACTTGCTAAGAAAAATGGCTGATTGTGTGGTACTTTTATACTTATAATTACTTTTTTCCTTAATATTTTTTGTTTGCTGGTAGACTCTGAATTAAATAATATTAATTGCCCTTATTACTTATCGTAAACGACGATTAATACATGTCGAACGGGACATTAAAATCTCGTGCTCAAGACTCCTTTGCATCCTGATACAAGACTTGATTTTTTCCACTTTTTGGTTGAGACGTTGTTTGTTTTATCATTTATGATTTTTTGTTTATCTTATATCGCTTGATTTTCTCCTCATAATCTGTGTGTGTGTTTTTTTTATTCTTTAGTACGTCAACACCACTCTAAGTCGCGAGTACTCCATAGCACACGAGTTGATTCACTTTGATGTCATCATTGTGACGAATTCTGAAACAGAAAGAGAGAACGCACGGAGGCGAATATTTAGTCATTGTCGCGAGAGATCGAATTACTCATCACACATCGAGTTACGGGCACGCGCACGTTTTTATGTAATCCAACGCGCTGGCGCGTCACATTTTTATCAGACACTCACCTTCGTAATTAACCTGGCCGTCGCCGTCGATGTCCGCCTCCCGGATCATTTCGTCGACCTCCTCGTCGGTTAGTTTTTCGCCGAGATTTGTCATGACGTGTCTGAGCTCGGCCGCCGATATGAAGCCGTTGCCGTCCTTGTCGAACACCCTGAAGGCCTCCCTGATCTCCTCTTCGCTGTCGGTGTCCTTCATTTTACGTGCCATCATGGTCAAGAACTCGGGGAAGTCGATCGTGCCGTTGCCTGCCAATACAAATCATACTCTCGTCAAAATTCTTCAAAAATTAACAAACGCCTCTACTTTTTCCCCCAGCTTCAGATTCGCCAATATCTAATTGTCTCAGTTCATTTAAATAAGTTTTTAGCGTACGCTCTTCCTGAATTCGTGACTCATCCGCGTGGGCTCGTGTTAATGGTTCAATAATCGAGGTGGAAATAACCAAGTTAACAAGAGCGAGTGCTTCAATTACATTCCACGATGGAATTGAACTACGGAAAATACACAAATTGCTCTATATTTAACGAGTGTACTTTTGCTTGGAATACTAAATGCTGGCGAAAAGAAATTCTTGTCCAAACAAGAGTAACCTGTTTCCATTTGAATTTTTACGAGGAAAACTGCAAATTTTTTGCTGAAGATTTTTTTCATATCTTATCAAACGTGAAGAAGTTAGATGTATCCATGAGAATACGAATGAAGTATCAACTTTCGCCGACGTCATAACTGAGATATTTTTCAAAATGCGAGAATAACTCAGGAATGATGTTGATACTCACAATTATAATCCAATATCCAAAACTGTATTTACAATTCGCAAGCACGTATTCAAATTCATTCTAAATATTTACCGAACCGGCAAACGACTAAGACATTTTTTCTAGTAAACTCAATATTTTATCTAATTGCTCTTCTTTAATATTCTACTCAATGACATGATTCACACAATTGTCTACGATGATTGCAAATTCTGAGGAAAACTACAATTTTAATTCGCTTCACTTAGTCTAGAGAATTTGTCTCACAGTAACTTCAAAGGCAAATTTAAATTACAAATTACGTGACGTGAAAACTAATTATCGAAGAGAACGCCTCTTTGCGAAATGATTTTTCTAGTACGACTAATTAGAAAAACTGATGTTTCAAGGGAGTTTTACTGGTATTACAGTGACAAACCTATAATTTAACACTTCTCTAATCCACTTCAAATTTATCAACAGCTCGATATAGATGTTAAGAGGTCACAGTTCAACTTCTAAAAGCCTTGGTTATATATGTAGGTCTTAATATTCTGAGATTAGTTTTTTCTGCATTCCAATTTTATACTCCGATTAAAGATTTTGAAGATACGGAGAAAAAATGTGGGGTGTGTCTAGGGTGATTATGAACTATGTAAGGGAAAGGCTTCTAAACTGAGCCGGCTGTTCTGAAAACAACGAAATTGCAAGAATTTTTCCATAACACACTGTTAAAAGTCCGAGAATTCTCATTATTATTTTTTTTCAGAGGCTTTGTAGCACAAAATTGCAACTGCTTCCCTTTTGAACTGAAATCTATGAATATGCAGTTCTTTTAATTTTAAATAATTAGGAACTATTGTTCATCAGTGAAAAGTTAGGATGACTCATAGTTTACAAAAATTAGTAAAATATCCTCTATTTTGTAGGAAAATGTGTTCTCTATACTAATAAATGTATTTCCTGCATCGAATTATTCGTTATTGTACCAAGATACAAGACTTTACCATTCGATCGAGTGAACATTCGTTGTTCAACATTCATGCAATTTTCCCCCGGCAAATAATAAGTACTCGCTATCAAATAGTAATTTTGAACAATTCACGATTTAGATAGCAATTTTAGTTGAAAACTAAACTGGTAATTCCCTTGGCGCTAGAACTCCCTTAAAATGCATCGATATTGCAAGGAGTTACCAGCCGACTGTATCGCGCAGCCTTTCCAATCCATTTACGTTAATCACAATTTCTTTTCGCTCGTTATACCTCGCGCGTTAGACTCTTTCGAAAAATACCATTCGATCACGCGAATCACTCAAATTAGAGAATGTTTGTCGGTTGGCGTTGTTGCTTATTCATCACATTTTCAAAATTTCCCCACGTCACGCCGCCACTCGAGCTTCCAACTCGGCACTTTGCAACCGAATGTAATTGGTGCGACTAAGGCGGGGGGCGAAAACGTCTTGACGAATCGATCGAATTGCAATCTAATCACTCGGTTGATTGGTCCCTCATTGTTTCTCTCCCGGCTCTCGACTCGGCGAGTGTCCCCATACTCGGTCGAGGCTCGTAACAAACAATACTCTCTGACATTGAAATAATAAAAATTGCACAACTGATGAAAATGGTAAATATTCAACTGATAATTAGTAAACTTTTATTGAAAACGACTCGAGTTTTACTGATTTTTCACTTGAATATTTGCTATTGTTCATCAGTTATGCAATGAATAGTAGTTTATTTTAGGATATATACCGTCAGCGTCGACCTCGTTGATCATGTCCTGGAGCTCGGCCTCCGTGGGGTTCTGTCCGAGGGATCGCATGACCGTGCCGAGCTCCTTGGTGGTGATGGTGCCATCGCCGTCCTTGTCGAACAGCGAGAACGCCTCCTTGAACTCGGCGATCTGCTCTTCCGTCAGCTGGTCAGCCTACAAACACACAAGCAAGCGCCAAACGTTGCCACGTTAGTATTGACCAAGTTTATCAGCGATTCACGTCGATTTTCCCTCACTCTCTCGACCCCCCACGCAGTGAAATGTCTTTGGGTTTGCTCTTGCGTCCAATCCGTGTAAACACACACACACACACATACACGGGAGGAAATGTCGCTAGCGAACCAGGAGGATGAAGACAATTCGGGAAATCCCGGGGGCTATTTCGGCGGGTTGGAATTGACAAGCGAAAGGAGGAATTACAGGAGGCGAGAGAGAGACAGAGAGGGAGAGAGTTCGTTATATTTCGACAACAAACACGAGGGAGAGAAAGATAGTGAGATGCGAGGCTGGTCGGTGCTCGGCAGCGAGGTGTGAAAAAGCGCGCGCGACCTAGAAAAGCGAGCCAGACGTCGTTGGAGAGCCGATATCGATCGGCGGCGGCGGCGGCGGCGGCGGCGGCCGAGAGCCAGCCCCTCTGTACGTATACGCGTGTGGGTAAACTCGCCCCGAACTGGACGAGCCGCAGTGCGACGTGCGGGCTGGACTCGCGCGCCCGATGCGCCAACGCCGCGCGATCTTTATCCTGCACGGGCTACACCTCGCGCGCCCAATCGCGCGCTCGTATGCCCTCCGGCGCGATTGCCGCGGCTCATCGATCCGCTAATTGGCTCGTTCGGATTTTCGCGCGAGCCAATTGCCGGGCGGACGGTGGCCGGTGTAACAAGCGGCCTTATTTACGCGAGGCTCTCCGAAGGACTCGACACACTATTCCCCCCGAAGGCGAGCAGAGAGAGCTGTTTTATCAAACAGCCGGGGCGATAAGCGCGAGCCAACGGCATCGAGACGCGATAAAATCATATCTCGTTCGCGGCAAGGCTAGACGGGAGGGAAAAAACATCGAAAAAGAAAGAAATTGGCCAACGCAAATTTAACATCGGCTTGTATGTATGCGCGGACAACGGGTTTGCGTCGGATGGAGGCTTCTTCCACGTAACCGACACGCGATCGTCGGCAGAGCGTCGCGCCGCGAGCGAGTGTGTATTATGAAAACTGCGAGAACCCCGACGAGCGACGCGTTATTCCTCGGCTAATTCAATGTTTCGCGACTGATTATACTCGGGCATCGTAAATCCTGTGCAAACGGTCGAGTAATTCGCGTCCCGGGGAAACTGCATAGTGCAGCAAAATTGACAGGAGTTCGGACCAATTGTCATCCACCTCTGTGATGTTTTCTCACAGAGAAAATCTCTCGCTGTCACCTGCATTATAACTATTCGCTGCGATACACCGAACGACACATACGACTGGAGCTCACAGTATGATTATTCACACGGTGTGTCACCTCGTAGAGCATATTCGGAGGCATCGCGAACGAATTCTCGTGGTTGGTCGTGACGCGCGCGGGGGGATGTGCGTGCCGCGGTACCTGTTATCCGGAGACGCGGCCACGACAACGCCCCGCGCGTTATCTGCCAAACAGAAAGAGAGAGCGACGGAGTCGACTCTTCTCGGGTCTCGAACAAGCGGCCGCGGCCGAAGCTCGCGCGCTAAAATAGAATTCGAGCAGCGAGCGAGAGAGGGAGAGAGCTATAGCTCGCGGAAGAGAGAGAAAGAGCGACGGCGCATTGGTTAACCCCTTAACCTCAGAAGCTGGAGTGGCTTTGCTGCAGCTACTATACACGGCTTATCAGCAGCGCGAGCTCTCGGTTGGCCCGCGCATGCGACCTGGACGCGTTGCGCACTGAATCGATTTGGCCCCCCGTGTATTATATACCGACGAGTGCGTGGCCCGTATACAAGACACCGAGACGGAGAACCGACATGCGTATACCCATTCCTCTCGCCTACTCGTGCGCCGCCCGATGTATTCAAGGGGATGTGCTGCGTATCTCCACTGGCGCCACACTGGGGAAAGTTCGAGGCTGTGGCTCACGGGGTGCACGCGTGAGTGGAAGCCTTACACCATGTGGTGAAATCGCGCCAGGGGGAAGCTCGATACTGATCCGACCAACGCCGAGGCTCGAGAAATTGCCGCGGGGGGATGATGGATATTTAATTGTCAAAGCTGGACCGGATGTATAGTGTTGGATCCGCGCTAATTGGATATACGAGCCACGTTATCTCGAGTGTACCCTCGATACGATACATACGTATGTGTGTCAGTGTGTGTTCGGAATATGAAATCTGCTTAATGAGCTATCGTCGCTAACGACGACTCTTTTTTGCGAATCGCGCGAATAAACAAACGCCCGGCAGCCCCCCTGGCGATCTCTTCGCTCTACTCGTCGCACGGTACGTTCATTCAATTACAACGCGCGCCCAAGGAGAATCTGCTCGTAATTGAATGATGCGACTCTCCCGGCGTAATATTGCAAGGCAGGGGGGGGGGAGGGGCAGATCCCCGTTGGTATATTACGCGCTGGTGCGGCATGCGACAACGCACACACGCGCAGACAGCTGGACACCGACCGACTTGCTTAATCCGCGAATCTCATTTCGTTATACACCGAGGAAGAAAGTCCGACGACGAGCGTGCCAAACACACACGTTATTGGATTTCCCAATGCGCGTTGGCGGCCGTTTAATTATATATTGGAAGCGGTGTGTTGTTTTGACAAGCGGCCGATACACGAAAGTTCCAATTAGCCATGGGTAAAGCCGAATCGATGGATTCGAGACTTCGGACGAGTGTAAATAGGGGAACGCGCAAGAAAAATCACCCAGGGCAAATTCAGCCAAGGATACATCCTTGGATTGTGTATATCGCGAGACGAATCGGGAAATGACTCGTGCCTGCCTGTCCCGATTAATTATGCTTTTCTTTTCCTGCTCCCCGGGATCTCTCCTCGGGGATTCGAGCGATCTAGTTGAATTAGATACACCGAGAGAAAGGAAGGGAGTAGTAGGTCATCGTAGCGCCACGTCGAATTTACAGCTCGATTAGTTGGCCGTCGGGCCGCACCAGTATACACGTCTATCCGGAAAGACAGCAATATCCGCCGGGTCGTGGGTCGCACACGAGGATAGATACGGGAATAACAATCTATCGACGCGTAACATGTGCGCGCGCGCGAGTGAGTTTTATTTATTCGTTAGTCGGGAGCCGGGAGCCGGCGACACATGGCGTCTCTCTCGATCGACTCGCCTCCAGCAGCGAAAGTCCATGAAAACGCCATTTCCCAACGCCTTTCCCCCCCCCCCCCACCTCGTCTCCATCGATTCGCTCACCCGCGGCACGAATTTCCCTTGTTCGATCGGCCACCCTACTCGTTATATTCCAGCGCGCCTCCCGACGTCGCCGCCTCCTTGGTGCACGGCACGCACGCACGTACACACACAAATCGAACGGATCACGGCTCCCCGGGCAATAACGTTAGTCGCGCGCGTCTTATCGGATAAAGCACGAGGGGGGGCTGCTGGTGGGGACGAATCGATTCTCGTTTTTCCTGTCATCTCCATAACGAGCCGGGGATTTTTATTACGAGCTCGAGCGCGTCGGGGATTAGGGGGGCGCGCATGATACATCTCGCGCGTCCGCGGCGCCGCATCGTCGCTTTTGATCCGCCTCGGAGATTCTCGCGCCAGGCTTTGCGGAAGGATGATATAGGCTGGATGTAGGAACGCGAGTAGTCGATTCGGGCAACGCGTGATTTCACGCGGAGATGCACACCGAGGCGACTTTGGACGGGATTTCACGAGAGAGTGATTCTAACCGATGTCGGATTATCAACAGGCGCAACGGATTCGTAGATGATACTTCGATCAGTTGCTGAGCATTGGGAGAGAGATAAGATAATGGAGACAGCGCGCCGAAAGTGTATATATACAGTGGCGTTGGGGGGATCAAACTTTTTCTTTCTCGGTAAAACGCGCCGACTTTATTGGTTTGCAGGAGCTTCGATGAAGGATACACCGTTTTGGATTGACATTTCGTAAAATACTTTATCGCTTTATGAGCTCACATGATCCGCAAACTTCGGGCACAAAGTCAAAGTAAATTGAAGTTTAGAGGGGATAGAACACGGCTGAGCGCGCGTGGGAAGGAAGGAAACTCATCATTCCGAGCTCGCGGCGGATCTTTTATCAGCGGCGTTTTGCGTACACAAAGGATCCGAAATTCTCAAGCCCAAAAGAATGGCAGTTGCTCCCCTCCACTTTTCCTAATACCGAGTCATCAATTTTACGAGAACGTATCCTGTTATAAACTCACGTGACAACGAAGTGAGGTTATTTTTTCTTTCGATGCGAGATTCTTCAACTTGTATCGTATCGTACTTCGACCGGGAAAGAATCATCAAACTGATGCTTACCCAAAGTTGACACGCGGAACAGAAAACAATGTAAAATTATGTAACTGCCGAAGAGGGACAAAAAGGATTTGAAAGAAAATCCATAATGCCTGGTTACAGAGCAATCAAGACAATCAAAGATTGCGTTATGCAAGGTCTTTTTTTCCTTTCAAAACACGAAAGGCTTCTCACGCCGCGCAATGCCAATTGAATCGTTCTCGTATTGTTCTACGAAATTTTTGGAACCTATATTATTACGAAATTGATTTGTTACAATTCGAAATTAATTTTGAGATTGATTCCTTCTCGATTCATCCAATATTCATAGGTTTCCAAAATTGATTCAAAAACTTTTCCGCTCGGAAAATTCGAAACATTATGAAATGTTTACATAATTATACTTTCTCTCGGTAATTCAAACTATTCCAATACTTATATCGGCAAAAGATAATTGGCTTCTCAATTGTAATTAAACATCTCCTCTACGATCGAGTTTTTTCCCTACGCACAGGGAATGAACACAGAATATGTAAATTTAGATTTAATATCCGTATATTAGAGAGAGTGTGTCAACAGTGAGCAAATATTTGCTCACTTCACGCGTCAAGAATTTCAAACAATTTTCTTCTGAAAAATCCGCCTCGCATTCAAGAATTCGTACGTCAAAATAACAAATTTTGTATTGGAAAAAGAGTTTGTGTCAATATTTTACGAGTAATGCACGAACGATAGGAAATTCAGGTGAGTCGGTGGATTTTCATTCTAATCAATGAGTTAATTGGCAGAAATTCAATTTATGCCCTCAAGTATCATTTTCTAATTAAAATCAACCAAATTAATAATGTTCAATTCATTATATTAAGATTAAATTTAATGAGCATTCGATTTGTATGCACAAGAGTATGAATAATATTGTCGTGGAAAATAATATTGCGCAGTTATTTGCTGATTGATTTATTGACAGTTTCATAATTTTCTACGCGAGATGATAATATTTTGCAACAAAGCGGCAGCATTTACAGTGAGAAAGAACAAAAGTAGCAACGACTTGCGCATAGATGAGAAAAATTTTTGCCAAGGCAACATACGACTGCACGTAATAATTTCTCCGAACTAAAAATGATATATTCAAGTTGCTCACTTCAAATACTTTGCGATTGATCGAAAAAAATATGTTTATCACGCGAGGCGATCGAATCAAACATGATTATGTATGTCGAGTGTTGATAATAAAAATAACCGATAACGTCGATTTCATTCGCAATGCATTTTCATAGTATCATCGTCTCGTACGTATATCGAGCTCCATTTTCCCATTTAGGTATATATTAAAGGAATATAAAGTGAAGCGCGACGACGAAATTTGTTTCCAACAAATAATTCCGAGTCGGAATCGATACACGAATGTTAAGATCGATCGCGGTTTTCATCAATTATCAAAAGTCGTTGGTCATTTGCACGAGCAAAACGTTCAAGCCAGAGGACGAAAGTAGTGCAACGTATACTTCCATTGTACTCTTTGCCGACACAGATTCACCTCGATTTTCATGTCGTTGAATATATTTAGTTATAACTGTTCAAAGGAAAGAAGAAAAATACCGAAACGGGCAGCGCAACTCTCTGAATTTCCAATATCAAACGGTAAATCGATTCTTGGGAGTTTCCGCGTAGCCCACCGAGTTACACTGAATAATTCAGTGTCACACGGGGTTGTTGCAAGTATATAACACAATAGGGGGTAGAGAAACGCTGACAAGCAAAGTTTGATCGTTACAGCAAATCGATGAGCTGCCGCCAAAGTGCCGGAGGGGCGACGAGGGGGGGGGGGAGAATAGAGCCGGGGTCGTGGAGTGCATATAGAAGGCAGGAGGAGGTCGAAGGTCAATTTCCGAAAGAACAAACGGCCGCACATAGGTCCGCGCTCTGTGTATAAGAGGTTCAACGCACGCGGAGCGCGCGTATCCGTTTGGAGCATCGCTCGGGTCGACATCGGGTTCTCTGACGCGCGAGCGAGTAACGCTGCAACTCGAATACAGGCCCATAGTCGTTGTTTACGCTCCATTCACGGCTCCGGCAGGCGAAACGGACGCTACATACATGCATATACATGGCAGAGCCGTTGGAGACCGCCCGTGTCGCCCGGACGGCGACGCGGCAGCAGCCGAAATCAATACGCGATGCCGCTGGCGTTGCTGGACGCTGGTGTGTGTCTCTCTCCCTCTGGGCTTTCGGTCCAGCGCGGGGCAGGGGTACGTCGGGGGTGTAGGGGTGGGGAAATAAGAAATAATGCGCGGCCGCGAGACGGGGGTGGGGCGGGGGCCGAGCTTAGCCCCGGCCAGGCGCGTGGGGGGGTGGGTGCAGGCTGGCACACCGGGGTGGCGCCGCGGCGCGCACGATCCGGACGCACCGCCGCACCGCGAAACTGGGTCAAAGCGAACTCGCGCGACGCGGCCCTGTGCGCGCGCGCGCTGCTGCTGCTGCACGCAGAGCCGCGCGCCGCGGTGTGGACTAGGCGGCGAAGGGCGATCAACGCTCTCTCTCTCTCTCGGGGGGGGGGGCTGCTGCCCGTGCACGCACCGGCTATCGCACGACTCGTTGGCTATCGATCCCCCCCGTGTGCCAACGGCGAGTAAATAAACACGGACACGTTAACCACCATCCCGTTGGCTGAATCTCGTGGAGAAGCGCGGCTGCAGTTGCTCGGGGCGCAATCAATTCGCCGCGACTGCGCGAGCCCCTCTCTCGCGGGGCGCGTCAACCGACACGTACATACACACCGAGAGAGAGAGAGAGTCGGCCCGAGCCGCGGCTTATTGATTGAGCTCTGCAGCACAGCCGCCCCGACCTGCTCAACCGCGCGCACGGAATGCGCGAAAATTAATCGAATCGCGCGCGCGCGCCCGACCCGGCCTGATGGACTCGCCGCCAGAGGGCCGGTACGCGGCTATGCATATACACGCGGGCGCGCGCACACACAAGGAATTGCGTGCAAGCGCACGGCCCAGCTTGCGCGAAAGAAAGAACGAGAAAGAGAGAGATGGCAGCCCGAGAATACGTGGAGGGCAACGGCTCGCTCGCGAGATACCAAGTGTATAGGTGAGAATCCGCGCGATAAACGCGCGCCGGTCGCGCCCTACTCGGCAGGCGCGCCGCCGCCTTGGACGTATCCACCCCACGGTGCCGAGCTCGAGCCGTCCACCCCTCGCGCTACCGCCACTCGGACTCGTCTTGCCTGCGGCGTGCAACGCTTCTCTGCACACAAGCGTTATTCACAAAGATCAAAATAAATCGCTCGATATACACGCGCGCAGCGAGGCGTATACTCATGTGCCGTGTGCTCGCGTGTACGCGAGGATGGTTGCGGCCCCGATGTTATTGTTATCGAGTGCTCGCGGCGAGATTAGCGAGGCGAATCGATTTCGCGCGTGTGTCTATAGGCTTTGGCTGGCCGACGGCAGCGCGCACCGGTGTCTATGTGTGTGTGCGTGCTGCGATTAGCGCTCGGCTCGCTCGCTCGCGCGGCGGAAACGGAACGGCACGCTCGCGGCGCGAGAGAGCGAGTCGCATGGCGACACACCGCGGCGAGGAGGAAGGAGAAGTGTGTCTCTCTCTTGGCGAAATTCGTTATTCCGGGCGGTCGGGAGAGAAAGCTTGACACGGCCGCGGAGGAGCGAACTCGGGTGTGTGTGCCAAGGAGGGGATGGACGTGTCCGCGTGGAGAGCAGCCCGGCTGGGCTGGGCTGGGCTGGGCTGGATCGATCGGCGCCATTGCGCTGCAGAGCGCGAGAGAGACGGGCACGACGCCGGGCCGCAAGGGCCTTTTTTGGTCGACGAACGCGAGGCAGGCGGCGAGTAGGTGTATATAGGAGAACGTGGGCAGAGAGAGGAGAGGTCGCCCGAATTAGCAGAGCTACTCACCATGGCTACCGTTGGCTGCTTGTCGCGCGCGCGCTCGCCAACTAGTGTGTGTGTGTGCGAGAGAGTGAGCTGGCCGCTGGCTGCTCTGTGGCACCGGGCGTCTGGCAGCTGCTGCTCAGTCGCGGCTGGGGGGCACTGCGTTGTCGGACACTCGCGGCGCGGCTGTCGCACTGGCTGACGGCTGCAGCACCGGTGTCTGTCTGTGTCTCTCGCTGGGGCGGCGCCGAGCGAACTAGTACTCGTCGGCGGCTGCGGCTGCGGCGGCTGCGACTGCTTCGGCTAGTACGAGCGGGACGGCGACAACGGCGAGACTGTCGCGCCTCTGCGCTGCACCGGGCCGAACGAACACTGGTGGCGCGCGCGTTCCCCTCTCCCCGGCTCGGGGGCCGCAGCGGGCTGCGCGCGCAGCCCGCGGCCAGGGCCGTGCTTGGCTCCTGGGGCGCCCGGCCCCCGGGGCCGATCGATAGCCGACGGCCGCGCGGCCTCGGCCGGGCTCGGGGCCGTGGGCGCGCGCGGCACGGGCCCGGCGGAGCCGCGCGGCGGCCGCGAGGGGGCAGTGGGCGAGCGGGCGGGCAGGGCGCGGCCAATGCGCGAGCAGCCCGACGGGGGCTGCGCCAGCTCGGGCGCGCGCGCGCGCGGCCCGGCGTCCCGGCGACGAGCGGCCGCCACGGCCCTCCTCATTGGTCGGCGTGCACCTGCAATGCGTCAGCGCCGCCGCCGAGCCGCCGTGCCGCACAGCCGCGCGCCGCCGCCGCCGCCGCCGGCGGCGGCCACCGGGTCACGTCGAGTCGCGCCGCGCACACGGCCCAGCCCGAGAGCGGTGCAGCTCCGCAGCGGCAGCTCTCTCTCTCTCTCATGCGGCACCACCACCGGCCCAGCCAATCAGCTGGCCACCTGCCCCCGAGTGCGCCGTCGCCGCCGTTCATACACCACCGCTCCCCGCGTTGGCTCCCTTGAACAATGACAAAATTGCATTTGTTTGACGTTCTTTGCAGCAGCAGCTTTAATCCATCCTTGCAAAGTTGATTCGGGGGAATGTATATTAATCGAGATCGTACTTGTCGATTAACGTCTCGGATCGCGGGATACTACCCCGTCGCGCGGTTCGCATCGCAATGAGAATTCGTTCGTAAATCACTTAATCACGAGTGAAATGATATACGGGAGAATAAACACATTCGCAGGGCGGCGCGTTGGACTCGAAGTTTCCATCTCCATTACTTTGCGTAGAGAAGAAAAAACGCCACGCCAATGGTACCTTGTTAGTTGGCTCTCGAGTAAAATACTCTCGCGATATTTTTCAATTTGAACACATCCTATATTTCGAGGGAAAGTTTTGTAACTGCACGAGTTGGAAAAAAAAAAGAAGAAAAATATCAGAGTGCCAAAGTTGAACGTTGCTCTCGTGGCCTTCCACCGAGCGTACATAGCTACTGTTCGTTTAGATTAGTCGATCGAAGAAGAAAATTCAATAGAAACTTTTACTAAATTCGAATCGAAACATTCGTCCTGGAGTTGACAGGACCTATTCATCCTCCGTGTCCCCCGCTCTCTCTCTCTCTCTCTCTCTCCAATTCTCACGTGGGAGTATACCAGACGAGGGAAAACAAGGTTGGATAACTCCGGACGATCGTTCAAAAACGATATCTATATAAGAATGACGATATTGTCTCTCGGATGACATTGTGTCACGCAATCGAGATCATTTCCCCCCCCCCCCCGCGAATTTTTCGTGCCAACAAGTGTATACTACGCGCATATAAAACACTCGCTTATCCAGGCAACAACGACGACACGGCCTGATTCCGTTAATGAAGCCGGGCTACATACACGCGGGCCGATGCGAGCGAATCAAAAGCGGCGCATTTGAATTTTGGCGAGCAAACGATAAGTAATGCACTGCAGTCGTGATATATCTCATTCGGGGATCAGCGGTTTCTCCCACGTCGTTTCATATATTACACGTCGGGGCCGCCTATTCCTCCGATCCGCGATCCCCAAAGCATAATAAAATAAAAGCCCCGACGCGGCTGTTCTTGAGCCTAGATATTCCCGCTGCTTATCATCGCGGGAGTCGTAAAAACGACACTAAACTACATGTATACACGTATGTGTGTGTGTGTGTGTGTTTGTGTGTGGACGGGCACGTATATAAATTTTTTGGCTAACGGACAAAAATTAAATCCTCCGGCCGATCTCGCCTTGACTTTGCAACGTCTTTCCAGTTTGCCACATCCTTGCTCCCGATTCCCTAATTTTCTCAATTTTCCCCTCCCAATATGCCTGATTGGCCCAAGCGGCTTTCTTCTCTCTCTCTCTTCATCTTTCTTTCTCCCCCTCCGCTCGTGTGTGTGTGTGTTGGCTATTTTTGTGTATTGTACGCGCGGAAGAGCGGCTCTACCGAGCCATAATACGCATCCGAGCGTCGCTGGAGCTTTTTGAAGGAGGCAACTGGGCGCGCGCGCGCGCGTGTATACGTGTATACACAGACGTGCGCGCGGCTTTCAAGCGGTCCGCGCGGCGCACACACAGCCTCTTGCCAGCTGTGAATTTTAATGTCTCGGAAAGAAGCTGCAGGCGTTGTACGTCGCGATCTCGAGCGGCGCCAGCCTTTTTTTTTCTGTTCACGTGTAACGCGGCGTGACGCAACAAACGACTCGGCGCGGCTTTGAATTTTCAAGGGCCTTTAATTGCCTTACTCGCCCCGACTACCCACCAAGATAAACGCCGCCACCCGGTGTACGTGGATAAAGGAGCGAGTCGTCGATTACCAGGCACGGAACTGTCACTCGCCAGGCCACTATCAGCAGATTTCGCCGTGGCGATCGTAAAGTCATCACGGAGCGAATAAAATTCTCAAGAATCCCGAGGCTTGCAGTTCTGAAGTAGTTCGACACTGAATCTAAAGATTGGAGATTCGAACGAAATTTTCGTAGGTCGTTGGCGAACCTCAATTACATAATCCCCAATCGGGGAAACCACCGATTGTCGGAGAAATTAGCTAGAAAAAGTTGCTTTAAAAATAACAATATACAGTACAGTACACCAGTCCATGAAGACTTGTTAAAACGCTCAATTTTCTGGCATTTTTCGATAATTTGGTCGCAGCAATCGAACCTTCTTGATCGAACACAATTCGTCAGCTTAATGTGATTATCTGTATAAATTTTCAAAATCAGGTGAGATACGATGTTTGAGGACCAAACCAAAATTGAGCTTCTCACAATAAAATAACCACCTTTGTCCTCTTCGAAAATCACAAAATTTTGCGGAATGAAAGATTGAAAAAAGTATATCCACCAAAATTTGAGGATTGAACGAGCCGGCCAATTTCTATTTTATCATGTACATTAAAAATTATAAAAATCTACAGAATCGTGCGAATTTTTTTTAACATCATTTTGTAGAAGAAATTAAAAATACTGTGTGAAGTGACTCAATATGCCCCATAAAATACATACACATATGCATATAAGTAACAAAAGCAGAGAATGTAAATGGCGACTCGGAATCAATAAGACGTGTATACGTTCATGAAATTGCGAGTGATGAATCGAATTCGCACGTGTCGGTAATACGTTCGCTATAAACCACCAAGCTCCCCTAGACCGAGTGAGAACATACATATATCGAGCGTGTGCATGTGAATAAATATACATGTATGTCCCTCGCGGCTTGTCGCGAGAAAGCACATTGAGTGCGCGCGCGAGCCTCGGCGTATAAGCCGCTTTCTAATCAATGAGCGGTTCGCGCGAGTGAGCGCGCGCGCGCATGCTAATGCCGCATAGTCACTCCCTCCGCCCCTCGCGCGCGCGGGCACACGCGTGAATGCATGCATGCGCACCCACGCTTGTCAATACGCGTCTCCACGAATTATATATTTTAATCCTCGAGCCGCTGTATAGGGCGCGTTCGAACGAGCGATTATCGCGCGCGGTTGCGTAAACACGGAAAACGGATCGACAATTTTGTCGCTCGGGCCGCAGGTGCCGGTGGGCAGGGGAGATCGCACCTGTCGCCGCAGCGCGAGCCGATTAAAAATTCATCGTCCGAGTGCGCGGCTCGTCGGGTCTCGAGAGTCTCTATATACATACCGCACGAGCGGCTAGCGCTCGGCCCGACGATTATTCATGGGGGAATCGTGTGCGCCGTGTCGGAAGGAGCTGTTGCGGCAATCATGGGGCCGATCTCGTTCAATTTATCCTTCGACACGTTTTTTTTCGAGATATCCCGCGTCGTACCTGGCGCCGGTGTGTATACAGCAGAACCCCTGGGCGACCGAGTTCCTCCTGGATCTACATCGAGGAGAGCGACCCAGAGCCTCGAGGAGCTCGTCGAGAAGGGGGGAGGAAACGCACAAAGCGTCATACCGAAAGGGAAATATGAAGGGTGTGTGGGGGAGGAAGGAAGAAAGACGACTAGGTCGGGCCGTAAAGTGGACAGTTTGACAAAGATAGAAGATGGCGCGCGCGCGCGTTTAGGAGGACGATCCGGCTCGTAAAAGAGCATATAGGTGTGTGAGTGTGTGTGTGTACGGGGGCAAGGGCAGGCCGGGTGAGCTCTCGGCTCGGGGGGGAGGCTAAAGCGTTATACGCGCGGGCCACGGGAGAGCTTAGCTATATATAAGTATACGGGCGGAGAGAGAGAGAGAGCCACTACACCGGAGGGTCCGTCGCTTAGTTGCTCGAGTCGCGTTATTAAGGAATCAAGCTACGGGGCGTAGAGCGGCGCCCGTGGGCCTTTAAAAATAATGCGGCCCCCTCCTGCCCCCGCGGGGCCGGATGAATTATTCAGCGGGGCGGGGGAGAGGCGCGCACCTGATGCGCGCGCTATACCCATTAGCTCCTCGCTCGTGGGGTGTGCCCGCGAGCCCGGCTAAGACGAGCCGACAAGGACGCGGCACTCTCTCCTCAATTCTCGCGCAACGCCCCGAGATTTTCATCGTCTTTTCACTCTCCCGCCGCCCCACGAGCAGCTCGTGTTTGGCCTTCGTACGTGTGTGTGTTGAGGAAAAAAAAAACACGCTCGTCGCGCGCGTACGGGTGCGATCTTTGCTTGCGGCCGTAACCTATTCATCCGTACGTGTGCATAGAGAATCTCGCGCGAGCGCGCAAGCTAAAGTCGAGGTCGCGATTCGCTTTGGGAGCGAGAGATGATCTTGGCCGAGTCGCCTCGCCCGGCTCTATCTCTCCCTTTCTCCGGTAAACACACACACACACACACACACACACATGCACACGTGATCGCGGGCGTGTGTGACGCGCCGAGCCCTGCGCGGATAATATCCTCCCACCCCCCGTCGCGTGCGTATATAGCCGTGGCGACGGTTTACTTTGAGAACCGCGTCAACGTCGACTCGACGTTCGGCTGATGGAGGCCGCCCTGTGTGTATACCATCCACAAACGTATATTATCCGACGTACGCCCGATTTGCACCCCTGTCGAACTTCAGCAGCTGGCTCTCTCTCGAACCTCGCGCGCGCGCGCGAGTGTGGGTTAATACGCGGAACGGAAGCGCGCGCGCGCAAGTCCCGATCGAATATCGACAATCCATCATGTGTGTTTGTGTGTGTGTGTGTGCGCCAAAGTGGGTAGATTCAAAAGCGCGACTGAGGCGCTTTTCGGTCGAGCTCGAACGAGAGTACAATGCTGATGTACATAGGGACGGACGTTTGAAAGGCTCTTGGCGCGTGAAACTTGGCTCCACGATCAAGGCCGTAGGCCCAGGTGTATATCCTTTATAAATATATATACATATACGTCTCGACACACACACACACACACACACACAGTCGCGATACTCTCGAGAAACCAAAAATACGAACGACGCGAATCTCGTGCTTTACGATCTCGCGCGCGCACACACAGAGATAAGTATGCAGTTGGATCACAAAAGGCGACGTGCGAGGGATGAAAATGTATGCCCGTGACATAAATGTATGTATACGTGTACGACGCGAAGTTTGTCCGCGTCTGGCCATATCTGGCGTTTTCTACTTGCCCGCGCACACTTGCCCTGCCAAGTCGCGCTGCGTAACGGGAGCGATCGATTTTCCAGGAATTACGTAACGACGTAATCGAAGCTCATCTCAACTTTTGTATACCCGAGCCTCGACTCCGTACAGGAGCTTTTGGCTGTGAAATGCTCTTGGATAAAAGGCCATATACCTAATGAGAATGGAAATTCCATGTCTGCATGCCTGGCCGTACACAGATACGCGGAGATTAATTTTCATCCCGGTCCATAGCTATTGAAAGTTTATTCCGTTCGGGAGTTGTGATTAAAACCCGGGCTCTGTACCGTGATAGTATAATGATTAACAACTGTTTGAACGGCAGTTTGGATGATCATTCAGGAAAAGCTTGGAATAGTATATACCGAAGATTTATCGTCGTCTCTCGGAAACGAATTTACATGTATTAAGATTGCCACGAGATTCACCGTCGTGTGATGAGAAATTCAATCGCAGCCATTTTCAATGCATAATTTTTGCTTTCTCAAGAATAAAGTTTCCCTTCGGCAGCGAGGGATTCCATGGTAAACTTTGTTATACGAATAGGGGTATACTGTTCGCTGATCGTAAAAACATTTCCATAACGGTATTACCCGGCTTAAAATACCCCGCTTGACAAGACAGACGGAAAAGAAGTGGGAGCTCGCTTTCTATACATATATAAAATTATTAAATCGAGATTGATACGCATTCCTTTTTTTGCGCGCGTGTGTGTATACGCCGGCGGGTGGACGTGGTTGTTCCAGACAATAAGCCAATCGTCGCTGATATTTTTTGAGATCGATTCGCATACGAATACGAGCCTTCCTGCTGAAATATATCTTCAGCTCAGTATATGTACGAGCTGGAAGATTTTAATTCCCTATCGTGTTTTCACTCTCTAAAAATGAGAAAGATTTAATATGATGGGATTAGAATTGAACTTCGGACCTCCTTTTACATAGTCTACGGATCGAAAAATGTTGGATCCTATGTAGGAATGTCTGTATGTGCGTACGTACGTACACGTGGGAGACGTTATTAGAACTTTTTCAAAATTTCTGATGGTGTAGAAGGACAGGTAAGAGCTTAGAACTTAGAAACAGGCAGATTACGTGGAAGTTTATAGAATGTATAATATTATACTTTCTAAACCAATATGTAATATAATTTTTGTATGGTGATAATTCAATTATGGCTTCGAGTAATATCCTATGACAGTGTCGTCACCTGCGATTTCGTTTCTGAGCGAATTTTTTCCAAATTCTTTTTCGATGCGTATGGCATGGGAATACGAAAACGGGAAAGTAGATATACACTTTACGGAATTCACAGGAAAAAAACAACAGCGTTTCTTTTTTTATTCTTCGATAATTCGTTCGAGTTTTGTTATAAAAGTCGATACTCAAAACTTTTCTCGTTGCATTTGTAAGAAAAAAAAACCATGGACGTTTATAAAGTTTTGCGCGTGCCGCGATTTTCCAAGATTCGTTAGTACTTTTTCGACTTTATCGTGATTTTTCGAAACTTTACAAGACGTATCTATTTCATTCATTTATGCATACATTTATTCAACCGAGCTTTTATCGAATTGACGCAACGCAAATGAAAGTGAGCGAATAATAATTTAACCATATACATTGTTCGTTCTACACCGCAGCCTCACCCTGCGGAATACCGTCTGAGAAATTCAGAATTCATGTAAATTCCGGATCAGTACTCACAGATCCCAACGGTTAGTCTCTATATATATATATATATATATATATTTCAGTTACACTGGTGGTCAGCATACGTATATAGCAACGGTCAGAAGCTGTGTGCCAATTCGGTTGGCAGGACTCTCCACTCGGCCAAGTCTTTGAATCGACTCGTCCGGGTGTCCGGGCGTTTGCGCGCAACTTCGAGCCCGAGAATCGCTCGGCTCTTCAAACGGGGGAGGAATAACGCACGAAAAAACAGCCAATCCAAATGAGAAGCTCTCCGGGCCGCACACGACACACCCCTCGCGAGAATCACACGCGCGTCCCTGATTTGTATACACAGCTCGGGCCGGTCGGCTCCCTCGATGCCGCATACGCCCATCCATCTTTGCTCCTTTTTTTTTCTCTTCCTCTCGTATCGCGAGGGGCTGGCACCGCTGGGCTACATAAGTTCTTTTTTTTTCGGGAGCCGCGCGCGCGCGTAACACAGATAATCGGGGTTCAAGTTTAGAGAGGGTCGAGCTGACGATCGATAAACGGATAAAGCACGCGAGCGAGCGGCCCACGTCTGCAATAGACAGACGGCTAATAAAGCGATACGGAGGATAAATAAATGAGGAGCAATCATAGCCGACGTTGACGGGCGCGTGAGCTGTGAATCGGCTCTCTAGGAGCACACAACACGGCTCTGACAAGGAATTTTATTTCTGTGTATACACCTGCACGGGCTCGTCGTGCTATGTACGTCGTATCCCTGCGGGGCGAGCAGTACGTGTCATGTCGAACGAAACGATCTGAAATTTTTATGCGCTCTCGCGTACACCGTCTATCTCGAAAATCACTCGGTGTTGTATTTCGATCGACGCGAGCTTCGCCCCGATGATTGTCGGGCTCGCGGAGTTATGTATATCGTTCAATACTCGATGCTCTAAGTGCAGCCAGTTTAGGGATGAGTCGAGAGCGGCGGTCGATAATTGCGTTGACCCCTCGCCAAGCGCCAATTGAATCACACCCCAGTTGACACTGCCCAGTGAATTTATCAACTCGATAGAGAAGCCCGTTGCGCCGGGAGAATTTCGATGAGAGTCGTCGCCGCCGCCGCCGCCGCGAAATATGCGCGCGGATCACGATGTTACCCAAAATCACAGCGGCTTCCGGCCGATGGGTTCCGCATTGGCTCCGAAATCGGGGCGATGCAAAAGCCTGAAAGGGGGCGATATAAAACCGCGAGGAGGAGAAAGGGGGATAAAATCGAGGTGAGTTCATTCAATTATTTCTCCCGATAAATCTGCAGGTTGAATCTCAATCGTTGAAATATCAATGCTATTCGAAGCCGGACAGAATATTAAGTGCGAGAATGGTGTACGAGAATCACTCGAATCAAATTACAACTCATTCAATTAGGTCGAAAACTTTATCGCGCTCTCCCTCTCCCTCGCACTTTTTCGAGCTCTTAAATCCAATTACTCGGACGCGATATTTCATCGTGAAAAATATTTCAACTAATTCTCCCCGGGGATTTTTCTAGTTTCTTTATAACTGTAAAACGGCTGCAGATGGAGCGTTGAAATTTTATTAGGTTTCAGCCCACGCTCCGCGTCGCCGCGCTTATTAGAACGCGACGATGCCGCTCTATCCGCACTTGAAAGTCGAGATTGTTTTCTTGAAATCCGATTTGTCGCACGAAAATCACTAGTTCTCCTACGTCATCGCGTTGCGCCTCTTCGCGAACGCGAGCAATTCAAACTTTATCATAAAATTATAAAATAAGAGATTTTCCTCCCCGGTGAAATCAAAATGATCGTGCAATACGTTATAGGCAAAGTGAGCGTGATTCGATTTGCCCCGCGTGATCGCGTGAACATTCTCATTATAACGAGAAAAAATGTAATGATTTTTACTAGGTTTTCTATTGTAATACAGGGACAACTAAGTAATATACCATCCAAACAATAGTAAGCGTTACATTTATTATTCGATTTATAGGATATTATACTAGTAGAGTACTAGTATAGGATTTTACTACTTCAGTGTAGTAAATGATATTAGCATATTTTACTGTTCTTAATTTCAACCTTAACTAAAAATAGAGATACCTTGTCTGATAAAACGTAGTAAAGGCTACTGGATTTTTCTCTACTAAGTTGGATTAGTGCATTTCCATAACCAGATTTTTCTCAGTAAAGAATTAGAACAAAAATACTCTCATATCGTATTGATTTCGTCGTCGAGCAAGCTGATTCGAGCTGGAATAATCAACCAGCTTGATACGCAAGACGTTAACTCGAGAGTGAAAAATCGAATGTTGTTAAAATATCGCGAGAAAAGATCGCGATGAGAGTGGTGGGACGAGTGCTCAGCGTTGCGGAGTACGTATAAAAAAGTGGGAGGGCGTGTGTGCGTTGGCAAAGAGAACAGAGACTCGAGAGCGTATATATATACAGAGATCGCGAAGGAAATAAAAGAGAAAACGAAAGACAATGATAGTGGGGAGGAATGAAAAGTCGGGTAGCCGTGGAATTGCAGTCCAGTCGTCCCGACACATCGTGGAACGAGGTCATTTTGGATGCTCCTCATCGTTCCTCCTGCGAATCGTTGGGCGCGTACAACGCCGGCAAACAACCTCTCCCGAAAAAATTCCAGCCGTTTTGGTGAACAATTTTCGGGCGATATATACACGTATATCTACACTTTCCCGCGCGTACCGTGGCGTAGGATTTTTACAACCTGCTTGGGCGCACACGTCGAACCCGAGATATATGTATCCGATCGAGATAATTCGTTCGCGCTCCGTCCCTCGCCATATCCGAACTTATCAAATTAACCGAACTCCGCGGGCCCTCGCCCGAGTTTATATTCGCCGAGATAACAACTTCCTTGTGGCCCCGAAGAAAATCCCACTCGCGCACGCGCGTATATATGTACGGTCGCGCTGCGTCGGCGCTACTGCACCCGGCAAAAAGTTAATTCAACATTTGCTCTCTCTCTCTCTCTCTCTCTCTCTCTCTCTCTCTCTGTCTCTCGTATATTCCCCCGGACGCTCGTAGCCGGCGAAATCACGCGCGACCCACTGCGGTAGTTATACGCTCGATGAAAAGTACCTGGGGGTGACTGGATTATTCGCCCCCGACACAGCGGCGGCACAGCGACTCTTCATCCCTCCCCATCCCATCCTCCCCCCCCCCGCGGGAACGTATAATCTCCGTCGCTTTTCTCGATCCGAAAACGCCTCCTCCCCCAAACTACTCGCTCTCTTTTTGTCTCGGGCTTTTTCTCCCTCCTCCCTCCCCTCAGCCATCTCCTTGGCTCGCGTCTAACCCAAGACGCGGACGAATCCGGGTTTCTCTTTCTTGCCGGGCGCGCGGACCAAGCGTAAAATCGCGTCGGCTACGTATATTTGTTTAGCCCCCCGTTGCCTCTGCGCTTATCTCATGGCTGCAGCTTGATTCTTTCCTCGGTTTTGTTCCCGCCGCTCCGTTCCGTGTGCGGCCGTGTGTGTGTATGTGTGTCGCCCGAAGAAAGGCCACGTGCCCTCGCGAGTTCTTTTTCCGTCCGCGGGAATGAGAGGCAAATGCTGCATGAATAGTGCAAATCAACCGGGCGCCCGCGCGCTAGAGTGCCGGGACATTTTTGGAGTAGAGGTCAGCTCTCGTCGCCCTAAGGAGATTCGCTGTAAGCTCCGCTGCAGCTTTGGCGCTCAATGTTTTCAAGCTGGATGTATACGACCCGGTGAAATTTTTCCACGCGACGAAAGAAAAAAACCCTCTCCGCGTGAACTATAAGCGACCGGGCGACAACGTGAGTCTTTCTTTTTTTTTCTTTCTCTCTTTTTCCTTGACTTTGGCGAAGGTCGAAAGAACGGACGCGATGAATTTTGATCCGCGCGCTCGACTCGAAGAAAGAGACAATGCAGATTCCCGGAATGTTACATCCGAGTGTAAGTTGGAAAGTTGAGAGCTCGGCCCGCGGAATACGGTACGAAGTCGCGTCTCGAACGTATGCCCGTATACGTCGTCGTTGATAGTTTGCCTCCCTCTACTGTTCCTCGTAAAAGTTGTATAATCATACGGAGGAAGAGTCAAAGTCAAAGTGTGCCCGAGTTGTCCGATTGGTTGTCGATGTATCTTTCAAGAAAAATAAAATCACCCTCGAACTTGATTTCGCGACGAGCGAATCTCTTTGGAACAGTCCACTTGGCTGCAGTACGTATTGTATACGCTCGCGCGCGCGCGGGGGCGGGTAATTCGCATGGAAATTGCGTGGGTATTTTGGAGAATTGAATTTTTGCCAATCAGCCGAGAGGAGGACGCAATTGGGGATCGATAATTGGACAAGTCGGCTCTCGCGGAATTCATTAAAACACAAAGCGCACGCGATGTCGAGGGGGCGCGGGAGAGGAAGCCGCAATCAAAACGATCGAGCACTTGTTTATTTCGCGGCAGCGTCGTGGCAATTAATCCGACTTCAAATAGAACACGCCGCATCGGGAAAAAGTGCTATAAAGAAGCGAGAGGAGGAAAAAGCTCGAGGGAGGAATGATGAGAATCGAGCGAAGAGGACGAGGAAAAGCGTCAATTAGCGGCTCTCTCTCTGTGGATTGTTTTCTTTCTGTTTTCCTTTCTCTCCCCCCCCCGCCCCGAGCCTTTGCCTTTTCACGTGGCGCACTGCAACTTTCGCGGGCTCTCGAAGGCTGTACACATGCCCGAGCACGTTGAAACAAGTCAATATATACATGAGTGGGTATATATACGTGTATACCAGGCCGGCGCGGTTTCGAATTTAATTAATCACGCGCCGAGCCGCCTACTCGCTCAATTCGTCGGCCTTGGGAAGGGAGCGCGAGAAAATTTACACTCGCTGCTTGTATATATGTGCGCGGCAGATTAGTGGCGCGTATATTCACGCGCGGGGTTGCCGAGGGGGAGTCGGGGGTCGGTTGAGCAGGAATCAAAATTCAGACATCGCGTGAATGGTCAGCTCGGCCTGGCATTATAGGCATCGGGGGGGTATATATACATATACACGTGTATTAGCTGAAATAAATCTCCGAATGAAGAATCGCATGCACCCCGCGATTAACTCGCAACTCTTTCTCTCTCGCTCGCGCCTCTCGGCCAGATTACAGGGGCGAGATTAACCTGCATCCGCCACTGCGTCACGCAATATTTTTCCCCGAGCCGCTCGACGAATTGACCTGAATTCGCGCATACACACGCGATCTGCGGAATAATAAAAAATTCGCGCGGTTCCCCTTCCTCCCCCCCCCCCCGCTCGTACGCGGGGTATACGTACATACCAGAGTTGCGCTCCACGGGAAGAAGAGGAAGGAAGAGGGAGGGTAACAAAAAAGAAAAAGAAAAATCGGAAAGAGCCCAAGAGCCCGCCGCGCGCGCGCAGGGGTAATTGTTTTTCGTGTTTGCCTTTTTTTTTGTCCCTCCATCCACGCTGTTATTCGCTGAAAAGTCGGGAGGGGCGGCCAACAGCTCGCGGTTTCGTACGTGCCCCGGCTAAATGAAAACAATGAGCACTCGCCGAGAAAGAAAGAGAGAGAGAGAGAGAGAGCTCGGATATCACACACTCAAACTTATATATATACACGTACGTAGACGAGAGCTTGCGCAGATAAAGGTGGAACGACGAGTGTTATCGTGAGCCCAATCCGCGGTGATACCGATACTCCAATTGCGAACCGAGCTAGCGGGGAGGGCCACTTTGCGGCTTGGGATTTTTTCGTTAATTGAAAAATTCGCTTTGTTTGCCCCGTGCGCATAAACCGTTCTTCTTCCAACCAGTCTATGATATGTGGCTATCTGTGGCACCGGTGTTATAGAGATCCCGCCCGTCAAATTTTGAAATCCGCCAGCTCGAATCTTGGCTACGGGTGTTTGACAAAAATTATCAGTCCGAGTAACCGAATAAACACGACCATGGATGTTTGAAAAGCTTGTATCAGGGCAGTTGTACTACCTGATTTTTTCTTTTTATTGAACTCCATATCACGGGTTGGCCCTCAAAGACCGCATCTAACAAAAACTTTTATCGCCGTGTTGTTTGAAGAAGAAGAAAAAAGACTTTTGGATTACTTGACCTTTTTCGATGTAGTTTCTGAGAACGACAATAACAACGCAAGAGTATACTATGCGTCGAAATATAGTTTTACCTATATCTTCACATCGTTTTTTGTGTGACCAAATTCATGTGTACTTTCAATATTGGAATTTCGTATCTAAGCTAGAGCTACACTATATATGTAAAACACACGGCAGAATTAATATTTTCACATGCACCAACGATAGCATGTACAAAAGAAATCAATAGTAAAAACCCATCAGGGTCACGGGATTTTCCACGCATAGGCTCCGGGCTGACCTCGGCAAGTAGCGCAATGGCAATATTTTCCATTTTCCACCAAACGAAACTGTCTTCCGCGAAAGAAAAAAAACGATCAGGAAAAAGTAATTTCACTTTGCTCGAAAAATATTTCCAATATAACGTTGAAAGTGTATTAATGTTTGTCTTGGAGTGCTTTATTCCGACACGCTCGACGTTATGACTGTGAAATTTCACCCTGCAATACACACCCCTCGCGCGAGTCTTTGACAATATAGACAGGAAAAGCAATATCGCGCTCGTTCTCTTATACACGTACGCGCAAACTATGGGAGAGCAAACATATATGGGCACGGTCTCTTTTATCGAGTGATCTTGATGTTAACACCCAACAATCAATCAGGGATAAATTATTCAAGCTCGAATGATAAAATATACAAGCCGGCGTTTTCATTTCAATCGCGATTGGAATTTGCCCCTTGCGCGCCAAGTCGGACCGATATAGCCGCCGCCGCACCGTTGTGTCGTCGTACCGCTTGGTGTACACGGTGGTGCGCGAGCGGCGCAGGGTATACAGCACGAATCGAATTTCCGCTGAAAATGTAAGCTTCCGTAAACGGCGTCATGAAATATTTATCATCCATTATTGGGAATAAGAGACGATGCGAGCATGCAATATTCATCCAAGCAAATTCGCCCAACATATTCGGCGTGGTAATGAATATAAGTAGAACAAGGAGAGGTACGGCCAGCCGGAGGCAGCTTTCTCAAATTTCCCCGCGTGGAATTCGTCGATAATGGCAATCCATCAGCGCATAACAAGGAAACGAAACTGGTGCCGATTGGTGCGCGCGCCGGTCTTCGGAAACTCTGCCACTGGGAATTGCCGCGGAGATGAGGACGAAACAGAGCGATAAAAAAAGAAAAAAAAAACCGTCGATTCGTTGGCCCACATATTATCGAAGATTTCAAATTCCGGGGTATACACGACGCGGTACAGACCACGCGCGGCTCCCCTAATGCGCGCTTCTTTTTTTACCCGACTCACGTGGGCATAACTCGTGTGTATCACGCTATTCCATGCCTCGCTCGAATTGCAACCCTCGCCCGATAAGATTTGCTCGTCGTCTATATAAACGTATTGTATACATGTACAGCGGAATTTCAATGTAATCGCTCGTGCCCGGGCTCTGCACGAGACAATCACGAGGAGCAAGCTAATGACCGTGAAAATAAAAATGTTTCGCGATGCCGCTTCCTCGGTTATATACACATACAATTCGAACCTTGATATCAGATCTGTATTGATTTGACGAGAGGACGGCGGAAATAATGATAATTTTGAGTTTGACTGAAGGTATAGCGTGACGAGGGTGAAAATGAAATGCGCGTCGTTCTGTTCGAATGTAGGTGAGTGTGTGAGTGTATATGTGTGTGTGTATATATAGGCTCGAGAACAATTTCCTTGTCAGCTTCGTTCGATTGAAATATTTCAAGACCCTCTCGCGAAAATTTATATCATATCTCGTGGCTCGGGGTAGCTATATCGAACGAGTGTATACGCACACAGACCCATTCCCAATTCGGAATTGACTTCGAGCTTGCGAGACAATCGATTCTGAAACGGGCGCGCCGCAACCAGAATCGATCGTAATTATTTTCTAAAAATGAAATTTTCCCCTCCGCGTTCGTCGCTCGTTTTCGTGAATTTCGTTCCTATATAATCACCGCGCGGCCCTGGAATTACAATAAACTCAAGTAATTCATTCTTGGTCGTATCTATGTATAGTTACTCGGCTAGTCGCAGCTATTCAACGATCAGTGGAGAAGGTCGATGAGAAAATGTTTGGCGCTAAATTGATGGTGGAACTCGGTGTGACTCAATAAGGATATTCAAATGAATTCGCTGAGCAGAGGGGTTGTTATTAAAGTCGCCGAAGGAAAATGAATAGGAGCTATTATTCAGAGCGATACACGTGAATTATATAAAATTCAAAGTAGCTTCCGGCGTTTCTCCATTCATCCGCATTCGTAATGTCGCCTATAGCTTTCTTTAATATCTCCACATTGTGAATTCCGCACGCAAGGACATTTTCCCATTCTTTATATAACTTCCAATTATTCTCCCTTCCGACGACACATCATCCGAAAGTTTGACCGCGCCGATATTTTTAATGCCCGTTTACACGCAAATATTCTCCTCTCACCCCTGGAATTACATTCCTCTATCGCGCTCTCATTTACATTCTACCTCCATTCCCTCTCGCTGGATATTTTCACCCAACTCTATTACTTGGGATACTTCGTATTCTCCATCGTTCATTTTCTCCCCGCCCTTCATTATATTATTACACGTTCCGTACACTCTAAATCTGAAATATTTAATAACTACTCTTCGTTCGTCAAAGTTGCATAACTGATAACTGACAGTACGTTTCTGCTTAAGAATAAAGTACATTTTTTAATTCTTTCTAGTAAATATTGAAATATCACTGACAAATTAACCAAAATCTTTATTTCTGGTATCAAATATTCCGTATTGTGTTGAGAGAGAAAAAAAAGTTGACTATTGAATTGGCTGCTCATTAGTTGTGCAATATCCACTGACGAATAGAAAATATGCACTATTGAATAGTAATATTCAACTATTTGAAATTGAAATAGTTACCGATTGTTCACTTTACTCACCCAAATCTAAGTAATTGAAATTTTCAAAAATAAATTGAATTGAATTTTGATATGGAAGAAACAGTTGGATAAAACTTCAAGTTCTCGCGAGGTAATATTTATACACTCTAAGTAGAAATTGAAAATTGCAAATTAATGAATATTCAACTACAAATTATCACAAGTTTTACTAAAAATTAGTAAAATTTTATTAATTTTCCAGTTGAATATTTACTATTTTCATCATCAGTTATACAATTTCTACTGATAAATAATAGTTTTTTTTTTATATTATTTTGAATTCAGAGTGTGTACGGAAATGAGCACAAGTAAGAGCCCTACATAAATCCGCGAAGTTATATGCGTGACAGTTGGGAAGCAAGAAAACGATTTCGCGCTCTGATCCGAGTTGGCGCGGCAACAACAAAGGCATAAAGTAACTCGCAATCCAGCCGCGGATGAATTGGTTCCCGACCTATCATTCGCCGAGGTGTTCCTCGCACATAAAGTTCCCCGGCGCGAGATTTTGCCGCGTAGTTGCCGCACGTAAAGACGCGTTCGGTATATATACTACTTCCGCGCGGGATATCCCGCATAATTTTTTACCCTTTGTTGCATCGACGATTGTGCAGGACGCGACTCGCGGGCAGTTGGCGAACGATTAGCTTCAACCCAAGAGAGATAAAATGTCGCGGGGGGGAGGCCCGAGGCGAGGGAAATTTCGCAGTGTGCCAAGCCCCCGATATCGATCGGATCCCCCCCTGGAACGGAAGCAGATCAAGTTCGCGCCCCGTGAGAGAGCTTGCGCACGCCATAAAGGCAAACAACGGGGGCGGCCCGATAAGTGAAAATTGCTCCCGGCCAACAGGAGCAGCAGCTGTGTGTACCCAAGCGACGACAGTGCCGTACACGCACCAGATTCCTCTGCCTCCCTCCGTTCCTCCACGCGTTCTACATACCACAAATATGTATATATATATATATCCTGTACGTTGAGCTACGCGAGAGAGGAGGAAAAAACAGGAGGACGATGAGGTCGGGGCAAATTGAGATTACGGGGGTATATATGCGGAGTGCGTCACTCGCGACTGTCAACGGCGGGGACGACGCCGCGTATATGGATGAGCCGCGGATTTAGACGTTGCGGGGTATAATATAATGTGCGTGTGGTAGCGCGCCGCCGCCGCAACGCCGAGTAATTGCATCGGCGCGCGACTCTATTGATTCGCTCGGCTGTGCCGGGCAATAATTAACAATTAGTTGTAGGCGCGGAGAAAGAACGCGTATTGAAAACTGAGGTTGGGGCGCGGCGGAAATTGCCAGGCGCACTCGGCTATCCGAGTCGCTGTTTGTACAGGGGACACGAGACCAAACATTATAACCATGACGTGTCCAACGAATATCTCGATCATATTTTGAACATCCGATGCCATTGATTCATGTAAATTGTATACCGTCGTATCATTACCTACATGCAATCAAAACACGAGTAACGATATCCAAAATTTGTTGATTCTATCCTCCTGTTATTTTACAAGTATATCCAAAATATTGTTGCATCTTTAGTCGATTTTCAATTATGAACCTCCGTGTTCGAGTGTCTCGCCAACCGTTAAGATTCATTTTAATATTATTTGTGTCATAAGGTGAAATCCACCTGAAAAAAAAAATCCTACCGACCCACCTTCCCACTATCAGGTGGATCTAAGAGGAAACGTGTAGAGTATTCCCTGTCTACCAACATTTTTCTAAAATATTACCAACTCTAAATTACTATGCCACATGTACACTCGTAAATACTCCATGTACGAAATATATCATATGCACACATTCACGAATAATTAAAGATTCACTACGTGTCATTATATTGAGGAGGACAATAAGTTTTTTCAAAATTCTTGACATGATCTTGATAACAAATGTAGTGAGACACTCGAGCTAGTCAGATTTATTATTGTGAATCGAGTAAACAGACAATATTCTGGATTAATACTGATAGGATAAATTTATGAATTATCAACTATTCCTGTAGATTTCATAAGGTGGAGATTTCAATGGAGCATGTTATTATTTTGATGACCCTACACTGAGAGAACTTTAAGTTGATGATTAGACAGCATATCACGTAAAAAATTAATGTTCCTCCAGTAAACGTGTGCACGTGCGACATAATCCCACTTTTACTGGTGGTGTATTGAATTTTAATGGTAGCTCCTTAATGTTTGCGGTTCTACATGGTAAACGCGTATATATTCACAGCTGATGCGCACTGTGTCAGCTGATATCCAACATAATCTCAAAATTATTTTTGATTTATGTAAATATTTGGAATCGACTTGCACTACAAACCGCAATAATTTTTTTGAGTGCTGTTACGAACCAAGCATCACAGCTCACATTTGGGTCTCGAATTCCACTGAAACTCTTGTAGGTAGTATTTTGATATTCAAACCGGTGATATTTGCAGTCTTAACGTTTCTATTTATCAGACATATTAACCAGACACTGGTGGTATTATCCAATTGATGGATGGAGAAATTGAGTTTGATCAACGCTCAATCTGTGAAAATGCAAAAAGGAGCATTTCGAGTAAGATAGAAAAAAGTTTGAGAGAAAGTGATGGGACCAATCAAAAGATGAGATTTTGCTTAAATGAGATAGAGTAGTCAGATGTAAAGAAATAAGAATGATCAAACTTGATTATTGTAATTGAGTTAGAGGAGTGAAATAAGAACAACAGGGAAAAAGCAAGAAGTAAAACTTCAAACTGTTGTAAAACAGTGGTTTCAAGTGCTAAGTAAGCGAAAAAGCCACGAAAAATTTTCTTGTAATACTACCAACTTAAGGGGGGATATGCAGTTACAATGACAAAAATTTTTTTTTTTCATAAAAAGTTAGTAAATTTCCCGTAGAATACGCTCCTGAAACCCTTTTTTTCGAAATTCGAACTGCAAGTATTTTTTCCAAGGGATTGCTGATTGAAGTGTAAGTACGATTTAACGATAATTTAAAACTTTAATAAAATAATATGGAAAAATGTTATAAAATGGCGGGAAAATAATTGAGTTGCCAAAAGTGCAAATTCTTTATTTTCACTTTTTTTTGTAATTCATCTACTAACTGTGAAAGTAATTAATGTAAATTTTTTGATTTTTTGATTTCCGATCAAATTTGCGACCAGGAGAGCCGGTACAAGCAAAATAAAAGTACTTTTTCAACGCTATCTAACGGCCGCCATTTCGTTGAAAAAAATTAAAAAAATATTGATGTATACTACATGGATACACTTATAATTGTAAAAAAGTTTCGATTGATTTGATTAAAAACTACCCTTGAAAAACGATTTTCAAAAATGAGTTTTTTTTCTCGTTCTAACTGTATACACCCCCTTAGCCCAACCACCACTGGTGCCCAGAAACCGCCGGGACTATGAAAGTGGCACATGGCCCACTCACCTTCTATACAGCAGATAGACCAGAAAGCTATGTTATATAAAAAAACCTAAAAATTGAGCGGTAGTATCCGTTACAACAGCACCTCGGATCCCCGATTACGGTACGCCTGGATAATTTTTGTCGTTCCCCAAGCTCAATCATCAAAACGCCCTTCTCTCCGTGTACCAGCAATCGTTCGGCGATCGCGTTCCACTTTACGAACTCGTCTCGATGCGTCTCGCCCCCCAAATTATCGCGCTCGAGTTACGAATCGCCGCTCGCGAATCTACATGCTATATATACGCGCGCGGGGCAATATCGACGGCCGGTCTCCGTGCCAACGTGTCCTCGGACACGCGCGAGTGCGCCAAAGCGATTTTCGACTCTCCAACATATACCGTATCTTGGACTCGAAGCGTTCCAAGCGTCGCCCCTTGATTTTTTCCCTTCCCCCCGAGTGAACTGCGCGGGCGCGCGCCAAGTTCTTAAAACTGCACATTCCAGCTGGCCCGGGCCGTTTTTCTCTTCTCCCCAGCCCCCTCTCGAGATGTTTGAACCGCAAGAATTCCAAACGCGAACTCCCTAGTTATTCCCGGCCTCGTTTGTCTCTATATGACTATCGCGCACACACACACGCGCGCGCCCGAGCAGAGAAGGGAGTTTAATTCCGCGTGAGCCGAGGCGAAAGTCAAAAGTTCAACTACAGAACAAACGGACCGAGTTAAATGCAAAAATTATAGGTCGGGCGGATCCCAATGGCAAACAAGCCCAAGGCCCAAGCTCCCCTCGCCCCCCACCTCCACGGACAAAGCTGCAGGCAAATAAAGTGCTCCAACATCCCTTTGAATTTGAACTCGATCGAGACCCGCGTGGCAAACTGCCCTGGGGCTGATCCCGCGGCTACACACGTATACGCACGGTAAAATCGAAAGGACGGAACATATGTGTATATATGTACGGTGCAGAGCATAAAATAACGGGCGATCCGCGGCCGGATGGGGCAATATGTCGCGCCATGCAAATCCTTACGAGTGCAGCGCGGGCGATTCGTGTATATACGTGTGCAAGTGCGTCGGTGTGCGAAAAGTTCAGCCCCTCAAGTGCACACTGCACTCTGGTGGAGAATCGAGCTGCAGATTACGTGTGTATATGTGCCTGCAGTACACGTGTATATATATATGTGTGTATACGCTGTGCGCCTAGACGTCGCGGCATCCTTGTGTTCGCGATGCGCTTTCGCACACCAGTGTAACCAGCCGCAGCGCTAATTCACTTACGTAAACGGCCGCGTGCAACTGTATATGCTCTTTCCACGGTTTCGTCGTTTCGCCCGCTCCGTGTCGCGAGCCGATATTATTTTCAAGCTCGGAGGGTGCCTTGTTCTTCGGCGCTCGAAAGCCAAGGCGGCTGTATATATACCTGCAATGTATGAGCCACCTAAGCCGCGAACATAACATCGCGTTGGGTCTGAATTGGATGGGGATGCAAGGTTCACTCGATTCGCAACGAGATTGTCTGTTTCGATCGTTGGACACGTGAAAATGAAGGGGAAAAAATCAGCGATTCAGGGGGATTATTGAGCGTTACAGTACCGGTTATTGTGACCGTTACTTATGAAATTCGAAGGGTAGCTCGTATTGGCCGGTGCACCTATCTCATATCGTTTTTTGTTAACCCCGTGAATAACCGAGCGGATTCGCAGCTACAGATACGCTAACTCACACTTGAGATTGGAAAATTATATATGACCTAGTGACGTTTGCTGCTGGTTATCTTGGAACCAACAAAAATGCCAACTCCTTCTCCCTGGTGTCCGCAAAATACAGTGCTTTTCTCCCGCTAAAATCTAGAAGAAAATGAGACAATCCATAGACTATTTCGGCAGCTCGCCGCACTGTCGGGTCGCAAGCGTTCCTCGTGCCGAAATCACCAAAGCTCGCTCAGCTATGTTATGCATTGACACAGAGGAGGATGGAACACAACAACCTCCGAATTTTCATTCATATATTGTCGTGCGTCGATAGTTTTCGATGCGGTGTGTATCCGACAAGCAACTGCGCAGCGATGAATTTTCGCGTAGATCCGAAGGGGAGCTTTTTCTTTTCCATCAGGACGGCCGTGCCACAATTTTTCCCCGGGCTTGATTAAAGCCGGCCGCGTTAAAAATCTCAAACTGTTTTGCGTGGGTAGTTTAGATAAGCATTTAATATATATACATACATACATGATAGAATTCGCAGTCTTGGGAACTGGCAGGCCGCATAAACCCGGATCAATCGTAATCAACGTCCTCGATCTATATACCATTAAACTGATTATATTCCGTATTTATTGGCTCCCACGTAGCTATCGTGGCTGAATTAACATTCTCGGATCATTTTTACACTCACGAGCCCCTCGTAAATCGGCCGATACGCATCTCTTCTGCTGCGCGTGTGTGTGTGTGTGTGTGAGTCTGGATGTACACACACACACACACACACCTCGGCTATGGCCAATTACAGCCTGCGAAACAAGGAACGAGGATCTCGACTGAGTTCAGGGCCGCGTGTGCGCATGTATATATCCCTCCGAGACTCTCGGATGTATGCTCCACATGATTCACGGAAAAATCACTCGGGTTTATCTGACGCGTGTACCGCTCTACCCTCGAGCTTGCCCGGGCGCGTACAGTGCGAATACGAATGAAAAACGACGGGGCAAGGGGAGGAGGAAGGAAAAAATAATTCGGATTTTCGCGTACGCGTCGCGGAGGAAGCTACCCGGAATATTATTCCATTCTGAAAAGCTCGAATTTTCAACGTCGAGTTTACGCTGTCGAACCTTTTTCTTCCTTTTTCTCTCCGTCTCTCGCCCTCTTTTCGCTTTATTTTTCCCTCGATTCTCCAACATGTAATCCGCGTATACATCGCATTGCGATGGTTCCGAGAGTGTACACTTGAACAACCAGAATAACATTTGGATTTTGTAGCACAAGAGATATAATAATATGAATTCGTACGAAACCGAGTGCTCGAAAATTGCCGACTGTTTACTGTATACCGAGAGAGAAAGAATAGCTGGGAATTCTTAATCAAATCAACTTGTAACAAGTTGATTTCTACTAATTTAAAGTGGATTACTCGTATAAAGGATCTAATAATCCCCACCTCCGCGGATATGTAATCACATTGCGTCAAGATTACCTCCACTGTACGCAGCCCTCGAACTTCAACCTTCGACATTTTGCACGTCGCGAGATGAAAATTCGAATTGGCGCATGATGGAATGTAATTTCCGCTCGCGATAGACACACACGTTTTTTCCCGGTGCGCACGTACGATCAGAACGAACCTCATCTACATTTCAAACTGGCGCGGCGGTGATATTCAGGCCGCGCGGCTCGTGGGTGCCAATGTCGTTTTCGACACACACGACGAGACGAGATGGACAGTTGTCGCGGCGGCATCGCGGGCCCAAAGACCCACTCGACCGGCACACGCATCCTCTCCATTATGCTTGTTGACGCATCGCTAAAGCCCTCCGACCCTCATAATCGCGATCGCTCGTGATCGTAGTAATATATATCTCCATTGAATCTTCCGTCATCCACGCCTCGGCGTATTCAATCGAACCTCCGTGTTTTCGGCCCCGTAAATATACACTAGTGTACACCGTCGATCCAACGAGTGTTCTCGAACTTGTCGAGATACTCTGGTGCACCCACCCACGCTGCGGCCCCTTTCTCCCCGTACAATATTATCCGCGTATATATATATATATATATATATATATATATGTGAATGAATGAATCAGTCGTCGGCATGGAAGATTGATTGGCCGAGGGGGAAGGCGTCTCTGATATACAGCCACACACGCGCACACCTCAAATATTCAGCGCTGTATATAAATCTTTGGCAGCCATGGCGAAAGGACGAATCGACGCACGCCCGGTGCGTTGATAGCCGGAGAATCGAGTGTGGTTTTGGAAGAAACCGGATCAATACCCGGTACACGGAAGACCCCGGCGCACAGGGAGGGACGGATGCGAGACAGAGGGACGAGGAGCTTACACCCACACCCACACACGTATAAATCCACGGCTGAATCATCGCGGCCGCGCCAAATCAGCCACGATTCCTCTTTCCGAAAACTCATCGGCAAAGATCGAGCGAGAGAATCGAGGTTGAGCTTTTTTTTTCCTCCTCCTCCTCCTCCTCCTCCTGCTTCGTCTTCTTCGTGCATCGGCTCGCCCGCAGTCCCCCTCCCTGCCCACGGTCCGACGCATCCGCTCGGGACGGGGAAAAAGAAGAAAAAAGGGGGGAAAAAAGACCCCAGGAGAGAGAGGAGAGAGACAGAGGGAGATTTTTCTCAGCGTGCGGCCGTTGGTCGAACAGGGGCGAGCCGTCGCGATCGAGCTCTAACGAGGCGCTGAAACATTAAAGGAGGGGCAGCTGCTGCTGCTGCTGCTGCTGCCGGCGCGCAGGGAAAAGCTGCCGCGCGCGGCTGACCTACATAAGGCGCGGGGGCGATAATGCGCGTCCGAGACGACGCGCACGCACATCGGCTCGACTTTCTCGCCCTGCCAGTAGCGCATTATACCCTCCGTATATACACACACAAGCGTATATACATACATACACAAGTGCGATGCGACGTGTCGGGCGCGCGCGCACAGCCACGTAACGATCCCACTCGATGCTAGAGACCCTTTTCATCGAGGTGCGTGCGCGATGTGTGCCCCGTATCCACCGCCCACCCCTCTCCCTCTACCCTGACACCTCGAGTCGCGGGCACTCGAACACGGCGCGAGACCTTGGACTCGCTCGCTCCCTCCCGCGCTTCTCGGCTACACAGTTTCGTTCATTTTTCTCCTTTCCCATTTTTTTTTCTCTTTGTCTCTTCCTTCGAAACTCGGCAAAAGGGTCAAACGGTCAGGGCGGTACGTTTCGCCGAATAATCTCTCCGCGTCTCGCTCTCTCGAGGGGCTGCTCTCGGGACAGCTGCAGAGGAAGCCGAGTTTGGCGTGTGCACACGCAAGAGAGAGAGAGAGAGAGCGGCTCGCCGAGCGTGTGTACAAAGTGCCAATATAAAGCCCTCTCGTCCCTTGCGGTCGGGTTCGAAATGAATCCCCGGGCCCGGCCGAAATTCGAGCGGTGCAGTGCAGCATGCGCGAATTCCGCAACGCGTCGTCCCACGTGCCCGTCGTCCTTGGTATTCGGCCGCGCCAGCCGATATACATCCGCCCGAGTGCTATCCGATAAAATAATAAGTGTCGGGCTGGCTCGAGTTACATCGGCTCGAGAGCTCGAGCGATCGCTCGGATGCACGTACGCGCGGACACGGCCGCACGGCCGCGTACAAGGAGGAATTTTCAATTTGTCGATGAGATTATTGTTTCTCTCGAACCCCCACCTCGCGCGCGCGCGCGTCCCCGACACACCGACTTGTCGTGTGCGGCCGCGTGCAGGGCACGTCGAGAGCTGGCATATATTGTACGCGCCGCGTCTAACCCGAGCACGGGCTTTTCTACTGGCGATCGTCGAGCGAGCTACCAATGCCTTTGGCCGCGGCGGCGTTTCCAAAGCTCGGAACGACTCGATTAGGCGACCGGGCCGACTGGCTTGGCGGACGACGCTCAATCGCGGAGCCGTGAAAACGCGTTGGTGGGAGCTCCCGAGCGTATATATATAACCACAAAGATACACGTGCGCGTATTGATCGCGACGATCGTTTACACGCGCGCACTTATTCCTTCAATCGTTTACCCCGTCCTCTCGAGCGACTCCCGGTCCGACGAGTCATCCTTTGAAATAGGCGATTAAACGGGCGATCCATCAGGTATTAATGGAGCACGCGTCGACGCGTGCGGCGATCGGGGCAAAAGTGCGTTATATATGTATATAAATACGTATACACTTTTGTATATTCATGCGCGTTGGTCGAAAGCTCGCGTGTGTATACACCTGCATTAGTTGGGACGTTTCGAGCGCTCTTTGACAACGTCACGTTGGGCTTTTGTCCCCGTGTGTCACTCGTTGATACGGCAAGTTTTTTTTCACCCCTCCGCGTCGCTTCGTTGATGCGTTCTCCCTACTACCATGCTGGACAGTACCAGCCATGTTATTCCAACGATATTTCGTTGATTTCGAACGATATTTCGTGTTTAATACTTTCGCGTTCGTCTCTTTCGAACTATAACCATCAATGAAAAAAGTTAAGCAATATATACCCATTTTCCATTTGCAGATATGAATCGAAAGAAATGATTAATGCCCGCATACACATTCGAATTCGACCGCTAAGTATTCCATTCAATTTCATTTTATTTTCGAGACGTACGTCCTTGAAAAAAACTGGCTATCCTTCAACCGGTATATATCCCTTATCAATTGCTCCCTCCTTCGCCGTTCAGCTCACGCGTCGCTTGGGTCCGAAGCAGTTGCCTCACACGTGCGAGGACAATCTTCGACGCGTCGAGAGCGTCGTTCGTTCCCGAAACCCCGTGATATTTCATCGAGCAGTATACGAAACTATTGTTCGTCGGAGGATCACGAGAAGGCCCGTCGCAGCAGCAGAGTTTGTTTCGGAAAGAACAACATTCATTTGTTCCCTGTAGCACGCAGCCTTCCGAGGAGTGAGCTGCCAAGAGAGCTTGGCAAATAAAAGGAAACGTACATACAAGCTAAATCGCAATCCCCCGCGTCGGTTCGTGTGTACAGGGCAAGAGGCGACCGGATGCTAATCGCCCATCCGAGTCCAAAGCCCGCCCGTCGGGAGACGTAGGTGTGTGTGGTCGACGAGAGAAGGGGGGGGGGGCTGGGAGAGCCGCGAGTAAAGGATAGCTGCGAGAAGAAGAAGAAGAAGACGAAGGAGGTGGTGGTGGTGGCTGTCGGGTGGGCGCGCGACCTCGGGGGAGAGCTCGAGTCGAGTGCGAGGGCTGGCAATCGAAGGGTGGGCGAATATTCGAGGGAGAGCGAAAATAGCGAGCTGGTGAATGTGTCAGGTATATATAGGCGGGCGGGCGGGCGAGCGAGCGATGGCTATCTCACTCTCGCTTTCTCGGGGAGAGGCCGGCCGCCGCCGCCGCCGCCGCCGCCGCCGCCGTGAGGTGGGCAGGGGAGGGGCCGCGAGTTCAAGGGTGTAGCTCTCTCTCTCTGCACCGGCGCGCATATTAGGGGCGGCGGCGGCGGCGGCGGCAGCGGCAGCGGCGGCTGATTTATTCATATTCGCGTGCGCGCCGAGCCGCGTGTACGCTGCAGCTGGCTCGCGCGCATTCGAGTCTGCGCCGCGCAATGCGGCACCCGAGCAGCTCCCTCTGGCTCGCCGCGTCTCCCCCTCCTCCTCCTCCTCCTCGCTCTCTTTCTCTCTCTCGCGCTGGCTCACTGGGACGACGCGTCGACTCTGTCGGGTACATATAATCCCGTTACGCGCGCCGCCCGGCCGGCGCAAGACCTGCTGCGCCTCTCGCTCGCTCTCGGCTAATCTCGTTAGGGCCAGAGGCCCCGCAGAGAGACGCTATGCGCCAGTGAAACCCTTGCGACGCGCCGCATAGCCGCCCCGGCTATGCGCATTTTTCCCACCCCCCGACCCGACCGATTAACCCTCAGCGCGATCCCGATCGATCGCCCGCCTATAACCGAGCCTCGCACGCACCGTCGAACCCCCCCACTCTCTATTGTACGGAGAGCAGCGTATTCTCACGTACTCGGCAAGAAACACCTTCGTAATTCTCAGCCTGACGGCAAGCGCGCATACGAGGATCAAAAGAACCTAGCTATACGTACAAAGTGCGGCATTTCAGATCATCAAATGCAGTCGGGTCGAGAATAATCATGTAGGTGGACCTTCAAAATAAAAATGATTTTCATCTTGATGATGATTTTATTAGAGATTCATATGTGTCGCCTAGTTTCAAGTATAAGCTCCACGATTTTTCATTGGCATGTGATTTTAGTGATTCTACGTCAAAAATGAAACTTATGTAGAGTGATATACCTGAAATTAATTTTATCATTAAATTGTAAGCATATTATATTTTTTCGTTTTCAAACGGTTTTATTGTATGTTTAGATATAGAAACAGAGTTATTTAGTTGGTTCACTAACAAACTGTATGATATTCTTGTGGTTACGGGACCTGCAGTCTTTGTCAATAAGCTTTTATTCGTTCGTTCATTCATTCATTCTCTCGCACGCGCGCGAGCCCATCTCCTTCGGATAGTACGAAGCTCGGGCCAAGCGTGTGATCGTCGTGATGCTTCGACCCGCGACTGCGACGCGGAAAGATCCCTGCGTCGAGACGAGAGGAAAATTGCGACTGTTTGGTCACGCCTCTTCACGTCTACTGAGTATATACACGCTGCTGCGCACGCGATCGTGTGAGTTCGATCGCACTTTTTTTCTTCCGAGACTTGAGAATCAATCTTGAGATAAGAATGTTTGGGCGATCAAATTGTTCGACCCATACGGCACGTTTCCCGTATGTTTGTTTTGACGATTGAAATTTCAACAAATTGCAAGGCATTGGCGCGTAATTCTCTTTTGTTGTTCAATGCGAGTCAACGTAAACATGGATGAAATCTCAAAATGAACGATCGATCGATGTATATTTTTATTGTTTCACAAAGAATTAATTTGTTCTTGAAGAGATTGGAAGTAGAAATTTACAGTGTGCTCAAGAATATAAAGATTTTTTGTACTAATGTAACGTTACAATAACATCAAATTTACTAAATATATTTCCAACAGGGGCATTTCATGGATCGATAAATATATTCTTGTAAATTATTCAAACATTCTCAGTTCGAATCTACTTCGCACTGGATCTCGTGATATTCGGAAACATCCAAATCTACGCACACTCGGTGTTTACAATATATTTTCCCTGTTTCTACCGTATGTAAACGCTGTACGGACGAATGGAATCCACATCAATGAACGTATACAAGCGCCAGTTTCATGTAATGAGTTCAGGATCGCCTCGACGTCAATATACCCACGAGATTCGATATATCGGAACAAATACGTAGTATAGAGGCTTGTTCCTCGCTTGATTCTGAAAATCCATGCATCAAAACATTATTCCCGTGAGAAAATAGTCCGGCATGTAAATATACTAACGATTCGAATCTCTGCTCTGATTGCGCGCGAGACTAATCTATCATGGAAAAGTCAAGGGATTACGTATCGCGTATATAGTGCAGCTGGATCGTGAGACGGTTGGCATTTGAATTTTCACCTTCACCCTCTCGGTCAGATTAGAAAGCCATTGCTTGCGGCTTATATCTAATCGTGCTATCGCGAGCCCCGAACAAAAGTTTGAAAGGACGCAGCTTTCAAAAAGCGTAATTATCTTAATTTCCCAGTGACGCGGCTCTTTGTTCAAGGATCTGGCTCGGATGAAAAGTGACATTGATTAAATCTGTAAATAAAATTAACCCACATTTCTCTCAGTCAGTCGTGGCTCTGACATATTTCTCAGCTTTTATGAGCGCGCGTGTGTGTATGTGCGTGTGTGTGTGTGTGTGTGTGTGTGTGTGTGTGTGTGTGTGTGCTTCGTCTAAATTAAAAACCTTACAAATGAGGAGAAAAAATTTTTTCAATGCCCTCTCGAATGGCTTGCACGGATATATTGCATCCCAGCGTATAATTTACCCCCGTTTCGCCGCGAACTTTTCGGATGGAAATTACTTTTCAGTTTTTAACGGCAGTTTTATTCACAGCCTCGTGTCAGGAGTTCAGATTGCCTGATAAAACTGCACTTCTTATTCAGCCTCGTAATAGTTTTGTTAGTCCTTTGTCTGAAGTTTCGGGGATATATCGATAAGTTTAATTGAACTTTTTTACGATCGAGTCACTCTTATTGTGACTAGCGAAGCCTAGTGCAGGCGAAAACTTTTAGTCCGATGATTATACAAGGGGGCATCTTGTCAGAGTTTTCACAGCTTCTTTTTTATAGGTATTACCAGATAATCCACAGCGTATTCCACCGGGATCCTACCGTGAAATTTAGTCTGAGGGTTTTTGAAGATTTCAAGGAAAATCCTATCTACGTCCGCGTACACACCGACGTCTTTTTATATTTATACAGACATGGTTTCAATGGGTCAGGCAGTTTGCCTTTGTGAGTGGGTTTTCATACACTTGAGAAATACGAGATATAATTTTAGACTCTTTCTTTGAAACTTTGAACAATCTGGTCTCTTGTCGTGCTCTTTGAATTTTGATAAAGTTCTTTTGTCAATCCTGACTCGGTGATTCGGAGTGTCTGAAAATAGCGTGAACTATTCTAGCTGCAAGGGAAAAATCAATCGACGCGAACTTTCTAATAAACTTATCTCGCAGAGTCAATCATTTTGCGAAAGTAACTTACGAAAACCACTAAAACTCGAACGAATTCGTTAAACTTCTGTGTATCGATCGTTCCCAACTCGATTGTTGACTTGCGAGTTGGGAACGTACATTTTCCTTCCAATACTAAGATTTTTCCATTTTCCACGTTTTCAGGATGCTAATATAGTTGTTTACATGAACGCGACTGCCCGATCTTTCATTTTGCTTCACTTAATTTATTGGCTCTCGTGCCCTGTCGATGGAGATATATATATATATATATATGTCTATGTACGTAAACGCTCGGAGCTCGAACCGGGGCTATTTACACAGAGATGCACAGTGTGTTTTTCTCGAGGGACATACTGCTGCTGCTACTGCTACTTCTAACCCCCCCGGAGCGATGATGCAATTTTGCGCAATTTTCACAAGGACTCGTTGAAAAGCCGATGATATTGGAAACGGGGGAAGAAATTCTTAATGGTATTTTCATTCAAGAGGAAATTGGAATTTTCGAATGGAACTTGCCGTGATGAAAAGATGACGAAGGGACGACGCGTGATTCACACAATTTCGAAGAGTGGGTGTTCTCGTCATCGATCGTACTTTTTTCTTCATTGGACTTCTTTATTCAACAAATACATTTCATTCATGGATTGATTGGAAACCTTGCCAAACCAGATTTCTGTCTCTATCCTATCGTATAATAATTTATTCAAGCAAGTTAGAACGTTTTTGTGGCAGGAATAACACGAGGACGAGTGATATACCGTTGACACAGATGAAATTACCGGGTTTGACGATCTTCAATTTAATCTGAACAAGAGTCATCCAGCTTGAAATCAGTTTTGAATTAATAGGTGGGAAATTGAAAATTCCAGCGTCGGAGGATAACCGCAGTATTCCTGATATTTCAAATACAGAGCCTTGTGGTGTGAAAAGATAAGTTTGCTAAGAGCAAAATTGAAAGTTTGAAAGGAAACCTGGATAAAGTTTTTAAAGGTTCTCAATTGAAGTGTATGTACGTGTGTATGGTTTTCTGGCTTCATAAATTTTGTGAAATATATCCGGATTTTATTCGATTCTCATTTCAGACGATACACATATTGTAGTTGTACGATTATTATTATGAATAAACCTTCAAGGTCAATGTCTCTTTACTCCTCTCAATCATTCTATTTCGTACATTTTAATTTTCAAAAGCAAAAATGTATTTGTTGTTAAATTTATGTTTGGTAAAATTTTAAGACCAAGTTACTTGTATTAAGTTTCCTTCAAGTTTCATCGGCCTAATTTGTTGAACGTTTGATTTAATAACAGTTTGAATCCTGTTTCGAGCCGAGTTTATTTATAGATATTACGAAGAGATTTCGTTGAATAATACGATGAGAAATTTATTCATCGGTCTCAGTGGACCATTCCGAATTATTGAAAAGTGAGATTGCGAGAGAGAAAAAATTCACGCTTCCCGGGCTGGATTCGAACCAGCATCCTCCTGCATGATCCTCGGTCAGCCGCGCTGCCAAATATTTTCTCTCGCAATCTCACTTTTTGATAATTTGGAAGGGTCCATTTAATTTGATAAATAAATATTTATCGTTAGAACGTGGATGTGATAAATTATTAACTCTAATAGGAAATTGCTTGAACATTTTAAACGTCTGAAAGTCATTCGATTCTGTTCTAACGTTGATTTTCTTTATGACTGACCTCATTTAAAATGACGAGAATCTTTTTCGGATTATCTCATTGAAACTGCTTTTTCAAAAGAGTCTCGTGGTTTTCAATCGCCGGGTTGAGAGGTTATGTCGAGAGTATGACACTGGATAATTTGGTATTTTTCTCTTACTTGTTTCACTTGCTAAATCAGAACATACATCATTACGCGTGTTTATCAAGCAACTGCATAATTAATTGAAAGTTTGACGGAAATATTATAGTCACGCGAGTGCAGTACCAGATTCCACATAGATGAATTGTGTTTTTCAAACGAGCTTAGTCAGTTTTGAAGGTATCTCCAACTCCAGATCTGCCTTGGCGCAACTAATTGAAGCAATTGCACACGATCAAAGAAACTACAGTACCCAAGGTACAAAACTATCTCCTGGATTAAGTCTTATTATTGTAGCAAGCGTAGCAAGGATGACCGCAGTACAAGTGAGTGAGTGAGTGAGTGAGTTTACGAAGTATAACTAAGATAACAAGAACTTACTTGAGCGGTTCTTACGCCCATGGGAGAACCGTATCTACGTGCTAGAAGTACAACAACCGTAAATTGAGCTACATATTAATTTCCGTCCCTATTTCTGTCCCGGGAAATTCGCCCCTGACCATAGCAAGACAGACTGAAATTCGCCCGCCCGTCAAACTAAATCTCGAGTGCGAATATGTTCTCGTGAACTAACTCAATTGGAAACTATACTACCAACATCAAAAAATAATACACGTATACAGAGTTTTCAATATTCATTTTGTTTCCACTAATCATTGCGAGTGGAAAATTCAAACCTCTGAATCGAGAATATCCGACATTAGAATTCTCTGTTATTTCAGGGTCGTAAAAATTTAGCGACCATCTCGTTTCAACTCTTCAATACACCACAACGTGGATATTCTCCCAAAAATTTGAGCTCCATTAAAATGTCCGTCCGCAATGCGAATCAAAATATCTTTCGCACGCGATATACCACATGCAAATTACTCGATTGAGTTTTGCAATATAAAAAGCAGTGCGCACACAAAACAGGGGCGCTGTCAATTTGCTCTCGACCCGAATATATATAGGCGCTCTCTGGCGTGTGTTGTTTCGTTTGACGGGAAATTTTCGCGCTCTCGACGCGTCACCCCTCGGATAAAAAAAAAGAAGGAGTAGGGGGTAAAAAAAAGCGAAGGTACAGGGGGGAATAATTTCATCGGCCGTCGAGCCCGTTTATACCCGTACATACGAATAGCCAATTTGCGACTGCGCGTCGCGCGCGCTTGCCTACGGATGAATGGATAAAATCGTCGCATTCCTCTATATATACTATTACACGCGAGAACGCGACGCTGGCGCAGCTCTATCCGCAGCGCAAACGAAATAATTGGTTTTGCCGTCATCTGCGAGCTCGGGCGCGCTCTCTGCGCTTAACAAGATTAATTAAACAAGAGATTCACGAGTGTGTTTCCCGAGGAACGCGACACACACACACACACGCACACGCTCATTTTTTCACTGAATTTCGCGCGCGCGCGCGTCAAAACCCGCCTGTATGCCCCCGATAGCCATCGCTGTACCGCTACTACGTTTATACACGGGCGAGGGCGACGAAAAAAATTCATTTGCAAATTCCCCGCGCACTTTGTGAATAATACTCCGGTTGGTATGCGCCCGTGTGTGTATATATATATGCGAGCGCTCGCATGCGTCACGGGTACAAGCCAGGCCGAGCGGCGCTGGCGATGGCTGCTAATGGGAATGCCTAAGCCGTTACGAAATACGCACATCTCCGACATCATCTTGATATAACACTGTGGGCGAGCAGGGGGGGGGGCAGGCTCTCGGCGCGAGAAAGAACGACCCATCTACTTTGGATTCTCCGTCTCGTATGTATGTGTAATAAGTTCAAGACTTCATCCACCTGAACAGAGCCCATGTAAATACCCGGGGGAGTCGTATTTTTTCTTTCGTCCCATCACGAGGGATGCGTGAAGAGTGTGTGTTGCTCCGTTTTTCTTCCTACCAGGAACTTTCAAAATCGTGAAAAATCCATTTTAGAATGAATATCATTCGTATCCCGGTTTCGGGAGCCTCTCCATTCTACCGATTATTCATTTTGTCCGCAACTGCCTCTTTAATATTAGAGATGTTACCGGCATCTTTTATCGTCGTCGTCATCGTCAACATGATATTTTGTATGACCCCCCGATGAATATATTGTTTAGTGAGTGTGTGTATATACGCGTTTTGTTTCTTCAACGATAAGTCAAGAAGGAAATGTTGGATATTGATGAAATTGAGTAGTCATGTTGGGGCCGGCGAAACTTTAACTTCATTGTACTCTCAGATCGATCGATGTTATGTTTTTGTATTTTTTCATATCAATTACTGTCAGATCGATTGGTGTAATATTTTCATGTTTTTAATATGCCAGTTATATTAGATGTTTCAAACAATATTGTACGAACAGTACCTATATCAATTTCATCGTTTTTTTATCCTTTATGATATCCTCAGGTTTTTCCTGGCAAGTTCTTGAATTTTCGAGCGTCCGAATTTTGGATAGGTGATGAGATCTTCTGAACATAATCGAATCATTCGTTTTTTTAGCGAGCGAGCAACTTTCATTGGATTATTTAGTTCGCAACTTTAGCCAGCAAGTCTCTCGTCAGTTTACATTATCATGTAAAAAAATAAAAAAAAAAGTATAATTCACGAAAGAAAATCTGTAGAAATACATCGCAACCGCGAGAATGCATGTGAATTTACATTTGGACGTTGATTTTATTTCAATATCTTGCGCCAAGTATTGAAAAGAGCAACGCACCGTTACTCCGCTCTTAAATCATAAAATCGATATTACGAACAAAGAAAAGCGCGTACGTGGCATAAAGCACTGATGTATTGCAAACATGTTTACTCGGACATTTGAAATTCTAGAAACATACTGAGACTTCGAGTTGAAAATAATTCTGAGATGAAAGGATCACGGAGAAATCAACACAGAGGCGAACTAAAAATATACGGTAACTGCCGCATCTAGCAAAACACACGCGCGCTTGTTGGAAAGCTCGCTGTATATATTTAGAGCTCATATACATACGAGACGCACAAAACAATCCGTTCAAAGTATCGAAAAAGCAATTATGCCGCGAAGCTCATGGCTCTCCTTTCCTCCTTGAGCGCGCGAGGCAATTTTTCGTTGGTTGCACGAGTAAAGAGGCTCGTGCACTTACCGAATGCGCCGGTCTCTCGCGTTACAAGAAGCCATTAAACACATGTTATTCGTCATACACGTACAATGTATACATACATGCCAGAGCTTCTGCGCCTATCCGCGCTATTTTTAAACGGCCATTAAAAATAACACGTACATCATGAGGCCGAGCGCTGGAGAGAAATGTATGTATCCAAAGTAATTGCGTAATCGCTTAAGCGTACGTAAACAGTCGACAAGCGAGAGGGGCCGAGGGGGAGGAGGAATGCACAAACACACACACGCAAGCCCGAGTCCGGTCAGCCGAGTAGAAGCACGTGTGTATATACATATATACAGCAGGACGGGAAGGAATTGAGTCGTGCGAGGTGCAGTTAGCGCAGGCAAAAGTGCCGAGTCATAAAGGAAGAAAGGAGGAGGTAAAAAATGGGCGATAGCGCGCGCCAGGGAGTATAGCGCCAAGGAAGGAGGAAGGAGCAGGAGGACGGGGGGGGGGGAGGAGGGAGAGAAAAAAGAGAGCGGAACTTGATTTTCCTAATGCGCGCGCTTCCGATGGCGTGTTTAATCTACTCGCCTTACGTGTTCCATGACTTATTCGAGCGGCTAGATTGTGTCTCGCACCTAATATACTCGCATTCGCAAGTGCTCACGTGTTGCTCGGTGCGTGCGTGTGTGTGTGTGCGAGCGAGTGTGCACGCGCGAATAGCAAAGAAGCGAGTTTAATTAATTAGGCGTATAACATCATCGCAGCGCCGGCCGTCGAATAATGGAAGGGACGAGGCTCGGGGGCGCGTGTCCGTGTGCTCGTGCCTCCCGCCCCCTCCCCCCAGGAACTTACTCTTTCCACGAGATTAGAAAATTTCATGGCCGAGCTACGTGCCCTACATCGTGCGGAGCCTTTGTGCGGCCTTAGTTTACTTAATGACTGATTCCGAGTCCTGGCTGAATGTTAATGCGATGCACGCCAGCCACCCCCTCCCCCGTCTCTCTGGCTTGCTACACGTGAATTTCATTGCAATGTTCGAGCGTTTTGCGCGGGATGCCTTATGAGTTCGCAATTATACGAGTCAAATTGTTTTCTCCGGTGTACGTATACGTATTCAACTCCCCGAGTTTGTTCAATATACATCTCGAGACGCGACAATTACGATTATATACGTACCCCCGGGGAGGATGATCATTAGTTGGGGGGGGACAAAAAAGTAGTATTGTTTCCGACGGCTATAACTCATCGGTTGAAGGATCGTGATTGAGGAGGAGGAAATATCCGCTGGATATTATTCATCCCGAGGTGAGAGCACAAGACGAATCTTGGGTGGAAGGCCCTGTCGGAAGTTCGATTTTACAAACAGTAAAAATCCATACGAATTAACGGGTTCGAAACCTACATTCTCACTCCAGTTATCTAATCATACTAAGAAACCTCTCAACGGAATAAAAAAACCTTACAACAGTTTACGCGATGGGTGTAACGTGGACAATGCAATGCATTGAGCAAAATGAAACACGGGCGGAATTAAATTTAGTCCTCGCCGATACTAATAACGGATATGCACAAGATTGACTGCAAATTTTATCTTTCATCAACAATTATCAGTGCGGTCTATCAATTACTGCAGGATATGTTCTATGGATGCACTCCACTAATGGGAAATCGTCATGCTCTGCGACCCTTACGCACGTTTCCTGTCACCTTCAACATTTTTTCCTTTTCAAATTCATCTTCAATTCTATTGTCAGGATCCAGTTCTGAAATTTACGAGAAACCGAAACTAAAGACATCTGTAAAACTATAACTTGGAGCTGGATACGCCGAGCCACTGGGTGGATAATGCTTCCATCTAGAGGCTGAGCCCGCAATCACACGCTGCTTTACCTACCGATTGTAAGTAGATAAAGTCGAGAATGTTCGGACTTTAGACAATAACTCACTGTATCGTGAAAACTCGTTCCAACCACTGCAAAAATACGAATACATTGGCCTAGTTAGATTAAAATGAAAGAAAGATAGTCTCATTCAATATTCAAATATGTAACAGCTTTCTTTTTTACCTATCGCTAGGTGGCACCATGTTCTACTTTTTATATTGATTCAAAAATCTAAATATAATACAATTTTTTTGTTTAGGAAAAATGATTTAAACTGAACAGATTCAATCTTCTTTTTATTTCGTCATATAATGCATAAATATCATAGTTTCAATATATTTATTATTATACATTTGTATTAAACAACATTTTTGCAAATTGATAACAGAATAGATGAATTCACATCTTCCAACGACTCTCCACTTTTATATTAATGAAAAGTCTATAATTCATGCAACAAATTTAGATTAAGAAATTATACCAGTAGTACATAGTCTTATTAAGAAACAGGGTGTTTTTTTATTTTTCTATCAATTTATATTTTGTCAAATAATTTACGGTTCGCCTAAATCATATTGAATGAATACCCACACAATTTTCAGCTACATAGCTTGATAACAGTTCTTTCAAATGAGACAAATGGTCAAAAGTTATTGCTTTGCCATTCCAGAAATCATTCTTGAATTTTAAGCGACATCGGTAGATTATACAGGTTTGTTAACATGAATCTAAATATTATTTGTTATATCGACTGTAATGTAATCTGAATTAAGAATCATATTTTATTAGGCGAAAAGAAAATTTGAAAATATTTGTTTCTCTAATGCTATTTCTGATTAGTAACAATACCTAATGATTTCTCAGACTGTAATTATTATGACGTATTCGAACAACAGTTAAAATGAATTTCATCAACTGATGATTGAATGAATTAGAAAGGAAAATCATGTAAATAAAAAAACGGAAGTTTTTCGATTTGATAGAAAGTCTTGTAGATTGCGAGGCTTTCTCGCAGTTGCAATATTCATATTCATTTTGAAATTAATTTACTATTTACATTAAATTTCTTTCATGAATAGAAAATATGCTCTATAGATGAAAATATTATATTATTTTTTCATAAATTTATTTCACAGCATAATTTGTTTGTTAGTGCTAAGTGGGCCGGAAGAATCTATTGAATCTGAAAATATTACAACGCATTCTTACAACGCAGTTTCTTGAATCGTGATAGATAATTCCATTAGTTTCTGTTTGCGTTATGGTTTGTTGTCGTGAATCTGACCAATGAAAACAAAGAGGATGAATTAACGATTCATAACAAATGAAGAAGCATTATTTTTGAAAAAAGAGAGAAAACCTTTGCCTGCTATTATATTTGTACTTAGATTAGATCGAGAAAGTAATAATTTTCAATACAAAAAAATTATTGATTGACACAATCGCTGCTTTTTCACATTGATTACTAAGAGGAAAACGGTTATGATTTGTATTCTAAGTGATGAGGATACTGAAATTGATACATATTAATGAAAACTATTCTCACTTTTATAGATTTGAATGACATATGAGACCAACTACACATAGAAGGGAGCTTAAGTCACATCAATTGAAAAATCGGAGAAGCACAATTATATCAATAAAGGACATAGACTTGCCATAATATTATTTTTATACCAAGCAGAAAGCATATCTTCAGGTGCATAAATTCATTGGACAAAGTGAAACGATATGAGGCATGGTGTGCACGAGACGAGCCCGCCAATGAGAATCTCGGCATTTCAATTGGAAAATACAACTCAGTCATGGGTAATTGAGCTTACTCACATTGATAATTCAAGTCTTTTACTCTTCTAATTTTTCAAGTCTCGTACGATTGTACCAATATAACGTTAATTTGCGGTCAATAATAATTGTACCATAGTCAGTGCTTTTCTAACTACTCCACATGGATTTTTGATTGGACCGAATCTCTCGGTTTATATGATTAATAAATACTTTTGGGAAAATTCGACCATCAATCTTGGTTTTTCGATCACAAAAATCAGTTTCAGCGGTAAACTAGCTAGTAGAGGTTGTCAATTTCGGCTGGCGATTTTGGGTACCCCAAGTAGCCGTTCAGTCTAAGATATTTTCTCAACTACTTTCGATCTTACGTATTTAAAGTAAACCTATACTTGCGAGAACCATCTCGTAAAGTTTCATCGTAATTAGGCACCCAAAGTTGACAACGCCTCCTAGTGAGTAAAGTAACGCATATACCATCCTTCGACAAAACGAATTCGATTTTCCGCAAAACGTAAGAAAGGAAAACTACGAATTGTCGACAATCAAACAAATCAGGCCAGCCTAATACATTCTCCATCAACCAGAAGAACGTGTCTATTGTACACAAATCTCTTTCTCTCTTTCTCTGCAATATGAATCCAGTCATATATAGTATCATATAAAAATAAGCTCATCCCCTGCAGCTTCCCGAGCTGTACCGGCGAGTTGGGCGCACGAGCTGCAATGCAAAACGGAAGCGCGTGTATACAGATGACGAAAAGAGCGAGCAAAGTAATTTGAGTTGTCTAACTGCGCTAATCACCAACAACAGTCCGAAATAAAGAGGATAATTTGCCGGGCGAGGCGTCGCGCTGGCGTTCACTCGTCCTGGAAGAAGAGCCGCTGGTCCATTGGTTTTTTCCGGGGCGGCCTGTAGGCCGAGGAGCCGAGCAGCAGGTTGGAGGAGCGCTTGCCCTTGGCGAAGCCGCCGTGGTCGCCGCCCATCGACGCCTGGTCCTCCAGGGCCTTGCGCCGAGCCAGCTCGAGCAGGTAGCGCTCGCGCAGCACGTCCATCGAGTTCACCACCGACATCGAGCTTATGCGCTTCTCCCTCGCGCCCTCGCCTGACCAATCCACCTCCTCCGCGTGCTCCACCTGCCGAATACAAACGCGCTCGATTAGCTTCGCGCACGTGTGCATGTACGAGGAGAATTTGAGTAATTTGAATAAGTATATACGCTGACAAGAATTATAGCTGCTGAAATAACATTGTTTCAAATGTTAAGATAGCTTTGTTATGCGTTGAGCTGAAACTGCTCAAAGCAATAGGAAAAACTCATTGTTCATATGCATTATTCTAACATTCGTGACGTGTGCATGGAGGCCTGGAGGACGATTGTATTCAATATTCAATATCCACAGCTAATGGCTAACTAGTTTGATCCACATGTAAACAATCCATGGGAAACAATTTCACAATACACCACGGAACTTACGTAAATATACAGCGACTTTTTTGAGCATATTTGTCACGATTGTACCAAATTTGCATGACTTTGATCTTGATTTTGAATTCGAATTCCATCCAAATTTGAATTTGATTTGTTCGATTTTAAATTATTTGGAATTTATTCGACTTTGATAAAAGTTCTTAATAAAATAAAAAAGTTACACAGTATACCGTACAACATCTAGATGAATGACGATAAAATAAAATCCTCCATCTAGTTTGACTTGATAGATAGCGATCTTGGAGAAATGAGAGAACCGGTGGAAATTTCTGCTCGGTTGATAAGTTTCGTTCATGAATTTCGAATGAAATGTCGCATGCATCGTTATTTTCCTTTAGTCTCAATATGTATCGCTACATTTGATTCAGCGCGTACTTTGTGACGCTCTACAACTCGACTTGGAGGATATCGTTTTTCAAAAAGTATAAAAAGAAAGCGATGCCACGGTAAGAGTAAAGATATGGTATGCAACTACAAAAAGGTCGAATGATACTCCTACGATCTTCCATTTATTGACACAGACCGATGATAGCAATTTTATGGAAGAACGTCTTACTCTGCATATTATTTACTACGATAAAGAATATGTAGAGGTTACAGTGAAAAATTTTATGTAACGTTCAAATCTAAGATTAATGCTTTTTTTATAATATAAGGATATCTTTTGCATTAATAATGTGAAAAAATGGGGAAGTAGTAATAAAAATTAAATCTGTTTTCAATTTACTCATCTGACGCTCAGTATGTCAAGTATCTGGAAGCAGAAATAGAATCAATCCGAAATGAATGACACAAAATTTTGTCGATACTCATCTTTCTGCTGCCGATGCTTAATTTTGCAAAACAGTTCTGATGAAAAGTAATCATGATGGGTTTAGTTCTTCATAACGGACGAGTCGTGTCCGACATATCAAATTGAAGAAATATTTGCGTACGTTAGAATTCACTCAAAACATGTGGAGAAAGAAAATTGCCGAAACGGTAAAAATTTTAATTTTAAAATCTACTCCAAATGATCTAATTGACTTCAAAATTGAACTTGGCTGACATCGTCATTAATTCGAGACGTGAAATCGCGTGACCAACAAAATTGGTCACCCACACATTCGCGTCGAAATTAAACGGAAGAAAAGTAATTGTCAGTTATTGACAGCGGAGCACATGTCTCTCTGGAGAACGAGAGCTTTGAGAGTAATCAAAACGTTTACCGAACGAATGTTGGGGGGGAATTTTTAACGAACCTGGGTTGGAAAATCTTTGCGATTGAGGAGCAGCACGAGGAGAAAGTGGTCATGATCAATGGGTATCCTCGCCCCCTGGCTGGCCTCTGAGATCACTGGCGTCGAGCTGGCCAGGCCGATTAGGGTCATCGTCGCCAGCACAACGGCTAGGCTCATCACGTGACAAGCGCCTCGATTGACCTGGAAACACACAAAATACAAGTTGGCAAATGAGAAAACCGAACAATGATCACGGAACCATGCCGCCACGCCGGCTAACAAAATTATTGCAGCTAAGGGTGGCGGCCCGACCATTTGCTTCTTTGCACTTTCGTGTCTGGCATTGTGTGCTTTCATGACAGATTCGCAATCTTTTATATTCTGCGAGCCATTCGGTATCATTCGTAGTTCAAAATTTATCGTTTAGTTAGATTCCAGCTGTTGAACGGGAGATCTAATAAAGTTCAACAATACGGTGCGAGGATCCTCGGGATGATTTATTGAATAAGTCTTGGCTGTTCTCGGAAATGAGTTCTTCCAGTAGATTCGTGCCATTTCTCAACTTACTATGATTCTTTTTATACTTTTTGAGGAATTTTTCACTCGACATTCGCAATGAAAAAGATCTCTCACGTTCGATTGTACTATTTATATCTTATTCGACATCTTTACATTTGTTCGTATCAAAAATAAACTCGTTGCAATTCACATTGTGTAACAATGTGCTGGTACATATGTTCAGGTTGAGGGTTGATTTGAAACTTTTGAAAGTAAATTGAATTGGTTAGATTTTTTCATTCTTGCCTAAAACTCCGTGCGAGAAAAAAAGGAAGACTAGCCTGTCCAAACAAGCAAAATCATCTCGTATACATAAGAAATAAGCCGTGAATACGATGGCGAATGTGTATATATAAAACAGTTCATCAGTCTCTTCGTATACACATTTTCACGTGCAGGGTCTCGCGCTTCGAAGCACATCTGTTTATCCCGCGCGCATTCCTTGAAAATCAAGAGCTTTTTTTGCCTACTTACGATCTCTCGGCCCATTTCAGAGTCCCTTCTCGTATACCCCAAATACCTTATCAGTCTTCTCATACATGAAATGATTAAGTAATGATGCTCCCGGCCGATGTTACTTAATAATTCAAAAAACGACGAACCCATGTCCGTGTGACATGTTAAAAACTGAGGATGTCTGAACTTATGGGAACATTTGATCATCAATATCTATCCTATTTTTCATGATCGTGACTGGGAACTGAATAAAAAATTTACAGAGCTTTAGTTTATGAAAGTTCCAAACTTGAGCGGATCAACTGGGTATGAATTATCGACATATTAGTTATTCATAATATATATTATTATCAATTTCATCATTCAAAGAAGTTCACAGCCGCTTGGCGCAAGCGTCACACTTGTAGATCGCACAGATCTCTCAGACGAGAAAAAACAAAATAGCCGGTCAAACAATCAAATTTTGCCGCATTACATCCAGTTATTTGTTAAATTGTATTTTACGACATATTATATTCATCTTTTTGCTGCCGATGCTTACACGCTTCTCTAACCACCATCGAGAGTTTCATCAGATGACTCGAGTGCGACAAAAGTCATGTGTTTCAAGTATGACTGCATTCTTTTCATTTTATCATTCTACATTCGTAATACTGCACGTGGCGAGTCATTAAATTACTAGGATTTTCGATAAGTGGAAAGAGACGTATACAAAGCATACTGATCTTTTAACGCGTTGAAAAATAAGGTTCAATATTATTGACAATCGAGATGGAGGCTTGACTGGTGCTGCATGAAAAAAAGTGTCGGATGCGTCGCTATTGCACAGTTGATGCATCCCCTTGAACTCACAAGTGTATTTACAATGCGTTCACGCTCTGAGTCGGCCTTTCAAATGGCAATTAGAGGGGAACCCTTGACAGTCCAAGTCACCTCTTACCCCGAGGTCGAACAAGTCTTGAAGCAAACCTCAACATTTATACTTTGTAAATCAGTTTCAATTTGAAACTAACTTTTGCTCCGGAGCACTCCGTAATTAGGACTAGTCCAATTGCCAGATTCGTACTGGAAGCCAAAAAATATGACAAATAAATCGGAAAACTATACTTTAGAATCAACGGCAATCTACCGGATCTATTCGTTCGCGTTAACTCTGCTGTCTGTTTTCCCTTTTTCATCTAAAGTTTTCGTTAGATGAGTATCGTGGTGGAAACAATACACTGAGAGAAATCTGATTATGGAAATTCACTGATCCAACTTAGTAGAGGAGACCTAGTAGTCGTTACTACATTTTATAACACAGAATACTCAATTTCTAGTAGAGGTCAAAATTACGGACAGTAAAATTCAGCTATATAGGTGACCGTAAATTCAACTATAGTTCAACAATACACATGTTATTGCCTAAATATGAAACTGAGAATAGAACTTAGTAATCATTTTAACTCCAGATAGGATTTTAATACTCTTGGTAGTGCGTTACCACATTTATGATTTATTACATTTTTTATTCATGTCCAACAACGTAGTTCAGTTTCCGGTTGCTTACGTAAATGCTATAGCAAGCAACAATATTCCAAGTAATGAAATGTAAAATACACCTTGTTATTACAGTCTAGACGTCAATTTATTGATACTTCTTTCATAAAAGCTGTATACTAAAAAAAAATTGTATTCTTGTTGACTACATATTTGACTATCTTTATGCATTTGCTTAGACACTTGTAACGAACTTGGTTGCAAAACATTTTCCGACGTTACAATAATACTTCTTTAAATCTCCATCTACAACATAATGAACAATAATCGATCAATTCATCTATAATTATGAATGAAAAATGAGTTTCGAGTCCAGAATATTTTATTTCAATTCTCTCACCTTCCATGGCTATTGCACTACATTCTGTAAAGTTCTGGTGATCAGGATTTTTACTTTTGATCTCAGACATTAGTTTTTGCTGGTCGATTTTTCCATTTGTATCAATCTAAATTAACAAATATTCGCTAGCTTGTATTTTGTGTTATTCGAATATCTTCCTTTGAAAATGAAATATAAAAGATTTACTCACAATTTCTAATGATTTTAGTTTACAACCACCAGCGCAATACGTTTGTTCATCGGTTAATCTGGGATTTTTGTCTGCAAAAATTTACAGAGCCGAATTAACATTCACGTTAGTTCTCACTATTGATATTAATAAGGATAAGCTTAGCAGTTTATGCGATTAATGTTATTTTTATAAATTGCTTATAATAGTCTTTAATTGGATAGTTTTTTTTTCCAATTCAACCCCAGTGAATTTGTTGATGTTAGTTCCCATAACACTCAATAATTTTTTCTAGTATTTTTTATAGATACAGGACTTATTTTGTGGCTTTTTGTAGATTCACAATGAACGCGTGTGAGTCATTTTTGTCATGAGTGCTATGTTTAATTGTTTTTTCATACCAAAATCAATCTCTTACATCATAGTTCTTAAAATGAGCTGCGTTTTACGCTGAGATCAGCTCTGAATTCAGAGGTAAGGCCCATTTAACCACAAAAGTCAGTTTGATGCCTAAAGTACGTTCGTTTTTCAAGAAAAATAAGAAACTGGGAACATTATACTCGATTCCACGGATGTAACAACCGTAACAATTTCTCCGGAGGTTAAGCTATGAAGCAGATTTCAAAAGCCTCAATTGGGATTATGCGGTATCCCGAAAATCTTGGATCGGGTCGCGTCGGGTACCAGAACTTTCAGGGTCCTGAATAGTTTCCGGGATTCCCGAAAACTGAAAGAAAAAGAATAGTTAAAATTTGTTAATTTTTCTATTTTCTCTTCATCATAACACGAAGCGAAAAAAATGTGTAGTTTACGATTTTAGTATATATGAATTGTTTGAGAAACGGACCTTCCAATATTTTCGAAAATCGGAATTTTTTCGGATCCCGACACATCCCAAGGGTCTCGGGACTCGGACACGATCCAAGCCCGACCTGATCTGATAGACCAACTCAATACGATAGATACATAATAGATAAATATTAGGAAATTTCATGGCTACTTCGGGCGATTAATTTCAATTATTTGATCAATACTTAAGTCCACTGGAAAGTAGCTTTGAAGTAATACTGAGAAAAAAAATATGGTAAACCCTACTATATTTTTGATATATTATATGAAGGAAAAAGGCGACAACCAACGTATATGACGAATCTTACTATACAAAATTAAGGAAATCTTACAAAATATAGTTACTTTTACAAGCAAGTATAATAATATTTATTCTATACTTTTGAAAAATTTTTTAAAAAACTAAATTCACCATTGAAGAGTTGAGGAAAAACTACATTGATAGCGTATCCCACATTATTTAGATATTGATTATATAGAGGGTTACTAAAGCTATTAAGTTAATGGATTTATCATGCCGGTAACCATAGATATATAACCATAGATATAGTCTGTATAGTTACAGACTATATAGTTACAGACACTATATTTTAATATCGTGATATCGTTCACTGAGTTTTACTATAGATATATAAAAAGAGTATGATTAACTGTATTTTTCATACTTATACGGTATAGTAAGATTCCTAAACCAAGTTTCTCTCGCAGTGTACCGAAGAAATTTGAACATGGTGAGACTCCCTGTAGGAAGTTATGGAAGACTCTTCAGTCAAACTAAATTTTCAATTTTCGATTTTCCAATTTGACACAGAAACATTCGTGTATATATGCCATTGTCGTCGGTTATATATATATATATATATATGGGCTATTTCAATCATACCGAGAGAGATTGAAAATTGACTTTCCAGGCAGGTCTTGAAGTTTGCCTCTTGTATATTTATTTTTTCAGAATTGGCATCACCTTGAGCTATAACCTGTTTCAAACAAAAATTTATTAATTACCAAATTTCTCCTTGACCAATTAATTATTTCAATTTCAGCATGAAATATATGTTATTACCTTCATGTTTCCAGCAACATATACAAGTAAAATAATAATAACACCTTTCATGTTGAAGAAAAAAACGTGAAAAATATCAGCTCAACTCAGTACGATATAATATGGATACTGTGAACGTGCACTGCTTGAACTCGCCTTATAACTACTGTTTATTATGGAAAAATTTGCATAAAATTAGAATTCTCATCCACATACAATGACGTGAGTTTAGTCGTTGGTGGCCGACGTGATCGGACATAAGTAAAAATTAAACTATAATACAAAGAAAAATCTATGAATGAAATTTTGTTTGCAACGAATAATGGACTTTATCGTAACTCAAGACTGGGATACAGTTTGACTGATACAATCTTCCAAGTGTCGGGAAAATAAGCTATTTGAATATCAAAGTCTTCAAGTTACTTCAGGCCCACGGGGAATTGAATACGACCGGGAGCTGGTGCACCCAGCTCGAGAATTGTATACATGACCTATTGGACCCATTCTATCACCCGTAGACCTCAAGTTGTATTCCACGCTCATGGTACAAAAATAGCTACCTCACATGCATGCGTATTGTGGGCGTAATATACGCTCTCAGTCTCATTTCTCCGGCATAAAGTGGCGATTTTTCCTCCAGGGCAATCGCTATGGTATAACCACGTCAAACAAGACCAAAACTGAACGAACTAACTCTATCGACGCATCAAAAAACTCCGATGAATCGACGGTGTGAACTTCAAAGTAGGAGGCCCGACGCGACACAGTGTAGTTGAGTTTTACATGAAACTCAATCTCATACATTTCCCATCAAAATTACTACTCATTACTTCCGTCATTTGATAAATTAATGTCGAGTTAATTGGCGAGGAGGCGTGACTCGCTATAACTCGCAAGTGGTGGGCGAGAGATACCCCAAATAAATCAAGTTAAAACAACCAATAAAGGGAGGGAGATTAATGACGGAGCTCACCGCGGAACAAAGACAATCAGTCTGACTCCTGCCAACTGTTCGGCTGGGCTCGTATACCACTGCTCGTCATCGGGTTTCATCGCGCGCGTCAAATCGGCGTTTTAATATCTCGCCACCGCCGTGCCGGTCATTTTCTCAACGAAAACTCATTACGCATTTCAACAGCTCGACTCGCGTTTTCGCTACGCCAGCTCGTAATCCGATTTCTCGCACCCAATTTATTCTTTTCTGGCTTGGATCACTCTGACCTGCGCCTCTCGACGCTCGTTAAAATTATCAAATGTAGCGAAAATCGCGCGAGCGAAGAAAAAAAATTATAGCGAGAGTCTCGGAATAAAAAAAATATCGACCGAACATTGCGCGTCGCGTTTGCTGGCCAACGAAGCGTGCGAAGTTCGCGAGAAGCTAGACTTGATGATTCATTTTCGAATTGTATTTGCAGTTTTGCCAATCACATTGGTTTGAAATGTTGAGCGATGTAATTGATTTTATCAATTTCACGTCCCATTCATTTTTTTCTGAGATCGAAAAGACCTACATGTCATTACCGCAATGCATATCCCAAACCGAAATTCTCATCTTTCTGCTATTGTAGCTGCAATAATTTATTAGTAATAAATCATAGAGATGATATTTATAAAATTTATGTATATACATTTTGAAGTTCCTCTTCTTCGACTCAATTATTTTGCATTTTCAGCGTGAATCTGAGTCATTTACTTTTGATCCCAAGATTAGATCTTTTGTCACGGTTTTCCCAAGAGATATTACAAAAAATCTCTTCAGAACGCGCATTTATTTTAAATAAAAATACATGCCGACAATCAATTTGTTATATTAAATGATTTAAAATTTAGACGCTTGAATTGAATCCACGGATCATGAATCAATTTTGGTTAAAACTGATTATAAAAATAATTTGTCATTGTCGTATCCATGTCAATCCAATTTACTTCACGAATCCGAATAGTTGATTTCATAATATTTGTTTAAAGAAAAAATTACTTGTTTCAAGTAGTTCTATCATTTGAAGATCATTTCGAGCGTCTTCTGAAACTTACTTTTCCCTCATACTCCGATTTTCTAATGCTGATAACTTCATTCAAACGGCACCGACAAAAGCATTGACGTGACCAAAACTTACGTATTTTATTTTATTCTCCCAGTTGCATTCATCGGATTTACAAATGAATACATTCTAAAGCTATCACTGTTGCCTGTTCAGCACGTGTTATTATGTTCCAGCTAAAAATCTACAAATACAGAGAACTGACTCGAAAAAATATTCATATTGTCGAGAACACCCTTCTATTCGATTGTTCAGAAATTAGATGAAGAAATATGCATATACAATAAAAATATCCACGTAAAGTTTTAGATTCTTGTGCTAACAAAAAACATAATTAACAGAGAAAACAATTTGAAAAAATGATATATATAAAAGCAAGGAGAGAAGATGCGGAAAATCGTCGACACAGCGAACGACTTCCCACAGTATTTTCAATTTTCAAAGTGTAACAAGATGAATTCACGATGTCTTATCGGTCACGTACTATTACTACTCGGCACGCCCACACACGAGCGCCCCGGAGTTTCTATAAAAATTCAACGAAAATAAAAGGACCCCAGGCAAAAGCAAACGAAACGTGGCGTAGGCGAGATAGGGACACTACGCAAACCCCCGGCGCTAATTTAAAATTTGATTGTGGCGCGCGACACGCGCCCCGAAGCTGGAGGGAATCCAAGACTGGCCCCTATGTATTGGTGACGCTCGGAGGCTCAAAGCATCCCCTTGGAAAATTAATTCACCAATACGGCGGGAATTAAATTTGTCGGTTGAGAGTTTCGTGATCTCGCTTAACGCATCAAAACTACGAGCGACTCGAGTGCGAGCAACTCACGGCCAAGCGGTTTTTTATGGTCTGGATAATTTATAGCCGGAGATTGTACGTTAAGGGTCGCTCGCGAGGCAGGATCAGCTCACGGAACACTCACTCGCGAATTTTATGTCTGCAGACTCGTTACTCTTCTTTCTGCTCTTTCTCTTTCTCCTTTCTTTTCTAGCATTTGTTTTTATTTATGTTGATTATCACTTCACATCAGGATTAACGATTCATCAATGTTGTAAAGAGATTATGGAGGACAGGTGGATTGAAAAGCCAATTACTTGTCAATATATGAAGAGCTATTATATTTTTGTCATTATACTTTCATATCTAAATACTATGGAAAATATCTACATATAAAAATATAATGATTTAAAAAGCAGAAAACAAATAATTATAATTCAAAAAATAGGAATGGGCCAGGAGTTTGATGAACATTTCCAGCGTATGAGAATAGAGAAGAATAAATAACTCATCCTGTCTTAAACAAATAATATTCTCATGAAAATAAACAAAACACAAGTTACCTCTTCAATTACAATTGAATTATAATTCTCTGATTGAATAAAAACTGACTGAGTTTAATCACATTCTATCGAAAAAATCTAGGTATTTCCTCGGTTCTTCGGAATTACGAAATATCAAAACACCTGCCACATTGACTTCATTTTTTTTTCATGCGAAAAAGAATTATTTTGAGTAGGATAGGAAATAGTTTGAGGAGAAGTGTATGTGACCGAAGGAAGTATGAAATATTTTTAAACAAGATTGAGTAGTCACATGACTCATTCACTCGTGAATGTCCTCAGGAAAACGAATCGTTGGCTGGCCTTATGTCTGTATACATCACTTGTTTGGCTGTCCAAAAACCATCTCATAAAGTTTCAGCAAGATGCGGCATCCCAAACTTTTCATACTTTCCTTGTGAGTTTGATATCGATAAATATCCAAAAATTTTCCCCACCTAATGGGTAGTCATTATAAATTCTTCCTACATTTGTCTATGAACAAGTTATTCATTTTTCACTAGACTCACGCGAAACAAGAAGGTCTCATATTTTAATGGTCATTCTATTGTTGTCCACAACACCCGATACTTTACTAAGAAAATAAGAAATCCGAATAGAACCTTTAAAATCCTGTGGTGTTAAGATAAAGTGATAAAATAGACACAGAAAAAAACCTTGAGCTCACAAACGCAAACTCGTCAAAGTGCAAGGTAGAAAGGAAGAGAGAAAATGGAAGCAGAGACTCGTAATTAAAAATTGACGATCTAACGCTCCTCAGTCGTGGATGTAATTCAACGCGACCTGAAAGGCGTACTCGTAGCTGTTTGCGAAAAGATACAGGACAGATTCAATAAATATTCAGTTGCCTTTCGATTTCTCTCGTATGTGACTTTGATTGCAACTGTGCATTCAGGAGTCCGATGATTTTTCTAGGGCACGTGTCCGACACCCGCTCACGAGATTCCCGGCTCATGGCTTATTCTGATTGATTTGATTCAGTGAGCAAAACGATTTCTGAACTCATTTTGTTGCACCACCCGAGCCATGTATGTTTCCAGCAGCTACGCCTACTAAGCGAGATAATATTTAGATATTTAGCACCGATGATTTTCATTCAGGCCAATGGTTTATACTTGAAAAAAAGAAAGTTCCGATTGGTTGGAAATCCTCAGATATATCCTAAAATTCTCCTATCGATAAGTGTAAAAAGCTCGATCAAGAATTTTGAAATCAGTGAATAATGAAGGCGTTTTTACAGTAGACTTGTGCCATTTTATACATATCCATTATCCTTTACAAACTCTGATTCTGATTGATAATATGTATAAAATAAGTATCTTTTGTCTTTTAGCTCATCCGAATTTTCAAAACCTCGAAAATAATTCCAATGTTAGTTGGACAAAGCTATTCGTGTTATTACTCAGTTTCGAAACTGTGATACGACTCAGTGATAATATCGAACGCCAGTGGGAATTTGAATATTCTTTGTTACGTATGAAACCACATTTATATGACTATTTAAAATTGTTATCCATGTCGAACAATGTAAGTTTAGTATCTGGGTGGTTTACGTAAGCGCTAACGAATATTCCAAGGATTAAAAAGTTGTATACATCTTGTTATTGAAATCAGTTCTTTGAATATAGGAGTGATTAATTATGAATATCAATTGAGACTTCCATTTGTTGATGTCCATTTCATACATGCTAAATACTAAATATGCTTTGATAATAGTAAGAGTACATCTGATATGCACTCATGGATATACTTGTTACTTCACAAGTGGACTTTTCAGCATCTCCATATATCAATCCTGATGATGAATTTCATATAATTCACAGACCTTCCTTTGGGAGAAAATTGCATGACTTCACTCACAATTTCAGCTGCTTGCAGCATACACCGTGAATAGCAATTAATACTTTTGTTCTACGGTAAAATTATAATACCTTTCTGTAAATAGAATTGCAATTCATATTAATTTTCACCATTGGTCATAGTAAGTATAAGCTCAGCGTCTTTCAATATATAGATATAGGGTAATTTACGTCAATCCAAAACAGTTTCTTTTTATCCAGATCTAGTACACCTTGTGAAGTTAAGTAATCTGTTTCTTTTCTCATATGTTTCTTCGATCTGCTGATCTAGTTGGAAAAATAGAGTTTTAGTATACATTGAAAAAAAAACCGGTTCTTTACTACGAGTGACTGAGTTCGTATTAGAAAATTTATGTGCTTTCCAAGTTACACCAAACAACGAAATCTCATAACGGGAAATTTGCTCAACAAGGTAACTAATTGGTATAGAGCCATTCTCATTTATGCACACGGGGCACTCGGAACTAAACAGTTAAACTTTAATATTGAAGTTAACGTTCGTGTCTTATCTATGGTACACGAAATTATCATACATAGCCTCGTAATTAGTGTTCACTCAAAGCCATTTCATAAATAACTAACTTTCCGTGTACGTTCGAAGGAGAAAAATGTTCTTCCTCCATTACCAAAAGTTTCTCCATCGTTTGATCGGTTTCACCACTCATTTCGGATTATTTTTAATTTACTTCGGTGAATAAATATTGAACATAGACTGGAATGGGACGACTAGACACGAAGAATCTGTAATATTTGACAGAATCGACGATTAACAACACCATCGATTCCCACGACGGATTTCCCCCTGACAAAGAGACTATTCGAGAAATCTCGCCCATCACAAATATCAACTAATCAAATCCATACGCAAATATGAAAAAAAAACTAGCCATCACCGGTGAATCGCAGCGTTAGTAAAATCGAATTGTTCCCCGGCTACATCGACACACGAGTGAGATGTTCACTTGTCGAAATGACAAATCCCCGAGCAAATCGACTGGGCAAAGCTGGAAATGCTATTATTTCACGTCGCGCCCCGCGTCCCGATCGACGAGGTGTCCAACGGACGTGCGGTGTATACGCATATACATAAACGGCGCTCAATCAAGGCACCAGAGCCACTCCGGTGTAAATATATTTCTGGAAAAGCCGAAGGCTCGTCGTAGGGCGGGGAAGACAATCAGTGACGCGTGTACACACACGCATATATATATATACGAACACACGAAGAGAAGCTCGTTGTGGACAGAGTCTCGAAGAGTCACGTGTGTTTGCGGAGGAGCGTCTCGATCGGTGCACGTTTATATACTTATATATACACGGTGAGACGACGATGCGGGGCAAACTGTTGCGCGTATGCCGCACGAATAAGCGCGGCCGGGGATTAGCCGGCTCGGACTATTGCATTACAAACACTCGCTGCCCTGATTAATACATATCCCGCGCGAGGCTCGTACGTGCCGCCGATTTTCACGTCGCGGACTAACGGGCGAACTGGCCCATATATAGAGTACGCGATGCAGTACCCGGGCCGACGAACCAATTTGGAAAAACACGTCGCCCTCCCGACAATTGATCGTTGCGCGCTTGCCCTTTTATCTAGGCGATAAATTTTCGACGGCGAGACCCCGAGTATTTCCGGCTGCGGCGCGGAGCTGGTTATCCGCGGTCTGGCGCTATATATCGGCTGTCCTGGGGATTTCGGGTGGCAGTTGGAAGGATTCGTTTTTGCCCGACGAGGGCGCTCGTCCCAACAAAGACGGCACCATTATCAACCGGACAACAAAGGGCTCGCGGATCCAGCCGAGTCAACTTTTCCCCGGCTCGTGGGAAGCACTATACGGCGCAGTTACACTAATGAAATTTCGCGCACAATGGATCCTTGACGAGTTGCTAATTAGACACGCCGGGTCCAATGGTCGCGGTGGGAAAATCAACGAATGCCCATGGGCGAAACGGACGGAGAGAAACGCGCGAGATTGGAAAATTAGTTGGCTTGATTTATGTAAAAAACAATGTTGGAATTCGAAAATACTGGCATGAATCTGTTGTGGGTTTGGAAAAATACCAAGCTTCGAAAGTAAAAGTTGGATTTTCGAAAAAAAACACGGTCGGAGATAATTAGAAGAAAAAATGTTTCCCCGGAAAAAAACGATTTCTATCAGTATCTTGTACAGTTTAATAATGATCGATTGAGCCGATGAAAAATTGATTTTTTGAAGATTTTACAGTGACCCAAGCTGATAATCTCGCTCTGTACAAAATGAGCTATCCCATGCAATCAAGGACCGGAGAGAATCATTCCGGTACGAAGCTTACGTACTCGGCCCTTTGAGTCGTGATATACGGGAGCCACTTATTCCGTGTAGCGGCGCGAATCAAAGCAGCGGACATTGGGAGAAACGCTGGATACAGTGACGGCCCCGCGGACACGTGTCAATTCTAATTTGGACACGGAGACACGCAAGTCCACTCGACCTATGCAAATCGCATTTGCGCTCGCATCAGAGTTTATTCGTAGGGCTCGACGGGTACGCCAGGCTCGACACGGGCTACAGTGTGCACGAGCTGCATCGGCTATTTTGAATGAGCTCCCCCGAGTCACCGCGAGAAAAGCTGTATGTATGTACTTGTATAGCTTTGATTACGACTACGCGCGTCTCTGATCATCCAATTAATCCGATTTTTCGTGCTAAAATGATCGCTACATGTCGACCTCGAGGAAGATTCGTCAGATTCGTCTCGCGACGAAGTGGATGGGTCTGTTGTTGTATTTGAATAGGTGAAAACTTACGTGAACGGGAACGAAATGCGAAAAATCCCGATGGATGCTCGCTAACCTACGCTACGAGTTTGGAGTTTCCGCGCTGTTCTCGTGAAATAATGTACATACCAATATATGTTTGATGCGCGTCTCGTGGGGATTTCGGAAGTTTCCGCATTTTCTCATAATGCTGAGTTTCATATGTACGAATATCTGAAATTTCATGCGCCCATGCGTACGACCTGCTTGTCAATGTCGGCCGAAGAATGTAATGATATTCCGCGACAATGTCGAGCTTCGAACTAGCTTTTCAAGTATATGTTCGATCGAATGGACGCTTGATAAACGAATATTATCCCACCGATGACGACACGCTCTTGATTTATACTTTTTTTTCTGTTCATATAGTTCATTCAACGTGGAATGCATTTCCAAGATGAAATTCGCCTTAGAATATCGGCAAACTTCCATATAAAAAACGACGAGTCCAAAGTAAATCATACGGTTAACAATAGCGCGAGCGAGAGTTGAGAGCAACAGGTAGATTTCTGAATGTAAGCGGGTCAACACAATCTTGAACAGAGCGCAGAGAGGAGTACAATGTATATGTTATGCACAACCGGGTGGAAGTCGAGCAAAGCGAGCTGAGCCAGAAGAGACAGGAAAAACTCGATCGGCCCGGTTGAGCCGCGAGCATTCGCTCGTCTCTCTCGGCTTTGAACCGGCCGAGGAGATGTATACGACGCAACTTTTGCCCCGTGCAATCGTCGTCGCGGGGGAGGAGCATCATCTCCGGGGGGAAAAAATGTATAAATACGACGCGGGATGCGAGAGCTTTGTAATTTCACCGGATTCCTCCCTTGCAAATTGCGCGACTTCTGCCGGTTTCCGCGTGCAGCGAGATATATAATACAGCTCCGAAGACGCTTCGAGGGCTGATTGAAAAAAGCCCCGCTGCCCCACTTTATACGCCGGTTCTCCAGCTGCCGTATATGTTTATCTGGTTTCATTGCGCTCTTCCGTCTCGGCTGCGCGCGTCTCCAGTTCAAAGGGTATGACGTAGGTGGGCGCGTCTCGGGTAGCCGTGTTTCCGACTCGGCGCTGTGCAAATGTTTTATGACTTTCCCTCGCGCCCTATAGCGCCGTATATGCATACACGCTACGCAGCTCGGCCTCCCAAAGAAACGAACCCTTTCGATCCCTCTACGAAAATTGCCCTGGTTCTTCCGTCGATTTGCCCGGCTGTGTACCAAACAATTCGTCAAGGCTCGAGCTCTTGATCGGTGTGATATGGTAGCGATCTGCACCTGTTGGTTCTCGTCACGCCGATCCAGGAAGCTATTATAGTATCTGATCATTCATTTCACGCATCTATCGCTCTTCTCGATCCGGCCGACTATCGCTTATATATCATTCTACGCATCGTATCAACCGAAAAGCCGAACCCTCGATCGACTTTCCATTTGGCGTTTCGACACCAAAACAAACAATTACGAAACAATTGTTTTTCAAATCGAAAAATCATTCGTCGTGTTGATCGATTTCGATTATCTTAAAATAAAGGTCCGATAGGATTCGGTGATTTTCTTACCTGCATCCAGTAACTCGATTGTGTGTCGACCGGGTGCTTTGTTACACTCCGATACATTATTTTGGCACAATAAATTGAACACAAAGGACTAGGAAATCCAGACGCAGAGTATAAATTATTTCGGCACAATAAATTGAACACAAAGGACTAGAAAATCCAGACGCGGAGTAACCTACTGTTATTTTGTGCATTTCTGTTCAATCGAATACCTCTGTGTGCAATTATACTATTGCGCAAATCGGACCCTCATTGCCGCACTGTTCTACTGTTCTACTCGCTGAATAATGAGTAGCTGTAATGGCCTAGAGTATAGAGTTACTTGATTCCATTTTACCTCCCACGAGTTTTCACGCGTAGCCTATCCACCAGGTTTTAATTGAAATATTTATTAAAAACGTATATTGAAGTAATTTAGAGGTAAGATATTGCGGTAAAATACAGGCTTGATATCGTACAACGTTGTTTTTTTAACACCGCATTATTCTTTAATGCCTATCTGATTTTATCGTAAAAAAAAACTTCATCTGAGGGAAGAGTTGTTAAATTGTGGCGCTTTCAGAGGTGTTATGAGTGGATATACCAAGTGGAATGCTCTTAATGAAATTCTGCTCACTAATAAGTTTTCTTTGGCAGCAGAAGATAGGCATTTGGAAAATTTCTTGCGTCACGAGAGAAAAATACCGATATAAAATCTCAATTTATGATATTATTTCATAAGTTTGCCGTTGACTTCACCTATTAGGGGTTAAAATACAATGTAAAAAGTTAAAAATTAACCTGGAAACTTTCTATGGGGGATATTTTATTAGTCATAAAAAAACAATAAGTTTTAATAGTGATATTCTGACCAAAAAATGCTGTCAGTTGAATTGGCAGTACATACTTTCTAGGAGAGATTCAATACATTAGGCAAATTTTGAGAAATAAACAGCGGTCACTATAAAAATTGGATTCAGTTAATAAATATCTTGTCGTCATTGTCTTATATGTGCTTTCATAAAAAATTTCATGAAGGTTGAAGCATTCTTTTGAAAAGAAAAGATCGCCGGACGTTCTTCACCACAAAATATTAAGCACTGATTAGGCCCGATGTGGCCCAGACCGCGTTCAATCGACCCCACACACACACACACAACATTTTCTGGCGTGAAACCCTATTTTCAGGTGTGAGAAATTCGATTTTTGAAGTTGGCACAAAGTTCGTCATTGAAGCAGTTTCTTTCGTAAAATCAGAAGGTTCGTATGCGTGCATCGCTATCCCAATAAAATTTTAACTACGAATAATCAGTAATATGTATGGAATCGCTGAAATGAGAAAGTCATTTCGACAAACGAAAGAGATATTAAAATTGTAATAACTTGGATCGTTCCATTGATGAGTTTCCACTGGGTGATTCTAGAAAAAATAACTCTAGACCAGCCCAATGTCCATCGTAAACTGCGAGATGAGAAGAAGCTACTCCCTCGGTAAATTTTCTTTTGCGAAATGACAGGGGAAAAAACAGCTGAGTGCGATATTCCGAGGCAAGGATCCTCCGGTAATAGAAATTGTATCCGGGGCGCCATTTATTCCAATAATACGGGAATTATCATGGAAATCCGTGAGAACCATAAGCAACGCGCTCAGGCTCGGATGAAAATTCATCACTCGTCTCGTGCCCAATATTGCTCGGTTCCCTGACGCTTCACTTTTCATCGAATAAGATATCATCAAACGGAAAGGATCCTTTCGTATTATATACTCGTATATCGAAACAAGTGCGCCGGCGTGTCGTCTCTCAAAGTTCAATAGGAGCCTGCTCGCGCGCCAAAAGAGTTATGGAGTCGAGCCGAAAAGGGACCACGTTTGCACATTTCCTCGTGTGCGTGTGCCCGGCTTCATGCTCGCTGTATCCCATGATTAAAACCGACAAATCAAAAAGTTAGCTTACATTATTAGATACCCTTGGGGCGTGAGGAAGAACGTAGCTGACTGCACACTTATTTTTTTTCTCATTTCTGTTACGTTGCTCTATCTAATAGGGTGGTAGGTTGGAAATATTTATGGTTACTTTTGCCAAGATTAAATTTCACAGTGAGCCATACCGATGTTTATATTTAAGATACTTGCATGTGTAAAACCTAATTGGTTCTCGGCATTTTTTCTATACTCTATAGATACTTACGGATAATTACGAGAGAATGTGAAGGAAATGATTCTGATCAACAGGTAAACTCGAATTGCGAAAAATAACAAATACATATTTCTATTGATAGATACTCTACATACACTTAGACTGACTAGGAGTGGGTACAACCTTTGCGAAACCAATCGCACGATGAAACTCTGCGAGTTGGTTCTTGGGTACTCTAATAGCTTATATCTCAAGCCACAGTCTAACGTATTGGTTTTCCGCAGATAGTCTATAAATAATTTTTATTTGCAACATACACAGTATATTTTTATTTACAAGAACCCATAAATATAGGTATATTATAAATGCATAACATCAGATGAATTTACAGAATATCTCAGTGGGAAACCGAAACATTAAACTTCATAGCTGTAGATTAGAATACGCTATTAGGGTAATTATTATGAACCATATAACAATTTTTCATCGTGATCGATGACCTAGTAAATATATTGTCAATCATATTATAGACTATGAATTTGTAGAATAGTAAATAAAATAAAAAAAATATTGCAATTTTGAATGTAACAAATAGTAGTTGTTAAAATAATATTTAATGTTGCTTAGAATTATTTTTTTTATGTCATCATACTTGATTTGGGGACGCTTAGGCTGCTATGCCATGTCTGTAGACGTCACGATCTTGTCGTCACGTCAACACGTCAAGTCTGGCAAAATTTGCTGCCAGTCTAGTAAACCAATGACCATAATCAGACTTTTACGTTATATTCACAATAATATCCAGCAGAATTGAAGGCGGAATTGAAATTGAATTTTGCACTCAAACTAGTATGCAGAATACAATAATCAAACGAGCATTGTGATTGAATATTCCTCTTATTGTATTCCGACAATTTGTATTACACTAGTACTCATCCAAAAACCAATCCAAAAATTCACTCAAGAATGTGTAACGTAATTCTTTGAAAAAGGATATTCCGGCAATCTGATGGGATAACAATTAGATGTTAATTCATTTATTCTTCATCTAATGGTTATCATTTAATTGTTATATTTTCAGATTATAATTTCACAACAAGTTTACATATCTGATAATATGTCTTAAAAACGCTGTTACTTTTTTTCTATATAAGATTTGTACTGTTTAGTGAGAGAGGCATTTGAGACGGATTCGATAGATAGCCGAAAGTCATGAATTCGTAATTACCTTTTAGTTTAAGTGAATTCAGTAGAAAAAAAATATCGACGAGAATTATCTTCTTGAACAAGTAGTATGACAAGATTTTTTCAAGTTACAAAAAAATTGTAAAACAGAACATTTTTTTCTTGTGAAATTCTCTTGCAACTTCTGATAATCAATTTTATTCCTTTTCTTATACTTTTGTGTTTCGAAAAAGGTTGATTCAAAAGAATACTCTTCTTGTTACGTGGATTAATGTTCTTTTACGATTCTTATCCCGTTGTGACAATTTGAAATTGAATCAGATCGATCTGGAATCTTTTTTTGTTCCGGCAATTTGCCCAAACACTTAGTCAAACTCGCGTGTGATTAAATCAATTTTCGTTACGAACCATTGGAGCCTGCGCGGAAGTGCAAATGAGGAGTCGCAATCCCGGGTATCTAGGGCGTCATAACATAATTCAAATGAGCTCGTATGATGAATTTTATCTCTCTGCGGCTGGACGCGCTCATTCTGAGCAGGCAATCAAAAACGTAATCATGAGCACCGTGATTACACTATTGCTTTCCATCGGAAATTGAATATTAATTGCCATTGTGAGAGCACGAGAATGGCAAGCTAAATAAAATTCGTATAATCAAACTTACGCGTCAACGGTGACGCGTCGTATATCCTCAGTTATTGGAGATAACTCTATTGCTGTAAGAATAAACATAAATGAACAAAAATTTTCATTGGGATACAGTTTCAAAAGATTCCGCAAGAAAGAAAGCCTGGCACGATCGTTTTCAATTTAACGAATCTTCTTGGTGAAATTTTCGTGAAGAGTTTTGGAAATATAAAGACAGTAATTCGCTGCTCAGCTATTGGCTCACGCAAAAAAAAAAACAATTGTTATGAATATCAAAAACTTATTAATACGATAAAAACATTCATCTGAGTTTCTGTTTCTGCTGTAAACTCATGAATGTTAGAACATTTTTCCAACGATTCGCTAATTTTTGGCCTTTCGAATTTGACACATTCCGCAATAACGCTTGATTTTACACATTCTTCACTTCAATAAATAGGAATTTTCATTTCAGAATGAATATTTCCCAGTTATTGTATTGGTGAGATCCAATTTAGGACGGTATACCCATAACAAACTTCATCCTCTAATGCAATCATGGAACTATCAATTTTTCAGAAGTTTTTTTCGGTTGATCCTGAATATTGTGAAATCCTACACTCCAATACGTACGTCAAGTACGAACGCGTGTCGCATCGGCTCGCAAACGATTTTCTCGATTATTGTATACGTGGTTGGCGGTGATATTGCATTCTCTCGAACTCTCTAACTGAATAGCCAGAGAATATTTTTCATAAATCTGTATTGCGCAAGCCTTTGTCCAGGCTTTTCCACTGGAAGAACTCGGGACTCTTTCGGGGACAACAAACAGATGGAACTAAACAATGAAGTTTGAAATTGTGGGGCAGCAGACTATAAATTGAACTATGGATATCCTCCGCGTATGTACTTCAAGATTGGAAATTTTAATTATTCAAATACCCGACAATCATAAACTGTTTCGCGCATGGATTCGGCTCGTCATATATTAATTGAGTCGACACGAGCAAATTTCGAAGGTATATTACATATTCTCCGAAGTTCGGGATTGCTGAAGTTAAGTGAGCGAGTCAATCCATACTTGATGCTTCATTGATCACTGTAGCTAAGCACACCTTGTCATCGTCAGCTTCACCAAGCCAGAGTCTTGTTCGTCGATAAGAAAATGTTGAAGATATCGACTTTCTACATCGAACATTCTTTCTCCCCTTGCAGGCGCAATTATAACAAATTTCAAGCTCTGAAATGTTTGCGTCAAACAAATCCCAGTCGAAGCTCCCCAGTTTTGAAAGAATTTCAATTCGAGCTTGAGAAAACAAGCTATTGTGAAACAATTTTAATTCTCCGCGTGATTTCATATACACACATAACAAATTGCAACTTACAACAATACGATAACTCCGCAGAATCGTTATGTCCACCGTCTCGTTCGTCACTGGAGTGCGTCTGGGGGTGGCGAATAAACCCCGCGACTTTCGATCATTCGACCGGCAAAAAGCAACAACACGTAGCCGAATGAGACGGTGGGTATATATACAGATCATCGAAGAAAGCAAAAGAAGAAGAGAGAGAGGTGAATCGGTGGTGTGTGCTTACCGGTGCTGAGGAGAAGGCTGCTGGGGCATGGATGGGTGGGTCCGGTTTGGGGGTGGCCGGCAGCGCACCTGTTACGCGTGTGCGCGCCGTCGTTGGGGGGATCCTCGCAGCGCGCGACGCGGCCGGTATCTAACGCGCTCCCCTCGCTCGGCGCGCCCTTTTATATGCCTGCACACACCACCTCGCCGAGCCGCCCCAGCGTCGCGTGCTGCTGCTGCTGCATCCCCTTGCGGATCTTTTTCTCAATTAGCCCCACGCACCGGCCAGGTGTCCGACCAGGCCGTTGTCCTGCTCGTGTGTGTGTACACTTCCGGGCCCCTCCCTCCCCTGGGGATAGGCACGAGATCCAACGAGAGGATCCGTCGTCGGGGAGTGGCGATCGCGGAAAAATATACTTGACACTTGTGATGGATCCGGCCAGGTTTGACAGTCTCGTGATTTTTATCACTCGGTCTACAGCTGTATATACGGTCGAGTGAGTTTGTCTGAATGGATTCCCCTCGTTCCCGGGTGAAATCGTTCCTACCGACACTTTTTACCGATTTATCGTTCTTTTACTTTTTTGTTTTTTCAATACGCGTAGCGGGTGAGGATTGTGTGCTACACTAGAGCGACGTAGCTGTGCGCACGAAGGGATGACAACGCGAGCTTCGTATTACTCAATTTATTGAGATTAGTTATGGGTATACGGTCGACGGAGGTTCGCTCAGTCGTTGCCCGGCGATGTCGACGCGGATTCCCATACGAAGCACAAATTTTGCTGTTTTTCGCAGAGGCAGCTGTTCTACTTTCCTAGCAGATCATGAAAAAAGCACATTTGAAACAATATTAGTGGAATATCGTCGATAATTTGCAAATTTCTCGATTATATTTCGCATTTCAAAAGCGTATGTATAATTATTTTCTAAGTCGTTTTTCAAATAATTTCGATACACCACGTCTCGCTTGACCAGCCTGAAAAATTGAACAATCTTGTTTGCAATATGCATTCGAAACTTTAACGTGAAATAATTCAAGGAAAAACCAAAATAAATCCTCCCACATTTACCTTCGCTCTGGGACAGCTCCCCCTCGCATGGGATCACCTCGATTCTTAATGTATATACCATTACAAGTCTTTTTTTAACACGTCATATATTTTAATAGAAACATTTACGTACGAGACAGTTTTACCTTTGGGTCATCAGTCGTAATGAGACTTACCAGACCCAAAGACATCATAGTACTCCAACAGGGAGTACTATAATGGAGTTCATATGGTGTATTGAGGGATTATGGGCGAATAATACTCTTTATTCTTGCCAATATCAACCATGAGCAGTATGCTCAGATCAATATGCTCTATCAAAATATAATAAGTTCATGATGGAGATGTCGAATGCCATTAACTTTGATGCCATGCGGGGTACTAAAAGACCCTGGGAGTACTTTCGAAGTTTTGAGGTAGTACGGAAGTTACATCATTGATACATCATCAATATACCATTCAGTAAAACGTTTCAATTCTACAGAAACTGGAATCATTATTGATCTCGTGCATTGGTTAAATAGCTGTATATGTGTTGTGGGGTCCAAAAATCATACATTCCGTCACTGATAAACCGGCTGTGCAACCGTCTCCAAATTATAGTCTCAAAACTATTGACTTACTTCAATGTATATTTGTCATACATATATTTCTGATCAATATCAGTCTCATGATTGGGTAGTTTTCTATTCACAATAAAAAGATTCATATTTTGTGAAAGAATATGTGTGAGATTTTCGACACATAAAATTTATTGTATAAAAAGTATTTTTAAAAAATGTTATAAAATGTCTCCAATGATGTGTATACGTCAATGATGTGTATATATGTCGACTATTTCTCACGAATTCGTGGCGCAAGTTAAATGATCGATTGACAGATTTTTCGAACGGCAACAGTTTATAGTATTATTGTGAAATTAGGTATTTATTTTTGAATTTGAATGCATATCATACTCGTAATTTGACTCTAATGTATTGATCTATTCGCTTTCACTTGTTGCTAGGGTATATTTTTTTCTCGTTTGGATTGAGTTTTCCTTCCCATTTAGGAGGAAATTTCAAAGGAAAGCTTGTTAAGGTGACAGCTTGATCGTATATATATACTAGTATAAGATGGAATATACACACATATATATACAGGGTGAGCCCGTGTCGGCAGCTCTCGGTCTTCGTAGATATAACACACGTAGCACACTAGTTGGCAAACTCGACAGAATTTCGATTGACTTGTATCTGGAAATTGTGTCATACGTGGAGATGATTCTGCGTGTTATGACTTTTTACGTGCAATTCAAGCGGGTTGTCTTAGCAGTCGAAAAAGAAGGGCGTCAACTTCTGGAGCTTCATTGCAAACGTTTGGAAGCGTGGATCCAAATTCTTCTTGAATATTTCCCCAAACGGTGACGTCACTAGACTCGACAGTAAGACAAAATACATCTCCATCAAGAATGAAGACTGAAATTCGAATCTTGAGACAGGCAAGATTTTTCACAGGAGCGCGTGGGATTTTTTAAGAACATTGATTTTGAAAGATTGGCTAGTACCTTGTACACTTGCGTCACGCTCAAAATACATTTTTCATCACTTGTATCGACGAAATGAGCATTTAATCTCAGTTTTCTACTCTCGTGATGAAAAATACCGCTCGATACTAGGGCAAAAGATGATTCCTAGGCTCGTGTGATTACCACCCTCGCATCGCACGTGACTAGAATCCGTCTTTCGCTCTAGTGTGTCGAAATCTCCTATTCCTTGATGAGTTCACAATGTTTCTGGGCTGCCACCTTCGTCCATCAAAAGAATTCATCAACTGGATTTTCCCTGTGGATCGACCGAGAGCCCATAGCTTCCTGTTCGCTCGATTCTCGCTGGCTCGTAAACAACGCCGCTGCATCGGTGCGACAAACGAAATTTGCAAAGTTCGCCCATTCGGATCTAGCCGCGTCGCTGAAATGTACATATAATGACACGTGAGTATTTTCGTCATTCGCTCGGCTCGTTGATCAAATATAAATCACGAGCTGACGGCAAAGGCATCAAAGGCGACGTTTACACAATATTGATAATGAAGTGCGTGCGGGGGTAGTGCGGATTCCAGTTGTCATTGGTCGCGCGTCTCAACGACCGTACACTGGTATACATGTATATATGTCTATGTAGACTTATATGTACGTTGGAAAAATGCGCGTGACGAAAGTAGACGCACATACACACGACGGAGCAGTACACACGTCAGCGGAGCCTTTTGAATGTACGCGACGATTCCCGTCAGCGGATCACGATTTTTCGCACCGTAAAATTTGCGCAAGGGTCGCCGGGACACGACGAGGCGGGGGAGTTTATTACACGATTGTCGCGCAAGACCGGCTGCCCGATATATATACACATCATCCCGAAGATGACCGAGTGGCTGGCAGGCTGGCCGGTATATACGTGTATATAGGTACGTGAATAATATGTAGGCGAAATCTCGTTCATAGTTCCCGAACTTGATTAATCGTCCCTTGGGCCTCTAGGCTATTTATGAGATTTCCGGAGAAGATCCAAATGTTAAATCGAGTTTGAACTAACGGACGGGGGTATATAGGATGGTTTGCATATGGCACACCTCGTGCAATTAAATGTACTCGGGTGGAAGCTGCCGAGGACGGGCGTAAAAAGTCTTTCGTCTGTGCTAATGCAACTTTGCTTATATGTGTTACGAATCGGGCAATGCTCTGATTGTTCGTATATATACAAGCCGTACTCGGCTTCAAATGGACTCTGGACAATTTTTCTCCAACGCTATATGAAAAAAAGCGACAGCAACAGTCTTGGAAAATGTTCAGCCGCAACCTGTTGCACCCCGTACCTGATTTAGTCTTTTGAGAATGACGCAGCACGATTCGCTCGAAATTGGAAATAGGTGGTGTTTGAATTTCCAAAACACATGGAGTGCTCAAAGGATTCATTGGTAAGCCAATGGTATAGACGAAGGTGGATTTGTAAGAAGTCACGTGGTGTAATGGCGCGTTGTAATTTGGATATGTAATTTGAATGTCTCATTTACGTACATCAGAATAGTTGATATAGGATAACACGTCAGACAGATTTGTCATCTAATCAGTGAATACGCATACCACATTCGCGTGGACTCTCGTAGCTTGGAACAATAGTGAGCCGGCCATACAATATCTAACGCAAACATGGAGAGAGTATCGAGAGAATAGATCTTCTACACGAACGGAAGATAAATAAAATAAGCTGCCCACGCGCAGAGGATCACGCGCTCAGAGACTCTGCTATGAATGGCCCTCAATTGTTTCCTCCTATAAATATATAATTACATATACGTCCCCCTGTCATTCCGGTTATCGCGCCAATATGTTTCTCGTGATATTGCGTGGGAAACATTTGTTTCGGCTAGTAATAATTTATGAAGTTCGACAAACTGTTGATTCAATCATAAAAACTGAGAAATTAAGTTTGTTAGTTTATTCATTCCAACAAGTTATGGTGGAGAAGTTTATTTTATGAGAATAAACGAACCAATGACTATCAGTGCAATGATATAGTACTGTTTTCTCGATGATTGTACTATTCGCGGCTGTGCAAAAATATTCATTGTATAGCCCCTTCGATTAACCCACAGTATTTCAAAACTTGATGAGGACAAGACCGATATATGGACGTAAGGGACAAACATGCGTAGGGTCTATAAATTTGATTGTGAGAATTGCAGTTCATCATATCACATTGGAAAAACCGGAAGAAAGTTGAAAGATAGAATTACGGAGCATCGAGGATGTAAAAGCAAATTATTACCTGTCCTTTGCCATATTGCCGAAAATAGCCTGCACTCGTTGATGCCCGTGATAGAAATCAAATTTTGGCTCAAGCAGAAAAATCAGTTTGACGTTGTACCAAGAAGATTTAATCTCCTGTCAAACTGACTCGTCTAGAATCAAGAAAAGAGTCTTAACAGTCACTCAGCTTCACACACAAGAAACTGAATAGCATTTTTCGAAACAAACACACAGACACATCCGAGAGCGAGTTCACGCCACTCTGATGTATTCGGACTTTTGGTTGTGCAGATATGGTAGCTGTAATGGAAACTTATGTTCTACTGCGTAATACAATAACGTGAATTGGATAATTTGAGAATAAAAATAACTCGATGAGCTGCGAGTAAATCTATAGCTGTCAAAACGTTGCGAAATGAAGTTTGAATTAAAATAATTTCAACTCCATTTTTAAATGTTTCAATAAATTGGAATTAAAATAATTTAATTGCCTATGTATTGGCACTTGTGTATTTACCCGAGGGAGCTTCTGTAGAGTAGATGACTTGCGAAGTTGTGCAAGTCTCGCTTTTGAGGAAACCTAATCACTCGAATCCACTGGTGGATTCCTTGGAAATACCCAAGACGTAATAACATACCGACGTACACCCTGTCAGAGTTCAAATTGAAATGTCGCGGCCAAGGGACTCCTCATTCTATATATTCTATTTGTGGCCGAAAGTACTTAGCTTCAAAGGCTTCAATGATGGACGACGTATGCAACATTCCCGTCTTATTTTTAGCGCAAGCACATGCAAAACAATGATTCGTCGCGATCGAAAAAAACTATTTTCGTTCCTACGTGAATTGGTGATCAATCGACGAACTCGAGTTCGTCGTGATAATGTAGAGACAATCCACGTAGTTCAACAAATTGAAAATACTGGGAAGCTCTATAGGTAACCTGTTTCTAATTGATCCAAACTTAACTGAAAAAAATTCGCCAGATGATTGGTGACGGGGAATTCCCCGCCTTAAAAGGCTTCCAAAATGCAAGTTAATAGCAGATAAAATATGCTTTCAACAGTATTGTTGACGTAAATAGAACTTCCAGATTAATTCTCATTTCAAGTGGGACGGCTTTAATTTAGAGAGTTGAAGATGAAGAATTTTAAAAAAACGTAATTGAATGATTTTTTTTATTCTGTTTTGGGTTGTATAGTGAGCTGATGAGACGATGAAACTTGGAACACGTGTTTACTCAAGCCTTATGTTGTTTAAAAGTTCTTGGAGCAAACGTTTCTAAAGAAAATAAATCCATTGAATTTTGAGAGTTTGAATGTCCACTTACTTCACAAACTCCTTGAGATACAAGCTTCTTCGTTTGACTTGAAAGTTTTAACGCAGTTTGCTTTAACTAGTAAATAGAAAGTGGATTCAAAAACACAAAATGCAATGATTTTATTCACAGCAGAAACTAAGTCAAATGACTATTATATTGAATAATAATTCTTTCGTATTTTGTGTTTTGGATCTTCAAACTAATACATTGTAGCTATATTGTAACTATGTTAACTACACTGTAGTGTAACTATATTGTAGCTTTGAAAAATGCACACCCATCATTTTCAGCTTTAGAAATTGCATTAAGCTGTGAAATTTGTGCAATAAATTGTATTTGTTTTCAATGGATATCACGTACCATCTTTCGTTCGTACACCTACACTCTATTATCTAGATCCAATCAGAATAACAATGAGCTAATTTTAGTGAAAGAGTATCTATACTGTTTATATGATGTCTATTGTTTCTATCAGTGTTTTAATCAACAAAAACCGATTAGCTAAATCTGGCAAATAATTCGTTGAATTCACTTATGCTCTAATTTCGCATTAGTTCAAATTTCTAAGCAAAATCATTGGATGAATTGTATTCAATCCTAGACGGATTTTATAGATCAATTGATAAATTGATTAGAAACAACTTTGTGCTGCTGATGAAATTGACGATTGTCCCGCGATATCTATTATACTGTTTTTCAATCATAAATTTATAAAAACTCTCTCATGGGGCAAATGGTGAGGTTTTCCTGAACCGCAGAAAATCATTTAAACTTTATCATGAAGTACGAAAGAAGATTTTGATTTATTTTCTCTGAATGGAACGCATTAATTAATAATTATCAGCCATATCGGAAAATCATGTATGAATAAGAAGTTTTCAAAATTCATCATAACAATTTTTGTTGTTATTTTTGTTTCATTAATTGACTCTAACAATATTGGTAGATGAATATCAAAAGAAGAATAAAGATTCGATCAAAATGATTTACAACTAAGAAAAGTTTTCAACAAAACTCGGAAAATAATTGAGAAGTTTCTTTCGCGTCCAACAATCGGTAACTCAAATATTACCGTATGCATCCTGGAAAGACGGACTCGCTAGAAGACTGAAGTGATTTGATTTTATCGACCGCGTAACAGGACTTTCAAGTCTGCGTGGAAGTAAAGTTGTACTCGAGATAAACTAATGTCAATTATGCATCAATATATAAAATCTAAGTATATCTGCTCGTGTAAGTGATTATTATTAAATTTTCATTAGAAAATAACATATTCCATAGATCGAAAAATTAGTATAATTTAGATTTTACAGTAGCTTTTTGACTCAATATATGTTTTTTCTCCGAGATAGTCTATGTCTGTAGGTCATCATTATTGTTATTGTTCACATCTGATATACACTATAGTGTATCAAATGTAAAGAACGCCCAAGGGTTGAGTAGTTGTGATCTTCTTTGACCGTATTTTCGGTATTTTATGTGCTAATATTCTTATAGACCAAACAAAGCCTAGAATGTATCGACCAACAAACTTTCCTGTGGAAGTTATACTTTGAGCTCTCATAGCTATAAAGAAAAATATGATACACTATAAAAAATTCATGATCCATCCTTCCTACCTTCAAAGTATAGATATATGTACGTGTTACCTGCAAACTCGAATAAACTCTATCAAAGATGGAATGAAATCATATAAAAAAAGTTAACGCCCACGTATTTTGAAATATATTGCTTAAATTCCAATTTTTATGATTCCCGCTCCCACAGACACTACTGATCCACCAAGTCATGTTTTTTAATTGAGTCAACTATATACATATAACAGTATCGACGGGTATAGGATTTCGCAGCTTTATTGAGATTGCATTGCAGCGTATGATATGTGATCAAACGAATTCTGGGCAAGACCAGGAATTTCAATAACGATATTTACCCCCGAAAACGTACGCGCGCGGCATATTCCCCGCGTAAACGAGCTAAATGACATTATACCGATGAGCCTAATGGAACCGAGAGCATAGATCGCGAAAAGGGAAATCGCCAACGGCGCGACGAATCGCGCGAGGCATATTTCATATACCCTTTGCACAAGATTTTGATTACAAGCCAGTGGGTCGTTGGCTTTACTCCATAAATGCTAAGTGAATGATTGAATCGACGCGACTGAAAGAGTGTCGATTGGAATTCGATATTATATAACAGTATTTACTTTCCACGGCTCTTCTCCGATCAATGGCCCCTATCAATTCCAAAAGAAAGTTGGGCGGTGTAAGAGACAGCTGCGCCGATGAGGCAATGTCGCCGGGCGTTGTTATAATAGTCCCTTTCTTAATTTCAAAATTCCCGGTGTAACTTCAAAAATGCATAATAGCTCTTTCTATTATGAAGCCTACGACGACAGAGAATACTTTTAGCATGATTCTCATCGACGCCGAGCCAGCCGATCGAGAGGGGAATATCTATTGTTCATCGATGGCGAAAATAACGATGACACCTTCCTCAAACATGGCGAAGTGCGTTGGACGGCTAATAACGTAATTATTCATAAATATTCATCTAACAAGGAATTCCCTTTTTTTTTGATACCGGCAGTCATTGACAATTGGCTGTTTCTTTGTCGACTGTGTAGCGAAAAAAGGCGAAAATTCTGACGTTTCTCAAGCTGACGTGTACATATTGATGAAACAAAGGTATTACGATAGAACGGATACCTCGCGGATTCTTTAATCGTATATACTTTATAGTAATAGGGTTGTCAATCATACACTTCACGGTTTCTCGCCTCTCCACGCTGATAATTTCGTGTACTGGAACGTTATTGATGTAACAAAATATCACGAACGAATAAATCCACATTGGTATATGAAAAGTGGTACAGACAAATATTGGAAAAAAATGTTGAGTAGCTTGCGATGGTACAATTGAAAAAAAATGGCGAAACGCTACTATTCTCAATCATGAGAGCGGAAATTAGAAGGGATTTCACGCTCTTGGATCTCAACTCTTGAAATCAATCCTACTTGTACATATATAATATTTCAATATTATGCGACGGTGACCAAGCAGTTTGAATGAAAATTAGCGCTGGTGAAAATGAAGCTGCATTCGAATTGAAAACGTGATCGTAATTATCAATATACCACATGGATGCTACGCATAATTTTAAAGACGCCGGAATGATTCATTGAGTAACGTTATGCAAGAGCAATGAGCTCGTGTAACTATCTGCCAGAATAGCTTATATCATATTATTGAACTGGGATCGAGCAATTGGATTTTTCAAATTCAAATCGTTGGAAGACATTGCCCCGCAGTCAGCAAGTAATCCAGAAGAAAAAATAATGATACTGCGCGTTTTTGGGTGTTTCAAATTGTGCCCCCAAACTCTCGAGAAACTAAAACGCCATCGATAGGAATAGAGTTGGGTTTGTTGAAACAAAAACCGGCTATGCGTATCTGCGTCCCCCGCAGTAAAATCAAGCACGTGGATCCAAACTCGCGGTATAGTGGGACGACTAGCACATCTCACAGCGCGTTCAATTTCGATCTTACCAGTATAGTGATAAGTCGCTGCACGCAATCGAACCAGTCTATCAAATAATCAATTATCAGATAGAATTATTTCAAAAAAAAAAAAAAAACACACTCGTCGGATGCGGTTTACCATACGTCTATACGAAAACTTGCGTCTCGAATCGACCACTCGAAACACGTGCCGTGGAAGCTCGCCGGGAGGATCCCGAAGACGGGTGCATCGGCCAGTCCAAATCGGTCGTGAAGCCTGAAAAGGAGCGTATAAGAGCAAGTGTATATATGCTTGCTCGCGCGCGCGCGGAGGCGAGAAGCCGGTATTTAAACGAGCGGCGGCGTGCGCGCGACAAAAGGGAGCGCGGCTTCCGGCTAACGGGCTCGAGCTGCTGCAGCGCGTTATAACGCGTATGACGAATAAACGTGACGCACTTTGCCCAAATGCCCACACGAAGCTACTAGCTCGGAAATTCGGACGGTGTATGCGCGCGCCCGTTACGTTTTTTTCCCCGCCCCTCTTCCACCCGACCCGACGCATAAGAGGACTGGCCGTATATACACACACGAGCGCTCGTGAGTCTCATCTAAATTTGAAGTTTTCGTCCGTCGAGGTAGGGATTTGGAATTCAATTGTCTTCTGTGCTGCGGTTGATACGTACGTGTGTGCTCGCGTGCGCTATGGGGCCAAGTGCTCTATCTCGCATTGACGCCACGTTCGCTGCTCTCGAACAGAACCCGAGTGTGAGGAACGGCCGACTGGTTCCCTAGGTCCCCCCCCCCCCCCGAGAGACCCGCACTGGAGCTCCGAAATTAACCCGCACTTGATATTGCATACGAGGGAGTTCAACAATAGCGCTGGCGAGTTATATAGTCACACGTATAATATACTTGTGGATTTTGTCGGGTCTTGTTCAGCCGGCGGCTGGATTATGTATGCAATAAAAGCTACACGTTCGAGAGCCGCGGGCATCGAGTTGTACCTTTATATCGAAGCCCCCCAGTTGTCAAGATTCAAGAGAATTTACGAACTTGCCGCGGAAGAGTCAGAAAAATTTTGGCGTCTTGTCGCTAGTAAAATTCAAAACTCTAATATCTTTGTTAATCATTTCTTTCACCAGAAACGAACATATTAATCACTTTGATATAACTTCATCTATTTCTATCATAGCAGCATCCCATCAATTTTTTTTGCTGCCACCATTTAGTTTAGAGCTAATTTCTCTGGATTACAAATCAAATCACGTCAATTTACTTCACTCATCGAATTTCATGGCAGTCTTACCTTGTGACAGCCCTTGATGCATGTGTGTAATTTTTTCAAGTACAATTTCGAGACTTTTTGGCATTTCAAAGTATTTTTTTATGACTACTCGCAGAAATACACCAGTTTGGTTCATTGTGGCGAAATTTTGTTTTCAAGTCTACATTATATTTTGAACTATTGTGGATTATAAAAAACACTGATACATACATTTTCATGGATACTTTTTTATTTCATGCATTCGCAGTTACATCTGCATACATACAAGCCCATGACATATGTTTGCGAAAGTACATTTAGTAATCAGACATCACGGAGCGGACATCTCCAGGTAATCCCAGAATTCTCTCCTAAAATTACCTGACAAAGTTTGCTCGCTGAATTGGTTATCCGCTGAGTAGCCAATCTCTGGATACAAGAAAGTTTAGAATCATGAGTGGGGCTGGTCCAGGTCAACTTGATTGGATCACACAACGCGTACCATTCGATATCCCAAAGGAATCGAGCGTGGATCGGTCGGTCGCGAGACTCGAAAGTGTGCTCGTCTAATTTATTGCTACACGACGCGTCGCAGCGTGAGATATATAGACATATATGTATAGGAACGCCGTTTCCTTGTGTTGCTCGTCGCGCGAGACGACAATATATATACTATAGGACAGTATATAGACATTTACCGGCTCGTGTGTGCCTCGACTATTTAAAAATACGAGAGGCGCGTCCGTCCGCGTACGTATGCGCGGCTCTTCACCGCGGCGAGGTAGTCAACCTGTGCAGCATGTTTTAACGTTTCATTAAAAAACCTCGTATGTTGCACAATGCCCATAAGCATTTAACCTCTTCTCTTTTTCGTCACATCTCTACGTATCTTCGCGCGATTAATAAACCAAAGTACTTATATACAGTCTTTCGAAATTTGCGATTTTATACGTTGGCGTGTGTGTGTATACGTTTCGAGATTCGGATTGTAGACGAGGACGAGACAAATGGCACGTCATTTTTAACCGTACGCAGTTTGAATTTCAAATACGTATTATTCGTGTAGCTCTTGTTCTATCCGTGTCTCGACTGAGATTTCATCTGTCGAGCGTATATCAATTTTTCACATCCAACGTAGTATCATTGTATATCTATGGCCGTATGGAGACACGGGCTAATTTTTTGTTTTCGCAGCTCGCGGGAACAGCTCATTGAAAGGAAATGAAAACTTTTCCAAAATCCGAAAATGCGACGCTCGTTAAAAACTCGGTATAGTACTCTCGAGCAGGTGTGGTATCCTGTACGTGTCGATCTCTGGTCTTCCTCATTCGAAAAATGACACGACGTTTGCGGGGAACGGAAAAAAAAAGAAGTGACATTGATCAAAACACAAGTCGACGAAGCGATGAATAATCGGGATCAACGAGTTGAAAGTTTTCAAAACGCGCATTGATCGATCGCCGATGTAGCAACTCGAGCCGCCAGCGCGAACGAATATATAAGGATAACCAGCTCCCTCCCCCCGGCGAGAGGAGGAGGGGGGGGAGAGAGAATAAGCGCCGATAAAATACAAATTTAATTTTCTTCGCTCTGTCCCTCCGTCTCCTTTTAACTCGAGCCGGTGAAACGTAAAATTAATGTACGCGTGGGCCAGGCCGCCTCTTGCATCACACCGAGAGCCTGAAATATTCGCGGCCGGGAGTGTGTGTACGTGTGGACGGGCGTGTGGCAAATTGAGTCGGCCGCGCGCGTCCTTGACCAATGTGGCACAATGATCGCCGGGCCCAATTAGTCGGGCGATCAGTCGATCGGCGAGCCGATTCTGGACCAGTCGCGCGCGGTATGTCGCATCGGAATCCAAGGGGAGAATCTCTCCCGCGCGCGGGGCAGGTTTGCGGCTTGACACCGATTCCCCGAGTCGCTGAGGTCGAATTATCCACGGGCCGCGCGACCTTTCCTTTTTTTTGGGACGGTTCCGCGGGGGAAGAGTGCAAGTACAGAGCGCACGAGAACGGGTAATTTCCGATACGTGCGATGGCTATCGACGGCAAGGTGAACGTTGAGCTCGTGTTATAGTGAAGCGATTCGATAAGTCTGTTTTATACTTATGCCTCGTGTCGCGAGATATCCATTGGAATTCACATGATTTTGGTAATTTCGTGTCCGACTCGTTTCGGTGGAAAGACACTTTTTCTGTCCTCCCTCCCCGAGAGACGCGCAAAGAACCCGGCGCGTTTAAGAATCAAGGGCAAAAGTTATTGCGGGCATTTTTCAATTATACACACGTATGGACACATTACGATCCGAAGACCTCAATCCCGAGACGACGTGAATGTGATTAAAACGATCGTTTTGTTTTGCGCGAGACCCGCGCTGGGAAAGATCAAAACGAAAAGACGGATAGAACGCTTTTGTGTGTATATATATATGTATACGCGCGTTCAACAGTATCAACCGGCACCGACGTTTCGAACAATAGCGATATCGATTTCAAATGGCTCGAGTTCGCGAAAGAGCCGATGAGCATATCGACCCAAATACATTTTTTCATCGCGTCGCTGTAAACTGCTCGCACAAAGACATTGACGCCCGGGCACATATTTCGCCCCGGGCGAGGACCATATACACTATATATACACACACACAAGAGTTTATTTCCTTTTCTTTTCGAAAGCCCGCATGCACGAGTTTCCGCGAGTTATCCCGCCGCCCTGCCCGACAGACACGCGACCATTAAAAAAGGCCAAGGCACTCGCTCGCTCCTCCCCGCGTGTTTTCGGATAATTACCATGGTTTCATTGCGCATTGATACAAGGGTAAATATTTCGAGCGAGTGTTTCGCAAACCCGCGACCTTTCCACCTCCACACTTGCCGTTTCGTCAATTATGAAATTGCTCCTTCATTCAATTTTGTATGTTACTGAACGGGACGGCTAAGTCCTACCCTGCGTGACTATTTACACTCGAGAGTATACCTTGTTATTCAACGTTAATTCAACGCGACTCGTACGCTCGTATGATTTGACATAATATCCGCTGTCAAAAGTAAAAGCGGACCCTTTTTTTCGTGTACTGGTCGGTTGTCTTCCGCGTTGCTTCTCGTGTTTGAGGCTCGGCTATGTAGCGACGCGACTCACGGTATTGAGATGTTCAGTCGGTCATTGGTGATAATTAAGCGAATCGAACGAGATGAGAACACGTGAAGATTGTATGTATCTCCCTGAAGTTGGGCAATGAAAAAAGGTTTTGGTACAGTGAAAGAAAGGATAGAACTGAATTTCGAAAGATAAATCACCCGAATAACATTTCGTTGCTTGTAAAGACTCACGAATGATCGTCGTGTATTTCATGAAAAAATTGTATCGCGACAAACGGCAATGACTATGATTTATTGATGCTCCTGCATTATACACATATACACCCGAGAAAATTATAACGATGTCGTGCAGCAAATCCGGTTAAAAAATTCTTCGCATTCATTTCAAGATGAAAAAATTCGGTATACATTATTACCATTCACCATTACGCCCACTTCCTTTATCGACCATTCGAGTAGCCGTAGCCTGCAGAGGCCGAAAAAACGTTTGCGACGCTGTGTGTTGAAGATCAATGGAAAGAGCATCGAATGAAATGATCAATGTTTAGAATGAATATGTTCCGATACGCCAACGAGCTCACGCGAGAGGGAAAGTAATGAAGTGCTCACTCGGCGAGGCCCCGAAACAAATGCGCCACAGTCCCCGGGTGTGCATCAATGCGCGATAAGGGGGCAAGAGCGAGTGACGCAGCGCGTAAGAATGCAGCCGCGGGCGCGCGGGGGAACGTGCGAAACACGAGTAGTATAGCTCCGTCCAAGGTTTCTCAGGCCCGGGGCGGGCGACTTCCTCTCGGACGCGAGCTCGAATCGTTGGGACCAACCGAGCGCCCGCGAGAAAGTATACACACAGCTCGAGACTTTACCTTCTCCTCGGCCTTCAATACTCGCGCTCGCGGGAATATATCGGCCGATTTCTGCGAGCTCGGGAGAGAGAAGAAGAGGAAAAAAAATTGAAGGAGCAGAGCCAAAGTTACCGATCGCTCGCGCGCCTTGATCCTTCGCCGCTTTTTTTCTCGCGTGGGCTCATGTCGCTCGGCTGCGGTGGCGCGCGCGCGTGCATTTAGCCGCGTGTATTTCACTCTTTCTCTCCCTTCTTCTTCTTTCTTTTTTCCACGAAGATAAATTCGAGAGAGGATCGTCCGCGAGGTCGAGGGTTTTCGTTCACGCGCGACAGAGCTGCCCGAACGAATTTATATATACGTTGACGCGTCTTTCGGCTGGTATATATACGCGGCAGATTTACACGCGACCGAGTTGACGAAAGTTGATGGGCAACCTCCGTGAAGTTACTCCGTTCTCGCGAGGTCGAAGTTCCAAAGCGCAGTTTGACCATCGATTCGGGCGTCTGGCGGTACCCGTCTTTTACTACTTCGTAAAACCAGATGCACACGAGCCAGCTGGTCTAAGGTCGAGCAGGATGCTTTTCAAAATTCCAATGGCGACTAGCACGAATCGTTTCTACAGTGGCAGATGCTGGAATCGATTTTCGATGCGAGGAACGACCAAAAACCTCAGGGGCTGCGCGTCGGACCAGTTGACACGACGAAATCCATGACGGGGATCTCCGCGCAGTGTTCCAATATATACCGGAGTCGGCCCGCGCGCGTCTCTCGTTCACGAGCGTTATGACGGGCTTTTCGTATCTCACAACGGAGCGACAGCGAGCCGTGCGGGGGTATGCAATTAATTACCGAACCTTTCGAAACCCCCATCTTCTGCTCCGATCCGAAAGATATTGCGCAACCTCTCTCCGTGTTATGCATAGCTTTTGTCTCAGTGTCGTGACGCTATCATCCGTCCCCCCTCTACACCCGAATCCTCTTTTTTTCTTTTTTTTTCTTTTTCCTCCCGCTAGCTCTCGAGAGATCTTCTCGGCGCTTTCTACGAGCCTCTGGCTCTTTCGACGAGTGATGATTAGGGAATAGTGGCTTCTTTGTGTTTTGCCGTTGGCCTCGTTTTTAAATACACCAGGATTCGCAAGATCTCGACGGTGCGTTTATCCAATTCGAAGGATGTCTCTGTTGTCGGGAATATCTACGGATGGCGCATTTATCCATTTTGTTTTCTTTTGTTTTTTCCTCATATTTTCTTTGGAAAATTGCCGATCGACCAGTCATCTCGGAAAAATGCCGAACTCGGAAAAAAGCGATCATTTCAAATGAACATTTGAAAGAAATTTTATTTGAAATGATTCTGCTGTCTAATAAGACAAAGTCTAAATGAGAAAGTAATTTGATCGACTACCTGGAGCTAATTAATAGATAATAAATACAGGGTACAACACTTTACCGCGTTCGAACTATACGAAATAACGTTTTTCGTCAATATCATCTCTGGAAAGAGAAAAATTTTTTGGAAATGATTTGAACTCGGTAAAATCTCGCACCGTGTATTAATTGATTGTCTATTAATTAGTAGGTAGCTCCGATGGAATCACTTTCTTATTTAGATTTCGGAGAAATGTTTTGCCGTGTCAAAATGCAACTTTGAGCAAATGATCAATCCACACCGGTTTTGATTATTCCGAGAAACGGATTAGACCATTTTCATAAAGTGGTTTCTTGCATGCAGACAAAAGACTTTCTCAATCGTCACGTTTCCTTTTAGTGTTCGACACATAAAAATGATATGGTCATTGTTTCTTATCCGTTTCTTGATAAATTATTTACCTTTCCTCGCGCATTTTATCTCAACAACATTCACGATATTGCTCACGTGTATTCATCCGAGTATAATTGCACTTATACGAATGATGTGGCACGTGTGATTCCCATGATCCAAGATCAAGCTCTCGCGTATGAACTGTCTCGCGCCCGTGCAAGAGCGAGGAGCAAACTGAGCCTTTACATCTGCGAAAATCAATCGAAGAAGGAGAAGAAGAGTAAGAAAAAGAGGATACCAAGGATAAAATAAAAAACCGAGTGGTTTTGAAAGGCCACTGAAAGAAAATGCCGACGACCGAGCCGCAAATCGCAGGGATGCGCTACGAGTCACACTTGTCCAAGCTATATATCTGTCGGTATATACGTGCGCGCATATAGGTGTATATACCCAAAGGAGTGTCGTCGAGCAGCCGCATTGGCTGGCCGGGCGCGAGAGAAGCATTTAAAAAAATCATCACGAGGGGGACGCGCGGCCGGCGATGACACGCCCGATAGCTGCAGTAGGCTGTGCACGCGCGCGATTTAAAGGAGTTATATACGTGGACGCGCGGCCCGTTATTCCCGGCGGTACTTTCGACGAAATCGGCGTTTTCGGCAACTCACCGCAGCTGCCTGCCTAGCCGATCCGACTCGGCCTGATGCGCATGGCAATGGCGCCACCCGCGAGCCTCCTTTGCGTCACTGCTGTCGCGCCGCGGGAGATTTCGCGCCCGGGGTACACTGCCGCCGCGACTGAATTCGCCATGAACGGGAGAGGAGGGGGGGAAGAAGCGATCGCGCGAAGATGCGATAATCGCGCTTTCAAATCGCTGTGTGCCGCGCGTATGCAGAGCTACGAGAATGGCGATCGTAGGCGCGCCCCGACGGGGCGAAGAAAAAACGTCGTTGGGAAAATCGGCACGTTACTATTTACGCATTTTATTTTCTTAGTTTGAAAAAATGATATTGTTATTTATTTCTTGTTTATATGTAATCTTACCTGTATTATTTATTTGTTATTTCTATACGAAGGTTGAGTGAAAATCAAACGGGCAAAGATATGATGTATATTTCATAATATAAATACTCGAGTTCTAGAAAAGTTTCAAAGACTATTTCTGATGTACGATCATTTGTCTCTTCTTATCAGTTGAGAAAAGGCGAATATGCTCATTCGCTATTCATGGACGATATTGTAATGATTTCCATAATTTCTAATGAAATTCGATAAAGCCGTATCACTGTCGCATTTTACCAATGATATTTCATTGTGCAAACCGAGTGTAATTTACCGGATTTTTCTTCGTAGTGTGGTATTGTGACTCGGTGTCTACGCAGTCTCGATTATTTCTGGTGTTTCACGAAAATATGTCCGATTCGACATATCAAGTGATTCAGCTGAATTTTATTTATCAATACTAACTCGACACATTGGTTTAGGACCCAGATTATTCATAAATTCTTCCCAATACTTTCTGACTACACGAGATATCAAGAGGCTTCTCATTTGTTCTCAGTACTGCCGATTTTTCATGCTTATTGTTTCGAGGCAGAGACTATACGAATCGAAACAATTGTAGTCGATTCTGAAGTCCAGCGTTTGTGATTTGCCGTAGTTCCGAGAACAGGCGATTGATTCGATTTCGCCATACGCTCGCTATTCTAGATTCTTCCGTCGAAAATTGGTTACTTGCGTCGAGATCTCACTAGAGTAAATGTCGTTTCATAATATGACAAGCATCAGATCCACAGTTACGCGTTTATTTCCCGAGGAGTAGCTGACGAGTTAAAACTGAACTTTATGGGTCTGGTGCTAATTTCATTATGAAACACAGCTCATTTCAAGTATGTCGATTTGAGGATCGACTTGGGACGGTCGCAGAACGTCAGGGAATGAGAACCGCTGGATTTGGGGAGCAATTGTCTCCGGGTTATCCGAAGCAGTTCTCCCGATTGGTGCCTTGACCGTTCGGGAACGGTGAAAATCAACGCGAACACATCCATACCGAGACGCAAAAAATTCGTCGATCGAATTGTTGAATTTCCCGATGGCTTTCGTTCGGGACTTTCTACGTACTGTCCTGTCCCGGGAACTCGAGCGAGGCGAACACGCGAGGCGAAATTCGGCACGGGAGATAATTACACCCTATGTACGCGGCGGCGCTCGAGAGAGTGACGAAACTTTCGTCGAATTCTCTTACAACGAGTCGTGGCCGCGTCGTGGAATAGTCCATCATCTCAGGCACTATATATACACGCGCGGAGCTACTAGCAGGATAACAGCTCGCAGAACCGCTTGGCAATTCAAAACAGGTGCACTTGTCATGCTTGTATATACACGGCTCGCGAGCGGCCCAGGATTCGTATGGTTTCGCAAATTCTCCGCTGTTACAGCTGCTCCTTTTCGCCTGTGTGTGTATGCACGCGCGCGCTCGCGAGAGTATTATAGCCACTGTATATAGCTGCAACAATATACACGGTATATAGAAGCGCTCGTCACGCTCGCGACACTATTTTTTTCTCATCAGCCTTTCGGCGCGAGCAATTTGAGCTCGCGCTTCCCCATCATATACAGTTCCGTTCTTCAAACGAGTATGAAACGCCGCGATATTGGCGAGTGTCTCGAAAATACGCAGACGCGCGTATTTTTGACTATACGGTATAAAATCAAACTTTTTCCCGCACGGCGTTATGCAACGAATGTGAAAGATGCGCGCGAGCGAGAGATGTGGAAATAATCACTGCACCCACAAAACGAGAAACTGCCGATGGGAGTCGATAAAATTTTTCGACGAGAGAGAAGATTAAACGTAATAAAACGCGATCGCGCGCGCCTCTCTCGCGTGGCACGTGCGTGTCTACCCCGCTTCTCTCTAAACACGCGTTACGCAATCGGGGTATAATCAAGGAAGAAAAGAGACTTTTTCTCTGTCGAATGGGCGAGGCGACGTGCCGCTGGCTCGCAATGAAAACAGCGCGCACCGCTACACAAACACACACTCACACACACTCGAATCCTCGACCTTTCCAAAAGGCACGGCCCGGAAAGTCACTCGTACCCGCGAGACTGTATCACTGTAATCGCCGCGCGGACTAGGGGGGGATTGCGCAATCCCGGAAACTTCTCGGGCGTCAAGTTTTCTCGGGCAAAGAAAGCCAATCGATCGAGCCATTTCACCGCGGAGTATATTATGCTAATTCGTCTTTTCTATATCCATACGATCCGTACGTTATTTTATACCGCCGCGCGCGGCGCCGAACACCGAGTCACTCGGTTCGGCACGTATCAGGTGGCGTTAAACCAGTTTTGGAAATCAACAACATTCGGTTATTGCGTCGTCGATCGCGCGATGCGACTGTATATGCAAAAGTCGGCTCGATCCCAACGTATCCTCGCGCCTCGCATCGAACCAAGTGTAAGCACACGCTTTTGGATTGTTGCCAGACTTGGAACTTTCCCGCGTGATTTTTGGCTGATTTCTCCCAAGTTCGTCACCACATTTTTCTCTCTCCAAAACAATCGTGCGCGGGTATTCATTCGTACAATCTCTGTTAAATGTCGATCGAAACATTGGGCCGGTTGACTTTATTTATACGCGTATACACACGACCCGTTTGAGTATTGGAAAACCATCGCAGCAGGTTTCATCGTGATTGGTGTTGTGCTCTTTTCTAGTTAGCAAAGTATCAAACATATCATGCGTGTGTATCTTTGACACGAAACATTGGATTTTACCAAATAAAAGAAGTAACGTTTCAATATCGTGGTTTAGTGAAATTCAATTTATGGTAAAAAGTAAAAGTGCACATAAATAATGGCTGTTTTGCAGTTGAATCTTAATCAATTTCTATCAATTTACATTCAAATTTATTCGAATATATCAATCTCTCTCTCTCGCAGGAGTATAGCACAGTTTAAACGATGCAACAAGCGAGATCGTTGGCAAGTACATTAAACCCGATTAATAGTATAATGCTACGTTGCTTCAAATCGATTTCAAGAGCAATGGAACGATTATCCCCAAATTATACGAGCAGCTTGAAGTTTTTCGACGTTTTGCACATTTAACCGAATGTCATATCAAGAAAACGAAAGAAAGATGAAGCAAAACAAGAGCGAAAGAGCAAAAACGAATTGCGCGAAGGCCGTCGGATGCCTCAAGTGCGTCGTCGAAGACCCAGAAACCTTCGTTTCATTTTGATCCCGGCGGCGATACGGCGTCGAAGCCGGTGGCTATACCCATATAATAAGGCCCCTTCGATGTGTCGCTGTTACGTGTTCTATTATGTGCGCGCGGACTCTCGATGTAACGCTGGATGAACTGGTTTGATTAGTTTCGTTCTCGCTTTCTTTCGCTCGACTACCTGGCAAAACTTCGACTCCAACTATATACTCATTTGTATTCTCTGTATAGTTTTTTATCTCTTTCTCCAGCCTATTATTCGCCAAACGTTGGCGGGGAAGAACACAAGTGCCACTTGGGTATCTTCGCGTTTCGCGTTAGCGAATTCTTGAATTATGAACGATACATATACACGGTAGGGGCGCGGAGGTACAAGAAAAAATGCAAAGTGAAGAGGCATTATTTATGAGGAAGTTGAAACCTACGTGAATATTCTCTTGGTGAATCCGCGAACGTTCGGGGTCGTGTGTCTCTCGGGAGGACGTTCCTCTCTACTCCAGCGAGTTCAAGAAAGAGAAAAGAGTTGAGAAATTGAAAGGGAGATAACGAGCTGACTCGCGAATGAAAGGAAACAAAAAATGTAGCTGCGAGAAGAAGCTCCTCTTGTACATTAACACACGCGACCGTACACACGTGTCTCCGCGTAACAGATCTTCTCTCGAAAGATTTTTGACGCCGATCAGAAGCAAGGCTGCCGTTGCACGTATTCGGGGACTGAGTTCGCGTGTCTCAGTGTCTCAAACCTGTCTTCGGGATCGACACGTGCAGCTCGGGCCCAATCGAAGCTGTATCGCGACCCCCGTCACGAGTAGTTTCGTTTGGATGAATTTTGTAAAAAAAAAAAGTTTACCCGATGTCGGGCAGTTTTTCAAACGCGCACTCGACGAATTTCTCGGCCGGAGACTTGTGCGAAACGCGACAAGCGCGGGCGGGACGCGCACTCGAGAAAGGGCACACAGGGGCGTCGAAGGCAATACCTGTCAAGGCGAGGATTGAGTGCAATAATTTTAATTTGCTCGAAGGGAAAGGGACTCCGTGTACACACATATATATACGTATACGCGGGCAGGTGCACTCGAGGATTTTTACAGGCGGCGCACGCACTTGCTTTGTCCAGCGCTGCAAGGAAGTGCTGTAAATTCTTTATTTGCCCATTTGTATCTTTGTTCGGCACTCGATCGAGGGGGATACGCCGGCTCTCCCCATCAGGGGACCTTTCACGTTATTATACACCGGCGCGGAAAGGTTAAAAGTGTTATTACGCGCGCGCCGGGCGCTCGGTGAAACGCGACTCTTCACGGCTGTATTATATAAATCAAGTATAATTATAAACTCGGCTCATTTGAATATATTTTGTTGGAATACGTGTAACCCAAGATTCGTTTGCATAATCCCGTTATTGAGTTTCGAATTGGACGTTCATTATTATTTCACCCGCGGGCTCTCGGTATCATTGTCCTGTTGCTGCATCTATAAATAGATAAATCACACGCGATCCGCAGCCCTCATAACACGTACACGTAGCCGTCGTACACTCAGAAGTCCCATGGGCTGCAGGGGAGAGCATTTCGGTATCGGAAAAAGTCCTCGAACTTTCACTGACGGAAAGTCCAGCAGGTGTGCTTCGATCTCGACTCCCGGCATCGACATCCGGCGCAAGAGCCACTCGCACAAAAATGCGAGCGCGTACTTATATATATATGTCGGTGCGGGCGCGCGATAGAACGTCGCGCGCGCGGCACTCGGGTCAGTGATGTTGTGCAGTGTGTGTGTATAATATCGGCGAGCGGTGAGGAGTCGGATTCTCGCAATGCACTGCAGCCTCGCGATGATGGGAGGAAAGTTCACGGAAACGTTCTCGCCTTGTATACAATTCAAATTGAGATGTCGCGCATACATTTCGTCGCTCCCGTAATTACGTTGGAATCCCCCGGCTCGTGGTACGCGAACTCGATGTGTTGCAGGGATGGCTCGACGTGGTGGAACGATGAGTGCGTCAATGAACTATTCAAGATGTATATATATTTTTTCAGATCGCGACTGGCTCTTCTTCAAATCCGGGAATTCTGAAATCTCCAGCGAATTTCGACTTCATTATAATGGCTTGTTATATGCTCAGTAATCTGTATATATTTCCTGGTGACGTTAATAAATTGTTTTTCGTCTAAGGCATGCACAGTATAATAAATGTCTGTAGGAAAACTTTTCATTGGCTGTCTATTATGTCTGTACACATCATCTGTTTGGCTACCTACGAAAACCATTTAACAAAGTTTCATCAGGATTGATGACACCAAAGGGCCTCATACCTCTTCTTAGTCAAATTCCCCGAGTTCATATGGAATTTGTATGATGGTAAGTAAAGTGTAAAATTTCATATTAACTTCATATGCAGCAAATTTTTTGGCCGAGGGGACTTCTCACCAAACTTACCCAAGCTTTATTATGAAGTTTATTCAAGCATTATATGAACTTTGGCAAGTACACTTGGCCAAATGTTATCGAAGCTCTTTCTCATTTTCTGCTATCGCGAAATCCGAAGCTTTTCCAATCCTGACGTGAAGTTTGCAAAATTCAAGTGAAAACATTTCCAGAAGTTCGTCACTGTCTCGTATCGGACTAATTCACGTGGAGTACATCTGAGCTTCCCGCGAAGTAAATTATTTTTCACTCGGCACATAGGGCTGCGTGATAGTCGTTTGGGGTTCATGCAGGCCCTCTTCTCGCGTTGTCAAATCAATCTTAGGCTCGCGAGTCGCATCCACATTTCGAGCGGAGTTTCTAGTCTTGGATGATGTGGCATCGCGAAGTCGCGACCGTAGACCGACATCCAACCGAGTTTGACGAAACGCAGATTTGCATGACGATGAATTTCTCGATTTCGTCCGGGAAATTCGCACACGCTCTCATGTCTCTCGCAAAGTCGAGCAAGTGACCACATGCATACACGAGCGTATGTATTTGTGAAAACATCGTCGATGGCGTGGATTGGTCGAAAAACCGAGTGCTGCCGGTCATCGACACAATACACGGGCGCACCTACGCATACTCGAGTATATACGTATATGCTGCAGTCCCGCGGGCTTATAACACACATCAGCAGCAGCGGCGGCGGCGGTGGCGCGAGTTTCGCTCGATGGACCGACTCCGAATCGAGAACCCGTTTCGCAATCTGGTTCCGGATCGGCGGAGCCGTGTATAGAGCGGCGCGGCGGCCCAGTGGAACGAAAGAGAAATGCAGGAACGGAGCTGATTATGCGCGCTCGAGCCACCGCACGGGGACACATATTTTTCGCGTTATGCATGCGCACCAGCGACACAACTGTTGCTCGCCCGTGTCTGTGTTTATATGTATATCCACGCCTAAACGAACAATTACCTCCAGCGCACAGATGCTCGATGTGCGCTGTATACAGAAACTGTTATCGATTGGCTCTTCAAACCGATGCGCCGAAGCTCACTCGAGCTATACATCTATGTAGGGATGCTGGTACGTGAAAATGCGACGGCTGCTGTACCTGGACGTTGTCTGGATCGAGTACCTCCTCGAAATTTCGAATACCTAAAGGGTTCCTATATGAAAATCTTAAAAACTTGTTGCGCGTTAATTTTTTCGTGGAAAACTTATTCGACACTCATTAGAATCTACGACTCTATATATTCGATCTGATGGATCTAGTGGAAACCTTTCAAGCCATCTTCATCTGTGCACCCGTGAAGACGTCTTCGGGGTACCCGGCCACTTCACGCCTAATCTAATACAACAAATGAAAAAAGATTTATTGTAAACTGTAATGAAATTGAATAATAAATTGTAGTGATTCTGTAGTCTTCCAATAGTACAATTAATATATCCACATATCCAACCATTTCATACTATTGTTTTGACTTCTCCCAGAAAACTAATGTTTATTCAATCTTATAGTGTCAAATTTCGCAATCATATCAAGAAATACATTTTCAGTCTTTTCTAAATTTTTATACACATTTTGTTATGTATAATGGGCAATTTTAATTTTTCATCAATTTCCATTATTTTCATCTGGTAAAATTGTCTCGAATCACGATAATATGTGAAACTTCGTGAAAAACTATTTTTGATAAATAATCGAGCTCACGGAGACATATGTGAAAAGTTCTAAAAGTGTTAAAATTCGTTATGTGAATCGTGCGAAATCATGAAAAACTGTGAACAACGTAATCATAACAATTTTTCACAATTTTTTGTTTCTTCACATAAATTCGCGCTTTATCTCGAAGTTTCATAAAAATACGCGATACGTAGCAATTTTTCACAATGATATTTCCATCCGGGGAGGGGCCGATGGTCCTGCGCGCGCACGCGGCTAAGGTCAAGCTTTCCAGTGTATACGCGAGCGAACGGATAGTCGTCATATATGTACCTCTTTCTCTCCTTTCGTTTCATCTCGTTTTTCTTTCGTTTCTGTTCGCGTGTCTCGATTCACGCCGTGTTCCGAGGGTGAACCACCTGGACGGGACTGGTGAGATCGATTTGGGCCCTTACATATACATGCGCCCGCCGAACCTGTTTTCCCCGCTCGCTGCACCAACGAATCTCCCGGAGATTCACGTGTTCGAGGGATTGCTGAAAAATATGTGACTTCGAACTGACATCGAGCGATGATTTGGCTGATGTTGCCTGTACGCGGAAATTTCCGAAACACGTGCTACTTTGCCCTTCGCCACCCATGGAATATTTTTTTCAAGGAATAAATCGGAGCGGTCGTTGATTTTAGTGCACCTTTCACGATTGGTATGCTCCTTTATAACCTGCTTACAGTGAAAAACCAGTGTATGAGAGTAAAAATTACTGCGTGAAGGTGGATAAATGATTGAGTGGATGTCAATTAAATTTTCATAAGTAATCAGAGTGAAATTTCACTCTAGTTCCATGTGTTTTGATGGCAACAATTTTTCCATGAAATTCGCTGCTGTAAACTTTCGATTGAAAATCCACTTTTATCATACGAAAAATTAACTGTAATGCTACTCAATCATTACAGTGATTTTTCACTTTCATACACACTAGATGATGTTGTCTCACTATAGGAGATCTTAAGAGAGTACGAAGCTGAAAATCTCCCGCGCAGTGCATATCCGTCGTATGTTTAGATGCCGCACGGTTATAATCACGTTCACCCGCAGATCGGGACGAGCCTCGAGTATAATTTGCGCGTTGGCCGTCGCGGGCATGCCCGAATATACAATCCAGATTGCGGTCCGCGCGTGGCTCGTCGCGAGCTGCAGCCAGCAGGTCCAAGATGGATCGTCGACGAGAGATTCGCTCGGCGGGAATTCCCCATATCGTCCTTATCGCGCCGTGCGATCGGCAACGAGAGTCGAAATTACGAAGCAAGCAAAATCGCTCTGTTTTTTTCTTTCCCCCGTGCAATTTTCGTGCAATTTGCGTGTCGAGGAGCCCGCGACGACGAGCCACGGGCAATTTCGGCGAAACGCGCGTATATATACGTATCCCCGACGCAGCGGAATCTGTAATTAGCCCCGGGGAATTTCGGCTCGAAGCTTCGCCGATCAATGAATCTTCCAAGATGCATCGAGAGATGCGGTAATAATATTTTTGCCCGATTAACAAGGGAAAATATTATATCACGCTGTACTCGTCGGCGATACAGGCGCGTGCGCACGAGGAGCGTATCGAATTGCAGTATAACGGGGTTGGGGGGCGAAGGAGAAAAAAAAATACAGGCGTCGGCGCGCGTGTCCGGGATCGCGTACGCTCGCGCGACTTTCGCTGCAGTCACGGCGCTGCTCGCGCTATTTATACACACGTAAACGTGTATATTTACAAGCGCCCGATCTCGAAAAAAAAGGGGAAAAAAGAGCGGAGAGGACGCACACGCGAAATTGACTGATATGTCGTTGGGGGATCGCCGCATAGTATAGCGGCGCGAAGGAAGGAATTGGATGCGGCGCGGAGAAAGACATGTCGAAAGGCCTCTGGTCGCGCGGGGCTCTCGGCGGGTGGGGAGAAGAGGCCGAAAGCCTGGGCCGCTCTCGCGGCGGAGTAGGGGCCCGTACCACGTGACCCGGGGCTCATATAAAAGCGAGGGGCCCGAGCCGGCGAGACGCTGACTCGAGGTTGCTGCCTGTCGCGCGACCGACCACTATATATCGTCGACACACACACACACACACAGTGGCGTAGACGTTCTGCGACGCACACGCCGTATAACGCATACACATAGCCTCCGCACACGTACGCACGAGTGACAAGACAGAGCCGCCGAGTGTGCGAGGAGCGTCCGGCCCGCGGACGTACTGAGCCCCCGTCCACACGACAACAGTCTGCACACGTATCCCGCCAACCGCCAACGACATGAGGGCCTTCTTCCTCCTGGCAGCCGTCCTCGTCGCCGGTACGTACCCTACGGTGCAATATATACAAAAGCACCGAGCCGCGATTCGCCAGTGAAAAAGCCTCCCCCCTCGAGTATATACGCGCGTGAACGACTCGTTTTCACACCGAGAGTGTTCGCCAGTGTGACGCGGCTATACAGCAGTGTGGCTACTCGCCTTTGTTCCCCGCGACTTTGGAAAGCTTGAATTTTCTCGGGTACGATACGAGGGTGTCCCTCTGTCCCGATCCGTATTCCCCTTTCTTCTCGTCTGCTTTGTCTTCGTTTGCGCTCGCCATCAAATTATACATACACGTACGCGCGCACTGCTCGAGCCAATTAACGCTTATCGGGCAGCAGCAATCCTCTGCCACCGAGTCCACACCGAGTTATTCGGCCGGTTAGACGAGGGTTTATTGGAGATTTTGGGCCGTGCGGCTGTTCCGCGTTTTACTTAGGGGGAAAGAAACAATGAGGTGACATTCGTTGCCAGACCGCTCGAGCGCATCACACTACAAATCCTCTATAGGGCTAAGGGGAAGAGTCGGGGGCGCACCCGCGAGACCTATTCACGAAATATTCGCGGGCGTGCGCGCCAATTGAATAGCGCTTGAAAAGAGGGGAAAAAGAAAGATTCGAGATCACACTCGATCTCTCGAAAATTCGTCCCACGCGCTCTTTGAATATCTCGTAGCGACGAAACCCACGTCGAGCCGATGATACGAGCCGGCTGGTTGCGCTCGCTCGCGCGTATAGCTGCTCTAATTACGCTGGCTTTATCAATACGTCGAAAAAGAAAAGAAAAGCCGGAGCCGCATATACACGATCTTCGCCCCCGGCCGCGTTACACACGATCCCCTGCGTAATTCAAATACAAATCTCTTTCGAGCTTCTGTTACGCCGCGCGTGTCCCCGAGAGAGATCGCACATACGGGATCCGTTTCATCTCGTAGCGACGCTTTGGTTCCACTGATTTGCCAGCCAGCCAGTCAAAAGATCCTCCCGCGCCGCGACTCGTCCGTATATATGTGACGGATTGAAATGCGATTCGCGATGAACGCAATTCCAATGGAGAGGCGGAGAAAAAAAAATCTTCGGTGACGAGTAGTAACAGCGATGCTCCGGCCGTACGGACTCGCCGACGCACGTAATCCGGCTACCGACAAACGGTATATATATATGTTGTATTGGTGAGTGGCTGCACAACCGCTGGGGGACCAATCGCTCGATCAAACTTTGCGAGATGTTTCTTGGGAAAGAGTACTTATGTATTCCAAGCCGTTCTACCCAAACTTTTGTTTTCCTCAAACATGCAGGATTTTAGATTTTTACATGCAAGAAGTTATTATCGAATTGAATGAATCGACGAAATAGCTCATCGGGAAATTGAAACGTAAGAGTTTATGGCTGTAGATATAAGCCACTATGCTATACCCGCGAACGCAAAGTTTCATCGTGAAGATCTAGCGGGAAACTCTCAAAAATTCCGAGGGAAGCGCGCGGGGTCATATATACACACGCGAAGAAGAAGAAGAAGGAAAAAAAAGGCACGGCGCGAGCATTAGAAAGGCGAGGCTGCGTTTGGTCCACGCGTTAATAAAATCTCCCGAGCGCGGCGTTACGTAAGCTCGAGTCTCTTTCTCCCGGTTGCGGATCATCGACACCGATGCGCTCGTCTCTCGAGCTCGAGCGGGGCTCCTTGGTTTTCGCGGCGGCCGGCATATATATCGGGTTGAGCGGGATCGCGCGCGGCCCCGGGCTGCGGATCGCGTGTCGTCTGCCCTTGTCCGAGTCCGCCGACCAGCTCCTTTCTTATCTGGCGCGGCCGAGCTACGTACACCCGCCGGAGCAGGGTTAATACGACAAAGATAAACCCGAGACCCGGGTTTCTCATATGCGCGCGAGCTTATTGCGAGTGTCCGGCGGGTGCTGGGGTAGTCAGGATACTCGCGCGGATTGATTCGCCGGGCGAATGAGTCTCACGCGATGATGTTTACGCGGGCATCGGAAATTCGTGGATTCACATTTTAAATATCTCTGAATTGGATATGGCGAATAACTGCATGGAACCGATGGATAATCGTGAATATTCACACTGAATAATTAGTATAAAATTTCGGTGGGGAAAATTATTTTCTCACCAATAAATAGTAAAAGTCAATTGGGAAGTTTGCCAAAACTATACCCACTCCTACGACGAATTATTTATTATTGATACTAACTGATTATTGAAAATAAATATTGAATAGTGAATATTATTTATCGGTCATGCAATTTTCACTCACAATCAATATTAGCTAACCAAATATTAGCTAATCAATAGTCACTATTTCATCCATTGTAAATTCCGAATACGGAATCGGCCGTTTATGATGCATGAAATTAATCGAATATCACCGCATCTCGAGGTAGCGGGCAATACGTATATATATTGAGGAATTCGGCTTACGGCTCCATCAAGCCCCGGGGCAGTGTGTCTCTTTCACTTTTACTCTCCTCGCCAATTTCCCCAACGAGCCGCGTAATGTAGCTGGGAGTCGCGCGCAAGAAGGAACTACGAAGCGGAGAAGAGCCGGCCACATTGGGGCAAAAAGAAATCTCGACGAGTCCCGAAAAACTTTCACCGCGCGCCCATTGACCCACACACACACACACACACACACACACACACACACACACACACACACACACACACTCACACACTCACACACACATACACATACACGTCGGTCGAAAAAGACTCTGCAGAAACTGCGCCAGTGTTTTTTTTTCTTTCTCGTCGTGGAAATACAAGAGGCGAATTACGAAACGGCTCTCGCAGGTGAAAATATTGTCCGTCGCGTGCACGCGCGCGCGCGCGCGAAAAGAAATTAAAGCTGCGCGGCTGTCGAGAACTAGGGCACGGGGGGCGATTTATATGGGAGTCGTAGAGCTCGATCTTCTCTTGTATCCAGCAAAAAGCTACGCCGCCGCCGCCGAGCCGAGTCGAAGAAGAAAGCGCACCGGCACACAATATATATACGTATGGCGGCTTACATAATGCGACCGGCACTCGGTGTATATCGCTTATGCCATACACACCGGCCTATGTGAAAAACCCAAAAAATACCTTGGAACGTGTACGGGTGGCGACGACGGCGCCGCGAGATAATTATCAATCAAGTCGCTCTGACACGGCTGGTGAACGTGAAATTTAACAATAATCTTTGGGCGCAATGTTTATCCGCCCCCCGGCTGTCGATGGGAAAGCGATCAATTTCGCGTTATTAATTAACGAGCAAGCGTAAACATTTACTCACCTATAATGTAAAATATGAACGTATTTATACGTATACGATATGTACATGTTATAATTGGCCTATATGCCTACATATCGCGAAAATCATGTCGAATCGACTTTTAACGGGGAAAACTAGTTATCCAAATAAACTCGACGATGCATGCGAATCGAGTCGCAGCGTAAAATAAAGCTGTTATAGATATTATTATAATATCCCGGGTGCGCAATTTGAATTAATCGCTCACAAAACCACGTGCTCGCGTGGAACCCGTTACCCTCGACGCGCACACCCAGTGGAATGTGTGTCGACGAATTGGAAATTTCACGCTGCCAATCGATAACCCCGGCCCCCGTGTATGAATATCGGCACGGCGGGGGGGAAGAAAAAAGTCAAGTTTCTTCTTTTTATGTACTCGTTCGTTCGATCCGAGCAGCAGCTGCAGCAGCGCCTAATTAATTGGATTTCCTTCGGGTCTGCTAATTTCACAGTTCTCGCGATCCACTTAGGCCGTTTGAAAAGTACGTAGGCGCGCGCGCAGACAAAACTCGCGATAGCGCCAAGGGGAAAGCCGCGCGATTACAACGCGCGGCAGCAATCCCATCGGAGTCGCGCGCACGCACGCACGCACGCACGGATCGAACGAACCGAGCCCGTAAATGCTACGCTGCTTAGCCGCGGCGCGATACCCATCTAACGTGGCCATTATAACGTGTTTAACTTTCGTGAAAAGTTTCCTCGCGTATATGTACAGATCGCTCGCGCGCGATTCCCCCGAACAATCGGCGGCCTCGCGCCGCCAGTCTCCCATCAGCGTAAACGCGGACCTTTTAATCATACAATTGCCTACGTCTCTCCATCCCGTCTCGGTGTGAATCATGAAGATGTTTCTTAAATCGACGAAACGAAAAGGCTTTTCATTAGTATCGACTGGGTGGCTCGTCGCGTGAGATTCCTGCGTGGAGTTTTTAATTCGCTGTCTTATTGTTGGGCTACTCGAGATGATTAAGGATACAACGACGGGTTAGAAGTCCTCTCATACACTATACATGTTTTATCTGTAAGGATCGTGACTCTCGCGGGGCAACTGGATCTCTCGTGATTATCACCCGTTCAAGTTTATTTCTGGGGAAACTCGACACAAAAACAACGAGACGGAATCTTTCCCCAGCCGAAGTATAAAAAGCAAACAGAAGATAGGGGGCCCGTCTGCGGGGAGAAAAAACATATTGACAAAATTGCTATTTTTTTTTTTAATAAAGCCGTGACCGAGGGCCGACACAGCGAATGGAAGGGTAACGTTTGGAAAAAATCATAAAGAAACATATTCGTTTCGGCAATCACCCCCTGCCCCCCCTCTATCACTGAGTTATCAAAATAAAAAAGTAGTAATTCTCACGATACGATTTCTCCCGGCGTATTAACGAGCTCGCGTACGATCAGCCGACACACACCGCGCGCCTATATCGCTGCGGTCGCATGCAACCTCGTTTCGGCTGATTTCGCGTTCAAGGTGCGCAAAGATCTGCGGCGGCGGGGTGTCGTAGCTTCGCCACGGGCGAAAAATGAAAGTGAATTGCGGCCGCGCGTGTAAACGTGTATATATATGTATATACGTGCTCGCGAGTGAACGGCCCGCGGGATGCTGAGTGTGTGGGCCGCGCGCGCGCGCATGTAGACGCGAGAGGCGCAGCTCCCGCATAGTGAAAGTGCCCGGCGAAAGTCCGCGCGCCATGCGATGTATATATGCTCGTTCGTTCGTGTGTGTTTATATACGTATATGCGCTTGCGTAACAGCCGCACACGGACCAGGCCCACACTCGCGCTTTTAACTGCCGCCCCACAGACAGATGAATGAAATTCCAATGGCATGTGTGTATGCGTGGCTGCAGGGACGAGATGACCATTTTTGCACCCGTAAGATGTGTGCAGTTTTTACAACACACGCGTGAGCCAATAAAATTGCACGTATAACGAGCGAAGGATTAGCTTGACGCGCGATGAATTTCATTATAACCGAGAATTTTAACGCTCTACTGCTAATCGCTCGCGACGGTCGTGCGGCAACAACGGCGGGCTTTTCGATCGATTCCCAGGAATCGGCACAGATATCAAGTTCTTGCGAGAAGGAGTGACTTTACGATCGATTAAAGTGATTCGATAAACGACGAGTTGATTTTATAACTGTCGGTTTCAAAATTTGACAAAAGCTTCTTTTGCGAGGAACCAGTAGAAATCTTCCTCGTCGTGGTTACTTACGCGCTACGTCTGTGTATAGGATCTGTTCATACAAATATTCCTTACGATGGGGCCTTACGATGTCGCAGGATTCTGCGTAACTCGTGGATGCCTATTTGCGACGGAAGCAAAATTTTCGAGACTCCTAAAGAAAATAGATCTAACGCAACACCATCGAAACAAATGATCTACTCCTGTATCTCGATCGCGCTTGTCCGTACGCTGTTCGAAATTCGAAAGCCCCGCTCGCCGGTCCTTGGAGTCACGCGTCAAATCGATGCCCGTCCAATAATCCATCGCGTCTCACGAAAGCTGTCGCATCTGCATAGAAAGGTAATCGTCGCGCATGGGCGCAGTCCCCGAGGACAATGAACACGAGAGAGCGCGAGCGTTAAATTAGTCTGACAAGTGGCCATTGTTCGCGAGGGGGCAAAAGTTTTAACGCGCGCCGCCCCCGTTTCTTCGAATTTTTATCCCCGCACGCGCTCATAATGAATTCCGAGAATGCCGCACGCCAACCCGAGCCGCTCGGACGTGTTTTGTACACTGCACGCAGACACGTGTAGAAAGTGCGGGCGCCAGTGTGATTCCGCGGGAGGGAAACGCCCGCTTCACTGGCTCGATATGTTTGGCAAACGGACAGTGTATACGTATACGCCGTTAATTATCGTGAAACTCGGGGCGATACACCGCAACAATGACACGAACGGACGGAGGAGAGGAAAAAAAGGAAAAAGAGAAGCATTTAGAAAGTGCTTTTTGCGCGCATCGCGCGCGGGCTCGAGTTTCGAAATTCACTCCAGAAGCGACCAGAATAATTTCCCAATCGATGGGATTCGCCAAAACGGTTTCGCAACGCGATCGCCATAACCGTTACGCCCCGCGCGCGCTAACGAACCCCGACCGCGTGCCACGTGTTGCAGCTGTGTATATGTATACTTCGCCACAATCGCGCCTACGACGTTTGAAATTCTCGTCCTTTCGCGTCTCGCCGCGCGGACGCACTGGAGACGATGCGTGCAAGCTCGAAAACTCGAGCGGCCCGACTTGGATTGCACCGAATGCGACCCTTTAAGCTTTCCATCTTGTTGAACAACGCATTTTGGGACGAATCGGAAATACCGCATCATCGATTTATCACGCGACGAACTAGCGAGACAAATATCCGACTCGGCAATACTCACCGTGGCTTAAGAGCTTTTCCGGGGAAACTCGAAGTAGTCGTGATTTATCAACACCGCGGCATTAGCTTTTGACTCGTGTGCGTTTCGAGCAACGGGAAAATCGATGTTTTGCGCCGGAATTTCTCTATCTATACGGACTCGCACGCGGTGAGCGGCTATTTTTAGCTGCATTTCCATGTACCTCCTATCGGGCTACGACGCCCGATCCCGCCGAAGCCAAAGCCAAGATGCAGGGAAAAACGTTATACCGCGCCCGAGTTCCGGTGTGAAAGCACTGCAATTTCCTGGCTTTATTTATTTTTTTTTTGCCTTCCCCTCCCTCCCCCCCGCCTAAACCAGTGCACAAAGCGCGTAAATTCGCGAGGCCAGTAAATTTACGGGCGGGTAATTCATGGCCGGCGCGCATGAGCGAGTCGTAACTTTTAAATAGGTGGCTGTCTCGGAAGACGGAAAGGATGCTTTTTCCGGCGCGGCTGGTTAACAAACCGGGAAGTTCAATGATGCCGTGTACTTAACCTTCGCTAGCTCGCTGCGACCGATCGGCCCCCGGAGACATTTCAACTGCGCCAGAATCGCACACAACAGCCGGGCGAGCGAGCGAACCAGGGTATGTAATGGGCTCGTGCGCGCACGCGCTGAACCAGTATGCACCGTATAATCTCCGGACTCGTCCGCTCTAACCATACGCCTTGGTAGCCGTGCGCGTTGCGCGTATCTGCAGTGGCGCGCGTTCGTAAGAATGCCCCGGCCAAGTAGAGAAGTTCCGGCTCGGGTCAGACCCGAGTTAACAATTCACGCCGCTGTTTCTTTCCCCCCGGACACGGGGGGATACCTTGTGGATCGCCGGCTCGGTACGTTGGGAACGAGAAAAGTTCGGTGTCGATTCAACTCTTCTCTCCCCTCTCGGCGCAAGTTTACGGATGAAGAACGTTCTCTACTTGGGCATCGCGGACTAAAGTCGTACGTCTCACAGTTGCAACGACGGACAATGGCAACGACGGGAAGGCTCCGACATCTCACTTTCGCTCCCGGCGATCTCGCGCCTCGTCGATGCTCGTCCGGCCGTTGAGAATGACCTCTTCCGCCGCGGCACATGATTTTCTCCTCCGCAAAGGCCGCGAAACGAAGGGGCCTCATGCGCGCGAACGCGGGCGCAGCTCTGAAAATTCAGCCGAGTGCAGCACCCAGCTGCGTAATTGGCTTTCGCAACAAAGGGAATAGAGAGACGCACTACGCAGCTGAGCGAGGAGAGAAAGAGCGACACCGAGGGGGCAGGAAAAAAAAAACACGGCGGAGGAGAGATATAAGAGAGCCGGAAAAGCCTCAATCAGGCGCGATTAAATCCGACCGCAGCTATGCGCGCCGGCGAGTCATGCCCATCATCTGCCGACGTCGCGCCGCGCGTTTCGTCACGCATCCGCCGGATTGCTTATCGAGCTCAAACGCGAGAGGGAGAGGGTAAAATCGCGCGGCGCCCGCCAGGTACACCGGACGATTCCTCTCCGTAAATATATTTGTATATACGCGCGTGTTTTATGTATTGTTTCCTCCGGCCAAGATATGTATTTTCGCACGTGCGCGCAAGCCCGATCGTGAGTTTATACTCCGCGATTGGATACAGCCAAGGCTATATATATACATGTCTTCCAGCTGTTTACCTCGCAGATCAACTCTTGTTGGCTTTTCCCTGTCCCGCGACGTGTGTGTACTCATTTGCTCTCGATTGATCGTTATACTTTTGCCTATTTTTTTCCCTTTATCGTTCTTGGCATATCCGCCGGACGATTGCTCTCGGCCGTGTTATACCTGGCGCGCACACACGGAATAATACGAAAAAGATTTCGCGTGAGAATACGAGTATACATGCGAGTTTAATCTTTGGGATTATCGCCGTGTCCGATGCTCGTCGGGACGTGAAGTTGAAAGGCTTTCGCGGTACGGCGCGAGTCAACGGGAGATGAGAAAATAATTCATCCTTGGCTGCGGCGTCGAAGGTCGGTGGTACTCGTTTACGAGATCAAAAGGATAACTGACACTCGTACATTTTTGGTTTTCTTTTTTGCCCCCATCTCCACAAGGACTCGAAACCGATCGGTGAAAAGTATCAAGGATGAATTTCGATCCAGCGCTCGCGAATGCATCGGTCGAGTTTCCCCCCCCCTCTCCTCGTTATAACTCACACCCCAGGGTTACGTGCCCGTGTAGTTTGACCGTATTGCATTTATGTACATACAGATCGCCCATACTTTTTCCAATCTCCCGAACATTTCACGTGGGGAAATTCCTCTTTCCGAAACGGCCTCCCGCTGTACTTGACTCGTGTGAATTTCAAGGAGTGTATACACATCCACTCTGAATCTGAAATAGTAGAACTATTATTCAATCTTAAAATTTTACAACTGATAAGAATAGTAAACATTCACTTGATTACTAAAATATAGATTGAGTAAATATACCTACTATTTTTATGAGTTGTGCAATTTGTTCTATTAAATATTAGTTTTTCATAATTTTAAATTGAGTGTGTACGAATATACGACCGAACTGTCTCTGACACGGTTTCACCCCACGATCGCAGTGTTTCATCTCGGCTGAAGCGAACGATAAAGATTGTAAACTCTCGCGATTCTCAATCTCGTTAGCGACGAAAGCAGCTTTCCGGGAGTAACCCCAACTCGCCGCGCGAACCCGTAGAAGTACAAGACGGAATCTCGAACAGCCGCTTGTGAACGGAGCCGGGTCGCGCGCGCTCGCACTATCAGCGCGGCCGCGTTCCCAGAAATCAAATCCACGGCTCGACTCGATAAATATCCCCTCGCCGCAACGACCCGGCATATTATGCAATTCGCAGCCCAATCTTTGACTGCCAGTCGTTGGATTTTTTTCGAATCTCGCTGGGGTATATATTGGTTCCGCAAAGCTCATTCGGAATTGCCTGGCGTGTGCGTGGCATTCCCGTACAGACGGAGAATGAATGGAGGAAGATGACGTTCCATGGGACGCCGGGGCGATTAAGAAACGTCGTGGCTGACGGCCTCGGTGCGTCGGTGAAAATTCGCCGATTCCGAGGAATCCTCGCAATATTATGTTGATTTATTATCGCCGAGTTACGTGCTCCCACGCGTAAACGCACGCGGGCAAACCTACTTTTTTTTCGTTCGGCGCCATGACGCAAGAACGCGCTCGGATTGCGCGTATCGCGATGTAAACGCGTTTATAGTTGCATAAAATTGAATTTTGAAAAATAAACAAAGCGAAACGCGTGTAAGGTTGTGTCCGCAAACATCGCGCGCGCTCGCGAGAATTGTCTGTGGCTGGCGTGCTATATATTGCTCTGTTGCGAGAGCGCGCGCAATTATATCGGAGAAACAAAAGTTTTTCGCGATTATAAATATAATAATTGTTATGTAAGCCGACGATTGAAGGGGGCCCGGAGAATAGAAATCGCATAATCCCTTTTTACGAAATCGTTGTGTAGCGCAGAATTTCAATTAAATCTTCTGTCTGGTGAAGTAACATTGTGCCGAACCGTTGGTGATATACAAATATATTTTGTTTCGATTCAAAACGCCTTGCTACAAAACCAGTCAGTCTGCTTCTTACATTGATAAATCGCTCGTCCACGGAAGATTCCGAAAAAGCCAGAATCATTGGGATGAAAATAGCTCATTTAATTTAGCAAAGTAACATTATGTTACATAGCATAAAGAATCTGTCTCACCGAGGGCATATTCAGAGCACTGCCCAGTACGGAAAAAGATACAACGACTCGCTGCCCCGACTTTGAAAAATGGCGAAACAATAGGATCATATAGGAACGCGAGATATGGACGTCGACAGGATCCGTCAAAGTCTCTCGGCTCGGGCTCAAGCATCCACAGCGTTACACGCTCACCCATATACGTACGTGCATATATGCGACTCGAAAACGACCCCGTCTCTCTCTCTCTCTATATATACATACATACTGCAGCACGATTTGCCAACCGCGCGCACTAGGCTTTTTCCCGAGATAAGCCCGATTAAATTTGCCGATTTATTAGCTGTCAAACGCTTGAAACTCGCGGCTCGCGGGAATGCGACAAAGGCTTTGCGACATGCCATTGTCTCTCTCTCTTGCAGCCCACAGCGGTGCAAGTATGTATATATATACACACGCTGCAGAGGCGCATTCCCCGAGCCCGACCGCACGCCGGATTCCAGCCCGAAAAACACGCCCTCCTACGACTCGTACAGCCCCGACCGTTTATTTATCAGCCCGACAGACCGGCCCCCCCCCTGCGTCATCGGCGCTGCGGCCTGATTCTCGGCTTTTTCGCGTTCCTCCAGTGCGCGGCGAGAAGGGTCAAATTCGACTCGAGGCTGTCGCCCGTGGAAAGCCACATCGACGAGACGCGCGCGCGATATCGTCGACGAGACGCGCGCGCGATATCGTCGACGACTTTCACAAAATGCGTGTATACGTATGTGCTCTTGAAAAGCCCGCGTAATTGCATATCCGAGATCGATTTAATTATTCGTCTCGCGAGTCCCATATACTTATCGTATATATACGTGGTAAACGCGGCGTGGTGGGGGGGGGGGGGGCGGAGGAAAGAGAAAAAGCGTCGGGATCGCGCGCTCTCGGCGCCCGACAAATTCCCACAGGCGTCGATCGCATTACGTACCGGCTGGCTCGCGGGCTGAACTTGACATTCACAGCTGCGCTGCAGTGCGCGCGCGCGCGAGACGTAGCTTTCTAGCGTTTTTTCACGTGGCGCGGCGGCGCATTAACCCGCGGGGACAGGCACCGATTGGTCACGGGGCCGCGTAGTTTGTTTTTCTTCTTTGCCCACAGGCGCTCGTCGAATATCGGCGACTTTCGATTATAGCCACGCACTTGGCCGCTTATTAAAGCAGGAGCGAGCGTTTAGAAATCCGAGTTGGTTGTGTGTGTATATACCTGGCGGAAACGGAACGCGCTCGCCAAGGCGAAAGCGCGCGTATTGACATTAAATATGTCGACAGAGGTGGAGGAGGCGAGGCTCGCGCGCGTAGAGAAAGGAGATTAAAAAAAAAAAGGAAAAGGAAGGTATAGAAGGAGAAAGCTGACCGGGGGGATGTTGTGTTTTGTCTGTTGGGCTATGGCAGGCAGCAGGGCGCAGGAGTCGTTCAAGTGCCCGGACGACTACGGCTTCTACCCGCACCACTCGTCGTGCGACAAGTACTGGAAGTGCGACGGCAACCAGGCCGAGCTGAAGACGTGCGGCAACGGGCTGGCGTTCGACGCGAGCGACAGCAAGTTCCTCACGGAGAACTGCGACTACCTGCACAACGTCGAGTGCGGCGAGCGCACCCAGCTCGAGCCGCCCATAAGCACGCCCCACTGCACCAGGCTCTACGGCATATTCGCCGACGAGAAGAAGTGCGACACGTTCTGGAACTGCTGGAACGGCGAGGCGTCCAAGTACCAGTGCAGCCCCGGCCTCGCCTACGACAGGGAGGCCCGCGTCTGCATGTGGGCCGACCAGGTCCCCGAGTGCAAGGTTGAAGGCGAGTACACCCCGACTAATTCACCTCGATTTCCAATCTACGCTTTTCTTTCTCGCGTGTAGTCTCGTGTAGTTTCGATAGACAATATTGGGGAGGATACTAAATTTTCTTGTTTTTTGTTCGAATGAGTGTCGGGTTCGAGTCGCGATTTAGAAAAAGGGAAAAATGATCAGTCACAAAGAAAAAAAGCAGCGGGATTGAATTATAAATGAGGTGTATGATGAAAATGCTAACACGGGATACGTTGGTTGCGCAGAGGTGGCTAACGGATTCTCCTGCCCGGCTGCTGGCGAGGTGAGCGGCGCGTCGGGAAGCTTCTCGAGGCACGCCCACCCCGACGACTGCAGGAAGTACTACATCTGCCTCGAGGGAATCGCCAGGGAGTACGGCTGCCCCATCGGCACCGTATTCAAGATCGGTGACGCCGACGGCAGCGGCGCCTGCGAGGACCCCGAAGACGTTCCCGGATGGTAAGCCCCTTTCTCTCTACACCACTCGAAATTTCTCCTTTCAATCAACTCGTTCGTTAGATGCACGACGCGACAAATTCAATCTAGTCAATCTACTCGTGCTCCTTTTTTTTCTCAACAAGCTCGAAGAGGTTAAAATGAGGGTAAAATTCACTCGATGTTGTACATCAGATCGGAAAACTCCCGTATATACTCTCTTAAATCCTTACAGTGAAAAACCACTGCGTTGCAGTGAAAAATCACTATAAAAAAGGGGATGACATTTTAATTAGAATTGCAGTGAATTTTTCATGCAACTAAAATGAATTTTTACTCAAGTTCCATGAGTTTTGATGAAAAACATTTTTACATAAAATTCATATTTTTACATCACGATTTGGGGTAAGGATGGTGTGAAGTGAATTTTCACTCTACTTTCTGTGAATTTCATGTAAAAATCTTTTCTATAAAAACTCATGAAACTAAAATGAAAATTCAAGTCACGAGCTTTGGCCACTTTAGAGCTGGGCGTTTAATCGAGCCGTGTGTCGCGTGAAATTTCAGCGAGGACTACTACGGCGACTTGGACCTGAAGAGCATCAGGAAGAGCGAGCTTTTGGCTGGGATCCAGAGCAGCGGAGAGTCGAGGAACCCGGGCAAGCCGCCGAGCAAGCCAAGGCCGTCGATCGCGCAGGCCGCCAGACCCGCGGCCCAGCAGCAGGACCAGTAAGACCGGCGCCCGCAGTCGGGAAGAGCCGCTGACACCCTCGACTAGCGACTAGCGACTCGCCGCGAGACCACAGAGACCAGGGTATCTAGTCTCAAGTCAAAACCCACGGCCCAAGATCTCCCCTCTTTCCTCCCCAAACCCACGAACCCCTAGCCCCAACCCCCCCCCCCCAATCTATTCCTCGTCCTTATTTTATTCAATTTCCCGGGGTACCTTCGAATACTCGCCGCCGCGCTCGGAGGAGGGTTTCTTCAACGTCACTATCACACCGTATGTTTACAGCTCCGAGCGGTTTTTCAATCACACATATACATACACACGTACACGACTCATTGAATTTTAGCTGCAACAAATTCTTCGCCGAGCGTGCCTTTATATATTACTTTTTAACACATACACACACACACAGACACACACACACACACACACAATCGCATTTGCGCCGATGTGTAGCTATACAGACGCTCTGGCAAATCGTCGTCCGAAAGTTCGTTCGAACGCTGAGACTGTTTTATAACTCTTCCTATATATCTATATATACGTTGTCAGCTCCTTTTCTCTTCTCTCTCTTTCTCTCTCTTTCTCTCTCTCTTCCTCTTCTTTACTCTTTCCATCGATTCAGCGCGACGAATTATTATTGTCATTTGTGTAAATTGTTGAAAACTTTTGTAAAAAAAAAAAAATTACTTACTTTAAGGCGCCCATTCGGAATGGTTCATCTATGCGAGCCGATACGCGTACTTTTGTATAAAAGAGAAAAAAAATGAAGATATCTATAAACGTTAAGAAAGACATTGACTATATAGGGATATATATATTATATATACTTGTGTAAGATCATCACGTAGCATATGTATCTTGTTGGGAGAGGCTTTCCAATTGTGGCTGTAGTTCGAAGCGCTGCCTCGCGGAGCCAATTGTCCCTCCGTAACTCGATAGACCGTGAGTTACGGAGACATTTCGCTTGCGGAGTAACGTGTTTTGGAAGAATCTATATACGCTCGACCGTTTAGGAACACTACGCGAGCCAGGAGAAAAATCAATCGGTGTAAGCAAATCGTGCGCGCACACCTCGAGACTCGCCTGTTGGAATTGGCAAGCTCGCGCGCGCGCGGGCCAACGACGTCCACGCAACAGCCGATCGTCTCGTCGTCTCTTCCCAAGATACATGCAAAGACACGAAAATGCCAATAAAAATTCTTAAAATCTTATTGCAAACGACTTGTTCATTGCCCGACCTCGTCACACACGTGACGTACGACCGCCGCTCCTGGAATTCAGCTACGCCCCCGCGCGATAAATAGGTTTATATACACGCGCGAACGCGTGCGTCGGCAGCCGAACGAGAACTATATATATATACACGTACGTACGTACGTACGTACGGAAATTTGAATATCCGAAGCCGAAAGCAGCGTATACAGCGGACGTTGTTGCGGTCGAGGACGCGGAAAGTACTTGACGAGCCGCTGATTTTCTCCCCGCCGCGGAATTTGCATGTACACGTTAGCGAGCGCACACACGAGAGTCGGGAAGCGCGCGCGCGGATGTGTGTAGGCGTATATACCGCGCGGAATTTCTCGTCGGTATATATCTATAGGTATGCGCGGGCCCATGTAAAGTCAGCTGAGCGTCGCGGTCGTGCGGATTTCACGAGCGGCTGCACAAAATACGAAATTCGGTTGGATTCGCATTCGGATCTCGCTCTCACTTTTCTCTCGCTTTTTCCTTTGCTTCTCGCGGCAGTATGTGTGTGCATGCGTGTATATAGCTATATAGAGCTGCACACGTTGCGAGCGAGGGGCAGAACAAAGGGGACGCGCGAGATGGCCCGATGAATTATGCGCCTCGCGAGTCACGACGAGTGCGAGCGTGTTCCGTTTGCCAAAACCCGCGCTATACTCTCGCGCTTCGTCGCGGCTGTATGTATTTGTCCGAGAGCCGTTTCACTCGTCCATCAGCCTTTTCGGAAAGCGGCTGAAACGATGAGATGTCCGGTATATGCAATACCATGAGATTTAAATTCGCCGCTGGAGCTGATTGATTTCGCGATTTTGCGAAAATCCCGATTCGTTCGCTGTGGTGAAATTCGAATGGACATATTAACGAAGCCACTTGCGAAAAAGAAAGTAATCTTTCTTTCTTCTATTCTACGAGATTGATTGATTTCTACGAGAAAAAATGCTATCGTATTCTAACGGAAGAGATGATAATTAGCGAAAAATAATAAGATTCACGAAGTTTTAGCCGAAAAGAAACAGAGCTCGAAATTTCTTATGAAAAGAAGCGTATATGACGGAGATATTCAAAGAGATGAGTAAGATCCAACGAAGTAATTGGGTGGTGTGAGAAACATCTCAGATTGAGAATATAGCTCAAATATCAGTTGGCTCTCGACAAATTGTTGACTATTCACCAAATTGCGAAATGGCGATAAATTATTACATTGATTTCTCGTTATTCGTTGTGGAATTACAAATTAGTTGAAAGAACACCTCTGTAACTTGATGGTCAATTTAGCGATACCACGCTCGAGTCCCGTCCGGTCTGGCAACTTTGAAATGTTGATCACATCGCTAATTACAGAGAAAATAAACTACGGATAAAGTAAATCAGAGAACCAATTAATCGAATCGTTGTATAGCTCACTCAATATATCGAGCTTACAAAACAAATAAATTATTCCAATCGTTAAAAAACTCATTACGCCTATATATACACACACACTCCTGCATAAATCGCTCTACGCGAGTCATTGTTGCCGCGTTTCAGTGTTATCGTATAAACATTTGCATTCAATAGCTGCAGTGGCTACGGCGAACTCCATCGATAACCCTCCAACCACCGCGAACGAGAATCGCAGCGAGCAAAATCACTGTGTTTAGGAAAAGTATATATACGGTTCGAGTGAGATCGAAATCAACCCGTGGAGCTGTCGAACAGCAGATGACTCATCACGAGCCTATGTAAGTGAACAAGAGTGCATGCATGGGTTGTCTCAAAGACGGGCGCGCGCAGGTTTGGATCAAAATCCATACATCCCGCGGGTTTGGAAAGCTGCAGGCGCGGGAGAGAAAACGGGCGTGAGGGGAAAGCGAGTGATACGCGGGCAAGAAAGAGCTAGAATTCGATTACTGGTCGATTTTTCAATCGGCCTATGATAATGAATAGAAAGTGAATATGCCGGACGCGCGCGCGAGAGAGGCGAGATGTGTGCAGTATGGAAATGCGGCGTCGGCCGCCGCCGATCCTGGGGTGGATAAATTTTTGTGAAAGCCCATGTGGCCGCGTCGCGCTGTCGCTCGCTTTTCCTCGATATAATGATATATATATATATATATTATGCATATTAGCGCGTGTCCGCGCTGTGTGATGTACTGCAAACTGACATATGGTATACATATACTCTTTTTGTCCTCTCCGAGCATTCTTATGGAAATTCCATATGTTTTTCCATCTCCAAGATCCTGATCAGCATTAGAACGTGCGACGAGTATATACTGTTAGTCGTCGGTTGGTTTTGATAGTTTAGCCGTTTGAAATGTTCGGGACGGTCTGTTCGTAAGTATATGGGTTATGCACGATATATGATTATACAGAAATGCTGTTTCTGTCGATGGAAATATACGGAGCTTGCATATTTATGTGGATTAACTCTGGAATTAAAATAATTCGAGGATGAATGATATTTCGGAAAATATATAGAAAACTACAAACTTCGTCACCCAATGTTTTTCAACGATTCTTTTATGCGATACACCCATATCGTACTTTTAGCTTTGACTGGACTGCATGAATTTTTAAGTATATCCAAAGCTCCATTACAGTTATTCTCGACCGCAATATCGTATATCGTATATCAAATGATCCACTTTCCAATAGCACTACAATTCCAAACAACGGAAAACAATTTCGTACAATTATTTTTCATAATTCATTACGTTTAATTGTACGTACGGAGAGGACGAAGCAACAAAATTTTCGAACAAAAGAAGAATCTTACAGTTATTCCGCGCGAGTCATTGACACGAACACACATTTATCTATTCTGGTGACCTTAATTGGAAGCTGATACGATTGTCGAAGCTTTTAGGGTCAATAATTGTACCGGAACTAGCAACAAAGAAGTCTCGCGCTCGATCTTGCCCTAGTTCGTCCTACAATAATATTATATATCGGAGAAAATTCTGCGTCTAACCGGATAGCCGTTCTGGTTAACCAGCATTATTGCATGAGCGAACGAGCGAGATAACAGTAATAATAAATCTTTTGTGAAACTTTGGCTGGGATGAAAGGTGAAGAGAATCGAGCACATGGAAGATAATCGAGCCGCGGCTTGTCTGTCGTTTCTCATCATCCCACTTGCACTCAAAAATTCACCATTGAATCTCGTATTTTTCAACACTCGAGCTATCTCGTCTAGCATAACGTGATTCCCATACGCGTGCGATAATCAACAAAATCGGTATCTCGACGATTACTATTGGGTTATGCACGAATCGAGTTGCAATAAGGATGTGGACTCATTCTGAATCTTCGATTTGCCACAATTCGTATAAAGATAATGCGACTCCTCGTATTCGACGTGTATGCATCACATATGGTCCTACGTATGGTCTACTCTTACGTATGGTCCTACAGTTTTAAGTGGATTCCATTCGTACCGAATCCGTATCTGACTGAAAAGCTCAAGGAGTTTGAATTTCGCGGGCAAGAGGAGCGTCATCGCGCAAAAGCACACTCGCGCGCGAGTTATATATACATAGGTATATGTATATATATATGTATACGCTGCAGCGGTAAATATCTCGAGCGCGAACGAGAGAGCGAGAGAGAAGGAGAGAGAGAGAGAGGTATAGAGGTAGCAATTTTCGATCGGTGTCCCCTCCGTGCAAGACCTACTCCAGCCTGACAATCGAAGCCAAGCTGCACAGCTGCAGCAGCTGCATCGCACGCTGCTTTGGCCCAAAGTGGCAACTGCAGATGGGCGCAACACTCAGCTCCCAAGATGGCTGCTGTTGCTGCTGTTGCTGTTGCTGCTGCTGCTGCTGCTGAGCTGAGCTGCGAGCTGAGCTGAGCTGAGCTGCTGGGAGAGCACAGCTGTCACACCAAATCTGGCCTCCATCCGCGAACGTTCTGGAATGACTCCGGGCCACCCGGAATTATGTAAGTATGCCTATTCGACGCTCCATTACGGCCATCTTCACTGCGCCAGCTTACTTTCCTCCGTGTCTCTCTGACTCTCTGTACATCCTTTATTCTCCGCGTTCGAGCCGTCACTCCCGACTCTGCATACTTGTCAATTGTTTCCGGCCCGCACCTACTTGTTTGCGTTGTACACTCTTCCGAATGTCCAGTGCTCGCCAATGAGCTGAATTTTCATCAGCAATTTTCCGCGAGCGCTAAACGTTGTTATTTCGTTATGAGCACTGGGTTAGATTAGTCTACTTTTGCATAAGCAAACTGCCCCCAGCTAAACTCTCTCTCTCATTCTCTTTCTCTCTCTCTCTCTCTCTCTCTTTCTCTGTCTCTCTCTCTCTCTCTCTCTGCGTCTTTTATTTTCTCTGAGTCAAGTGGTGATAACAATGTGTGATGCCTCAAGTGGCTTTATTTGCCTTGTTTGCAACTGGTAGTTTTACATTGTGCGTAGTCGACCAAGTGAGCTGATTGTGTTGTTTACCCTATTCCAGAAAATGCCCAAGGACAAACACGACAAGTAGGTTAAGTCTTGCGAGTGCAAGAAGGAGAACATATTTTCCAGTAGATGCGTCAATGACAACAAATTAACAAAATGTTTGAGTCGCCAAGAAGTTTGCAGGAAGTTTGCATTGACTATATCTGTGATAATGTTATGGCACTCTGCGACTTCCACCCTCAGGAGGCTGGGGGAGGAGCCTCCAACAGCTACTTGTCTATGCCAACTCTAGGTAAATATTTTAAATTAATACAAAAGTTGTCATGTTTATTTACTCCATACTCACTGGGGCTGAATAACATATTGATAATCAATAACACCAATTTTAAGTATTTTCCAACTCTCTATTGTTGAAACTATAAACATTCTTCTTGCATATACATTATTCATTACAATTTGTCTGATTTGTATTCATAGATGACGAGGTGAGCTGCAATGCAGGTGAAGGTACCTCTGATTCCTCTCAAGGTGCTCTACCAGCTAATGCACCAAACAATCATACTTTGTCAAACTCCTCTATAAGACTTAGTTTCAAAGATCCAGATACCTTTTTACCAACAGAGATTTCAGAACAGTTGCTCTATAGTTTGTGTGAAAGAAAAAAACTGTCTGATCTAACTATTACCCTTTTTGATTCAAAAACTACACGGCTAAGGTATGTAAATGATTTTAAAATTGTTATTGTACTTTCGTATAATGTGGTTCTAATATATTATCTTTATTTTAGGCATGTAAAGTTAAAAGATGCATCAAATCTCACTGCTAAGGGGCTTAAAGTTCTTAAGCAACACAAAGTTATAGATTTAGAGGTGAATGGGTTAAAGATCACTGTTAATGATTTAATCGCTTGTTTGGGTGACTGGAGTTTGCAAAACCTCAGATCCTTGAGCGTTGCAAGAGGAAGTTTTATGGATTGTTCAAGGTTAGTATTGAATTCACTACCTTTAAGAATTTTCGTTAGTTTGTTACTCATGCTATTATTTTCCTACAGATATTGTGTTGTAGTAGCATTAAGCAAGCTGCGAGCTTTACAAATCTTGAATGTCTCAGGCACTGAGTTCAATAGACATGGGTTAGAAATAGTTGTTGAGGATTTGCCACTGTTAGAAAGCCTCGACATATCCTGCACAAGAGTAGATGATATTTCTCCTTTAAGAAAGTGCAAGGATAGGTTGAAAGCATTAACAATGTACAATTTAAAAATAAGTGGCTGTGGAAATATGATATCGGTGTTATTGGAATTGAACGAGTTGAGAACTTTAGATATATCAGATGAAAGAGATTCATATGTGTTTGAAGTTTTTGCACCGATACGATCTAAAATTACAGATTTACTGAAAGCAACTCATTGTATGCCACATTTGAAGAGCTTGGATGTGTCAGGTACATACTAATCATTTTCATAACTTTTATATTAAAAATCGTAAAGAAACAAAATGTGATCTTTCTATAACTCTTTTTTAGGCAAAGATGAGATTGACGGAAAAGATTTATTGAGTTTTATTCAAGCGCATAAAGATTTAAAATTCTTGGGGCTTGTGCACTCTGATGCCTGTTATGAGGATTGTCTCATGAATCCATTTAACAAAAATTATAGGCCTGACCTTGTGGTAAATTATTCAACAAACTCGATTCTAGAATCACCTACTTCTTTATCATAAAGCATTATCTAACAACGCGGATTTCATTAATGCAGGTGAGCGGTACAGCAACTGAATCTCAAATCTTGGAGGCCCTGAGGAGGTATCCAAATAGACCGATTTACGTTCAGAAATGTCTATACAATCTATTCCGTTTGACTTCCTACTTCAACGAGGCACGAGTCGACGTTATCAAGCTTGTAATACCCGGAATGCGAGCACATCCGCAGGAATTCCGCGTGCAGATGGCAGCCACTGCGTGTCTCTACAACTTAACAAAAGGCGAATTAGCAACGAAGATTCATCCTTCCGTGTTAAAACAGATCGTTGATCTAACATTGACAGCCATGGAATCTTATCCCAATCATTACCAGCTACAAAAAAACACTCTCCTGACACTCTGCAGTGACAGAATTCTACAAGACGTCGCTTTTGATAAGTATAGGTATACAATATTCATTTTAAAAACAATTCTCAAGTTTTCATTTTCATTTCTAAAATCATGTTTACTGATGATTTTTATGTAGCTCGTTAGCTGCTCCCTCTAGTCCTTTGTATCAATCATTGCTATGTTATTATTTCATATTATCAGCTTTCACGCTAACATGTTTCTTCTTTATAAACAGAAATTATGCTTACAATTAGACAAGAACTTGAGTTGATTAACATTTGTAAGTTCCTTGTAAATTTTTGGAATTATAAATTGTTTAGCTTAGTCTGGAATACACGAAAAAGACCTCAAGCTACAATTTGTAGATCTTATAGAATTCTAAAATTGCATGAAGTTTTCATTCCTCTTTTTTTTGCAGATGTGCAAAACTGGTAATGAATTGTTTATCAGCGTTCGACGACGCCTCGATGAACCGTATGTCTGTTGCCATTTGCTCAATTCTTGCCGCTAAGATCTCAACGATTGAGACATCAATGCTTGGCGCTCAACCCCAATATATGGCTAAATTATTGACGATGGTTCGTTCCAAAGTTCAATCCAAATCAGTCGATATCACGATGAAGTTTACGTTAAGTGCATTATGGAATTTAACTGACGAAAGCGCTACCACCTGCAAAGTATTTTTAGAAGAGGGTGGCATGGATCTGTTCCTCGAGGTGTTAGATAGTTTCCAAGGCGAGTCAAGTGTTGAAACAAAAGTACTCGGTCTTCTCAACAATATAGCTGAGGTATTAACCCTATTATCATGATGTGCGTGTTAAAATTTGAAATTTATAATATAGGACTATTCAAAGCACTCTTCATTGATTATAAATAATTCTCGCCGTATTACCTATAATTAGCATTTGATAGGTTTCTGAAATAATCAATCTAATTTTTAGGTTGGTCATCTGAGGCATCGTCTTATGCAGCCGCGCTTCATCACGATGCTATCGGTACTGTTAGATTCAAAGCACATCGACGTGTCGTATTTTGCTGCAGGCATAGCCGCGCATCTGCTGAGCGATGGACCCCGGCTATGGTTGACAGTACCATTGCTACCAACGCGCAGTCAATTACTGGACCAGTTGGCGCGTGCCGTCACCAACTGGCAAACGCCCCAGGGCGAAATGGTGGCATATCGAAGTTTCCAACCTTTCTTCCCACTGCTGCGATGCTCCGATGCCTATCCTGTGCAACTCTGGGCTGTATGGGCCATACACCATGTCTGCACCAAAAATCGTGAGTTGATTCTCTTAAGCGTACTCATTTCATATCAATGTATTTTTTTGTTCCATCCCATTGGCTTTTAAACCACGAGAATCTTCATATTTGTTTTTCAATCTTGAGTCGACAAAAAATTCACTAGTTATACAATTTTACCAGTCAACAATGATTCTTAATTTAACTGAATGTAGATTAGATAATCGTATTCTTTGCATGATCGCATTTCTGGAATATTCATTGATTCAATCGATTCTATGGAAATTTGAAGTGTTTGACTGTTTATGATCATTGAAAAAAGTAACATGACCAGCTCAGCATAAATGTAAGTACAACGATCGTTCTGTGGATCCGGGTTAAATTGCCTGAACATCTATTGTTTGTTCCGAACATCTTATTGGTGATTTTCTTTTTCCATGGCTGCTGATTTTGAATATTAGATCTTTTTATGACAATATATACTTCACACGTTCATTCAATGAAGGTTTAATAAGAATAAAAATTGCAGTTGCTTTTTTTTTATCATTCATGGAATGAATAAATGGAAGAATCACTTCAAATCGGCATGAATTTAACAATTTTAGCCAAACGTTACTGTGAGATGTTGGTGAAGGAAGGCGGCGTGAAGATTCTGGAATCTCTGCAAAAAGAGAACAGCAGCGAAAACGTGACACAGCCTAACGTAAAAAGCCTGTGCCGCGCGATCCTCGACACACTCGCGCAGCAACCGTGCTAACAATCAACAGCAGCAGCTTCTTATAGCATCACTACGATGAAGTACGACGCCAGGTTGAAAAGCGATCGGCACCCGTTATGTCGGTTTTATTGCGATACGATAAAATGCTTTTGAATCGCGTGCGCGCCGTTTTTAATCAATTCCACAAAAGGATGCAGAATGGAAATATGATTAGATACTGTTGATCGAGCAAAAGTACCTCCTTCTGGTTGGTATGCTAGTCAATTTATTCTCTTACGAAAGGAATAAAAAGCAAAAAAGAATAAAGAAATCTATCCCCCGTTCCCCCTGTCCCTCCTCGATCGATGGTTTTTAACGGCTAAAGTTAACTATGACCTTCAGTTCCCTCTGATTCTGCTAAATAAATCTGAGCTAGGGCTGTGCAATTAAAAAGTCAGTCGAGCACTGAATACTATAAAATTTCCTGCTTTGCAGAAGCTCGACATTCACTAGTGGTAAATGTGACAAACGAGATTGAGAAGCCTGTACTCACAAGATATTAATTTTCTAGCGAAATTTTATCAACTACTCAATTCAAGGAAAATATAAAATTAATAACAGATATTTTTTAATTGTGAACCTAATCGTTGGGTATCGTAAGAAACTGAGCGAAAAGTTATGAAAAAAGTGTGAACATTCTTTTTTTATAACAGTAGCTGAATCTGTGTTGCAAATATGTATTGTTTTAACATAAGATAGTTTTGCCCAGGGATAATTGATAGAAAAGGCTAAAGTAAAGTACATTATTGTGATCTTGTAAAGTGAATAATGATCTGTTGTTTTATCTCTCGTTTGCGTATATATCTACCTCTAGTGAAATTTTGAAGTAATATGCAAAAAATTCTTTTTTCTCTGGCTGCAGGTCACGAAAAAATTTAGGTGAATAAAAAAATTGTGGATGTTTTAAGGGGGCTGTTATAATATATTAATATTGTTGAAAAAATTGATAATTGTTTATTTTTACATAGAATAACCTGGATAGTTTTTGAGGGGATGATATTGATTTTTTTAATTATGTATTGTAATTGTAAATATTGCATTTAGTGATAAAAATATATGATTTGAAATTGAAAATTGAAACTTTCAATTATTTAATATTCTTCATCTCACCATTGACTATATTTTCTTGATCAATAGAGCGTGATATCTAATAATAAGAAATTATGAAATACCAATAACACATTGAAATTTTCATTTGAACAAGAGGGGGAAGGGGTGGAGTACTTCCTGACTCGCTTCGCTTGTCAACCCCTCGATATTTAATGACTCAATTTTTCGTGTCGGATTTTCGAACTCTTTCTTTTTTTTTGGTAACCAAAATGTTATTACATCAGATACGTTTCCAAACTCTCTTCACTTTCATACCCTCAGTCTCGCACTCTGACGACTTTTTGATCTCTTTACGTTCATTATACAAAACCAATTTGCCTATTTTCATTTTTGATTTTCATATTTTCTTTCAACTTTTTACTTTCGTATTTCGTCTCCCATTTCCTAACTTATTAATTCATACAAATTTTTGATTTGTGTCATGATTTTTAGTCCTTGATTTAAGTTTTTTCGCATTCTCAACTGAAAGACTCAGTCTTTTTCATTCACGTCATTCCATTCACGTTTTACGACTCCCCTCGCATGAATTTTATTTGAGAGTTTTCACTTTATGGGAGCTGAATTTTAGACTCGCCACTCGACTTCTGTAATCCAACTTGATTTTTTTATCACTATTTCTTTTGCTTTCATGTTGGAATTCCGTCTCTTCGATATCCGTCTGACTTTGCTTGAATATACTCACATTTTATTCTGATGACAGACAATCTGATGAAATTTTGGTGAACGAAGCGAGTCACGGGGTATAACTACATAAAGATTTGGCCAGGTACCCCTCTAGAATGTCGCCGCCGCTATTACTTCGCCTTTGTCGTTTGGATTGATTCAAGGAGACAAATTTTGAGGAATAAATTTCACACACAATTCCAAGGGATTTTTTTTTGACAGTAGCATCAGTGGCGGTGACACTTTAACTTTTAACATAGAGGTAAAAAATCCTTTTGTTCACATATTTTGTTTCTTCTTTTATGATCTAGTTCAAAATTAACTGCCTTTAAAATTAATAAATTTTATGAATGTATTCTTTCATATCATATTTTCCATTTTTCTATAATCAATGTTTAAACTGAACCTTTGAACATTTAGATGCATAAAGTAAAGTTGGTGACAAATTGATACTAGATTTTTAATGTCCTAGTAAACTTTCATAATTTTTTTATTGATCTTCTCTTTTGTGACAATGACCTCAGCATCATAAAAGCATAATACTGAACTAATAATAATAATAATAATAATAATAATAATCGTGAATTGGCTTCTAGAAACAGCCCTAGTTTTGATGTATAAAAATGCATGATTGTCGATTATATTTGTGGACCGAAAATATTAAATTTGTCAAACTAATTGATAATATTTTTGGCTACATGCCGTCCTGGATGAATATTGTTAATGCAGAGTATTATAAATCATAGAAAATTATATTTGCAAATAACAGAGACCTGGCAGTTATGAAGCAATTATTACAAGTTTCAAAATGCGCGTATATGCATTGAAATGCTGTAATTTATGAAAGCGATATTTGCCTTTTCCCTCTGTCGATATATTTGTTGATCTTGGATTTAGATTAGATTTCAAATCTAATGTATCCAAGTCTTGTAGAAATAATGAAAGAATGTAATAGAAGATCGCAATTAGTGGTCAAATAATAAAAATACATATGCGTTGTGTTTCATAAAAAAAACTCATTGTCTTTTCTCTCACAAAAATATATTCTTGATATTCCTTTTTCCAATACAATTCCAATTCCATATAACATTTTGAAATGTATATTTCATTACTGATATAATACACATAAATATAGACACATGTATATAAAATATCGTATATATGTTTACAAAAATATTTCAATCATCTTTCTTTAAAAAGACGCTTCAACATTGTTATGCACTTGGCATAGAATAAAAATATTTCTCTATATCATATAGTCTCTGTAGTGTCAATTTTTCTTATTTAATAGAAAATAAATTCTTTTTCTTGATAATACAAAAGATATTTTTCTTCATCAATGATCATATTAATTGATGTTAATTATGGAATTGAATAATTTTTTAAATATTCTAAAAGCCTCTTGATTTTTGCTTATGGTCAAAACTCATAAAAGATTAATCTCGTGAATTTTTCTATTATTTTACTTATTTTAAAAAAATACATATGCAGACAAGAACAATCATATCTTTCTACATACATTTGTTTGTGCTACCTTGACCACTTCAAAGTTTAAAATTTAACATTTTTCAATCTTCTGATTCAATGGGAATTTCGGCTGCTACACGCAGATTATTGTATGTGCATATCTGCGTGCATACATATTAAACATCACAAAGATTTTGAACAAATTAGAAGATGAAAAAGTACGCATCGAATATATTATAGTTACTATAGTTCGAATTCTCTTGAAGACAATGTCTTCTTTTTCAACCGGTTATTTATTCGAAAAAAATAAAAAATAGCAATTAGAAAACTACTTTGTAACATTTTCAAAATTAATTCCATTTGTCATATATCTATCAAATAAACTAAGAATATAAAACTATTTCAATATGAAGTATTTGTCATGTGGGTATGTGTGACATTATATAGCATATAATGTCAATTATATCAATATAAAAGTGTACAATAAGATTAACTTATTAAAAATTCTTTGATAAGTATTATGCAACCATAGAGAGATAAATAATGAGCATATCGACGAACGTACTTCAATTGTGTGAGGTCATGGATCTCTCAAAAGCTTTAAGTAACAATTTTTATCTGGGAAATAAACTCCATCGAACTCGTTCAGAATCTTGAATTTACAAATATTTTCCAAAGAGCCCAAACATTAAGTTGTAACCGCATTCAATAAAATACATACTCGAATGATTTTTGTTCAGTAAGCTATAAAAAATGAATCTCTGTTCGCTGTTCGACAATTTTATCGATCATGAGTAGCCTGCCCATAAAAATTGAGCACGAAAAACCAAAAATAAAGTTTTTCTTGTCAATGCTAAGCAGAAAAAAAACGAAAATTGGTATCTGATTCTTTTTAACAAAAATACTAGGCCTAAACAATACAACAGATAAAAAAAAACAAGCTTCACGATGATTTGGTAACGAGCTCACGCTGAGCGAAAAATACGGCATCGTGAATGGTGGCAAAAACCATAAAGGTGAGTTCGCCCTTCTCTAGCTGGTCACACTTGCTTATTTTGTCAAATACAAGAGGTGAACAGGCTGCCAGATAAACGGGTATATCAATCTGAGCAAATTCGACAACGACCTCGCGCAGTATCGCGACTCCAGTCGAATCGATCTTGCTCATAGCACTCATATCGATGACAATGCAGCGTAGGGTGAGCTTGCTCTCGAAATCGTTTGGCTCTGCGTAGATGCCATGCTTGGCCAATTTTGCACGGTACTTGACTACCTTTTGCGGCCACACGCCAACCTTCTCACGCAGTTCCGGAGAGAAGTGACTCGCGGTCACAAAATTCAGACAGCCCGCATAGTGGAAAATCTTGATACCAAATATTTCGGCAACCTGTAAAATATTAAAGAAATGTTTCAAATGAGTCTTCATTTTTCAAATAGGTATAGTTGAGACGATCTTAGAGGGCCAATACTTAGAAATTGAATTGTAATTATTTCAATCTTCAAGTATTGGCTCTCAAAGATCGTATCAACTATATTCATTTAAAATATTAAAGATATTTTCAAGTTCAAGTGAGAAATGATAATTGATTATTCATTTATTACTCATTTTTGATAAGATTATGAAAAAAATTAATGAATAAAGAAGAATATTTTCCATTTTAACATTTCATTTCTCAGTAAGGTTTAGAATTCTTTGAAATACTAGTGGATCTTCCACAAATTTAAAAATCAAAGAATCATAAATTTCATGCCTTTTATGTACTTAACAAATTGACAGTATTCACTCACTCCTATAAAACGACTTGTATCTAAATATAACTCCGTATTTGGAACGTGACCCAGTAAACAACTGTAAGGTCTCACGCTTTGGAACAAGATACTTGCGATTGATGCTAACAATCCACTAAGTAAACCAACGTCAATGTTAATTAGTGATGTTGACAAAAATGTAACCATCCAGACGAAGGCGTCCATTCTGTCTAACTTCCAAAATTTTCCTAATTCTTTGGCTTGTACAAACATTCCTTTTAATGCTACCTTGGAAAGTGAAAATTCGAATTAGTTATGTGCAAAACAATTGCATGTTAATACGATATACTTACAACGATAATTGATGCTAAAATACATCGAGGCAATTGCTCGAAAAAAGGAGCGATGTAAAGAAGTATCACAAGTAAAATCAAGCAGGATACGATACTAGCGAGCTGCGTTTTTCCACCAACAGCTTGTTGAATTAAGGACCTACTCAATGATGCTGATATAGGCATACACGAAAAGAAAGCCCCGAACAAATTGCTACTTCCCTATAATAAAATATACTTCAATGAAAGATTTCCAAACATGTGTGAATAGCGTATTCGTATACTATCTTGAATTACCATTGCGAATAATTCTTGGTTAGAGTCAATTTCATAATGCCCTTTTTTCGCAAGGATTAAACTCATTGCCATTGTTACCGTGTAGGAAACCATAACTATTGCCACACTTTCTAAGGCAATGGTGGGTAATAAATTAAATGCTGGTAACTGAGGTTCAGGTAATCTGATCAATGATGAAATCACCTAGATGTTGATAGGAATTATTTCTTACAAGTAGTGCATATTTTCGTTTAAATTAAAAGCTTATTCACCCTGTTGGTATATGTCCGACGGTTCTAATATCGTATTTTGTAGATAATTCAAAATAACTAGAAATTGCAGATCCAGCTATGACAGCAATTAATTCAATTGGTACTGGTAAACTACATCGTTTACTAACCCACGGCTGCAAATAACAAATTTGTCCAATATAAATTCAAAAGATTTCAGATTAATGAAAAAAATGAAAAATTAACTGAATCTATTTAAATAAGATAAGCGTGATAATTTGTTTAGAATTGATGTTTGTTTGGTGGAAGCCACTCACTTTCAAAAGCTCATTGTTTAGAATCATTATAGTACTTGCTATAACAGAAATCATCACAGCTGTAGTATTTGCATCTGGAATGTCTTTGAAAATTACGAAGATAGTCTGAAAAAAGAATTCATTTGAATTAAAAGTCAACAGTTCAATTGTAAATGTAATTTATATCAATTCGTTTTGTAATAACCTTAATAAATTTAAAATTTCCTTTTGGCTTGCTTGAATTCAATCCTAATAAATCAAATATTTGGGATAACAGGACATGTACTGCTGCTCCAGTTGTAAAACCATTTACAAAAGCTTCACTTAATAGTGTACTAATAACTCCCAGCCTAAATATATACATGAGCATCTAGAAAAATAGAAATAAATAACACTTGAATTAAATATACAAATTTTAAGCATAAATTTATTCTTATTCAAATCTAAAAATACCTGCATAATTCCGACCATGAACGTGACAGCTGTTGCCACTTGGATCGGTGTGTATATTTCTGTATTGTGCATCAGCTGAGACCCTTCGAATGTATTATTAGCATTTCCAATAGCCTCCAAAGGCGTTGCATAGGAAGTAACGGATCTACCAGTCATAAGACACACAATTGCAAACGTTCCTGAAAAAATTTTAATTTTTATTCTTATAACTCTGTTAATGATTATTTTCAGAAAATTATTACTGAGAGTAAGTCAAAGCAACACTGTTAGATAAACACAAACGATTCATCTGGATAACAAAAACATTCTAATTGTTGAATGAATTTTTCTCAATGATACAGCAGTCTAAGAAATAGCATAAATTTATGTATGCAAATGAATGTTTTCTTATATTACATCAAGGTTAGAGTATATTTACTTAGAAAAACTGTGTGCCAATGAATGTTTGATCTTATTCCATTTCTAAACAAAATAAATTCATCCTGTTTCCTTCAGATTAAACATTCAATTTTTTCTTTGACAATTTATTCTCTCATCAACTGTATAATGGTAAATAAATCATTGAAAGTAATTGAATTAAGTATCAATTGAATGAAGTATCAAATGTATCTCACCCATAGAAACATGTTTTGAAGTACCAAGGAAGACATAAATAAGTACAGGGAAAAATGCCATGTATATGCCAACGACTGGAGTTAAATTTCCCAGAAGCCCATATGCCATACCTTGGGGTATGTGCATTATAGCAACAGTGAGGCCAGAAATAACATCATAAATGAAGTCGCTTTGCCATTTATATTTTCGGAGCCAATAACTAGCTGGAATCACACTCTCAATACATCCTTTACAATTTACAGATCCTACAAATTTTTTCCAACTTTGTATCACTGAAAAAATTAAATATAAAAATTAAAATAAAATCAAGCAAAATGGGAGAAACAATATTTTTCAACAAGTATGCAGTATACGTACCAGACTTTTTTGGTTTTTCATACTGATATAATTGACGTAAATCATCTTCTTCCAGTACAGGGCGACTGACATCCAGTTTCAGCATTGCCTGAGGCCCCTTCCTTTGTTTGTCTATGCATTAAAATCACCAAATAAATATATTTCTCACAGTTCAGTATGAAAAGTTGTCAAAATTCAATGGATACAGTTGAAATATAATAATTTTATGATCACGAGGAAGCTCACCCATCTCCCGCATGATAGACTTGAGTGTGGAATGCGAAAATTTTCCGCTGATACAGAGCTGATCCACTTAAGAGCTCGACATTGAGCTCCAAGCCAGGAGTGCCGAGAACAACGAGTGTAAAAGTCGAGTGTGCTTCCGCAATCCGCGAAATCATAAGCGCGCACGTGCCTGCGACTGACCGCTCGACCGATAAGTAAAACGCTTTGGGACTTTGATTGATAAGCGTTGCTCATTAGCCGCGAGTACTATCATGTATATGCTTTATACGAGCTATTCACGCTATGTACATACACTCTCGCTTGTGTTATGCCGTTATGCCCGCGACGCTTCCGCGTTGAATGATACCGAACGACTGGCTGCTCACCTTGAAATCGTTGCTTCGGCCGCGAAAAGCCGTCTTGTGTGTCATCGACGTTATCGTTGGTGCTGGACGCCGCTCCAGCCATGCTTTCGTAATCAGCTGGATTTTTCAAACGGTCAGCGACGGAGCAGCTGAGCGGCGCCTCCTCCTCCTCCGCCTCCTCCTCCTTCTCCCTTGTTTTTGCGCTCCCAATTGCATCACTGCCTCGTGACCATACTGCCAATCAAGTCCAAGCGCACCCACCACACCACACTTCACAGACCACGAATCGCACAATATATAACTATACCTATATATATACTATAGCAGTGTGCCGTTTGGTCATGCCCATGTGTACATATATACATACATTATTACACATTATTACACACATCGAGACCACAGCAGACAGCGCGCCTCCGATTAGGATAAGATTCAGATTCGTATTGCCGTATAAAAATCTTTATGTTTTTTTTTTCTTAGGCTATCGTCACGGTGATCACCTGGGTATGTGCCTATACATATCTATGTGTCACATAATTTTATTTTTTTTTCTTCCAAGGCTATAACCACCGGGGCATGTGCCTACATAATTTTATTATATATAAACATATATATAGGTATATAATATTGCCTAGCATCGTCAAGATCATGCCCAGGGCCCAGTATTGCCCAGTATATGGGATTGAGTATGTCTTATTGATTCGTTAGAGGGCGTATTGGTTACAAGGGGATTAAGCGGATTGAGGCATTGAGCCATATTATTGATTATTGAGGTCCCGCCGACCGCGAAAGACTGCAAGATCTTCGAAGGATTATTTGAGAATTGAGAAGCAAAACATAATTCTCATATAGAAGTGCTTTAATTTTAGAATTTATTTGTATTTGATGTAGGAAAATTTTTTCATTAGACTCATGGGAGTTTATTTTGTTGTGCTTAATTTTTATTTTGGGTTTCTCTATAAGAAAAACAATATCATACCCGATTAAATGTGAATATATATTTCTGCCCCATTTGAATTTTTGATACATCATAGTTACTGGTCATACAGAACTTTTCTAGAAAGTCACTTAAAGTTTCATTCATGACTCAAGAATTTTTATCCTGTCCAAGTACCAGTTAATTGAAAATAGTTGTTGACAGTATATTAATTCGATTCAATGCATTCATTTTATTCAAGAATTCGTTATTGTTTTTCGTTATATTATCCATGCTTTCACCCACCAATGTATTATGAATTGATGGAAATAAATTTATGTACAAGATATCAATCACGTTTGATAACTTTTTCATTAATTCATGTTTTGTTATAATTTTTAATAAATTACCAAACTCGCTAGGCAAATTCTCAAATGTTTCTTAGCATTTAAGATCAAGGATAAGTTAGAAGCACAATATTGCATTCATAAAGGGTTCTGTAAATTTATTTCTTTTGTATAAAGTATCAGTTGAGAATGAAATTACAAAAATGCAAATTCTCTATTTCATTAGTTATCTGTTGTACATTCAACAACAGCCTTCATTTCGAACTTATATATTAAATTAAGCTAAAAAAATAATTACTTCTTGGCAAACGATATTTTCATAGCGTGAGATGGCGTGATTTTAAAACCTTGAAGTGCATCTTTGGCAGCTCCAGATTGTACCTCATTCTCAAATTCAACAAAAGCAATATCATGTCTGTTTGGTACTAATCGTACTTCTTTAAAACCAGGGAATTGGTTGAACAACATCGACAACATCATTTCACTAGTTTCATCTGGTAGATTTGTGAGGAACAGGATTTGATTTGGTGGTTGCTCAGGTACAGCTGAATTAGCCATACCCATGTGTGCACCTGAACCTGCTCCATATCCCATTTGGTTTTGTTTTCCTTGATCTCTTGCTCTTTTTCTGGCTTTCTTTGCCTCTTCGTCAGCAGCAGGGATAATTCTTTTAGGTTTCTTTGGTCTTTCTGTGAATGTACCCTTCATTTTTGCAATTAAGTCACTGTCACATTTGGAGTAATTTATCCGCTGGAAAATTAAGTAGTTCTTTCAAATAAGATGCAAAATGCACGTTAATTTTTCTGACTCAGAATTACACTATCAAAGTAATTAGAGTAACAAGAAAAAAAAACTTTGTTCTGGAAGAAAATTTGTAATATGTAGTGGGATTCTTACCATTGGTTTATCATAAAATGGAAAACCTTGCATGGCTCTGAGAGCATTTGTCGCACTAGCTATCTCTTTGAAAATGACAAAAGCTTGTCCCCGCATCTTCAGCGTTTTTAGGGCTACAATATCTAATATCTGACCAAATTGTGAGAAAATAGCATAGAGAGATTTTTTGAGCTCTTCTTTCTTGATTTTCTCATTCAAGTTATTTATGTAAATTGTGTTATTAGGTCGAATGTCCATGGTGATCTGAAAAAGGAATTGAAGGTTATGTATTGGAGTAATACTTTAATATTATGCATTCTCAACTATTTCACTGTTGAAGAAAAACTATTTGAAGATCTTAGATTTTCTCAATCATATCGAAATATTTTTTCTTTCAAAGTAAATTGAAAAAAGTAAAACCAAAACAATCATGTAGTAACTCTGTTTTGGAGCATCAAACGAATAAACTTTTTCGAGGGAAGTACGTTGGAGACAGTAATAAAAGTGGGCTTACCTTATATATGTGTTTTTAATCCCTATCGCAAATACTAAATGCTATTCTAAATATGATAGAACCATTAATAAAACGCAACCGGAATTTTAGCGTCAAGCTATTTGCAACATCCCACAAAGTTGTCACCAACGCTGACTTGACCTAACCTAAAACATACGCGGCTGGCACGCCGCATCGGCCGACAAGCGCAAGGTAGCGCTGCAGTAGCACGTAGCATATGTTTGTTGGGTGAGTTTTCATGAAAAAATATACAATATACCAATAATGTAAATATTTCAAGCGAATGATTCTGATAAATATAACTTAGGGAAATAATATCAATGATGAACGTGGTTTGATTAAGGAATATTTACTCCCAACTAAAATTATTCAAACACCTGGAAAATTCTCGCAATTTTACGATGGACATGTAAATTTGCCCAAATTTTTGAATTTAGTTTGTGAGCGTGCCGAACGCAATCCGCGTATGAGTGCAACACCAAGCATCAACCGTCCGATGTCAACAAACGAAAACGTCTTTATTGCACCAGAAACAATTGATATTTTCGTGGGTGTGATGGATTCCGTGTGGTGATTAAGTAGAAGCGACGCTTGAGGCAATTGTTGTTTTTCGCGAGTGATGTGATTTTGTTTTGATCTCTGGAGAATTTTTCCACCTATTCATTAAAAATGGAGGAAAGTGTTTGCGACGTGACAATCTCCGATACTTTCCAAGAGCCGAAAAAGAAATTTTGGCTGGTGAGTAGACTTTCTTATTCTTCTTGAAGACCATCTTCGACTCAAGCCTATCTTACTGCTTTTCCACACTCATAAAATTCAATTTTATTCAACCCTTTCTCATAATCTATGAATATTCTTATGTAATCAGATGTTTTCTTGCCTCAAATGATCAGATTAGTAATACAAAATTTACTTACAATTTTTCATTCATATTAAAAACCATTTTATTCCAGCGTTCAAGGAAAAGACCAAAGAGTGATGCAATCAGTGTTAGTTCAATGGATATTTCTGTAGATTCGACACTGGGTAAGCCTAAAAAGCGCAGAAAAATATCTGAAGTAGCGAGCAGCTTTTTTGCTTCTGCAAGTGGGAAATTAGATCGGACTCTCAATGCAGCAGAAGTCTCATTTCTAGAGGTTGAACCACCAGTTGTTCAGAAAAAGTATGTCAATTGCTATATTTGTTGTGATTTAAAAATTTCAAATGTGATCTAATCTGAATATTTTTTCAAGAATCAGAGCAAAAAATGAACATGCTGGCAGTGTTACTATTAGAAGCTGGATGCTAGATGTTGCAGAATTAGATATTGTATCTAACTTGAGTCGTAGAGAAATCAAACGGCAAGAGGCAATTTATGAACTGTTTTGTGGTGAGAATGTTCTATTGAATGATCTCTGTATACTTAGAGACTTCTATTATCTGCCCTTGCAAACTGCCAATATATTTACTGCTGAAGAAATAGCAACTCTGTTTGGAGATGTGCCAAAGTTCATTCAAGTTCATGGTAAACTACGTGATGATATGGTTGAGCTTAGAGATCGTTCTGGGTACACTGAATGTGTTGGACCTACAATAGTTGAATGGGTATGATTAATCTTCTATTCATTTATTATCAAACAAATCAAAGTATATCAGCAGATTCCTTATTATTCTATTTTTGTAGCTTGCACAATTGAACACATTGTATGTTCAAAGATGTAAAACTCAAGTTTGGGCAAGACATATTCTAGAGTCAAAAAAATTATCATGTAAGCGTTTTCAAGAATTTTTAAAGAAAAAATCGGAAACACTTAGATCAGCAGATTTGTGGACATATCTTGATGTCCCTCGTTCCAGGATAGTGAAATATCCTCTTCTTGTAAATGAAATTTCACGACATACTCCAATGAGTCATGCTGATGAATCTGCTCTGAAAAGAGCAAGTGAACTACTTTCTGATTTATTGAAAAATATTGATCAAGCTATGGGAGATGCTGAATGCAAGTTGGCTAAAACAAAATTAAATGTTAAATCAGAATATGATCCAGATGAATGTATTGAGAGTGCCACAGATTTGATTACCGAAGGGACTCTAAAAGATTCCAAAGGAACGGTAAATAAATTTTCAAATAACGTTCATCATATTATCTGAGAAAGTTTTCATTAAATTATTTCAAATTTTGTTTTATGTTGCAGAAATATCACTGTTTTCTCTTCAACACATGCTTTGCACTAACTAGATCAAATCGACGTCCCAATCGAAAGTACAATCTTTGTTTTCCAATTATACCTCAAGATCAATTGAGTGTTCAAATTATTACACCAAGTAAAACAGTGGCCAGTTTTAAAATTGGAGAACATGTTCTGATAAGTGATGATGAGCATCATAGACGTCATTGGTTGGACTCTTTCAAACGTATTTTACCATCTAGAATTGAGTCCAGACGAATACAAAGCATTACCAAAACTGAAAAAGAAAAAGAAAATGAACCAGAAATTCCAGAAGTTAAAACCAATATTAGCAGAAGATCAAGGAACGGTATCAAAGAAAATGGACCAGAGATTCCTGATGCTCAGAACAATGTTAGCAGAAGGTCTAAAAATGGTATTAAAGAAAATGGACTAGAGATTCCTGATGCTAAAAGCAATATTAGCAGAAGATCTAAAAATGGTATCAAAGAAAATGGAGTAGAGATTTCTGATGCTCAGAACAATATTAGCAGAAGATCTAAAAATGGTATCAAAGAAAATGGAGTAGAAATTTCTGATGCTCAGAACAATGTTAGCAGAAGGTCAAGAAACGGTATCAAAGAAAATGGATTAGAGATTCCTGATACTCAGAACAATGTTAGCAGAAGGTCTAGAAATGGTATCAAAGAAAATGGACCAAAGATTCCTGATACTCAGAACAATGTAAGCAGAAGGTCTAGAAATGGTATCAAAGAAAATGAGCCAGAAATTTCTGATGCTAAAAGTAATGTTAGCAGGAGTTCTAGAAACGGTATCAAAGAAAATGAGCCCGAAATTTCTGATACTAAAAGTAATGTTAGCAGAAGGTCTAAAAATTGTATCAAAGATAATGAGCCAGAAAGTTCTGATTCTAAAAATAATCTTAGCAGAAGATCTAAAAATGTTATCAAGGAGGCATACTTTACTATCTCTTTGAGGAAAACGTTATTAAGGCATGCTAGAAACAGTATTGACAATACTTGAATTCACATTTCATCTTTTATTTAAGTCAAACATTCAAGGGTTTTCAAATCTCAGTATGAGATTTAGAGAATTAATTCTTCTTAGTCTATAAGAAATAAAATGTAACGAATATTTTACAAAATACTTTATATTTTGTACAATGCTCTACCGTCTAGGTAAGCGTTAATATATCAGAGTTTTGTATTAAACTTTTTATATCTCTGTATGATCGTAGTGATTCTTAGAACTCTATCCTGATAATTTTCAAAACCGAATACTTAGTCATCATTCTTATATAAAAAACTTTACAAACTTTTTTTCGATTTGACTTACATGGAATCGCACATTTTAAATATATTCAAATTAAACAATTATTTTGTTACATAACAAACACTTTTGGTCAATACAATATAAACTACTTATTGTATAAAAAGGATTTGTTCATAAATTTAAAACTTCATCAAACAACCAAGGATAATAGAGTAGTCAAATTGTAGCTATTTGATTAAGTTTTTGTTGGTTTCATTGAATTCCCGTCAGGATATCTTTTTTTGAAAGCTTTAATTAATTGCGGATCAATTAAATGTACACCATCTACTTGATTCCCTAAAGTAATCCAATTAGGCTGGACATTGTGAGGTCTTCCAAAAAGTTCTATTTTTCTTGTGCCTGGACTCATTCTTTCTATAATTCCATAAATTTCATCTGGCTTATGACTCGTTGCTCTTACCTCCGCAACAATAACATCACTATCCAATCCACGATTAATTCGAGGACTTCCCTTCATGCCTACAAGACAATGCTCTTTACCATGATTCAGCCAATGTCCTGTACGGCCAGTTCGAATAATCCTTTGGAGTTGATTTGTTTTGACCCAAATTATTTCATCAACTCGCTCATATCCCCAAAGCTGGAGGCACTCTCTACCAAGTTCCATAGCTCTTCCTGTCACCCACAAAAATAATAAACCCTCGTCTTGTAATGCTGGAATGCCTAACTGACGCATCTCATCATCTGACATTGTACCATAGGGTAGTTCCATGTGAATGTCCCATGGTGGATCCGCCATTATGACAGCAAATTTACCTAGTACAGTCATGTCAAGATATCGAAGATCACATTGAATCCACTGAGGTGGATATAGAGTCAAGTCTGCACTGTTTTTATTACTCAATGTGGATGAATTATCTACTGGAACAGTATTTGAAACATGTTTTTCAGACGCTCCATTATTAGGAGATGTTTCATGAATTGACACACTGCTTTGTTGCTGAGTTGTTGAACCATCAACTTCATAATGCACATATTTACAAGTGTCCATATGAAAACAAGTATTCAGAAAACTGCAGTCACCGAGTGACTCATCAGTATGGCTCTGAATAATTTTTTTGAAATGTAATTTTTTACATTTATTAGCATATCCCTGATTTAATTTTGCACAGTCTACACGAGTACCATGCGGACAAAATTCCATAACTTGAGCCCCTCCTTGAGAACGAAATCTCTCTGCCAAAGACTTTTCCTTTGAAGTTTGCTTTGAAAGCAAGTCCAAAATTTGTTCACCCACTTTCTTATTTTCTTTTTCACGAATGGTTGGCATTGATATAAGAGACATGATGTCCTCTGTGTTTTTTGTATCAATTTTGATTTGCTTTTCTGGTAGTGCATTATCACTTGTCTCAGATGTAGTGGATTCTGTACTCTCTGCATTTTCAATGATTTCAGGAAGAATTTGTGCATGATGAGGTTGTGCTTCAGCAAATGAGAGCACTGTATATCCAAATACTCCATCTTCTGTTACCTCCTTGATTCTAGAAATAACAGTTCAATTGAAAATGTATTACAATAAATATGATGAATTATAATATTTTAAATACTTTTGTCAGATTAATCTCTGCGAAGGATAAGACATTTACTTTACAACTTCTTGAGAGGCAAGCTTTTCTAATATTTTGTTAATATCAGCATGCGATACGTCGGCATTCAAATTTTTTCTCAGATGATCCAAAAGTTCTGCTGATGTGATTGGCAAATTTGGACAGGTTTCGTGAAGTATACACAAAACATCTCGTTCATATTCTGCATGATTAGTTGATGTTGAAGTAGCTGGTCCTGATAACAAATTATATAATGGGTTAGAAATTTTTAAATTCTTCAGATGAGATGAAAATATTAATTTTTGAGCTCATATTGAAAATTTGTTTTATTAATTATTAATAAATCTATACCTGGTGATCTAAGTGATTCATTGTTGGGCGATGAACATAGAGAAGCCCCAGAAGTTAATGTAAACAACTCATGCCTTTCCCGTTTTCTTTTTTGTAATTTTTCCCGCAAACAATTCCTTTTAATTTTAATAGCTTGTATTTCTTCAAACGCGTCTGACATATTTATTGAATTTCACTGGGAACACTTTTTACTCCAAAAATTATTTTGGAGTCTGTCACTACTAGCAATGACTGTAAAGATGCCATGGATTCGTTACATTGTCTATAATCTATGTATATATCACAATAAATAAACGAACGGCATGCCAATATCTATTTTATTAAATTGAAGAAAAAATTATTCTTCACACAATTTACTAATTATTCCGGTTGTTTATTGTTCATACAATCAGACGACAGACCGCAAACTGCAGATATCAGGAAGGTTATGTGTACGTACGGTCCAGCATGTGCTGCCATCTCTTCCATGTTTTTGACGTTTTGATTGTTTTTCTTTACTTTTCACTCTGATTCACATATATGTACTTATTCACTTGAATCGGTCATTGGATTCACGTCAACAATGCTTACTGCAGTGTATATAGTGGTTTGATATACGGCAGCTGTGCTGTGAAGTAATGCACCATATTGTGTTGTGACTAGTGTTCCAAGCATTTGGAGGTTATGAAATGTATTTTATGGAGCGAACCCACTGCAAAATGTTGCGGCTGTCTTATACTGCATTGTGACAAATATAAGATAAAAATTCGATTATGAATCTTAAAACTGAGCAAATTAGATTCTTCTACATATAAGCGAATTATACTACCATTCATTATTCAATACTTTGAGATTTTTCAGTTATGTATTTTTGTACAATAGTGCCGGTATTTTGCGATATTATAGTCAATTACTTAATTATTTCAAATTGAAGCTCTAAAATCTGAAGAACTAATAATAAAAGAGATAAATAATAGTTTCAATAGTAACTAAAAATGGATTCTATCCTGTATGATGATGATGAGGATAATGAATTTTCTGAAAACTCAGATGAAATGGATTATGAATATGGACAAACATATGAACAAGAAACACTTAGTGAACTCTATCAGTATTGTATTTACCCAACCATTAATAGCACATTTTGGTATTTGGTCCCCGTTATAATTACATCATTTATGTGTAACATATCTGCAAGAATCAGTAAGTTAAACTTTTAAATATATTTGATTTAATACTTACATATTATATACATATTATGTTTAATATCTTATTATTTTTCCTCAGGTTACATTCCTCATAAATTATTTCATTTATTGAGAGCTTCCACAGGCCTTTTTATTGTCTGGCATTATGCATACGAGGGCCTACTATTCTTAATATTATTTGTCATTCTATTTTATTTTTTTATGCATTTGCCAAAAGATATGCGTCAAGGAACAAAAGTCTTCATCCCAAGTCTTATTTTGATATTATACTGGTGAGACAATTTATATGAACTCTGTCTTACATTAGAGTTGTCATTTTATTCATTATTTTATATATTCAATTCCCAGTGAATTCTTCATGAAACCAAAAGAATGGCACAAAATTCGAGGTGTCATTATGATTGTTGTGATGAAAGCTACAAGTGTTGCAGTAGACAAAAGCGAAACAGAAATTCAAATACATTTTTATGAATATATTGGTTATATGCTGTGTGGTGTAACATTATTATTTGGCCCTTGGACTTCTTTTGAAAATTATAGAAATCTATATAAAAAAACTATATGGGTATGTATACAATTTTTTCAAAACATTGATCTAAAATAAAATCTTGAGCAATAGCAAATTTTTTTGTAGAAATATTGGTGGTTTTTGGCAGCAATAGGATACATGGCATTGGCAACTCTGTGTCTTTGTATTTCAAATTGTTGGACTAACTGGATCTTGTCTGATTCAGCAGGAAAGTATGTCAATAAATTTAAAATAGTCATGGTACCACAGCTAAAATCTCTCATTATGGTTTTATTAAATAATCAATAAAATATTTTAGATGGATCATAGCTTTTAGAGATGCGCTAAGTTTTAGGACCTCCCATTATTTTGTATGTTTGATGGGGTCTTCTATTATTCTGATTGGTGGATATCCTCTGTCTCAGACATTGATCACCAAGCCTTTGGAAATTGAAGTGCCTCGATCTCTTGTACAGGTCGTAATAAACTGGAATATTCCTATGCATACATGGTTAAAGACATGTGAGTTTAGCTAGTATATTGAATTGATACATTTCCACTCATAATATCCTATTTTTCACTCTTGTTTTTATAATGCAGATGTATTCCGTCCTGGACGCAAACAACTTGGAAGATTTGGAGCTATTATCATGACTTACGTGGCAAGTTCTCTATTACATGGATTGAATTTTCAACTCACAGCTGTTCTTCTAAGCCTAGGTTTTTATACATATATTGAATACCAATTAAGAAGTTTGTTAGCAAATGTGTTTGATGCTTGCATAGCTCCAAAACAGTGTTCTTCACACAAATGTGAACATTCATGGACTCCTGGCAATAGCTACTGGGTCTGTATTGTAAATGGCTCTTTTGGTGCTTTAGCCATGTTTCATTTAGCTTATTTGGGTCTCATGTTTGATACATCAGATATCCAAGAAACTGGATACAGCTTTAGTCACACTATTGAGAAATGGTCACAACTTAAATTTGCTAGTCATTGGGTTGCTTTAGCTAGTTATTGTGCTTACTATTTGATAAGATAACATTATGAAACATTTTTACAGAAAATTGAGATACAAAAGTGTTAGGTATACAAGAATAGACTGATTATTACAGGATGATATTCAAGTATATTTTTTAGAATAAATCATCTTCATATTTTTTTATTAATATCTAGCTTGTAGGCTATTTTAGGCTGTAAAAAGTAAATGGTATATTTTTATAATTTGAATTTTTAGTAAAATATAAAAGAAGTTCAATTTTTTCATGAACAATTGTAGTTTTAATTTTGCACTCAATATTTGAATATTTAAAAAAATCTATGATCAAGAATAAAAAAAAAAGAAAAGTATTTTTGTCTGAAATTATTTAGGGAAGAGGTATACTAATGATATAAGAGTACAATAGGTTTTTTCCAAAGCTTTAATCGTTGCAGAGCCCATGTATGCATGTTTACAGTTACTTACAAGGATAATCATAATATTTCATTTGTATCCATCAAGTTATTTTTACAGAAAGTTTCTACACAATTTTTATTTTATTTTTATGTATGTACAAACTACTCACTATGCCAGGAAGACTGACATTTACAGCCCATATGAAACAAAATTTCAAGTATCTAACATTTTTATGCATAGTTTTTGAAAAAAGCTCAATATCATAAGAATTTGAGCATATATGAATCATTGAAGTTTTAGACATAGTATAGTATTGGAATTATTTTTCATCTAAATGCTACTCTGCTTACAAAAGTAGATATAACAAGATTCCAAGTTTAACTGATCAACATTGGCTCTGAATATAAATATGGATCATTTGATTAGTTGAAACAAATTAAATTTATCGGCCTAATAAATCTACACAATTACATGTACAAAATATTGAGATTGTCAATCATCCTTAAGATCACTGGGGATAAATATATTTTATACTTTACAAACATACAATTTTATGACGGAATGATACATAACAAACATGATTAAAATAAAGAAAATTTTCCCTTGCAAAGTCGATAACATGAAATGTGACAATCAATTAGTTTGACATGATTAATTTTTGATTTATAAATCAAGCAATGCAAAATGTTGAAATGATAAATTTTGCATTATTCGCTAGAGTTTTGATGCATCAAAAGTTATTGTATGTACATTGAGAGAACAAATTCATAAACACTAACGAATTGACGCATTTGGGAGACAGGGAAAATATGTAGCAATATAATAATAATAATATACTTGAATATTACGGAAAATTTGATCAACTTAATGGACATGGCTTTAGAGTTGAGAACATACATCACATGTTTGAACAAAATGCTGGTACTTTACTGTCAATACATTCCATCAAGGTGGCTCAATTACATTAAAAAAAGTCAAAGGTCTCCACAAGTCAGGCATAGCAAAAATTACATTTTTCACATTGGCTGTTATGGCAAAAGTTCATGAATCACTTTTTAACTGAGTATAAAAATAGTAAAAATATGAAAAAATTGAAGGTAATAGGTGTACATCATCAGATTATAATATGCTCAAAAAAATCGAGTGTAGCCAAAAAATAAGATTAAGAGTCCAAAGAAAGTGGATTTTGATGCGTTTGACAGATATTTATGTGCACATCTTGACTTAATGTTAGTTAAAGTATATTTTTCCTCATCTAGAATAAGTCTAGAATAAGATTGAAGTGCAAAAAAATTTAATAATGTTTAGCCCCTAGTAGGGCCCCTCATTGACACAGCACATAATGCTGAAGCTACCTTAACCGTTGAGAATTTGTTCTCTCAATGATAAGGGTTTGATATTAAAGCTTAATACCTGTGTTTCAGTCATTGCTTGAAGCTAAACAAACTATACATAGATCTTTGAGTGCAGTCTTGTAAGAAGTGATATATAAATGTGTCACTAAAATTAATAATATTACAATTTTTCACCAGTGATTTCATAAACACATTTAGACAATTAAAGTGTTTACCAGAACAAAAAAATGTATTTCTCATTTTTTTTCCCCAACAAAAATAAAAACTAATTCAAAATTAATTGTTATACTTAAACACCAGTATTACAGTGTATTAAATTATTAGTAATTCCTTCAGGTGGAGAATGCCTTGTATGTAAGTATGTAACTTGAATTCACAGTTTGCTTCTAGATGAATAATTCGAGTCTAAACGTATAAGAATTCAAATAATTCAGTAGATCCAATTTTTCATAAAATGTTATTCAGTAAATGATTTTTTCTAGGTACATTTCATTATGTTCTTTACAACATAACATATATATATATATGTATATAAACTAATTCACATATAGGCTTACACTGAATTCTTATCTATGTTGAATTGATTAATAAACGTTTTTCATCAAATTTGAAGCTGAATTTCGGTCCCTCAGAATTTGTGATAAGAAGGATATTATTCAAGAAGTATTTCAAGAACTCCTAAAAAATTACAGAAGCTTTGTTAGAACTTTTTTTTGCTGGACCAGGATACTTAATTTATTATATTATATTTTACTATATTTTTCTAAATAAAAATAATATGTGATATACTTACAATTACTAATTATGTGTTGATAGATCATATACAATTGCAAACATGATTATTTTTTGTTTCTATACAAACAAGTAATACATAAACTTAATAACACTATTTAAATATAATATATTCTGTAAATGATTCGTAATCAATAATTTTATACATGTTTTTCAGTGAACAATAGATTTGTTCACTTTAATTGTACGAATTTCTGATTTGTTAATTCGTAAAAAATTACTATTTTTCATCGAGGTATAATGTAAACGATGAAATATATTCCTTTCTCACGGTTTTTTTTTTTCATAAAACTTCAACATGATTCAAGCATTTCTATTGCTTTAATAGTTTTATCAAATAAAATACAATTGTAATTGTTATTCTGGGAAAAAATTAAATAAATAATGCACGATTTTTTATTCACAATGGGAGTCAACTTCAATAAACCAAACCGAGCCTAATTTTGACAGTTGCCAATGTTGAAAAAATTCTTGGATACCGTTCGTGAATTTCTTCAGTATCATAAAACTTTCTAAACACTATCCATATGAAAGAGGCGTTAAAATGCTGCGTTGTTACAATGACCCGACTCCGATCGTTATTAGATATGAGACATTGCTCGTTTCTTCCCGTCTTTTCTTATGGAGTGAATTAATTATAAAGTAGGATTTCATGACACGTTGACAAAAAAAATCCTGCAAATGTTTGCCTTAGAGGGCCAAATTAAAATATACAGTAAATATATAATTGTCGTCGAGGGCGCTGGGGCGCTCCCTGATACTTGGACTTGGAAAGAATTGAATTGGTGAAAATTATTATGTGTAAGTAATAACTCAACGAATACTGTACGATTCTACAGAACCCAACTCGATGAGAGAAAAGAATACTAGTAATTAATGTAAGTGATTTGAAAAAAAAACGATTAAGTACATTCGTGAAATCAAAATAGAGTAGACGTGATTGAGAAAAATTTGTTGAATACATTAATTCCGAAATGCAAGTGAATTATTCACGTTCGAATGAGCAAGCAGAGAAAAATAATGTGCTAGAATGAGAAAGACGCGTAGATACTGTTTGTAAAAACGAATGGCTAGCAATGGATGGTCGAGATGAGAGACTGAACCGCGTCAAATTGGGCTCTCCAAGGCAAACTCGTCGAGTATAGCATTAGGCGTGCGCAATAATTGGCGCGCATATAAGTTGAACCGGTGTGCTTGTGCTAAGTCCATTGATCGGATGAAGAATGCTCGAGGTGGCAATAGTGCTAGAGTAGCGTGCTTTTGTAGTCGGCTACTGGACGATGGGGTTGACGCGGTGGGCCCTGCGTCGCTGGAGAGACGCGCGGGCCACCGGCACCGTCGAGGCCGAGTGACAGCCGACCAACCCTTCCCCCACCGCGCCACTGGGAATATCGTTTAGTCATCTGATAATTGCTTTTTTGTAACTATTTGACGTGCGCGCACTGCAAAAGGGTCAGAACAGAAACAAATACACTCGGTCGGTTACGCTTCTCTTATCTAACTCTTCGTCTCGGCTTGTATGCAGCTACTTTGTTTGTTCAATACACATAAATACATATATAAGTAGCATCGACTTTGTTCGTATTTTTGAGACTGCATTCGCGCGGAGTTATTGATTCGTATACGCGCAAGTTCTATTTGCAGGCGAATTTCGAATAGGCGTTTACCATTGCCATTGTGTCACCTTCGAAATGAATCTCATTAACAATGAAGATTTTTAATGGTGTTTTAGACTGACAAATAGCAATTTACAAAGTAAAGTCATCAATTGTATTTTATAACTCGAGGATAAATATCATAAATTCCAAAAACGATTTCGAATGTATTCGTATTAGCATAATCGTAACGTATTTTTCGAAGATTCTTGAAACATAAAAAATGTTCTTCCTTCGTGATGTTCAAGACACTGTTTCATAAATATATATTCTAGACATAATCGATGCTACGCATGGTTAACGTATGCAGAAGCCGAGACGCATTTGTATGTGCGTGCATTTTTAATGATGGTCATGCATGACATTTTGGTTCGTTTTCAGTGTTGAATTGTATCTAGCTAGTTTCATTAGATAGAAAATGACTCACGAATTAGGTCAGCGTTAGTTAACCGCTTTCAAATATAAAACGCATACGTCATATTTGCAAGAATTGTATAATTCAACACTGATTCACAAAAACCATTAAGTGAATGTTAGTAAAATATTAAATAGCTTCTACCAAACTCATCTGCATTAATATAGCACGTTCCCAAACATAATTCACGCTGTACAGTGGAGAGGATTAAAAGAATAAAGAGTAGAGTTCAAAGTATTCCAATACTGTAAATTTTTGTATGCAATACTGTAAATTCAAAAGTAATAAAAAAACATATTTCTATCATTATAATAGCTATCTTAATTTGGAAATACGAATAAAATATATATTTATATAAAAGGGTGTTATTTATTGACTACTAAATTACTCTGACTAATCATTGATTCATCTACATATTGCATTAAGAATTTCAGTAGAAATCAAAAACAGCTTTCTAAATACGGACATCTAGAAAAATAAAACGTAGTTTACACGAGATTAAATACCTATTGCTCTATTCACGATTGTAAAAATAATACATTTCTTCGTTATACTCTAGTCACAAAAATATATATTTTATAATTGTTTATATCTGGAAGTGCGTAATTCTCAAAAAGAGAAAATTTCCAACCAACTAATATGAAACGCGAAACAAGTAATTGAAGATTCTTAATAGTAGGACACAAATTAAAATGATGCAAAATTCTTTTCAACTTCCATCTGATCGGACATTTCGTCTGGAAGGGCAACCCTCTAGCGAAATCCAAGCATATTAAGAGCACTTGGTAAGAGGACAAAAACATCCATTATAAACAACAGTGAGGTTCAAGCAAACCAATCTAAAAAACTTATTCAGGCAAACAATCGGTATAGAATGGCGCGTGAAATCTAAATTAAAATCCCCAGCCGGGAAGTTCCATTGATGCTTCGGATTGATACATAATCGCGACACCAATGAAATATTGAGCCAGTATGGCTTGGATGCAGCGATTTGCGAGGCTTACTGTCTTATAGTGTGGTGTCGGCCGAGCCTGTCGGCGGATCGGAGATCGTGGCTAGCAAGAGAGCTGGGAGCGACGGGCGCCGTTGGCACCGTAGCCGAATGCTCGAGGGGCTGAGCGGGTCCGTAACTCGACGTTCTCGCGCTGCTCCTCGTCGTGGGCTTGCTCGCCAAATCGGCTACGTCCGCCTGCTTCGGCTTGCAGACTGCTCTCCCCGCGCCTACCGCGCTCTTTCTACAATTCGTTCACCGCCTCATTTTTTATCCCAGACATTAAGCGCGAAAGTGATACGTGTGGACGGTTTTACTTGAGGTGCCAATAGGACTGATGTGAATTTATGAGTTTTTTTGGGACTGCACGGTTCTCCCATTGATTTCAACGAGTTTCAATCTAATGTTGCAGGATTCCAATTTTGCATGAAACCGAGTACAAAACAACTGAGCTTCGTATAGTTCTCTCGGACATTCTGAATATCTCATAATTTCTCATCTTCTATTTTCACCTGGACGGAAGTGTTGATGCATTTACAAATTGATATTTTACAAATATAAATATCGTGTTATTACAATCGAGATTGCTTGTTAAACATTCGAGTGCTATGACTAGGTACCTATTCAAATACGTACTGATACTCAAGTTAATACATTTTGTCTGTAAATACTGGTAATATTCTCGAAATCGAATAAGTACCGAGTCTTGCTCCAATTTTTCCGTGTCTTGTAACATATTATAAAAGGATCGGCACTGGAAAAATTATCAAAATAAATCTTTCTCAAAAATCTTTCCATCTAGTGATAATTATCATTTCACGGGAGGGCGAACGAAAATTTTCTATCGCAATAATTTTCTGAATTTCTCAAATAACCCAGATATCGATGTAAAAAATAACGAAATCACAAACGCTGCCACGGAAAAACGGAGCGGTGCTAGGAATGTGGAAAAGTCACGAGATGTACATCGCAAAGGCGACCAATGCTGATAACTACATTGAGCTTGGCCGAGAGAAGAAAGAAACTTACTGCCTGAGAGACCAGTAGCGCGCAACGTTATTAGAGCCGGCGGCAGCGACTGGGATCTGCTTGTTACGGGCTGAGCGGCTTACGATGTTACTCGTCGCCGGTAGCGTTGTACTGCTGGCTCGTATCCCAGGTTTGACAGAAGTGGATATTATTGGATTCGGAGCAGATGTGGTTGTGGTGGTGATTGAGGAGTCGTGATGGATCGTGGTGGTGGAGATGCTTGAATTGTTGTTGTCGTGAAGGTTGCGGGTCAGAGCTGCTTGTTTGGGGATGTGCCGCCGGTAGGTCGTCGGCTCGTTGCCGTTTCTACAAACACGAGTTCACAGAGAAAAACCACAAGAGACAGATAGAAAAGAGAAGAAAAATTTACAGACAATATGAAAACAGCTCCCACCATTTATGTATATACAAAAAATCACGCACTGAATTCACACAGGATAGATAGACACGCAGACAGACAGACAGTAAATGGACATTTTTTCTCCTTTTAATAAATGATTTTTTCGTCCCAGTGGCAGTAATATGACTACTTTGCGTCCTGGCGTTTGCAAAGAATAACCCTTTTCTCACGAAGTACGAAAAATAGTATGTATGCACCTCGCTCATCTAGGGTATTACGGCACGCTCAAATTTGCGACCCGAGCGCAGCGAGAAAACCTTTTTCATGCCGAAATCGCCTAATCTCGCTCGGGTGCATAATATACTATTACCGACCAATAACATTCTATTTGAGACAATTTAAAAGTTTTTGAAAAAATGTTCATTGTTGTTAGTATTCATGCATTCATCTATTCATGCTAGTCAAAATGAGAAACTGTAACAACAAACCTTTTTACGATAGTCGTTGAGGCTGAACGAGTTATCACGCGCTTCGTGCCGTCCTTATCTTTAGCTGCAACAAGAGCGCTAATTCCTTTCTGACTTCTGCTTTGTAATAGTGATCCTAAATACGGACTGGAAATGATAAAATAACGTTTGAATTTCTGAAGACTTTTCAACATTCGAATGTATAAACTTCAAATCACTCACTGTACTACAGGCACAGAAGTTGGCGAATTTCCCGTAATGTTGATATTAGGAGAAAGTGTTCTCCTAGCTTTGATTTGATTCAATTTGTCACCCTGGGTTAAAATTGATAATTTAACCGGTGTCTTTGGAGTTTGAGGAATGTTACTGTTATCTTCAAGTCTGATTCCATCAACTCTATGCATAATGCCTGATACATTGTCTTGCAAAAGTCGTGGATTCCTTGGTCCAGCCAAGCGTATACCAAGAACATTTGCAATTTTTGAATAAATTCCATACTTATGGACAGGATTTCCATTTTCAGACTTTAGAGGTTCTTTGATCAGAGAATGTAAGTACTCTTCTTTGCTGTTTTGGAACAAGAAAAATGTTATTCAACTTAGATAACAAAAGACACTAAAGTGATTACAAAATGAAAAAAACAGAAAATTAGAATGCATTTCAGCTTGACAATATTATTTTGCACAAAAAGTTCCTATCAAAAGTATTGTGAATCAATTTAGATGGAAATGGACGATAACCTACTTTTCCAACCATTGTTGCTGATGCCCTATCACAGAACCAGGCCTGCATATTCTTGTCCAGGCAATAGTTTCTAATGCGGATAAGTGATAATGCTTCATAATGTAACAAGCTATCAGAGTCCCCGTTCTCCCAAGTCCAGCCTTGCAATGGACAGCCACAGCTCCATCTGTTTTTTCAGAGATTTTTAAAAATTGCCGAACAATCGACAAAGTTGGTTGGGATCCATCCACAAAGAATAACTCTTTATGATCGAAGCCTGCTTCTATAAAACTCGCAGCATCGTAACATTTCTTGTTGAGTCTGACAATTGTCGTCACGTTGTGACGTTTAAAATACTTAAAATACGATTCTGGAGCATGCACCATGTAACCTGAATTTTAGAATATAAATATATTATGATTGGAGAAATGACTCAAATTAGTTAGAATTGTATGGAAACAAACCATTCTCAGCTTCATTACTGGAATGTGGTCCACAGAAAGCAATGAATTTTCCTGGTAATATCCAATTTAAATCTCCATTTTCAACACGTTCAAAGTGTTCGTACTCTTTAACATTAAAATCACGAAAATCAAAGAAGCCCAATTGATGACACTTGTATATCGCATTGATACAATCTTTCAAAGATATTTGATAACAAGGTTCACCCATTGTAGCATCTCTAAATAACTCAAAAGTTGGACAATTTTTACCAGCTGTCAAGCACTTGTAAACTTCATCAGCTGTCCTTTTGAGATATATTATCTATTGGACCAATAATAATAATATATTTATAACAGCAAGTTTTGTAAAGGGATTGTGTATTTGAATAGTAAAAGAATTTGATTGGTAAGAAACTGAATAACTCACCGCATAACAAGCTACAAGAAATGCAGCATTCACCCGTTTCTCAGGGTTCATTGTTGTGTAATGGACAATTCGTTTTTTACTCAGAGTAATAGAATTCAACTTTTTGTCAACCTTGAGACAATAGCGATAGACCATAGCAAGATTAAGTGGTCCAAAGTCGGCATAAAAATTTTCATATACCAATTCATTGTCAATACTAAAATAATGGGTATTGGATGTAGTCTTGGCCTTGTCAGGGGATGTTACAGTGACAAAATAGAGCCGATCTAGAACAGAATAATCACAAGTCTTGATCGAATGAATCTATACCCATACACTGTATGCGCACTGATTAATATCACACCTTTGATTATCTCGGCTGGGCCGATTAATATTTTGTTCCAGTCCTCCATTGTACTCACTTCCATGAATAACTATACCAGTGAAAAGCTAAAAGTGTGATCGATTCTCATACCTGCAACAGTGAGGGTAAATAAAAATCACATCCGATTGTTGGCCAAAGCATCAATAAAATAATCAAGTGTACAAGGTCAGCTTGGTCCAAAAGTATCCGAGACAACATATTATCGCGACTAAGTCATTTGCAGCACCTATAACAGAGGCTGCACAAGCTGACTCGCGGAACAAAGCCCGCGAAAGCTCAACGATCGTATAAGAGCGAGTCGCGGGCCGCCGCTGGTCGAGGCTCGCGAGTATGGCAAAGGGAGCAGCGCTTCGCGGGCTCGGGCGGCGAACGATCTATATTGATGTATATAGGTACTTAGCATACCGTGGGCAGCCGCTGGCTGACTGCGTCATGGGAGGCGGGTATAGAGCCGAGTCGCGGTTGTCATCAGCAGGAGCAGGAGCAGCAGCAGCAGCAGCGCTTCGGGCCCGCTGCCATCTTCCGTGTTGTGCAGTGTTGTGTATGTCTCCCCGCACGTGCGCACAACAGCACAACTGGCGCGGGTCGTGTTTTCCCGAGGACTGCGTATCGCGCGCGGCGCGGCGCAGCGCGCAGCGACGACAATATTGCCAGCCCGCCCCTGCACACGCGCACACACACACAGCTCCTTTTTTGGGCTGACCTGCACGTGCCGACTCGCGATCCCGCCAATGGGCTCTCGCGATCGCCGCCGGCCCACTGGAAGCGGCGAATCGTCGGCTCGCTAGGCCGCTCGGCCTGCACGGATCCTTTTTAAACTGCACAACACAACCGCCCAGCAGCGGAGAGCCGAGACTTACCGTTACGACTCCGAGATTTGAATTTTGCACTATACTCTTTTGTGCGTTGCCAAGCCCGCTGATGCACGGATGTATATAGTGTGTCGATGGTCTCGCTGCGCGTTCTTCGATTCAAAGCGGAGCATGGCATTGTCAATGAACATCTTCATGAATTTCATGTCGTCGAGCCGTCTTTAGAGCAGATCCTAAGAATCCTTCGAAAATCAATATCCTCCACTCGTAATCGATGATGGTTGTTGATCAGGGTGCCGGACGATGCGGGTACAAATAACGAGATGCGACTTTCGATTTTCGGAACACCTGCCAAAAAATGCAGGATGTGAGTTGAAGTGGTTGTAGAAAAGTTTTCAAGGGCTATATTAATGCTGAATCAATGTTATTGGAAACTTTTCATAGAAATTAATTTCAAAAACTATCATTTGAGATCCTGTTCTCGACAAGAATAATACTTAGTAAGCAAAAACTCCGGGTAGTATTCAAATTCTAGACAGGGATGACAGATTATGACAAAATTCGTAAGATTCTAGCCAGAATTTTTAACAATAGGAAAAGCTCCCTATCGCATTATTTTGACGCATCATATATACGAAGATAAACAGCCAAAAACTGATCGTATCAACAAAAATCTACGGGGTTTTGTTGGTCACGCAAAAATAACGAAAATAACCAATTGGGTGTATGTAGAAGCAGCAAATTATATACCATTATTCCGATATAAATGGTGTAGATTCACAGGCCCAGGCCCCAGACTGTCTCTGCTCCACTCTTGTCTGGATGCGTACCCACGCCTGTTCGGAGCCTCTCCCATGACTTCCATATCTTTCCTGGCAACGAACCTCCTATCGTAGAGACATAGACATTACGAGCTATAAAGACCAGATAAAGGTATAGAAAAGAGTAGCTCTCTTGTGTGCACACATAAAAATGTGTTTACGGGGCATCAGCAGCAGCCATGCAGATGTATACACACCAGCTATATATATATATATATATATATCTGCAGCCAAGCGCTCATGGTGAATGACGATGAGCGTGGGGCTGCTACGGTGTCCCGTTAACGCTCGGGTATTGGTATATATATATATATATATATATATATAAGCGTGTACAGCTCGGTTGCATCAATCATTATAAAAAAATAACGGACTGTATACGATTACATATATATGTCCGAGTGCGTATATATACATTGCGGAGCTGAGGGGAGCGCAGGCGCGTCAAGGCTCTCGCATCGGATGCAGCAGTAAGCAGGCACCTCAAGCAGCAGTGGTGTGCCAGCCCGCCGCCCCATGGCCCTGCATGGCCCCACCGTCCCTGCGCGCGCGCGCCAGCATCATTGTTTACGCTCCGCTCGAGTCAGCTGTGTGTTGTGTTGATGTGTTGTAGGCCCGATACGCGTATATGCGCGCGAGCTGCATCATAGTATACACGGTATACCTATAGCTCGCTCGCGCGGCTCTCGGCGCGCGCACACACGCACACACATACACGGATATATACTCGCAGCAGCGAGCAGCAGCAACCCAGCAACTCGTCGTCTCGTCATTGTCGTCGTGTGGTGTGCGAGTGTGGGAATTCGCGCGCGCGCTAGCCAGAGCTGAGCCGCAGCAGCGCGCGAGCGAGCTGCAAGTAGCGAGAAACTTTCGCGAGAGGGCCGCGCTCTCGAGAGCTGAGCGAGCAGCGAATCCAGTATTTCCAGTGGCTGGCTGGTGCGTACGGAGCCCCTGTGTGCGTGTGTGCGTGCGTGCGTGCGTGCGTGTGTAGCCCTGCACGCGAGGCATAGCGTGCTGCACCAGCTAGTCGTGCCCGAACGGTTGCGTGTACCTACCTGCTCCGGGCCGCTCGCCTCAGCCCGTCCCAGAGCAGCACCACCACCACCACCAGCAACTCCTCCGTCGTCGCCTCGGCCCGGGGTCATCGTCAGCTAGCCCTCTGTCCACCCAAACACCAGAGAAAATGGCCGACACTCTCGCACAGCACATCGTATGCCGGTAAGAATATACGACGCTGCCGTACACCGAGAGCCCAACAGATCACCCGACTAAGCACGCCTCACCGTATCATATACTCAGCAGTTGCTCCGAGACAGCCCAACGTCTTTGCTTGTTTTACCCCTCCACAAACACCCGCTTCAACTCGTTTGTTTTCCTCGCCCCTCGAGGGCTGCCCTCGTCCCGATGGAGCTGCACTTTCATCCCTGCACCTCTTCCGTCCGAGCGATAACTAATATAATTACTGCGCTGCGCTCGAGCATTCCCTTTACTGAATCTGTGAGTATTGTCAGCAAGATACATGTAGCCTTGTGAAGACGAGCTCGCGGTTACACGGTGTCTCCTCACAAATTCGCCCCCTGTGATGTTTACAATCATTACAACTTCTGAATAGCCGTATAGTTCTCTCGAGTTTGCTTTCGTTTGTAATCCCATGAAAATTCTAAAATTGTTTCATATTTTATCATCTCCGATTTGGAAGCATTCTTTGCTTTCAATGTTCATCTTACACTGGTCTAAAAAACTATTTACCTAAAGTATTATTTGATAGAAGGTGTGCAAGCATTAACCACTAAACCTTCCCAATGCATTTGATTTGTGCCCGAATGAAGAGAAGAAACAATCAGTTCATCCAACTAACCTGCAATTTTTCATCGACTATGATTTGTCATTGTAAAAATAGTGTGCTTACGAATGATAATATAGTCTCGTCAACAAATACTAAACTATATTTGTCAGTCTTATCAAGTATTGCAGTTGGTATTGGCTAACTTAGAAAAGTCTCCTAATTATAAGTTATAATCCTAATGACTGTAATACTTTGGAGTTTCAATGATCTCATAGGGAGTCATCAAATTTCAAGAAATCATCTCATAAGATCATTATGAAAACAACTTACAAAAAAATATTAATATCTACTTGAACTTGTACAATGAATTTTATTTTGTAGAGTTTACTCAAATGAGTAGATATTGCTCATTTATGTCTGGTATTTATTAACAAAACTCTAAAACCTATATTCATGTACTCTAGACAATGAGGATAATTTTGTGATTTGTAATTCAACCAAAATTTAAAAATAATGCTGTATGATGATTCTCTTGTAATTATCGGGTAGTAATTTGATGAGATTGATTTATTATAATTATTCAGAATTGAGTGTACACTAGATCAATTATTTCTTATAGTCTTAAATGGAAACGATTGCTTCTAGAGTACCCTGAACTTGAAGTGATTGAAATTGTGGTTAGTCATGATGCATTGATTTTGTGAAAATAATTCTATTCATAATTGTGAATAGATGAATCGAGAAACTACTATGGATGATTTTTCAATGCTCACTCTTCAATACAAATAATACGTCTATTATTTTCTCCCATACTCATTTCTGATCATGGTGTTGTTCTAGGTATTTTAGAAATGGGATTTGTCGTGAAGGCATTAACTGCAGATACAGGCATATACAAGGCGCCAGAAGTGAAACGACTCCTAGTGAATCCGGAAGCTCACAAGGATCAACAGCACATTGTCGTTTCTTCATGCAAGGAACTTGCAGATTTGGAATTAGGTGTCGGTATGTTCACAGTAACCAAACAGAAAGTTCAAGCTCTGAAAATCCATCAGATATCTCTCTGACAGCTCAAAACAAGAAGTAAGCAAAAAAAATTATCATCTCTTAGTGCTTCTCAGTCTTTATTCAATTACTTGCTTTATAAAAGTATAGTTTGTAAATAAAATATAAGTAAAAAAAACTCAATTGATTTTATATTCTTGGGTTTCTATTCTTAATTTTATTAAGAATAAGAGTAACATACAAACTATATGAAATTCTTGCGGCATAAATGGAATTCAAAACATTATATTTTTTGTTAATTTACTAAACAAGATTATTGAAGTGATCAACTTATTACAAAATCTTTTCTTAGTTGCAGCATGGAGAATGGCTTAGATGCTGAAGAATGGGTAAATGCTCCTGAGTTTGTGCCATCAGCAAATTCGAGTGCCAATGCATCTTTTTCCAGTGAAAATTGTGCATCTGGCACGACGGCCCCGCTTTCTTATGCTCAAGCAGTTAATCCATCTTCAGGGCAAGCATCTTTTTCATCACTGGATCCTTTGTGCCCGTATGCTGAAGCTACTGGTATATGCAAAAAAGCTAATTGTCCATATCTCCACGGAGATATTTGTGACATGTGCAGCAGACCTGCTCTTCACCCTTACAATGAAGATATGAGAAAGAAACACGCAAATGTAAGCTTCAATTGATTTTATACACAATTCTCTTCTATGTTGATTTAATATTATATTTGTCTTCAACAGGCATGTGTAAAACAGCACGAAGTGAATATGGAGCTTTCGTTTGCTATCCAACGTAGTCGAGAAAAATCATGTGGTGTTTGTTTTGAAACCATAATGGAAAAATCTTCACGTGAACAAAGGTTTGGAATTTTACCAAATTGCAACCACTGTTTCTGTCTAACTTGCATCCGTAAATGGCGAAAAGCCAAGCAGTTTGACAATAAAATCATCAGAGCATGTCCAGAGTGTCGTGTTCCTTCAGATTTCGTCTGTCCCAGTATGTATTGGGTAGATACAAAAGAAGAAAAGGAAAAGTTAATTACTGACTACAAGGAAGCTCTGAGGTAATTTTTTTCTATGTTAAGAAATGGAGATTTTATCTATTTCAACTTACTTTAAATCAGTTATTATGACAATTATAAATTGTTACAATGAACGATTTTGAGTGGCAAGTGAATTTACTCCAAAAGCATTTAATAATATTTATAGAGACTAATAAGATACATGATTGAAATGATTTGTAATTATTTATTTTTATAGTACCAAAGATTGCAAATATTTCAACAAAGGCAGAGGAAAATGTCCGTTTGGTAATAAATGCTTTTACCTTCACGCATTACCAGACGGTACCAAGACTGATGTTGGTCCACCAGTTCGACAGCGTCGTAATGCTGACAATGACATTGATATTTTCCATGTAAATAAGTTTTTGTTTTTTACTTAAATTACTTTCGATAATAATGTGAATATTTTAATATACACATTACTTCGATCAAAACTTCTTACATAATTTAACATATAATTGAATTTTGCAGCAACTTTTACTTTGGGATTACATGGATGACAGAGATAATCTTTGGATGTTTGGTTTAGATGACTTACACGACATGGTCGACTCAGATTCAGACGATTCTGATAACTGGTCTGATTATGAACTTTACTGAGACTAGTCCCCCCACCTTTTGCACATCATCAAGATGCATTGCCAGCAAATTCTGCGTAGCCTTTGTCTTGTCTGAATGACTGGATAGCGAAATGAGAGGACCTCCAGAAAACGTAAAATACACAAAAGCTGAAATATCAAGAAGATCACCGCCTACTGTCGCGTATACCTTCTATGTTCAACTTTAGACTTTTTCGGAGTAATTTCGAGACCTCGTGCCACTATTATGCAAGGCTGGTTCATCCGGTACGATTTGATAGCACGACACGCTTATGAGAGGCGCTTACTCAAGACTAAAAAAGATTGCAAAAAAAAAAGAAAGAAATCACGTCACCGTAAGACTTTGTAATCTTCACTTAAAGAACTTAAATGGTGCTAGCCTGCTGCTATGTACCAGTTTTTAAAATAATTATTGTTAACGTTGTTGATATAATGTTGCACTGTTGATATCTTCAGAGAGTCGTTATACTCTATTATTATTTTTTGATAAATTCTGGCCACGGCTGATTTACTTCCTTGTTGATTATTTACAAGAAAATCATAATGAGCTTATTAATGTTGTTTTTTTCGTGAATAAAATTGAAAGGTAGCAGGCTGACACCACGTTCTAGTTTGAATAAAAGTAACGATTCGGGGAAAAAAGTGAAAGAGGTTCGCTCGTTCGTTCACACCGGTGTTTTCCTAGCGAGTTTTAGCTTCCTTCGTCTGCTGAATTTTTTTAGGCTAAACCCGTAAAAAGAAGGAGGATAAGTTATAAAATGTACGCTGAAAAATTGACGATAAGTTTCTGCTCGCTGTAGTTTACTAGTGAACGCGATTGTAAGCGCGTCCTTTGGTATGAATAAACTGCGAACCTAACACATTTCCAGAATACATCATACTATTTAGATTTACCTGGGCTGTGCGATTGCACAGGTTATCTGCGTATCTTAGAAGTTAATTTGTACATTTAGCCAAGTTCGATGGACCAGGAAAACATTGACAGTTGGCTTGAAATTCGTTTCTTACGATAATATATTTTTGTTATTGGAAGTAATAAAGTAGTTCGTATGCTCCACGAACCGAGAAAAATTTTTACCATAATACTCTTCGGCGCATTTGATGAAAGAAAAAAAAGCGCATTCTTGGATTTTTAACTAATGAGGCACTAACAAATACAAATTGCCAATATAAAAATACAATGAGCCCTATTGTTAAGTAAGAGTATACCTTAACTATAGTAGCTCTCTTTGCAGAAGTTATTTTTAGAGATCGAATAAATATCAGGAAAAATTTTAACAAATGCATACATTCTGCTTGACGAATCTTTGGCTCTTGATGGTGCCGTTACATTTTATACACGTTCAATATATGTGAGTACACATACATATTATAAAATTCTATCAAGGTACGTAAATTTACCACAAAAATATTTTGTTGACATATTGTTTAAAATTAAGGCCACATTTTCACTCAGTCGGTTAACTAATACTATGTATAATTTTGGCAGTAATGTGTTAGTTGGAAAGAAAAAATGAATGGTCATAAAAAGTAAAAGTGATCTTATTTTATATAAATGTTCACTGTTCCCATAGAAAGCGACTGCCAATCTATTACAAAAGCCATTCATTTACTCATATTCAGTCAATTCAATTTTTTCATTTACATAATTTGAACTATATATTCATACACCTAACGTCATTTCATTTCAATAAAAATTATTTACATTTTTCAGAGAGAAAAGAAATCTGCTTTTTACAATGATTGGTCACTTCCTATTCGAATTAATTAAAATTGTAGATTAACTATGGAAAATGTTTACTATCTTAAATTATAAGGTGGGCAGGTGTTTCTTTGCACTGGTTGATGTATTCTTTGCATAGAGTTGCTAGGTTGGTTTTGATCATTCTGAGTATTTGAGTTAGTTGCAGTCTGTGATTGTTGCTGCTGCCGCTGTTGCTCATTCGTTACATTTGCTTCTACCCGTTTACGGAATTTGGTCGAGTATTTATAAAAGTCCGACATTTCGAAAGGCTTCGTTTCTTCCCGATATGGTTGATATTTGCCCGGCTGAACAACCGTGTGATTCGTCGGTGAACTTAAAGGAATTATTGCTTCTTTGCCGTTTTCTTGAGACCCTAGAGAAAAATTCATTTTATTCAAAATGATCATTGATATTAAATTTGTATTCATAAGATAGAAACTGTTTCTCTAATTTCTACGTTAATTTACAATAATTAGTATTTTGTTACTTAGAACACTTTAATGTTACGCCGCGTAGCGAATAATTGAATTTTTGTAGTTTTTAATCATTTGATAATTAATAAGAAAGGCATAACTATATTTATTTGACATTATTTTTATACCTATGATACATTGTGAATTGTCAGAATGTGAAATAACGAACAATCATTCGACGTCCAACATAAAGAAATCGGTATCTCATGAGATCTCTAACGACCAAAATTACTATTCGTCTTATTTGATCCAAAAATAAGCTAGGTCGCCGAGAGAAGACGAAGGCAGACTCACCAGACAAGGGCTTGGACTCGGCGGGTATCTCGAGCATCCTGTTCTCGACAAAGCGGCTCGGGGGCACAGGCGGCCTCTGCTCGTCGATTGGCTGCTCTCTGGCGCGCCTGTTAGACGGAATCGAGTTGCTGCGGACGGGTGGCGCGCGTTCCTTAGGCGGCGGAGGAGGTCCCTGGGCGAGTGGGTTGTGCTGAGAGGCGCGCCTCGCAAGCCTTGGAGCGTCCAGCGCCGTCTCGTACCACTCCTTCTCCTTTGGCTTATTGCGAACGTCATCCGCGGAATCCCGACCTTCAGTCGAGGGACAGTTGTCGTTGACGTTAGGAGTCTGCCAGCTTTCCACGCTGCCAAGAGACTGAGTACGCAGCAGCATGCGGTTGCTCGCCACCGGCTTTGCAACTATGTCCGGACTCTGCATTGGCGGCTGAAGTACAACATTGAATATTCGACACATTCGTTCACTTTTTCGCTCAAATTTATCTAGTGGTTTTTTTTTTTTTTTTTTAAGTAAAAGTAACATGAATGTGTGTTCATACAAAAATTTAATAGAACATAAGTAGGGGTGATTATTAGAAAATTTACCATTTTGATTAAATAATATTAATATCGTAGATCTATTGTGAATTATTTCCAATTTTGAACGCTTCTATAGATTCATTTGACTTCTATTCTAAAAGTTCAATAAGCCAATACTTCAGACTATCCTGAACTGATAGAAACTCAGTAAAGTGTGAACGTAAATATTTTCATCTATAATTTCTCTATTCACCTGCATTGGATGAGATCGCGAATGCGGTATGACGGGGCTTTTGCCGCCGATGGTGACGGTATGATATCTCGACTGCGTTTCGGAATTTGACGAATGATGATGATGTTGCTGCTGCTGCTGCTGCTGCTGCTGCTGCTGCTGCTGCTGCTGCTGCTGCTGCTGAGGAACATTCTGCTTTCTTCGATCGAGACTACCGAACCTGTCGGCTGCCATTGGATCCTCAGTGCACCAAACAATTTCATCATCCAACCGCATCCAGTATCCTGGAGGTACGTACGTATCCACTGACGGTTTGCTCCCAGGTTTATGCTCTGGACTGACCAATATGTTATTTTCTGCACTATCTCTCGGCCGGAGGATCGGTGGCTGCTGCGTTTTAGCTGTGAATTACGTCAATCAATATTATTTTGAAATAAAAGAAACTATATTCTTATAATTAAAGATTGAATAAAATTAACTATTTTCTTACCGTGATTAAAATGAGTCGGATAATCGGGAATCTGTCCCTCGAACCTAATCGCATTGAGGTCAGTCTCGTGGTAGGGTATTTGAGACGACCTCCTGTGCGTCTCGTTGTCCAGATATCTTGGCTCGGGAAACTGCTGGGCGCGTAGCTGCTCCTCGAGTTCTTGCTGCTTTTTCAATCTCATTTGATTCCTGTAATAGATCTGCTGTCTCTCCTCCTCAGTGTAAGTATTCGGCATAATCAACCTTTGCGGTCGCTCAGGAAAGTGATGAGGACTGATACTGCAACTACTACCACCCTGCGAGTAAGCCCGACCGCGAAAATGATCCGGTGCTACATACACGTTGTTGTTGTTACTGCTATTACTGTTGTTATTGCTACTTATGAGGCCGAGATCACTGCGACGATGTTCCGAAGGACTAGGCGCATGGTAAGTCGCGCGGTTCTGATTATTGCTCGAACTAGTCTGCTGGTAGCCATGACTTGCTACGTCCTGGAACTCGTACCCCGGATACGCATTAAAGTTATGTTCAGGCCCGAGGGGACTGAGACTTATACCACCTTCTTGTAATAGGCCGCGCGACTCAACTTTTGGACTTAAATCGGCTCCTGAAACAAATAACGACACATTTAGCATCTCAATATTGAGAGTATTGATTTATTCTAATGAAATTTATGGAAAATAGTGATTGAAATGTATTTCCTCATTACTGCAAGGAGAATTGAGAAATAAATTTGCAAATACCTGCATTATCTAAGGGTGGTCGTGGTTTTTTGGTTCGATGTTTAGCTGTCATTTGAAGGTGTGGCTGTGAGCTGTGAAGGGAAATGTGACTGGATTGACCATGCCTTGATGCTCCTCCATGACTCTGCCTAATAAAGTTGAGTTGAGCATTCAATTCTTGCAGCCTCCTCTGACTTTGTTGATATATCGATCTATGTTTACGCCTCACAGCTTTACTTTCAGCTACATTGTTTAGAACCGCAAGAGCAGATTCTGCTATATTTATTTGTGCTTGTCTTTCAATTTCGAGAACAGACTCCTCCTTTACAGATAAAATAATTTTCAGATCAAATCATTCAAATATACTGTCTTTATATGGTATGAATATACTTACTGCCCCACTGTTTTTCAGTTTGTTTATTAAGTTTTGTGAGAAGTTCAAATTTGTTCCAGCTCTCTTCCTAAAATTTGGTGGACTTTCTCCTGGTTCAAGAGGAATTTCGGGTGGCAGAACTCCTGTCAACTCTGCTTCTTCAATACAAAGATTCTTCAGCTCATTATTTTTCTGGGAAAGTTTTTCTTGTAATGCCTCTCTACGTTGGCGTAGCCACTGTAGCCTGTTAGACAGAGTCTCGTCTGTCGCTGGCCCAGGCACGCCCTCTGAACCTGCCATCACTGTTGTCAATAGCAACGATTGTACTTATTATTTCAAAATAAATTGGAGAATATCAACAAACAATATGATAAATCACAAGTTATAAATAAAATTGAACAGTAGAAACAGATTAAAAATGTTGTTGGATAATCTAGTGAACGCTGCAGTTGAGTTCATATGACAATGAATAAGTTTACTCTTTCAAATTCTGTACTTAACAAAAAATTGTAGTAATTGAGGAAGTAACTCACCCATATTCTTAACTTGAGCTATTAATTTTCGTTGTTCTTTTTTAATTATAAAACAACTGTTTTATTATCTGTTTATATACTATTTTCTTTGTTTAAAAACAGAGCGTAAAACACTGTACACACATAACTAAATTTACAGACCGAGTACAACATCTTGCTGCTTTGAATCTCTTCGCTTTGTAACAAAAATACAAAGGCAAGCCTAAAAATCACTTTTTGTAGTACTACAAAAACTCGCGCGAATATTTTTCGTTAATTCTGCACAATACATTTGTCTAAAAATGTATTAAGACGAACAGGCTTTCTTCCGAAACTCATTGAAAAATTCAGCTTCTCTCGGTAATTATGTTACAGGTTACGTTTCACTAGAAGGCACTTGGTCACTCTTGAACATGACGTATTCTTTGTAAAACACAGCGTACTGGCACTGTACAGGCACTGGAGCAGCATATCCCGCATGTTGCTGGGGGACGAGATCGGTGGTCACCGGTCCAAAATAAAAGGGTAAAAAAGTTAAAGAGAGAAAAAAAAAAAAGAAAGGAACGAAAAGGGTCCCCGAGGGCCGCGCGCTCGAGATCGACTCGAGAGGAGCGACGCGCGTCCGTGAGCAATTGTTTGGTTTTGCGCAATCGGCATCCAATCCACAGAGGCGCGACGCCGAAACGTCATTCTACCTACCGAAGGCATAGTCGCGACCTTCTCGCGGCTCGCCCCCGCGGGATCGACCGGGGGGAAAAAAATACGAACTCCCGACTCCCTCGTTGATCCCCTCCCCCCAACCCAAGTATGCGAATCGCTCGCGAGACGAACTCGCAAATTCATCTCGCATGTGATTTGTCGCGCGTTGCTACTTATACGCTTTCGCCTCGTGTCCGAATAATATCGAAACGCGACATAAATATCATACTGATAATCCGCCACTGCGCCGCGATCGTGAGTTTGCTCGGCCGGTAAAGCCGCCATTTAAAAGGCTGCGCGCAGTCGCGATTTATTTTTATCGGTTTCTTTTTACGAACGGCCCGAACGAAAGAGAACGGGTGAGTTTTTTCTCCGCACCACGCAGGGACTCGCAGTCGTTCGCTCTGCGCCCTTTAACCGTGGGCAGCTCCTTGCGTGGGAATAAACAAAGGCGCGCGGAGCCGCAGGCGGAGAGCTGCAGCAGTGCTGCTGCAGTCTAAACAGACTCGGGACCGCATAGCGTGTTCCGATATATACTTCCGATCGCGCGCCAGTCAGGCCAAGATGATGCCATGCTGCAACCGCGCAGGACATTTTCGACTGGAGATATAGAGTTGCTTGGGTGAGATCATCGTTTTTCGTATATCTATCTTGATTATTGTACGTCTCGTTTCAGATTAGATAGATATTTGTGGTGTATTCTGTAATATTACTTTCCACGAATCGTGTCAATGCGTTTGTCGTGATCTTTGGAGCTTGCGGGTTGAGGAATGAGAACGTAAACAAATTAGCATCGGAATCCCGAGAATGAGATCTGTATCAAAACAAAGTCGAAATAATATACAACTCGCGTGCTTATATCGAGCTATTTTTGTCGACCTAGAGGAAACTAATTATCAATATTATTCTTGTTTTTATTGATAAACGCGTAAGTACCTTTACTATGAAATTGAGGAGATCAGAATAGTTGTAAGTGTCATTACTATTAAAAACTTCTTCTATAACTGCGGAGTTTCTTCTCTAAACTACAGTAAGTATCACATCAAGTCTGATCGCACACTGTAGACGAAATCTGTATCGAACTCTCGATAATTTGAGTCGATAAAAGGCATGATTTAGACCCATAATACCAGTTCATTTCGGAGTTATGATTTTACGATCATGCATACAATAATTCAGTAACCAGAGAAATCTTATGTGAGCAGCAGAGGTACTCTTTGAGAATATAATCACGGGAAACTCAATCTACGTTCTAATGAGCGGAGCGAAAAATGCGATTGAATTACAGTGTAAAGCATTCTAGAGTCACGCTGTCGCATTGCGAGTAAATGACGAATTTAGCTGATGCAGGTGAAATCGGTATTTCAATCAAGACGGCTCATTGCGCGCACATAATGGAATCCAAGAGTGTATCTCCTATTTTTTCTTCAGCGTAAGCGCGCATCAGTACAGTGTCTCGTGCCTTGTGTAACACGAGTTGCACGAGCACGTTTTCTCTCACGGAGAAGCCTGCAGCAGCAGCAGCAGCAGCCTGCAGCCGAGAGATCCGGTGGGGGCCTGCGAGAGAGAAGCCTGCAGTCGAGCGACCACTTGTTGGAGCGTAAAACCGGCTCTCGCGGCTCGCCGCCATTGGTCCGGCGCAGCATCCGCGCGAGGGGGAGAGGTATATAGGCTTGGTCCACCCCCACAACTTGGCGGTGTAACCGTCGTTCGGCACTTCGGCGCCTGTTTGAAACGACGAGGCGTGCAGACGTGAACACAATAGCGCTGCATGCGCGCGTGGGGATTAAATCCCCGGCCGTGAGATGCGCGCCTAGGATCCTTCACTCCCCCGCGAACAGGTGAATTTTTCCGCTCTTTTGTCCAACTCGATCCATTGTGCTGCGCGACTTCGCGTCATTTAAACCCGAGACTTTCTGATCCACCCAGGAATCAGTTGAGGATGAGCGACTCGGGGGAGAACAAGTACAAGTGGACTCCGGAGAGTACCACCCTGCTTGTGTCAGTGTGGACTGATAAACAGGTGCAGAAGCAACTTTTGTACTCCCAAAAGCCCCAGTTGATATGGGAGAGTGTCGCAAAGTATATGAACAAGAAGGGATACAGTGTTAATGGTAAACAATGTCGCTCTCGCATGAAACATGTGCTGGTCTGCTATCGAGAAGCCAAAAGAGCTGGAACTAGAGCTGGTGTTGAACAGTATTATGATTCCATTGACAGGGTGCTCAAAATAAAGAAATATGAACAGGGCAATAACAATGGCATTGACACTGTTGGTGAGTGTTAATTTCAACTAGTTTCTTTTGAGTTAGTTTCCAACATTTCATCTTATTGAGGAAAAAAAATTATAAACATGAAAATATTATTTCTTATGTTATTCTATTCACAGATTCTGCCATAAAGTCTCCCCCAAAAGACGTAAAAACAAATAAAAATATCCAAGTGCGAAGCAAGTTTCAGCAACCACCAGAATCTATTTACAGAACAGAAGCTTTGTCTCCTGTTTGGAGTGGAAGACGTAAGTTTCTTTTGTTGATTCAAAATTTCATAATTTCCACAGCTCTGGTTGATCAATATATTTATCCTTGCAGGAGATTCAGACTATCCAGATTCACCAGAATCAAATGAAACAGTATTAGCTCAGCCCTATAGAGTACTCTCTCCAGTCAAAGATGCAGCCACAAACACAACACAACAGCAGCTTGGTGCAATGAATAAGAAAATCTTGCAACAGAATGTAATGTGTGAAGAAGCTCCTATCAAAGAAACTTACAGACAGAACTGCACAAATTATTTCAGTGAAATACCTTTTCAAAACACTGTGCAAAATGTCCAGAATCAAATTATACAGGAAAATATGCAACAGCATCAAGCTATCCTTCAACAGAATCTTCTTCAAAATCAGTTATTAGAACAGAATAGACTACAAATGAATCCCGTTCTACGTCAGAATATGCAGAATGTTAATCAAGCATTATATAATGACCAAGGAATATGTTCTCAGGGACAATTAGGTTTTGGACAAAATACTATTTCTGAAAATATTTTACGAATGCAGGGGAAATGCCAATTGAATTCTATAAATAATCAAGCAGTTCCTCAAGAGCCAAGAAAACCTAGTTTCCGAACGAATCTGGCTGCAACTCATCGCCAATTTCAAGAGGCTGGAATACCAAATTACAATGGAAATTTGAATCACTTTGGAATATTATCTCCAAGTATTTCTCCAGATATTCCACTAAATCTAAACGAAGCTTTCTATCAGAAAAATGAAGCCCAATGTCTGAATGCTGCTAATGCCGACTTAACCACAATAACTAACAATGCCACATTCAACGATGATTCTATCTCTATAGAATTTTTACAAGAACCTCAAACTCCAGATCAGGAACCAATAAAATTGAAAGATTTTGCTGTAAACACTGATGAAATTCCTGATATTCCATTTAGGAAGAAAAAAGCAGAGAAACTTGAACGTCTCATGATGAGTGCAATTAATTCTCAAAATGAAGTCGTCAATAAGGTAAAGTGTAGATTTATATTTTTTGAAGGATAATTATTCTTATCTAGTTTTCGAAAACTATTGTTCTATTTTTTAGATTCTAGCAGCTCAAAATGAGATGGTAACCCGAGTCCTTGATTTGGATCGAGATCGACAGAATCGTCTTGAAAACCGCCTTGATCATCTTCTAGACGTTGTGCAAACTGCTGTTCTGAATAAGAGCTCTGAGAAGAGCACGGAAATTTCATCAACTCCACCTGAACCATTTATCGCAAATTTGATGCCTCCGCCGAAACCTGGCGTAGTTCCACCAAAATTAGATCTGGTTCCTCCAAAACCGTGTCGTGTGCCTTGCACCGTATCAAATTGTAATTCCCAACCTGTCAACCAATCCCCTCCAATAACTACAAGACCCGGCGTTGTTTCACCTATTTCTCCTATGACTCCAACAAAGAAGATCGGTGCTATCTGGCAAAAACTCGGCCCCGTATCTACGTCACCTTTTGTCAAAGCTCAGCAGCAATTAGGTTTCAAACCAGTATATTCAGTGGTAAGGAACATAAGTGTAATATTATTCTTCTGTTTCGGAATTAAGGCAATAGAAGTAATGATCTCTCACTTTTTTCAACTTTGAATTTTAAATTGTAAAGAACGTGTGAATCAAAATCTCAGTGTTTGTTTTATCGTTAGAATTAATTCAACCTTGCCACAAAAAACATTAATTCTCACTATAGTATCAATGAGACCATGTTAGTAAACTCTATTATGACGAGAGACTTATCATACTGCTAATTCAAGTATTGAATGACACTATTTATTATAGAGTATATTCATATGCATTTTTTACACATCTCATGTTCCAAATATGATTCAAAATCTGAATTGAACTGTATTCAATATTATTTAATCTATTTAAATGGTACTCATTCGAAATTTTTATGAATTCTTTTTTGAAAAAAATTATTGTTCTTTTCATTAATCAACGTTGTAAATTGCAATAGGGTAACGACGCGCGTACTCAATCATCAGCTGAGCGCCGTATAACAAAAGAATTTGAAATGGGCATGGATACTAGAGCTCTCCAATTCGAGACTGAAAAATTCTTGGATGCGGAGCGCCAAATTCAAGAAGAAGTAGAGAATGCGCGAATAAAGTCATCACTCAATACACAGCGTGAGCCCACACCTGGAATGATACTCTCAGCCGCTTTCCTCGATGCTGAGATTCAACATACGGAAATAATTGAAAACATACGACTCAATCAGTTCAGGAAGAAACAGTGGGAAGCTGAGAGGGAGTTTTGCAACAGACCCTCAGCTCAGTATAAATATAACGATTACAATGCTAATAATAATGGTGAGTAAATTAATCCTTTATTTATTGAAATTCGAGTCTGAACAGAACGTGAAACATCTCAAATGGCATTACTTACTTGACTTGTATTTTGCTCTTCTAAATCGTTTCTGCCGTCCGTTATAAACTAACGTGTCTTAGATAAAAGCTTACTTGAAAAACGAGTTTCTGAGATGCATACTTTTAACGGAAGTGAAACGCCCTCATGAACAGTTCTCGACAACTCTCTCAAAACACGTTTGATAATGTTTACAATTTATGTAATGAATTACATTCGATTTCTAATACCTGTTGAATCTATTTTTCCTTCTGACGAGAAAAGGATAGTTCAATTGTTATTTATTGAAAATTTATTATAAAAAATGTTGTTTTTTATTTTAAACGATAATGATTAGAATCTTTCTATTGTATTTTCAACAGCAAAAAGGAATGGTAATACATTGCTTAGTGGCCAAAGTGACAACTATGAGCTTCTGAGGCAGATAAATGAACGCGAACGAGCGATCGGTAACCCGTGCGATTCTTCAACTCCATCTAAATTGCAACAGGCTTCAGAACCCGTTGAAAAAGATGAACCAAGGCAGACGATCCAACAGCTAGCCCAGTGTGTTATGAATAGTGCACGCTGGAGAAATCCAACTGTTAATCCTTATCAGCGTAAGGATTTAAATTTGCGCCCAGAAAACGGTAATACCTTCTTGGTTGCAAACTTAATTTTTGTTGTTGTTTTTATCAAATTACTCACTTATTTTTATAAATGAGTGATTCATTAATTTATTCATTTGCCTGGAAAAAAATGAAACCCCGGTACACGCCAGGAACCGACCCGATTCTCTGTGGTAGAGTCAAGAGTCGTATCTATTCGCGTAGCCACCGTGACTCTAGAAATGTATCTCAATAGTTATTCGAGTTTCTGTTTAATTCCTTATCCGGCTCTTACTTTCTATTTTATTGCTGTCCAACAATTTCTCTAAATAAATTTGTTTTTGTGTTACTACAGGAAACAACCAAAAATCTTCATGCCCAGTTAATGACGATGTAATTTTGCGTAATGTTGCTCGAGATACGGTTGACGGAAATCGTAATCAGTTTGAAAACAGGCATTTGCCTCAACAGGTAGATAGTAGAACTAAAACACTTGGTTGGCTTCAAGATCGTTTCTCTTACAATGGACAGTCTACAAACTCCAAAGTCCAAGATGTTGGTCCTCGATTCTCCTATAACGAAATTCCACCTCCAAAACCTACACGTTCCATGGGATTCACTACAGAATTTGTCAACAGAGAAGATAATAATAATCGGAGATTGAATATGGTAGAAGAAAAACGCGTTGGATTTGCACAAGACAAAAATATAATCGACAGCAATAAGTATCGTTTTAATGATGATCCATTTGAAGATCTTCAACAATACTACATTAATCAACAATTTAAGTTGCATCAAAGCCAAGGTTTACCATTCATGATGCAAAATGGCAAAGTTATTTTACCTCAGAAAGACGTGATCGAGCGCTACGTACAGGATACATTACCAAAAAATAAACACAGTCGAGATGACGACTCAGATAATGATGAGTTTTTAGACACAACTACTAGCATGCCGAGCTCTCGCAAGAATTCTTTGACGTCAACTGGGACGAAGTCTGGAAAAGAATCTGGATGCATCATAAGTTAAGAGTTTTCGAGAAATATTCCTTACCTTACGTCAAAAAGAACTTTTGATATGGTTTTTTATACCAAACTCAATGTCATTTATTAATTCTTATTTTATCAAAATCAAAAAAGACAAACCATATTAAAAACCATATATTAATTGTAGTTTTAAACTTATTGTTTAAACAAAATAATTATCTGGTTTCTCAGAAATCCTGGGCGATTCTAGAAAGACTTATTTAATGTTGTAGATCTGATATAGTTTATTTTACAATTTTGATGAAAAGCTTACTTCAGTTTCAAAGCTTACTTCAATATTAGTATTGTGATAACGATGCAGTTGACAAATTATTCATTTTATTATTGATTATAATGTATTCTAAAGCCATTTATAGAGTTGAACTTTGTCTTCCAATCGGTCCAGTTTGTGCTCTATTCATTAGATCGAAAATCGATAGAAAATGGGCAAGTAATCCGTGTCACTTTTTCTCTAGATATTAGCATATATGCTTAACAAATAGTTATTGTTATAAACATTGATCTCCAATTTATTCCTTATAATTTAAGTTGTGGTTGATAATGCGAAATATTGTACCGCATTTTGACCTTACCTTACTTAGGTATTGTCAGGAATTTGATGAAAATGTGCCAATAAAATAACGTAGTGCTTCCACTATTTACGTTTTATTTTGTATTGATGGATTGAATAAATAAAATATATGATTGATCCCCATAAATACTATGTTCTTTTCAAATTAATATTTATTTCAAAAGTATAATTAAATATGAAATTATTTTCAGAATTCATTTCAAAGTGGATAAAAAATTTCCTTTTTGCAATCCAATCTTGGAGAATCTAATTTCAATAATATTTTTGAAAACAAACATTCTATCAACACCATTTGAAAAATTATTTCAAAAGTTGTTAACAACTCCTTGGAATAATGTCGTATGCATAGTTACTATTGAAAAGAAGAAGAGCCTATCAACTTGCAGCTTTAGTGGTGGTTGTGGACCGTGTATACTTGCTTTTATAACCATTGTAAGAACGAAAAAAAAAAATAAGGACGAATCAGTTGGCTATAAAAATCTCGTTCTCAACAACTTTATGATATAGAAATGAGCGAAAAAGTTCTAGTTTAATTAGAGTTACGTAGAAGGCCATGGTTCCATGTCCATAATAGATCATGAACCGCTTTCGAATTACCTCTAAAGTTTTCAATAAAAAACATGAATTGTCCTGACTTGTTACAAATTTGTTACTTGGACAAAATGGTCAAAACTCTTTTAATAAATAAAACAAATGTTTTCTTCTATATTTTTATTTTGTTTATGCTTTACTTATAAAATAAAGATGAACATATGAACACATACTTTTTAGCTAGGGTATAATCAATTGGTGCATGTGATGAAAAAATGTAAAAAAAGATGCGTACATCGTGAACTATTTAAATATGTTGAATAATCTTACAATATTATAAACGTATGTTGAATACGCATTATTCAAATTTACAATAACATACTTGATGATTTACTTTTCGGTAATTCATACTACTTGGAATATTTTAGATATAGGAATATTGTTCATGGTCAAGTCAAATTTGAGTAAAATTTGAATTTCATCCTAAGGACGGATCAGCTATTACTCCCATAAATAAGTCCTCTTCGTTATTAGAAATTATAAAGATAAACGGACGATTGACAGTAATAGAGGCAGGTTCTTCTTCCCCGAACCTCATGTCGATTTCTGCTCCTGTAAAATTAAATATTGTTTCTTTCAATAACGAGAAAAAACTGCTTCATGAATACGTTGTATTGAAGTTGCATTGAGAAAATCTTTTAGATTCTTCAATCTATATAAATTTTAGATATCTGACCTAGTCGTACGAAAATAATATATGTACTATAATTATGAACATGACATCAATTTATTAACGAAATTTTAAGTTAGCTGATAGATTGAAAAGATATATTCATTGAAAGCGAAATAGCTTGAGATCATTGTTTCATACATTTCTTAAACATGCATGCAAATTAAAAAGAAATGAAGCAATAAATGGAAATTACAAAATTAATTTCATATAATTTGGCATGCTATTATGATATCAAGAACTATATAGGGTGATTGCTGTATTGATTGACCAGTCGGTAGTAAAGACGGAGGATTAAAGATGATAAAGTAAAAGAAGATATTATCAAACATTATTTAAAATAGTCATGAGAATGTAATATGTAAGTACGTTCGAGTAAATATGTTAAAGTTATTGTTAAAGACTGATAAAATTGAAATTATAAAGTCTATACAATACGTAAATTCGTACAATTGATGTATGTATGTACATACTTCCATTTTCGAAATTTTATCCTTGCACAACAATATACCATCAATTGAATTAGTGGAAAAGATATAGATAACGGGCTAACTGCCGATAGTATGTATGTATGTACATACAAACAACACTTAGATTTAGTATTCATGCATTAAAAATTACAGAATTCAGAATCACAATCAGCATACTTTTTTATTGGTCCGTCAAAAATGCAGTCACCCTATGAGAATATAGTGATTGCGTTTTACCTTTTTCAATTACAGTGTTTGTACCACTCCGGAAAACAACGTGATTGATTCCTCGTCGTTCGCCTGTTTTACGATTTCATAGTAGAACGGACGATCTACTATGAAATCAAACGTCTCGGGTAGCGAGAAGACTACGATTCCGCCTTCTACAGGCAAAATATGGTGCAAAAACAATTAAGTGACTCTCTCGACAGAATGAAAGATATTTTTAATTTTTTACCCTTCACCTTTTCAAAGTTTCCTACTTTTAGTTGAGAATGTGTTTTAGCACGGTTTAGTCACATGAGCGCATATTTACACAAGTCACAATATACATGCTGTACTGAAAAGCTAAGGGCAGCAAATGGTCATTATGCTTTCGGAGGTGAACCCTGAATTCGTCTGTTCAAGAACGAAATGTAAGAGTCAATCCGGAAAGCAGGGTGGCCGTTTCATGCTCTATAGATATTTGAGAATACGCGATTCCTTGTTTCTCTTTGAGCTGAAGAATATTATTATCATCGAAACAATCGTCTTTTTATACGTAAAAAGAATAGAAAGTATATGTTCAGTTATAAACAACATTAATTTTACAAAATTATATTTTATAGGTATTTTATTAAAAGAGCTGAAGAATTGTAAAGAAAGAAAATGAAATATAGATACATAGATTAGATGTATTATTACTATGGATCGTAATTCCTGCAAGAGAATATGTCAGGAATACCAATATCTCTACACAAGATTTTTGGTTTTTCATTCATAGTGATTCAATGCTGCCTTCGAACAAAACAACTTCCGAAGGGGCATATACGATATTAAAATAAAATGGTCGATCCACTATAAATTCCGTGACAGGATGATCTTCCAATGCGGCTGGTCTCATTCTCCAACCTTTAATACCTGTGAACAAATCCGACGCGGCGAAGCAAATCGATCATTTATTTGTACTCAATTTTTTCGCCCTTAGAGTTTGTCCCATCGATCACCAGTCATTTTCAAAACAAAGCAATTAGCAGTTTATTTTAAAAACAAGCAACACAAACATTTTTCTTTTGTAAAAAAATTGGCTCATGATTTCATATTCCATGAAGTCGGGTTTTTCACATGTCCTTCGAAGAGGACAACATTGTTGTCTCTATGTGACATGATCCTGTAGAGAAGATCTCTATTCACCATAAAATCAATAGGAATCACAAGTGAATTCCCATTTCCTGCATCTAATAGAATTAAAAATATAATATCACGTCTTAATTGCAAAATGTATTGATTGTTGAATTTAAAAAACAATTTCAGTTGACAGTTGATAACGATTCGTTTTTGTAAAATATTATGTAACAACAATTGTGTCAATAGTTCAACATTCTCAAATCCTTCATTTTTATGTTTTTTTATTCCGTACTCAGCATCTTTGAAAACTCATTTTTCATTGATCTGGATTCACGTATCTCGAGAAATTCTAATAGTTGAGTCCAGGCGAACGCATGAAATAGTGATAGATGAATCATCAACATAGAATCAATATATATAATTAAAAATCGTCAGTTCTTGGAAAAAAATTGAAAATAAAATTTTTTATTGCTATCGCAAACTCGCAGCATCATGTTCCTGTCAAGTACTTTAGATAGACGAACGATAGAATCCTGAAAACGCGAATTTTCCAGATAAATTATTAGCAATAAAAAAAGCCTACTCATGCCAATTTGCACATTAGAAATTATATTTCGCTGAGCAGATGTTCATAATATGAACAAAAATTATCATAAGAAAAAACTAACTTGGGCATACCCAGCAAGGCTCGCATCTAATCTGTACCAATATCGAAATCATTGCTAATTTATAATGTAAAGAATAAACGATGACACCAAATTTTGAACGAATCATCCGAGGAGAAAAGTCATTGTATCATTTAAATCGAGTGAAGTGCAACATTAGTGTATCGACGCCGCGATGAATGTTATACGCCATTCATCACTCGGCATTTTGATGTATTAAATTATTCGAAATTTTTTCATAACTAAATTCCTTACAAATTTCGCAGAATCGAAATAGTATATACTATTCTTACTATAGGTATTCTTAGATATATTTTATAATGAAATGGAAGGTGGAAGTTTCAATTATTCAATTATATATATTTTAATGAATGCGTTACCATATGAATTCCATACCATTTCTTGAGAAGATTAATTCTCGGGATTTATAATATATCCGATGAAGATTGAAGTTCCAGTTACTACGTCGATTATACTGAATATAAAAGGTCTATTTGCTTTTAAAACCACATCGTCGTTCGGCTTTAGGCTCAAAGTGACTATTTCAGTGTCTAAAAAAGGAAGGGATAAACCTCATGATCTCGAATATATAAAGAAATTAATACATTCAAATACAAATTTGCACCAAATGAAATAATGCATGTAGGAGCTCATATAAATTGAGTTACTTATTGTAAGACAATCTTAAATAGAATATTTATTTGATTTTATTGCGTTCTTTGTTCGGCGTTAATCAGCAAGTTTATTCGCGAAATTCACGAAACATATGAGTCGTGTCCTCCGCATCATTTTACAATGTTTAAATGTAACTAACTATCAAAGATGAAGAGACTAGGATTTAAAAAAAACGTTTGTTGGTAGATTTTCATTCATAATATTTTATTGTTTTTGTCGAGTAAATTTGATGGCACCAAAGAATCTAATAAACCTAATAAATAATATTTGTCACTGCAGTCTTCTCATACATTAAATTTTAGGATGTCTGACTTGACCAATGAACACAGTAGTTTTAGTGTATGTATTGATAATTGCGAAAATATAAGGTCTGTTCACTTTCAACACCAATGGATCTCTTGCACTAGTTAACTCCACTGTGATGGCTAAAAATTAAACAAATATTTCCTTATTGTGTTATTGAGGAAAACTTCAACATTATTTCATTTCATAGAAGTCATGGAAGGAAGCATTGGATTGGATAGAAATTGATGAGCAGATGGATTTCGATCGGATGTTATTTTGAAGTATTAATCCCTGTCTCAATTCCATATGTTTTTAAAAAAATATATTATAGTTTGAATAAGTATATTATCTTTTATCTATAAGTCATGGTGGTTAAGAAGTACTATTTAATCCATTTATCATATTTATGAAAATAGAGAAATAAAACTCATAGGCATACCAATATGCTTGGAGGCAAAATTGAGAGTTGTTTGTGAAGAAGAATTGATTTCTCTTCATGAGCTATCAGAATCAGAAGATAGAAATTCATAAATTTATTTTCTTTAACTTGTAATTCATTTTATTTTATGATGTACGCGAAATTCACGAAATATATGATGAGTTGAGACCGCCATATCATTATATAATAGTTTATGGGAAATAGCTAACAAAGATTAGAAAAGGACGAATTTTAAAGGAACGTTTATTTATTCATATCTTATTATTTTTGAGCATTGTAAAATTGATGCAACAACCAAATCTAATAAACCTGAATATTTAAAAATAACAATATTTTTCACAGTCTTTTCAAACATCAAATTTTAGGATGTTTGACTTGACCAATGAACACAGTAGTTTTAGTGTACGTATTGATAATTGCGAATATATAAGGTCTGTCCACTTTCAACACCAATGGGTCCCTCCAAATTATGCTTTTAGTTTCCAGTTTGATGGCTAAAAATGAAATGAACATTTTCTCATTGGGTTATTGTCGAAACTTCAACATTATGATATTTTACAGAAGTCATGTACGAAAGCATTGGACTGGATAGAGATTGATGAGCAGATGGATTTCGATCATATGTGATATTTGAACTGAGAATCAACCATATCTCAATATTCTATCTTTTTAAGAAATATATATTATAGTTTCAATAAGTATTATTATATATGAACATGGACAGATGAATCTTATATGGGCATATCAATATTCTTGGAGGCAGAATAGACATTCCTTAGATATGAAACAATATTGATTTCTTTTTATGAGTCATCAGAATCCGAAGATCAAAATTTATGAAATTTGATTACATTACTTCAAATTTTATCTAACGTTCGACAAATTCACGAAATATATGATGAATTGAGTTATTTTATAATATTTTATGTGGGACACATCTATAAAAGATAAGAAAAATGAGAATTTAAAAGAAATGTTTATTGATTCACAATATCTTATTATTTTTAAGCATTGTAAAATTAAAACCAAATCTAATAAGCCTGAATAACATTATTTTTCACAGTCTTTTCAAACATCAAGTCTTAGGATGTCTGACTTGACCAATGAACACAGTAGTTTTAGTGTACGTATTGATAATTGCGAATATATAAGGTCTGTCAGCTTTGAACACCAATGGATTCCTCCAAATTATGCTTTTAGACTTCATTTTGATAGCTAAAAATGAAACAAATTTTTTTTTATTGTGTTATTGTCGAAAAATTCAACATTATAATATTTTACAGAAGCATTGAACTAGATTAAAATTGATAGACAGATGAATTTCGATCGTATGTTATATTTCACGGAAAAATCATCCGTGTCTCAAATTTTCATATACGTTTTTGAAAATGTATATTTTAGTTTGAATCTATTTATTATATTTATGAAAATGGAGAGATAAAATTTATAAACATAGCAATCTGCCTGATGGCAAAATTTTGATTATACATGAAAAAAAATTGATTTCTCTTCATCAGTCATCAAAATCGGAAGATTAAAATTAAAATTAAAATTTTATTTTATTCTATGATCGCGAAATTCACGAAATATATGATGAGTCCTGTCCACCGCATCATACTACAATTTTTAAGGAAAATAGCTTTCAAAGATGAGAAAAGTGAACATTTAAAAAAAATGTTTATTGATTCATAAAGTCTTATTGTTTTTGACGATTGTAAAATTGATGTCATCGTCAAATCGAATAAACCTAATAAACAATAGTTTTCACAGTATTTGCGAAGATTAAATTTTAGGATGTTTGACTTGACCAATGAACAGAATAGTTTTAGTATACGAATTGATGATTGCGAATATATAAGGTCTGTCCACACGGAACACCAATGGATCCATCCAATTTAAGCTTTGTAACCCCACTTTGATAGCTAAAATAGAAGCAAATATTTTCTTATTGTGTTGTTATCGAAAAATGAAACATTATGTTATTTTACAAAAGTCATATGTTATGTTTGACCTAAGTATCATCCCTGTCACGAATTTCCATATATTTTTAAAAACATATATTTTAGTTTGAATAAATATGATTATCTTTCATTCCCGAGTCACAGTGGTTAAAAAGTGTAAATTAATCTATTTATTATATTTATGAACATGAAAAGATAAAACTTTTAGACCAGGGGGCAAAATTGTGAGTATATATATGAGGAGAAAATTATTATTCTTCATGAGTTATCAGTATGGAAGATTAAAATATATTAATTTGAATTCCATTTTATTTTATGGCTGCACAATTCACGACATATATAATGAGTCTTTTCAAACATTAAGCTTTGGGATGTCTAACTTGACCAATGAACAAAGTAGTTTTAGTGTAAAAATTGATAATTGCGAATATATAAGGTCTGTCCGCTTTCAACACCAAAGGATCCCTTGCGCTAGTTGCATCTATTGTGATAGCTAAAAATAAAACAAACGTTTTTTATCGTGTTATTATGGAAAACTTCAATCTTATGATATTTTACATAATCACTTACGAAAGCATTGGACCAGATAGAAATTGATGAACAAATGCATTTCGATCGTATGTTATATTTTCCTAAGAATCATCCGTGTCTGTATTTTTATGTTTTTAAAGATGTATTTTTTAGTTTGAATAAGTATGGTTATATCTTTTATCTATGAATTATATGGTTATTGAACACTACTATTCGATCAATCTATTACATTTATGACCACGGAGGGATAACATTCACAGGAATATCAGTATGCTGGGAAGCAAAAGTGAGATTCCTTAGATATGAAGAAATATGTATTTTTCTCCATGAGTCATCAGAATCAGAATAAGTAGATTACAATAAATAAATTACATTTTTTCAATTCGTGATTCATTTTATTCTTTGATCGCAAAATTCACGAAATATATGATGAGTCGAGTCTGCCACATTATTTTACAATAATGTGGCAGACTCGACTTTTACAATATTCTAAGGGAAATAGCCTTCAAAGATTAGAAAAGTACGAATTTGCAAGAAACGTTTATTGATTCATGACACCTTATTATTTTAAAACATTGTAAAATTGTAGCAACAACCAAATCTAATAAACCTAAAAAAATATTTTTCACAGTCTTTTCAAGCATCAAATTTTAGGATGTCGGACTTGACCAATGAACACAGTAGTTTTAGTGTACGTATTGATAATTGCAAATATATAAGGTCTGTTCACTTTCAACACCAATGGTTTCCTTACGCTAGTTACCCCCACTTGGATAGCTAAAAATCAAACAAACATTTTTTAATTGTGTTATTATGGAAAACATTATGATCATTTATAAAGCCATTTACGGAAGCATTGGATTTGTTTAAAATTGCTCAATAGATGAATTGTGATCATACGTTACATTTAAAATTAGACTCATTTGTTTCCCAAATGCGATTACAAAAAACAAAATTCACATATGTTTTTTAAAACATATACTTTCATTACAATGAGTACGATTATCCTTCAACTGAGAGTCACTCATTGGGAATAATTATTTAATCTATGATATTTATGAATATGGAGAGATAAAAATTATTTCTGCTCTCCAGATCAGAAGATTCAAATTTATATAAAAATTGGTACTCCCGTCCCTTCGCTAATCACAATATTTTAGAAGACATATCTTTTCAAATTATCGTTTATTATCATTTTTTAATAATGGTCCACAAAACTTTGTAAAAATAACCAAATTGATTATATAGGAGATTATACATGAGAAAATGTAATCATTTGTTTCCACTTGGCTTGGTAACAGTACAAGCGAAGATGGATATGTTATATTTTGCATCTCGAATTTGGAAGTAAAACGGTCTATTGATTAATAATACTCGAGGAATTCGCCCAGAGATTGAAGCCGTGGCACGCATTCCATGAATAACTAGAAACAGTAAATAATCACTATTATTATATAAATCTACATAGAAATATTCTCAAAGAGTATGTGTTTTTTGATGTTTAAGTTTAAAGTCAATGACCACCATTAAATGGATCTTGAGTGGATTACATTATAGCATTTTAATTCCACGAAGACACGAGTTTGAAACAAACGTATTATAGTGTACAGACACACTTTTTTATTGATTTTTATTAATTAGTCATTGAGTGCCTAAAATGATTGATTTTCAGGGCTTTTAATCGTAAATTTCAAGAAACATGAGCTTTATTGCCAGAGATTGAAGAATTAAATCCCAATGTATTTGATGATATTCAGCTTATATTTCTCAAAATACACACGTTACTACAATATTATTTCAATGGTTTGCTGACTGATCCTACGAAGACAATTGTTTTTCTTCGGACGTCAATTATTTGGAACAGAAATGGTCTATTTACAGACAATTTTTTTGATATTTCCAGTGACTCGAGAACTATTATCACACCTATTAAAAATATATAATTAATAATATGTGTTAATTGAAAGAACTATTTTAGTAAGTTAATTGCTGCCTAATTAAGAATATACTAGTTGACAGGCTGTAGAAATAATATCACAATGTTGTATACACTAAATGAATAAGAATATGCCAGAATGTGCACCAAAATTGGGCCAAAAGATACGAGGGAAAATTGAGAAACTAGGATGAATATCAATTGCGTGGTTTGCTTCGATTAATAATTTAATTACTAAATCAAACGAATAAGAAGCTTTCGAAAAAACTATTTGATCACGAGACTGAGCTAAATTTAGTCATTAGTCATATTCCGAATTGACTCACCACTCCTTTATATGTATGAAATATTTTTCTGAGAAAAGAAACTTAACTATTAAGTTCTACGACAAATGAGACACAATATGATTGATTTTAAAGTTTATTAAACAATTATTTGTGATTAGAAGAGTAATGCCAAAGATTTATTGTTTATAAATTATTCGATTTAATATTTAGAGAAGTACATACCACCAGGAGTTCACAAAAATATTACAGAGTAGAAGTAGAACACTGTGCAACGAGTGCGCAAAACTGATTCGCTTCGCTCGAGTAACATCCGTGCGAGAATCACCAATGTGCACGAGTTACTCGTACTATTTTTCCAAATACGATTGGAAAAGTTTGATTGCGTACACTGCTTTGAGAGAACGAAGTGCCTGATTTTTTTGTGGAGGCAAGCGGGAGGAACGCCGTAAATGCGCCTCTTCTTGCATTCAGCACTACATCAGAGTCGTGTGGAAATTACGCAAATCTATGCACAAAATCTAACTTCGCCCATGATCTTTTTTCAAAACTCCTTTCTCAATGCGAAACTTTGGAAACTAATCTAATCTCGAATAAAGTATTAATCATTCATCCTCATGATGGATTAGCAATTATACCACTGAAAATACAATTATTTTCTTCGCCGAGAATTTCAAAGAAAAAGGGCTTATCAGCTCTCAGTATAGGCGGCGGTGGTGGTGGGAGCGACGGTAATGAAGCAGGCATCATGTGGACAGCTAAAAAGGGAAATGTTATCTCTCAATTCATGCCGATCAGTCCCTGATAAGTGATCTTCACTTATTTGATTCAAATGATGAATTTATAAACTAGAAAAATTATCTCTACAATGTAGAGACTATGAAAGACAATTACGACAATAATTTTAACATGAACAAGTTCATTCTTTCTTCAAACGAATGCATTATCGTATGCAGGAAAAGTTCATATATGAGATACGTTTTAATGAGATGATGCCCAAGGAAGGATTAAAATTCTGGATCTCCGCGGATGAAATTACCTAAGCGTTTCGAAATTCCAGCATTGAAAGAACAAATCATCCAACTAATTTATCTATTATCTCAAACTTACGAAAAAATTTGTATAATTTCTCTTGTATACAAATGGGAGTTTTCTCATTGTTGATCGAAAATAAAAATGTGGATTATATGATTAAGTAACACGAGGAACATACATAAATAATATGAATTGGAATACAAAGTTAGTGAGAAACACAAAAGACAATTATACAGTTAATTTGAGTAACGATAGGTAATATTCTTTATCTGATAGAAGATTGAAGTTAAGATTGATTAAGAAACAATTATTTTCTCTAAACCATAAAGGGAAATAACTCGACGGAAGAACTGAAAGAAAGCTTCCACTTGAGAATCGATGAAATTTAAAGAATTTTTATTTATCGATATAGAAACTTATTTTCATGCTTAATTTTTATGTAAAACTCTTCACTCTTCAAATTCCTCTTGATTTCCTGCTACACTGCTTACATCAGTAGAATTCATTAAAAAATTGATATTTTATGGATAAATTATTGAAAAATAAAAAACGATTCGATTTGATTCATTTATACTATAATGAAAAGTATAATGAAGAACTGAATGTAAGAATGTACAGTGAATAAACCGTCTGTCTGTTCAATTGATTACTTTTAACAAATTCAATAACTTTGTAAAAAACATCACTATCTTTCCAAGTGATGAATTTAGATAATCTCATTAATAAATTATATTTGTTAAAAATTCAATCACTCTTCGGTTGTAGAACGTGGCCAGTAAACAGTGTAACTGTGGTATCGACGTCGATTATTGTGAAGAAAAATGGCTTATCCACTCGGACTACAGTCGGATATTGGGGTCTGACTAGAGAACTATACGCTACTGCTTGAATACCTGTATTTTGAAAGAAATACCAAAAATCAATCTCTAAACCAACACACGAACTATTTGGTTCTGTTTATAAGCATGCTCGATTGTTAGGCACATTGGAAATATTCCATTGTTAGGTTAGCAAACAAGTTGTACTAGTAATTGGCTTATTCATTCATAAATGAAATACTGATATTTAAACCGATAATGTGTAGAGACCCTTGACAGTCAAGTAGAAATGTTGATGAAATTCAAGATAATTTGAAAATCAGCCCTTGAGAAACTATATTTTCCTTATATTAAATCTAATGAATTATTCAAACCTACTCATTGTTTCTTTGAAAATCTATCTATAATGAAATTAAACATGACTTTGATGATGATCAACCGCCCCAGCAAACGTAATTCCGACTGTTCTCTCCTGGTTGAAGGATTCACGCCCGTATATTTAACTCCTATGTAAAAATTTAATTCACAATTTGATAATGTAAAAAGATTCCATGATATGCAAAATCATGGTATATAATATCCTTCTGTCGTGATGCAAAATATAACTACATTTGTGATTTTGACGAATTGATTTATATAGAACGGTCAAATTGTCTTAAATGCTAAATTAACAACATATATAAAATATGTGTGTATGAATAAATACTGGAAATAATACATTTTTGTAATAATATATCATCATACTTTCGTATTGGTCATACTAAGTTTAGGATATACTGATAATAACTATACTCAATCGAATGAATCAGTTTACGGCTGTAGAACATTTCCACTGAAGAGAGGAACTTTAGTTTTCTCGCTGATTATTTCGAAGTAAAACGGTCTATTAACTTGAAGTGAAGGCCGAATTCGTAAACTTCGTAAATTCTGTTCAATCTCTATAGAGAAAAATTATTTGTTTTTTAAGTATTATCTACATTGAGTTTGAACTAAATTTGCAGAGTGCTTATTTTTAAACTTCTTTTTAACGATACAAAATATTACTACAGAATCAGAAACAATGTTTCAATAATTGAAATTGATCTGCAGCTCATTCATTATATCATCTGCAAATTTTTATTCAAATTTGAAGAAAAGTAATATTTTAAATTGAAATGGAAAAAATCATCAAAATAAGCGAAAAAATAAGAGAAAAAGATTAATTAAATTATTAAAATATCGAAAATAAAAAAGTTGAGTTTCTTGACGTCACACATGATTTCTCCTGTACGTGACAACGAAGGAAGAAAGCGATGATAGCTCAACCTTGTCAACTAAGAGAATTGGAAAAGAATGTGCTAAGACTTATATAGACTTTGAAAGAAGACTTTTCCTGATTCTTACACAATTTTACAAACTGCCTGTCGTGCAACTCAAGCAAACACATTCGCAGACGGGAATAAGTACCGAGAGCTTACCATCACTTTGAAGACTCACGGAGGATTCTTCTTATGCACTATATTATATATTATTAGTTAAAAACGTAAAACACTCATTGGATTACGAAAGCTGTAGTGTATCAACCGTAGCGATGAAACAAACAATTCATATTGAGATGAACAAAATAAAAGGGAAGACACACATAACTTGCAACTAATCCACATGCTGAGATGTAGGCAAGTAACAGACGTAAAAATACGTTGGTACTGTGGTAATGTACGAAATAATTTATAAAAAATAATTCAATTCTAAGAGAAAAGAGGGAAATTAAGATCCATCACCAACACCAATATTCCCAAATGAGGCGCGCTGTTAGTAACATCAATCTTTAATCCAAGAAGGGATTTCGATGATTGAAAAGTAAGAAATAAAAAGTGAGCAGTGAGTCAAAAGGAAACGAAGAGAAAAAAAGAGAGACTCGTGAAAAATGAGATGGTAGATAACTCACCCGTGACGGCCGCGGCTTCACTGCCTTCCTCGTTTACCTCGACGTAGCCTTTCTGCAAGACTTTGGCAACTGTCAATGGCTCGGTAGAGATACCGCGGAAATTGGCAGCATTCGTGAACATGTCGGTCATGCCCATCTAAAAATTGTAAATAATGTTAGTGATTCATCTCAAATTCTGTGAGATTTTTAAACGTATACAATAAGTTCTTATGTAGGTCACGGAGCACATCAACATTCCAATCATACAGTATCCGTATTATTCGAGAATGAAAAATAAATATAGATGTGAGTGAAATACCTTCGATCAATTGTAATTACGATCAAAATAGTTACGTTGCTAAAATCGATTCATCCATTCGAGGAAATAAATTGATTTGTTGTATTAATCAACGATGTTATCACCACAATATTGTTCGTCGATTAATTTTTCGCTCATATTGTACGTGCAGCATTTTCTTCTATACGCAATGCTTCGATTTCAATGATTTATCAGCGAGATTGAAAAGTTCGCCCTTACCTTCACTAGGACATTGCCAAGATCATACGTGCCCTCAATCTTGAATTTGGGCAAGTACAGCTGGACCTCTTGCTCATAGCTGTCCTTGGTCAACTCAGTGTATTCGAAAGCTCCCAGGTTGTTGACAATGTTTGACAGACCTTCAATCTCGTCGGGGACGATGATCAACATCCTCAACTGGTTGTTCTATTCAACGCGAAGAAAAGAATAAGGACAATTGTCTTTGTGCACATATCATCCGGTTGAGAAGGGAAAATGTCGATTACCTTGTAAGGAAGCTCGATCCATTTGGCTTTGTGTTGTGGGACTTCGCCGTACCTGAATCTGCTAGTTATGAACATGGTGGGCACTTTCTTCTGGGTCTTGGCGTTGAGGTGGAACACTCTGTCCTGGGTAGCCTCCTTCTTGAATTCCTTGGCCCACTTTCCCTTGAAGTAGACGGCGTTCAACAGGATCATGCGGGTGTCGGTGGTGATGTCGTCTGCAACAAACAGAAGCGGCTTCATGAAACTCCCGAGCTTTTTTCAATTTTTTTTACAATGAATACTATTATTTTTTATTAACACTATTATTTTTGAGATGAGGCATTGGAGGTATTGATAACAAGCGTTGCTATATGTAATGCGGCTGCGGGGAGATTTTTCAAAATGCATAGACACGTACGTATCATCGATTTTCCGATCATGAAATTGAACGAGTTGATTTGGAATAAAGTTAACATTGTAGCTGTTTGTATTCACCTGGTTTCACAATTCCTGGGATCTTATCGTGGGTCTTTTCCTTTACCCATGAATTGACGATATCAGCTGATTCCTTTGGCTTGGAAGTGTTGATCTCCGAAGTTTCGGAATAGAAGGTACCCTTGGTCAACTGTTTGTATGAGGATTTGAGTTGCATGCCTTGAGCAATGTATATTTTGTTAGCAAGCTCCAGGGTCACGTTCTTGACGTTCTGTTGAATAGTAATTTTATTTTTAAATCTAGAAGATTGAATTGGCTAATTTGACAAATTGAATATAGGATATCATACGTTGAATCCACTGATGAATTTGCTGAAGCCCTGGTAAGCAACGCTGTCGTTGGGGGGTAGGTAAAGTGCCTTGCGGTTCTGTTTGGCGGTGTTTCCACCAGCTCCATAAGTAGCCATGGACAGGACTGTGTGCGCGCTAAGAGGCGAGCAAATTATGTTCGCTCCCTTATTCTGCTCGGCCAAATTCTGTGGAATTATCAATTCATTTTGTTTTATTTCCCATCCCTCCAGTAGTAGAACGAATAGTTGAAACGATTTAGATAAAGTGTGATTGAACAGACATGGGTAGGTGACGCGCATGTCGGTAAAATGTGATACGCAAAATGCATTGATTTCTATTGTATGGAAATAAACTCGTTAGGAGACGTTGTCAATTTCGGGTGTCCAATCATGATGAAACTTTCCGAGTCACACGTAATATCTTGAAGATTCGTCATCCAAAAGAAAATAGGAGATAAAAGTCTGACGTTCAAAATTTACGTGAAAATGATAATTCAGATGTTTGTTTGGCAAACTCATTCGGGTTTTCCGTAATTATAGTTTCAATATTGTGGCATGAGATAATATTCAAAGTGTTCAGCAGTTTCAAGATGTATCAACATAACATGATGAAAATTCGTAATGTTTGATAATGAATAGTGCAATCAGTCTATGATAGTTTGTCTGTACGGAGCAGATATAATTTTAATCATCATGACCGATCGTTAGTTTTATGTTCGATTGACATTGGTCGAAGAAGGAAAAGTCCAATAGCACCGAGGCATTTTTTTACCAACTATATGTTTGAAACTCCAATGCATGATTTATAATCATCCAACTAGTTCATTTTTAAAGCAAATATTGTTTAAATAAGTTTTGAAGATAACATCGATGATTAACGATGAGAATTTCAGATTGAAAGATTCTCGAGTTATCAGAGATTTCTCATACACTCACTAAAACGTAATTTTGGTTCAGCAGAAATATCTGTTGACGTTATGAACAAAAATATTTCTAGAATTTGGATTATTAGATTTAGAGTAGTCCGTTTAACCGGATAGGTCTTTTTATAAATCGGAGAGATCCTTTCGAAATCTTTTCATTATAGAATCAGGCAGAATTTTCTTCTTGGAGAATTACATTCTTGCTCAATATTAAAAATTCTCTTTCTCGTGTTTCTATGATCTATCTTTAGATTACGATACGGCGTAGAGAATTTACGTTAAGTCCGTAAAGTGAACTTTACAGGCTAAACGAGTCACACGTCCGTTCGCTTTCAAATAACATGTCTCCTTCATTCTAAACGACAGCATAAATACATTGTGTGTCCCTGAAAGTAACAGTTACTCTCACAAAAATTGAATTTTGCCTCGATTTTTGTGAGCTCGGTACAGTTCGTCATGCTGATTTCCCTTCCCGAACCAGGAATCGATTTTTCTTCTTTGGTATTCTCGCAAACCATGCGTCCCTTCTAATCTTTCAACCCACCAACACTTATCGGTTTTTTGTTCTTTCAAAACTCACTTTGAAGAAGTCCGTGGCGAATTGTGCGTTGCTTTGGGAAACTTCCTTGACACCGACGTTCGACTCGTCGGCCATAGTGCACGCGAGGCTCAGCGCCAGCGCCACTATAACTGTAACTGCAATGACAAACAAAAAAAAACCCATGAATAATTAAATATTATGCATTCAGCTATACAAGAGTCAAATTAGCATTTGAAAACGGTCGGATCCTCCGCAGCTGTTGCGTTTTCTTTACTCAAATAGAGAAACACGCCTCTGGCCGAGTGCTTCATGCGACTCAAATTTTAACGAGCTTTGCAAGATAACTCGAACTTGCCCATAAAATTTTTCGTGCTCGTGGAGGGGAAGATTTTCAGACAAGCCTGCACTGGTACTTGCATACTAATTACCAACAGAATATGTCAACTCTAACGTATATCGATGGCGGGCGAATGGAATAAAAATTTAGAGGAGTAATCTCCGTATTATATCAGAATTTTTTTCTAAATAAAGTATGAGTTTATTTTTAAGTTTATTTTTTTGTTTTTTCGATCAAAATTTTTACCCTAGATGAATCAATTTGACAGACATTTTTTTTCTAACGATAGAAGAAGATAGAAGATGAAAATTTTGTGCAACAAACATAATATCAATGAGGCAAAATAATGTAAACTGCGATTTACACAGAATGCAGAAACGTCGCGGTAACTCTTCACTAGGAATGGAAAGATAAAACAAAGATTATTGCCAGGTAAACTATCGAGTTTCGAAATTGATATTGCAATTAATCAGATATATTGACATTGCTGACAATATTCTGCTCAATAGAGTCTAAATTCAAGTTGGGGTAAGATTATGTTCACTCCCAAAAATTGCAATGTTTACAACGCCATTTATCTTTGGCACACTTAGACCTACAATGTTTCAATAGTGCCAAGAAAAATCACCAAAAAGATTCTCGGTAGCAGTGGAAATACAAATCTATCGTGATTTCACTTGAAAATGATGCATTTTATAAATTTAGCGTAAATGTTCGATTAGCAGATTCACATATCATTTGATGCATCATTTTTTCGAATATTCTGATTTTTGTTTGAGAAAAAATGGAGGAGGTCAAGGTTTGTAGAGATAAGATTGTTTGAACCAGAAGAAAATAACCGAATTGAAATAAAATTCCAATGAGCTACAAAAGACTTATTATTGTACTTATTGTATTTATTAGACCAATAAATACGAAAGACTTATTATTTTGGGGAAAAATAATAACAACACTTTTGAAGTTAAGAGAAGTTAATTGATTTCTATGCGTCAAAGCCTAACGATAATCACAACGAGAAATTACGAAGGCTACTTCAAGGCTCTTTTGGTATTGTGCACACTAGATATATAATATATTATACATCCATATATATACACATATTGGTACGTTTTACTGTTCTCCAATGAGTCACGTATGTATTAATACGTGCGGCATTGGAATTAGGAACACTCGTCGGAAAGATCGCGAATGTATATGAACGCTTGATCGCCACTATCATCATTCGAACATCACTATAGCTCTATACGTATGTGTATAGGATACAAAGTTTCCCTCCCCGCGGCACGTCATTTTAATTTATTGCTGTGGTTAGCTTTCTGCAACTGGAAATGCGTAAGGGCTTTCTACATTCACGCGTGCGATAACATTTTCATCCAGTCTTACTCATATTTTTCCATCGTCGCGGGTTCAAACGCGGTCTAGAGAAGTTAGAAGAATATCCAATTGTATAGGTATAAAAATTGAGCTCAGTTCTCTATATGCCCGATCTCGTCATTCGTATTCTCATACGAGTTCACGTGTACAACATCAATTATGCTCAAGTTCTGCTATCGATGACGAGAGAGGCTGTATATCTTCCGTTAGTCACGTGCCGCGGCTTAATAGTGTTTGAGAAGAAGAAAAAAAAAGGACGCGAGCGAAAATGTTGCGACCGGTCCAGGCGGTCGAGTTTTTATAGCCGTTGCCGATCAGGCAATTGCACTGGTGCGCAAGTAACGCGAGGCCTCACCAAAGCTATATACATTCCATCGGTATGCGCTTTGAAGTTCTCAATCCGTGTGTAATTATGAGCGTATATAATTAGATATACTTAGTTTACGCGGGAATTCACCGTCTTCGCATTTGTTTACGCCGGAGAATCATTTGAAATTTTTAGTTTCAAATTGTTGCAAAAACAATACGTATAAATATTTGACGATCAATAATGTATTTTTAACTGAGCCAAGCGCTCATCCGAATAATCATTTGTTTTTAATACATTTTTCCTCCTTCTGAACTGTGGACTTTTCTCAGCCCGGAATTTAAATGAAATGTGCGTCAGGAGTTAATCTAGTTTTATGTACTCTGAATTAGTCACGACCGTACAAGGATATGATGTTTCTCTTGCTTCACAAATCATGTTTTGTTACAAATTTTCCAGTAAATTAGGCTAACGGAAATCATGAACTTTCTTGTGAAGTTACTGAGCTTATGACGTTTACTATTGTCAAAGTGAAAAAAATTGAATGGAATTGATCAAACAAATGTTTTGTAATACAGACGTTTTCTTATGGATAATTGAACCATCTGTTGGTCATTTAAATTCCATTTCGTATTATTGAAGACGAAGGAGGGACAAGTGCATTGTCGATAAAAAAAAAAGAATCAAGTCTACGTTTTTCACAAATTTTCGAGCATTTCAGTAGAAAAGGAATATTGAATATGCACAGGTTTAGGAGACGTTACGTCAGTAACGTCTCCAAATTCTCGTGATCACCAAATGTTAAAAACTAATACGCGTTATGGGATATGGGTGTGAGCCATGTTATCAGGTAAAAAAATTCTTTAGAGATAAAACTTGTGTTTGAGAATTAACATGCGGTGGTTCGTGTTTGCATACAACCAATAAAATCGTTTTATAATTACGCAGATGTTTTAATTCTCCATTAAAAACAAGATAAGTGAAAAATGTATTCGTGAGTTTAATGAAACTATTGTATCTTTAGTAGAGAATCGTGAATTAAAAAGAATGTATACCGATTTTTAGATGTTAAACAAGGAAATGTCATTGTATTTCGGAAGACTACACGAGAGAACTTTTATTTTGTTCCTGTTCAAAGAAGTACTTTGAACAGGAATCATATCGTATTTAAAAACTTTTGGAAGTTCGTAATCGTATTCCGTACAGCCGTTCAAAAACCACACCACTGATTGAAACGTCAATATGAGAAGATGTTTCGAAACACGACGTTACATTGCTTATCGCTTGGAACCGGTAGAAAACCAAAAATTTGATCACACCATTCACCAATAAAAATCAACAGATCGACCTTCACTACTACATAGTTGCGCGACGCAAAAATCACACTCGTAAATTCCGCCAAACAACCGGTGGGGGATGAAGGATCCCCCCACCCCCAGACCCGAGTCACCCTGTCAAAATTTCTAATTACACGGAGGTTATGGAACGTCGAGCACACGAAGCATCCACGAGGGCCGACCGCGGATAGTTAAAAATCGGATTAAAACACCAAGTCGATTTTACGAGCTGCGACCGGTAAGCCGCGTTAGCGAGGGATACAGAGAGAGAAACTTACGGGTGCGCATGTTGGTTGGTGATACGTGCGTCAGTGCCGCGCCGGTCGATCGGACGAGCGCAGTTGGTAGACTGAGTGCTTGTCGGCTCGGTTGAGCGGCTATATAAACTTATCGTCGCGCGCACTCACACATGTGCAACGCCCGCCGGCGGCTTATTAAACGCGAGTGTGTTTCCTTTTGACGAGGCGCGCCGCCGTTGTTCACACACGAGGGAGCGACGATCGAGCGGCGACGAGGTCTTTCCAAAGGACGCCTATTTTTCATCGATCGATCCCAATGCACGATTTATACGCTGCGCAAAGAGCGGATGGAAAATTCGCTTAGAAGCTTCTCCATACATCCTCTCTGTATTCAATTTTTTGTCCCCATCTCGACTGAATTGGCTTCTATCTCTATGGCGGGAATTCACAATTCATCCAAATTCCAACTTGAATGTCGTGAATCGTATTTCGTCATCATCGTCATCAGGAACAGACCAAGTTCGTGATTTTAGTGGAACTCTTACTTTCTTCCCAGCGCAATTAGAACCCGAAATTTAACCTCTGAATGCACAGACTTGAGCATGACAAAAAGTATCCTTCATTAGTAAATATTAATCAATATATCAAAGCTTTGGGAACGCAGATTTAGCCACAATAGGTGTAATTGTCGTTATTTGATCTAGAAATCAGCTCTAAAATACTCTTTGCGGGTTTTGTTGTTCTTACGTGGTAATCGGCATAGCGCGATCAATGCCTTATCGGATCCGTCATTTCTGCACGAGACAATAGCCATTATTGCATCAACTAAAATACAAGTGAGATTCTTTTGAATGAACGATTTTATACTATAAACTCGTATATTTTACGTACTCAACATTTTATATGAGGAACAAGAGATACCCGACAAATATCATCCAACTTTAATTATAATGTTCTATAGTTGCAAGAAATGAATATTACTGATTACTTTCCATCGTTAAACATGATAGAAAGTCAAAATAAATATTCTTTTCCAATCTCTTAAGGACCCAGTGAATATACTCAGTTTCGCGTACTTATATTTGCGGGTAAAATTCGCCACTTCTATTATAGAGATATAATAAAGTGAACTTTGGTTTAAAAAAAATAAAGGAAAACGCTATCGGACAGAGATTGATAAGCATCGAGAGATGTATTCTATCAAGAAGAAGATTTAAAAGGTAAAAAAAGTGTTATTGTCGAACGGAAGTTGAGGAAAACCAACAAAAAGTGAGAATTCCCGTATTACTTTAAATGATGTCATTCGTCCAATGCACGTAATTATCCTCATTCGAAGAAAATCTTATTTGCGCTGGTTTGTATGGTTATTCTGCAGATCAAAAATAACCGAGTACAGGAAAATATTACTTTTATTTTCGTTATTTTAGTGTCGAACTTTGGAGACTATACTAATAATCATATTGTAAATTTATAGAAGGATCGAACAAGTTCAGATAAGGGAAGATCCTCGCGTAAATTTTGGAAAACCGTTTCTTCAACCTGAGATGGCTGATAAAACATAGGTATTCTGGAAAGCCAACACTTTTATTTCCGGATGGATTTCATATAATAAGATCTGATATAATTTGACAGTAGATTTTGTGTCATTTATGGACCAGCTGCGTGTAAATGATAACTATAAGAAAGAGTAGCCAGATTTGTTTGTTTCTCATAAAATCACGGATAATCAGGTAAATAATAATTGGGTATTGATTTTAATGTTTGAAAGATCCTTTACTCCCAAGAATTGAATAAGATTTTTTCTCCTTCTTTAGCCTGCCAGAGGCGTATCTCTTATAATATAAGCATGCGTTCTTCGTATTTTAATCATCCCAATTTCAATGAGCACTCATTTGTATCAAAGATATCATACAAGTTGGATACAGTATATGAGCAAACGATTTTATATGAAATCAAATTTTAAAATGCCAAAGCGTGCACGAACGTTACAGATTATTATAATGCAACTTAATTTTTCAGATTTCGCAATTCGCAATTCGCAATTGGACGTCACTTTGGGCCTTGATTAATAAAATCCGATATATATCTGATTTTATCTTTGTCAAACGTCGTTTAGCTATACTCATTATTATATTTAGAGGACGACGAGGTAAACATGAAGATTGTGGGGAATTTTGTGGAACTCCTTTGGTGTGCTCCTCATTACGAATGTCATGTGTCATGATGAGTAGATTCTAATCGAGCTAGAGATCATCGTATCGTCAACCAGAGTGGCTTATAAACTTGGACGCTATCGAATTGTATAGGGTCTACTCGTGCAGTGCGTGCCAACATCGTTTTTTTTCATCGGACGAACGAAAATTTCCACGGTGCAAAAGATTCAATGCACATAAGGCGACTATGGTTCGCTCGAAGGTCGTGTTGGCGAAACTAACGCCGACAGCATTTCACTCCCCCTCGGGGCCGTGCCCATGTTTGTTTTGTTTGACTTTTATGCGCGTGCGTGCATATGCGCACGTGCCACGCGATTCAAATTCAAATTTTCGCACCAGAGTGTGGCAAAGGTAGGTACGTAATATATATGTATACACCCATGACATTGCCTTCCCGCCATGATATGTACACCCGCGCTCATGGGACAAATAAGCCACGCCCGTGTTTTATCTGCTTCGCGGTTTCATGGTCAAATATACATATATATCCGCGCCGCGAAGCAAGTGTCCGCAGATTTTCGATCCTCAATGCGAGTGTGCGACTTTTGAGAGATTTCACGAATTAGTATTAATTTATTGCGTTCATAATTCTCAACTCTTGTTTCGAGATTTGAATTCAAAACATTCAAGAAGTTTCATTTGTCTCCGTTCGAGTAAAGTGAAATAATGCGGATAATCTAATGAAAACTATTTATACTTGGGAATTGCGATATCAACGAGTAGCTTCCTCGAAGCTTGCAAATCTACGTCATGATACTTTAGCATTCTGATACAGTTGAGTAAGTAATGATTGACAATTTTGTTACTACTTCGCAGCCACCAACTCGGGATAGGAACATTATAATGAACAAACAAAATATATGAGTTTTCCACTCTTCCCGCGTGGAGCTTGAGCAATTATTGTATTTTATAATGAAACACTTTACTTAGAAAATATTGTTCAACAATAGATACTATCGTTACGTGCAAACTGCTGTATTTCAGTTTTTCATGTTTTCATAAGATAAGATGTGAAAAATAAAGAATAAAAGAACGAATCGAATGAAATTATTTCTTCGTATCTTCATCATTCCCGCGTTATTCTGACTCTCCCGGCTAAAAATTTTGAGGCTATGAACATTTCTGCATATAAAAATAATCATTTGGAAATTCATCTAGTCACGTCACACGATCCCACAACGATTCGTTTCAACAAGACCGAACAGCTATTAAAAGTCAGCTGAGGGGTAAAATGACCGATTCGAGTTTTCCGATGCACGAAAAGAATCATATTCCCCAGCCTGCGACAGTAAAATCCGAAACGAATATTATTTATACTTATCATGTTCATACTTGTCTGTATGTAGCCCGTTAGGAAAACACGGAGAGTGAGAAAGTAAGGGAAAAACTGTGCGCGAAGCAAAAAAAGGAAAGGAAAATGTTATAAGTAACGTTTGATTCATTCTGCCAGAAGATAAATATAAGCGATGGTGATCCTTTAAAACCGTGTTGAAGCTCAATTTACTGCCCATTACTCATAAGACACACAAGCGTCACTCGTATCTCGCAGATGAAACAATAAATGTACTTCTCACGATGCGTTCGGCTGTTTGCGGGTGATCAGGAAAAAAAAACAAAGAAACCCACAACGTTTGTTACAGGCGTTTATAATTTCGGAAATAATAGCAGATAATAATAATTCGTAATTCGCTGTCTTGTCGTAACACCGCAAACGTTCCTCATAAACTTCCTCGCAAGTGCGTCGGCTTACGCCAACGGGATGCGGGTAAACTGCAGGCGACGGGGCGTCGGTCGAGCTGACGAAGGACCAATGGATCAATCGCGTGGAGTTGGTGAGGGCTGTAGCTGTGGAGAAACAGGCTCAGGCTGACTCGAAGCGGGGCGGGTCTTGGGTGACTCCGTGGGTGAAGGTTCGCCGGTCGCAGCACCTGCCGTGGTAGCCTTCCTTCTTGCACAAGTCGCAGCCGCAGCCCGGGGCTGTCGGCGCTCGAGCGAAGCCGGTTGGGCGGCAGGAGCGGCGACGACCGGCCCCGGACGACGCCTCCTCCTTGTCTGCCCCGCACTCGCAACACGCCGGCGACAGGGGATTCTGCGTACCAAAGCATTCGTCGCATACATATCCTTTGGAACGCCCTTTGTTGTTCAAAAATTAGGTGATTGCTTCGATCACGCGATTATTATTCAAATGAAATTGATGAAAAAGACATTCACCGAGGTTTTTTTTCTTTGCTAATACTGAGATAAGAGAAGAAAAAGATGTGGTAGAAACAAGTGAGTGAAAGTATTTAACAGAATCACTGTACCTCGCCGGAGAGGCATTTGAATTTTCAGTACTTTGGATCTTTAGCCACGTATATTCAATTAACGACATTCCGTCAATGCACGACTGCTTGATCATCAAGTGACGATAGTAGTTTCTTCTGTCGAATACTTTTATGCACTTTAAAATTCAATCGTGGCCTACCTGTTCTATAATTGTACAGCATGAATCGTCTACGCATGAAGATTCGTTCCGTTCCGGATTAGCCGATTCCGTTCTAGCCGATTTATCAGGTTGACACTTTTTTGGGCATTCCTTTTTCGGCGCAGGTGCAGATTGGCTCTCCGATTTGGAATTAGTGTATTTCCGTACTAGGCTCCCAGCAAATGACCCGTGTTCCTTATCGCAGTGAACGTCTTGAGGATCGACAGGCTTGTTCGTTGGAAATAGGTTATTGGCACCAACTAAATGATAGTGGAAAATGTATATTACGACTCGTAGGGCAATAGTTTTTTTAGTGATTTCGATTACCCCAGCTACAAATTTTGTTGAGATAAATTTTGAGCTCGTCAGTCATTACTATTGGAAAAAACGAGAGTTAATAAAACTTAGAATTTTGGTTAGGAATGGAGGCCGAAAGAAGGTAGTAATGTGGGGTGTGGGAAGAAAGATTGTAATGCAGACGGCTGATGATTGTCATTTATTTACTCTGTTCTCGACATTGATAACTGATAACAATCAATACTCAAACAATTAGTTACTAACAATAGTGTAAGACGTGGTATCATAGCGTATTGGAAAAATCCCCTGTGGATATATGTATATATATTTACATATATACTCTAGAAGAAGAACAAATAAAATATTATAAAATACGATAAAACATTTTGTATCGTTTCTCAAAACATTTCGTTCTCGGTCTATAATTTCACAACGATATAAGGCACGAAAATCGTTTTGCATAACCAGTACCAAATGTGATAAACTGTTCCATTTTCTTAAATTATCCTTGTACATTACGTTTACACAATAAATCCATTCTAACGTTGTTTGCCTACCAAGTTCACCTACATAAAACAACGATCATCTTCTTAATTTCACAATGGATAAAAAAAATAACGAAATGAACGCAGCATTGGTTTTCTCTACAGTCGCTGGACAACAAATCGGTCATTGCGAGCCGAGTTGGAAAAAGTATGTAACCTGCACAAGCGATACAAAAACCAAATACACACAGCTAATGACACAACTGTAACGAGGCTGTATGAATCTGTCGTAAAAAGTACGCTGCATCTTTTTCATTGTTACACCCATCGTTTCTTCTGTGGCGTCCGCCCGTCGTATATAGCAAACGGCATCGTGCGTATCGGAGGAAAAAAGTGTAATGAACGACTCCTCGGTCGCACGGCCTCCGTCAATAAATAACAATTCGCCTGACTCGGTGAGCTGCAGGACACGGTCGGTGCAACTATAACCGGCCGATAATATTGGTCACACTCCGATAAAATTATTGCACAAGCTGGGATTAGTCCAGGCGAAGTAGATCTTTAATATGCTACCTTCAAGTATACATCTGTCTGTACACCACATTGTGCACCCCTAGATTGAGCGAGGTATAAGCGTGGAACAGGTGAATATGGCTTTGACGTGAAACCGAATGTTGTCAAATGTTTATGCGGATCAATTTTAGTTGATCATAGTTGGAAACAAAAATGCATGGTATGAGTCAAAAGATATCTATATGAGGCGTTGCGTCGGAGGTGACAGCCTACGAATTGATTAGATCATATTTTGAAAGTATATTATGAGTTTGGCTGGAAGATGCAGTTATTTTAGGAATATTCGGTAAGTTTTTTTAAGTTTTCCCAGTGTAGATATGTTTCGCAATACTTCAATTCGTATTGCACTTTCATAATTCTAGAACTAACCGTTTGAACGAATAAATATGTTATTGCTCAATTAAACTGTTTTCACTACATGCGGTATTTTGATTCAATAAAATGTTCTTCTTGTAGAGTAATCATTGTGAAACTGATGAAAACACTCGATACACAATAAGTGTAATGACTTAGAAAACGCATTCTTCCAATATTGTCACTTAACCGCACATATATAATCCTGAGTATTCTATGCAGTAATCCTCTTCGTGAGTTGATAACATCTTGCATGTGCGATGCACGTCATTGTTCAAAGGGTAAATGTAACGTTGACGGAGCCACTGGGGGAATCGTCATTTGAAAAAGTAATGTACATAGTGCAGTTTGATAGTCCTGACACAGATTCCAGTTATTTTTTTCCGGTCGGAAAGATTTTTCACATTTTTATCCTTCAGGTAGGTCTCGAGAAAGGATTCGCCTCTCCGGAATCATTATGAGTTCTTTGTAACTATCGCTGAAAATGATGGTTCATTAAGGAAGTGGCTATGTATCTGGAACAATAGGGCAACTGCCACCTACTTACTGAGAACAGAACCGCGATTGGAAAACCGTCGTAAAAAATCGTTTATTAGATTAAAACTCCTCTTGGAAGTGGGATTCTCTTTCGTTACTTCCGCTATCTCGATCTCGTTTTTAGTATAATAATCACTTTTTGCACACCGGTCAAACCAACTGTCTAAGAGATTTGGATCAGGTGGTAAAAGTTACTGGACAGCACGATCGTGAAATTATCGAATAACAATGGTGAATATCAGTTAGCTCATTTTTTCGGGAATGTAGGCAAACATTAATGGCAGGAAATATCAATGGGTTTGGGGTAGCGAAGTAAGAGAACTTCGTGACTGTATCAAAAATCATGTTTTGGATTACGACTTATCGTCAACTTTTTATTCTCGATAAACGTAATACTTACCGTTTATTTAACCATCACTTGGGAAATGAGCGCATGGAGGTTCTAACAAGAAGATCTTACAAGGGTATGTCAATATTTTCGACCAATTTGATTTTTATGAGACAAATCAGAAAATGTATGAAATTGAATTATCACAGATGTGGCGTATAATCTCGATAAACAGGTCCGTTTGTTCTCGCGTTCAACGCATCCATATAAATTCACAAACAAAATCATTTTACAGCAGCGTCAGAACGTTTTACAAAGAACCGTCTCGGAATTATATAATTTTATTATTTCTATAGTCAATTTCCTGGAGATAGACTCACGTCTGTTACTACTTCAATTATCAGTAGTAGCAGACACACAGTACGAAAATCAATGAATTATCTTCTTTCATGATATTCTACCAAATTCGGCTCTTCCTATATGAGAATAATCAGTTCAAAAGATATTTCTACTTATGACGGTACCTGTGGCAAGAAAAAATTCCAAATCCAGGACCCTGATGTTCCGCTTATTTTCATCACCTACATTCAAGTTCGTTTGAAAACGAGACCACAGCAGTGGTTCATCCGCTAATAACAGTACAGCTATATTTCGCGAGACGCACGCGACAGAAGGATCGCGATTGGGATTGGAAAAAAAAATGAGTGCGGCGAAACAAGAAGGCTTTTTCATGCTCGGCCGGTTAATTTCTTGCTTGGCCTGAGCATCACGCAAAGCGCGAAAAGGTTCGCGTCGGGAGCGAGCGCCTACTCGCCCCACTGCCCGCCTCCACCCGAGTCCTTTTAAATGATCGATTTCCTGCGGTTCAAGTTCATTTGTCCGTTTTGCTCGGTATCGATCCTGCCCAAGGATCCTCCGGTGCTCCGTTCGAGTTTCAGTGTTGATCTGTGGGACGTTTGTGCGAGAGGCAACATGAGCTGTTGTCTGCCCGTCGCCGCTCATGCGATAAGGGCTTTGTCAAATTTTTGATCGGCGAACAATCATCCGACCCAATATTGCTCGATACCGAATAGCTAGCGATGACACGAAAGGTAAGCAAACGGCCAGTACAATAAAATACTCCTTTTATTTTCTTTCATTCCGAAAGTTTCTTTATTTTGAAGCTCACGCTTTACTCGATGTCGATGCGTTGCGAAAATAAGAAGTTAGGGTTCCGCGGAGTGTCCATATGAGACTTTTCAGTCCCTTCATCCCGTTATTGTCGAGATCAGAGCCATGAATTTGAAATGGTGCTTCTTTTATTTTTTAGTTTCTATTCTTCGGTTGAAATGCAATTTTTAGCGTTACGAAGAATAAAATTCTGCCAAAGAGCCGAAATTGGTTTCAACTCTCCAATGATCAGACTCCCAGCGCTTGCGATTGGCGATTCGTAAAACAGCCCAGCAGTGCTAAATATACTAAATAATACGGATAATAATCACAATCCGCGTTGCGAGAAGTTATATCAAAACAAAAACTTGCCGGATTATTACGCGTCGGTTGTACAACTCGTCATGCTTAACTGCGGCGATGGCCCGTGTAAGACAAGATCGAGAATGCCGGGAGGAGTTTGAAGTGCGGAACGGATCGATATCGATGGTTCTCTCGTGGGAACAACTCTGATCGAGCAGTTCTGATCTAATCGGAATTGCCTTGCGTCGTGATTGCTTGTGTCGGTTAACCCACCTACTTTGTATATCATGTTTACAGAAAGCCTCGGCGCCTTATCCCCTGGCACTGATGATTTTTCTTATGCTGCTGAGGCGGACGGGTACGTCACCCAGTACCCTGGAGAAGCCGGCCACGCTGAATGGGACGAGCGATGCAGCCAAGGCCGTGGAGATCGCGCGAAAAAACGCGAGTGCAGAAATCAACGACACGAGCATCCGAACCTCTAAGACGTTCACGCTCTCTATTGGGGGTAGTGGGCTCGATGGCACCCGCAAAGTGAGTACACGTTTTTGCATTTCATATTACGAATCGAAGCATTATAAAGTTTTGATCGATCAAATTTACTTCTCGACAAAGTGAGATTTCCACTCAAGACACGCACTGTCCACGTTTCTAAAAATGCTTACGTTAATGCCGTTTTCGAGTAGAAAGACGACCGAATGTCGAGATTTTGATGTAATATATTTTTAGGAGAGAAGGATATATGAATACATGTGAAGAAAGCATAGAGATATTCATCGAATTTCAACATTTGCAAGAATAGTAATAAGTTTCTTAGCTGTTATGCACTTACAGAAAATATCGGTTGATTCTCTTTAGTTCTGAAACTTGACACATTAGTTAACGAACGAGAATAACGGATCTTTGCTGTGTTATTCTTTTAAGCTTTGGGTGTAAAATGAGTTCATCAATGGTCTTTGATCGGTAGCCAGTAGATTTTTGGTTTTATAATTGAAACACCTCAATGAAAATGAAACCTTCAGATTCCACAAAATAATCACTATGACATATGTCTGACGGAGTTTTAAATATGCAAATTGATTACCTGTAAATAATAGTGAAAAATATTTATTTCTCCGAGGCAGTTTTAATAACAGACTGTTATTCCGTTTCGTCAGACAAAGATAGTTCCAACAAATCATGCAATGATCTCACTTATAGATTATTATCAAGAAGCTTATTGATCATTGCGAGTAACAGTCGGAATGGCCGGAATAACTGATAATGGATTTCCGATTTACTCTGTGCCCATAAGAGAAAATACAGAGAAAGGAATAGAGAAAAAGTATGCACACGTTCAGTAGTAACAGACACCGTCTGGCTTTTTTTACAAGAGATCAATTTATCATACCCGATCGAAAAATATCAAAATATTATGATTGTTAATGCTCAAACGGTCTGCTTAGTTTCTGGTCCGATGCAATTGAGCACACTGCAATTATAATGCTACCCAACACCCGCTGCTATAGTTCTCCTTTACCAGACCGTTCACTGCCCCTATACAATTGGACAATTGTTAGGACGAATGGAGGCGTGCTCGACTTACTTTTTAGACCAATCAGGTCATGATTATTTTTAATTCTTATTTTCAAAGAATTAAATAAGCAGGGCAAACGAAAATGGAACGATACCTCGCTTAGCTTGCCACTTGCTCCGAGAAAATCTTATCTTTACGAATGACATTTCGTCTCGATTGATTGTCGATGAATTGAATAAAAATTTAAGTTTCAAAGCTATTACGAAGTTTACCGGTATGAGTATAACATAATGGTGGAAATGAAAATTCGGGATATTATAACTGTGAAACATGTTTCAACCACGAAAAATTCTCATATTTGTTATTCGATCAAATGCCTTAACGATCGGTTTAACGAAGAAGTATACGTATATATATTTGAAATAATCATCGACAGACGGATCCATACCGCGTTTGGAGCCTTGGCAGCACTGGACTTCGCTCGTCCACGGCCGCGAGCGGAGACGTGAAAAATTCGTCGACCATCAACCAGGCGGCAAGTGCAGCGTTCGAAAAGATGCTCAACAGCCGGAGAACAGCCGCCCACAGGAAGTATCCCAACCATTACGCTGCAGTATACGGCAGCCCGGACAAGACCACCACCGTTCGAACTTACTCGAACCGCGACGATAATGAGCACCAAGCTCAGATCTATGATACGGGTGAGCATTCACGCATTTTTATACATGACTTTTACTGCTCTCACGCGAATCTCCCGGCTGTTCTTACAACTTGCATCACTGCGGTATATATTATTATCCTTTGTCCTCGTACAGTTTGATTATACGACCCTCGATATTCTTGTCGATACTTTTCACTTTTACGCGACGCTCAGCTTCGTGTATTCTTATTTCAGACTACTATCCGACCCAGAATCATCCGGAATACGAGGATAACTATAACGTATTACCGGACGACCAGAGCATCAGTACCGGCTACGAGGAGGTACCACTGCAGAACCCTTGGCGAGGCACTTACATGACACAAGACCAAGGATACGTCGGGCCACCCATAGCGACTGATCCCTACATCCGGGAACCTCCAGGTGAGCTTTGCCATTTGATTCGTGCTGAACTTTCAATTTTCCACGTGATATTTTTTCGTAATAGTACGGTGTTCGGCGTGAGATCGTATGGTAACTTTGAAACATTGGGTCGCAATTTGTAATGAGGAAAAAAAATCAAAACAGCAAAAAATTTGAATGTTTGAGTCATTCGAATGTGACCGAGGCACCCGAATAACGTGCCGCTTGACGAATGCGCAATATCATGTGGGGAAAAATTCCATCGCTCAACTCCGGAGTTAATGCATACTCTCTAAATCTAAAATAGTAAAAAACTACTACTTAATAGTACAAATTGTACAACTGCTCGAAATAATGGATATTCACTATAAGAATAGTAAAATTTTACTAATATTTCAGTAATTTAGTGAGAGTTAACTATTTTTTAGTAATGTTTTACAATTTTTTAGTGAGTATATACTGTTTCGTGCAGTTGTAAAAGTTGTACTATTAAATAGTAGTTTCTTACTATTTCACGTTTAGAGAGTATACTAAAAAATACGAGATCAACCTTGAGAGCTCGATCATCGATCAACTATTTTGAGGGGCTTTATTCACCAATGATTTCTTTCGATCTTGTTGTTTTGCGATCTTTCGGTGGGATTCCCAAGTGAATATCATAACAGACGAAACGTCCGGGAGAGTCACTCTTTTTCCCCAGGAATCGCAGCGTAAATCTATGAAGTGGCAAGTTATGGTTACAGGAGGAGCCGAGCCGGGCTCGCTGACGGCTAACCGGCAGGGCTGCAGCCTGACGAACCGGCAATTCGACTGCGACGGCGCGGGCGGCACTTTCCTCGCGGTTCTCGGGGCGCTGGGCCGCGACCTGTGGGCCCTGCTGACCCTCATCGCCACCACGATCGCGCCCATCCTCATCCCGCTGCTCGCCCTCAAGATGATACTCGTGCCCATCAAGATCCTCAAGTTCCTCAAGCTGATAAAGCTGTTCGTCAAGATCTTCATAATCCTGCCGTTCTTCGTGCGGGTCGTGTACCCCGCGCTGGTCAGCAGCTTCAACTGGCAGAACTTCGTGTCGATGATGCAGCAGCTGATGCCGAGCGGCTTCCAGAAGCCGCACAAGCCCCACCGGCCCCACGTCGGCCACCTGCCCCTGCGGCCCAATAGCAACGACGACCAGCTGCAGCTCGACGACGACGAGGAGGAGCTCGAGCTCGAGGGCCGCCGCGTCAACTCGACCGCGAGCGACGGCGACGGCGACGGCGAGGACGACGAGGAGGACGAGGAGGAGGCGGACCAAGAGATGGAGGAGCAAAACGCGTGGGACCTCAGGGCCTGCCCCACCAGACTCGCCTGCGAGATCGGCGCCTTCCTCTCCGCCTCGACGCGCAACAGCTTCCCCGAGAAGCTCGCGAGGTTCCTCGCGAGGAAGGCCGAGCTCGTCGAGGCCCGCGGCAAAGACCACCGGCTCAGGAGGAGCGAGACCCTCGACGCGTTCGTCATCGCCCTCGGCAACAAGTGGTCCCAGCACCAGTGCGACGTGCACAGCTGCCCCGTGCTCTTCTGAATCGCGACGACCCCATCGTCCTTCGAGTTCGTTCACACTAGTATTCGAGAACTGCCCCCCCCCCCCACCGGGGCTTTCGTTCGTGCGCATGACAATTCGATTGTACTCAGCACTCGCCACCATCGCGTGCATGGCTATTCATTTTCTCGTAAATACTAGTCATTTGTTACTTATCGACAAATATTTATTTTTCTTTATATTGCACTCGAACAAGAAGTTTCGCGGTTCAATGTGTTCTCGGAATCTCATCGGAAAAAGAGGTGAAAGAGCAAAAGCCCCGGAACATGCTGCACTATGACCGATCGAATTCTACGTTATCATATTTATTTCATTGAAAAGTCTCGAGATCAGCCCCAAATTTCCCAAAGACCCTTTGTCATGCATTTTGTATAATCCTTATACTCACCCGAGTGGAAGAGACTCCAATACTCATTCCATTTTATATTTATGAAATCGTAACCGACATCTTCGCCCCATTAAATACGCTAAATGCTTTTCGGCCGACTGTAGCTTTATTATAACTGTCCGTTCACAACACCGTTATTCTGGCATTGATAATTCAACCGCGGTCACCTAATATCGGTTTACCAGCCAGGATTATTATATTCAAAATTGAGATGGTTTAAGATTGGCCTTCATTTGGAATTATTTCGAAAATACATTTCGAAAAATTGATTGAATACTTTAATTCTGCACGCGTGATTTTATTGCGTCAGCCTCTAATCTGATTATTTCAAGTAATAAATTTTATCTGTATATAGCAAAATATGATCGTAGTATTTTGATGGTTGTTGATGGTGATAAGTATAGATTCTGAAGTATGTAGATAACTATTGGATACACAAAATAATCTGATCTCTTCAATTATTCCCTACAAGAAAATTATAAAATTTTCATTCCAACCAAACTTTAATCTAGGTTCTGAGAGAGAAGCTTATTTTCAATAAGTAGTAACAACTGACTATCTCTCCGTTTTTAATTGTTTTGTACTGTTATAAATATGTTCATACTAATATTCCTTTAATTGAATAAATGTTGGATAAATTTCATATAACAGGATTTATTATATGGCCTGAGAAGATTGTATTTTTCTTGTTGACAACCCAGTAAATAAATGGTCTGTTCACGTTCAACACTGCTGGAGGTGGGGGAGCGCAGCATGACTTCAGTACCAATCCTAAAATTAAATTAATCACTGTAATAAATTCACAGCTAAGTATGAAATACATACATATTTTTTCTTCATAAGTTTTCCATACTTTGAGTAATCATTACAATAAATTCATATCTCAGCATGAGATCAATAGAATTTTCTCACATATATTTCGAGACTCGGGAATGATTAAAATTGCTTAATTTTGTAAGTATGTATAAAAATTTTATTTTAAAATATATATTTGACATATCACAATCGTTATAGTTACAAAGTACTTTGATTTTTTTTACTTAATAAATCCGACTCAAAATGGATTAAGTTGTAACTAGTAGAGTTCACAGCGGGTTAGTAATGCGGCCAGAGAATAACGTGTTATTTTTATGAATAATCTTGTACAGGAATGGCTTATCGACGTCCAGTATCACGGGAGGTGGACCCAACGGAAGGGAACATAACATCATCACCATACCTGGATCGAGAACATACGATTTTCATACCGTTAAAATCTGCGATAATTCTCAAATAGAACATTGACAAGAAAAGAACAATTTCAATTGTTCTTCCAGAGATAATTATCGCTGTGATTTATTGATTGACTTTCATAAACAACGATCGAGGATCCTACATACGATCTAAAAACAAATCAATGCAACGAGATGCTTTTGACAAAGCTGATGACAGGGTTGCTGATGAAAGAATTCACAAAGTCTATATAAATATAAAATTTATTTTAAATTCGACTTTGTTTCTGTTACAAATCTAAGTGTATATTATTGCATCTGGTAATAAATCGAAATATATCCAAGACTGAAAATAAAAAAAATAAAAAAAATATGTTACATCAATTTCCTATTGGATTAGTGACACGGCCACTGAACAACGTGTCGTTATCCCGTACAATCTTGAAGAGGAAAGGCTTATCGACGGTAACTTCGAACGGAGGTAACGGCATACATCTCATCATTAACTTTACGGCTAAAAAAATAACGATAATATTTTTTGAAGCTGAGATGAACATGAGATCCGAAAACAGAATATGATACAAATAGAACAGAAGTGTGTGAAAATTAATTCATTCGACCAAATTTTGAATTTATATTATATGTTAATAAGCTTTTCGTAATGTTGGAACAACACATATTTGAATGGAAATTCATGCTCACCTGTTACAGCTGCTGCTTCGCTACCTTCCTCATTGACTTCGATAAAAGCTTTCTGTCGCACTTTATCAACAAATAAAAATGTGTCAGAAATACTTTTAAAGTTGGCTTTCTCACGACAGAACATTTCCTTCATCCCCATCTAAACAAAAAACATTTGTATTAGCAAAAGACCTAATCTAAAATGAATGTGTGGAGGATGACGTGTACTGTATGTCGTAAAAACTTGCTTCGCTTAGATGTGTGTTCAGATCAATAGTAGTTTCTACTTTAAACTTTGGCAACGAAAGTTGAATCTTGCGTTTGGAACGTCTCAGGTCTCTGGTTAAATTCAGTTCGAGTTTCTCGAGATTTTGTTCGAGTTTTGCGAGTCCATCGATTTGTTTCGGAACTAGGATCACCATCACGACATCTGGATTCTGAGTTTTTTGGGGGAAAAAAAATTATCAATGGAAATTCTGGTGATTGAAACAGTCTCGAGAAAAAATAGTTGCCTTGTAAGGAAGAGCAACGCATTCAGCGTCCAAGTCCTTCAAGTCTTTATAGAAAAACTCCGTTTCGATGAACATCGTGGGAACTTTGACAGTCGTTGTTCTGTTGACGTGGAAAGGTCTATCTTCTGTTGCACTTTTGTCGAATGGTTTTTCCCATTTACCCTTGAAATACACCGCATTCAGCAGAATCATGCCGGTAAGGCTGCCCAAGTCGCCTACAATGAATTCATTCGTGATGATCAAAATCGCAAGAATCATCGAAGATTTTAATTTTTTTAGTTACAATACGCACCTGGCTCTACAATTTTTTCGATCTTTCCGTTTGTCTTGTCAACGCACCACTGATTAATAGTTTTCGCAGCTTCCTCATTTTTTGAAAAGTCGATCGTTTCGCTCTCGGAATGAAAGTATGAGCCAGTGATCTCTTTGAATCTATCTTTGACATTAATGAGATGGGAAGCGTATATTTTGTTTGCTACGTTCAGAATAACATTTTGTACACTCTGCAAAAATGAATAATAGATCAAGTAATTAGCCAATGGTCAAGCCCCATTGATCTTCCGCCTATAATGTCATGCTCATTTTTCATTTACTTCGAGCACGTCGTGAGGACAAAAGCAAGCATGAGCAAATCGAATCCCGTATACAACCGTTGTGAAAATTTCACGTGTGACATATGTGGGCCGGTGATTTTTCGGCTCCACACTCGCCGATCATGAACTCACCCACAGGTGTATATATATTTATATATATACTGTGGCATACATCAATTGAAAAGAAGAAGAGTGTGTCATCGACCAATGTGTGAAACGCTCACACGTACGGTAGATTAGATTATAACGGAAAAATAACCTTAATTCAGATTACAGAAAAAACACGAAGCTATACAATGAATCATCATTCGAATTGATTATTTAGCGTGACATAACTCAAATTTCAAACTCTTGTCGGGTATTTCTCTTAATTGGCAGTTTGCAATGTGTAATGTGCTATCTCGAAATTACGACACCGGGAAGTAATAAAAAAAAACCGAAGATCCAGCCAACAAATTGTTGGGTCGTTCGCGAAAACAAAAACAAAAAAAAACAAAATATCTGCTTCGCACCGGGATCGGAAACGAATGGAATTCTATATACCCGTGTAGCCCGGGAATAAACTCACGTTTAGATTTTGAATGAAGCTGCGGAACGCCTGGTGCGCCTGTGCGTCATCGCCGGGCAGGCGCAGCGCCTGGCGCATCTCCTTGGCGGTGTTGCCTTCGGCGCCGTAAGCGGCCATCGACAAAACGACGTGGGCGCTCAGGGCCGAGCCGACGAAGTTGCCGTCCGTCTTCCCTGCCACAGACTGTCCAAGTTCGAACAAGCGAATTTTACAAATGTTTTTTTACGTTACGATCGAGAGAAAAATCGAGTGCGGCTGGTATATGGACCTTGTGGAAATCGACGCTAAAGCTCTCGAGGCCCTTGGTCACCTGGCTCATCGTCTCCTGGTCCTTCTCGTCCGTCATCCTGCAGCGGCTCAGCGATAGTTACTCTGCGCGATGCACCTAGCAGACACCGGATCTCACGGAGGAGTGGCAGTGCGCGCCGATGAACAATGTACACAATTGCTGCGCGGGGTATGGCAGGGATTCGGTTTATCTGCTCGCGCGCGCGCGACCACGATTACTGCGGGTTTCCCCGGTTCGTCTCTGACGCAACACTCCGCTCAGGTCGATATTTATATACACGTATGAAATGCTCGCGCGATTACTCATTGCTCTACTTTCTATGCGTATTTCATATTGGTACTAGTTTTTTTTTTATATAAACTGTCGATGCTCACGCTCTGCGAGGTTCTATACAGAGAATCTCTGCAGGCTCTTCGGATGAGTGATCTATTATTTCACTTGCATTATCAGGAAGAGACATTTAGTGAAAATGTTGAACAAGAGGTTTTTCAAAATAACTTGAAATTATAAGAATAGGAATAACCACATCGTGGTTGATGTTCTTTTCGAAAATGTAGAAAATTTGAACCTTTGCTGATAATATTAAAAATAGTAACGAGTTCGGGAAATAATTACGTAGAGGTAAAACCTCAAAAACAGAAAAATTTAAATACTGATGAGAACATTGACAATAGAACATCTTATCAACCGTTCCGTGATGAATCATTATATTCGATTGTAATCACAGAATGGTATTAGTTAATCAGAATATCGAGTTATACAGAATCTCTTAAAATTCGATTACTATGATTCATGTACCTGATTCTATCAGGATTTCCAGATAATGCCTCTGAGTGTGAATAAGAATACGTCTCATTTGACATAATTATGAAACAAATTTATGATCATTGTATGTAAATTATGGCGTTAGTTAATTCGGTTTGGGCTCTTGTCCCGGATCCATTGATTCCTTAATTCTCGGATATTATAATTTTCCGTCGGATCATCGATTTATCTTCATCAGCTCTCGATTCTTTATTAATATAGTGGCTATCTGTTCATCACATTGACATGATCAGAAATTTTTTCCTAAAAAGTATTGACCAAAATTGAATGACAGAAATTTGACTGAGAGAATTCGAAAAGGTCCAGATTAACCGAAAAAATGTTGAAAAAAGAGTCAAGGAACGTGATTCGGTCAATTTTCGGCCAATTCAATTTTTTCCAATTATTGATCTGACCGAGAAACGCCCATTTTCACCAAAATACCCGAGTATACTCACATGAATTACATTAGATTTTTCGAGATAAGTCTAGTGAAAACTTTAGTTCAAATTAATTTTCCATGAAAAGTTCAATTATCAAACGTTTCTCGTAAAAAAGTTTTTATTTCGTTTTTATGAACGATCCATTGTGAGAAGTAATAAAAAAAGTAATAAAAGTGATAGTGATGCAAAAATATCAAACGTCCATTCGACCGGTTTGTCTCCACTCCGCGTGCCACTTGTCAAACAGCTCCGCCGCAATCCGCACACTGTCACCTGAAAGACACGAAGCGTCGCGAGTCAGAAATCACTCGCACGCGCAACCAAACAGTCAAACGGGAGTGTTTGAAGATACCAACCTTCCGGCTCGGTCGAGTAGACGTTTTTCGCGTAACTGAACGGCATTTCCACTCGATTGAAGATACGTTTGCGCACTTGCTGCGTGTCGACGAGCCGGTGCTCGACGAGGCAGTCCTCCAGCTCCTCGAGGAACAGGGCCCACCGAGGCTTGAAGTAGTCGCGCACCACACCAGACCATTGCTTGTTCGCGTAGTCGACTATCTCGCCATTCGGGCCCCACAGGGTGATCTGGTTGCGCGCGTTGAACTCGTAGTTCTCGCGCTCTCGCATGTTGGTCGCCACAGACTTGGCCGACTCCAACCAGCTCCCGAGGAGGAACTGCTCGCACGAGCCCAGGATCTTGTCCAAGTCGTCGAAAAGCTCGAGCAGCTTTGACGAGGCTGACCTACGGCCGGGAAGGATACTTCTAGTACTGCGCTTCGACTATTCATGCATTGAGCAGTTCAAAGCCTGGAAATTCGCGGAAATTGAAAAGAGAACAGAGAATCTCACCTCAATTTGGGCAGGTTCTTTTGCTTGTAGAATGATTCTATGTCACGGTAGATGAAATCCGCCGTGATCTGAAGGGCTTGCCTCGAAATATCAACGAGGTCGTGTTTGAAAAGATCGTTTCTCACCGAACCGCCGTGGTTCTTTGCAAAAGTTTCCCATACGTTGAAAAATGACACCAGCTCGTACCAGTACTAGAAATTCATAAGTTGTATCATTCCCTTCGATTGTTTTATAAAATACATTCAATAGTATTTTCATCATCAACTTTTGAGTTCGACGTGCAAATTTCGCAAATTTTACACTTATCTGTCGCGTAACTAACGGTTGTTCAGAAACAAAATTACCCAAATTTTGATATTCAGACTTGGACGTTTTGTTATAACGTAGTGTCCTCTTATATTTTCGAGTTCGCTGTAGTTGTAAATAGTACTTCCAAGCACTTGCCATGCTGATTTTATGGGTTCTTCAGCAACACCATATCGTCTGTTTGCGTAATCAGCAAACCTAGAAAAATTATCATTCTGCAGTTTTGACAGTATGGTTCATTCGTTCGAGAGATGTGGATTTATTACCAATCTTTTAGACCAACTGGTTTCTTCCGATAAGCCATTTCATTCATAAACTCGTATATGACATAATTTTGATTTATCCCTTCCGGGGTGAGACCTGTTCCAACCATAGTGCTGTTTTCTACTTCCCGTGCTTGAAAAACTCTCTATAATTATGAAACATTGAAAATACTTTATGATGATTTGTATTTGAGCAAAGAAAATATGCGAGTTCGAATTAAGTGATTGTTACTTGATTTATGATTCCGGACGACCCAAACATTCCAAGAGTGCCACCGAAATTGTGAAGCATACACCATATATAAGGCTGGCCAAAATACGAATGGAACTTTTCATATTGCGGAAATTGTTCTGACTGAAGATCGAGAACAATCATTTTACCCTAGAATGACAATTAATCAATAGAAATTCATCATCAATTGAAATGAAAACAATAATTTGCAGTATCTTTTAGTGCATTTACAATTGGAACGGATGTTACGAATGCCTCCACTCGTTCGTTAGTCCAAAAGTCTTCACTATGTACAAATAGCCAACCCTGCATCAACCTTCAATCATTTACAGATGATTCATGATATCTTTCCATGGGTATAATTCATTCATAAAAAAAATTTCATTCATACCAAATAGCATGTGGATCGGCGCTTGTCATAGCTGAAAAAATAGCTTTCCCAGTATCTCGGAGGTATTCAGGGTCGCCATTGTGAGGATCGTTTTCATTGAAAGAGTCGCAATTGTAAATGTTATCCGTCCCAAACTCGTTGATATACTGGAAAACATAATGGAAATTGATGAATATAACCTTTAAAAGTGGAATCATCATGAATATATGGTCGTCGTTTTACCATTTTCAAAAATTCATTCCCAACAGTCTGGAATAAAGGATCGGACGGCTCCAATGCGTACGGACTGAAAATTCAATCAACAACGTCAACAGAAAAATTATTTGTTTGAAAATCATTACTATATTGGTTTGCCAAGACGTACCAACAATAATCGTCCCCGAAATCGTTCCATTTTTTTACTTTAGTCACGTTTGCTTTCGGGAATACTCGAATAAAGTCTCTCGGCACTTGTCCAGCAAAAGCTGGCAAAACTGGTATTATCCCTAACTCCCTCATGCGAGTTAGAATCGAATGCTGCAATACGATCGTATGATTGTGCCAAGCCTCGGTAAGTGGACCACCCCAGCCACGGATATTGCCCATCCTTGTCCTGTAAATGTTACGTATAGCCCATTAGTCGGAATCGATAAACTTTTTTCAGGTGAAATGTCTGACGAGCAATTACCAAGGTAAGAACGCTGGCCCGCCAAAGTGTTGGTTGATCTCTCCTTTATCCAAATTGAGCTTTTTGTAAACTCTTTGCCATATTGCTTCTTGAGCGTGAAAAGCCAGGGCTAAGTTTATACCATTCAGTGCCATCCAGTCGATATTCTTCTCCCATTGTTCCCATTTCCACCAGGCAGAACTGTAGCCCGCCGTGCACACGTTTTGGTAATATCTAAAGCTGATTATGAAAATAAACAAACAATGCATATACTTATCGTGAGAAATGAACGTTTTTATGTTTTGAAGTAACGAATGAAGCTCAAGTCGCGAAGTAGTTACCGGTCGTTAGATACGACGACCTCATCAACGTCGGGCAGTGCACTGGGTAATTTGAGCTGCGAGCCTTCCCAAGATATGTGACAATTGCAGTAAGTTTTTAAATAATAATGTAAGCCCCATGCGACTGCGACACCACTACTGCCAGTGACTTCAATCTTAGAATCTACCTTCTTCAACTGTCAAAGTCGAAATTTAAGTAGTAAATAACATATAAACTATCAATTTATTGTATGGGTTATTCTTTGTTATTGAATTAACTAATTTATAATTAACTAATCGATAGTATGTACGCGGAGTAAAACAAAATATGATAGGGACAATTCAAACTGATTCGAAAAACAAGATATTACTCGTTAAGATGAAAAAACAATGATAAATGATTATGGAAGATAAACCATATTAATTAATTAATTTTTTTTTCACAAACTTGTCCGTTCGTCATAGCTTTATAAAGCTCATGAATTTCTTAAGGTATTGAAAATGCATGGAAAATAAAGGCTTCATTTAATCTTTTCACATATCATTCTCAAAATACGTAATGAAATTATTTAAAAACTTATCAGATCATTTTCACACCTTGAAAGTGTCTTTTCCTTCTGGTGTGATGGTTGGATCAACAGTCAATTTAAATAGACTCGAATCCTTCCCCAAAACTCGCACGATTAAATTTTCAACTGCAGCCTTCTGTACTTGAGCCGATGATTGAGGACGTATGTGTCCAATAGAACTTTGAAAAGCTGAATGAACGGATCGGTATCACACCCAATTGAATAATTCAACAAAAAAAATATTGTGTATGGGAGTTGGAAACGCTTACCGTCCGCAGCGACTGAATTCCAGCCCAACCCAACTACTAGAAGCAAATTCAACAGCTTGCGAATCCACATTTCGAATAACGCTTATTTTCCAGTTGTTCAATGTGAGTTACAGTAAGTAACTATCGAGTGCATGATGCACATATACCACACCGCAAGATGTAAAGCCGGATCGCGAGACGTTACTGTGCGAGCGAGGACAATCAAAGCAGTTGCTACCGGGGAGAAAGTTGATAAGATATGTAAACAAAGCTAGCAGATTACTAATTGAAACGTACAAACGTGAGCAGAATCAACATCGCGTGTTATCAGTGCAATGTCCAGCCAGCGAGTCTCTCATAGGACATAGCCCTGATCTTGATCATCTGAACTCTTCTGAGCTTCTTTCAAAGCCCGCTCAATAAGAGTATTCAAAGTGGCTCTTTTGTTGGCTGATGGGACGAAAAAATCTGGGAGCTCATCCGTGCTTTATCAATTATACTATCACAGCATAATTATTGAAACTTCACATTTCAATGTCTTCGATCAAAAAAGTAAATTTAAGAATTATTCAATTAATTAATAAAAATCAAATTATTCATTTGAAGTTTTAGACTGATCCAAGTTAATATCTCTTAGATAGACTAATCGATCATGTCTCCATTAAAAATGTTTGAGATTAAAATACCGATGTGCAGAATAATTTCTGTGTAAACTAATTACTTCAAGTGCTGAATGTATAATATGGCCAACTGAACTGTAGCTCTTGTATTTCAGCGTTCAGCAGCGGCAAGCAGCGCCAGCTGTTCGGCCTGATGCTCGAGAGCGCGGCCAACATGCGGGCCCACCTCCTAGAGAACGTCCCCGCCAACAACACCAGCAGCCTCGAGGTCAGGAGCATCTGCTCCAAGTACACCACCGACGTCGTGTCCTCGCTCTCTTTCGGCATCAGAACCAACTCGTTCAGCCAGTTATATTGAGCTAGAAAATGACTGACAATGTGCCCCCAGTGGAGATAAGTTGACAATGGGAGGGGGCAAGTTGACAAGGAAGATTTATTGGATAAATATTGTTTATTTTTTGGAAGGACTAGTTCCGTTTTGCAGCCAACTGATGTCGGATACAATTATTTGTCGAAATAGCTTAGCTTTCTTTTTCTACAAACTCGCTATTATCTGTAATTCTTTTTGGCACTTTTGGCTATATTGTTTCAAATTTGTTTGATGTTAATGGAAATGGATCACCATCTTTTGAACTACTTTCAGATGCATACAGCCTACCTGTAGTGAAACCTGCTCGTGACTCTAGCCGTTGTTATTTTGCGATTTCTGACCATTTTTAAAAAAAATTAAGATGTTACACAGTATGCCAACATGCCCCTAGACATCTGAGCCAATTTACTTCTCATTGAATAACATGACAATAAATAATATTAAAGAAAAAACTACCTAACTTTTCAAAAAAATTATCTTACAGTATTTTAGAGGTGGTAAAACTTTATATGACACATTATTGAAAATCATTGATTAAAATCTAGATTTAAAAAAAAAACGAAATTCTCTGAAAAATTTTCTTTTTCTTTCGATCAACTAATTTTTTTGAAATTGTCTCATTCATCTACAAACAGAGCTGGACATCTGGTACTCAGGACAAATATGTATAGTGGTAATGCACAAAAATTGCATTCAGCGATATTTTTTCTCATCGATTGAATGAGGAGATATTCATAACTTACCTACACTAACAACCGGCCCCTCTCCCCCCTACTGAATTATAGAATGGAATAACCATCCACAGGTCGTGAAATATTTTCTCAAAGCATCAGTCGAACTATCCAAATGTTCAACAACTTCTTCTTCCCAAAGCTCAATGACTATTTGGGCTTCACATTCCTCGGGGAAAACGAGGATTACTTCAGAAACATATTTTGGGAATCAATGAACGCTCGGGAAAAATCAGGCCTCAAGAGAGGCGACATCATAGACGTGTTGTTGGAACTGAAAAATGAAGAACAAAGTCCGGAATTCAGTAAGAAAATTAGCTCAGCCAACTCATTTTCTTGTAATGCCACAGTGAATAGAAATAAGTATAAGCACACTTGGCAATGCTCCCGCAGAATTCGAGGGTGATAAACTGCTGGCGCAGACGGCGATCTTCTTTGTAGCAGGTCTCGAGACTAGCGCCATAACGATGAGTTTCACCCTACTGGAGTTGGCGAAGCATCCCGAGTTTCAGAGTAAGGTGCGCGATGAGATTCGTAATATGGTGGGCAAGGAGCAACTAACGTACGACCGCATCTCCGAGATGAGCTACCTGCAACAGGTGGTATCCGAGACGCTGAGGCTACACTCGCCCGCGCCCCTCCTCGATCGTGTTGCCGTTCAGGATTACAAAGTTAGTACGGTACTGTTGTTTGTAAAATATAACGGAACAAATTTCACACCTGTAAATCTGACATAGGAATACACTTCCGAAATATTTTTCAATATCAATGAAACGAGTATTTTGATCTATCGATATATTTCAGATCAAACAATATCATGGGTTTTAAATTGATTAATCATTGGCATTTTTTTTACTTTGCATTTCTGCGTGTAATTTTCGTGGTAATTACAATTATCTGAGAAAAAAAAACCAAATTGGAACTTAGATGGAATTAAGAATAACATTTTAAAAGTTCAAGATGTTTTATTGTTACTCTTCTTAATTGAACGATACAAAATTACTGACTATTTCGGTATATTGTTTAAATATTACATGATAGGTACTTTATTCTACGTATGCAACCATGCTATGAAATGTATAAATTTTTTGTCATGTCATGTTCTATTGGACGATAGTAGAAAACCATTTCAAGTCAACTTCAAATCGAACAATTTTTGCAGATACCGGGAACAGATATCGTAATTGAAAAAGGAACACCAATCTACGCTACTTTAAAAGGAATTCACGAAGATCTGGAATATCATCCAGAGCCATTGAAATACGATCCAGACAGATTCAATGAAATGCGAAAACGTGAAATTAAACCCTGCACTTACATGCCGTTTGGAGAAGGACCAAGAATATGTATTGGTATATTAAAATAATCGTATCCCCACTCTCATACAGCTTTGATCAATTTTGACCATCAAAATGTAAACATTCTTTCTTCTAGGTATGCGCACCGGTACATTACAGACTATGGTCGGATTGATCACAATTTTGAGTAAATACGAAGTTTCAATTGATCCTAATTATCAAAATGAAGTGAGCAATCGAGCAATATTTATGGCTCCATCAAATGGAATTCATCTATATTTTAATAGATCTTCAGTAGTTGACTAAGATTAGAACTTCCTCTAAATATCTAATCGAGTATATTTTATATAAATTATTGTTTATACGTATTCACAAGAACGCAATTATTGTTTCACGGCAATGTTAAACGTAAACTATCAATGTACAAAATATAAAATCTACAACTTTCATCATCATACATATTAAAAGGCATTATTACACATACTCATTTTGGCATAAGAGCCAAATATTTTTGAAATTCTGGTAATACACATTCACGTTGATTCAAAGGATTTTCCGCCATTAAATGATCATTCAAATATTGCGGTGGGAAACACATAATCCCTTTACTTGCCATCATTGCCCAATCCACTTGTTGATCAATCTGTTTCAGTTGAATGAAACAATGAGTAATTTTTTTTCCTCTTGGACTACCATCATAAGGAGGCCTGAAATTGTTTAATAAGATACTTAAAAACTGTAACAATCATCGACCCATTGAAAAAAGTTTAGTAATTATTAAGGTTATTTAAACTATATGACATGTATATCTTGCAAATTGAATTAATTGATTCTCAGTTATAATAAAAATGAAGACTCACTTTGCTTCAACAACTATTCCACCACCGGCATGTATGAGTCTCTCGAACTGTTCTCTCTTTTCTTTTGGAGTAATGAGTAGAGCTACCATATCTTTAAAAGCACCACCAGGATCTTTCAATAGTTTCAGTCGCCACCTGTATGCAGCATTCATTATCATTCTTTCCCCTTCACTGTTGGGATCAGGTATTATTCCTTTGCTTTTAGGGTTTCCAAGTTCATATTCTTCTTCCTAATTAACGCGTGAAAATTATGTATTATAATAATTGAATACTACATTGTTTGAAACAAAATGTGTATAACAAATAACTGACATTGAGAAATTTATTTTCCTTGCTGCAAGCTTCGACGTAGGATGAATGAAGAACCCACTTTCCCGCTGCTATACTACTAAGAACTTTTTCATTTCTAGCAGGTTTCATGCACAGTAAATGAGTAGAAGAAGGATCATAAGCCGACTCACAAGAAACCTCGCCACCTAGTTCTTTGAGCATTTTTTCAACTGCTGCTTTATCCTAAAATGAAGAAAATTTGAATAAGCAAGTGTATATATGACTATAACAACTTTCATGGAATAATAATTAATATATCAATTAAATCAGACCTTTATCCCTGAAAACATAAACTTAAGTTTCAGCTCTTCTTCTTTATCTTCTATTGGTATTACTTCAAAATCATCATCATCATCAACAGTTTCTAAATCAACTGGTTCTTCATTGATGATAGACTAAAAATGATGTGTGATGTGTTAAGATCAGCATTCTTTAAATAAAATTATATCAATTTCTTTTGTTTCTACTTTCATATTATACTTACTCGTCTTGAAGGAGGTATTCTTTTGACAGGATCTTCCCAACCAACAGAATCTGGCTGAGATTCTTTTACTGAGCCTATAACCAATTTGATTAACATTAGCTATTCTACTATTATTATTATTTAAACACTTGAATTTATATAAAAATTGAGATTATTACATAATTTTGAAAAAAAACATAACTTTTATGACCAAACCACTTTATTATTTACTCTAAGAGTAACAGTTGATTTCAACATTTTCATATAAAAGAAAAAAAATGTACTTACTCCACCGTGGAGGTCCAGTTGATTCCAAGTGATATGGATTTGCATTCTCTCCACTCAACGACTGTCGAGGTTCAGGAGTATTCGAAGCTTTCTGAAGCAATTCATCTAATTGAGCAATTTGTCTAGAATCAAAATTAAACAAAATAAGAACGTGAATAAATCTAATGAGAAAATCTAAAGTGCCATGGCAGCTCTGAATATGGTGCCTCCAACCCAAAGGATATAGCCAATACATGATTTTTGTATGTTCTTACGCTTTTTGGCTTCCAAGCGTGTCAAATATATTTTATATTGGTTTACCGATTAATTGCTGGATTTTTTGGTGTTTTCGTTGGACTATCTTCAGAAAATGATAATTTTCTGCGACTGCATTCGTCTACTTTCTGGTTCTTAACACTTTTGTCATTATCTTCAGATTCATCGGCCTGAAGGCAAGAAGCATAATTTTTCTTCAATAAAAACGAAGGCAACAAAGGTTGCATTTTTCATCAAAGTCCAATAAAATGATGAGTAAGCCAAAACCTTACATACAAAAATAATTTACCTCTTTTTCATCTAACCGCCCCGTGACGAAATCCCACGCTATTCTTTTAACTTCTGATAGGGGCTAGTTACGGAAAACAAAATGATGAGTGAAGAATTTCTTTAAAAAAACATTAAATGTCTGAAAATATCAACTAACCGTGCTGCGTCTTCTTTTAGGAGTCGGCTCATCCACTGGCATATCAGGAAAATGATTTATCCATTTAAGCCAACCTTTTCTTGTTCGCGGTGATGGATTTTCCTTGAAAAATTGTCCATAAGGTGTATCAGGGGTGGATACATGGTAAGGAGAAAGAATTTCTTGAGGTGTTTTATCGTTGATGAGATTATTGAGCCTCTTGTTAACGATAGGCGTTTCATTCGGACCCTGGTGTATAAGAAATTTATGGAATTTAATAATTCAATTCATACTCAATAAAAGTACGGTATTAAAAATATCCTCACAACAAACACTGAGCGTTTGGGGGTTGGTTCTGTAGGTGGTTTCATAGTTTTATTTTCATTATTTTCGTCATTAGTCGTTGTTGTATCTGGTCTCTCAGGTGCTATTGACAAAAATTTATTTTGTTAAATGAGAAGAGATAGGTTAAATCAAGCATCGCTCTAAAGATTCAAAATTACTTAGCAACAAAATTACCCATGGTTTCTCCTACTAGAAAAAGAGTTTCATCTACTAGCTTCATCTCAGAAGCACACTGAAGTAACCATTCTGCAGTCACTGCAGGAAGTCTCTACTTGACTGCTACATTATATTTGTCACCCTGTGGCAGTGGACATATCAGATGAGTACTACTCAATGTGTTCTTCTGTAAATTTGTTTTACGCGCAAAAGTATCTTGGTATCTACAATAGAAAAATTTAATTACTCATTGTGATGACTCCGATTGGTTTCATTCTTGAAAGGTATATTAACTTAGAAGTCTACTATCTCGAAAAGTCGAAGTTGTATCTTAAAACAAATATATTGATGAGAATCAGAATCAATCATTTTGAATCACAAACCTGGCTCCAAGTTCTTCTGAAAGGCTTGACAAATAAGTTCTTTCAACACCACTATATGTACTCATACCAATTACACAATTTGCCAATGGTTTGATAGCTGGTGGAATAATTATGGGTTTGTGGTAATATGATACTTCAACCAATTTTTCATTGTTAATACAATCTTCCTGCATAGATAAAAAATCAAGCACATTATAAATTATATTACTATAAATAACGAACTTAATCCGAATGCACTTACAATAAATAAATTTGAAACTATTTCTCCCACGGTGTGCCTCATTTCAGCACCCAATTTCGGCACAATACCGTAGTCAGGGATGCCTGTATAATTTCTTCCAACTATTTTGCCTCCCAATCCATGAATTTGTGCCACAATTTGTGCATATTCAGCATCATTAAATCCAGTGACAATAAAAATCAATCCTAGTTAGAAATAAGAAAATAAATTACTCTGGGGACAAATTAATGATAATCTTTGTGAGAATTCAAATATACCCTGAAGAATTTTTTGACTGACGAAAGATTCTTGGCTAATAGGTATTGCACTGTCGTCTCGCGATTCAGAACTAATTGACGGCCTTGTTATCCGCTTAGAATTTTCCCATCGCTCTCCTGCTGTTTGATCTTTTAGTGAAGTGGTATCATTACCAAGGTTACTACTTGGTAACTTCAGTATTTCACGCAATGTAGTATCCGGTTCTAAAAATTGGAAGAAAAACTATTTAATAATTGAAATTCTTTAGTGGAGAATTTTACGCTCATGTTCAACAAGTATCATAGAGAAATTGTAGACCTGAAACTGTGTTTTGAAGATACTGTTGGACTATCTCAGAATGTTCATCATCCACAGGCTTTTTCACTGATTCATCAAATAATGGAGCAGCTGGTATTTTTGGTCTTTGTAAAAGCTGTAAATTCTGAAAAATCCATATAATCAATAACAATATCAATTGAATGAGCTAATCTAAAGCATTACAGTTTCGAAACCTACTTTTTTACTCAAAGGAGAAGGAGGTTCAGGAGCTGCTTGATTTTTATTATCTTTCATATCAATCAAAAAATTATCCTCTGCCGCTGGTGCTTTCATTTTCATGCTTTCTTCAAGCCATTCGACTTTCAAAATGTATGGACTATAAAATGTTAAGTATTTATCAATAATATATTTCATGTAAATTTATAATAAGACAATATTAAATAATGTAAGATTTCCTTACTACAAGTTTTTAGACTTTATAACACGTAAATCTTGTGTTGCTTTTGTTGGATCACCAACTATCACGTGAGTTAAAGCATCTGAAATTTCATCAAGTCGTGTGGCACTGCCGACATTAAGTATTCTGTTCAGTTTATCTCTATAATTTGATGAAAACCCAGTCAAGTAAATCTGCAAGAATCAAACAACTGATTATTAGTAAATATCTATAAGCATTCAGGTTTATTGAACCTGATGAAAACAACTTTTCTGAAACTGTGATGAAAAAGTTAACTATAAAATAATGAGAAGTGAAATGTTTTTAAATCCATTAAAACTTACATTACATCCATCCAAAAAAGGTCCAGCTTTTTTTGCATCATTAATATTCAACCTCTCCATAACTGTGATATAAGTAGCTGTAGGAATCACAGGCAAATTTCCTGATAGTAGAGTTGAGTTCATCATTGTAGAACTCATTGTGGAACCTGCTAATGTCTCGTCTACATATACATGCCGAGAATCACCAGGTATCATACTAATAGTAGAGAAATTCAATGAATCTTGAACTGAAATTTTTTAATTGAGATATTATTAGATCATTAAATTATTTTTTCAGTTATTAATCAACATTGGAAGTTGAGAAAATATTCAATTCGACATCTTATAACATTTTTTTATTAAATAGAAGAGATATTCAACTTTCAAAAAATCATCTGCAATGAATTTCTCACCTGTAGATTTTTCAGGAGTGGAGCTAGCTTTTGTTGATTTGATCATATAATTTTTAAAAGGTAAAGCATAACCAGCTTCAACACTGTCATACACCCATTGAACTCTCAAACAGGGTATATCATTATGCATAGCATACTTTAATTTTTCACTAGATGCACAAGATTCTGACGTGATTACCATTTTAATCTTTGTGCCATCTAATACTCCCATGAATTCCTAGAGAAAATTTCAATATCAGATCATTGAATCTTACAATTCTATGGAATGAAAATTTACTTACTCCACCATTTTCAACTAGGAGTTTTTTTATTTCGTCTTTCTGACGTTTACTAAGATTAGTAGATGTTACAACCAAGTTCAAGAATATAGGACATTTATATTTATCAAATACTTGATCTTTTGCAGGAATTGTTTCTGCGAGATTCGTGTCCCATACTGATCGTACCCAATGGATAGTCATAACTTTAATTCCCATATCAACTGCCCGCTTCAGGTAGGAATAATTCGATTTAGTACAAAAACTTGAGCAATAACGTGAGGTGATTAAACAATGTACTTTACCTCATACTTAGCAGATATAACGATGTCTGTAACTAAATGAGTGACACTACCTCTCAACTGTTTTGTGAAAATTCCACCCATGTATTCCACCATTCTTTGTATATCACTCTGAAAATATCAGCTTATGTAATTCAAAGAATATAACACACTAGCACAAATCACTTTATATCAATATTTAAGAACTCAAAAATTGAAAATATAAAAAAATGATTTACCTTTTGACTTCCAGAAAAGCCTGAAGGACAAACTACGCATCCTCTCATTGCAGTATTGAACACTGGAGTAGATCCTTCTGGAATTGATTCACCTGATAAGAAGCATGACAACAAACATCTCGGTCCTATTATCCTAAAAATGAAAAATCATTGCTTCTATAATTTGTTTTCATTTTCTTCTTAACCTGTTAATACCCAGCACCGTGTTATAACTTCATATGACCTTTCAATAAATCTCTTATTTAGTTCACAATTAAAACATTCAATTAAGTTACACTTACGTGCACTTGAAAGTTTGTAACTTTTCAAATGCTTCTCCTTCAAATATTTCCATTATAAAGACATCTTTTCTGTTATATTTTTCCAATTTAAGGCACTGCTTTTCAGAAATCCAATCAGGATGGATATCATATTCGATACATTTCTGCAAGAAAAAATTCAATTCACAGTTCCGAACAAGTAACACTAGCATAAGGAAGTTTCCTTTTGAAAATTTCACTCACGTTGTATGCTTCGCACATTTCTGTACTGCACTCTTCTTCATTCTTGTATTTTTTAGGTACGACAAAATAGACATTTAAATCGAACGTCGTTAGATTAGGTTCACTCTCCATTGCTTAATTATTATTTATTGCCATTCACTGTCAATAGTAATCAAGCCTTTCTAGACTTTTTAGCAATTAACGACCACATTTTTATGGAAACTCATAATAAAGCCCAGAAAAATACGAAAAAAATTGTAATACAAACTTAACCTATATTTACATTCCGTTAGACAATCAACTTTCACATTTCAAAAATAATATCATGTCTACGAATCACCCCCTATGTATGAATTAGTAATGAGAAATCAAGTATTTCACTCTATCAAACTCAGAATCATAAAAGAAACGCATAAAAAATCGTTTCCCAAGGGCTAGTAGTGCCCAACAGTGCCCAAGTTCCCGCGTTTTACATGTCAACTAGTCAACTATGTGTGTGTGTGTGTGTGTGTGTGTGCGCGTGAATATATATGCATGGTGCAAGCAGTGTGGTGGTCTGGTGGGTAATTTACACAACTTCGTACTTTTCTATAAACATACTCAATGTCAAGATAGGTACGCTTCTAGTGTTCTAGTATGAGGATAACTCCTAGGAAAAAAAGAAAAAGAAAAGTGTAGGTGCGTTTACACATTATCGCTAGCAACCTACATAGGGCAGGAAGAAAGGGGCAGATATTATTCGGCACAAGTTGCTTTTTTAATGTAAATCCAATGTTCCATTAGAAAAATTTGGCATGAAAAATGAAAACAAAAATGGTTGAACAACTGCCCAACATTTTATGATAAATAATTATTTTTTTTTTAAATAAAGCATCTTTGAGAAAGCATATACTGCTTATTCACTTAGCAACGGTTTTTGTAGTATTGTATTAATATTTTTTTCATCACGTTTCTGGACAACAAAGTCCAAAGATCAATTTTTTCGCAGACAGCGATGAAAAATAGTATAAGCATCTCGAGCGCACGTCGGAGCCTAACTCCGCTCATGTTGAATCCACCTACTTTGCGCACTAGTCACGTATTCATCATTTGTATGTACCGAAAAGTTTATCATTAGACCTTAGTTTTCTATCTCTCGTGATAAAAAATACTGTTCGATACTAGGACAAAAGATGTTTCTATGCTTCGCTCGTGTGATATTACTACCCGAGCGAAGCGTGAGCGGCAATTAAACCTCACCCGTGCCTATATAGAGATCATCTTTTGCTCTTGTGTCGAAATGTATACTGTTTTAGATAAAAATTGAAATTTTAGTACTATTAACAAAACGGGTCAAAACCGCAAGAAAACTGCAGCTTGTAGTCGTTTCGTGAAAATTCCACGAGATTCTTATAGAATATCAATATCAGTATTTTGTATTTATTGATAATGCATTTGACTTGTTATAGCCACAGTGGCAATCGACTCTGCAATCTGTATCAGATTCGCAATTTGCTGATCAAGTGATAACAAACTACTTCTGAAAGAATTTAAGTCTCCAAGACTATAGAGACTCTCTTGCAAGCTGAATAATTTTAGCTGGGGAAACTCGATGTTGAAGAAACCTAGATTCTATAGAAGATTTTTGAAAAATCTATTGTTCATGAGAAGAGTTGCGAACAATATGGCAAATGACTTGAAAGATGAATGTGAGCAATTACTATTCCGTCATAATTTTGAGGCTCAGCTGATCGATCAATTGTTAATTCTCGATCCTATTTGCCAAATCATTAGAAAATGTAAGAAACGTACTTGTAATATTGTTAATGTGACGAAGATTTTGTTAAAATTAGATTTGCCAGTAGTGAATGATAATTATGAAATATTTATAGGCAATAGAGTTTTCAAAGTCATTAATGTTTACGGTCTGATGCAAACTTCCTCAATCATAAATAAACGAGGCTTCCGTTTTCCAAGTAACAATGATTATATGAATTTAGTGAATGTATTCTTGCTACAAAAATTGTCTCTGAATGATTTAAATTGAGGAATCTTAAAAAATTTAATAATTTAAGAAATCGGAATTATCAATCTGCAGCAATAATCTTTTGGCAAACAATAAGCTACTTCTACCCGGAGTGTGTACGTACATACATTAAATTACTGCCGAGCTTCGACACGCGGCTCAAAAAGAAAAGATCTATCTGATGAGGAAAATGAATATAAAGAGAATAGGTTTACTGAAGATGACTGAGGTAGAATAAATCGATGATACGCCCTATTCACGAGGACGTATCTCTTATTATTCTGCCCCACGTCCTCATTCTTTCTTATCTCCAAGATATGTCCTTATGAATAGAGCGTATCGAAATGCACATTCTTGAATATGAGCTGTTATTGTATTCTGTAATTTATATTTTTGCATGGAAATAATTTTAAAAAACTTATTTCGGGAATTGTTGGCAAATTATCAAAACATGAATAAAATGCTTCATAGTGAATATGTCATCCTTCTTAATTTAAGTACAGATTCCCACAATAAAAAGTTGCAAGCTAATGAGAAATTGTTCATGGAAATCTTTGATCAAATTTGACTTTTAATAAGATATTCTGAATTACATTCTTGTGTTAAATGTCAGAACTATAACATCAAAATCACTATTTCCCGAAAAATCTGAGATATATTAGTTTTGCTGCGATTCGAGTGTTAGACAAAAAGTGGAAGCGAGTCGAAATAATTTTAGTTGATGACTTCACTTTTCTACGCGTTGAAAATTACATTTTCTACACCACGTAGAATAAGTTTTCTGCACACCATGCACGGCTGCAGGGAATTTTTCGTTTAACTCATAGTGACATTTTCGTTTCTCAAGCAGTTTCTTCGCATTTTTCCGCGAATTATGAACCACAGCTGTACATCTTTAATACCGTGATGTTGGATATACTTACACCCATGTGCTTTTATATAGTCTTTTGTTTGTGTACTTCATGGATTGTTGAATTTCGTCATTGTAGATGAGTACGTTTTGAGGATAATAAATAACAAAGTTTTCTTTACGTGTGAGTATCGAGAATAAATCAAAAGTTGCTTCTTGAAGAAATTATTAACAATCAAACATAATAGAACGAAAATTTATCTACATAAGAAAGGTAGAGTGGTTTTCATGTATCTTATGATGTTCATACCAAGGAGTTGTTGAAGAGTCAGAATACAATTAATTATGTATAAAATTTTTAATATTTTCAGGAAGCTATTTAAGAATTTATTACAATGCCTAGTGAAATTTCAATTCATAATCTATCAAAGACACCACAAATTCTTGCGCCCATCAAAGAACCATCTGACAATGAAAACAAAGATGGACTGTACTATGAAAAACAATTAATGATACAAGTGATGGAACAAAATGAAGATGACAATTTCTTTTTCGAACCTGTAATACGCAGAACGAAAAACCCAGAAGATTCCACTGACTATAGGAAAAAAGGGAATGACGTTTTGGAAAGTATCTCCCACACTAGAACTGATCATGAAACAGCATGGCAGCTTTACTCGAAGAGTATTGCCTTAGCTCCCAATAATTCTGAAGAACTTGGTTTTGCTTATGGAGAAAGATCAACTCTGTTTATTCATATGGAAAAATTCAGTGAATGTTTGATTGACTGTGAGAGAGCATTGAATATTATCAAATCTGAACTACTGAAGGCTAAACTTTTTTTTCGGAAAGCTATATGCTTAACAATTTTGAAGAAGGAAAATGCAATGGATACTTGCTTAGAAATAACAGATTCACTTAACCAGTTGTCATTGGAGAATAATATAAAAAGTAAATATATAAATAAGATTAATGAGATCTTAAATAATGTTGATCAAAAATCTTCTGCGGGTTTAGATATATTTAAGAATAGTGTAGCTGATGATGATAATGACTACGATGATGACGACTATGATGATAAGAATGCATCTGAAGTATTACCGTTTTTTACAAGATCAAAAGATATTCCTTGTGCCTCTGATGCTGTAAAATTTGATTATAATGAGAAATCAGGTAGGCACATTGTTGCCACTCGTAGTATACAGCCAGGAGAAATTCTTACTGTTGAAAAATCTTATCACACTTTCTTGTACCCTGATGGGCAATACACACACTGCTCTTACTGTGCAAGAGCTGCTTGGAATAATTTCCCATGTGATAAGTGCATATATGATGTTTACTGTTCAGAAGAGTGTAAAATAAAAGCTTGGACAAAATATCATCAGTACGAATGTGATGTGTTTCCCCATCTTTGGGACATTGATGCAGACATTAAAAGATGTCCACATGCCATTAGATTAATGCTCATATCTGTATATAAAGCTGGTGGTATAGAGCTTTTGCAAGATGAATTAATAAGTAACAATCAGTGCACAGGTTATTAATTTAAACATGTTTTATTATACTTTTAAAATCTAGTCCAATATTTAATTTGCAAACATTTTTCAGATCTTTGTTCAAAAGGTTTTTCTTCTGATGGAATTTTTGATAGCAGCAGTAGCAAGGGTGCCAATAGCCTTGATTATGACCAAAAACTTATTGATAATCATTTGACACCTATATTAGCTAAGATAGCATGTAATGGTGTATATGTTTTAGCTACAAAATCTGATTTTTTTGGCAAAAAATTCACTACAAGTCCAACAGAGATCCTTTTGGAAGAAAATGTTCTATTTGTTGGTGGTTTACTACTTCGTTACATGCTTATGTTGAATGGCAATAATGACAATATCTTCACTGTAAGTGGAATTAGATTTTTCACATCTCTCACAAATCACTTTCATTTTCATTTTTAATTCATTTCCTAATTCATTTTTCAAATATTGCAGTATGATGAATATCATGGTGAATTCTACAAAAATAGTAGATATGGAATTTCTTTATTTCCGTTTTGTAGTTTTTTCAAACATAGCTGTGATCCAAATGCACATATATTCACAACAAAAGATAATGAATTGGCTGTTTATGCAAAACGTGATATTGAAGAAGGTGAACAGGTATTAAACAATAATTTTATTTTATTTCAAATTTTACTATAATTGTTAAAGAGACGCGATTAAACTTGAAATAAATTAATCTTCAACTTAATTTTACAGATTTGTATTGCTCTTCGTGGAATAACCTTCATCAACAAAAATAAAGAAGAAAGGCAAAAAATTTTCGAACAATTCAATTTTGTATGTGAATGTCAAGCTTGCATTGAAAATTGGTCTCATATTTGTTTACCATCTATTGAAGTGAGTATAGTTCAGTTGGAGCTAAAAGTAAATAACTTGACTTAATTTCTAAATTTTTAAATACTTTATAGGATTTACTAGAGAAATCTCCATTATTAGCTAATGGAATAAAACAATTAATCGAAAATTCATATGCCATAAAAATAGACACAGAAGATGACAGAACCACATATACTGCAGAAATAATGGAAGAAGTTGTTGATATCATGCAAAAGCTATCTGAAAAGATCACGGTAAACTGCACTGAATATCATTTCTTTGCAGAATACATGAGTAGAATGTATATTAAATCTTTTGGAAATTGGTTTGACATTCCAAATGATTGCTAAAGGTTGTTGAATCATATTCTAATTAGTTATTTGATGCATGGACCTGCACGAGATACTTTTATCTTATTGAAAACGAAATCTTCGTTCCTGAATGAAACTTACGATTCTTATTTTGTAATGTTACATTGAACTTATTAATGTATGGAATATTATGACTCAACTGTAATTAAAGGATAATTAGTATATCATTTCAGACAGAACAAGATATGTTTACATACTTATACAGTCTTTTATGAAATTATAAATGAAGATGTATTCTGTTTTATTTTGATTTATTATAAGTTGGCAAGCTAAAAATTTCTGATCAAAATAATCTATAATCATTAGTAATAATTTGATAATAATCAAAGCTATTTTTGGTTGAAAGAATTTGTCAAGCTGAAATTAATTGAAGAATCCAACTCTTACAAGTTTTATATGTAAAATTTACATTGCATCGTTTGTGAAATTCCTTTCATAAATTTTCTCGCCAGACTGAAATCATAATCTTCAGTTGAATGATCAAACAAACTTATCAAGAGTTGATATATTTTCAAAGTAATCATTCCATTGTCTGACGAAACCATTTGGATGATCAAATTTCCGAATTTCAAATCATTTCTCACCGAATATAAGATTCAAAACAAAAAAGTCACAAAACTATTTTTCAAGTGAAAAATTGACAGAATATTTTCAAAGTGATCTTCATATCTTACCATTGAATATAACTAAACATAATACCCGGACGCGCTTGATTGGAAGATAAAAAAAAATCGGAAAGAAGTGATCGGAGCCCCGGCTTCGTTTGCATCACCATCAGTGCGCGCGAAACGGAAAAACGAGCGGTCACTGAAACCCAACAAACAAAGTTGATGACGACACTCGGGCATCATTCAGAGCTGTTGATCGAAGTGGGGAGATCAGTTCTCCGGCGCACACGCGACTATGACTTCGTCTGCTCAGTGTCGAAAGTCTAGTGGTAGACGCGAGTCGGTAAAATATAATGTGCTGGCTCGCAGTTGTTCGGAAAGCCTTGGTAGCAACGACACGCCGTAAAATTTTCCTCTTAATCAAGTAGTTCATGCAAATATCCGAAAATGACTACAAACAAACCCAGCCGTGTGGATACCAAAGATAAGCCGTGAGTTTGACTCTTTTTCTTCCTACTCGATCGCTAATTTTTCAACTCTTTCGGCTTATTTTGGTGGATTATGAATTGGGTATTTTGTCAACTCTATTGGCTTATTTTTGTGGATTGTGTCTAGTGAGGTAGAAACCGATTGCATAATAAGATTTTTTGATATTGAAACATAGTCACGTGTGTTCGGAAAAATTCTTGGCTACACGAGTTACTTGGATACACACACGTTTATACTAACAAGTTGTTTCACAAGGCTTGTTCTGTTTCGATGCATTAATTTAATAACTAAATACCATAGAAACAGTATACCTAATGCGTTCATTCGCGAACTCGATTGATCTATATTAAACCACAATAATCTTCACCAAACGAGTACAAGCAACGAATTTAATTCGATATAATTCGTAATCGCTGTGAGATTATCGCTGTGTTATAACATCATGAACTGTAACTAGTATGCTTCTACAGACGTAATTTGTGTGAAAAGATCCATGAAACGTCCCATGAATCGTTTTGATAAGTCATATGGAAGAATTATCTTATCAACTTCCAAATACCTAATAAGCTTCGAGTTCACAGCAGTAATCTCGATATTCCAACGCGGTCGTACCGATTTTCACGAGAATCCGTGCGAAAAAAAAATCAACCAACATCCCGAATTATATATACGAATTGATCCATCACTGATGTCGCGCGCTGCTGCAGTTTGGGCGCGGAATTCGCAATGGGAGCAGCGGCGGCCGTAGGCGCGGGCTTCTTCACCAACCCCATAGACGTGGTGAAGATCCGGCTGCAGCTGCAAGGCGAGCTCGAGGCCCGGGGCACCTATGCCAAAGTGTACAGGAACACTTTCCACGCGGCGTACCAGATAGCCAGGCATGAAGGCCTGCTGGCGTTGCAATCGGGCCTCGTCACGGCGCTGGGTTTTCAGGTGGTGCTCAATGGCATGAGGCTCGGCTCGTACAACCTATCCAAGAGCCATGGGTTCAGCCTCAACGATAAAGGCGAGACTGACGTGCTGAAGACGACTTTAGTGTCCGGAGTCGCTGGCAGCCTCGGTGCTGTGATCGGCAGCCCTCTGTACCTGGTGAGAGCGCCTCTCTTTTACAAGGCGAATCGACGAGATGATTATCTGGTTGATCACCAATAGGATTGGAGAATTTTTGAAAATAACTAGCTTTTTCATGTGGATTACATAAACAATTGGAAAATGATTAGGTCGTATTTTTTATTCTTGTACAAATTCATTTCTTTAGAAGATATGAACGTTGAAAGATTTGGTGTTTCCGATAGATACATGGACATACTTCAAATGTAAATGACATCATATAGTTACTTATAACGACACGAATTTCATCCCCTCGTATTAGCTCAAATTTCGATTAGATCGAAAAACCGAAAAATACGATCTAATTAATTTTGCACGTACTTTTGATTTCAAAGATGAGAAAATTAGCTTATTCTTGCATATTGACTATTATCATCCGATTTAAATGCCTCTTTAGTCGCTAACTGATATCGTTATACACCGCCAGCGATTGTGAAAACTCGCAGATGCGAGCTCGACTTTCAGCGCATTGTTCCGAATCGCATCTGTCAAAGTATATAATAATACACCGCTATATACGTGTTTGCGCGCAGGTAAAAACACAACTGCAGTCACAGTCGGCGCAAAGCATAGCCGTCGGCCACCAGCACAACCACACCGGCACGATATCGGCGTTCAAGTCGTTGTGGAGCGACGGCGGCTTCCGGGGCTTGTATCGCGGCTGGTACGCCAACATACCCAGGGTGTTCATCGGCTCCGCGACCCAGCTCACTTCCTTCGGACTTTTCTCCGACTTCCTCAGACCCATGGAGGTGAGTTTTTCCGAAATTCATACGGCTGTTCACTTGCTCGAGTCTGACCTAACTCGGCGCATATCTACTTCCGCAACATCTTTTTATTCCTATACCATCGCGGTGTATTCATTTGTTCCTCCGTTTGATGCCATACAGCTTTTTAAAATCATATCGTTTACTCTTGCAGGTGTTTGATGGCAAGCCCATACTGTTGACGTTTACGGCATCAACTCTGGCAGGCAGCTGTGTCGCACTGACTATGCAACCCTTTGATGTTGTAGCAACAAGATTGTACAATCAAGGTACTATATTGATGAAATCAACAAGCTCGAGTCCAACGTTCTTTAATATACGCATGCAAAATGATATGTGTTACTGAATTTTTTTTTTAGGAACCGACGCAAAAGGCAAAGGTGTCCTCTACAATGGACTCTTCGACGCGCTACACAAAATTTTCAAGACTGAAGGGCTCTTTGGATTGTATAAAGGCGTCTTCCCAACCTGGCTAAGAATAGCTCCGCACACGATTCTCTGTTTAGTATTTTACGAGAAGATCGCGAGATTCTACGGTAATGATTTAGGGAAATAATGTGTTCATTTTCTTAGTAAACAAAATGATGTTCTGTATAATGAAATTACCCCGGCGACCATTCCGGTATTTCATAGGAATATTTGAGCGTTTAACAGTGCTAATCGTCGTTATTTCGAACGGTAGTTTTATGCTAATCATAGGTTTTTAGAACGTTTGAAGAATTTCGAACCAGTAAGAGTATATAGAATAGAGTATTAATGTATTTTCATTTTTATTCCAATTTCATTGGAAAATTATTATTCATAATTTTCAGTTCAATCTCGTGTTAGAGCATATTGATAAAGACAGAGCTTTTAATTGTGAAATCACTATTCAAGTCACTGAACAAGCTAAAAACATTTTGATAAGTGTAACTATATTATTGTGCAACAATTTTTTCTGTGAAACAGGGACGAAAGCCAATTGGCTAAATTTAGTAAGTTCTTCTTAGCGTTTGTTGGCATACACGTACTTTTTAAATATACTGTTAATATAAGTACTGATACATCATGAAAATAGTGTTTGGGTCATGAATTATGTACAAATCATACATTTTTATATGAACATTCCTTTACATATAAGTGTGAATCAGATTTTATATAAATGATTTGTTGTGAATGAATACATTGTCGTATTTCAATCTGTGTGGATTAATTTTTATATTTGATGATTTTTCCATAGTCAGCTCCTATTGTATCCTATTGATTTATATTAAAATTACGAATTTATTGAGAAAAACATTACTGGTATGACTTGAAATAACAGATAATAATCAACATCTAAAAGAGTAAGCCTCGAATCGGAAATGCAATGGATGCTGGAGAGACAGTTTCTCCGCAGGTTCGTATTTTCCGCGTGAATTCTCGCTACAGAGCTGCACCACTTATGTAACCAACCCCAAGAAGCTTTTAACCAGCCCTCCCTATCAGCTGTTCAAAGCTGACGCTCAGGTGATCATTGTAAAAATTGTCAAGTATTCCGTGCGATTGTTAAACAATTCAAAATGATATCTAGTGGAAGATATTCCGGAGTGGAAGATAGTCCAGTGGGGACAACATTGATCTCGCCACATTTAGTGTCTAAATAAGGTGAGAGCCTATTTTAATTTGTAATAGTGCAATATTTTCCTTCATTATGATCAATAATTACAAAGAGTTATTAAAATTAAAAGTTCTTGATTCATTCATGACTCGAGTATTCTCAAAAGACAGACTTTTTCATAACTAAAAATACCCTAAGTTGAATGGTGCAAGAGATCAATGAATCATCAAAAATGAGGAAAATTATTTTAGTTCTAGTTCAACGCAAGCTGTATCAAGTTTGCTTCTCCACCGCCCTCTTACCAATATTTGCGCTTTTTAATGGAATGTTACTCTCATACGATACAAGAAAGAAAAATATTTTGCTGAGCAAGAAAAAGAAAAAAAAAATACTTTTGACAAACGTAACAGTTAATTCGGTTTGAGACACGTACTCGTAAATAAACTACTCAAATAGCCCAACCACACCCGGAACTTATCTACTTCCGAAAGTGCGGTTTCTCTGTTGAGGAGGTCAAGCTCTCGACTGTGAAAATTCAAACGAGGAAAAGTATTCGTGTATCTGTGACGTGAGAAAAAGTAAAATAAAAATTTCTCATCAGGGTATGGAGTTCGCGATAGGGGCAGTGGCGGCGGTGTGCGCGGGTTTCTTCACCAATCCGCTGGACGTGGTGAAGATCCGGCTTCAGCTGCAGGGCGAGCTCGAGGCCCGGGGCACCTACACCAGAGTTTATCGCAGCACCTTCCACGCTGCCTGCCAAATCGCTAAGCACGAGGGGATTTTTGCCCTCCAAGCCGGCCTCGTTCCGGCTCTCGGCTTTCAAATGGTTCTCAACGGCATCCGGTTGGGTGGCTACAACCTGGCCAGGTCTCACGAGTTCATTCACAATGAGACAGGCCAGACTGACGTCTTTAGATCTCTACTAGTATCTGGAGGCGCAGGCTGTATAGGCTCAGCCTTGGGAAGCCCATTTTACTTGGTAATAATTGCTTCTGATTCTATATACCTCCTTGAGCATGTTAAAAACGGCGAGAATTCATGTGCGGTCATCTCGCATAATACGGCTTTATTCATATCTCAAGTGATATTTCACATAACTTTGAATACGTTCAATTTTTTTCAGAAAAAACTCTCTTTATTCAAACTTTTTTGTGAAATGTTCTCCAATGTCTGATTTCCCACTCCAAGGGTAGTAAACAATGAAGTGCTCGAACGAACCTTGCAAATTTTTTTCGCTGGTGCAGGTGAAGACGCAGTTGCAATCGCAGGCACCGGAGAGTATTGCGGTGGGCACACAGCATCATCACAAAGGCACCTGGTCGGCGTTCAAGTCGTTATGGAGAGAGGGTGGATTTCGCGGAATATACAGAGGTTGGCATGTTGGAGTGCCCAGGATATCCGTCGGCTCCTCCACCCAATTGACTACTTTTAGTGTCGTCGCAGACTGGCTCAAGCCCATTCAGGTGATGATTAATTTAAGAAGTTATCTATCTACTATAAATAGACTCCAACAGACGCCCGTATATATATTTTTCACCAGTTGTTCAGATTGCAATAAATGAATTTAGACATTATTGTTGTTCATACTAAGCATCAAGCTTGGTCGTGAGATCGTGTCATTTTTTAAAAAAAGTAAAATAAGAAAAATATGTATAAGGTTTTGGATCATGAGAAATCGCATTCTTGCTGAATTAATAACAAGACATTTTTATGACAGCTTTTTGCAGACAGACCTATGTTGCTAACCTTCGTGGCTTCTCTCGCCGGTGGCACGTGTGTCGCACTGACGATGCAACCATTTGACGTAGTAGCCACGAGAGTTTACAATCAAAGTAGGTTTCATCCATATTTTATTTGAAATGTAACAATCACTATGACGATTCTATACGCTGAGATTCTTGTTTCAGAAACGGATATTTCAGGCAGAGGTTTACTGTACAACGGATTATTCGATGCTTTTTACAAAATCCTCAAAACTGAGGGAATCACAGGACTTTACAAAGGAGTTTTCCCAACATGGTTAAGACTTGCACCTCATACTGTACTTTGTTTGGTTTTTTACGAGAAATTCGATCAATATTACGCAGACAATTTCACGTAAATAACAAGAGTTCATCACAAGCGCTATTTAGGTATATACATAAATTTTGTGACAAAGAGGTGTGAAAAATCACAACATTCACAATATTGATATTTTATACGCACACGTTCGAGACAACACAAACATTTTTTTTTATCGCGACATGTAAAGATCTACACTGGAACAATGATTTGGCTCACCCCTGTGCATTAAGCAACAGGATTTGTATATCGTTATATCAAAAGTACCACGAAGAAGGTATATAAATAAGAAAAATATGAAGGGAATAAAATTCCTTTTATCTTTGTACTGCTGTCAGAGGCACGCGATATTTATATACTTTCTTTCCTTTCAATTGTGTGCAGTTTTCACTATTCATGCAAATCATCATGGACTGCAGCTCTTTTATAAAAAATTGCAAAAGCATTTTTTTCGTCGATCACGTAATGCTAATGCTAGAAATACTCTCGTTTGGCCGAGATTTCAAGCCATGACTGACTTTAACTGCTATTTCAGTCGTTGTTTTGCCCCGCGTTTCTGGCAAATATTTCCTGTAAATAGATAATTTTATACAATTCTTATTACTCCTTTGTATCAGGTATACATTATTTTAGCATATTTAATTTGCATAAAAAATTATATTTCTATGTGTTAAATAAAAATCTGTATAGTTATATTAAATTTTGACGGAAAATTGAAATTTAAAATTCAGTTTGAGATTTACAAATCAACATACCTGCAAAACATTGCCAGAAACAGCGTTGTCGCGGCGAAAATGAGGAAAGAGAATGGTCCAATAATCTTCTGCAAAAGTGTGAAGGTCATTCCAACGATGAAATTACCGCCCCAATTGCATACACTTCCCAGCGACATAGCTGCTGATCTTGGACCAACGTCAAACAATTCAGATCCAATGAAATAAGGGATGGGACCTAATCCAATGCCATAGACAAGAACAAAAAACTGCACAGCAGTAATGCACACCCATTTCATAAATGAAACAGATTCCTAGAAGAGAATTCTCCGTCAGTTCTGACAAATAAAAATGAATGTAATGTAAAAATACAAAGGAAACAAATAATTTGTTCCCTTTGTTTCAAACAAAAAGTGATGCTGTGAATAAAGACTACTTGAGATAATTCTGCATTAAAATATTGTTAAACACTTTCGTACTTACAATAAGCGAAATAGCTATACACAAAATGACTAGACAAGATGTGGCTAAATAAGCACTCCATAATAGCAGAAATCTTCGTCCAAAATGTGACATGACTACAACTGAAATGACGGCCATTCCAAAGTTTATCAAACCAGTGCCTATTGTAGCATATTGCGATGTGTGAACATCTAATCCTGCTTCTTTGAATATCATTTTTGAATAATAAAATACAGCATTTATTCCGCTGAGTTGCTGACCAAGTTGCAAACAGCATACCAACATTAGAGGCAGGCTTAGACTTGGTTCTCTAAGTATACGAGATAATGACCATGAATTATTGGTAGATTTAGTAGCTATTTCCTTTTCCAAATGAGAGATTTCATCATTCAAAAGGGCTCTATCCATATTTCTGAAGCGGCTGAGAGCTAAAATTAAAATAATAAATATTTAATGTACCATGTTAAAATATTTACATAGAGATCTGAAGTTTTTGATAGAACATGTTGAATTTAATGTGAAAAACGTTATGAATAAGTTCATCTCAATAAATGCAGTTATTCTGATCTATTATGAAAAACTATTTTAATGTTAAAGGTACCTACCCTGCAGAGCTAGATCTTTTTCTCCTTTCATAACATAGAGATACTTTGGACTTTCAGGTAAGGAAAATGTTAGTATTAGAGCAAGTGTGCACAGTGGGACAAAAGCAGATAACATATAATTCCAATGATCTTTGGTTCCTAAAACGAAATCAAGACCAGCAATCTGTCCCAGTAGTACACCAGAACAAATACCTAATTGACACAGTACCCCTACAGCACCACGTAATTTAAGCGGGGCAACTTCTGTCATGTAAGTTGGCAGAAGGCTTGTTGCAAGGCCACCAGAGAGTCCAACTATTAATCTACCAAGCAGAAATAATTCAATAGAATTCACAATGGGTATCAAGTAAAACATAAGAGCTCCAATTATGCCACAGACATTTCCTATAGCTAAAGCACCCTTCCGTCCAAATTTATTAGCTAAATGACTAGATGTCAAAGAACCAGTGACTCCTCCAATGAGGAAAATTGAGACTATTGTCGACCAAAGAAGATCTAAGCGATCTGAATCAATCTCTATGTTATAACGTTCCTTAATACTGTGGTTACAGAAATTTTTCATAATCTGAAACATTAGATATCATATTGGTTAATTTCCCATTCTATCAAAATACTCGAAAAGAAATGAGAAACTGTACAAGAAATACCACTCACTTCATCTGCATTGTTCATTACTCCAATATTGTATCCTGCTGGTAAAGCTGATCCTAAACAGCATGTTACACCAGCAATGATCAACATTGAAGTCCATCCTGCTGAGTTTGTGTTTCTGTTAACGGATATTATCTGTAAAATGTTAGACATAATGTATATATGCTGGAATATAGCACAGTAATATTGAAGAGATCATTGTCACTTATACCAATTTGATTAATCGAGAAAAATGAGTCAAAGATACATTCATGATATAAGCAAGCCACTTAAGGCCAATGCCTTCAAGTGAATTACTCATTCAATGCGTCTCTATAGTTAATAGAATGGATTGAGTACAGTAATACAATACAAAGACATTGAATCTTTGAATTTTGTCAATGTTTTGTTCTCAAACAGATTGTTAATTGTCCATCTATTTGCAACCACAATAAACACTTCCTTGTAATTGGATATAAAATAAACACTTAATAAATTGAATTCAATGAAATGCACCATACAACTATCTTGAATTGTATAAATAAAGATAACATTAAAATTGACTTCAATTTTCGAAATATTTTCGTTTTCTAATCAATTCCTTCACTAAAACTAACGGTTTAAAACTGTTAATATATGATCTGGATTTGTAAAACAATAGAGTAGGATGTACTGCTTCGATATTTCAACAATTACGGTGATTCAAAAAGAAGTTATTATATATTAAAATAACACCCAAAAACTCAACTATGAAAAAAGCGTAAATTTCTTAAAAAATGTTAATAAACGTTATAATATAAATGTTAATATAAAAACACTAGTAGCGTAAGAAAACATCGAAAAATTCTAAGTAAGCATTATTATATAATTAAAAAAGTGAACAAGAGCGTTATTATTGTTCTTATTAACTTTGCAAAAAAGAATAACGAAAAAAAAATACGAAACACACGAACTCACCTTACTTGGTCCATTGAGCAACTCACTTCCGTCAGTCCGGTAGAGCACCGAGACGTCTGAATCTGTAACGATAGGCTCATTGTTATCAAGTTTCTCGATCTCGTCGTGCTCCCGCTCGATCTGAGAAGCCATGGCCGGGTCTTTCAAGAGGTGTTAACGCCAGCACGCTACCCTCAGGACTCGCGCCGCTTCGCACCCGACGTATAGATAAGGTTAGTTTCCCCGTTATAAACGGCCGCTGCTCACTGCTGGCTCCCTAACTCACACATTCACACGCGCACGTGGCTGCACACTCTACCGCACATATACATATACTAATACTTGCCGCCGTAAGCTGACCACTGCAAGTTCGCTCTAATATACACGCTTATCAATTCGGTTTTACTCCCACTAAGTACTCAATCGATCCTAGTAAGTATTTGGATTCAATAATGTATATGTACTTCATAGTGTATATAACGCTATAAGACCAATAAAATTAAAATTATTGGAATATTATTATTGGAGCATATAGTGTCTTTAGACAAGTTGAACATCTTGAAGATGAGTTTTTCAGAAATGTGTGCAAAAAGAATAAACACTCGTCTTGAAGCTTTATAAACATTCGTTACATAGTTCTATACAGTTATATAAGCTATCAAGCATGTATTACTTATTTTATGCAAAAAATATAACAATTATGCGTTTTATCACATTTTTACATAAGAAAGTCCGACTAACTTTATCAAAACATACTAGACTTTTTTATTTTATATATATATATATTGAACTTAATTCGTACAATTCGCAACATTCTTTTTGCAATCGAATCAGTTTTATAGTGGATAATTTATACAAACGTTTGTTTATACTCATTTTTAGATGAATATATTCACTATTCATCAGATATTCGGTCATTTTTTATGAAAATTATAATTTCATAATGTAGGATTCCTGGTGTTAATATTTCGCAAAGTAGTGAAGTGCATATATATAGTAATTACGTTTCGAAAGGAAACATGTGACAGCAATTTTCTCTATGAACTCATGTACAGCTACAGATTGCAAGTATAGTGTTCTTCAAGATAATGATGCATTCCGTTTCTAAAGAGTATGAACATACGGTCCCGTTTGGATAAAATAAGTCAAAATAAATTCGCATTTCGTAAAACATCCATTTTGAGACAAAAACAGTTATTTTTATGTTTGAGTGCTGTGTATGTATGTATTCACTTCAGCAATGAAGAAGTCATTCAACAAGAATAATTCACTTTTCATTGTTTTTTATCCATATTCCCAAGATTTTGTGCTGATTAAAACCAATAGTCGCGTCTGCCACGAGGGGAATTGAATGATGATTTAAAAATTTTCAGTCAAGTCAATATTTCTCAATAATTAATTGCACTGAACTAAATTACTATTATTAAAATAGCATTTAATTACGTAAAGTTTATCACATTTGTATAAATGATGGATTGTGCATCAATCGCTGCTAAACTCGAATGTGAAAAGAGTAGAGGTAATTTAAATAATAATTATTTGGCATGATTTTCTTATGACAAATTTTGACCAAATATAAATAAGTCGTGAATGATTTTTGCGAAACAAATTTACTCAATTTGCCGTTCCATATCACGTGCCCAGAAAAAAGCATAAAGAACTGAAAATCAATTTACTTATATTAATCCGCTCAAGAAGAGAATCATTTTGGTCTTGGCGATATTTTGTTTTTCAATAATCTTTTGAGTGATTTAAAAATATCGTACTTGAAAGGTTATTCATAAAACGATGACTTTCTAATTATTGCAAGATAGATGGAAATCGATGCATTGAAAATATCAAATGTTTTCCGTGTTGAATCTCAATACATTCTTAAAATGTCACTGATTTAAACATCCACTGTTGATCAAGTTAATCCAATATGTTTATTCCTATTCAAAAATTCGCGTGCTTTCGATATACTTTTGCAATACGACATTTAAAATATATTTCGTGGGTGTCTCAGCTGTTTCTATTGAGTCAGAAGTACTCGTATAGAACAATTGAGAGCATTTTCAAAAAGTAAAAATGTTAATATCGAGGTCGAGAGGGAAATAAAACTTTCAAAATCAGAATGCATCGTTCTGGTTACTATCATAAAAATTTAATTTTTTTCAATTATATCATTAATATTTTCCCATGCTACTGTTTCATATTTTATTTTTGATTTTTATATTAGAATCTGATTTTGTACTTTATGCATAGATTTAATTTTCGAATTTAATGTCCGAGGAAAATGTTCAGCTCTTCGGAAATACTTTGAAAGAGTAAAGTTTATTATTATTTATTTAAATTAATATTAGTTTATCTATTTATCATTGTTTTATTTTGACATGTATTATTTTTGTGTAGACTGAAGAAGAGAATCTCCAAGATTTAACTATAAAATTATATTCATAGCTGGAGAATCAATACTCTTATTTTATACTTCAAGAGTAGTTTACTATGAAGCCTTGACTTGAATGTTTAAAATTTCTTTACAAAAAATAACCGTTAAAATATTGAAAAACCACAAACAATAAGTATGACCGTACCTCTAACTTTTAGCATCATGGATATGACGATATTGTTTCTGACTGCCAAACACGTGCTTCAATTACTTAGCTCATTCGCACTGAGTCACGCAAGCTAACTGATAGATCGGAGCCACTCCGACACGAGACACCCGATAACTAAGGAATTCTGCAGCCAATCGAATCAGCAAAAAGCGAGCGTGAAAAAATGACAAATTTATCAGCGCGACCTCTTATTGGAAAAAAAAACCTCGACCAATCGGCGTACTTGCATCGTGTACGAGCATCGATTATGAAACTTCCCCTTATCATGCTGACAGGAGATCCCTTGACGAAGTAAATTATAAAGAGTTGTCTCTCATCTTTTGGCTTGAAAAGATCTATTTGGCTTTCTAAGATAGTTTAAAGGTTATTGACATTTTCTTTCCGGTTTTTATCCGATTGACTGAAAATCTCAACTGTAGCTTTTCAGATACATGGACTATCGTTATATCTTGGCTTTTTGCGATAAATACAGCGATCGTTTATCTCTCTATATTAAAAGCCAGACCGCCGCCGCCGCCGCCGTGGGAAATTTTGACCCCCAAGTTGCCTCCCCCCCAAGTTGCCCCCCATTTTTTACCCTCTTTTTCCACCCATTTTTTCACCATTTTTCACCCTCTTTTTCCACCCATTTTTTCACCTTTTTTTCACCCCATTTTTCACCCTCTTTTTCCACCCTTTTTTTCACCTTTTTTTCACCCCATTTTTCACCCTCTTTTTCCACCCATTTTTTCACCTTTTTTTCACCTCTTTTTTCCCTCTCTTTTTTTCACTCCCCTTTTTTCACCCTTTTTTTATCCCTCTTTCCACCCCCTTTTTCCACCCTTTTTTCCACCCTTTTTTCCACCTTTTTTCCACCTTTTTTCCACCTCTTTTTCACCCCTTTTTTCACCTCTTTTTTCACCCTTCAATGAGAATCGAAGAGAATCGATGAGATATTTCCCATAGCAACCACTGTTGATATCCTTAGCAACCGTTGCTTCGAAAGTTGGAAACTCAATTCTAAGTTACACTCGATGACCAAGAAAACTGAATTGTTATATTTGCTCCATAGCAACCGTTGTTTACCTCCCTAGCAACCATTGCGAAGGTTGGAAATGATCAATCTATGACCCATGTCCATAATTTTCGATTGCAAAGGACACAACATTTTCCCACTTAGCTCCTCAGTAACCGTTGTTAAACGCCCTAGCAACCGTTGCCAAGGGAAAGAAAAAGTAAGTTTCGTTTCCAGTATTTTCAACTGCACAGGATACAAAATCTCCGTTTTACCCATAGCAACCATTGTTTACGTGTCTAGAAACCGTTGCTGCAGTAGAAGGAAAGGACTAAATATTATTTTGGACAAGTTTTTTTCAATATAAATCCACTTATTCGTCGAAATTACCGTTTATTTACATCCCTAGCAACCGTTGTTTTGGAAGCTGGAAAAACAGTTTTAAGTCACACTCGATGGCCAGAGGCACTAAATTGTTATATTTGTTCCATAGCAATCGTTTTTTACCTCCCTAGCAACCATTACGAAGGTTGGAAATTATCAATTTATGACCTATTTCCATCATTCTCTACGGCAAAGGACACAAAATCTTCCCAATTAGCTTTTCAGTAACCGTTGTTTACCGCCCTAGCAACCGTTGCTAAGGGAAAGAAAAATTCACGTAAGTTTCGTTTCCAGTATTTTTAACTGCACAGGATACAAAATCTCCATTTTACCCATAGCAACTATTGTTTACGTGTCTAGCAACCATTGCAATCTTACTCAAAATCTGCTGCTGAAAATCTGAAATGGAACACGCGGAATATCCAAACCAAAAAATATGATCTAGCACATGTCACTATTAACCTAAAGTTAAACCCACTATTAATCTGAAAACCGCTAGCAAGTGCCTTAGCAGTATGCTTTCTCAAAGAGGCTTCAACATCACCCACAAACGCGTCCCAAACCTGTATTTTCACCTTTCCACTAGCGTAGATACTATCATCTATTTTTCAAAAATTACAAAAAAATTATTTAATCAATTCAATTCGTATCTTTGTGACTGTGTAAAGTGTCGTTCTTTTTCAATTGACCAAACTATGTTGCGAGTGTTGATGTCTGACCGGGCTCTCTTATTATTTGATCAAATGCAACAAAGCAAACTGTTCTAGGTTCTACACGATGCGAGACATTTGGACCTGCATAATTTTTCGATCAGTTCATCTTGTGACTGTCATACGGTTAAATGGCGGTCAAAATCGATCCGCACTGCCCTTAAGTCCGTATTTAGCACACTTGAAGACTCATTTTGATCATTTTCGACGGCAAAAGACACCAAATTTTCCCAATCTTCTCTATAGTACGTTGAAAATACATGGAAACGAAACTTACATCAATTTTTTTCATCATTAGCAACGGTTGCTAGGGCGGTGAACAACGGTTGCTAAGGAGCTAATTGGGAAGATTTTGTTCTTTGCCGTCGAAAATGATGGAAATAGGTCTTAAATTATTAATTTCCAACCTACATAACGGTTGCTAGGGAAGTAAACAACGGTTGCTATGAAGAAAATAGAACAATTCAGTGTCCTTGGCCATCGAGTGTGACTTAAAACTGATTTTCCGGCCTGCTCCAATGAGCACTCATAAGGATTTGTGAGAAAACACGTTAGAAACGGTTTCAGCAAGATCGGACGATTCCTTCGAAAGTTATCCTAGACAAAAGAAACGAAAAATTTTACACCTTAGCAACGGTTGCTAGAGAAATAAACAACGGATTTTGCTGAAAATTGAACTCGGCCGAGATTTTGCCGCGACTAACCTGTGTGCAAAATTTCAAGAAGATCGGACCATTTCTTCGAGAGTTATCGTGGACGAAAAAAAACGTTACACACATACATACATACATACATACATACATACATACACACATACATACAGACACTTTTGGATTTCCTTGTTTTTCGACCCGTAGATTACGAAAATCGAGGTCCCGAGGTTTGATTCGGTGGGTCGATTTTTGCCCCATTACAAAGCTTTCTCTTTGAGAAAGCAAAAACAAACGTTTAACATGAATATAGCTGACATTAATCTTTTATTTTGATTCGAATCGTTCGTTCAGTATTCTTTTCAATCGAACAAAATCGAAAGTTCAAGTTTAAAGTTTTATTGTTTTGAATGTAATTTTCTTTTAATTATTACTACACTTATTATTGAAATTATTGATTTCTAAAGAACACACGGGGGGTTGGCGAGCGAAGCGAGCATCAGGAGGGTACCCCTCTAGTATATCTAAAAGCTATAGAGTAGAAATTCCCAGTCAATCAAATAAAAAACGGCCGAGTTGTGCTGTCCATCAGTTTGAAAAATACAGTTTCGGAAGAATCGCGTTTAAAGTTTCATTTTAACGTTCAAGACCATCGAGTGTCCTGGGGAGATGATCTTTAGAAATTTTTAAAAGCATCCCATACTCATGAAAGCAAAACAATATCATTCTTGGTGTACTAAACATGTCATAATACGATAAAACAAAAAACGAAACGAAAAATTTTTAAAGTGGGAGTACCCGTTAACCTGAAGATAATCCGATTTTGGAAAAGCTTGAAACTTATTTGTAACTGGAATTTTTGAACAAGTGTGACAATTTAATATTTTTAACTGCATTTTTTCGAATTGTCTACAGTTTAATACGTTGACTTTTCATTTGTGACCAATTGAAGTAAAAAGCTGAGCATCACTAATGCAATTTTTCTATCTGTTCTTGATGCATTTTTATTATTATTTAACGAAACTATTATATCGAATGGCTTGAGTCATAAAATTTGCGTATCATATGGTGAATATTTTATTAGTGAATCAAAATGTGTTTACTTTAACAAACAGAAGTGCCTTATTGTGAAATATATGTGCTTGTTGTACAATTTTTCTTTCTTTTTAAAGAATCTCTTCTTTTTACTACGTCAATCATAAGGCTCAAAGATTCATGGAGAAATTACAAAGATCAAACTATACTTGATAGCTTGCAATATAAAACTTCTCAAGTCCAGTACATCAGACTTTCCTAAATTTTGATCGCACTGATTTTTTTCAAAATCAAATTTTTCCAATACTGCAATACACGTTGAAAACTTATTGATAATTCCTTTGGAGTTCGCTTCTATTATTCGACTTGGAATGATAGCATAAGAGTCAAAATGGACAATCCTGATCTCATCAGCTATAACAAAAGACGAAATAGTAATAATTGGTTTCTACAATGAAAAACTACAATATTATACTTACTATACCGAAATTCTGCATCGAAACTGCGGTCAATTTTCCAGCGGTTAGATAACAAGGCTCCAATGTTCGAATCATCATTAATTGGATCGCCCTTCTATTATTGATCGGAATAGAATACCACTTGACAGAATACCTATTAGATTCATTAATAATAATGTTAAATGTTGCAGATGAACAAGTGTTTATTCTTCAAAATATATATATATATATATATATATTGCTCTGAAAAATAAATCAAACCAATGGAGCGATTTTTTTTTTTCTTCCTAGGCTATAACCGCCGGGGCATGTGCCTAAATGGAGCGATGAAGTTGAATATATATATATATATATATATATATATATATATATATATATATATATATATATATATATATATATATATATATATCCAAAAAATTGCCTTCATGTCATATTTTGCTTTCTCAAAGAGAAAGCTTTGTGATGGGACAAAAATCGACCCTCCGAATCAGACCTCGGGACCTCGATTTTCATAATTACGGGTCGAAAAGCATGTAAGGTAACTGTACCCAATTTGGCACTGTACCCAATTTGGCACAATCGTCCGATTTCATATTTCCGGTGCTCTCTGAGCATCAGTCGCTCTTGGGTTATGTTGGGGGAATTAAAAGAAAATTTTCGGTATCTTCCCCGCCCATTTAGCCCTTAAAACCACTCTCCTACAACACTTTGAAGTTTCACTTACTGATTTTTTCACCATTTTCTTATTTCACTTTTCACACTCAACCTCAAAAATCAGGTGTCAATAATTTTTATCTCTCAAAGTGTCATTACTCTTTTTTGTGTAAAAACATCTCAGCTTTCGATTGGTCTCATCAGTTTTCCTAAAATTATTTTTTATCGTACTCAAATTGCTGTTTTTCGCATCAAAAAAAAGTGAACCCAATGTGCCCCTCTACGCGTTTTTAAATGGGAAGACTGAGTGAAATCATTGAATATTTGTATAGACATATTACGATGATTTAGACGCGTATTTTTGAGTTGTATGTTAAAAATTTTGTATAAATATCACTGGGAACATAATTGAGAGTTTATTTCAATGCCAATTGGATCGTCCCTGTAGGCCTATATAGGCTGTAGCTAATGATTAAAAAATTGTGCCAAATTGAGTACACGTTTTGTGCATTTAGCCTTTTTGCGTTTTTTTTTAAATTGCGATTTTCGATAGGTTAAAGTAGTCGAATGATGATTATGAAGATGGTTTCTAATAGGTATTGAGCTAAGCTTTGAGATGCCGTTCACAGAATTTTAAAATTCGAAGTCTATCATAGTCAAATTCGCGAAAAACCCTTAGGGGGGGGGGGCACATTGGGTACAGTTACCTTAGTATCTATGCTAGTGGAATGGTAAAAATATAGGTTTGGGACGTGTTTGTGGTAGATTGGCAGCCATTCGGCAGCGATCTTTTCAAGATATTCGATGTTCGTACGAATGATTTGCAACCTATTTACGCTGAAGCGTTGACGACAGCGATTACCAAATCTAGTTAAGAAACACTTTCAAGTGAAATAATAAAAAAGGTACCAGCTTCATTGGCCGAAGCTCATTTTTTGATATCGATGCCTCTTACAAAGAAAAACGCATGCAATCCCATCCGGGATGAATAATTCCAAGATGGGTCTTTCGTCTAAGATTGCGAGATGTGTCTTCTTGATGCGATTTCTTCGCAGACAGATTCCAAGATATGTCTTTCTTCGCGGACAGATTGCGAGATGTGTCTTTCTTCGTTAGAGGCGTCGATACGTAACATGAAAAATGAAAATGAAGCGACTTCTAGTACCCATGGAGCTCTGGACAATTGAAGTCACTGGCTGTAAGATTATAGGTTTCAAAATATATACTCCAATGACCTTGGAAATAATTTCCATGGAAATTTTAGGAGATTTCTGAACAAAAATGTTTCATTCGAGGTCTTTCTTAGAGTGTGAATTGAGGTTGAAAATACCTCTGGAATTTCAAAAACAGAAAGTTCAAATACTTTGGCTCTCTATAAAAATGTTGAGCCCAATCGAATTTTTCGATGTTCATTTACCGAGGCTACCAATTGTAGAAAGAATAGGTGGGATATAGTTAGTTTCACTATGTTTTTCCAACAATAGGAGGATTTTCAGGTTCCGAGGTTCTAATAACAAAATTTATTTTGTCAAAGTTGAGAAAAATATGAATGTAGATTTTAAAAATGCAAATATTGAATTAAATCAATTGATTATCATGGACGTGAAAAAGATAATTTTGAATGAAATTTTAGAACACTAATTCAAATATAATTTTGAAACGTAAATTAGAAATCGCGCGTAGCGCATCTGAATGTCGCTAGTAAATATTATACTCTCTTATTTCTTTGAACTCAAAGCTGTTTTACAATTTAATATTTACTATGATATACTTACGAAATATTAAAAACTCGTTCACTGCTGTCAATTATTTTCTGACCAATCCACTCAACATATAAAAAATGGATATATACTCCAATGGCAAAGGATGCAAAGCGTATGAACCTAGGTTTATCATCGAATATCTGAAAGATCTAAGATTATTTATTTTATTTGTGAGTCCATTATTCAGATGATTTGAGATTTTTGTTGCTCAAAGCGATAAATTTTTGCATCTTAATTTGGTGCACTTCTAAATTATACAATATGACTACATATGAACAAATATATTCAATTTTTGCTTACAAAAAAAACTGCTGAAGCACCAACAAAAACACAACCTGTTGAATCCAGCAGGTGCATGCCACAAAACATATTTTCTACTACATCAACACTCCTGGGATTTGAAAAAGAAAGAATTATGAAGTCAACCGAATGGATCAAACTTGACATAGGTGAAGAGCTTTACTTGATAGTTCCAATATGTAACTTAACAGCTGCTATTGAGGCATTGCCGAACATGCGATCATAATCTTGTTCAAATACTGAGTCACTTTCCACAGTTGGTTCGAGATTTTCAAGTCTATTACTATAAAAAACATTAATTTCACAAATAGACATTTGTACAATGATCCTTAAAAACATAAGAAAAGTATTTGGTGTGAATTTTCTTTACCACACAATGTCGAACATTCCACACACGTGCTGTACGGACGTCACGTAAGTTGCGTCTATACTACAGTACAATATTGATGAGACAAGAAAAACAGCCGATCCATGAAGACATACTAAATAATGATGATCATCTTGTTCAAAGAATACATACTCAGATTGGAATGGCACTAATTTTGGGTATGATCCGTTTGGCATTGGATATACATAATCTAAAATAAGTGGACAGAATGGCATCATATTGAACAGTATCCAAGCCATGAATATATAACCTGGAAATTCGTAAAACCCAAATATTAGATCAAATTCATGATTAAGGACCGTAGGTCCCAATGTTGAGGATGCACACAAATTACTGCGGTGCACTTTTGGACTTCGAAAGCAAAAACCGAACCATCACCTTTCCGTAAAACGTCAGGTAATCCGATCAAGAGATTCATGAGTGAGCGCAATGATCGGGAATTGAATTTTTGAATTGAATTTGTAATAATGTTCAATTGACCAGGTCCTGTAAGCCACAGCATAAGGTGGTACATTTCGGACGAGATTAGATGGGTTATGTACATAAGTGATACAGTAATAAATAAGTAATACATTAAACAGTTTGTTTGAAATAACATTAAAATATAACACAAATTATACAAAACGAAAGAAACACACACTGAAAGAAGCATCAGACGCAAGACAGTCAGTTACAGTTGATGTGTTACGGGGGTTGAAAATGGCAGTCGAATTTTGCGGTTCGTGCGCAAGTAGCGGTGTCTGTAGAGATTACGCAATTCGATCGGGAGTTTGTTCCAAATTACACAGTCGCTTATTCTGCATGAATATTCGCAGTACTTACAAGGAGAGGACACTACCTCCGGGTGTCCAATTACGATGAAACTTTGTGAGATGGTCCAATGGGTAGCCCAAAACCTTATATATACAGCTACGTGGTTCAACGTTTCGTTTTCTTGGAGGTATTCACGAATAATACTTGGTTTTAGGCACGTACAGTATATCTATATCTATAGGTTTCTGAATATACAGATATACTGTATATGCATAAGGTCGATAATAGTCCAGGAATATCTCCAGAAAAACGAAACGTTGGACTGCGCGGCTGTAGATATAAACTATTATAGGCTGCCCATGAACCATCTCACAAAGTTTCATCGTAATTAGACACCCGGACGTAATGTCGTCTCCTTGTTAGTAAATGCATTTGAGATATAGATCGACCGCAGGTGCTGGCTTTGAACCGATTTCGCCGGGAGATCGAAATTTGAATCCTTCAATAAATATAGAGGTACTTTGTATCTAAGGGTAATTGCAACGATTCGCAATAAATTACACACATTTCGCGCTTAGTAGGTAAGAAGGCCAAGATTAGTATAGATGTAGTACACTGAGAAAAATTTGGTTTGTAAATCCTAATATACCGTATAGTAAAGAAAAATATAGTGAAACATACTATATTTATACATGAAATTCACTATCTTATAGAAAATTATACTATCTATCTATAGTTAAATTCAGTAAACGTTATCACTATACAAAATATAGTGTCTGTAACTATATTTTTACAAGATTTCACTAGTATATAGTACATCTTACTAATATATAGTAAACAACCATGTATGTATAGTTACCGGCACTATAAATCTACTAACAAGATAGTTTTGATATATGAACTATGAATCCGAAGTAAAGATATATTTGTTCATGAGCATTTCGAGGAATAAAAAATGAACTTTTCAAAGTATGTTCTGTAAGTCACATTTCTCGTACAATCGATTGTTGGCATCAGAGTTAGAAAAAAATCACTTTTTAATAATTTGTATAAACAATTATGAAATTATGTCGTTGATCGAAGTTTTGTCATCTGACATCTTTCACCGTTTTATTCTATTTCCGAAAATTACTTTGAATTTAGGTCGCCCACATTCTCAGTGGGCTTTAATGGATTAAGGGTTCAAAAATCTGAAAAAATCCTTTTTTTTCTTAATAATTTGCCATTTGTAAAGTAAATTTTAACATATTTTCAGGTAATCTGAACCATATTAATCTGGCAAGACGTCCTAAATTTTGTATAGTAGGATTCACCAAAAAAGTATGGCTGTCGCATTTTTCCTTCATATAATATAGTAAAAATATAGTAGGGTTTACCAGAAATTTTTTTCAGTGTAGCTGCAATAACAACCCATGGCCAGATTAATGCGAATAAAAAAATGAGAAAACAGAGAAAAAATATAAAAGTAATGTATGGAATGATATGGATATGACACTTTACACGCGATATCGTGTATGAAAAATAGAATATTTCAAGAAAACAAGATAATTCAAATGGTTTTGGCTTATAATATATAATCGAGTGTAACTTACATACATAAATAACAACTAGAAATCGTCCGTTTTCAGCACTCTTTCGTAAAATGTTTAATTCTAGTTCATTCGTAATTTTTTGCCAGTCTGAACGTATTTGATTGTAAACTGCCTCCAACTTTGAACATGAGAATTAATGGTTTAATAAAATATTTCGAGTACATAACACTTATCACCAAATCATGAGAATGTTTATCCATCATCATCATTTTATATCGCTTAGCCATGTTTACTTACTTTTGAAATAGAGAAATATACAATTGTGTACTTAAGGCAGGCGAAAGCGATGAATAATGTAATGCCCACGTTCTCAATCCGTAACAAAACATTTACATTTTTGTTAGCAATTTTTATACCCTAGAAGTTCAATACATTTTCATGATTTCAACTTATCATTCAAATATTTAACAATGAAAAATGTATGATAAATATATCAGATCGAGTTCTTTTGTACCAGTGGTATTATCATAGAAAAACTAATCGCGTAGAATAACAAATGAGAGATGCTTCTCCTGAATAAGCTATCATATGGCCACAATCCGCTAAATCCCAGAAGAAATCTGTTAGTGCTATAATAACGACTGCTTAAGATATCCATGTCTATTTTGGTTTTCTTTTACTCTTTCTCTCTCGCTCTCTCCCTATAAATATAAATATCTGTATAATCAACGGAATTTGCAATATATTTTTATACGATACTAGTGACCCCCGTCGCGGCTTCGCTCGCGCTACGAATGAATGATAATAATTAATTTATATATTAAAATCACGGTGTTAAAGAATTGAATGAATTTTTTTCTTCTCAATTCAAGGTGGCTTCGGCGAGTTCTTAAAAAAAGATAGAACGAATTGAAACTTTCACAGTTTGTACAAACACAACAAAATTTCAATTGCGCCAAAGAAAAAAATGTGTCACTGACTTCAATTTTATTCGACAGCCATAAGCTATAAGAAAAATTACATTCCACGTAGTGAAAACCTCCTTGTTAGTGAAAAGAATTCATTGGAAAAGTATTGGTATTATTTAGTCTTGTGTGTTCGGTTCTCTATATTCGCATAGAAATTTTGCGATTCAGGTACTCCAGAATATTTCACGAAAAAAAAATGAATTTTTCCATCTGTACTGTAGTTTTAAAAGAGCTTCATGTGTTGCATAGTAGAGGAAAGAGTTGCAGGTAGGCAGAATTTTCATAAAATGTAAAAATGATTCTTCCCTCTGTAGCAGCACCGGAGATATGATACACCGGATAATAATGTATCGTGTTAATGCACACAAATTGCAGTAAGCGTAATCTTCGCGGGTCGCGTAAATCAGGAGATATTTATAGACCTCTTACATTTATATGCCCACTTACCTCCATCTGACAACCTGCCCCTCTCTCCCCTATTCTAATCTATTCATCTGGCACGTCGTTATCTAACACATACAAAAATTTCACGAAAATAAAATGAATTCATCAATCTGTATTGTAGTTTTAAAAGAGCTTCATGTGTTACATAGTATTCTATTCTAATCATTTGGCGAGTCATTATCTAACACATACAAAAAGTATTCAACGGTTGTGAAAGTTACTCACAGAAATATTGGTTGATCAGGACTAAAATTATGTAAATCTAAAAATTTGGGGGAAAAATCAGACAATTGGATGTGATAAAATACAAGTGTTGATAATTCGTAATATCATACGCAAGATATACTAGGAGCGTCGTGAATTGTACATTTTTTTTCTTCTAACTTACTGATAATTATTCTAAAATGGTTCAACATAAATATATTGCAATTATATTAATAGTGCCCTCTCATTAAGTATGCAAATTATTGTAAGGAATAATTTGAATTCCGGTAAAAGTTTTCACTGAAAAATCGATTATTTTATTGCGATCACAGAAGAGACGTAGAGGGTAAAACAATTATTTGCTGGCATTACATTTTATTAATTAATGAGATGATCTTCATAATATTAGAAAAGAATGGATGATATTGTTCTTTCTTGTTTCTAGCTTTTGTTCACATAACTTTATAATATAAGCAGAAGATTCCGATTCTATATTATTTCTCGTAATTATTTGACAAAGCAATTCAGAAGGTCAAATTTTGATTTTTTTTATCAAATATAATGAATTAAGGGGTAATATACCTTTGTGACTTTTTTCCCAATGTTTTTTTATTGGCTTAAATACTTCGTAAACTATCTAAGAATGATAGAAAAAGTCGATCAAGTGGGGGAAGAAGGTCTAAGTGCCTCAAAAAATTGATTCTCTGAACTAAGTCGCGGAGCGAAATAGGCGGTATTTGGCGCGCGCGGACAGTTATCCAGTTAGGGCTTTGATTCTTCTTTTATGGAATGTCTAGACCTTCATTGACTAAAACGAATCAATAGTGGAGAATAATTATCAAGTAAAAGAAAAAAGAATCCATAGACCATGTGCAGAAAAGAATAGGTACCCGTTTGAGAAATTTAGTGAAAAAAAACTAAAGGGCTCAGTGGGAAAGGCAAGTTAACTGGTAAATTGATCGATATGTTAACAATATATTACGGCCTTGCAATAAGGCGGAACTGCAATTCAACAGCAGACATGAACAAAGCAATCTGGGCCCCTTTATACCACTTGTCATAGACCAACGAGCAGCCTCAACTTCAGTTATGCCTGGAAGGTCCAATATCATGGTGCTCTTGGCAAGCTGAAAAGACGAAGGGTGGAGATATGACAAACTTCCAGCATGATTCTCCTATGTCGAATGAAATGTTTAAAGCTATCAAGCCAATATACGAAAAGTTGAGCAGAGACGAACTTCTCGTACAATATTTAGGTGGATTCACACAAAACTCGAATGAAAGTTTGAATTGAGTTGTGTGGTCAATGGCACCTAAGCACGTTTCCAGTGGCGAAACTGTACTTGATGTGGCGGTTTTTCTTGCTGTCCTACGTTTTAACGATGGATTAAATGGAATTCTACGAGTTATGGATCAATTAGGCATTACTATTGGATAAAGTCTAATTCTCATAATTGCTACAACTTCTGCTCCGAAGCCGACGAGACCCGTATCGCGCTTTCCGAGCGCTCCCTCACTGGAGGGACTAAACTCGATCGCAAAGACGCAATTTCATCAAGAAAAGATGAGGAGCAAGATAATGTTGAAGTGGAAGGCCAATTATATGGAGCAGGCATCACAGATTAAAGGTAAAGTAAAAATTTACTCGATTTTATCGTACTCATAGCGCCGTCAATTTTTAATCGATTCATTTGATATGGGGAACATGATAGGGAACATCGTACGGTTTTTCGGATATTCTGATTTTTACCGATTTTATGGCCGATTTTGAATCGATTTTTCCGTGAATGAAAAAAAATTCAAATTGAGTAAGTAATAGTTTTCTATTTACTTCAAAACTCCATTCGATTTTTTGTTCTAGGTTCCAAATTATGATCTGTAAGAGTACGGCCCCTGAGAAAAAGCAAACATTTTCTTTCCATTGACGAGCTGGTACCCCGCCATTTTGTATTTTTTTGGAATAAATATAGTGAGTTTTTTGTAGTTGGAGAGTAGTACTTTATTATGCAATGAACCCCATATTTTTCCTACGCTTATGGTAAGACTTTGAAAATGACCTCGAAATCGGAGATCACAACAATTTATTACCCCTTAATATTTTTAACTGAATTTTTTTCGAATTGTCCTTCAGTCTTGAAGAACCATTTGAAAAAACATACGATCCATTATTGAACGTAGCTGGCAGCGGTTTTTCGTGTTTCATCCTTATTTCTTTTCTTGTTCATACAGTATAATACATTGACTTTTCATTTATTAAGAATTGAAGTAAAAAGCTGAGCATCACTAATGCAATTTTTCTATCTGTTCATGATGCATTTTCATTATTATTTTTTCTAACGAAACTTATATCGAATGGCTTGAGTCATAAAACTTGCATATCATATGGTGTATATTTTATTAGTGAATCATAATGTGTTTATTTTAACAAACAGAGGTGCCTTATTGTGAAATATATGTGTTTGTTGTACGATTTACTTTTAATGAATCTCTTTTTTTTACTTCGTCAATCATCAGGATCAAAGATACATGGAGAAAATACAAAAGATCAAACTATACTTGATAGCTTGCAATATAAAACTTCCCAAGTCCAGTACATCAGACTTTCCTCAATTTTGATCGCACTGATTTATTTCAGAATCAAATCTTTCCAATATTACAATACACGTTTAAAATTCGTTGATAATTCCTTTAGAGTTCACTTCTGTTATTCCTTCTGGAATGATAGCAAGACAGTCAAAAAAGACACGGCTGATTTCATCAGCTATAACAAAAGACAAAATAGTAATAATTGATTACTACATTGAAAAACTACAATATTATACTTACTATACCGAAATTCTGCATCGAAACTGCGGTCAATTTTCCAGCGGTTAGATAACAAGGCTCCAATGTTCGAATCATAATTAATCGGATCACCCTTCTATTATTGATCGAAGTAGAATACCACTTGGCAGAATACCTATTAAATTCATGAATAATAATGTTGAATGTTGTAGATGAACAAGTGTTTATTCTTCAAATGTATATAGGTATTTTATCAATATCACTGTTTGTAATTTGCCAGCGAACAAATCTACGTGCAGATGCAGAACAATCTAAGTGCAATGTCATAAGGAGCAAATCTCAAAACTGCTGGAAAATCTAATTATGAAGATGCTGTAAGCCCCGCTATGAAAAATGAATCAAACCAATGGAGCAATAAAGTCGATTCTGACAAAAATTTGAATAAACTCTCAATCATGTTCCCATTAATATTAATATAGAACTTTTGACATCTAACTCAGGAATTACATATCTAAATCATCGTAATATGTCTATAAAAATATTCAACGATTTTACTCTCTTTCTATTTATAATCGCATGAAGAGCCACTTTGGCTTCACCTATTTTTGGTACAAAAAAGAGCAATTTATGTGGTATAAAAAATAGTTCTGGAAAAACTGATGAGATAACAAATAATTATTTTTAACGCCCGCAAGTTTTAAATAAAGAATAAATGAATTCTTTCGGACTTGGTGGACTATCCCAAAGTGATATTGCGAGAAAATCAGGAGGACGCTGGTTCGAATTCAGCCCGAGGAGCGTGGAATTTTCTTCTCGCAATACCACTTGGGGATAGTCCACCAAGCCCGATAAAATTCATTTATTCATCGTTCAAAAGATGAAATGTTATTACATAAAAGAAGAGTCATGACACTTTGAGAGATAAAAATTATTTACTCCTACTTTTTACGTTGAGTGTGAATAGTGAAATAAGAAAAGGGTGAAAAAAATCAGTTAGTGAAACTTCAAACTGTCGTAGGAGAGTGGTTTTAAAGGCTAAATGGGCGGGGAAGATACCGAAAATTCTCTTTTAATACCCCCAACATGACCCGAGGGCGACTGATGCTCAGAAAGCACAGGAAATACGAAATCTGACAAACGTTCCCAATTGCCTGCAGTTACTTTATTTTGAGGTTCCAATAACAAAATTTATTTTATAGTAGCTGAGAAAAATGAAAATATTGAACTAAATCAGTTAATTATCACGGACGCGAAAAAAATGATCTTGAATGAAATTTTTAAACACTAATTCAAATATAATTTCGAAACGTAAAATAAAAATCGCGCGTAGCGCGTCTGAATGTCGTTAGTAAATATAATACGTTCTTCTCTTTTATTTCTTTGAACTCAAAGCTGTTTTACAATTTAATATTTACTATGATATACTCACGAAAATTGAAAAACTCGTTCACTGCTGTCAATTATTTTCTGACCAATCCACTCAACATATAAAAAATGGAAATATACTCCAATGACAAAGGATGTGTAGCGTACGAACCTAGGTTTATCATCAAATATCTGAAAGGTCTAAGATGATGTATTTTATTTGTGAGTCCATTATTCAGACGATTTGAGATTTTTGTTGCTCAAAGCGATAAATTTTTGCATCTTAATTTGGTGCACTTCTAAATTATAAAATATGACTACATATGAGCACATATATTCAATTTTGGCTTACAAAAAAAACTGATATAGCACCAAGAAAAACACAAGCTGTTTGATCCAGTAGATGCATGACACAAAACAAATTTTCTAATAAATTGACACTCCTGGGATTTGAAAAATAAAGTATTATGAAGTCAACTGAGTGAATCGAACTTGACATAGGTGAAGAGCTTTACTTGATAGTTTCAATATGTAACTTAATAGCTTCTATTAAGTTCATGGCGAACATGCGATCAGAATCTTGTTCAATTACTGAATCTCTTTCCACAGTTTGTTCGAGATTTTCAAGTCTATTGCTATACAGAATAAACATTAATTTCATAAAAAGACATTTGTACAATGATCCTTTAAAATATAAGAAAAATATTTGGTGTAAATTTTCTTTACCACACAATGTCGAACATCCCACACATGTGTTCTACGGTCGTCACGTAAGTTGCGTCTATACTACAGAACAATACTGATGTGACAAAAAAAACAGCCATTCCATGAAGACATACTAAATAATGATGATCGTCTTGTTCAAAGAATACATAATCAGATTCGAATGGCACTAATTTTGGGTATGATCCGTTTGGCATTGGATATACATAATCTAAAATAAGTGGACAGAATGGCATCATATTGAACAGTATCCAAGCCATGAATATATAACCTGGAAATTTGTAAAACCCAAATATTAGATCAAATTCATGATTAAGGACCGTAGGTCCCAATGTTGAGGATGCACACAAATTACTGCGGTGCACTTTTGGACTTCGAAAGCAAAAACCGAACCATCACCTTTCCGTAAAACGTCAGGTAATCCGATCAAGAGATTCATGAGTGAGCGCAATGATCGGGAATTGAATTTTTGAATTGAATTTGTAATAATGTTCAATTGACCAGGTCCTGTAAGCCACAGCATAAGGTGGTACATTTCGGACGAGATTAGATGGGTTATGTACATAAGTGATACAGTAATAAATAAGTAATAAATTAAACAGTTTGTTTGAAATAACATTAAAATATAACACAAATTATACAAAACGAAAGAAACAGACACTGAAAGAAGCATCAGACGCAAGACACTCAGTTACAGTTGATGTGCTACGGGGGTTGAAAATGGCAGTCAAATTTTGCGGTTCGCGCGCAAGTAAAAATTCCAGCCTGAGTTTACAAAATACGCGGTGTCTGTAGAGATTACGCAATTCGATCGGAAGTTTGTTCCAAATTACACAGTCGCTTATTCTGCATGAATATTTGTAGTACTTACTCGGAGACCACTTGGGATGTGGGTTACCAATCTTGATCAACATTTTTTGGTGCTTGTTTGCATCGAAAATAGAGTATACCCACAGTCCCAACGTCCAAAGCTCCCAAACTTCCAAGATATCATATAAGGTAACTGTACCCAATGTGCCCCCCCCTAAGGGTTTTTCGCGAATTTGACTATGATAGACTTCGAATTTTAAAATTTCGTGAACGGCATCTCAAAGCTTAGCTCAATACCTATTAGAAACCATCTTCATAATCATTATTCGACTACTTTAACCTATCGAAAATCGCAATTTAAAAAAAAACGCAAAAAGGCTAAATGCACAAAACGTGTGCATAAATTGGCACAATTTTTTAATCATTAGCTACAGCCTATATAGGCCTACAGGGACGATCCAATTGGCATTGAAATAAACTCTCAATCATGTTCCCAGTGATATTTATACAAAATTTTTAACATACAACTCAAAAATACGCGTCTAAATCATCGTAATATGTCTATACAAATATTCAATGATTTCACTCAGTCTTCCCATTTAAAAACGCGTAGAGGGGCACATTGGGTTCACTTTTTTTTGATGCGAAAAACAGCAATTTGAGTAGGATAAAAAATAATTTTAGGAAAACTGATGAGACCAATCGAAAGCTGAGATGTTTTTACACAAAAAAAGAGTAATGACACTTTGAGAGATAAAAATTATTGACACCTGATTTTTGAGGTTGAGTGTGAAAAGTGAAATAAGAAAATGGTGAAAAAATAAGTAAGTGAAACTTCAAAGTGTTGTAGGAGAGTGGTTTTAAGGGCTAAATGGGCGGGGAAGATACCGAAAATTTTCTTTTAATTCCCCCAACATAACCCAAGAGCGACTGATGCTCAGAGAGCACCGGAAATACGAAATCTGACGATTGTGCCAAATTGGGTACAGTGCCAAATTGGGTACAGTTACCTTATGTCTCAAATGATAATTTCTACTAAACAGATACTGTCATCCAGCATTTATCTATGAATATAATATTCAAAAGTTATTGATTCTATCCTCTGGTATGATTATAATTCATATAATTATTAGTGTCTAAGGTTGGATCCACCTGAAAACCTTACTGATGAGTCCTATCAGGTGGATCTTGGAGGAAACATATTTAGTAATTTACTAAAAATAAACTAATAATAATTTTACTTCAAATGTAAACTGACAATTCTATTAATCATAAAATTCTCTCATAAATCACCCATTTATACCTACAATTCATAACTAACAGAAGGTTCATCATACATATACTCAAAAAAGGTAAAATATTTTTTGAAAATCTTGACATGGTCTTGATTACAAGTGTATGAGACACTTGTGCAAGTTAGTTTGATTATAAGAATCAACTAGGAATGCATTACTCTAGAAAGGCTGATAGAATCATTTATATGAATTCCGAAATATCAATTAATGTATCAGGTAATCTGTAAAGGGCCTTAGATTGTATTCGAGCGAGGGAAAAACTGGGAATATGAAAGTTTGGATAGTTTTTGTTATAATGTGATATTGGCCAACAAAAAGTTCTCATGAATGAAATTCAATTATGACACTGAATTGTCGTACAATGTTATTTGTCGTACAATATTTGTGACTATTGTACTTGCATGCATGTTGTTATTGCTTCAGTGAGGGAACCGTAACTTTTTTTTAACCCCATGTGAGTAAGGTATGAAAGTAAATTCTAATATAATACATGTTATTGACTGTTTCTATATGGATTCCAGAATTAAATATAATGTAGTATCCAGTGACAAGAGTGGAAGTGCAGTGCAGTAAGTAGAAATACGTCTCAGACAACATATTGTCATTTGGGAGCATTGGACCCTGCGACTGTGGGTACCCTCTATTTTTGATGCAAAGAAACACCAAAAAAATTTTAGTCAAGATTGGTGATCCTCATCCAAGTGGTCTCCTTGTTAGTGGATGCATTTAAGATACAGGTTGAGCGCAGGTGCTGGCTTTGAACCGATTGCGCCGCGAGACCGAAATTTGAATCCTCCAAATGAATGTGATGAATGTAGAGTTTCTTTATATTTAAGGATAATTGCAACGATATACAATGAATTACACACATTTCGCACTTAGTAGGTAAGAAGGCCAAGATTAGTATAGATGTAGTAGCTGCAATAACAACCCATGGCCATATTAATGAGAATAAAAAAATGATAAAACATAGAAAAAATATATAAAAGTAATGTTTGGAATGATATGGATATGACACTTTACACGCGATATCGTGTATAAAAAATAGAATATTTCAAAAAACAAGATAATTCAAATGGTTTTGGCTTATAATATATAATCGAGTGTAACTTACATACATAAATAATAACTAAAAATCGTCCGTTTTCAGCCCTCTTTCGTAAAATGTTTAATTCCTGTTCATTCGTAACTTTTTGCCAGTCTGAACATATTTGATTGTAAACTTCCTTCATCTTTTAGCGTGAGAATTAATTGTTTGATAAAATATTTCGAGTTATACACAACACTTGTCACCAGATCATGAGAATGTTTATCCATCATCATCATTTCATAACGCTTAGCCATGTTTACTTACTTTTGAAACAGAGAAATATACAATCCTGTACTTAGTGCACGAGAAAGTGATGAACGCTGTAATACCCGCGTTCTCAATCCATACCAACAAACTTTCACTTCTGTTAACAATTTGTAAACACTAGAAGAACAGTACATTTTCATGATTTCAACTTATCATTCAAATATTCAACAATGAAAAATGTATGATAAATATATCAGATTCTTCTGTACCAGTGGTATTGGCATAGAAAGATGAATCGCGTAAAATATGAATTGAGTGATTCTTCTCCTGAATAAGCTATGATACGGCCACAATCCGATTAATTCCAGGAGAAATCTGTTAAGGCTATAATAACGACTGCTTAAGATATCCATGTCTATTTTGGTTTTCTTTTACTCTTTCTCTCTCGCTCTCTCCCTATAAATATAAATATCTGTTTGATTAACGGAATTTGCAATATATTTTTATACGATACTAGTGACCCCCGTCGCGGCTTCGCTCGCGCTACGGATGAATTATAATAATCAATTTATATGTTAAAATCATGGCGTTAAAGACTTGAATGAATTTTTTCTTCTCAATTCAAGGTGGCTTCGGCGAGTTCTTATAATAAGATAGAGAACGAATTGAAACTTTCACAGTTTGTACAAACATAACCAAATTTCAATTGCGCCAAAGAAAATAATGGGTTATTGACTTCAATTTTATTCGACAACCATGAGCTACAAGAAAAATTACATTTTCCACATAGTCTTTTTTGGCGAGAATCGATTTACTATTTAACGCAACAATTGCAGTTTTCACATACCCTCTATTTAATGGAATGGCAATCGATGAAAATGCTCGAAAAAAATTATTTAAACCCCATACCCGACTATTTTTGAGGATGCTGTTTCGATTAGTGATGTCAAAACTTGAATTCTAAGAAACTACTTCATTTTTTCGATTTAAAAATAAAGCACGATTTTTTGTCATTTTTTCAAACGTTCCAAGATTCCAAAATTCAAGATTCCGAACCAACCCAAGATTCCAAAATTGCGCCCGATGCAATGGTAGTTTAAACATACGTACATCATTTTTGTAACTCTAATAAAATCACGTTCCACGAAAAATTGCCAATTGTCAAAAGTGTTCAGAGTTACTCATAGAATACGTATAAATTTTTTTAGGCATTTTCAACAAATGGTGAATCCAAATAATTAAGAAACTCCTCGGAAAATTCTGATGAAAAATTCACGTGTATGCTTCAAATGATCCTAAACATATTTCATAAGTAACATTTTTATTCAAATAGCAAGTTGTTTTTACAACACTTTGAATTGTGAAATGTCTTTATCAAATGTCCCCATTTCACTTTCCAATGCTCTTAAGAAGTTCTAGTGATTCACCCAAATTCGAAAAGTGTAAAATTACCCTTTCTACCCAAAACTATCATGCCACTTTTGGCAAGACAGTAGCTATATATTTTATCTATTTAATCTACGTAGTTCAAAACTGCCACATGATCTCTGGTTTGTTCCGGAACTGCTCTGCGGTATACAGAAATACTCACTAAAATGTACTCCGATAAAGTTTTTAATACTTTGAGACTCTGATACTCCCCGAGATTCTCGAGTACCTGGACCCGACCCAAGCCTGTAGGATCGGATTTTCATATCTCGATTTCCGAAATTTTGGAAACCTCGCACTCCAAGACCTCTCCTTGTTAGTAGAACGAATTCATTGGAGAAGTACTGGTATTATTTAGTCTTGCGTGTCCGGATCTCTATATTCGCGTAGAAAGTTTGCGATTCAGGTACTCCAGAATATTTCACGAGAAAAAAATTAATTCATCAATCTGTATTGTAGTATTAACCCATTAAAAACCAGGCCAAACCTGGCAGAGATATCGAGAAACGAACTATGCCATCCTTTGCATAACCAAAAAAAAAAAATACCCGTGATTTGGTTGAATTAATAAGAAGCTTGTCTTGAGATAAATCGTACAGATACTAAGAAACTAAAACAGCCAAAGTTTACGTTAGCACTTCATTGTGTGCATAGTTATTAAAATTTCGTTCGAGTAAGTCGCGTAAAGTGCAAATGAATTTAGCAAATACTATTTGTATCGCATGGTCTGCTAATCAGCACTATTGATCTTTTGCGAGGGTATTTGCAGGTATCTACTACAGAGAATAATCTTCATAATGTTGTATAGTGAAAATATCTGATGAAGTTACCTCAGGTATTACTAATGTAAAATTAATTTCCAGAAATATATAAATGTTTCAGGCAACGATCAGAAAATATTTAAAAAAAAATACATTATTATACGATATTGTTATAAATCATTCGTTCATTTATATTTATTCCGGAAAATATACTATATTTTTAAATATAATTCAGCGAAAAATTATTTAGTCCGAAATTTCGGAAACCACACACTCCTAGGCTTCTCCGGATCAGTGAAATGAATTCATTGGAGTTGTATGTTTCGAACTGATCCAGATTAAATTTATGTTAATTTGAAAATTTTGTAATTGGATGTAATAAATACACGTTTTAATAAATCGTAATATTATTCAATATTCAGTGATACTCACAACGTTACAAATATCAAAAACTATTTTTTTCTTAATTACTGATAATTGCTCTGTCATGAATCACTAGAAAAACGTAATTTTATTATTAACGCCCTCTCATTAAGCATGCAAATTATTGTAGAGAATAGTAGAGACCAAACCCGATAAAAGTTTGCGCTGACAAATCAATTATTCCACTGCAATCACAGTGAATAAATAGAGGGTAGAACAATTATCTATTCGTATTATATTACTAAATGAAGCAAATTATAATATTGAAAACGATGAAGAATTGTAGGGGAGACCGAGACTGGTTAGCGCTCTTTTTACAATATGCTCGCAACTTCCACCCACACGATAAAGATAAAAATCTAACCATATCAACTGATAGTACTTCGGTCACAGATTATGTTAATATTGAGTTGACTGAGTTAAAGCAATTCATTCTTCATGAAGTAATTTTTTGGCTAATTTACCCCGGGTACGGGGTCTACATTTCATTTTTCGAATTTCTTGTAAAATCACTCCTTTACGTATTTTGTGTCTTTCTGTCTTGCGCATATACGTGCGAACCATCTTTATTGAAGGATTCTGCAAAAATTAGTTTCCATTGTAAAAGTCAATGTGCCCACGAAAAAAACGCTAACTAGTCCCAAAGGTCCAAAAAATTTCAACACATGATTATTTATAATTAATATGCATTGTTTGAATTTTTTTTACTGATAATGAAGGTGGAAGGTTTTACTACTGTAATATCCGTTACTTTCTATTTAAACGGATTTTTAACCTTTAGAGGGCCGGCAAATTAATATTTTGACGCATCATAAAAACTTGTTTGATGTTTATTTTTAGACTAAAATATATATTAATTTATTATTATTTTCACTTATTAAAGTCATTCAAGATAAATTTACCCCTCCACACCCCTTTTTACCTACCCCAAATCCATTAAATCTGTATTTTCTACATTGTGCAAGTGGTCATAAAATTTGACTATTAACCCTTCAAAATGCTTTAAATATTTAATTAAATCTACAAATTTAACTTATATAATGTTTTCATAAAGAAAGAAGCCTTTTTTACTATTAAAAATACATTTTTTGAAAATTTTAAATTTTTAACATTAACAGTTCCGTACGGGGCCGGAAAGTCAATATATTGACGCACCTCATGATCGACACTTTGTGTATGATCAATCATTGATAAAGGTACCTTAAATACCAGTTTTCTGAGGGCGATATGCTCTTCCAAATCCCGGCCCTCTATAGGTTAAAAAAATAAGTATATGTATACGTGACAATTAGTAATGGTAATTTCCAATATTATACAATGATGTCGGGAGATAAATACACAGAATCTTTCTATTTCATATAGCAACAGTTGATGATATCCTATAGCAACTATTACTACGGAGCAACGGTTTTTTGAGATTCACTTGCCGATGACAAAAGACATCTTTTATTGGCATTTTTCACTAAGACCCTTTCAGAAAGCATACTGTTAATACCGTAAGCAGCGTTTATTCTCATACATAAGTTTTGTTCGGGTCATTTTTTTCGCAAGTGCTTTTCTATATAACAGATTAATTAATGTTCAAATACAATTAGAATCAAGTCTTTGATTACACACTTATATCTCATACTCCAATCTTTCAACGTTAATAACTTCGTTAAAATGACACTGACAGAAAAGAATTTAGATGTTGATGATATTATATGAATTTTTTTATTAATGTAGTTAATATACTGAAATACTATCATCGGTTGCATCATACAGTCAAATACTTCACAACGATTATTCCTATGGTCTGTTTGCTTTGAAGTAAAGTATAAAAGTAGCCGTAATGGATAAATTAATCCCAAACGAAAGCTGAGTATTGATTTAGAAACATCTGACGAAGAATCAACAGAAGTGAGATTGGTGACTTTAGAAGATTGGAACAGCTCAACAAGTGAGTATGATGCATAGAAAATGTTTTGTACAAGAAAAGAACTACATTGTGGTCACCAATCATAATGATACTCCGTGAGGTACTTTTAGGACACTTAAAAATAATCCCACAAAGTATTACAGGTCGGTGACCCAAATGTGTGATACTTTTCTTGTTCGTGAATATAATAGCTCAATACCTATCAGAAACTATTGCTATAATCATTATTTGCCACTTTTAAACCATAGTGTATCGAGGAACATCTCTGGTTATCAACAACGTGTATTTATAAAATATGTTGTATAAATAATGTAGTAAAACCAATAGTAAAATTTTCAAAATTTTTTCCGAATTAGCACCAAGTCATTTCCATGAAAATAATTCTCACATACTAAGTATGTTGAATTTTAATCTATTACTCTTTTAGACTCTTTCTTTTCAATCAAACTAAAAATATTCAGGAATGAAATTGTAATGTTGATAACAGAATGAAGCGTGCACTTGATTGTAAAATGAAAATCCGCATGCTATTTTGCTATATACATCTACGTATGCACATTAATATCAAATTCCCAAACTTTCACAGGATTTGGAAAATTCATTAAAATGGTTTCGGCACATTTGGGTGTGATTATGCTGTTAATGACTGCAGTATTGTCGCATGACAGGAGAGATTCGATCGCTGGCAATCGACAGCCTGGTGACTATCTCCTTCAACCCCCTAAACTGAACATCGGAAATGCAAAAACTATTTACATCAATGATTCGGAAATATCCACGATCGAGTTCACTTATCCAGAAGATATTAAAATAACGCAGATCTATTTCCGAGATCGTTTTACGACTGGACGAGGTGCAGTTGCAGAAGTCATCGACGGTGGAATAGGACACTATTACGCAAAAATTAATATCACTAGAGAGCTATCCCAAGAATTCAATTATACTTTTGAGGCTTACGGAAAAAGAGAAATGTGATTTCTCATCTTGGAATTTGTGAAGTTGATACAAGTTATGCATCCTTCAATATCAGTTTATATAACAGTGAGCAAAAATGTAAGACGATGAATTTTCATTAATAATTTCACATATGATACTGTACTCGAGTTATGCATTTTTACTTTCCTCAAAACCGACGTTTGCGATTTTTCCAACCTCTGACTGTTCAAACTTTAAAAGCATGAGACTAACAATAACTTATGAATATCTCCTGGAAATCGAAATATTGAGCTGAGTGTCTAAATGTATAATCCATTTGACTGGATCCAAAAACTATCTCTCAAGTTTCATCGTAATTAGTGCTTCGGTGGTACTGGCCTCTCTTTGAGAGAGGCATGATTTTTTTTTAACTTTCTAAAAATAGTGTATTTTGATGTCTTTAATGTCTTTTTGCACGAGTTTACCGGGTGTTAGGTGATTATTTGAAGCAAATATTTTGCTTCTCTCTCTCTCTCACACACACACACACACACACATATTTATTAATTGTTTCAATTGCCTTAATAATTATCTGCTATCGGCAGTCGAGTTATTGAATCGCACACTTGTATAAGCAATGGTCTATATACATTCGGCCGAATCCATCTCAAATTCAACAAGCCGGCACTATTGCATATCTTGTTATCTTCAAATTTACGTATTTCAAATACATTAAATTGACTGTTTCTTTTTCAAATATAGAAAGTTTTATGATTTCTCATCTGTTTTTTTGAAATATTATGCTGTAGAGAGTTGAAAAAGAGGATTTTTGTTCGCATATACGTTATTGCATTGAAAAAACTGCTGCCAAGTAAATGAGCGAAGTGCTCTCAAAGATGCTGTGTGAATTGAGAATTTTCGAGAGGTAATTTTACAGATGAAACGATCCAGGGATTTATTGATCCAATTGTTCGAAACTTCTTTCATGATTTGGGCCAGTACTATGTGTCGTGCATAAGTTTATGTTAAAAATAAATCTTCCAAATGAATCAATACTTATTTGATAGTATTAACAGAATTTTTAAAGCAAGCTCTCAGCCAATGTGTTGGTTTCTTTCATATTCCATCAATAATAATCGAACGCTCGTCTACATTACAATAGGAAAATACAATTTTGACAATTCTAAACAAAAATCATCAACAGCCTAGTCTTGGAGCAAAGTAGTTGGCGGTCAATTCACACAAGCATGGGGCTATCGCAAGCTCCGTAGCCACTGGAGATTCCTCCCTCATTGAAATTGACCAATTTCGTTCTGAGAGTGTGGCCCACTGCTCTGTTACCGATCATCTTGTCCCCATTGGCAAGCATGACTCCGAAAATGCCCAGCTCCGAGTTGCAATTCTCAAGTCTGTTGTTGTATTGCCCATCCGGGCGTACGAGATAATTTTTATGTGCCACTGGCATTATTTTGTCCATGAGAATCCACGCGTTCCTCTCGCTAGTGTTCCTCATTGATTGGAGTTTCTTTCTGATATCTTCTCCAAACAAGTTGTTCAATCCGCCTTCCCTCTGAGGTTTCAGCACGAAATCATTTGGTCTCTTCAGGGCCATTTCTATAGCCGCTTCGCCAGCCTCATTAAAATCCAGCGAGTAAAGTCCTGTAAATTTAAAAATTTGTGCTAAAAAGTTATTAAGTTAAACTGAAGCCTATTATCGTATGTATTATGTGTTGTGCCACTAACGCGTAAAATTTCGAAGACGAGTGTGGATGTTTCTAAAATACATTAGTGCGTGGAATGATATTTAAACATACAAGGAATTATTCTATCCTTTACCATTTTGAGCAACAAAAAACGTATGATACAGATTACCGTTCTTCCCAAAGATCGTCACGATTCAATTTTTTTCGGCAAGTTCAATTCATAACAGTCCTCGGTCTATCAAGTAGATTTCACTGCGTAAATTGGAAATTTGCGAGTAAAAACCGAAACGTGCTATAATCCTTGCGAGAGTGTCCAAATCAAGTTAACTCTTTGTACGAGATCCTCGCATACTACGCTTCGTCACTATATAGAACGTTCTCGGGACACGGCACAGCAACGTTGTGTGGAGATTGAAAATCACGCGTATAATGGGCGAAATATTCGTTGTCGCGACATTGTGCTTACGACCTTCTGCTGAAACTAGCAAACCCTTCAATATGGTTCAAGTTATCTTTCATTAAACAACAGTACCCCTAACTTTGTCACAGTGAATATTTCGCCCGCCACACGCGGCTATTTTAATCCTCACATCGCGTTGTTCTTCGTTCTGGAGAACATTTCTCGAGACCGTTTTAGCAACGACACGTGCTATGCGGGGTTGCGCCAAGCAGCGAAGTCGGGAGGGAATGAATTTACGAGGTTGTTCAGAAGCGCTACAACGCAAGCAAAAGCCCACACTGTCGAGCTGGGGAAACTATAAGCAAGAATATAGAGTTGTTGTGTATATAGAGGTTACCAGTGAAAAACGGAGTTATCCGGGCGCAATCGTGCTGGGGCAGGAATTTGGCGAGGCACTCGGGCTGGGCGAGCAGCTGCTGCACCTTCTTGGTGCCGGCGAGCTGGAGCCCGAGGCTGGGGCACTTGATGGCCATCGAGCGCTCGACGACTAGTCGAGCGGACCACTCGAGCTCGGACGGGTAGTTGTCGGGCGCGTAGCCGAAGCGGAAGTAGACCAGGCCGATTTCGCGACCGTCCACCAGCAGCCGGCGCTCGGCGTCGAGTCGGGCCCGTTTGCCGATCTCCCCGAGAGTCAGCCTCATCAGTCTGACCCGCGGCTCCAGCTCGCGCAGCGCGTACTCGTGCTGGCGCTGCTCTATCGCGTGGTGGCCCACCTCCTCAACCACCATCAGGATCCTCGCGCTAAATCCATCGTCTCGTCATTTTTTACTCTTTTCAAAATAATTAAATTCAAGCTCGAAGTCGTTCCGACAGATCAATTTATAGTTAATCTGCCAACTGTTCGGATAATCATTGGTACGCTCAAGATAAAACGCCGTGCATGCGCTTAGTCAACTTTTCACCTGAATCCCCAGTTGAATGCCGAGCTCAACGCGGAATCAAAACGTATGTGTACAAACCTTGGGCTATCGTAGAGTCTCCAAGCTTCGAGCATCCCCGAGCAAAGCCCTTCTAGAGGATTGTTCTCCGGCAAACTCGCGAGGCTCTCGCTTGCATCCAACTCTTGGAGAATATATCGATGGAGCCTCGAACTTGCAGTGCCGATCCATCCGTGGCCGCTGGCTATCGTGTTCACCTGGATGCAGCAAACCCAATGTTGCAAAGTCGCCGATTTAAACAACCGTTCACTTGTATAAAAAGGAAAACCCGCACTTCGTAATCACTCGAATCGAGCACCTATGGACAGATCATTCTCGTGGAACCGGTATTTTCCATGTCTTCGAGAGTTTGAGCATTAAAAAGAACTACACTCACAAAAATATCTTCTTGTTCCCAGAGGAATTATGCCTCATTAAGAATTTCTGCTACTTCCAAACAGAATCTTCTTGAGACAAGACTTTTCTTCTCCAATCAACAATATATTACGATTGAAAATAGCGGAATTCTGTATGAGGCCCAATTCCTCTGGGAACAAGAAGATATTTTTGTGAGTGTACTCGCCATTCCGAACGGCTCGTGTAGTTCAAATTAGTTATTTTCTTCAAGCGTGTATACAATGAAAAGTGCTTCTGGAGCAATCGATGATTTTGCAGCATCCGCCCACTCTGGTCAATGCTCATGTTTCGCGATGGCGCAATGCATTTTTCGGTGGGTTTGGTAGAATCATCAGAAAGATCGATAAAATATACCTATTAAGTTTTGTTGTCGTCATTCACAATTAAAGATTTTTTGAGTATGGAATCATATAGACCATCGTATACATACCATCGTGTATATATCATATATAAACATATTTTTATATGATCTCTATAAAACGTGGCATTACCGTAACGGCTTTAAAAATCATGAAAACAAGGAGATGACTGAAAAAGATATATTATAAAGATTTGTAACAGCCACAAGTAGCTTTAGTTTCTGTTGGTACCGAGAAACCCAGTTATAGTATAGAAAAAAATTGCTCAAATGATGAATCGCACATTTCCATTACTGCTATCAAAAAATACCGTTTCCACGAAACTGCATTCACATACGCGATGACCGATATACGCAAAATCGAATTGCGATACCCGAAAAAGTCGCGCGTATCTAAAAATATAACCCGGCGAGCATGGGAAAGAAGGAAAAAAGCATATCCCACAGCCAACAATAGCCGACTACACCGAGGAGGAGAGCATGCGCGTGTAACTCACTTCGACTTGCTTGCAGCGCGTGATCGAGCTATTGAGCCGCGCAGCCTCGAGCATATAGTCCGCCCTGAGCAGTCCGAGGCAGATGCTCTGGCGGTTTCCCTCGGCGAGGGCGAGCTCGTGCATCTCGAGCAGCCGCCTCGTGAAATCGTCTACCAGGGCCACCTCACCAAGTGCTGCTCGTAAAAATCCAATGTCCCTGGACACGCGCAGCATCAGCTCGTTAACCAGCGGCTGCAGGTCTCGAACCGCCTCGTACTCGGTTCGGGGCAACGGCGACGGCACCAGGCTGAACGGGATGAACTCGACTCGCTCGCACGATATGGCCCCTGAAAAGTAATACGCGCCCGCGACCCCTTCAGTATACTGCTATATAACTATACTTCAAAGACTTCGCGACCACGATGAATATTTTAACTTCAATTGCGCATCAATAGTATAATATATTCCATGCGTTGGTTTATTTTGCGGATACGTTTCGCTCATCCCTTTCGATTTTGTTTCTCGTTTTGTTTGTGTGTTTTTTTGTGCCATTATCAGCTAGAAGTATTAGGACCTTTGAAAATCACCATAATCTATATTTTTTCGTCATTTCTTTGGTGTTATATAAAAAACGAAACAAAATACTTCAGCTTTGTTTGTATCATTTATTGTCAGTGTCATTTCAACACAATTGTTAGCGTTCAAAATTAAAGAAATAGTAATTGTTTTTATGATCTTAAGAAACACAATATGACACTGAAAAACATAATATTTGAATGATAATAACTTCGTTAAAAATACACTTTCCAGAGAGCATTAGCCCGTAATGAGGCTTTAGCTTGATAACTAATCGAACAAAATCGTCAATTGCGAGCAAACGAAACAAATTTGTATAAAGGTTTCCGCGCGTATTGTATCCAACTAATACTAACGTATGTATGAAACAGAATTACTCAAATTCACATCTGGCCCTTGATGCACAGTGTTAGCCAGATAATGGCATATTTTTTTCCGGTTTTAAGTTTTGAGCAAAATTCCAAAATTCGAAAGTGTAACGTCATGATGACCATAATTCGTTTTGTGGCATGATTGGTTAGAAAACTGAACCGCGAACGCGATCTAATCAATGGTTTATATAGTACTTTTGAGGAAATCTGAAAAAATAGGCAAAATTTCTCGATACACTAACTAGGAGACCGCTTGGGATTCGGGTCACCAATCTTGACCAAAATTTTTTTCATGTTTCCTGCTGGCCATAGTAGAGAGAATCCAGAATTTCAGGGTCCAACGCTCCCAAACTTCCCAGATATTAATTTATGTATCCTGGGTGGAGACGTTGTTCTCGTCCCAAATGACAATATGTCATCTGAGACGTATTTCCCTCACTGCACTGCACTGTGACTGTTGACACTTGAACACCACATCACATTCCATCCTAAAAAACATATAGAAGGAGTAAATAGCGTGTACATGCAACAAATCTTACTTTCATGTCTTACTCACATAGAGTAAAACATGAAATACATGGAAATATCAACGATTATTGACTTTTCACTGTGTGCTTGGATACTGAAGCAATAACAACATGTATCCAAGCACAAAGACAACAAATCTAGTATAATTGTACGACAATTCAGTGTCAGAATTGATTTTCACACATGAAAACTTCAATTCTGAACATTCGTCGACAAATATCATGCTATAACCAATAATATTAAAACTTATGTACTCACAGTTTTGCTCTCACTTGAATGCGATTTCTGGCTCTGTGTAGCTGACCTGGAATACAAAAATTATCACAAAGCAACATATTCCAAAATATATATGTACACAGACAAAGGTTAAGTTTACTTATCTGAATTCCCTTGCGTCTTGAATGAAAATCCATCAGCTGCTGCACACGATGAAGATCCAAACCTGCTGGAAACACTTGAAAGAAAGTGGTGTACTTATAAACTTTCATTACAAATACTCAAACTGTTGTGAGTAAGCAATGTCTACTTGATAAGTACAACATCACATGTCTGACTGACTGTGTTTACAAACGACACCTATGGTAACCTGCAGGGCGGAGTCGGTAACACAGGTACTGCCCTGCAGGTTACCATAAGCGTCGTTTGTAAACACCATGTTTAGTTTGACATGTGATGCTGTACTCATCATCAAGTAGACATTGCTTACTCACAACAGTTTGAGTATTTGTAATGAAAGTTTATAAGTACACCACTTTCTTTCAAGTGTTTCCAGCAGGTTTGGATCTTCATCGTGTGCAGCAGCTGATGGATTTTCATTCAAGACTCAAGGGAATTCAGATAAGTAAACTTAACCTTTGTCTGTGTACATATATATTTTGGAATATGTTGCTTTGTGATAATTTTTGTATTCCAGGTCAGCTACACAGAGCCAGAAATCGCATTCAAGTGGGAGCAAAACTGTGAGTACATAAGTTTTAATATTATTGGTTATAGCATGATATTTGTCGACGAATGTTCAGAATTGAAGTTTTCATGTGTGAAAATCAATTCTGACACTGAATTGTCGTACAATTATACTAGATTTGTTGTCTTTGTGCTTGGATACATGTTGTTATTGCTTCAGTATCCAAGCACAAAGTGAAAAGTCGATAATCGTTGATATTTCCATGTATTTCATGTTTTACTCTATGTGAGTAAGACATGAAAGTAAGATTTGTTGCATGTACACGCTATTTACTCCTTCTATATGTTTTTTAGGATGGAATGTGATGTGGTGTTCAAGTGTCAACAGTTACAGTGCAGTGCAGTGAGGGAAATACGTCTCAAATGACATATTGTCATTTGGGACGAGAACAACGTCTCCACCCAGGATACATAAATTAATATCTGGGAAGTTTGGGAGCGTTGGACCCTAAAATTCTGGATTCTCTCTACTATGGCCACCAGGAAATATGAAAAAAATTTTGGTCAAGATTGGTGACCCGAATCCCAAGCGGTCTCCTAGTAAGTAAAAGTTTCAGATTCACACTGAGGATGCAAAAGAAAATTACATTAGACAAACTTCATAATGTGTATGTAAATGTGAGAATTTTTTTTCGAAATTGCTTAAAAATAAACGATAGCATCTACACTTATAGTACATACAAAAGTAAAAATTTGGGTTCTGCATGTGTTAGCCTAATATTGTTAGAGCCTAGGTTTTGGTGCTTATTAATATCTAACTTTGGTAACTAATTCGAACAACCTGGTTCCATTAGAATGACCCACATATAATAGATGCGGATAATACGGCCACGTTGAGAGAAAAACAAACGTTGCCCGTTATCATTTAAAAATTGGCACCCTTGGTAGAAACTTTCGAAACTTCGTCGTGTCTCACAAAAGACTATAAGAGTCAACTATCGCGAAGAGCGTTTGAAACGTTGTTAAACTTCACAAGTACTTCCATTTCACGTTTATTTATAAATAATCGAGTAAAAATAGATCGTTTCTCTGAACCTGATTCAGTCTTGGAGCGCATAGTCAACCCATTGACCAGAGCCCAGTCTTTCGCTTTTTCCATCAGATCGTTAACACACTCCTTTGACAGATTGATCAAATCCATATTCGCACAGTTATTATCTGGTTTTACTTGGTAGCACTGACTCATTTGGATCACTGGTCGCTCGAACTCCACGATTAGCATGTGTGTAACAATGGCCACTCGCTACGCTCTTTAATTTTTTCCATTAACGGAAAATGACAAGTCCTTGTGAAATCGAGCCGTCCAATAAATTTCCGCGTTCTAGAGCTAACTGAAATGCTTTGATAAAACGTACGCGGAAGTCTTTGAAAAAATTAATCCCGAGTGAGAAAGCATCAGATGGGAAAGTAGATCAACTTATTTTATCGCTCGAAAAAGTGTAGAACGGCTGTTCCGCTTTTTGCGACCCTGCTGCAACTCAAAACAAGGAATATACTGCTGATTTTCGCGGAAAGGTGAGCCACTGTATGCCAACAGTTCAGCTGGGAAAAGCCGGAAGGAAGCATGCATAGCTCCGTCACTGTATGTATACGATTTACTGAAAAAAAAAAATAAATAAAGAGGTTTTCCAGACAAATGACTCTGCTGTGATATTTGATTTATATTGTCATTAAAATAACGCCCTTTCTCTAGTCATTACGATGTAGCAATCGGGAATGAGCATCAGACCAATTTTAATGCCAATAATTGAGCTGATTTTGGAGAAAGATGAACGAAGAACAGATTACCTTTCCACGAAAAGACTCTTCATTTTTTTAGCATCTGGTAGCTAAAGTTTACGACCTCAAGGAAAAGTTAATTAAAATGAAATAGCCTGAGGGAATATTATTTTTATCAGAAATTCAAGCTAGCAATATAAGTAACGCATTTACAGTTTTTCGTAAATTGATACAAGTAGTAACACACAAGGAAAAGTAGATTATGCAAGAATATTGTGTAAAGTAATGAAACTGACGTTATGCCGTTCATTTGCTGGTTCACAAGAAAAAAGAATCGGTAGTATGTACATGATTACGTTCGTCGAATCAATAAGATGATGAGATGGCATTTTTGAATAGCCGTGATAGTAAAAATGCTTGATAGTAAAATTTTCCTGGTAAAATCGAAATAATATAATTCTTGAGATATGATTTATAATACTTTCGATATTTAATAATAAACATAAGCTATTTACGATTTCAGCCACAACAGAAGCAGAGAAAATAGGAAAAGGGGAAATCAATCTTATTTTTTTTCTTCCATAGAATATTCTCACTAGGGGACGTTCTTATAAAATTAATCTATTCAAAGACAATCCACTTGATTTATTTGTCTACTGGCGCAATGACTAGAACGCTGACTATAGTTGCAACGTCAGTAATGTACTGATTCTTTTTTCTTCAATATTGTATAAGAATAATTTATGACCAATATTAATATTTAATTCATGATATTTGATAATATCTTACATTTATACGAATTTTGAACTATTTTGTGAAATGGTTTATAAATAAAGAAATAACATTTACGATTTTCAACAAGTTTTATTAAGAAATTTCTAGTAAATACTAAGTACATCACACACATAAAGCCTCTGCAGTAACAAAAAAAACATAAATGTACAAATAATAAATTAAAAATAAATAATAAATTAATCGAATGAATCGTAAGCTACCTAAGATTCACACGCATCCTTACAATGTAAAAAAAATAAGATGAGTGAGGTGACATTAGTTTTTTGACAAGAATAGTGTTAAAGCTCGTTTTATTAGTCTTGCAAACGTAGCAAATGAATTTGAGCTCAGAAAATCGCGTCGAGCTTGACAATCTGCAGCTTGGAGGTGAGTGTAGAGCGGTGCATGTCCTTGGCAAAACTGTAGGTCGAACTGTAACTGATGAGCTCGAGGACGCCGTCACCGTTAAGATCGGCAATAGCGATAGATCTGAGTTGGCGAGGCAAACTCGGCTGGCAATCGCTACCTCGGCACATCTGCACCAGCTCGATCTGACTCGCGTTCATCGCGTGTACCTCTGTGTTGTTCACGAAGACGATGCTCACGCGCTCAGTCAGGTTGCGCTGATGAACTCCATCATCATTCGCTACCTCTAAATTAGAACTGCCACTCGACACCTGAAATGGATATAGCGACATTTGAGTTTGCTGTAAATTTGAACTGGAAATTAATCAGAGCGTAACTAAATCATCTTAGCGCAACACAAGTCTGAGATGAGATTTTTTTTTAAGAAAGTTTGTATTATCTTTAATTTTAGTTAATGGTACATTTGAACATAAGATGTCCCTCAAATTCAAAAGAATCATAGGATATTTGTTGGACAATTCACCTTTTTTATTGACGAAGGCACGTCTTCAGTCCAATTCCAAAATTTGAGAGCAAAACCTGTGGTATAAGCTTGTCCTGAAGTATCAAGCACAGCAGGTCTTGTGACAAAAGACGAAGTGCTGACATGGTCCCAAATGCGACTTTCCTTGCCGCCCTCGCCACGAGTGAGGGTCAGGTTGACACTTGTAGAGCACTCGGCACTTGGGCAGTTATCACCACCTGCATTACGCACGTACAGCCGATGATGTGCTGTCAATTCCCAAGTGTCCGTAGACGTCTGGTTTGGATAGAGGAACGGATTTTCCTGGGAGGGTAAATTGGCCAAGGCAAGTTTACGGCGGGTCTGCGAGAAATTGTGCGACTCAACAAAGTTTTTTAGCAGGATCGTCTTGATCGACTCTGTAGGAGGGAAAGTTATTTTAACAAATATGATAGATTTTATGTATTTGTTCAATATAAATATACATCTGCTACTTACGGTTTAAAGTTCCATTTCTACAGATGTACGTTAAAATGAATGATGAATCTACGCTGATCAGTTTAACAGACTCGCATTCAGAAATGGAACGACGCACCAGAAGTTTTCCATTCTTTCCAGATAAAAATGCAAGATTGTGACTGGAATTAGTGATCTCAACAGTCACGAGATCGTTGATTCCATCAGAATCCAAATCAGAAAGTGGTAAAGGCAAATCCGTATGAGAATGTATTTCTGAATTCCAATGAATAGTACCAGCAATTGGTTCAATGCTAACTAGTAGGCCACCCTCACCAGATACTAAACAGTCTGGCTTGCCAGAGCCGTCAGTGTCAAGTATTTCGCAGTTAATATCAATCGGTAACTTTTTTAATACTACCCACCATAGCGGAATACCGCTGGTCCCGTGCATGGACAAAACCCCACCTCCTTCAGGTGGGATCTGCTGCTGCCCAACTAACTTTTTCAATCCTACATCACCAAATTGTTGACCTCTTAGAAGAAATATCAAATTGTACGGTTCTCCTGGGACTACTGTTATTCTTCCATGTAATTCTGAAATTGCATATTCAACTTAGAATTTCTATACTTGAGTAACATGAAAGTTTTATTTGGATAAATTTTTTCTATTACTCACCTATTCCCTCTAAAGTTCTATCCCAAGATACTGAAGTTTTTGGTTCTGATGCCGGTGGGCAAATTGAGGAAGTATCACAAGGTAATACATATAGAAAAATTAATATTGTAACTATACACAATAATACTGATGCAACTAAACAGAATCGCCTAAGCGGTGACATATCTCTTCTCTTCCACAGATCATCTTGACTTTGTCCGTTGAGTATCATAATTGGAATATTGTCATTACTATATCCAAAAGAGCTTCTTCCATTCCTTGTTCTACTTGCAATGTTTTTCGTTTCATCCAGAGGATGAAACCTTCCATTTTGACAAATCGCTGTGGTGTCCTACAAAATATGACAATATTATTAGGATGGAAAATACTTTGTAATCTACAAACTAAGGTTTTCTTTGGTAATATTAGAATTTACATAGACGTTCCATCGTATTTCACATTTTGATGACATAATGGTTTCAACGAATTTTCTATGAAAAAATATTAAATAAATTCCAATTTGAATGATATGGTAACTGTAGTTTTAAAACTTGATGAGATTGATATGAAGTAGAATATAGAATAACTTCAATCACACCTTTGTTTAAAGAGAACCACAATTAATAGTAGAGAATAAAAGAGAAACACAATTTAATAGTAGAGAAAACGATGGACAAAAGAGAAACCAAATTAATCTACAGTAGAGTAGTTGAAACGTGTTGATGCAAAAGAAGCTAAGCCGTGAGCAGGTACTTACACTTATCCTCGAGTGATCTTCCCTGGAGGTAGAATCGAATGAGTCCCGTGGGCGATGGCTATGATGTTCTTCCTCATCATCGTCGGTGTCGGTGTTGCTGATGCTCTGGGGTAGGGGCGCGTAGCCCTTGACGTTCGGCTCTGCCGACATGTTTGATTGCAGCTCCGAATGAGTTGACTAACTACTAAAAATCTAAACAGTAAAAAAAGCCACTTAACATTTCAGGCCGAGTCTCGTCCTCGACATCTCGAGCAGTACGCTGCCGAGTTAATCGGATTGAGTATACAGGATCGCAAGCTTCGAGCCACTTCGAGCTGCTTCGAGCTTGACATGTATATATGTAGCTCTTTGAGCGTGCACGAATTCCGTGTGTGTTTAATCGGCTCAGCTGGTAATTACACCTGAAGCTAGCAGTCGAACGAGGCGCTCCTCGACCAATTCGAGATCGGAGCCATCGCGCGCGCCAGTCGCAACTGACTTCATGCTCCAATTTAATATTTTCCGTCCTCGTCAGTCCTCGTGCTCTCTCGTGTGCAGTGTTGTGTGAGTTGTATTTACTCCAGTTTACTCTTTCACGAGTTGAGGCAAAGGATTTTCATTTAGTTACATTGAAGTACGTGAGATAGGTAATTTTTTTTCATTTTTGATACAATACTTTCCAAAGATGTCTGTCGCTTTTACGTTTATGAAATCTACCTGTAAGAGATTCAGATAGCGTCACTCTTGGTTTGAAAGTTGCTAGGTTATGAGTTATGAGAACATTCAATTTTACATATAATATAATTTTTGATTGAAAGATAGAAGATTACTAGATCAAAGAATATTAATGACCCATTCTTTGTTTCCTATTCAGTCTTGTTGACAATGAAAATTTATTCAGAAAAAACATAAAATTCATACTTCCAAAATGGAAATAATTTATTTTCCTAATGAATAAAATGTCTGCCTCTTCAACTCTCCATCATTCAAATTTTTAATCATCATGATGAAATGCGTGACTCGTCAAAACTGATATCAGTATTGGCTCTGAATTCTTCTGGTCATAAATGTTATCTTGAGATTATTCTTCATTTCCTTAATATTCAATTGTAATTCATTAAATTCTTCTGTGATTGAATTTCTCATAACTGCAATATGTAAACATGTTAACAAAATACTTGAACTCTTGTTCAAGGAAGCATTGGTCAGTGTTTATGATTGGATCCAGACAGTTAGTGCGGTTTGGTGCTTGTCTCACTGGAATCCAATTGAATTTTTGTCAGAGTACGATGGCTTCCTTGCTGGTTCTGCCACCTTCAGTACGCGGTCAGAAAAATGTGGATCGAGAAGCATTTAAAGTTACATTGGATAAAGCGCCTTGTGTTCTCTTACCAACTCAGTCTCTTAACAAATTCAGAGGGAGGCTAAAAAATTTTCTGCTGAAACTTCCAAATTTCAAGCCAGTGCAAACTCCTGACAATTTTGAGGGAAAATCTATTGTTTATCTTGATCCAGCAAAAGTGAAGAATGTTTCTGATGAACTGAAAGAAGAATTGGAATGGGATAAAGCTTATGAAGAGAAACCACTACAGTTATCTTATGAAAATTGGTCATCTGATGAGATTCTTAGAGCAATTTTACCTGAAAATATTGAAGTTCCTACATCTTACAGTATAATTGGTCATATTGTTCATGTGAATCTTCGAGATGAACAGTTACCCTTTAAAAATGCAATAAGCCAAGTTTTTCTTGACAAAATTCACCGTGCAAAAACAATAGTAAACAAAGTAGATGGTATTGACAATACATTTCGGAACTTTGCTATGGAAATCTTAGCTGGAGAAAATAACACAATAGTTTCTGTAAAGGAATGTGGTTTTACTTACGAATTTGATTTTGCCAAAGTTTATTGGAATCCAAGATTATCTACTGAACATTCTGCTTTAGTCAATTTTTTAAAGCCTGGTGATGTACTGTACGACATATTTGCTGGAGTAGGTCCATTTTCGATCCCTGCAGCTCGAAAAGGTATAAGAGTCTTAGCAAATGATTTAAACCCAGAGTCCTACAAATGGTTAGTTAAGAATGCTCAAATAAATAAAGTAGCTAAATTACTTACTGCGTTCAATAAAGATGGAAGGGATTTCTTAAAAAACGACGTGAAAACAGATATTCTAGATAGAAGGAAAACTAATGAATCTGGAAGAGAACACATGGCAATGAATTTACCTGCTCTTGCAGTTGAATTTCTTGATGTTTTTGCCAACTGGTTAAATGCTGAAGATTTAGATAAAGTACTTTCAAATCCTCCAACAATACATGTTTACTGTTTCATCAAAGCTGGAAAAACAGAAGATTTTCATGCTCTGGCTAAAAGCCTAGTTGAAGAGAAACTAGGTGCAAAACTTGACTCAGAATCATTGATAAAAATCCACCATGTCAGAAATGTAGCTCCTAATAAGGAAATGATGCGCGTATCTTTCTCTCTATCCAAGGAAATACTAAAGAATGAGGAGCCAGCAAAGAAAAAATTAAAACTCGCTAATAGTAACGTGGCTCCTGATGTTCTAGGATACAATGGGGAAGAACAAGTCAAAAGGGAAGAACCCATTTAAGGTGGCTGGAGCTCGTTCCCAGAAAGCTAAGACAAAGGCAAAGAAAGTCAAAACCACATTGAAAAAAGTAAGTGTTTTTCGCATCGTTTCTGGAGTAAATTTTGTACATCCCATCAATTTTCCACCTGTTTGATTCTGAGGCCATTTTCTATCTGCATAGTTGGATCTTGGACAAGGAAGTAAACTGAACAAAGAGAAGACCAATCTCATTAACAAGCAGTTGGCAGAAATCAGCAAGGAAGTGCACCAATCTGCTGGCAAAAAGAAAAACAAGACTGCACCTATCAAATCGAAACAGCCTGTGAGCGGAGAATCGAAAGAGCAAGCCACAAATCTTGTTCAAAAAATGCAAATTTGACACTTGTAGCCTTATGATTATAATCACTATGTATGCGACTATTTTGTAAAATAAATGTAAATACAAAGAGACTCTAGAACAACGACTCGTGAAAATCGTCCCCTTTTCCTAATTTATGGATATTAACAATTTATACTAATAGTATTTTTCTCAAATCTAAGGTACTCCATATAATATAAAAGGATTAACTACAATGACAGATAAAAACATAGCTTCAGTTATTAATATTGGTGATGAACTCCTAAAAGGTCAAGTTCAAGAAGCCAACTTTATATACTTAGCTAAAAAATTGCAAACTGTCGGAATTAAAGTTCGAAGAGTCGTCGTTATTCCTGATGAGGTAAATCTACGAATTTGCAATATGAGACAACTATTTTTCAAAATTCCATTTCGAAACTTGAGTAATGTAATACATAATTTTGAAGTAATCACTACTTATCATTATCAATTGGCATTTGAAATATTTTTAAAGGTTCAAATTAAAATTCAAATAGTTAGAAATTATTTTTTTATTATTGTTGATCGAAATAGTACTTATGCACCTGATAGCGAGTAGGCGTTTTCCGACACAAGGACAGGTTCACCCAAGCGAAACGATGGTCCACAGTGCTGAAAAACATCTACTCAAGCGCAGTGCATACAGAACTTTTTGTTACGAGGGAGAAAACAGCTTTTTTCCGTCCGGACACTGGGTATAAAACCGCTGGAAAAACAACCTGGTCTAGAACCGTTTTACTCCCTAGGAACAAAAGAATGACATTTCTCGCAGTAGTTGAATAATATACTATATTAGAGATAACTTGGGACTTGCTATTCACGTACGCACTAAGAGTATTCATTAATAACAATTATATCAAATCATAATACCTTGAATGTGGATGAAATCTTGAACAGAATTGCACTTGATATAATTACATATTTATGTTTGAACAATATATGAGATCCGAAAATACTTTTTCGTCCCAGCGGTAGCAAAGTGATAGCTTTGCATCCTGGCGTTTGCAAAGAATGGCCTTTGCTCCCGCGGGATACGAAAAATAGTATATGCACATCTATAGGCTATTTCGGCACGCGCAAACGTTTTTCGTGCCGAAATCGCCTAACCTTGCTCGGGTGCATAATGTATGTACTATTATACTGTATCCATGAAAGGATCCTTACAAACTACTTGAAATAAGAATTGGCCACTACAATGTCAGATTCCATGCCAGGTTGACGTTATTGCAAAAGAAGTCTCGGAAGCATCTAAGAACTATCCAATAGTCTTCACTTCAGGCGGAGTAGGGCCTACACACGACGACTTAACTTATGAAGCTGTCGCAAAGGGCCTTGGATTGACTCTAAAAGAGGATGAAAGATTACTGGAGCACTGTACAAAACTTTTCCCCGACAAGCCAGAATCGCGACGTTGTGCGATTGTCCCGAGTCCTTGCGAACTCATCACAGTAAAGTCGGAATCACATGGTAAGTTTGAAACGATTTTCTTCAAAACCTGAAAGATTCAAAGTGATTCTGAAGGAGAACGGACTTTTTTTTTTATATGATGATGTTGCGCTTATCTCGTCGTGCAAACAAATGCAACGTGTCGGATCTCGGGTTCAGCGTGACGAAAGAAAAAAAAGACTCATTGTTACGTGAAAATTATTCATTCAGTCGCGAGCGATTTGTATAGCGTCGAGTCGACATATCGCGTTATCGTTGATAAAGGGGTAAATTCGTGGTGACATACGCAGGTGAGTACAGGGTGGTGAAGGCGGGCAACGTGTACGTGCTGCCGGGCTCGCCGCGCTACTTCCGCCCGGCTGTCGACGAGATAGTGGCGGGCATGTCGGGCCAGCCCCTGCACTCGGCCAGCCTCGACGTCGGCCTCGACGAGTACTCGTTCGTGTCGATGCTGGACTCGGTCGCGGCCCGCTGGGACGGCGTCGTCTCGATCGGCAGCTATCCCCAGCCGAGCGTCAGGCCCCACACGAGGCTCATGTTCGAGGGCAAGAGCCGCGAGGACGTGCAAGCCGCCAAACTCGAGCTCGTCGGCATGCTGCCCCCCAACAAGATCATCAGGGGCAAGTTCGACCAAGAAGCCGCCGACGCCGTCCTCAACTCCACCGACCAGCACGTACGACTTGCTGTAGACATTATCAAGCAGTCCTACGACGAGTGAGCTATTTACCTTCAGCATTAATAATTTTTCTTCACTATTTCTTGGGTAACTAGGATTTTTCAAATTATATTATTCACATCTCCGTACTAATGAATCGTATCTTGCCTCTGGTGTTTCTGTTATTTTACCTTGTGGCACTGGAGTATTCATAAAATCTTTACCGACTCTTTAGACCTCAAAATACAAAATATGGAGATATTGTTTCCTGATTAACTTTTATTAAAATTGAGTTTTTCAACGTGAAAAACTTCTATTGCGCGCATGCATATTGAATACTGAGTTTTTGTATCGTTCAATTAGGTACCAATCGAACGAAATATTCTTGAGTTTCAACGGCGGTAAAGACTGCACTGTTGTACTTCACTTGGCCGCGGCTCTCGCTAGCTCCCGCAAGCTCGATTTTCCACTTTGCTTATACGTCGTTGGCGATGCTTTTCCCGAGGTCAGTAAACATACATATTTTATCTGTTCATTTAGAGTGTGGAAACGTATACCTTTCGTTCATCCAAAAATTTGGATAAATGGAAAAATGTATAGGTCGCCGAGTTCGTAGAGGAGGCTGCAAACTATTACGGTTTCGAGCTGGAACGCAGGGAAGGTCCGATTAGACAAGCCTTAACTTCTCTGCTGAAGGAAAAGCCACATCTGAAAGCGTGTCTTCTGGGCACGAGGAAAGGTGACCCTGGTGCTCATTCACTCGAACCCTTCGCCCCAACGGATCCAGGTTGGCCTAACTTGATGCGCGTCAGTCCCATCATTGATTGGTCCTACTCTCAGGTACTTATTTCTTTTCTTACCTAGATACTAATTCGTTGTGTATCCAGTACCATCAGCTCGTTTCGTCAGATAGCGTTGATTAATGTCACAAAACATTTGTCTGATTTAGAAGTACTTATACTGTCCGATAGGAGTTTGAATTTGTTAAACGTATGTACTCAGGTGTGGCAGTTCCTGCTGAAACATCAAGTTCCCTACTGTTGCTTATATGACGAGGGCTACACGAGCCTTGGCGCGAAAGACTCGACCAAGAAGAATCCGCTGCTACGTGATCCAAACGATCCGTCCAAGTATCTTCCAGCTCATACGCTTTCCGACGATTCTGCGGAGCGTTACGGAAGAGCTTAACTATACTTGCACTTCGATTGATACAACTCTAATAAAATACTTCCGTCTACACGAAGTCTCCGAGGAACCAAAGTCTGAATATTTCGAATGTTTCAACAGATTTCGTACTCACACCATGAAACTGTTCGAATGTAATCAATCAGAATCGAAAAGCAACGCATGCTAGTTGAAGCGGTGTGAAAGTACTACTTTGGTGAAAACCTGTTAATTTTTAAACGAAAATTAAAGTATATGAATATATTTTCATATCATCTCCCTATTGAAAATATTAATTTTTGAATTGACAAAAACGAATTTATTTTAATTTTTAAACTATAAACTCGGTACTGTTGTGAAAATGTTACTCACATCTGTTATTTCCTATTTATCCGCGTGTATCTCTCTATGATATCATTGATAGGGTATTACTTTCACGGCTATTAGGTTCTGTAGATTAGTTGTGTAAAGCTTATTTATTACGTGGAGATTTATGTTTGCACTGCTAGAAGATCTTTGATATGTATATTATCAGTATTTTGTGACGTTGCGTTCAATTTAATGACATCCAAATGGTGTAATAAATTAATATTATATAATAAAGTTGAAAAAAAATATTTTAATAAAGACTATTTTTTGTTTTCACTAACCCTGCTAGTACATGTGCGAGTACATATTATGAGGTACATGTATCCAATTAGAGCCACCTAAGCAAGATAAATCACTACACTGCGTCAAAATTTCCAATGTGGCTGACGACAAATTGAAGGTCTTACCAATACTTTCAAAAAGAACGAAGCCGTATGCATTTTGAATTTTTCTACGCTGAGATATAGAACTTTACAGAAAAAACTTTTTAGGCAAAAAATGTGAGACGTGTTCTTAATATGCGGCGCCACACACAGAATACTTTTTTTCATCCAGTCTGTGTTTGTAGTTCTCTGATAGAAATCCTTTCAGCTGGTATGAACTGAAAAAATCTACTAAATATACCTTCAAAATGAGCTAAGCCGCATCTAGCTCAGACTTTTCTACGATGAATAACGAGCGTAAAATCGAGAAGAAAATCAATAATTCATGACTCGGGGGTTAGCGCGTAGTGGGTAATCTTGACAAAAGTAACGAACACCTATCGATACTGTTGATGAAACTAAACATGAGATGATGTAGAAGGAATGCCAAATGTCACTCAATTTTTTTTTTGTCAAGTCTATGAATGTCAAGAAAAATTTGCACCCACTTAAGAGAGATTAGATAAAGAATCAGAATTCATGAAAAAATGAAGAAAATGAGGTGTAACAAGTTGGTGTAAGCGTTCGAGACCAGTTAAAATGTTTCCTTTCGTCATTATTTTGTATTGCCGACAAGATTCTGTACCACGGCGCTGCTCTAGACACGCGTATCATGTGAAATCCAAAGGGTGGCGCGTATATTGAGTATATACCTAGCTTATATTGTAATACTCTTACATGAAATATCATTTTCAATAGTTTTCCGTTTATTGGGATGTCCATGTCTTTCTGGATCATCAGGAATGGTCGAATAATCGACTTGTCATTGGTAGTCACGAGGTACAATGAATAATTTGGTTTCGACCACGCTCGAGAAGCATTGCACGTGACTGGAAATATAAGAGAGTATCGTTACAGTTTCAGGGCTACGCAATAATCGTAGCGAATAATTGTAAACGATGACAAGGTAGGATAAAGACGATACGATCGAGTGTGCGCAGGGGCGACCCATATCTCGGCTCGAGTCGTGGCTCGAGTGTTTGTGTGTGTGTATAAGCAAGGGTAAATAGAGAGCCGGCACAGATGTGCGCGTATAGAGTCAGCAGCAGAGCAGCAGCCGTGGCAATGGATGTGACATTGAGGGGGATTTGCGGATGACCGAGCTGCGTATAGCACCGGGGATGATCCGCGTGCGCGCGCGCGCGCGCTCGGGCTAATCCGGCCCCCGCGGAAGCCCCGGATACGCCGCTAACGAATTGAGGGTTTCAGGCTGGGGCGAGGGTATAAGAGGAGGGCCGCGCGAGCGCCAGCCCTCGTCCAGGGCGAGGCTCGCAAGCCGACTGCAGCAGTCTCGCGGCCGCGCTGAAAGACACCACCAGACCAGAGTGCCTCAAAAGCATGGCGTACTACAACTGGAACGGGACGAGCCTGGCGGAGGCGAGGCTCGGCGGGGGATACGGCCAGGCCGGGGGCGGCGGGTACGGAACGGGCGCCGGCCCCGGGGCCCCCAAGATGTTCGGCTGGAACATCCCGCCCGAGGAGCTGCAGCACATACCCGTGCACTATTTCAACTACCCCGAGCCCAACCCCGCGCTTCACTACCTCCTCGCCATCATCTACACGCTCTTCACCTTCCTCTCCCTACTCGGCAACGGACTCGTCATCTGGATATTTTGCTCGTAAGTCCCTCGCTATGCCGCGCTTCCGAGTGGCTCAGTGCGCGCCCCCGCGGCGACTCGTTCTTATAAACTCGGAGTAGAATCAACGATTTTTCACGTGGTAGCCTTGGCAAAAAACGATGATCTATTGGAAAATATCTGACGGAGAAAGCTTAATTACGAAGGTGAAATGTGGGGGAATCGAATGGTTCGTCGTGCTCTATTCTTTTGGCCAAGTTTAATTATTTTAAAAAATCAATCACTTGCCGGAGAAAAATTAGGTATAGTGTCTTGGTTACTGGGAGAATCCATACGATGACTCCCAACCATCCCAACTAGTGTAAATATGCCCATCTGGGCAACATATCTTTTTCGTCATTGGTCCATGTTACGAACAATATTCCCGGTCGTGGCACAACTGCAGTCAACCGTATGCAAGACGTTCGAAGGATGAGCACAATCGGTATCGTGCGTTGTGGGGTACTTCTATCTAATAATATTCTCCGAGATAAAATGTGACCATTTTCATTCGGAAACGGGTTGAAATAGTCTTTGTAAACATCGGTTGAAAAGTTTATGATTTAGCAATACAAATGGGAATAGTACTCAATCTTTGTGTATAATAATACTCCACTCGGGAACCCGACAAGTGCTTGTATAATGTATTCAGAACGAACCGCCGATTTGTTCTATCAGTAAGTTCTTTCCAAAACCGGCAAGATTTTTTTCTTCGCAGTTGTCCAATAGGAATACCTCGAAAAATGATATATTTCGGATAAATTGTGATGATTTAATTCGCACGTATATGCCTACACACACACACACACACGCGCCCATGACATTCAAATTCGGTCAACTAATTGTCCCAACATATACATAAAAGTTTTATATTTTTTGTGTCAATGTAAGGGAGCTTGTGAGGTTTCACGTGTGATATCGGAATCTCGTTTGAACCCAGGGTCGATAATTCGCAAGATTATCGCGTTAATCCTTGCTCATCTAACCTGAGCGAATAAGTTTTTCCCGTCCTAGAAATCGTCGCAATCGATACACGCATTATCGTTTGTCTCGATTTCCCAAAGGGAAAGGTCCTTCCGACTCGCATATAGAGTGCAAGCAACGATGAATTGATGCACTGCCATATATATGTGTGTGTAAGCGATTAATAATGGGGGAATGATAAAATGCGAAACAGGGCGAAATCGCTGAGGACGCCGTCGAATTTACTCGTGGTGAATCTGGCAATATGCGACTTCGGGATGATGATGAAGGCGCCGATCGTCATCTACAACTCGTACCACCAAGGCTTCGCCCTGGGCCACATGGGCTGTCAGGTGTTCGCGACCATCGGCGCGTTGACTGGCATCGGGGCGTCGACGACCAACGCGGCAATAGCCTACGACCGCTACAGGTTGGTTCGTTTCGCAAAATTTTATATCAAGCTCGAATCTCACGTGGTAAATAAGTATAAATGACGATTGCCGGGGGCAATTTGCACAGCACGATCGCCCGACCGCTGGACGGCAAGCTGTCGAGGGGCCAGGTGCTGCTGTTCATCGTGATGATCTGGACGTACACGATACCGTGGGCGCTGATGCCGCTGATGGGCGTGTGGGGCCGCTTCGTGCCCGAGGGCTTCCTCACCACGTGCACCTTCGACTACCTCACCGATAGCGACGAGATCCGCTACTTCGTCGGCACCATATTCACCTTCTCCTTCGTCATGCCCATGAGCCTCATCATCTTCTTCTACAGCAAGATCGTCGGGTTCGTGGTGAACCACGAGAAGGCCCTGCGCGAACAGGCCAAGAAGATGAACGTCGACAGCCTCAGGAGCAACCAGTCCCAGCAGAACCAGTCCGCCGAGGTCCGCATCGCCAGGGTATGTATACTCGTATCGAATATTGTGTAAATGCTCGATCTTTCAGGGCCAAACCCAGAGTCAAGTGGAAAACCACATATTTGATTGATGCGACGTTTCGCCAGCAAGCTTCACTTGCCTCGTCAGGCTAAAAATTTATTATACACAAAAAACACGTAATGAATAATATGATCCAAGTACAAAACAATCGACCAAGTCGATATATAATCACTTATGCGTTAAACCTATGTATTATAAGGGATGCATAACGGCACAGGGCGTGATTTTAGTTCGAAACGGACTTTGCTCGGGGCAAACGTTCCTTTCAGATATAATACAATTATCGATTTTCAAAATTAAATGTGGTACGCCGCTTTCAGCACCCCAACTAATTTTTAATTTATCCCTCGCGTTGCAGGCAGCCATAACCATCTGCTTCCTGTTCGTGTGCTCTTGGGGCCCGTACGGAGCGATGTCGTTGATCGGAGCTTTTGGCAATAAGTCAGTGCTAACACCCGGAATTTTGATGATACCGGCCCTCACCTGCAAGAGTATGGCTTGCTTGGACCCCTACGTTTATGCCATAAGCCATCCGAAATACAGGTTGTTATGCGCCCGATTATTATTGTGTCTCGTTTTTTCCCCTCTTCTCAGCGTGGCTTGCTCAAATCGCGAATTTTCAGATTGGAACTGCAGAAGCGTCTGCCGTGGTTGGAACTGAAGGAAAAAGCTCCATCAAACGACGCGCAGAGTACCACGACTGAGGCCGTCTCTCAGTCTGCTGCGAGTTAAATTCACCCTCGACGGCTCCTAAATGATCGGATGTGCTTCAAAAGGTTCGTTGTCCGTTTGATCGGATATTCGGATATTTACACTTTGATCTGCGACTTTTCTCACGGACCATCAACAGAACCCAATGTAGAAATACGATTTTTGATATTTCATCATTGAGATACTGGTTCTTCTGCATTTGTGATCAATTTCGATGTATCATCTTATACTGTATATTGACAGTGACTTTTTTTATTCTAGCATATTGATTGTTTCGGTGGAATCCATACATTTCAAGCAATTTGGAAGGGGATAATACGATTAAGCATATGATACGTAACAACATCTTTTTAACGTTGGAATACGCTTGAAATCTCATAATCTGCAGGCAGAATACAGGATCACGTGTTCGCCGATGGAATCACTCTCATTCCAGCTGTTATTTCGTATTTTTCTTTGTTTTACAAGACTTATTAGTCGATGAAATTTTTCTACTCATTATTATTTCACCTATATTCATGCCATTTAACTACACCTTTTTCATTTGTATTCTATAAAGATTTTTAATAACTCAATTATTCGAGATGGGAATATAGTTTCATCATTTTGAATAACTTGTTAAAACATACGAAAATTGTACACTCTATGAAAAAAGAAATACTTTTTAAAATTGTATAATCGATGATGCCTTGTAATTTACTGGATTGTAAAATACAAAAATTGTTATTTACACAGAGTGCTAGATTTTATACCCTTCAGTGCATATAATCACGCTATTCACACGGAAAAATGATTTTGGCGTATAAATTATCGTCATAAAATTAAATATATCATTATGCTGAAATATGACCAAAATCATGGAAAATATTTGACAAACAATGATGTAAGTATACACTGAGCAATGAAAACTACAAACCGAGTGGAGGAACCGAAAAGTCATCATAAAATACAATAAGGATTAGCAACGAATATTCGTATTAGTATACCCAGTCATGTATCGTACTCCAAACGCGTTATTCAGCACATCTTGTGACAAACACAATTCTATTATACTTAAGACACTCAATCCGAGCCAAACTGCAATCGGTTTGAACATTTTTATGATTATATTCTTCAAATTTTAAGACCCATCATTTACTTAAATCCGTCTCTTTTGGTCGTGAGATTCGTAAAATTAATGATTTCTAGGGAGCTGGTCCCCTTGACGTTAAAACGGAAATCTATTGGAACATTTGATAGGAGTCGTACGTATGATGATAGACAAATTGGATTATATGAAGAATTATACTGAGTTGGGATGAAATATATAATTTTCATCTATACAGTCAATAATGATATAACAATTGATACCACGTTAATTGAGCTTGCATGTCATAACTTTGTCACGCGCCGCGCGTCAAGTTAATTCAACCAATTACGAAATTGAAAGTGAGAGAGGAGATTTATAATGAAACCAGATTTAATCCAAGGTTATTTGGTCGGAGTAGCTTATAGCATTGCTTCTTTACACGGTTAAAAATTGGGGAAAAATGAAAGAATCGATGAATTATTATTATAGATTCAACGATCCACTTGTTGCATTGACCAAGAGAACGACGTTTTAGTGGCTGGGTTACCACATTTTTTGAATCATAATTAAATTACTAGTAACTATCGCATACCGATTGTCTTCAAGGTAATTGAAATCAAATCGGTGAAGACCAGGAGGAAGACAAGGAGGAAACGAGAGAATTGAATGGAGAATAGAAGGAGAAAACAATGTTCTCCCTGAATTCACATTTCGCGCTGAACTTTCCTGTTCGCTGGTTCATTGAAGTGCGTGTTTGGGAGCCATTAGACATCAGCTATGGAGAACGTAGCCATATTCTAAAAGTTGTCATGTTTTTCTGTCAAAATTAAGTTCCGTGTTATATTGTTGACAATTGATCAGCATTTTAATTGATGAACACAATAGTAAGCATGCATTTATTGTTCAATCATCTCTATACTAATGGTAACATTGTTTGAACAAACTAACCAGTATCTTGAATATATTATACATATCAATGTATTGTATACTATATATTGGTCACATTGATGTTTACAATATGATATATACAATATGTATACATGATATATTATAAATATCAATGTAATACGTATTTGATGTCTGTATAAATTAATAATTCATCAGAATAATCGACAGAAAAAGGCGCGCATGTTCAAATAGACTAATGTAAGAGTACTATATGAATCAGGTTAGTAATATCATAAAATAGTGGAGGTCACTTTTTTTTCTTTCCAGTGGTTGTCCTTAAATAAAGACGTACCCATAGCGGAGTTCACTTGAACATTAAGAATTCGAGTTTGTATCTGAATTCCTGCGAATGACCATTTACACTCTGTTTCATTTTTTATTATCTGCTTGGTTTAATATTTTCACTGATCATTAATATTTTCCTAATAACAACCATTGTTTTAGTTATGGCAACTTTAAACACAGAAATACGAAAATTACAACCCAAAGAACTCGATGACTTGGGACAAATTTTGGATACTGCAGATGCCTGGAAAAAGTTAATGTCCTTGATTCCCGCAGAGAACAATCCAAATAAACGCGAGTTCAACAATGAACACTTGTTGTAAGATATATTTTGATTTAATGTAAACGCTCTAGGTAAACTTTCAATTATTTAGATTTTCCAGTCGTACAGTGATCATTTTTTTCAAAAAATTTCCTCTACAGAATGATTGAGGAAGCCATCAAACAACAAAAAAGGAGATCGGCTGATATTTTTCTGTCAGAATGGAGCACCTGGGGTAAGAAGCGGCCAACGTGTCGTGTTATGTTGGATCTGCTTGTTAAAGCTGAATTATTCAGAGCTGCCGATTATTTGGCAGTTAATGTCCTTAAAGGTAAATTTAATCGAGAAAAATTTGACTCATACGCGTCTTCGTGAGAGCTTTGTTTTTGAAAATTTTTTTTTTCAATATTTTTCTCCGAAATGCTGGAATAATATTTTTGCAGGTGCTCCTCCACAACGCCCAAGAAGTGGCCCAGCAGCTGCAGTGGACATTACAGACGAGATGCTTGTGCATTTATTGAAACAGCAAGCGATGTTAGCCGAAATTGAGTCAGTTCAGGTGAGAATTATATTAAAATCATATGCAACTAAAAGCATTTTAAATGAAAATATTTCATTTCAAAATTGTAGGAGGAACCATACTGTTTACAAGAAGTTCAATCTGATATAATACCTGCATGTATTGGCGAATATTCTGTCTCACCGACAGCATCAGATAAATCAATTGATTCTTCTACAAAAGATTTTGATTTCCCCACATCGACGTCAGAATATTCTGCAGTTTCGCAATCAACGACGGCAAATGAACCGTCAGAATTATCGAAATCAGTGAAAAATACCACATCAGAATTTTTCGGCATTCCACAACCAATTACTACTTATGAACCAACAGAACTCGTTGGAGTTCCGGACGCCGAATTACCTGAAATGGTTCTTGAGTTGAATCAACGAAATAATAGTTCATCTGCCTCATCATAATATTTATACAACTATTCGAGCGTAATATGTACAATAAAACTATAAACTTAAGAATTATTTTACAAAATGTATATAACAAAAATGTAAATACGTCACTATTTTGTTCAGTTACTTGTATACTATGGTTCTTGTGTAATACGTTTCCTATTGAATTATCAATAAAATGTAATAAATTTTATACAATCATATAAAATATTACTATAAATTAGAGCTATCCAAATTTCAATTATTGCTATCACTTTGTTGCATAGCAAAATAGGCACTTTGGAGCTCCTTCAAATTTTTCTCAAGTGTAGCAACTTCTTCAAATTTACATTCTTCTCTTGCTTGTTTGATGTAAAATTTAAGATTGCTCATTTGCTCTACAAACGGATCTAAAGATGTCGATGAAATCATCATTTTTGCCCCAGGAGGTCCTGATGTTCCCCAACCTTGAGACTGATCAAGAACAATCTGAAAATAACATAAAAGACTGTGAATATCTGAATGGAAGTATGGAACAATAAATTAATTTGTTATTAATCTCTTTACATTTTTTAATTGTCAATGAAAACAGAGGAAAGAATTAATTTCTAATACATATTTTCTACATTATAGCAAATATGTATTCATACCTGATTCGCTGTTGTGGTTGGACTCTTTTTTAGAGCATTGTTTTTACTATCTTGGGATCTTTGAAACAGTTCTCTTTGAGATTCTTTCTGCTTATCCATCAATTCTTCTTCTAATTGCCTCTCATAAGCTATTCTAGCTTTAATTTTTTCTTGTCGATCTTTTTTAATAGCCTCATATTCTTCTTCAGTTGGCACAGGAGGTGTCCTTAATAGTTCATTCTTTAAATAAATCATTGCAGATGATCTTACCATCTGGTTCAATCTGAATTCTTGTTTGAGTGATGCAGAGCTGTTCTCATCTACATTGATGAGAGTTGCTATTCTTTTACTTATCAAATCTATGTTATCACCAACCTTGGCAATTTTTCCTCTCACTACTTGGGCATCTCGTAAATCATATGTCGATTCACCTTCATTGAAGGAATTCCACATCTTATAATACATATCTATGAAGCGATTAGCCTCTTGCATTTGTGCACGCATTTTTTCATAAAACTGGTAAACTGGTGGTTTTTCAAAATGTCTAGCCTTTAATCTTTCTCGAGCATCAAGTAAATTACTACAGTGCTGGCATACCCTAAAATACTGCTCGCTGCCAGTTGAATCACTTATAATAGACATGACACTATTCAAGTTACCACTGGAAGGTGACCGAGCAAGTTTCGTGAGACCAACTCCTGCTTGAACTAAACGATCAGTGAACCGAGGAGCTTCTGTAGTTGGAGAGAGAGCAGTATCATCTTGAACTGAAGCTGGACTTGTCATCTTACCTAAGATGGAAAAATGGTAGAAAAAGTTGTGCATTATTGATTCTGTGCGTAGTAGTTTTCTTAAAAAAAAGTTCGAAAAATAACTAATATTTCTAAATTACTTACGTGCTTCAATCAACGACAAAAACATACTGCAATCGTGGCACATCATCACACCACACAATCGACAGTGATGTTTTCTTCTAGTAAGATTGAAAGTTTTTGCACATGTGAGACAGAGCCTGACGTCTTTGTCATCCATCCATGGCACTATAGCTCGCTCGTGAGCTAAATAATAAATACTACATTTTTCATATATTCTCAACATAACTAATCAGACAAAAGTATTGTATACCCTTCCGTTGCACTGGATCATTTGGTAAATTATTCAAAAGTTTATCCAGTCTTATTAGGAGTTTATTGGTCTCTGAGGCATACCTTTCCAATCTTGTATTTCTAATATCTTTGAAGTATTTTGTATGCGATCTAATCTCTCCTGAAATTAAGATAATTGAAAATCAGAAAAAAAATTTTGGTACAATATTCAAAACTGTATCTAGAGTTACCAATTTCTTGAGGTCCCCAATCAATCTCTTGCCTGTTTCTCTTATCGTTAGCCAACATTTGTTCAGAATAATCTGGCATTTCATCTTGTTTTAGAATTTTCTTTTTAGCTTTTCCAAATAAGTCTGAAAAATCAAGAATCTCATTAGGTTTGACACACAAAGCTAATAGTTTCTGGGAGTAAAATAGAGAAATTAGGTGAAATAGTAGAAGGAACTGAGCAACCTTTGAGAGACTTTAGTATTTCAGGGTTGTCCTTGTGTTCCTCTTCAAAATGTTTGGTCAACAGAGCTGGAGTTCTGAGGTCAGTTATGCAGATAGGGCAAATAAAGCCCTCCATCGGCTCCGGTTCACACATTATTATTATTACGGATTCCGCCGTAAAATCAAAAATGAAAGAGGAGAAAACGCTGATACTTGGATGTAAAAAATGTCAATAAGAAAGATCAGTCAGTGCTTCAGCAATAATTGAATAATGGGCGGACTCCGGACGGAAGAAAAATTGACAGTTCGCTGAGTGTCGTTGGAGCAGATTAGGCTATACTGAGTTCGACCAAGTTCGACAGTCGGCACTCGGCACCCCCTCTTCTCATCCACCGACGAGCGACGACCTGTCGGCTGTCGCCTGTCGGTGTTGTCGCGTCGTTTTTTTGGTTACTTTACCGAATGAGCTGCTGCAATTTCTAGTGAAATTGTGCTAGGGGAAATGTCGATATCACTAGAATACAACTTGAAAGCGTCGCTCTCTCAGTTTTATGGGTTGAAAGCTCTTCATTAACTTCCTTTTGAGAATGGCACACATGTGTACCATTCTCAGCTGCAATGGATATATAGAGATATAGAATGAAGGAATAGATTTATGAATTTGAAATTAATGTTCATTGTATAGAGCCATAAGATCCCAAATGTTTCTTTTATGAAAATCGGTATGGCATATTGGAAATCTTAAAAAAGACTGATTGTATAGAAGTAGGATGTTAATCATCAATTCCAAACTTATCTCAGAGCAAGTGGGACTAGTTTTCCACCCTACAATAAAAAATCTATTGAAATCCAATCAGCGCTTTTCTGATCCCGAAAATAATTTGACGTTGCCTTATTCGTTGGGAAACGATATTTGAAAAGCATACATTTTCAGTAGAAGTTGCGCGGCATAGCCAGACCTCCGTATATATATAAAATAACAGCGCTCGCAATTTACTTATGAGTTATACCTCGGTGACGCTAAGTAGAACAGTTTCATATACTTACATAGAATGTATGATTGTTACCCATTGCATTGTCTGTAATTTACTTACAGCTCGTTCGAAAGCCTCGAACAGTTTAAGTAATGAGAAGTTTTGCTAGTGTGATCGTTTGCAGACAAATCACGGTCACGGTTGTGTGCGTCTTATTTATATTATATCAGTCTCTCTCTTCATTGGGGTATCTTACAAGTTTTTCTATGTTGTGAAAATTGGCGATATAGTTTGGATTTCAATCAAATTATTTTTATAAGTCTGTATAGGGAAGAATGATATTTATTTCAAGACTTTATATGCAACTATATAAGTAGTTTATAATAATGATTAAAGTATGTAGAAATGCTGAATAGGATATATCCGATATTATTTAAGAAGCTATATACTTTGTTTCTCTAAATTTGAGTTAGGACATTTAGAAAAATAGTTTGCGATACAAGTTTTCTTTTTTGATTCTATGAAATGTTTGAATGATTCGAAACATCTATGTTTGTGTAGAGTTTGTTTAGAGTATATATACACTATATGTTTAAGTACCACACACGTTACTCGTATGTACTTTGGCAACTTTATTTAATATATTTTTTTCATTCTAATGCATTTATTCTGTATAATTTCTCATTTTTTAGCTTCCGATTTAGATAGACCGCCCCCTCCCCCCGCAGCAGCAGCACCACCATCACCACCACCAAATGAGGCCGACGATCTTATAATCGCTTCGTAAGCTGGTAGTTCATTTTTAGGAGATAATTTACATTTCCAGGAGCATGAATTTATATTTGCCGCAACAAACAAAAATTTGAAATTCTTGTTTGTTTCGACCTTTAAGGGCCAATCCATACATATGAATTTCCAAACTCGAAAGAGATGTTTGCACTTATCAGTCAGTGAGTCATCTATACATAAAAATACCAGTGAAATAATCGTCGAACATGACGCCAGCAGAGTGGGAGAGAAATATAAGCAGTGGAAGGATTGGGGGGGGGAGAGGGAAACACGAATGTATATATAGCGTAAGTTTCGGTTCGCACCTGTTGAGCTTGTCGAATTCTCTTTTTTTTCCTAGAGAAAACCTGTTATCGTTTACAGGGGCCGGATTCTCTAGACATTCATTTGTTACAGAAATATATCTAATTGATAATGGAGTTATTGCTTTAAAATCAATTATCTCACGAAGACATGAGACAGAAAAAGTTCAACGCAAATCTGCTGTACGTTCCGAGGTTAGTTCATATTTTTCTATCCAATACATCCTCTTCTTCGGTTGGTTCTATTAGCACCGAGGTGGAGATACATCCCATCCTAGACGAATCTTTTTGGCGCACGCGCGTGAGCCATATCTTCTTCAAATACTTGTATCTCGTAGAAAATGAAGTCAATAACAATCACGTGTCAATGTGAATTGCAAGGCATTTGCATTTTTGTGTTTTTCGAACTAATACCATATTCTTCTTGAGGAAATATGAAAAGTCCAAATAATTATACAATTTAATACTCAGAATTTTTATAGTCATACCTCTTACTCTCTAAATCTAAAATAGTAAAAAACTACTATTTCATAGTGTATGACTATTTAAAATAGTAAAAACTGTACAACTGGAAAATACTATAAATATTCACTAAATGAAGTAGTAGTTTTGATTCTATTAAATAAATAGTAAATAAATTTACTATTGAAATAGTAAATTTGGATATACATAAAATTATAGTTCACTATATAAATAGTAAAAATTGTATGTACGAAATAATAAATCTGGATATATTACATTCGATTTAATCAGACTCTTTATTAGTCACAAGTCACAAGTGATATAGTTTGGCATCCATTTCTTATTGAAGCTGCGTGTGTACATCAGCCACTTGTGAAAAGTATTTGTTGAAATCTTCTCGTAGCGCCAATTATGCATTAGGGTTGTAAAGAAGTCTCCGATGCACTCACATACCACTAGCCACACACGTATATAATATCCACTGCACAAAGCACGTCCTAATACTCTCGATACACGTCTGATCGGGTCAACAGTCAGGTGCAGACTGAATTATTATTTATCAGTTATTAATTCAACAGATTTCACTACTAAAACAGTAAAATTATACTATTTAATAGTAATATGAACCAATATTTACAAATAGTAAAATTTAACTATTTTTTAATAAACGAAGGTCCCGTAAAAATACTGAAATTCTACTATTTTAGTAGAATATAATTTACTACCTAAAATAGTAGAAAATTTACTATTCTAGATTTAGAGAGCAGAGAATACATTTATCGCTTAGTTTCAACTATGTGAACCTAATCAAAACTATCCATTTTGATTTATTTTTTTCAGCAGAGGAAATCCACGCGTGTTGATGATATACAAACAGCCGGCGGTTCCGCGGGACCATTAGAATAGGCAATCACAAACCCCCAGATTCAGTACTTAATATTAAAGAAAACGTTGATATTTTTTCCGAGTGATTCGAACGTGAACAATATAAGAATATACAAACAAATATGGGGGGCGAGCAAATATGTTTAGCAAACGCATCGGTCGCCGAAATTTGGTGTGACCAATTGCTTTCTATGCAAATTAATTATGAATTGTGGGCGAAAGAAAAAACTGTTCAAACATCCATGGGTGCTATTACTAATCTGGCAATCATCATATATCTGTTTACGAGCGGTTTGATTCAACAGTTAAATTATTATCGTTACGAGACGAAACTCAACTTTGATGACCTGAAGAAGAGCTGTCTATATACACTACAGAGAGCTTTGCACTATTTTGTCATACTCATCAATTTAATGCTATTCATTTTTCAAGCTATAGTCTTGAATAATGGAAATATATATGTGTTCATGGTATAAATGACTGAATTAACGCTAACTTACCGGAATCATCTGTTGAATGAATTTTGAAAAAAGATTATTTTTACAGACTGCCACAACCATATCCACGATTTTGGCATATTTGTTTTGTCTTCTTCTAATGAATCAAGAGAGGCATTATTTCAGACCAACAGATGATGATGATACTAAAAATATTCCGCCTGACAATCATAGAATTGCCTTACTTGGATTCTGGATGTTTTCATTAATTATCAAATGTCTCGATTATCTAGATCAGTCAAAAGGCCTCTTACAATTTAACTCGTGAGTTTTTGTTAAACTAATGATTGGCGTGATCTTAGATAAAGACTTATTATTTTGTTATAATATTTTGGAAAAATCTTTTTCATGTCTTTAAGTTTCGGGTAAATGGTTTCAACGGAATGTCAATTATTTATCTTGCACGGATTCATCTCGAAAAATTTTTTTTCCTTCAAAAAATATAATTTTTTTCCAGATTAAACAATAGAATAGAAACAATGTTGAGTGTCGCGCACTGTAGCACGCTTTCTTTAATTCTTATCTTGGGTTGTCTTGCACCTGGGATTGGGGTTAACATGACTGCTAAAAAAAGATACGAAGAGGACATGAAAGAGAGTAATGTAAATAAATTGAATAAGCCACTTTTTTAAAATTTTTCTCGAAGAAGTACATACCTTGCAAGTATAATAGACTATATCCAATTCGTGGCTACCAATTGTGTTTTTTTTTTCAGAATAATGTACAACTGAGGTATCAATGGAAACACATCTGGATAGATACGAAAAAAATTTTTTCATTATTGCATCTAAAGTGTAGTACTAGATTGTGCTATTCTGTGATTGCATTGGTTGGATTCATTTTTATTGGTAGAGTGATTAATGTCTACGCCCCTATGTATAACAAGAAGGTGATTGACAGCATAAGCAAACCAGGGGAATTCAGGTGAGTTCTACGGAAAATTAATATTTTATTGGTTTCCAAAGCATGATAACGAAATATATTATTATATTAATTAAACGTTCACCGGAAGAGTTGCGCACAAACATCTCGCGCGTTGACTATTCATTGTACAATGTTCACCCAACAGGTTGCATTTTTTTACAGGTGGGATTTCATGTTAACTTTTGTCGTATTCAAATTCTTCGAATCAGGTGATGTCGGAATTGGTATTATAGAAGAATTGCAGTATTTAATGTGGTTTAATTTCGAAGAATACATACACCAGGAAGTGAAAACCGAACTTTTCCAGTGAGTCATTTATTATCGACTTGAAATTTTAGTAATTTTTAGCAGGGTTTGTGCTCCAATAAACTTGTACAGGACACGGAACGCTTTTCCTTATGAAACTGAGAAAAAAATATCTCGGCTGTCGTGTACACAAAAGATCTTTGGAAAACTCAAGGAAAAGCATCCAGTATCCTGTAAAATATGTGTGTACAAGACGTATTGGTACTGCTACCTAGATAATTAAAATATATTCCTATCAACTCGATTCAAACCAGCATAACTGCATTGCGTCGTCATCAAAATATTACATCAATATTCATTGATTCTAAGTTCATTTTTTTTTAAATCTCCAGACATATACACAGATTGAGTTTAAAGTATCATTTGAGCCGAAAAACTGGCGATGTTATCAATATCATGGAAAAAAGCCATCATCACGTGACTTCTTTGCTGCGCTCAATGTTTATGACTACAATACCTGCACTCATAGATCTCGTTGCTGGATTCATATTCCTCACCAACTCGCTCAACAAATGGTACATTATAGTTATCATATTAACAATGCTGATGTACCTAGGTGAGACATGATTTATCCGTTCTATCGAGACATACATAAGCATCAATGTTCTAATGTGAATAATATTTAGTTCTTATTGAGTTTGTGGAAACCTTGCGTTTTGGAGATTTGTACAGTCAGCCGGAAGAAAATACAACTGAACAGACGGCTCGCAGTATCGATAGTCTACTCAATTTCGAGACCGTCAAATATTTCAACAATGAAGCTTATGAAATACATAAATTTCAGAAGACATTCAAAAATTCTGAATGCTATAGCTGGAAAAAAATTGTAGTCAATTCTGTACGCACTTGGATGACCAGTGGAGTAATGAGCTGCGGATTTTTTGTGGTATCCTTGTTGAGTTTGCACTCAGTTATTAGTGAAAAAGATCGAACCGCTGGCGATTACGTATTATTCGCGAGTTACATCAATCGGCTCTTTAGTCCTATACATCAATTGATGTATGTTAAATAGTAAGGGTGTCTAGATATTCATAAATTTAAACTTTGAGATTATTTTTGAAAACCAGATTCGTTTTTTTTCTTCAGTTATATGCTTTCCGATTTGAAGAGTTTAGATAACACGTTCATTTTACTCAACGAAAAACCAGATGTCATGGATGCACCGGATGCTAAGCAATTGAAGTTCGATGATGGACACATAGAGTTCTCGAATGTTTCGTTTGGTTATCTTGAGGGTAAAACTACGCTAAAAAACATCAGTTTCACTGTAGGAGCGGGGAAAACTGTTGCCTTGGTTGGACACTCGGGAGCAGGTAAATCAACGATAATGCGCTTGTTATTCAGGTTTTACGAACCCACCAGAGGAGATATATTCATTGACGGACAGAACATAAAAAAAGTTACCCAGACATCTCTGCGAAACGCAATTGGTGAGTTTGCTTCAAAATGGATCCTCGTGAATGGTTTAAAATCATTAACGACGAAGCAGAACATTTATTGATAGTGTAAATAAATGATAATTGCAGGTGTGGTGCCACAAGATACGGTATTGTTCAACGATACCCTAAAGTATAACATCGAGTATGGGAAAATCGGCGCAACCGACGAGGAAATCGAGACAGCTGCCAAACATGCCGATATTCACGATAGAATCCTCACCTTCCCCGACGGCTATGAAACCCAAGTGAGTAACAACAATAAAAGAACTACATATAAATACGCTGATATAGCGATATTTTTAATCGGTCAAAAATGTAATAACACGCAATTTCGTATCTGCTCCTTCTCGCGATCGCAGGTCGGAGAAAGAGGACTGCGTCTGAGCGGCGGGGAAAAGCAAAGAATAGCGATCGCCCGAACGATATTGAAAGCTCCGAAAATCGTGATTTTGGACGAAGCAACGAGCTCGCTCGACACCCGGACCGAGCGCAACATCCAAGCTGCCTTGGACCACGTGTGCGAAAATCGCACGACTCTTATTGTCGCGCACAGACTCTCCACCGTTATTCACGCCGACGAGATTCTCGTTCTGAAAGAGGGAGAAATAATCGAACGAGGCAGGCACGAGGAGCTTCTGGCGGCAAACGGCTCGTATCGCGATATGTGGGACGCACAGTTTGCCGCCGACAAAGACACTGATAAACTCGGAGAGTCGACTCCGGGTTGTGAAGTCAATGGAGAATCGTCTACGGGTGCAGTGTGCCCTAAAAATCAGGAGACAATTATAGCGAAAGAAAAGATTTATCCGTTTGGCAGTGATTCTGTAAGATAACTTGCGCCCTCGTTTTGAGCTTGTTCTTTTTTTAATAAGACATTCCCGAATACAATGCAAATAGTTCTATGTTCCTTTTGTAAACCATGCAGACAATATCTAGCATCAATTTTATCGAGGGTAATCGAGAATATTCATCGAAATTGAACGTGAAATCGTCGAACATGGTATAGTCAAACTCGTACCTGTCATTTTTACAAACAATATACACGTATTTTACACGATTTATATATTAGTGTATTTGTGCCTAGCCAGCTTTTTTTCAAACATGTAAAATATAAAAAGTTTTGTGATAATCGTGTGTTAAGCTTAGCTGTCATTCATTTAAACAATATCCATTTGATCAACAATATTAGAGCATCAGCTGAAGTAATTGAAAAATAAACGTTCAATGAATAAAATAACGAAATTTAATAAAAATGATTATAAGCACTCAAACATATACAGTACAGTAAAGTAAGATGAATGTTGTTGTAATATACTTATAGCAATTAATAAATAAAATTGTATTATTTTACATACGCTTTATTCCATAAGTCTTTAATACTGAGATTAAATTCATCTGGAAATATTAGTCTGGCAAAAGATTTGCAAAGGCACCGTCTGGAACCCAGCCAGTTTCGTCAATGGGATCAGTTACGCTCTCTTCAATTTCAACCATAAAAAAGTAACCAGAAACGATCAGGAAACTAATAACATAGATAATCTGTCAAAAATATAAAAACTTGTCAATCTATAGGTTACTTGGCACCGAAAAATAAGTTAGTAACAAATATTGATTATTTAAGAGTACCTTGACCGTAAGAACGCTGTCTTCCATGATGCCAATTCTGAATTTAATTTTAATTGTCCAATAAGTATATTTTTAGTTGTTATAAACTATCGTATAAATTCATAATTTTCCAATATCCTTTAACCTAAACATCTCGGATTGTGGCATTGTAATATGAAGGTTAAATGAAAAAAAAAGAAGAAACAAAAATAATTCGTCCATGCGCCTGGATGTGTACACTTACATCCACCGAGATTCAAATGTACGTTATTGTTGTCAGCTGTGTATGAAAACTCATCCCTAACCTCAACTCGGTGTCGTGTTGACAGTGACACTATGACGAACATCTGGTGAAAACTGCCTAAATTTCAAAGTTTATTAGCATTTTTCATTTATGTACTTTGTGAAAAATGAACAGCCTAGGCTTGAGTTTGATTTTCAAGATGGGATGTTTGTGTGCAAAAGAAAGTATCACTATGAACGGTAAAAAATATGCAGTTCTAGAACATCTTGGAGATGGGTGAGGCATCAAATCAAAATCAATCGAAATATAAAATCGCTAAGAATTTACCGTGAATAATTAGATTTTATTAGCACGGCTACATTAAAATTCAATATGTCTTGCATATTTCATTCATAATTACTCAACTAAATGTAATATAATGTGTGTCTTCCAGAGGGTTCAGTACTGTATCCTTAGTTGAAGATACAGTGACTCATAAGAAATATGCCATCAAAAAAATTATATGCCATGGTCCTGAAGATCAGAGGCTAGCTATGAAAGAAGTTGAATATCATTCGATGATCAAACACCCTAATGTTATAGAATTGATTGATTCCACTCATCAAGGAACTGCCGATCCTGTAGTGAATGCTACAAGTGAAGTCTTATTAGTTTTACCTTATTATCATGTAAGTATTATTCAGCTTGTTGAACAGTAAATGATAATTGAAAACAATAATGAATGCAACGATTATTATTTTATTCTATCCAACATTCAAAACTTCTTCTAGAGAGGAACCTTGGCTCAAGAACTAGAGAGACGTTTGAAGACTAATGATTACATGACACCCATAGATATACTTAATATATTCCTCCAAATTTGTGAAGGTGTGAAAGCGTTTCATGACGCTAAACCAGAACCTCTTGCCCATAGAGACTTGAAGACTGCTAATATTGTTCTAGGAGATGGAAATACTCCAGTAATAATGGATTTAGGTAAGGTTATTGAACTGAAATATGAACAGTGCATTTAAATTATCTAATGCTTTCATGAAAATTATGTTTGCATAATTAGGTTCTGTAGCTCAGGCTAGAGTAAAAGTTTGCGGGAATCAAGCCGCACAGTCTTTACAAGAACTAGCTGCAGAAAGATGTTCAATGCCTTACAGAGCACCTGAACTCTTTAATGTTGAAAGCTACTGTATGGTTGATGAACGAACAGATATTTGGGTAATACACACATTTATATCTGCAAAATCATTTCTCGAATGCTATTTGATGTTGGACATCATAAATCATAGTAGTTACCTTGATAATATTAACAGAAACATTTTCTCTTCCAGTCATTAGGCTGCATTTTATATGCAATGTGCTATTTCAAATCTCCATTTGACACAGTTTACGAAAGAGGGGATAGCGTAGCCTTAGCTGTTATAAGTGCTAACATAACTTTTTCCGAAAATGCACCATACAATGAAGTAAGTTTTCAAAGTTCATTGGGATTCATAAGACTTCAAATATGATTCAATCAAGGTCGATTAAACTAATCAATTGAAAATTAATGAATTATTCATTTATTCACAATAAACACTATTCGTTTCTTGAAAAAAGAAATCTCTCAGATGTATTGGAATAACTTTATGCATTTGTTGATAATAACTTGATCTAGAAATATTTATATGTAGTTCCTTGGAAAATCTTTTATATTCTCTTAAATGAATCCTTTTTGTAACAGTATCAATTATTTTATGTCAAGGATTATAATTTATCTGGAAAATTGAAGATCATTTTAAAAAAAGATTTGAATTTTTCTTGCATGTAAAAAAGATAAGAGAAAGTTTAAAAAACGAAAATGAATGATTCTTCTTCATTTCAGGATATGCAGAATCTAATACTTACAATGTTGAAAGTCAATCCAATGGAACGTCCATACATTTATAGTGTAATTGAAAGTGCTCATGAAGTATTAGGAAAATTAGAAGGAAGGGTTTGAAAAGACTATTACTGTATGGTTTGTACTTATCCATCAATAATTATCATGATAGTTTTTAGAATATTCAAGAAGCATGAGAATGAGCTATATAACTGTTTTCAAGATTTGGTGCACAGATTTTCTATGCATATACTATAGACCAAATGATTGAGAGAAATCATGATCCGATTGATTACAAGAGTTCCAAGAATGTGATAGCTTGAATGCCTACTCGCATAATCCTATAAATAATGAATGTATACAGATATTAATCCAATATTGAACATGATCAATTGCAGCATAGTTTTTGTTACTCATAAGTTCACTCATAATTATGTAGTAATCAACTTGTTGATTTTCTTTCAAGTATTAATAGTAGTAATATGAGCTAGAGTAGCTCTCCTGTTGAATCAATCGATATTGAAAGATTTTATATATTATATTGAGTATTGAAATGTAATTTGTCATTCAGTGTGAAAGTTTATGAGTCAGTATATTTGTAAAGAGCAATTTGTACATATTTATATAGATATATTTATACGGAAAGTATTGCATACATACATTCCCATTATGTATGATAATCATGGATGCACTTTATATTGATCTAACACACTCCAAATATACAAATGTACGAATATATGCATAATGAAACTTGTCAGTATCATTGGTTATGTATATTATGTGCAATAAATAATTTTTACCACCAAGCATTACGTGAGTTGAATCTACACAAAACAAAAACTGAACTTTTTCTAAATTTGGCAAATTCCGTTTTTTTTTTCATAATTTTTCAAGAATAAAATTAAATTTCACAGCAAATATATTATTACTCAATAAATTGAAGTACTTAAAAAATTTTAGCTATTCTTACGAAGTTTAGATATTTTGGATTATTGTCAAAAATAATCACCATTGGAAAGATAAAAATTTGTTGTTAACCAATTTTATTAGAAATAATATTACATCTGGTATATAACTCCTTCTCTTCCGCAATTATCAGTTATGTTATAAGTTATATCTTTGGCGAATTCACCAATCAGTTATCAAAATCAAATACAGTGGTGTCGCGATTCGCGAATGCAGAAATACCCTGACGGCGAGACCAAGAACCATCTTGGAATACTCGCGGACTTAGTATTTTCCAGGAGTGAGAGAGGAACGGACGTAATTGGAGTATACCCATTATAACCACTGCACGAATCATCGGGAGAATCCGAGGATCCTCCATTTATTTTGCTGTTCTGTGTGAGTTCGAACTTTGCAACAAGTAAGATGTACACGACGGATCCGCCGTACTTGCCCCCCAAGCCTCGTTTGTGTAGCGGTCGTTTGCCAATCATTATTCATCGTGCAAAATTACCGTTCCAACCGAAATTGACTGCTCGTTTCGGCGTCCTGGTCAATCAGTATACTTCACGACACATATTGCTCCATCCGCTCGCCTAGGATATTTTGGCCCCTGAAGTAATTGCAGGCCGATTACTTACTTTCTTATTTGTTTTGCACAAGCTCGCGCCGACCAGTAGACAGTACCTAACCTCGAAATCGTAAAATTAACCGCGACTTTTTTTCTGCCAACTTATCCAATTAGTTAGTAATATATACTTGATGGTGCTCGCAATCTCGAGGACCGTTTGGTTATAAATAGTTCGGGTTCCAATGGAGAAGGGGAGAGATACACGAAGCTAAATTTTAATTCATCGAGTATAGCGGTGAAAAAGCTGCTCTCTGAGCGAAAGCAGACGCAGTGTCTGCGCGCTCTATACCGGCATTAGAGCACCCACTATTTTGCCACCCGGAGTTCGTATATATAAGTACTCGATTCACTCGTTTAGCGAATCATAAATGAGTAAGTAATGAGATGTTGTCAACACCGATTTATCATTTACTGTTTTGATCGAGTAACACGTACGGCTATTACAGATCCACTATATTTTGTTTGAAATCATTGCGAAGTCAGTTTGAATCTGTACGAAAATCAAGTTGGAAAATCAATCACTGCATGCGTGAGTTGGGCCTATCCATATTTGTGCTCGCGAAAACTCGTAGCAAGTTCGTCGTTTGAATTTGTATTTTAAATTGAAATTATTGAAAGAACTAACATTTACAATATTTTGAGGAAGTGATGCAATTTTTACCAGAAACTACGCCAGCGCATTCGAGTTATTTTTCATCTATCGACATATTCTTCTTGTTTTCAATTTAAATTTGAATTTGGAGCTGATTCAGACGTTTCGTTTTCCAGTATTATTTTTTTTATCCAAAATAATTCAACCAAAGTCGCAGTTTACTTTCTTACCCCGTTAAGCTACTATATGCGTGAAATCTTAGACATTCCCGCCCTTATTTTATTCCAAGTTATTTCGATCTAGACTACTATTCTTCTTAGCGTCTCGACGATCATGAGAAAACTTAATCTGATTCGAACAGGTATATAACACACGATCGGGAACGCGAATATTCAAAATTATCGAACGTACATTGCACTGTGTGAACCAACTGCGGTCATCAATCTCAATATAGCGAATTCCTCCGCCAAGTTCAATCGCGCGATTTGATTCACGCGCAACTTGTCACGGGAAAATCGAGCCGCGCGCTCATCAAAGACTGATGTCGATTGTCGGCGCTACATACGCACACCGCACACAGCAGATCTCTGACGTGACATAGCAAATGCAAATGAATTTACGCAACACCGTGTGTACCGGCACTGCGGGCGTGAAACTTGAGAAAACGAAGGAGTAACTGATCGATACGAAAAGGTATATTGTGGCAGCGTGAGGGCGTATTGATTCAGAAGATTTCGGACTGATCCAAGGCTCCGCGCTGCTGTTGAATCTCGAAGAGTTTCCTTGTCAAATCGTACTTTGCGTTGTATTGATTTACCTCGCACATTTGTTGTGATCAGAGGGTTTTCGGTCAGCGGCTCATTTTATATGCGAAATAATTATTTACCGCGAAAGTTTACTTAACTTCTCCGAATCCTTTTATCCTTTTAAATTTCGCAATTTTCAAAGAAAGACTATTCTGAGAAAAATTATTGACTCATTCGAAAATATCCCAAACTCTTGAATTGAATTTTTTTTATAATTTTTTATTGTAACGTATACAGTGTCGTCTTTTTCCTTGTTCTACAGTGCAACATCGAAAATTAACAAGTTCACGGAATTCAAATTTCCCTCAGGTGAATGAAGGTATTTCAATGTTGCACGTGATTCAATCAGTTTCGATTCATTGAAAAATTGTTGAGGTGCCAAAATAACTAGAACTCCGAGAATCGATAGAAAGAATGACGCAGTGTGATTATTGACTTATTTTCGTCCACCCAATATTTCATTGTATAGGTAATACAGGTGTATTACTAGACACAATGAAATCATTCCTCGGTTTCTCTCTTTGGATGGAATCAGAGAGATGAAAGCTAGTTTGTCAAGTATATTTTCAAGCTTAATTTGGGTTAGCGTTGCACGTGAATAAAAGATAAGAAGGGAGTGAACAGGGGTGCGCGCGCGCCTCGCCCGTTACACCTTTTCGCTCGATTTCCTCGTCCCACCTTCCGCTCTTTTCTTGCTCTTGAACATATATATATTCCATTTCGCAAGGGAAGTCAGAACAGCATATCCCGAACGCGAAATAGTTTCATCGAGTTCTTGTGCGATTATTGCGAGTACTATATAAAAATATGTAGAAAATGAGAGTCTTATCATTTTATTTGAAACATAAAGTTTGTAGAGTCTCAATTTCGTTATGTTCAATTTGAGAGAATTTGACCGAATAGGTAGAACGCGGAGGTTTGTTGTCAACCTGAAACAAAACCGAATTTACGCTTTTCAAAACACTCCTCTCAAAATTTTAAAGATTTAATTGAGACTGAATGAACATTTCAACGAAGTGAAATAGTTGTACAGAACTTTTTTCGCGTACGTCGTTTTACGTAATGCTATTTGTATGATTATGCAAGAGCTTTATCAAACTGTTTAACGTAATTATGATTTGAAAAAATTTGAATGATTCCGCATTTGCAATTTTATGCCGAATTTTTTCGTTGTTTTTGGGCTTAACTGTCCAGAGGTCCAAGGTCAGGGCTACACGTGTGAATACTGTGAACACTTACACATACGCTAGCCCCCATCCCCCCTCTATCACATTATAGAAGAAAGAGAAAACGCTCGGACTATGTCACGTGACCGGATTTTGAAAACCAGATTTCAAAGCAGCGCAAAATACGCTACTGATTTAGTTTATCTTACTTTTTTGCATTGTTCCTCTTCAATATCTCATATTTCATTGTTAAACATGAAAACAAAATAGGTTGAAGTAAAATGTTGTATGTAAGAACCAATGATAATCTACCAGACTATTGACGAGGTTATTAGAAATTTACTATCAATCGCTGCATGCATTTTCTTTGAAACAAGAATATTATTCGTGCAAGAACGAATAATATTATTCAAAGAATCACAGATCTGGTATTCGATTTTTTAGAGTGTTTTTTAAAACAACTATGGTAATAGAATTTCGCCAAATAAATCAGAATTTAGAGGTATTGTACATTTCAATATATTCAGTATTTACGTTACTTGATGCTAGCATTTTAATCGAGAAAATCCCGGGAAAATGGTTCATATTATTGATTAACAAAAATCACATTTTTTTCTGTCGAGTTGGAATATTATTTTTCACCGATGAATAATTCAGAAAATCTCTTATAATTGTAAATTTCCTCGTCGCAAATCCTATATGCACTTCTTGATTATTCGTGAAAAAAAATATGCTGTCAAGAAAAAAGGTATTTATTAATTTTCAAACTAAGATACGTGTAACAACGTTACATTCACTATCCAACATTTTTGTCTCGGAAGTTCTTTGAACATTTACTCAGTCCATGTGAAAAATCGACTCACCAGCACCAACATTTTTTTGGTGTTTTTCTCAATCGAATAAAAACAGGGTCAATGGCAAGAAGTGTCCAAGGGGCCACGTAGTTTTACACGCTTTCGTTGATTGATGTCAGTGCAAACGTTTACATCGAAGTTCACGCAAAACGTATGTAACGAGGGAAATGAGGAAGTCGTTTGCATAAGCTGTTACGTACTCGCGGGCTTTTAATCCAAAAGCATTAGAATTTGTAATGGGGAGCTTGTCGAAAAGAAACGAGCTCGACAGCTTCTAGCTACGAGGTGCCCGACCCGATAGCTCATCCTTGCGCGCTCGTTTTTTTTTTTCAATTTACACCAACAATAATTGCTCACGCGGTCGCATGATTCGTTTGAAAGTTTATCCCAACGTGATGCCGAACCCTGAAATAAAATTGAAAAATTAATCACAGTCCCGTGGGTAAATGTCGCTTCGGACCAACAAGTAGATGCACGAGCATCGCTGTAGATTATCGCAAAAGCCGAGCAAGCAACGCGAAAGTTCTTTGGCTCGAACATCTCCGACGACTCGCCGAATATTCTGCCAAATCACCGAGATACAAGGCTTGGCGCTTTCAAATTCACGCGACTCGGGAAGAAAGAAGTGCCGCGGCTAACCAATCCTAGTGCGCGTGCGACGTTTCGGAAATATTCACGTGCTCCGTGGCGCGCCGATACCCCGCCGGCCACGGCAATGACACGGCCCGGTCACTTGTGTGTAAATACGTACGCGCGTGTGACGAGGAGCGCGTTACCTATTGCCGCATATACATCGGGCTTTCTGCGCTTTTTCACTATACATACGTGGATTTTCTCATCGGACGACGCGAGATGTTCCACGGAGATACGTGGATTCACAATATATAACGGTACTCGCGTTAGATTCAAATGCGCGATGCGTTTGGAAAATTTTTAAAATCGCCTGACCATTCAACTCGCATTGGAGTTGAATAATCGTCCGATGTAAAGATAAACATTGATATGGTATAATTCGTAGCGCTCACGTAAGAAGTTTCAATAAACGCTGTGCGTGAGACATTTTAAATTTTTATTAAAAAATTGTACTCATTACCAGAGACGGAACTATCGTAAGAGCAACTGAATTACTCTCTCTCTCCCCTTTTTAATCTATGATAGAAAATATTTTTTTCTCTAAATCGTTTTTTTTCTTGTTTTGATGACAAGCAGTAATTTTTTCCACGACTCATTGGAAAAATTTTAATCCAAATCAATGAGATATCTGTATCAAAAGCTGATAAGAATAGTAAAACAAAATTAATCCTGGTGAAAATTCTGAATAGGCAGAATGTACTACAGATGCGATAAATATAGAATCATCAGTTCTTCCTTATTATTGAATGAATGGGATTTGAGTCTTGATATTTATGTCTCGTTTCTCAGCTATTGTGATATTCAATATGCATTTTCGACATGAAGTTACATGATTTATTTTGATATCGTCATGGTTAAAATGAGTTTCTAGACGTGTTGAAATCGAAGAAAATACGTCAATGGAATTTCTCTAAATGAGTCTTTCTGAGTTGAAGAAAGAATTGTCACCTAAGTACCAACGAAAAAAGTTGCAAAATATAATACTTGGTATCGCGAATTGAATAATATAACTCGAGAGATAATGCAAGTCTTTATACTTTATCGTCCACGTGGCCTTGGCTCGGCGTATCAGCCGCGACGTTCGATGGTTCGATGCTCGCCTGACGCGCTGCGCCGGAGACAATTTATCAATGTGCCGGTTTTTTTTGGTTTTCATCACGAAATAGGATTAATTATAACACTTCGCTCAATTTGATTTCAACTCATAAGTCGAATATCTCTCTGTTGTGAATCAAAAGTTTGTACAATATTCACACAAATCCAATCTAGAAATCTGTTTTCATAGAAGATTCAAAAACTTGAAACTTCATCGTAACAGCGAAGAAGAAGATAAAGTCACCGGGATATTTTGCATGCACCGAGAAATCATTAGATTTCTATTAGGCAAGTCTCTGTAGAAAAAATTGATCTTGATTTGCTGTAACCACGGAGTTGCACGCAATTTTTTTCCAAGAAATTTTAGATTTTTGTGGAGAAACGATGCATAGTATCGTAATTGAGTTATGCTCGCGTCACAATCGGCGCGATTCATTGATTGAAATATTAATTTTCATTCAAACTATTTCCCAAACTGTCCGGCAAATTTGATTCAAGGTCGATTCGGTTTTGACAGCAATTCACAAAGTTGCGATCTAGGCATATTTCTTATGAGCAGTGGAGTGAACGAACGATCGGTGGGATTTTGATGAAAATCAATGAGCCTCTCAGTGTGACAGATGAAGCGACACGCGCTCAGAAAGAAGCACAAAAGGAGCCATGATAATCACGCGCGCGACCGAATCATACGATATCTCCCACAGCAGCCGAGCTATTCAGTATCACTAACTTGATGAGAGGACCAAATTTTATTATGCGCAGTAGCGGTCGGTCTTCTTACTACTACTTGGAATCGTTCAATTTCATTGGCCTAAGAATAATTTGTAATTCGCTTGATTGATAAACTCGTATCATTCGATTCGTATAGATTCGCGTCCAACTGATTCTCACTTGTTTTCCTTCGAAACGCACTCGAAATAGACGCGCGCATAAGTCTTTCCCTGAATAATCACTATTATATCAAAAGAAGCAAATACGTCAATGAAAAGAGCCCCTCTCTCACATCGATCTAAAATAATTCGCATTTCGCACAGTGTTCATATGTCATGCATCCTCGTCGTTCATCAGAAGCGCGAAACTGCGAATCAAGCCGTACTCGCTCGATCACATGATTCAGCGGTATATATCTCAAAACATCTACGCGGACCAAGCTCGACGTGCACATGTTGAAAGACGGCGAAAGGTCAACGCACCACGACGTTCCGTTTTTTTTTCTTTTTGCTCTTCATTTCTTCGCCGAAACGTCGGGGCTGTCGCGTATGTGTACGGGCCGCGTGTCACGGAAGCCGCCGCCGCGCCGCGAGAGAGCCTACGTTTTATACCAGCGCCGCGGCGCGCGCGAGCGAGCGAAAGAAAGATGCTCTGGCACCTGCCGGCGCGTGTGCGCGAGCAGCTGGCGCGCGCGTATTATATGCGCTCGACGCCGGCCGCGCGTTTTCAGTCTCTCGCGAGTCGCGGACGCCGCAGCACCGCGGTACTCGGTCAGTGGGTTGAGGGAGCCTCGATACACACTCGCGGTCGCCCAAAGTATTTTTAGCCGCGCGCCTCAGCACCACGGAGCATTGATTCGCTCCTGAGCATCTCTGGCAAGTGAGTACGAGTACACTCGCGACAAGTGGTACGTGTATAGATGAATACACGCGTATATGTAAATATATATACATATCGATTGGCCCGTGGCCCGACAAGTTCGTGGGGTGTCGCTCGTCTTTGTTAATTCCGGAGGTTTCGCGTGTACATGTTTTTCCCGGCTGGGCGTTGAATTTTTCCCGACGGGCCGGGCGTAAGTAGTCACAGGCGGGCTGCTGCGAGACGCGACGCGCACAGTCACATCCCGCCGCGGCGGGATCGACTGCGGCGAGATTGCGGCGCAAACTGATGTGCGATATACGCGATATTACACCGTTGCGAGAACATTGTATCGAATTTTTTTCTCCGGTGATCGAACGATTCTTGTGAAAGCTGAAATTAATTATCATCCAATTACACGCGCTGTTTCCTTCGACAACTCGGGCTAATATGCAATTGTATACATGTATGGAATGCTAATGAACTGTGTTGCGAAATCTCGTAATCCTCGTTACACTGCGCGTATATACTTAATGGGGAGGGGGGGGGGTGTACGGATTGGTTGGTTGACCGGACATTCCACGAGCACCCGATGATGGGTATGGGAGCAAAAAAAAAAGAAGTCGAAATTTCGAAAGAGGCAAAAGTTGTGCTTGTCGCGCGTCGCGACAAAGGAGTTACCTCGTGTATAACGTCAACGTCCGACTAGCTGAGGTGAGCCACGAAATTCCCACTTCGCAAGCGAAATTCGCAAGCCAAATGTATAGGATCGCGCGGGACGTTGAGCGCCAAGCGAGCCGAGCGCTGCACCTGCGTCGAGACACTGTCCTCGGCGTCAAAATCGAAGGCGAAAAAGAAAAAGACAACGCGCGAGCGAGCGAGTGAAAGCGACGCGTTCATTTTCCATAATTTTTCTCGCGAGCGCGCAGCCTTGAGCGGTGCAAATACCTTAGCTACCGCGGCGCGCTGCACCTTGCTCGCGCCGATCCACCGGCGATCGCACGTGCGAGAATTATTCGCGCACTCAGCGAGCCGGCTTCTCTTTGTTTCGTTGACCGCGCCTCTATATACACGTTGCTCTTTTTGACAACGGGTCGGCGATCCGCTTATGACGCTGGATTCCGCGACGAGCCGGCCGGAAACACGATGACCTTCGCGATTTTCATTTTCTTTTAGCTTTTATTCACCCGGGAGAATTTTTTCCAGCCCCGACTAAGCTGTCGAGTTGAATGTTTTCGTCGCGGCAACGCGTGGCAACGTACTCGAGCGAAGGGCAGACCTTCCGAGCGTTTATGCCTGTCCCTTTGGTTGTTCCGATGAAAACGTGATAGGCCAATTGCGCAGGAGCGGTGCAACTCGTTTGCAACGTTGGGGTAATACTTTGTTCCCTAAGCCAATCAATTTTATGCGCTCCTATAGTCCAAAGTTTCTTACAGTCCTTCGTCTATTTATAGATATAATAGATGCGCCTATACTTTACGTTTGACAATGTAGATACTTTGGGAGATCGAATTCGTGTGTAAGCAGCAACTACATAAATCCTTAGTTATTTTTACGAAGTAGCTTTATTGGAGATTCTAAATGAGATTGAACTATTATTCCTCAGCTCAATGTCGTTCTTTTGGCTGATTATTTCTGTTGTTACGTTTTAACTTTCTTGGTGGCAATAGATGATTGATATATTGATAAATTAGCATGTTACAAAAACAACTATGCAATTTTTTCTTTTTCCAAAGGTTATCACCACCTGAGTATGTGATGCCTGAAACAACTGCGATTTACGAGCAATCTCAAGTTGCCAATTCGATATTAGGATGACTATACGCATACATTTGTGAAAAATCAATATACCGAAAACATGCTTGCAACCGGAAGTTAAAATGAGAATCGAACGAAAGTTGAAAGTTGGTGCATCGGTTATTCGTCTCGTACGCGTAAAAATGTGAAAGTCCACGCGTCGTGTCAATATTGCGAGAGCCTCCCGACTCGAAATATTTGAAAGTGATAACCGCTGAATTTTGTGGATTGAGCATTTTAGATTAGGAGAAAGGAAGTTTCGATACATTCTTGAGGAACTGGATGTCGTGCCTCTCAGCTTTATAGCTTTATAGAATATATTCGTAAATTTCAAGCTATTTTCTCTTTGAGAAAACTTTTTACGAAATGAACAACGCAGTAGTGCACGTTGTGAAAATGTGCAAACGATGATTAGATAGCTTCTCAAAAGTGGGGTGTAATTCTACTATATTATTATTCACGATTCATCGAGTAACTATTATTAGAAGATAAGGAATAATGATGTTACTCAAAATGATCTTGTTTACCTCTTGGACGTTAGCGAATCGCGGAAGATGCAAGACTGTTCTAGTACGTATAGCGTGTAACGTTTGATTCACAAAATGATCTACTTAACGGCGCAACGAAAAACATTAATTTCATCAAATGTTTAAAAAATAACTTGTCAAATTCGATAAAGGTGAAAAGTGGGAAATGTTAATTGTAATATTTTACGATTCTCTTACATCATTCTTCATACCAATAACAACCTAATCTTTATATTTTTTTCGACCAACACCTAATACAGTCAGAGATAAATTCAATCGATTGGTATAAAGTATCCCGGTTCATTTAATACACTTATCGGAGAAATTATACAGCCGTTATCTACAATTGAAAGATGAATTTAATTTCATTTGTGTTACATCGATTTGGTTGCCAATCGAAAAACGTACAAGACTGTTTTTTTCTAAATCCGTCGACTATTTTAACAAACGTTTGAATGAAAGTAAATTACTAATTCACTGCAATATTCGCACTTGCACATTTAATTTATAAGGTTGGGAAACTCTGCCTTCTATCAATATTTAGATTCGTTTGAATTTTCAATTTTCCGCTGGTGCTTGACTAGGAACTCGCCGCGCCATATCACATAAAGATTATTTATTGGTATATTTTCGAGAATCAAACACTGCTTAATTTCACGTGGAAAGTATTCTATTAACGTATCTCAGCGGGCAAAGTCTGCTTCAAAAGTCAATCCACAAAGTTTACACATTCGTTCGAAAATATATTTCACGCGGCTGAAGCCAATAGAATCTATGTATCTAGGACCACTCATGGCCACGAGCACACTTGAATAGTAATTAAACTTATTTACGTCCACGAAGATACTCGAGTAATACATTCCATAAGTATATACAGGTCGAAAGTTATGACTGTCTCACAGGTGCAGTAAGGTACTAAAAGCATCCTGTATGTGTCCACTGAATGTTTTTTTTTTAAATAAAACCGATAGGCTTCTACACTTCTTGGCGTATTTAATGAGCTTCGGTTTTATGCCACGCTTGTCAAAGCTGTCAACTTTAGAGTCGAGTAACTATCCCTCGGAATGGCTGCAGTCTTCCCGTAATTCTCTTGATATACGAGCAATTATCTCAACAACCAACGATTGAAAAACTCTTAAAATTATGATATTCTCGATTATCACATCTCGATTATTACCCACTTGGAATACCTCAACTATCGTACAACTTTACAACATTATTAACTCAACGCCTAACTGAATCTCAGAAGAACACATTGTATCTTCCACCCGCATAATTATTCACGCCAGAAACGACATGAATTCTCATGATTCAATCAGTCCATTCAACCAACTGACGGATCATCGCGAATTCGTCACTCGAATAAGCAAACCGGGGACGTTGCGTACACAAGACCGATTGTCAAGAGCTGCGCGTTGTTCGCGGGGGGATCCATCTAGTTTGTGTGTATAGAATCGCCTAGAAAATCGCGAGCGTTGGAATATTGTTCCCTCGACAAGCACACAACACAGTACCTACGTCAAACTCGCCAAATGTATAATGAATAAAGATCACGCGCTCTTGCGTTTATCCTTAGCGCATGATTATGTAGAAGCCGCGCGCTTTTTACAATTCACCTTTGCTCTGGCTCGCGCTCGCTCGCGCTAGCCTGATGTGACACGCTTTTTTCTTGATGAGCGCGCGAGCATCGGGTCGCGCACGCATCTCTATTCCGTCTTTACACGCTCGACGACGTTTAGGCGAGTGGGTTTCTCTTGCGCGCGTCTACTCGAAAATACCGCAAGTCTTTTTGTGACGACGAGCCTCGGGCGCTCTATTCGGTAGGATGAATAATTGAGAAAACGAGCTGTAGAAAGTAAGAGTTCAACCGTTCAATCTTGTACCGTTATAATTTCACCGATGGAAATAGACGTGTCGTAGACTCTATATCTCGTAGGCTTTACAGTAAAATGATTCCGACTGTTGGAATACAGCAGCCAGCCTCGGCAGCGTTGAAATACCTTTTTTTTTCCATTGCGGCCCTAGCCCGCCGAAACAACTGCTGACGCTCGTTTATTCTCTGTCGTGTTCAGATTTGTGAGGAGAGCGTAGCAAGATGTCGGCGAAAGCGATCCGCGAGGCTACGGGCAAGGACCTGATAAACCGCAAGCTGGGCTCCGGCACCGCAGCAGCCAAGTGCCGGTTCGTGAGCATCGACGAGACGACCAACTGGTCGCACCTGGTCTCGGAGAATCCGTGGCTCACCAGCGAGCCCCTAGTCGTCAAGCCTGACCAGCTGATCAAGCGCAGGGGCAAGCTCGGGCTCATCAAGGTCAACGTCGACCTGCCGACCTGCCAGCAGTGGATCGCCGAGCGCATCAACAAGGACCAGCTGGTCGGCAAGACAACCGGCAAGCTCAAGAACTTCATCATCGAGCCGTTCGTGCCCCACAAGCCCGTAAGTATATATTGTCGCACTCGATCCCTTTTTCCCTAATGTTGATTTCCGTTCCTGTGTCATTCGTTGCATTTGCGTTGCAGAAAGAAGAGGCGTACGTTTGTATTTACTCACATAGAACGGCCGACACGATTCTGTTTCATCATGAAGGCGGAGTTGATATTGGTGATGTTGATGCCAAAGCGCTGAAGCTAGATGTACCGGTGGGCTCTGAAGTGCCAGACGAAGACACCATTACCAATAGATTACTTGTACATATTGCCAATGACAAAAAGCCGTAAGTTTGACTCTATATACATTTTCTCGGCGAATCTTACTGGCGAGCGACGGTTCTTATTGGTCTTGATAAAAATCATGATCCCTCGATCGATTGAATACTTTCAGGGTCATTGCCAAATTCGTCCAGAACCTTTACAAATTGTACGTTGATTTGTATTTCACTTACCTGGAGATCAATCCGTTGGTTGTAACGGACAACGCAATTTATATTTTGGATCTTGCCGCTAAGTTGGACACAACAGCAGACTTCATCTGCCGACCGGATTGGGGTGAGATCGATTATCCTCCTCCATTCGGCAGAGATGCATATCCCGAGGAGGCCTACATCGCTGACTTGGACTCAAAGTCTGGCGCCAGTTTAAAACTGACGATCCTCAACCCTAGCGGCAGGATCTGGACTATGGTCGCTGGAGGAGGTGAGATATATTTCATTCCTCGTATATTCGTTGACTTTTTATTTTCAATTTGGCCTCGTTACATGTCATTTTTTTCTGATCAAGTTATTTCTACTTTAAACACAATTTTATGAATTTTATGAGAGGTTCATTCGATTTGTTTCACTCATGAATTCAATGTTGTAGGTGCGTCAGTTATTTACTCAGATACTATTTGTGACTTGGGAGGTGCATCTGAACTAGCAAATTATGGAGAATATTCCGGAGCTCCCAGCGAGCAACAGACTTATGAATACGCCAAAACTATACTCGGTCTAATGACCAAAGAGAAACATGCCGACGGTAAAGTTTTAATTATTGGCGGGGGTATCGCTAATTTCACAAATGTGGCGGCTACTTTCAAAGGCATTGTCAAGGCCCTTCAACAGTTTCAGCCTAAATTAGTCGAGCACAATATCAAAATATTCGTCAGGAGAGCTGGACCAAATTATCAAGAGGGGCTTAGGTGAGTAATCCTGGTCGATAGTTCCAACTTAGAGTTGAACTGGATTTTTATTCAAACAAAGAACAATGAAAATCACTGATGAACTATTCGTTTGCCAGGATAATTCGAGAAGTCGGCAAAAGGCTGCAGATTCCCGTTCATGTGTTCGGCCCGGAGACGCACATGACAGCTATTTGCGCAATGGCTTTAGGCAAGAAACCGATTCCAGATCCTGAAGCCCAGGAGTTTTCCACTGCGAACTTTCTGTTACCGTCGGGTCAGGACGTAGGTCCGTCGGCTCCTTCCTCCGGCGCGACGACTCCGTCCTCGCCAACGAAGATACCTCGTGTCCAGAAGACCGATTCGACCGACTCGTCGATCAAGCCCCTATTTAGCAACAAGACCAAGTCAATAATCTGGGGTATGCAGACGCGTGCCGTGCAAAGTATGCTCGACTTTGACTTTGTGTGCAGAAGAGCCGAGCCATCTGTTGCCGCCCTTGTCTACCCCTTTACCGGAGACCACAAACAAAAGTTCTACTGGGGACACAAGGAGGTCAGTAATTCGCCGTCTTAAAATTACCTCGATGTTTTCTGTTACAGAAGTTTAATTTATGTCGATTATTCCTTCTCTAGGTGCTTATCCCATCGTACAAGAACATGAAAGACGCGATGGCGAAACACCCAGATGCCGACGTCATGATCACTTTTGCGTCTCTTCGCTCAGCCTACGACAGTGCGATCGAGACCCTGCAGTTCCCGCAGATCAAGACAATCGCTATTATTGCTGAGGGTATTCCCGAGAACATGACGAGAAAACTAATTCTCAAAGCGCACGAGAAGAAGGTGACTATCATCGGACCGGCGACCGTGGGCGGTGTCAAACCCGGCTGCTTCAAAATCGGCAACACCGGGGGTATGATGGACAATATCTTGCACAGCAAGCTCTACAGGCCTGGCAGCGTAGCATACGTTTCCCGCTCAGGTGGCATGTCGAATGAGCTAAACAACATTGTCTCCAAAGGTTTGATGAACTATTCTCCGTAGCTCTATTGTGTATTTGTGAGAGAATATTTTGTAGATTACGTAGACGCGAGAGAATCATCGGCAGTAAAAATATTTGCTTACAAAATTATTTTTGAATTATTTTTACTTCTCGTCTACTAAACATCAAAATTATTCCCGGGGTCTATTTTTTTCTATCGTGAATAGTTAAACTAATGAAGCTAACTGACAGCAAGATATTCTTTCGCTTGGAATTTCAAATTTCAAATGGCATGACGTATAATTTGAAACTTGCATTTTAACTCAAAAAATTTCCGATAACGGATGATTATGCAAATACTCGATTGTACGTACGTAAAATTTGTCTTCGAGTGATGTTAACAGAGCAATCATGAATTCAATAGTAAAACATTCATTTTGAAACAGAGTTTGGAGGCAATTCATTGATCTTGATGTATGAAATTCGAATCACAATATTGCTTGGTTTCTGTTTCGAGAATAATTATCTATAATTTTGTTCTTCGATGTTAGAGCTAAATACAATAATCGCATGTGATCGCAAATATCGTTCGATGAGTTCACAATACTCTTAATCATTTATGAAAAACGAAAAACAAATCATTTTCAGCGTCGAATGGCGTGTTTGAGGGTGTCGCGATAGGCGGCGATCGTTATCCTGGCACGACGTTCATGGACCACATAATGCGCTACCAGAACGACCCGAACGCGAAGCTGATAATTTTGTTGGGTGAGGTCGGCGGCGTTGAGGAATACGAGGTGTGCGAGGCCCTCAAGTCCGGTCAGATCTCTAAGCCTCTGGTGGCATGGTGCATTGGCACCTGCGCTAGCATGTTCAACTCGGAGGTGCAGTTCGGCCACGCCGGCTCAATCGCCCATTCCAACTTGGAGACGGCCGTAGCCAAGAACTCGGCCCTCAAGGCCGCCGGGGCTTACGTGCCCAGCAGCTTCGACACTCTGGGTGATTTAATTCACTCTGTATATGAACAACTAGTCAAAGAGGGATCTATCGTACCCGAGCCAGAGATGCCACCGCCAACTGTCCCCATGGACTACAGCTGGGCTAGGGTGAGATTTTTTAATTGTTTTGATTTTTTCGTTCCGACTTATTCAATTATATTCTAATTCAATTTTTAACACTCAAATTTAGCCAAACAAAGTTAATAACGTATGAAAATCTAGTTTGGTGATGAGGACATACGATCGAAAATAAAATAAAACTGAATACCGGAAATTAATTTTCAAAAACTTATATTTCAGGAACTTGGGCTGATCCGTAAACCAGCATCTTTCATGACTTCTATCTGCGACGAGCGTGGCCAAGAGTTGTTGTATGCTGGTATGCCGGTAACGGAGGTGTTGAAGCAGAACGTTGGCATCGGCGGTGTCGTCTCGCTGCTCTGGTTCCAGCGCTGCTTGCCGCCAATCTACTGCAAGTTCCTAGAAATGTCACTGATGCTCACCGCGGATCACGGTCCAGCTGTTTCGGGTGCTCACAATACCATTGTCTGTGCCAGGGCCGGAAAGGATCTCGTCAGCTCCCTCGTCTCTGGGCTCTTGACCATCGTAAGTTGATGAACTCGAACCATAATGAACTTGTGAATTACTGGTTTCACTACGAGTTTTTAAACGAATTTTCTCAACAGGGTGACCGTTTCGGAGGTGCATTAGACGGTGCAGCGAGAATGTTTTCAGAAGCCTACGACGCTGGTCTCCATCCCCAAGAGATGGTGAACAACAACCGTAAGAAGGGTCAACTCATCATGGGTATCGGCCACAGAGTAAAGTCGATCAACAATCCAGACATGAGAGTTAAGCTGATCAAAGAATACGTCTTGGAGAGCTTCCCCGTGAAACCACTTGTCGAGTACGCGCTCGAGGTTGAAAAGATAACCACCGCCAAGAAGCCCAATCTCATACTCAATGTTGACGGAATAATCGCTTGTGCCTTTGTTGATATGTTAAGAAACAGTGGAAGCTTCACCAGGGAAGAAGCCCAAGAGTACATCGAAATTGGAGCGATCAACAGTCTTTTCGTTCTTGGAAGGAGCATAGGTTTCATTGGTGAGTCACATTTTGCAAAGTGCTACCTTTTCGATAGAATTTATTTCTAACTTCTGAGTTATATGCGAATTTACTTTTGTTAACAGGTCACTACATGGATCAACGGAGGTTAAAACAAGGTCTCTACCGCCATCCGTGGGACGACATCTCTTATGTGCTGCCAGAGCAATACAACTGAGAAGTTCAATCTTACTCCTGCTAAGAATGTCCATCTTAATTACGTATCATTCAATAGAAAATCTCTGCGTCATAATGATATCAATAATAAGAACTAAAAATCTAGACGAGAGTAAACCAAGCAAGAAAATAAATTGTCTGTAAAAGATGAGTAGGACTCACTTAGGTAGCGATGTTCTAATCAATGGATGTATGGCCAACGCACTCGCTATCCGCGTTGCTCAAACGTTAAAAGCACTGGCACATTTTGCACTGTCGAAAGTCCTTTAATTGCCTTATAATGAATTAAAAGAGATAAATTTATGTTTTGAGAAGTTCTAGTCGCTGTGCGACATACTCTTATATTCATACGAGGGATTAATGAAACGATAAAGATATTGGTTAACATGATTGATCGACATTCCAGTTTCTGCATTTGTTTAACAAGAATAAAACACGAATGTGCGATAACTGTATTATTCGAATTTTTGTACATATAGACGTCGACTCACCTGAAAAGAGCAGCACAAATGCGGATTTTTATTTCGCATTGCATTAAATACATAACTAAATGTACCCTATGGGAGACGCGAAATAAATCTCTTTTCTTTTTAAAGCTTCGGATAGGTCTTAGCATTTATTAATAAAAGTATGTGAAAAGAACTTTGCACAAGAAAAGTGAATCTTTCAGCTAAGAAATAAGAATTTAGTATACATATTCTATATGCATGTATAATATTTATGTATGTAAGTATTATTATTTAAGAATTGATTTAGTGTCTTTTTAGAATTTGCACTAAAATTAATCTGTTAAGTGTAGGTAAATCATGAGAATGAATTGGTTACTGATTATAATCATGTTATCTGTAAAAAAAAAAGTATCTGCTGTTGATACGAGAATAATTTGAAAAGAAGAAATAAAAAGATAATAAGCCGTACTTACAATGAGTATTTGCATTTATTGCTTATATCTACTTCTTTGATTTCATTTAATTAATATACATTTTCACAAATTCATAGCCTTTGATCTTCAAACTACCACTCCATGATTTCTTCAATTATTGACTCTGATAATTCATCTGCATCAGGCTGTTTTTTCAATTTAGGACATATATGTCTTTCATACCATTCCATTTCTGCCAAAGAATAGTTCCTTCGCCTAAAGGTATATTAATTTACATTGTATTTCGTCGTATGTACATATTTGATCATCAAGAGTTGCTAATCATTTGCTTACACATTATATTCCGTATTGGATGGTTTCCTAACTGGGTTCCATTGTGAAACAGGTTTATCATTGGCAACCATCACTCCTCTGATACAGTGTGATAAGGCGACTTTGTGAATATTGTAATCCTAAGATTGATATAAGATCCCATAAAGCCTTAAAATACAATTTATATTAAAAATAAAGTAATAAATCGTACCCTCCACTCGGAATTTAATACATCTGCTAAACTTATAACATCTACAGCTTCAGCAGCACCATCCATGTTCGGTCCAATGGTGTTCAGATAATTTTCATGAATAAAGCTGATGACAGTATTACCTTGCGACTGAAAGTTCAATGCCAATTCATCTGGATTGTGAACAAAGTTCCAGGAAGTTCCTGTTATGCTTTCTATGCAACAAAAAATAGGGAATGACATGATCGATCCAAGATTTAATTCAAGAAGCAACAGCATCATTTTGTCTATACGAAATTCTTACTTTTTGGGTTGATAACTCTACCAATTCCATGAAGAAGACTAAGAGTCTCTTCTCGAGATGTGCATTCACTCTCAAATTTATGTACAACTTGAAATGATATCAAAAATTAGTTTTTCAAATAAAAAGGAACATATTTTACTTGAAGAAGAGATTAGTGTACCTTTTAAAGAGAGAAATATGAGATTCAAAAGAGCACTTCGAACATCTCCTATAGTATTTGATAATACTTCATCTATTTTATTCTGTGTTACATGTAACATATGACTAGCTTTATTATTTAGAATTGAGGAAACTCGTTTCATCACGTTTTTCAAGGCAGTTGGTGTTGCAGCATTGATACTAGAATGTACAATATCATTAAAATTCAAGTAATATCTCAAAATTATATGAATTTCTGGAACTTACTTTATTAAATTGATTCCAAAGCGATCACGGTTACTTTGAGAAAATAATGTCATCATCAATCTGGAACTTCCTGTTTCTGTATTTATAAAAACTAATGGTTCTCTTCCATATTGGGTATACTTCCTGTAAAATAGTTACATTCTTTAGCAGGTATTGGTAAGTAATGCAGAAGAAATCAATTATTCTTTTCACTTACTGTAATAAGCTAGGAAAATCGTCTTTCTCTTCAACATAAGTATTGGGTAAGTCTTTAACCAGAAGCAAACGTCTGGAATAATTAGTTAATACAGAACTGTAGCGAGTGGCTCTAATAAGGAAGTCTTCAAATCTCTCTCCTTGCCTCATTATTCTATCTATTAGATATGAAAAAGAAAATATTCAACTTATAATACACTTGTTTGATTGTTTGATATTTGAAAGTAACATTAAAAAAAGGCTAATTTACTGTTTTCATCCAACATTTGATCCATTGGTGTTATCCATTCAACAACATCGAATTTATTCTCCTTAGCGATTACTCTGAGAGCTTCCGTTTTTCCACATCCAGATGGTCCAGAGATTACTAATATATTAGGTGTATCTAACTTCACCTTTTCTTGAAACCATCTTGAGATTTCTTGTTGTTTTTGCCTGCTCACTGCTAAATCTGCTGATTTTTGTGGAGCGCATGAAGCCAGCAGAGCTGATAAATTGTTATTTGGCTTCTTTTTGAATGAGAAGCTAGCATTGAAATCTGAGAAACTCCTTGTTTTGTCAGTTTCATCTTCAACCCTTTGTGACGAATTTTTTTTTGCAGGTAATTCATCGCTATCAAAAGAAGATTGTAACCAGCTACTTGCGTTTCTCTATGAACAATAATTCCCAAGAATTCCTTATAATTCAACATAATATGAAAAATAAAAAGATAGGAAATGAAACGCCGATAACGTTGTAATATTAGAATGAAAAATTAAGAACCATTGAATGTCACAAGCAGTAACATAGAAAATCGAACTAACCTTTAATCGACTCATCTCATATGTATGTGCTATAAATCACTTTCCTAAACAAATATTCATCGAATTACTTTCCATTTCGCTACATTTCCAACAACAAATACCAACGACTGGAATATTTAAAGGGTATGAAATAATTTTAAACACTGAATATAAATATAACAACGAGCATCCAATCAACTGTTGCTTTTTCCCCTTCTCCACCCTTCTCATCTCATAGTTCATAGTCACGTGGTATACAAGACACTTCTGCAATCCACTGTTCATTCGTCATCAAAAATAAATGAGTTTGGTTTGACTTTTGAGTACTTATTTGATTTTTGGAATTGCTTTTGATCTTGAAAATATTTTTCAATTTGATTATTTACGATCAATAATTTGGAAACAAAAAAATTACGAAGGAAACAATTTTCTGGATGTTTTCAATCATTTTATTATAATTTCATTAATATGAATTACGGCACATGATTATTGTTTTTGTTTGTTTTTGTATGATATAACTGTATACACTAAAATTCATCTATACTTATATAATTAAAAATGTACATAACATATAGCAAATGACATTTGTACATCTATATAATATTCAATATTCAACTAAATATAATGATATAAATAACTAACTCAATTAAATTCTTATAGAGGTTCATTTTATAAAAAAAGTGCTCCATTTTTCTTGAGATTTGATTAAAATATATAATTTCCCCACACAAAAATTCTTAATGAATCAAAATGTATATCTTTTGTGCTATTTAATTATTAATAAATTGTGCTAGTAACAGTGGTTTCTCATGTATTAAAGAATAGCTTCAGAAACACAATGAAGTATTAGTTAAGATGTTCAATCACTTGAGACTAAATTAATAAAATATCAAATTATCTAACAACATCTGCACAACATTATCACAACGTATTTGGCTAATGAGGTCTTCCAGCCACCAGTACATACTTTTTTAAAAGTCTAATATGTACTTTCACACGTTAATGTATAAAGATATATATATTCTTAAGTATAAACATATATTCGTAAAGATATTTTTATATAAAAAAAGTTGCGAGGAGTAATATCTTTGCTCAGGCACTCGCGATGATTTTAACGACACAGTCCTTTTCTGTCTAGAAACACATCTAACACAGTCTGTAGTTCTTGTAATATTTACAGTTCAACTCCAGACATCACTAGAGTATCGCTTTTGTGAATCCATCTTCTTTATATAATCAGCTGCTTGTAGTTCCGTCATGTTTCCTTTCTCTTGGACCACCTTCAGTAAAATATTGTGTACATCTCGGGCCATATTACGAGCATCGCTACAGTACAACAATTTTAAATAATTAGAAAACGACTTTTGCATATCTCCGTTTAAAGCGTCATTAAAGGTGTTATTTATCAACAAGACTCACCCGCAAACATAAATGTGCCCATTTTTCTCACCAATCACCCGCCATAATTCGTCCTTATTATTCTCAAGCAAATGCGTAACGTAAACTTTCGTTGCTTGTTCTCTACTGAAGGCACTATGCAAAGTCAAAGTACCATTTTCTACATATTGCTCGAGTTCCTCCCGGTAAAGGAAATCCTCGTCGCGCTTTCGGCAACCAAAGTAAAGTATGGTATCACCTACTTCTTTACCTAAAGCAGATTAAAAAATTCAATAACACATCGACCAAAAGAATTTTCAAAGACTTATCGACAAACATACCGTCTTTCCTAGCAACATCACGCTCTTGAATAAATGCTCTAAAAGGAGCAAGACCAGTTCCGGGTCCAATCATAACAATTGGAGTTGTAGTGCGTGATGGTAAACGGAACTGAGATTTTCGCACGAAAATTGGAACAAGGCAAGGAGGATCAGATGGATGTTTTTCCTTTAGCCAAGTAGTTGCAACACCTTTATTGACTCTACCAGTAGAGGTCTTGTACTCAACAACAACAGCAGTTATATGAATAGTAGTAGGATGCAGCTGAAAAAAAAGAAGTTGATCATGATAAAACTTTTTTTCTTTTTCAGAGAAAATTTTTCTCAAGGAGTAGAAGGAAAGATTCTATTACCTTTGGTGAAGAAGATATCGAATAGTAACGACACTGCAGTCTAGGTAACAATTCACACAAATGATCTAAAGCTGGTTTACAGCTCTTAATGTCTTCCAAAATATGTACAATATTCCTGTTTTCTACGGTGACCCATTGGTGGAACATAGCCTTGCCTTCAGCACTGGTTGAAGACATTAGCTTTAACTTCTCTTTATCAGCTGGATCACTACAATACTCAGCCAACTCTTTGAGTACATGCGTGCGAGGATTGCTAGTAATGTCCAAATAATGACTTAGAGCAGTACGGTAAGAGCATGGGCATGGAAATGGATGCTTTTTAGTTGATTCCTCTGTAAAACAAGTAAAATAAAGCTGTATTTCTACCAAGTGAGAGATAATAGAGCTCAAATATATTTACCATCTGTGTTGGTCAGAGTGAAAACGGTGTCTAAATCAACGCCGCATTTAGCACCAATCTTGTTGACAAGATCAGCATTGTTAACTGGATAGACAGCTAAATGGTCTCCAGCCTCATAACGCATCTTAGATCCGTCGATATCAAACTCTATATGCATACAAGACCTATCTGATGATGGGCCATGCAACTCTCTGTTGACTTTCACAGGTGCCAAAAATGGATTCTTGGCATCATAAGGTCTGCAATAAAAATTAAATCACTATTAATTTGTTTATAGCCTAGGAATGTAAAGAAAAATTTATTAGCTCAAAGGCAAGCTAATTTCTTATTAAATCTCAACTAGTAAAAACTTACGCCCTTTGATTTGTGAAGGAATGGATTCGTGCGATTTCACCAGAGTAGATTTTTTCAACTGGCAAATCAGTGTGTTCAGTAAGTTTATACTGTCGAATACTAACATCTTCTCCAGCACCTTCGATATTGAAGTAATCACAGACTGCTGGCCAGAATTTATCCTTCCATGTGATGAAATCATCTTCAATGCTGTAAAATATAACAATTGCTAGAGAAAGATTTTCTTCAATAATAAAAGTACTAAATGGCTCTTTCATCGACAATTTGCCTTTTCAATTAAGGTACTGAAAATATCAAGAATCAAGACTCACTTGGCATCATCATCTCCAAGACCACATTCGTAGACACGATTGGCTCCAAGTTGTTCGAGTCTATGATCAACGTACAGAGCAACTTCATTATAATGCTCATAAGTTTTGTTTCCAAGCCCAAACACCTAAAATGAAACAAATACAATCAGCACCAGACGTTAAACAAATTTTTAGACAATTTGTGTAACTAGGTAATTGTTGAAAAATTCAATAAAATCATAAATTCAAATATATTTTCCGATCTAACGAAAAAATTCGAGTTAACTGCATCTATATAGTGGAAAAGTAAAGCCTTCTGCGTAAACTGACAATTTCGAAATTGGAGCAAGGCCATATGATTCCGATAACGCACAACAATTGAATTTCATTCAACGTTCACGAGCGCGTTTCGAATCGAGTAATGTGCAAGTCACAGGAACGATAAGTCACGAATATATACGTATACTCGTATAGTCCACTGAAGGCAATCGATGAGCGACACGTGGCCCCGATTTTCGAAAATCATTGAAAAATGCATATAAGGTGAATGTCCTCACGTGGTCGGTGGGCCCGGTTATCGCGAGGCCGGTGCAGTTGGCATAAGTTTGCACTGCGCAAACTTTTCGCGCCGCGACACGGCGCACGGCCGCACGTGTCAGCGCCTCCACGACTTTCATCATCGGGTTCCACTGATCATCGTGCTTTCGACCTCTGACCCTTCTTCCCCATCGCGCCGCAACCCTTCGCTCTTTTTATTTTCTCCTCTTCATCGGTGCAACGAAATTTCTCGCGACGGATCAGCGAATTCAACGCGTAAATACACGGTAAGTGGACTCGTGGAAAAGTTCACGCGCGGCTTACGTAATGGACGTATTACGCGCGACGATTCTCACGTCGTCGACTCGAGAGGGTTGGAGGTCAGAAAATGACACCCTCGCGAGAAAATCGGAGCAGAGTACCCGCGAGCGCGCGCCTGATCGAGACTAACCGTCCAGCCGCGAGGTTAGGTTTACTTCTCGCCGCCGCGAGGGAGAGGGAGACAGATATATAGAGAGAGAGAGAGAAAAACACACACATGCTCCGAATTCGAGGGAAGAGGTGGTGGGGGGGCTCGCCGTGGATGTTATTCAACATTTGCTTCGGAGATTCAGACGGCTGGATAAGTGTATATTATATAGATCGCGAAGATTACCAGCGGACGATCGAGGTGTACCGCCCGAAAAATCGTCCGTTGCGTCATCATATGCGGATCTGGGCTTTTATCATTCTGATTGCCCGACAATACTATCGAGATAGCGACGGCGAGAGTACACGCAATACAGAATGATTTCCACGCGTAAAAAATCGAGTCGGACTTGTCTACGCAAATGGCGCGAGTATGCGAAACGGTAAGGAAAAAAAAAATTAAAAATCCGACTCACAGCGTAATTCAAGCCACTGAGATCGGCATCGCCGTTCTTCAGCCAGTCGACGAATTCCATAGCGTTGTCAGTGGGGTCGCCCTCGCCGTACGTCGCCAGACAGAACACGGCCAGGCTGTTCTGGATCGTTTTCATGTTGACCAGCTCTTCCTGAAAAACGAATCCCCGGGGTTACTACACGAGACAAACTCTCTTTCTCTCCCTCTCCCTTTCTCTGTTTTGACAACTGACCATGTCACATTCCTCGGGGTCGGCGACCATACCCTTCATCCTGTAGCGGATCCCCTCCTTCGCCAGCCGCCCGGCGAACTCCTCGCCCGTGCCCGTCTGGCTGCCGTAGAACACCACCAGGCTCCGACCGGACGTCTGCAGCTTCTTGATGAACGAGTTCTCGGACGGTGTGACTGCCGTGTACGCCGTTGGTCTGCGGCAAAACACAATCATCGTTTATTTCCCCTCAATCGAGTAAAAATTCATTGTGCGCACATAGGTTTTGTGAATTGGCTTTGGATAAAGTTCGTTGCGTGTCCTACGAAAAGACACGACCTTTGTGTCTCGCTTGGGGGGTACTCGTTTGTACACGGATAGACATTTTTCCAGATTACGTGTTATCAGAAAAGCCAACATGTTCGCGACGTCGATGGCCGCGTGTGCGAGCCTCGAATTTTTGAAGGGTATACACATCAGATATAACAATGGTGAACTAGTATGCGATTTAAACGTCATTTCGTTAAATATTCTCAAGTGTGAAGAAAAATGACAGTTGCCCAGTATAGTAATGATGCAAATATTGAAAAAATTATGAGGCTCGGCACGTGTATCGCATCCGCAATCAACTGAGTTGACCTTGCGACATTCGCTAAGTAGCGAAGTTTTTATTTCCTTCTCGGGGCAGCAACGTTGGAAAAGAAAAAATTTACTCTCAATGAAACGTCTTGGATGATTTCCGCTTGTCATTAAGCCAGGAACACAAATTGCGCGTGCACATTGTTCGGAGGAAAATACACCGAGGGATTTCGCCGAGGCTCATTACATCCGTACAGGAAAATACATTTTTGTAAAGTCATCCCGTGTACATACACGTATATACCAGTCGGTCGTGCGGACAGCTTGAAATAGCAGAGATGTAATGTTATATATCTGTAGCGATAAAAGTGACTCACTGTATGGTGTAGGATTTTGTGGCGGAGGCATACTCGTCCTGCTTGTTCCTCCTGAAGAGGTACCATACCGCGGCGACGAGGAGCACGAGGATTATCAGAATGTCCAGGTTGCTGAACATCGGCTCGTCGAGCTCGCCCGATGGCTCCACCTCAGGCAGCACCGGCGACTCGGACATCCTCACCGCTTTCGGCTGCGACGCGTCAGCTGTCTGGAAAAAATCGTTAAATCACATTCGAGACTGATATACGTGTTACGGTGACACGTGGGAGGAACGTCGGGAAATCGATTACGAACTCACTTCCCCGAATTTATGTGTCTACTATCTCGGGTTTTTGTTGTCGCGTAATTTTCAACGATTTCGAGAGGTCTGATTGTTGCCACTTTGCGCGGAGAGTCTACCATCAAACATACCGATATATAGACAAAGGAGGAAAACGCAGACACAAGGTTTATCTCGTATTGTTGCTCGGGAAAAGATTTGAAATTGTATGTATAAATATAACTCGCCTCGTAGATTAGTTGGTCGGGATATGACTGATTAGAAAACTTAGAACGATAAAAAATATATAGATTATTTATGAGGCTGATATAAACTCCTGTCGATACGATTGAAACGTTACGAGTAGCCTCAAAAAAACACAGACACGGTAATATTCAAGTTTCCTGATGGATTATACAATTTACGTAACCCACTTCATCACTATATGACACCGAGTTTGCTCTAACAGATTTTTGCGGCGCTAGTTACACGTTTACGAGAAGTTTTAATTGAAGAACGATCAATTCGTTATGCAATAACACGACTTGTGACGATCGCAATCTGGTGGATCTTCTGCAAACGAGTATAAGAATAGTATATTATGCAATAAGTGCGAGAAACGCGCCCATAACATTGTGGAAAATTGCACGCCCGTATAGCATACGTATTTTTCGTTATGAATGACCGCCATGGGTTGAACAAAGGGCGTGTAGGTGGTAATGGTAAGTCGTAAGTGTTGAAGTCACCGCATCTTCCATGTATCGAACGAAAAACATTAATGCACTATAGCGATAAAATAGTGACGAGCCAGGGCCTGAGGTGATCCAGGGTCCAAAAAAAACCCAGGCATAAAAAATGCCGAGAAATTAAAAATTATGAAGAAACGACAAGAAAATAACTTGGATGATTCGACGATTTGCAACCTTTTTACATTGGTTGTAAATATTCTTTTTGTTATTAATAAAATGAAACTGTTTCGGCAAACAACAACACTGATGGAGGCACTGGAACCGAGAACGCCACGTAGATATGTTAGGCGATTCGGTGCGTGGAATGCCGTTTCATGGTCAAGAATAACGAAAAATGAATTTTTGTTAAGTCCTTTTGTAACGAGACAATATGAAGTGACCGTTACCGGGAATCCCATACCTCTCAAGTTTAACGGACAGCTTGACCAATTTGTTTTCAGTACACACAGAAACGATAGTGTGTACGTCGCGTGAGCACAACAGTAACTGTCTCGAACACGAGAACCTCGGGCGCGCGATAGTGGCTTCAACGCGGCAACGTGTGAGAAACAGATAATCAGCTATAATCCCACGCGTAGAGCGACACGGCGCACTTTTGTTCCTCCCAAATAATGATAAAGACTCGCGCAGTTTTCTCTTTCCGCCTTTGAAGGTGGGTCACACTTCAATCCACGAGTATCAATCGATAAAATCGCCCCAACGAACATCCCGACTTTTTCGACCCCCGTATTACAATACAATCGCACGTCGGGGATTTTCTTTTTTTTTCACTCTGGTAACGCGAAATCCTTATCGCGAGAGACAGCGAGATCGAAGCAGGGGACTCGCGGTGCCTTGGAATATCAGATAATGAGGTGGATCACATTGGCACGAGGCCAGTAAATGTTAATGAGAAAGTGAATCTCTCGGTGAGCTCGAGCACGAGGTAAGGAACTGACGGAGATGAAGAACGCGCAGGAAAATCTCAGATAAACCGGGGGATGAGCTCTCGCAGACTGCGCCCGCCGCAAGTCATCATCCGAAATTCCTGGCGTGCCCGTCGTCGACGAAGAAGAAAAACCGGTGGCGATAAGAACCGGTATTTCGCCGGTGTTGGTCTGCTGCACCGCGTACGTTACCTGTGTGTGTATACATATATACCCACGCATATGCGTCCGTTGAAATTCCGAGGAAAACGAACTTGTCACATACATATATACATACACGTGGAAAAAGAGCAGCCGAATGAGATCCCTGGACTTGATTTAAGATCGGACAAAGTCGGGGGACGACGACGACGACGACGACGACGACCTCGGAGCTGATGCATCATGATTATCAGTTTAACGACTCGACATTGCGGCTGCACGCTTACGTCATATTCGCAGCTCTGTTCGCGGCGCTCGTGGCAGACGCGGAAATTCACGATCCCAACATCAGTAGCGTGCATTTTGCGTCATCGTAATATATATATATATGCCACTCGAAAAACGTGTTTTCGCACATGTTTTAGTTTACTCCTGAGCTGTCGTGGTTTTGATCCATCTCACGCAATCGAACAATTAGCAGATTCTGCATCTTTCTCGGATGTTGCGCCGATCTTTGAAATCGCGCGAATTTAAATTCAAAATTCTACAAGTTCGAAACGATAAATGCATTGTGAGAGGTCTAAAATTGATTTCTGCATCAGGTCTCTGAGGGTACAGAGAAAAATGTTTTCTTTCCGAAGATTTCAAATTTATCACAGTGATGTCTTTATCCGTGCAATCTAATTGTAAGCTTGTTGTGTTTCGTAATAGTTATGTCATTTCTAGTTCCATATCATGATAAGTCTAACCAATGACTTGTGCAAAAGTGAGATACATATTTTTCACAATAAAAGATGATCGTTCTAACTTTTCAAAAATAATAAATTTCATGTTGTTGTTCCATCATCTTATTCTTTGATTTTGACAAAAAAATGCAATCATTGGTGAATAAGATTGTAATGGTTATTACTGTGACTTATTAAAATTGACAATCTAAATGGAATTTGAATTATGCTTTGCCCTTCAAGCAATCTTAGAACATAAAAATTCAAACTTAGATCGCTGTTAGTAATTGAAGTTTGAAAGCACAATAAATATTTTAGATTGAATCTGGCGACGAGTGTTACACGTTCAAACAAGTGTTTGAATTTTAATGCACCAGTGGAATACAATCTTTTATATTGTGAGGGCTCGTTTAAAGGTCATTTGAACAACGCACGAGGTGCGTGAAATACCGTTTCACGCACTGAATAACATAATAGTATATTATGCAACTATTGCGTAAAATTTTGAAGACGCGTGTGAATATGTCCACAAGTGGCCGGCGACAATTGTTACACATTAACAAGTGATAAAAATGTTGCACTAGTTGGACATAATATTTTTTGTTATAAGAGGTTGTTCAAAGGATATTAAGGAGACGCACTAGTGCGTGAAAGGGCGTTTTACGCATCGAGTAACTAAAATATGTTCTACACAATAATTTATTTAATGGGGATGATTCAACATATTTTAAAGTTTACAATATCGCCTAGTCAAACAGAAGAAGAGTTTGTCGGAAAACTTTGATTGCGAAAATGTTCATCACGTACGAGTAGTTCGCGGGCCAAAATGACTTGGAATCATTGGTGATTCATACTGATACGTGTGAAAGTCAAAGCTCGAGTATTGCACGTGTATTTAAATTATACGCTCACCGCGAACGTAAATTCGACCACTTCTCTGAGTCTCGCTCACGTACATACGTGTCCATGAAATATTCTCTACGTATTTTAAAGGAGGATTCACTTACGAGACCACTTGCTAATACCATCGAGTTTGAGCCTATGCGTTTCCGCTTACTTAAAAAAAAACGTAGACATCAATTAATATTACTAAAAAATAAAATTATAAAAATACCATTCTCCCAGTGGGTGAAGAAAAAGTTTACTGTCCTCATCATGAAGATATAAATGTTCCAGTAAACTTCACAATAAACTTTTCGATCAACTTACGGAAAGTTGTTAATCAAAGTCGCATTGTAATCATGATATTTTCACTAAGTGGTAGGATTGATTACTTATCGTTAAAAATGTTGATACGTACAAGTACAATAAACTTTTGTTAATTACTTGCGATTTCCTGTATACTTAAGAGTATCATGATCTGCGATGATTCATTAAACTCTATAATTCTTTCAGCCTACCAAAATTCAACCATCTTATCAGAACTAACATCAAATATTCCAATTATTGTTTCTATTCGAGGCAAGATTAAATGAATAATATTTTGATTGAAAAATCTTTAGTTTGTTAAATTATCTATAAATGCAATCTGTTTCCTTTTTTCAAAGAAAACTTAGTCTATTTATAGACACGCGGGTTTACAATCAAAATAAAATTTGAACCATGAAAACCGGTCTTTCAAGAATAACATTTATAAAAATAATGAAATGAGTCATGTTGTGAATGGGCGATTCTGCCATAAGTCCAAATATAATAGACTCCCAATGTCAGGTCCATATGTCACAAGCAAATCAACGCAGTCTTTGACTTTATTTATTGCTTTCCAGCTTTTATTCATTTTTACCTAACTAATTATCCCTAATAGAATTCGGAGACCATTAGACATGAGTATATTCCTGCATATTGGCAAACGAGTCATGCTCGATGTTTCACAAGTGTGTTCGGAATTACATGTAGTGTGATTATATATAAAATATTTTTCGTCTCACAATGCTATCAAATATTTTACGTGACGTGCAAAGTTCAAGGAAACACTTTATAAGAGCTTCAAGATTATTTTTCATCATAAAAATGTAAATTATTGACTTGATCAAGTTACAGACTATTGTGAACTCTTTTCAAGTTCAACGTTGAAATCTTAGCTCTTGAAGATATATATATATATATATATATATATATATATATATATATATATATATATATATATATATATATATATATATATATATATATATATATATATATATATATATATATATATATATATATATATTGTACGAATTATAAGAATTCAATAATTATCCTCTAGATTGCATTGGTCATAGCCCTATAAAAATTACACTTTTCTCTATTTATAGATAGTAACTGATATGACTAGATTCCACTCATATAATAAAAATGGTACCTAATAGAGATATATATATATTGTCTGCTCAATCTAATTTTTGTTGAGTTGCAGACGAGCTTGAAAAAATGAAAGCAATGGATGGAATGTACAGTATGTGTGTATTTTTCGTATCAAGGTTGACAATCGTATAACGTAATGTAAGTTTTACGGACAGCAACTTTCTTGTATCGTTTAGAGATGTGGAGAATGAGTGGTTTGATGCGCTTAGAACATGAAACCGGTATTCATTTATCTATATACAGTATAATACTGAATACGAACCAAACGATTTCTTCATAATTTATAAATTAAGGATAATAATTGGAAAAATTGAATATTTAACGAGCTCACGAATGATAAAAGAAATGAATGAAGAAAACACACGATCGTAGGTGAGAGTTGATTCAAAGTCAAATCGCCACGATTGGCTTTGACGGGGGTCTTGACTATTTGTTGCTCGTGAAGACTTGCTACTAGTTTTTTTTTTGTAATTTTTTGCCACGTTATCTGCTGTATGCTTTTTTTTTAATTGGGCCATTGCAAATACAATAATGAAATATCGAATTCTTCAATATTATTCTCGGCGAAGCGTCTATCTTTCCTCTGTCGGGAACACGCATATGATTCCTGATGCAGCGGTTCTATTCTTCCACGTTCTCTCCACTTCATTGAGCTCAACTGATAAATTTGCTGATAAATCCCGAAACCAGTTCGAAAAGTAATAGCTTGCCGATTGCTCTGAACTAAATGGAAACGACAGTTACTCTCTAGAAGACAAAAGTTTCAACTGTAAGTTAGATAATTTTATAGAAAGTGAGCAATCGCATATCATGGAAAATTCATTGCATAAGTATAAAGTACGAATAAACTCTGTCACTAATATTCCTTATTTCCCGTGCAATTATCGATTGTGCTCAAGGTAGAATCGATCAAAAACATAATCAAAAATATATATATGTAATCTTTCAAAATATTTTGACAATAATCTCATTTTTGGACCTATTCAATGACTGCGAAATTGTATCAGATATCTTTATCAAAGATCGGTAAGTACAGAGTAGATCTACATATTACACTGGATTGAAAGTAAGAAATCAATAACATGGACAGTTTTGAAATAGAAACGACAGCAAATCTACAAATTTAAATAGTCACAAACCTATCATTTGAGCGGCATCATTGCTTATCTCGAAGACATTAATGTATTTACTAACAAACGGGCGTCACTTTGTTTTGAATGATGAGAGTTCAAATAGAAACCTATTTCTTGCATTATCTACGAATTCGATTCTTGATTAGCTTTTTGTCTAATTTTAATATTTTCAACATTGTTATAATTGTGTTGCGGATTTATCTTCCAAAGAGTAATTCAAAGAGACACAAATGGAATTCAGGCACAATGAACGAACTAGAATCACTGTGGAACCTGTTATAATTGCAGAACTCAATCTTTCTCGAGAAATCCCAGCAAAGTTAAACAATTTTCTTCGCATCAGAATTTTCTCTCGGTTCTTTTTTACGTTCGATGTCGACACATTTCGTCCGCTCATGATGCAATTAACCATGTCAATTCGCATAAATACATATTAAAAACAAACGCACACAAGGAAAATCGTGAGAGACTTTGCCACATACTACACGAGGTAAAGGGAAATTAATGGAAAACTTGCTGGATCTAAAAGTAACTTTGTGGAATAAACCCAATTTTTTCAATTCTAATGACTCACAAGACTCCTTAAAGATTCATTCTTAGCGATCAAACGTTTTTGAATCTCTTTTTCAATCGAAGAACGAGTTTAATGGAATTTCTCGGGGTATCTGATTTATGCTCGTATCAAAGTCCAATTGATATCGAATTCACGGTCTCGAAATACTCAAGGAGTATCTCAAGACCAACCTTTAACGAAAAGATGTTTCGTCTTATTATGGATGTTCATACAAAAATTCAAGTTCACGCACAACCGTCAATCGAGAAGGAAAAATCTCGAAACCACTCGAAGTATTGAAGGAGCGCCGAAAAAAGAATCACTGACAGCGACTTCCTATTGACGGTTGGCAAATATTCTGTACAGGCGATGGAAAATTTATGGGCTTTGTACGTGACACTTTCGCATCGACGATTTTCACTCGAACAAACAGTACTGAAAGCTTGGGAATCCTCTGGCCGCCGACCGAGCAGCGATACTGCCAATGTCATCGTCCATATATCGAAACGAAAGTGACAATCGAATTCGCGTAGAATAAAAAACTCTTTCACGCGAGATCCTCCTTAGATGATTAATTTTCAACCTAACGATTCTCAACTTTTGGCCAGCTCGATTAGTGGCCACGGAATAAAAACGACCGATCGTACGATGCCGATACGACGAGCAGGTAGACGTTAAATCAAGTGTATACACTCGGCGGTCACGGGCTCGATCAGCAATTGAAATCACCTAGCACCATGTAATATAAACAATCGATCGCACGATCTTGGATTAATTTCACGAGCAGGTAGACGTACCGGATAAATCAAGTGAATCACTCAACGGTCAGGGGCTCGATTAGCAATTGAAAACGGATCGGCCAGCACCCGCTGAGCACACACCGACGCCCAGTCGACGTACTTACAGGGAAATCCATGACGATGATGATGATGGTTGTCGGGCACCGGCGAGCAGAGGTCCGAGAGCAAACGCGATTCGCCCGGTACGAGTGACAGCGCGTAACTGAGGCCCCAAAGCCCGAGCCCGAGCCGACAGTCAAACGAGCAACTCATGCGCCGCCGCGACGCTCGCGCGCATCTGTCCCAAATCGCATTAAAACGCTTTCCGTTCGTGATCCCGCGGATCCTCCATATACGAGACTACCGCGCGGATTCACGTATCGTCAGCTGATGCGAGCGCTCGTTCGCCGCGAGACCAGTTTATTTCTACGTTGTTTATGAGAAATTCGGATCGCGTTGGGAACAAGCGAGATATTTGGGTTTATCTCGTGTAGTCAGAGGGGAGATTCATATATATTTACGTTTCCATTTATTTTTCACTCCGCAACCGGAGAGCTGTCCGCATCGAGTGATTAAAAACTGACGAACAAATCATTGGTTCTGCAGATATATCAAAACTGACGTTAGAAAAACTCGTCGTGGCATTTGGATGGAAGATCATTAATCCACACGAGATCGATAATTACTGGTATGGTCAGTGTATAGTCAAAAATCGAAAAAGAAAAATCAAGGTTAAAAGTGCATCTCAGAAAAATGCGACTTGGAAATCGCATTTTTTCCTCCCGTCTTACATAATTTGACGGGAGAATCAGCGTGTTCTTACGCAAAGTTTAGCGGGAAAGTGCCAAGTTATGTGGCATTACTTCACCAGATAATCAAAACGAAGTACAGTTCAATTTTCCTCTTCCTTTTTGTTCTCCGCTGACCAGTTCGCGTTTGGGCATGCAAGATGAAAAAAAAACCCACCAAGATAAACTTCTCATTCAATCTTCTTATTCTATACTTCTTCAGGGAAAATTGATAATTGATATATGTATAGCAGATTTAAAATCCAATTAGTATTTACCAATGCAATAAATTCTAAAATACATTTTTATCTCTCGACGACTAATTATATCGACAAACGAAATTGAGAAATGGTATTATTCATCTCATCATTTTGATAAATATTTCCTTAAATTAAAATAATATATAATGCCTGCGTTAGTAGAAACACAACACTGATAAAGTGATTTCATTGTAATTAATTTTATTGAGCGTGTAACAATTGTACCGATAGAATTCAAATATTGACTGCATTCCTTCGATCTGAAAAATCCCCATGAGCTCATCCGACCTGCCTAATCCAAGATATTGTCCGAAATTTGATTCCTCTCCGGCGGAACGATCCTGCAGCCGAGTACGACTATTTCAGCAAATTCGTCACTTTTGTTTACGCGAAACAGATATATACATCTGCCAAGCGGATCTCGTGGACCATTTCGCATGAGCACAAGGAAACAATGTCCACTTCCGTCACGTGGAATCGCGGGCTTTCCGGGCCGAAAGGTCGGCCCGGCGAGACGAAGGCCACCGATAGGAAGGAGACTCGATCGCGCCGGTGCGTACGTGACGGATTTGTCCACGAGCTCGTGAATATTCAGCCATACGCGGCTCGGAGCAGCGGGGGTGACGGCATCTTGGAAATTCAAATGCCACTTGACGTTTGATACCACCACAGTTTGTTTCTGCGTCAAAATGACGTCGAGCGTATACGTATAGTACTATGCAATACGGATTAGACTCGATTGGCTATTTCATGGAGCAACAGTGCCGGTGTAGGGTCGTTATGCGAAGAATGGATAATTCAACTTCGATCCAGAGCGAACGGTTTCTCGGTTCGGAATTACCGTCAACGCCAGGCGAGCTGTTTTCGGAATTAATTAGGAAAAATTAAATAAATAATTTCTCGGAGAATAACGGCAGTACGAAACTTGGATGGTTGTGAATGAAAAGGGGCCAGGCTTCTTTGTTCCCTGGCAGTGTTAAATTGATTTTTCGTAAACATTATTGTTGCAAACATAATTTATGAGTGATTGAACGAATGGCGGGACAAAATTCAGATTGTTTTTTAATGAAAGGCAGACTGTACCCGGGCAACATAATATTGTTTTTTGCATAAACATTATTGTACCACTTCTGAGATTGATAATATTGATCATTTGAAAGAATTTGTAATAAAAGAATTTTCAAAGAAGAAGCGCTGTTCACTGGCAATATGATATTGATTTTTTTCATAAGAGTTCACCATTTTATCAAATATTCATTATTTAATCAATTTTAACAATGTAAATGAAATTCTTTATGAACAATTATAATATTACCAAGATATTAATAACAAATGAATTGTTTGTTCATTATTGAACAGATATGTATGTATACATACATAAATTTATGCAAAATTTATAATTTCCTGTCTGATATTCAATCACAGAATGGATATGAAATTTCTTTTAACAGAGCGTCGAAGTGAATAGAAGCTCAACAAAATTTAACTATTCTCTCGGCTTTATTCTCGCCACCATGAATATCACCAAAAACTTCGTAACATTTCAAAAGGCCTTGCGTGAAAACTAACGCTAAAGGTTTATCTTTGACTTTCGATAGCTGATAGCAAACCGCTGTAGAAATTACTATTCAGCTGCGGCAATTATTATACAGGTTTTCCATACATTCAACTCCTTCTTTGCCTTGGGAGTCCCAAGTTGGGACTCCCTCTCGAGGAACCCAATTTATTCAAAATAATCTTTTTGCTATAGAAATATGCATAGACAAACTCGGGGCTTTGTCAATGCATATTTCGTGTATTCACGTGACGACTGAATGAATAATGCACGAGAAGACGCGAAGAATTACTGCCTTTAATTGTGATACGCGACTTTTTTTCTTGTTTCTTTTTTGATTTTGGTATAGTCAGTAATTAGGTCAGACGTGGAAATTGACGATTGACAACGAATCAATGCTGCATGACCATACGTTCTTCTCGCTGTCATGACTCTCGTTTATTTAGATTTTTCTGTCCCGTCAAAATGAATTTAAATAATTTGAATAAGAATTTCTATTCAGTTAGTTCAAATCGTTTACGAATTCTAAATTAAAAAGATACTACTTCAATAATTTCATTAATTCGCATTGTTATGTTCAAAATCGGCTGTAAACACATATAGTCGAAGTTCAGACGTGCTGTGTTCAAAATTCACAATATGATCCTACGTTGATGCTCATGGTCAATGTGCAGATGAACGGCCTTCTAACAGGACAATGACCATGGAAAAGAGACAAAATGTGAGTATGCAAATAGAGACGCTTCTGAATTTTCAAACAGGTGATGACCATTACATTTATAACATTTAACTGTTTATAGAAAACGGTTCGCAATAAATATACTTTTTTAATTGAAAGCTATCAAGATTTCATTTTATAAAAGATGAACTCTCTTGGATTTCAACGTCATGTACTACTAACTCAAATAATCGTTAATAGAGTTAATTTTGGTACAATTCGATGATTATGGGTAACAAATTTTAAACGACAATAGATCCGACAGATACCCAAGAAAAGAAAATAATCTAAGCTTGGGAATGCAGAAATAAATTCAAAGTTACTCTTCTTCTACAGTTATATCAGTTGAATTATCACAGCTTGAAAAGCAAAAACCATACTGGTGCAATCAATTTATAGGTCTTCTGCCTCGTAAATAATCGACCCATTACGAAGACGATGGAGTTAATATGATTTGATTTAATAAATTTCGAACGTGAAACACTATCGGTCTAAATCAATGCATCAATGATACTAGAAAAAATCCTGAGCCAAAATAATACCAAATTCACGGTTCTAATCGTTCGTGGTCATTGAATGAAAATTTGAAATCATAATTTCGAATCAGTTAATTTTCTTAAGTTCTCAAGCAAGATTATCTTTTCAAACAATCGAAATTATTCAGATTTACCGATTTCTGAGGTTTATTGTTCGAATGAAAAATGCTTTTCATTAATTATCAATCTTTGGGAGATTTCATGTTTTTCATTTTCACACAGCGTGATCTTCACTTGTTATGTTTATTTTTTTTGAGTGTTATCTAAACGCGCACCGTAATTTGGTGGTTAGTTTTTTGCTTAATTCAAAGTTTATTCTATATCTCCAAGAGTCCTGTATAATAACTCTTCATTCAACCGCCTTTGGGTAATTTTAGTCGCCGACTTTTGGTACACGAAATATCATCTCACATTGTGCACAAGTGAATCTTGACCCGATCTCTCTTCGCGTCACAGGATGTTTATCGCCGCGTCATAGGCAATTCTATCCTCGCCGTCCTTCCCGTGAAAATTGTCAAAATTCAAGGTGAACTTGGCGACGGTTGCAGAGCAATATCGTCACGATTGAATCATCGAAATAATAAAACGCGGTTCTCGTCCCCGCAGCCTAAACACACCTGGGCGATCCACTACTGATGCAACGAAGCGAGAGTCTCCGCAGCGCTGTACCTGTATTATAGAAGCGGGCCGAGCCCTTTATGAAAATGGAAAGTCGACCGGAGGAGGAGGAGCAGGCGAGGAAGGAAGAAAAAAGCTTGTTGAGCGCGAGGAGAGAGCCGGCGGAATGCAAGAGGACAACACTGCAGCCGGCCAGAGATGCGGCCGCGCGGGCTAATGTATGCTGCGCGTCCAGGAAGGATCAGTGCGTTTGCGCTCACGACAAAGAGGCGTTGTTGACAGTCAAGTTTTGCAAAAAAGCCATTGGCACCGGTCGCGCGAAAACGTGACCGCGCACTCGAGGTCGATTCTCTTGAAATCATCCATTTCCACGCGTTCTATACAGCCTGCGATGGATCAAACTGTATGCATTTTTTCCTCGCCATCGATTTTTCATAATACAAACGATGGATCTTCTATCGAGACGACAGACTTTTATTTACATTCGTCTATGGATATACACGCGGTTCGGATTCGTTGCGACGATTCGGGTGGAAAATCAGCCAATGAAACGTTTCCACTTGTCAGCGGATCCGCGAGCGTCACAAGCGTGTGTTGTCGGGCAGGAAAGGGAAACCAACGTTCCTACACCTGCCCTGAACTTTGATCTTAATTGCATTATTCAACGGCGGCCGAGACACGGCTCCGGTTTCCGAAACAGTTTCACTTGTGGCGCTTTTTATCGTCGAAAACTCGTAGCTTTTTCTTCGGAAAATGGAAAAATCCAATCGAGAGAGATAAATGTTAGCTATTTCAACACAATCCCAGCTCCCAGTATACCATGATTGGAGACTAGAAAAAACGGCATCACTAGCAATCTGCATCACTTTCGCAGGGGAAAAAATTTCGATAAACCCGATGTGCATGGAAATTACCATACACGTGCAGCAGCGAGCGAATCACGATTGAATCATCTCGTATCGATTACGCGGAGTACCTATATAGTGTGTCTCTATTGAGTGTCGGTCACATTGAGCCTCCCGCGGATAGCACGCAACATTAATCACCTGTTGCTCGGAAATGCTGCATACAAGTATACCGACACCCACATGCATATATACATACATACATACACGGCGACGCGTACGTAACCGCGAGTCATGCGCGGAAGGAGGCTGCGAATCGGGGGGGTTGGGAGGGAGTCTCGGGCGAAATTCGGAGTCGCGCCACCGCTCGTATATATATACACGCGCGTACACTCACCTGGAGGAGATCGAGGGGAGACGGGTCTCAGCTTCCACGTGGCGGCAGCGGCGGCGGCGGCGGCTGATGGCTCGTATACTGCAGCGTCGCACATGCACACTCGCGCGCAATACGACTCGCCGTTGGGGCGTTGCACACAGCTTCTTTTGCGCGACGAGCGTTCCGCTGCACCACCACTGCAGCTGGACAACTATAGATGTTATACTATATATATATGTATGCGGGGGGCTCCGCGCGCGGTGTGCTGTGTGCGTGTGCCAGCGCGTAACAAACTCGCGCACCGCCGCGCAGCGAAGCCTGCAGCAACCGCATCGGCAGCACACGCCGCGCAATATCACACACAGCCGGTGTGAGGAGAGCGGGGGGACGACCCCCCTCTCCCGCAAACTCTCTTACACACATACATATACATACCATAGCATGTGTCCGTGTGGAATATCGAACGCGCGCTCATCTCGATCGCGCGCGGCCGAGCGCGGCGATTTTTGAATCTCGCCCACGCGTAAACCACATGGTGTATTGCGGGTGCGTTTGGACGCTGCGCAAACTGTTGCAACGACACCGCGGCCTATCCGATCGATGAGAAAAGCAAAGACATAGCAGTTTGCATGTGGTGTGTAAACGCGCGCGCCTTTTATATGTTTCATTCGTCGTGTATTAGGAATAACACAAGAAAAACTAATGTCGTCTCGACTCATTCTGGATGAGAAAGCTATGCCGGCTCTCCAGAGTATAGAAACTTCGTTTCGATTTCTGAAGTTCCAACTTGGGTATCTGATTGTGTTGAAATAACTCGCGCTCACCGATTCTATTCACTGCTGGAAATTCTATTCTATATACAAAATCATATTTAAGGATGAAATAGGAAATACATGGAATTTGATATGAATCATTTTCCTGTAAAAGAACACCGTATTTCTTGTTAATTAGGGATTGATGGATATTTTAACGTTTGTTAAAAGTTTATTTTAGTTTATACTGTACTGACACGTGCGAATCGTCTTGTTTGCTTTCGTGGAGATCGTGTGTAAATCGCGACCACTGCGATGTTTCTTTGATAGATATGGTTTCTGAGGAGGTTTTGGGATTTTATTGCAAATTTCGAGTGGATGAAGAACGTTGTTTTGGTCGCGTATCGTACGTTTTGACGAAAGACAAAAGTTCGAATTTTCCTCGGGGACTTTTCTCCGGTCCTTTCTGAAAATATTTGGATCAATGGCCGAGATAAGATATACGACATTCCACTATGATTACAATTTTTCACGATACGATTCTCACTCGATAATGCTTGAAAATGTTCAGAATACGTAGAACTCCATTTCTTTTTCATAACAATTTATCGATTGTAATTAATTGATATAAAATGAGTTGACGATTCTTTTTTTTATCGAATATATTCAGTTTATTATCGTAGCAATTACAATTACAAAAACGTAGAAAAATTTAATTTGGTATCTCTTAAAATAATACTTCTTTGCTTTCACTCAAAACGAGATCATATTTCCAAAAATATAGAGAGGTTAATAATCTTAATACTCAAGTGAGTAACCTTTACAGTATATAACACTGGATAATCTTTACCCAGGAGCTATATCGTAACGAGACATAATTATTCTCTTTATGATTTGATCTTTTATAACAAGGATTATACATATCTTACGCTAACTTGATTCGAATTGTGCAATTCGTTGTTAGCATTACGCGTACAATCTTTACTCGTGTAAATGGGGATTTCATTCTCATGCCTGATTTTGGCAGTTGGAGCATTTCGGTAACCGTCTTCCTTTTGGCACGACTTTCTTCGTTTCTCGATTCAGTTCTGAAAGAAGAAAATAGATACAGTATAGAAATAACAAATTATTTACACGACGCAGAGATAATAATTATCTATGGAAACTCGAATCGGCAAATAGTTTTGTCACCCGAGGAATATTGATTATCAACAGAGGAAAATTCAAAGTCCCAACGATGGAAAAATGATCATATTCTAAAATGTAAATGCGCGATTAAAATTATACAATGGTGTTTCATTAAGACTTGACGCGCGCGTTCATTTGCAACTAGCTCAAAAATGTACGACGAACGCGAGCACGTCGGTACGTGACATCATCCACGTGAGATTTGCGTTATATACAAAGAGCTCATTCTATACCGCGTGTAGTGGTTCTCTTGCATAGTAATTCTGAATATAATGGACAGGCGACGTGGCGCACAAGTGCGTGATTTCGAGTACCATTCAACATTTTCAAAACGAAATACAAGCGGCTATGGAGTCTCGTCGATACGTGCGCTCAGAAAGTACTCTTTCTTTTGTACAGACTCGTTCGCATCCTGCCCACGAGTGATTTGAAGAAAAAATTGAATACCAAAGAAATTGAATTTTCATTGTCAAGCTACTTCGACGCGAGAATCAGTCGGTTAATTCCAATTGAAAAACGAAAATTCAAAATAACTCCGTATTCCGAGAATTTTCATCGAGTTTATCGACGTATTATACTCGTATGTGTCTGTTTTAAAACGAGCATATCAATGAATAATTTCGCTAATTATTAACATATTTATCAACGAAGTTGTATCCAAACGATATATTAATTAAATTGCTACAAGTCAATCGTGAAAGTGGTTTTATCGAAAATCCGAGTCGTTACCGAGAGACGCACTGGTCGGAGATGTATACATACCGAAGAGACGGGGGCACGATAAATCCAAAACCCGGCTAAACAAAGACAAGTCCACGAGATTCAAGCCCCGCGGCATTTGTACAAAATATCTGTCTCCGCAGTCCGCCGAGCAGATGTCGCATAGCCACATATAGAAACTCGAAAAGCCGCGTGTCGCCAATAAGCTAGGAAAAAGGAAAAAAAAGCAAAACAACGCGCGTACAGCTCGTAAAAAGTCCATTAGCCGCGGGATACGCAGGACAGCGATAGTGAAAACGGGTGTCCAGTCAACGAACCCGCACGTCATACGCGTCGCGAGGGGACGGAAGTGGGTGTGCCCATGTGTGCACATCCACGTGTGTATATATACACGCGAGGGCATGGGCTAGCTGACTCACTGATGAGATCGGTGCCGAGGACGATGGGCTGGGTCCGGATGGCCTGGGCCTCGCGCAGGACGCTCGCGTTGAACGCCAGCGTGGCGACCCGGGCGAACAGCTCCGCCACTCCCTCGCCGCTCTTCGCCGAGACGCACCACAGCTCGGCCTTCAGCCGGCGCGATATCTCCTCCGCCTTCTTCTCCACGATCTCGTGCACCTGGTTCGACTGGAATTTATTGAAAACCACCGTGTCACTACCCGCGAGCTCGACCAAAAAAAAAACACCAAGACTCGGCTTGCGAGAGAGTTCAATGTTGCAAATGCATCGATATATATATATTGTTACCAATAAATCTCTTTTTGTGCCGACGAGGAAGATGTGATAGGGCCCGTTGTTGCTTCGGTTCGCCTCCGCCAGCCACTGGTGGCAATGGTGCAACGACATCAGGCTTCCCAGATCGAATACTATCATTATCACTGCAACACCGAACAGTTTACGTTAGCCAATCGTCGCAGTCATACCGGGTTGTTAAAAAGGATTCGATGGAACACTCAATCAGAATTTTATACGACTGTATGTACGATTGTACACATCTAAAAATAAAATGATCGACCTGAATGAAATCGAGAGATGCCCGATTGAAACGGGCTCATAGTTTTTTGCTGAACAATAATTAAGCAAAAAATCTTTTTTTTTTCAAATAGCTTTTGCGTAAGGCTTTAGAGCGGATAAATATAATCTTTCAAGATATTAAAATTTTACGCGTCTCCTTGGTTGATAATATGCAGATGCAGGGTGAACATTTGAGTTCAAAATACGCTGAAAGGATACGTTTTGCTTCTCCGTGGCCATGAACTTGGATCACGAAGCGCGCCTTACCGACATAAACAAATGGCTTGAACCACTCATTATTACGATGAGCTCATTTATAATTTTATTTTGCCATCGCGTTACAAGTTCGTACCACGTGCCCATTTGGATACGATTCAAAAGAAAATTCAATGATTGTCTCTAAGACTGTTGAAATTAATATTGAATCGGGCAACGTTCCGATACCAGAAAAATGTGTCGTCATAAGTGCACAGTTATTTGGTGTTTCGTCAGAAGGCTGCAGATATACGTAATTACCGTTGGCTCCCCTGTAATACGAGGCAGCGATGCACTTGAATCTTTCCTGTCCCGCTGTGTCCCAGCTGAGTATTCGAAGAGAAAGTAAGATTAATGATATTGGAAAAAATAATCGTTGTTCAGGACAAACAAAAAAAATTCTCTCGAACAATCGTTAATCAAATTACCGAGCAATCTCTAACTCGCCCACTTTCTCCGGTATAACAATTGTAACTATACAGCCGAGAGAACAATCGTGTGTACAATGTTAAGATATGCGAACATCCAAACCATCTACAGCGATTATAATTGATGTGAGAAGAAAGTTTATATGCCGCATGGTTTACTTACATTTGCAGATTGAAAGGAACACCGAGTATGTCGAACCTTTCGACTTCAAAATCGACGCCGATCGTTGCCTTGTAATTGCTGTCGAATGATTTGTGACAAAAACTGTAATTCAAACGAAGAATATATGGAAACGTGTAAGATGAGTGTCGTATCGATCGTTATTCTTGAGAAACATGCATAACTAAAACTTGATTTTGGAACGATTGTTTTGCATGAAGATAAACTTTATGCTTATTTCTCTTGAAATATTTTTAAAATTTTCTGGACGCTCCAGAAACTCGAAAGAACATTTCTGTAGCTCAAACTCGAATTGTATTCTCTTCTATTCCCATACGCTTTTCAGATATTCACGAGTTAATCTGTTGGCAAAACGGTTGAATGCGCGCCAGCCGGCGATTACGAATCCGGGAAAGAAATTACAAATCCACCCACTTGCGTTGCGTTACTATATACATACATCTTTCTCAACATCCTGCGCGCGCGATTCGACATCCATGATCGAATTCGTATATTCATGGGTAAACCTCGAGGGATTGACTTACCGGTTGACGAGGGCAGTCTTTCCAACGGCGACGTCGCCGAGGACGATGACTTTGGAGATGCGGGGCAGCACCGGCTGGGCGGCGCACAGACGCCTCACCGCCGCGCTGAAGTTCCGGTCGAGGTACGGCGTCTTTTCCGCCGCGTAAGGCGCCGGCCACTTTCGAATCTACGGCCACACGAAATTTTATCGCCCACCTCATTTGCATTTCCTCTGTGCTCCTATACATGCGCGGGCTAGAATACCTATACGCGGCCAAGCCTATACACAATGGCTTTGAAAACGCCCGGCCCCCGAGTTAGGTGGGAAAGGATTGCTGATACATTGATAACAATCTCTTCTGGCTCGACCGCGACTCTTGTCTTTTGTAATCTTACTGTATAGTTGTATAACGAAAGCGCATCGATATGATTTAATTTTTGTTGCATGCGTACGTATTATCGAGTAGATGGAAATCACAAGATCAAATCGCGTTTCGTTCTCGTGCGCGGCATACTAAAATTCGTTGAAATATTCTCGAATCCTATCTTTTCTGAACGGCTGCTCATCTACGCGCACACATTAACTCGGTAAGATTATTATGAGATTCGGCGCATCGAGATGAAAGTGCACGCAGAGATTCAGTAACCAAAATCAATCCTATATCATTTTCCGCAAGGCTAAACATCAAGCATTCACCCATTGCAGCGTTTCAGCCTCGCTATAGAGTTGGTCATTCGTCAAATACGAAAAATCGCATGTCGTGCCTGGGCATTCGAGGTTTGACATATAATATAACAACAACTGATCGATCGCACGGACGTACGCACATGACTCGTTAACCTCAGCGGATCAATTATAGAAAACGAATGCTCGCACCGACTAGCACATTAATTTTGTGAACTCACTCGCACATAACACGCGAGTTTCACTGACGCCCTTACGCTCGTACACTCGTTGAAAATAAAAAACAACACACAAAATAAATATGAACATCCGTACACCGAAGAAAGGTGAAAAAAAACGAAAAAAAGGTGAATATCCTACCGTCCGATCGGTGCTGATGTCGGTGTTGATCATCTTGTAAATAGCCGAGCGGCTCTCGAGCATGACACTCTCCTGCGATATCGCACCTCACCACCAACCCCCGGGCCTCGGCATAACTCGCGCACTCGGTTTGGCGATTTAAACCAAAACAGCCAAATTTAAAGGACGTCGCAAACAGCGGGTCGGGAAAAACAATGGAAGCGAAGGGACGCGCGACTCGGTTGCCGCGGCAGGTGCTCCGTGCCAAGTGTGCGGGCGGCGGTGCGGATATACGCGCGCACGTACCTATTACGCCCCCCCGCGTCACGCGAGCGTGGAAACGCCGCCGCCACCGCCGCCGCCGCTTTCATTTCGGACTTACGCGTGGGAGCGCAATGCTATACGGCTGTATACACTTTTATTGTGTATATAATGCCCTGACAAAGGGACCACCGCTAGCCGGTAGCTACACGCGCGCGCGCTTTGTTCCACTCGCTGATCGGGGGGCTTTTGGTTATTATATACCTGATGGTGTATGGACGATGCGTTTGATTGCTCTGCTCGACCGCGAGCTGCGCGTTCTGCCTTTCGTGACGGGACGTGTCGACGTGCTGCATTGATTTTGATTTTTTTTCTTTTGGTTCGTGAATCTTTGGTTTCGCGGTCCGAACGAACCATCTGCACCTCGGCACTTTCTTTCGGAGTAACTATAGATGTTTTTCCATTAGCCGATTAAGCTATATTCGAATAATTTTCATGACTTTGTTATATACACGTTGAATTTTGGTTACGAAAATTGAAAACTGTTTTAGATATAGTTTCCAATGAAATATTATATGTATACAATGATAGACGAAGAATTCAATCTGAATCTCGTTTGCGTCAAGCGCAATATTTACTCTTCGGACTCGAGATGAATGAGTCCATGGAAAAGTACATACAATTCTAGTACATCCGTCGGTAAAGCACAGACCGGATGGTGAACTGGCTCATACGGTGTATGCTGTATATTATCAGAGAGGTTTGTTGATTGGAATTTAGTTGATTCGATAGGTCGTCCAGGTGAGCGTGATTTTCGTTTATCTACCAGATTGATTCATAAAAAAAAAAAGCCATTTCGGACTAGATCGGGTATTGATACTGAATATTCGAGAACCGGGGTTTGGTGTAAATTTATTGGGTAAATTTGTAATTTTTCGGTCTCGTGACTAATGGCAGATCAGTAGAACGAATCGAACTTTCGATGCTCCGGGATCTAAGAGTCGAAAAACATGAAATCCCAAAAATGTCTGTATATGTACGGACGTATAATGTCACGCGAAATAGTATCTTTGTATTTTTCAACGCAATTGTTGTTTTTGTCCCTAGCAACCATTGATAAGTACATTGAAAAATTCGCCCCAAATCCATTTGTCGGGGACAAAAGACACAGAATTCTCATTTCTACATACCAACTTATTTTCGTATCAAACGCGTATGATAGAGTGCAACTTCAAGCCCGCGAGTGATCGGATAGTATCGAGAGTCAAACGATCACCCACGGGTCTAAGTTGCGTATACCCTAAGCCCGCGGTGGTGCGAACATAATTTTTTGTCCAACTAAGCGTAAAGTATGCTTTTGGTCTTGTTTTGGGGTGCAGTAAAGAACCACAAAACATGATCAAAAACATGACTCTACGCCTATAAGGACAATAAAAATTTATCGATACTCGGAATTTTAGTCTCTTTATACATGACTTGACTCGATTACGCTGGCACATATAGTTTAATAAAACCAGCGTGCTAAAAGTTACCAACAAAAAGGTAAAAATGTTTGCCTTTTTGTTAAGGTAATCGTTTGTTATAAAATAATCGGCATAGTAATGAAATTGTGTGATTAGCCTTTTTCAGTTGAATTGTGAGGCGTTAAGAGAGTCATAGTAATTTATCAAGTTTGGATCCTTAGGCATTTGTCGTTGATCTTGAGTGGAATCTGTAAGGATTGGCTATCTTCTAGGTCAATGTCATTATTGTAAACTAAGTATTTTGATCGATCGATATAGGCACTATTCCGTAGATTCATTTTTTTTATGTTTCATCTTATCCCGTTGACTGTTAAAATGATATAGGATACAGAAAGTGGCAGAAAAGTCCAAAATAGCTTGTAAAATAGATTGAGTTACTGATAAATCATATGTTTGGCCGTATACAAAATTCGAGCTTCGGACGCGTACTTCACGCCAAAATTGCTGGTAGGCCCCGGAACTGCATGAAGTGATTACATGATGCGGAATTTCATGATAATGACTCGTCCCCGAGAAACAGCGCGTTTCAAGAAAAAAGTTTAAATCATCGAATCGAAGCGACGCAAAAACAATTGATCTAGTAAACTGGATTTGCACGAGTATGCTTATACCTCATTTTATCGAAATTGGATTGAGAAATCGTGCGCCGAAAAAAAGTTACATATATCATTCGCACCCTCAAAAACACTGTTTGGGAACGCTATTTTCCGATATGAAGAGAATATGGTAAAAATCTTGACCCCGCGGTCACAAGGCTTTCTCCATCGAGGGGAAAACACAAGCATCATCGTGAAATAGTATAATAGATAAAAAATATCGGGTAATGAAAATACAAATGTGTTCAGAACTTTGTTGCCTATTTTCGGAACTAAGTACATACAAGCAAATTGATAAGCTCAAAATAATAAATTAATCGTATTGTGCGCGTCGAGAATAATAAGCGTTTATCTATATGTTTATCTTCAGATAATACGATCCTCGAGGGATTTTTCCTTATTACTTTGCTTGTAGGCGATTCTGTGCATTGCTCTCCACCGTAGAATACATGAACCCGATTCGATACTTTCCAGCAATTCAACACAAGATAAAAAATTTGACCAGAATTTGAGCTGGCTCGAAATAATTTTCCACCGGCCGGTTTGACTGGTGATCTAACGAAAGGGACCGAGACTTGTGGGAGGTATCTGCGTTCGTTGACGCATGTATCGTCGTTGCTTCTATTCTCCGGGGATCCATACGACGAGTTTTCACGGACGTATCGCATCAAATATATATTATTATAGTCATGTTGTCCTCAATTACTTTTGCCTGTGTCCAGAACGTCTTGTCGCTAACTCGGCTTAACGTTTCTCGCAAAATCGAAACTAATATGAGCGTCTAGGAGTTTACTATTACATTTACATATATATCTGTTGCATAAGATAAGTGCTCGAGTAAATAAAGTATGCTTTTCCAAAAGCTCAACTCGCATTTCAATAGAATATGTATCAGATATTGGAATAATAAATTGTCAATGGAATGATTTGGCATATGTTTTATATATATGTTTGGCATATATTAAGATTTTACAGGGAAAAGATTTTATATGAATTTCATGAGGAATATTAATCAAATTATAACGTGGAATTCAGCAGTTTTGTTTTAATTTTAAATCAACGAACAGGCTCATTAAATTGTTATAGCAATAAATAAAAAAAGCTAAAATATATGATCCACTGTGAAATAGGTAGCAAATAAGGAATTTCATTTTGTTAATTTCTGATCCTGAAATAACGGTGAGTCCAATATCAAAATGAGTTTTTTTAAGGAGTAAGGACAAGTTATTTTTTCGTATCACGTTGACGAGATGGTCAAATCCGCGCGCAAAGTATATACATATATATACATCAGTTGACATTTACCGGCTGCACGTTTGTTGTGGCCCTGCAAGATATCATCAGATATCATCTAATTTCTTGAAGAATAATGTCTGTAAGTGATGAAAACTTTTCATCAATTGAAAATAATCCTCAAAAGTTTTCTAATTAATGTGATTTTTATTTTTCAGACCTCAAAACCACAGGTGAAGAATGAGTTTGTGAACTTAACCTATAATCTTGTTCAGATATTTATCGAACGAATACGTTATTTACTAGTTTTTCTCAGTAATGAAATGCCGATGATCTCTCATTAATTTCTTTCATTCTTTTATACAGCAAAATGCACAAGGCGATCATAAAGAAAAAAAGAGGAAAGAGAGTATTTTGGATTTGTCAAAGTATCTGGAAAAGAATATCAGAGTGAAATTTGCTGGTGGTAGAGAAGCATCAGGAGTCCTGAAAGGATATGATCCTCTTCTCAATATGGTGTTAGATTGTACAATTGAGTATCTCCGAGGTAAATAATTGAATTTTTGTTACTGATTGATTTCGTGCAAATATTTACGAATACCATGTTTACAGATCCTGATGACCCATACAAATTAAATCAAGACACTCGACATTTGGGTATTGTAGTATGTCGAGGAACTTCTGTAGTTCTCATTTGTCCAGTAGATGGAATGGAAGCTATTCCTAATCCTTTTGTACAACAAGACAATTAGTCTCAGTTAAATTATTAATTTAAATTAAAACATTCTTGTACTATAACTCTTTTTCTGTTATAATTCAGAAGAAATATTTTAAGTTGTATAAAAATGTGTATAAAATCATGACTGATGATATAATGAAATGCATTTTTTAACAAAATCAAAATCCTTTCATGTTATTATTTTTTTAACCCAATTTATCATAATAAATATAAGGAAACAGAATGACCAAAAAATACATTTATTTCTATCTTGATTTCATAATTTTTTTCCTCCAAGACATAATGTGTATTGAAAAGCCTGATATTTAAAACTGTCTATTGTTAATTTTATAAGTGATTTTTGTTGAATCATTGCATACAGATTATCACTTTTTCATTAAACATATGAGAAAAATTTCGATTGGTTCAAATTAATTTTTATTCTGTTTCTGATTTAATCGATTTAAGGGTGATATAGTTTTACTTTTCTTCCATAATACGTATCAAAATCTTAATTGATGAAACATTAAAATTGATTATTTTTGTATACATGATTATGAATCACGTAGTGATCGTGAAACTCGCGACTTGCGACTACGCCAATCAAAACGTGGTTTTATTTCCGACGAGTGTGGAGCTGTGGTCGCTCCGGGTGTGCTAGAGTTCTTTTTACATCAAAATGCCTCCCAAGCCGAAGCCCACGGAGAAAGCAGGTAATTTTAATGTTATTAATTATCATTCATCGTGTTATATGTCGAAAACTCACAGAATAAAAAAAGAGCCAAGAAATTTTCACACAGTACAAAGTATTTGTGAGAAGAGACGAGTGTGAAAAAACAAAATCGTAATGGTGATAACCTGTTTGACCATGTGGCCAGTTGTTCACACCGATTATTTACTTACTCGCGGTTCGGAGTCGAAATCACTGTAAGACATATGCTTATAGATCGAAATCCTATATTTTTAATCATGTGGTATTTCGCTAAACCTTGAATAATATTTGCACAACATCGAGAATATTGTAGTGCCTATCAACCTAACCTAGAATTCGTGACTGAAAACATTAAGCTAAACCAGTCACTAATAGTTTAGGCTCTTACATTGTCAAGTCAGTGTAGAATAGAAACCAACAGTGAATTTATTTAATTCTATTTTTTTAGCGGGTAAGCCCGCTGAAAAGAAGGCGGAGAAGAAGCCAGCAACCGCTGCTTCCTCCTCCAAAGTCACCAAGGGTACAGACAAGAAGGCAGCCCCTCCACCAGCAGCCGCCAAGAAGGTTACACAGGCAGCTGCCCCTAAGCCTGCTGCCAAGCCAGCAGCCAAAGCTGCAGCCAAACCAGCAGCCAAGCCAGCAGCCAAGCCCGCAACCAAGCCTGCTGCTGCCAAGCCCAAGAAGAATGTCCAGGCACAGAAGAAAACACCCAAGGGTGGAAAGGCTGCACAGCCTGTCCAGAAGGCTCTTAAGACACAGAAGAAGGTAAGATTGAGTTCAATTTTGATCAAATTTGTTTTTCATGCAAAATTTGGTTGTTTAAGCTTGATATTTTGATAAATAAGTTGTTGTTTCACTTTGTCGCCATTACAACTCTCCGCAATTGTACGTAAAGTCTTTCATTTTGATGTTTATGTCAGTATCATGTTGCAATGAATGTGAGAGAAAAGAAATTGATTCTATAATTTTTCCAGAACAGTTTACTTTTGTAATCTAATTCATTACTATGATATCAATGTATTAGTTCAACCACTAAATGATGATCATCAAGTTGGGAATCTCTTTGAATTCCGTGAAAAGAAAACTTATAAACACCTCTGAAAGTTACATTAAAATCTTCCTTGATTCTTGATTCTTGATTTTGATAAAAAATCCTCCTAAAAATTTATTGTATCTATTTCAGATCCTGAAGGGTGTTCAGGGATCCCGTGTCAGGAAAATCAGGACATCTGTGCACTTCCACCGCCCCAAGACATTCAGGCCACCAAGGAACCCCAAGTACCCACGCAAGTCGGTGCCAACCAGGAGTCGGTGAGTAAATCTTGATTTGGTCACTCAAAAATAACTTGAAAATAATTTTGTATGATGAGTTAAACGTGGGAATCTCTTTGAGTATAATCTTGAAACTAACTTAACGTTTACTGAATTTCTTAATCATTTAACCTTGATTCTTATGTTATATTGAATAACTCTAATAAGATGTATTCTATTTTAGCATGGATGCTGTCAACATCATCAAGTTCCCCTTGACGACTGAAGCAGCCATGAAGAAGATTGAAGACAACAACACTTTGGTGTTCATTGTCCACACACGTGCTAACAAGTACCACATCAAGGCTTCAGTTAAGAAACTGTACGACGTTGACGTCTTGAAAGTTAATACCCTTATCAGGCCTGATGGCAAAAAGAAGGCTTATGTACGTCTGACAAGAGACTATGATGCTCTTGATGTTGCAAACAAAATCGGCATCATATAAGCATTTTAATAATATACTTGTATAAAACTAAAAAGAGTCTGTGTTTTGATAATAAACCTCATCCTATACAGGTACAAAATTTGTTTTGTATATCAGACCTGACTTGTGATACATGGATTTTATTCTTAGATAAAAACAACTTGTCTGATTCAAAATTGATGATGAAAGTTCCTTTGAAAAGTAACAAATCCATAGACAATACACTGATACTTGATTTTTTTTCATTGAGAGTTTCAAGGGCCTGTAGTAATGTTCCATTCTTAATTATTCATGATTGAAAAATAAGACGGATTAAAAAACTTATTCAACTACTACAACATTGAAGAAAAATAATTTTATCAAATGTAAATAAATTTTAATTGAAATTTCATATATACATTTTCTCAACAAAGATATTGATTACATTACACAATTTTCTTATTTACATTACATATACTATTTACAATCCCAAACGTTTCGGAGTTTTTCGGCAAGATATTGGAGTGCCAGGTTCTTTCATTCCAGGAGTTAGAATTTCTTGCCTGAAAATAAAATTGAAGAGAATTAGTAAAATTTTCTTTTTATTCTCAAATATAGAAATGAAAATTGAAAAATTATGTCACATCTTCGTTTTGCTCAAGTATCGCAAATATCAACTTCCTTTTCTTTTTGAATTGTTTAAATAAAAGTTTTGCAATAGATTTTTTCATGATAAATGAGGTCAACTCACTTCCTGACAGATGCTTGTTCTTTTTCAAGTTGCTCTTTAGCTCGAGCCTTCATTTCAGCCTCAGCTTGCTTCATTTGACATTCCATCTCATTAAGGTGCTGAAGTGCCTGCTTCTTGGCTCTTCCAGCCTTGCCTGTTTCTTTAACACTGAAGAACATGGGTCCAAGCTCGGCGAGCCAGTATCCGTCCACTGCAGTTACGCACTGCATGTATTCCTTGGCCGTCATCACTAGCTCGTGGTATACCACGTAGTCGGGTGTGAAGCCCATACCAAAGAGGGCTGAGGTTGGATGCAAGTGGCAAGGCATGCCAGTACGGCAATTAACATACTCGCCAATTCCCTTGAGTCTCGCTGCTTGGTGGAAGTAGGCTGAACAAATGCACTTTCGAACTATGTCCCACTCGGTTCCACAGCTTGTTACTTCCATTTTCTGTTGTTTTAAAATTTCTTCCAATTGCTGCCGCACTTCTCGCACCTGATAAGGAAATATTTGGTTTACTCATTTTTCATTAATTGAGAAGAAAAAAAAAATTTAATTCATCAATTACAATTACCTTTCTCATTGCTTTAGCATGAATGAAATGATCATTACACCAAGAACTGGAGTACCCATTTTGCTTCCATTGATTATACACATTGAGGAAAGTCAGATGATCCGATTCAGGCACTTGGAACTTTTCTCTGGCAGAGTCAGAATCTTCTTCACGTCCCTTGGGTCGGTAAAATATCGAAGGCACGGACAGCATGGAGACAATGATGAGAATTTCAGAGGTGCAGCCGAGCTTTGAAGCGACGATAAGCATTTGACACTGGGGTGGATCCAGCGGGAACTCGGCCATTTGTCGACCAAGGCCCGTGAGTTGGCCAGTGTTGTCTAGGGCTCCCAAAATCCACAGCTGATACAGCGAGTTCAAAATATTATCCTGAGGTGGTGGGTCCATAAAATGGAATGCTAATAAATCCTGGACTCCCAAGGATTTGAGCAGCAATACTGTATTTGCCAAGTTGGTCCGCTGGATTTCTGGTACACCAGTTGTCAGCAGTTCGTCCATGTACTGTCTTTCCGTGTAGAGACGGAAACACTGGCCTGGACCAGTTCTACCCGCCCGACCAGATCTTTGATTAGAATTGGCCTGTGATACTGGGTAGATTTGTAACGCGTCCATACCTATTATTGATAAAATGTAATGAAATAGCCGTTGCAGATAAACAATAAAAAAAAATGCGTTGGGTTTTTCATAAAAACTCAATCATCATTGAACCTTCGTAATTATTATGCTTCATTGGACCGACATAATTATATAAATTTGAACATTACTTGTTTCCAGCTTACCTATTCTCGGATTGTACACTTTGAGCTTGCAATAACCCGAATCGACGACAAAAACAATTCCATCAACAGTTAGCGATGTCTCAGCTATATTTGTGGCTACAACACATTTTCGTAATCCTTTCTCAGCCTGTTGGAAGATTTTGGCTTGCAAGTCGGATGGTAATTGCGAATAGATGGGTAGAATTGAAAGTTCTGCGGCGCCTTCGATTTCTCCAAGACGTTCCTTTAGGACCTCACAGGTAACTTCAATATCTTCCTGACCAGGCATAAAAACTAGAACGTCTCCCATACGGTGCTGCAGGTGTATAGTCATCACTTGCTTCACTGCCGAGTCCACGTAATCCTCGACGTGATTTTTGTGGTATACGATCTCGACGGGGAAAGTTCTTCCAGGAATTTGGAAAGTTGCCGCGTTGCCGAAAAACGAAGAGAATTTACTTGAGTCCATGGTGGCTGAAGTGACGATCAATTTGAGATCATGACGACGAGCTACTACCTGTTTGATTTGTAATAAAATCATCAATTTAGTTCTAGAAGTTCTAATTTGGTTTTATTTTCTATACTTATGATATCGATTATAACTTACATCTCTAAGTAATCCAAACAGAACATCGGTAGATAAAGAACGTTCATGAGCTTCATCCATAATAACTACACTGTATCGATCCAAATCTCCTTCTCGCAAACTTTCTCTCAGTAAGATACCATCAGTCATGTATTTGATAATCGTCTGTAACAGGTAAAAAATGTTAAAGATTCGGAAGAACAGATGGTTTGAAATATGAGTTTTGTCATCTTACGTCTTTAGACGTGCAGTCTTCAAAACGAATAGCATATCCAACTTTATCTCCTAAGTTCGAATCCATTTCATCTGATACTCTTTTAGCAACTGACATAGCTGCCACTCTTCTTGGTTGAGTGCAACCAATCATTCCATTTACACTATAACCATCTTCGTGTAAGTACTGCGTCAACTGAGTAGTTTTACCTGTTAAATTTAAAGATCGATGAGCAAAATTGACATAGCTGGGAAAACTCTTAAGAATAAAGTGTAAGAAACTTACCGCTACCGGTCTCTCCAACAATAATAACAACGCTATTTTCCCTAATAACAGTCAAGAGCTCTTCCCTAACTGCAAACACAGGAAGACGTCTTCTCTGTTCTTGGATTTTCTTTTGCCTTCCTTCTATTTTGACTTCATCATTGATGTGACTAGCATATTTTTGTCCAGCTTTGTAATCAGTCTCTTGTCCTGGTTCTTCTTTGTCAGTTTTTCGTTTATCATGAACACCCATAATATTTCCAAAACTTGTACCAGCTAGTTCCCAATGTTTCTTCTGTGCACGTTTACGTTCTTTCTGTTCTCTGTAGGCACGCACCAAAACGGAACCCTTTCTTGCTACTAAAGCCATTGGAGATGTCGGATCTCTAACAGGTATCACAGGTTCTGGTTGTTTAGTGAAAACAATACGACCTGTGAAAAACAGTAAACTGAATTAACACGAATATTTAATATATAACCAAAATGACTGAGTAGAAGTTCATTTTTTCAAGAACCAGTTCGCTATCGAGTTTCAATTTTAAATTGAAATTTCATAGATATGAATCATAAAAAAAATTTAAAAAATTCTAAAACATTACTAACCATCTAAAAATGGTGGCACAACATTGTGCACCAAAAGATGGACTCTTGCTTCTCCTTCGTCATCATCTTCATCTTGTTCCAAAGAACTAACGACTCCAGAAGTCAACATTCTGTTTCTTTCCCACAACTCATTATCTTTATTTATTTGACGTTGTTGCGCAGATACTCTTTTTTTCTTCTTTGTTTCCAATTCCAATTCTTTTTTCGCAATGTATTCTTCAGATGCATCACCGAAATGATTGTTTTCTTCATCACCAAGATTATACCATTCACGGTCTAGCCTATAGGATTTAGTAAATTTTTGAAATTATAAAATTGATAATTACAAACTATAGTTTGTATTATTATTGTAATATTGATCATTATTATTATGAGTGTGCAAGCATTGTTATATTATGAAAATTCTACCTTCTCTGCTCTTGTTCCCATAACTCTCTTTCTTCACCATCTGTCATTGGCGTAGCACCTGAAGCCCTACGATCTCTGACCCAAGCATTATACTTGAAAGATGGAGTGAATTCACTCCTAATACTATCTCTTCCGTCTCCAGTTCTATACAGATTCGGGGTTGGGTGATCCCATGTTGATCTTCTAGGTGCGTAATCTTCATCTTCATCATCCCAATTGGTCCTTGAAGTAGGATCCTGTATCGAAATGGATATCACTGTTAATAATGCGGATAAAATGTTATAATGTATACTTGGAACTAAAAATTATGACTCACTCTTATCCTGCAGCCAGGTGTTTGAGGTTCATCTCTGAACCTTGGTGTCCAATCCCTGTGGCTACTTCTGTCTCCATGTCGGCTCCTGTCTTGGTCTCTGTTTCTATCTCTATCTCTATCTCTATCCCTATTCCGATCCCGATCTTTATCCCTATCTCTATCACGACTTCTATCTTTACGTCTTCTTCGTTCTTCATCTCTAGCATTTTTATCTAATCTCTGTCGTTTCAGTCTAGCCTCCATTTTTTCTTTTGCTGTTCTGTCGACTCCTCCAGTGTATGTTGGAGTCTCTTCATTGTAAGATCTGTATTTTCTATCCTTAACATTACGTGAGTCTGAGGAACTGTTGGATCTATTTGGTTCTTGAGAATTTTCTCTACGTTTTTGTTCAGCAAGCTTATCTAGTCCAAACATAGACATTTGTGGTTTTTTAAAGACATGATCTGAAGGTTTCTTTTTTGCGATGATTAGACCACCAGCTTCACTGCCAGAATTCCCTTCTAGTCTATACAAATCTGGATCGTCCATTTCAACTTACTGGTCTTTGAGATAAACGAATCAGAATTTCTGCAAACATAGAGAATGTTTTTATAATCACAAAATAAAACAAAAAAATTATCACTCAAAGATATTCAGTTGTATTCGTACAGTACTCACAGTAATAAATTACAGCATATTGAGAATAAAAATGTTCTGTTTCAACATTAAACGACTGTTCACTTTACAATTAATTACAGTTTCATAAAAATGTATTTACATTTTTCAAGATGTTACTCTTACTATGTGTATTTACAACGCATCATATAACCTCTGAATCTACGTGCATCAAAGAAATGTATATATATATATATATATATATATATATATATATATATATATATATATACTGCAAGTCACCCAGTGTATCCACGTTAACAAAACTAAAATATCATGAAGGTCCTATTGACAATTTCGGAGCAACATCTATACTTGAACTTGAAAATTTCTTTCTTCTAATAGGCGAATATACGCTAAAAATTATGAATATTCATGAGTTTCAGCCGGCAGAATGTAATCACGAATAGATACGATCTATTCTTGGATCTCATTTGTCTGATACTCCACAACTTTCAATTAATCAAGGAATATCATATTTTTGCTTTTGGATAAGAGTATTACAGATCTTTCGTAATCAATACAAATTTGATTAATCTTGTAATTAATAAGAGACATAAACTCCCCGAACTCATTAAAAATCAGAATTTTTTACCAGGGAATCGAACACTCGCGATACAACTACTATGCAATGAAATATTTTCGACCCTGTAGTGCATCTTTCACTACTGCAGTGTATGGTAGGTACGATGGGTCAGAATGTTCCGAGAAATAATTGTCAAGACTCAAGTATTCCAACGAGTCATTGGTCCAATTGTGATGGGAAAGATCTCCCATCCCAGTCGAAGTATCCCCATTGTTAATACGGTAAATTCCCGAAGCGCAGGAATATCAAGATAACGGGATAAACACTATGCCCATTGTCGAGTGCAGTTCGAAGCTCGCGCTTGTTACTTCAAGCCATTGGCAACCCTTTCCTCCAGGACTCTCCAGAACTCTGGAGAAAACACCGGGAGAAAGGCTTTTACAAGGCGGAAAGTTGCCTTGAGCCGCTTCTTTTCCCGAGGATCCCCCGTTAAATCGGCCCGAGGCGACAAAATAAAACCCGTGTCGGTTTGAAAATCGATTGGAAAGTGCGGTTGTCAAGGCGCGCAGGGGCTCTGCGCATTGCGGTCGGGCGTGGGCCAACCGGGCGCGCAAGCCGGCGGTCCGCCGGCCAATGGCAAGGCTCCCCGAGCCCCGTATAAAAAGCTCGCTCGCGCGCCGCGGCCTCACAGTCGACTCGTTGCCGTTTGAGGAAGCTGCATTACCCGCTTCCACCGACAACCGACTCCGCTGCTCCCTTCGCACTTTTCTCGTTTGAAGAAGAAAAACCAACTCCCTAATCAAAATGGTAAGCCAACTCTTCCGAGCGAACGATCGCCAACGTCGCTTTTCTCGCGAAACGCAGCGTTCGCGGCCTTCCGATCGATCGATTTTCCTTGCCTCTTTTTTTTCGCGAGAAAGGACGCCGCGCCGGCCATCTTGCGCGTAACGGTTTTCGGCCGGCCGGCACCGCCCTGCGCCGAGTGACTCATCGGCCCTTCCCATCGATCCTACCCATGACTCACGCTCGCGATTCTATGTTCGCCAATTGCCCTTGTGAACGGGGCGTTGGCCACGAGGGGTATGGGGTTTCGGGATCGGTTTCGCGAGTCTCCGCAATGCGGATTAGTGGAGCGTAGCCGAGCCGCCTGTAGAGAAACCTTGGGAGATCGTTGCAGCTGCCGCGCGGCGTTCCTTCTGGTTCCTTCCAACGGTTTTTTTGCGCGTGGGGCACGTACCGCTTCCTTTGGCGTTCTTCGGCGTAATTTGATGGGATGAACGCTTTCGTACGAACGAGAATCGCACAAGCCTACTTTCCGACAGCGTTTTCACGGCAAATTATCTGATTTAACGGGATTTTCAATATTTTTCACTTTGGCGTGCAAAGTGAAAAAGGATGCATCGGCGTGGATAGCGGTTGGTCTAATTAACGGGATCGCGGTGAATTTCCTTGATCATCCCGCTATGCAGTTTTAAGTAAAATATAATCGTTTGACTGCAGGGACTTGGATAATGACTTTGAACTTTACTCGCAGATCAATAATCGCTAGCTCTCTACGCTGAAGTAGTTGAAAGTCACGAAAGTCACGAACGAGAAGATGTAGTCCTTGTTGAGTAATTCAATTATTTAATCGATTGAATTATTCGAAATATTTTCTTGAATTTTCGAATATGTAATTGTTGAATATCGAAGATTTTTTTTCCGATGCAAAAACTAAAAATCATTTAAATCCGTATTGGTACTGGACATATTTATTCAATTTGTGCATCGTCCCCTTCATTCCCTTTTAAGATGTGGTCCAAATTTCGCAGTCTTCCTTTTAAAAAGCAAGGTGAAAGTATCCTTAAAAGGAGCTCTTGGATTCATATTGACTTTTTTAGTGTTGTGGGCTGGCTCCAGAGGCCAGCCCATCCTTATAAGGCAACTATGACATCATGCATCCTGTTCTTGTTTGGAATATTTGGATTCTCAAAAAAACTGATAGTATTATATCATCACATACAAATAAGGATACACATTGATGACACTTACGAACTTGTGATTGTTAATTATTATCAATTGAGTCATTAATTTGAGATTTATAGATATTTTTCCTTTTCAATTAAACTTTATATTAAATCTCCTGAAATTGACTTTTCCAGTTTTATAAAACAAAAATCGTATAAAACTTATTTGATTTTCTGAACTTTTCAAAATCGTTCTTGAATCTCAATTTTGTTTTTGATTGTAATTGAATGTATTTTAGTTATAGCTTTATTTTTAACTGAATATTTTATTCTCTTTTTCAGCGTGAATGTATCTCAATCCACGTTGGACAGGCTGGTGTACAGATAGGAAATGCTTGCTGGGAACTTTATTGTCTGGAGCATGGTATTCAGCCTGATGGCCAGATGCCATCAGACAAGACCATTGGAGGTGGAGACGACAGCTTCAACACTTTCTTCAGTGAAACTGGAGCTGGAAAGCATGTGCCCAGAGCTGTTTTCATTGACTTGGAACCCACAGTAGTTGGTACGTTGATATTCATTTATTGATTGAAAATGATTTTATTTTAGTTCATGCAGTATACTGATGATTGTTTTCTCTGATTCACAGATGAAGTACGCACTGGCACATACCGTCAGCTGTTCCATCCAGAGCAATTGATCACCGGAAAGGAAGATGCCGCTAACAACTATGCACGAGGTCACTACACTATTGGCAAGGAAATTGTCGACTTGGTTCTTGACAGAATCCGCAAGCTCGCTGACCAATGCACAGGACTTCAAGGTTTCCTGATCTTCCATTCTTTCGGTGGTGGCACTGGATCTGGATTCACCTCACTCCTCATGGAGAGACTCTCCGTGGACTATGGCAAAAAGTCCAAGCTTGAATTTGCCATCTACCCAGCCCCACAAGTTTCAACCGCTGTTGTAGAGCCATACAATTCCATTCTCACCACGCATACAACCCTTGAACATTCCGACTGCGCCTTCATGGTCGATAACGAAGCCATCTACGATATCTGCCGTCGTAATTTGGACATTGAACGTCCAACTTACACGAACTTGAATCGCCTGATAGGTCAGATTGTTTCGTCCATCACTGCCTCCCTGCGTTTCGACGGCGCACTCAACGTCGACCTCACCGAGTTCCAAACCAACTTGGTACCATACCCGCGTATCCACTTCCCTCTGGTGACTTACGCCCCAGTCATCTCAGCTGAAAAGGCATACCACGAGCAATTGTCGGTTGCCGAAATCACCAACGCCTGCTTCGAGCCGGCCAACCAGATGGTCAAGTGCGACCCACGTCGGGGCAAGTACATGGCCTGCTGCATGCTGTACCGAGGCGACGTTGTACCCAAGGACGTCAACGCGGCCATTGCCACCATCAAAACCAAGAGAACCATCCAGTTTGTTGACTGGTGCCCAACTGGTTTCAAGGTAAATATTCCGACTTGTGAAATTTTGAAAATGATATTTCAATTATAATTGACTCATGGATCTTTTTTTTTTGTATTACAGGTCGGTATCAACTACCAACCCCCGACTGTCGTTCCTGGTGGCGATCTCGCTAAAGTCCAGCGAGCTGTATGCATGTTGTCAAACACAACTGCTATCGCTGAGGCTTGGGCCCGACTTGACCACAAGTTCGACCTCATGTACGCCAAGCGAGCTTTCGTTCACTGGTACGTCGGTGAGGGAATGGAGGAAGGTGAATTCTCCGAGGCCCGTGAAGACTTGGCCGCCTTGGAGAAGGACTATGAAGAAGTAGGCATGGACTCCACTGAAGGCGAGGGAGAAGGCGCCGAAGAGTATTAATCATGAAATTTCCACAATGACGGAAAAAATATTTAATTTGAAACAAATTTTTTTGCAAACTGCATTTTTTTGAGACCTTCTGTATTATTTTTTTTACTTGTCTGCCGTAAAATAAAATCAAGTTTTATTCAGCAAACATAAATTTTCATTACCATGCCTGTATCCATCCTGAATGTACAAAATCACGACAGTTCTCGTACGAGAGATTGAATGAGTATTCAAAAATGAAATTTGACACTTGATTTGTTCTCTATTCCAACATTTGACAAATTAATGGTTGATCCAAGAATTTGCAACCCTTGTTAAGATAAAGGGTAAAGTGTCTAATGTTACGCCCCAATGAATGAATACGACTATTGAAGCGTTATACTCACGGGTCAACTTTAGAGAATGGAATTGTGGGTACCCTGCTGCAGAGATGAAATTTTTTAGTTGCTTGTCTAGCTCAGACAAGAACCTTTACTTACCGACGGATGTGACGTCATCTCACACGCAAGAGCAAAGCAGACAAGCACTATAAGCAGTAGACTGCCATCGTCTCGCGGTCTTGTCGGTTTTCGATCGAAGCAAGTACTAAGTCAAGAGCGAAAATGTCGGCGGTGGAACTAAACCCCAGACCTGTTCGAGTATCGCCCTTGATCAAGGTAATGAACCTTAGTCGCTGTTCAACTATACCTTTGAAGCTTCAAGTTAATTCATTCGGACTCAACACCCTGACCACTTAACAAAAGCTGCAATTTTGGCAAAATGAGTTACATAATTTGTCTCACGATTCGTCTTGTTTATACAAAATTTGATTTTGAAAAATTTTGCTGATAATATCCATCTCTGATATTGGTTATTTCAATGTATTGACAAGTGTTTCATTGTTGAAGATACATCTCATTTTGGGTGCTCGCATTCATTTTATGCCCCCTAACCTTTAAACAATATTATGATCACCTTGATTTGTAGTTTTATCATATAATAGTATATTAAAATGAATAAATAGATATAATCAATTGAATAGTATACAAGTGTTAGTGCTTAGTCACCAAGTATTGATTTTCAAGTTTGTTGACAACATTCTTGCTACTACTTTTGTTCAAGATTTTATCTTGCTATCTGCAATGTCTCCAATTACAAGAGAAATTGTTGATAGATTCATTGATAGATCAATTAGAATTATGAATTGATTGAATCAGTTTATTTTGTTCATCTTTGTGTCATAAAATGAATCAAAAACTAAAAAGAACTCATTCATGTACTTGTCATTTTTCAGTAATCACAAAACAATAATAAGACTCTTGTTACTACGCTTCGCAAGTTGCAAATCTCATTGATAATGGAGTGTACTTGTTAGACGAACTTCAAGAACACATATTTATGGGTTTTTGTTGGGCAAAGTTGGAAATTTGTAAATTTTCCTTATAAAACATGATTAAATCTCTATTTTTCTCTGAAATACAGTTTGGTCGATGGGGCTTCTTGACTTTGGGTATTGTGTATGGTGCTTTCCACCACAACCGATTAAGCAAGAAGGAAGCTGCTCTTCGTGAGATTGAAGAACAACAAAGACCTGCTCGTGAAGCCAAGCTTGCAGCGGAGAAGAAAATTGCTGTTGAAGGTAATGGTTGTCTTTTATTACCTCATACTCGGTGTAAAATCTGCACTGAACTAGAAAATTCATTTAATGTGAATAATGCTTTTGTAACATCTTGATAACAAATGTCCTGTCAATATGATTTACTTAGTTTCTTTTACTTTTATTTTTTCTGGATCAATGAAAAAAATAACTAAGTTACAATATAAAATAAAGCACAAGTTTAATAATTAATACATATTTAACAATCCTGTTTGTCAGAAGAATGACACTTATAAAAATTGATTTTGCCACTTTGATGATTCATGAATCATAACTACGAGATTCCAGTTTCTTTCTAACATGAAAAATCTTATTGAACATGTTACTTGAATAATATTTTCGAGGTAATATGTTAACAAAATTTGTCAAGATTAGGTCAATCTATATTTCTTTTCAGACTATTTTAATAGTGAGTTGAGTAATATATGACAAAATACGATCAATTAAATTGGTATATTATTCAAACAGTTTGATTCAAATATTATTAATGTACTTGATATTTTTTTTCAGCCGAGTTAAAGATGTTGGAAGAATTAGCCACCCCCGCAAAATAGAATAAATCCTCGAATACGCCATAGTATATGTTAAATCGATTGTGAATGATTCTGTTGTAAAATATGTTTCATCAATTAAAATTTTCCATAAACATTAATGTTGCATCTGTAAACATGTGAATTTTGAAAAACAAAATATAAAGATACAAGTAATTATGCTTTGTTACATACACTTCATACATTTCTTGCTTTTCACATCCATATTCCCTACTTGTCACCAGTTTATCTTTTTTCTATGCCAGCCAGTTTTCTGAATGCTAGTGAAATTTTTCTCTTTTTAGAGAATCTATAGGTTTTTTATTTATAGAAAATGAGAAACAAATATGATGAATCAAACCTTGAAGTAATCCTTAGTGTAAACTCGCATCTGGACTTGTTTTAACATTTAAAAATGAAAAAAATGTCCTGACAGTCTATTTTGGAGTAGACCAACTAAATATATTTCTGTACAAGTCATGTTTTTTGCAATCTGGTAAATTTGGTCAGTTTCATGATTGCTTGCATTCATTGCTATAATTGTACAGAGCTATGCTATTGGGATAAATGTGGAAGTACAGCCTCAATATACAATAATGTGTTACATTTGATGTTCCACGCAGATGAATGGATTCAGATAGCTCAGTTTCATATATACGCTCTGTATAAAATCATCAACAATGACGATGAAGCGTTTGCAGACACACTGAAACAGGTTTCTTTTATGCGTATTCCAACATTATCGTCAATATCTCTGAGTAATAACAGTGATAAATGTCATTAATTCAGAATTGTATTCGCATTGTTTTAGTGACGTTGGAACTGAGTAAACTTGGGAACAGAGAAAAAAATAAACCGAACCTGATATATTTTGTTATAATTCATTTCAAAATACAGAAACTCACACTGGAAATTATATTTTTTAATGGAAATCCTACTATGATCACGATGATGATTACCAAAACTTTTTTTGTATATCTAAGTCTCAGGCAAACCCGGACGCAGTTACAGCTAAATTACCAACATACATCTCAATCACTTTGAGTATAGCATAATCATTATTGCGTTGGATTTATGAAAAAAAATATTCATGAATTTTATCAAATATTAGTTGATGAAAACAAATTAATTGAAAAAAAAAAGGCAAAAAAATTCGCCCGAATAGGGACTTGAACCCTAGACCCTCAGATTAAAAGTCTGATGCTCTACCGACTGAGCTATCCGGGCTTGGCGGCCGGGGCGCAATATCCCGTTCAAAGATGTAGAGCCATCGTCTTTTTTAAATCTCTCGTTAGTTCAAAATTCACATACTTCTCCCTATTTTTGTTTGTATGATTTGCGTAACAATAAGTTCCGATTTTGGTTTCCGTATCCAAAAAGAGCTTTCTTTAATTTATTCCAAAGATAGCTGGACTTGATTGTGAGGAATCCTAAATTTCCTATCGGTTTGTGAATATCATATATAATATAAATATTTTCGTGTATACACTAGAATATTTTATTGTTATTACTGTTATTATTACTTGTTATTCAGTAATCGTTCTGTAAAGCATTGAAATGAATCCTTATTTTGCCAGGTATTTGTCGCTAATGGCTTGCTTTCGGAAAATGAACGATTTCCACAAAAAGCAACTTGATGATACATTGAACTGGAAAAAAAACTACCTATATTAAGAAAAACTACAAAAACCAAATTCACAAGCTATTTAGAATTACCATGATACTAATTTTCACTTCGATAAATTCGAAAAATTACAACTGAAACAGACGATCCGATTGGCTCGAACTTGAACGCGAGAATATCTCCCGCCATGTGAATCCGTGGTCAGCCGCCTTGATGGCGTACATTTTCTTTCTCGGGGCCTCGAGGGTTCTTCCGGTTTCGTTGTTAGAACGGTGCCGTTTTTCGGTGAGTTGTACTCCGAAAATCCATGAAATTTTCCAAAATCATGTGAAAACTAACGTCGGAGACATTGAGAAGTGAAAGTTTTGTTATTTATCTGAGTTTTCGTTCGAATATTTTTTTACTTGGTTAAGATATCAGGCTATAATTACATATATATCTTGACAGTCGGCAATCTGTGGATAAAAATCATTATTGTATATTGCTTACAACACAGTGACACGCTCCGTTATTATTTGCCAGTGCTAGTGGTGTCCTGTATTGTGACAAATTTTTGGATATTTGTTGTTATTTGTGATTTACTTTTTACATAGATTCAGTGAGGTTATGTTTGTTTTCACATGGTTGATGATAGATTTGCAAAACATTGATCATAACGTAAAACCCTGCTCAACTTCTACTATTACAACTTGTATAATTAAATTGTCTGTTTCAGGAGTAACGAGATGAAGTTCAACAGTTTAGTAACCTCCTCAAGGAGGAAAAACAGAAAGAGGCACTTCACAGCTCCATCTCACATTCGAAGGCGGCTCATGTCTTCTCCGCTCTCCAAAGAGCTTAGACAGAAATACAATGTCCGTTCTATGCCCATCCGCAAAGATGATGAAGTACAGGTATTAATCTTTCATTAATTACAGTTATTGTTCATAATCGATTTTTAGATATAAACACAGCCTGTTCCAAAAATCATTTATCAAATTAATATTTTCAATGTTGTTCCAATATGTTTTGAAACTTTGATTGTATTAAATTCAGAACTTTTGAAATGATGATCTAAACCATTCACGTAAGTTGTGAGATGGGATATTCATGAATATAGTCTGTAGGGTTTTCCTATTTACCATACTCAGAATTTCCTTATCACATCAAATGCAGAGAAATTGGCACTGATTCTCAATTCCATTATATTTCATTCGTCTAAAGTATTGTATAGATTTATCATTACTTCTTTAATATTTCAGGTTGTGAGAGGCCATTACAAAGGACAACAAGTTGGCAAAGTGATCCAAGTTTACAGAAAAAAGTTTGTCATCTACATTGAAAGGATCCAGCGAGAAAAAATGAATGGAGCAAGTGTCTACGTTGGAATCGACCCTTCAAAGGTAATATTCAATGCTTTGCATTATTTTAGATGTTCCCTATCACTTTTCAAATGTTTTAAATGATGATTTAAACCATTCACGTAGGCATAAACAAAAAGTTTGATTTGTGAGTTATTAATAGGGTTTTCCTATTATTTAACAAGCTTTTCATACTTAGTTTAAGCACTGCAGAAAAAATGGCACTGATTTTTATCTAGAAAAAAAATAGTGTATAGTATGATAATAAAATGAAAACCTTCATTGAGTCGAAAATTCATTTTCCAGACTGTGATTGTCAAGCTAAAGATGGATAAGGATCGCAAGAAAATCATCGACAGAAGAAGCAAGGGTCGCCTTGCTGCCCTTGGCAAAGACAAAGGCAAATACACTGAAGACAGTGCAGCTGCCATGGAAACGTCGTAAATTTTTAATCTGACCACATTGCCCTATTGTATAATTTCACAATAAATTTTCGAAGCCCCATTCGAATTTTGTATGTTTTTTTATCCTTACAAAATTTGAACACCAATTTTGTTTTCAAAAAAATTTTATATTTATTCACACAGAATTCAACAAAAATTTACATAAGAAACTAAAAATATTTTATTACGTCAATTTATATAATATGCATACTGTTTCAAACAGTTTTTATCAATATTTGTGGAATTTTCCTTATGTCTAAGTTGTGTAGTAAATGGAAAATATTAGCACCTATCTTTCTCTTTTGAAAAGAAGTATATTACAAGATCTAGTATAATTTTGTGCAAAAACATTTACAGATGTCTTGTATCATAAAGTTATTGAATAAATATCATTAATAATGACTGATTAATTTAATCAGAGTATTTGAAAACTTGTGTGTTTACTTGAATTAATATATTTTTCATTTAACAGAAAGAAATTGAATTTAATATTGAATATACTCAGATCATTAAACATAATTATCAACCCTTCAACCACTTTTATCTCAACACACAATAACAAAGTCACTCAAAATCTTACCTACTAATAGTTCATGAAAATTCATAAATCTATAATTTCACTCACATTGAGTTAATACATTCACTTACAAGTTAAACTTGAAGCTTGTCATCAAACACAGCACAATAATTATAAAAAATTCTGTTTTGAAGAGATTTTTTAATTAAATTTCCAACAAGAGATATAACAAAAACGATATAATGAGAAGAAAAAGAATTTCATCATAATATACTGAAAATCAATTAATGGATAGATAATTTCAATTACTTTCGTGTAGCAGCAAGAATGCGCAAGATATATAAGAAAAGATTGATTATGTCCAAGTAAATATTGATGGTAGCTAAAATATACTCTTCTGGAGACAGAGTTTTCATTACGAGCTGTGTATCATAAATTATGAAAAGTGAAAATAAGAAAGCACCTCCTATGCAGATGAACACTTCCATCACTTGGCTTTGAATGAAAATCTGGAGTACACCTCCAATGATGAGAACAATAAGGGCAGAAAATAATCTGAAACGTGATTCATGTTCAAATCAACTTATTCGAAGAAATGGAGAAAATCCATCAATTAAAATTAAATTCTTTTTTTATGTAAACTATTTGAAGTTTTTTTCATATTTTATCTTAATGTATTTTCTATGAAATACATTGAACAAAGCTATTTATGAGATATGAGTTGTTCACAGAAATATTAATTTATCAAAATTTACTCCATTCCATATGAAGATCTAATCTCAAGGTTTTCCTGAACATATAAATAAAATCCTTACCCAGCTGACATTGCAGAAAAATCATGTTTTGTTTGGAAAGTAAATGCTGTCAAGGAGATGACAACGGTGAGTGTTATGAAAAGAGCTTCCAGAACCAGGGCCACATCAAATAAACTCACGACTATCCCAAGTGTACATGCTTGCACTAGAGTCTATAATAAAAAATTTTCTGTAGAAGTGATATCAATCGATGTAATTGAATATATTGCCTGATCTTATATTTCTGAATACATACAAAACAGGCTAGAAGAATTAAATTTGTTGGGTGATCTCTCCTTTTGACTGATAAAGCAATAAGTACTATCAATGTTACAAAGAATGATGACATCACTGGCCAACCACTGGAAACAAAAAATAGATGTTTGAAATAGGAATTACGAGTAAATAGCCCTAGTAAATATAGAGTATCAAAGATTTGTTGGATAAAAAATTTATCTTACGCTTCTCTGACATATAACTTGACTGGTTCAACAAGACAGAAGACAGCTCCAATTATCACAGTCATGAGTAATTGTACACTGAGGAGTCCATACACCTTACGAATAAAAGCTAAAAGTAAACAAACCATTTTTGTTGATATTCAAGCAATCAATAATTATGGGCTTGATCATGATTAGCATACCCATCCGAATTTTAACAGAAGCATTGTGTACGTTGTTGTGATATGCAAAATCATTTTGTAATCCTGAACTGTGTTGTTCTTTTCCGCCCCCTTCGATGTCATCCTCTGAGAATATCAGAGGATCTGTCAAAGATTGGTTCATCATCTTGATAACTGCAATTAAACATAAAATAGTTCTCAATTTGCTTTTGAGGATTAAAACGTAAAAAAACTACATTCACCAGAACGAGTATAATGAATATTTTATAGAAATTGCAAGATGGAACCTCAATAAGGAAATGAATTACGCAAAATGAAACAATTTTGATGTCAATGGTACTAAGATAACCTTTCAAGGATCACTTTCGGAGTTTCACAAAGGCATATATACCTCTCAATTTCACACAGGACAATAGCAGCTGTTTATTAAATGTTTTGTAAACGCTGGATTCTAATTTTTCGATCGATTACGGAAGAGTACAAAACTGGAATGACGTATTTTTATGATTACAAAGAAATTGCCTATACTGAATTTTCCAGCTGATATCTACAACACCAGAATGCACCAATCACATTGAGCTATTGGAAACGATGCTTCCGATTGGCCCCGACAACAGAAGTTCAATTTTTGATATTTTGAAAGTAATTTACGTTTTTTCAAAACATGTCCTAATATTTTTAGCTATGTAGTTGCTATACCGAACTCTGTAACGATTTTACTATATTATTGCGATGAACTAGATATAAAACAGAACATCACAAAATTTCATATTTTTTTGACTTTTCTACAGATTTTTCAACTAATTACACATAACTAATTACACACACCTACATAAATAAAAAATGGATTTATCGAGAATTTTTAGGAATCTTTAATGTTTCTATATAGATATATGAACGGCATTGCATGGATTTGGCGCGAATCATTCTTCAGCCGCATCATGGCAAAACCCACCAACAAAACCGTCGCGCGGTTGGTCTGCCGGTCACCGGCGTGATATACCTAATTTCTACAAGCACGAATTACTATTAATTTAATATCCAAAAAAATTATCATCCAGCTGACTACTATTGTAATATAACAGAAAATCTGTCAATATGAATATTTTCAAAAGTTTAAACCTGTTGATTGTGTTGTGAATGATTCAACTCAACTAACCTCAAAATTATGATATGATGGTTGCCGAGTTGTTTAGTGTAAATATCTGATGAAAACTAACTCATTAGATATTTTTCTCAATTTTGCAAAATTATAACAAGACCGCTGTCTCAGTATTATGTGAGTAATTATTCATAATCATGATTGAAAAATTATTTCAAATAGTGTAACCTCTATGCTGCTCTTTAACTTTGGAGTGAAACTCTTACTTACAAGTAGTCTATCTGAAAAACTTTAAGATAACTAAAATTGAACTATATTATTCAACGTCTAATGTGTTGATAATCAGTTGATCTCAAATGGTCTAAATAAGTTTAATTTAGAATACATTTTTCAATGCTATGTTTTCAGAATCTTGTGAGTGATTGATATGAATTTGACTGAAATGGAGCCAATGAAGATACACATTGATGCCTTGGAAATGGCAGGGAAAATGGTGGATAAACACATTACTGCAGATAGTAATTTTCCATCATTGATCAATCTCATGCGATATAATGTACAAGGAGGACCAACAGTTAGTGGACTAGATGTGTATGATTATCCCAATTTGAATGGTGCATCGTTGAGTCTAACAAACATTAATCAAATGAGGACTCACAGCAAAATACCCTTGCCGTCTGAGGTCATGGAGCATTTTGGTCGTATCCTTTTGAAAAATATCTATCCTGTTCACAAATACTTTCTGTAGATTAATCAAGAAAAAATAGTTGAACTTTCTTAAACTTATTAATTTCTCCATGAAATATATTATTAATATTAGTGAATTATGTTACAACTCGAAAAACAAAACATTTTTTCCTTAACATTGAAAATTTAGATATGCAATGTCACTGTATGATGGGCTTGTTCACAGATATTTCCAAGGCATGGTTAACAATTGACAGTGATATATATGTTTGGTCTTATGAGAATGAGTAAGTATTAATTATATTATGGGAGATATTAAATTTTTATTATTGTAATCAAACATATGCACTTTTTTATGTTTCAGATCTGATGTAGCATATTTTGATGGGTTGAATGAAACAATAATCAGTGTAGGACTTGTCAAACCAAAACCTGGTATTTTTCAGAACTATGTTAAATATTTGCTTGTTCTGACTACAACAGTTGAGATAACAGTTTTAGGAGTTACACTTACAGAAAATGATAATGGTAATTAAAATTTATCCCCAGTATATATACTCAGTATGTATATACATTTGTCAGTGAATAATAACAATATTTATTTAGGTACACAAGGTGAAATGCAACTGGTTCCTGAACCAATTTTCACAGTGACAACTGATGGTATTGCCATAACAACTATTGCAAATACAAGCAGTGGAAGGATCTTCTTAGGTGGTAGAAATGGATCATTGTATGAAATTTATTATCAAGTAAGTTAATCTTCTATTGTACTGAAGAACTTCTAATGATATGTGAATTATTAATAAACGTTAAGGAAAAACTAAACAAAAATAAATTTGTAGGCAGAAAGCAGCTGGTTTGGGAAACGTTGCAAGAAAGTTAATCACTCTGAAGGACCATTTTCATTTTTGGTCCCTTCATTTGTAGCAGTGGCACTTTCAGAAGAAGAGGCAATAGTCCAAATTTCAGTTGATGATTCTCGTAGTATTCTTTATACTTTAGGCGATAAAGGAACAATCACAGTATGGGATATTGACAGTGGAGGAGCTTCAAGGATCACTTCTATGTCCCAAGCTTCTCTAGTACAAAATTCTGTACATGTTGTTAAAACCTTAGACAGTAATAATTTCCGACCATTAGTGAGCATATCAGCCATCACTGAATCCGAGTCTGTACATTTGAATCTAGTAGCCGTTGCAGCAACAGGAACTAGGTTCTACTTTGCATGTACACCTGTATCAAACCCTACTACTAGACCTCAGTGCCTGCAGCTTGTCCACGTGAGAATGCCACCCGGCTACGCAGCCAATGCTCCAATTATGAGACCTCGTAAAGTACAAATGGCCCACTATAGAAAAGGTGATTTTAAAATTTACAATTTAAATTGAAAAATGTTTTTCATCTCAAAAGTAATGAAGCTAATAATTTATCTTCCATTTAATGCATATTCTCGAAAATTAATAGAAACTCTTGGTTTGATTTAGACATCAATTGCAATATTATAAAATGTTGTTTCAGGAACACTCATACTTATATGTGGAGGTGACACTGAAAGTGCTTGGTGCTTGAGCAACGATGCTTATCCTTTTTCAAATTATCTCGCTGAGACGCAAAGTATTCTACCCTTAGATAGTCCAGTATGGGCTCTAGCTGAGATTCCTGGTGAATCCGCAATTCAGATAGAAAAACAGTGTGCAACCCAAGGCGATCCTCCACTTCTAGTTCGCCAGCATATGGAACCACCTCGCAAATTCATTTTTCTTACTGCTCAAGTACGATACATGAACGTTCAGTGATATCGTGTTGATAATTAAGTTTCATTATATTTATATATTGTTTTTTTTTTCAGGGTGCCATAGTACTTATTCAAGTTCGACCCGTCGATATTCTTCGACAACTCCTTCTGGAACAACGTGGTCCCGATACCGAATCTGTGAGAGCTTACTTCCAGACCCAATCACCAGAGCAAGCTTGCGCGACGTGCCTCATTCTTGCTACTTTAGAAAGTTCGCAAAATGCTCAGGTATGCAAATATATCATACTTTATTGCTATTCGACTCTTGACTCTTGATACAATAATTGATAAACGCTTTTTAGCTCTCTGAATGGGCTACAAGAGCTTTCTTCCTGTATGGTGGCCAAAGAATTGCCAATAATCAAACAATAGAACCACACACTCCGTTTCCTTGTGTCACTGCAGGTATTACCACCTCATCTCTTGTTAACTAGACATTCAAATTTTCACTGTCTGGAAACCGTCAACATACTTGATTCAATATTTGATCCATTAAATCCATTCTGCAGCTGATCTTCGCACTTCCACACCCCGGGTGCCAGGTTTCGGCGACAACCGCATGTCACAATTGTTCCGCACGCCCCAGCAGCAGCAACCGCAACAGCAGCAGCAACAGACCGGTCCTAACGCCGACGTGGCCTTGCAGCAATTCTCCGCAAAACACGGTGGTTTGTACCTCTACATCGGCAGAATCCTCCGGCCGATCTGGAATGTGCGCTGTATCAAACAGGAAACCGCCAATGGCAAGACCCAAATACTCAGCACTGTCACTGCCAACCAAGTCGGCTGGATACTTGGTCATTTGCAAGCACTTCGTTCGTTCCTCAACAAGAATACTCACATTTCAAAGCCGTAAGTTGATATCTCACTTGCGTGTGTTTCTTTTTCCATCGACACTGTAATTTTATTGACAGAGATTCATTGTTTTTAGTCATGGCACTGTGAGAAGTATGTCAGATACTGGCTTTGACAGCACCGTTGCGAGTCATTTTCAAGAGCCAATTGTCGAAGAAAGGAATTCTTTAGATGCTCTCAAGATTTTTATAACTCATGCTTGTGAAATTCTTGGGCTGTGGAAAGTTTTATGCGAAAATCAATTGCACAACATTGTTAGCTGCCTGTCCAAAGATCAAGTGAATCAGTTTTCTACTGCGACTTTCAGAGATCTTATTCTGATTGGGCATGAAATTTCATCATTATTAATCATCCATCTCATTGATAGGTAAATAAATTTTCTACCACACATTATCTCTCACTTTTACCGAAACATCAATTATCTATCATCCTAATATTTTAGCTATCTCGGTGACAATGCATCCGTTGATTCAGTTAGCGCTAAATTACGTGAAATATGTCCTAATCTCTATCGCAGTGAAGATGCTGTGTGTTCTAAGGTATTATATAATTTATTCCTTACGTAATTTGCTAATATTCATAATAATATGTATTTTCTAACAATTTTTTTTCAATCAATACTCCCACAGGCAAACGAGATCATTTTGAAAGCTAAAAACTGCATGAATCAAGATGAAAAAGAAACTCATCTTCAATCAGCATTGAAGGTTTGTCAATGAATTAATTACAGTGTTATTATATTTTTATGTTATATCATAGAGTAATTTATTTTTCAGTTGTGCAAAGAAGTGGCACCAAGATTGAATGTTGCTGCAGTTTGTCAGCAATTCGTTGCTTGTCATTTTTATCAAGGAGTACTAGATCTCTGTCTTTGTTGTGCAGAAAAAATTGATCCTAATAATGTTGCTCTGCATTTTTACAAAAATAACGAACCAGTTGAAGATCAAGAAGGAAACTTAGCTTATATGAAAAGGTATCAATAGTAAAAGTGATGAATGCCTCAAATATATATATGAATATATATTTTTTTCATATTTTGTTAATTATGAAAATGTTATTCATTTCAGATTGGAAATCTACAAGGAATTCACTGTCATGCTTGACTATCTGTATAATCAAAGTATATCTAATTCCATGGCTGTAATCGCTTCGGCAAAAGAAATGGTTGTTACAATGTTTTCTTCTTGAAATACATTTCCATGTGGTATTAATTGTATAATTAAATATTTTGCAGTTACACGAAATCATCGAGGAAGCACTACATTCTCAATGTGAAACTTTGCACACAGCAGTATATGCTTGGATGATAGAAAAGGGACTTCATGGTGAATTAGTTGCTCTTGCAACAACCTCCTTAGAAACTTACCTAATTCGCGTAAATGCGCCGGAACTTCTGTGGCAATTTTATGAAAGAAATAAAAATCATGCAGCTGCAGCTAAAATCTTGTACGCTCTTGCCACAAAAGTCGGGTGAGTTATTACCATGGTAATCCATTCATATATAATTTATGTAAGTGAAATTCGGAAGTTGTCACTATGAACAATTAATTTAATTTATTTATTTCTCAGGACTGATGTCACATTACCACAACGAGTTGAGTATTTAGCGCGAGCTGTAGTTTGCATGCGCAGTGATGAGGCTGGTTATGCACCACACCTTGGAGTTTTCTTGAGAGAGCTTGAAGATAAAGTTGAGGTTGCGCGAATTCAACAACAGGTTAGCTATTTAGTTGAATAAAACACATTTTTTTTTCTATAAAATTGAAAAAATAAATTATTAAATTCATTGATTTTCAGATTCTGGACACCATTTGCAACCAGCAACACCTCTTCGACTCAATGGTCGTACGCGATGCAAAGTTAAGATTAAACTCTGCATTGTTAGACATAACGCAGGTATGTAAACAAACAAGTCTTGGATCAGCTTGATGATATACCATCAAAATTATTATTATGTATTTATCTTTCTAATCGTTTGATTAGCTTTATGAAGAATATGCCGACCCACTACAATTATGGGAATGTAAATTAGCAATAATTCATTGTTCTGGACATCAAGATGTAATGTTAATTCAGGGAATTTGGAAGAATATAATTGATGCAGGTAAACTTTGTACAAACTTTGTTGTATGATTGCGTAGTATTCAATAAATATTCTAATGAACAATATTTTATTTAGAATTGAAAAGCACATCGATGTCAAGTGAAGATTCGATGTCTATTGTTACCAGTAAAATAAAACTTCTAGGTCAAGAGTATGCTGGAACGCCTCATTGTTTCCCAGTAGGTGAGTATACAAAAAAAGATTTTGATCATGGCCTTGACCTATTTTTGCAATATATTCTATATCCTACATTATTTTTTCAGATTTCTTGATCAAAGAACTGGAAATTAGGGCTTGTAGATTAAAAATTTCGAATGACCATTTGATAACATGTTTCCTGCAGCTTGGAATTGCTATGGATGAAATTCTCGATCATTATGACAAGTAAATCATTGCTTTCAATTTTCGTAAATTTAACTAAACAGTTATTTCGCGCAGATATCAACTTTGGATTTCAAAACTTCCACAAACAATACCATTGATATCATTTGATTTTTTTTCAGGATGATTGGTGGAAATAATCGAATTTGGCTAAATGAAGGGAATGAGTTCCACTTGATTGAATCATCAGCAAACTTGGTCAATTATTTTATTACAAACTCAAATATTACAAATGCTTTTGTCAGGTAAGATTCAATTAGATTTTGACATATTTTGAAATATTTTATTTTACAAACTATAATCTTATTACTTGAGTAATATTTTAGTATCGATATACTAATTATCTATTCTCTACGAAATTATAGGATAACATTTTTTGATGAAAATATAAACTATATTAAATAATGATTCACATAACATAGAAAATTAACGAGAACTTTTTTTGCAGGAGAAAAATTATAACGAGATGTCAAGATGTGATTTCAAAGTGTTTAACTATATTGTTCAGCAAAACTAATGGTGGAGAATTGATCACAAAACTCAGATCCATTCAAAGTGTCTTGAATCGACTGTAATATATTATGTATTTTTATTTTCAATGGAATGGCGATAAAATGCAAAGGTTTCATTTATTGCCAAGTGTGTTAATGTGTAATGGGAAACAGTGAAAATGAGTTATAATGAATTGTTATGAATGTTTTGATATGTATAATTTTTCCTCTGGCCAAATTGTGCTTCGGTTTAGAAAAACTCAAGTATGACTCACATTTTTCATAAAAATATTGTTATTTTTTATTGAAGAATAAAAGAATGAAAATAGTCCGAAATCTTTTGCAATAGACCACCTATTTCACTCGACTACATAGTAGGGCTATTCTACAAATTATTGGAAATATTAATGGATCAGATTATCTGAAATTCTTTTCATTTATTAGGTTATCGTTTTCAAAACAAAATGCGGTCTTTGCAAACTATATTTGCAAAGAGTGAAAGATTTGACCAATCATTATTTCAATATTCTTGACTGCTGAGAAAAAAAAACATTTCTTTACTAACCTAATTTTTTGTTTAATCTCAATTTCTTTTGAAACATCCTTTTGTACATTTTTTTTTCATATCAAGAAGGATCCGAGAATACTGTTGCTCACAAGAACACTATTCGAAATTTTTTTTAATCCATGTAATATTTTACTAGATAGCTCGCAACGTTATTACGTGTAGAGACCCTAAAAAGGGCCGATTCGTTTTAAGGGGTCATAAATTATTTCGAACTGGTGTACTTCGTTACAGCCTTTGTACCTTCGCTGACGGCGTGCTTGGCAAGTTCACCCGGCAGCAGAAGTCTCACCGCCGTTTGGATCTCCCGGGAAGTGATGGTCTTCTGCTTGTTGTAATGGGCCAGCCGGGAAGCTTCCACGGCAATCCGCTCGAAGACGTCGCTCACGAAGCTGTTCATTATCGACATCGCCTTGCTGGAAACTCCCGTGTCCGGGTGGACTTGCTTCAGCACCTTGTAAATGTAGATCCCGTAGCTTTCTTTCCTCTTCTTGGATCGTTTCTTCTCGCCAGTCTTCTGCATCTTATTTTCCGTCTTTGACTTGCTGACTGACTTCTTTCCTGCGGCCATTGTGTTATCTGATTCTGCTGAATACCTACAGGACCTATAATGCGTTCACTATGATGATCGGAGAAAAAGTGATTGAAAAATCAGCGGTTCTCGCTGTTTTGTAAACTTTCGCGGGGTCATTTAGCTCGGTCTCATTGGACAATTTCGCGAGTGGAGGGGATCGTGAGCGCGTTCATTGGTGCGGAGCAAACGTGATCGTCATTTCTCGCTAATTCGCTTTTCATTTTTTGTTAACTATTTCATTCCTCCCAGTGGTTATTCTCCCTAGGAGATATACCACGTCATAAGTCGAATGCATGGGTACATCTCTACTTTAGGATAAATAAGTCTGAATTATCCTCGCGACCTACTTATAGGTAACAAAAGGCTAAAAGGATGACAATTTGGCTCTTGGATAAAGGATTATGGGTCAGCTGGAAAAGAATCTTCATATTTTTTCCTTCCAGGGGTTATCCTTACTTAGAGATGTGTACCCGTCTTCATAATAATTTAATTCTTAAAAAATCCAAAATCATTCAATGGACACTGCTGCATAAAGCTACGTCTACAGCAATTTAAAACTGTTATTGAAGAGTGAAGACACTCAGCATTGATGTCCATTAGTATGAAATAAATAAATCAGTATTTAACAATTTGTGAATGAAATTATTCCCTCAATTTAATTTGTTGGCCTTACGCGTCATTGGATTTTCATTTTCTCTCTGATCAAGAATCGGATGAGCGAATTTTAGGGATTTTGATACAGGCTGTTCTTCTATCTATAGTTCCGTTTTCCGTCAATTCATACGCATGTGTTTACATACAATGTGCGCTCCGAAAAAACTTGTCAACTTTTCTTTGTAATGTCTTGTAACAGTTGTGACAATTTTTTTTAAACGAGTGATTATGGAAACTGTAAGGCCTTGTGGTTGTAAGGGTATTAGAACATGTTTAATTTGTGAAAATGAATATAGTATATCAAAGCCAGATTTAACAGCTGATCTGAAGGTTAGGAAAACTTTCAATATTTATTACACTGTCAGACTAAATTTTAACTCATTTGGGATATATTTGTTCAATTACTCTCTCACAGAAACATCCAAATTATGTATACTGTCCTCGGTGTCACAAAGCTTGGCCAGGATGGGACATGGATTTGTATAAAGAACATCCTAATCATTCAGGAACTCCTATAGACTTTCCTGGCACGTACATTGAAGTATGTAATTGTTATTTTGTCCTAGAATAAGCCAAAACAGAAAGGTATATTTATTCAATAAACTATTTTCAGCTAGATTTCTTGAGTCAAGATGAATTAAAGTTATTAATAAAAAACTTGGATTCGTTGCCTTGGGAAACATCTCAAAGTGGTCGGAGAAAACAGGTATGAAGTGCCTTTATATCCATAGAACAAATTATAAGAATGGTTAATGAAATATTTATTCTAATTAGAATTATGGGCCAAAAACTAATTTCAAAAAGAGACGTCTGCGACAAGGGAATTTCATGGGCTTTCCAGAAACTACAAAATTTGTTCAAGAAAAATTGAAACAGGTACACCAAATGAAAGATTTCCAAACCATTGAACAGTGTAGTCTAGAATATGATCCTCAACGAGGTGCTTCAATTGATCCTCACATAGATGATTGCTGGATTTGGGGAGAACGCATAGTTACTGTGAATGTGTTGGGTGATTCCGTTTTAACAATGATACCATACCGTGGTAACATAAATAAGTACAATTTGGACTGTGTTCGAGAGAGTCTAGGAGAAGAATTGCCTGAGCAAGATATTGTTGTCAGATTGCCAATGCCAGAAGGTTCTTTGATGATTTTGACTGGTGCAGCAAGGTACTACAGTCGATTCATTTCTTCAAAATTCTTGATTTCTTTTTCCCATAAACATTCGAAATTTAGCTCACTTGCATTCTAATTAAACTGTCTTGTTATGGATACTTCAAAGTCATCAGGTTAAATGTAAAATATTCAGTTTATTACAGAAGTTCAATTTACAAAATAATTATCTATTTTTTCTTGAAATTGAATCTCAAGTCGAAAGTTATGGATTCCATTTATTATGGAAATACAGAAATGAATAACAGGAAATCAAACTCAGATAGTATACTCTAAATTCAGTATTTTACAATTTTACAACTTCTAAAATCTTTTACATTTGTCTCAAACAAAGTACTTTTTCATGTTAAGAGTATTCTTAAAATTATTAATTTTCTTATTGTATTTATCAATCACTAGGTATAGATGGGAACATGCTGTTTTACGAGAAGACGTAAACTCACGACGTGTGTGTTTAGCATATCGTGAATTCACATCGCCTTATCTTCCAGATGAAAAAGGCAATTGCAGCAATGAATCATTTGAGATACTCCAAAAAGCATCGCATTTCTGGTGATATTTGAATTTGTTAATATTGATATGTAGACCAATCGCATTGATCAAGAGGTGTAAATATATTAAATATTTATAAAATTGTTGATAGACTTCAGTATTACAATTGTAGATGACAATTTCTAGAATTTATTTATATCATTTTCTATTAGCGTTCAATGAAAACAAATATTTAATTAGTATCTTATGAGAATTTGCACTATCCCAAACAAATTATAGCCAGAAACTGATTATCTTTTCTGATTCTACTTTTTTTGTACTCCTCACATTTTTTACGTTGCCCTCAATTTTAGTTAACTATCTGCTGTCTTATTTCTGAGATTGAGATTGTTATCATTAGTCATAGTCATATAAACAACAGGAAAAGCTGAAAATGGATCAGTTTTTCCGAGTGGTTCGTAACCACTTAATAGACTCTCTCTCATTTGCCAACGTCGTCTTTCCCTTTCTGTCTTCTGTTTTCTGATAGCACGTCCCAGCATGCAAGCAAACATGATTCCAGCCAGCTGCAAATTCAATTAAATCTCTTATTATCAAACAATGAATACAAATTTCCAATGCATAAAGTACAAGTGCGAGTCAATTCATTTTTAGATTATCATTTTAGAATTCACTTTAGGTGGGAATTGGGAGACGTGGATATTATTAAATTTAATACAAAAAAAATTTACCTGGATAAGAGCAATCATCATTGCTCCAGTAATTAAGTATAAGGCACTACGATTCACAACCAGTGCTAGACCATGATAACAGCCACGTGGAAAAATAACTGGGCATGTTTCATCCATCCCAACATTGTTTGATAAAAAGAAGTTGCAACATGAAAATGGCACTTGGATACTGCTGTTACTATGAGATAGAACACCTTGCCAATCACTTGCACCATTGTATCCGCAACAGTGTAGCTGGAACAATGAATGTTCATCTTATCTATACTAATCATGGAATAAGTTTATCCAAACTCAAAGAAATTGATAATGTTGAAGGTTTAGAAAGTAAAAGTATTTGAGTGACGATGTTTTTCTGAATTTAATAATTATATGAAATGTTTACTGGAGTTACGTACTTTAGATTGTAAGAAGTCTATAGCTGATTTGGCCTCAATATTGGTTTCGTATTGGTACATTGTCTGGTTAATTTTCTCATCAAGAAGACTTATAACGTTATCCTGCAGAAGATAGGATGCAACAGCGGCAGAAAATTCCAGTAACAATACAGCAGTCAAGGAAACTGCAAACTAAAGTGAATATTCGATTACTTGATAATTCTGTGTAACTGGTCACTTTTCCTCATTCCGAAAGAATACTCACCACTAAAACCATGCAGGTACTCTCTTTAATTGCTCCAAAACAGCCGCAAAAGGCAATAACAAAGACGAGAGCTCCAACAACAATAAGCAGAGTGGCAGGGGAAAAATAACTTGAATCCAAGAAATGGGAGAAATCCTCATATACTGCATAAATTGTCGTGCCAACTGATACTATCATAGCACCAGACAACTGAAAAATGGGGAAAAAAATTAATGAATATTTTGTAATATGTACTTGAAGAATTTTGTTGCTATTTGGATTGGTGTACGCGTAAACAGAGAAGTATTTCCAATGCTCGAGCCATAATAACGAGACCATACTCAACAATTCCAATACAATTGACTTTTTTATATTCCCAGTCGACGGGTGAATTTTTCCTATTCAAAACAACGAAAGAATTTTTGTATCAATATTATGAACAACGCGTAGCGCACGATTCATTTAAAATATTTTTAATCATGACGCGCGAGCGTATAGATACAAGAACTATTTGATGAGTATACATGGGCACACACAAACATAGTGTGTCGTGCTAATCATAAAGATAACGTTAAGAGGCAAGACTCATACGTGCAAAGTACAGGTCTGCGACGCGTTAGAGCAACCAGATTCCATTGTATTATGTACGAGAACGCTAGCGTATTGTAGACGATAAAATGTCATCGTTGGGCTCATAATTATATTTATACCTTTCGAAAGTTGCCTTATCTCATGATACAAAACAAATTTTGAGTAAGAATAGGAATAATGAGTGGGATATTAAAGTAGTGTGAAAATAATGTGATGGAATTGGGACTGCAACATCTGAAACTGCACTCGCGCACATTTGTTGAATTTGCAGTTTGTTACTGGTCTACGTATTCCAGTAGATCGAATAAAACCGGATACCTACACATTTCATCGGGTCATAGAGAATCAACAGTGGTACTTTCCAAGCGCATATATAATATGTACATCCGTATACACAAACTCATTGTCAAAACTGATTCCTGTACACGCGGACTTGGTGCTTATCAGTTGTAGCACTTAATTCTATAATTGCGTCATTTTACTTTATCAAATAAACCCACTTAAACTACGTTTCTTTGAAATTCTATTTCACTCATTTCAGTCTCTACTCGATGGCGGAATTGTTATTATTAGGTTGAAAATAATATCGATCCAAGAAAGTGTATCATCGGAGGCTAGTAAAACTCATGCGCGAATTGTTTCATTGACGGTTTGAAAATTCTCAACGAAGACACAATAATCATCGTTGATTGTTATTCTATCGCTGATGTATATTATCCACGAATCCATCCGGGTAGCTCATAAATCATATTGTTTCATGAATATTTAACGTTTTCTCAACGAGAGCACGCGAAGCGTATATATATATATCCAGTTATTTCACTTCGAAACTTGCCACAGGGAGAAAAAGTTGTTAAATTTGTATTTATCGCGAGCTTTCCAGCTAATCGTGTTATGCACGTGATCTTGCAGCTGATTTTTTCAAATAAGTATGCTGCGAGCAAGATACCGAACCTATACAAGAGTGACCTTGGGACTTTTTGCGCGAAAAGATCACAAGATTGCCGGAGCATTCATAGATTCATTTTGATGATCGTTTGCGCATCGAAACCAATCACCCGGACTTGCAGTCCGAAGCTGTTCTTTTCTTCTTCGATAACTCATGGCATTTGAACTTGAAACGCCCGAAGGCCTTCGATCGAAACGAATTTGATGAAAAATGCAAGCCCCCAACATTCGTGTTTCCGATGGATCGGAATCGCTTCCGACTCTTCGCGTGTGTATATGTATGTATCGACAGCGAGCGTGGAAATTCGCCCCGTTGCCTCTGTATAACAAAATGTATATACGCGAAAAAATCGTTCGAGAACAAACTCGGAGTAGCCGCGAAGGATTGTTCAATATGATGCAAACGGATACGTTGACCGTATCATCCGGTTCGATTTTGCAATTATGTAAACATGGTAGGAAGTCGAAGTCGAAGGTAGCGAGACGAGCTGCAGCCAGGAGAGCCGAGGAAACCTTCGAACGTCGCGGCGCGCCGACTGACGTTCGCGCCTCACTTATATATATGCTACTGCATGTGTACATACGTGCAGTACAAACATACATATATGCAGTCACACCCGGCGCGCACGTTATATTCCAATGTCAATCCATATTGTTCAACCGCTCCCGTTTTTTTTTTCCCCTTCCTCGGCGGCGGTGGCGGCACGTGTACCTATACATCCCGCACCTGTACGCGCGCACACCCAACACACCCGCGACTTTTTCAACTCGGCTGTCGCGCGGCGTACAATAGACACATCGGTTTCGCGTTATTCATCCCACACACATTCGTTCATATATCGATCATCGCACAGTCGCCGCCGCTTGCTTATCGCGCGCACTTTGGATCGGTCGCGCAATCGATCGATCTCGTGTCGCTTGATACCGACCACGAAGAGGAAGTTGACGGCGCACAGCAGGTACTTGATGCATCGTAGGCCGAGGTCGAGGTGGGTGGCCGCCATCCTGGCGACGGGACGTGTCCTGGTCTCTCTCTGTCGGCTCTTGGGGAGCGCGAGACGAATCGGCGGTGCTCGCGAGCGGCTCGCAACCAACACTGAGCTGCGCACCAGCTGCGCCGCCGCCGCCGCCGCCGCCGACGCGTACATACACTCGCCCCCGCAGGTGCCCCTTATCGGACAGATAAGCCGCGCGAGATCGCATGCGCGCCCGCCCGATTTTTCCGTGGCTACATATACGTGTATATGTGTATATACGTGTATATACAGGCCGATTTTATACGACGATCGTCCTTGTTATTCCCCTTTATTGCCGTGTGGCTTTGGAACGGCTGCGCGAGGTGCGCGAGCCGCGCGATGCGAAATATTTCACTTTTAGCCGCGACGAGGCGATAACGCGCGGCTATATGATTGTCTATGATTAATCGATATGAGAGCGCGCGATCGGCTCTATGTTTGGAGAATGAGTAAGCCCCTCTTGGCTGATAACCCCGTGCGGGAAATTACACTCGAGCTGATTTTTCGACGCCGCTACAATACAATTCACGATATTGCTCGATATTATACATTGAAAACTTTACAACGGCCAGGTTGACGAGCGCAAACTATCGCGGCATGATGAATCAAGGAATGTACTCGGCCGAACTGGATTCCTTTTTTCCTTACACTACACTCGAGATAATATATACTCGTAATGTATTCGCGTACTTGGCATAATCGTATGTTAGTGTGAATTCGAGCGAGGAACATTGATTTCGATTTATCATTTGTTTCGGAGTGTTTTGCTGAGTTATAGGTCAGTGTTCCAGTTCCTTAACTAGTGTTCTTTAGTATACATGTGTTTGGTCGGAAATACACGTGACTATGTTAATTATCTCAAACTTGACTTCTATAAAATCTCTGTATGATGCTACAATGATGTTGCTAATGAGCGATGTTTTTTTTTCATTTTTTAACTCGATTTTTTTCCGGAATGGTTTTATACTTGGAATCAATTGCATTATACGAAAAAATTGATATTGAATTCTTACATCTTTGACACGAGTTTGAGAAATATAGTGAGAGTTTATCAATTCATCACAATCAGTCGGTGTCATTAAAAATGGCAATAGAATATTTAATATCGGCTCAAGTATGAATTTCCGCTTGCATTTATTTGTGCCACTTGTACACAGTGTGCTGCCTGATTAAAATGTAGAACAGTAAGTATTATACCATATTAATGAGTCGTGTAAATATTATTGCTCATACTGTATTACTATATGTGTCTATAAACACGCATTACTTCCTTCTGAAAATTATTATTACGGTGTCATGAAGCGTGTAATATTCAATTACTAATAACATTGATATACAAATCAGAGGCGAGTAGAGCGAAATCCCATGTAAGTTATTGTGATGAAACTTGAGATGAATCATGACATTTAAATGCAAACAAATTAATCGCTGGATTTGATTGATTCTTGAGAAAACATCTCTCGAAATTGACTCAACGAACATCATGTGTGAGCGCTCCTCTCTTTAAATTCAAATGTGAACGCTCGAGTGTCTTACCTTCGTTTAAAATTTTCCATGGTTATTTTTTGACACATAGATCAAGGAACTAGATTTACGCTGATCAGAGATATTTAGGCTGTAAAATGTTTGCTGAATAAGTACAAACAAACAGGCTTTGGTGGTATCTGTACGTAATCTATTGTTATAAACGAAAAAATAACCATCATATCATGTACTGATCCCTTGTTTCTTCTAGAAAATAAATAATCATGTCAGTTATTGACAATACTATGAATAATGATTAGATACTATTTCCAGTGATCAAAATAAAGTTGACGGTGAAGATTGTTTTCTTGGCATAATCTCATTGTAACAACGCACGAGAGAAAAGCAACTAAGAGCCATATTTTTTTTATATAATTTATTGAAAAAATCGGAAACGTATCATTACACGATAATCAAATTAACTCCAATATTAGAGCGAGCCACAAGAAATTTGACGAGCGTAAAATTAACGATCCTGCAACTGGTGAGTTGGCTACATGTTTATGTACGTTCTCTTGATAGACTTTGCCAGGTAGATAGACAGCCAAATGCCCATGGCCTGTAAAACAATGAGTTTTCGTTACGCAAACAGTGAAGCTTTAGCACCGGATAAGCTTGTGTGTATAACAGTCGTAATAACTCACCTGCACAAAAGCAATACCGATTCCAAAACCGCCGAGCTGCACGGCGTGTTCTTTGACGAAGTTGGCGACGGCCGGCATACAGCCGTCCGGGTACCTGGTGGTGGAGTTCTCGCGGCACTCGGCGAAGCCGATCCTACCGCTCACGACCGAGCAGCAGGTGAGAGGGACCCACGCCTCCTGCCTCACCGTCTCGTTGTCAAGAGCAACCAGCCAGTCTTTCGCCTGGGTTATGCCGCAGCATTTGAACTGAAATTTTTGAGTTTCAAATGTGGTTATACTGCGCGTAAGAGCTTCGGGCTGGCGAGGTTCGGGATACTTGAAAATTTAAGAAACATATATGAATCATTTGGATGTATTCGGCACGAAAAATTTCGCTGTTTCTCAAGATTGCGCCATCATCGCGTTACAATTGAAACCTTGTTTTGATCTCGATGAATATTGAAACGTAAATTTATCGTACGTTTGTGTCGAAAGTAGATAAAAGTTATAACTGACTTCGAGCTTTCACCAGGACAATCACGTGGATCTGACTAATCGCAATCAAAATTTGTACAGGTGGGTCAGTATATGATAGTATTGATACGGGTGATTCGTTCGAATCCTTACCTCGGTTTGAATCATATCCCAAACTTGATGAATTTCTGAACTGTTCTGATAGTATTTCATACTTTCGCTCATTTTCTCCGTTATAACTTCTGATGCATCGTTTCGCAACACGTACCCGTAAATCCCAGCAAACAGTTCCAGAACAAACACTACAAACATGAGCGATGAAAACTGAAAATAATAAATTCAATTAGCAAATGCACAGACTTGTGAATGTTCGATATAACTATTGCGGTACATGTAATATCGATTCTTTTGTTTTTCCATGCAAACAGTGAAAATAATCCGAAAGAGATAAAGGGTAAAAAAAATAATAAACAGGACGATAATTTTTACGATAATTGTGATATGTTTGTATTCGAATGTTAAATGAGTAGATACAGACTAAATGAAAGGTACTTTTGATCAATTTTTAAACTCATGTGTATAACAGATGAATATCAAAATAGGATTGTGTTACGAAAATCAAAATTTGATCTACTTTTAACAATACAATCAATCACTAGATAATAATTGTTTTATATTATTCTTACCGTAATGATCATGCAATAATTTTCCCTTACTGCTCCGCAACACCCGAAGAAAGCGATGAAGAAAATGATCGAACCTACGACAATTAAGAGCGATGGCACAGAAAAGTACCTGCTGTCGAGGAAGTGTTCATAGTTGTAGAATACGCCATGAACCAGCGACCCGATCGATAACAGGATTATCCCAGTGATCTGAAAATACATTTGAAGTTAAAATAAGAAAATCCCATTGTGGAAATCGCAACTTACATAATTCGCAAAGTACTTGAATATGTTTTTAATTATTAAAATAAAAAAAATTAATTAAAAAACAAATTAACAAAATTTGAATTGAATCTCTTTAATAAATGGATTTATATTAGATGATTTCCGTAGAATCTCTCTTATCTCTCCAAAACCGATATTCAAGTGAAAATATATTCCTAATGTTTAAGATGGACATAAATTAATAGTTTAGTGGAACAGTTTCGCCCATCGTATTTCTTTTTTCCTCTTCATAGAACATTTCAATATAAGTCTTCTCTCACAATCTCTAATGACGGCGACTTATTCTAGTGGAAATGACCCGACGCTCACTTATTCGGCTTCGCTTGCTCTGCTCCTGTTTTCCGCAAAAAGCCTCTAAATCCCTATGTAATTCAAACCTGTATATTGTGCAGTCAAGTTTAACAGAACAACGAACTCAATTCAGACTAACTTGATTTTTTCATAGAATTCATCATTAGTTACGAAACCATCAAATATGAATTTCTTTTATTGTTCAAACAAACGGGAAATAATTAGTAACTCAATTTTACAACGATGAATTATCAAAACTCAGCAGAACCATTCGAGAAAAGATACGAGCTGTAAAAACATCGGATTATACATTGAGTTTAGTAAAACGTGCTATTACATTCATCGTTCGATATATGTTGATAAGGTAATTTTCTGTTGTACTTCCATGTACGCGTGGAAGTGGATAGTATGAATGAATCGCTGACAATTTAATCATGTTCCACTTTATTTCACTCACAACTCACAAGAGGAAATAAGTTTCAAATTTTTCTAGATGCAAAAGTTGAAAGAACTATTGTAAATGTGAAGTGAAGTGTACAACAGTTTTGAGACGCGATAACGAACATATCGCATCAGCTGCGGTGTCCGAGCGGTTAAGGAGATGGACTTGAAATCCATTGGGTTCTACCCGCACAGGTTCGAATCCTGTCCGCAGCGAATTTTTTTTTCATTTAGAGTTGACAAACTTCATTTGGGTTCTTCAGATGAAAACATTTTAATAATTCAAGTCATGAAGGTATATAAGTCAATGCACAATCATTCATTTCACAACAGAGTTAATTTTACAACAGCATATACATCTGAAAATGAAATTCGGTATGGTTTGCTATGTAGTATCAAATGAACGAAAATAGTTTTATCTTTCTTCCAATGAAAACTAATCTCAATGATAGATGAAAAAACTCGTGTTTGAAATCTAATAATCTAATATATCTTTCATAATATACAAAAATTCCTACGATGACAATACCTGCAACTGGGAAAAGATGTTTAATATCGGTTAGAAATTTACATCTTCAAGTCATCATTTTGAATGCTGATTGGCTATACTTCACGGATTTAGTTGATAGAAGTAGATTTATTTTTAAGTCAAAAAAGGAAACGTGACAATTATTTGATGTCATTTAATTGGAATGGAAGAAATATTTTTATGTTACTCGATGCGTAAAACGCCATTCCACACACAGTGCATTTCTTCAAAAGCTGTTTTACGAGCTTTCATAGCATAAGATATTGTAACCAACTGGTGCGTTCAATTTTAATCACTCGCGCGAACGTGTTACACTCATCGCCAGCTTCGCCGGTTACTCGAGGACACGTCTACACGAGTCTTAAAAATTTTACGCACTAGAAATTATTTTTAACTTCTTACCATACTTTGATAAACCCGATTTCGTCTGTAAGAAAAGTATTGAATTGCGAAAATCGAAAACGAATTTGTATGACAAATCCCATCACGAAACTGGGATTTGAAACAATCAATATGAGTCCTGAAATCTGTTATAGAAACGTAACACACTTATGCGTGTACATACGTGCATGATTTGGGAGTTTTCTTTTAATGAATTTTTACACGCATCACCATTGAATATTGTTATTTCTTTAAGGACTTTCGTCAATTCTAAAGAAAAAGTTTAAAATCTTCAAATCAATAATTGACCATTTGAATCCCCCGTAGGATGTTCCTTAAAAGAGTTTTCCAAATAGTACAAGCTATTTCAGGAAAAGGAAGCATAAAACGAGAAGTAAAAGAGAAAATTTTAGAATGATTATTAAAAGAAATTCGACGATTGAATTTAGACTGCGGACTCTTATTTGAAGCAAGCGATCAATGATGTTACATAAAGACGATTAGAAACTAAGTGTTTTTTTCGTTCCGGACATCACCACGTCATAGAAAAATGTAAACATATGACGTTTTTGTCTTGACAAGTGTTACATTTACAAACGAGCCACCTGCGCGAGCTCGGTTCGTTGTTCCATTTCGTTCGATTGTAAACTCGCCGAAAATGAGACCTCGATACAAGACACATCAAGAGTAGCAAGAGCCGGACAAAAAAGTCATTCCAAGTAAAATGTGAAAGGACTCTCGGGTACAGAGTCTACTCACCACGAACAGGAGGTTGCATATGAACATAAGATACTTGACGCACTGCGAGCTCGTCGACAATTTTAGACTGCTCTTCATCTCGAAGCCGCCGCACTATCAACACACTCACAACGAAAGAAAAATACTCCCAAGTTAAAAACGCTTTGTGGCAAAACACGAGCTACCGGCTGGCCGTTCGCAAAGCACCTGAAAGCTCCGTGTCGCGCTATGTTGTTTCTCGGTCGCGGTGCCACCACCACGTGCCAATAGCGACTGGAAAGCCTGCATGCGCCGCGCGAGCTGAGAACCGGCGCGCGCCTTCCGCTCGTGCCCCGTGATAATTCGAATCCGACGCTAACGCGATAATGCCAAACTGTGCCTTTCTGTGGCCGCTTTGTGTACACGTTACACACGCGAGAAGGAACAAATCATTGCTGTACAAGCCGAGGAAAATTGTATCATTTTCCGCTGATATCCAATCGAGAGCTTGTAAAATTTAAGTTGACGATCGACGGTAATGACATCGGTTTAGTTGGGTTCGATATTGGATAACACGCTGTTATATAGCTTGTGAATATCCCGACTACCATGGGACATTTTTTCCGTGCCTGTACGAGTGCACTTCCGTTTGGAGTACGTTGGTCGAAACACCGCAACAAACCTCGCGGTATCAAACGTCATTGCAGTCCGGAAAATCGCATGTACGAATTTCGTATTCTTCATTGTAAAAACTTTTCCATTGTTCGGTCGTTTTGAAGTCAGGAAATCTGGAACAGGTAGAAGTGGCAGGGAAATTTAACTGACAATGAGAAAAGATATTGAAGCGCTGGTCTAGCCTCCGGCTAAGATGAAGTAACAACGCAAACCTGCGCAGACTGACTGAACGGGGGCAGCATTCAAGAGAACTTCTGCACTCGGGGGAAATTCTGAGGGACCTTTAGAATTCGCACTCGGATATTTGGGCTATGCGTTAAGGTTATAGAAGCGGGAACTCGGACGGGTCACACTAAATGATGAAGGATTTCGGAAACTGATAAAAAATGCACTTTCGGGCTAAAGTCTACGAGTTTCTTATTGAAGGAAGTCTTTTCTGCACATATACGACATTATCGCAATCATGAATACTTATACTGCAAGTGTCCATTTCTATTTGGTCTAGAAACCCAAATGAGATTTTTCCCAATCAAGCAGAAAATAATTAATTGTGTTTTGAATAAATCCTCATTTGTAATACATAGCTAGAGTGTCTTAGTAAAGTTGCATTACTCTAATTCTCCGAAACAAGTCTACTTATGTTTCATGCTTTTATTTCGTATGCATATATCTGAAAAGAGAATAACGCTATGAAATTCAAAAGAAAGAAATACAAAAGTATATTCTGTTCGACTTTTGAGTGTAGAACATTTTTTCAATAAACGCTCTCGGTTCAGTATCAGAATGGTGGAGGGACGGTAGAGCGCGAAATTGGAGCAGCGTTAGAAACTTGAATAATTGAGAGACGGAGTTTTGAAAGGGGATACGTACAGAGCGCGTACGTCGCGGCGCCGCTTCAATTTCATTTTCATGTCACATTGTAATCTGCATAGTGATAGGGCACACAAGCTCGCCGAATCCTCTCTCGACGGCGAAGAACAAATAACAATCGCGCGTTCCCTCGCTCTATATATCTCTCGAGGAAAAAAAGCTCCCCCCGTTCGTGCGCGCGCGCGAGCCTCGATCAAGATAACTTCGTTTTCATATGGCTCGCGAAATTCCCCGAAAATCTCTCTATGCCCCTAGTATAGGGGTTCGCGCGCAGGGCCCATCGATCAACGATTAACGGCCGGATATTTGCAGATTTACTGCGACACGCGTCTTCGGGGCGAGAGAGACAATCTGCGAAGATGTGCATATATCTCGCGGGAACGACGCTCCTTCCTATGTCTCGTGTACACATACATGGAGGTGCCGGCCGCAATAAATGCGTACCCTCTCGCGATCGGACTGGGGAAAAAAACCATTCGCCCGTCCCTTCCCCCATGACACGCCGAGGAATTATTATACCGGCGCGTCTGGAGGAGTATATACGCGAGAGAGGAGTTCGCTCGCGATATGGAATTGAACGATCAGCTGCACCGCTCGGCCGAGAGGGTGGAAAGCTTTGCCAGAGCCGCGCCCCGACTGCAGCGCGCGGCTTCGCCCGTGTGTGTGTGTGTGTGTATATAGACGCTTTGTTTGCCGCCGGACAATTACCCCGGGCTCTATACACATCACTCGCGTGTACCGCTTTCCATTTTGTACGAATTACTCTTCCTTCTTCGAGTGTTGTCTTGCGATCGCATTCGCGCTTGTGGTTATCGAGCTTAGGAAAAAGGTTGAGAGACTTCGGATTCCGCGAATCGTTTGGATGAAAAATCCCCCGCATTCGCTACTTTTTTTGTCGCTGTCCAACGATAACGAACTACGCTCGGAGGTATAAGTGTAGACCGGGTTACAGCCGGCCGAGGGTGTGTACACCTCGACACGCAATACAATCAAACTTTTCTCCGAGACGTACGCTCGTCGGTTTTTCTTGTTCTTTGCGCATTATACTTACAAATTGTTACGTCTCGCGCCATATATATATATCTTGTGCACGCGACGCTCGAGCCGCCAATGCATCTTTTTAATATTCATGGAATACTTGGAAAATGAATTAGGCTAAAATAAATCGTTTCGACCCGTCGTATAGAATATATACATACCTGCAGTTATCGCGAATTATTGATCATGTACGGAATCACCTGTTAACTTTAAGCATAGTACAACGACTCCAGCGAGTCACGTGACTAGGCTCCGGTATAAATCTGAATGTCCTATATATATATATATATATGTATACACGTCGGCCACCGACTTTTACTCGGATATTCATGAATTTATAATAGAACTTTGCATCGCGAAGATTTTATTTTATTGTTTAATTCTCTTCATTCATATTTTTCCTACGAATATTATATACATTCTTCTCGTCCAAGACTATAAGTTAGTTCGTTTGCCCACGTGTAAAACGCGTTGTGTCACGAATCATGGGCCTATCGCGACTCATTTCCCCTCCTCCCTCGTCCAAGCTCTCTCTCCGATTGGTTCGGACTAGCCCTACGCGTGCTTATAAAAAAACCGAGCCAAACGGTGCGAAGCGCAATCGCACCTGTTACTTGGATCATTCAGCACCAGGATTGTCTCATCTCGCATCAGTATAATGACGGGTCGCGGAACGGTCGACAAGCCGACGAAGAGGACGACTCTGCAGGCCAAAGCCGGACTAGTGTTCCCGGTGACCCGGCTGAAGAAGCTCCTGAAGAAGAATCGTTACGCCCGCTTCATCGGCGTTGGCGCCTCTGTCTACATGGCCGCCGTCCTGGAGTACCTCTCTGCGGAAGTCCTCGAACTGGCCGGCAACGTAGCCCGTGACAATCGTCGTGTCCGAATCATCCCGCGACATGTTCTACTGGCTATTCGCAATGATGCCGAACTGGATGAACTTCTCAGCGGTGTCACCATTGCTCAAGGAGGCGTCCTCCCCCACGTTCACTCCGTTCTTATAACCAAGAGAAGCGTCAAGCGAAATAATGCTGGTCGCGACTGATTCGAGTTGCTGACGATTTAACCCTGAATCCGTAACAATCGGCCCTTTTCAGGGCCACAGATGTTTCGAACGTCAGTACAAACTTGATCATCGTGAGAGTAATGAATACCAGAAACCTGAATTACTAATATTCAACACAATACATTTGAATACTCTATGTAATGCTTATACAGCATCCATGAGCGGCGAAAAGATATACTTATATTGAAGTTTGAGAATTGACTTCAATGTATGTTTGAAGAATCCAGTATTTCGATTATTGGATAAGAGATAAAAAAAAATGACCGTCTCAATGACCTTGGAAAGGTCCGCTAATAACCGTTACCGGGTTAAGAACGAGTTACTTGACCACAGAATCCATACAAATGTGCGGCCTTGAGAGCATCCATGGTGGTGACCGTCTTAACATGTTCAGTGTATAGGTCATGACATCGCGTGTTACCTAACAGGGATGACTTGGAGAATTCGTTTTTTAAACAATAACTATCCGTGTCAATAGGTGTTCTCTTTTAATACCGTAACAATATTCACATTTTTTCAGTCATCTATATATACATATATTACTCGTTTCACCGATCACCTTGCTTGCTATGTCAGTACACAAATCAAATGTGACTGACGCTGCTGCGCGCGCCATCTATGATTCTCCATATCGGATTTCCTCGAAAGCTCCCGCCCCTCCCTCAACCATTCGACCAATCGGCGCACAGAGATCGCCTATAAATAAATATTTTTACGGTCCAAAAAAATATTCTCGTTCAGTCAGTTGATCGCGCAACATCTCCCGTATCATTCGCGGTTCGCAATGGCACGTACGAAGCAGACTGCTCGCAAGTCAACCGGAGGCAAGGCGCCGAGGAAGCAATTGACGACTAAGGTAGCCCGCAAATCTGCACCTGCCACTGGCGGGGTGAAGAAACCCCATCGATTCAAACCCGGTACAGTGGCTCTTCGTGAAATTCGTCGCTATCAAAAGAGCACGGAGTTGCTTTTGCGCAAGGCGCCATTCCAGCGTCTCGTTCGCGAGATAGTCGCCGACTTCAAGACCGACATACGCTTCCAAAGCTCGTCGGTCATGGCGCTGCAGGAAGCTTGCGAGTCGTACCTTGTCGGCCTGTTCGAGGACACCAATCTCTGCGCCATCCATTCGAAGCGCGTAACCATCATGCCGAAGGACATTCAGCTGGCCCGCCGTGTTCGCGGTGAACGATCTTAAATTCCCACATTCCGCCTCTACCCCTCAAATCCAATCGGCCCTTTTCAGGGCCACAAGTTGCTCCAACATGGGCCAAACTATTGGAGCTCTTAAGATTATCGCCATATTCTTGATTCCATCTATGAATAGGATTGTTTTTGAAATCTGTAAAGGGTAATTGAAAACGTGCATAAGGCACTTGATGGTTGAACGGAATGTTGGATGAGCAAAAATAATGTATCTGAAGGTTATGCCAACAAATGTCAACGTAATGCATGATTATCCTCACAACTGACTACCCAATAAGAAAATATTGATTCAATTTCCATTTCTCGTGCAATCCAATCAGCAGCCATCTTTCGGAGTGTGCTTTACAGATGCGCTTGGATCGTGTTTACATCCCAATAACGACACAATTTGGTCGAATTCACAGATGAATAAACCATGTATAATTATACTTTGTTACTCGCATTCGTTCAAAACTTCGCATGCAGTTCGATGGTATAGAATTAGAGCTGAAATTATCCTCGACGTTGGGTGGGGGTGAGGGGGGGGGATGTCTTACAAGTGCACTCGCGGGTGCGCGCACGAACACGAAAATTGAGCAAAGGGTTGGCGGCAGCGGCGGCAGGCGAAGCCTGGGTGCCGTGACTGCCGTTGTAAGCGAAGCGTGACCAAGGCACGGCGCCAGCCCGTGCTCCTTTCGTGCGCGGCCCGCGTCGCCCCCCCGACACTTGCACAGCTTTTTCGGTCGCCAAGCGTGTTTTTGTTCGAACGTCCCGAGTCCTCCGAATCCTCGGGAGGCTATAGCTCGTGCTTGTCATCGATTCGACTCCGAGTCGGAGTCTCCGACACTGAAGCAATTGAGATGCTGCGCGAGTGCTTCCCCTATACGCTCCGTAGAAAATTTGGCTCGGAGGAATGAACGCGCGAATACCGAAAGCCCCTGAAAAGCCTTTGAAAATATTTTTGCCAACGATTAGCTCCATATTCGACTGAGCACGCGCTCGTCGACCCGTTCATTCATGAATCAATTATTCAAGAGTGAGAAAATCGCAGGGGTGTGCCCGCGCGCGAATATTATATACATTTCGTTCGTCGCGGAATATAGTACACGGGGCGGTGGCGAATGCGCCGTATAATATCGCGCGAAGCGCATGGAAACGCAATTGTCCGACTGCTATGCTGCAGAGACGGGAGAACAAATCGAATGCGGAGGCGACAGGCGGTCGCGTCGGGCGGGGTGCGGAAAAAGGATGAGCCCGCGCGCGCGACTCGGACGCTGTCTATATCGCGCGCTCAACCTACCCGTTTGAGCCGTACACTAGAGAGGGGCCTGCAACGATTATACGCGCGTATGTCACGTTCGGCCACTCGAGTGTTGCCGAGGACTGACGGGATCGGCCTACCTCGAGTGTAAAAATTCACGTGTGTTCGTCGGTACAATCTCGGATCGGTGATACGCGCGACGTCCCCCATGATGGAGCTTGATTTATATTACGCGAACCGATAAGCGTTTCGCTCGTCCGAAGAAATTACTATGAACTCGTGATCTCAATAAGGTTCACACACTCCATTGTGGAGCAGCTCCGAGGCGAGAGCTTACATTCGAACGTTGGGTAGGATAAAGCGTATCTCCAATTCATAATACACCTGGCGTTAAATCTGGCGTTAAACTTAGGCAGGGGTTCGGATTCCTCGATCGTCCGCTAACTCGTCCGCGTAGAATATCAAGTGCTTCCGCGGAACGATCGAGAGGATGGCCGTGTCCTCTAAAAGGCAAATTAACGTATGTTTGAATACCGTGCACTAGCGTACCGCGTTCGAGGACCCAGATTAGAACGGGGCTCTCTTGTTGACGTATGGTTTAACGCAATCTATCCGTCGAAGGTATATGATTCGAAGCGCAGAAAAGTATAAGCCACGTTCCGGCGAAATAAGCACGCATCTTCATCGTGCAGCATGTACTTTGGATTGCGCGCGGCGATCCAGATAAATCTCAGTGCTTGTTTTTCCACGTGACCTGAATCGTCTTGGAAAATGCACGTAATTCTAAGGAATCATTCGACCGAATGACGATATCATACCAATCGCGTAATTTTTTACAAGATCCTAACGACATCACCGTAATAAGCAATTTTCGCCGGTTCGTATATAAGTACTTGCATGTATATAGCTGGCGCTCATTAAAGCAGTGCCAGTCCATAAAGCCGAAAGAAAGATCGTGTAGGATCGTGTATATATAAAGCGCATCAGCACGCGCACCCCAAAGGGTGTATATACACCCGAGCTTGCAGACCCGCGGCCGGGGCAGATTGAAAAGAAAGAAGAGTTGCGCTTGAGCGTGTAAGTATATAGGTATATGTATATAATGGGTGTATATAGGTGTATGTACGGGGGCGCTCAGCTCGGCGTATATATACGCGCTGCACAGGACGCTTGCGCGAGAGCGCGGAGAAAGGGACGCCGCGCGAGTCGTCGTCGTCGTCGGTGTGTGTCAGTTGCTGGCGGATAGTCGTGGCGCTCTGTCGTGTGGCGTAGTACCTGGTGCTGTCAACGCTTCTCACTCGGCGCTCAGCGATCGCTCCACGACGCAGTTTGTGTGTTTGTTGTGTGCGGTGCCCGTGCGCGTGATTATACCCGAGAGCAGAGACACAGTGCGAGAGCATCCGCGAAGATGGTGTCCGGTGGCATGGCCTGCGTCAAGTACGTGCTGTTCCTGATCAACCTGATATTCGCGGTGAGTAGCCCCCCCCCCTCCCCGCGGCCGTATACATACCTACCTGTCGCGTCCGCGCGCTCGGCTCTTGTTTTGTTTTCGCGCGAGTGTCTGTGTTGTCGCGGCCGGTTTCCATAGGGTCGCCTTTCCCCGGCTTTTCCTGCGCGGGCCGCGTGTGCGTCGCCCCGCTGCCGCCGCCGCCGCCGCCGCTGCCACCGTTCGATAATCCCGCGAGGCCGCGTTTCGGACACCTATATGCTGTACGCGTATACCTTCGAGCCGCCGGCGCGTTTGTTTTTCTTTGTCTCGTAAATGTATACTCATATGCCCCCCGTGTCACGGGCTATGAAGCGATACATTCGAGAGGCAGGTGACTCGCGGGTTCGGAAAGCTCTAGGTGATTCGAATGGCTCGACGTTTACGTTTCGAGTCCCGGCCTCCTGGAATTAAGGTCGCACGTTGAGGTGCGCGACGTCGAGCTCGGGAGTTTCGCCGAATGAGGATAGATTAGCGTCCTTCGTTTGCGTGTAACGAGAGCCGACTACTCGCGCACAAAGCAGGATTTCCGAGAGGATTTCAGTATGTCTACCATCTTTACCCCACTTGTTTACAAAAGCGATAAGCTCTTTCCTTTCTTAAGGCTATCGCCACCGGGTTGTGTAAGCGAAAAGCTCGACTTGTAAATATATATTTACATATAAGTATGAAAAATTCATTGTTAGCGGAAACTGTGCGTTTTTCTAAGAAACGATCGAATCAATCGCACTGACTTGCTTCGTTTTGAAGATGCTTGGAATATTTCGAAGGTATAACACCAAACACGTATGATGGAGTCTCGGGGGTTCGACTCCAATGAAGGAAATGTATATATACATGGTATCGATTCCATAAATAGTCCGTATACATGCAAAGTAAACAGAACCATCAGTCGATGGGTTAATAATGAACCTTCTGGCTAATTTCATGAAAATGAAGTTGTACAAAATTTAGTAGTATCGATTCAAGTATTTTCTGTTCGTCAATTAGTTTCCATTTCAAACACTAATTTGTTATACTCTTGTCAATAAATTTTCAATAAAACATACGTGCATTTGACGTGCTTATAGCAACGCCCCAAAATATATTGTTTGATTCGCTATAAATAACAAAAATTTAGAAGTAAAGCAAAGAGTCTCGAGATCTAATATAATTTTCGATAGTGAGCCTATGGATTCATGGATAAAAGATTGAACAAAAAAGTAAACTATTTTACCTTCATTTCATCGAACCACAGTATACATGCGCCATTAAACAGTATTCCGAAGCTTATGGAATCCTGACGTAACATCAGTGTATTGTTCTTTCAACAAAAGTTTGCGATCCACTCGGCAGGCTATATAAATAACCTTTTCGGCTATAGAACCGTTCAATAGCGTGACGAACAAAAGTCATGACGTCCGAAAAGTGGACGAGTTATTGCGCGGCGCTGGGTGGAGGCAAAAAAAACTTGGCCGAAGTCGGGTCGAATCAGAAAGCAGCTCACGCCATCGAACTGGCGAGTAAGTAAGGCGGCAATTAAATAACGCCGCCTTTGGCGTCCGAAAAACCGAGTGGCTGCGGGAAATGAGCCGCGGCTGAGAAACGCCGTGACGCCATGAAAATTATTCGCTGCCTTCGTCCGTTGCGGGATCGATAGATGCTTTCCGCATCGGGGCTCCAATGGAAAAGTGCACTCGGGCCGCGTGTATACTATATACACTTTCGATTGGAAGAAAAAAAAAAGTAAGTCAGACGCCCGAATGGCGTTGCGAATCCCGCGCCTGTCAAACTATACAGCGGAGTGGCAATTTTCGCATGAATGCGCTCGCGCGGGAAAAGAGAAGGCTTTTCTTCGGCGCTGAATCTTTGTGACGCTGCCGAGCGAGATTGCAAATTTTATTCCAATGATCGTGGAGGATTTATACAAGGCTGATTTTTCGTGAATTTATACATAGTCCTGTTCTTTTACAAGTTATCATTTGCTGAGACAAGAACGGAGTTTAATTGATATAGCATTATTAAAACCCACTTTTCTTCATAATTCATCGGAAATTAAGGTTTTTCTTGAGAATGAAATAGTAATGACTTTTTTTTAAATTTTCCAAGTTTCAATAATTTTACACGGAAACTACTCGATACAGCTTTTTTATTGTGAATCAGAAGTTAGAATTGTGCATGCAGGTTGCGAGTACTGACACTATACGGGGCTAAATAATTTTGATAACCTGCGGCTGTAGAAAAGACCAACGAAGGAGATTGCGATGCGAGTTACGCTGCCTGTCAGCACGCGACAGGAAAAGAAATCATTTGATATTTCCCGTGATGTGGAATCAGCATTGGATTTTCCGCAATTTTTCAATGCCTCAATTAGCATCGCTCCGTAATCCAGACAAAAGTGGAGTCGTTTCGATCGAAGTCAGTTACGAGCCCCCAGGGCTCGCCAAATGGGGGATAAGCTCGGTAGCTACGGAGCATTAACTGTGAAAATGCTGAAAGCCATATACGGCTGATATGATCTCCTACATAGAACGTCTAATTAACGGCTGCTTGTTCCCATGATAAAAAGGGTAAAAGTATTCGAGTAGTGGGCTAGACGTATTTCAGTTGATCAGTATCATTCAATAGAGCATATAATTAGCGATAATCTTGAATTATCTAATCTCGGTGATTTCCGCTCTTGCGGCGAGCCCCGTAATCAGTAAACTAGTATTACGAGATGCTGCGGTGAATCTTCCATCGTCGTTTTTTCGATTCCCGAAAAAATGTCGTCCCTCTCCGGTAAATGATTGTTTGCTTATTTTGAAACGACTGTATCGCAAGTATATCGAATCATTCAATCGACTTGCCATCGTACGAATGTGTACCTCGATCGCAACACACAACGAGCACACAATTTGAAAGAAAAAACGAATAGGAAAAATTTCGTCGAACCCGTATTAATCTATGTATTTTCGATATGGAGCAATCAATAATTTCATTGCGCAAGCTCGAATCTCAATGAGCGTCCGCGAGCCCGAGACATTCGTCACCTGCGTTGCTCGCGATTAAGTATTGCATGTGTAGCGAGCGCGCGCAGTGGAGCATTCGAATGCGCACGCATATATGCGCGCCCTTATTCGCGCGAGAGCGCGCGCCTTCTTCCGCACATACACACGGACACACATATCCGCGCGGCAACAGCGGGGCAACCCCTGGTTTTCCATATGCATATATACGCGAGGCGCGATTCTAATTAGCCGAACCATTTTCGGTCGCGCGCAACAAATCGTCGATCGATCGTCAGGTGGAAAGCACCGCTGCACTGAGCGCACATATACACACCGGTTAATCAATCGTGTGCTGGTGCCGTAATTTTTTTCTTCCCTCCCCCCGATGGCGTCTCGGAAGCTTGATTGCGTTATATACCACCACCGCGTCTGGCGCGAGACTAGTTTGTAAATTATCGGCTGCTTGCAGAGAGATGATCCGGTCGTATAAGGTGCTGACGTGCCTCGTTAGATTATCAAGTAATATGTAGGATATGATAAATAGGTTTCGGCTCGAGATCAAAGCGAGGCCTGGCGCCGAATGATACGGGATGAATTTATGCTTGGTAAAAAACTGAGGTACAGTTCTCGTAACAACTCTTGAATTTTTCGGAGCTCAACCTTATTTTTATTCGAACGATCTCGACGTACATTTCCATTGCAAAGTTGACTTATCATATTTATATATACTTGGGACGAAAGATACTGCCGCACTACTTTTAATATTTTTGCCCTCTCGCGGCGTCGTTTAAAAAAGTTTCTCCGTCCCGCGGATGACTTGTCCGTATGGATCGTAGGACGAAGTTAGCGTAGAGTGCTATATTCGCTCGACTTCTTGATGGCTAATGCAACGAGCGACAAGCCATTACGAACTATCAGGCTGCGAGATCTCCGTTAACTACGCGCGTATCGACAGCCCCGAGAAACTCCCGCGAAAAGCGCCTCCCTTCACTTACAACCCTATATACAACGACTACGATCTTTGCTCAGACAGTCGTGTGAATATATGTATAGTATACGTTCGGTCGAACGATCAAAGATTAATAGAGCTGTCGGTTGCAGATCACTGGGATCGCTTTCATGACGGTGGGAGCAGTGATACTCATAACGTACAAGGGCTACGGTAACTTCGTGGACATATGGCTGTTCGCGGTGCCCGTGCTCATGATCATCGTGGGCGTTGTCGTCTTCATCACGTCCTTCTTCGGATGCTGCGGCGCCGTCAAGGAGAGTAGCTGTATGATTATTACGGTAAGCCATTTCCTCATATATACCCGTTCTTCGTGCTTATATACAGTTTCAGAATGCAACAGTAAGCATGGAGATTTACTTGTCGAATTCCGCGATCTCAATTCAATATTAAAATGTCACCACCAGATTTGCCGTGATTATCGCTGTTAATAAACATTGACGATCGCGTGATCTCGATTGGGATCGTACAAACCATATGCTCCTGTGGGAATTTTGAATATTACTCGCACGGAATTCCACGAGATATTTCACTTAAGTGTATTTACTGTGTTATATTACCGAGCTGCGACTCACTTGTTTCTTTTAATCACGTTGCCTTCTGTCTCCGGTCTGCTATATATTTTTCTCAATTATTGCAATTAGTCACGGCACCGCGAGAACAGCTCGTGCACAATGCGGTCGATTTTGCCTCGCCTTTAAATATCTTGGATTCAAGTTCATTCAAGTATATGCTTTGCGATTGTCACACTTGATTTTCCCATGTGTAACATCTGATTGATTTTTTCCGCGCTTGCTTGGTAACTCTACGGTTAATATTTAAAGAATATGTCGGATATTGAGAAAAAAAAATTATATGAATCTCGGACGTAGATTGGGGGAAAAAATCTCATGTTTTATTCAACATTCGATATTCTACGAAGTAATTTTTCTTTTTAATATAGCTTGAATAACAATTCTGAAGGTGCGTTAGTAATTCTGGGGTATAAAAATAAGTTTCTCGATCGATTTATTTTCTGCTTAAAATAATGGAGAGCATTCGATTTATAAATGACTAAGTAATCGATTTTCATCGAATTAATCGTATTCCAAGATTGAGTAGTAATTATTATGTCTTCTTGCAGTTCTCAGTATTACTGTTGCTGATCTTGTTGCTCGAAGTCGGAGCTGGAATCTCAGGATATCTAATGGGTTCCAAGGTCAGCTCCATGCTAGAAAAATGCATGAACAATACCCTTAAGGAATACAAGACTCGAGACGATTACCGCAAATCATGGGACATAATGCAGCACGATGTAAGTAGCCACGATTTTCCTTGCATACGTGTTCACGAAATCATTGGTGAAGAAACTTGCGGGATTCCAAATGCCATGAAATTATCCCTCACGCGAACTTGGCTTCTGTATATTCGAGAAATAACAATTTATGTTGGATAGAGCTTGAACTGATATAATTTTCTCAGCAGTATTATACAGTTGTATCAGATGAATTTCATAATTATCATCAATTTTCACGTAACGTCACAATCGTTTATTCAATTCTCGTGAACTCGTCATCTAGACTTATTGAATAAGCTTTCATAACTATACTCCTGATCTTTGACCATAGTTGCACCGTTCTTAATTAGTCACGCAATCCATAATTCCAAAGAAATATTTAATTAAAAACTCGCGAAAATTACGCGATGACACGCTGTGACATTCCAAACGATTGAATTCTGACGGATGATCTGCGCGAATTTCACTGCTTTTTAATCTTAACAGTCTAGTGGTCATTAATATTGCTGTATCAACTGATAGTTTAACAATTTCGAAAAGTTTATTGATCAAATGATGAATTTAAATGATTGAAACTTGTTATCCATAGTATGGATACTTGGTCAGTCTGGTAAAATAAAAAATCGGAGCGCTGAGTCAATATTTGAAGATTTTATCAACCAATGCGTTCTCAATTTAATGAATGTAACGATAGCGAAAAAATCGCTCCGTACTCGCGTCGTGCAATTATCGCGCGTGTTTTTGTGTCTGCTTCGCGAATGGATCTACGTCGCCTTTGATGTTATACCTCCTTTGAAATAGCGCGCGGTGATGGAACAATCTGAATTGAATATCGCTTACCAAATGATCTGTTCAGAACTTCGTCAAGCTATCATAGCCACGCATACGTTTACTTGCGCGCATATACATCTCGTAGTACTCCATCTCGGATTGCAGAACTTTGCCGTGGACTAGAGCCGATGTATTATGCCAGCTCTGGGCACGTCAGGTCACGACGTAGCGAAAAGTACAATGTCGTACATAACTATAGAGTAGAAATGTAATTTGAGACCAAGAGACTCGTAACAATGGCTTGCAAACCATGGACATGGTACACATTGTATTCAGAATGTTCAGTCATCAAATGGATCTCGTGCAGTGTTCGACACGCATTGGACACGCGATCAAAATATGTTTTCAAATTACATCAGCTTTCGAAGATGGACCACGATAGTACAGCGAGTTTTCGCTTCCTCGATTAGCTCGTTTGTTCCATCATCGTCGTTCGGCATTTTAATCTCATCGGGATCCGATAAAACGAACGTATCGCCCGAAAACAAGCTTACAGAACATGATAAACTGGCGCTGTACCCATACGCGAGCACCCATCAGCGACTGGCGCATGAATCACCGGGCAATTCTCCCAATCAACCACTGACACATTGGCGAATCCGAACCGGGCAAGAAGTGCAAGACAAGTGAAGGTGCAGGCCGGGGAAAAGAGGGCAGAAAAAGGGAGAGGCAGAAGCCGCGCGCACATTGTCAATCAATATGTCACCTTGGAGGCAGCTATACACACGACGCGCTACATATACATACGCACGCGTACATATAGCCGAGCGATCCGCTATACGTGTCCCCCGTGCGACCGACCGGATAGCCTACGCGTCCTCTGTGCGCTACACCAGCGAATATTATTACCCGCGGGCTGTGCTTGCGTATAATAGTGCACTCATTGGGCCGAGGTGCAGCGCAGGAGCCGTTCCCCTCTATCTGGCAACTTGGAAAAGACACGTGTAAAGCTCTCGCATATACATGGGTGCGCTTCGAAAGGACACGATTCGATTATGGAAATAGGTAAAGCTGTCCGAACGCGTGAACCACGTGGGATGACCCGTGCACGCGGTATAAGCACCTACTCAATTACCGTGGGCAGCGCGTGTGGGAATGACCGCTGATACGGATTGGATTTTTCTTTTTCGAAGTACGCGGCTCGCAGGGCTGTCGACTGTGGAAACGTTTGTCGTCTGGAAAATACGATTGCTATTTCACTTTTTTACTTCGAAAAATCAACGAATATACTGTATTTTACTGTGTAATTGATCAGATACAAATTCTTGGCTGAATTATTTTTTTTTGTAAAAATTAGCGTATTGATGAAAAAAAATCATCATTTATTGTAGATTGTCATTATTCTAATGAAAAATCTAATGTGTGCAGAAGGGATTGTATAAGAAATCTTTTGATCAACCTCGATTCTTATAGTATATTTATAACATAGTGGAGCTGACATATTAACCACTATATTGCATCATTATTGATTTAAAGTTATCTTATGCGTGCTTTATAAATACGTTTATATCAAAATGAAGTATGAGTGAACTAGATATTAGATCGTACTAAGAAATTGCCAATGGATTATATTCATACAAAATCTACTTCCTGCCAATGTTGAATATGGATAATCAATGCATTTGATTATCCATGTTGAATATGGATAATCAATGCATTTGATTATCCATATTCAACATTCCCCACGTCGCAATTCATTATTCTGTTGAGTGTTCACTTTGAGATTCAGACTAATGAATGTGGCAATTAGAAACGAAACGAAACATACTGGCGTCATCGTCGAATTTCCCCTTACCCCGTTTCCTTTGCGACTCGCGCCAGCAACTACCCCACGCTTCAATTCACGAAGAAAAACTGAATATTCGCCAGGACAAAAAAAAACGAGAATGATTATGCTTGTGGGCGCACGTGGTGCGATCCGCGGACTAGATAAGCAAAGCGAAAAAGCAAGGGTTCGTCGGCGTGCAGTGGAAAAAGATTACAGGCTCGGAGGGGGGTGGAAATAGAGTATATGTGTACGAGAGAATGCGGCGATCGGAAGGAGCGATAAGGCCACCCCTCGGTGCGATTCGCGTGCGGCAGGCCCCCGGCTGTGCGGACGCGTGGCGCGTGTGCATTATACTGCATGTGCGTGCTGTTTACCCGACCCTCACCGATCCCGCACTCGGGACACAGATAACGACTTGTCTTCGAGCTCTTCCCTCTCCCGTCTCTTTCCCATTAGCCGCGATAGTTTAATCTCGGGCTCTGCTCGTCGCTCGAGCTGATCACCTGTTACTCGGGCTAATTGGGCCATGATTTAATCGGCCTCAAATTGCTCGACTTCGAGGGCCGCATCCTTGTGATCACAGCCGATATATGAAATCTCTGACCGTGAACTGGCGCTTCGTTCATTAGTTCAACGAGACGAGACGCGTTACTCTCGAGGGGAAAATACTGACCGAGACTGCAAGTATTACGCTCGCGATCGATCAAAATTAATTTTCACGACACTCGTTGTCACCTGTTCGACTGACTTTCCATATATACGAACCACCCGTGAAACTATTGACTTTCTTTTGAAATCAAGAGCTTCATTGCTGATTTAAAACGCGCTCAGCGCTAAAACTGTCACACCGTATAAGGGCCCGAACCGCAAAGTGTGTGGCAAACATATATGTAACTACGACTGTATCTCGTGTTTCAGTTCTCGTGCTGCGGCGTGGAGAGCCCGAATGACTGGGCGCGTGCTAACTTCGATCAGAACAAACTGCCCAAGTCGTGCTGCACCGAGCTGCCCGCGCAAAATCCAACCTGCGACCGCAACGCCGTCAATTCGCACACCGACGGCTGCAAGAAGAAGATCCAGAAGAAGATCGAGGAAAACGGGGTCATCCTCGCAAGCGTCATTGCCGCAATCGGTCTTATACAGGTATATGCCCGATTTTCTTTTGATGGTACTGCCATGCTTCGTGAACGAGTATTATATTATTACGATGAATACTTACTTTTTTTTATTAAGCTTTGAAATCTTACACAGATTTATAAGCATTTATAGAAGATGGATCTCGATGGAATAGTACAAATTTTTATACACGTAGGGAAATTGTTCACAGAATAGGATATTATAGTATAACTAATGATCTTTGGAATTTTCAGATCCTTGGGGTAATCTTCTCATGTTGCCTGGCTCGCTCAGTTCGCCGCGAGTACGAGACAGTGTAAGCTGACTGATACGACTTTTTTACAAGCATAACGAACAAATCTGCCTCTTGCGTGCACATTTTTTCTACTAATATACAAATAATTTTTATAAGGCTACATACATCATAACATTCATCTATGTTGTATGTGATTTTTACATGTGTGTATTAATTTTGCGCTATTGCTCTAACATTTATTCTGTATGCACAAAAATCGCGCACCTAACATATATTTTCCACTTTCCGTTGCTCATTGTTGTGATATAAAAAGCTTCTAAGTTTGTATTGTTCGTTTTTGCATACACATAAATGTGCAAAAATGATAATGAACCACCAAATGTTTGTTTTGTGTTCTGTGACTAACAAATTCGTGGGTGGTGGCAAGGAAGCTTCAGGGTATGTGCTGCAAAGTATATTACATTCATATAGTTACGTATACGGAAAGAGGTGTCATTTAAAGTATGAAGGGCAATCAGGTGTTTTTATTTGTACTAATTCGGAATCTTGGAATCCAATCATCAGAGATTTCCTTCAAACCGCGCTCGTGAAACACAGGATGGAACTCATAAAAATTGTGTCGAGCTTTTAATTCTATCAATTAATATATCTACGATTTAAAATTTTATTATTAAAAGATCTGACAGATTTTAAAAAAACATGCTCTTTAATGGGTGTTTTTATCATAGGTATAGTCAAATGCCAAATCAAGATAATATTAGTTGGATAGTTTGTGTTTGGAAACATTTTTCAATTCTATAAGAACCTGATGTTATATTTCGACCAATTCTTACTTTGTATGCTGCGCATATTTATACTGGAAAATTCTCATTGTTCTCTGGAGAAAGACCAATAAAATATTTATAATACGTAAAACAGATTCATCTAACCGTAAATTTCTAACTTGCATTTAATATGTATGTTTACATTAACTTCCAGGATAAGACTAATTAATTGTGTATAAATTTTGAAGCTCCTCAAAGTAAAAAGATCATTCACCAATATGATCATATGAATTCTTGTATCAAATCTTGAAGCATCTGGAGCTTATAATTTATATACATCGAGTTATGTGATTACTAATAATGAGGGTTGAATAAGCTGGCAACAATCACATTTGAATCTTCCACTAAACCAACTTGTAATAATGAAAAGCAAATTAATATACGAATTCGATCAATTTTTCTTTCTTCTTAGTTAAAAAAATAATTATCCAAGACCATGTGTTTCATTGTGGAAATTATCGGCCGCCATTGTTCCTAAAGAAAAAATGTTTTCTCAGAGAATTCGTATTTGCATAATCTTATAAAAATGAACGATCAATTACCACATACGAAGATATTCATACAAATATTAACTCATAATACGGACAATATATCATGATTAACAATAGCTACCTTTAACTTTGATATTTATTTTTTGTCAAGAAAATGTTCTGTTGTTTTTTACATCATAAAGTTTATGTATAGTGTTACAGATATTGAAAGATTTGACAATGTCTAAATTCAATAATAAATCTTTGGTCTTGAGAATATTATCATAAATTTAAAATTTCAAATACTTATTTTCTACAGAGTATATTCTTTGAAACGCTTTATCTGTTTATTACGATTTGTATTGGTTCTAGTTTTCCATGCAGCTTCATTTAGGTGTAAGCTTTTGATACATATGTATATGCCATGAAAAATGGCTATTCATTTCTGTTTGACTACAGAAATAATGTGGTGACAGTGGGGTTTTCCTGAAGTTGCATTGTGTACATAGATTCTACTATCAAACTAACATAGAACTATGTAAACATGTTATTTGTGGCGATTCAATGTCAAAAATCTGAATTAACTTGAATCGAGAAAATGAGTTCAACCGTTTAAAATTATTGATGGAACATTGCTCTGCGCAACATGATTAAACATTCCGTCACTTATCTGTACTTTCCTTGTCATTCATAATATATTATACTGCTTGTATAATACTTCAAACCTTGTTTAATAAATTTGATACTTTGAAAATATTCTAATTCTTATTAGAACACGCATATTTTCTCGATTTCTGGTGTGTCAGAGATGCTATCACTGTTGGCAAAAAAAACACTAACTACAAGTACCCAGTGCATAATATATCTCCTTACTTTCTTCAAAATTCACATCAATATCTCCGAATTTTCTTTCTATTTCGCTTACATATTCTATTCTAACGCACTACAATGAGTCTTTCATTTATGTCATTGTGTTCATACTTAGTGATCTGATAATTTTACTCTTACAGTGAAACCACAGCGCATTGATCAGCCACCGATAAAGGAGGCATATCATAGTCGTGTCCATCATGCATTGATCAGTAAAAATGTTTGAATAAATTTATTACGACTTAAGTCATCTACGAAACGCTTGTGAGTTTACGGCCATGTATATTATAGATATTTAACTGAAATTTACATTCAATATCGCCCTGAGAAACGATGCATCCACAATTTCGACGTCTTCAAATTCACGTATCACCGTAGCAAAATAATACTGCGTTTCGGGAGAAAGAGGAAGTTAATGTGAAAAACCTCAGTCATAAATTATTCAAACAACTGCCAGATTTAATGCCAAAGAGAAAATTTGATTAGATGAGCCAGGAAAACACCTGTAGGTTATCACTCGATCTCTGAAAAGGAATGAGAAGAATGTCGAAAACTGACACTGATGGACAAAAAATCGTGCGTTATTTCTCGGATAATGATGTTTGGCATATGACAGCACCATCAACAGCCACTCATACAATAATAAGATAAGGCAAAATTGTCGAATAATATCTATCAATGAACTGGTGTTGTAAAAAAATGACGATAGTGCTTGTTCCGGAACAAGTTTTGGTCTGAAAAGAACTCTTATAATTATCATTTTCGTACATCTGTAAATCGTTAATCTTACTTCGTGATTCGAAAGAGTATCTGTAACTAAACTCGTTGATTGTCGCTTTCAGTACTGGGCATTGAAAATTTTAAATCTGACTGATCTGAAACTCAAAAAGGCGAGTCAGAATTTAAATTAGTAAACATAATTGAGCAACTAATTTTGTAATTACGACTATTATGAAATGTTAAAATAACACCCAATGCCTGCCATTATCAAATTTGAATGAATTGTATTCATTATAGCTCAATTAACAACGATTTTACATTGTCAAAAAATGCCCTTTTAAATGCTGCTGATGAGTGACTCGATCAACCGTTACTTGTCAGTTCTAAATAGTTTAGCTTTATTCTTGACGTTTCGAGGATATTATTATCCTACTTCGAGCGTAAATCAAAAAGTATCTCACTCTTGGAGTGATATACAGAAATGTTTGATTCAAGAGAGAAACTCTCGTCCATATATTGCGAAGAAAATGTCAGCCTCATACACTCAACTTGCAGATATTCAATTGTCAAATATTTGGTAAGAAGATATCTTTGAATGTTTACTGATGTTGCGAATATCGAAAAAGTAAACCTATCATTTACATGTTTTTCTTTTAGAGAAAGCGTGACGCTAGTTTTCTACTGCGCGATTGTAAAAAGCACATTGGAATAGCTTTCATTTCCTTTTCAGGATTTTCTTCAATGGCTAATTGCAGTTGTGGCAATGGAGCTGGAAATGCGTCTTTCTAAAGAAAATCTATAATAAACAACTATTGAACATCGCATTTGGATAAAGAACAATGTACATATACAATTTCAAATCAATATAAAACTATAGAATTCATTAGATTTTTTCAACACCGTTTATTGTTCTTTTTTATTGGTAGTTTCACGAGATCTTAGAAAATGATAGAGATGATAAAACATGTTTCAAAAGGAATCTCCACCCAAACATTGCTCAAGTCAAACAGGGAACACTCTCCCTGTCTTTTATGAGTTGAGTGCAAGGGACTCAATGAACTTTGAAGAAGATATGGACGAGAGTTGATCTTTCGGACCGAAAATTTCTTTAAGTATTATACTACAAGAATAAATAACTCATCGCCACGGAAGCCGAATTATTATTGAAAATTGGCAAGCGATTGTTGATCGAATCCTCATAAACCAAATCTCCATTCTCATTGTTCGGTACTGATTGCTCTTTAATAGATAAGAGCCGTTAGCTTAGAATTTTTCAAAACTTACGTCCAATTGCTGAAAATCTGCCGACCATTAGAAGTTAACAATTTTTACGTGTATTGCATTTGTATTCTTTGCGTCACACATTTTACTAATCATCATGATTGTCGTGTTGTAAAAGTTAGGTATCCATGTGTACCTGCCAACGTGCGAGAATTTTGTCTATATTATATCTTTGTATTTATGTAAAACGCTTCTGTGTATATTTATGTTTAATCGCGTTTTTAAAGATCGAGCGTTGTGTTTCTATCCAGGCGAACTCTAAAACATCTTTCTGTAGAAAATGTGACAAATTTATCGACATTCTCTACTTGATCTTTTTCAAAATTGAACCAGTCGCTAGAATACACCTGCGACTATGGTAACAGCAATTGATAGTGCTATTATGAAAAAAATCAATGTAAAATCGATGTAGTCAGCGTCAAAAATGTTTGTGTGAAATATTCACTAGAGAATTATGAGTCTGTCACAATGTCGATTAACGCGAAAAACGTTGAATGATTTTTGAAAAAAAAATATGTTACCTAAATATTAATAGCTGGTCTTTATAGATATCTTTTTAAATTTTTATCTACGTTGCGTGAACTGTCTTTGGAAAGATAGATGCATAGAAAAAAATCTGATCACATGTTTTGCATATATGATGATAAGAAGAAAATCTTACAGAATTCGACTGGGGCTACCGACAACCAGTTTGGCGTGATACAAAATACTAAATAAATAAGTTTTGAATTGGTAAGGAAATATGCCATGTTATCGGAAGTGTGCCTAATGTAAGAAAACAAAAAATGATGAATAAAACTCAACGTATATTGTAAATGTCATTACATTGCATAGAATATATAGGATAAAAGTACCTATAGCAGTAACTATAATATTACATAATACAGCTTGTTCAAGATTTTAGCACTTATCCGAAGTTTGCTCCTTATCTCATGCATAGTTAATTGAAGATTTCTTGGCGTTGATTTTGTAGGAACTAATACGTTTTATCGCTCGCTCAATATTTATAATGCAAAATGTAATGTTGGGCATTACTCTAACTTATACTGTCAATATCCAGGACTGATTTAAAATTACTAAACAAAGAATGAAGACTGATGAAAATTAATCAAGTAATCAGTATTAATAGTGATTGGTGATTTTAATATAAAAATAAAAAGTGACATAATTTTAAAATTTATATGAAAATCTATTTTGGCTGCCACATGAAATTTTATAATTCACTTTGTAAATGTGAATCAGATATGAAAAGTATGAAATTCAGTAATTGAATACTTGAGCTGAAATGCAAAAATAAAATATAAGCAAGAGATAAATGAAAGTCCCGGTCTTATTGAAGCGTTTTCTTGCGTTGAGAATTTTTAAGGAGTTAACCGATTGTCCTTGGCACATATTTGTCTAGCATTTATTATTTATATATATATATATATATATAGATATTAATAAAGTGATAAATACGATTTGTGATCATTTTATTGAAAGCTCACATTTATCAATTTGACTTTTCCAGATGTGTATGTAGTAACCATCACAAGCATCGCTAAAACATAGAATAAATGAATGCAGTAAACTAAAAAACCGATACCAAGTGAATTAGCAATATGCTTCTGTCAACATATTTCGATTATGAAACAGAAGAGCCGAAATCAGAACTCGTCGATGTTTTCCCTTAAGGACGATTGCTATGGTAAATTAAACCTGGTTCTCGCTTTCCCTTCTTTCAAAATACCTACAAAGTCTCATCAAGTCACGTCAATTTTGACCCGATCGCCTTCTGAAATTCTCTATTCTAGAAGCGTTTGTATCGGTTTTTACTGGGGATGTTAACGATCGCTGACAAAAATTATGAAGATTCCATAACATTTCACGTTAGAAATACCAAAAGCTGGACCTCAATCATTTTATTTCGCACCATATTCTAGCAACGTTTGCTGTGGCAAATATGAAGATTCGCTATTTGTTATGGAAAATTGAACCTTGTCATATCCCAAAAATAATGCTACGTATGGGCGTATGCACATGCAGACATTTCTGGAGTTTGACATTATTCCTTGCAATATTTCATTAATATCACTAAAGGATATAATAGGTGTAAAAAAGAATAAAATCAATATTCGAGTATAGTGTTTATTCAACATTTATATCAATGTCACTAACTAGAAGACTATAACATTTACTAATTTTACGTCGGACAGTGGCGGGTGTAATTCAAGTGCGAAGTCACCTTACACTTGGAAACAATGATTCGATTGAAATGATCGTTCCCAATTGACAATTATTTTGAAAATAGTTTCTTATCGTTTCTCATAAAGGCGCGTCTTTTTCATTTAATTTTCGTCAGTTTTACTTTTAACAAAATTACCTCTTAGCCGGTGCTTATAGTTTAACTTTACACGTGGTTACTAACATTAAACACAAGTAGGTGTTGCATTCGAATCAAGTAAATCACGAATTACGATAACGTATTTACATAAAAATTCTAATCTACTCAGACCCCGAATATATAGGCATAGTTTGTTCAATAGACAATGACCGAACAACATGACCGAATCAATAAACGGGAAATTTTTTCATCGCACTTTTAATTTTTGTGCACGTGTTTTGTGTTTCTCAATCGAACTATTTCATACGTTAATCATAGTTAAACAATTATTTGGAAATTTAAGCGTGAAAAGAATATTATGTTTTCATACGTGTATACATTTTAAATCAATAGTTACTTTTTGTATGAATCGAATCTGAATCACAGAGAGAAGAAAATCTTGGTGTAACGAAGTAAAAGCGGTTTATTGATTTGTGCGAAATTGTGTAAGGTATATACAGGAAAATCGATAAATTCTCAATATGTTTTTCAATTTTTTATTACATCTTATAATAATTGATTTTGTCGAATGGAAAAAAAATTAATTTTCACATTATCATGTATTCACATTGAAGAATTAACATAAAAGCTTTCTCTTGTAGTATAAGAAATAAATTGATTCGAAATTGCATATTTCTACCGCAGTAGAACTCATGGAATTTGAAATTCATTATATTCATACTTTTTTTACAAATTTTTCTCTATGCATACTAACCCATCAACCGTAGCAATACTTAGATCTCGTTTTTCCCCCTTACTTATTTGTAAGAAACTCAGATGTTAATATTGTTCCAATATTTGTTTGGGTGATACCAATTAAATGAAAGAACAATATTAGACTCGACCGTACATCAACGCGATTTCGCACGTTACGACGGTTGATGGCTTAATCAGAATTCATAAACCAATTCACGATAAATTGATCAAAACTTGAACGGTTCCACCCAAATATCGTTGATAAAATGAACGTTAACGTTAATCTATGACGTTCAATTTTGTAAATTCAAGTTTCATCTGTTTAGCGCATATAGATATATTTGATAAGAATTATTTATGAAATTGATATGAAACGCAGATCCATGGTAACAGAAAATTCTTATGTGTCTGGGGGATTTATTTATGAGTAATATACGTCCTCGCAATTTTCTTTAAAGGATTAGACTCTCAAATACTGAAGAAACTGAGAATGTTCCTGTCACAATCAGACAGATACAACTTGATACAGAAGACATTTCTCATGTATGAAGAACTAGTATCTTGAATTATGAAAAGAGCGATTATCAACTTTTCAGTATTAAGGAGAAGGAACATGTACATATATAAGTGTGCAAAATCTGTAGCTCGATTAGAAATCGCGCGAGGTACGCGAGTTTCGATTTTTTTATAATTAAAATTCCAGTAAGAGCAGCAGCGCCAGTAATAATTGAAGAGTAAAAAATTCCAGAGTCAGGATATTTACAGCGACTATTATGATGAATTTTTGTTTTGATTCATTATTCGATACAGCACGTTATTTATACTGAAAAAAAACGTATTATGACCCATATAAGGTCGCACCAAGATTCTTTTCATGGTTTATTCAATTCGTGATATTATGTTATGCTTATATTATGTCTGGTTGACGTTACAGTCCCTACGTAGATTTTTTCTACTGACTTGAACATTTTCACGGAATTTCATTACGAACTGCGAGCTGGCCCACTAAAACTTTGTTCAACAATGATCAAGATACACTTAATATCTTACAGACACCTACAGCTTATAATCGAACGGCTACGCGCGCAGAGTCAATTATTTACAAAGTGGATTAGTCCGCTTTGTTTCTAGAACTCTATCGCTTATACAAAAATAACGTGGAAGCATGAAGAATGTCTTAAAAATTCAGTACGTTATGTATGTACCACGGTCTCTTTTTCAACGGGTTTCGTTTTTTTGCTCCATCAATTCTTTTCCTCGTTGGCAAAAGAACCGATATTACATATTTTCAAATGGAAATTCGCGGTTCTTAGACATTTATTTTCAAACTTTTTTTTAAATCTATTCCAGCTAAATAGTTATTACAAAGTACACCTTTATTATTCATTGTCTTTACTCGTTCATTTTTCCCTTTCATCGCAATTTCACTAATAGTTAACGTCTCATTTCTCTTTTTTCTTCAAGAATGTACGAACGCACACTTACACACATTCAATCTCTCATTCCTCACCAATCATATAAAAAAGGGTTCACTGTGGAACAAAAAGAGAGGGCGTTAATGAAAATTCAAATTTTGTCTTTATGTTATGTTCACAAATGTGAACTCGGAAAAGAAATGATTTTTATTTACAGTCACAGTAGGTTCACGTAAGTTTTTCAACTTCTCGATAACCGGATCTCTAACGAGTATACTTGATCCATACTTGCCGTTTTCACACGATTTATTGCATATACGAAAATTGCAATCATGCCAATGATTTGATCAGATGTATAAAAATTCAATTCAATCTATTGACTTTTTATACTTCACCTTCTACAACCAAACAGTTAAAACAAAAAATGGTCTCATGAGAGCATACACGTATAATAGTAAGAAAATGACGCGATGGAAAATTGATTCATGTTTCACAACGAAGTGTTTTTATAATGTTAGAATAAAAGAAAAAAAAAACGCCAAACTTAAAAATGATAAGTAAGAAAGGAGTTGAGTAAAGAAGCAGATGAATTTTCAAACGCCGGGAGATGGGAGAAATTACAACGATTGGAAAAAATTAGGGTCCTCAAATTGTCATTCTTATCTTTACTACCTAATTATATATAGCTTAGGATTTTAGAGTTCATTATAGTTCGTGTGTGAATTAAATACTAGCTCTTAGTGTTCTTACTTCTCTTTCTCCTTTCTTTTCATATTGTATTCCAATTCATCAATTGATTTTTTGCAATTAAAAAAATTACTCCTGGCTCATGCTTCAACGTTGACACATTTTTCGTTTTCAGGCACACCGTGCATGTACATAGAACCTTTGACCGAAGTGCGAAAAAAACACCATATACACATTTTTTGAGAACCTTACACTTACATCTCCTCTTTTTCTAGTCTCGTCGAGTGGTAAACTTTTTTTGGACAAATGATATCGCTAACGCTCAGCGGCGAAAAAAATATTTAATTCTACTAACGTCGATGAATGGCGAATTGAGAACAAAAAGTGACAAACTCCGTTGATTTGGACGATTAGCGATTTCATTTGCTGTCAAAGTTTTGTACATAGGAAAAATGTAATCTTAGCAGGAAAACGTTTTAAAAATTACCCGAGCCAGCATTTTCTGAATATTTTAATGTACGTTATGTGAAATTGGCATGAGACTTGATAGGAGTTCTTTGAATGACTGGCAGAAAATGCTCATGTCGCATAACGCTTGGTCCACAAGCGTGCTATACGATCATGTTCCTCTCTGTTCTGTAAATATTGCGTCGCTATACTGCCCACCAGAGGATCAGCTGAAAAATTAAATTTTTATGATGACATTGTCAAAACTTGATAGAGAAATTGGATAATTTTATAATGACTCTTCAAGTAAGAAGTAATCAACAAGAATCTATAATAGAAAAATAGTATCCAAATAGTTCATTAATGATTATTCAAATAATTTCATCTCCCGTAAACAAGTCATTTCGAAAATCCCGAACAAGAGTTGAATTACACCAATAAAAGATTCATGAAATTTCCTGTAAAGCTAGAGGAGTTTACATACTCATCTAAATCTTCATGAGTAATGAAGATTAAATATAATTCAACCATTTTACATCTCTTGAAAACATACTGATTATTGTCATGATATATCATATCAGAAACTAACCAACTATCTTCAATCAAAAACTGTAATTGTATAAAATGATAAGACTCACCAGGATTACAGTCTGTTAAGAGGGAACAGATGGATAACAGTACTTTAGATATAGTCAAAGCTGGTGACCAATTGTCCTTAAGGATATCTAAGCATATAACACCTTGGCTGTTTATGTTGCAGTGGTAAATGCGTGTTCTAAAAGTCACCTACAATTTTAAAACGATTTTGTTAATTGAATTTATAACTGATATAAAAGAATCTGTTACCAAGAAAACCTCTTCAATCATAATTCATAAAATACCTTTGGAGGTTTGAAAGGATATTCTGGAGAAAAGTGGATATCTAAAAAGAAGACACCACCTTCATAAACTGAGCCTGGAGGACCCAGAATAGTAGAAACCCATTCATATAAATTATCACCCTTTGGTCCAGCGCTGCAATCAAAACAAAAGTACAATAATTATCAGTCACATATAATATTCAGGGGTAATGAATAACATAATTAATACATTGGTTTCATTAAGATTTGAATTAAAAATCTCAAACTAACCTGCAATTTGGAGGTGGATCCAGAGTGATTTCTGCCAATTCCTTTTGTATCCTGTTTATCACAAAGATTTTTTCAAAGATTTTATTTTATAATATTTAAAAAAACAATAATTAATAATTACCTCTTAGCTGAAGTTCCCAATGCCTTGGACATCTTTGGATTAGGCTTGGCTTCTTTGTTTTCTGGCTTATTGTCAGCCAAAGACGATCCACGGCCTCTGCCGGTTCCACTAGATCCAGCTCCAGATGCCATGATTCTGAAATGAAGTTGAAAAGAAATCATCAACTAGTTGGTTCAATTAAGATTTTATTAAGTTGAGCCAGGATGAGGAGCCAGGATTGAATACTTTTCATCAGGTTGTGACGAGGAGATTCTGTTGTTATGTGCAAACAAGCAAACAAAGCTAAAACTATCATTTGAATGTATCATTAGTTGAAAAAAAGATTTGGAAGCAATGATTACAGAAAAAAAGTCAACTCCTTGAATGAAAGATAATGAAAAGTGTGTGATGAGATTCCAATGTAAAATTGAAAAGTAATTAATAACATTAGAGCTAAAGATGTTTCCCAAATCAAATTGCTCGTCATTCACTTCAAATATATTGCCAAAAATGTTTGCAAGCTCCTCGAGGATAATTAAAAATCAATTAATAAGAAACTTCCTAGAAGTGAAATTGAGCCTGCACACAGTTTTTTTGTCGGCCAAGGAACTTCACAAGTATAACATTGTCTATCACTTGATATCCATTAGTTGTTAATCGGGATTGATTAGGAACAAAGTGAAACTAGTTGTAGACTCTTTGTTGAAATGTGATCACACGCAAAGGAAAAAGCAAAAGCCATCAGTGAATGGAGCACAACTTCCTGAGCGAGGTAGCAGAGGTTCAACAAGCGAGTGATACAATGCAAACCTCTGCAAATCTCAGCCTGACCCAAGCTACCTAGCCCAGGCAAGCAGGGAGTCTGCCAATGCCCGTGTCTCGAAGAGATCCGAATCGCGGAGAGCACAAAGAACAATAGCAGCACAGGTTCACAGGGCAAGTGAGCCTCTTGAACAGGAGAAGGAGTAGGAGCAGGAGCAGGATCCGGGGCGCACCGGAGCCGACGGACTCGCACACCGGCGGCACGGAGGAGGATCGGCGCGCGCGAGGAAGAGCAGCGACTCCGGTGCGGGCGAGGGCGGGGGGGGCCGAGGGGGAGGCGAGTCGGGACAAGGCTGGCGGGCTTCGGTGCGGGGAGGATACGTACCTCGGGGCTCGGTGGCCTCTCGGCTCGGCTCTCCGGAGTGTGTGGCGAGTGTGTCAGCGGGGGACGGTAGGCGCGGGCCGCCGGCCGTGCGTGTCGCTCGAGCGTTGCTCCTTGCGGTGCGGGGCCCCTACACACGCAGCACGACGGCTGCACAATGGCCGAGCAGCAGCTCCCCCTTCTCGCTCCTCGATCCTCTCGCTCTCTCTCTCTTTCGCGCACAGCAGCCGGGTTTCTCGCGCGCGCGGCGGCGGCGGCTCTCCTGCAGGCGCGCGCGAGCGGCTCTGCAGCACTATAATACAAGCACTGTGTGCGCGCGGGGCACGCTGCACTGCGCTGCACCGACGACGGGCTCGGGGCTCCGCCACGGAGGGGCTGCGTATGTCAGCGACGTCGGCCAAGTCGTGTCTACTGCTGGCGCCCGCCTTTTCACGAGCGGCCGGTCCTCCTCATCCTCTGCATATCAGGGGGCACCTTTCTCTCTCTCTCTCTCTCTCTCTCTCTCGAGCCGTGTCTCCCCGCCGCTTCTGCGCGCACGCGCCTGACCCCCCGACGATTTTCAAACACCCCTCTCGCAGCTCTCGCCAAAGAGATATACACTGCACTCTTTGCACTCCTCGAGATAGCGCCTGATAGCGCCGCGCTGCGCACCAGCTGATTGCACCGAGAGAGCGGCTCGCGGGGCTGCGGCGCGATGTATATATATGCAGTATTATAGATCAGCTCGGTCACGCGACTGAAGTATCATGTATAATGTAAGGCCGGACCGGCGGGCCGGGCTGTTTTGCTGATCTCTCGCGCGCAGGGCCCTCGTGTGCTCGCACTTTCGCGGGGGAGCCCAGGCACGAAAAAACGCGGCCGGCCGGATATACCTATACTCGCAGCCCAGCCAGCGCCACCGGATGCGCGCTCACCCACCCGCGCGCACGCGCTCTTCCACTGTTGACTGATACATCTCGGTATGCAATGCAACCAGTGCCAACTGCCTGCAACTGCCAGAGAGACTGTCAACACCGCGAATACTCTAACCTGTTCTGCACAGATTCTCTCGATTATCGAGCTGTTGCGGTGATTTTCTCTCAACCTCTTCCAGTGTATCCGCCGAGATTGAACAGCCTTCAAGATGGGCAAGCGACAGCACCAGAAGGACAAAATGTGAGGGTTTGGTTTGAAACTGTTTGCAATTGCATGCCAGTGATGTGATTGTGTAGAATCGAAAATGCCCTTTACCCACTTGTCTTATTCGATCCAAAGTATCAATTGTCAATTGCACTTTCAGGTACCTCACGTACACAGAATGGACAACACTGTATGGAGGAAAGATGTCTGGGACTTCTTCAGAGTCGAGCGAAGACTCAACATTCAGAAGATTGCCCTACGACCACTGCTGTCTGAGTCTCCAACCATTCGAACATCCTTACTGTGATAACGATGGGAACATTTTTGAGCTTGAAGCTCTGATGCCCTACGTGAAACATTTCAAGCACAACCCCGTAACCGGCAAGCCGTTAGACACTAAAACTCTTACAAAATTGAATTTTTTCAAAAATGCTGATGGACAGTACCACTGCCCTGTTTTGTTCAAAACATTCTCTAAGCATTCCCACATAGTTGCAGTGAAAGTGACTGGAAATGTTTTTTCATATGAGGTAAATTGTATAGTTCATTTTCATTCTCAAAACACTCCGGTAAAATTGAACCAGATTTTTTATATGAATTTCAGGCAATAGAACAATTGAACATTAAAGTTCGCAACTGGAAAGACTTGATTACTGATGAAACTTTTACCAGAAAAGATCTAATTACTATTCAAGATCCAAGTAATGCTCGGAAATTCAATCTGTCTTCATTTCATCACATAAAAAATAATCTGAGAGTTGAAGATGAAGGTAAATATACTTTATGCTGCATAAATTCTTATAACATTTGAACTCATCTAATGCAAAGATATTGATTGTAGAAACGGTCAAAGAACGTAACAATCCAAATGCCAAACTCAAAACAGTATCTATGGAAACAAAAGAGATTCTGAAGGAATTGGAGCGCGATTACAAACCAGCAAATGATACCAAATCAAAAGAAAAGGCAAAAGCGGACAAATTTAATGCAGTGAGTTGAATTCTCATTCAATTTCAAGAAACTCTCACATCAAATTTAAAATAATAATATCGTTTCATCTTATTGTTAGGCACATTATTCAACGGGAGCTTCAGCAGCAAGTCTTACATCAACAGTAATGCCAAGAGTAACTACACTTGAAGCAGCAGTTTTAGATGAAGATATTGTTCGCTATGAGCGAGTTAAGAAAAAAGGTAAAGTTGAAAATATTGTTTCTTAGTTTTGTTATAAATTCTTTAAAACTTATCAATCTATCATATTTATAATTTTTACAGGCTATGTCAAAATAATTACAAATTTTGGACCATTGAATGTAGAACTTCATTGTGAAATGGTGCCCAAAACTTGTGAAAATTTCCTGAAGCATTGTCAAAACGGTTACTACAATGGTACAAAGTTTCATAGATCTATTAGGAATTTCATGGTACTTGGCAAAATACTTGATATTTTCTAAGGTTTGTTCCAATTTCTTTTAATAATATGTTTTTTCATAGATACAAGGTGGAGATCCTACAAATACTGGAAATGGAGGAAAATCTATCTGGGATAAACCTTTTGAAGATGAAATCAAACCTAATCTTGTTCATCAAGGAAGAGGAATACTGTCGATGGCTAATTCTGGTACAAACACTAATGGATCTCAATTGTAAGAGTACATGATGATTGATGTTGATTGATAAAAAAAATTGTTATGTCAAAAATTTACTAAATATCTTTCGAATTTCAGCTTCATTACATACCGTTCTTGTCGGCATTTAGACGGCAAACATACAGTATTTGGAAAAATCGTTGGTGGCTTAGAAACACTAAACGCTATCGAAAAAATTGAAGTTGATAATAAAGACAGGCCTATTGAAAATATCGTGTTTCAAGCAGTGCAAATATTTGTAGATCCTTATGACGAAGCTGATGAGCAATTAGCAAAAGAGAGAGTAGAAGAACAGGCACGGCTGGCGAGAGAAGCTGTAGAGAAAAAGGAACCACGGAAAAAAGAAGGGGACAAGGTTTTAAAAGTTTTTCGACCTGGAGTTGGCAAATATCTGAATCCAGTAAAAACTGAAGATAAGTAAGTATTAATCACGATGAATCAGTTATAAGAAGTTGATAAAGTCACACTTTTGATCTCATTTTTTAAATGACTTGATTTTAGATCAAAAAAACAAGAAGAGCCCGCTCCAGAAGTACCTAAGAAAAAGAAGAAAGTGGGATCTAATTCATTTAGCTTTTCTTCTTGGTAACGTCATCGTAGACTCCATAATGTACAGTAATTAGTTGATAATTAATTGTAAAAATTGTAAATTATCTGCATTTTGAAGATACTCCATTATCTTTTAATTTTTAATTCCATGTACATAGATCAACAATATATACATCGTCCAGTAAAAAATCTCACTAAGAATGTCTTTCAACGCCTCGAGATGCCCAAACATTTGCAAAAATCCTTAACACGAAAACTTGTTTATAAAAAAATCAAGTGATTTTCCTGGACAGCCGGTGAGTATAGCGAAGAAGGCGCCTGTGAAAGTGTCGTGTGCGCGCTCGGTCGCGTTCGTCCGATCACTCGATACTTCCATCTACCAAACCTGTCAGCCAGCGCGCGCGATCCACCTGTTCAGTATAAGTGGCTTCGTCGCCGCTAGTTTCGCCCCCTTCTATGTAAGCGCGATCTCGTTCTCACTCCTGCTGCTAAGCCCATTTTCGGAAGCTCGTCGAAGCCTGGCCGACGATTTTACAGTTTTGTCAGACGGAAATTCCACAGGCCGGCTCGGATTTCGCGCGCATTGCACTCTGATGCACAGCCTATATATATTTACTCGATTGGTATTTGCCCATGGAATTTTTTCAACCAGTGGAATTTTCGGCGCCGATCGTTTTATAATGCGACCAAGTGCTATAGGGTGAATTTGTTTTGACATGATGTACGAGCGCAAAGCAAGGCCAGTTGAAACTTGATTGAATACGTTGAATTTAATTCATAACCGTCAGACACGCAGGCCCTTCTTGACTTGCCGATAAATTCTGGCATTTCACTAGTGCCATGAAAAATGACAAAGATTGATGATTCTTGAACAATCCAAGTTTTGATGAGATAAAAATATTGGTAATAATCCAACGAGTCACAGGCATTACAAATTTGAAAAAAAATCGTGTCGAACATTGAAAACTAGTACTTATCACACGATCAGAAGAAAAACTGTTCAGGCTTGGAATCTGCGAATTAAACAAGAAACGAAAATCCAAGAAAAACAAGCTCGTCTGCCAAGCTCGAATCACTGCAGCCCTGAGAGAGCGTAGCGCAAATATTTGAAGTGCGTACATATATAGATAAGCCTGGCGGCGGCGGCGCGTTATCGTCGTCCTGCGCGCTACAGATCGGGGAGAATCGTGCAAAAAGCCGCGTGTGCACACCGCGCAAGGGGCACCGGGAGAGCTGCGGTGCGGCGGGAGAGAAGAGTCGTCTCTCTCTACGAGCTGCTGGCGGGCGGGCGCAGGACGCTTCGGAGCAGTAGTCCGCGGCGCAGGCTCGCCATGTTCGCCGCCGGAGCGTGACGTTTGTGTCAAAGAGCGGAGCGCGCGCGAGCGAGCAGCAGCAGCAGCAGCAGATATGATATAACGCTCCGCGCGCGAGACATATACGCGCATATATGTACGCAGTGCCAAAGTGAAGTGACAAGTTGGCAGCAGCAGCAGCAGCAGCAGCAGCTGCAGCTGGGGCACCATCGACATGGACGACCTCGGTGAGTACACGTAGTAACGCACATTCGGAGCGGGAAAAAATGCGCGCTGACACAGTGCCGGGGCGGCTCGCGCGCCTATACAGTGTTTGAGGTTAGCTGGATTGTTTTGGTCGGCCGATCGGAGGCGCGAGAGCTGGCCGTGTGTGGGTGTATCTTTCTCTCTCGCTCTGTCGCGGAGGCGTACAGTCGCGGGAAACGTGGCAGCGCACGACCGAGAGCCAAAGAGAGCGGTCTCTCTCTCTCTCTCTCGAGGCCGCAGGAATGCGCGGCTGATATTTCCCCTGCTGTCCCCGAGAAAGAGATCGAAAGTGTTGAGCTAAGCCAGCGGGACATTCCGCGAGGCAGTATTCCGCGTTCGGGCGCGCGTATATATACGTCCCGCAGCAGCTGCAGTTTGTTTTGACGTTTCCCGGGCGCGGAGAGTTTTCCGGTGAGTGCGGAGTGGTGCAGCCGCAGTGTGCACACTCGTGTGTGTGTGTGTGTGTCACGTCCCGAAATCTACGGTGCAGCCTGCAGTGTTTGCGGCACGCACGCACGAGAAGATGAGAGGTATACGCGCTTGATAAGTACAAAGAATCCCCTGTATACGACAGTGTCGTCATCTCCAAGGCTGTGTGCGCCGTCAATTGGCTTTAATTCGTCTATTGATAGGTCAATCACGTGCTGCACTTTCTCTCTCTCTCTCCTCGGCAAATTCTTACGAAAATCTCCCAGCCACATTGGAGAAGCTGCGAGTATCGCTAAATTCGTTCGTTCACGATAGCTCGGAAAGAGTGAGAGAAAGAGGAAGTTTCTTTCCCGGCCGATTAAAAGGCGCTGCTCCAAAAGTGAATGAAAGTTAGCTGATTCGTGCGAGAGAGAGAGAGAGAGAGAGAGAGAGAGAGACGAGGAAAATCGTGGGCGGGCGCAGCACACTTTACCCGTATAATACTATATACGCATGAGTCAACCACTCGGGTTTCGCTCTTTTCCGACTTTTTACCGCACTTTGCGCGATAATTTAGCCGCAGCTTCCGCCCCATAAGTATATAACCAGCCGGAGCCGCGTATATACCGTGTCTCGCCCGTTTGTTTTATCAGCTGAGGCGGCGCCCCCGCCTATACATCTATATAACTATATGCGCGGCTGCATAACTTTCTGCAGCGCTCTGCATCATTCACTGTACGATTACTCGTTATAGAACAAGAAAGTTTTGATATTTCCCGGTCCTCGTATGTATGCTACTTATTTCACTGCAACATGGAAATCGCGTGCTTTCTTTTAGTGAGAAATTCGAATATTTTTCAATTGTATGATTCAATTGTAATTAGAGCTAATTCGCGGGGTTGAAATCCGTGTGACATCAAACTAGTAGAACCGATGTGACGTCGTTATATATATATATATATATATATATATATATATATATATATATATATATATATTAAAAACGCTAAATCTTTTAAATCTTTTAACGTTAATATCCTTCTAAAAAAATCAATTTGAATAAAATAAAAGAAATACTATCTAATTAATTGTCCATATTATGTGTAAAGCGCCTATGAAAAGTGGTATTTATAGAGAAAATGCATATTCCCCATTGTAAACGAGACATTCGTTCCCGACATCTTTCAATAAAAGTACGTAGTTGCGCTAAGGAAAAACTGATACTTGTGATTTATCTCGCAGCACATAAGTACTAATATTATTGAAGTGTTTCACCAAGGAATAGATATTCGAGCGAACGTGACTATTCCAAGGGAAGAACAATGAGTAAGCGATGAGATTTTTCTTCATTTTTCCCCCATATATAATTTTAACTTTGAACGCGCGCTCTCAAACTCAACACAGACATATTTCGCTACGAATGCGCGGCTGCTGGGAGCCGAGTTTCAGCCAAGCTAAAACAGTCGTGTGCGCGTTTCGTAATTCGTATGTGCCACGTGAAACGTGATCGAGACGAGCCTATTGTCCTGGGCAAATTGAGTTCCGAGCGCGTGCGCTCCGGTGCGTACAGCCGCGCGCGGCGCCACGCTAATTTATATATATAAGCACTTGCGTGCAAACATAACGCGCCGTCAGCGACTTTTTCTTTTGTGCGTGCACACCCCCGCGCGCCCGTATCAACTCGATGACACCGCGCGAATTTGATAAGCCCCATACACGCGCAAGGCTTCGCCGTGCGAATATAATGACGGGTCCTTTCGAGCACGGTGCGCTGATCTCCAATCTAGGATGGTGTCAATTTTCCATAACTAATCAATCTTCCGGCGATTTCTTTGACGCTAACGTTTCTTATGGAAATTGAAAGTTCCAAATTGGATTAGGGGTTGATAGCGCATTTATTCATCTAATCAAATTTATTCGAGTTCCGAACATGGGAAGATTCGAAAAACAAAAACTACCTTCGCACTATAGTTGTATTGTGCTATATTGGGATATGCTTTATCCTGACGAACACGCATTTCCATCAACTATTGATCGGATAGTACGAGCATACGAGTTGAACTGCTTATCATTATTCCGGTAAAAATGATATTTTGGATAAAAAACCACATATGGATGAGAAAGTTTGCTGAGAAACTGCAACCGTATTCTAAAACAGGCATTGGTGATTCGAAGATAACTCACGCAGTTTGTTTTCTATTAGCTTAATGTGGCGCTTCAACACGTTAAAAAAAAAGAATACGATAGTGCTAGCAAGTGTATTTTTTCACTCATCCTTCGCACACGGCGTATAATCACTCGCATACCAAAAATGACCAACTTCCCGCGTTAATGAATCACTTTTACATATTTAGAACTGGTGCCGAAGCTTCGAATCTTTACGAGAAGAATCTCCATCCAATCGTCCCAGAGTATGAATCATACATTCTAACGTTCAATTTCTAAAAAGCAGAAGACACCACAGATGAAAGTCTGTATAGTTTTTAAGTTTCGTCCATCTTTTCCTTCACGATACGAAGACGGAGAACGAAACTTATTCAAGTTCATGTATGGTCATCGCCGCCTTAAAAAAATAACTTATGACTCAACAAAGCGAATATATACTCTTCACGTACAGTTGCTGTCACTATTGTCTTCCATTCGATGATCCACACGAGCCGCCACAACAGTGTAATTATCGAACCCTCCTGCATACGCGACTCCATTCGAAATTGCACCGCTCGATTTTGTCCACGAATACAGCAGCTCGAACATATACGCGACGAGCACAAGTGAAGCATCATATGAAACCACGACTTTTGAATACCGATCGGAAGCCAACAAAATATAAGGAAGAGAAAAGGCGCGAGAGCACGGGTGAACGCGGCGCGGCAGTTCGCTCGAACAGGCGCGCAGCCGGTTATCGGCATCGACGGGGCTCAGCTTCTCGCGGGGGCACGAAAAAAGCCGTGACGTAATCGTAGCGCACGCTGCGGTTCTTGTCTCTCTCGTCTTTTGCGATGACGGCGCGAAACGCATATAGCCTCGTCGATGGTAATTAAAGCCGCGAGATATACGCGTGGCATACGGCAGCTCTTATATATGCGCACACTATATGGAAATCGCGAATGAGATTGGGCGATGTTGTACGCACGTATATAATATAGGTTAGGTGTACGACCTGCAGCTGTTGCCACTTGATTATTCGAGATGCAAAGTGTTTTAACTCAATTCGAATAGTCAATTGCCAGTCGTTGTGGATGCGCAAGTTCCCTGATTTGTCATAGTTCATGGATCTTGTTACACGGATGTGCAAGTCGACTTATGGGTATTCGCTATGAATTTTCAATTCATGGGTACGTACTGTACATATGACTATATTATTTTTCATAAATAAATGTATCTATCTCTTTCATAATAATCTCTTAATTGCTCATTCGGGTAATTCGATTTTTTGTTACTTCAGACATGATAAATCACCTTAGTGTTGCATCAATACTTTCGAACAAAATTACTTTTGACAAGCCTATATTGGAGAATTCAAGTTCAGCAATATTGGCTTATATTGCTAAATTACTCAGATAGTTATTTCACAATTACTATCCAAGTAATTGAAATTTGCGAAATCGTTGGGTATAGACACGATAGAAGATTGAGCTATCCTGCAGAGATAATGCACGTAGGCGATTATTAGAAAAAGAATCGGGGATGCGGTAGATGATCTAGAAATGCAATCAACAACGTCGCGTAAATACATAATCGACAGCTCTTTGATCTTGACAATACGAAGAAAAAAAATATTCTCTCACACATTGATGGCGTGGTGGCATCTCTCGGGACATGTGTCGATTGACCTCGTCTCCTTACACTGTTTTTCTTCCTCATTTCTTTCAATTACATTCTTCGGACTCTTTTCTCCTTCCATTGGGTGCTCTTCTATCCCACTTTACGATACCCAGCCTCGCTCGTGATTCCATGTGTTCAACAGGACAGTTTTTTTTCACAGACTTGCGTGTTAAACCAACGAACTCTTGAAACAATCCAGTGTTTTTATATGCGAGAAAAATGTCCCCCATAAAATTTATGATTGTTGATGTCATTTGTATTGTATCTTCGAGACACTCCAATGAACCATTACAATAACTTGAACCAAGAATTCAAATGAATAGCCGAGATTGGACGATAATTATGTCTATGAAATTTTTCGGGATACTATACGAGAGTAAAGGAATGCAACTACACTCGAGGAAAAAGATTACTAACCTAAGTTACTAAATACTTCAGCGTAAACGGTATGTAGAAATAACTGTATAAAAACAAAAACACATCTTTAAGACGACGAGATCATGTGACCACCAAGAAAAACCGACGCGAAGTCGTGAAAGCTAATAAGACGCGGATAAAATTATATCGAAAACAGAAAAAATAAACACCGACGATGAGTCGCAGCGGAAACAGACACAAATAGACTGAATAAGGGGGATAAACTTAATTAAGGAATAGGGTTACCATGCACACAGTCTGCAAAAAGTTGGGCTCAAAATAAAGCACATTTTTCTTGATTTTATTTCATAATTTTGAGAAAGTTATTTATCAATAACAATTATCAAATCATTTTAAACTTTCAATTCCTCTTACATCATTCGGAATAACAAAGTATTTTAATATATTTGAATTCGTAGCGAGTAAATAATGTTCTTATCTTTAAAAATAGTATGATACGAATCGAGGAAACGGACGTCTGCAGAAATGTCAATGCACTTTACTCTTCCCAGCCATTCATTGCAATCGGAATTCGACCAAACTTTTTTTTTCAAAGCAACATTAATCATTCTTTAGCATGAAATTTTTCCATAATATCACATTTTGAATAACTTCGTTTTAGTTCTGAGCTGTCTGATCAAGGTTTTAATAGCTCAAACACAAGCCTATATAAATGACACGATCTTTTCTATTTTTAGATTTGTACAGTAAAATGCAACTAAAACAACGATATACATTCTAACTTTCTGGGAATGAAAACACTGCCAGTCAAACGCTCCCAGTGAATATGTACAGCAATTAGAGTGATCTTGACTCTATGTCAAGTGTAATTTATATATCTTCTACATGGAGTGAACTTAACGATAACAAATCTGCATGCGAGTTTGAAGTCATTATTGATATTATTACACTTGACAAATTTCCACGTAATTTCTTCCCCAACTGCTCGTCAATCAACAACGTTTTATTGATAATACATACATATAAATAGATATCTTCTCTCGAATAAAACTCCAAAAGAAAAGTCATAAAAATGTAAAAAAGAAAAAGTGAAGCTGTAAGTTTTATAATTGATTCAGTAAAAAGAAAATAAGTCAAACGCGTTTTGCGTCAATTACACAGGGAAATGATGCATCGGCCTCTCAACGAATACCATTCACTCCCAAACGACGACATAAATTACCAATTTACAATAAGTGCATGCCGATATACGAGGAACATTGGAAACGCACGATGACGACACGAACGTGCTCGTATCTGCAGTGTGTCTCGCGCACAGCGCATATCGGGGCCCGATCGAGAGAGGAAATGCCCGTCAGTGCCGTCATCGCTCGCGCGCACTCAATACTCTCTGCCTCTGCGGCGAGCTCACGCCTACCCGCTATAGAGAGAGAGTAGGAGAGCTTGCAAGCGAGACGAAAAAAAGAACTCGAAGAAGAAGAAGAAGAGGCGGCTCGTGCGCGCAGCCCAAGCGACGGGATATATTTTTAGAGCGTCTCTCTCTCTCTAGGCTGGCCTGCACACCACGTGCAGGAGTCGAGAGTTCAGCGGCTTCTCCTCGCGCCCACTCTCGTCGTCGGTTCTCCAAGTGCAGTCGACACCGAGCGCGCCGCGCGATCATCTCCTCCGGGAATGTGTGTCGAGGCTGGGCCGCGTGTGCTGGCCGACGCGCGAGTGCCGCGGATTTTTGCTTGTTGTTGACGGTTACGTATTACGTGCGTAACGTGCAGCGCCGATTTTTAACCAAAACCGATCCCGACCGTTGTGTGGGACGTGACCGATTGACAGCCAGCCATGGACCGCACGATGTACGGCAAGGTCGAGCCCGGCTACTCTTATCAGCCTTACCGGGTTACCGTCCAAAACAATAAGCTGGCCCCTGGATGTAAGAGTTTCTTCCTCTATTTTATTTCTTTTAATTATGTAATTCCTTTTTTTTACGTAAAGCACACAACACTCGATTAGGTAGAGTACTGATTTTTAATTCATTTATTCCATGAGTATGGAATTTTATGAGCCTTTCGTTCTCTCGTCGCATAGATGATCTTTTGATGGCTTCGCGAAAATTGTTGAGGACTGACTGTGGCGTCGTTTGTTTGAATTCATATATAAACTAGACAAATGAGCTTGATGCATCGATGAAATATCAACGTGATTATCGTCATTACAAAAATTTTCACCTACAACTTTTACTTTAACTTCTTCTAGGGTGTAAACATTCTCACCGGCATAGTTGAATGTGCCAGTTTCAATTTTTGTATACATTGTATCTGAATTCAGAGTTGTCGTTGCTCGGTAGGCTTGAAATATGTTGAAGGTAAAAATGTTGGCATCGTATTCTATCTAGTTGAGTGAACTAACCCCAAGATTCGAAATAAGTAGGGCTCAAGGTTGGTGTTTAAATGGGATATACTGATTATTTCAACAATTTAGATGAAACAATTAGGCAATCGCTTTTCATCATTGAAGCATGCCTGTTTATAGAAAAACATTTATTATGGTATATAAGAAGAATCTTTAAATAATGAAAACATTCCCTGAAAAGTTTACATTTTTTGTGTTGTGAAAAATCAAATGATAATATAATATAGATGTGTATGTACATGAATGTATTTCAGTAGCATTAATCCTCATTAGATCATATCATATTCATATATAATATATATATTGAATCAAAATTTCCAGTAAGGGATTTCGAATCCTAAAATATTTACTACATGTTCACACTCATTCGGCTCAAGTTTTTATGAATCTATTAAATCGATGGATGCCGGCTTGGTTCCCGAAAATGCATTGCAATTTAAATTCTAAACTTTTAACTACTCTACATTCGATCTCTTAGGCCAGTTTTAACTTGAGTACCAAATCGTTGACATATTTTCACACATCAAGTACTCAAATTTTATTTCACAATATTGAGCGAAATTCTTTTACTGAATGCAATTAGTGGTAAGTAATAACTTTATTTCCACACAAAAAGAAAAGGTATTGTAAAAATTCATTTTATCTGTAATGATTACTAATTTTTCATACTATTCTTCAATTATCGCTGTTTAAGGTGTCAGAATGACCCTCTATCCCTGCGTTACTAGAGAAATAGTATAATTTTTACAATAGTCTCTCATGGGCATCTTTGAGTGCAGAAACCGTATCTCACAAATAAGCTCGACTGTGTCGAAAGACTTTTGAAAAAAATGTAAGAGAAACAAAATTACAATAATGAGCGACAACCCCAACGTGTTTCCATCGGAATCCAACGCCGACATTTCTCCGGCTACCGGCAAAGGCATCTCATTATTCTTATCTTCCCCAGTGCTCTTCTTTTTTTCGTTATTGGCCGTGGGCTCCTTTTCGGGGCTCCGATTTGCCACAATTCATTTGTAATATTCAACGTGGAGGGCGTTTTTATTATTTTTGTCCCTATAGTGGCAGTGCATCGACCTCTCGAACACGGAATGTTACCCGTATTCGACGTTTATCACCGAGTCCCGGTGATAAATTCAATGCACTTGAATCGATCGAACCCTCAACCCTGGGGCGAGAGTCAAGAGCCTTATTTTTCTTCAGGATTAACTTGATTATTCTTAATTTAATCAGTCGAAATCACTACTGAGCTGACACTTCTCGGACTGCAATGCGTATATGTCTGTATATCGTAGAGTAGTCCCTGAACAAACCATCAGAAATCACGTGTCAGGTTACAGATCTGCTTTTGAACATAATTATCTTTTGAACTACATTGTGAAAATAGGTTCAACGGATAAAATAAGAAACTACTGTTTTGCCAAAAAAATGGCATGACGGCAAATTTCTATCCGATTGTCGCGAATCAAATTCTCCTTCCTCTCAGTACTCTCCCCTCGCACCCTTTAGCCGTCACATTTACAAAAAGAGCGATCCACTTTTCGGGCCATGATGCATTTACGCGGGCTTCTGTTACTCCGTCTTACCACACCGGTCAACCGTTGCGTGAGCCATGGGTGAGTGTCTGGTGCAAGGAGATCCTAACATCGCCATCCGCGTTACCCCTGTCTCCAGGATAGCCGTAATGCCTCGAGTCCACCTTACGGCTTCATCGAGCAGTGTGCCTCGTATATCCAGGAGTTATCTCCTTTCGGGGTGAAATACTCGAATGGTCAGAGATCCGTCAGTCTAGCGGCTTCTCGGCCGCGGTACATCTGATGCGGTGTCGGCGCTTGTATAGGGTCCTGGACATTTCCATGTGGCGCTTCTTCTTCCAATGTACAGCAATAGACCAGCTCTGTGCTTTGTGTCACTCTAATATTTCGATGTTTCTTATTTTTAGCTTACTCAGAAATGCAATGAGTCACTGGTAATTCCCATTGATTTTACGGACTGATGTTCTTTTCAAGTGTCTTTCCCATGTCTAAATATATGTAAATACATATACGCGTGCGCGCAAAATCTATATTCTGCAGATTTGTTGATCAAACATGTTATTATCTATTTATCCAAAAATGTTCCCATCAATTCCAGTCTCCAGAGTACAAAAACAATTTTCTCGTAGACTTATTGCACATTCAATAATTGATAAAAGTATTATATCACTATCCTTATGAGGGAAAGTTTATATCCCTCAATTCATTGCTATCCAAAAGTAGTAACAACATTATTACTAAAATTATAATAGTATATTGAGAATTATACATAAATAACACTTCCTGATAGAGAACAGAACTAGATCGTCCAGTTATAATGAGAGAGGAACTGAATCATAAATTAGTATTACGCGTGAAAAATACATGATATTCGCAAAGCCGATGACATCAGAGGAGATCAAATTTGAATAATTTCATGGCATTTTGCATTATAAAATGCCTGAAAAGGCTCGCCAAGGCGCGGAGGAGGAAGAGGAAGAATAAAAATGAAAAAATAAAAGGAAAACGGTTGTAATATCGAAGTCCTTCGCAGTCTCAACTTCGAGACATGCATTAATCGTTAGTTTGACCTCATAAACGTTCGATGCACGTTTTTTCATCATTACGAGGAAAGTTGCGAAGGGAACTTTTCTCTTCTGAAGAAGATCCAATTTACTAAAATATTGAAGTAGAGTGAATTTCATGTCAATTATTTGATTAAATTGTCCATTGAATTGAAATATCTAGCCGGATGTACCAGAGTGATTCGTCGTTACATCAGTAATCATTGAATTGAATGTGTAAATATTAATCCCTGAGCGCTGACATTTTAACAGTAATAGTTTCTTTTTTGTTTATCTTGTGTATGATGCGGCGTGAGTAGACATGGCATGTCACTCGGGATGGAAAAAGGCATAGCAAAAAAAAAAGAAAGAAAAACCGAGTGTGGGTTATACAGTGTCACTCGGTCCCGAATTAACCGTCACGCCTCTAAGAGCGACAAAAGAGCCGCCCGGCATCGCGGTCGTTTCTCAATTGGATCCGGAGTTTTGTCGAGACGCTTTCTCTGCACATTTCTCTTCTCACTTTATTTCTGATTCCTGCAGTTGACTGTAGCCACTTATTGGTAAGCCGCATTATTCTGATTTCTGATAATTATTTGTTATCGTTTGATGTCATAATATTTAAAATCAGAAATAGAATAAAAATGTAATGAGATTTTGGGATTACAATTTCTGAAAATCATTGAGACTAATAAAAAACTTCGAATTTTGAAAGATCCCTTGAAACATAGTATGAAAAATTCATTATTACTTCAACCAAGTGTAGTTCAATGCGAGATTGCAGAGATGTAGCATAGATCAATCGTTATGTTCATACACATTTTCACATGTTATTGAAAGTTGTATTGACAGAATCCAATAATTCTAAAATAATAATAACCATATATTATACGATTGCAAATCCAATGGTTTTTTTAACGACACGACTCACATTATAGGTGCCGTATTTTTGATGCAACATATATGTTTTTATTCTTGTTCCTTTCCGGTTTGCAATGAATCTTTGGCGCAGCTCCAGAAGAAATTTCAGGAACCGTGAATGAAAAATGCTGGCGTAACGTATAAAAGGATTCTCGTTTGTATGGGTTACTTATTTTTTATTACAGAATTTGGGCGGACACAGATTGATTACTGTTTTTGTGCGCAAACTACTTGCACCATTTGCATATTACAAGATACGCGTTACGTGTTAATTTTATCACTGGCTGTGACAAGTTGTCGAGTCAAGTCAAGTTGTTACAATCTTGTAAATTAATTGAAAGCTTGATACGGATAATACAATAGTATTCATCGTGTGAATCTTAGTGTATTGTTACTACTTTTTATTCAGAATGTAAAATGGGGAAGTAGACTTCATTCCATGTAGCGACATAGGAAAAAATCTATGCAAATCAATTGGTTGTTATGTATCTTGCCACAACTAACCTGTGTGCGAAATTTCAGGAAGATCGAACAATTTCTTCGATAGTTATCGCGTCTCAAAAAACCGCTGCCAAGTGCCTCAGCAGTATGCTTTATCAAAGTATTGCAATTGAACCTCAATTTGCATTAATCACCACTCTTTGAGAAAGCAAAATGAACCTCTAACTTATTTCCTCCACTCCATAGTAACGGTTGCTATGGTAAATATCCGAGCTTCGGTGTTCTTACTTCTTAGTCGTCAACAGTTCCGAAAATGGACCTCTTACTGACTTTTCCCACTCCATAGTAACGGTTGCTAAGGACGTAAACAACGGTTGCTATGGTAAATGTCGGAGCTTCGACGTTATTACTTCTTAGTCATCAACAGTTCCGAAAATGGACCTCCAACTGACTTTTCCCACTCCATAGTAACGGTTGCTAAGGACGTAAACAATGGTTGCTATGGTAAATGTCGGAGCTTCGATGTTCTTACTTCTTAGTCATCAACAGTTCCAAAAATGGACCTCCAACTGACTTTTTTCATTCCCTAGTTACGGTTGCAAGCGATATAAACAACGGTTGCTAGAGACATCAACAATGGTTTCAACGGGAAACGTCTCTTTGATTCTTATAGAATCCCATAAATATACAAAGCCAAATGATGATTTATCATGAATTATATGGGAACTTATCGAAAACACGCTAGCAACGGTTGCCATGGAATCAAACAACGGATGTTGCTGAACACCGAACTCGGTTCACATCTGCCGGAGACCGACCTGTGTGCAAAATTTCAGGACGATCGGACCATTCCTTCGAAAATTAACGTACGACAAAAAAAGTCAGTCTGAAGCTGAATTTTGTATCTCCATAGCAACGGTTGCTAGGAGAATAAACAATGGTTGTTCCAAAATGAATGTCTTATCGATTCTCATCGATCGTCGTCGAAAGAATTGGAGACCCATCGTGCATTGATGATGATTTTCGGAGCTTTTATCAAAAACACGTTAGCAACGGTTGCTAGAGAAATAAACAACGGAATTGGCTGAAAATTGAACTCGACCGAGATTTTGCGGCGACTAACCTGTGTGCAAAATTTCAGGACGATCGGACAATTCCTTCGAGAGTTATCGTACGACAAAAAAGTGCACGTACGTACATACATACAGACATTTTCAGATTTCCATGTTTCTCGACCCGTAGATTACGAAAATCGAGGTCCCGAAGTCCGATTCGGTGGGTCGATTTTTACCCCGTTACAAAGCTTTCTCTTTGAGAAAGCAAAAAAAGGATTACATACATACATACATACATACATACTGACATTTTTGGGGTTCCATGTTTTTCGACCGGTAGATTACGAAAATCGAGGTCCGGAGGTCTGATTCGGAAGTTCGATTTTTACCCCGTCACAAGTCTTTCTCTTTGAGAAAGCTAATACTTGGAGCGCAGAAATACTTTCACAGTGATGCAACTTCATATATATCAATGAGCTTAAAAGCTTTTACGAGAAAAGTTACGACCATTGGGTCGTAGAGAAATACTTTCCAATTTTGAGATCTTAAATCGCCTCTGCAATATTTATTGAAAAGTTTTCAGTCGCAAGACAGTCTGTATACTCTGTATTTCTCGTTTGTAAACATAAAATCATATTCTTTTTTATTTTTATGCTCTTTCTTCCCCAAGCAGTTATCCCGTCCAATGTATACTTGACACTCGTATATAGAGACAAAATCTTTGCGTGTATTTTTAACCGGGAAAAATTCGTATTATCAAGGAAGAATAATGTACAGTAGAGTAATGTGCTCTCACAAGGCCAGGGGGAGTCGTGTGTGCAAGGTGACTTCCAGACGTCGATTATTTCCGCGCTCTCAGTAATCGTGGGCGTTGCGTGGCTGGCATAATATGTATTCGTCTTCGGTAACGGTGAGACTATTTATATAAAAAATGATATGCAGGAACGTGGATATAACGCGTTAATTGATCGGGTTTTCCGTAAATGAAGCCGCGCATATTAATGACTTCATTCCACACGCAATATCTTTTGTAATCTTTCGTTACAGTACAAAAGATTGAAAATGTCAATGGCTGGCACTAAATAATATGAAATACTACGTCTTTTAACGAGAAACACTCTGATGAATGTAAGTTTATCAACATTTATGAAAGTATAAAATGAAAAGTAAAATTATTCTTCGAAAGAGTCCTTGAGGAAAGATTAAAATCGTCTTGCAACATCGCGTGAAAAAAATCATGAACTCAAAGTAGCCAATACACTTTTTTTATTCGGGTGATGAGCTGGAGAGAATCAGAACAAGTGGATAGGACTATTTTCGGATAGTTTCTGCTCCATAAATCCTTTAAGTTCTACTGAGCTTTTTATGCTTCCACATCAATAAGGTTATGTACTTTGCGTCATGGGTGACGACTAGACTTCCGTAATGTTTCGCTTATGTAATAATAAACTAATTGTTTGTTTATTGAATACATTGAAAATAGTTTTTATGTAGAAAATTACTTTTAAAACGAAGTTGACTATTTGAATATCTCACAGCTGTAAGATCCTAAAGACGTTATTTTCAGACTTATCACAATGTTGTTAATATTGAAAGTAGATTCGAATCTGAATAGATCGAAGTAATTCTGTAATGACAAGCTGAATCGATGTCGAGTTTAAAATATAAATAAACATTTACGAATAAACGTGCACATACTACTTCGACATAGAATTGCAATATTCACTCATATATATTTGGCACACTTGACCCTGCGATTCGTCTTCACTATACTGCCGGACTTGTAAAATTGAGTGTTAATCACGGGTATCTTGAAAGTCAATTGTGTTCAGGCTAGTTACTAGCCAGAGTGAACTCTGATACGAAAGTAACCACTAATGTTTCTCAGGAAGAAATGTTAGAGCAGTAACTTGTATGCGTCATTAATTTCTTACGTAAGTTCAGTACATATTTATAAGGAATCGGAAGCGGAAAACTCGCTATGCTAATTTTCAACTTGATCATCGCAACTCTTGAATACATAATATTTCATGATATTATGTCTCTTGTTAAGAGACACCCAGACATTTGAAGCTATGATTTGAGCCCGATTGTTTTGATTTCATCCATGAGATGCTGATATATTCCCACATAAGGTTTTTAAGCCAACTCAAGCTTTTTCTTAGTCTTATACCGTTGCTAGGTTGCTACGGATAGGGGGAAATCAGTTCGATGTGAATATTCAGTACTTTCGATGGCCAAGAACACTGAATCGTTATATTTGCTACACAACCTTTGTTTACGATAACTCCCTTTACGAGGATATAGTACATTTCGATATTAAACCAAAAGACGAATTCTAGGCACGGGGGAGGTTTGCCGCCCGGGCAAAGCGAGGCTGGTAATCACACGTGCCTAGAATTCGTCTTTTGATCTAGTATCGAACAGTATTTTTCATCATGAGTGTAGGAAATTAAGGTTTAATGATCAACTTTTCGATACAAGTGATGAAAAATATATTTTCTGTGTAAATGGTGGAATCGCTATATGTGTAGGCATTACTCTGTGAAATCGAAAATTCAAAAATTCGATTCGTCTTTTTCATACATTCTGAGCCTTGGCGAGCCGGGTATATGTGTGTGGGTTGCGCAGCGCAGGTGTAGGCGAATTCATCCGAGTGGTCGAGCGCGCTTCGCTGCACGTAGCGGGGTCGAGTGTCGGGAGGCGCGCTCGCGCTTGCGAGACCCGGTTATTATTCGGGCGCGAGTCGTCTTCCGGGCTGGAGCTAGCGTCGTATAGCTGCGGCTCCGTCCTGAATGGTCTGGTGCCCTTTCTAAATTTGCCGCGCGCGCGCGCTCGCTCGCTCGCTACAGATTGTCTCGGGCTCTATATAATTTTGCGTGCACGCGCGCGCGATGAACAACGCGCGCGTAGCAGCGTCGGGGGATGCGCTCTGCTGAAGCCGCGCCGCGTCAACTGGGTCGTCGGCTCTTCTGCCGCTGGAGAGAGCGCTGCAAGCTCGTTTACGCGCGCAGGCTCGGGTTTCACTTTATCGCCCGTTATATACCCCGAGACTTCCTGCGAACGGCCGGCGAACGCGTATTTTCGCCCGCAGCTTAATGAGCTTAATGAGCTTTGAAGTGCGCGTGCGACTAATTTTCGTTCGCGAATCGTCCGCCCGGCTAAATTGGGCCGCGCTCTCTCCCTGTATTAATTGATTAATTAAAGCGGAACGCGCGTCCGTCGAGCTGCTTCGCGCAAGGATATTCTTGGTGTGTGTGTGGACCAGACCGAGACGTCGGTCGGTGAGTTTGATTTGATCCTAACAGTCGAAGAACACTTGCAAGTGTATACAGATATCGTCTGACCGTATCAGGCATGCATCTACGTGCTTGGGATACTGACTACGTTGTCTCGCGTCTTCTGACAGGTATACTCCGTTTCGATCCTTCTTATTATTCCAATATACGTCATTTTGAACCGCGAGGTTCACCAACGCTTGCCCACACAAAATTTATAGTAGATTGAAGAATGCACCATGTAGAAAAAAGTAGACAACCCCAGAGCTTCGTCCTAGCGGTTGATTCTCGGGATGCCGTGCTCGCGGCGTAGCTGAGCGCGAAAGCTCCCCGAGGCGCCTGCAAGCTCAGCAACCTGCGTGGCAGTGACGCGCGGCTGGCTCGCAAGCTCGCAGCGCTCTAGGGGGGGCCTGCACGCAGGCCAGCGTTGCTCCCGAGAGCCGTGGGCGATTTATTTGTTTCGGCCGGCTAAGCCAGAGCAGCGCGCGTTCGAGCCTCTGTCGCGCCTAAATTTCCCGCGCTCGCGCGTGCCTCGAAAGCTCCGTTCCCTCGTGTGCCAGTGAGTGTATATTATAAGGTCGGCTCGTGGCTGTGGCGTAGGATCATGCCAGAGACGACCAGACCCAGCTCGCCACTCTACGGCAGGATGCTCAGGTCGGACACGCTCAAGAAGCACCGCGAGTGGGAGCAGCACATCAGTGAGTGTCGGCAGCGACCTTGCCTCCTTCATTTTTCTCTCGATCGAGTGCGTGCGCGTGTTAATGTGTGTGTTTGTGGAGCAACGTACGGTAACACGAGTTGGTCGCGCTTGTTTACATACATATATAAGTTTTGAGTGTGGAATCGGAACAGTCGAGCGTATGGTGTTTTCCTCGGGCATAGCGATCGTTTCGCGCGAGAGGCTGATTAATTTGACGCTGTATAGTGTGTTTGCCGAGCGGCACGTGCGGACACCCGACAAATCGGCCGCGCACAATCTGTCCGCCAGCCAAGATTGCCGCAATGGGCTCTAAATGCGAGATTCTGATTTCGAGGTTATCTTCTGACTGGCCAGACTGATGCAAAATACTCTCGGTATTGTCGCGTCTACGGAATGCCGCGTCCAAGTGTTTTGAGCTCGGCGTGCGTGACATACACATAGCTCTATCCGATCGCGTGTCTCGCTTCAATTTATTTGTCTCACTTTATCGGACGCCACGCTGTCTGTAACGATCAAGGGGAATTCAAATGAAGTTCATAGTCGGATTTCCCGTACTTGGCATTGAATCGCACGCGTGGTGCACCTCGAAATCCACCCTAAACGTTTTATCTCGCGTAGTATATCTATTGTAGATTTGAATCTAGTAAACTTGATCACGATCTCGATCATTCGTAGTTTTGGTAATGTGCGGCAAAGCCATTACATTCACACACGCATCCTTTGATTGTAACAATCTGCACATCACGATAGCGAACCTCGACGTGCGCGACCGCACGAAAATCGGCCGCCGCTGCACTTGGCCCATTTGGCTATCCGTTATCTTGCGGGCCGCGCTCGTGCGCGACTGCCTCGCGGCGGAGCTCGCTCGAGCGCTAAATACAGGAGCCCGCGCGCCGCTCGTGCATGCGCGCATCCGGCGCCGCGAGCGATTACGCAATAGACGCTCAAGACTTTTGCCAGAGATTCCCTCCCCCCTCGATGGACCGCACCTTCGAGCGCTTATGTGGGTGGCGCCGTCGTCGCAAGCACCGACACGATTGTCGGGCAATTGGGGGCCTGCCGTGCGCGACCGATCCTCCGATTGATTGGCTGTGTTTAGTTGGCAAAAATCTACGATGATAAGAAATGGCTGCAGTGGGGCGTAGTCAAGTCATGCGCCTATTTTTTCGATGTACTATCGGCTTCTGCAATAATCGAGTCTTCGTCTCGTACTTGGTTGGAAATCGACTGCACTTCAATAGTTCCAGGTGTAAATCGGAAAGAGCAAAGAGGGATTTGAATCGTGTATACGATATTTTTTATGCTGAAATTCACGTTGGTGCTTATCGTTTTCCTACTTGCATAATGCAGTGACCACTTTACATGATCCTTGTTCGTCTATGTTACTGCACTGACGCGTCATTCGTCATTAAATTGAATTTTTATTGCACCTTCGCGTTTTGTTTTTCGTTAAGTTTTTCATTTTTTTGCTCGGTTCGTGTATTTCAATTCAATTTGTGAAGGGTTAACCGCGACATCAGTAGGTCGATAATTAAAGTAGCTTCGTAATTTAGTTCATTTGTTGATTGATTAAATGTTTTGATTGTGCAATCGACAAATCATTTTATTCCATGAAAGGTTGCTTTTGAATCGATAACTCTTGTTTTACCTTTGAGTAGCCAAACTACTATTTCTAGTAGCTGTTAGTCGTGATATTACTACTTTTTTTTTGTCAATTAACGGCAAAAAAAGCAAACATAATGAGTGTAATCAGTCTACCGCTGGTATTGATTAATTGACATTCTATGAAACTTCAGAGTAATATTTTATAATTCATTGATCTTACCATTGGAACAAAGTCGACATTAATACACTGTAGTTGGCATTCAGTTTCAAAATTTGTTCAATAAACTTTGTTTCGGTGACATGAGGTTCGCTAATTCTAATTCCCCAGTTAAAATTATAATTAGAGCAATTAAACCCGACTTTTGTGCACGGAACGAGAAAGAAGTTCAACTTTTGGCTGTGTATTGTCACTATAAATAGTTCATAACATTGTATACGTATCTAGTTAAATTCCAAGATGATGATGATGAATGGCCAATGTATATGGTTTAAGCCAATTGGGAAGAATACGCTATTTTTTTTATCGTAGAAATCGAAAGAACGTGCAAAATTAATTAGGTCGTATTTTTTTGTTTTTCGATCAAATCAAAATTCGAGCTAATATGAGGAGATGAAATTCGTGTCGTTAGTAACGATATGACGTCACTTGCATTTGAAGTATATCTATATCTACCGAAAACGCCGAAACTTTCAGCGGTCATATCTTTTAGAAAAATAACATTAAACAAAAATAAAAAAATACGACCTAATTATTTTCCGATTCTTTATACATTTCACATGAAAAAACTACGTGTTGTGAAAGATTCGTCAACCCTATTGGTCGAAATTAACCAAATCAAATTGAATTGATTGTTTGCGTCACTTAATTATATTTATACTAAAACATAAAGAAAATTCCAGTACGAATCAAGAGCACAGTACAAGAATTCAATACGAGAACACAATCCTAATAGTTTTTTGTTCATCTATTAGTGATTGGGACCATTCAAGCTCCTTATAATAATTCAGTCATAAAATACAAGTATAACCACCGAAATATCGATTCCGAAAGTAAGAATTATTAAAATGAAATATAAATGGATGTAAAATGTAGTTTTTTTTTCCACTGATACGTATAATTTTTAGTGATCCAATTGTATTCATTTTTTGTAACAAGTCTCGCATTCCTAATTCTTATCGTCTCTTACGAAATATCCACGTTGGTGTTGTTTAGATCAATTTTTCAAAACCGCACCAAAGAAATGTTTCAAAGCGTGAACTTCAAAAATTTGGCCGAGACACTTTTCTTTGACAATCACATTTCCCACATCGTTGGATTTTACCTCGATCAACCATATTTCTCCTCTGGCATCTATTCTGAAATTCGACAAGCCATTGCTCCTACCTCCATAGATCAACCGAAAAATCTCGTGATCCTGTCATTAGTGCTCTTCGTCCCTCGTAAATCTGGCAGAAACCGTGGTGCTCGTTCCCAACCGACTGAATTCAAGTCTCTCCCCCCGCTGATCGCACCGTTAAATCGTTCCAAACCCCATGACTGACTTGTGAAAATGTTTTATGTTGCAGACGCCTTGCTGGCCGACCTGCAGAACACGGTGTCACCGGACACGAGCCTGATCGGCGGTGGCAGCACGCCCGGATACGGATCTCTTAACGGGACGCGTGCACACGCCACCTCTGCCTCCTCGTACAAGCCTTACGAGAATCGGACTTACGAGAACCGCAGCACGACGCCTCTCCAGTCGCAATCGGTAAGCTTCATTTCGACGCATCCATATTTTGCAGCCATTCGTTCGTTGCGCTCGCGTTAAATTACGAGTGGGGCGGGTTTAGAATGAGACGCTCGATTAATTGTTCTGCCGATTCGAATGCATCCCATTTTCATCGAGTTCGGGACCCGATATCCGATCTGAGAAAAGAAGCGATTACTCATCCAACTTCGGTTTAGCTCGTTTCGTTTGTTCGAAATAATTATTTTTGATTAATTAGCATAGTTTTTGATGCCCATGTCTGTTGTCCCATGCCGTTGCGTATGGGTTTTTTCAAGATATTCTTTGTTGTGTGTCATGTATTTATATAGCAGACTCTTAATCAGTTACTCGAATAAAGATGATGTCTTTCATCAGATAATTTAAAATTAGTCATCAAAACAAGATAAAGTATTTATTCCTAATGATGACGAAATAATTGTATTATTCAATAATATATATAGGCCACTATTTCTGAAGAATGTATGGTATTTATTCGAATGAAGATCAAGGTCAATGTAATGTTACGAAAATTCTCTAACTCCGATCTTACACATTTTTTGTTTGAAAGAGAATGGCAGGCCGTTGATCGTTTGTTTTTCAATAGTTAAGTAGACCTAACTGTTTCAATCTCTCGTTTGTCTATACCACTATTTTTGTATTATTCCATAGCAAGAAATTCCGTTCGTTAAAAATTTGAAATCTCGCTAAAATGTTAAAAATTGAACAATATAAAACGATTATAGTATGTCCTTGGCAGAAATCTTCACCATGTTCATATCCATGTTTTTACTCTACTACACGCAAAATAAATATTTTTTTGATCATAGAATATGTATTCAAATAAAAATATCAACTTTTTCTCAAAACTGTTGATCATCATTGTTTTATTATTTTTGCGTTAATTTTTGTTTCATGATTTTTATTCAACGAGACATTAACTATATATTTTAACTGTCTAATTTTCTATCATAGAGTTTACCCTATAATAGAAACCAAAAGTTTAGTAAATATGGGGTTTAGAAAAAAAAGGTCTAAAGCGTTGTTTCAATGAATATTTATCGATTTTTTACTTGAAATTCATATGTCTCTCCTCGGCATGATCCGCAAACTAGTCATATCCAAAACACGCATTAGTTCCACCTCTAAAATCATAATATTTCAAATCTCGAGTATGCCGGTGTGTTTGAGTGATCCGGAAACACGAAGAAGATTTCACGGGCTATTTATTTGCGCCCACTCGAGGTAGTATCCCCAACTCGCGCGCGCGTCCTTCGATCAAAATAGTGCGACTGGATGAAAAATAAGTTCGTAAATTTTTCCCATTCCAAAGCTAGTGTTCTCGGCTGGGCGATCCGCTCTTCCCAATGAAACGAAGCGAAGTTCGCTGGTAAAAAGTCCCGGTATAAATCTCGGGGAGCTCAACAGCTGACCTTCGCGCGCGATAGGCCTTGCCCAACGACAAATCGCGTATTTTTACGGGGCGGGGAGGGGCTAAGGACTCGAAAATAACTCGGGCGCGCACTGCACACGCCCCCCTTGAGCTCGGAGAAATCGCGCAACACCAATTTTTCGCGGATCCGCCCTCGCTTGGCTCCTCGTTATTTCCACTTTTTAGCGCGAAGAGTGGCTCGTTGAACGCGTCGTCGCCGACTGATGGCTCCGCGGAACGAAGCGCTCCGAGTTATTGTTGCGCTAACTGCAGTAACGATGTGCTCGCGATCAGGTGCAGACCAGGCGCAAGCCAAAACAGTAAACTGCTTCGCAGAAAAACGCTATGTAGCGAGATAAGTAGGCAGGGAAATTTATGACTTTTCAGCATTTATCACGATACCAAAGACGTTTACCTTACTTGTTTCAAAAGTATTTTCAATAAACGACTCACACCCATGACAACATTATTAAATCGTCCAAATTGAGTGTCCAATGGCCAATATAAGATGTTCAATTAGATTTGAATTTTTGTCAGTTTTTACGTTTTCTTCTTAAATTTAAAGCAATGATTCATTTCCTATAATCAATGAGAAACTTTATCGGGTGATTTTCTCCTGTAATCGTATATCACACATTGTAATGCAATAAGACAATATAGATCAATGTACGAATGACAATATTGTTTCCACGGAAATTCAATACTCATCCGCTATCACTTGAATTGCCAAGTATCATTATAATAAAAAATTCACTCTAAAGATAAGATATAAATGATATTATTTTTTGAGAAAATAAAATTTCAAAGTTGTCCGTAGACCAATGTGGTAATACTATGAGATTACAATATTTCGCCATGGGATCATTTTTCTAGCTGTGTACAATTCTTTCATCCAGTGTGATCTCTCCTTACCTTGTATGAGTTGAGACTACGGTTGGAAACAAAATTTTTTCATCCAAAATATAGAAGAAGATCAGGGCGAATTTATTTGCGGATTACGAAGTGATATTTGAATTTCCATTCCATGCTTAGATATTGATGAAAATTTAATTTTAAACTCAACAACAAATATTTACTTCTTGAAATGTGAAAATAAGAAGATATAAAGAGTGAGTAGTGGCTCAAAGATACAACCAGTCATAATAATCAGAGATCAACGAGCTAAGTTCACCCATGTAAAGCGTACAGTAAACTCGACGATTTCCCCGCAAAACCATCAGTTGAGGCGGCGCGCGGCGACACGTTCAATGGGCCGTTCTAGCCAATTTTCTCGTTTCCAAGATGTGATTAATTAACCCAGACGCTCATTTGGACATTGGGCGAAATGTTGATCGTCACTTAAAAGAAAGATATAACGAAACCGGTAGCTTTTGCGACAGTTTGGTGTTTATTTTTGTCGTTGGGCAACGTTTATGAGCCGAGGACTATGCGCATTATTATATTACGAACTTTTTGGCGTTTGAGTTGTGTGCGAGTTGGATTACTGGTTAGCTTGAATTCTCGCGTCAATTTTTTTTCTTAAAATGATTCATGGCTTCATTTATGCTCAATTAATTCATCCAAGTTGATTTAGATCAAAGAAGCGGATGGAATGGCTTGTTGATTCTTCGTAAACGAGCGGATATGCAGGGATATGACTTTTTGCTAGTCGTGATTTTAGAAAAGAAAATATGAATTTAAGCTTGACAGTCATGACTTTTCCGTGTAAAATAATCTCAGGAATTTATTCAAACGATTTCACAAAAATATTTGAAACGCAGCGAATGGTTCTTGAATTTCAAATAAAAAATCTATACTGCTGTGCTCTTCGTGCTTATGTATACGTTCTTACAGCACAAAGATAGGAATACAATTGATTATTCAAGTCTATCGAAAAATGATACAGATCATTCTTTTGTGCCGTGTTTTTGATGACAATATGATAATTATTTCATAAGTGATTTTATAATTCTTCATTTTACCTCTCAATATTTCTAATGTTTGAAACATGCTAATCTAATAATAATAATATAGAATACGACACGAGAATCCAAATCGAAAGCAATTCCATATCATAATTATGGCTTATTCATTTACTTATATAATATTTTGAGCCAGTCATTCCGGAAATAATCACAGATATTCTTCCATCCGAAAGATTGAATAGAAAACCGACGAATTTTATTTTGCAGCCGACGTATCAGAATCGAGAAGCGATCGAAGAAGCTGTGGCAAGGACAGGAGGAGTTGGTGGAGGCGGTGGAAACCAATATCATCAAAGTGGAGCAGGGGCGAAAATGCCGTCCCTGAACAATAACCTTTCAGAACTGGACACCCTACTGCAAGATTTGAGCAACGCGCGCTATAATTCACATGCTCCAGATAGAGGTGATTATTTAATCTTCTTTCATTTTCTCAAGCATATTTCTGAAATCTAGTATGAAACCAAAACGATTCAGTATTGTACATGTTATGATAAAATGAAGATAGGCATTATTTAGCACACGAATGCTCAGCAGAAGTAATTTTTGACAACTGATTTTTATGTTTATATTTAATCAAATACTTGTTTCAATTATTCTTTCAAGATTTGTAATTGTCTAGTTCAGTGAAAAGAGTCTTTCATTTTACTAGATTTCATATAAATATTGTCGTACATGAATGATTTGTTGTTGTAGCCTTGTAAACATATGTAGAAGCTCATTATGCACTACTAAAATTTATAAATAACCAAAATTAGTAGTTCCTCGTATGTCAGGTTTTTTATTAGAGAGGATATTTTTGGCCTACTGGTAGTGCCAAAAATAACCATGCATAACAAGAAAGAATCCTATAGCGAATCTACAGAAACGAAAAGCGTTAGAAAATCAATTTGGAAAGCAGGATATCGTAGAAACATTCTGTACTTCTTTGGTTACATTTAATTATACCTACTTATTGATAATATGATACCAGAATTTTAAAGACGCATTAATGACAAACTGTCTATTAAGAAAATAGCGAATCTACGCGCAAGTGAGAAAGTTATTGTTATAATACATTATCGATTATTACTTGAATATATATTAAGAATTATCATTTCAAAACTTTCCAAATGCGACCATGTAAAAATAAACATTGAATTTACCATTTCTTTAACTGTTTCTTCAACTATTTTTATCTTAGCCACGTATAAAATAATGAATTCTGCCAAAAATTCGATAGAGAGTGATGGTTATTAAAATAATTTTAAAACGATAAATTTTAACAATTACAAAAGTAAAACTGGCAATTCATCGTAAAAATGAAGTAATCTCTTATGAATACAGAATGAAATTCCACTATTTCAATAACAAACAGCCAAAAATATATTTACTTCTTCTTCTATTCATTATTTCATAGAAAAAAGGAATTTTATTTGTACTTTTTTTCTGAGATTATAAACAAATTGATCTTAAAAAATACAATTTTGATAAGGCAAATTTACAATTAGTTGATACTACCGTCAGAGAGAGGTTGCGATTTGAATTAAAATTTCGAAAAGCGCCGGAATAATTATCTACCCCTCATATTCCAATCACCCCTAAGTAAGGTTCTCGACAAATCTATTCGCCACACTTGATGTTTGTTGGAATTTTTTCTTCGACCTTTGTTATTCATTTGACAAGTATATTTAGTGGGTATAATCCATCTGAGAAAGAAATATTTTGAGCTCAAAATTATATTTCTAAATCGCTTCAGCGCAATATTATTATTCCCACTGGTTCATTGGAAATTGACTCAAAAATACCCGAATCGCAGTCGGACTGTAATCAATATCTTCTAGTGACCAATAGCAAAATCTAATAGCCAATTGAGACACGTCTCCCTTTCATGCGTATCGCACGGGCATATCTTCCTCGGCTCTGACCTTCCGCGATGCTCATTTGTAAACACGTTTATATTCCTCGCGCCTGCGACAATAATTGCCCAAAAGCCAAATTGGCCCGGGTCCAGCCAGCCGGAGAGGTGTACACGCGCCACGGCATCACCATCAAGATGCGAACTAACGCGACAGTTCGCGTCATCGCGTCGATTTAGGCTCTCCCGATGTTCAATCGTGCGTAGGGAACAAGAGCGGATTGAGCCGACTTGTTGTCAACTCAAGGGGACATATATGGAAACTGGATCATTATTTCATAATTTTATATCAGAATATTATATTCAGAATATTATGGCCTTTTCCATATTTATGTTTTTGAATATATATTTTATTTCATTGGTAGGGCTCCGTATGAACATTCAATTAATTTCATGTTTCATATGTTTCTTTTCAATCAAGTTCGAATCGTGTTGAATAAAACACTGATTAACCGTATATATACCGTAGATACACAGTTCCATGAAATAACGAGCTCAATTTACGTGATATTTCGTTATTGTTAATAACTTTCTGAAATTTTCAAATATAATGCTTACTTCTGTTATTATTTGAGAAGTAAATATATTTTTGACTCTGACGTATAGAATGAATCACGTAACAATAAAATAGAAGCTTCGTTCACTGTTTACTGTTAAATTAACTTGATTATTGGTATATGATTCTTGCAGAATACCGATCTACCAATGGTGGAACGACCAGTCCAATGTTACGTTCCACGAGCAGTTTGTCAGCTTCACGACCAAATACCGTAGATACATTGTTGGAGGAGCTGAGCACGGGGATGCCTAACGGGTAAGTCTTTGATGCAACGCATGTTCAGAATCGGCGTCTGTTGGTACTCTGCCATTCACTACTGCCCCAACACACATTACTAGCGTTAATGTAACGCAACGACCACGCTGCGTGTGAAAATAAAATAGGATTTGTACAGATAAACGGAAACATTGGATGGTTGTACGTCCTCCAAGATCTTGTCAGTGGAATTTTAATAACGGATATTGAGAAAGAAAATTGAAGAGTTTTCTTATACGAGGTTGTGAACAATAAACCTTGAAATTTACTATAGATCATAAATATACGAATCAAGTTCTATCGTTTAATATTAATATTGTTTTGAAAATGTTGGTCTAATCAAACGGTCACTACCTAGAAATTAGAGAAGATTGATTGAACTTATTCATTAAATCAATTGTCTACATTAAAATGTCTGGACCCACAGGTATATGGTTTGATTTAATTGACGCGTAAAAATAGCATGATACATCGAGTTTATCTTCGTAGATCCAAGATAAGTAGGATTAAGTTAATATCTTTTCCAACTGCAATTCTTTTCAACCGCGTGATCGAGATACAAAGTTCGCAATGATATCACGTTACTAAAATTCAAGGTCATATCAATACTTGGAACATCAGAAAATCTAAAGGAATAGGAAAGAATTGTCGATAAGCTTGATCATTAATTATCTCTCTATTTTTGATCTTTCAATGCATAGTTATCTTATTGCAGTGAACCATTCGCGACAGTCGCAATTAATTTGACATTGCTTCGAAATTAAGAATTATACTCTTAGCCGCAATTCTATGAGTTTACTTACTTCCGCGAGCCCCGCAGCACTTTTGTTATTCCGAATATACAGTGTAAGAAGGATGGAGTTATCAATCCCTTTGCATACGCAAACTTTCCCCCTCGATATTGAATGTCTCCCCCATAAAATGGAAAGTGGAATTGGTGCAAATGTGGTAACGCGTCGGACGTGGGTTAATTGGGAGCAGGGTGTATACGCCGGAGGGTCAGCGGGTGAAGGTGACGATCGAAGAGACGGAGACGGAGATCCCCGGTGAGGAGTACTACCCGCCCAGCCATCAGGGCTCGCTCAACAGGCGCGAAATTGAGCGCAGCTACACCCACAACAGCAACGGACACACCGCCAGTAATGCCACTAAGGAGCTCGACGACCTCATGGCCTCCTTATCAGAATTCAAGGTGAGCACAATGGGATTTCAAGCTCGGTTTGTCAATCCAAACCGGAAGATCTCAATCTGTTTACTCACTGGTGTTTACCTGTTGATTGTTTGTTTCTGAAAAATTGAATAATCCTTGGGGCTTTTGGATTATGAGTTTCCAGACTAAATTTTTTACTATCAAAAAGATCGAGAAAATCTTTCCTAAATCTCATCTCACGAATATCCTAAAAGTTTCATTACTTTCCGTTGACACTCGACCCAGTGAAGTATGAGATCATTCAACTTCAACATATTTTAGTCGTTGTTTTGGCCTGACACGTACTGGTCTGACCAGTCGCGCCTTTCTCTACTGAGCCCTCGATTACGTATTGCTTTTTCTCTGACTATGAATTGTGTAAGTGAATCGATGTAGTTATGCTACATTACGGAAAACGGCACATGCTGAAAAATCGATTCATTTGAATTACCCGGCACCCTTGTATAGAAAAGACGCGAAACAAAAATTGACATTCAGCGTATCTTGCTATTTTATGTATAACGTGTTCGAAAATTAAGATCAATGCGATTCTCGCAAAGATGTTTCATGTAGAAATAAATCAGGAAGATTCGCTTAATGACATTCATTTCAAAGAATCCAAAAGTTATTGGAAAGAAGAGATTCTAAAAAGCAAAGAGTAAATGAAACAGGCACCTGAGAAACACGTAATAAAAATCTATTTTTGGGAAAATATTTGTAGTGCACCACTTTTGAGATTATATTACATTTTGTCATAACAGTCGCCCGAATTGACTAGGGATTCGTAATTTTTTTATTACCTCAAGAAGAGACACAGATCAATCTTTCGTGTTCAAGTCGCCGTAAGGTTAGGAAATATTTTGGCAAGATTTGCATTGTAATTGACAGCTCATGAGCATCCAAAAATAATATTTATTAACGTGTACTATTCGTATTTGTGAAATCATTGAGAGTTATATTATGGAAAAAACATTCTCCGCTTCAAATTTAGAATGACAACGAAGCCTGACGAGCGATTCTCACGCGGCAGTCCGGACCGTCCGCGTGGCGTTGTTAGAATAACTTTGACAGCCCAAATATCAAGCGCGAAAAATGAAATTTCCCGCAAGACGAACTCTATAAATTTTGAAAATATTCCATTCATCGTCGTTCGCCATTCCGTATTCGGCCCCAAAGACACCACCTCTATCGTATTCCTCCGAGCGAATGCGAGAAAACTGAGTCGTGCGCGTCTTCCCTCGAGCCTCTGCAGTCATAAGGTCAATCCGCGAGTATAAACAAAGCGGCGCCGCGACAAAAGGAGAGCCGAGAGAGTCTCGAGTCGCTGATAATGACATAGAAAGGGGCTTGGGGAAGCTCGCCGCGCGCGGCCAGCGAGACACAGACCTCATTGACGTCGGTGGAGCTCCTGACCATTCTTGGCCGGCCGGGCTACCGAAATAACTTTCATTCCACCTAGCCCGCGTCTCACGCCCGCTTTTACGCCGCTCCGCTGTTTATCGAAGCCCGCCCCCCGATCTCTCCATCTTCGCTCCTCGGCTCAGGTTGAATTTCAATCTTCGATCGGCCCGGCTCAGGATGGAAGCGAGAACGAGAGCTTGCGCGGCACAAATGAATCACGGCCCGCGCGACCAGTTATATACTACTCGTTCCGCGGGTCGGATGGAAATTTTCGAAAATCCGACGACTGCCGCGGTCGCGCTCGACACTTGCCCCGACGTCAAAGTATCGATCGACTCGGTTGAAAGCCAATATCGCCTGCGCTGCCAGCAATAATATTTTCGACTTTTCCGAGAACGACATTGGCCCATTTCGCAAAGCAGCCGATCGGCTGAATGGAAGAATAAAAGAGGAAAATAAATACTCGGGGCGTACGGCGAGAGTTTACGTTGCGCACCGGTGCGCGAACTCGAGAGCGGTCGAGTTATCGATCGATCACGGCGCGGTAACGATATAAACACGCGGCCCGCGGCCGGAAGTTTATCGGCGCCCGCGGCTCGGTTATTTCTTTTCGCCTGCACCACCCGTGTGTATCGGCGCTAACGAGCCGCGAGAGAAGCGGAGCTTTCGGGCCTTCCGCTGTCGCTGTCTCTGTTGCCTCGAGCGCACCTGCTCTCCAGAGCTCTAAGGCTCCCACTCCCGCGTGGCATCGGCGGCGACGGCGGCGGCGGCTGCGGCGGCAGCCATCCCCTCCTGGTGCCTCGCTCGCGCGCGCCAAGAAAATAACGGAGGCGCGCCTGAAATAATCCAAAAGCCCCTCGGTCGTCGGCGCGCGCCGCTGTCTTGCCTCGGCTCGCTTTTTTGTACAAAATAAAAAAAGAACCGAGCGCTTTGCTGCTCCGCAGATTAACGGCAGCAACCACCAGCGGTACACGGTTACGGACTCGGCTTACGCCAAGCCCAGCAAGCCCTACAGCCCGGCGCCCGAGCAGCAGACGAGCAGGGTCCACATAACCGAGACCCGCACGACCCACCACTACCAGCCCCAGTACGAGAGCCACTCGTCGACCGCCCAGTCGGTCACCCACATCAAGCAGAACCAGTTGGATTCTATGCTTGGCAACCTACAAGCAGACATGAGCCGCCAAGGAGTCAACACGACCCAGAAGGGATGCTGCAACGCCTGCGAGAAGCCCATCGTCGGACAGGTGATTACTCGGCGCTGCTATCCGCGGTGTCCACTCTGCCAAACTCCGTCGGCTCCGGACCAACCTCGCCCGTTTCAAAATCTCGGTGAACCACGTAACAGTCTATTCTCGCTCGCTCTCCCTCGAACACGGCGAGCTCGTGTTTATCGCGCCTTCGGCAATCACTGCACGCGTTCGGTCGGTCGCGAATTCGCCGGGGACTCTGGGCTTCGCTGCCGTCGACGCTCTTTGGAGGCAGCGGTTCTATGCCGAAAACGCCACGAAGATCCAACGTAAACGCGGCGGAGACTCGTTTTTTTTATTGCGGATGGATACAATCGTTCGAAGTAGTAGTCGCGAGCATTACGACGTGGAAGAAGCCACTTGTTTTGTTTTTAAAGCTCGTCGTAGATATTCCGATCGCGTCTACAAATCTTGTTTGCGCGGGCGCGCTAATGAGGCTCCTTCCGATACTCTTCTTCGTTGAAGCCGCGAATGAGTCAGAGTCGTAAAACGTGAAAAAAAAAAACATCGGCCGGTCTCGTCGAATTGCTCATTACGCGCGGGTAATAATATTCCTCATGATCGCGCTGGACTTGGCCTTCCCGAGTCACGCGAGACGCTTCAAATAGAATATTCGAGTTGTTCATCTTGCGATCGTCGCTTCGTTTTTTCTTTGTCGCAGGTTATCACCGCATTGGGAAAGACATGGCACCCCGAGCACTTCACCTGCAACCACTGCAACCAAGAGCTCGGCACCAGGAACTTCTTCGAGCGCGAGGGCCACCCCTACTGCGAGACCGACTACCACAACCTGTTCTCGCCGCGCTGCGCCTACTGCAACGGTCCCATTCTCGATGTACGAGATTAACTATTATCCAACGCGATTTCAAAACTATTACATATTTCACGTCTACGGGACGACGGCCGATCGGTCGTAATATCGGCTTATCTTCGGATTACTTCCACGGAACGAGCTTTTCTTTTCCGCGTTCAAGTACAACTGAGGAGAATCGTTATCCCCGACGGGATGAACTGTTATCGTGAGGCGGGATAACGATCGATTGTCGAAAAAAAAAAAAGAAGGCGAACGTGCTTATCGGTCTTATTTTTGTCGCAGAAATGCGTGACCGCGCTGGAGAAGACATGGCACACGGAACACTTCTTCTGCGCGCAATGCGGCAAGCAGTTCGGCGAGGACGGCTTCCACGAGCGAGACGGCAAGCCCTACTGCCGCGAGGACTACTTCGACATGTTCGCCCCCAAGTGCGGCGGCTGCAACCGCGCCATCATGGAGAACTACATCTCGGCCCTGAACGCCCAGTGGCACCCGGACTGCTTCGTATGCCGGGTAGGGATGATCTCATGGCTCATTTTTCTAATTATCACACACCATTTTGAATCCTACAGGTCGTATCGGGTTGAAAGATGCGGTAAGGTACCATTGGGAATACGCTTCCTCGCGACGAGGCAAAGGTATTTCGAGCGGTGACGCAATGATTGTTTTTTGGTCTCCTGAGCGAAGACAAAACAATCGTTCGGTCATAGCCGAGGTTCCATTTGAATATATATAAAATAATACGATTCCGTTCGCGCGCTCCGCGACATTAACATTCGAGCGGGTGTCCGCCTAATAGAGCTGGGACGTGAATCACATTCGACGCACGATGTACGAGAGTAATTCAAAGCATACTAAGAATGGATAGGATTCAATGAATTGCCATGATTTATATTGAGCAATGCGCGTAAAAAAGAAAAAGCAATAATGGAAATAGTCACTGCCGTGCTGTACTAAACTGATCGCCTATCAATTACAGGACTGCAAAAAGGCGGTCTCCGGAAAGTCTTTCTACGCTATGGAGGGAAAGCCGCTTTGCCCTAAGTGCGTAGGCGTCGACGAGAACGAAGAAGCTGAGGAGGAAGAAGAGGCGTGAGAGGCGAAGGGACGAGAAAACAGCCGAAAAAGCGAGAGAAAGAGCGAGAGAGAGAGAGTAAAAAAGAGCGTGAAAATGAGAGAGAGAGAGAGCGTTTGAATAAATAGAGAGAATCGAGCTAGCAAGAAAAGACACAACAAATATATTTTTTTTCTATGTCAAAGAAAGTCAAGGTTTTAATTAGTTGGAGTAATTATAATGATAGGACAGTGAGAGTTTGTTGCCACGTTAGAGCCAACCCCAATGCCCTCCGGGCTCCAACTGATGCGGAGCCCATGCCCCCGTATATTAGTCTAGCCAGCGGAAGTACGAGAGAAAATAGGAAAAAATCGAGATGCACCAGGAGGAGTTCATCGAGCCGCCGAAGCAAATCTAATGCCAATGCCGTCGTCGGCCCCTTTGACGGACCGTCAAAGCTCACCGCCGACGACGTATATGTCCCCTCCCCGATGTATGCACGCGTGGCCGCACATCCCCCAGAATGTCTTGGCTCCTTTTCTCTCCTCACCATACAGGAAGTGACGTACGAAAATTTTGCGCGAATGACTATGTATATTTATTGATAAAAAAAATAAAAGATGAAAAAAATACAAACCAAAAAAAAAGGAAATAAACGAGTAACAACAAAAAAAAACAACAAAAACAAAAACAAAAACAAAAACAAACAAAAGCAAAGACAGAGAGGAGGGGGTGCGGGCGGGCTGCTCGGTCGCGTGCCGCGCGAGAGCACACCGGGTCAAGGTCGCGGGAGGAGGACGACGACGACGAGATCGGCTCTCTCTCGCGGCTGCGAGAGAGCCGGCCGTCGTCGCCACCACCACCCGCGCGTTGCTCGGCCATTCCAAACGCTGCGTGCCGTGCGCAGCTCACGTGTGTCGAAATATCGAGAAGCGCCCGCTCGCTAATTTTACCCGTTACGCGTGTCGCTCGACGCGTGCCCCTCTCTATCTCTCTCGCTCTCTCACGCTCGATCGCCAGCTTCTTTCTCGTCCCGCGCGTATATACGTTCGTATATATATACACGCGTCTTATCTCGCTTTCTCGAGAGACCTTGGGGACTTTCGCGATATGCCACGAATAGGACTGGCTCTGGAAATAGATCGATTGATGGATCGTTGCGGGCCGAAAGTGAAACTACTCTCTATCGGTAAATTACCCGGCAACGTCGTCCGGGGTATCGCATGACTTCGATGATTTAGCGTGAAACTCGCTTGGAGGAAGCTCCTGGCAATGAAGCGTTACCGAAAACGAAGTGCTTGGCTATCGGCTGCCTGACAAGCCGCGTTCGCCGACCAACTTTTTGATGGATCGCAGGGTCTCGCACGCCAACTCGAGGCAGTCATTGCATATTCAGACGCGGATGTTTCGTTTTTTTTTCTCTCAACTTTTGACCCGCGTCAGGATGCGGCCAGCCGATCTGCACGGATAAATTTGGCGCGCCACAAGTCAAAATGATCAAGCTAAAATTTTCACGATATTCTCGAGGTTATTTTCGATGCCGTCCCGACGGACAGGAAGAGAGACAGAGACAGATAAAATGTTGACTTTTAAATTGTAGATTTCATTTTGTATTTTAAGAAAATTTCTATTCTCGTATATCTAAGATCATAACAGTTATTTATCTTGGTGATCTTGACTGTAATAGTCTTCGAGCTTTATTATCTGATAAATATGATTCACGCGGGATTGTACCTTGATTTGTTCATTTTCGAGTAAAAGTAAAATGCGATTACGAGAATATTCCAGGGAATAATTTTCTTGATTATTGATTCTTTTTTTTCTCAAGCCATTAGCATTGTTCACAAAAGTATCGAGACTTGATGTGTATAAAGCAATGATATCGTAAAAATACCTCATCGTTCAACCCGATATTTTGGATACACCTCATATATTCATCAGCGCTAATGCTCCATGAAGCGCGATTGCCATATAGGCTCGTACTGATCGTACCTATGCGTCTATCTTGTGTTGCAGGATTGCCGGCAAAAGTTCCAAGGTGGTTCTTTCTTCGATCACGAGGGTCAGCCTTACTGCGAAACGCATTACCACGCCAAGCGAGGGTCGCTTTGCGCCGGATGTCACAAGCCCATCACAGGTAACTTGCTTTTCAATTTTTCAGAAATGATGCCACTCGCGGGTCGATAAGTCGTTTTTCTCGATTTTTCGCCCGATATTATCGCCCATGAGGATTTAGAGCGAGGACGACTGAATATTTTTGAAGCGACGTCGACTCGATGATTCTTTTAGCGTCGCGCATTATTTTACGATTATGAAGAAATACATTTCTCCTCAACCGATCAAACGAAACGTGTGAGCGTATTTTTGCTTCGGTGTTCTTGGAAGTTTAATTACGTTTGTATATTTTCAATACATATTTTAATCTCAACGGGACTGATTGAGAAAGCATACTTAATCTCCATTGGAGAGATAGAACATTCATATGCTAATTTTGATACTTATCGATTAGTGATATAAATGAAAAATTATACAGCATATGATCATCGTATTTTCATCGAATGTCATTTTTCAAATTTCTTGATGATAATTAATTATTCTTCATATAAATAAAGAATAAAGTAGCTCGTGATGTCTGACCAATCATACTAGTTTCTACTGATCGACTAACATGGCTACACAAATAAGTGGGCTTCTCAATCCATGATTTAGCTACACATTCAATTGAGAGTACAATATGACACTTGTATACACCAAAACTCGATAAACCTTTGATATTTAGATATTTTAGAATCAAACCGGATGTTAAAAGTTAACTAAGCTAGAAATATTGTTGATATCTTTAAGCATTGAACGAAAACGAACTGGTCGCCGATTAATTGCCCTAAATTAATTACTTTCATTCTCTAGGTCGCTGCATAACTGCAATGTTCCGCAAGTTCCATCCAGAGCACTTCGTTTGCGCATTTTGCTTGAAACAACTCAACAAGGGCACCTTTAAAGAACAAAACGACAAACCCTACTGTCACGGCTGCTTCGAGAAGCTTTTCGGTTGAAAAAATCAAGCGAAACTGAGGCAAAGATTAGACGTCCAATAGCGTGCGTCGAGGTTTACCGACTTCGATTTCGAACTAGCAATGACAAAGATGAAATAGACAATGACAATTGAAATAACTACAGCCCTTGACTTCGCTCATATGGGTTAATTTTAAAGAACACAATAATCATACTATTGAAAAACTTTGGGTTTCCTTTAAGGTTGCCCAAAGTATTGATAATTTTTTTCAACTATTTCTAACAAATTTTGCCGTTTATAGCTCATCTTCCACTATGGAAGAATCTAGTTTTACCGGAAAATCCATACATTTTTTTTTTATTATTTAGTCCTGTCATGGTTTGTTGAGTTATACAGTGAAAGTTATTATTACGTTAAGATCATCGTCGTATTTGAGTTGATAGTTACATGTTTATATACACTAATCATTATTGTGCCATCCAACACAAAGCCGCCCAGACAAATGGAAGTTACTCATACAGAAATCATCATTCATAAATACTTGTACTTAAGAATAGATTCTGAAAATAATTTTTATTGATTATAAAATGCATCTTTATTACGATCATCTCACGTAAAACTGTACAAGGATACCATATTGGTATAGGAATCCCTTCAGGGAATAACCAAATTTTTTTTACAAATCCCTTCCATCACAATGTTTTCACAGAGCGGAGAAAAAAAATATCTTGTACACGAACTTTTTATGAGTATTTCTGTGAAGTGAAAATGTTGACCGTCGTGGTAATGATGGTTGTCTTTCTCGTAATCGACAAGCGAGTAAAGCTATAAGTATACATACGTGGCTTCCAAATCGATACGTAACGTAGAAAAAGTTTCTACGCTCGATACGAATTAACATTTAATAATGGATATAGGATTGATTGTTATGTATGTGTAGGGAAACGAGTTGCAATAACAAAGAAATGTACGGTCTAATATTGTGTAGAAAATTTTTCTCTTCGTGAATTCTAAATAAAAAATGAATGTTGTACAGTAAGACGTAGAACTACGTCATTTGGGTGAGTTTTGTTACATGTGTAAGAGGAGAAGAAAAATTGATCACTGCCTTATAGTGTCTTGCAGTGATCTTAAACAAAATCATGAACAACAAAAACAAAAAAAAATTAATTTAGGCTTCCATTGTTTCTTTTTTCTACCAAGAGATAAATGAATGAGATAAATGAATTCTTGCGATGCATTTATGCGTTCGGTTCCGCTCAGTTCTAAATGAAGAATAACGACACTGAGCATATTTACATAAAGTATCTAAACACGAATCCAATGTAGTTTTGAATTGAAATAATGGAAAAGGTGCTAACCAAAGTCAGTTTTAACTCTTATTGATTCATCATTGTGTAGATATTTTCTTTCCAACGTGGGTAAGCATGCTTATAATTTATAAAATTATATCTCGTCGTGAGAGTACTCAATTCTTATCCTTCATCGGATAAAAATGTAATACCAACACAATATTAAGTTTTTCCGCTCAATTTTTCCTTGTATTTTGTTTTTATACATACATGTGTACAGTAAAAGCTCTAAGCGCGAAATGACTTAATTATTATATGTACTAATTATGGTAGTTATTGAAAATTGAAAGGCCTGTTGAAACAATGTATACAATGAATTTTTAAACTTCTCTTTTACTTTTATGTATGATTAATAATATTCTATATAAAAAAATTATCCAAAATGAAGCGTTATAATTTCTTGTTACATTATTCTGCTCGATTATTATAGAACTAAGAATGCGAGATGTAGTATGAGTTGTAGATATGTACGGATCCAAGAGGGATGGATAATAGGGTTTTAATGGAAAAAACGAGCCAAGTCTTCATATGAAAATGAAAGTGAATTATTAATTCTTTGCATACATATAATTCTAATATGTATATATAAATTTTTTGACATTCTCAACTGATACTCTGCGAATTCATAATAAATATCATTATATACAGAACAAAATGAAATCTCTCCATACACGAACGCCTTAACTAATATTTACATATAAGATTGAATCTTACAACCAGGCTACTAACTTACGATCTACGTACGTCAAATACAAATTAAAATTGAATATTAAGTATAAAAATATAATATACTCCATGATTATTCATCTTGATAATACTTATCAAGTTGTCAAAATTAAAATGGTCCAGATAGTGAAGAAACTTAATAAATAAAACTTATCTAGAGTGTACATCAAAATATCACAGACGAAGGCGAATCTGTCGATTCGTGAGTACATCTTTGTTTTTTTTACGCCAGGCTGGGGAAAAGCTCGGAAAAGCTCTCATGCCAGAGATCTGTTAGTGACCCATTGATATTGTTGTCGACATTATTAATTAGACAATCTGGCGAACCGTGTGACTCATAACCGCCGTCTGAATGGGAGCTTTCGTACTTGCTCGAACTCGCTGCAACGTCCATGTCTTCCGAGTGATAGCTACTCGCCGGTGACATCGATTCATACGAGGGCGAGTGGAGTTGTTGGTTGGGATACTGGTTTGGTGAGAGATGTACAGTGTCTTCCTCTGGATAAATAATAGTAATGCAGTTGGTAGCCTCGTCGTAAGTGCCATATATCATTTCTGCGTCGTGCATGGGTTCTTCCTTGATTTCGATGTTTTCACCGATTGTGATGGGACCGGATGAATTCAGCGTAACCACGGGAACGGCCACGCTGCTGATTTCGGGAATGCTTTCAATGCACGGCTCCGGCGGACTCAGTGCTATGCTTGCATTGGGTGTACTGGTTTCCACATAACTTGATGCCTCCCCCACCATTTCTTCTGGATTTTCAAGTTGTTGGGTGCTTTCCTTTTTGACGATACTCTGTAAAAGAAAACAAGACAGATGGATGATGAGTTCGTCGTATCTAGAGATATCTAGATATCTCCTGCTATATTATTCAATGGCAAAGCAATTGAAATATAAGATCGATTCAAAATCTACGCTCATTGGAGGGTTAAATGTAATATCTCACCTGTTCATCTGATTCAGGAGGATTTGCTTCCACTTCAGTGGTAACCTCTCGCAAAAGGCTTTCGGCAAGTTCTTCAAGTCGCTCGATGTAATCGTCTCCTTGGAATTCGCTAAATAGGTCTTCGAGAGGAGGTAGAGAGTCAGGATCTTCATGAGTATGGTTGCGCTTGGGGCTAGTGTCAGAGCTTGTGCCGTTTGTACTGTCCCACCCTGCTGCAGAGGGTTAATGGGGGATACTGCTGATCCCAGCGCTGGTACAGTACAGTCGACACGAGCTTGACACATGGAGCACACCACCTCGCTTGGCTCCTTATTCTCCGTCAACTCTTTGTCCCTTTTCAACTTCTTCAATTCTTCGATTAGCGTCTTGTTCTGTGTTTTCAATAGTGTGTTTTCTTCTACGAGAGATTCATTTTGTTCCGAAAGAATCGTCACTGTGTCTTCCAGTTCATCCAACTTGGCTTTCTTTCGATCCCGAGAGGTTTGTGCTGCCACTCTGTTCTTGAGTTTTCTAAAACACAAAAAGTGCAGGAAATAAATATCACGTTCGTGGCTATTAATAAATTGATGACAAGTTTGATCGCATCAGCATGACCGGCGACGTGAAAACATATACGCGCAAGGTTGTCGGGTACACTTCGTAATCGTAAAAAAACTTAACGGTAACCTAACGGTAACATTGTTTTTCGGCGGTTTGGAAAAGTTTATACACAAATACGCAAAAACTTGTTTCGAGAGCTAGAAGCCGCGTTTAACACGTACTATCGTAAAATAGTTGATTATGCAATTAGTGCGTCATTTTAAGACCGGCGCACGCATGAAAAACCGCTTTAGTACGAGTTTGAAAAAACGTACAGACGGTTGCATGAATATTGTATCGTGCGAATCGATAGAGACGAAAGTAAATGCGATAGCGTGTGAAATGTGTCATCGTAGCCAAACTAAATCTATCAAATATACGCAAAAAAAAGCTACAGGGAGAAATGACAAGTGTTTCGTCATCTTTATTTATATACCACTGATTGTCTTCGTTGTTCATCATAGTCAGAACAAATAATACATGGAGCAATGTTAAATGAACAAAAACATATTCATAATATTCAATAAACTTTTGAAACTGTTACCATACATTTTTACAAGTTTCTCATGAAACTAGATGAGGACCACAAGTCATGTTTTTGCAAGTTGAAATAAATAAATAAGTAAACGCTAATCTCGTTTAATTTGCGTATCCACTGGGATAGTGTTATAATTAGCATAAAATGGAAAAAATCCCCTCACTTGGTCATGACCCTAACGTAAACACGAGAGAAGTGCATCCGCACGCAGCGAAAGCTCAAAGTTGATGATTCATGGCGCTCGTCGTCTCCAGTGTATCGCGGCAGCCATGCGCGTCTCTCCCACGCAACAAGCCATATGCTGACGAAATATCGGCTACGGCTTGCGACAGCGAAGGGGAACCCACCGACACGGAGTCGCGAAACGCTTCGCACCCACTGACAGGTCGTTCTTCGGTGGGCAAAATTTGCGATTTCTCAAAAATCAAGCCGTATTGAGAACGCGACAAGCATATGTGCAGTCGACGACAGCGGAGCAGCTGTCTCGCGGTTGGGGGGGGGGGGTCTCTAACTTATAAGAGCGCAAGGGAAACTTGTGCGTGTGGAACACTCACTTCCTCTGTAGTTTTTCCTCCCACGTGAGGTGGTCGAGTCTGCGCTTCTTGCCCCGGGGCGGGCAGTCCTGCTTGAACATGCTCGGGTCGGTGAGGACGATCGACTTCTTCGGCTTGAGCTCGTCCACGAGGATGGAGGTGGTGAAGCTTAGCTGCTCGACCGGCTTGGTGCTGGCCATGCTTTTCGGCAACGCGATGATGACGCTCTTGAGTGCGCTCATGACTTGCCGTCCGCTCTCGAATGTGGTCCCGCTACTTCTGATGGCTGTCGAGCTGCCCCTTCGCTGCGTCCGCTCGCCAGCTGACGCAACATCGCACTAAGTGCCGTCGGGGCGTGGAACGTTCCCGAAACAAACCGCGATTGGCCTCGCAGTCGACACCGGCGATGTGGCGACTCGCCATTGGCTCTCCCGTCGCCACACGCTCCCCAGTTTAGCGCGCACTTTCGAACACCGCGCGTTATATATTATTGATGACTCTGCCCCCGGCGGGCACCATCGGTTCTATAGAGCTGGCTGCTCTAGTTGTTGTTCGGGGGCATTAAGCATTTACCAGGGGGCGAGGGTAAGTATATGTGTATATATACCCGAATGTATATATGCGAGACTTTCTCGAGCCGTCGAAAAAGGGGCTTCCCGCCACAGGTGGGGGATGATGCAATGCACCTGGAAGTTTGCTCCGCGGGCCTCGTTGAGTTTGGTGTACACATGTATATTGATTCGCATATGTATCTCGAGCGTCCCGACTATAGATATTGATTGTTCCATTTATAGAGGCTTTGCAGTCACATTTTCACGAGTTTTCACTCGTCATATGAATATTACTATGCCCGCGTGCCTACGCGATTTTATACTGGTACAATGTTATGGATAATACTTGATGCAATCGTTTTTGTTGTCTCGTTATATATTGGTTACTGCGATAAGTCTGTTGAAAAATGATGTCATATAGATTACACAATGTTGAAGATAGGAGAAATTATGTCGAGCAGCTTGAGTATATGGGTCCTTATGGAACCCAGTAATTTTCATGTCCTCGACATTTTGATAATTGAAAACAACTGTTTGCCTTCCCGAACGGCTACCAGGTAGTTCGAATTAGCCATGTTCATGGAAGTGGAAAAGTAAAAAGTTGCAAAAATTGTTTATATTTAGGATGTTGAAGAGGACCAAAACAGGCCAAAAGGCAAACTCGTCCCAAACCCTAACTTTCACTTTCCCACAAGCGTAGATGCTATCATTTATATCTAAAAAATTACAAATAAATCGTTTTTCCTCAATTTAGATCTATACATTTTCAAGTTTTTCTATTGCAATTTAAATTGTTTGCATTTTCAGTGGGAGTTTAGGCTTTTACTTGATGTCTTTAGCACGTTGCAACGCTATATTCTTGATATTCTCGATAACTTTCATTTTGCCGTATATGCGAAATACGAGCGCGGCGCCGGGGGAACACGTATTTTTCAAAAGTGAAATGCCCTCTGCCGTATACTTTTTGCAGCTTCGAAGCTTCAGTTGAGTCATCGTGGCGATTTCGAAGGGCCACAAGTAGATTTAGCTCCCATTGAATCCGAAAAACATTCAGGGGGAAAAAAATTCAGAGATTATATGGATTCAATAGAATTCATCACTTTCGGAGTTTATAAGGAGAAAAATATAACACTGCTCCCAGGAATTGAAGAATTCAGAAAATCAATAACGGAAATGGGATTTTTTTTTAGTCAGAAAAATCAATATTTGGTGCTATTTTTTGAAGTATGTAATACATTTCCACGTTTTGGAACTTGAATTATATGATAGTTCACTTTCAAATACTAGTTCGATTTTAAACCCTTCACGTCTCTATTTGTGAAAAATTGCGCATCATTTACATCAGCTTCAAATATGAGTCAGTCAAGTATGCTAATCAAAGTTCTGATGAAACCTGTAATGTATATCCGTATGCTCCTCGTATATCCTCGTTGCTGCGTGGGCGTCTAAGAAAAAAATTATAATTAATCAATATTAAAGTTCACGAACAAAATTGATCGTCAATGAGAAAAAAAATGTCAGTCACATGTTTGAAAAAATGATTCCACCTTAAATACTTACTTAGTATACAATGGAAATGCCTAAATAAGATTTATGAAAATTGTAAAAGTCTGATGATTCGAATTCATTGTAAGATTTTCCAAAAATATGAAACAATCTCAATTAATAGATACATTCTTCCAAGATCTGAATATGAGGGTTCATGAAATAAAAATATTCAAAATTCTTATATTCGATTTTTTATTGATGATTATTCAAAGCAGTTGTATAAAATCCCTTTTTTTATGGCATGATATATAAATATATAATTAAACACCAGATTGGAGGCTGAATATTTTTTCGGTATAATATGATGATTAAATTAAAAGATTCTTATAAATCATATAAATTTCGTCAGCAATATTGCTTGTGCGACACTTGATAACTTTTTTACAAAAATAAACTAATTTTCATTAATAACAAAGAGGCTCAAAAAAGCTTGCAATAATAATAATAGAAATAATAATAATAATGATAATAATAATACGATAAAATAATACAAAATAAGATCAAATCTCATTACTCAACTATAGGTTACATTCAGTCTATAACCCTGTCCTAAAAATTTTTTAATATAATTCTCATGATCACTATAATCAATCATTTCTTATGATCAATCATTCTTTATTATGGTTAAATTTCGAATACGATCAAAATGACTATTAATCGTTTGATTGTATTCTTCTTCAGACACCATAGCATTGGTAGGCGATTCTGATGAATTTGGTACTGGCATCAGTTGTGTGAATAGTTTAGTTGAATTACCATAGTAATCTAATTGAATTGCTATAAGTGCATGTACAGTAGGTTTCAAATATTCCAGCCTTTTCTCAAGAAACATTGGTAATTCAACGATTAATCTTGAATGATAAATTTTCAGTTCTCTTGAGGCTAATTCTTCAGCTTTTCTCTCTTTCTCTAACTTAACATGATGACTTGCTGTCTTTTCCCTCTTTTCTTGATATTTTCTCAAATTGGTATAAGCAGTTCTCCAAATGGTGACTAGGTCTTCTCGTTTCATCAAAGAATCTCTGATGTAGACAAATTCATCACGTAGTTTTTTCAAAGGCTCAATAAATGTTCTGTGACAGAGTGCTACTGTATCTTGAACTGTTTTACCAACCTTCATTTAGAAAAAATTGTGTATTAGCAATCATTGTTACTAGCTCTATTGTGACCAATATTCTAATGTAATTACCTGAGTTGTAACCGAGTGATAATCTTCAACTATCCTTCTAAACTCATCATGAATATGAACTAAACCACAAGTACTTAGGTTTGTTGTTAGTCGTTGATCCACTGAATCTAAGTCTCCAAGTAATGTTAAATATTTTTTCATCTCTTTCATCATTTTTCTGATTGTATTTTCAGTACTGAAAGAATATTGAAAAATTATAAACATTACATAGTGGAAATAATTAAAAGCGATCAAATTCTTACTGACTGGATAATTCTTTGGACCGCAATATCTAACTCTCGGTCTTCGGCTGCAGTGAGACATGGTGGAGCAGGTGTAGGCCTTTGCGTTACAAAAGACCTCTTCAGTGGATTCCTAGAGACAGTAAAAATATAATAAAAATATTTGTTGGACAGACTATTCAATATGATACTTTTCAATAAATTTAAATTTTGAGACAATATACAATATAGTTAATCTAATGAAAATAATGGATATCTAGCATGAAAAATACTTACCACGTCATTTTTGACGAACGAGTTATGGCGAGTTTACTTCAAACGTGAAATTACAGATGTTATCGAAAAGGATTACATAGGAGTTTCATAATATCTCATAGAAATTGCATTGTAAACATCACTGGATCGACTTTCGCATTAGACTGAGACTTAGACTGACTCGACTGAGGCATTTTAAACTTTGGTGGGTTCACGTCATATCAGCTAAGATGACTTTAAAAAAATCGATAAAACTTAACATAATTCTATACAAATAAAATACAACAACAAAAAGCGATAAGTAGCTTACAATATTTCCGTCTCCCCCGAGGTTATCAAATCTTGGGTTGGGTTTTGATCCACGCATGCGTGATTTTCACCAACGGCCAATCCTACCAAAATACGAATATGAAGCTTGATTTTTCATGAAAATTTTACTACGAAAGGCTGGAAAATTATCACATTTCAAAAGAAGCATGTCACTAGAATTATTTTCCAAAAAGTTCAATAAGCTAATTCACTAAAGCGTCTCAAGCAACAATGTATAAAACCAACAGTCCACCGAGCTAGGCACCGGTCTTTTAAATTTTCATTGTTGTCAGATTGTCTCGGCCCATATGGTGTCTTTTGTTTCTGCTACTTCGACAGCTGGTATAAGCTCGTAGGTGAGAAATTCTATTGAAACAAGGTATTTCATCATCTTATTTCAAATTAACTATAACTGTTCCGTTCGCTTTCGTGTGTTGTCGATATTTAACTTTCAGGAGAGATATCCAGTTTTTACATTTCAGTTAAATTGATGATTTGAAGCGTATGTTGACAGTATGCCGTTCATGCCACTTTACTAATAAATTGCATCAAGTTATCCTGTGCTTTGTGAAATTTTTGAAAAATATTGTGGAAGAATACCTATCATATCCGATAAAAACGGGTCCTGATTTGTTTATTTTCATGAAAAAGCACCATAAACAGTTTATTTCTCCAATTTTGCGGATGCACGTGGCTTCCATCGCGCATGCGTGATCAAAGATTATTTTTTCATAAAAAATTACAAAATTTACAAAAATACCGGTTCTAGTTACACCGGAGTTTTATTGACCAATACAAGAATAATTTATTTGTTCTGCAATTTTTTTTCTCAAAGAGCAAACTACTAACCGATTGATTTGAAAAAATTTCCAATGCAAAGTTATAAAGTCTTAAAACATTGCTCACGTCTATTAAATTCAATTCAAAGCAACTTGAATTGCAATTCTCAATTTTGGTGTACTCAGAGCTTTCACCAAATACCTGCTTGCAGTAATGCGAGCTCTATTTTCCAACTCCGGCGTAATCAGAGCCATCTTTCTGTTCCCAGCAATAAAGTCAAAATGGGCGAGCTGACATGGGAAGATAAATACCAACTTATCACCAGAAACTTAGCCGAATGGCTAGGAGATGATAAACTGAAAACAATCTTGAAAGAGCGAGACTTGAAATTGTACTGGGGCACAGCAACAACAGGCAAGCCTCACATTGGTTACTTCACCCCAATGTCAAAGATTGCTGACTTCTTGAGGGCTGGAGTCGAAGTTACAATTCTTTTTGCTGACCTTCATGCCATTTTGGATAACATGAAAGCTCCCTGGGAGTTGCTGGAACTCAGAACACAGTATTACGAAGCTATTATTAAATCTATGCTGAGATCTATTGGTGTTCCTCTAGAGAAGTTGAAATTCGTCAAAGGGACAGATTACCAGTTGTCAAAGTGAGTTGGATACATTTCATCAAAATTATACAAATTTATCATGTGAAACAAGTGTGTCCTTATGTACTTTAATATATTTTATATCATACGCTCAGTAAAATATTTATGCAAAGAATTATTCTATAGGTTTATATATATCTCCTGATTATGTTTTCAGGGAATTCACTTTGGACATGTACCGCTTGAGTTCTGTTGTAACTGAGCACGATGCCAAAAAAGCTGGGGCTGAAGTAGTCAAACAAGTTGCTAATCCATTATTATCTGGATTGTTGTACCCTGGTCTTCAAGTATTAGATGAAGAGTATTTGAAAGTAGATGCACAATTCGGAGGCATTGATCAAAGAAAAATCTTTACTCTTGCTGAAAAATATTTACCAGCTCTTGGATTTGAAAAACGTATTCATCTCATGAATCCTATGAGTAAGTTAATGTTAGGTGAAGAATAACTTAGCTTAAAGGCAGATTAACAATGAAATAATTTTTTAGTTCCAGGATTAGCTGGAGCCAAAATGTCTTCTTCAGAAGAAGACTCAAAAATTGATCTCTTGGACAATGCTGCAGCAGTGAAAAAAAAGCTTAAGAAAGCTTTTTGTGAACCTGGAAATATTACAGATAATGGTTTGCTATCATTTTCAAAATCTGTATTGTTTCCACTGATGAAAGATGGAGAGAAATATTTAGTTCCAAGAGCTGCCGAATTTGGTAAGATTTATTATTCAAGATTACAACTCTAACATTATTGAGAATCTTTAATTAAAAGCCAAGAAAAATGATATGGAAACTTCATACATTTTATCTATCTTGGTCTTTGAGTATGTTTATCTCTTGTGAATGTGTACTCATTTCATAACATTTCATGTTTTTATATTATAGGAGGTGATATAAGTTTTGATAATTACCAAGATCTTGAAAATGCATTTGCCAAACAAGAAATTCACCCTGGTGATTTAAAGAGTGCTGTAGAAATTCAGATCAACAGACTATTAGATCCTATCAGGAAAGAATTTAATAATGATCCAAAACTCAAATCACTCAGTGCTAAAGCTTACCCTCCTCCACAGAAACAGAGTAATTTTCTAATTATTATGTCAAAAAATTCTGTTCATAAATTTGAAGTACTATATTTATTTGTATATTTTGCAGAAGCACAACCAGTTAGTGATGAGGTAGTCCCTTCAAGATTAGATATAAGAGTAGGCAAGATTGTCGAAGTAGAGAGGCATCCAGGGGCTGATAGTTTATACATAGAAAAAATCGACTTGGGTGAAGAAAGTGGACCTCGTACTATAGTAAGTGGACTTGTAAACTTTGTCCCAATTGAAGAAATGAAAGATAGAATGGTCGTGGTATTGGCAAATTTGAAAGCTGCAAATCTTAGAGGTGTTTCATCACATGGCATGGTTTTGTGTGCATCAGTGTAAGTTAAAACTGAATATTCGTATATTGACAGCTTGTGAATTTGATATATTATTAAAAAAATTGTATTATAGTGATGAACCGACAAAAGCTGTTGAACCATTGAGGCCTCCAGCTAATAGTGTACCAGGTGACCAAGTTGTAGTTGAGGGATATGAAAGTGGAAGCCCAGATGATGTTCTGAATCCCAAAAAGAAAGTATGGGATAAACTACAGGTCAGACACTGAATTCACACTTTACTTATCTTACTTACAGTTCAATGTAACAATCTTTTCTTATTCATTGCAGGTGGATCTCAAAGTTAATGAGAATAAAATTGCGTGTTGGAATGGAAATCCTCTTATAACACCGAGCAAAGAACATCTCACAGCTGATACTCTTAAAAATGTTCCAATCAGATAATTCATTTTCATTATTATAGAACAGTACATCCTCCATTTGTCGATATTTAATTTATAAATATTTTATATATGTTTTATGGTCAGCATCAAATTATACACATTTTTCACATATGTACAGACGGATTTTATTTAAATAACCTTAAATTTTCTCTTCTAAAACATACTCTAGTTTCTTAAGAATTAATGATCAATTATAATTAGCTCGTCAATGCCCCAATCTTCATAACTGTGGTCAGGTAAAAATCGGCGGATGATTATTGGAATCTTACGCTGTTTCAATTCTTTCATAGCTATTTGCAGAGGATCAGTTTCACCTTCTAATTCAACCATGACAGGTGCACACATTGATATTTGCAAGGCTCTTGTTCCTAATATTCGAGCTCTTTCATATCTAGAAAAAGTTTAAACCAACGTTTAATTTCATAAACAAAAAGTATATAATTCACTGGTATCGTGGTTAACGTACTTTGTCATATAGCCAGTAGTGATTCTCTTGCTTTTTTGAACTCCGCCAGAAGCTTCACCAGCTGGAACCAGCTCGAAGTTTTCTACTTCATCTTCTTGTTGCTCTAACTCGATATTATCGTCATCTTCGACATCATCAAACTCATCAGCAACACTATTAAGAAAATTGAAAATTGAATTTTACTTTGTCAAAATAATGTTAATGGCGTCAAAATTGATTTCAGAGTGAGATAATATGAATTGTAGAATTCAAAAGACATATTCCAGGATGAGAAATGAAAGAGACAAAATAATTTTTGAGGTTAAGACTTTTTAAAGCATAGAATTCGTTGTAATACACGCGTTTTATACAAGGAATATTATCTTTCCACATTTATTTAGTTAAAATAGACATGACAACAACATTATTCTTGAATCAGGCGAGTATAATTCACAATTAATCACTCACTCATCGGGCTCAAATTCGTCGTCAGCCATTTTCACCACTGGACAGTATACAAAAACAACTCGGCGTGGCTATGTGAGCGTGCGGGGCGGGCGCACGCCGCGCTTGCCGCCACGCGCTGATGTCTCTGCAATGATGGCAAGTGCATGGCATTGGCATAAGTACTTGGCCAAAACGCGTTGAACTCCGGTGTTGAGTGTCGATATAAAAAACCTTTTTAAAAGAGAGATCTGATTTTTGTCTTGTTTTGTTTGTAAAATTCAGATTCGTCCTTATATGATGGCGATTATATTTTGCTGCTTTTTTTTAAATCTACTCTTGGTTTGTTTAAGGTGATTTCGAATACGATATAAATACAACAAACCCGAAAAACATCAAAATCTGAAAAATATTGTCATATCTTATTCACCTTGCTCATGATGCAGCATTACTCTACACAAAAGTTTGTATTTGGAAATATAAAATTTCATTTTCCGTTACCAAGTATCAAGTTCAATTATTCACTTCGAATAGTCCATGTTTTACAGGGAAACTTATTACAAAATAATTTACTGATTTTTCGAGGAAAAATTTTATCTAACGAGAAGCTTCAGTTTTTGCTAAATTATCTTCGCAGTATTTTATTTTCATTTCCAAATTGTATGCGACTGTATCAGAACTTTTTTGGTTGTATGTCAAATACACCAATACAGCGTACAACTTATCTCTAAAATGAAATTCCTTAACTATCAATTTAGTTTGTATGTGTATGCGGTACATACGTGAGCCAGGCGCGAATTTTATCATAGTGATCCAATCAGATCTATGACATCAGAATTACCTCGGATGATTATAATTTAAAATGATAGACAATGCTGCGCTTGTATCGGCACGAACAAATATTATATGATATGTATAGTGGAGTTATTTTATTAACAATATTCTTGTCGTGTCGTCCTGATTGAATTGCTCACACGAAACATAACTGAAATTTTGCAATAAGGAATATACGATGGCGGGAAGGGGACGGGGGGGGCACGCGTCGAGAGTAGGGCGAAGAAAACGGAGCGAAAGAGGGAGATGAAATAATTCTCAAGCATCAGAGTAGACTCGGCGCTTGTTGCTTTTTAGTCCCAGTAGATGCTGGCCACTGGATCAGATAAGTAATGAGCTTGATCAAGTTATTGATTGGTGGTGCTGTGTAGTTAGGTCAAATTCATTTTTTTAACTTATTGTTAAATTATATTTTTGAAGCCAATTCAATCTATGCGAATCGATTTTTCATGATCTATCGATTGATTGAATTTAGTTAATCGTGTTATACAGAGTATATTATAAATTATATATAAGCAAATTTTATAATATTTGAAAATAAATGCAAAAACTAAAACATCTATGAGTTTAAAATAATCATCAGTGTATAAAATGATTAAAATTAGTTCTACCACAGTGTTTCAAAAGTGAACCGAATTTCAATTGTCACGAAATAATTCTGATCTCTATTCCATGCAGCAATATACATCCAACCTATCCACGCGCACGTGAAACAAAATCATTTTATTAATAAAATCATTAAGATTATTTCATTGCAATTTCTTCGTGGCAGGAAATGTGGTATTCAATACTCCTTTGTGGGGAGGATAAAAAAGTCACGTCATTTAATTTGCATGCGAAATCAAATAGACCAAACAACAAGATTTATTCATAAAAATTTTATGAAATTCGTTTTGAGATAGATTTTCTTCTTTTTGAATGATTGGTGTACCATATTCGTTTCAATCTCCATATGAGCCCATCAAGCTGTTGGCAATTCTCTAGACCTGTATCTAACTGTGAATTTTTTGATAGAGTATATATCTATATGTAGTGCGAATATATAAATAGCTTGATGGTCAGATGTCGTGGTAATGACATGATATACACACGAAAGAACTTTGAAATCCTCAAACACGATACTACTTATCTACGCTTGTGTATGCACAGTCTGCATATGGCTTAGAGGGAACTTAAGAGAATGATTTTCAAAGATTGCAAATTTTTAGTCGCTAACGAATGACATCTGATGTATGTATGCATGTACATTCAGAATAACCACTAACAACCTCTTCAATTCATAATACTTCCTAGTTTCTCATTATGATCGAGAGTGTAAACGAAAGCCAGATAAGCATTATTATGTCTTCCTACCTCATATGATCAGAAATATTAATAACTAGTTGTTAATTCGATTCATTTATTCATGTGTCTCCGTCTAATTGTGCTTAGATAAGTATTAGCGTGATTCAGCCTTTTTGCATAACTTAGGAATAGCAGAACTCAAATGTAATAATTAAATTTTTTTTAATCAAAAAACCTTATGTTATTGGTCCGTCTAGTACCATCAAGCATTGGGAGAATTACATTTGGTTAAATTTTGGCAAATAACATGGTATTCGCAGTCTGATAGCTTTCACAGAACGCAACGGAAAAAGTCATTGAAAAGATGCTTGTTCCACGATTACCGAACCGGCCGCCGCGCGGGGTCATTTTTTTGAGGCGACTCTCTCGGAATATAAGATTTCTGAAAAATTTCTGTCATAGGTATAGCCACAATGAGCGTCGGCAGAGTGGCTAGTTTGATACTGCTGCTGCTGTGTGTGGCAAGCAGCAGCGATGGCCTGCGGATCCTGGGCGTTTTTCCTCTTCACGGCAAGAGCCACTTCGTCATGTGCGAGAGGCTGATGAAGGGCCTGGCCGAGCGGGGCCACCAGGTGGACGTTTACAGCCACTTTCCTCTGAAAAAGCCCATAGCGAACTACACGGACTACAGCCTCGCGGGTACGATACCGGTCCTCACGAACAACATGCCCTTCGAGATGTTCACTAATTTTGCTAAGAGCGCGTTCGAAATACATAAGGTACTACAGCTGACTGGCACTCCAGTTTGCAACCTGCTCAACCTGCCCGTATTCCAGGAGCTCATCAATAACCCACCCAAAGATCCACCGTACGACGTTGTGATCATAGAGGTGCGTTGACTATTCATCTCAATTTAATACAATTTTATTCGTTTGCTGTAGAGTATCGCGACTGATGACCGACCGATACAACTCGATTCGGGTGCTCAAATTTGTTCTGATCAACTCAGTTCTGATAGAGTATTCTAATTGAAAGAATAACTTTTGATTAATTTGAAAAAAAACAATGAAATATTACTATCAATCCACCGTACTTTATGGCACACAATGACACTGCATCTCCAAGCACTAGAGTGAAGAACCCTTGGAGTTGAATAATTAATAATTTGTGAAAACACTTCGAGAAATTATAGTGGTCGTTAAATATTGACGCTCATTACAAAGAGTAATACCATTGAGCCTGGTTTATATTTTTTTTTTCAAAGACACTTTTCATCACTGCTTACGTGAACTACTATGATTCTATGTTAAGCTTTCAAGTTTATCGAGTTATAAACAATTGACGTGATTAGAGCTATCAAGGATAATAATAAGAAACAATCAAATTTAACTAGATAAAGTAGTATCGTGTTGCTCGTAAATAACGTCGATGCGAGATATTGAAAAACATATTTATCGATTCTAAGGGACATCATTTTCAGGTTTTCATGGCGAATTGTTTCCTCGCACTAGGTCGCCATTTAAATTTGCCGATGGTAACGGTGATGACAATGCCTCTGTTAGACTGGCATCATGAATCGTTGGGCAATCCGAACAACCCGGCGATCGATAAAAGTATCCTCAGTCAGCCGCTCTTTCCCATGCGCACACCTTTTCTCGACCGACTCAACAACGTCATCTTCTCGGTTTACTCAAGGTTTGCTTTCAATTACCACGTGAGGGAGCAGGACGCTATAGTACACAAAGCTTTCGGCAAGCAAATGCCGAACTCTTACGAGCTTCAAAAAGATATATCACTCGCTCTGATCAATTATCACCAAGCATTGAATGGAATAAGGCCCTTTGCCCCTGCAGTTGTGCCTGTGGGTTGTTTGCACGTAGTAGATAACGAAGACCAGTTACCCAAGGTGTGTACGCCATCTCGTGCAGCAATAGTGATCCTGCGACAATTTTAGTATCGGGAAGTAATTTTTTCTTTTCAATTCTCTCACAGGAAGTGCAAAAATTCTTGGACGAAAGCAAACATGGATTCGTTTACTTCTCGTTTGGTTCGATGGTGCAGGTCGAAACGTTCCCGAGACAAGTGCTCGATGCGTTCTACAATACATTTAGAAAAATTTCTCCTGTCCGAGTACTCATGAAAGTCCCACAGCCTCAAAAGCTTCCACCAGGCCTCCCTTCGAATGTTCTCACTCAGCCTTGGTTATCACAAGTTAAAGTTCTAAGTAAGTCATTTTTTTCTATTTTGCATCGTATCATGATCTTATATAGGACTACTAGTGATGCCTTCGTGTCATAATATGAGAATATTGAATTTGTCGACTGGGCACAGACTTGAATCAACTCATTTCACGCCATTTCTCTGTCTAGAAAACATGGATTGATTGTCCGTTTTTTTCAGAACATAAAAATATCAAAGCATTCGTCACTCATGGAGGTCTGATGGGAACGCAGGAGGCCATTTACTACGGCGTCCCGTTGGTCGGTTTTCCATTGTTTGGGGACCAACATTCGAATTTGGAGTCGTACGTTGAGAAAAATCTAGCCATTAAATTAGATCGAACCAATGTAACCGCTGAAATTTTCTCGGATGCTATTTTTGAGATTCTCAAAAATCCAAAATACAAGTAAGTCACTCTACAATTCATCTTGCTTTTTCAAATAACAGCTTTAGGACAGTTTTAAAAAAAACGACTAGGTGTGCAAGTTTTTGGCACACGACTATGACGAATGGATTGAATGTTTAAATGTATTCTTGTTTCGGCATGGTAATGCAAATAAATTCAGATCAAGGTTATCCGAATTTGCGATAAGCGATATTTCGTGTCAGAGTAAGTTGATTTGATTAGAATTTGGTATGCATAATATTCAACTTGATATCATTAAATTTGCCCAACCAAAATATCTCATGTTCAAGAGTAATAAACTCTTGAATAGTGCGTTATTTTTCTGTTGAGTAATGTTTTGCGTTAAAAAGTTGTTTAGTATTTATCTAACTTATTCGAATTAAGGTTGATGAACTGTTGAAAACTGGTAGTGTTTTTCTAAAATTTGAGTGTACTGGTTGTTTTGCGAGAACTTAAAGTTCCAATGATTTTACAGGAAATCAGCTGAGAAAATAAGCCAATCTATCAAGGATGTTCCTATGGACCCAATGGAAACAGCAGCGTTTTGGATCGAATACATTGTGAGGCATGGGAAAGATGCTCTCCGATCGCCGGTAATCGACATGCCTTGGTGGCAAGCCTCTCTACTTGACGTTTACGGTTTTATCGCCGCTATTGTCTTAATAACGATTTGCATTGTGAAACTCGCTTTGAAAACTTTGATTGGACTCTTTACTTCGAAGAAACTCAAGCAGAAAGTGAAGAAAAATTAGTGCAATTGTGTAGAATACTTGTTGACAATCTGTTTTTCATCTGTTTTGTATGATTGGAAGAAACTAAATATTTATTTCTCATTCATTTAAATCAATAAGAATTGAGAATAATACTCGATTGGAAATAATTATGATAAGTGTGAATTTATGTCTTTTTATTCCTATTGGAACTCATTATCGATCGATATATTTTACATTTAAAGTATACGAACGGATGAGTTTTGAACTGAATGAAATAAGTTGGGGAGAAGAAATGTATAGTCGGACTATATCATGTTATTTATTTCAATTAATTGTTTTTATCATTCTATGAGAACACATCATGTAAGCGAACAAATGAAAGAAATTTCGAATATCTAGAATTTGAGATGATTGATAAGTCAGTTATATTATAACAGACGTCGTTTCGGTGGCTAGTTTACTATCCGGTCCAAGTCTAACTTAGAAGTTAGACATAAAATAACCAAGGAGCCATCTGACATTTGGGTCTGAATGTTCACATTTGGTTATCAAAACGTTTCGATTCATCTCAGATATAAACCAATCATTGATGACTTCATTGATGCAATGTATGTATCTATATACATAAAATATCATATCATAAAGGAATTCATTTTTCGTATGAGAAAATGATGATATTTCCAGGAAATCAGAACGTTATGATGAATGACTAGATATTATCTATTTGGGTAGTCATATATCACCTGTAAAAATTTAAGCGGAACCGGAGAACCAAATTTTAAGAGGACTCCTAGTCACTAACTACGCAATAAAAGTTTATGCGAGTGAAGAATTATCGATGAACTAAGTTTTAAGCAAACAAAGTAGTTATTAGTAGATCACAAATTGATCACAAGTATCAAACGATCACAAAAATGACATTAATCACTATTACACTTGATTAAGACTTGCAAGAATTATTACAAATTAAGTGGAATTGAGTGTCTCATTTATAATCGAGCCATTGACGCAAATATAATAGGTAACGTTTAAACATGTATCAATGCTCTTATGCAACACGTTGAAGCATTCATATCTCCGAGTACGTTACGATACCTTTCCTCACTACCGATAACGGTATTTTCGATATTCTCATACGTAACCACGGCGAACACATATTTTTCATCGTAGGTTCTCTAGATCTTTTTTAGATCGATTCTCTAGACATTCAATCAATTTGACATCAATCTTCTTGATTAATCTACTTTTATTTAATTACAATTTACTAAGTGATTCCAACTAATAATCCAATAATTTCAAAATAATTTTTAGCCTGAATCGGCTCGAACAAATATAATATTTATACAGTAACATTAATCTATTAACAACATTTTTGAATATTAATCGATGAATCATATACTTGGAACATTGGTCCAATTACAATAAGATAAAACAGATAGCAGGAGGGAGCCGCATCGGAGTGGGGTGAAGAAAACTGCGAGTCAGAGTGAGATAAAATAATTTTCAAGTATGTACAATGGACTCAGCGTTTGTTGTTTATTGGCCCCAGTACAAGCTGGATACTGGATGAGTAAGTAATGAATTTGTTTAAATAAATGATTAACGATATTAGACGAAAAGACGATCTTTGAGGGCCAATCCGACGGAATGTGGAGAATGTCAAATTACAAACTTCACCACATCATTAACAACGTTCTGTCAGCAAGGTTAATCGGTCTTATCAGTCAATTTGAAATCGTTGCTCCCACTGTCGAATTTTATGATATGAATCGTCTTTTCGTCTAATTTTTTAACATTGGTGGATGTACTCATTAAGATTAACGACATTGTGCAGTTATGGCAAATTTAAATATGATATTTATTTTTTTATCAAATTTTTCGATCACATACATACAATTAAATCCATTCATTTGACGTTCAAATTGCAATCGATTTTAATGATCTATTGCAATTAGTTGAATTGAGTAGCTCATGTTATACAGTGATGAATGAATCGTATGAACAGATTTTATAAATGCAGAAGACTAAAACATCTACGAGTTTAAAATAATCATCAGTGAAACGGATATATAAAATGATTGAATACTTCTGCCAACAGTGTTTCAAAAGTGAATCGAACTTCCTTTGTGTCGAAATAATTTTGATCTCTATTCCATGCAATATAGATCGAACCTATCCAATCCGAACCTATCCACACACACGTGAAACAAAATAATTATATTAAGATTATGTCGTTGCAATTTCTGCAATAGCTTTTCTTCGTGAGAGGAAATGTGGCATTCAATACTCCTTTGTGGGGAGGACAAAAATATAGTCACGTCATTAAACTCGCATGTTAAATCGAATAGAACTAATAACAATTTTATGAAATTCATTTGGAGATAGATTTTCTTCTTTCTGAATGATTGGTATACCATATTTGTTTTAACCTTCTTGGATAGAATATAGTTCCAATTTAAATAGCTTGATACTAAGACATCGTGGTGAAGACGTATACGTAACAATTTGACAGTCCTCAAACACAATACTACTTATCCACACTTGTATGAACAATCTGTCATGGCATGAGGGACTTGAGAGAATGATTTTCAAAAATTGAAAATTTCTAGTTGCTAATAAATGACGATTGGTGTATGTATATTTAGATTAACACTAACAATCTATTCAATTAATAATACTTATTAGTTTTCTATTGTGTTCAAAAGTAGTAATGTTACAATAAAAACAGAAAGCTCAACTCATCTGAAATATCAACTAACTGTTGATATCATTTATTCAGGACAGTCATATTGTTCTCAAATAAGTAGCGTGATTCATCGTTTTTAAAAAATCTACATGTGTTTATTTATTTTCTGCACATCAAACAATCATATGTCACTTACTGTGTGACACGATAAATGCTTCAGGGTAACGCGAAAATCGAGATTGAAGGTTGGAACGCGACAGAATGCAAGAGCGAACAGTGGTGTCGATTTGCCCGAATTTCTCAACGTAGTGATTCCCAAATGACGCGTATCTTTTGGCAGCCCTCCTCTAAGATACCCTTTACAGTCGATAGAGTTTTCGACAATATTTACGGAGTAAGACAGAAAATTTACTAATTCTCTTTTAAAGGGCAGTGCAACCATTCCAATCCAATGTAATAATTTCATTAACTATAAGCTAATCCGTTCCCTGGTTAAAGTTTAGGGCGAAGAAAACGGTAAAACTTACCGCCTGGGAGGTAGTCATATATAGAACATGCCGCCTGACAGTTTACACAGATTGCACATCACTCGGTGTATAATTTCTCTGTCATCTATATTAGGTATAGCCACAATGAGCGTCGGCAGAGTGGCTAGTTTAATACTGCTGCTGCTGTGTGTGGTAAGCAGCAGCGATAGCCTGCGGATCCTGGGCGTTTTTCCGCTCCACGGCAAGAGCCACTTCATCATGTGCGAGAGGCTGATGAAGGGCCTGGTCGAGCGGGGCCACCAGGTGGACGTTTACAGCCACTTTCCTCTGAAGAAGCCCATGGCAAACTACACGGACTACAGCCTGGCGGGTACGATACCAGTCGTCATGAATAACATGACATTCCAGATGTTCACTCATTTCTCTAAGAGTGCGTTCGAAGTACCCCACGTGATGAAGCTCGTCGGTACTCCAGTTTGCAACCTGCTCAACCTGCCCGTATTCCAGGAGCTCATCAATAATCCGCCCAAAGATCCACCGTACGACGTTGTGATCGTAGAGGTGCGTTGAACAATCGTTTCGATTCAATTGAAATTCATTCGGTTGCTGTGGAGTGTTGTGACTGATCGATGACTCGATTCGGTTGGGTTTTGCATTGAGTAAAGAGTATAGGATTATCAATAGAAAATGCGAATACTCTTCGAAAAATTAGTGTTTGTTAAATTGACGTTATTGAAATTGATTTTGATTTTGTATTAATCCATGAAGGTTATTAAGTCATAATTGACGGACGTGATTAGAGTTAGCTCGGAAAAAAATAAAATCTGATCGATTCACACGAGACAAAGTCGAATCGTATCTCTGTTCGGAAGGAGCGTCGATGCGAGGTATTGAAAAACATATCTATCGATTATAAGGGATATCATTTTCAGGTATTCTTTGCGAATTGTTTCCTCGCACTAGGTCGCCATTTGAATTTGCCGATGGTAGCGGTGATGACAATGCCCCTGTTAGACTGGCATCACGAATCATTGGGCAATCCAAACAACCCGGCAGTCGACAAAAGTATCTACAGCCAACCAATTTTTCCCATCCGCACGCCTTTCCTCGACCGACTCACCAACGTCATTTTTACGGTTTACTCAAAGTTTTCTTTCGGTTACCACTCAAGAGAGCAAGATGCGATAATGTACAAAGCCTTTGGCAAACCACTGCCAAACGCCGTCGAGCTTCAAAAAGATATATCACTCGCTCTGATTAATCATCATCATGCGTTGAATGGAATCAGGCCCTTTGCCCCTGCAGTTGTGCCCGTGGGTTGTTTGCACGTAGTGGATAATGGAGACGAGTTACCCAAGGTGTGTACGCCAACTCGTGTGGTAATAGTGATTTTGCGTCAATTTTAGTATCGGGAAGTAATTTTTTCCTTTCTCTCCTCTCACAGGAAGTGCAAAAATTCTTAGACGAGAGCAAACATGGATTCGTTTATTTCTCGTTTGGTTCAATGGTGCAGGTCGAAACGTTCCCGAGACAAGTGCTCGATGCGTTCTTCAATACGTTCAAAAAAATCGCTCCTGTCCGAGTACTTATGAAAATACCAGAACCTGAAAAACTTTCAATACGTATTTCTCCGAACGTTCTCACTCAGCCTTGGGTATCACAAGTTAAAGTTCTAAGTAAGTCATTTTTTTCTATTTTGCATCGTATCATGATCTTATATAGGACTACTAGAGATGCCTTCGTGTCATAATATGCGAATATTGTATTTGTCGACTGGACACAGACTTAAATCAACTCATTTTACGCCATTCCTCTAACTAAAAAGCATGGATCGATTGTCCGTTTTTTGCAGAACATAAGAATATTAAAGCATTCGTCACTCATGGAGGTCTGATGGGAACGCAGGAGGCCATTTACTACGGCGTTCCGTTGGTCGGTATCCCATTGTTTGGAGACCAACATTCGAATCTGGATTCGTACGTTGAGAGAAATGTAGCCATTAAATTAGATCGAAACAACGTGACCGAGAATATTTTTTCGGATGCTATTTTCGAAATTCTCAAAAATCCAAAATTCAAGTAAGTCACTTTACAGTTCATTTCGCTTTTTCGAAGAGTAGCCTTAGAACACTGTCGGAAAATCAACAAAAATTAACAAGTGTGCAAATTCTTGGCACATTCCTACATCCTGAAAGTGAAAAATCACTGTATGACAGTGGATGAATGATCGTATTACAGTGAATTTCTTGTGTAATGATGTAATCAAGTAAATATTCACTTGTATTACAAGAAGCATTCACTGTAGTTCCATTCAAAGACTCGTCCACCTTATACAGTGGTTTTTGGCTCTGAGGATTTAAGGAGAATTCAACAGGAAAAATACTATGGTATGCAAATGTTCAACTTGACATCATTAAATTTGCCAAATAAAATATTTCGTGTTCGAGAATTATAAACCCTTGAATAGTGAGTTTCTGTTTTGTTGAGCAATGTCTTGTGTCAAAAGGTCTGTTTATATCAACTACAGTTAAATTCATACCTGTGAATACAATTTGCAGTGGTTTTATTTGGGTTGGCTTACACATAGTTCTGGAAATTTGGCATGTGACATATTCAGAACAAAGTCTACGTACGATCAAAAATTGGCAAAGGGTTGTTCCAAAATTGATTATAATGATTTAACAGGAAATCAGCTGAGAAAATAAGCCAATCTATCAAGGATGTTCCTATGGACCCAATGGAAACAGCAGCGTTTTGGATCGAATACATCGTGAGGCACGGGAAAGATGCTCTCCGATCACCGGTAATTGACATGCCTTGGTGGCAAGCCTCTCTACTTGACGTTTACGGTTTTATCGCCGCTATTGTCTTAATAACGATTTGCATTGTAAAACTCGCTTTGAAAACTTTGATTGGACTATTTACTTTAAAGAAACTCAAGCAGAAAGTGAAGAAAAATTAGGGCAATTGTTTGAAAAAAATATTAACAATCTTTTTCATCCGTTTTGCATGATTCGAAGATATAAAATATTTATTCCTCATTCATTTAAATCAATAAGAATTAAAAATATTGTTCAATTAAAAATAATTATGATAAGCGTGAATTTATATCTTTTCATTCTATTGAAACTCATCGACCGATACATTTTACATTTTGAATACTTGTAAAGTATAAAGTGATGAATTTCGTGCTGAATGAAATATGATATTTGTAAGAAAAAATGTATTATAAATAAGACCAACAAATATGGATGTATATAGAACTCGGTCATCTCATGCCATTTATCTCCATTGATTGTAATTTTATAATTTCAATACAAACACATGAATGTAGGAAAATAAAATCATTTTCAATCAAACAATATCGTCCTTTAGTTGATCACAATTTGGCCATAAGTAGCGTATGATTACAAAATTTGAATTAATCACAAATTTTAATAAGATTTGCGAGCAGTATAAAATGAAGCGAAATAGAGTGACTGCAGTTTAATGATGAGCCAGTAAAGTAAATATATAGATAACATTTCCAAATGAATCAATTATATTATAAGTGGAATCATTTATCTCTTTGATTACCTTACAATATATGTCTTCCCTACCGATAACAATATTTCTATATTCTTCAATGCAATTATGGAGCACACAATATTTTTTTCGTCATAGATTCTCTAGGTCGCAAATTTATGGTTTTGTATATGGGTGATTCTCATAAAAAGGGACTCACATCATCTTGGAATCGTTCCTCTCCATTCATTATGTTTTTCGGTAACAATAAAAACTAAAATTACTTGTGGCCCTTCGAAATTGACATATTTTACCTGGATTTATTTATTTTTAGTTGCTACAGTAATGATGCGTTTTATGGAGATAACATGAGAATTAGTTGAGATTACATTTGTTTCTCAACTAATTCTCATGTTATCTGATCAGATCAGATCAGATCAGATCAGATCAGAAGATAAATCTGATGAGTATATCTCATAGAACGGAAAAAAGTACGCAAGTTTTGTTCTAATAGTTCTTTTTGTCAAAGCCACGTTCATGAGTCGAAAAAATTGGATTTTTTTTGTACCATTCTACAATCTAAAAACATAATATTTGGACGTAAAATTCAATAACTTTATTAAAAATATATTTACAAAAGAAAATGATGAGAACAAAACTGATATTTGTCGTTCTTTTTGGTGTTTCCATGAGATTCAACAACAAATGCATTTCACTCCCTCGAAATATGAGCGGTGACTTGAGTGAATGATCGTTACTTGTACTGCTTTTGTATGTACAGCAGAGTTGGGCAATGACGGCATATATATTTGTAATCGGTTCTAAACAAAATTCACGATCTGTGGATTCGATTCCACGGTTCAAAGTGCTAAACTTACCATTGCCATTCGATTGTTGTCGTGATTGGTAAGAGAACTAATCGGCGAGTCAGGTCCAAACAACGATCTGAACCTGTTGTTGGAGTACTTTTATCATAATAAAGGCAAAATCTGTAGGTATATATTGAAAATTGGGGTTTGGGACGCGTTTTGAAATTACGTTGTATCGGCCCACTCTGGTGCTAATTAACATCCCAAATACCACCTTTGTTAACTGATACATCCTGTTTAAACTTGAAGAACGTGATTTATTTGAACTACCTGTAGCTGTTTGGGATGTCATGCAGTTCTTCTCAATGCTCAAAATGCCGAGGACGTGAAAAATACTGGTAGCACAGGAGCCATCTGTTTTTACTGCGACTTTTCATACACTGTCGCTAAAAACTTTTGGGTTCCCTCCGGAAAATGATTCTAAATCGAATGGTCGTTGTGCGTCAAACTGAAAAGTGCGGCGTCATGTTTTTTTTTTCGAAAATGTTCAAAAATCTGCATTTTTTCTTTTTTCATTTTGAGTTTGTATGAAAACTATCAATCCTAGAGTAAAATGGAAGAGAGGTAAAAGTTTCGTTATTAAATTTTGCATGAGGATTAAGTATTCCGAAACATCAATCTCGTAAATTGTTGTTGCAAAATAGATATAAACAAAAACATGACCCCAAAAAATATGCGATTTTTTTTTCAAGTTTTCAAATCATACCTACGATAGTGAGATTTTTACTAAGAGTACCTTATACAGTAATGAAAATACAAAAAAAATTTCATTCTGATATCTCTGATAGTTTTCGCAATATCTATTTTTAAAAAAAAATGAAAAATTGTAATTTAGTCCTTTACGAGCCTCCCCGAAACCCGCCAATTTTTTTACGTATTTTTATAGATACTAGCTATCGATCCCCCTTGGAATGGGTCGATTTTATATAGGTCGCGCAGGTATATAGAAAAGCCGGGGTGGCGGTGCAGCGTGCGGGAAAAGCGGGCCCTAAATGCCGGTGATGCGGCTGGATGCGGCAGCGAAGGGTCGCGCGGGGGAGAGGTGGGTTCATCCTAATGGACATGTATTATATTGGGGGATCTGCTCGGTGACCGCGAAAAGTCAACACACACCTGAGGTGCGCAGAGGGCTGGACTCTCAGGTATATACTTGAATGCGGAGGCCGAATCATTCGAGATTCACTAACTCCGACGAGAGAGGAAAAACGATGATGCGGCTGGAATTTTTGGGCGCGCGCGCGCGCGCGGGACTACGTTGTGGCGGGAACGAGTCTCCCGCCAACTCGCAGGTCCGACAGACTCGGCGGTATGTTATGTCGCAAGTATGCTTCGATATACGTTTATCGCGATCGGCATTTGTCTGATTTATAATGTCCCTCGCGTCGGCTGGAATCTTCCGTGATATGCGCGCACGGCAGCCGCGGGGGCTCGACGACCTCCTCACGTCGAATCGATGATTCATTCTTTTTTTTTATTCATATAGATCGCAGAGGTGTATGGGATGTCACGCATCAGGTAAGATTTATACAGTTATATAAACTCGAATCTACGACCCGCTTAGTATTAGCATTGATTTTGTTACCTATCTTGTATATGCATCGATAGCACATTTTTTTCTCGGTTTTTTCTCCCTGAAACCTATCAATAGTTATTCGCTTATATTAATGTATATAGACAAGGAACGTACATACGAACCGGTAACATTTATGAATATATTATTATATAAAATGGAATATTTGGGCTATTAAATAGGCTTCTCGTGTAACCTCAAGTTTATAATGATATGTCTTCTATAAAGGCACGTGAAAAAGCATTCGCTCTTTCAACTTCAAAGAAAAATAATATTGATAAGAATAACGATAGACGAATTTGTGTACTCGTAGAAAAAAGAATTGCTCGGGAAAAATTCATGTTGAATTGATTGGATATGTATATGGGCCATTCTCATTGAACCATAGACCGGGACGCATCTGTTCGAAAATTTGCTATCTCGGACTTTTCATACACTGTCGCTAAAAACTTTTGGGTTCCCTCCGGAAAATGATTCTAAATCGAATGATGGTTGTGCGTCAAACTGAAAAGTGCGGCGTCATGTTTTTTTTTTCGAAAATGTTCAAAAATCTGCATTTTTCTTTTTTCATTTTGAGTTTGTATGAAAACTATCAATCCTAGAGTAAAATGGAAGAGGGGTAAAAGTTTCGTTATTAAATTTTGCATGAGGATTAAGTATTCCGAAACATCAATCTCGTAAATTGTTGTTGCAAAATAGATATAAACAAAAACATGACCCCAAAAAATATGCGATTTTTTTTCAAGTTTTCAAATCATACCTACGATAGTGAGATTTTTACTAAGAGTACCTTATACAGTAATGAAAATACAAAAAAAATTTCATTTTGATATCTCTGATAGTTTTCGCAAAATCTATTTTTTAAAAAAAAATGAAAAATTGTAATTTAGTCCTTTACGAGCCTCCCCGAAACCCGCCAATTTTTTTACGTATTTTCATAGATACTAGCTATCGATCCCTCTTGGAATGGGTCGATTTTATCAATTTTAACAACTTTTATGATTTTTTGAAAATTTGTCAAAAAAAATTTCTTCGAAAAAAATGCAACTGCAACGCGGTTTTTATATCTATTCGGGATTTAAAAGTTGCATCTGATAGAAGAGAAACAGACGCTCATTTTGAGTTTTCATTTACTCAAATCTGATTTGTGAATCCCGAGATATAGAAGTTCAAAGTTGAGGTAACTTTCCGGCAAAAGTATACGCAGTAGAATAAAAATTGAAACGGTTTCTGGTAGCTTGAACATTGTTTTACTTAAATATAAATTATTATGTACGTGAGTAATGTTCTTCATACTTAATAGTCGGGCGGGAGGTTGGTGGAAGTCATTGAAACGCAGCACTTTCGGCGCAGCGGCAGTGGCGGGCAGTGGAGGGGGTAGCGAAAAAGACGCGACGAAAAGTCGAACGCTCAGGATCAAAATGAACGTTCGATTTTTTATCGACAATATCTCAGCTTCTATATGAGATAATTTGATGATTCTTTTTTTAATTTAGTATATCAAGTCAAAATATGATTATATATGTCGGTTAAAGTACCGTAAATATTATTGGTAACGATGTATTTATGAGAAATGTATTCATATTTTTCAATTCTCATTATAAAGATTGTTTTGAATAGAAAAGCACAGTAAAATATTTTATGATATTAAGTTTATTAAACATAATGTTTACAATATACATGAACTTGAATTATAAATACATATATCTTAAATCTTAAATACATTTATCTTAAATTATACATACATTTATCTTAATTCATAAATACATATATCTTAAATTATAAATACATTTATCTTAAATTATTAACAATTATTTATTTAGTATTTCCGGGGTTTTTTCTGTGGAGGAATTGACATTTCCTCTTCATCATTATCACTCTCCAAATCTTCATCGTCTACTTGAGAAATATTTTATGCAAAAGATTCATTCATTGCCTCTTCTGTTTCTTTCTCTTTTGTTATATCATCGAAATCTATCTCGAAATCAGTTTCGTCAACAGGTGTTGATATAACTGCAGCATTGTTACAAGTTTGGCCATGACAATTAGTACAATAATCGGAGCATTTTAGGCCATGTTTCTTGCAACTGCAAGTATTATTGCATTGTTTAGAACATTTACAACTAATATTTTTTAACAAATGTTCTGGTATCAGTGAATCTGCGGTTTGAATGGGCTCTAAACCGTCTTTTCGAAGCTCCCAACCCCAGGCTTCAGGATTTAGTTCATTACCAAGCCACTGTTGAACTTGGTAATAAACCCTGAAGCAGTGCTGCGCTGCTGCAGATTCAGTTGGAGGGAGCATCGACAAATGAATTTTTTTTTTTGATTGAAATGTACATTGTTCTAATAGAATTTGTCAGGGTTAAGTATGTACATTGTCGAAAAATATGATTTGAACGGCTCTATAACTATTTATTATTACATTTCTTATAAATACATCGTTACCAATAATATTTACGGTACTTTAACCGACATATATAATGATATTTTGACTTGCTATACTAAATTAAAAAAAGAATCATCAAATTATCTCATATAGAAGCTGAGATATTGTCGATAAAAAATCGAACGTTCATTTTGATCCTGAGCGTTCGACTTTTCGTCGCGTCTTTTTCGCTACCCCCTCCACTGCCCGCCACTGCCTCTGCGCCGAAAGTGCTGCGTTTCAATGACTTCCACCAACCTTCCGCCCGACTATTAAGTATGAAGAACATTACTCACGTACATAATAATTTATATTTAAGTAAAACAATGTTCAAGCTACCAGAAACCGTTTCAATTTTTATTCTACTGCGTATACTTTTGCCGGAAAGTTACCTCAACTTTGAACTTCTATATCTCGGGATTCACAAATCAGATTTGAGTAAATGAAAACTCAAAATGAGCGTCTGTTTCTCTTCTATCAGATGCAACTTTTAAATCCCGAATAGATATAAAAACCGCGTTGCAGTTGCATTTTTTTCGAAGAAATTTTTTTTGACAAATTTTCAAAAAATCATAAAAGTTGTTAAAATTGATAAAATCGACCCATTCCAAGAGGGATCGATAGCTAGTATCTATGAAAATACGTAAAAAAATTGGCGGGTTTCGGGGAGGCTCGTAAAGGACTAAATTACAATTTTTCATTTTTTTTTAAAAAATAGATTTTGCGAAAACTATCAGAGATATCAAAATGAAATTTTTTTTGTATTTTCATTACTGTATAAGGTACTCTTAGTAAAAATCTCACTATCGTAGGTATGATTTGAAAACTTGAAAAAAAATCGCATATTTTTTGGGGTCATGTTTTTGTTTATATCTATTTTGCAACAACAATTTACGAGATTGATGTTTCGGAATACTTAATCCTCATGCAAAATTTAATAACGAAACTTTTACCCCTCTTCCATTTTACTCTAGGATTGATAGTTTTCATACAAACTCAAAATGAAAAAAGAAAAATGCAGATTTTTGAACATTTTCGAAAAAAAAAACATGACGCCGCACTTTTCAGTTTGACGCACAACCATCATTCGATTTAGAATCATTTTCCGGAGGGAACCCAAAAGTTTTTAGCGACAGTGTATGAAAAGTCCGAGATAGCAAATTTTCGAACAGATGCGTCCCGGTCTATGGTTCAATGAGAATGGCCCATATACATATCCAATCAATTCAACATGAATTTTTTCCCGAACAATTCTTTTTTCTACGAGTACACAAATTCGTCTATCGTTATTCTTATCAATATTATTTTTCTTTGAAGTTGAAAGAGCGAATGCTTTTTCACGTGCCTTTATAGAAGACATATCATTATAAACTTGAGGTTACACGAGAAGCCTATTTAATAGCCCAAATATTCCATTTTTATATAATAATATATTCATAAATGTTACCGGTTCGTATGTACGTTCCTTGTCTATATACATTAATATAAGCGAATAACTATTGATAGGTTTCAGGGGGAAAAACCGAGAAAAAAATGTGCTATCGATGCATATACAAGATAGGTAACAAAATCAATGCTAATACTAAGCGGGTCATAGATTCGAGTTTATATAACTGTATAAACCTTACCTGATGCGTGACATCCCATACACCTCTGCGATCTATGAATAAAAAAAAAGAATGAATCATCGATTCGACGTGAGGAGGTCGTCGAGCCCCAAAAACGGAAGTATCCCGCGGCTGCCGTGCGCGCATACACGGAAGATTCCAGCCGACGCGAGGGACATTATAAATCAGACAAATGCCGATCGCGATAAACGTATATCGAAGCAAACTTACGACATAACATATCGCCGAGTCTGTCGGACCTGCGAGTTGGCGGGAGACTCGTTCCCGCCACAACGTAGTCCCGCGCGCGCGCGCCCAAAAATTCCAGCCGCATCATCGTTTTTCCTCTCTCGTCGGAGTTAGTGAATCTCGAATGATTCGGCCTCCGCATTTAAGTATACCTGAGAGTCCAGCCCTCTGCGCACCTCAGGTGTGTGTTGACTTTTCGCGGTCACCGAGCAGATCCCCCAATATAATTCATGTCCATTAGGATGAACCCACCTCTCCCCCGCGCGACCCTTCGCTGCCGCATCACCGGCATTTAGGGCCCGCTTTTCCCGCACGCTGCACCGCCACCCCGGCTTTTCTATATACCTGCGCGCGGCCTTAAGTCGCGCCTCCACCTTGTTTATATCTTTGCGTTGCTGCTCGTCCCGAGTTGTCGTCAAGTCGAGCGAGCCGAGGCTGTGTGGATCGAGACTCGTCGCGGGCTCCGCAACTGGAATCCCGAAGAGTCGGGGCCGGTTCAATTCAGAAATAAAAAGTGCGGACGTCTCGAATTCGGCGGGTTTTCGGTGGAGTCGCGGCGCAACATCAGGAAACGGCGGCTCTCTGCGCGCGCGGCGCGCGCCCTCCGGACCATACACTGAGGTTATGTACCTCGTACAATACGAGAGCGCGCGCTAACTGCAACGCACGGCAGTGCTCGACTGCAGGGCGGCCGCCTGACACCCGCGTCGGCCTGGAAAAGCCGCGACGCCGCCGAATCGCTCTCCCCGATTACTCCCTCGATCGCTGCGCTTATATATCACACTGTCGAGGCCATGGCGGACACGTGCTGGTACAACAAGTAAGTCGACAACTCGCCAAAATTTACTGCCGGACTCTCGTGTGGGGGGTTGGCTTTTCCCGCGGCGTGGAAATTTCCGCACGCAACGCTTTCCGTCCGCATCAGAGCCCCACGCGCTCCTCGGAGTCTTTTTTTGAAGGACCTCTCGTGACCCCGGGTAATTTTCGCGGCCGCGGGTCATGTTGCACCTGTGCCCGAGGAGAGGTATATACAGACGCGAACCGGGAGGGATCTTTTTACCGCAGCCGGATCCTGGTGCGCATTTCGCGGACCCACTTGTTGCATGCGCGCTGGTCGGCTGCAACGGGTAAAGGATTCGATCTGTTGCTGGGGGCGTGATCCATAATCCTTACTGTGCCACGCTTCAGCTGTTCCTTATGTTGTATTTGCTCGTTATTCGATATATATTTAATGCGATGCCGCGTTGTCTCGATAATGAGCATTTTAGTTGGGATGGATCGAATTCGAAAATTATTCTTTTAAAAAATAAGATGGTTTTTTCAATGATGCTACCAAGGTAATCTTAATGACTTGTATACAGTTACATCCCTCATAAATCCTCATAAATGAGAGATATTTCTGGTCCTCTGACAGTTCTAAAAATAAATTGAGAAACTGCTGATTCCTACTTTCTTATTCAGTTGATAAGATAAATTCTTGACTGTAGTATACGGTACTTGAATCATATTCTTTGCAATTAGTGTGATATTTCAAATACTATAGAAATTTTAATTTAATTATGCTGTCCAAGATCATATGTAATGTATAAATATGTATAAAATTTTGAATCCATCTAGTCTATGTTTCTTATGAGATAAGATATCTCAAATGAATAATTTGAATAATGAGAATTCATATTGGTGCTTGCAGTAAGCGAATGCGCTTGGATGATGGTTGTAATAACAATGTAAATGGCTCGCCAGTAATAGAAAATGAAACTTGGTCGTGTTCTGGTAACACAAGTTTAGTGGAGCCTGAAATCTTGGAAGATATGGGTGTCAGCATGCTTGCTGATGGAGAAGGTAGTAGAGACAGCTTGCAAACTCTCAAAACGCAAGAATGTACCATTTCACCAAAAAATTTTGGAACAGAAAGTAATTTGAAGAAAGAAGAAATTTATGGGACACAAGAATCTTTCAAAACAAGTAGTTTTGAAACAGACAAAATTGACAGGTATTAATACATTTTTATGAAGCACTTGGAAATAGTGTCTGTTTTTCCTAACTTATGAAATATCTTGACAATATCAACAAATATGTCATACAAACATAATCACGTGGTTTAAATTTAATTCAAAGGCTAGAAGCATTTGAAGGCAGTGAAACCGTGAGTTTTTCTACCGTCAACAATGAATCAGGCTACTCATCTAGGGTAGAGAATGAAAATTTTGTAGAAACAAAAGACAATTTCAGTAAAGAAGACTCCAATGATGCTTCAGATAAACAAGGCACAGAACCATTCTACATTTTTAGGAGGAAGAAGAAAGTTTCTGTGGTAGGGGAGGATAAATTCAATAAACTCTCTGATGAAATGATACTGATGATTCTCAAATGGCTCCCTAAAAAATGTTTGGTAAGTTGGTATTTTCTAAGCTCTAGATAGCTTAGAAACAATCAGATTTCATCATAAAATTTTTTTAATTCTAGGTACGCTCAATGTTAGTGTGTAAAAGATGGTGTCAAATTGCTAAAGATGAAGCTTTATGGACTAGACTAGATCTTGGAAGTAAAGTCTTAACCGAAGGCACATTAGGGCACATTTTGCCAAGAGGTGTTCAAATTCTAAGATTAGCTCAAGCTGAAATAGCACATCCAGCATTCCTTGAAAATAGTGAAATCAATTTTGATGACTACACTAGTAAACTTCAGTACTTGGATCTTTCCATGGCAGTAGTTTCTCCTAATGACTTATCAAATTTACTGTCAAAGTGTAAATATTTGAAAAAATTGTCCCTAGAAAAATGTACCCTCAACGAATCGAGTTGTAATGCAATTAGTGATAATAAAGATTTGGAAGTACTTAATTTAACTATGTGTGAAGGGATCAACATCAATTGTGTTAAAAAGTTAATGACATTGGTCAAGTATGTTATTTTCTTACGTTAATAATAATGAATATCAGTGGCTTCTACAAAATTTTAATCATTATATTTTTCAGGATAACTTCCCTTAATATGGCATGGTGTTCAATAGATTCTGAATCAATGATTCACATATGTAAATCAATACCTGCATCTGTTACCAGATTAAATATTGCAGGGTGCAGAAAAACATTAACTGATGAAAGTAAGTTTCAAAAATAGCTTCTACTTTTGTGATCATTTTTTTATATTTTCATATTTTCACATCTTAAACTGGATCCTAATTTTATAGAATTTAAAAATACTCCATTTTTGTTTTAGGCTTGAAAAATCTAGTGGAACGCTGCCCAAAAATCGTAGAATTGGATCTAAGTGATTGTACTCTACTCACAATTAACTCGGTACATACTTTGATGACATTGAGTGAACTGGAACATTTGTCACTTAGTCGTTGTTATAGTATTCCAACACAGATACATGGAAGAATAGCTCAAATGGTTCGCCTTAGGTATTTAGACATATTTGGACTCATAACTGATGACTATCTCAAGACTCTCCAAATGAAATATAATGGTGTTGAGATTAATAAGTTCCTATACAGTGCAGTAGCGAGACCAACCGTTGGCGTTAGGCGCACTAGTATATGGGGACTGCGAGTTAGAGATTAAATGTTCATTGAAAAGCATTTCTATTGCCAAATTTAAGCTCGCCAAATCATAGCAATACCAATGATTGTCTTATGTTTTATACTTTAGACTGATGATGGTTATATGTCAAAGGAGACAAGTATGAAATCGAATGTTTTTGTCAATATGACATGATTAGGGAATTTTCTAAATTATGTCACAGGAATCAGAAAAATTATCTGATGAAGAAAATTTCACTTGAGTGCCTGTGAGTTTGATAACTTACATCACCTGAAGCATGGTCTGAATTTCACTTGTGTTTTCTTTGGTTTAAGAGTTAATATAATAAATTCAAGTGTTTTTGATTTTTTTTATTGGAGGGATGAGTATTTTTGATAAGATTTTAGGATACAATTATCAAATAAAAGTCAAGTCTAAACATGTTAGGCATGATGTCACAATATTCATTTCACATTATGTACATATGTATCGGTCAATGAATTTTGACAAAAAAAAAGCATTACGCTTGATTTTTTCGAGGCTGTGTGTTGAATTATTACGAATGCCACCTGAAGATAAATTTCGTGATATAAAGTAATTGCTGTTCTTAATATTAAAACGAAAAACTCGTACGACACATTATTGAATTAGAATTTATCAACGTTCCCAAATGTTTCTACAAAAATATAAATATCTGAATCATTCAAAATTTGTATCAGAAGTCATCATAATAATGTCTATAGTAGCACTACTGGTTATTGCTAATCTTGGAGTATCATTCTACATTCAAATTTATTTGCATAAAAACAGTGCCAATTTTGGAGAATTAAAAAAAAATTATGGAATAATCATGAAGAGATGATATGGAGTAAATCAATTGTATGTTTATAAGTTGTTAATTTGGATGAGGAGAGAATAAAAATGTGTATTTACAACAGCAAAATCAGTTTTTGTCTTTTTATAGAAATACTTCTAGAATCTAAGAAGAGAATTTCATTCTGTGTATTATTTGTTTGTTTTTTTTTTCAAGGACTATTCCCTCCAAGGGATGCGAATTCAATTTTTCCAAAGAATATTCTGGTCTGCACTCTGATTGAGTTGGTACCAGTATATCTGAGTGTTGCAAACCAAAAAATACATTCTCATATTGATTCAATGCACTTTCACTATTTTTACTGCAATAGTCGAGCTTAAATTTTGAATTAAATTCTGTACATCAACAATAATATTTGAAGTGACTCAATGAATAATTACGTGGTACTGTTACTCAACTGTAGCTGAGCGAAGGCAACGTTTTGAGTAAGTAATATTACAAGTTTTTCGTTAATCTGCATTGGTTTGTATGCACGTGATGGAGACAGGAATGTATTTAATTGAAAACGTCATTATACTAAGGTACAATTGTTTTGTACGTGGTACAATTTTCAAAATCGAATGTTAGTCTAAAAATATTAAGAACCTTTACAGAAAAGTTTGTTCAAAGCCTTCAGCCTATATTTACTTTTATTTACGAGTTGGTAGATTTGATTCTTTAACCTTATCGAATTAATTAAATAATATTTCTTGTTTAAACGAAAAATTGACAAGATTACTGATTATGAATCCTGACTCAATTAGAACTTGAAAATTTGGCGCTTTTTGAAATGGCGCATGCGTATCAGAAATGCGCGGGAAACCACCACACAGCTGATTTTACGATTGTCAAAACAGGTCAAAACACAGCTGAACACTGCTGAACACACGCATGTGAAATGAAGCATAGCTCACGTAAAAGTTTCGAAAGGAGTTGAAAAATCCAATTCCTACGTTTTATGAAAAAGATTTTATTGCAGTCCACGAAATGGCGAATTTGGGTAATCGCATCGTGGTCCTAATAGACATGGACTGCTTTTTCTGTCAAGTCGAAGCGAGATTACAACCGGAGTTTAGTGGGAAGCCTATGGCTGTAGTACAATACAATCAATGGAAATCAGGAGCGTGAGTTCAAAATTCTTTATCATATTTTCTGATTGTTTTGAATGATGTGATGATATACAAACTTATTCATACAGTATCATTGCCGTCAACTACGAGGCCAGAGATTTTGGAGTGACTCGTCATATGAGAGGGGATGAAGCCAAAGAGAAATGTCCAGATATACTACTTGCTACAGTGCCTTGTCTACGGGGGAAAGCAGATACTTCCAGGTATGATCAGTTAGCCTATGATATCTTTTTGTAAAATAACAATTTTTCATACTTGTTATTTCCTATAGATACAGAAGTGCTGGCAGAGAAGTGATCCAGGTATTAAATAAAAATTGTAGTGTAGTGGAAAGAGCTAGTGTCGATGAAGCCTACATAGACATAACTCAAATTGTTGATGATAAGTTATCAAAAGGAGAAGCTGAGTATGAAGATCTGATAAAACAACTAAAAAATACTTTTGTTGTTGGATATTCAGAGACTGGTGTTAATGATGAAGGTATAGTAACAAAATTCTCCTCTTTGTTTATAAATTAAAGTAAGCTTGTGAATTTGTGAAAAACAAAATAATTTAAGTAGAGCAGAGAAAAGAAGGTTTAAAAACCTGGCTGTCAGAAATGTCAGAGGATGTCCAAATTCAGCGTTTGGCAGTAGCTGGTTCTATTGTTGAACAGCTGAGGAGAGAAATTTTTGAGACAACAGGCTTCAGATGTTCAGCAGGAATTTCATTTAACAAGGTACTCTATTTGGAATTCTATTCTAACATTGAAATATAAGAATAACTATACATGTAACTGTTAATTCTAGATTCTAGCAAAACTCGCTTGCGGACTTCATAAGCCCAATCGTCAAACAATTTTACCAGCCTCTTCTGTACCTGATTTGTTTGGAATGCTACCTGTAAAGAAAGTGAGAAATCTTGGAGGTAAACTAGGAGAAATGGTTATAGATTCACTAAAGTGCAACGTTATGGCAGATCTTTTACCCCACTCTTTACAGTATCTCCAAGATCGTTTTGATGAAAAAACAGGGTAATGGAGTATAGATTTTATATAACAGTATGCATAGTGCTGTTGGATTAATAATTCTCATTTGAAATCTTATATTTAGGTTGTGGCTCTATAATATAGCTCGAGGCATTGACAATGAACCGGTCACTCCAAGATTAGTTCCAAAGTCATTAGGTGCATGTAAACAGTTTCGCGGGAAACTAGCTCTTGTGGAAGCAGAAAAGGTATTTTATACTATCGCTAATTTGTATGCTACAAGGAAAATTTAATTTTAGTTGGATTATTACCATTTTTAAATACCACAGATTAAACACTGGTTGAGCGAATTGGCTGCCGAAGTATGCGAGAGGCTTGAGCAAGATCTAGATGAAAACCAGCGGAAAGCAACTCTGCTCACAGTGAGTTTTCAATATTATCAAGACAAGAAAGCCGTGACACAGTCTCGTTCTTGTGCGATAACATCTTATAAGCCGGAAAGAGTCGCGAATCAGAGTTTCGACATAGTAGTCAAGGCAACGCATCAACTACCGATTGCGTTTTTAGGACTCTCGGCTAGTAAATTCGTAAAAGTTGGAGGTAGTGCGAACTTTAGGAACTTTTTTACAACTGCTGCGCCCACCGTCGAAAAATCATTTGGCGCAACAAGTAATGTGGATGAAGATGAGTCAATTGGAGACTCAAAACAAGAAAATCCTGAAGAGTTTGAACATTCAACGGATGAAGAATGTGAAAGTGCAATTAGCCGTGAACTAGTTGATGAAACCAAGCTCACTGAAAGTAATAAAAATTTACAATTAGAAAATGGAATATCACAAAAATCGTCTACCGATGTATCTAAAGTAAATAGACGATCGTCTCCCAATGTATCCAAATCCAAATCAAATAGACGATCGTCTCCATGTAGCAATATTCAGAATTCATTAAAAACTGACAATTTCAAAAAGTCTTTTTTTATGAATATTCTGAAGGAAAAACAATCCGTAGTGAAGGACAGTAACGAAGATTCGGAAATTACGTCAGAAGAATATTGTTTGGAAACTACTGCTGATCTTAGCAATGATGATAATTCTATTAAAAACACTACAGTGTGTACAAAATCGGATGAATCTCGAGATCACAGTTCGACTTGGTCGGATGACAGTCAACAAAAAGTCACTACAGAGTTGCGAGAAATATTTCCGGATTTGAATGACATTGACCCAAATATCGTTCGTTTGCTGCCATCTCATTTACAAGAAGAAGCTAAAAAACTTTGGAAAATGAGTGAAACGGAAAGAGTAAAACATTCCAAGATGGAAAAAGAAAAAAGAGAAGTAATTACCAAAGTGACTAGCAAAGAAGTAAGTAAAGATACAGTAGTAAACAAAACAATAGTAACGAAGGGGCCTAGTAAAAATGGGTCAAAAGGAAAGTCGTCCAAATCTAAATCAGTTAACCCAAACATTGGGAACTTTTTCATTAAAACCAACGTTAATCAATCAGACCAAGGAAATAATAACTATAAGAAGTGTCCACAGTGTGGTCAAATGATTTTGATCCATAAATTTGACGAACATAATGATTATCATGTAGCACAAGCTATACAAGCTGAGATAAATAGAATGCCAAGTGCTAGCGACGATACTCGAAAACGAAAAGTATCTTTGGATAGTCCAGTGCAATCGAAAAAGCGACTAAGTGGAGAATTGGCTAGCAAAACTTGAAATTGCTGATTTTCTTAATGAAATTCGACATTTGAATTGTAAATATGTAATTTAATTCTACCATAAATAATCAAATCGATACACTCATTCAAACTGCTTAGCAAATTATTTCATTTACAAATAATTTATGATCGAGTGAAAAAATAAAAAAAACTTGAAATTATACTTTATAAAAGTACGCCAAAAATTTTTTTAATATCTTCGACCACCTCCTTGACCCTGGTTTTGCTGGTTGTAATTTGAACTACCACCTTGGTTCCAACTTCCTTGAACCCTGCCTCCTCTGTTCTGTTGGCCCCTACCACCACTTCTGTTATAATCTCCTCCACTCTTTCTATCGTAACCTGAAATTGACATTTTATTAACATTAACTGAGATCGTCATACGTTCAAATGGTGTCTTTCTTTAACTATCAAATTAAATTTTTAAAATGTCGATAATGTATGATAAAATTGGAAGCCCACCTCCTTGGTTTCCATATTCATATCCTTGATTTCCATAATTTGAGCTTTGATTACTGTAGGTAGATCCTTGATTTCCATAGTTTGAACTCTGACTACTGTATGAAGATCCTTGGCTTCCTGCATATCCAGAACTCTGGCTATTGCTGTAGCTCTTATTTCCTCCATAACCAGAGTTTTGAGAGTATCCAGTAGATTGCTGATCTCCATAATTAGATGTATTGCTATAACCAGTACTCTGATTTGAGTATGTAGGTTTATTTCCATATCCACCGCTATTCTGACTATTAAAACTTTGGCTTGGTGGTCTAGAAGAATTGTCAAAGTTTTGACCAAAGTTGGAGGCAGCTGATTTGTTGTCTCTGAATCCTCCTCCCTGATTACCACCTCTGCCTCGTCCACCACCACCACCACCACCACGTCCTCCTCCACGTCCACCACCAAATCCACCCCTGAAAAATAAAAGTCGACATTGCGATTACAAATTCACGATGAATGAGAGAAAAATATTATTTCACCGACCTTTGTGGAGTTGGTACTTTATCCTTTTGCCAAGGTGGCATTTCTGGCGGGGGAGGTTCTTGTTCCCATGATCTACCTCCTCTGTCAGGCACAGCTCCTATTATGACACTATTTATAGCACTCTTGGTATTCTTTCGTACTGAAGCATTGCTAGTTTTTTCAATTATAGCCAGATCATCTCTGGCTGCTAAGAGATGAGCAAGCATGACATCTGGTTCGCGGCTCATGGCATCCCTTTTTGCGTGATAACACTTGTTCAATTCGTTTTCCTTTGGCCTTATTCTCTCAGACCACTACAATAAAACAATATTAATTTACAATGTTTTCAGTGAATTATGCAACTAGAGCCAATTCTACCCTACCGCAAATGAATTAACTGTTACATCCAGCCGTTTCAACAACATCTCTCGTCTTATCGTGTACTCTTCATTCAAATCGGCTTGTAACTTGTTCAATTTTTCCCATTGATCATTGTTCAGTTCGCCAAAGAACAGTGGCTTCCCAACTAGTTCTTTAGGGACTTGTTTCAGTACTTCCATTACTTTAGTGTGCAATTTCTTAAAAAGTAAGTCTGGAGAAATGTCATCAGGTGGTTTTTGGAATCTCAGAGCTGACAGCATTTCCCTCATGTTTTTTGCAGTTATACTTTCACTCTGGAATTATAAATTTTGCTCATTCAACAATCTGACTGAAATTTTTGAATGAACAGATTTGTACTTACAATTGTTATCTGCAACGACTTGTCATTGTCTTTGTTGTTTGACTCAATAATCTTACTTGTCATCAGTTCAGTTATCAGATATTCAAGCAGAATACTTCTCTCTTCAACACTAGCCAGTCTCTGGTTGGCATTACCCGATGTGAGTTTTGAATTGATGCATCCCAGCTCTTTCAAGAACGAACTTAGTTCAAGTAGAAAAGTGCTTGCATCCTCGGCAGAAGACGTGGGATGTACAGTTTCATCAAAGTTTCCAAACAAACCAATCTGACCAGTCAGCCAGGAAACGAGCCCAGTGTAGTTTGTTGACTTTGTGCCTTCTTGGATGGCTTCTTTCAATACTTCAATGTCAAGTAAAGCTCCAGAATATCTATGTAAATACGTTATTTTAATGCACTCATTAATTTTTTTTTCCTGATCCATATACCAAGACGAGTATAACCTAAAATACTCACCCGACATCCTCCAAGCTTTGTAAAAGCTCTGATGCCATTTTATCCGTTTGTGGTGACATCGCGAGAAATTAATTTCCTCAATGAATGTATCCTAAAGGAAATACTTGCATGAATACGTTTGCCGACGTTAGCGGCCTCGATACCATATACATGAAAAAATAGCGAGTCGTCGGGGCCCAACAGCCCGTACGCGAACTGCAGCAAATGCGCCGCGCACGTTCGACGCCGGCCGCCGGCGCTCCGCATACGCAGTGTTTGAAAACACGCGCATAAATAAGTACGTATGGTATATAAGCAAGTTGCAATTGCACGATTTTTCTTCCCACAGGACAAGATTATCCCTCAGTATAGCAAGGCAAAGAGGTCAAAGCCATTCTAAATGAATACAAGTCATTACATAGGTATAAAGGAAGCCAAGGAGGGTTGGTAAATATATGACACCAGAAACATTGAATTATGGAAAATGAAAGAGTTTTTTTTATTTTTTCGACCATATTCGAAGAGTATAGGCAATCATCAAATACAATTAGCGCAAGTTCGTCGGTACGTTTTTCATCGCTTTGATAAAAAAAAAAAGAATTTCATCCTAGTCTTGTTTCGCGAGAAACATATATTGTCTTATATAAAAAATACAAATAATACAATCAATAGTATAAAAGAATAAGTAAAACTAGAGAATTGATTATAAATTTACAGCGTTCTATCAAAAATTGATTATAGCAAAAATATTCACAATAAATAAGCGGATCGCGTCAAATGTATAAAAGAGCACAAGGGTTGCGCGCTGCAATGTTGTGTATATTCTATCTATCTATCTATCTATCTTTATAAATATATATATAAATATAATGTACGTATATAAATTATAAGACAAGTTTTGTCGTATAGTATAAACTAGCGTGGCGAGTTGCTCTACGTCGGCTCGTGCTCTCTTGGACATTCGACACGGGTAAATAATATAGTAAATCGTCGTCGCGTTGTGTGTGTATATATATAATTGTAAAAATGCGAGAATAAAAAATAAAGAGGGAGGCGGACTCGCGCTTTGATCGGCGTTGTTGGTGCGCGCAGCTTGCGTGTGTGTGTCTGTTCTCGTGTGTAAGTATATATGATACAAAATAATATCGGGCGCTCGCGGTGGCTGATTGCTTGTTGGTGCAATCATTATTGTCTGTAGTCGTGGGACGTCCTCATGCTGGACTTGACGTAGTCGCCGATCATGAGATTCGAGTTGATGGGGTACTGCTGGGTGGAGTTGCCGAGGACGAGGGGCTGCGAGGTCGGCGAGGTGAACATGTTGGGCGTGATGCCGCCCCCGATGAGCTGGGCCGCCTGGGTGCTGGTGGCGGAGACGGCGACCCTGCCTCGGCCGGTGCTCGATATGGAGCCCGGGTGTATGTTGGGCGACTGCTGCTGCTGCTGCTGCTGCTGGCCTATCGCGAGCAGGCCGCTCGAGTTGGCGATGGGTGAGGCGGCGGCGGCGGCTGCGGCTGCGGCGGCGGCGCAGTCCATGGAGACCTCGCCGAGGCCGTTGACCGACATGCCGTTGACCATGTTGACGGCCTGGCGGGCCGCGTGCGAGTCGAGGCTCTGCCAGTAGGACTCGCTGGGCGAGGTGTTGCTGAGGCCCGGGGGCGGCTGCACGACCGCGCCCGTGTACCTGAAGTACGGGTTCTTGAGGTCGAGGACGTTGCGGCTGACGTCGATGTTGGTGCCCTCGAGCTTGAGCTCGATCGTGACGTCGTACGACTGGCGCATGTTGGCGACGAGGCTGACCTTGCCCGAGAGCAGCTGGCCGCTCTTGCAGAACAGCGGGTTCTCGAGGAGGCAGCGCACCTGGTACCAGTGGGTGAGCGGCTCGGTGGGAGCCGTGCTCAGCCAGACCTGCTGGGTCGAGCCGATGAAGGCGACGTCGAACCAGAAGGCGAGGCCGTGGCAGGTGCCGCTCTCGAGTATGTGGAAGTCGACGTCGACCTCGATGTTGTGCAGGTCGGTCTCGCTGGCCGTCTGGAAGTCGACCACGTGCCGGATCGACTTGGCCATGCAGATGCGCACGTCGAACGTGTCGACGATCGGCTGCCTGAAGTACTCCTTGATCGCGTGGCTCCTCATCGCGGAGAGGTCGACCCCGTGGAAGCAGGTCTGGTACCAGAAGTTGGCCTTGTTGAACTGCTCCATGTAGAGGCTCTCGTCGGAGAAGGGGGCGATGTGCAGGTCGCCCCGCGACGGGAACATCCTGCCCCCGGGGGCGAGCCACTTCTTCGCGTGCAGGTACGTCTCGAGCATGCGCTCGTTGTACAGCATGTAGCCCATGGGCTCGCTCACGATGCAGTCGACCGGCTCGGGTATGTCGATCTCCTCGATCTTGCCGGCGATCACGACGATGCGCCCGGCGAGGTTGTTCGCCGCGACGAGCAGCTCCGCGTAGCTGGCCATGTTGCTCGCCTCGACGGCGTAGACCCGCCTGGCGCCGGCCTGCACCGCGAAGAACGACAGGATGCCCGAGCCGGCGCCCACGTCGAGCACGACCTTGTCCTTGAAGTCGGACAGGTTGCCGAGGATGGCGCGCTGGTACGTGCTCGTGCGCACGTAGTCCTGCATCATGTTCTGCTGCTGCGACAGGTAGCCGTAGAACTGGAAGTACTGCATGGCCGAGGCCTCCTCGGTGCGCTCGTTGAAGACCGAGCCGCCCTTGCGCCGGAGGCCGGAGACCTGGCCGGCAAAGCCCGCGAGGTCCGCCTGGCCGGCGAACGTGATGAGGTAGCTGGAGGCGCCGTGGCTCACGAGGTAGCTGGCCCGGGCGACCTTGGCGCACTCGGACTCGCCGGTGAGCGGCAGCTCGAGCAGCGGCCGGGCCAGCGGGCCGGCGGTGCCGTCCGGCTCCACCGCCACCATCAGGCTGTGCGGCTCGTACCTGCTGATCCTCAGCTGGAGCGGCTGGCCGTCGAACGCGGCTCGGGTGCTGCCGTCGTCGTGCACCGACAGTAGCCTCACCCCCCGGAACACGCAGCTGCCGCCGCCGGCCATCTCGAGCGGAGCACCTCAATCAAGCACTCTTTGCCAAATCTATCTCTCTCTCTCTCTCTCTCTGTCTGGGGCTCCCGCTGATGCCTCTCCGCAGCACACACTATCACTCTCTCTCTCGCTCGCTCGTCCGCTCCTTTTCCCTCTACTGCAGATCACCACGACTGCACTATCTGCATGTTTCTCTGGCTCGCGCACCGCAGCCTATTATCGCGTCGTCCTGGAAGCTGCCCAGCCGGCGGCGCCGCTCGATCGGATGCCCAGCACTGCCGACATAACCTCGAGCACGCACCAAAGCCAAACAGCGCAAACAGCGTTTCCCCCAAACGGCCGCGGCGCGCACACACACACACACAGCAGCTCGCGGTGTGCAGCCCGTTGTATCCTGCAGGCGGCGCCAGCCTCGCCGTGCAGCCCCGCGCGCGCTTAGTATACTGCACACCACTCGAGTCATGTTCGCGGCTCGCGCCCCCCGCGCGCGGACACCCGCGGCATTCGCAAAGGTCGCGAATACGATGGAAAAATGGAGCCAAGCACACGAATTGATGAAACCGAGACCGCGTACTCGCCACGTTCTTTCCCAGCTCATCGGCCGGTGGCTTTATAGTTCGTATCTCAGAGATCGAATTTAATATTGCTACAGCGGCAGTTCGCCAGGATCGTGTGGTCGTTTTACGAGCTCTCCCGTGACATTAAATATTGTATCCCAGCTATATTGGCGCATAGAATCTTAATCACGATCGTGTGTCGCCGAACACTCGTGCACGCGTTCACGCGATTCTTCAATATTTTACGCACTAGTTGCATAATATACTATTTAATATTATGCTGTGCACCCTCCATAATTCTCAAATATGTATAAGTTGTCGATTTTTGAGGGCAAATCCAGAATCCAGTCAATCCAGAATCCAGTCAATAGTTTGACAATGGCAGTGGAAGCAGCCGAACGTAATATTATATTTTCATTCAAAACTGCCTGATGAGGCCAGTGAACCTAACTGGCGAAACGTCGCATTAAATAAATATGTGGTGGATTTTGTGAATTTTCCCTTTTCCACTTCACTCTGGATTGGCCCTCAAAGATCGACAATTTATACATATAATATACTATTATTACTCAATTCAGCGCGGAGTATTACTTATTTCGGTGATGAATACAAGTATTGTCCTAATACCGTCGGCTTGCTTGTCAAATGATCGGCAAAAGCACTTATTTATATTTTAAGTATTCTCAGTTTACTTTTCACATAATCGAATACAATCAGCAACTACTGAGACAGTTTCTTCTTTTCTTAAGATCTTTTCACCCGATATGTTTGCTCACTCTTGTGATGATGATTTGTCAGTACGGAATTCAGTAACTATAGTAGAAAAAGTTTTCTTCTCGGACAAACAATATAGAACGGAATTCCGAAAGGAGAATCCGGTTTACATTCGATTCGCACAATTATTCAGATGGCTAGCAATATTTCAAAGTGCAATCAACGATGAGTTATTTCAAAAAAATAAATTCTCCCGAGATGACTTTGTATCTTCACATCAAAAGATGTTTGTGATTCTGATGCGATCTCGTGAGCGTTTTTTCATTCCAATTTTTCCATAAAATTATGGAATCCACAATCGCTTTGTTCTCTTGGCGATGGATATTTCACGCGAACCTATAAGACTGCCAAGTGAATCACGCAATTTTTGAATGCAGAGAATCCGGGGCGGAAATGTTCCCAGAGGCTCGACCGTCGTTGGATATTTTCACTCGTGCTCATCGACGTTACCGTACGCAAGACAACGATTGATTCCGCACCCCAATGGGACGACGATCTTCGAAAGCAACACGCAGGCAAAAACAAGAAGCTCGCCGAGTTGGAACGCGCGTCCGCAAGCTCGCGGTTACCGATGGGCAGAAAGAGAGAGAGAGAGAGAGAGAGCCGAGCTCGGCTCCTGTCAGATGGGGCGGCTGGCCGCGTCGTCTTGGGGGGGTGCGGCGTGCGCAGCATGTGCGCGGCGGATCGAAGGGTGGCTGTGTGTGCTGGCGCCCACGCGCGCACACCTCCGCGCCCGAGCTCGCCTCGAGCCTCGCTCGGTGCAGAAGCAGCCGGCTGTGGCCGCGGCGCGGCATGCCGCCCCGGACGTGACTGCAGCTGAGCCCCGCGCAGACATGGGCAACGCCGAGGAGCAGCGCGACGAGCTCAAGCGCTGCCTCAGGAACACCGCCAACACGTGAGTGTCTCTGGTGCATGGATAATCCCGTGTGCTGCGGCCCCGGGAGGCCAGCTGTTGCGCGTGTCCGACCACACTTCGTATCATCTACTTGTCGCGGACGCGCAAGCGCCTGTCCTACCTCACACTTCCTGCTCTCTGTCGCTCTCCCCCGCATACACGTATATACGCGACTTCCTCTCGCTTATACTTCCGCGGAGCTGAAAAACTCTTTACCCTTACGGGAATGGCCCGTGCGATGCGTCCGCCATAAACGTCACATCGATTCTCGTATACGCGACACGAGCTTTCGAGAAGCGCCCGAGACACAGCGAGAAACGTACGGGGGGCGAAAATAGTATACGACTCTGTACACGCGTTCGCCCGCTCCTCGTGCAGTTCCTACGAGATTGTATTTCGAACGTTCATATTCATATCACGCTCGATGAATAATTCACGTCGCGTGCTAACTGCTCGCGCACCTATATATACCCACGTGTCATCTGCGATTGTTTTGAATTCCGCAACGGGGGAGAAAAACATGCCGGGCTGTTGTATTATCCGAGCGGGCTCTAAATGCTGACTGGGCGCGCAATTGTCGTTGGCTGCGGCTGTTGAAACAATATTCTTGTTGAATTGCAATCTTCAAGGGCCGATGTAAATTCGATTCTGACGACGTTACGCCAGCTCGGGTTCGCTCGCCTCGTCAGTCGGGGAAAGAAAAAAATCAGGAATCATAACGTGTTATGGAATTGAGCAGTGGAAGAAAACACGTTACAGTGTCATGTTCGGTCCGTTTGGTCGAGCTATGTGGTGGATCCTTACTGCTGGCTCTCCGGAAACTCATAGCGTTGCGGCGCAAGCTCATTTTCACATCAGTGCACAGGCGCGTACGTACCATATCGAATAGCGGGTATTTTCCGCAGTCAATAGCCATGGATTATTATAGAAATCGACGTTAACGACGGAAATTTCCCACAGTCGCTTTCAGATTTACTTGGAAATTATTGAGTGACATTTCGTCCTACGCGCACCGAAGTGGGAAGAAACGGTTAAGCTTGTTTTACCTATACCCAATGCAGTTGCAATCGTAATAAAATCACACTGGTCCGAGAAACTTTGAGATCTAATTAAATCCGAAGACCTATCGGTTCGAAATTAAATCAATTCGTCGCAGCCGATGAAACTTTTATCCTCTGTATATTGAATGACACGATACACTGTGTACACGCAAGATGTGATGTAATTCATCAATAGCTGTACTATTGCAATGATGAATCACGATCAAAATATTTTCATTAGCTCGTGAATGATATTCAGTGGAATCTCCTACTCGTTCGTCATTTAGAACGGACAGACGCGGCTGAATTTAATTCCAACAGTTGTGCCTTTCTCTGATATTTTTGTACAGCTTCCAGCAACTAAATCACATGAGAATTTTTCCTCTCGAATAATTCGATTCCCGTGGGAAATCGCAAGTCCATTCCAAGTACGTGTATCGAGCGGAAAGCTCTCATCGACTTTTGAATCACCTCATCGAAGTGCAAAAACTAATCATAAGTTCACAACCCTCGTCCCAGCGGCGTTCCCCTGTTGTCCCCCTCCCCCCCAGCGCCTTACGTTCGACACGCGACTTCAGGGTTGACTGACCCACTCGCGACAGCCACACTCAGCTCGACAGAGGGTATATGTAGCCCGCGGGCGATTTAATCAGGGCCTCACGCGTGGCACTGTTGTTTGACCACGTGCGCCAAAGTATGTGTATTGGCGCTTGGAAAAGTACCGTCGAATTTTCTGACTCGACGGAAATACGCAAACACGTTTGTGGGTGTGTCCAGTGACCCACTAGCACTGATTGTATCCTGCTTGTGTATTTATTTGTGCGAACAACGCCATATCGGCGCTATTGCATGGGTTTGGCTCTCGTTTGAGGATTCTCGAATTTAAACGGAGGTCGTTTGCGCCGCGTGCGTACAACTTTTATTATACTTCAGTGCATGGAGGAAATTCTTCGGAGAAAAATAATTGGCCGATGATTTACGGCCGGGCTGTCACGCGATAACCATCGTGTTTGGATTGTAAGTTCCCGTATCTGGACATCTCGCGAAGCGCATAAGCCATTAGCTATTTTCTGATTGACGGCAGACGAATGTAAGACTAAACGATGAGTCGTTACACTTTACTGATATTGCATATACTTAACGATACTATCCTGATTTAAACTGTGATGCTATGCTAATGGTTGAATCATGTAAAATTTGTGTTCCGATAAGAACATCCATTCACGTTGTCCATTTACTTTGACTCACGAATGTCATCCTCATTTTTTCCCTGGAAGATTAACCGTTTGCATGTCCGGAAATATATTTAGTACACCAGAATGTTCTTTGATATCTTTAATCTTTTAATCTTATAATTGATTCAATTAACGAATAATAAATCATTTTCACGTCCATGGATTTATCAAATCTACATTCATTCTCTGTTTATCAGTTTTTCATAATGTTTGAAGAAAAAATCCACAGAAAATCGTACTTTATCTTACAACTCTCTATTGTGGCATACGGCAGTTCATCTCCTAGATATACAAGTGTCGATATTGATGCCTGCACACCTATAGAACAAGCAATATTGTTCTGAAGCTATTGCTGAAAGAGTACATTCGATGTAAGGTAGGTGTACCCAATATGCGCCAGGACCCAATATGCGCCACCCTTCGTATTTCATATATACGCGCGTCTAGAGCATCGCCGCGGCACAGGATCTTGTCGGCAATACTAAATAATGAAGAAAGAAAACATTTTCACCGATCGGAAACCCTTACACCAACTTGTTAGAGCTCGTTTTCTCCATTTTTCGCCAATTTTCATTCTCGATCTAATTTCGCTCAGGTAAGTGCGAATTTTTTTAATACCCTTAAACTGGGCCAAAAAAATCGAGCGACATATCATTCGATTCCTTGACATCCCATCTACATCATCCAATTTTTTTTTTCTTTGTATGACCTTTTTATCAATCGTTTCAATAGCTCTTCGTTATTTTTATCAAATATACCCAATATGCGCCACCCCTATTTTCTTGCTCTAGAAGCTACAATCAACCCATTGATGGTAAATATCCGCCAAACATGGTGGAAAGAGAATTTAGTTCAAGTTCTGAAGCAGGTCAAAAAAGGTGAGATATCGCAGAGGATGGCTTCGACTATATATAAGATACCTCGTCGAACATTTCAACGATATGTCAAACAAAACATATCCGAGAAAAGGAAAATGAGTCGACCATATGCGTTAACGACAGTACAGAACGAAGAATTATGTAGTCGAATTAAACGCTTAGCAGATATTGGCTATCCTATAACCAGAAAAATGTTGAGGTTATGCGTTTATAAGTACTGTCTAGGAAAAAACATCAGACAGAATTTTTCTACCATCATGACAATAGCTAGCCCCAAGTAGGCTCGGACATTTTTTAAATTGAACTCTTCCATTTCAGTGAGAACATCTCAATTATATTTAAAATTACACAAATAAGAATGTTCATCAATTTGAGAGATTAATATTGGAATTAGATGTTGCATAAGTTAATTTTGTTAATTCAAAAACAACGGTTTCTCATGAATTTTAACTGAAAACTTGATTTGATTTAGGTTGTTAGAAGTTCATATAATCTATTTACTATGGTTTAATCAAAGACAAAATGTATTTTCCAATAAAATTATATCAGAAATATAATTTTTTGTTTGTATTTTATCCATTTCAGACATGCTTCATGCTTCAAATTGGATGAAAAGAAGTATTTTCAGGGTAGCGCCATATTGGGTACACTAAAAATTTTTTTCCGAAATTTTTTTTTTTTTTTTAAACCGCGGTATCTTAGCGTAGAACTGTTCAAATCGAAAAAACCTTAGCTCATTCTGTAGGTATTGAGTAGACCTTTCATTTGACACCAATTATGTTAGAAAATATTCATTTGACGCGGCGTAGTGACCTTTCTCGCTTAGGTGGCGCATATTGGGTACAGGTACCTTACAAAGAATCAAAATAAAGTTGTTTGAATGTCTTTCCACAAAGTGCGATACATAAAATGAAAATCTCATACGTCAAGCATATATGAGTGAAATATTCTTGGAATATTCTCGTAAAAATAACAGATTGATAATTTATCATGTCCGAAATCTTTGCAAAAGCAAAGTTGTGCACCGGTAAAAATAATATACTGTCCATTTTTTTTCCTATCAACTGGATATTCATCCAAGTATCCCATATTCTTTAATTAAAAGCAAAAGAGAGCGTAATAGAATGGGCTTGCGAATTTCAATTATGCGAGGATCCATAGGCGGTAAGCATCCCTTTCACGATTCCCAATAGAGGAAGATATTGCTTAAGCGTGTTCGCTCGCAGCTTTGCTCTATCGATTTTATGGTCAGCAATGGCAACGGCGGCGGTGTGCGCAGTGACGTCTTTGCACCGTCGATGAATGTTCGCTTATTCTCTCGGGACCTCTCGCAAACATTGTTTCGGGAAGGTTGCAGAATGAAGAATTTAAGGACGCATCTAATAAATTTCGAACGCTTGCAGTTATACGACTTTGAGGATCATTGATTTTGTACGATATATTTGACAATCGAGTTTGTCTAAGCGCGGACAACTCGTACGAGGATAATTTTAAATTCGCGAAATTTCACGAAAAATATGAGGTATTTGGAAGAGATGAACTTTGCCGTTTGAAGCGACCTTTGTAGAATTTATCGACTCATGAATAATCTCAGAAAATACCTTATTGAATTATAACACGATTAACACATTAGCACAATCGTCGTCCGATTTCTAGCTATATATAAATTGATAACACTCTCATAGCTACATTTATAGACACCCGTGACGTTTTCACGCTTGTCAATTATCCCTGTACTCTTCGTCTCTATTTCGAGCCACAATCCCACACCCACGTCACCATATCCCACTAAAGTTCAATCTGCATTTTTTTCAATCGAGCTCTAGCCTCTTCTATAACCACCATAAGAGTAAACGAGGGTCGCGTGATTTTCTCGTTCGGCAGTCGAAGGAAGGGTCGATGGACAGTCCACCGCAGCTCGCGAGTCTTTGAAACTCGCGGCCCAAAAATAAAACGCACTTGCGCGCGTATCGGCAGAGGTGCATATAGGTGGTTATTTCGCAACTAGTGCAGCTATAGGCGCTTAGGTAAGAGGAGCGCGCGGCCGTCGCGGAGTTGCCGCGAGCTCAGTGCCAGCTCGAGCGGCGGAGGATGGCGTCGTCGTCGTCGGGCGCCGGGCTGGGCTCGTCCAGGCTGTGGGCCCTGCTCAACAACAAGCGGGACGAGCGCGAGCTGTGCGACGTCGCTTGCACCCTGAACAAGCTCGTGTGGGCCGCCGTGTTAGTCAGGTGGATCAACTTCGAGATATGGTGGTGGCTCGGCCTCGGCCTCTTCGAGTACAACCGCTGCGGCTGGACTGTCCTCGACTGACCCTCGGCTGAGGGGCTTCCGCCGATACAAGTGCACGTACGCGCCTCTATATACCAACACGGCCGCCTGCAGCTCTCGTTCAGGTGACTTATTTTTCTTCCTCAGCGTCTTCGTGCGATCACTCGCGCGCCATACCAACGCAGTACCTACTCTCACACATGTCATTATTGTTCAAAACAGATGGCAGCTCATCGAACGACGCTGTAGACACATCCGGAAATCATTATGTAACGCTGGAATGCTATATAACAGCTTTGTAAAGATATCTCGACGGTTTATTAACTTGGGATTCTCTTCGACACCGAATATAAATCGACCACGAACGCCGAAATTCCTATGCGAATTCGCACAGACGAAAATCTAGTTGTTAGAGAGCTTTTTCGTGGATTACTTTCTTCGGTCTCCCTTGGAGCTTAGTGTTCCGGGGACCTTGGGTTGTTTTCGCGTTTCGTTCAAAGTGCGAGGGGCAAAAGGAAGTACGAAAAGTAGTGATTTGAAAAATTTTTAGATGTAAAATGTATGGGTCTGCTGGGACATTTTAGACACATTCCAGACGAACATTCTCAGTTCGCTAATACAGCGAATCCACGTAGTATATCGAAAATTGGCCAAGTACATATTTTTGTATCTATACTGTGTAATAGTTGGGAAAAAATGTAAAAATCAATAAATCGATACTTGATCGTTACCGAGATTATCTCGATAATTCAAATGTGCATTAGTAAACTCCCCTAATCCTATAGAGCAAAGAAATATCTAACATGACCTACAACGCCAGTCCAACGTTCAAGCACAGTAATTTGTTATATAGATAGAAAAGAAGAGCGGATGACGAAATTTCAATCGATAATAGGCGAACGAAATTTCGTAATGTGACGATACGCTAATGGCTCGGCTCGCTGATCATCCTGCCAAAATTGAGCAATCATTCGTCATATCCTCCCGAAAAAAATATTATCCGATGAGCAATTAGAACGACAAAATCAGAAAAATCGTCTTTCTAATGACTTTCCATAATAATGAAGGATGTTCGAAACAATATAACTCGATGAACTATTCTCATCTCTCAATAATTCCTCCCTGTGATAATTTTTCCACGCCCCCGAGACAATCATCAGGCTCTGGGACTCACTCGACGGTGAAACAATAAGTACACCCTGTGCGTGGGCCTACCTCCGATCAATCGGTAACTATTTTACGGGTCATATCTCCTCGCAAAAGGATACTCAAATAATGGAGAGTTAAGCTCGGACGCACACACACGTGCGGATCACCGACGCGGCTGCCGGCCGGCTCCAAAGCTCTAGCGCTGCACTTTGTAAACCCTCTCAGCCGGATGAATCAATAGCCATTGGCCTCCCACTAGGCCACGCGAGCTTTTTATATCCCGATTCGTCATTACTCGGGCGGAGACTGATGATCGGCACGGGAAAATTTATCGTTTTTGATTTTCCTCAGCTGCACGCTACGTCGATGCTTCCGCGGCGCGAAACTGAGCTACGATTCGAAACGAAATCATTGGAATTGCCGGGAGTAAAAAATCCAATACGCCCGAGTGCACTTTCCTCCGCGGATATTGTACATCGCGCGGACACACTCGTTATTTTCAGAATAACTTTGAGCACGTATTACACGTACGCGCGGCGCCGCGCGCCACTGAGTGAGAAAATCATTAGATTACACACATGGATATATACGCGGTTTTCTCGGAAGCCCTGGCTTCTATTTGCATGTTGGATCATTCGCTAATAACGTTTTCATCGATTTCGAAAGGAAGATGGACGCCAAGATATGGAGAAAAATGAAACGAAACTCGGGGAAGTGCTGGGGAAGTGGATTAGCGTTCTACATTTACATATAGCTCGTTACACACAAGTTATTTTTGGAACGCGAGAAGTATTCTCATTACGGGAAAACTTTGGTACGAACGTCTCGGCTTGATATACGCTCGTACGGTAGTAAAATGTCGAAATCACGCGGGCGAGCGTATTTTTGGAAGAAGAAAAAAAAGAAGCCAATTATGTGTTTGCCGCGTTAATAGAAGAGTGTCACGGGGACAGTCTTAATTTGAACTTTTAGCAATAAACCGCGAGATTCAACAGCCCGGAGTCACGTGTCGAGTTCAAGAGCAAAAGGAAAATCGCGAAGAGTTAGCGATGGCAATACGCAGTGCGACTCATAAATATACTGTAACAGCAGATTTATTTTCACTGCTGTATTTAAGTCGCTCCCTTTAATACTCGCACTCTTAACGTGGCGCACTTACAGCACTATATATATACACATACATACTCACCGAGCGGTCGTAACGTAGAGACGCTTTCTTTGTTTTGCTGCTGCTGCTACTCCCTCCCCCTTCGGAGGATTATTCCTTTTCAAATGGATTCTCAAGGTTCTCCAGTGTATAAGCTCTTTTGGCATTGCGAAATCCAACTCTCCGCTCTTATATCTTTCAACTTTAACATTCGTCATCCTTTGATTCACCTTTAGCGTTCCCCCGAGGGTAAGAGGAACTTGAAACGTACAACTTTTCATTCGCAGTTTTTCCTATTCCAAGTTTTAGTTGGAGTGTCTCGATCCATCGACTTGCGAAGTCAAGTCGGATGACGGACGAGAGGATTGTTAGGTGAGGACGAGTTCAAAAGAATCGGGACTCGTCGCGACACTGTACGTACCAAATGATTCAACTTCAACCAAAAATAACGAAGCACACGATTTAGATACATCATATTTTAAGAATCACGGATAGAGTGACACGCGTGTCTAGCTTGATTTGTCGTTGATGTATATCGAACAAACAGAACGTGATTATGCAGCTAATGGAATTCGGGGTGTGTATATAAGGGCTCTCGATCGCGATAAATTCACTCGCGAATATAACTCGTGCGTTTATACATACATAATAGGAACGTAAACGCACGTTGTAAATGCGTGTGTACGCAGTGCGATGATTGACACGGGGCTGTCCCGTACGTGTGGGTACACGGCGAAACTCAATCGCTCAAATTGTCTAGCGGTATGTAGTATACGATTTCGCGATTGGATTCGTCGATTCGCGTGAAAAAGAAAAAAATGAAAAATCGCGAAGAATAACATGTATACGTGCAGCTGCAGGCATGCTAGGCGTTGACCCAAAATTCGGGGCTCTCGCTCGCGCTTGGCCCGTTCAAGGGCAATGCGGTGCGCGGCGGTATGCGCGGCTCCTTTCCACCCCCCGCGTGACGTACACACTCTTTTGGCCTTCTCCCGGGCTCGTATATATATATATATATATATAAACTCTCGGCCGCGCGCCGAAGCGCATTTCTATTTTCCGTGGATACAGCCAGACTCGCCTCGTTATATATGTATATATAGGCGCTCCTGCGTCAACCCGGGTCAAACGTGTACTTTTCCTTTGTGTACACGTCTGATCGAAACAATGTTGGCAACCTGTTCGTTTGTCAACCTGCCCCCCAGTGTGCCCCCCTTTGAATAGTATCGAGGTCCGAGCCGTACGTTACGTAGGCGAATCGAACGCAGACGCGGCGCGCGCGTGGCGCTCGATCGAATCGAGCGATTCGTGACGCGCTGCAGGTATTCATCGCGGCCGGTTATATATATATGAACTCGCGTCGCCACAGAACCTCATCGGGCGAACGTACTTTGTTATACGCTCGCCGCGGATCCGATCCTCTAAAAATATACCCGCTCTTCCTACCCTGTCTACGTCACGATGCTATACCACCCGAAACTTTTCTCTCGTTCCTCGCAACTCGATATGTTGGGTGAAGAATGGTGTTGCTTCGCTGTGTGTCTCTGGTTGTTTATATCAGAGCTAAAACTTAACGCACCACAGCTGTGAACAAGTTTCCTGTGAAACGTCAGGAACAACATGAAGCTACGTTATGCAATCGCGGCACGCAGGCGAAGGTCCAATATAAGTCAGGTGTCGGTTGACAGCGTGGATAAGGCGAATTCGAGCGCGAGTCGTTTAACAAGGAAATGGACGAGGATAAGAACGGTGTCTAGGTCAATGACGACTACGCCGCCGCTGCTACATCAACTGCACACGCCTGACCCCCCTCTGCACGGGGCGTATATATATATGCGCGAATGCGCGTTCGCGCCGCACCTGGCCGCGACACTCTATATCTTGAATCGAGCTTGAGGTTGCATTTCTCGGGGGTGCATTGTTGTTCGGAGGTCGAAAAGTATGCACATATCACTGGGAGGGCGCGTCGGCTTTCGAGCAAAGTTTATCGGGCCAGTGCTTTGGGACAGCAGATCGAATGGCTGCTCGCGCGAACAGCTTTGATACTCGGATATATAGAGGGCGGTAGATCGGATGGAGCTGCAGAGTTATCGTATTCCAGGTGGCTAAGTGGCCGCGCGAGTCAAGTGGATTGGTTGTTTCGCATCGTCAATGAGCTGGAACGGGCGAATTCGGGGGCGACTCGATCCGCGATTCGATTCGGATTTTTCCCCGAGCTTCGAACGAACGAGAAAATAACCAACTCGGTGGTTTTGTACATTGCAATTTCATCGAGTCGCGCATGAGTTATTCGCGAGCCGTATATATATACGCGGTCGCGAGCTCGCACCAGAGACCTCATCGAAACAAGCTTTTCTGGGTGGATTATTTGAACTGGTGCTTGAAAATCCAATGATCTTTTTATACGTTTCCCGCATCGAGGTCAAATCTATATTAATGTTTGTTTTCGTTTTTTTCCAATTTAATAGTTGTCAGCTCAGCGACAAAAGTGATGCGACATTTCCGAATCAAAACTTTTTGAAAGATAAACTTGGCTCTTTCTGAGTTTCAGAAAATATCTTAGATTCGACAGATTAAAAAGTATATGTTAAAAAATTCGAACTTTCGAAGATGTTGCGTACTCTTTCATACGTTTCTATTTGTTCTCATTAACAGTGCAATTTCATAATAATTTTTTAAACAGAAAAACTCTTGGGAAAATGTTATTTCCGGTGCAGACATTTCGAGTCGAGTTTTGAGTACACATATTTCGTAATAAAAATAAAACAAGCGTACGGAGTGACCGAGTTGTATATAACACGAATACATTCAACGCTTCGTCGATCGGTTTTGTTTATCATCATGGCAATTAACAATATCACAAAATTAACGCGTATAAACACACAACAAATAAATTCATTCATTTGTATAAAGAAATTCATTCATTCGTTTCTAAAAACATGGTCGAATGACGATTTCACGGGGTTTTTTGAATTTATCATATCATGTAAAACGATGACCTAATTGTACCCCCAGCGCCTACACCGTTCCAGCTGGCTGGCTCAGTCCGTCAGCTCCACAAAGCGCCTTCCAAAATTGAATCGTTTCCAGCTCAAGACCACGCACACATGCATTCGCACCGGAGAGAGGCTCCGGGGTGTATAATACAAAACAGAGCCGGCCGATCGAAATTTCCGCCCGAATAAATCTCACCCGCGGGGCTGGCACACATGTATATATATATATATGTACAATAATCCGTCGACATGCATATTATGGGCGCGTACATCACGCGAGCTCTGCTATTTTTACATTGTGAGGAATCTTTTGTTTGGGTAGTTTTCAAGCAACGTTCTTCGTCTGTGGCCATCCGAGAATGTGTATTATTAAACAAACACGCCTTACGAGCTTCCAGCCTTACTCGCGCGCTATACTTTCCGTTCGATCGTATCGTTTCGTAAAAACAACCACTATTTTCAGCTTGTTGCAAGTTTCTACGATGAGTAATAATATATATCTCTTGCTCTCGGAAAAAAAGTTCACCCACACGTCGAAAGCTCGGGAGCAAAGTCCTGGGATACCCCGTTATTCGGCGGAGTGATTTCACCGATGACTCATAAACCATCGAATGCCTTACTGTATTTATTTATGAACCTTAAAACTATCTATATATCAATCGTCGATCTCTGGGCAATTGATTGTTTTCTCGTGATTAATACAGTATAAAAGATAAGACGGACAATTCTGAATTTTTCTGAAAATTCGAACAAATGCTTAATGAGTGGGCTACGCGGAAACCAAATGACGAGAGGGAGGTTGAGAGCTTCATCGGTGCAGTGATTAGAATGGTCTGGAATAGAGAGGTAGTTGACTCAACGTAGGCAAGAGAATTGAGTCATGAATATGCTCTATACAGAGAATTATAGTCATGAATTTTCTCTGATATCGGAGAATGGTGTAGTCCTATGGTTAACAGTTGCACGTGAATCACATATGGAATGCGAAATAACATGCGATATCGATTGAAAAAATTACTTTTGCTCATTTAAATTACTTATTAAATTACTTGGTGTTGAGGATCTCGACTCTGGCTCACATTTGGTTTTTTTTTTCATGAAAAAATCGGCTTTAAAGTTTACATTAGAAATGTGTTTATTTGTTCGTTAGTCTAAAAAACGGTAGTACGATAGTTTATGTGTCTGAAAAGCTACGGTTAAAATATCAAGTTAATCGGATGAAACATGACCGAGTTATGTTGCGCACCAGTTTGAGAAATATGGTTCGAGATAATCGCGTACAAAGTTTCGTTTTAACGTTTGAGACCATCAAAGGAAAACAAACTTGCAATCATATTTAGGTATATTTTACACGTTTTGAGCTAGTAGAAATAAATTTAAAAAAAAGTCAACTAACCCAACAAAGAACGCCGTTTGGCAGTATAAACTACAGGGACAGAGGTGAGCTTAAGAGAGCTTTAACATTCTCTGCCTCTAGTGGATAACGCTTTGTACGTTTCAAATGGAGATTGTTTGCATGCTTGGAGAGCCATTGTGGAACGAGAAATTCCTACATAACATTTTCAGTGCTTTAGAAAGTCATAGTCACCATTGGACTAAATCATGTTGAATGGTAAGCCCAAAAATAGCTCATACTTATATATTTTTCCATTTATTCGAATTCTCTTGTACAGCGTTACAAGCCCCATTGAGCCACAGACTCTGCAATTCAACGTGTTTTTTTACTCTTAGTCAAGCAATACCTTTTATCTACTGAAATTAATGATCACATAACGGGACGATAATCTTACGATTTTATGATTCCGATTGTTCAATTGTCAATTTGATCAAAGATTTCTTTGTGTCCATATCAAATACAAAATGAAAAATTTCACCCAAAACCCGTGGATTGTTTGGTTCCTTACAATTTCCAAGAAAACATACCACGTATCTGTTGTATAGGTCTGAATGGCATATCAGGGAAAAAAGTTCGCCGCGCTCCCAAATTTTCCGCCCAAATCAGCTGATTAAAGTTCGCAGGAAAGGTGGAAAGAGGAAAAGAGAACGACACGTGCTCATTAACGCTGTAACTCATTTGTCACGCTGATCCGATTGATGGCAGGGTCACGGCATGTATGTGCCACTCGGCTCTCTTTGCTCGGCACTTCACCGACTGACAGCTTCAAATTTTGCACTGATTGGAATTATTCATGAGTGAATTCTCTCCCTGTAGGAAGCGAACGAAGTGGTTCCACCTAAATGACGACTCGGTGTTTCTGCGTTCAAGGATTTTTAATTTCTATTCATTTTTCCATTCGATTCTGTGTAAGGTTTGATTCCGGTTTTGCAGATATAAATCTAGATATTGATATACTGCATCTGCATAAAGTAGGGGAGTTCGTCAGATGGCAAACTATGATTATCTTCAGATTCACGAGGTCCGCAAAAATGACGCTCATTGCTATTCGAGTACATCATCACGATACATATATTTGTCCTGAGTACCATGTGCCGTCTTGTTCCAAAGTGCAAAAAAATATATTGGAGAAACACAATTATTTTGTAAATTTTAAAAAATAAATTATATAATGTAAACTATAGTAGATAAGTGAAAATTTGAGTTTAGGATATGCATTAGGCAATAAGGTGTTTGGCCTTGCCAAGTAATAACTTCGATAACTATTTACTGTTCGAACTTGAATAACGTAACTATTGCGGAGTAGCCGTAGCCGTTCGGGATGACAAACAGTTCTTTTCACTGGTCAAAATGTCGATGACGTGGAAAATGCCGATTTTATGAAAATAACCCATTTATTCTTAATTGGCAGTTTTCAAATTTCAAACTCATGATAACTTATTATTATTTCGGAGTGACGCCATTATGGAAGCACTGCCTCTATCACGTATCGTATCCCGAAATAAAGATGCAGGATTCTATATAATGACTAATGAAATTTCTTGATTTCAAAAAGTGAAATCTAGAAGAAATTCATAGTTTTTGCTTCTAGTATTTTTTAGGATAATCAAATTTGATCTACCTGAAATTGGAGAAAGCTACCAGTTTATTTTTTAACCTGTTTTTTACGGATGCGTGCGCATTACATTCATTCACAGTTTCTCAGCCCAATTCGATCATTTTTCCGGTTTCTGTTTCTACCTCCAGTTGAAATCAATTCTCCTATTCCATTTTACTCGCGTAGAAAATATTTTACTTCTCTGTTTGAAGGAGATATATCGATCCGCGATTATGCACAATATATTACCGAGAATAAAAAATAAGTATATATTATTCAGTATGCATACTTTAGAGTGCAATGCATATATTCAGTAACGCTGGTATAGGAGACAATATGAATATTCTGGTTAAAAATATGTAAATTCGAAAAAGTCATTAAAATAATTACGGTAATTTAGAAATTTCGCTTCGAAAAATGTTTCTACAATGTTTCTACAAAACAGATAATATCGTAAAATGATCCGGTGAAAAGTAACAAAATTCACCTGGTAAATATGGTAAACATACTGCACGAGAACTCAGCCGCCTACAGAAAGTGTATTGCAAATTTCTAAACATTTTTTTTTTCTCATCGATATATGAATGACAAACTTTGCTCGACGAATTTCCCTCGTTGCGGCGAGATCGTGCAAGTAAAAGAGAAATAACACAGCAACGCGAAGCCAAGCAATATGAAACTCGAGAGAAACGGAGAGACTCGTCGGTTTCTGAGTTTACAGGATCGCAAGGCTTGAAAAGGCTCGTGTAGGACGCGAGAGCTACAGAAGATCAACGCGCACGCTCTTTCCACCCTCGCACTGTGTGCCGAGCTCTTTTCATGCATATTCAAAGCCGGCGCCGCGCTTATACGCGTATAGGGTTTCCCGTTGCCCCCGGGTAACCCTTTCCTCTTGCAAACCAAATAAACCCTTTGGAGTCGGGTCGCGTTGCCTTTTCACACGTTTCCCGGCGTGTGAAATCAGGCCATGAGTTAAATCTAAAGCACGCGTCGGAAAAAAGCGCCCCGTCGCTCCGAGAGTTTTGTATACTGAAATCCAAGGGAGGAAAGCGTCAATTTGTTCTTGACGAGATTCAAATCCATAGTTTTTCTGGAAAAGTTGAACATTTTACAGTTTTGCCGAAGTTAGAGGATATATGCACTAAACGCTGCATTTTCATATAAAAAGATGTAATGTTGGTTAATTAATAATCTATCCGTTACTAGTCGGGCCCTAAATCCTCTTAAACAATAAATTTGTAATAACGCCATCATTGCATCACATTTAGCTACGTCGGTAGGGATAAGCCGAGTACAAGATCGATAAAATCACACAGGCCTAAATAGCGTCATTTCAGTAGTGACAACCGAGCAAGTAGGGACCAAAGAAGTTTGCTGGGAAATTGTTCAAGCGTTTCTTCCGTATCTCCTCTCAGGATAAACAAAGCCGATATATCAAACGCGCCAATAGAATTTCGCGCGTATAAATTTATACTCCCTACTAAAATGTCGAAGAGGATGCTGAATTGCCCAGGGTATATAGGGTCCACCAATCCTCTCCCTGTATAAACAACCGGCCGCGAACACACGCGCGCAATAAAAAAATCCATAAGCCGGTGGTCGCGAGTGAAAAGAAGGGTACAAGTATATAGGCGCGGGAAGTTTGACGCGCCTCGGAAACGGCTCGGGTTGGAAAGGCAATTGGCTCGATATGGGGGTGAGTCGGCCAGCGAACCCGGCTTTCTTACGTATACACGCTAGAGAGGCGGCCGCGCGCACGCAGCCGGGCCGAGGAGGGGATGCGGCTCTCGAGTCGCATGCATCGCTCGGCTCGATCGGCGGCAGCTCAGTAAGTCGGTGGAATCGGACGGCGGCGGTGCTGCTCGCTACACACCCGCACGTATATAGCTGCGCTCGGGTCGTTGCACCGCGACGGCGCGCTACAGCTCGCCGACACAGTGTTGCATGGCTCGGAGCACCCGACCCGGCGAGCTTCACCCATGAGGATCATTGGGCCGCTCAGCTGACTGGCCGAGCTCGTGGCCCGGCGCAACCGTCGATCCTCCGCAGAAGAGCGCGCACCCGTTGCCACGATCATGACTTACGGCACGTCGTTCCACCACGGCGACAAGTCCCGTCTCGCCGACGACACCAACTCCGACCGGTTAGTAACGTCCGTGTCTCTCGCGCAAGATTGATTCGACTGTGTATAACACGCGAGTCGGAATGTTGCTGGCCCCGTTCACCTGGTCGCGCGCACCATGTTCTCCTTTTCGTGCACTAGCTCCTCGCTCGGTCTACACTCGTTTCACGTGCTCTATAGCTTTTCAAACGACTTTCCCCTACGCGTGTACCGATAACACGAGACTTTTGTTGCGTTCGTTGGGTTGCGATGGGCAGCGAAAGCTCGCGAATGGTGAGACTTCCATCGATAAATCGGTCACAAAGTAGCTCGAATCGTTAGTGGAAACTGCGAAATAATTTCATTTTGTTCACTGTATTCCGATGAATCTATCTCTAATCTTCCAGATACAGTCTCGCTTCTTTACAAATACCATTCACGTTTGGTTTCCAGTTTTTATTTTACAAGATTATTTCTTTGTACAAATAAAAATACGATATGGTATGTGCTCGACAAAAACTGCGTTCGAATACTCCTCTGGACGATGGTAAATGGGAATGGGAGAAAGGAATTGATTTTACACACCAAAATATCATACACGAAAAATTGATGTATTGTCCCGTTTGAGGCATGCATTATTTCTCTCTTTTCAATCTAATTTTCTTTTTCTCGTCGAATTGTCCGACTCAATTTATGGCAGATTCTATCGATAGGTCTTGGATTAATTTACCAGAAAAACGTAAAATCATACCGTACTTCGAATTCTGATAAATTCTCATTTCAAAAAACTAGTTGTACTGAAATGTTTATTAACAAAAAATTATTTTCGATTACAAAATTGTACTGAAACTTATATGACAATTCTAATTTAATACATTGTGTATCACACATACATGAAACATAAACGATAATTTTAACTCATAGTCGACGTATTTAGACAGTTTGACTCACTATTGTGTGCTAGCCAAAAACAATTGAATTCAGCAAATTCTTGAGGAAGTAAAATTAACCCTTTTCAATTAATGCGTGGACTCATTGGGGATAGATTCACAACACTTTTCGCAGAAGCAAGTGGCGAATGAGTGAATCAATTCTCGATGCATAGCATCGATTGAGACATCAAAAAAAAGGTCAGCCTCGTAAGCAGAACTTGATCATATCAAGTTGACGCATGTGAGAATAAGCTGCGCTCGAAACGGTTTTTTAATTTATCGAAAGTGGTATGCATTAGTACAAATTTGATCCTCACTTCCATACAAATCCCGAAGTAATATGAAAAATGAATGCATTATCTACGCTGTTTGACTTTGATTTGGCAAGCCAATGTAAACACAGCTCATTATAACTAGGCTGCAGTGAATTCGTTGTTCACGAAACATCGTATTCAATGAAGAAAAGAAGAATCAGAAAAATACAATTTCGCATAAACAGCTATAACGATATCATAACATTATTGGCTACTGTAATCTATATACAACTGAACTACATTCGCATCCAATAAAAGTGAAGAGTAAACAGGTTTACTTGAAAATAAAATCTCGAGTTAAAGGCTCGCGAATTACGGCATCCATCCCTTGCGCTAACGAAATCAGCCAGTGCGCCGTGGGCGTGCGATCGAAATGTCGTCTTCACTGGGAAATGTCCACGACGTTGTATTATATTACCTCTGATATTGCCGAGTGTCGCACCCCGTGAAATTATAGCCAGAGACACACGGCGACGTACTTTTTTCCCATTACTCTGACGTAAACTCCTGGGCTCTGACGTCTCTCGTGGCTCCTTATAGAAGAGCAAAGCGCTAAACGGTAGAATTTCTCCGTTCTCTCCAGACTCGAGAGAAAAGCTGCAGGTGGGCCATTGTTCGGAGTTTTTGGAGAAGTCACTTCGTACCGACGACGCAATCGCCTGTGCGGAAATTATGTTAGTTTCGACGGAGGAATTCATGCTAATCGATACATAGACTTATAGTCTCCTTGAACTTTTAAGATATGTGCAAGATCTGCGCATCGGATGAAGCCATCGAGAGAGATGTACTTTTTTCCCCAAACGACCTTGGCGATGCTCCGATAACGCGCTGAATCAATTAGCTCGAACCTGACTTGTGCGTATTAGTCTCTCGTATATCCAAAACTAAACGCGCCGACTCACGAGATTTTTTGTTCGTCCATGCGTATCCGCATAATCATTCGCGAACTAGAATTTCGGTCGTAAAAAGTCAGTGTCACTTTTTTTTTCGGAGCCGGCGGGACCGCGTGTGCGAACTGATGTAACCGCAAAGTCACGTGTGTGTGTCACCTCGAGGAAGTTCCCGAGAAGCGAAATCGAGAATAAACAACTGTCCATTTCGATTTTCCTTATTCAGCGCGTGTGGCATAAGATTATTGCGCCGGGCGCCGTTGCGAATCAATATATAGACTATATGTATAGAGAAGACCGAGTGCCAAACGAACGAACATTTGCACCGCATGCATCGAGTATTTTTCCGTTACGCAGAGCCGCCGCAGGCAAATCTGAACGAGCCGTTCTCGCAGCAACGTGACTCCAATTCAGAGGCGCGCATCAAGAGGTCGGTAAGTGCACCCGTGGACATCGCGAGCCACTGGTGCAGTATATACGTATGTATCTCTCTCGCTCCGTACATTATTTGATCGTTTTGATGCACTCGTTCGCCCCCAACGACTCGGATTGATCCTCGTTAGATACGCGTTGCGCGCGTCCTTGATAGTGTCATCCTTCAAGGGCTCTCCTTTGCGAGGGGCACCTCTGAAGGATCCGTTAGCAGATATATCCGAACTTTTCCCGGGTTTCAAAAGAATTCCTATTTTCGGTGGAATTTTGAAATCACAGCTCGTCAAGAGCCAATTGTGCCAAGTTCGAATGTTCCGAATATCCTTCGATATATATCACCACGCATATACGTATGCTTGTAGATTTCAAGAATAAACGCGAAGGATATTTGTAAATTGTACAGAGTGACAGAATTCGGCTTGGTTTGATATTCCCGATTTCGAAGAGCTATAACTATATACTGCAGTTGGATTGTCACCGGACAGCTTGTTATGGCTGTGGCCATGCTGTTCATGATTCCTCGGTAAAGAAATAAATTACGTAACGTTTAACGTGAGCTCGCACTTTATTTCCCCGTCTTTTGAATACTAAACCTCGAGATCGATTCGAAATTCTGCGAGCGTGCTCTCGAAATATGTCCATCGTCGAGTTTCAAACTCGATGTGACATCCCCAGATTATATTGATCACAAAAAAATAACAACGCGTCACTCACGCGATCCGAGTTGGATTCGATTGTAATTAGAAGATATCGAAGGAGGCTTCAATTGGATACTCGTGCATAAAAAATTTGGTGTTTATCTGCTGCATACTACCTCTGAAAATTGAATCGAATTTGGCCACCTCAACTCCGTTAATTCAATATTATTTTTCCTTATCAATTCAGATTTTCTTGCTACACGAGTGTGAAAAAAGTTTGGCTCACGAATAAAAGGAACATTTAATCTCGTTTACAAACGCCGGTTTGCCTGCATCACGCGATAGATATTCCAGACACGTGTGTGACGAGCGGATGCATTCATATACGCGCACTGAAGCACGCTTCCTTTTGTTCACGTCTCGCCTCTCTTGTATTGTCTTGCGGCTCCCTCCGACACGACGCTGCGAATATCACATCCAATATTTTCAAATGACTCTTTGTCCCCGGAGTCATTTATCCGCGGATATTAGACGACGGAAGCATCGTCGATTATTTTTCCACGAAATAGACGAAAATTATAAAGAAGGTGAAATGAATCTGCTGCTACCCAATTTTCCCATCAACATATGATTGTCCTGGCAACCTCCGATCGTTGAAAGCAATTTGGAGTTGCGAAGGAAGCTAAATATATTCGATTTATCAAACATCAAATGAAGAATTAGTTGCGAAACATTTGCATTACCCTGGGGCTCATAGTATATCCGTTTTTTCATCTTTAACTTTACCATGAGATTCGCGTCATCGAGTACTCTGCAGTTCGCTGATTAGTGAATTAATGAGTATCGAATAAACTCGCCGTCGCTTCTGAAAGTTGTAAAGCAGGGAAGCTTCTCGTGTGCCGGGAAGGCTATGGCGCAGAAAAGTTCGATCGTGGTCAAGGAGAAGTTTCTACTGCACGTCGTATCGCGACGACGAAAAGGTGATGCGCATTATATACGTGTGTAAATTCTTAAAGCCGCTTCATTTCCCGTTAAAATGTGCTCCAAAGAGTCTGCGTGGGAGACGTGGTTCAACGTCCCCGTACCCGACGCTTCGTCTTCTCTGCTTCTTCTGCCGTATGCGATTTAAAACTCGTCTTCCGAATTATCTATTTAAAGAACATTTTCTGTGTGATATTGACTCTTTTCCAATCTCATTAAAATATTACGATATGTTTATTATTTTACAGATGCGTGAATAAATGATTGTTTCCTTATATTATCCATGGTCAAGCGTAATAAAAATTCCTCAACATAGGAAACACTTATTTTGAGTTTAAATTATTCACGTGCTGTTGTACAAAGAAAATAACTTATGAAAAAATTAACCCATTATCATACTTGTCGAAATTGACTATGATAAGACGCTGACGTGAATAGCTAGATAAGATATCCAATTTTCTTCATTCCGTTTCCTTCACAAAAAAAAACAATGAATTAACACTGATCTTGCAGGCAGTGAACCTACGCGCCGCATATATAAACATGAGTCATTCTTATGAAAACAGTATTTTTCTGCATTGAATATGTTTTAAAAGCTAATACAAGCTAAAACTACTCGTAGCTCCCCAAAATTTCAATGATATATAAGTGTTAAAAAAGAACGGAAAAAATAAATAAGTTTCGTTCTCATCACTTTTTTGTCAGTGTGGTTTCAACGAAGTTCAAAAGTAAGGAAACGTGATTTCTTGTATGATTTTCTACTCGTAAAACTTATTTTTTGATTGATAATAGTTTCTTTAAAAATACGCTTAAAAGACTGATGTGAACAAAACTTGAGTATTTTTTTGTCATTTTAGTGATTTCATTTGATTCACCAAAATATGTATTCTAGTACCGAAAATATGAGCACTAAACCAAAATGTATGAATATTACAAAATAGTATTTGGCTATATGATAGCGTTATAGTTGATGAGGAATCGATTAAAATCATTGATTGCATGACCAAGAAGCTAAATCGGAAGGTTTTCGCATGTATGCAGTATGTATTTAACTAGTACTAAATTAACTGCACATTTGGCCCTTGATACGCAGCATTAGTCCGATGGCATGTATTTGTAATCAGGTTCGAGCAAATTTACGATCTGTACGTGAATTCGTTCCAAGGTCCCGAAGATTAAGCTTTTACCATTCAGTTGTGGCCACGATTAGTTATAGAGAATTAATTGGTAAATGCAATCTAAACAACGATATCCCCATGTTTTATAGTAGTTTTGCAGGAACCGGTAAAAATCGGGCAATTCTTAGACTCAAAGTAAGTGATTCATATTGAAGAAATAAAAAAGTAAGTAGCAATAGAAAAACTTGAAAATGTATGAATCAATTTGTTAAAAATATTCGTTTTTCGTAATCTTCGAGAAATAAATGTTGGTATGCAACGCGTTAGCTAACTCAATAACGTCCCGACTTGTTTCAGTGACGATCAACTAGCCAAATAACAACTTTGATAATTTTTCACTGTTTAAACTTGAATAAGACAAGTAAATCGAACTTTCCGTAGCCGCTCGGAATGGCCTGTAGTTCTTCTCGAAAGCTCAAAATACACATCGAGGGCATGGAAAATACCGGTTCCGTGTGAATGGCCCATACCCTCCCACGCGTCATTATCGTCCCGTCAAACTCGCACTCGCACTGTGCAAGAGAGGAAACGAAGAATTCATCTCAAGTGGAACGACGATCGGACTAAATCGTCCAAGCAAATTCGCCTGCGTCTGCTTAATTATGCAATTACGGCACTCGCGCCGTACTGGCTTCGCAGCGTGGATCACAACGAGCGCACCGATAAATGATATATTCATTTCCCGCCTGGCATTCCATCCAATAAGATTAATCGACTTGCAAATTTGGCTCGTGTGATTTCAGCGGCAGCACGTGTGCCGAGGAATTACGAGTACTACGGGAGGGGGCGATTGTTTGATCCGAGTTAATTTTTTAGTCGGATGAGAGACAGTTTGACAGTTGTCGTTTTGACACTTTACAACCAAGTCCAAGTCGATTATCTAACTTTTGCAATTACAACGTCCCCCCGAGACCAAACATTATGAAGAACGAGGCGTAGGATAATCAAATTCCCCGAAGCTATCGGCATTAATCACAACTTTGCTGAAGCTCAAAGACTCATTGGCATTATTTTCCGGGATGCTTTGACAGCCATCCGAGTGGAATAATATTCATCGCTACATAGGTGCATCGCTCGAGAGACAAAAGCTTGCTAAACGTGAGTCAAACTCGATTTTTTTGTTGAAAAGACGGCGATTTTACCTCGTCAGGCAAGAGTTATTTCGCTGATTCGGCGTGGAAGTTTCGAATAAATCCTGCTGAATACCGAACGATCGCGACAAAGCCAATATGTAGTATATATTCAGTCCCTCGGTTTGCCAAATCACACCACTCGATTTATATACATGACTCGGAGTTCATTTGACGAACCGATGGTGTTTTGCAGGCCATGCAACGCGTCGCCGGAAGAGGGCATCTACATAAACAACGGCGGAGCCAAGGGCCTCGGCTCCAAGCTCAAATGCCCGGCCTCGATATCGAAGCTGCGGGTGGAGAAGATCGAGGGCGGCCTGATGGTTGCCGGGGTCGTAGTCGCCGCCAACTGCCAGATCGCCCTGCCTGCCTTCGGCTTCCTCTTCGTCCTCGTCGGCGCGGTTCTCACAGGTAACAGCTCTTTTCACTCTTTTCACTAGCTTCATTTTTCCCCGTGAATTAGGCCTCACTTTCAAACACACGGCCAAGGATCGAGTTCACACTCTCCCGTATTTTTTTATATACTTCATCGAGACCCGAACACCAAAATTTGTTCACGTGCTCGTTATTACAATATACGATTATCGAAAAAGTATCACCGGATTTAGTAATAAAACTCGTATGTTGTCGTGCAAGTTACGGTAGAATCACCGATACACTCGCGTACGAGGGAGATTTTCAGTCCTCATCGATCGTTTTCTGAACGGAGGCTATAGCCTTTCATCAAGACCTAAGAAAATTGCCGCTACCCCGAGATATATACGTTCCGTACCGTGATATGTCGCTTTGATTCTGGCGAATCTGCGCGAATGAGAAGCTATTTCGGGGACAGAGCGCGAGAGAAAGAGAGGAAAAAAAACCAATCACTCGAAGAGAGAGAGAGAGAGTTGGTGAAAAAACCTTCCGCATCGCTGGAGCAACCGAACGCAATCGAGCGCGGAACAAATAAAGGTCCATATATGTACCGTTGACTCGCGAAGGAAACTCTCGAAGGAGCCCTCGAAATAAACCTTGCGTCATTACATAAGTATACGCGACAACAAACACACGTACGAGCTACGTGATCCCGGGTTCGAATGACGATCGTAACAGCCGCGTAACGATACTTCCTGTACACGGACAGAGAGAAAAGAACCACCTGCGAGTGGCCGAGAGGAACCCGCGCAAGTGCAGTCGCGTTATCCGCATCGCTGAGAAACCCTGGTGGTAGAAATGCACTTGACGACTCCACGTTATCGGCGGTATCGAGGGGATGAAGTTCGGTTTGTTTCACGGGGAATACGTTTAGAAGTTCCAGGCCCAAGGGATATGGAGCTTTTGCGAAATTTACTTCGACGGAGTTGCATTAACGACATTTTACGAAGCGCATTCTCTTTCGGATGGATAATCGGGTTCATTCCAAATGACAAGATGATTATAATAATAATCATAATTATAATTTCGTTTGAGCGTATACATTAATTGGTATCGTTTGGATAGACTTGATAGTCAAAGTTTGGACAAACATGTTTTCGATAGATATTCGTCCAGATTCGTGAATACACAAACATATAGCGGTTATTCTTATTGGTCGACATAAATAACGTTTCCCCTTCTATAGCTCGCTAAAAATAGTATCTCCTTGATATCTCATTAAATTTGTATATCAAAACAATCGAAGCAATAGCTTCGGTTGGGAATAAAAAACAAAACTTTTCACGGACTCGTCTTTATCGAGAGCATCACTCTCGCGTACTTTCGCTTCATGAGTTTACGAACGAGTAGCCGATCAATTTTCAGCGACATCAAACCTTCGTGCTGCACTCAAAATAGAATCACTTGTGACGATTGCCGGTGAACTTAGTTTCAATAGGAATACTAAAAAAGCACATCCACAAAGTAGGTCAAGAGTCCTGCAACTTTTCGTTATAAAATATTGCACACACCCACACACACACACCCTTGCTATTTCAACTCCGAGGACGAGGATTCATTTCAATGAAACCTCTTGCTTTCCGTTGCACTGTGTTTCCCGAATGAAACATACACACATCTCAGCGTCGTCTTTACACATACGTACTGATACGTACCGTCTCCAACCCTGCCGACGAATTTGTAATTCGAAAAATCCCGAAACTAAACTGTCCAGAGCAGATCTTTTGGAGCCCGTGTGTGTGTGTCATGTTACAGCCGCATCGTACAGAGGGCCAGGCGAGGACGAGGACTTGAACTCGTACGCGGCGCGGATAGCGTTCACCGGCAACTCGCGGGTGATCGGGCCCGCCTGCATAGTCGTCGGCGGCCTCATGCTCGCCCTCGGCACGCTGCTCTGCGTACTGACGAGGCGCGCCAGGAGGCGCGAGCGCAGGGTCGGCTTCCACTGCCCACTCCACGGCGACTTCTACCCGGCCGACCCGCACAACGCACGAAACTTCCTCGGTGAGTTTTTCGACCCCACCTGGTTCAAGTGGAAAATCCAACAAATTATTTTCCTTGCGCGCGTCATGAATTGTCCCGCGGAGCTAGGGTGTGATTTCAGACGGACCAACGAGGAACAACAAGAGATATATACGCGTGTCCGTTGTTTGTTGGAGTTCCGCGAAAACAAACAAATATAATTGTCCCTGTTGCAGTTTCATGCAAGTCTTATATTATGCATTCTCGAACGTTGGGAGGTCGGGGAAAATTAAATTCGTCCAATTTGAATTTTGCATGAACAATTTCCCAGCTGTATATAGGCTCGAGCTAATGCGATAGGTGTGTATAGTTTGAGCACGACTGTCGCTGGGGCAACTCAAATCACTTTTCAAATTAGCCGTATTACTTACGCGTTTTTATTGAATTTTGCATAAGTGACGTTTCATAAAGGTATCGGGAAATTTCCCGATGAAAAGTACAGTTCGGATGGAATTATCGTCAGTGCGGCAAGCATAAGTTTATAAGCGTTTCAAGTGTACAAAATTTAACTTTACTTCCGACGATACACTAAAATACGATCTATCTTTTATTTATCCACGTCTCAATTTAAAATGTTCTATTTCGAGTTATAATCAAGAATATTGATTACTGGGTCTAACATAGATTGCATAAAATCATTATTTTGCATGAATTATTTTTTTGACAAAAAAAAGTTTCCCAAGGAAAAATCGGTTGTAAAAAAGACAAAAAGGAGACTCGGTTGTGAATTAGAAGAAAATACATTTGTGTAAATGTCACCCAATGTGTTCGGATCGTCGGCACAATGCTGTCACCACGCTTGATCGCGATGCTTCGATTTGTCCATCAAGCCGATGAATAAGATAACGCATAAAATATTTATCACGGTTACACGCGCGTCACGAACGTCGTGACATCTCTATTTTTACAGCTCGGTTGAATCCAATTCGTACGAGAATTCAAAAATAGTTTTGTGGATCGATCGAGCTCAAAAGCTCAAAGGTCAATCGATTTTTCCTTCGACAAAGTGGAACGCTTGTTTATTAAAAAAAAAAAATCGTTTTAAAAACTAAGTTTTCGTACACATTGATTTCCCCGGCTGTACGGAAGATAACCAGTGCCCGGTTTCACGTTTGCGCAAGTAGATAAATCCCGAATCAGGTTAGACCGGTCGGGCACGAGGCGCAAAGATAAAGAGGCCCTGAGAAAATACTGGGGTGAATTCGTATTCCCGGAACACGGCGCCATATACTGAGCACGGAAGAATTATGTCAGATCGACAAACTCGATCGAGGTGTTTGTAAGCACTGGAGCGTTTTCGTGCTGATTTACAGAGAATAGTCGGAATGATAAAGCCAGCGTGACGAGGGATCTAGTTTCGTTGATTCGACGCTGATATATACCGTCGAGTTATCTATCAACCCGTCAGTTACGTGGAATAAATACGAATGAAGATATAAATTCGTCAGGTATAATTTTCGTTTAATTACTTTTCTAAAACCATTTGCTTTTTCTATATGCCGTCCTCGAAGAATCGAGAAATGAAAGAGAGCAAAAACAATAGATCGAATGAGAGAACTTCTTTTTTCTTTTCGCCCAACGTCAGCGGCTTGAGCAGTGTGTGACGCAGCGAGCGGTTGAAATTTTCTCTCCGTCGGAGACGGCAGCAGTCTACGTACTGTACGAGTGCGCGACTCTCATAATGCAGTAGGTGCTAATGAGGTCAAACGTAAAAGTAGAGAATAACGCACTAGTTGAGGAGAAAGAGGCGGAGGAAAAAAAGCTCAACGATCTCGTTAAATTATTCGCAACTGCGCGCTTCCAGGTGTGATTACCCGGGCGAGATTTAATTCGAGACGAGAGGTACGAGTTTATCGATCTCCCGCTTGTCGACAGGCTCGACGCTTAAACATCTCGCGATTTGAATTTTTCAATTTGATTTTCTCGCGAAACAAGATCGATACCCGGTTAGAGGGCAACGTGATACATTAAAATCGCTTACCAAGCATTTTTCATCGTGGAATCTTTTAACGACGCTCAAAAGATCTTCATCATACCTATACTTCGACGGGTAGAGTGGAATAACGTACGAATAAATACGATCGACTGTTTGATATTTATTTATTTATCGTTGTCATCAAGACACGCGTTGCCCACTGAAACATCTCTTCTATCGCGATGTTCATGACTGGCTATATTGAGCTGGAAAAAGTGTTATTACTTACGTTACATCAAACCACGAATATTCCCGAATGCCATCGTGAAATTTTTTTCATGTTCATTCGCGCGATCGCATCATTATACCGATATATCAACTGTGTGCATCAAATCACTTCCGATCGCGTTGAATTTTCAAATTACGAATAACCGGCGAACATGATCGGATGCGTCCGCAAGAGGATCCGCGAAAACATCATTTACGAGGGAGAGAGAGAGAGTGTGTCTCTCGAGAGACGAGATCGGGAGCGGGAAAATTAAGAACGAGGCCTCGGTCGCGGCAACGTATATCCGAGGCAGAAACGGCTTCCCCAGAAATCCAGGCTAATGCAAGAATATACCGAATCTCTCTCTCTGGCGATTGGCTCCCGGCCGGTCCTCATTACCGCAAATAAAATATAGTCCCAAGCCGGATTGGACGTAGGGTCGTGCTGTTGCATAATTGCTCGGTCGGTGATCGGTGCCGGGCTTGAGTGAGCGCAGCGATTAGGCTAATTGCTCGTTCGAATGAGCAGCGCGAGGCTATTGAGCTATACGACGCGGGATCGATTCGTTCGAGCGGACCCGTGTCCGATACGCGAATCGAGGCTCGATTAATAATATATAACCACGATGTTATTGACAAACGTGAAACCGCTGTTGCTCGCTCGATACTTTTCATTTGCATTGTATATACGCTTTAGTGCGTGTGTATATATGTATATTATTTGATTTCTATAATTAGCGCAATGAAACGTTCTGTCTGCGGCTCTATAGTTCAAGAACATGGGTTCAAAAGTTGATTCTCCCTCTATAAATAACGTTCGCTCATCGAGCATTTAAAAACTGTTTCCCCACGATACTTTTATGAAACTCCACTGCAATCCACGTGACGTCGTAGGCTTTATTATTATAAGTAAGTTCTACATTCGTGCTGAATTCAAGAGCTCGTGGTATCTCGTGCGAGGTGAATAATTAAAAGACTAAGGCGCGAGGCTGACCTTACGCATCGTCGCTCAATTTTCTGTCGCGACAAAGCCGAAAAGAACGAATGAGGCATACGTGCGCTCTGAGTCTATATGCTATAAAAAAATTACCATTTATCAGTATAGAAATTGCACAACTGGTGGTATAATAGTCAATACTCAACTGGAAAAATCCCTATATTCACATCAGCCATGCGCGATCTCTACCGTTTCAATCTCACGGAGGGGGTGAAATTAACTGAAATGCTGAATGTATATTCGTGCAGGTAAGGAGACGAGCGGGTGGGCGGTGCCGTGCTGCCGTGGCAGGGGCAGCTCGACGGACAAGGGCCTGGCGAACGGCAAGCTGGTGCACGCCAAGTTCGGGGCGCCCCAGTGCCCGCACTCGGTGCTCAGCAGCACGCGCAGCTCCGTCAGCAGCTCGCCCCTCAGCCCCTGCCCGACGCCCATGCCCTTCCTCGTCACCTCCGGCTCCATGAGGTGAGTAATCTGCGGGAGATCGGTCGCGCGCGATATGCGCCTCACCAGCCGACAGATTTTTTACGACGCCTTCCGGTTCCGACGGTGGTAATCTTGCTTCGTTTCGACTGAACGAGGCTTTGGGGCTGGCGTTACGTACGCCCTGAATAGCTCGCACTTGCCACACAATTATAACGTTCACATTTCCCCCTGTGATTATTCCTTATCCGATTTCGTCCATTCACCCTATATGCGTTCATGTGGTTTCTTGTATATAGATGTTGATGATTTGCTGTTGATAAATAAAATCAAGAATATAAAAAATTATAGACTGTATGATTCGAGAGATGAGCTATTAAGCTATCCGAAAACCATTTTATAATGTTCGGTCGTTATTGGTTTGCCGAATGTTGTGCAGCCACTCTCCTGGAAAGTCAAAATGTGTACGTAAACACTTGTCAAACTCATCTTTTTTCGGTTTTACGATGTTGTTTCTTCGACGACCCATGATTTTCTTGAGCATATTGTAACATAATCACAAGTATACCAATTAATTCGAATTTCTTCAAAATTTCCTATTTTTTATATCCAGCTGAGAATGCGACTCTCGGCATAAGGGCAAATGTAAAAAATGTCATTTTGTTATGGGCCTCATATGAAAATGAATTCGGTGATTCCTAATTTTCTTCGGCGTAATTGAAATTTGACTGTGTGCTACATTATGTCCAATTTTTGACTCGTTCTGTAATTTTATAAGAACTCGCCGAATCCACTCTAAACATGATTCGAAGCGGAATCGAACTAGTATTCGTGAGGATTCGTGGAACATCGTGATAAGTTCTCGCGAAAGAAAAAGTCAAAGAACGGTTGTTTCTTGTTACTTTTTGCAAAGGGTCATATTACAGCGCAGGGCGAGAGAGAGAGAGCACTTTCGGGGAGATCTATTAATAACGCAGATCAAGACGTTTCTACGCGATATTGAGTCGCTCTCGTCTGAGTCTGCATTTGAATGCAGGAGCTCGAGCTCGCGAACAAGCCCATCCGATTGCGCGCGCGAGAGAGAACACAGGCATTGTTGATCCCCTCGTTTCTCTTGGGCTATAGAGGCAAGATGTGCTAATACGCGAGCCCCTGCGTGTCGACGCGCCCGCGTGCAGCTGTACTTGCAAATGCGCTCCAGCTAAAAATAGAGCGACACGCTTGAATTAATAATATTTAAGAAGCCTATATGTAGAACCGCGTCGTCGAGTGATGGAAAAGCTCTCGCGGTTGTGTGTGTGTGTATACTTTACGCCCTACGATCGATCGGCCAGCGTCGCGCCGCGCTTTTCTCGCCGGCTCTTTTCCCCTATATACTCTCTAGTTTACTGACACGTTCGGAAATGCTCGAGGCTAATCTCAAGGCGGAGCGAGAGCCGCATTACACGGTCGAAAGTGAAGGATTTTCAATATAATTATTATGAATTATTTCCTTAGCGTATGCGAACTACAGCATGATATTCGTCGAGCCTTCGTTTTATTTTTTCCCACCCAAGTACCATACTAAAACTCGATGGAAGTATACCTTCGAAATTCCGAAGGAGTTCCAGTGGAGCGAGAGACACCCCTCGCTATCTATCGAAAAGCGGGAAAACGAAAGTGCCGCGCATCGTGTATATATAATACACATTTCAAATTGTCCGAAAAAGCAAATCGGCGTAAATCAAGGGTCGATCGCTGGCTGCGCACTTAGCTTATCATTGACCTCGTCACGCTGCTGCGTATCGATCGAGTTATCCCCCGCGATAAGCTAACTCCTCCGACGTAATATGCATAACTCAAGAAGCGCTCGCATGCCACGCATCCGGAGAATCGCATGCACCGCCTGCCGCGGAGTCTCTCTCTCTCTTTCTCTCGACAGCTCGCGTGACCGCAGTTATTTCCTCCGCGCGCGACGCCGTGTATACGCGCAGCGACGTGGATTAACGGCGCGCGATTTAAATATACATATGTTATACGCCCAGTTTTTTTCCTAAACACGCTACGTTCTCGCGAATTTGGGTAACAGGGTCGATCAGTGCGAGATATATATGCTTGGGTTTGTGCATCGTGTGCGGCAAGTATATACATGGACTGTTTCCATTGCAGCGGGATGATGCACATAGGGGCCGGCGCGCAACTGTCGCCCGATCAGACGTTCGGCTCCATCAGGTCGCTGTCGGTCTCGAGGGAGGTCGCCAGCTTTCCACTGTCTCGGACACCGACTCCACCCTCGCAGCACAGGTACACACGCATGTATTACATTTTCTCCGAGCTGCTGCTGATCGTCACCTTGTCCGTGTTGGACAATCACTCGTGTGCTCTCGTCCGAATACAACTCGAATTTTTTGTGTTAATTGGATTGTAGAGTAAAGTGTCCTTTCCGATTAGCGATATTCAATACAATCGCAATTCTTATAGTGGATTATACGCTGTGATGGTATTTTAACGCGTTCGTCACTTTGGAAATACTTTGATCTAAATTTAAAATGGTAAAAAACTACTACTTATTAGTAGAAATTCTATAGCTGATGAAAATAGTAAATATTCAATTGAAAAATTGGTAAAATTTGAAAAAACTTACTAATTTTCAGTTGAATATTCGCTATTTTTATCAATTATGCAATTTTTGCTATTTAGATCTCGGAGGGTTGTTTTTAGAATTTTGTGTTATTTTCGTGCCATACGGGCGAACAGCATCTCGGTGTATTCGGTCACGGTCAAAACTTCCGTCTCGATCGAAGCCAAGGGAAGCCATTTACCCCAGAATCGTATATATCAAAGATGAAAAAATGAAAATCCAAATGGATGAATCGAAATTGATGATAGGGTAAACGATTGCAGGCCGGTATCGAGCTCGGCGTCCAACAACAGCGAGGAGCCACTGACGTCGGTGATAACGGACAGCCCGGTAAGGGAGTCGGACATCTCTCAGCTGGCGGTCCAGCAGCAGCAGCAGACAACTGCCCGCAAGTCGGTGAGCATCGTTTTACCGGACGAGCAGCTGCACGGCTGACGGCACGAGCGTCAAATAATACACCGCTGCGGTGCCGACGGCTGAAACTCCCGTCGCTTCGGCTTGATTCGCTCTAGCTAAACGACTATACATATATGCGTATACGTTTCGTATGACCCTCCCCGAGAGAACTGCAGCCTCGCAGCATCAAGAGCTACATCGCTTCCGCCTACTCTCGAACCTGATTAATTCGAGTTTTATTGTGTGCGACTGTATAATGGAAACGCCCTCGCGGGCCCTCCCCAGCAACTCATCAGTGGAGGTCCAGATATACGTATCCAAGGAACGACCAAAAAGTTTGCCTTGCACGTGGAGTGACCAAGATAATGCGGATACAGCGTGAATCCCGTAGAATGGGGCTTTCTCGTGTATACCTCTCATTTTTAGCGACCTTGGTTCTGTGTATATAATACGTAGAAGGAGAAGTGGGAAGAGGAGAAAGGGTCGAGAGATCGAAACGATCGCACCGAACACAACGCGATCGTTCGATGTGCCCCGAAGTATGGCGAGATTGAGAATCGGATTGATAGGGTTCCACGAGATCTTGTCGCGTCATCCACTCCCCTTTTATTAAGTAAGACGGACAATACGTTGTATTAATTTTAGTCGATACTCTTGTGTATATTCATCGTTTCACCGTATATAGTGTGTTTTGTATTTGACTGGAACTACTTTGAGACGAGCTGACGCGTTGGTTTGATTTCGTTAACTGTGCTGTATACAATCTAGAAGCCAAATTCCGATAAAGTATGAATGTCTGACTGTTGAGTCGAGAACAATTGTGCTGATGTTGCAGCAACGTCGTCCGCTCAATCCAAGAAGCGATACAAAAAAAACTGTTCGTGCCAAATGCTGTGCTAGATATTTCAAGCGTTAAAATAAATATGCGAAGGCGCGTACGATGTAGATGATGTTGGGTGACAGACGAAACGATTGGGTTATTAAATCGGAATATTAAAACATAAGTTAGATAGAATTCATGTGGGTGTGAGTAATTTGTGGTCGAGTGTTCTTAAAAATCACATCGAAATAATTCGATTTTCAATTGTAGAAGTCGTTTTCGTGACAAGAAGAAAATCACGTGTTACATTTTCGGGAAGAGCAATACTTCGGGCGTGCCGGGAACATTGAGTAAAGTCACTGTGAGAATTTTGATCATTCGATACCGTCACTCTCTTGCTCTAAAATAAATTAGTTAACGATTAGGAAATTTCCATGATTGCCAAATGAATACAGACTTTCGTTAAATGTAAGTTTCTCTGTTTGTATTTGTGAAATTGATTGAGATATTTCGAATTTCGAACAAATAGGTAACACCCTGTGATTGGCCTAGTGAATCATGGAATTAACTCTTGTCATCTTTGAATCCTTTCGGAGATGATGAATCGTTCATTAAAACCACATAGCTTCCTGGTGAATTACTTCATTATCCATGCAAGAATTCAAACTTTGTATCGTTTTTAGAGTGTAAGATTTTAGATAGTTAACGTCAGTGTTTCTAGACCTCAGCATTCAACTAGTTCTACATCTTGGAAAATTATAGACTTTCGAGTTTGATTTTTCTAGCTACGAGAAAGTCACTATTTTCAAACACAAAACTTCACAATTGACATTGATATTAGATCATGGTGAAAAAATATAAAATATGAGAGATTTAGATTTTCAATATCCAACTAAATGAGTATATATTTAAAAATAATAATCTCTATTGATAGAGAATTGATGGATCCAAAAATGTTTGATTTTAATTCCGTTTTTTAGTGCGAACAAAATAACGTCCAACTCGGTTACACGTTTGGACAAAACGCCGCCTGGTTTCAATCTATTTTTTAAATCAGTCATTACTCATTCTAGAATTCAAATTGAAATAGATGATAGAAACTGTTAGAGAAAATTTTTTCCTCCAAAATACAACACATTCCTATACTCGTTCTCAGGGTCTAATCATATTGCGAACCAACATCACACAATCGTGCTTAATCAACGTGAAGTGAAAGCGAACATAACTATTTTATTCGTTGCATACACGATCATATGTTTTATATTTCGAACCGATGATAATTATTGAAAGACTCATGGATAGTATCAGATTAAATCATCATGTCACATCATACTCATAATCAACTCTCGATGTACTCTTGTATAAATATCAGCCAGATTCGTATCGCAATGAAATATTTGTTATTTTTCACTCGAGTTTCTTGTGTTTGAATCTAAGAAATCTATTTATATGAATTCTGAATTTTCGCTAAAACATGAATGGGATCTTTAAGATATACTATCTGTAATAAAGCGAACAAAATTGTTCCTTCCCACATTTGCGGAAGATCTATAATGTGCACATACAACTTCGTAGGAGATACCTTGCAAACGTTCACACAGAAATATAACTCATTATCTTTTGAATGAAATATAATGATAGTTTGTGATATTAGATTAAATATATATATATATGTATGATAATTCACAAGTTCATCTCATGATAACAAAGAATACTGCATCCTCATTTTATAATTAAACAAACTTTAAGGATCATTTACCAAATGCTCAATGCATTCAAAATATTACTCGATTCATTTTTTTACGAAGTATTTATGGCTATTTTCTTTAGTGTAAACACTTTACTACTATAAAGATTATTTGTTCAACATGTTGTGAATCATTTTTCAATCTAGGAATGAGAACCATCTGTCCTCAAAATGCTTTTCTTGGCTTTAGTAAAAAGATGTATTGTATTTATCAGATCAGCTTTTTCTATATACCGAGCTAATTATGTCTATCTAATCATTCTCATAACTTCATTATCATTAGTCGTAAGAAAACGAGGCTTTACTGCTTCAATTGTAACGAATATGTACTCGAATCCTGCTCAATATTCAAACATCCCGAATACAATAAGAAGCTAATATACATGCATATCAAAACTGGAATGACCATGAAAAAGCAGATACCTGGTATAATATCTCGTATATAGATAGAGAGCGTAGGAGATACAATTTCTAAAAATTCATATATACATTTTTATAATCATCACTAGCAACACGATTGTCGCAATCAAGCAATTATTTGTTTTCATTCGATTCAGAAAACTAATTTCATGAAAATAAAAAAGAAAAAAAATGGAAAACATCTCATTAAGACTTAAAATTGCGTGATGACGAAACAGTATTTACTATCTAAAAGAATCTAAGCAGCTATATTTATAGTAATATCGATTATTCGTACTATATTTCTACGAACCTGTATATTTTGTCCATAGGAGAATAAACTTTAATGAAATTGATTTTTAGTGTTTTTATTTTATTCCTAATTGATGCATCGTCACAACTGATTCCGACACATGATGCGAATGAATACTATAAAATGTCTACAGAGTATTCGAGGTTTCCCTAATAATTCACATCAGTTATTGATCTTGAAACAGACTGTAGATTCTCTTCGTTAGCGATAAACGCATTTGAACAAATGCTCAGTGTAATTCTTTCCAAGTGTAGGATACATTTTTAAAAAGTCTCTTGCACTTATCTGTAATAAAATTGCTATAAATACGTAATTGTACTAGTTTTCTTTTTGTGCCGTCTCGGCGTATTCCACCGATTCAATCGATCCCTTCTACAAATGTCGCTCGATGTACCGGGCAACGATCTGTTGGGGCCTCAATTCCCACTGACTCAGCACACTTTTCGGAGGGCACACCTGCAAATCCAAGGTAATACCCATTATAATCCAATATAATTCCAAACAAACGAACGAAATCGAAAGCCATTATTAAGAGGATCGCTCGACAGATTATCGGCGCGTATCGAGGAGATAAAAGACAAATCCAGTTAGCCAGATATCGGAACGAAAGCTGACCTGATCTCCCAGGAGTCGATCGAGGAAAGTGACGCAGACTACGCTGGCCCGGATGCCCGCCAGGTGGGTGAGGGCCGAGAAGCAGGTGCACTCCATCTCGATGTTCCTCACCCCGGCCGAGTGTAGCCGTTTGAGGTATTCCATCTTGTCGGTCTCGGTGTGGTTGCAGAAGGCCCCGTCGAGCCTGCCCTGGCCCTCGTAGAAGTCCATCGCGCACATCGTCCTGCCGGTCACCAGCTCGAAGTCGTCCGAGGGCTCGTGCAGCGATTTCAGCTCCTCTGCCAGCTCCTGGTCTAGAACTGCTGGCCGCTGGATCTTTTTGCCGCAAACCACCTGTTTATTCACATTCGGATCATGAGTGATCGTTGTTTCGACCGCAAATGATTATTTTTTTCATTGCTGTCTAATTTCATTCTATGCTTTAGGAGGATTTTAATACTCAAAATCTACAGATTTTCGCGTAGGAATCAATCGATGCGAAATTTTCACCTAAGATTTATTCAAATTTTGCTCGTCTCTATAGCGTCGCGTCTAAAATGGCTCTACTCGACGAGCCGTCACTTTTTTTTTATTCATCTGGAAAATTACTAGCCGGGAACAAAGCTGCGAGCGTCACGAGAGGCAAACAAAGAAAATGAAGGATCGTTGTACGAGACGCACCTGCTCGTGGTATGGATTGATCATTTCGTCGACGGCACCATTGGAGATGACGACGGTGCCTGGTTCAATGCCGATACCCCCGCTGGTGCCGATCCTGAAGAACACCGGATTCTTCACCTTGGCGTAATGCATCAGTTTTATCACTTCGTGGAGGAGAATTTGCAGCGAAGGCACTCCAATGCCATGCTGTAATCCGAACAATCCTTTAACATTGCACGTACGTATATATGTTTATCGTTGAATACCCCGAGGGATTTCGTATAACGATCGGGATGACAAATCGTGAGCTCGAATAAGTCAATAATTTGTCGAATATACTCACACTGATAGACAGCACCGGGCCAACTTTGTACACGGAATAACGGCTCGAATGCTCCTGCATGTCCTGGAACTTCGTTCCCGGTGGTAGTTTATCACTCAGCTTTGAATGGACGTATTTCGCAAAGTTTTCCATGCGTTTCGGGGCGCCACCCATACAGACAAACTAGAGCAACGCGAGATAATGGTTAGTTGACTTTCCCCAGCTCATTCGAGTGCGGTTTGAGCGCGTTTCAATTACCCATATTTGCATACGGTTGCACTGAAGGTGCGGGAAAATGATCGAGGACGTTGAGAAAAACAAATTGTTTTTTTTTTACGAGAATTCATAATTAATCTATTGCTTGATAGAGACAAAGTCACTATAAGAAAGTGATTTTATCGACAGCCTCGAGCTGATTAAAATTTCTTTGTATATTATTTGAACGTGATAAAATCGCTTGCCATGTGCTTGATTATCTATCGATTAGCCGATAAAATAATTTCCTTATGAAGATACTAAAAATTCTTTATCAAATTTTAAATGCTCTTTTCTATTTATCAAGAAAAAATCCGAGAGATCAATCGACCGCTGCGCAAGCATTTCTCGATTTGAGATGTAGCTTTTTCAAATTGCATTATCGTCGAGCAATCTTATATGTGCTCATATGCAAAGGATGACCAGTAATTTGATGCGAAGTATTAATTTTGATAAGATATTGCGGTGCATAAGGCATACAAGCATCTTCAAATCGTCATCCTACTCTCAGCTGATTATCACTACGGCATATCTTTTGCAGGGGCTTATCTCAAATGGGCCATTAACATTTCAAATCACGTTCATGCTTGCACGTCACATTCTTACTTGATCAACTCGTAGGCAGCATGAAAATATCACGACTCTCCGTGTGATTTGATTTCCAACTGTTTTACACCTACACTAGAGCGCGTAAATTGCGAATTCTCATGCATTTTTAATATTTTTCAAACCTCCGAGAATGCTGCGCTACTTCCATCAACGACATCTATACCCGAATTATTTCTTCAAAATTATGAGTGGACTCTACTGAATTTTTTCCCATAAGATTTTAGACATTTTACTTCATTTCATCGTCTTTATTCGATTGTTTCAAATGCTATCTCGAATGCAGTCTAAATCGTGGATTAAAAGAAAAAAAAAAATATTGTTAAAATCTCTGATATTTATAAATACTGTAATTGCTCGATTAAATTTTTTTTTTATCAAAACAATTGCATTGAACAAGACGTTGCACTTGACTTGATAATCGAACAAAGATTTGGAAATTGTCAAAGAATGTTTATCAGATGTTGAGATAGCATTCCAAACAAATTAAAATATTCACCGCAAAACTATTTTCAAATCCTCAACAATCAAAAATTCACTTAAAAACTGAAGGCCATACCTTGACGTCTCCAAACATCTTGACGAGATCATGGCTTTTAGTGCCAAGAGTGAGATGGTAAAGGATATCTTCATCTAATTTTTTGATATTTGGGTTTCTAATAATCACTGTCGATTCTTCATCGCTGCGACAAATAGTGCGCATAGATTAGTTGAGAAGCGTGCACTATATCTTGAAAGAATTATTTGATACAATGAATTCGCGATATCCTTTCATTTTGACGACAACTAAGAATTCAAAGCTCGAATAGTAGGCTCGAATAGTATGCCTTGAAGTTTATATTGCAAAACATTCTCTAGTCATGAAGCTTATACTTTCAAACGAACCTTCCACTCCAGTCAATGCGAAGAAGCAAAAAATTTCGAATAGTACGCGTGTCCAAAAGATAAACAAATATCGTTCGTATTTCAAACGGAAATACGTTACTCATTACCTATGCAGCAATCTAATCGAACAAACTATCCATCGTGAAACAAGGCAAACTACGCTGAAAACACTCACCAGGTATTCTTGTGGTTCTTCGGATGAGCCGACATCTCAAGGCAGGTCAGAGATGAACACGTGCTTCGAGTCGTACAACACTATACAGAGGCGGAGATTTTACTGTGCCGGCGTTGCCCGGCGTGCCGACGACGACTGTGAATGAATGTCCGTTAGAAGTCGTGCGAATTACGAACCTCTGAGCTCACGCCGCGCGCGCGGCGTCACTATCCCCTCTTCTCTGCCACTTGCCGCTCGCTGACCGATCTGCAGTGCAGGCCGGGTATATGAATTGCTGAGTGTACACATTGGTCGTTTGGTGTTTATCATATGGGACTTTTAAGAATCTTATCCACGCTGAGTAAGACCACGGTTATTTTCCTTAGCTATTTTCTATCCAGCCGATATTTATGAACGGATACTAATTGCGCGGAACAGGGAAAATAAATCTGGTGACTGGTGCACAAAGTAAGAACTTCGCACACCATCGAAAAGAAAAGTAGAAGGTGAGACTCGCGCGACTCGGTGATACTCGACTCGAGTCCCGAGCAGAGCGAGAAATATCCACTTCGTGAGGTAGCTTCACAATGACCGGGGACACTTTTATCTCTTCAGCTAATCCGCACATACAAAAATCAAATTTTGTTTGCGAGAGAAAAAAAATCAGTTTGATGCTGTAGCGAGAAGATTTATTCTCATGCTAAAGAGACTCGTCTATAGGATCAAGAATAGAGTCTTAATTCTAAAGGGAACCTTCTTGCTTTGGCGTCAAAATCATTTTTCTCTTTGAATCAAGATTTCATTTTTGCGAGTGCGTATGATGTGAATCTTCGATCGGCGTCGCGTGAAAAAAAAACGAATTCTCTTTACGAAGAAAAAAAAATTTTCACACAACAAAAAATTTATATTTTTTATTTTAATATTTGAACTAAAATCACAAGATAATAGATTTTACATTTTATTTTTCGTGTTTCGAAAAAAATTAGGGTTGCTTTGTATTTGTTGTGATATGTTATTTAATTAAAGTCGTAACTACGAAAATCAAATGTTCTTTCATTGGATACCTGCAGAATGTCAGTGTGCGGTTGAATGTGAAATATATTATTATATGGGTCATATTTTAACAATCGTATACTCTCAAGATTCTTTTCTAGAGTTGAAACATTAAACTTCCATTACTCTTCTATACTTCACTCACAAAAGTGGACTCTTCGTTCAAGAAGAAAAATCAGTTTGATGCTATTACTAAATCTACAGAAGTCTGTTTAGCTGGAGAATAAATCTTCTTGCTATAGAGTCAAACTGATTTTCCCGAGGGGCTTCTCATTCCAGTACTCCCTCCAAATATCGACGGTACTCCCATCTATTTTTAATACTCCATAGTACTAAATTTGACGGCATTCGGCGTTTTTATCTCGTCAGCATAAACTTATTGTGTTTTGATCTAGCTGGACCTAACTTTGGTTAGTATTGGCAAGAACAAGGAGTACATGAGAACTCCGTGGTACTCCATCTGGGAGTACTGAAGTGACAAGCCCTTGGATTTTTCTTCTTTGACCAAATTCCGATTTTTAGAGTGTTATGGTTTATTGAATCTGTTCTCTACGCTCCAAATCCACAATATTTTAGTAAATTACTGAAAGTTCATCATGTCTCGTCAAAATTCTACTATTTATTAGTGAAATTTTACCATTTTTTAGTTAATATCTACTATTATTTATCATTTATACGATTTGTAATATTAAATAAGGTAACTGTACCCAATTTGGCACTGTACCCAATTTGGCACAATCGTCAGATTTCGTATTTCCGGTGATCTCTGAGCATCAGTCGCTCTTGGATTATGTTGGGGGAATTAAAAGAAAATTTTCGGTATCTTCCCCGCCCATTTAGCCCTTAAAACCACTCTCCTACAACACTTTGAAGTTTCACTTACTGATTTTTTCACCATTTTCTTATTTCACTTTTCACACTCAACCTCAAAAATCAGGTGTCAATAATTTTTATCTCTCAAAGTGTCATTACTCTTTTTTGTGTAAAAACATCTCAGCTTTCTATTGGTCTCATCAGTTTTCCTAAAATTATTTTTCATCCTACTCAAATTGCTGTTTTTCGCATCAAAAAAAAGTGCCCCTCTACGCGTTTTTAAATGGGAAGACTGAGTGAAATCATTGAATATTTGTATAGACATATTACGATGATTTAGACGCGTATTTTTGAGTTGTATGTTAAAAATTTTGTATAAATATCACTGGGAACATAATTGAGAGTTTATTTCAATGCCAATTGGATCGTCCCTGTAGGCCTATATAGGCTGTAGCTAATGATTAAAAAATTGTGCCACATTGAGTACACGTTTTGTGCATTTAGCCTTTTTGCGTTTTTTTTTAAATTGCGATTTTCGATAGGTTAAAGTAGTTGAATGATGATTATGAAGATGGTTTCTAATAGGTATTGAGCTAAGCTTTGAGATGCCGTTCACAGAATTTTAAAATTCGAAGTCTATAATAGTCAAATTTGCGAAAAACCCTTAGGGGGGGGGGAACATTGGGTACAGTTACCTTAGTAGTTTTTTTATTATTTTAGGATTAGAGTGTAGAAAATATCGACAATGCTTATTGTAAGAAAATATTCTCAACAATGTAAGCAAGTGCAAAGATACAACTGAAATAAATCTACATTGTGGAATATTCAATTTTATTCGATTAGCTTCACGAAAATCAGCTCCGGCGATGTTCGTCGCCAGGTGCCATCATCGTCGTCAAATAAAAAATCCATACATACAGACTCTGTGGTTAGGTTTTGAAATGGAGAAAGGTTCGAATGAGAAGATCACGGACACATGGATAATATAGCCTCTTTCTTTATTGCCCTTCATAAACATGACACGCCGATCGACATCGCGAAATCCTGACTGTGGCCAGCACACAAATCGTGATTTACCCTCGAGTCGGGGCCACCGACAAAAGACTTGTCTTCGTAAACACGTCAAAAATACTTGTATTCTCTCTGTAACTCCCGTTTCTAAGCTGGTCGTGCGCTTATATTTACATTGAGAAGCTCCCTAGTCCTATCCTCCTCGCGCCTATCCAAAATTCACTTACATAACGAACTTGCGGATACTGTAAGCACTTGGTATGCGTAATAATTCTCATTATCAATATGTATATATACTGATGCATTATAATGCATATCGCATAATGATAAATCGATCGATATAGAGGAACACTCAATTTTCTCAATACAATATTTAATGGAATACATAATTTACGATTTGCAAATACAACATACGGTACTGGTGTTGGCTTCCTTCTCTTAATGCCGCTACATATGTATACCTTATGTATTGGAAATGGTACTAAGGGAAGCAGCGTAAAATTTCATTAAATCATGCCTACACGGCCAAGTGTGTGTGTCGTATAGCGTGACCAGGAACGTACTATTTCAACGTATATATTCACCGGATCTTCTTCGAATGGAATATTTTTTTTTGCTTTTACTTTTTGATATCGGCAACTAACTTTCGAATTGGAATAAAGCGCGCTAAAACTGAGACTGGAATTCACATAGTTTTTCTGTCGTGAGACATACACTCGAATGAGAACGACTCTTTTCCACGCTTTTCGTCCTCCTGGTCGGCGTATATAACTTTTCGATTCAACAGTAGTATTTTTTCTTCTACTTTTAACAACAGCAAAAGTTCGCATCACAGACATGTGTCGTTGTTTACGCCAAACTTTATTCGAGACCACACTTGCAAAACTGTGCAAAAACGATGACAAGGTTATAAGCGTCGGCGGTGCGCGCAGTTCACTCGTGCGGATCTTACCTGATCGAACACCGAATGCTATATTATATAATTACGACTAAGATTCGTTACCTTCACATAGGCTTAATCATGTAAACATCTGAGTTACCAATATTTTTGTTTGTTCACAAATTTTTTTTTTTCATTTCTCAACTATGGAAAAATAGCTATTACAACTTGTGTTCAGAAACGATGATAGTTTTCAATTTTCTTCTCTCACACCTCAATTTTTTGGTGAGGAATCAAACAGGGCACAAGGTATTCTAGTCATTTTTAACAATTATTCGTTCTTAACTCTGGTTGATTTTGTAATTTCGCCTCACATTGAATTTTCATTATCTCAATATATAGAATTTCCCCTTAACCTACTTGTTCATTTTCAGATGACAGGAAAACGTTTATAACCTGTTGTTAACAACGTACATACCTGTTTCTAGTATCGTATGTATATATAATAATATATTAAATTGTAACCAGTAACATCCATTTTCTAGCCTCAAAATCCAAATTGTATTTTTAACCTTGTTATACTAGTTGGAAATAGCTACATAACATCTATTGCCGTAAGTATATAGCATTTCAAATATATTTCTTTTTGTAAAAAATACGTCGCCAGCTTACACAGTAACTTAATCACTCAATTCAATTATGTGCGTACGAGTATAAAGAAACATAGAAACATTCACAATCAGCGTTTCAGTACACGTAGAATATATTTATTGGATACTTGAATAACCACTGTTACTGCGTGATTTTAATAAATATTATTATTTGAAAAAACTTATTTTACGTTTTTATTGAAAATTTCGCGTTAAAGATATGTATTGGAATTAAATATTTTCGAAAACAATTCGAAAATTAGATAGTTGATATAATAAATTATCGCACAAGTCGATTGGCTCGTAAAAGTGATATGGAGAAAATTCAGTGAAGATTGAAGCAGTGTGAGCAAAACTCAAGATTCATCGACAAATATTGATGAATATTTAAGAAATGTAAATCTTATAATTTATTCACAACCCATAAAAAGTATTCCATTGTATTTTTTTTAATTCTCGAACTTATTGTTGATTGAGTTTCATATTTTAGTGAACTAAGATATATCGTTTGAATGGACGCATTTCAAAAGAGATTAATACATGGTAATGGTAAACTGCGGCTTTTCGACTGAATACCACTTTTATGCTCTAAAGTTTACTCCTGAGTAGTACATCTCGTGTATTTCGTGTTGTGAGCCTATATATTCAGTTCGAGGATTTTTCATTTCCCTATGAATTACCGTGACGTTTATCGATAAAGTTGTGAGAATATTGAAAATTGATATACGTGGAAACTAACGCTGCTTCTGAATTTTCAGAACAGAACCATTCGCTATGCGATAATAACTCTGAACGCAGTACCAAGTTTTATTATAGTTGTCCGATCCTATGTCTGAGACATAATCTTTTTCTCGTTTGTATTGTCTATGAAAAAAAAAAACAAGTAAACAACAGACGCACATACCGCGGCTAACAAACGCTACGTGTCAAGTATTTGAACCGGCTCTCTTTCGACGAATGTGCATGAAGTGCATTTTGTTATACGTGTATACGGGATATACCAATTTACTCGAGGCACTCTTCCGGAAGAATTCGCTAACAGCTATCCTGAACTAATATATTTGCATTAAAATATACATTTTCTTCATCTCATTCTCATTGTCAATATTTTCTTCTTAAGTATTCCACGATTTGGCTTCGTTAACATCCAGAGATTCACTTCGAAACGGCAATCAATTGTATAACGATATGATTTTGTAATCATTCATTGAAATCATTCAGTGCGAAGTTGCCCGGAGTGTAGAGGATACAACGACAGGTACGAGAAGTGTTGTAGAATTTTGTTAGTCGGATAGAAGAGTCAAGTTTATCGGGGGGGGGGGTAATAGAACAAAACAAGGATGAGATTTTCCAGCGGAAATTAAGAAAAAAAAAAGCGATAGCTAATGTTGCATTTATTGTTGATTAAACAATAGTAATCGATCGAAATTTAATACTGAAAGCTTATCCGTTAAATTACAATGAACAATTTTCCTCTTCTCGCTTTTCGCCGCAGCCGAGGTTTCTGTGTCGGACAGCAGCAGCAGCAGGCGCGCACGAGAACCGACTCGAAAGGTATATACACACTTTGAATCTGCATTCCTTAGTAACTCAACGGGAACGGAGAGCTTTGGCACATCCAAACGCAAGCGGGCCTTTGGGAAAGCAGCCGCGTACACTGCGGCCCCCGTCACAGAAACTCGCGTTGATTATTTCACATTCCCTCCCGCGGCCATCGTATCGATCGGAAGAGAAAAACGTCAATTTTCCGATGCTAAAATCGCCGCGAGTGTTTACCCTTGGATCTTTATATACACACGATCGACGTCGCGCAAACGAACATTGAACAAAATGAAAAAAAAAATCGCTGCTCGCGATACACACAAAATACCAAAACGAGAACATAACCACAACGCTTTGAAAACGTATCTGGCTACACGTTGGCGCAACATATATATGTATATGATACGAGGGGCTTGGATGTGATCGATAATCGCGGACGAAGCGCGGCTGCAAACGAGGGATGCTCCGGTCGGTATATATGTGTGTGTATGTGTGTGTCGTGTACCTGGAGGTTCGGACGAGAGAAGACTTTATTGGCCGCGGGCGCTGCATATATATATAAGGGAGTGCGAGATCACGCGGGGATTCGCACTCGCGACTGTGCGCTGGCGCGCCGGCGAGCGCTGGATAATGTCGGTGTGTGCATGTGATGGGGTATATAGGTAGCTCGAGCCTGCAGCTGCACCCCGTCTCGCGCGTGCGCTCTTTGCTCACCCTCGAGCCGCCACGGCGGTGTATCAATTTTCGGATGGCGTGTGTGTGTGTGTGTACGTGTATTTAAATGCATGACTCGCAGCTGTGTGGTGGTCGGGTGGCGGCGGCGTCTACTCGTAGTTCTCCGACTCCTGCTGGACGAGCTTGAAGCGGCGCGGGCTCTTGACGCACAGCGAGCCCGGGCTGTCGGTCGAGTGGAGCCGGCCCTTGCGCTGCAGGTAGCGCTTTATGTAGCGCGAGACCAGCTCCTGCGGCCTCATCTGCCACTCGTCCAGTACCTCCTTCGGCGCGCACACCTGCGGCAAACAAAACACGCGCTATTAGGATTTTTTGATGCTAATTGCCATCGTTGCATCGGGATGTTCGCCCGATGACGCGAGCATGGAGAATCGGATGATTGGTCGGTGGTGATTTTAACAAGTAAATGATAGGTGGTCGGTTTGAGCTAAATTACATGGCTCGCAGAAATAATACATATTGTCTATCTGAGTTCGTGTGTACAAGGATGGATTAGGGCTCTAGCGAAGCGAGTTTTTTTTCGGCACTGCAGTTTTTCTGCTGTGCCGAAAACACACAAGCCAGGTGTGTGTGCTTTCTAAATTCCTTGAGGTGAAAAATCGCCAGATGAATGTAGAAGACTAATTCAATTCGAGAAAAGTGACTTTACACTGGGCTTTAAGATGACGATTTTCGGTGGGGAACAGTGTAATTGTCATAACCACTGGAATGGAAGTGAATGTATAAAGTGAATAAATCCACTGTATCAAAGCGAATGTATCCTTCACTTTCATTCACGGCGGTCTCGGAATCTTGAGAACACAGAACTTTTTGTAACAAGGCTTCAAATGCTCTCTAATAATATCCACGTCTTTGATATATTTGTAAATCTTTAAACCGGATAGCTGCGTATGCAAACCAGTCCACTAGGCCTACATACACAAGAAGCGCACCTCCGAAAGCTCGAGATCTCTGATGACACTGTTCCGACTCGAGTCCGGCCCGTGTGAAAAAAAAGTCTGTCCGATGTCTGGCATAGTCCACTACGCCACAGACTTTCTTTTTTCCCTGAAAGCTAGTCTGCCAGAATTTACGCCAAACTTTTCACTGTCAATATAGATAAAACTCGGTGACAGACTTCATTCCAGACTTTTTTTCCCACAGAGAAAAGTATTTTTTCAAAAACAAGGCGGGGTTTCCGGGCGAACTGAGCTTCGGACGCGAGACGCGCAACCCATCGTGCACCGAGTCACTCGGGGTTGCCGCGACCAAACCAACCCGTGTGTTTGCATGATGACTAACCTGATCGCCCTTGTAGCGATCGAGCAAGGCGACGCAGACGATGCCGGCCTTGATGCCCGCGTGGTGGGTGAGCGCCGCGAAAGCGGTGCACTCCATCTCGATGTTCACCACCCCGGCGTCCTGCAGCTGCTTCAGGTAGTCGTTCTTCTCGTTCTCGCTGAACTCGCAGAAGGCCCCGTCGAGCCTGCCCTGGCCCTCGTAGAAGTCCGAGGTGCACATCGTCCGGCCCGTTATCGTGTCGTAAGGGTCGTCCGCGTGGGTCAGGGCCTTCAGCTCGCGCACCAGCTGCCTGTCCAACAGCGCCGGCCGGTGCACCTTCTTGCCCAGGATGTGCTGCGAATCAATGCGAAAATTAACTGCGGTTCAGTCACTCGTCCATCTCCCCCATCCTCCCGGATCCAGTGATTTTTCACTTCCATATACACTGGTTTCTCATTGTATTATACCAAGGTACACTGAGAAAAAAACGTGGTAAACCCTACTATATTTTCACTATATTATATGAAGGAAAAAGGCGACAACCATGCGTGTATGGCGAATCCTACTATACAAACGTTAGTGGATTTATAATGCCAGTAACTATACCAATGTATGATTATTTACTATATATTAGTAAAATATACTGTATACTATAGTGAAATGTAATCACAGACACTATATTTCGTTTAGTGATATCGTGCACTGAATTTCACTATAAATGGATAGTAAAATTCCCTATGATATAGTGAATTTCAGTTTGAGTGTAGTATGATTTACTATATTTTTCTTTCCTATACGATATAGTAGGATTCTCAAACCAAATTTCTCTCAGTGTACGAATAGTCCTGCGTGTGTTCGCTCGCGGAGAAAAACTTCCAGCACGATTCGATCGATGGAAAACGAGGAGCAGTTGATGTTTCCATTTATTTTGATAAAGTGGAATCCCACGCAACGATTTGCCGCGAGACGTAGAAGAACAGTGATGTCAGGCCGGCACGAAGGTAGAGGATAAATATGGCCATTTATAAAAACGTCTCAGCTGGTGGTGTAGTCTGGCGATTGCAGTAATGTGAGTGTTCGTGTGTGTACACATATTTCATATATACGTAGATGCAACACGGCCATTCGAGTATAGGTCAGAGAGTGCTTTGATAGCTCTCGGCTGTCGCGGGGGGGCTATTCAACCGCTGCGCCGTATTGTCTTCGTCCAAGTAGTTTTATCAGCCCACTCTATACACACCAGCGCGCGCGCGAACACATAAAGTCGAGTTGAATATTAATGATTCACCTCAATGCTGTCGCTTCTATTGATAAACAATAACGAGATATACACAAAGCTATTGAAAGAGCCTTTAAACGGAGCGCGAGTGAGATTCCGAGATCGATTCAATCGCGCGTGTAGTTTGAAATCGTTTCATTTCCCCAATTAAAGCTGAACGAGTTTGATATCCAACGCTCGAAAGTAGCTCTCGTAATTTGCGCGCGAGAAGTGGGAAAAAAACGAAGCGACTCACCTGTTCGTAGTAGGGGTTGAGCATTTCGTCGACGGCCTCCTCGGAGATGACGACGGTGCCTCCCTCGACGCCGATGCCGCCGCAGGTGCCGATCCTGAAGAACACCGGGTCCTTCACCCTCGCGTGGTACATTAGTTTGATGATCTCGTGCAGGAGGATCCCCACCGAGGGGATGCCCATCCCGTGCTGCGTATAGGCAAAACGTTATTTTTCCTCTTACAATATTTTTTATTTATCCATACATGTATACGAAGCGTTGGCGAGCCCGTGTGGATTTCTCGCGGGGGAATAACATCGACGCGAAATCTTAGTAGCGCAATTTTGACGTGGGGGGTGGGAAAAAACGCTCGTTGCATTGTACAAAGCCGTAAAAGTTTTACGGTAACGCGTACGCGCGTGTAACCTCGCTCGCGCGAATCGTCCGAGTAATTGCGCGAGAGCTAAATCAACGGCCCGCGCGAGTATCGCTGGATTCTCCTCTGTTATTGCTCCACATTCTCTCTCGTCGGTTTTTAAACTACCCGCGATGGGAATCCAGCTGTGCGATACGACCCGCCAGTCCCACGTTAGAATTTCCATTGGAATAGTGTGGCCGTTTCGAACAACCTTTGTACGCCGAACAACCCTCCAGGAAGGTACGGGCCACCCCCGCGAGAGTTTGTTATCTGATTCGCCCGAGCTTCAACTTTGCAACGTATTCATAAAGCGTATTATCCCCGCAGCGTATACGAAAGTTTTGACAGGCTCGTGCAACTCGTTCCGGGGCTACTCGGCGGGGGGTAGCTTCGACGCTGCGACGAGCTCGAAACTGTATAAACTTGCGCGACTCGCCGAGAGCATAAACAAACGCGTTCCATGCAAATCTCGCGGCCGGCGCGCCGTGTGAATTCGTTATGTGTCGCATCGACACTTTGGCATCCTCGAGATGTACTTACGGACACGCAGAGGACGGGGCCGACCTTGTACATGGAGTAGCGGTAGGAGTACCGGCTGATGTCGAGCAGAGTCGTTCCCGCCGGCAGCTTGTGGCCTATTTCCGCCATTATGTAGTTGGCGAACTGCTCCATGCGTTTCGGGGTGCCGCCCATGCACACGAACTGTCGAGGCAAAAGAAAAAATGGGAAATGTCGAGTCATCAGAAGCTGTTGGAATCAGAGGCAAACGAAACCTACGTGAGAAAACATCCGCGCAACGAACTAATGGACTATTTGAGGGAAAAGTTGGTGGATAATACGCCGAGGAGTTTTTGCATTTTTATATTCGCACCGAGTTGGCGTGTGGCGCGAGACTCCTCTCGCGGTGGGAAACTTCTTGATGCGGAAATGCATTAAAAATTCAGTCGACAAATGCACGGAGAATTTCTCATTTCGCTTGGGAAACGCGGGGATGCACGTTGCCGAGAATGGAAATAAGAACGAAAGCAGTTTTATTCCTGCGGATGTTTGCGTCATTTTTAGTTCCTCGAAAGAAAAACAGCTACATTTCAACCTCCTTCCCCCTGCAATTTTCACTCGTTTTTGAGGTTTAACAATTTCATTGGTTCGATTGATATATTTATTTGGCTTTATTTCCAATAAAAAATCCGTGGTTGAGAAAAACCGAACTGACATTAGAATCTAGCGATTCGCGAGCTCGATATCCCTTGATTGGCATTTTTCAAACGAGTTCGTAAAAAATTGAACGACCTTCCTGAATCAACGCGCTCTGCACTACTGTCACGTGTAGTCTCTCGAGTTCTAAGTGGCCGAGACGATCGCTGCAATAGATCATGGAGTTAGTATTTCAAATTCAAAGTGTCACGCGGGTTATCTCGGTGTGCCGCGCGGATTGCCTGACGCAGTTACGCGCCCGAGGTCGCACGCGCTGCTGCCGCCGCATCTACCCTCGTTTCCCTGCAGCTGACGATTGTGCGTATAATGTTATTGTTTGCCATTGTGAACGGCGAACCGTGCCGCGGCGTACGCGAGATCTATCAGGAAGTGCTTGCGGATCTCTTGCGAGACCGAGTGTATATATTCGTGTATGCACTCTGTTAAATCCTTACAGTGAAAAACCACTGCATTGCAGTAAAAATGAAACGGGTATACAATGAAGATAGCCGGGGATGGTATTTATTTTAGGTAGAATGAAATTATTTCTCGTCAATGTTATAAATCATATGCATGTCATAGAGGAGAGACAGAATCATGTGAGGGTTTTTCTAATAATCGAGAAAGTTTATTATATACCTTAGTGTCGCCAAACATCTCGACGAGGTCGTGAGATCCACTTCCAAGCGCGAGATGGTACAGTATATCTTGGTCCATGAGTTCGATGTTTGGATTCCTGAGACGCACAGATCCATCTCTGTATCTGTAAAAAAAAAACGATTGTTTGAGATAGTGAACTCTTACTCCGTGACCTCGTCGACAAAGTAAGACAAAAAAAATTGAACGAATTGAAAGGAAAAAAATGCAATCTGCGAGATACGAAGTCGAACGGGGAAAAAAAATTAATTAAAATCGTCGAGGTTGATATCTAAGTTTAGTCGATTCGTGGCAAAAAGTGTCACTCGCAGTTATTGCACAGATCGGGAGACGTCCCCTTGTCCATTGCCGATTGATTGCCGTGCAAAGTTCGATCGACAAAAAAAAAATCGAATAGTTGACCAATGCACGTGTCGTAAAACCGTTACCCCACGCGTTCGAGTGAAAACAAGTTAGACCGCACGCGAGAAGAAAGTCATTCGACCAATATCAATCTCGTGTTGTTGTTGAATAAATCGTCGCTGGTGTGAAGTAACAACCCGGGGGCCCCTCATCCGCGGGCGACGGCGGCTCGGATCGCGGAAACGTCCAAAACAACAATTAAGGAAGGCCCGGCCGCGTGTGTCGACAGCGTCGATAAGCTTCATTAGCCGCTCGTTGAGAAATCGCCGTATATGCGAGTACATGTACACCAGCGACTGCATCAGTGCACGAGTGGATATACATATACGCATGAAACGAGACCGCGCGGATGGAAGGTCATTTTGGACGGGAGAAACCAGTTTATAGGAAGCGGTAAAAATGCACACGCGCGTTTGTGCAGCTGGAAAAATTGCCGCGGCCGAGATGAATAGGCTCCAGAGGAATCCGGACGGCGTTTATGTATATATGTATATGCGTTACGCGCGGCGAGTTTCCTTGGGGCGCTTTAAATATGGCAACACACGCGCGCGAGCTCCACGTGTATTATTATAGGTATTTCTCGTTCATTCTTTTGGCCCGACATAATTGTTCTTTTAGATAAAAATCAGCCACTCGCTGTGAAGACGCGGCGTTCTGCAACTTTTTCCATTTTATGCTTTTTGTTTTGTTCATCATCTGCACGTTTTACAATAGGTTTATTTTGGATATCTCTCAGGAATTTCGAGGGACGATCGACGACTCGGTCGTTCGGATGACGTCGGAATGCTTTCTCACCACCTTTACAACATTATTCGCAAAAAAAAAGAAAGATTGGTATCATAGGAGGAAATATTGCACTTTAGGATCGATAGCAACCGCTGGATATTCCTGTCGGCTCGAGTCCTTTGTGAAATATATTTTCATATTTCGTTCGAACGCTGCGACAGTTTCGTCGTTCCCCTTTGTAAATATATACTATCCGGGATTTATCGTTTTTTTCTTCAAACAATTTTGAAAATCATTCAAAAATTCCACTACGAGAGCGATTGTTCGCGTGAGCGATTGTGAGCGATTGTGAGCGATTGCTCGCGAGAGCGAGCGTTGCGACGCGCGCGCCTTGTATATACAGCAATCGTTTCAAGATAACCGAATCTAAAATTTTCGCCTGCCAACGGAATGTTTTTCATTTCAGCGACCCGGTGCACCAGGGAATTTCAACGTTGTTCTTATCAAAAAACGAATGCGCGAAGTACATACACTCGGGGAGACCGAGTGCTCCGTTGAATCCGCGCGATAAATCAGCGTTCTTGAGTCGATGACACGTGAAAACGCGAGAACCGATTCGTGCAGGTAGGTATAGATAGATAAAGCGCAACAACGGATGCAACGAAGAAAGTAACATTGTGACGTACTCTGGATTGATTCTTGCCTGAGATCAATCCAACTCTCGGCGGCTGATTCGCGCAGGTATTGCTTCGACTCGACATAGTGCGAGTCGATTAATCATCGGCTAATAATAACATCTGCGGATCGACTAAAGATTGCAGTTGAGGCGAGCCCCTCGCCGTTTCGGACAACACACACACATCGACGAGTACACTGCTGCAGTGTCGCAAGAGCTGCGCGCGGGTATTTCGCTTTCGATTCGCGGCACAACGACAACTTTGGTGGGCACACACACGCACACGCGCACGGGCCCGTGTGTCAGGGGATGTATATACCTGACGGGGCTGTCGGTCTCGGGGGGCTGGCGCTCCTGGTGGTGGCCGTTGGCCATGGGCTGGGCCGGCACCTCGGGCTCGTCGACTGGCGGCTTCAGCTGGCACACATGATTCTCCTCGTACTCGGCCTGGCGCTCAACGCTGCACGTGCACGTCGGCATCTCGCCAAAAACGATTCGCGCGCCCAATGTACGTCGACGTATACACACACACACACACCCGCTCGGTATAGCCGCGCGCCGCGAGCCAGCGATTCGCCAGCTCTCGAGCCCGAGCCGGACCAGGTACTCGCTTTATATCCCCCAACCGGACCCCCCCTACTTCGCGGGCCCACCGCGCCACCACCGCCGCGCGCCAGCGAGCGACACTTCACAATACTGGTTGTACGAGATCAGCCCTGGGACACGACGCTCCTTCCTTTTGTGTATATATCCTTGATTTTTTTTACCCCTCGATTCTCGAGGAGCCAACGACGGGTCGTTCGCGAAAGCGCAACAGTGTCGTCGTAAATTGAGCCGAAGGGATGATCCAGAAGGTCTTTCGCCCGACTATGTGTACAATGATTTTCAAATTTCGATCGCGCGTTGATTGTGACACGCACGAGAGTTCGTGCACTTGTTAAACATCGGGAGGGGCGGAGGGGCAGAGTAATAGAGACTGTTGTAGTTGAGGGCGAGCGTATACTGGTTTCGCCTCGAAATTATAGTCGGATGTTTATCGATGGCGTGTGGTATAAACTTTTAAGTACTCGAGTGTTTCAATTCGAAAAGTTACTTTAGCAAGTTTTCAAATTGATCGATTCGGATTGCTAATACAATTTAGTGTTTCACTTGAGTATTTTAAAAACTTTCTCTGTCATCTTTAACAAATATAACCTTCGAAATAACTATCATTCGTGCCTTACGTATTTTTATAATACATTTGTTCTCCTCAAATTCTGAATCTGGCTCAAGTGGGGAAATCTATTTTTAAAATTAATATAACGAGTGTAAGGGCAAACGTGAATTCAATTTTCTCAAAGTCCAATTTCGTACACACTTCTGCGTTCTCATACAAGTTGGAACAAATAGCATCCGAGGTATGTTTAATCGACAATGTCGAGCTCTTGATTCAATGGTACAATCGAGTAATTTGTCGTGAGGTAGTTAAATCACGTTGACTTTCTTATTCGCCCGAGGGAAAAAACGCTCGTGCCTCGACGTGAATTTATCCACCTCGCGTTAATTAAAAAAAAAAAAAATCTTCAGCAGTGATCCATATAGAACGAAATGCGCAATCTACAGTTTCAAAGAGGAGCCCTTCGATTATACTGCATACCAGACGAGAAATTCGGATCTAATTTCATTATTGCTACGAGCTGTTCATACGGAAAGTGAATTGGCCTTGACGAGAATTCAAATGTAACCGAAGTCGTTCGGTCACGTAAGCGCGTGTGTTGAAGGCAGTATGGGGTGATTTTATTGGATGCTATGCCTGTATCATATATACATCGATTGCATCTCGTTTACTTGGATATTGAACAAAAATCGTATTCTTCCGTTCTTTGATGAACGAATTCACGTCACATTTTGATAGTGTCACTCCGCTGTTTATTAAAAAAATCTCGGATAAGTCTGATTATATCTCAATCCAGCCGAAAGAAAAAATTGTTACGTAGTTTTTATCAATGAGCTCATAAAAAGAATTCGGATTATGCATCTGAACCATGAAAATATCGATATCGCTTGTGATTTTAATTTACGTAGTGAAATCGAGAATCATCCCATTAGCACACAGTTAACTCTTGAATTCAAAACATACTGGCCTAGTTTCAGTAGAGAGATAATGGTAAACAAATATTCAAAAAATATATAGACAAAGCAATCAATCATCGCATGATCCGTTGGTGAATTTTTTACGTGTAATCACAAAACGCAATACGAGATTATCGCTCAACTTTTATTTTTCACATATCAATAATGAACTGTACCCACACACATCTCTAAGACTCGTAGAGAATACGAGCGCCCGGCATTTTTTGTGCTCGAAAGCAAAAGAAATGTTTAGAAAGAGACGAGGAATAATGGAAGAAAAGAAACACAAAACAGAGCTAGAGAAAGGCTGAAAAGGGAGCAGTGGCAGCTGTTGGAAAGGATAGATAGAAATGCTTGTTATTCGAGGAGCTCATTAGATTTTCAGTTAATTACAATTATGAAAATTCGCCTTGAGGTAATTTCGTGAGGAAGTTTGTTATTCACCGCCATCTTATCTACCGCTAATTGAAAATCTTAGCTTGCAAGAACCAAGTAGAATAATTAGTTAGCGCGAAGGTAAATCAGCCGAATTATGTCAACGGTTGAAAGTGAATTAACCCAATCAAATGGCGCAAAACAGGAGGCAAAATGATCTACTATTGTTAGAATGAACTTCTCACTTTACATTTCTGTAATGAATACCTTATACTCGTATACTATTTGTTAAACACTAGAATATAGATCAGTGGAAATATAATGTGCCAAAATTGTATCGAACCACTTCATCGTCACTTTGTTTAAAAAAATTGAATTGTCGTTGATTTAATTGAATCTTCGATTGGCATGTGATCTACACGATGAGGATCTACAGCACTCGCCGTATTCGCCTGTCGGTAAATTAAATTTGTTGCGCGACTGCCCGACTAATCGGGTACTAGTGCTTTAAAAGGAATAAATCCGCGGACTGAACTTCCCAAGTTTCCCATAGAGGATTTCACGGACTCGATCAAAGCTTGTATTTACTCGCATTCTTGTTTCAAAGCGAATCCGAAACATTGGAACACGTCAAACGAATCTGTTCTTCTCCATCACTCTTTGTTTTGCACAACGAACAGTCACTGAAGAATAACTGCAATAAATTTCTGGAATATGGGATTACGTATATACGTGAAAAAATTAAACGAGTGTCTATCGATTGTCGCACAGACTTCCAGAATACAAAAGAATTATCAAACTTTGTTCGAGTCCTTCGCAAACTTCACTGGACCTATATCGAAATATACTATAATTCACGTAAAGTTTGAAGGATAATGATTAATCCACCGTGATTTTGGCAGCCAGTAGAAAACGAAATAGATACTAGCGTAATTTTTGTTCAAATTGACAATGGCAGTGGAAGCAGCCGCTTCCACTGCCGAACGTAATATTATATTTTCATTCAAAACTGCCTGATGAGGCCAGTAAATCTAACTGGCGAAACGTCGCATAAAATAAATATGTGGTGGATTTTGTGAATTTTCCTTTGTCCACTTCACTTTGGTATGGCCCTCAAAGATCGACAATCTACACACGAATTTCTCTTGTCGAGCTGGAAAATAGGTTCATAGAAAGGATCACTTCGACTTTTCACTGACATGACTCTCGACGCGTATACGTCGACCCAAAGCCTCATCTAATATGAACAAGCGATTTCCCCGCCGCCGCAGCTCTGTGGAATGTGAATTTTCTGCACGTCGGAACTCGGCCACGCGAACAATACGCGTAAAATCTCCCGTCAGGCCATCGATATTTAACGGCTCGTTGATTTTTCCCCAAGGCCGAAAGGGACTGGCGCGCTCGCAATATGCTCTCAGGTTTGATCATAAAGGTATAATAAACTCTCCCCTTCGTGCGAGATACAGCCTGGGAAACACGTTCCCATGACAACTGGGCAAAAAAAGGGCGTGTCCTTGTGATGTTGCGGTCAAGAAAGCAGCGTCCGTATTTCCGTTCGTATGTGGATTGCTGCTTTTCGAGGCAGCATCTGTTTTGGGCAACGAACCGAACGATTTTTCAATTGGTTCTTCCGTAAGGGTGTATAGCTCGTTTGATTCACGAGTTTGCGGGTGGCATTCACGTTGTGATCGAATTGCTCGATATAGATTGTTTGATGAAATATACAGGGGTGATCTCGTAATTGCCAGACGTCATACATATTCCATTCGCTTCTATAGCTAGAGTCTGCTGCAAATGATTGTTCACGTGCGCGACATTTCAATTGGGTATGTACTTTGAAGTGGAATAGTATAATGGGCATAATAGTATGGTGAAATTTAATTGGCTAGTCAATATACGGGCCAGTGATATTCATCGTTTCAATGTCGTATATTTTTATCATGGATATAAATATTCAGCAAAAATAATTTATGTTATGGTTGTATATACTTTTGATATCATGCTCGAACGGATTATTTTCTTTCTCTCATTTCGTACGAGAAAAGATAAAGTGAAATTTCAGCTCACGAAGGAACAATGTACGCATTCACATGTTATACAGTAAAATTTTTGTTTTCATATTTTATTCATTAGACAGTATGGATATGGATGAGAAAGAAAACGCAATATCTATTGACCGGAAATGAGATGCAATCGAGCTATGCTCCAAGAGCCGTAATTCATTGAAATATTTCAAGCCTGCTAAGAATTATTTTGAAAATTGTCATGCAAAGTAGCAAAATTTCGTTCGAGCTAAACTCAGCCGGTATTAGTAATACGTATTAGTTTTGACATTAGTTTCGCGTAAACTTACCAATCGCACCTAATTGAAAATCATTGTGTTTTCAAGAACTTTTCTATTCCCCATCAGCTGCATCGCGCCCCGGCTTATTCAGATAATCGGAAAATCGTCCCCTCCGAGCAGTAAAACAGCCTCACCTCGGTTACTCAATCGGCTTTCAATTTAACGTTTGCATAAAGCTGTATCAACCTGGCGACGGGTTGATTGGCAATCGGAAATAGTTAATTGGATCGCGACGAGGTCTTGTGTCGTATTAAGCACGGATTAATCCCGTCGCCGTGGGAGATTATCCCCGATAATAATCAGAAAACTCGCACCGCCTTGTATACATACAGGACGAAAATATATCGATTCTCTTTCAGGCAGTTCGTTCCCGATCTAATTTCACCGACTCCCGCCCTGGAGTACATCCAAAACGTAATCGGTCGAATTCAAAAGTCAATGCCCTCGCGGCGCAAACATATACTTGCTCCCGCTGAAAGGACGTCGTAGGCGGAGAGACTGCAGTGCAGTAAGCGAGCGAGAGAGCCGCATCCCCGCGGTTATTGCACCTCTCCACTGTTGCTGCGCGCGGCCTTTGTGTGTGTGTGTGTGTGGGGGTTCGTAATCTCGCACACACTTCTCGCGCCCGCACTCGTGACATAATGCCCGGGAAGAGGCTTGCGTATCGATCGCCCGGCACCTGTAGGTATATGTACTGGTGGAACGAAGCTTTTCTTTTCGCGCGCGCTGTATCGAGGGGGATTTCATCGGGCCGAGATGTGTGCCGCACGACACTTCTGATGGTTGTAGCCGTCAGCGCGAGCTGAAAGCGACATTTCGGGGATTCGCGAGAGCGAGTCTCTTTTTATTTCGCGCGTCTGTACCGAGTTGTCCCCTTTAAGCTGGACGTATAGGAAAATTAATTTTTCCAACCCGGGAAACCCGGGTAGAGGGCTGGAGGGAGTTTTTTTTGCCCCAGCTCCCCCGCCTGGGGACTCGACCTCCGCAGCGTTGGGACACTCCTTATACAGCTTCCATGCGATGAAAAGAAAAACGTACGCCGCGAAATAATATCAAGGTTAACTCGTGGCAGATGGTTTATTAATTCGTTTGGACGTGAAATGTTTGATGTGAATTATCAACTCGGCCGAAACCTGGTCTCTTCGAAACGATAAAATTCCCCCCGAGCTTCAGAGCAGTTTTGAAATGTTCCTGTCCATTTAAAATTCGTGAGCTCGTCACATGGATTTTCATATTAATGACGCCGGGGTCACGAATTTTAACATGGTGAAATATACTCTAGCGAGGAAGAACTTTTGTCGACGAGGAAATAATCGTGGAGAATCGTTTAGTCGGCGTTACGATGAAAACATTACCCATCAGAGGCTCGATTATTTTCCTCGTCGTGGGAGACTAATATTTCACTTTGAAATCTTCCTCGGGCAGAATCTAGTTTACGGAGAAAAATTAACTTCCCAGATCGATCGACGCGCGAGATAGAAAAGAATGACGAATCGTTAGCAATATCGATCCGACAAATATTTTCAATCGGGCAATCAACGAAGTGTATTTCGGGAGACCTGTAGCATAGAGGAAATAGCTATAAAATCGACAGGGAATTTCCGGGATTAAAACCGTGACGATGGGTCGCGCGCCACGGAAATTGCAGCTAACGAGCCGGGGGAGTTGCCGAGCGAAATCCATTTAAACGGTGACTGATTGCGCGTTACTCCCGAGTGCCTCCGTGAAAAATGCGACGCTTTCTCCTCGGCCACGATGCCTCGGATCTCCTCGCGTTGATTATCTCGCTCGTACATAAAAATCATTATCTAGCCCTTGTCTCGGTACATCGCTCCGGCACAAAAGTCGGTATACTCGCGGTGTTCAATGTCTATTGTAAGCAGCCGACATTGAGATCGGTGAAATCGAGAGGAAACAGTTCGCGTGACTTGTGGAAGCAAGGATCGATAATTCGCAATTGCTATACGAGTAAACTTATTTCCTACGTAGAGCCGCCATATATATACAAGCCGCAGTATTGTGGTTCAAGAGCATTCCAAGATGCTCGAGCACGAAACTCTCGGCAGTTTCGAGCCCGCAGGCTCGAGTCAGGCAGACCGTTTCGATACTCGCGACTCCTCTACGGAACATACAGTGCGAAACACGCGACAAATTTTTTCCATTTCGGTACTGATTTCGCGCGTAACGCCGTATTAAAAATGATTCCAATCGACGAGTCGAACTTTCGTCGCAGTTATATGTAACCATCACCAGAAATCATCGAAATTGACGTACGCGAATATCGCACATCTTTATCTAAACATTTTTCATTTCCAAATAACGCCTTCGCGACCTTCACCTCTGTTCCTCCTGTCACGAGAATATTGTAGGTTCTATTCGACCGGGGACACACACACACGACGTCGACGAAGGTAATTCGACAAAAGTCCCGCGTAAACTGCAATTACCGCGATGCGTCGACACATGCGCCGGAGAGCTGGTACGGCCGAGCATTGGCCGCGCGCGACAGGGTAACGCGCTGCCGCCGAAGGGAAAACAAGCTGCTGCGCTACGTGTGTAATAGAATCAAGCGGGCAAATATTCTTCTTCGGGCATACTTATATAGCTTTGCACGCAGCCGATCGATCGCTGGGCGCGCGTGGCACTGGACGAATTAGCCGCCGCGAGAGCGCGGGATTAGGGACGAGACACACACGATCGTCGTGTGTATTGGGTGCGTGAACTCGCGCGCAACTCGCGATCGATATTATCACCCGTTTTATCTCCTCCCCCTTTCCCCGCGTGGGCAAATCGCGCGTTCGAACGCCTCGGGCTTCCGCGGCCACTGATCAAATTCAACTTGGCCGAGTGAGCCAGCGCATATATACACGCACACGCATATATCGATTCGAGTCCTCCTGGCGACACGATCGAGAGAGGGCCGATCTTTCCGAGGGATTGTTGCTCGCATACATTCCCTCCCTCTGAGGGGGTGAAATCGGAAAATCGAGCTTTTGATTTGTCGGGTAGGGGTCGGGGCGTTAACAGCAGCCACCCAATCGTCTCGTCCCACCCCGGCTTTGATCTGGACAAACACACACGCACGCACGAGATACTCGCGGCTGTTGCTTCGCCGAGACGTGGTATCGAGGGCAGAAAGAAAAAAAAAAGGAACGAGAGGCATATTCGCATTGTTTCCACTCGAGCCCCGTCTCGAGTATGTAGCGTGTCGAACGCTGTTGGCGCGCGCGCATGGCTCCAATTTCGAGAGGCCTGTATAGGCACGATACTCGCGAGGGGGACGTTGGGTATAGGTGGGACGGGGGGGCTCCCTCCGAATTATCAACTCACTCGTCGATCTCCTCGTCCTCGAGCAGGAGGCTCATGCTGATGTGGTTGTGGTGTGCGGAGTGTCGTGGAGAACCCGTGCGGACTGGCTGCTGAGCTGGCCAAGACTGCAGTCGCCTCCTTCCTTCCTTCCACACGCGCGCGCGCGCCACTTTTCGCTCTTTCTCTCTCTCTCTCTCTCGCACCCGCGCTCGGCTCACCCCGCACGCCTGCGCCGGCGCTAACCCTCACCCCTCTCCACCGATATATATACGTGTACCTTGGTATAGGGAACTCCTCTGTATACGTATAATGTATACACAATGCTGTTTTTTTCCTTCCCGAGCTCTCGGGACGCACTCGATGCGGTTGATAAGGAGCCCGCCGCGGGTATCTATCGACGGCGATCGAGCAAGTATATCGATACGTCCGGCGATGAGGCGTCAAGTAGAAGAGGTCGGGGTCCGGCAAGACGCCGAGCGTATACCTGTGTTCGAGAAAAAAGAAACGAGGTTGCACGTTGTGCAAAAGAAAAAAGTCTAATCGTGTCGCGATGATTAGTTTGACGTTACGGGACTTGGATTGTCCTGCCAACTGAATACCATTTTGCGGATATCCTGGCACGGTTTATTTGTGATGGCCCGAATAAACCGTGCCAGGATGGCCAGAGAGTGGCCCGTACTCATGTGCGCGCTTCTCGACATCGTAATGGGACGATGAACTATTGGTGGAAATATATCGGAATCATTCCGATGTCATCTGCACGCAGTTGTGATTTCAAACTTATAACGGAGGTTTTCTTTACAGACGAGAGTGCAGGACTGTTGCAGTTTTGGAAATACACAACTCACTAAAGGAAGTCATTGCGATCGTTGCCGTTATTGTAACAACCAACGGTACACTTCGATAGTCAGGTCAAATCAACCGTCTGAAAAGCAGAAGAAAATACTATCGTGATGAATTTTTCATCACTTCTCATGAGAAATTGACAATTGTTTTCTGATACTGGTGCCGAAAAAGCGATTCTCGCATGATTGCGAGTTTGTCGCTCGAACGACGCGGGGGTAACATTCGAAAAGTACTGCACGGTGTAGCGTGCGGCACGATATCACTTCTCGCGAAACTGTTTTTTTTTTCAATTGCATGTCAACGTTATTCATTTTTCTAAACTATTTATGTCTTGTTATTAAGTTATGAATATGACTTTTTACTAAATTACATCATCGTCTCATATAATCATATCTGATCTACGTTTCATGTCGCATCAAGAATAGGATTTTGTAAATTTCATTTGAAATAACTACATGCTTCTCTATGATTCTACACGTTAACAATTTGACTGTTCTTGTTATAAAAAAAAAAATCATACTATTCTGAAGAAAAATTAGTCTCATTTTCTGATCGGCTTGTTAGACATATTTTTCTTGAATAATACTCACAATTTAAATTGGAATGTTCAGTGAATCACGAGGGAAATGGTATCTACGGTCAAGGTAATGCAAACAAATATGTTTTTATTTTTTCTCATTAATGTATATTATTTATTATAAATAAGTTAGAAACATTGATCTTGGGTCATAGGTGTTTACATTTTTACACACATAAAGATTACCCAACGTATTACGTTTTTTTTTCATCGGAAAACTTTATACTTCTTTTCAATATGATGAGAAATGATTTTACAAATGAATCGAATTAACGCGACACTCGCTCGTTCTCACTTATAATTTTTTTTTTCAAATTTTTTCTCCAGTTTTTAATAGCGCGCGAGGTGCGTGGCTCATTTTCACTCTCACACTCGCATTTTCTCGGCCACGCTCGCATATATATGTGATCAATTTTTATGCACGGTCGGTCGAATTTTCTCCTCCACCGACAATTCCCTCGTAATCATTCTCCACTACATCGGCACTTTCTCCCGTCGCTCCTCTTCCTTTAGCCTTCTTTTCAAGAAACGACATTACGGATAGTACAGCAGAGAGACACACGTGTGTATTCGGAAATCTGCCCGCCTCCTCCTCCCCCCCCCCGTCACACACACACACACGCATACACACACATACATGCTGTGCGTGGTTACCATTTTGTTTCAAAGCTTTGCAAGCATCCACGTTGCAATTATTGCACAAATAGCTCGACATGTCTGTCTTCCATAAAGGAAAAAAAAAATATCTTATAAAATACTTGATACGATTCGCAAAACAACAACACTGACACGAGAATTCATTCGTACTGATTAGAAAAAGAAAAACCAATCCGGTTCTCAGTCGAGACTCAAGTGAAAACAAAAAAAAAATAAAACGAAGATAAAAACTCCATCCACAGAGCGGCTAAATTCAACAGATACCTAAACTTTACGATCCGGCACACTTTCCGTCTCTACCGCAGTCAGCGCAACGAAACTCCTCTGATTCAGTTACAACCCTTGGTCTCATGTACACGCTCCGCATTCACTCGTCTTCTAACTCGAATTATACTCGCGATTATCTCGGAATTTGTTTGAATGTCCATCCCACCACATACGCTGACTCGCTCTCTTTCGTTCTTTCGTCTTAATTAATAACTGGTTCCTTTCTATGCTCTAAACATCAATCTCAGTCTCGAGCACTCTCACTCCGCACTGAAAACCAAGCAGTATTATAATTATTATTCAATATTATTTTTGTTGTTATCTCTTAACATTATACTTAATTTAATGTATTTATATAATTTTTAATCTTCCATATAAACTCATTTTACATCATCACCATCGTCATCAATAATAATCGATAATCAATATTTACTATTTCAGCATTACCATCGGGAACCATCAAATAGTTTTTTTGCCTTTCTTTCCTATTCCAGATTTTTCAGAGTTCACATGTGCATATATATATTCTTATATACTTTTGTGTGTCCGCTCATTTCTTTCGATGGCAATCGCGTATGGGTTTACTTGTGCTTTCATTATCAGATGCGTGCCGCTGTAGTCGATCATATACAGTAAAGTTATTTCTCTTTCACACTCCGCTATCAATTTGTTTCTATTTATTTTTAATGTATCGCACACCTTCTCACACGTTTGTTCTCCTTTTGATTTGTATCGCGAGCGCGAGAAGGGACAAGAACACCGGCGCACTCGCGCGTTTTTCCTTCACTCTTATGCATATATTTAATAATATAGGTAATAGGAAGGGCTGAGCGGGACGTCAGTTTTCGTCGAATGCGGCGGCTTTCGTTGCTTTCGAATGAGTGGCACATGCTTCACCTTTGAATAGTCTTTTCGCTAGATGACAAAATTATCCTCTAACAAGAGCTGCGCGACACATATTTTCGAATTGATCGCCAAATAATAACAATTCCAAGGTGGTCTGTTTTTTTCTCCATTGATTACAGCTGTTTTACTAAGAAAGTGTGAGTAGACCTATTATAATATGACACAATTCATACAATAAGCAACCCAAATAACTACAAATCATTATTTACATCCACAAGAAGAGTGTAATTCTACTGATAGCTTAGGCTAGCTTAGTATTCCGTTAAATTATATATGGCAATTTAGTATATTACAGTTCAAAATATTCATCGTAATCTATCGAATGATGATTCTTTGGAAATCTGCAGAGTTTGAGAAATAATGCTACAATGTAAAATCTTACACAACTAATTGTGTGTGTTCAAATCCTTGGGCTGCGCGATGTCCTCACGAACCTCTACAAATTTCCAACGAACTTTTCAAAACGGCACAATAGACAACGCCCATTTCAAAGTACCGAAAGTCGTCGACGCGACACTTATCTTTCGTTTGTTCATCATTATCTCATAGAAGTAAAAACGAAAGGAGAAGGTGAAAAATGTTTCATTTCGTTCAATAGTAGATATATTCAATGTTCGTAATTCGCTCCCTTTACTCATACTTCTTCCACTATCAAGGGGGACAATATAACGCGCTGTCCAGCGATGAGCGAGCGCAGGCAGTGAGCGGTTCATTTTACGTACGCAATGTAAACCGTTTTTTTTTATCCTTTATTATACATATAATAATTCCTTCTCCACTTATCGACCCGTTTTTTTCTCTATCTATTACTCAGTTGATTTACTCCACATTATTTTCATGCACATCTCGCCAAGACGTCCAATGTTTAGTCGTTTATATATCGAGTAAAGGGGGGAAAAAGGGGCGTCAATGGGAAAAAGGTATTTCCTTAATTTTAATTATGTTTATGTTCTCTTCGTTATCATCGACAGTCCCGCGCGCCAATCAGCCGCTGAGGGACTGAGGCCTACAAAAAGTGTATGCATTTCTCTTGTCTTGACAGGCATACGTGACGGACGTACGAAATGCTCGTCGAATTGTGCAAAAAATGGAAAAAATTAATCCTATAAAAGAGCTAACATTTCCCCTCATTCAAATGCGATTACTTTTTTTTCGGAGAAATTCAGAGAGGGAAAGAGATGAAATGAATATACCGGTTGATCAAGATATCTTTTGAGCTTGCATGAGATCGTGAAAGTTGGTCCTCTGCTCATATTTGGGACTCCTATAGTAGAATTGAGTTTTTAGAATGCGTATAAACTGGTTGATTATGACTCTCTAAACTATTGATCTAAATATAAAACATAATTAAGAGTAACATTTTCATTCATAGTATTTTTTTCAACTTTAATAATAAAAAAAAAAACAATTTCTGCTGGAAGGAAGAGACTAGATACGGTCCTGAAAAAATCGACAGTTTATTCAACAATATTTTCACCTTACGCAATCGTGAAAATTATATACGTCGAGAATAATTAAGTCTAATTTAGAATGATGGATATTGAAACACAATTTGTACGATTGAATTCATCATTAAAATTGAGGAATCTTAATTGTTATACTTAATTCGTAACTCGAAAATTATCCAACATTTCATCGCTTGAATTGCACTTTTGAATGATTTCAATTGCATTCAATGAGATCTCTGGTTTAGAACTTTAACTCTCGGTAGTCGCAGTGAAAGTAGAGAGGATGGAAAATGAATCTGTGAATGAATGGCAACTGCATGAACCTCTTTGCCCTCTCGCAGAATTTTTGTTTTATTTGCTTGCCTAGGTACCTCGACGCTCGTTATTCTAAATATTTTTATATATTATATGTAACAATATTTATAAGATGAATTGTGAATTCGAGTCACATACAGAAAGAACTCTTAGTTTTTTCTGGCACAGTTAAAAAAACCCACAAAAAAACTTTGGCATTCGCATCTAACAAAGGACTGCAATAAAAACACCATACTATTAAATGGCACTAGAATTGCTCTCACTCACGTCTCAAACTAATTTTGCAATTAAAAAGCTTTTCGTACGATTTTATTTTTCATCATTTTCCAATTTTCCTCCTCATATTATCCATCACTTGCACTCACGCATGCTTACTTTATATCTCGCTCTTTCTTCCGTAGTTTTTTTTTCCTAAACCCGAAGAGAAAGAGATAGGATGAAAAGACAAATAATTCAGCACATTTTTCATCAGATCCAATTTTCCCTTTTCTCTTCTAACTCGTAAGCTTCCTCGCGTCCTATACAATCTTTCCTCGCAACTTTGACCACTGATTCATTCACCCGGCATCTTTGTATCTGGCTTTGAATCCAAAAAAACGACGCTGGACAGATACAATAGCTAAATACGCTGAGAGTTTTCCCTTCATTCAATCAATATTCCACATTTCCATTTTTTTTCCATATATATACTTCAATTAATTATCTCCCCTTATTTAACATCTATCGATTGTTTATTTTCATAAATATTTATATATAAAAATCAAGTGTCTTCGCGATCAGCCAAACTCGATCGATTAAGCTAAGCTATATAAAAAGGTAACAAATTCATCAACGCATGGAGTATGAAATTAAATCGCTGGTTTTGTCGGAGGGGGTATATGATAGACTTCTTATATATCGTTATGTTTTGTTTTTCCATCTTTATCATACGGAAGGGTATTTCAACGGGAGTAATCGATGATACAGGTTTCTTGTCATTTTGTGTTTTTTCTCTCAATTTCCGACTTGATGCTTCTTGTGTTTTTTTCCATCTCATTATCATCATCATTAATATTATCCTTATTCAATTATTATTAATTACGCTCTCGGTACAGAGTACAGGACGTGCAACCGTAGGTCCTTGATCAACCTCCACTAACATATCTCTATATTCTCAGAACGAATGAACACGATCATTCGAATAGTCGAGACAGCTCGCTCGCACAATAATTTTCGCCGACCGCACGCGCGCACACCATGAATTGGTTTTTTTCAAAAACTACCTAAAACATTTGTCTCACAATGCTTGGACGCGCTATTCGAGGCTGCCCCAATTATATCCGTTATAAATGCGTGATACATATTTCTTGTGAGATTAATAATCGACCTGTCAGCCTCCGATGACACGAGCCAAATCAGTAAGACAGTGGTCTGCTTGGCTTGCGCTCGCACACGAGCGCGCGCGTCTTCTTACCTCAGCTTTAATTTTTCTCCTGCAAACTGTTAAAATCGATAATAAAAACGCTTTCTCTCACTGTATTCTCCCATTGTTTCACCTCAAATCACACTCAAGCACACACGAGCAATAGCACTCACGCGCATTCACACAGTCTCACGCGCATGCACCCGCGCACATAGACACACAGACACACACATATACATATCGTCCCCGTCGAGTTGAATCGTCGAGGTGGTCGAGGCGGAGGGATGCACGCGCGCTCGGGTCGAGGTGTAATAAAATGAGAGTCTTGGTCTTGGTCTTGGTCTTGGTCGTCGTCGTCTTCGTCTTTGTTAAAATTGCGTCTCTGCACTTCGAGAGATATAAGAGAACGACGACTCTTTCGCGTGTGTTTTGTGTGAACAAGCCGCGCTGTGTGGGCTTGGAGACAGACGAGGAGAGCAGAGCTGCCACCGCCGATTCATTGACTCGAGCGAGTCTCGTCGGCTTGCTTTGTGCTTCTACTGTGCCTCTTTTCTTCTCTGAGATTGATTCGTCGTTGATGATTAGTCCCCGAGCACTCCAGGAAGAATCCCTTACACCAGGTTGTATTCCTTGAGATTCGACTGCAGAATCGTGTCCTTCACTGCGGCGAACACGAATCGGATGTTCTCCGTATCTGTGAAAATTAATCAGTCGTTAATGATGGGCACAGGTATGCTTGTTCATAGGTGCGACAGTGCGTGAATCGAATACTGTTTAGAATTTATTTTTCTCAATAACTTTGATTTAGTTTGAAACTCCAGTGACAAAGATTTCTTTTTAGAATTGAAAATTAAAACGATTGTGGTTTAATAAAAACTTGTACTTGATGAGAATGTTTTTTCAAGCTAGAAGTTTGTACATCTTATTGATCTAGAAATGTAGTATGGATGGCAAATGAAAAAGTATCCAAAATAATCAGGACAAACACTTACCCTATGAGAAACGAGAGAAATGAAATAACACCATTCCATGCTCGTGCAAATGTTCAAGCAAAAGAATTTGGAAATAGTTATAGATGATGCATGCCTGTTATTAGATGTTAAAATTCATCTACATTATAAATAAAAAAAAAAGTAGATTCCAGCTTATCGAGTATCGTTAGTAGGGTATTTTAATGATATATTAATCACAAGGCAGAGAAAATCGAATATAAATAGCTTTGAAAAGTGACTGATATTAAAAACATCGTCAGGTTTTCGTTGACACTGTAAAAAGTGATTTTGCAATTCATTTTGCAACATATTCTCAAATATAACATTATCGGTTGACCATGCAAAAGTCATATCTCGAACGATGTAGCCATTTTTTTCCATAAAAAAATATAGGTTGTAAGTAGATTGCAGAAGAGAAATGAACAACACAATTGTTGGTACTCTCAATCGAAGTTATATTATTAGCATAACAGTGATAGAAGGGTTAACATAGTTTGAGAATAAACGTGTGTCTATTACATCGCATAGCGATAGCGTAAGTATAGCAAAGATTGAACAAAAATGAGGAGAACGAAAAATCTCGTTGAAAGCTTTCGCGCCGTGAAAACTTTTGTGCACACATGCTTTAACACACAACACCGTAAAAAAGGTCATTTGCAGAAAATCGATAAGGTCTCATTTTTCCTCCGTTTCCCCATTCAACATCATCCGACTTTTTTTGGTGCTTTGCACCGTCTCTCCTATCTTCTCTTCCCAGTTCTGTTGTTACGTGCTCAATGATTGAATGCAAGAATGAAGAAAGAAAAAAATTGACAACGAAAGTAATAAGAGGAAAATTCGATTATTAAACTCGGAATCCGAAATAAAAATGACGAATATACACAAAAAATCACGTAGACCCCCACATTAAACAAAAGCTATAAATTTGAGTAACGTTAATAAATTAATAACATAAAATAGGTATCCAAATGACGAGATGCACGCTCTTGCGCTTTTGCTCCTGTTACAACATCTGTTGGATGCGAGTAATGTTCAAGCCAAGTTGAATTCCTTCAAAGCTGACTGCATGATCGTGTCCTTTACGGCGCAGAACACAAGCTTGATATTTTCCGTGTCTGTAAGAAGTGCCCCGTCCCCCGTATGCAGCATGCAAAAATAAATCAACAAAGGAAACTCGAATAGTTGCCGCAGAATTGAATAACGGGGCAACAAAAGAAGGATATGTCGATCTGTACTGACTTGCATCGATAAAATTCGACACACAACTTCACTAATATCCTTCTCTTATTGCAAATTAGATTATATTTTACAAAATACTAATCGGCGCTACGTCTAACAAGGCGTATTCTCAGATATAAGAATGATCGTACTGTTCTAACGACAAGCCCGTAATCTAGGTGAATAGAAGCGAAGCATCCATAAAGTACACAATTACACATGCAACAGAGTGAAGCAGGTGAAAATACTGTGAATAAGCAGAACGAGCAAAAACCTACCTGTGGCGCACGTAAAGTGGGAATATATAATTTTTTCACTATCTGGATTGAGGTCGACGAACATCCTCAGAATGAATTCTCTAGCCGCTGTCGCATCTCTTTGGGGTCCTAAAGGGGATTCAACAACAAACAACAAGCTTACTACGTGATTTTCTAGCTTACTTATATCGACTTAATGTGCCAGCTCAATCGTGTTATCTCATTTTCTATAGCTGTTACTTATGTCGATGGCATAATTGATATTTCTAAGTACAAAAACCTTTTAGTGAATCGATAGAGTGATATTTAGCTAAGTATTTATATGTCTCAAAAATATAGACTAGTCTATAGCTTTTGCATACGTGAATATCTGTTCAACTATAACAAACGCAAACCACAATGCTCTGCGGCCATGAAAAGTTCTAGCTTTCTACGTAGCGTTACAAGTATGAGTCTATATTTTTGAGTATTATATACACTGTTAATATTGATCATAGTCGCTGCAATAAAATTAAGCTCAATTGACGATTGATAGTAGAATACGCGAACTCGTCCATACATCGAATAGCTAGGTTATTTCATCATCAGGAAAGGTAAGGAAGTTTGTGAGGAAGTGTGCTAAAGATGTCGTACAAAGTATACCTGGGTATTACAAATATAATCCTATCAATTTAAAAACCACTCACGAGCTCCTACACAGACTACGAATACAGTTAATAGCATAGTAATGAAACGAGGGGAAACCTCTCTTGTTCGTTTCGTTTGAATTTGCGTCAAGCTTCATTCAAACAACGGCACTGACGAAACGCTAACTCGTAACTCTAATCAACGGGAAATCCCAGATCGAATCATAATATCAAAACTTGTGCGATTAATTCGACGTCTCGTTTGAACTTTTTGCGAAGCCAAACTCGTTAAAACTTCGACGTTCCAAATCTAAATAACGATGTGAATTTAATTTGACGCAAAACAGGACGATCGAAACGCGGCCGCCGCGTTCTGTGTATGCATTACTCGAAAACTCCGTTATGAGCATCCGAGCAGCTCCATAATAAAAAGCGGCGGCGAATTTTTAATTTTACAAAACTACTCGTAACGAGAGGGGTGAAACGAACCGACGAGCGTTTACAGCGCAGATATAAGGATTCCGTCAACCGGGTAAAGCCCGTGGTTGATTCGCGCGTCCTCGAAATTTTCCCCACGACACTGCGGTGCCGCGTTGTGACGCGTAACGCGGGGAGGAAACGGAACGATAGTCAGGCCTCGAACGTGCCCGGAACTCGGCAGAGCCGCAGCCTCGCTCTTCACCTCGGATAAAGTGATTAGCGCGCGAGCTCGCGGCATTCACCTTGCTCGAACAATCAGATTAAAAGTGCGCGCACACAAACACACACATGGGTGCGCAAGGTTGATCGGGTATCGAAAATCTCGAGAAGAGGAAACGAAGCGAGGATGATGGCCAAGGGTTAGCGGCGGTGCCCGTGACCGACGCTCAACAGTCCGTCTTCGAGGCCGGACTTATCGTATTAGAAAGAGAGGTGCAGCGCTAGGCAGAGACGGACAGAGGAAAACAGACGCGCGGAAGCCTGCACCGGACGGGGACGGCTCGTATATATGCAGGCACGCGCGGCCGTCCAGCTGAAACCATCCCCCGATAATCCGCACGCGCTTATATTGGTTGAGGTTACGCCGACGCGAACGATGCCGTAATTGCACAGCCTCTACTCTAGCGCACAATATCCCGCAATCGCTACTCCCGATTTGCCTGTCGACGAATTTGCATTTGATTGCGCATAGTTACGAGGATGAGAAACACATGAAAAAGCGGCTTCGGTTTGCAGGTGACAAACTGTTACTCGAGATACAACACTGGCGTCTAAATTTCAAAGCCGTTAAGTTAACAACTGGCTTATTTGCCCTTTCTGACAATCGTATGCCAACAGACCTGTCGCGGTAGTGAAGTGAGAGTAGCAGCTGCGATCGGGGTCGGGATTGTTTGCAAGATAGCCCTTTAAGATGAATTCTCGAGCCGGTTCATGTTGCTGTTTCGGTCCTAATACCACACGATTAATTACTCATCGAAGTTTCGAACTTCGAGTATAGACTACTACGGCACTGTTCGCGATTTTATCAATCAACGTAGGATATCTCGTTTACAAAGATTATTCCAAAATGCTTTTCACGCCTTTATAATTAACCATAGGTCTTGATCAAATATTTCATATCCCAGACATTTGATTGTTATCTATCAGAGATATGTGAGGAACAAAAGTTATCCCAACATCATGTGGAATCACGTTCTATCAAGTTACATCCAAATTAAAATTTTCTGACGAAAACTTTACGTTGACAAAACAGAGTTCTTGTACTTTAATTTTAAATTCTGAAATCTCTCACGACCGTGGATAGGATTATTCTCTTGTCCGCTATCCTCACAGTATAAAAATTCAAATTCAAAGCTAGGGTAACTATATTTAGTATCTAGGAAAATTTTGAAAATTCCCGAATTCGAGACGTAGTACTGGCTTATTTACTAGGAACAGCTTTTATCGTAGGATGGAAAAATTAGGATGAGGAATGGTAAATCTCTTCATACTAAAAGTCGAGTAAGACATTATTATAGCTATGCAAGTAATAAAAGGGTTGATTACCATCGTATTCTGGGAAATAATCGACGAGATGAGAATACATTATTTTTTCCTCCAACAGATCCTTTTTGTTCAAGAAGAGAATGACGGAAGAATGTTGAAACCAGGGATATGTTATGATCGTTTTAAACAGCGCCTTACTTTCTTCCATTCGATTCTGAAAAATGGAATAACATCAATTTAGAGCTGAGCAGTCAAGTCGTGAATTAATCTTCGGAACAATCGTGACAGTTACCTCGTTTTCTGATTCAAAGAGAATTTGATCGTATTCACTTAAAGCTACTAAAAATATAATGGAAGTGACATTTTCGAAACAATGAATCCATTTTCTTCTTTCTGATCTCTGACCACCGACGTCTACCATCCTGTAAAAGATAAGAAAATGTAAATTAAATTGTTCAATTTTTCTCCAATAATCTTTGAATACGCGCAACAGTGTCGTTAACTGTTTTTCAAGTGGATTAAAAACAACAACCTTTCCAATATTTATAGTACTTACAAAACTATGATGGAATAATTTAAAGCACCTGATAGTTAGGTAAGCAAACGATTAAAACTTGAAAAGTTCGATGATTACATCAATGACAATTATATTATAATCTAATTTGTTAGTAATCACTTCACAGAAATTAATAATTTATTGTTAATAGTTGAGTAGACCACAATTATAAAGAGAGGATACATATAAAGAAAGCTTGACAACTTAATTACTTTTCACACATATAAAATAAATATTTCATGCTTGCATGCAATGACATTTATTCTGAAAAGAATCCAACATTTGTAAGAAAATCGAGTTTTTTGATTTTTTTTTATCTGACCACGAAATTCGTATATTTTTTATTCTGGTTCTCAGTACAAGTTTCCTATAGGTTTGTGAATAAAGAGAATACGACAAGTATTTCTCAAAAGTGACTTCTATTATTCACAAAGAAAATTTATTGAATATTACTCAATTTGTGTAACACTCACACGTGTAATTCGAACGAATATTTTTCAAATGAACTTTGTGCATTGTGCAGAAAAGTCGTTTCTTTGACAAAATTATAATAATGGAAATAAATCGAAATGATCGAGCCATCCTGATATTGAATCTGTACCTAAATATAATGCCGTCTAGATCAAACGGATATTCTAAAATGCCGGTTGTGGGAACTCGAGCTCGAAGAATGTCTTGCTCAGTAGGGAGGTAGTTGGGATCCGAAATACGATCTAGTTCACTAATATAACTGTAACACAAACCAAGCCAATTGTCTTTCTTGAAGCATGCCATGCAATTATAGACAGAGATAGAAAGGATTTAATAAGAGAGCTTCAATAATGTAAGAGTTAAGTAGAGATGAAAACGTCCGGGTTGAGTGGACGAGTGGACTGTACTCCAAGCTTCGTTCGTGCAACCTGTAATGTAACTTGTGTCGACCGAACGAAATCTAATTTGCGCTTCCGCATTGCTGACATTGTATGGATTTGGATACATCATTCTTTTTCCTTGCCTCTCCATTCGTTTCTAAACGCATCAAAGTTTCAATGTTACCGGTTTGATGTTTGTTAAACTACAAATTCATGGCAATAGCGACAAACGTGATTTCACTCGATCGACTGGAGTCATGTACCCATGCTATTCTCTCTAAGAATATTTAATTTTCCGTCAAGATGCATAATTGGCCGATGATAATTTTGTTTCATGATTCCATCAGTCTACGCGAAAAATTTAATTTCAAATAACGATAAGTAACTATCTCGTGCTCAATTTCACAACACAAAAAAAGTGGATGTTTACCAATATAAAATTACAAATCAAACAAATAGTGCGGACGAGATGCTCGCAAAAATATATTAAATCGAGATGATGGATGAAGGCAGCGGAGCGCGACATCCTTATAATACACTTCCGGTTGTTCCGGCTTCCGTGCAGTAGAATTCGCGATCAAAAAGTAAAGGCTGGCGCGTCCAAGAATAGCACGGGTCGTGCGACTCGTTCGCTTTTTAGTCATTGATTAGTAAACAGTTAAAATTAAAGCGTCGTGCGCGACGAACCACAGCGACACATATCCGCTCTGGTGTGCGCTTCGCGGCTGCATGCAAATAAAAACAAACAGACACCCAGACAGCCAGACAGACAGTTGGAAGCTCATGCGAAGATCGTGCAGCGGTGTGCATCCAGCACGTGCGATTTTATCCAGCCTCGTTGCGACGTACCTAAATCGTATCTCTTCCAGGTCAAAGGGATACTCAATTATACCGGTCGTGGGCACTCTCACGCGGAGAATGTCCTGTTCTGTTGGGAGGTAGTTCGTCGCTGCGACTCTGTCTATCTCCATCAGGTAGCTGTAATGTTATTACATTTAGTTGTTTGATCGTTATTTAATTTCGTTCGCGGTCCGCGTCGAACGTGAGGTTTGAGACGATACGAGTAAGAAGAGGATGCGAATGGTAATTTTAATGCCAAAGTCGAAAAATCAGAATGACGAAAATTTAATTGAACTTTGAGCTGTGAAAAATCATGAGATGTTGGGATGGAAATTTGACGAGAATAATACTGAACCCGAGATGGAAGAATTTTCATACACAATGTAAAAACGCCAACAATTATTTTGCTGAAATATGATTCAATGTACCAAACGAGTTAGTAGTATATCATATCCAAAGAACAGGGAGTGGGTCTTGGATGAAATTTAAAATGAATGAGAGAAATATCACAAGAAATCCTGTAAATGGGAAAATAAGCAAGTTTAATTCAAGTATTAAAATGAAGTCCGCCAATAGAAAAAATAGCCACATTGAGACTTTTTACTTTATAGCGCGAATTTCAATAATATCAAATACCATTGCAATATCTGTGAACCATCGAGTAAACAAAATACTACTTTATTTGACTTTTTCTTCATAAGTAACACTTCACTAATTACGAAAAATCAACAAAAGGAAGATTACCGAAACAAACAGAAAATAACCGAACCGTACGAAATATTGATGAATTTTTTTTCTTAAATATCCTGACTGATATTTGTACGGTGTTAACAAGTAAGCATCAATTTCGTAATAACAAAAGGGACGAAATTTTCTAGACGAAATTTTGACCTCAATAAAAATTGAATTGCATCCATTTGTAGTGTGACTCACTATTTGGCAGAGTCCGTCAGCTGGTACTCTCGTCGGCGGTCGTAGCATTCCTGTATGCCACCATCTGCCCAAAGGTCCTTTATCGCTTGTACGTAAGGTTCCTCAAATGACGTCACTGTTTCGAAGTCGATGGCCCGTACGAGTTCCGCTTTTTCCTTCAAGTAAAAAGCAGAATCATTTTAGCATAGTGTTAAAAATATTGCAAAGAATTGAAGTACAAAGCATTGATTACATTGTCACGATACTAAAATTTATGATACTGTGACACCAGATCCAAATAATTTTGAATCTCAATCTAGCGACGTATGCTAAGTGAGAGAGTCAACTTGTCTGCGTTGGGAACAAGTTGGCTCGCTAACTCGATTTACGTATCTATTGACATATTGAAGCACGATAAAAACTACTTCTACATTCCGTTTTCATGGAGAGTTATATTTTATTCGCAGAATATTACTCCAGATAATAGTGGTTTTTCGCTAGTTCAAATTAGCTCAGAAGTATAGCTGTGTATTATCTGCTGCTGTGCATTATGGAACAAAGCGAAATTTTATAATCATATTTATAAAAGAATAGTGATTAATTCAATATTTTGATCACGACAGTAACAATAATTATAATAATAATTGTACAAAAATAATTTTGCTGTTTGGTCAGTTTCATTTTAATTAGCGAGCTCAAATTTCTTTTAGTGAAACGTTAAAATTCAACATTTAGTTCACATTATTGGGAGAGACTAATGACTAATGACTAATATGGGAACAATTACATTATCCAACAACGAACTAATACTAGTATCAATTACTATTGATCTTCCGAGAAGACTTTTAAATTCAAAGTGAAGTTTAAGTTCACGAATTTATCCAACGTAATCCAATTTTCGATTACATTCGATTCGATTCACTCGCAAGGCATTGTATTCCCAATGCGCCGTGTATCCACGCAATTCTTGATACTCACTATATTTGAAGAGTCCGCGTACTGAATCTTTAGGAGATCCATCGCTCGAATCATGGACTGCATCGCCATGAAGATATTTTGGTACACCAGCTTTATAAACCCCCTTTTATCCTCGTCCGAATAACCGGAGCCGTGGATAATTCTCATCTGTTTGATGAATGTCGACTTGCCGGATTCACCAGTACCTGCAACAATAGGGCGTTAGAATACGGTGTCTAAGGGCTAATTATATACGCACTGCCTTGCAGTTACGTAAATTTGAACGATTTTCAGAAAAGTAAATGATCCGATTGGCAACCGTATATTTTTTTGTGGCAATTTTTAAAAAGCGCAACATCTCGCCCGTGGGGAATCTCATGGCTACTGGACGGAGCGGGGTACTCGATTAGGTTTAAAGTATGGAGTGCCTGTATCGGTAACACGTCTATCATGTGACTGCGAGCTCACCCAGTTCCCGATCAACTAAAGTAGAAGATGACCGAGTCCAGTCAGACACACTCGTTCTACGATGGTGTAACTCGATTATGAACGTTAGCTGAATCGATGTTTTATTCCTTTCTCAATTCTACACAATTTCATGCAAACATCTTGTTCGTTCGAGATTTGATTTCACCATTATCAAGTTAGCTTCTTGGTTCAGTTAAAAATCATCTCAATTTCGGAACCTGACGACACTGGACGTGATCACGCCTCGAATGACTATTGTCCCGAAACCTATACGACCACGGCTGTCAGCCAATCTGTTTTTTTTTTCCATTTTGTAACCCGAGTTTTCCTCAGTACATCAACTTGGAAACTGAAGATTCCGATCGAAGCAACAAACGCTGTTTGTTCAATCGGAACCAATTAGAATAGAACGGAACCCGTTGAATTTCAAAGACGAGCTAGCGAACGAGGAAATCCGGGCGGAGACGATCCCTTCAATACCGATCGAGAGCCAATACATACATATGGCACGGCGTTTGCAAGCTCTCGCAAGCCGAGAGAAGAGAAAGAGAGAGAGAGAGAAAGAGAGAGAGGAAACAGAGTGGGAGGGAAAAAAGCGCACACGCCCGTCCGACTGCTTACTTCCGGCCGCGCGCGAGATTTTTGGCCCGTGACTGTGCGGCGCGCGGCTCTCTCCCAGCTCGTCGCGGGCGTATATAGCACATATATATACTCGCGCCCGGCTAAAAGAATCTACGCGGCGCGTTGGTGGGGCGGTGCGCCGAGAAAGGGAGACGGAGAAAGAAAGAAAGAGAGAGAGAGAGAGAGAGAGAGAGAGAGAGGCGCAGGTGATGCCCTCGCCGTCCCCGGAGGCATGAATGAAAATCGCAAACAGCCCTTGTCTCGCCTCGCCTCTCGAGGGCTGGGGGGGTGGAGGGGCGGAGTGTCTTCCGCTCGTGCTTCGAGGGCAGGTGCATGACGCAACGCGTCCCCCGCATCGAGTGTTTCGAGCTGTGTTTATCGCCGCCCTTATTTCCCGTCAATATTTCCAATGTATACGCGAGTGCTCCCCTGCACGACTGGTTTTGGAATTTTTTTCGCGAGCCACCTCCTCCCCCCCCTCTCTCTCTAACAACCAATTATCAGATGGTGACCGCGCGTCCGCACGTACAAATACACACACACACACACACACACACACCCGTATACTCGACCCGTCGCTGATTCACGGCAATTACGCTGTGTCCCGAAATTAAAGAATGGAACGGACGACACACGTGTGTATGTACGCATATTGTCGAGCGCGCGGTGCGCTCGCCAATCGAAGAGCGACGTGTGCGCGCGTTTCCAGGTCGAAATGCCTCGAGCCGCGGATAATCATAGCAGCGGAACGCGCGCCAATTCGGTTATCGCTCCGTGAAAAGCGAGGCGCAGGTATTTTTTTTTTCTTTTTACCCGACGCAGGCGCGGCGCGCACGTAACACAGAGGCGAAGCAGTGTCGTCGACCGGGAGTCATTCACGAGAGGAGAGCCGACAGTCCGCGCGTATACTATACACAACCCACGTCATATTTGGATATGTGTATCGCCTCGCCGCCGCCGATGTAAATTCCATGATTCGCGGCCGCGTACGCGTGGGCGAGCGTTATTCGTCTATTAGCGAAAGAATCCGGAGACGGGCGGGAGCGAGCGCGTGTATACACACGCGCGCGCGCGCGAATTAATTCCAGAAATAGTTCAATTTTTTCTTTCCTTCCCTCGTCCCCCCCCCCCCCCCGCGCCTCCTCCGGCGTATAACAGCGGATCTATCCTCGCTCGCAACCAGAGCGCAGCGCGAGGAATCTCTCGGCGCCCGCCACGCGGGATTAATTTACTTTGGACGTTCGTCCCGTTGTCTTTTTTTTTCCTCTCGCTGTGTTCATTTCTCTCTCCGCGCGTCTGAAGAGCGCATATCGCGCGACGCGCATACGTAGCCCATACACAGCGCAATTTCGCATTTCCGCGTTAGAGAGACAGAGAGAGGGGCAGAGGGGAGGAAAAAGGAGAAAGAAGCTCGAGGCTCGGAGCCCGCGCAGAGAGAGAGAGAGGAAAAAGTGTAACTCATCCGCGCTCAATGTGCTCGCGCGCGCGAGCGAAATGAAGGCGGAAAAAAGGCCATACGATACACGGATAAAGCCTTGGGCTTTTCTGCATTCTACCTTTGTTCGAGTGTGCGTGTATGTGGGCGCGCGCGCGTGTGTGTGTTTCCTCCGGGCTGGTGTGTGCGCGCGCGCGCGAGCAACCACCGAAAAGATGATTCACTGGAAAGCCGCTCAAGAGAAAGAGAAAGAGAGAGAGAGAGGGAGCTAAGAAAAGCACCGAGAATGAAGGAGGGAGAGGGCATACACGCAATACCTATCGATTCACGCATGTGTGTGCGCGCGCGCGAGCGAATTCCCAAGGATCGCCGACAAACTCGGAGAAACAGGGAATTTTCTTAATCGTCACGCTCGTCGCGCGATACAGCCGCGCAGTTACAGTGTCAGATTGTATTCGGGTCACTGGCCTCCTAAACTTCATTGTCTATGCGCGCGTGTGCCGATGCAAGCCGACACGCATGCCGCGCGGCCTCTTCCCTCTCCCTCCCTCTCTCCCCCTCTTATTGATATACGACCAATCGGTTTCGAATGTGAGTGGTTTTGCTTTTTTTCCTTTTACAAATCACCAGACTACCTGTAGAGATCGGAACTCGGGACGTCGGATGGAGCGTTGAACTTTGTACGCCGATCGAAATTCTCTAAATTTTATCGAATAGGCCGTCGAGAGTTGGAGGTCCTTTGTTTTTCTTCTCTTGATCGAAATCGATCAAACATAGCCGACTTGTCACGTGGAAACCAGAGTGCTCGACGAAGCGAAGAAATAGAACATCGTATAAGCGCGAAGACGCCAAGGCCTTGAATTGTTCGTGTGAAAATAAACTTCACTCACGGTGCACGGAGGAGGCAATCCGTTCTGATTCTAATAAGATAAATTAATGCGATGGTGAATTTTATCTCTCGATGAAAGAATTACGTTCCTGCGCGAGCTGTCGCTCTGAAGGGCAGTTATATTTCTAATCAAACGATTCGAAAAAACATGGCGGAGCGGTGTGTGAATAATTTTACAAGTTTTGCAACATCAAGTATTCGATTTCAGTGTTCAAGTTGTATTAGTTCCTTCTCGAATAGAAAATTTCCGAGAGTCAACAGTTGTCTCGTTGAAACATCCGCTGATATAAGTGAAAGATGACTCAGGCAACAAATACTTCTTGCCGATGCGAGCAACTTGGTGCAACTGACTAACGCTAACCAATTAAGAATCACACAAACGTTGAATTTCGCTCCTCTTACTCAATGTTTACGTAATTTTCATATAGTGTCGCGAGAATATGCTGGTTGTCATTTTCCAAGATAAAGAAAAAGGAATGTAAAACCGATGAGACAATCGACTACTCCTCTGGGCATGAAGTTCAGATTTAAATTTTGAAATATCCCGTAATCAAGGTGTTCTAATTGGAGAGGATATGAAGTCTCAACTACTCGAAACTAGTTTTGAAATACACGAGCCTGCCTAATCCAGAGACTTTTTCGGATTGCGACTGGCTCTTCAACCAAAACAAAATTCTGACAACAACTGTGTTTCTTTAAATGGAAATCTCAAAGTGTCTCGGTATACGAAACGATGTAAACACGTATAACTGTTTTTCAGTGTGAAAAGTCGCTCGTACTCAGGAGCAGCGGGGGAAAAACGTAAGAGTATCATCACAACTATAAATATCTAACCAAGACATAGGTAGCTATGTAACAAAGCATCGAACGGCACTTTGAAGGATTCGCTCATTATGAAACTCCTCGCAACGAAAATGCCAGCAGCTGTAAATTCCTTCCTGAACATTCTAGATTGAGCTAGTTATTCTGGATTTCCTGGATAGATCAAAATTATCACGAGACAGCTTAGCAATAACGATCATTATGTTTGTTACTATACATCTCGCTAGAAACGACTGCCAAATGATGTAACAAACTCGGCTGTTTGGCTGTTTGACGAGTTCGATCCACCGAGTATGATCCAACCTAAATTTTGTCCCCAGACAAAGTTCTCTTCATCGGGAAAAATGTTTATTTGCATATAATGCAGTAGCTCTATTGGAAGGTACTTTAAATTCAAGCAAACGGCCCGTGGGTTCATAATAAATCCGTCACGATACGGCGAGAGTCAACACCCATAAGACATGCGAATAAAACATTAGATGGGATTATCACACGTGAATTCGTTTTTCCAAACAAATCTTGATTTCGTGTAGAAGATTTCGATTGAAATATGAAAAAAATGCAATCAGATGAATCGAGTCCAAAAGGAATACCTCGTGAAATCTGCAAATAGTAAATTTTCAGCCGTATGGTGATTCCTTTTGAATAAAAAACTTTGACTCCTGGGGAGACAGACAAAAACGAAACGGAAATTGTAATTCTAAATCTGGTTCAACCTGTGTGTAACCATTCGCCAACTCGATCGGTATAAAAATCTCTGTTTTCAAGGTAAAATTTACTAATATGTGTATATATATATATATATATATATATATATATATATATATATATATATATATATATATATATATATATATACGTTACGCAACATTTTCCATGTACATCCAATTCCCAACGAAAATTAATCATGTACGAGAAAGCTTTTTTCCTCCGAGAAATTCCGAGCAAAGTTCTTCGACCCTGTATCCGAGTGAATTACGCTCAGAGCGCCAACTCTCAAACTGCAAGTGGTCAATTACGTGCAAATGAGAATCTAACAGTTCTACCATCGAATAGCTCTTTGCACATCCTCCCGATCAAAAAACCATGGCTAATCACTGGTAGAGGCAGCAAGAGAGAGAGAGAGAGAGAGAGAGAGAGAGAGAGAGAGAGAGTGTGTGTTCGACCCGGCGGCGGATGCACGCGAAGATAAGGGCGTAGGCCGGGCGCGGAATGAGATCGCCCGGTTGGCGCGACGAAAGAACGGCTGCGAATTGTCGAACGGCGCCGTGCACCCGTGTAACCTCACGCAGGGGCGGCGGGCGGTGCTCGGCTTTCGCGGGCGACCGACAGCGGCGAAGAGCCCGCGGGTCGATACACACGCCAGCACAGCACTAGGCCACGCGGACTCCCCAAAGCCTCTCCTCCCATACGCGAATCGCCTGTGTACACACACACACACACACATACACACACACACATAGTCCGCCGCCAGCCTCGCTTTTTCGCCATGTCCTCTCCGGCTGCTGCGCTTCCCTTGCGCGCGCATTGTTCACGCACCGGCTCGTCTGACCATATCCGACTTTGTTCTACTACCAATTCTTTCGCGCGCTCGAGTTTCTCTCGTGGCCGGGGGGCAATGTCTAACTGGCACGTTATGTATGTCGGTCATTGATTCTGTCGATAGAGCCATTTTTGAAAAAAAAATAATATTTACAATTGAACGTGAAGGGGTTACGAGAGTTCAACACTCTTACGTGGATTGGTTTGTCAGATTGTTTTTGGATACTTAAACGAGTATATGCAGCGATCGATTCTAACATTTTGATTCCTCAGGACAATTGGCAAATCTAATTGGATTGATGCATACACAGTATACGTGTATATCTACGGGTCGTTGTATCACCGTACACGTATAAAATCAAAACAATTGGCGAAAATCTCTGAGAAATCAAAATGTTAGACTGAACGCATACTCATGACTTATTGGTGCACCATCTCACCCATCTCGCAAAGTTTCGAATGAATCCCTTTGTCGGGAACTAATTGGTTCAGCGTAGTAGAATAACAGAAACTCTCTTAGTTTGTTCCTTTTCAATTTCAATTTCTCGTTGCAATTTTCAGTTGTATCATTTAAAATTACTCCAAGTTACTTTGATCTATCCATTTCATCCATACATTTCACGCAAATACAGCAGCTACATATATGTATATTACGTAAATACAGCAGCTACATATACGCTCATACATTATTACATTTGCACGAATTTTGCGAGAGGCTCTGCAAGCCATCAATATAAATTAGCCTGAGAATGAATATTTTTTTTTTCAAATTCCAACTCGGCGGCTGAGTGCGAACGACCGGTATACCAGTGAAAATGACAAATATCCGATATAACTCGCGCCGAGGCATTTGTTTGGGCCGGACAGCGCGCGGTAAACAAAAAAGTAAGTCACCCAGGACAAAATGAATAATAGGCGCGCGAGCGAAATCGTCGACTGCACTCGTGTGCATTCCGTGGACTCCCCTCGCCCCTCCTCGCCGCCCATCCCCCCCTCCCCCCTCCTCTGCCCCGCTCCGTCCCATAAGCTCGCCCTTGGGGCCATCGGGGCAAGCGCTGCGCCCTCGTTTCGATAGGTCAGCGCGACCGCCGCCGTATGTACGTGACCCGGCGCGTCCCTTCCCCTCCCGAAAAAAATCTCTATTCTCTTTCTTCGCGCCCGCAGAGAATGGACTGGCTCGAGCTCGAGCCTCGGCGCGTAAGGCTTTGGAGTGATGGAAGAGAAGCCGATATAGTTGTGTGAGGGCCGACCAATTGTTTCAAGCTATCCCTCATATACGTTTGAGGGCATTTACGCAGTACTCTGATGAGCCAATTTCGACGGCGAAAACAAGGACGAGTTGTTTGAATTGAGAGCAACATACGATGTGGAAACCATTGTGAATAGAGGATGAATTTCGCGAGTTCTCTCGTCAACGGAGATTTGGTAAATACACTTGATATTCCGCTCGTAACTGGCCGAAATAAATTTGTTAAACGCGAAATGAAGGTAGCACTACAAGCGCTCAACCGTTCAACATGTCACATATCATGTTTTGAAATTTTGTACTTACCACATACGTGGAAGATGGAGTTTGATTCTTTTTTCTCCATGTTTTAATGAAAATGTGATTTGAAATATATACCCTTGGAATCACGGTTAATGGAACATTTTTTTCATCCGTCATAGTTAAAGAATATCACGTTTATACAGATGATTTATCAATTTGCAGTTTGGCAGCCGGTTTTAATAAGTACGTTCAAATGAAAGACAAGATATTGCATATATTCAAATGAAAACACTGTAAAACATTAACTGGAGGCTCTATACAGACTTGAATGAATGGCTGACTAGGCTCAGCGTACATTCACGGTCCAACGTACAGTTTTACAATTACGGATGTAGGACATGGGTTCTATGTTACATAGTACGATGCGTTGCGTGTTTTGTGTTTTCAGAACCATGTATGTTCAGGAAAACTCTTATAACTTTTTATTGGTTCTGGAAGAAAAATGTTTCGAAGAGTCTTTATAAAGATTTTACAAGTAAGAAGCATATAAAAAGAATATATAAATGATCATACGTTCGCGATAAAATGGCTATAGCTTTGGATGCAATAAAAAGAATTTCAATTTTACCAGTATAGACCCAACGTATGGGTGAGCCACTCGTTTACTTCTAAAATTTACAGAAAATAATATTAAATTAATGATACAATAGTACATCATGAACCTGAGCGCGTTTTTCGGCACAAGGACAAGTAATAAGTCCACAGTGCCGAGAAACACCTATTGTACGTGAGATGCATATAGAATTTTTTGTTACGAGGAAGAAAACGTTTTCCCGTCCGTGCACCCCGCATAATTGCTTGTTTTACTCTCTAGAAACAAAAAAATAGGTTTTGACCTTTTTATAGATGAAAAAGTACTATACTCTCTAAACTTTAAAATGAGAACTTTTCATTCATTCCGCTCGATTAGAGTCATGATAAAAACTCGATACCGAATAGTAAGAAATATTACTTCATTCACGAGAGTGATTTCTCACATGAATCTGACGTAACTTTTGCATAAGTCAGTAAATTTTGAGGTTAGGACAGTAGTTCTTATTTTTTCCCCTATACTACTATAATATTGTAGATGGTGTTCCTTATAGACACAATTCAGTGGTTTGTGTAATTAGGAATGAATACTTTATTACTTGAAAACCATCGAGGGATTCACCTGATGGATTCAACTTATAATTGAGTGAATGGTTCACTCTTTTTCGAGTGAAATAGATTTTTACCATGGATTAATCAATCAAATATATCTAACAAATCGAAGAACGAGTCATCAACATTTGACATAATATCATTCACATTATATGTTTTAATATTTTACGCAGGTTTTAATATTCATCAATGTATTGTCAAATGAATCAGTTATCGAATGAATTGAATAAGAGATCAGTAAGAATAAATCCTCTGGGTCAAATCCCGGCGTCGCCATTTTTTCGGTGAATTTACAAAGGTCTTAATCATTAATAGTACATTATCGACAATAGACTGAGTATTTCGATGTTTTTTAATTTCAAAATCATACCTAAGAAACGACACATCTACTGCACTCTTCGGGAAAGCCACGAGCCGCTCTAAGCCGACCGGTACACGTTTCGCCACGGAAACAGTGCGACGAGAGTCGATTTTTCACTCGACAAAGCGAAAAATCAAGTAGTGACTTTCGAATAGGTGTCCCAATTGGAAAATCATCTCGACTCCTTGCTGGCCAACCTTTGGCCCGTCCAGCTGCAGCGCGTAACGCGGCGACATGCAAATGAAGCTGTCATTTGCTTGGGTAATTAAGCCTCGCGTATTCCGACGCTCGCTCGCTCGCGCGACTCCTTTAATTCGCTCACTCAACGTCCCAATTATCACAGTCCGCGATCGCACGCGTGATTCTCCGTGTGACGTATGAAAAATAGTATCGCGCGGGGGAGGTTTATCGATGTGTGCGCGCGTGTCCTGTTCCGCCGATGCACGGGCGCGCTGGCTCCCTCTTAATAAGGCCTGTATCTCGCACACAGCCGGAGTCACGCGATTCCGAATAATCGGCGAACGGTCCGTTTGGCTGTTCGCTCGAGCGTTCGGCCGAACGGATCGATAATGGGCTCTCTCGCACGCGCTCCCAGTTTCGGGCTTTAGTGTATATATATATACTTACGGGAGGGGGGCTCGGCTCCGGATTCGCTTAGCGCGCCCGGCGATTTTCGCTCGCTGCTTTTTGCACAGCGCGCCACGGCAAAGGAGCGCGAGAGCCGTGCTTTTTTAGCCCTCTCTCTCTCGCATGGCCCGCCTGACGGATCTATTGCTCCCACCCCCCCCCCCCCCACAGCCCCTCTCGAGCGATTTGTTTTCCGTGCTTCGTATACCTTCCGCTCGCTGCGCGCGCGAGAATCGATGTCCGATCGTGATTATTGGATCGTGCGCGAGAGAACCGGGACGAGATGCCAAAGGCGACATTGACGTTTACAGGACCGAGCAACGTTTTACTGGCGCGCGCGGGCACGTCTGAGTTGCATTAGATTCGACGATTTTTTTTCCCGCGTTGTAATTGCGAGCCGAATTGAAATCGTATATGATAATATCCAATGTTAGTGACGCCGGGGCGGTCGGAAAGTCCTGTTTGGTGTAACGTTACGAGTTGTTTTACGGGCCAGTCGCGAAATCGAGATGCACACGATTGGGAAATGACCAATGCATCTACTTTGTATGCGGCTGTTATCTGGCATATTCCTATCGCAATATACCGGGAGTAATTAATTCGAAATGAAATGATTTTATGCGTAATGAAAACAAACAGTCCGAAGGATGTTGCTCGAATTACGAATAAATGGTTACGACCTCCACTTTACGTCTTGCGAAAAATTATACTTTCCGGCAATGCCTGTGGACAAATCAACGTCGAGTGAGTACATTCAAGCGCAAAAATCGTTGTGAACTCGACGGCCAAAATTAAGGACACACGATTGATTATTGGTACGTGCAATTGTAACAATTGTAATAATCGACTGACTTGTCAAATACCTGTGACTGATTGGAATGAAATATGTTCAGAGTATTCAAAGAATACATAAAAAATTCAAGACGAATTGACATTTTTATGCTCGGGATATTAATGGTTGACTCGTGGAAAATTATTCCAACAACTCTTTTCGAATGAAATATAATTACTGTAAACAAAACTAATTGAAACATCCTTCATGTGGATTTTAAGTTCTATTATCATGTCATACAAATTAATGCGTTACACGTGGTGAAAAACTGAGTGAAAATGATAAATTTACCTTCATTACAATGCCAAAATCATTGGATTTATTTTTTTTTATAAACATTCTATTGCTAGAAGCGAATGAAAGGTCAATTATTTTCGTGAAGATAACGCACGTGAAAGAATTGAATTATCAATTGTAATGTAGGGTATTGAACACGAATACGAATATTTTCTCTTCCACGCTTGATTGGATTTCGGTTTACATGCATATGTCTTCTTCATTTTGATCTGCTCAATAACAAATCGAAGATCGAATAAGTTCAAGAATCACGAAAAAAAATCAATGTTATCAGCGCGTAAAATCATATAACGTCGTGATGCGAGCAGCTAATTCAATAAGAAACTTTAATACTCGATTTAGAGGTTTCATCCAATTAATATGAATTAAATTACACAAACCGAATCGAATGAATTTTATTCAGCCTGTATGAGATTATCAAAACTTTACATTTCTTTTCATACATCCGTACTCAACAATACTATATAAATGAGGAAACGATAATTACTTCATAGATGACGAAATCTTGAGCAAATGATTTTTCGGCGGAAGTATGAAGTCACGGTTGTGTTCTGTAATAGTAGATAAGTTACGGTGAATCATTTTTATTCAAGTTGTTTGTATCTCATGCGCTTTTATTCAACTTGTTCTCCGTGGCTATTTGTCTATCTGTCTGGATATTGCATCTGTCTGTCTGACTGTCTGTGAGATGAACTGAAATTTGTGATCGCCATTCAGTCTACTTTTGGACTAGCTGATCATTTGATATTTTACACAAATGCTTATTGCCCAGAAACATGTTATACTGTCAAGAATTTTCAAAGAAAAAAATATTTTTGTAATAAAAATGATTAGCTTGAAGAATATACATTTATTTTAGACTTGTGGACTGAAGTTGGCTGCAAGTGAGTTGCGCATACTTCTGCTACGCGTCTGTGTTTATTATCGCCGGCCAACATAACCTGTCGATATTACCTGAGACTATTGTGAGTCTCTTAAGTCGCACGGTAAAGAATTGTAAAAAAAAATTTTTTACAAAATAAGCTTTTATACAAATAATGACAAAAATAAATATAATTTCCATTACTCAAGAGTATCCTAAACGTCCCTCCATGAAAGCTTGAGTTAATCAATTGTAAAGTATGAATATAAAATTCATGATTTTACGGCGATTATTACAATCTGGGACATGTTCGAGTATTGGAGATTATATTCATTAATACTTTCGTCGTTTGCAAAAAAAAACTATATGTAAAGAAGTTCGATTATTTTAATAGAACAATTACTCTAGTTTTGCGTAGTTTTTCGACCTATTCAACCACTATCTCACAGCGAAACGCTTAACGCGAGGCTTAATAGCTAAAAAATTGTAGGAATAACGCATCCTGGCCGACGACCGGCTGAACTATTCCGAAAGTATTTGAGCTGCTGGCAAACAATGTAAGATAAGCGAGGAATGCCAAAAAGCCGCACTTGTAAAAAGCAGTAGTAGCTCGACTGACAATTAGAGCGAGACGGTCGGTGATTAGGCCACCGAGAGAGCAGCCGCGGATATGATACGCGAGTGGTGCTAACGCGCACCGCGTGATTTCGTGCACGTGTTTTTTGTCTCTGTCGTGCTGTTGTCGCTTTCCCTCTCTGCTCTCGCTCTCTCTTTTTTTCTTTCTTTCTTTCTTCCGCTCACCCTTTGACTCGATTAGAGCTAATGCTCTCGAGAGCCAAAACAATATATACATCGGATTCTCATGATATAAGGGCAAGCTTTTTGTGACTCAACTGTGCAGCTTTTTCTCGAGCGGCTTGGAGAAAATGCTGTTGATATTCAACATGATTATTAAAATGCAATTCGGAACTGCGCTGACAGTATTTCAGTGACGAATTTTGCCAAGCTCAAATCGTCGATTCCGAATTTACCAGTCACGGCGAATCGAGCAGAATTCCGAAGAAGTGAAAACAGGACAAAATCATTTTGCGATAAAGGATAGTTTAAATTGAAATTTTTCGACGTGGTAGGAAGATTGATTTCAAAAATAGGTATGCCGTCAATTGTTAAGTGATCATTTCCTTCAATCGCTAGTCAAAAAACTGCGTTTACTATACACCGTTTTAATACTAAAATCGAGTAATTGTTTTTAATGCAAGTGGAACATTCGTGATATAACGGTAATTAAACAAATTTTTGTAATAATAGAAACAATTTGGTCCGTCCTCGCGTGGAATGGGTTATAAGTGGCGATGCGATGATCAAAATAATGACGTTCCGAAGAGACAAAAATAAATTTAAGAATGAGACAACAAGTTACCACGAATTATCACCCAAGATTTACGAACTCGATAAGTATTCTCTATTATGTATTCGATGAAGCTCTTGATAAGAGTGACGTTAAGACAAAACTTCTGTGCCAAGAGATTGTACGAGATTTTAATGCGTGCACACGGATATATACACACACACACGCACATACACACCCGAATAGTCTGTTTAAAGTGACGATAGATGCGTTTATTGGCCCAATCACTTGTGTACACATTAGACAATACGTTTCTACTTTATTTAAAACATTAAATGTAGACTCGAGCAAATTTCATTTCTAACAATTCTCATTTCGATTTCAATTTTTTTTGGCGACCCTTAAATCAACTTTTTTATTATAAATCGGCTGCAACTGACGATTCTGTCAAATTTTCTAAACTTTCACCGAATGATCGTGTTCAACTTCATGCATTTATTTATTATTAATTGTGAACATGGCATCGTGAATTGTGCAATATGGCCTATAAAACAGGAATCCTTACACGTCACATCAAAATGACGATGACGCGGTAACGTTCTAAATTTACCTCGCTCATAAATATATCCTTATCATTATTGTCTAACTTGCCCCACGTGATTATCTTAACTTCCTCTATGCAGTTACTTACAGAAAATTCCCTTAGAAAACCAACGTCACTCAAAGCGATATTAATTAGATGGTTGGAAAACATTTCTTAGTGCAAACTTGAGTTTTATCATTTTAGAGAATGAATTTTCCGTTTGTAACGACAGAAGTTTTTTTCGAAATTATTTAAAAAATCTTGTGTCTAGAAATATATTCACCATTAGAAGAAATTTTTGAAAAATAAGTGGCAACCCTGGCCATGAAACATTCAAGTATACGGAACCTCACCTTTGCAGGGGAATCCTAATATTATCTGGACGTACAAATGATTAACACGCATAAACAATGAGGAAATTCGCGATGTCAGAATCGTTAATCCATTTACATGTGTCTTTAGTCATATTCATAAGTTCTATCATTAAATCTTTCTCAATCTCAGCCTAATGTAATCGATAAATTGGGTGAGGTTTGTTTGGATTTGATTGTACTCCTAGTAATTTATCGAATACAGAAACAATATCAAAAAATCATTCCTACATACATATAAGGAAGCGAATTAAAAAGTATCAGACCAAAAGCACAATTAAAACTCAATTTTGAGGCGTTTTTAGCAAGAAAATTCTTGAAAACAGCAAATGTTAGTTTAGCAAAAGGCGAAAGAATTCAAGTCTGATGTGCGAATACAGTGACGTTTCCCGTTCTAATCAAGCGTATTATGATTCGAAAAAATTTGCGAGCAGAGAGAACGGCGACAGCACAGCGACCATATATTGGCGGGCACGAGCCTTGATTTCTTCGGAATTCTTCTTTCTTTTCATTTAATGCAAATGAAACGAAAGTCTCGGAAGTGGGACGTTCCTCAATAAATGATTTTGGAGCCGCTTGTCAGACTCGGGGAGGCAAATCGTAGCTGTGCGCGCGCGCGTGTCGCATTGGCAAACAGCTATTAGCCAGTGGCCAGCGACCAAGCGCTGCAGCATACAACCAAGATGCACGTGTCTCTCACTATCGACCGCCCTTTTCATTTATTTGATACGGGAGCCTTTTCCCTGACGAGGATCAACATTGCATTTTTGTTTTGTTATTGCAAGCGAATCCTTGAATCATTAGATGGTTGGAATGAACGATATTGAAGAAAACATCAAAATAATCCGAGAGCCAAGGAACACGCATTGTTGGGAGTTCAAATATCCCATGAGACGCATGCGGAACAAGCGCATGAGCTAGTCGAGAAGGTGACTGATACAAGGGATTCGAAATGGATATAGGTCACCGTGTGGAGGTATGAAGCATTGATAGTGGGAAAAGTCGACGAGAAGAAAATTTAAGCGTGAGCATTGGGGCTTGTGACATCCCAGTGCTCACGGGGCCAATGCCCACGGCCTGTTATGAGTTAGCCTATAGTCCCAACAGCTGAATATATCATATGCTGCTCTTTAACAAGATTCTTCAACGACAACATAACGCTGTAGAAGAGGGGTGGTATAACACTGCAAATGCAGCGTCAATGGTTTTTCAAAAGTGAAACGAGCATTATTTGCATTTTTCAAGCCCTCAAACGCTGAGGTTGATTCCCCTCACCGGCAATATCGGGTCAGCAGTTGGCGGTACGAGTGTTAACGTTATGCGCCAAATGCAAAATTCAAGCGAGACTCCTTTGAATGGAATAATCCTCGCGTTTTCTTCGCGAAACAAAAAAAGGAAAGAACAATGACCGAAACTCATCCGTTGAAACTCACTCGACATTCGACTCGTTCGACATTCAGGTGCTCGGAGGCGCAAAGCAAAGAAGCTACTTTCCCATGAGGACAATCGATGAAACAATCGCAACGCCGGAACGAATCTCGGCGACGCGTTTGGAAATAATTGTCAATATTCCCAAGCTAAACATCAGCCCGAGCGTAATTCGAAAATCGAAATCCCGAACAGTAAGCACGAGACGATAGAGAGAGTTAGGTTTATCGGTCGCCTCTCCCTCCGACGCTTCCGAGTCGTGGCTCTCGTAGTTTTGGCCGAGCTCGCCAGTATACGAACTCGCGAACACGCGGCTGTTCCGCCGCCGGAGGGGGGGGGAGAGCCGAGAAAGAGGGCGATGCCGAAACTTTTATTTTTAAAAATCGATCTAGCGCGGGCGGGCGGGCCTTTGGCTATACGTCACGTGTTTGCGTACAGTCAAACGACCGTCGGCGCTCGGGCTAGAAAGCGAGAAAGAAGAAAAAAAGGCAACGAGACAAGCTGCACCAGCTATTCACACGTGAATTAAAAGGCTAATTCACTCTGCGGGCGCGCGCGGGCGGGGGACGTGGTTCGGTTCAAAGGGCCGCTCGCGCGCGCGCGCGAGTCGTTTGTTTTGACGGGCCCTTTCGTCGGCGGGGGCACGCGCGCATTGTGCGCCACACACATATATATATATACATACACCTCGTTGCATATCAATGTTGCCTCGTTTACCGACGAGAGTTTGATGTGATGAATGTTGCATGTAACTTTCGAATGGCCGCGCGGAGATGAGTCACTGTTTAACGCGCGCGCGCGGGGCAAATTGAGTCGAAGTCTTGGCGGAGTTCAGGCGCTAAATTGGTAATCAACGAGTTTTGTTCTCCCTTTTTAAAATGAGGATCAACGCGCGTGACGCGGAATTGGATTTGAATTAGTCGCCAGATTTGCGCTCGCTCCCGAGAATGAATCTTTATGATTTTACGTGTTTCGGAATTGGATGGAAGCAGCTCGAGAAAAGAGGCATATGATCGAATCTTTGCTCACGAGGAATTACGTAATTGCGCGCGCGCGCGCGCGAGAGAGAGAGAGAGCTCGAGTGAGAATACACGCACTCGCATATACGGGCAAAAGATTCAACACCGTCCCTAGGAAAATCGAGTTGCAATCGTCATTGTAATCATCTTGGTGAATTATAGCCGTACGCGCTAGCCGTTCGATTCGTGATACACTGTAGAATTCACGATCTCATTTGAACCGTAGATTAGCGAGATTTTGAACTAAAGTTTGTTTCAATGCCGCAATGCCGAACGAAACGTTCGGCCGACACAGAAATTCAGCGTCACTTTTGTGAAAAAAGAAACATCTAGCGCGAAACGCCAAGACAAGCTCGGCCGAGTACATAAAATCCGCGCGATACCCTCGGATTTGTGTTCGGCCCTATCCATCGGCGCAAGTCGCGGTTAGTACTAAGTAGTGGCCGTGGGATTGATCCCCGTGAAAAAACCCAGCGCTAACTTTTCCAGCCGCACTGTACTTATATAGGACGGGCGAGCGCGAGTTTTGTAAATTCGAACGGGAACGCGCGATGCTCACGAGAGGCACATAGGAGCGCGCGCGCGCATATGGTGTGCCTGTGAAACGTCGAGAGTCTGAAACGTAAGACGAACCGACACACGCACGGCGCTAGAAAGAGAGAACTTTTTCTTTTAGCGCTGGCAGCGCACGCTCAAATCTCGCGTGTGCACAGCGCCTCGCGCTACGCACACATCCTCCAGCATTGTACTCTCTCTCTCTCTCTCTCTCTCTCTCTCTTAGACTTGCCCAGCTTCCGCTTTTTTCTTTGGTAACCTCTCCCCTGTGAAACGTAGCCTGGCTTGGCTCGCGCGTGCACACACACACGGGAGACGCGCGAGAGCAAAAATCGCCTCGACTCAAAAAGGTCAAGCTGAATAATCGTACTTTTCCAAATTTTCAAACGCGGCTGATGTATTTTCCTTGTTGCTTTTCTTCTTGTTTTAGGTGCGGGGGGCGCGCACGAGTTGGCGCGCGTGTTGTGTGCTTCCCGAGTGTTGCGTAAAGGCATAGTTTGGAGTAGTCTCGAATTCCAAATTATACAATTCATTCGGACTCGGAAAGTATTCGGGCGCGGAGGTGTGCATAGTTGCGGCCAACCGAAAATTGCTATGCCCGAACGATAAACCGGGGGAGCTCGTGCCTCGGCCGAAAAGTTCCCCCCAACGCGGATCAGCACCACCACCAGCTCCCGCAAAATTTTTAATGGCAAAGGGCTTACTCGGTGACTTTGCGAAAAATTGTACAACAGTGGTTTCAACTATAGGCAGGTGCCAACCATCGTACGGTAGATACCGAGCATTCGAGCGTATCAAATTGAAATCGAGAGGCGATTCGCGTCTCTGAATACCCCGAAGAGAGAATCTCGAATCATCCACGCTCTGTAGCATTGTACACTTGCATTTGATTCGCGTGAAAAATATAACCAGATTCGATTGTCAATCGCAACAAACGGGATTGCCATGCACTTGACGTGTTATTTCGGAACAATTAACAACGGATTCATGCGACGACGATGAAAAACTGTTCGTATCTCACTCGCACACACACGCGCGCGAGCGGGCGATTGCTATATTATGGACGAGCGATCGGTCACCGCACTTGGACACACGATTCTCGTTCGCGGATGGATATCGCAAAATTGTTCTCGATGCGCGCCAATCAAAATAAACGTTCCGCCCCCGACTTATTTCTTCCGGCAACCGTATGTGTACGTATATGTATGTGTAAAAGTGTATACATATGGACAATATGATTGCTCGGTCAGTGTTCGCTGGCCAGGGCGAGCAACTGGTTGGATCAATTCCTCGCGGCGTCCAGTGCTATTACAGCCTCGCAATCACGGTAGAATCATCCGAACATGGAAGCGGTGCACAAGATCGCATCGCAGTATGTATGTATGTATATATTTATAGAACAGAATCGTGGATTTTTCGACGGCGTATATTTATGTATACGTCCACACACATATATATACACACGACACGACACGAGCGGCGGAGAGGCGACTCGAGCCGATGAACATCGCACGTGCGCTGGCTGGACATTGGGGAGGGGCAGCAGCAGTCACATGGGGCGATTTTTGACATGGCTCGCGCGCGCGCGACACGTATGTATATACATACACACATACACAATTATCAACGAGAACACAACTGCACGAGCCACGTGTGTGTGTGTGTGTGTGTGTGTGTGTGTGGGAGCGCGTGTGTGTGCGCGGGCGGGCGGGCGTGTGCATATATATCTGCGGGGTGTGTGTGGGGTGTGTGTGTGTGTATGTGGGAGATGGGGTGGGTGGGAGGTCGGGGGGCGAGCGGGCGGGGGGTCAGCAGCAATGGAGCGGCGAGATGTGCTGCGACTACGAGCCGAGAGGAGGATACGACGACGACGACGACGACGACGACGACGACTACGGAGGTGGTGCTGGGAACTCACCGAGCAGGAGGAGCTTGAGCTCTCGCCTGGCATCGCGCTTGTCCCTCCTGAGCTGTCGCTCGATCTCCTGGTTGATGCGCTTCTGCTCCTTGGCCTCCTCGGAGAGGCAGCACGCCATGGCTGGCTCTCTGCGGTGTGTGGGGGCTGGGTCGTTTCGTTGGCGGCTCGCTCGAGCTGCTGCTGGTGTGGCGGCGGTGGCGGCGGCGGCGGCGGCGGCGGCGGCGGCGGCGGTTCAGTCGAACACCAGGCCAAACGGGCAGGGGCCCCCCATCGGCGGCGGCGGCGACTCACGCCTCCTCGCCCGACTGCAGCAGCCTCATCCTCGCGCCAGCCTGCGGCACATGCAGCATCCGCCCACCACCACTCGTCGTCGTCGCGGCACTTTTTAACACTCAATAGACACACTTAAGCACTGGCACTAGTTCCCGGCTGCTGCTGCTGCTGGCGCTCCTGTCACAGAACAGAGAGAGACAGAGACACAGTGTGAGTATGCAGCAGTCAGTCGGACACGGACAGAGAGAGAGAGAGAGAGACAGAGAGAAAAAGACGGAGCAATGACAGGGCGGCTCGAGTGAGCCAGCGAGAGAAAGAGACAGGGAGAGAAAGAGAGAGCGAGCGAGCGAGCGAGAGAGGCTAGCCGTACCGGGCAGCAGCAGGCATAGTTTTAACGAAAAGTCGCGGCTGCTCGGGAGCACACCACGCGCTCAGGGACACTGGCTGCGCGCGGACGTAGACTCGGTGCCCCGGCGGCGGCGGCGGTGGCGGCGGCGGCGGCAGCGGCGGCTGCGTTGGGTGTGGTAACCCGGCAGCGTGTCGCCGTCTCTGTCCCGCTCGCGGCCGACTCCCCTCGTTGGGTCTCGCTCGCTCGCACGCGCCCGCGAGTCAGTGTGTGCGCACGCAGCCGCGAGCTCGCGCGAGCCGTCTCTCTCTCTCTCTCTATCTCGTCGTCGGTCGGCCGTGTCTCTCGCGGCCGCGCTTGCGCCAGCTCCAGCTCTCTCTCGGCTGCTGCTGCTGCTGCTGCTGCTGCTGCACGCACCGATCAGCCGGCTGCCGATGTTGCTGCTACGCGCGGACTGCTGCTCCGGCGCCGTCTGCTCGATCGTCTGGCGCTCGGGCTCGTCCCGCCCCGGCTTTTATTATCTCGGCTCACCTCTCTCTCTCTTTCTCTCTCTCTCTTTCTTTCTTTCTCCGCACCGCCCCGACGAGAGCCGCTTACTTATCGGCTTCGACACAAGCTAGCCGGCGGCGGCTGCGCGCGGGCGAGCCATCCGCGCGCCAGCGGCTAAGCGGATCTGCAGGGAAGCCCCTGTGTGCGGCTCGCGGCTCTCCCGCAACACACTACCCCCGAGACTCCACTGCCAATGCCTCACCTTCGCCTTCGGGCCGCCCGCGCGCGTATATGTATGTATATACGGCGCGCAGCTGGTCACCGCCGCCGGTGCGTGTCGCTGGCGCGCTCGCGCGAGTGTTGAGGTTAGGGGGCCCCTCCTCTTTCTCTCTCTCTCTCTCTCTCGCTCTCTGGCTCTCTAGTGTCGAGATCGACCTATCTATATACACTGCAGAAAGACCTACACCGCGCACTGCACCCGCGCTCTCGAGAGACAGGCTGTGAGTAGCCGCGCGGCTCCTCTCGGGCCCCTCCGGTACCTTTGTGTATATATATACACGCGTATATATACACTGGACGTGGGGTCTCTCTGTCTGCATGCACACGCGCGCGCGATGTATACACGCAAAAACTGCACTGCTGACTGCTCTCTGACCGCTCGCGGCCGCGATCGCGGGTCCGCTCGACTCTCACGATATATATATCTATGTATGTATGTATATATATACATATACACGACTCGGCTGATGCGCGAGCTCTGTGGGTGCACGAGCTGCTGCTGCTGCACGCGAAAACACACACACACACACAGAGCCGCCCGCGGCGCGCAGCCAGCGCCGCGCACAAGCTCGCGGCCGCTCCGACAACAGCCCGCCCGAGCAGCACCGGCGAGTTTATAGTCCCGTCCTCGTCGCGCTGATCATCAGCTCTCCAGCCCGTGGCCCCCGCGCCAACCCAGCACCCGGACTATATATATATACACGTATATGCGTGTATGTGTCTATGTACCTGTCTCTGTCGGTCGCACGCGCGCCCAGGCCTACGCCTATATATCGCAAGATGGCCGCTGCCGTATCGGCCCCCCACACACCATGACGGGACGCGAGAGAGCCTCTGACCCCCCCCCCCCCAACCACACCGACGGCGGCGCAGCTCATCTGATGCGATGGCTTTTCCTCGCATCGGTATACCCGGCGCGCGTGCGGGATATATATATAAGTGTATATCATCCGAGTTTCCCCCAAAGAAAGCTCGGTAGTTGCCGGAGCGCGCCGCGCTGCTCGCGCCATCTCGACGTCGAACCGACAACCCGGCGAGCCGTCGGCGCGCCGAATTCGTCCGCCGCCCCCGCGGGAACCGCGATGCCAAACAAACTTGGACGTTGTATCGAGCTCGTGCGGTTAATGCGTGCGTGAAGTTTCTCGGTAAAATGTCGGAACGGGGGTGGATAGCGGATTACAAATTCCTTTTCTTACTTGTTGAACTCCGTGTCAGGTGAAAATTAAGAACGGAGTTTGATATTGTTGAGACCTCTCGTGTCGCGATGGCTAAAAAGAAAGGGAAGCACACGCGAATCTCGGGACGGAGAGAAAGGCACTCCGACGAAGAAATGCGTATCCTGGAACTTAGGCCAAAGTAGAGATAAACTCGTTTGATATTTTTCTTCTTCAGAGCAATCGTTTTAAAGAGCAACGGGGAAAAATTTCGGTAATCACAAGCTTTTGCGTATATACATGCTGATTCTTTGCCACTGCTCTTTCCAACGATTTTTCTACAAGTTGATGACCGTCAAATGTGTGTTTCCCTCCGTCGGAAGTTTGTGAGATGCAGTGCCTTTCTTTGCCAGATGTGCTTCCGTTCGCCGGCAGATTTTCAAATGTGCTTTTCTTATTTATACATTTGCACGCGACGAGTGTGCTCAGAGTTCACACTTCATTTGTGTACGGAATACCAATCCGACACGTATACATATACGCGTCGAAATAAAGATTCTCGCTCGTTACACGGTACGTCAATTTTCACTTGCGCAATTCGAGGTTGCCGGCTTGACGCGATGCTTATATTGCTGCACTATTGAAATACATATAATTCGTATCGTATCGTTGATTCCGACGATTTTCCTTTCCCTCGTGTTCGCTACATATACATACGAGATTACCAAGTACACCGCGTTATATATTCAAATGATCACTTGGTCGACTTGACATGTATATACGCTTACAAAGTCCTCCACATCCCTCGTACGTTCGCTCGTTCGCGCGCAGTCGGTATAATCTAGATCCCAAGAGGATATACTTGTACAAGCCAGCCTCCGATCGCGGCTCGAGCCGAATCCATCAAAGTTTTTTTATCCATCGTTGAAACTCGAGCGTATATGTATATATACCTCGATCTCGAGGACCATCGAAGGTGTATGCGCGTATACAAAGCTCACCCATGACCCCCTCCCGTCGAGGCGCGCATATACGTGGAAAACGGCTAATCCGATCCACTTAATAGTCGCGCGCGCGCGCGAGCGAGCGGGGGGAGGAAATCGGCCGCGAGGGATGAGACCCGCGAGCGTAATCCAGTGTCACCGGAATCCGCAAGCTCGCTCAAACACACGCGCGCGCGCGCAAGCGCTTGGTGTATATATATACAGCCGCGCGCGTGCAAGAGAGAAAGCTACCAGGGCCCTTGGCGCTGGTTTATACCCCCGCGGGGCTTCGGCCAACTCTCTTCTGTGTGTGTGTGTGTGTGTGTGTGTGCGTGTACGCGAGCGGGGCGAGGAGCGCGCGCGAGCCGGCCTTACTCTTGAACTTGCCTTGAATTACGCGCGCGCGCGGCCAGCACGCGGATTTCCTGGTGCGCGCGTGTCTATATGAGATGTATACATATATACATAGGTATCTTACTCTGTGGCCGGCCGAGAGCTCCGCGCGCGGCGCCGCGGCTCAATCGATACACAACGTTTTGTTTCCATGACGCGCATTATGCAACTGTTGTGCTGCACTTGCTGGGTGTGTGTGTGCACGGACGAACCGGCAAACCCCGCTCATCAAAATCCGAGAGCCGCGACTCTCCGACCGCGGGTATATGTACAGAGAAAACTTCGGGATGTACGGAGATCGCTTCGCTGATGCTCGAGATCCCGAGGATACAATTGTAAAGGGGGTAAATAGCTTGAGATTTTTCTAATCAGCAATTACTCAAATGGGGTTGAACGTTTGTTTTATATATAAATGTTTGATTTTGCACGTGTCTCGTGTACACATCTACATTCAAAATGTGTAGAATGAAAGTAAAATGTTGTTCATGTATGAATGTCCGTTTGGTCGTGTGAAATGTGTGTATAGCGTATTCATAAGTAAGTATATTGGTATATTGATTTAGCTTTGGGTGATATTTCAGAAAAATATTTAGTGAATAAGATTCAGCGCGTTTTGTCCGGGATCCACCTGATAGGGCTATCAGTAACATTTTTCTTCGGGTGGATCCAACCTTATACGCACTCTTATAAATACACTACTTCGAATATCAAGAGATGCATGCCATGGATATTTTCAGAAGAAAGGATAGAGTCAATCATTGGTGAATATCTTTTTGTATGATTGTTGTATTAATGCTATCGTGAAAGAATACCCGTTATTTTGCTCATGAATTAGATAATTCTTGAAAAAAAAATTATTAATAATTGTTATGTACCGCGGTTTTTATTATTCTGAAGATCAGTCTAATCTGAAAAATGTTTCGCTCGAGCTGCTATCTCAAACTATAAGTATGTGCAGCGGAATCGACAAGGGCGAATATAGTACGCAATTGGTTTGGTAGTACTCGCGAATCTCGAGGCTCATTGAAACAATATATTTTGGATTGAATAAATTTATGTAGCAAAGACTTGCTTGTCGTCACTTTTGTTGCTTCTGTCTTGTTTTTTTCCGCGATATGTGAGAAGCTACTTGTATTGACTTAATCTTCGCTACACGCGACACGTGTTTCTGGATTGCTGTGGCTGGTACCGCTGTTCAATAATCTGGTCACGAATATTCTATTTACTGCAGTTGACTCCAATTCACTCGATTATTCAATTTTACTCGTTATTTTACTGTAAAATCACGATTCCTGTCATGTATTAGTCAAAAACAAATTTTGGTTGAATCCGTCGTAATTTGAAGACTTCGTATCCTGGCTTGTTTGAGTACTCAAAAAAAGGAACAATATTTTCGTTGGCTAAACGGTATTCTTGTAGGTCAAATGTTTACATTCCACGTTGAGCGCTGTATTTTGAGGTAAAAAAAAATTATGGCTTGAATATCCCATCGCTGTTATTCCGATTTTCATTACATGTTCGCTGAATTCCTTTTAGTTGAATCTCACTGTACTACAATTAATTTTCACTGAAAGGTGCAGTCAAATATCGCTCATTGTATTACAGTTCAAATTCACTGTAGCTACAGTCGAATATCACTGTAGTTATATCATCATCATCGCAATCTACGGGTCGAGTGGTGGTGAATTCCAAGAGTATCTTTAGTTGAGTACATTTGTATATGACGCTATTTTTGAATATCTGTCGAAGGACCAATGCCTCAGAAATTCCGAACACAAGTCAGTTGTGTCAATATGTGAACTAGTACAATTTCCAACAGCAACCGTAGTTTATTTCCCCAGCAACCTACCCTAACGTACCTTTGGGAAATTTCTCATGAATTCTCACAAATGCTTATTGTGACGTGGATTTTGACTCAGGGAAATCATAGGTGATGTGCATACATCAATAAATTACATATAGGAACCGTTGTTTTCATTTCCACCAACCGAGAGGCTTCTCACTCCAGTACTTCCTACAGATTTCTAAGGTACTCCCATAATTTTTTAATAAAGAGCAAAAAAAGAATACTAGCGACACACGGGGTTCCCAAGTGGTGACCCCCATCCAAGTATTAACCGCGCTCGAAGCTGTTTAACTTCGGTGATCGGATGAGAACCGGTGGGATCAGCGTGATATGGCCGTTGGCGAATTGGGATTTTGTAGAAATTCTGCAAACATAAAATCCAATCGACTTCGGAGGATTGTTATAAGTATATTCTAACAGATACTAAAAGGGGCTAAATAGGGGGTCAAATAGGGGCAAAATTTTCACGGCGATGGCGATGATGGTTTGGCTTTCAATTTAGAGAGAAAAAAGGTATAAAATGTGAAATTGGGAAAAAAAGAAAAAGAAATGGATACCAACGACACGCGGGGTTCCCAAGCGGTCACCCATCCAAGTACTAACCGCGCTCGATGCTGCTTAACTTCGGTGATCGGACGAGAACCGGTGTGATCAGCATGATATGGCCGTTGGCGAACATATAGTAAACGGTATAAAAATTGGAATGCAGCAGGAAGTTTGGCTTGGAATGGAGTAAACGCGTTTCTGATCCGTAACTCACATAAATCTTGTCTAACAAAATGTCTGAAACTGTAATTTGCCAATGCTGCATTCTAAATCTGAAATAGTAAAAAATTACTTTTCGACTGTACTAATTGCACAACTGCTAAAATCAGTAGATATTTACTAAAATAATAGTAAAATTTAACTATATTTTTAGTCAATATCTACTAAAAATGTAATTGATTTGAATTATAAATTTGAGTCAACTGCGACTCTTTTGCAACACGATTCATCGAGTCTTAAAGCTGCCAGTCGCATGATTCATTCATTTCTGCCTGTACCATCAGATAGTCGGGTGAATTTCTTTCATAATGACTGTTATGTTCCGTCAATTATTGATGAATTAGAATCAAACTCACACCTGCCTTATCATCAAGATGCATTCTAATGTGGGATATTACAGACTTCATCCCTCAACTGTTCTATTTTTCTCACCTGACACATGCAATTTTGAGCTAGATGCTCTTCGAAAAAGAAATTTCCTGGCTATCAATTGGTCTTATTAGATACAATCGTGACAACTCAGATTGATAGGTACTTTGATGTGTCAAAGCTGAAAATATAGCTAAGATAATTTTCAGAGTCGAGAGAAAATATCATGACATCTACGAGTAGACAATTAAATATTGATAGATTTTGAAATGATCTTCCTGCTTGGCTGACTTACCAATTCCGATCCCATTAGATTTTTTTTCTTTTCTTTTTCTATTTGCATTACTGCAAGTTTCTTGTCTTTAATGCTGAAATAAGGTAGTTTGTGATTTGAAAGAATTAAAATAATGACTCTTGCCCAGAGGGTTGGGGTTTGATTCGGAACACACCTAAAACTGTTGGGCCAAATTGTGATGATTACATTGCAACTATCGGGACAACAAAACCAAAATAAAAAAATAAAAATACGCTCCGCCGTGACCATTACATAGGAATTGTGGCAAATCGGAACTCCTGATGGAGCCCACGGCCAATAACGACAAAGTGAAAGAAGAAGCTATGAATTGGAGAGCTGGATCAAAAAGCGGCGTTTCACCAAATTACTCGAATATTTTAAATTTCATGAAAGAATTCACCCGATGAAACTTTTAATCATTAGTACTTCATATATCACAATTTAAACACGACACATTTAATTGTAATACTTCGATATGTAAGAACTCATCCTAAATGGAACCGGCATTATATTCTTTAGTTGCTAAATAACTTGAGTTTTTCTTTATATAAAGAGTGATGGCTTGCAAATTAAAGCCAATTAATATTCGATTTGATTGGTTTAGACAGCTAACCACGTGACGCGAGTTAGACATAAAGAAGCAGAGGGAGAGCACTTGGAAGTGTGGAGACGTAGGTTCGGTCAGAATTCCGTGCGTGAAATATTTCACGCACTCAAATCTCGATGCGTGAAATTCGCGTTTGATCACTTATAACATAAAATATTGTATGCAACTCGCATTTCACGCACTAGTTGCATAATATACTATTACGTCAGTAACAAATTTTAATGTCAACCGTTCAAAAGGGAAATTACATTGAAAAAATCGTAATAACAGTCCATTTTGGTTTTCTTTACGAGTTTCAAGTCTCTCTAATATAGAGAGTGAAATTAAAAATTTTCTCATATCCATGGAAACACTCGTTCTATAATGGAATAATTAAATAATGGACTAATTCTAATTACTCCTTTATACACATGAAAATTCGAATGATTTTAACCCATTGTGATCGTGGTCATATGAACGAATTAGAGAACCATATTATACATTTTTTAGTCTAAATTTTATATAAGTTAAATCCAGTCAGTAAGACACATTATATTCGGATCATATACCTTGTTTTCATTTATAATTGATTTGAAATGAAACCAAAGCAACCTCTGAAAGTATATCAATAGATGATCATAAAAAATAAAGTTTGAACCGAATGTGAGATGAATTATAGTCAGAATGAATAATCATCAAAGAGTGATATTTAAAATTATGATTATTTAACATCTATCTATCTGTTTGATGAAATTTTAGAGATTCAGAAATAATGAGCTTTTTATAAAATTTGGAATTGAATGAAACGTGCAAAGCATGAGCTTTTAAATTTGAAAGTACACACTGCGAATTAATAAATGGGTCATAAAAGTTTTATTATTATCAATAAAATCACGGAATTATATCATTTCGACTGTGTATCTAGGGCCTTGCTGATACACAGATCTACAAAACTAACCATTTTGAGAGTTCAAATGAGAACAATTCAAGTAGCAGACATATGCTAGTTTATTGTACTGTGATTATTACTTATTTTCATTATCATAATTATTCCTAAGGTTATATATTTGCAGGTATGGCTACAGTAAAATTAGACAACACGACATAAATATGACAAACGACATAACAACGATCGATTCCATAGTTACACCGATGTCTTTCACATTTTCCTAATAATCTCTCGGTTTTTTCTATCTTTGAGTACATTAATAAGTGCGGGATGGAAGCTCGAAATAGTGAACCACATTATCAGCGATCTCTCAATCAAATCAACAATTTATATATTTTGATATTATGTATCACTCGTATTCTACAGATAGTTGTACAAGATCTTATAATGAAAGTTTTTCCGCCCTTTATACTCAAAACTGTTAAGGTAAAAAAGTGTGTATAAAGTCTTATAAAATCTCACCTAAAATGTATAAGAAAAGTTTTTATGATTCATCATGATACTTGTAATTACCCCAAGTAATCTGATACTCAAAGAGAACGCCAATAAGGCAGCCAACTTAACATTACTCAACGAGCTATAGCCTCTTTTCATTTTTTCAAAGTTTCTGAGCAGGCGTAACGATGGGTCGATCCTTCAACTTAAATATTTGACAATTTGTATAAAAGAACAATCCATCTTGACTATAGTCTGTCGTTTCTTAAATAATATAACGGAATAAAAACATACTTGTGAACTCGTTTATGACGTTCACTGACTCGCTTTATTGTTTGTTGTTGTTTTTTTTTCTAAGTTTATATTGTCGTAATATTTATTACAAAGGGTTTGATGCAATACTCAAGAGTTTTATAAAGTATCATTAATAATATCAATACAATCGTTACCATATGGTGAATCTGCGAGGACAAAGTGGTGTTAATTCATTAATTTGCTTCGATGCAACAACCACTTTGAGGCAATAGATTAGCAGCTGCCATTAATATTTTCTACAGGTTTTGTATAAGAACAAAAAAAAGATCAGATTCTTTTTCCATGATCAATTGACGAGTTCCAATAGGGGAATAAATGTATATAAAATTTCGTGGGCATCCTAAACGACCATCGATATTCATACAACAATAAATCAAAAATTTTCTTCATCCGTTCATTTAGCGCATTTTTACCTCTTCAAAATGAGGACGTGTCACATTGATGAGTTGATGAGTAATGAATACTTGAACTTTACTGATTTGGTGAACCATTTGCCGCGAGATGGTGTCGGATTATTTTTTAAATACATCTCTAGAAAACTTCACGCGACGACTCGTCCATTAACAAGTACAAAGAAAAAAGAAGGGACGAAATAATATTACTCCTGAAACGCTGATGGACGAATCGCTTTGATAAAATAGTCTTACGATTTACAAGTAGCTCTATGTACATGTTCATAAAATAATATTAATTTATTATAATAGACTTTCATATCGTAGTTTCATCGCCCGCAGCTCAATTACAATCATAACAGCGTTGTGTTCTTCCGTAGTCGCTCATATACATTATTTTGAAATTCATGAAAACATATCGTTTGATTGGCGATACGCGAGCTTGGCTCGCTCAATATACACTGTCAGAGAAAAAAAAAGACTCAAAACATAGTATCGGAAAGATTCGTTCTCCTCAGTATTCTCAACGGATTAGCTCGGTTATTAATGATTAAAGGGTTAATTTACACATTACCGCTATGTCGAGTACGAAGCATCGACGATTTTGAAAGAGTTGATCGCCGTCGAACCGCCACGACTCCGTGCGCAAAACGAAGATTTCCGATAAATTCCGTCGAACAGTATACAATATAAAATTCCAAGAGCGCAGCCAGTGAAGCCTCGGCTCGCGGCGGCTTGCAACATGGCACGACGCGAGCTCGAGTCTTCTGCGCTCGGACTGTAAAGGGATAGAAAAGTAGAGGAAGAAAAGATTTGCAGGATGAAGTAAAGGGTAGGGGGCAGGAAGAAGGTTATGATCGACGACTAAGTTGCGTTGCGCGCCGTGAAGTACACGTACAGATATAGAGAGCAGCTAGTGTCGTCGTCGCATTGGCACAGACAGTGGCTGGCTTAAGGCACTTCGAGACCGATAATCGCTTTCCCCTGGCAGCCTCCTCATATCTCTCACGCTCTCACTCTCTCTCTCTCTCTCTCTCTCTCTCTCACTCTCTTTCTCTCTCTTTTTCTGTCTCACACACACACACACTCTCTCTGTCTCTCTCTCTCTCCCACACACTCTCTTCCTTTCTTTCTCTCTCCCTCTCTCGCTTGATTTACACGTAGGGTTAGAAAGGGATGGGTTGAGGGGACGGTCTGTTGGTCGTTCTCTCACTCTCGCGTTTCCTCTATTTCTCTGTCTCTTTCTCTCCTTCCGTTCAGCCATGTGTGTGAGGAGACTGAGCGAGAGGTCCTTTCTCGGAGTGCGTGAGCGGGGGCGGCTTGGCGCACCTTAATCGGCTCACAGCGGCTTCGTGAAGTTCGCCGGGAACATACCCTTGTCGGTCGTCCCCTCTTTTATGCCCATCAGCCAACCCTCCTCCTGTAACGTGAATATTAAGAATCAGAAATCCATATACAGTTGAGGAATTTACGAGTCGATTGGACCGTTGGATTGAAATCCGATAATTGCGTGAATACTGAGGAATTATGCGAAAGTGAAATTTCGATTGTTTATCGTGTAAAATATTCAAAATAAATTCAAGGATCGAGTGGAAGAATGTGACGTAAGAGATATTAAAACGCTACACGAAATACTTGTTTTACGATAATCGGGTACTACCCACTGACTGCTAAAAAACATTCCCCGACACTAAATTGAATTATCTAACATAAAATCGCGTGATTTACACTAGATATTTGAAAGAGCGTTGATTCTCGTATAGCGCACGATAGGCTCTAATCCTCCGTTGTTCTCGTCAATATTCCGAGTTTGCGTATAAAATATATGTATATGTATGACAGGACGGGACAAACCTGTTCTTCCGGATCGTCGTACTCGACGACACGAATGATTTCGCCGACTTCAAACGACAGCTCGTCCACGTCTTCGCGGTTGTACTTGTAGGTGGCTTTGACCCTGTATAAAACTCCTGGCGGCAGATTGTCGGTAGTCGCCCCTGCAGATAAATGGATACCGTTTTCATATTGGATACCATTCTCATATTCCACCTCTAGAAGGAGTCAATTTGCCGCCATTAGCTGATTATATCGTTCGGTTCATCCTCGGTACACAAATGAATTAAATATGCTGTTTTTTTTTTGTTCTTTGTTAAACAATCAACGAGTAGGCATGCGTGTGTGCGATATATATTGGCTGGCAAATTGCGTGGGTAGAGGAGAAAACACACATTGAGAAGGGATTCACATTGATATATAATACTGTTCCTCGAAGAAGCGCTTTCTGATTGATGATACGTGTCTGATTGGGTAAGCCCATTGAAAACGATTCCTTTGTTGGGTGTCAGAGCGGCTCGACTCGCGATGAATTACGCGTTTGAATACCATTTGCACGATCGACTCGAGGCAAATAATTTTATTCGTGTAAAATTAAGTAACATTGCCGGTGATAAATCGACGGGAATTACCCCCCCCCCCCCAATATAAGCGAGTACACAGACCACACAAGTATATGATAATCAAATGCCACGCGTTTACAGAACTCTCCGAAGTTATTGTCTTCAGTATCGATGATTGGAACCGATCGCGAAAATCATGCGATATACTCTCTTAAATCGTTACAGTGAAAAACCACTGCATTGTAGTGAAAAATCACTGTAAGAAGGTGGGCGACAAATTCACTGGATTTGCAGTGAATTTCTTGCGTATCGAAAGTGAATTTTCACTTTAGTTCCATGAGTTTTTATGGAAAACATTTTTACATCACGATTTGCAGTAAGTATGATTGGAAGTGATTTTCTACTCTACTTACTGTGAATTTCATGCAAAAATGTTTTCCATTAAAACTCATGGAACTAAAGTGGAAATTCACTTTCGTTACGCAAGAAATTCACTGCAAATCCATTCAATTTGTCGTCCACCTTCTTACAGTGATTTTTCACTGCAATGCAGTGGTTTTTCACTGTAAAGATTTAAGAGAGTACGATGTTCGAGAGTCGATCCAATATGATGCGAAGTTTCGCCGGCGACGGTATGTTGTCGCGTTGGGTCTCGAACAATTCACCTTGCACCTAAGTCGTCTTGGTCAATTTTCAACGCAAGTCGCGAGCAACGCGCGAATCAGGCACGGCGGAATCGTTCGCAAGGGGTATAGCCAAGGCGGCGCTCCAGCGGTCGCAGCGGCTGACACACTCACCGTCGGGTATGTCGTAGAGCTCCTGGACGCCGCGCTGTCTGTTGGCGGGCTTCGCGGGGGGCTCGGGCGAGCTCGACTCCTTGTTATTCAGGGCGGAGTTATCGTTATTGGCAATAGCACTAGCGCTGCCGTTGTTAGCGTTGCCGTTGAGCTGGGTGCCGCTCGCCGGGGGCGGCGACTCCTCGTGCATCGAGTCCGCCATCGAGTCGTCCTCGACTGAAACACCCAAGCACAACAAACACACACATATCGTCTCGGCCCCTGTGTACGGACGCGTCAACTGCGCTTTTCCACTCTTGTTTTTTTTTTTGCTTTTTGCCCTTTTTCTTTTTTGTTTTATAACGTGGGTTAATCACGTACGTGAGGCGTATAACGAGTGCGAGACACGCGAGACAAGTGAAGTGTTACGGACAGACTCAAATCACAAAAGTTCGGACTCGAGCAAGCTTTTTCAAGGCTATAGGCAACTTTTGTACAGAGCGGAAATCAAGTTACCTGCCGACACGTTGTTCTGGGACGGTTGAAGATTGCTGATGATGAGCCTGAAAAGGTAAGAATTTTCAGGATTAATCCGGGCCAAGCGGGCGAAACTTGGGATGCCCGCAGAGTGGCAGTGCCGCCCAGTTTACTCACGAGGAATTTGCGTTTGGCGATTTTGGCGACTGGGGCGCCGAGTTCTTTTTCACGTTATACGACCCTCGCTGGCTTTCGTTTGCCAATTTGTCGACTATCGCCTCAAGCTCCGAAAAAACCTGAAAGCAAAAAAACGAATCAGTGAGTTGTACGGCCGCGGGGCCGTTGGTCTTGAGCAACACGCGCGTTCTAGGTCGAACGTGCAGATATTCAACGCCTATATTCGCTTTTTTTTTTACGAACACACAGAACCGAACTCTCAATATGAAATAGTTTAATGTCATTGGAAAAATTGAAGAAAAAACAACCCTGGTTCAGGAAAAGACCCATTTTACTTTGTTAACCTTATCAACTCCCACGCGCAGATTAATTTCTTATTCTTGATTCTGGTCGGCTGTAAAACGGACTCGACCAATAAAAAGCAGTCGGACGGAACACGAAGCCGTCCATCGGGGACAAACACGAGCAGTAGTGTCCTCGAGAGACGTACTCTTTAAATCTAAAATAGTAAGAAACTACTGTTTAATGGTACAAATTACACAACTGCTCGAAATATTGAATATTCGCCAAAAATATAGTAAAATTTTACTAATAAAATTTTAGTAATTTAGTGAAAGTTTACTATTTTTTAGTTGAAATTCTACTTTTTCTAGTAAAATTTTACTATTTTTTAGTCAAAATCTACTATTTCAAGCATGCGTGCAATTTCTACTATTGAATAGTAGTTTTTTACTATTTTAGATTCACAGAGTAATAAGGTAAAAGCTATAGGTGGGTATACCTTGGCACTTTCGGTATGGAAAACTTGCTCGGCCGCGAAGAGCGTCTGTAGATTGGTGACGAGGAATAGAACACGCGAGTCGTAGAGGGCGGGCAGCTCGTCGTGCAGCTCGGTGTTGAGCTGCTCGTAGGTGCGCTTCGCCTCGTCCAACAGCTCCTTGCCCCGCGTCACCTTCAGCTCGTCCCGCTTCTTTGGGTTGCTCTGCAGCGACTGGAAGTTGTGCCTCTGGCTGTCGAAGTCCACCAGCTTGCGGCCCCGCTTCTCGATTTTTTTCTGAAGCCAGCACAGAACAACGCTCTGAATTACAAGCGATCGCGGCGCCCACGTCCGTCCGAATCGAGTTCGGGATTTGGGGCGAGTTTGAAAACCATAGGGAAGTCATTTTTTAATATATATATATGATCATATATATATGATGATTTAATATATATATATATGATCACGAACACGCGATGAGCTTCAACGCGTAACAGACGTATGAGATCAATTGATTATATTTGCGTTTGAAAGTGTCATGTAAAATAAATCGAGGAGATCGAGAAAAAAAAACCAAGAAATAGTTATATCTGACCGTTGATACTGCACGATGCAAAGTGAACTAGAGCGAATCTCGAAGATTTCCAAAATGTCCACGTCCGACGAGTGATTGTGAAAATATTCGCGGTTCGGAAAATCCAAACGGTGAATCGGCGTCTCGAGACGAAAGAATCCCACAACGTGTGTCGCCCCCCATCAGTGGGACGGTGAAATTCGAGACCCATCTCACACGGTTGCAGTCGGTGTAAGCGCGCGCGCGCGCAACGACAAGGCATTATTCTCTGCGGCAAATGATGTTCCCGCGCGCAGAGCGTCGCAACCCTATTAATCGTTCGAAACGCGCGTGCAACGAGGTATATAAAAAGCTAGGGGGGAGAGAGAGAGTGGAGGAGTACAATGCGACGAGCCTGCGGCAACGGGATTCACCATAGTAATGGCGATCGATTAATCAGCGTGTCCGGGGAGGACAAACGGGCTCGGGAGAGCCGCGAGGATGTATATAGGGAGAGAGAGAGAGATGCGCGTACCCGCATTTCCGGAAACTGGCTCTGATACGTGTTGAGCGGCACGAGGACCTGATCGGCGAGCTTGTGGGCAAAGTCCTGCCACAGCATGTCGAGGTTCTGCGCCTGGACGTACAGCATGTCGTGGCCGGTCCATTGGCTCTCGTAGATCTCGTTCAGCGAGTCCATCAGCGACTTTGACGCCAGCTGCACCGCTAAAACACAGAACGAAACACAGTCAATTGCAAGCTTCCTTGGATTTGAGCGTTGTGGTGTATACGCCTTGGTCTTTTTCGAAAGTTGGTCTAACCATTAATTCGATATTTCGTATTGTCGGTGCTTTCTGATGGGGAGCAGTGGCACTCGGGGTGTGTTGGTAGTATATTAAAAGAAAGTTTTCTGGCGCTCCCTCGCTCATTTAGCACTTAAACCCACCGTTTCAAAACACTTTTACTCCCGGCTTAAATGAAAACATCTAATCTATCGATTAGTCACGTCTTTTTTCGACAAACTATTTTCTATCTTATTGGAAATGATCTTTCTCGCAAGCAATAAAAATGAAACCAACGTGCCTCATACGGCTCATTCATATGGAAATACTCCAATATGCGCCATCTTCCCCAAATCATGGATTATTAATTTTCCTCTTGGTTTTACGCGTCAAATGACGGAAAAAAATATTTTTCGAAAATGCAATTATTCAGCGTAGAAAAGTCGAAGCCAGATGCGGCTCAGCTCGCTTAGAAGGTATGTACTAGATCTTTTTAGTTTATACCATTTAATCGGATTCCTACCAGAGAATTACAAAAAGAGACCGGATTAAAAAAAAGGATTCTCTGGGTGGCGTACAATGGGTACACTCGGATTTTTTCATCGGCAATTTTTTTTTTCAAAGTTCTATACTTCAGCATGATAGAAAAGTCAAAAATGAATACGGCTTAGCTCATTTTGAAGATATTGAGTAGACCTTCGATTCATTTGGAAAATTCAATGTGGCCGTGAAGCGATCTGTCTCGCTTCGGTGGCGCATATTGAGCGGTTCACATATGTACTTTATATGAAAAAATCAATGCAAAACGATTTTCACATATCTGATCGTGAAAATATATGAATTGATGAAAGTGAGCCATGCTGGGACAAGTAAGAGCGTTGAACCATAAGGTAGCCATAAGGTAGATCGTGAACTACCCTTTAACATTACAATCGCAAAATTATGAAATTCTAATTTTATCGTAGCCGAATTCGCGAAAAACCTTTAGGGTGGCACATTGACTGCAGACCTTATCTCGAAAGTCATCAAGAAGATTATCGTTCGTAACAAATTTGATGTGTCATGACCCCCGGCTCACGGCGATAGAATTTTTCGTAAATCTGATTTCAACAGTTATCCGTAAATAATATACTGACATAGTTTTTCAAATAAACCACGAAGAATGAACGAATTTCAAGAGATTGTAATCCTCGGCAAGGGTCGTCGATACAAACACGGAGAAAAACATCGACACAACGAAGCAGCTTCTCCAATGACACAACGATTTTCGCGAAGCCAGTTGAGGATTGTCGGTGTATCAATCCCGAATTTAGCTTCGCATGTCCGGATATTGCATCGACAATTCACGTATACACAAGTGATTGTATCCTACATCATCAGCTGATAATATCTCTGTATTACTACGTATTACTACGTAACAGCCCATCGTTCGAGAGTGATCAAGCGTTTCTCTCTGCGGTAATCTGCCCGGGGGTGCAATAGCAAACGGGAAAAATCGCGCCTGCGCGTTTCTCAACGGCGGGCATTTCGTCTGTAACAATACTTGTAACGATCTCTCGCGCGCGGGCAATTTTCACTCGGCTCATTGGCTCATCGTGCAGCGAGAGAGCTGCACTCGGAAGCGTATACCTCCCCACCACTCCTCTCTTCCGATCTCATCCGCGTTTTCACGAGTCGTCCGCGACTAGTTGGATTGTTCACTCGCGCGGCAAGTCCGCGTGTGTATACCGGGCGATGGTCTAAAACAAGCGTGTCAGCGACAGAGAAAGAGAGTTTACGGCGCAGGTGGAGTAGGAGGCTTAGTTTCTCTTACGGTTCGCTGGAGGAACGTCCGCATTCGCCAGAGCATTATGGTCAAAAGAAAAGTTGCTCTATGTCTGTCTGTTTCTTTCTCTCGTCGACACAATCGCACGAACCTGATTGTCGCTCGTGATCCGCACAGTAAGTGCCTTTTACGTTACGCTCGCCGCGTCCCAACGCCACGGCTTTTGTCGAATACACGTATAGGTGAATATCAATGCGCGCGCCCGCGAAGAACGACGACACCACTCGCGGAAATGTCGATCTCTCGTACGGGGCAATCGAGATTGCGCTAATTTTCGGCTGTTCTCGCGAGGATAGAAAAAAAAAACGAAGACACTCGAGATGGTCCAGGTTTTTCTCTCCTTCGACTTGTATCCCACGCCCGCGAATTAAAAATTAGTCGAACCAGGGAAACGCGTACGTCTTTTGTTCCCTGCCCCCCCCTGCGCGCTATCCGAGTTACACATCCACGAGAGCTTGCAGTGCAACGAATTTCTTCCGGGTGAACCGCCGCGTAATAGAGCTCGAGAATTAGCCGCAGGTAATGGGCAGATTGCGCACGATCGATTCAAATGGCCACATCAAGCTCGACATCGGCGCGTTTCCTATGTATCCATAAGCGCGACAAGGTGAACGGCGCGCACCTCTCGAACGAGGCTTGCAAGCAAAAGCCGCGCTAGATACACAAGACGTATATATACGTTTGATTTTTGGTCGGTGGAGAGGTAAGTATACACACACGCGGCCGGATGAATTAGAATCGGCTTGCAGCCACCCTCGCGTCTGGGCGCGACGAGTCCAAGCGGGCGCATCGGGAGCGGCCGGCGCGTATATATATAGCCGAGAGCGCACTTTCGCGACCTACTTGGGGCTCGCGCTCGCGTCGAGCCTACAAGGTGCAGCTGCAGCCGAGGTGCGTTCACCTGCAGCACCGGCCAGATAAGTCCCGATCGCGCCGTGATTTTACCCGTTACCTCGCCGCCGTCGTCGTCGTCGTGGAGAATGCGCTTCTCGTGTCTCGGCCGAGGGCGCGGCTGATAAATGCTCGCCCGGGCCGCGGGGCCGCGATAAGGGCCGCGAGCGCCGAGCAACTGGGTCAGTGGGCTGACACGAGCCGCAGCCGCGTTTGTTTTCGCTGGACCGCGAATTGTGTCCGTTGTAACGCGCTCGGGCCATTGTCGCACTGTTCTTCCTTCGATCTTGCGTTTCTTTTTGCCTACTCGCTTATGACGGACATTGACATTTCGTTAGGGAAATGCTTGTATCGCTCGTCGAACACGTATAGACGCTTCGGGATATCGAGCTCGCGTATCGATATATCACCGCGAGGCAAAAACGGCAAGATGTTTTTGTAAAGATTTGGCAAAAAATGCAATTTCGACACAAGATTCGAGACACTTAGCTCACTTGTGAAACGAGTTTATGTGTGTGTGTCTGGTAAAATTCTCGAGAGATTTTGATAAATCCGTCCGGCTCTTGACCGCAACAGCCATGGAGCGTTTGTAGCTTGATCATTCGATTGTAGTTGCGCTCGACGCAACGCGATCCGGTATACATATAGCCCCCGGCTCGAACGACCGAGGATTCATCTCGCGTGCGCGAGCGGACACAGCACGTGTCGAAAGTCCCGGCGGCTTATCTATCGAATTATGCGAACGTAACTACGAGCTGTGTTGCAGCGTGAATCATATATAATATCTGCTCGGGTTGGTGTCGAGCTGTTTTTCTTTTTATGCGCAACGCGCGCGGGATTATGTCGGCGTGAAAAATGTCCCGAGACGCTTATGGATTTGAGCTGCTTGTGGATCTGGCACACTCTGAAAACTTGATTCAGGCCAGTAAAAACGTTGAGAAACTTCTTATACAATGCCGCTCGCGGCCGCATTGAATATATGCCCTTATCGCAATGCATATATAATTGAGATGAAAAATTCTCAGCGCGTCGTGCACACCTATACATGTTCAAGCGAGCCAATGTTTGTAAACGAACTTTTCCGGTTTCTCGCGGTTCAAGCTGCAGCGGGATGTATACTCGATATCGCGCAGTTTATTTTTGCGCGCGACAACACCGTATACTCCCCGCGCGGTGCGTATACCAAGTGCAGCGCGCTTAATACACAGCTCGAATCATCGTATCCGTGTAACGAAAAAACCCCCGCGAGTAATCGCACGGGTATTAAAATTTTTCCCGGTTTATTGACAATTTTCCCGCACCGCACGCGTGAATAAATTTGTCCTCCGACGCGTATAGGTCGGAAGAATCCGATAATCGCCTATAGCCGAAAATCTCTGCCGACCTCGGGCGAGTATGAACGAGCAAACTTGGAGGCGCAGGTGCGACACACACACATACATACACACACGACCTCCCGCGTAAATTGATTTTCGCGCATCTCAAAGGGGGTCACACGGATCGCCGGGAGACTCTTCTTCTCTTCTCGTGCATCCATGTATATATATACACTCTCTGTCTCTCGAGTTTCAGAACTAAAGCAGCGGCGCACGTTGATTCGGGGAGTTGCCCCTCGGCCATACACACACGTACATCGAATATAAATAGAAGTGGAGCTCGGCCCCGGTTGATCGGCGCGCGCACGACTGGACTGGAGCCGTGGCTCGCGAGGAGCCCGACGACGATACTCACCCCGGACACACCTGATGTAGTTGTTGAACTCCTTCTGCAGCCTGTTCGCCGCGTTCTGCTGCCTCGTGAAGTTCTGCAAGTGCTCGTCGAATATGTCGTCCGCCGTCCGGTCGACTTTGCCCAAATTTTGTAGGAACTGAAATCAGAAAGCGCTTTTTATTAGACTCCGGCTGCTGCGGTGCCTTGTGCATATACATATACGCGCGGCATACACCCGTGAACTTGACCGGCTGCTGTGCGTGTGCTGCCAGCGCCTATATCTCTCTCGTTCGGCCGCGGATGAATATGGATTGGAAAAAGCGTTTGCACACCGCAGCCGCGGTATTAGCATGGCTGAATGAGATTAATATCGACGCCGCGCTGTAAATTATATGAATATTTACGAAACACGCATCAATCTGTAAACAGTGTCAATCATTATCGCTAATGTATGCTCGTATACGCGTGAGCGCGAGTATGGATGAGCGTTGCGACGCGCGCGAGGCTCGAGTTGAATGGCTGCGGTTGAGAAATCCCTCCCCGCCCCTCCACCCCCCAACGGTACAAGTATGTATCGAGAACATCCACTAATTGAGCCTCGGCGAGAGATAGAGTCGGAAACGAATGGCTTCCGATTTCATCTCGCGCGGCGCTCGAGAGCCACCCAAGTGCCCTGGCGTGGACGAGAGACGAACCCACGATCGTCTCTCTCTCTCGGCGGCAGTCGACAGCTTTGTTCCCGTATAGGTCGCACGAATGCAAATTATACCCGCGCGGGTATAGAGCGAACAGCCGCGCATGTGTGAAAAACGAAAGAGGCCGGTGAACCGATCGAAGAGGCTTACCGAAACGCTGATGTATATACTTATTTTCCCTTCTCAGGCTGGGTGTCTCGACAATGCGAACCACACACACACACGCGCGGGCGTATTAGACAGGGAAAGGCGGAACGCGTTTATACGTATAGGAGCGCGTGGGCGACTCGTCGAAAAATCGCCCGTAGAGCAGTTTTCGGCGACTGCCAAAACCGTCAGCTCGCGCTCGCGCGCGCGATTACCTCATGCTCCGACGAGCTTGTCCCGATTCGGAAAATCTCACCTCGGAGCCGTCTCCTATTGGACTCCCACATCGCTCGTCGCGAGTGGGCAGACGAGAACCGCTCTTGGGTTCCGGGGTTATTATCTGTGTCATCTCGGCACGAAGGAGTGATGTTTTATTTTACTTTAAAGTAGAAAAAAAGTGTGTTTACGTGGCCCACAGAGTCGTTTTGAGATTCGTCATCATAGCTCCCTCAAATCAATATGGTCCGTCAACGGGTGTGTCGAATCTAATCTATGTTTACGAAGATCGATCGGTCGGCACTGATATACTCTGATAATGGTGCGAGACAATTAATCCGTTCACTATTGATTTATATCTATGAGAAAGGCGGCAGGCGCGCGCACACGGCGCATAGATTCCAATGCACGTCGCGGTACGAATGTATCCGAGATTATAATCAGCACGTGCCAGCACACGCCGCCTTCTTTTCGCCACAATCATAATTCTCGATGTGTTGATTTCGAAACTCCGATCGTATGCAAATTTCAGTTTCATATATAGTTATTTGCGCGATTCGAGGAATCCAACGTTCATATCTCACTCGCGCGAGTTCTATAACCGAGTTCTTGGATGTTGTAAAGCTCTTCGAGGATGTGTGTGTGTGTGTGTTGGGATGTTTCAGCTTGTACAATAGATGCATATCAATTCAAGCGATATTTTGTTTCTTGAATATAAATTGCTCTTGTGCGCGACTGAGAGGCTTGACTGAAAGCGTCGTAAGGACTGTTCAACATTTATCCATTTATCATCAACATCGTGAATTCCTTGTGATCCAAAAGAAAGAAATGTTTGTGAATTTTGCGACAAACATGTCAACAACGAAAATTTCTTTCAAATTCTGTTGAATTTTCAATATTTTGTTGTAGTATTGAAATATACTAATGTTCTTCAAAATCTGCGAAAAAGATAGATAATTTGTTGGTGATTCATTGAAAGAGAAGTTATCTATTCGAAAAACATTCTATACCTAAATATCTATATCCGTAAATCTATACCTATGAATTTTACTTATGTTTCAATTTTGTCGCGAGTTTGAAACAAAAATTTACAATTTTGGGAATTTAACTATTACCGATAAGGTTTCATTTGTTCATGAACACGTTTTGCAAAACCTTAAATGTGTAAATCAGCAGGTGAAAACTTGGGTTAATATTATTATTGGGAAACAAGTTTTGAATTGTTCATTCTAGAATGAAAACATACCGATTTATGTCACTGACTAATTCTCGAAATATCGTGTAGAAGCTAACTAAAGTAGAGCAAATAAAGTTCGGTGATTCCAATGCACTCAGGTGCAAATCGTTAGAAACACCAATCACATAAGTGCGGTATTTACCACGGGATCGAAAAAGTTCAGTGATCTCACACGAATAAGAAAACTGTTAGACATCGTTTGAGTAAAGATTACTCAAACGACGTTTCAAGATCACTCACATTGCAATTGTTCTAAGTACGTCAAATAGTTGTTGCACTAACCGTTAAACTTAATTTTTTTAGGGGGGGGGGCTTGAAACGAACATAATTCTCGTCTTTAAATGCGTTCTCAGTCAAGTTTTTTTGCAAAAAACGTAAAGCAGAGAGTATTAAAACCGAATGGCAAAGTGTTTAACCAACTAATGATATTTTATACTGGTTAAAGGTTTGTAATTCTAAATTCCAATCGTATGAGCTATACATGCCGCTAAATCGACAAGGATATCAAATGTTTTCAATCGAAACGAAAAATCCGACAACAGCCGAGATTGGGATCTACTTACAATAAGATAAGACCAAAAAGAACAATCGCTTACAAGAACTCTCTCTTCCTTAACGCCGTAACTGCAGCTGTAACTCATTCGTTCATTAGGTACATGAGCAATTGTATCCGATTACATGAGTCTGCAGAAAAAATTGTTATAAAAATGTACGTACAACCATTACAATTCTTCAAGAAGTGCTGACATTTATTCCTTTATAATTCAACAGCACTCATATGATACCAGAGGAGAGTTCATTTCTATATTAAAACTTTATTGTATACGGAGAGAAATGTTCTTGTAAAATTTAAAAGGTAAAAAAGTAATTTAATAGAAAAATCTGAAGTTTTAATCACAAACTGACATTCCGGTTGTTTTCATCCTCTAATTCAATGTATTATTCAGTAAATTATCAGCGCTGAAAGAATCAACGGGTATATGCTAAAATCGATAATAAATGGAAAGAGCTGTGCAGTATTGAGGTTATATTTGTGTGAAAATTTACTATAGTCTATCATAAAAATGAACAGATATCTGCTAATTTTTATCACCTTGTACAGCAAATTTTCAAATGACCATAGTAAATTTCCATTGGTAGGTAAATTATAGATGAGAAGATTTTCTCAGTCTGTGATCACGTTGCTATCGGCCATAGTAATTTCTACTAGATTTTTCATCTCCACGTACTAGAGTGAAGTTTTTGAATCAAGCTCTCCCAAAAATAAAGGTGAACGTAAACAGAAAGTATGTTGAAACTAGAGCGACCAGACAAATCTGATGTCACGTCTCAAACTTTCACCAGAAATCGTGAAAATCGAGATTAACGATGCCTCCGCACAATCATATATAAGTATTCTGGCACTCGGACCTACACATCCACCCGGTCATTGACAATAGCTTTCAAAACCCGAAAACATCATAACGACTGGACGGATCGAGTATCTCGAGACTGATGAATTACCAATTGTTCAATGAGTGAAAATATTTCCGGCATTCCCGGGTATCGGTAAAACCCTATGGTCACGCGTTCTTCCCAGGGAATCTCATACAACGCGGCAGCGAGTCGATTCATATCCCAATAAAAACACCAAGTTCTACGTAAAAGGCTGACCGCCAAACACGTAAAACCGCTAAGTAATTGCGCCTCCAGGATGCCTCTCTCTCTCTCTCTCGACACCTCCAGCACGCGCTTGCAATTATTAACTGTGCGCCATGTCCAACGCTCCGCTTGTCCTGCCTCTTCCCATACAACACGTCGTTTCTGGAGCGTTTTCGCGATTCACGTGCGCGGTTACGACTTTTTTCCTCTCCGCCAAACACTCGGCTGAGTTTTCGCGGGTAAAAACGATAGAGCACGTTACGAGCGTTTTACGGCCGGCCGTGAGTAGCGCCGAGATGCCGGTGTAACGCGTTGCGTTATAACGGAGGAGCACGTTAGACGGCTCGAATTGTGTTGCGCGCTCGCGCGCCTGATAAGAGCCGCTGCTGCAATGAGTTTATTATTAAAGCTGACAGTTAGTTGGCAAGGCTCAATCCTCGAGCCGGTGGGGAGGGGAAGGGTAAGTATTTCGAAGAAGCGGCCGGAAGGGGATAAGACAATGAGCGCAGGAACATAACTTCTGTTCTCGGTGCTACTGCTCTCGGGGGGGAAAAAAGTCGTCGGCAGAGAGTTTTATGGACTTCGTTAATTAGGCACTTCGCACTTTTTTGTCAAGGCACTCTATGTATACCGGCGAACTTCGCTGAACGAACTAAACCAGTGCAAGTGTTTTCATTTTTCGCTCTTTTCCGAGTCATATCAACTCTTTCTTTTTGCTCATTTTTTCTCAAACTGCAGTATGATTTTTCAAAGACGATTCGTCGACGGAACATTCCATTGTAAACGCGCGGTTCCGTAAGAGTTACGGAAAGCCCATTGCCATTGTATATGCTATCACTCACAGTTAGAGCTTGATACTAAAACCAGCCAACAGCTTACTCTGAGAGTACTCTCTGAAACCATCACAGTGGAAATGTGACTGTACGCTTGAGTTAAACGTTTCTCACCGAAACTAACAGGCGAGCAGGCCGTAGATAGGCGAGTCAGCCAAGTCACAGCGTACAGTTAATAATCCAACTGAAAGTACTATGAACTGCAAGTGCAGTTACCGATTTCCACTGTAAGGTACTCGTAGAGTATAAACTGCACTCTCGAAACATCAAATCTTCCTTCGGGGTTGAAACCCCTTGGCCAGCGACGATCGCGCGCCAGAGGTCTAATAACCGTACAATCCAATTTGACCGAGCTGAGGCGTGGCGGGTAGTTCGAGGGGGTGTGTATATAATCGCGAACCCGCGCGAAGTCAAAGAGACGTGCGACGAAGGAGGCCACGTTCGCGCAATAATAAATCATATCAGCGGCGGCCGGTGTGTGTGTGCACTCGCATGCGCGGCTCCAAAAATACTGCACGGCCGTACGGGGGGAAGCACGGAGGCGTGCTGCAGCTGTGCGGCTATTGCCGCGCTGCACTGTTATAGCCCCGCGCGCGCTCGCGAGCCACCGGTAGTTCGGCCAAACGATCGCACGGCAACTCAATAAAACAAGCGCATTAAAGCGCGCGAGCGCGTGCAAAATGGGACGTTTAATTGATTTGGCAGGGTTATATGTCTCGAGCGTTTATGCATGACATTGTTATCGCGTGCGATACGAGGGAGAGAGGGAGAGAGAGGCTACGCGAATTATCGCGCGCCCGCGAAAGCGATTGCGCGCACTGGCCAGAGCAGAAATTTTCGAGTTTACCGGAAATATCTGGTTTCTCTTCGATACAGCTGTTCACACACACATATAACGCGTATGCACACACATCGATCGGGAGAGTCTAACTCTTCTTTGAACGAGCCCACCTTCGATTCTCTCTCTGTTGTCGCTCGCGATCAAGTGAATCGCGAAAGAATCATCGAATAATTACACGACGCGCTCTCGAATCGGTTGCGACGATGCAAGATAAAATATGTGAATACACACGGTAATCTCCGGGATAATCGTCGCATTTGCAGCGCGTCGTCTCTCGTCGGATTCGACAAAAGACGAATCGACGAGGACAGAGCACGCGGTATACGGGGTTGCGCGAACTCGGCTGCAGGTGGGGGGGGGAGGAAGGGGGGGGGTATCAGCAGGAGGTCCGTTATACCCGGTCCACCCCGGCTTCCGGCCGGAGGCGAAGCAAAAGTGCTCTGGCGCGCCGCTCTCCGAGCACTACGTTGCGAGCGAGCGAGCGAGCATGTGGGCCAATTTTTCATCGGCTGCTCTGTGATAAAGCTCGCCGAATATGGCCCCGCGCGAGATTACAGTGTGTCTGACGAGGAGGAGGAGGAGGCTTCGCCCATCTGTACTTTCTCAGGCTTTTGGCCGACTAAAGGACGTGCGAAAGATGTGCGAGCCGTATACACGGCTTGGGGGGAAACGTTCGCGAGCTTTTGCGACTCGCCGATACCGCGAGATCTCGTTAATACGCTCGAGTTCGACTCGGCGAGGCAACCGCGCGCCGTACATGATGTATGGGTTCGCCAGTGGTTATGGCATTTGAATCGACTCGCGTGTGATTAAGAGCCTACGCGAAGTTTGTATACGCCGGCCTTGGACGTTGGGCGTTTGATTTAGATTGAAATCTCGGGATTATGTAAAGTACGAGTGTGTGCGTGTCTGGGTATATTATACGGGCCAGACGCGTATTGCATAAGCGCACTCGTTCTTTCGTGTGCTCTCTCGCGCGCGCGGGGCGGAAAGGAAGTATATATAGGACCGCGTACAATTTATTCAAAACGCGCCGCGGCAGCACACACACGCCAAGCGGAACCAACGTGAGAGACTGTTTTTGTTGCTGCGCGCGCCGTAAATACGGAGCAGCGCGGCTTTTTACCCCGAGCGAAATTACCACTTGTCATTCGCGAGTGCATACAAGACGCCCATTACTTATCGCTTTAGATACATTCGACTCGTGTAATAACCCCCAACTTATTGGATAATGAATTATTTCAACGTAAATCACGAGGAGCCCGGTGATTGTGCAGGTTTAGTCTTCTTTCGAATGTTTCAACTCGCTTCGCTCGTCGATACACATACCCCCTCGGTTTCCGGAAGCACATTCGCTGAGATAATTTTCTCATAAAAATTGCCTTCAAAGGCCTTGGGAAGGCGTAACACGCCGATTTCCGGTGTATTTCACCGTTTCGCACTGACATTTCTTCGTGGCACTTTGTAAAAACTATCGAACGTGTGTCACGATTACCGTCTTGTCGGTTATTTTTCATCGCGTTATCCACTCTGACCTTCACCAGGGATTCCTCTCATCGGAAAATCACTCGGGATTTGATTTTCGGATCGCTTGTATATACTCGTCATTTTATGTGTAGACATAAATTATCCTGCACAAGATCAGTGACAATTAGTTAATATTTCGGACAAATCAAAACGTCACGACGAACCACCATTGCCACCTGAGGATCGAACAACTACCCCCAAGAGTTTCAGTTGGAATTGGCAACCGCAGTGTAACGTGCTTCCCTACACATTGTTGAAATGTCATTTCATTATCGTTTTCCTTGAAGCAGGTACCATCGTTAATACATCTCAATATGAAGGTAATGCCGGTTTTTCACGAAAAGAACGTTTAATCGCTCGTCTGATACATTTTCTTCATTTCAGTGAATGATGAAAAAAGTAATTGAGGCAAAATTTATGCAAGAGTTATCGCGCGAGGACTTGTTCGTATAAAATTATTCTATTTCTGAGATTAGCGGAAGAACTTTATCCTGATCTGATCGTGCACTAGTCTGATATCAGTTCCTATCATAAGTTCATATGAAAAATTTAAAGAGCGAAGGAAAAATGGCGCACATCAAGCTTGCGTAAGATTATTTGATTTCTGAAAGTAACGAAAAAAGTTCCCAGCAAGATGCCCGAATTGTGTATCGAAATAGTATACTTCTCGAACAATACAGGTGATTCTCGTGCATGAGTATGAGAAGCATCTCATGCACGTGATATCGAACGATATTTTTCACGATTGAAAAACATGGTTGAGTCATCAATTTTTCGAACAAAGTACATCAAAACAATAACTTGACTTCTGAAAATCCGTCAGAAAACTCGAAATCACTTTAATCAATATCAGCATCATTTAGCTCAAAATTTTGATTTGCAAAAATCACAAAGATTTGTCAATATCTGCATATTTAAATTCTCTTTCGTCGATCCACGTCAAAACTCACCAAATCGCGGCGCTAAATTCGGATTCTCCGAGAACTTCTATGAAGCCGTCACGATACAGCAGGACAAGTTCCTGAAAGGGCGCGCGGGTGCCGAAATTGTTCTGTTAGTACACAGTGTCGCCTGACTGATTTTTTCCTTTTTCAATGCTCGTTCAATGTTCGCGTTGGTTATAATGAACAATTTTGATCGGATCCATACTCCGATGAGTCACGCTAAATTATTTTCGAGCGAAAAACTACGGCGGATTATAAATAATAACGAGGGATCTTTACGTGAGATCTCCATACTCGCTCGTATGTATGTTGATTAATTCTAATTGAACGCGCGGATTATAACGTCTAATTGGATCTACCCTTGATGAATTACGGGGCCAAACAATATAATTAGTATCTTACGAATTTCTTGCGCGTGCGCGCATACACACACACAAGAGAGAGGTCTTGCATAAGAAACTAGAGAAAGGCTTTCTTAATTAAGTAATTCATCGCGTGTCTACACACAACGAGTCTTCCCGCAGCAGCCACGCGGCTTTTTGTCGGTCCGATCTCTCAAATCGACGATAATTTTTCCAGAGCCGATGTGGCCCGACCCAGAAATGCGACGGATAATCCAGCTTGCACTTCTCTCTCTCTCTCTCTCTCTCTCTCTCTCTCTCTCTCTCTCTCACACACACGTGCGGCTAGCCACGTATACTCACACACACACATATATATATATATAACGATACGAAGTGAGTCCCCGGGGCCGGCTCGCACATAAAACGCGCCGAATAAAAAGAAGAGCAAACACTCGCGCGCGCGAGAGAGAGAGAGAGAGAGGACTTTCGAGGAGTCAAGTGAAGTTATGCTAAATGGTTAACGGTTAAAGAGAATGCGCCAACGTGTTTACGCGCGCAGACGCCTCGAATAGGTAATACACCTTTTGCCGCTCGCGCGCGCGCGCCACTGGGTCACACATCTCGACGGCCGCCGGCCTTTTCTCACCGGCCGTTTCTTTCAATTTCAATTTTCTCTCTACGTTGTGTCTCGCGCGCACCGCGACGAATACAAATATACAGCCGGTGTATGCAGCCTCGGCTTTTTCGGGCGTCTCGGTGTTGTTTTAACTTGTACAACTCGAGAGGACACCGCCTGCTGTTGGGTCACGGGCATTTTATGCTGGGACTTTCAAAGGTTGTTTCCCAACTGCCCGAATCGAGTCTAACCACGTCCAAGTTCTGCGTATACCCATCAATCATCATTAATCCCGTGTAATACCTCTGCCTTTATCATCGAGAACCATATTATGTAGATTCACGGTGTGCGTATTAGAAGGAGTGATTATCTTGGGGTAATCAAAACGCCGAGCCGGAGAAACTGTGTAGTTTTCTTATTTGCCCGCTGAAAAATGAATCCGTGATTCATACGTGCAGTATCTTGTATATAGCGACAGACGAAAGCAGGATTTCTTTCGACAGATAAAAAAGGAATCAAATATAGATCCCCGATGCCGGGATATTTTTTTTTCGTTATCATGAAAAAAATGCCCGACGATAGAGGTATAAAAATAACGAGGTATACGGTGTTTTTTTTTTCGGGAAGAACCCGACCTCTGTGCTAAACGAAGTATTCGCCACGCAAATAGACCAGTCTACACTCCGGGATTTTATTAATAGTTGGAGCGGATGACGCGGATGTCCCCTGCACAGCTATTATTGAGACCGACGTTTTCGCCATAGATTACAGGAGACCGCTAAAATGTTCATACTGAATCAAAACCCCCCGGGACAGTTTCACTCTTCGTGGTCGACTTATTTCAATTGTTATTTTTTGAAAAAAAGAACCAACGAAGTGATAGAACGAAGAAAGATCGAAGAGGCGCGAATTTCACAAAACTATCCGACTGCACGCGGCAATAAAAAAAAGTGAATGTCGTTTCTTCAATTTCGCTGTCGAGACAAGCGCGGAACGAGAGAAAAAAAGTGCATCATTCGCGAAACTCAACACCGTCCGGCGTGATGTGCGGATCGAGAATTGTACGTTTCGAGAGAGAGAACTAGCCGGCTTTTCGCGTCAGATAAGATAACGTTGCGACTCGGGCCTGTGAATAAAATTTTTTTTCTCCAGCGAGCTCAACGCAAACACGCGCTCGTAATTATTTTAGCTGGATAAGGACTTCTTTGTCGGCCCCGTATCGATTACGATAGGAGGTGATTTTTCTCAATGATTTCGGATCGCCATCTGACTTTTTGGGGGAGCTCGTCTCAACCTTTCGATTCGCGCGTTCGTCTTTTACGGGGACGGAAAAATCTATCACGAGGCCGAGCGCAGTGAAGTTTACTGAAGTGTAAAATGGGGATTCGAGGAAAAAGCCTACAGCCAGTCAGTCAATATCAATTATGAGCCGAACGTTGGATTTCAATATACACACGCTGGAAAAGTACTGGCGAACTTCCAAAAATTTCTTTTTGCCCGCAGCCAACGCAAGAGTTCGAAAATGGCACGCGTCATCAACGTCCAATATTCGTAGCATAGCCAAGAATAGCCATATCTGCGAATATTTAATCGGAGAAGACGTGTGAAAAGTATATATCCGTGGTGAAATTTAATATATAAATATATAACCAAGCGGTGAATCGAATCGTTCAAATTACGAAAACGGCCGAAGATTAATCGACGATTCCAGAGAGCAATCCCCTCGAGCCGATACGTTATAATTTCGTTCTCAGCGAGAGACGACTCGGGTGCGCGCATGTACGGGGGCAATCTCCAAAAGTTTACTGTTCTCTCCGTGAGTCACGCTGTATACCGGCTGTCCGTCGCGCAGATAAGTTTGTTATTATAATAAAAAAAAAAAAAAAAGAGAGAGAAGAGCGAGTGTTATCGGCGCCAAACATGAGGTCACCCGGTCGCGAAAAATATCTCTGCCGCGCTCGGACGGTGTACATTGACTTCCGGCAGTGCTCGCGCGCGGGCGCAAACAGAAGGCCGCCCCGTCGCCGAGCCAAAGGGCCTCTCTCGGCGACGAATTTGGTTCAAGGGAGGACACGGCCGGTTCACTCGCGCGGCAGGGAGGGGGAGGAGGAATCGGAATGTTGGCGCGGGCATCGGACATCAACCTCTCGAGTCGGCCGGCGCTGCGCTCCGGCGAGCGAGCTCGCGAATGTGTGCGTGTGCAGAGCCGATCCAGCAGCCTCGCGCGCGCAAGGTGCATTCGTGGCGCCGCCGCCGCCGCCACGCCAACATTTTTTCCTTCCTTTGCTGCCGCGCGCGAGCGCGGGAGCGTTGACTCAGCTGTGCGCGTTTTCTTTCGTTTTTTCTTTCTCCCGCTTATCCGTCGACGTCGACGAAAAATCGTACCCGATAATCGCATTATCGAAATCCATACGGCTCTCGTAGAGCAGGAGTCTTACGCGTGTTTTATTCCACTCGCCGTAGTGGCCAAAACGAGAAAATTCGCTATTTCAGGGGCCACTATATACAAATCGTTCTCCTTTGTCACGCGACACGAGGTTGCAACTGCTGGTTAATCAATTCGGTGTCAATTTTTAATTTGCTCGATCGACATTGCCGATCGTATCGTAATAAGCCCGCTTATTGTTCGCACGTGCGATGAATGGCGATGCAAATGAAGTCGGTGAGAAACTCGCGCGACCCGTGCGAACTGTCATTATTCCCTGTTCGACTGTACGCATGTCTCCCTTTTTTCGTTCGCCCCCACTCTTCCCGCCGCAGTTGGTCGTCCGACGACGGTCAAAGAGCATTTCGTCGCTCTCGGGCCGATATAAACGCACGTCAGCGCGTGTACTATACCCTCGCCGAACGAATTTTTTTCGCCAGACTCGCGCGAGCGATTGAGATCTCGCGGCCGTGCGCGCAAAAACCAGCTGTTCGCCGCGGCCTCGAGGATACGTAGGGTCGGCCGGCCAAAAATTTATTCGCGACCCCGTGGAACTCGCGCGCGCGCGCCCAAACAAGGAGGAGAATCCATCTTCTGTAACAGCCGAGAGAGAAAGAGGGCAATAATTTTTTTTTCGTCTTCCCCGGGAGCCGACGGTATAACGAGGCCCCGCGCAATTCGTATCAGCGAGACACACGCACACATACGCGCGCGCGCGCGCAAGTGCACGGCCGTATTCAACAAGTGTATCGGGCAGCGTGTGTTCCTTCGTCAAAAAGGAATACAACGGGAGCAGAGGCGTTCTCATTCCATCTTTCGTTCCACCATCTTCCGCAGCAGCAGCGGCGGCGGCGGCGGCCGAGATAACGGAATCCCCGTCCGATTCATTCCGACTATAACGTGTATATATATGTATAGGCGCAACCGCGGCCGCATGTATATATACATGTATATATACGTACACGTGTGTTCACGTTGCCAGCCGCACGAGTAAAAGGACAGGGGGTCAAGAATGTGCGAGAGCGGATTCGCTCACCTCTTTCCGGATACTCGCGGAGCGAACCTGTACCCCAATTAAACCAAGAAAGAGAGAAATTTTTCCAAGCGCAACAACACGTGTCGTTGCGAGAGGCTGCGTATAATTGGGAAAAGCTATATATACAAAGCTACGGAGGGCCCGCGCGCGAGCCTCGAGGGATTGCTCGCATTTCATAACTCAAAATTGGGGCGCGACAATCTCGCATTTTTATTTTACCCCGAGGGAAGACTTTTCTCAATGGATTTTTCACGCGAGACTCGTAAACTTCACGTTTCGTTCGTTTTCGAAGCTCACCACAAACAATGAAAATGTATTTCGCTCGCGCGTCACCTCCAATACATCTGGATAATGATTTTATCACTCGACATGTCAAAGAGACGCGAAGGATATACCCGACGGTAGAATTGAAATGATCGTTTAATAACGCATTGTTGGGGGGGGGGGGGACAGGAAAAAAAAACGTCCCATTGAGCTGTCGCGCGCGCGAAACCCTTACCCCGCCTAACTTGCTTGAAACAATGGGCAAAGAGTCAATCCATCTGACAAGCTACGTGCGGCGACACGTGCGATTGAAAAAGCGCGCGCGCTCTTCGCACCTAGGCGCACAATTCCAAACTCATTACGCGCTAATTACAACGCCTAAAACGGAGTAATTATATACATATATATATATATATAGGGAGCCGAGCGCGACGCAGTGCGCGCGTGACTCGGTGTGTTGTCGCCTCGCGCAAAACCGTCGCGGGAGTCAGGAATATATAGCGAAGGAAAAAAAAACGTCCTCCGTCAGCAGCAGCACAGCCGATACCTATATGTATACACACACACACACACACATGCATAGCCTCACGTTTCTGCGTATGCGCGAAAAACTCGGTGCGCTGCTGGCTGCAGGTACGTATTATACTTTTAATTCTTGGCTCTCGCCGCATCACACACACACACACTAGTATATAGTCACACGACACTTTTGAGCCGCGGCTGCTGCTCGCCGGGCTTCGGGGGGCCGCGCACACATGTAACGTAACACGCGCCAACGGAACGAAGCTTTTTTCTTCCTCCTGTCTCCCTCCAACGCGTGACGCTTTTTCTTGCGCGTATATATGCACATAACCGCCGGTGTAACCGACCACGTGTATATTGAGAAAATTTCGCGCGTCAGAACGATCGAAATCGTGAAATTAGCTTGGCCGAGAGAGCCGCGCGCAGGCTAAGATGTACGCGATATAAGGTAGGTGTACCCAATATGCGCCAGGACCCAATATGCGCCACCCTTCGTATTTCATATATACGCGCGTCTAGAGCATCGCCGCGGCACAGAATCTTGTCGGCAATGCTAAATAATGAGGAAAGAAAACATTTTCACCGATCGGGAACCCTTATACCAACTTGTTACAGCTCGTTTTATCCATTTTTTCGCCAATTTTCATTCTCGATCTAATTTCGCTCAGGTAAGTGCGAATTTTTTTAATACCCTTAAAGTGGGCCAAAAAAATCGAGCGATATATCGTTCGATTCCTTGATATCCCATCTACATCATCCAATTTTTTTTTTCATTTTAGGCCCTTTTTATCAACCGTTTCAATAGCTCTTCGTTATTTTTATCAAATGTACCCAATATGCGCCACCCCTATTTTCTTGTTCCAGCTGCTACAATCAACCCATTCATGGTAAATATCCGCCAAACATGGTCGAAAGAAAATTTAGTTCAAGCTTTGGAGCAGGTCAAGAAAGGTGAGATATCGCAGAGGATGGCTTCGACTATATATAAGATACCTCTTTGAACATTTTAACGATATGTCAAACAAAATATGCGAAAAAAGGAAAATGAGTCGACCATATGCGTTAACGACAGAACTGAACGAAGAATTATGTAGTCAAATTAAACGCTTAGCAGATATTGGCTATCCTATAACGAGAAAAATCTTGAGGTTATGCGTTTATAAGTACTGTCTAGGAAAAAACATCAAACAGAATTTTTCTACCATCATGACAATAGTTAGTCTCAAATAGGCTCGGACATTTTTTAAATTGAACTCTTCCATTTCAGTGAGAACATCTCAATTATATTTAAAATTACACTAAAAAGAATGTTCATCAATTTGAGAGATTAATATTGGAATTAGATGTTGCATAAGTTAATTTTGTTGATTCAAAAACAACGGTTTTTCATGAATTTTAACTGAAAACTTGATTTGATTTAGGTTGTTAGAAGTTCATATAATCTATGCACAATGGTTTAATCAAAGACAAAATGTATTTTTCAATAAAATCATATCAGAAATATACTTTTTTGTTTGTATTTTATTCATTTCAGACATGCTTCATGCTTCAAATTGGATGAAAAGAAGTATTTCCAGGGTGGCGCTGAGTGGCGCCATATTGGGTACACTAAAAATTTTTTCCCGAAAAAATTTTTTTTTTTAAAACCGCGGTATCTTAGCGTAGAACTGTTTAAATTGAAAAAGACTCAGCTCATTTTGTAGATATTGAGTAGACCTTTCATTTGATACCAATTATGTTAGAAAATATTCATTCGACGCTGTGTAGTGACCTTTCTCGCTTAGGTGGCGCATATTGGGTACAGGTACCTTATATGATTGATACAGCGTATCTCGACGGACGTCGAACTTGATTAGAATTAATTGATATAGTGTCGATGGTTTTTACAATTGAAAAGCCGCTGGACGGAGCCTCGCGTACGAAAGCTCGATACGAGTGGTACACTCTGGCGCAGTTGTTTGAAAGACGACCCAGCGTTTCGTATACGGGACGATCGAGAATCAGCTTTATAACCTACAACACGTGAAACGAGTCCCGGTGATTCTCGTTCGGGCACCGTACAAAAGTTGAAAAAACAGCCGGTGTCAAAATTAAACGAAATAATACAAAACGAGCCAGCCGCGTGTGAAAAAAACGCCTCGAACGATCGTATGTAAATGTACACAGGAATATTCTCGAATCCCGCAGGAGCCGCTATGGTCTGGCAAAAACGTCGCCCCACAGACCACAAGCAGCTGCTCTCGTATATACAGTATATAGAAAAATAAAATATGAACGCGTCCCGGGAGCCTCCCGTGAGCCGGCGCGACGGACACACATGTTGAGTCGATGCGCGGCGAAGGCGGCTGCGCCCACGCGAGGCTCGATTAACGAGGCGCTCGTGTCTCAGGCGCGTCGGACGATCGCCGCCCGTATTAGGAGAGAATCGCGCGAGCTTCCACGCGCGCTATTAGCTGGACATTTACGAAATATCTCTCCGCACCCGCCAACGCGCCCGCGCGCCCGCCTATTCAATCAAGCGCCTCTCTTGCTTCGCCCGCTGTATACACACGCATCACCGACCCAGCAAGGTCTATCCGGTTTCGCGCGCGTGAGTTCGATTAATTGCCAGTGCCACTGGGGGTATGATGTATATGATGAACCGCGGCGACGCACATGTATATTACCCTAGCGTAGCCATTTCATCGTGCCACGGTTGATTGAAAAAATCAATTTTGTGGCAAAAAAATAGCAAAAAATTAGCAAAAAAATAATGACTATTTTAGAACGTGGCCTTATGAATTGGCTACGCTAGGGTAATATACCTGCGTCACGTAAATGCAGAAAAGCAACATTTTTCCCCCTAATTCTCGCGAAGGTTTCTCGAAACCATGGATCTTTGAAGACTAAAATTTCGCGGGTGTTGGTATGACATTCGCAACCGCACTCGTTTCTTGAGGATTGAAAAGTTCATCCGGTGTATCAGCAGAAGCTCGAAACTCGGATCCTGTGTGTATGGCTCGGCATTAGGAGTACATTAATCCTACTGTGACCGGGGAGTACTTGACATTGGCATCAAACGCCAACCCCTTCCCCCTGCCCCCCAGTCACTAATCGATATACTCGCGGCACGAAAAGAAACCCAACGCGCTGTATATATGCAGTCTCGGGGCGTGTGTGTACGAAGCAACAAACATCGAGTGCGTGGTAATCCGGATGACACACAGAGCAGCGGATCAGTGCCGCGCGGGGCAAAAAGAGCGAGGACGATCGCGGTGCAGTCTGTTAAATTGAATTAGCGCGGCCACGGAAAAGGGCACGTGTAGGTATATACATACAACAGCGAGTCGAGAGCCCGTAGCTTTCTATGCCGCGGGTTTCTCCCGTCTATAATAGCTGCAGCACACGCCGAGAAAGAGAAAGAGAGCTCGCTCTCAGGTGCCGACACTCCTCCTCTCTCGTCTCTAATAATCGATCGGTCGCCGCTGCCGCCGCCGCAAGTCGCGTCTCTATTGTCTCTTTCTCTCTCTCTCTCTCTCTAGCTATCTTTTTCTTCGAGTTTTTACGCTCGAGTTGGTGCTCGGCGGGGGCCATTGTTTATACACACTGTTGATTTGTTGCGGTTTTTCAGGGCTGCGCACGCGCGTGATTTACATTGCCCGTTCGCGGGTGTATAAGTACGCTGGACCGTTTGGGTGCCATTTCGTCTGTGATTAACGGGCAACTGCAGCGAGGCTATTTTATATATATATACATGCTTTGCGTCACTCCAAACGAGTATACTTCGACTGGAAGAATTATTCTCTGGCTTTATACCAACCGAGTCGAGTGCGCTGTTTTTTGCATTGTTCAATTGGAAATAAACACCTGTCGTGCGAGCTACTGCCACCGTTCGACATGGACACTCCAGGCCGTAGATTGTACGCTGATATACGATTGCGGACGGTGACTCACGTGACACGGAGGGATATTCGCGCGAGAACTCACTGCTCGGGACTCACCTGGAACAAACGAAAAAAAAGACACAGATGAAACATTGAGACACGACAATAAATGACGAAAGCGTATAGCTCGACGCGAATATTTCTCCTTGCTCGGATATCTGCCGATCGTTGGGAAGATCCCTCGTCTCTATTGCACAGCGGGTTCGTATACATATATACGAACCAACGACCAAACGAGGAGATGTAATTTTCCAAGTGAAAATTTATCAATTTAAAATCGCAATTGTACCGCGACGCTCATTCGTAACAAGTCGTACACAATGGTATTGTATATACACGCGTGTATGTATATATACGTATGTGAGTTTGTCCGCGTGTGCGCAAGTGCAGAGCTCAAAAATAATAGCTCGGAGAATCTTAACGAGCTGAAACGATATATACACAGTCGCAAACGTGCCCCGGCAGTCGTCCGCCCGTTACGAGACGAGCCGTGCATTGTTTATTAATCGCAGGCTGTCCGTACACACACACGCGCGCATCTCCTTCTAGAAAGTGCATCAGCCGCAGCGCCGCTGTACGGAATTTGATGCCTACAGTGTTTCTGATGTACACTCCTTGTTCTGTTATCGTATATACCAACGCGCCAACGTGTCCACGTATACACGTTATACTCCGCAACAACGAAGACATCTCCCCGCAATTTCGACTCGGCTATATATACACGTGCGCGCGTGCATTGCGTAACGACTTGATTATCGATTCGCGCGTACTCGTCCACTATTGTATTATTTGTTATTCCAGCCGTGTATACACTCACCGGGGCTCCTCGTCAATTTCTTATAGTGAATCAACTCGTTTTTCAACCGCTCCGAAACTCTCGATTTGGAAAATCTATCGAGCAGCCGGTGTTCTATCAATTCGACGCGATATATAGTCTTGCCGGCAAACTCGCCAACTCTCTCTCGTGTGCGCGTGTGTTGTACGTCGTTCAATCAACCCGGGCGACAGACTTGAGCGGGCCAACGATCTCGCGGTTCTCACGCATCCGAAATCGGCCCCGAAAAATCCCGAGCCAAAAGCGCGCGACGACGACGACCGACTAGCGCGAGCGTTAACCCCTGCGCGCGACCTTAGCTCCGACGACGAGAGAACGCGGCGCGAGCGAAACCACCGCTATATAGCGAGCGCGAGCGGCGCAATCGAGCAGCAACCGCGACCAAGGCCGACGATTCGCAGGCGCCGCGCAATCCCTCTCCAAAGCTCTCTGCCGTTGCAATACACGCGCGCCTCCCGCGATTTTTCACGCGCTTCTATATTTCTCCTCTTATATAGCCCGGGCGTGGAATTTGGTCGTCCGAACTCGTTTTGGTGACACGGAGGGCTCGAGTTCGTTACTCCGAGGGAAACGCTCGCGTTGCCTTCGACGTCCGTCACTCTTACTCTTTCTTTTCGACGCGATCGAGTATGTGTCTAAGGGAGACGCGATCTTCGGCCAATAACGAGTTGAAAGGTCGAGTACAATTCCTTTTCAACGATCTAGTGACATACATACGGGCGCAGTGAAGCGTGCGTGATTGGTCTTTTTTTTTATTTGGCCAAGGTAGCGAGTGGATAAACATGTTGACTTTGGCCCGTATGTGTATATAATCGACGGAGTCCGTTGACAAGAACAAATATATGTCAACGTATTTTCCCCGGTCCGAAGAGTCTTTACATCTGAGGACTTGTTTTTAAATCGAATAAATCAGCAGCGAGTACGTTATAAAAAGCTCATTTCCAACTGTTCGCGCAAAGCTGAAACTACAGGCAATAAGCAAAAACAATATCCCATGGTTATCCCAAGGTACAGCCCCGGTTTCATGCGAACACACTGTTGAAAATCACAATAACGCTCGAACCGACGCTCGTTACTACTGCGCGACTGACCCTCGAATCGCGCGCTTGATGAACCATTTTATATACGGGCCCGCAGTGGCCGCATCTGGCGCGACGACAAACAACAAAACCGTATCAGTACAAAGCATCCAAGCCGCGCATGGCCGGAGATGCGTCTCATTGGGGCTCCGCGCGCGGAAATCGGTCGCTTTTGTACCGATCGCTCGCGGCTCGAGGCATTCAGCTGTGCGCGCCGGACGCGCGTATACGCATTCAAGTGGCCCTGACTGCTCGAGCACGTATACACGGGCGTACATATGACTATGTAGCGAGGACTGACACTATACGCGTACACGCGCGAACTGTTTCGTGAAACGATACTCTTTAAATCCGAAGAATACTAAATGACCCAACGGATCCAGTCTATACGATCGAATCATCATTCGTCTCCTGAGCTCACTCTATCCCAAGGTCATATGGAGTGTGAGCTTCTTTAGCAGCTGTACATCAAGTACTCATGCGGTGATTTTAGTTTTCCATTTCGGTGAGAGCTTATGGTTGGCGCTTTGGAACGAGAGCTTACTAGAGCCCCACTCATCGGCAAAATCGCAACGCCCAAGTTTTCGTGTCGACATTAATTTCCTCGGCTCGCGCGCACGGCTTCTGGTTTTCGTCGTGTTCCAATAAACCACCGACAGGATTTATCGGGATGCCGCTCGCGAGCTAATTCGAGAGCGACGCCGAGTGTGACTCATGTCTATCGACCCGAGTGTCCGCTGGCTTGCTCGAGAAAGCGAGAAACGATTTTTCGAAATGGATCTGTCTGTCTCTCACTTTCGCGCGGGCGATCACTGGTGCACGAGTGCAATATACATTGATCCTCGTCAATTTCAACCCAGCCAACGTGGTGTACAGATATGCATATACCGATATCGAGGAGAGAGAGAACGCGTGTGGAGCCGACGCATCTCGCATTAATTAACAGAGCCACCATATATGCGCGCAGCCGACGGCGCGTTGAGTTACAAGCGCGGCCCGGCAGATGCACCTGCACCAGCGCCGCGCGAGCATTACGTAAAGGTGAAATAACGTGCGAGCAACCAAGTGTGGGGGGGGGGAGGAGGAGAGGGGCAAAATCTCTCGGTTATGCGCGGCGCGCGAAAAACCGTGACTTCCGCGCCGAGCGCATCACGAGCTACATTTACGCGAGAGAGCCACCCTGTACGTGTATGATATGCATCTGCGCGTGTATGAACCAGCGGATTAGCCGCAAAGTGTTTTCGTCCCCACCCCCGAGAGAGCTAATACATATACATTTTATCCCATTTCCGAGTTGATTTTTCGCTCGACACGCGGCATTCGCGGTGCGACGTGTTTTTGATGGATCGCGAAGGTTCTCGGGGCACTGGAACAGTTTTCGTTTTCGTTAACGGTTAACAGCGGATCAATCTTCGTTTGGATTTTCTTGCCTCGCAAAGCTATGAGGCGGTCATTTGATCATTCAAAGAGTCCAATGCAATTCCTCGTGCGACGTGGAGAAAAATGAAGCGGCAAATTTGGATGTTGCATTGAAAAAGCTCCGAGATGACAATTGTATTGCCTTGACGAGTCAAGGTTTTCTCCGTGAACGCGAATATCCGAGTGTATACGATATTTCGGAGGATCGGAACCGAACAACCGCAATCACCAGTCTCGCGGACGGGACGAGTCATTTTGAGCTGTTATATCATCAGCCGAGACTGAATAAAGTCGAGTCACACGGATATACACTTATACCGTGGAAGATTAATTTTTACGGGCAATGTGCGACCCGCTCGTCCCCTCGAACTCGGTGCGCGCATTATGCAGTTTTGGTAATTCAAACGTGACGATCAGCGCGACGACGGTCGAAACGTCCCACCGCCGCGCTCACCGATATTTGCGTGTGTCGCTCCGGCGAAAAGTCATATCCGAAGTATTAGACGGTTGCCGGGACGCGCAGGAGTGAAAAGTCAGCTTTGATAATTTCGAGCGAGCGAGCGAGAGTGAGCGCGAGAGAGGATCTCGAGAGTTGCGCAACGTCACGAGCTCGCGCGCGCGCATCTATTATAATATAACGCGAGCTGCACGCGCGGGGGAAAGGGGCCCGGGGGCCATTGTGCATGTGTAATGCACTATACGTGTTAGATATCGGCGGAAGAAAGTTCGCGAGAGGAAACGTGAGAACGCGGCTCTCCGCCATGCGCTTGACACATCGCCGCATTTGTCCGACACGGACACACACACACATAACCGGGACGATTCTCGTTTTTGATTAGTCGAGGAGGCCGCGGGAGAGCCGCTCGTGCTCGGTGTTTTTTTGGATCGCGAATTTCCTTCCGCCGCGGGGGCAGACGGATGAAAGTACGTCCGCGCGACGGATGTTTGGGCGCGCGCAAGATCGTTTTCGATATATACCGCTGTTTTCTCGGACCGACAGGCTGCAGCAGTAAAATTGTTGGTTTACGTACTTTTGGAGATCCGCGGTGTTATTTATAGCAGATTCACTCGCTAAGTACGAGGTTCAATGCGTATACATACACACACTTACACCGGGGAGAGAAAAACAAAGTTCCTCACGTGCGGCCGCGCGTCATTGCGCGAGCTTCTGCGTGGAATGTGATAAATTCGTGTGCGCGACACGTGGTAAATCCAATTAAGCGTTGATCAATAATTGCTCGGTCTCGCGTCGATGATCCAATAGTTACCCCCGCCAAGTAAACAAACACGCACACGCGCCGGCCCGTAGTCCAAAACCACGTTAGGGAATATCTGTCGCCCGGAGTTTCAGTGATTTAGATAAAATCAGTGGCAAGAGAGAGTGAGAGGGAGAGAGACGGGCCGCGGCTGGCCGCTTATTAGGGTCAAAGGTGCCCTGCCACTGACCCCCTTTTCCCCGTCGTTGGGGGCTAACGAAGCCAGCTGAAAATCCGGGCTCTATAGTGTAAATCGTGAGCCAGGGCGCGAAAGGGGCGAGTCGGGACGAGAAAAAACGCCCGACCCAGTTAGGATGCGGAGCGACGTGCCAGGCTCAGTCGTCCTGATGCACACACACACACTGGGCTCGCGTCGCACGACTGCACCGAGCGCTTTCGTCATTTCCTGCCTAGCCTATATGGGCGATTGGCGCGCAATTTATATACGTACATATACTCATGGTAAATCGTATGTATGTGTACGCAGCGTTTGGACATTGGCCGGCGCGGCCCTGATCTGTCGAGCGATTTTACGGGCGCGCGATATATTTATTGGCTCAACGATCGTAAATACAGCGGCCGGCGCGTTTAATGCGACCAACTGCCCGCCTGTGTGTGTGTGCGTATATGCGCGTTTTTGCCGATGCAGCGCGGTATATACAAGTCGAGGAGCTCGCGCGCGCGCGAAAAGTTTCGAGGGGTCTGCGTATTTGGGTTAAGCGAGCGCGACGGAGATCGGGCTCGTTTACTCGAGAAACGACCAGCATCTCACGTCCGTCCCGTTTCGCCCCGCGAATTCCCAGCTTCTATCAAGTTAATTCAATGATGGAAGAGCTCATCGCTCGAGCGTACGCACGCGCGGTTATTAAGCCGAATTCGGCCCGCCGTATATATCCCCCGAAGCCCTTCGTCCAGTTAAAATACTCGCGCGTATATATATGTACGTAACGGAATCATTGGGAATTAAGCCCGCGCGCTCGCGCAAAGTATCCGCTGCACATTTCGCGAGCGAGACAGTCGTTCGCGGTTGCCTCGTGGTCGGACGTCGAGGAAAAATTTGCCGCTCTCGTGTACCGCGCGCGCGCGCCAGCCTCGGGGAGTATAACGAGGAAGTCGGAAAAATCAATCCGAACTGATGCGGTCTGGCGGTGCTCGTCTGTTACTACTTCCGCGCGTGTTTTACGATTATTATTAATATATATTAATGAATCGATTATTTCGACCCGCGAACCCAATCAACTCTCGAATGATTATCCACTGCGAAATCAATGAATCGCACGCCCAAACGATGAGCTGAACCGTCCGATCGGCAGAGAAACAATGCCGACCTGTTCCGCGTGACGAGCCACTGCTCTCGCTTATATATGTACGAGAATCGACTCTTGGCGCTCGGAATCGCAGCCGTGTGTGTAGGTATATACAAGTGCAAGAGCGGCTGCGTAAGCGCATATAACGGAGTCAACTGCACTGCAGCGAGAGACACGAGTCAAGGCTCGACCCGCGCTCGCGTAATCGGCAAACACTGCAATTTGTACTTGTTCTTCGTATATATATGCATGCGCGCGCGAGCAAGAGATGCGCGGCATGCATTGCGCCGCCGCCGTCGCGGACATCATGGAAAACGGCGCTTTCCACCCGAGTTGCGCCGAGCAAACAGGCCGCGCGCGACTCTTAATTATCGTGTGTTTGCATAGGTGTATCGGTACACACAATGCCTCTCTCTCGAGAGCGAGCAGACTCGCGAGGGTATACTGCATTTTTGCTGCGCGAAACCAGTAGGTATATATTCACGCGTTTCAACTCTCCGTCCTCGCGAGGTTCAACCGAAATATATATACTATATCGCGAAGTAATTTTGTTCGGTTATGGAACATTGGATTTTCAGAGAGATGAAAATTCCTCGCTAAGAACCAAACCGAGGTTGAAGGATAATACATGTTCGTACGCGCGGTCGCGTTTCGAGTCGGTTCTTTCAATTTACACTGCATTGTTTGGTCGGAGGTGTGGACTTTTTGATCATCATCATTTTTTACTTGGCCGCGTTCTCGTTTATACTAATTGGCTGAGACCATAAGATGTAATCTAAAAATACGACCAATCTGAATGTCGTCAAGTATTTAGCATATTGTTTCGTGTTAATTGTCCAACAACATCGAGATAAGATACATTGGTGAAAGAGAAAAAGAGAGATTGATGAAAAGTATTGAGTGAACTTTTCAAATCAAAGTGCGGTCTAGACACGCGTTAAGAGTCGTATATGAGATATTCAGACAAGGTCTCACTGTGCTAGAGTACCGCGGCTGTTTGTTTGATAGATCACGGTTTACTTTCTCGTACACGTGGTTCTTTTATGAGATACGGATCTACGGTCCCACACAGCTGGTGCGCCCATGAGACGCGAGAGACGAGACCCCCTCGGAGCAAACTCGCCGGAACCTCTCAATTTTAGCGACGGTACTTGTGCATCCCAACCGAATTAGCTTGGATAACACAAACACCGCGATTGGTTTGCGTTTCTCCTTTGGATCTGTGTTAACCCAAATTACGAAGTGAAGGAATTATCGACTGACAATATTTTAAAAATATCACAGAACGATGTATGTATACGCACAGTAAAGTGAGCACTGCATCCGTTAGTTTGTGTATCGTACTATTTCTCAACATCGAGTTATCGATGATAAATATAATTATTGATCAATCGCGGTGTGTTTACACATCCAACGATTTTGTTCAATGTGTCACTATAGTTATATATTATTCAATTGCGCGAATGAACGTTAAGGATTGTTGACTGTATAATTAGGTGGGCTAATTGGGATGATTGAATACACGCGACGATTTTATAATTGAGCGTAACGAGATTGTCACCAAGCGTTTCGTGTAATAAATGCAGATCGAAGAAATATAAAAGCGAAGGAAGGGGCAAGAGAGAGAAAGAGGGAGAGGAAGTGAAAAACGCGAGCATGCTGCACTTTGCCGGCTAAGACGACGATTTGTATTTATAAGCCCTGGACAATAGCCAGAATCTTGTCGGCTATACATTGAAGGGACTTCGCTCATCGAGACGATCAAACAGGAGTTCATCATCGCTCGGACGAGAACGCATTCAGAGCGTTTCCTCACTAAATAAAACAGTGTTTGCCGATGGGATTCAATATTTAATTATAGCACCGGTTGAATAACTCTATGCATCCAAGTTACCTAGACGCTTTAATTCGCGCACAGTCTGATACACCAAGTCGGAATATATATTTGGGACTCCAGATCTGAGATGTCCTGAATCTGGATCGTATGAAAAATTAAGTGCACCAACCCAACAAGAAAAGTGTTTTTCAAATTGAATTCCGATATTGAGTATCGAGTGTGTATATTGTAACCAGACGTATATAGTACCCGTGACAATTAGTGCGTACAATCTTGATTCGAGAGAGTAACATTCGTCCGATCTTGATCGGCACTCGCAAATTCAAGTGTCGAACGGTAAAAACCCACTCCTCGGGGAGGAACCGAAATGATTATCGTACGAAACTACCCATCGGTTTTCCGATCGACTTTCCCAGCAGCCCTTGTATCGCTGTGGTATCAATAGCTCAGGCATGAGCGGTAAAATGCGCGCCATAGACCGTGAATCATGTTGTGTCTGATCGGTGCTGCTGGTGCAGCAGTGTCCCTCTCTCGTGCGAGAGAGCCAAGTAGTTATGGAACGCGCGCCGCCTCTGGCACTGTTTAATTGTAAAAGGGGGCCGCGCGCAGCAGCCGCTGCAACGTGTATATAGCGTATAGAGAGAGAGTGTCGCGTCTATTTGAAGAAAGGTCACTCGCTGCCGCCGCCACTGCTCGGCACTGCTATGCGCGCAGCGCTGCGCCTTTCTCCCTCGCTCTAAGCCAAGAGAGATTGCCTCACGGGATGCTGCGGCGGCGGCGGCGGCCAGGTATGCGTCGCGCGAGCCACCGGCAGCAAAGGGTGAAGGTTGCCACGGCCCTCCGAGGTGTACCTGCACCGCGGAATCGGCCTGCGATAATCTATATGCCGGCCCCGCGCGATCTTATCCGATCCTCGACACGCTTATCCTATATATACGCGGATTATAGATGATGGATTTCTCGGCGTGGATCTGACTCCGTATGGCTTTCCCATATACACGCTTGATTAGGTGCAGATTTGCGCAGCTATCTTGGGAACACAGGACTTCGTGGATGCGACATCGGCGATTAGTGAATTTCAATATCGACGAAGGTGTATACGGGGGAAGAATGGAATTCGCGGTGGATTCATTATATACGAGGTCTGGAAGCGACTCGGGACTGGGAAGTTGCTCTTCGCGTTCATCGATTCTCCTGTGATCCATATTTTATCGAAGCGCCAAAATCATTTCTTCATGATTTGCGCTTACATTCCACTTCACGTTCGCGGGCATTACATCGTTCTCGCGACGCTCATTAGTTTCCCCCAACCAATCTTAATGCCATTGTAAATAGCGATCGAGAAAAAAAAACCGAACGTCCGCTACGATCTCGTGTCGAAATCAGTTGTCGGACGAAAGGGACGACGACAACAACGATAGACGAACAGAGGGGCGCCGGTCTGTAGGAACGATGGCGAATATCGCCGGCCCCAATAGGAGCCGGTGCCCTCCACAAGTTTAGAAACGAGAGGAGGCCTGGATTTCGCGTTCGCACGGCCGCGCGGCTACCGTGAATCGAGAAAAGCGTCCGGTCGTATACGCGTCGCGAGTGAAAGAGGGACGGAGAGAGAGAGCAAGAGAGAACGAGAGAGGGAGAGAACGTGAGCGCAAGGAGAAAAGTCACGCAGACGAGCGAAAGAGGCTCGCTCGTAGATATATTTGCCACGGTGGACGCGCGACAAGACTCCCGGGACTCTACGGTACGAGAATAGTAACTGGTATGGCCGCGGCGGCGATGAAGCCTACGGAGCGCCGCGCACGCACGCACGAGAAATATGTGTGCCCCTCTCTCTCTCTCTCTCTCCCTCTCTTATTCTCTCTTTTGGCCCGATGGACGGGTGATAATTTTTTTTATTCGCGCTCCCGTGAGAAGAGACAAGTCTCGAGCTCTCTATCTCCGACGCGTATTTGGACAAATTCCTCCGAGGCTAATCCTGGGAGATCCCGAATGATTTGTCTATTGGTTCGAAATAGAAGTGCCGCTGCTGTGGCGCGGCTCTGTCGGAGTTTGCCACGTCCCCCCGCGGCGTGCGACACGAGGTGTGGGTTCGAGAAAAAAATATCGCTGATAAATGTCACGCGCGCACCCAATCGAACTTGGGCTTTTTGATTCGATACGCGCGGTTATACCTCCTACGCTACGGTATACAGCGTACAACTTTACGTGATCTCCGCGTGTCGAGAGAGTGAGAGGCAGCATCGATATCGTAAAAAACAGTAGATTTATGTATGTAGGCTATTTAGCGAATTAATTAGGGATATACACACACACACAAGTGCGTACGAAAGGTGCGGTCTTGCGAAAAATTCAATTTCATACACGTGGCACGCGAGACGCGCGAGACTCGTCGAAACGATATTCTGGGAAGATATGATTTTCTTCATGCCGTATTAGTGTCACGCGCGCACCGTCCGGCCGATTCCATACGCCCCCAAAATAATTTCGCACCAGCCGGCGACGTATCCGGCTAATCCCCCAATATTTTTCACGATGTATATACGGATTCGGTTTGCGGTTACCGATGATTATTCAAAAGACAATCGCTTCGAGGAACGCATCAAATGGCAAACTAATTTTAATCATATACAGCTTGAGGTGTTTGCCCGCGGGTATAAGAATAGTTCGGGGTCTAAAAGTATTGCGTCTCGTCATTCGGCGAGGCGGACGTTTACAGGACAATAAACATCTCTCGAGAGATGCGGACGTAAATATATACATAAAAAAATGTAAATGATCCTCGCGGGGAAAATGCGTTTGACGATGCGCGCGCGTTGCATATATATATAAAGTTGTAAACAAGCACGCACATGCAGCGGAATGCAAATTCGTGCAAACATTTCGACCATCATATACCACGCGAGAAAAGAGAAGCTGATGAATATACTCGGCAGGCAGAATAACGACTAGGAAATAATTTGAATGAACAATCAAATCGAGCGAGCGAGCGAGCGGTTCCCTCCTTCGTATATCCTAATCCAAGGCGCGCATTCCAAACTGCGCCAACTTTCCCTCGGCGTAACCGAAACAAATAAGGATCCACCGCATAATCTCGGCTCGATCATCCATCGGATATGATGCCGGCGGCGGCGTCGGCTCAATTGAATTTATCATATCCGCGAGCAGCTGTTGAGAAAACCGCGACGACGACGACGCGGACGACAAAAGCTCGCATTGCAATCGTGACGGAGCCCTGTGGGTAAATGAGCAGGTTCGATTATATTGCTGCCGCTGCGGCGGCTACGGGCGAAAGTATACACGGGGGGAAACTTCGAGCCGCCGTTGTTTTTTTTTTCGTCCCCCGCGCGACGACACCGACAGTTTCTCTCTCTCTCGCGTGACGTTGCTCCAAATGATGCTGGCACGAGGTGGGGCTCGCTCTCTCGATGCACAGTTGTGTGCGACAGTGCGAATTATGAAAAATGATTTACGGCCCGGCCTTCTTTTTTTTTCCGTTGCGCGGCGAACGCTCAACGACGAATGATTTACGGAGCGCAGGTACACGTGTAAGGTGACACGCCGAGCGAGTCGCTCTACATGTCGATATTGTTGTGTTTTACATAACGCGATCGCTCGTTCCACGTTGGTCCATGGAATTTTTGAACTTCGAGGGACGATTGCAGGTGTATAGCATATACATTTTAAAGGAATAATCCGAATCATTGTTCGTAGTTGGGACCAACGAATTTCTCGCCAAGTGTGTCGAGAGTCACGGAGCGCGGACGAACTCGTAAGTGGTTTTATGATATAACCGACAATTTTTTTTTCTTTCCTATACACTATTGCAAACGTCATCCGCACGATGGTCGTTATTCTTAAACGTTAGTCATTCCTCTAGTCGCGTTCCATTTCCTGCATTTCAAATTATCGCGGCGAAACATATATACATGTATATACGAGCGCGTAAACCATAGAAGGATCCATCGAGTCGACAACTGAAATGTTTCGAATGATTTGCACCGCGGCTTTTGACGAGTTGGGAATTATTGTTCGCGTCAATCTCGGGAGTTTGCGCGATTTTTCCTATTCCACCTGGCGGGGGCAATCTCGATAACTTATAGCCTGGCCGCGCCGAACGCGCGCGTTCGAATAACTCTCGGCAAATATAACTGCTCTACGAACGGTACTCTTTTATCCGCGCGATTCCAGAGGACACGGGAATCAGACTCGAGCGGCCAATGGTTATATATCCAGTATATACTTGTATAAGTATAGGACTGTACATCAAAATTCGACGCCATCGAGAGCGCGTCGAACGGTGCGTCGCCTAAAACATCAAACATCGAGTGGTCGGGGGGGAATGCGCCGCGCCGCGGTGTATATTGGTGCGTGCGGAAGGGTCCGCGGCGAACCGGTTCTCTTGCGAGCGTTTCTTTACATATATATATACACACGTATAAAATACATATATATATAGCTTTGGGGGTCGGTTTAAATGACCGGCCGGCCGGAGAGTCACCCGCACGAATTACGCTGGGGACTACTCTTATATATATGCGCTCGCGCAAAACCCGGTGTCCCACGCGAGGAATTTGTTTTGAGACGAGCATTCCCACGGGCTGCACACAACCGCACGAGCATCAGCGACAGATATGCGCGGACGGCTTAGTTTTCGAGAGAGGGAGAGAGAGAGGGAGCGCGCGAATTGCTGCTCACAGGTATAGACCGGCGGTGCGCACGTGCGCGCACGCGAGACTCTAATAAACCTCTCCGCGAGTTGGATTTGAGAGAGAGAGCGAGAGAGCTTGATTGAGGTTGATCGCCAAGTGGTTTGCCCCCGCCGAGAGTGATTCCCAGTGGCCTGGACATACATCGTGTCCCGCGAGAAACTCCTCCAAAGCTAACTCTCCGCGACGATATTACCACTGGGAAGTGGGAGAAAAAAAAGTTCGGCGATCCGAGACGAAAAATTGCCGCGGAACCGACGGTAGGATCGCGAAAAGCAGCCAAAGAGCGCAGTGCCGCCAGTCGGTGGCACACGAGTGGAGGGGAAGGGTGGGTCGCTTGTTTTTCCAAACAGGATTCCGGGCGGAGTGCGCGCCTGCGCGACGTTGTGGGGTTTCGTTTCGGCATCTGCCGAGCGGTGCGCACCGGCTATGCACTTTCCCGGCCCTCATTCGGATCTAGATCGCTGCATTATATTTCTCGATGCGGGCTCTCTTTCCCTCTCCCTCTCGCCCCCTCTACTCTCTCTCTCTCTCTCTCCTGCGCTGGAGTATCGATAGCCGAGAACGAATACGCGGCTCGAAATTTCGCGCGTGTGTGTCGAAGCCGCCAGAGAGTATGGCTATACAAAGGGCCGTCTCATTCTCGCATATATATGTATGTACACATGACACACAGACACATGTATATACAACTGGACTCGTGTATATATACGTGTTCATTCGGTCGTAGCGCGCGCGCGCGGAGGTGGACCCGATTGTTCAATGAAAATTCCTCAAAGCGTGGGAGTGGATTCCCGGAAAAGTTAACGAGCCTCTTGTACACGAGTCGCGCGAGCGATTCTCTATCGAGTTCCCGAGAGATGGCCGCCGCCGGCAGACCGATCCTCTACACACGCGCACAATCCGATTGACGCGCGTTCGATCGCTCGAGTTTCATTTTTTTTCAAATCCACTCGGCCGATGTGGCCTGCACGCACGAATAAAAACCGGCGCGGAAATGCACCCCTTTATATATGCGGTACGCAAGCAGCTCTCCGATGCGGACCACCCAACATCTCGCGGCGGCTTGGATTTTCGCGTGCGCCGCGCGTGTGACGTGCGCCGGGGTATATATCCCTTCTCTCCCTCGTTCGCGGCCGAGCGCGGGTATCGCGGTCTCTCTCTGCGAGCGTATCGTGCGCGCACCGGGCGGTGTGTGTGTGTGTGTGTGTATATGTAATACGCGCGCACCTAACGGAACCGGCGCCGGGTGCCGTTGCACCAGCAGCAGCAGCGCAGGCACCAGCCGGTATACATCTTGCACTTGCCATGCGCTCTCGCTCGCACACGCGCGCGCGCGCGCGTGCGCAAATCGACAGTTCGCAAAGTTTCTCTTCCATATGGGCCGATTGCGTTGCCTGCGGAGCCGCGTGTTATTTGCTTTCGCAAGCTTATATACATAGCAGTGCGGCCGCGCGTGTGTTATTTGGCGGCGGCGATGGGCCACCGCGCGCTCAAGTACTATCGCAGCTTCGGGCCTTTTCCGCGTGAGAGGCGGCTCTCTGTGTCTGGCGGGCACGTGCAGCCATGCCCGCGCGCTCGCTCCTTCGTGCCGCGGATTTTCCTCCCGACTTTTTCCGGCCAACTATGCGCCCGGCTGTAATCCCGGCCCGTGTACACATACGGACGCGGACGAATAATTCATGAAGGCGCCCCCCCGAGAGGTTGAAATTCATCCAGCGACACCGGATTCCCCAGTGCTGCACGAGCGCTCGCTAATTGCGCGAGCCTGGACGATTTTACTCGTATACCTGTATATTCATCTCGGATCGAAGCTCGGATGTTCCCCGGGATTGGGATTGGGAGGTAATATTCATAGCTCGGACACACGCCTCGTGGGGAGGCGGTGTGCGTATGCAAATTTTAATTGTACATACGAAGCGCACCAGAGCGAGTGCAACGCGGCCGCGGGAGATAGAGAGAGAGAGAGAGAGAAAAAACCGTTCGTTCGGAGAACGCGCGCGTCACGGCTAGCTGATTCCTAATGGCCGATGGAAATAAAGCTAACCGAATGAGCAAGCTCGCGCGTGCACGGGAAAGAGAGAGGAAGATAGAGAGCGAGAGAGGGCAAAAACATCATTAAAAAAAAACATATTCAAATCCTTATCTCTCGACCTCTCATTAGAGTGTTTATATCGTTCCTATATACGTACACGCGCGCGCGGTCGAATTAATTATTCGTGCGAGATAGATATACGCATATGCGATTGAAACGCGATGCATGCGCGAGGCGAGCGAACGACGGCGCGTCGTTATACTCGCGGGCCAAAAACAATATTTGGCCTGATACGAGGATATATGAATTTCAGCCTCGAACCTTACTTACAGGACGTTAATTTTCAATTTGAAAAACAAACTGCCCTCGCTTACTTTGAAAATACCATATAACCGATATATACTCCGTTCGGGTGATAAATTTTCCAGGGAAACTCGCTGTTCCAGTCTTGGGAATCGAGGGCGGGCGGAGGAAATTCAAATTTGTCTCTCGTGACCGACGAACGCGATCGACGAGGTTGGTATGGGGAAACAAACTCGCGCCGCCGTGAAAATCGACGTTATGCTAATCGCGTAATCTTCCAATCGAGTCGAGATCCGAACAGAGCCGCGCGCGAGAGAACGGGTTTGAAGATTGCGCGGTCACCAAGTGAGCTTCATCTCTGCAGCGCTGTGTATATATATATGCTCCCCCGCGGAAAAACTCGGCGAGTGTGTGTGTGTGTATGCATACATGTATATACGCATATAACATGCCTCGTCACGCGCTCGCACCGCGAACGGAAGTTATACGTACATATATATATGTATAGGTGCTTCTGTAGCGGCGCGCTGGATAAACGTATTAGTCCGGGGCGCATCGAATCCATCTTGCGGAGGAAAATGAACGCCGATGACACATCAGCATCGGACAGGAAGATCGGAGCAAAAAGTATACGGACGAGTTCGCTTTTATGCATATATATACACGCTAACGCACATCTGTCCTGCGAGTAACATCAGCAGCAGCGGTAAACGCAAACTAGGCAATTTGCTGGCGGTGCAAATCGGCGGTGGGCTCAATTAGATCCCGCGGCGAGGCGAAATTGATCGAGGCCCGTCGATTCGCGCTCTACGGTACGCGCGTATACACACACACACGGGCGCAATTGTTTCGGCGTCGTCGTCGGCGGCGACGGCATTGACGCGGTTGCATAAGTAATTGTCATTTGAGAGATGAAGAGGAACATTTGGGCTTGCGTAACCTCCGCTCGCGGAAATAGCACCGCGCGGCTCGTCGTTCCTCGCGTTTTGCGCGCGCCATACGGCTATAAGGCTGCATCCGCACATTCGAGAGACATCCGCGCTGTATCCAAATATATATATGTGTGTGTACCGGAATGCAATCGACGGATTACCGCGACGAGCGATTGGCATATACAGACTGCGATCGCCGAAGCTCCGAGCTTCGTTTTACGTGTGCTCGCATTTCGCTCATTGCGTTAGCTGCACGAACGAGTGTGTTGTTGTTGGTAATCGACCTATAGCGTTTGGCTAGAGTTTGTCGGTACTCCCGAGCACCCGATCAAACCTATTTCCTAATATTCAATTGCGTACACTCGAGTTAATGAGCACACGCGTGTATACTCGAGTGTGCGCTCGTGGTAAAACGAGAGCTTCGCACTTGGGATTGGCTGGGGAAGCGTCGGAGCTACTGCACAATCGACAATCGAATCGCCGAGTGTCTCGTGTACACGAGTGCATCTGTCGACATGTATATATGTATATATACGTCAGATCGGAGGAAAAGAAAGACGAATTAAATAGTCCCGCGCAATATAAGCCGAGAGCAATGCAGGCGGAGGAGGGAAGCCTATGAGCCAATACGTACGGGAGAAATCAATATATATATGAAAAGAGAATCGCGCGTCGCTCATTGGCTGCGGTCGATGCCACAAGTCATGATCATTCATTGTCTTTTCTATCTCCGCGTCGTGCGTGCACAACGAGACGAATCGCTCCGCGCGACGACGACGCTATGAGCCGCGAGCCCCGGGCTGCTTGGTCGGGCGCGCAGACGACACTCTTTGCACACGCGGCGCGCGGGTGCACGATATGAAAATAGCACGCGCGGTCCGAATTCGCGTCGCCGCGGCTCTCTCGTCGATATCAAACTCGCGGGAGTAAAAGGAGAGAGAGGCGCACGAGGGATAAGGGAAGGTGCGATTGCGATATAGCGCGCCGAGCTTTTCTTCGAACGTGCAATGCGTTATTGCGGGGCTGCGCAGGTGTCGCGTCTCTGGGATACCGTGATTTCCAAGTCCCTGCAGCACTCGCATCTCCCGCCGAGATATATAAAGTTACGACGCGTCCTGGATCGGGATATGTTCGCTCTCTCGAAAGAGAGACACTTTTTGGAAATGAATACGCCCTCGGGGAGATCGCAACAGCCGTGTACACACACACGAGCGCGCCGGCCAATTCGAAAGTGGATTTTCATGCGCGTTTCCGATCGAGTTTCCCAATGCGCCAGCTTGGCGATCGATTAGAGAAGGCGGTCATTCACTTGACGAGTGATCGGCCCCGTGCGCGTATACATGCACGCGGATGTATATAGGCTCTCTCGTCGGGCGCGGAAAGAGACTCGCGCGAGACGTACGTGGATTGAGTGTCAATCTCGATCGCACCAAGTGCGCCGGGAGTATGCAACATCCGATATGTATACACACACACACACCCGTCCACCTCACTCCCAATAACGCTGGCGCGTATATATGCATACTTATGTATGCGTGTGCAACACGGAGCGGCTGTATTGACACTGGGATTTTTCGCCCACGCGACAGCCGACGATAATCACGGCGCAGGTACTTTTCCGCGCGCGGGGAACAATAACCGAAGCCTCTCGTGCGCGCGACTCTGCTCCGGAACGTATGTACACGAGCCAACGTCTGATGATTCGCGTACAACGTCGTCCCCCGTGGGCCGCAGCTGCTGGATAAACGTACATCACAGAAGCACACAGACACACACACACACACACACATGTATAGGGGCGCTCGAGCGAGCGAGCGAGCGTTGAGAGGTGAGGTTATGACGTCGCTCACCTTCTCCTTGGCCCTGCCGGCGTGCTTCTGCACGGACTTGGCGATAAGCGAGCCCTTGCTCTCGGCCATGCTGCCTGACTGCGTGCTCTCGCTCTCTGACTCTCGGCGGGCACCACTGCGCGCACTGTCGATCCGCGTCGGGGGCGCAGCTTTCCTCTCGCTCTCTTCTCTCACAACTTTTATCTTCCGGCACTAGTTATTTTTTTACCTCTACGTGTATGTATATATATATATATATATATATATATCTTTTTCGCGTGTGTATATATAATATATGTATATATATATATATATACACGATATATATGTATGCTTGTTTACAGTCGGCGGGAGGCGTGTCGCGCGCGCGTCACTGCACGGAGATTATTACGAGCGATCTATCTCTCTCGTTCTCGAGTGCAGGATGGCGGCTGCTCTCGCGGCGGAGGCGGCTCTCTCTCGTATGCGACTCGTGCGGGGCGCCGGACTGTACTGACTGTGATACACACACAGTCGGTGTACACACCGCGCGCGCGAGAGAGAGAGACTACCGCCAGCTGCGGGAGAGCGCCCCCCCCCCTTTCCGCCTATACCAACCGAGCTCTTCGAAGCCTCAACGCTTTTATCACTGCAGTGGAGGATTTATTGTACTTGCTTCAGCAGCGACGAGCGAGCGTAGTTTTTTTTTTAAACGAAACTTCTGTTTCTCTTGATTTTTGTTTTCCGACAACTCAATTCGAACGACGAATCGGCAGTCTCCGTCGCGCCGCCCAAAGTAATATTCTCTTTCGACAGTCACTGTCACTTTCGACAGTACTCGTTGTACTTCATGGCGAGGAATTTGCGCTGATATAAAGCTCTTCGGATGCGCGGGTTACAAGTTACAGCAGAGATCTTCTCTGCACTTGGTTCGTAATTAAGCGAACCAAGTTAAGCGAACAAAGTTTGTAATTAGCGATTTCGAACCGCGCGCCAAATTACCATTGGCGCATGCGCGAATGACATCGAGAACGCACTGCGCAAGCGCGGCTGATTATTCAAATACAATATTAATTCTTTCAAGTTAATACTTAAATTTTGCTGCGTCCATGAGTTATTCGCTTTTGAACGCCGGTTTCAAATGCCAACGCCTCCCGCAATATTTCAAATTGCACAATCGACTCGTGCGCAATAAAAGTTCCAATGTATACGTGCCCGCGACCCGCTATCGCGCTCTGATCCTGCGGCATATCAACAAATCGCCATGGAACACGATGAACACTATTTTGGTCGCCTCACTATCATCGTATCCATCTAATTAAACACGCGTGTGTATGTATGTACATGTGTATGTATATACGCATACCCAATCGAGAAATGTGCGGTTGATCCGTGTGTATATATAGGTATACAGTGTATCGATCGCAGATACAAGAGAGAGATTGATTGATTGATTGATAAACAGTTTATTAATGCCAAGACCAGTATGGCCAAATGGCAATTTGCATTTTACAGAGTGTATATAAATATAACATATAATTATAAGAAAAATATATTCGGATCGATGATTTTTATGTGTATCACAGCGCTTTTATAATATAATACAGTAATAAAACAATGCAATATAAACAAAACAGCTATTTACAATTTTCTACCTAATCTCGGCGATTCGATTCCATTTTCATGATAGGAATCGAATACTAATATAAACAATAAATTTCAAATTTTTTTCTCCGATATAAGTATAAAATGCAACTGTTTTTTTAGTAATCAGATGAGTTAATTAATCATATTGATTAGTAGTTTTGGATTGAGAGAAGAGAGCTCTAGACATTCACTGTTGAGGTGCTGACTTTTTCCTGCCACTCACGGTTTTGAACATGAGAAAACTCGAATAAATTAAGAATTTAAAATTGATTTGCAAGAAATTTGGAAACTTTCAATCAAAAATGTGTTTTCATAGTATTATTTTCTTTACAATTTTTAAATATTGGTAAATAATCAAATTAGAAGTCTTGTATTTGTATTATTAATGGTTATTGAAAATATTTTCGATTCCGAATCGATACTCCGATTCTTTTACAGGAATCGGGATTCTTCAGTATCGATACTTTTCAAATATCGATTCCTTGGGATCGATTTTTTTTGGTGGAATCGCCCATCTAGTCTGGCGACGTGGTCTGCCGTCTGGCGCGGCCTCGCGCCGCGAGGGGCGCGCGGAGAGGGGCAATTGTTGCCGCCGCCAAGCCTAACCATAAAATCAAGCATCAGAGGCCAGCAGAAGCGCAGAGCACAGTGGAGCACAGCGGAACATAGTGTGCAACTCGGTGCGTGTGTAGTATAGACGAGCAGCTGGAGCCGAGCGACGCGCAATGACTCGCTGATAATCACGGCAGATCGGCTTCGTTCGATCGTGGCAGCGGTTACCAGGGACGGGCTATGAGGATCAGCGGCTCCAGAAGAAAATGAGGCTTACATTGGCGAGCAGCCAGTGGCTGCTTGCGCTGCTGCTGCTGTGCGCGACGCAGGCCCTCGCCTGGGACAACGAGGAGCTCGAGGTGTTTGACGTCGTCGAGGAGGTCAACAAGAACTTCTACGAGCTGCTCGGCGTACCTAACGTAAGACCCGACTCTGCTGTAACCAGCCACGTGGGGCTTCTGCTCCGATTTGCATATACTAGCGGCTTTTCCCCATTTTTTTCGGCTAAAGATTCGTCGTGTTTGGCCCTGTGTCTAACATATGTTTCCTTGCCCAATGCTCCAGTCTGCTTTCGTATTGAATGGCATACTCCTGTCTCGGTTATATGCCATTATTGATTATTGGCTCTACATACTGGAGCGATGGGCTCTTTTTCCAAATGAACATCATTATGCTTTCATGAGAGACAGCGAATAGTATTGCACTTCTGATTGAATAGAATTTTAATGCTGTCGGCTATAGGTTTGAAAGATCTTTGGTGACTTTGAATCACATACTTAGGAGAGTTCATATAGTTTATCGTTGATCGATTGTCAATTCAATAAACTGGAAAATTAAATTGTGATAAATTTAAACAGATTTCAATTCAAATACTTGAATGCTTCTGGCTGATTATTAATCAAATATACACAATTCTCAAGCTTTTAACATTCAATTGGTTGTAATAGGAAGCATACGTTGAGCATTTTTAACTTGAGTACACCTTGTGCAAATGAATTACTCGATAAATCTCATAACATAAATTATTTTTTCCAGAGCGCTAATTCTTCAGATATCAAAAGAGCTTATCGTAATCTTTCACGTCAGCTTCATCCTGACAAGAATAATGCTGAAGATGCAGAAGTGCAATTTAGGAATCTAGTATCAGTTTATGAAGTTCTTAGAGACTCCAAAAAAAGAGAATATTATGATAATGTTCTTGTCAATGGGCTGCCAAACTGGCGGTCTGCCGTGTATTACTATCGTCATGTACGAAAGATGGGATTGCTGGAGCTCAGCATTATCCTCTTCATTATTATTACGATTGGACAGTATTTAGTTTCATGGGCAGCTTATTTTGAAAAGCGATACACATACGTAAGTTCCTTGTTGCGTGTGAAAATGAGTCAAGAATAAAGTAAATCAATCTATCGATTACTCCTCCCACACTGAATGAATAATTTCCCGAGGAGTACTTTCTGAATTTATTTACTTTGTTCTATGTACATTCAGTTAATTAGAAATCTATTCTAATTATGATGATCATTATTTCAGGAGCAAGTCTTGGGTAGCAAACTGCAAAAGTTGCAGAAAAAGAATCGTAAAGGGAAAATGGATGTGCCAGATCTAGCGGAGATATTGGAAAAGATTCCAACACCCAGTGTCTGGAACACCCTTCCATTTCAGTTGCCAAAGTGGACTTATTCCTCCATTGTTGGTATCCCGTCTGCCATTTGTAGTATATATAGAATTTTAGAAGAGAGAAAGCAAAGGAAAAAGCAAGAAGAAGAAGAAGCTCTGTTAGTTTATAGAAAGCATGCCTAATTGCTTAGTTTTGCTCTTTAAACAGCTCTAAAAAACTATGATCACTGATGCTTCTAGCGCATATTCTTTTAATTTTTACTTGCATCTAGTATCAAATGAATGTGTAGTGATAACTTTCGAAATTTTCAATTGAATGTTTTCAGTGATCATTTAGAATGTAATATTGCACCATTGTGAGAAATTGGAGCTTGAACATTTTTTTTATTATTCCAAAGAATCAAGAAACAAATTTTCATGAATGGTCATATTACGTAATGAGCTGTTTGCAAATAGTATTAGTTAATTCATTTGTTGTATTTTCTTCTATCAGCGCCAGAGAAGAAGAACCAGAGCCGGAACCAGTTCCACGAGGACCACGAAGAAGGCGGCAAGCTTTTACACCACAAGAGCGCAGCGAACGTGCAGCAGCTCGTGAAAACTTCAAAAAGTCCAACGAAACGACTAATCATTACGTTCCAGAAAAACCAAAAATTAGCGGTGGTCTATGGACAGATGATGATATTCTTGAGCTGATTAAACTGGTTAAAAAGTTCCCGGGTGGTACTCCCGACCGTTGGGAGAAAATAGCTGACATGATGAATCGCACTGTCGCAGAAGTAACGCACATGGCTAAGAAGGTCCACATTATTTAAATCATATTTTCAGAGATTAATCGCTCATACTGATTAGTGAAACCTAATGTATACTATATCTTCAAGGTCAAAGACGAAGGTCTAAAACCTAGCCAACCAGAAGAGGTTCTTGTAGAAGAAGCCCCCAAGAAAGTAAAAACTCGTGCCGATTTAGTTGATGATGCTACGTCTGAATGGAGTCAAGAACAACAAAAAGCATTGGAGGCTGCTCTGTTGAAATATCCGAAAACAGGTTCAACCGACAGGTGGGAGAAAATATCTGCATGCATCGAAGGAAAAACAAAGGTTTGATCGATTTTTTTTCTAACGAAATTTTATTTGTAAATGTATTCAAATGATGGATGATAATTAATGAAAATTATGTAATCCAGGAGGAGTGCCAAGCCCGTTATCGATATTTGGTAGACATCGTGAAGAAAAAAAAAGGAGATAAACCAAACGAAGAACAGTGATTGTGACCAGATATTTGAAACTTTTTTGAACTCGAAAAGTGAAAAACTGGTGCTGTCTTCAGTGTTGTGTTACCAAAATATCTGTCTGTGGTCTCAAAGAATATAAAGTATTCTTTAATACGAAGACATTTTGTTACACCTGTTGGTGATGTATTTATTGAATATAAATTTAATAATTTAATGAAAAAAAAATATATTATCATTATGTACAAATGATAAATTTTATCAACACAACCCTGTTTTTAACATATTATATTATTTCATATCATACATCAATTACCGAGAAAAAACGATTCTAACAAGTTTTTGAATATATATTTTACTGAATTAAATCATTCATGAGTTAATTCTTGACAGCTTATCACAACGAAGTTGAGTAAAGTCTTAATTATTTTCTAGATGAATCTAAATGAAAATATAATGGAAGATGTACAATGAAATGAGCAAGACGTATGTGAAAAAAAGAAACTTGAAAAAATATCAACCGAAACATCTACAATTATCCAAACCATTTATGAGTTTTCCTCATTGGATTCTCTTCACTCATGTTAATCTGCGTCACTTTTTCACTTTCCGATGAACAGTTTTCACAAGAACATTTCGCAGGTACAATGAGAGTTTTTGTAAATGTTTTTCCATCTTTACATGTTAAATCTGTTGTCACTTTTCTGTATTCAATTGGTTGACAACAGGTGCAATTGACAATTTGTTCCCAAGTATCTAAAATTGAATTGGAGTAATGAATTTGAATTTTATATCAATAAGGTGAACGATGGATATCATCGAAGATAACACTAATTACACATACCAGTATTAAAATGCGTTGAAGAATCGCAATGTCCATGGCACTCGGTCATACCTTTGATAGGCTCTAGATTCTTACATAAACCGTGTTTACCCTTTTTCTCTACTACCATACCGATCGTTTTCTCAAAGTCGAGAACTTCGACTGCGCACACAACTGCAAAAAAAGAAAGTCAAATCAACAAAAATAAAAAAAACAACTTGTCCGTTCGCGAGTTGTAAATAATTATTCCGTCTTGCCTTCGTCGATTTTACTTTCATTCGTGACATTGCATTTCTTGCAGCAACCGTCGTAGTATATCAAGTCTGGCGAGCAGCTCAACTGCGGGCACACGGGTGTGCTGGTACTTATCAACAACTGAAACAAATTGGCAACAACATTATCAACGGGGTTCAATTCGGGTGTAATGGTCCCACCTTACCTGATCTTCACTCCGAGTACACGAGTAAGAAGTGCAGTTGTCATCGGAGTACCAAGTTTCACCAGGCTCGTACAAAAATTCACCCATAACGCATTTAACTTGCCTACAATCTCCACAGCAGTTTCCTGGCTGAGGCCCTCGATATTCCCAACCCTATGGACACATGCGTAATTATCAATATCCTCGTGAACTCACGCGAACACTGGACAGAGGAAATTCATTTCACCTTGGGACAATCCGTATTACAAGTGGTTCTTTCCACGTGTTTCATCATTTTATCGTTATCGACCTTGAGGCACGAGCCCGTGATGCAACTGTCGTACGACGACACCCAAGATTCTCCTGGCAGGTAATATTTTCCATCGCTGAAGCAGGCAGTTCTTTCGATCGTGGGACAGCACTTGCCCCACTCTTTCAGCCTCTCCAACTTATAATCTTTTTCTTCCAGGGGGTCGACAGCTTCGCAAGTTTCCCTCGACACGTGCAGCTCGAGCTTCAAAAGACAAACGGAATAAATTGATCGAGTCGTGGAGAAGATGATTCAACGAGCCGTGGCCCCCTATTACCGATCCATTGCCGATCTCGCAAGAAGTCCTGGTGCAAAAATCATCGGAGTACCAGAATTCACCAGGTCGCTTGAGCAGGCCGTCAACGACACACGCGACGGCGACGCAATCGCCGCAGCAGGCTTTGGTCTTGTCGGGCGAAGGCCGATACTCGTAGCCCAGCTCGCAGGTTGCCGAGCATTCCTGGACGATAGTCTTCTTCGACACGCCGTTTATGTCCATCGAGCACTCAGTCGAGGCACACGCGTCCGCCGGGTTGGGCTGCCATTTTTCCCCGACCTGTAATCACCGGGGATATTGGCGTTGTGTGGAGAATCGGGCGCAGGAAGCTTTCGAGGGCGATGGAACTGATATCGAACCTGAAAGACTTGGTCCCCGTCTCGGCACGCGACTCGCTCGACGTTAGGACAACACTGGCTCTCGAGTTTTATCGGCTCGACGACGTAATCGTGAGAGTCCGGATGGTCGCGAGCGTCGATGCACTGCTTCATCGTACACGTGGACGTTGGAGCGCCGTCCTTGTATTGGCAGGTGCACGTTTTGCACACACCGTCCTCCCACGTTTCTCCGATACTCTTGGCCACGGGATTGTCGAGGTAGCTCGATTCGCTACTCGACTCCATGGCGTAGATACACAAGTCCGTGGGTGGTTCTTGTGTGTATATGTATAAATTAAACGAGGAATGATCAAACGCGAGGTATAAGTCAAAGCTTAAAACTTACCACATTCGACTTTGGGACAGCAAGAGCTTGGATCTTCTCGAGCAGCAGCCTTGTGGAATTTCGGACAGTCGGGTGTTTGGGGACAAGTCTCCGGCCGGCATACCTTGGTGGTTTTCGGGCAACAGCCGGACGTGTCGACTACTCTCGCGTAACCTGGTTCGAGTATCTCATTCTCGAGGGTCGTCTCTCTCGTGAGTTGCGAGCATTCTTCTTCGGGGACGCACTCTGCAACACCGATACATACATATATTCGCTTGCGAAAAATTGCTCTCTTGAATTCTCACAGGGAAATTCACCGTGTGAAAGTAAAATTTTCACTCACTCGAGTTCCTTGAGATTTGATATACTTTGACGTTTCGCGAAAATTCACTCGGAGTGCAATATATTACACTGGATCCACTGTAAAATCGCGCGGTAAAGATTTGACGTTAAATCTCACATCGGAAATCGAATGCGGTGAAAATTTTACGAGCAAAATCCAGCCGAAAGATTTGCCCGGTGGTTTCAATCGATGTGACGATCCAAGAGAGATCGGATTATCACAAGAATCGTTTGGAACTTCACTCACGGCAGATGAATTTCCGACAGCCGTGCGGGTCAACGGTGACCTTCAAAGTCTGAGCAAAGCCACACTCGGGCTGTTGGGTTTCGATGCACGCGGGCGCAGGTGTTGTCGTCGACACTGTAATATGTATATGTAAACCGCGTCATATAATCATTTCATTAAACCTCACCCCGACTACAGTACTTACCGCACAAGTATTTAGGACAGCAGTCGTGTTGGGTGCCGGGGAGGAGAACGGGGGTCGCGCTCTGCTCGCACACCGTCTCCGCTGCCGGGCAGACGGTCTTCTGGCACTTGAGTTGGCGCCTGTCGCAGGTGCACTGGGTGCACTCGTCCTGCTGCCACACGTCGCCGTCGTAGTGCTGCTCGTCGCACTTGAGGCAGCCGCGTTCGAGCACGCAAGTGCCGTTCAGCAAAAACAGCCCCGGCGGACAAGAGCAGGCCTCGGCCGCGAGGCTCGCCGCGCACTCGGGGCCCTGCTGCTCCTCCAGGTTCTCGCAGGTACGACGGCACCCGGACTCGCACGGCTGGTACACCAAATCTGCGGGTCGAGTAACGTGACAATTGCTATTCGTGCGCTCTTCTGAGTCTGACATTCTTTTAAACGACTGACGTGACCGTGAGGCAGATTCTCTCGTGGATATAAGGTAACTGCATGCAATTTGGCACGTTTGTCAGATTTCGTATTTGCGGTGCTCTCTGAGCATCAGTCGCCCTCGGGTCATGTTGGCTCATGTTCAAAAGAAAATTTGAATTTTGTCATGTTGAAAAGAAAATTTTCGGTACCTTCCCCGCCCATTTAGCCCTTAAAACCACTCTCCTACGATACTTTGAAGTTTCACTAACTGATTTTTTCACCATTTTCTTATTTCACTATTCACACTCAAACCGAGAAAATCAGGAGTAAATAATTTCCATCTCTCAAAGTGTCATTCCCTTTTTTATGTAAAAACATCTCATCTTTCGATTGGTCTCATCAGCTTTTCCAAAACTATTTTTTATCCTACTCAAATCGTTCTTTTTCCCATCATAAATAAATTATAAATCGAAAGACTGAGTAAAATCGTTGAATATTCTTACAGACATATTACGATAATTTAGATATGTATTATTGAGTTGAATGTCAAAAATTTTGTATAAATATCAATGGGAACATGATTAAGAGTTTGTTCCAATGCCAATTTGATCTTCCTTGTAGACGTACATAGGCTGTAACAAATGATTGAGAATCCGTCCAAATTGACTTCACATGTAGTGCATTTGGCACTTTAACGTTTTTTTTAAATTGTTATTTTCAACAGGTAAAATTGGTCGGATGACAACTATAGAGATGGTTTCTGGTAAGTATTGAGCTAATCTTCAAGATACTGTTAGAATTTCAAAATTTCAAGTCTATCATGGTCAAATTCGCGAAAAACCTTGAGGGGGTGACGCATTAGCTGCAATTACCTTGTATATTTGACAAATCAATCGATCACGAGCGATCATAAAAATCTAATGAAAAGATTTCTTCCCCCCCGCTAAGCAGACTCCCCCACAATCAAGGAAAGAGTCTTAATCCTAGTAAATCCATCTCGAATCAACAAAGTAACTTCGGACCGATATATCATATTGGGCCAACACGTAATACCGATCGTCATCGCAATTCAACATTGCGATCGACAACGGGTTCGGCATTTTGTTCAATCGCGAATAAGAGCGGATCCGCGGTGGCAAAAGAGAAGAAGAGCTAAACTGACTTGGCGGGCAGGGATCGGGCGGACAGAGGCGCTCGGTGCGCCAAGGGACGCACTCGCCCCTGAGCGAGCACATCCTCGCGTACGCCTCTATGTCGGCGCAGCCGTCGCTGCCGGAGCACAGGGCGTCGTGGCAAGCGAGCAGGTAGGGCGTGGGGTCGAGGAGCGCGTGGCAGCGAGAGAACCGCTCGGCCACCAGCTCCTCGCAGCGCCAGCCCTCCGTCGTCGAGGTCGAGGCGCACTCGCGACTCGCTTTGGGCCCGCCGCAGTTGTCCTCGTCCGTCAGGCGCACACCTGCCGGCGCTTCCTTCACGAGCCAACTCTCGCCGAACTCTTGCGCGCTCTCGGCCAGCTGAAATTCCATATAGGGATCGTGTAACTCGAGGAACGCTCGCCAAACGGCCGCACACGATCGTCTCATATACCTCTCCGTCGATCTTACGAAGGTCGTCTCTTCGATCGCCGTTGCAGTTGCCGCACAGACCCTCCGTGGCTTGGCCGAACATATGCGAGGACAGGCGGAGCACGAAGGCAAAGTTGGACTTGAAAGTGACGAGCTCCAATTGGATCGCGGGTATCACGACGCTCAGATCGCCACTTTGACTTTTTTCCACGCTCAACCAAGCTGCCTTGTACGGCAGCGCGTCGCTCGTCTCTCGGTCGTCGATCACGCTGACAAGCTGAAAATAATCTTCGTTAACGTGATTCAGCTTTTGCGCGCCGGTATAGTTACTTGATGTATAAACACCTGATTCGACGAGTTGCTTTTCCTTATTTGTACGACGTGTGATTCGTACAAGATCGTTATTGCTTCGGTGCAGGTGGTAGCATCACACGCGCCGTTCGTGACCCAAACCTGGAAAAAAACGAAACAGTCACCTTGGCCAATTACTCCATATTTGCAGTTTCAAGGATTCATCCGCTAACCTGGTAAGTGTGTTTTTTCCGATCAGTCCGATCGAAGCTGTTCCTAACGTCGATATCGTGAACGATATCTCTGGACAGGACGTAGGTGCAGTTGGCGCTGAAGGGTAGATTGGTGCGGTCGAAAGTCACGTAAGCCGAACCTCCGAGTCCGTCGCAGGCGCAGTCTCGGCACTCGGACGGAGCGACGCAACGCTCGCCGTTGCGCACCAGTCCGTCGGGGCAGAAGCAGCCCGACACGCACTGGCCCTCCATTGCCGGGCAAGGTTCGGCCTCTCGCAGATTGTCGCAGCTCAACTCGCACTTGTCCCTGAAATTCATTCGATTCGCGAGTCAGCTGCGGTCAGTTCTTTATTCTTGCCAATATTAACAAAGAGTTACTCAATGACTATATTCTCTTGAATCCTTATACAGTGAAAAACCACTGCATTGCAGTGAAAATCATTGTAAGAAGGTGGACGACAAATTCACTGAATTACAGTGAATTTCTTATGTGATTAAAGTGAATTTTTACATTAGTTACATGAGTTTTTATGGAAAACATTTTTACATAAAATTCACATTTTTATATCACGATTTACAGTAAGTATGGTTTGAAGTGAATTTCTACTCTACTTACTGTGAATTGTGATGTAAAAATGTTTCCAATTCACTGCAATCCAGTGAATTTGTCGTCCACCTTCTTACAGTGATTTTTCACTGCAATCCAGTGGTTTTTCACTGTAAGGATTTAAGAGAGTAGATAAAAACGTCGAATGCCATCAAAAGTAGCATGGTGTAATAGGAAACAATGGGAGTACTGGAGCGAGAAGCCCCTCGGGCCGAGAAGTTGGCTCACCTGAAGCAATCCTTGTGGACGAGAGGCGGGTCGCACACGGCCGGACAGTCGTGGACCGAGCGCCAGGACGATAGCTCGGCGTTGCGCTGGTTGGCGAGGCACTCGGCGACGAAGCCGGACAGGGCCCGGCAGCGGCACTCCTCGGCCGTGGCGTTGGCGTCGCCGAGGCAGGCGCAGCTGCTCTCGAGGCAGCTCGACACGAAGCCCTCCCTGTCGACGGCGTTGGCGCACGCGTCGAAGGACGCGTCCCGCACGAGGCTGCACACGCGCCACGCCTCCCGCTGGGCCTCCCGCGGGCAGACCCTCAGCCGGCACTCGGGGCTGTCGAGGAGCTTCCAGCTCTCGCCGAACTCCCGGCTGCTCCTCGCGAGCCTGCCGTCGGGCGTCTGCTGGTCGTTGGCCGACAGCCCGTCCAGGTAGCCGCACATGCCGTCGACGTGGCCGGCCAGCTCCTCCGACACGCCGAGCTTCAGCTCGCCGCTCGACTCGAGCAGCGCCCACACCGGGTAGCGCCGCGACTCGAAGCGCAGCGCGTCCCCGACCCGCGACAGCCTCATGCCCGGCTCGTTGTCCGCCAGCCGCTTCACCTCGGCCGCCGAGTACTCCCGGCCGTCCAGCCGCGCGTTCATCCCCGGGTACAGCGCGACCGCGCGACCGTCGAAGCTCATCACCAGAGCCGTCGAGCAGCTCAGCTCGTCCCTTCGGCACGTTGTCTCGGCTGTGCGAAAATTTTCGAGAATATTGGATATAAACAAGCTCGTGGGATCTTTCATTGTAGTCCGACTCACCTACGATGTACCATCTGTTCGCGTCACGATCCCGAGCCAGGATGTGGTTGCAAATGTCGTATTTGAATTGGAGATTGTCGAAGCTCGTGAAAGTTCGGCCGATCACGCTGCAAACCCTTTGCTTCGGAGGCACGGGTACGCAGGTGTTGTCGCAGACGCTCGTTTTGCGATGACTCCTCGATTGATCGTACTTCGGTTGGAAACCTTCCGGGCAACTGATTCTATGGCATTGCTCTTCCAAGTGATTCACCTGTACGGATTCGGGATTGCAAATGAACTTCGGACAAACCGACTCTTCCTCGCCACCCATACGACTTTGGAAGTTTCTATGCGGCGCTGGGATTTTAGTCCTAGAACCAACGATTTCGTTTCATCATATAGAAATTTATCGATGAAAAACCGTCAATCGCGTCGTCGCCTGAAGTATACGTACTTGAACTCGAATGATGACTTTATGGATTCTGTTCTTTTGATGGTCAAGTTGAAGTTGGCGTAGGAATGTCCTACCGCTTCGACTTCGGTTTGAGGCACCATAATAAAACCGGGGGGACAAGTAGTGCGACACTCGACCTCTGCGGAAAATCAATACAATCAAATCAAGAACGTACGATCCAGAGATATTTGACCCGTTACTCATTTATCAAACCCTTTGTAGTTTTTAAAAAAGATTCCTTGAATTTTAGAAAAAGAAGGTATTCTTACTGATGATGGTCTGTTTGACCACGTCTGTTTTGGCGATAGCGCTGCAATCGCTTTCATCGTCTGGGCAATCCTGCACTCCGTTGCACCAAAGCTTTTCGTCGATACAATCGTTGCTGGTGGGACAAAGTCGTTTGCCCACTGGACAAGGTTTGCACAAGCAGGTGCAAAGTTCATTGAGCACGGGACGTTCGCCTGGTATCGGGCAATATGGGCAGCTTTTAGGTTGGCAAACCGACGAGCCTCCCAACGCGCACAAGCAGTGCTGGCAATCAGAGGTCTCGAAACTCGAGCCAACAGGATAACTGAAAGAAAAAATGATGGAACTCGTTGATTGATGGACTAGATTCGTACATTATGCAACGATAAAACTCACGTCATATATCCCACAACACATGGGCATTGCTGCTTGGTCACGCAATAACGTCCATCATACAACAGAGATCCATCACAGAGACACTTGTCTGCGGCATTAACACTGATACCAGGGCAAACGTTGCAGCCTGATGGAGGAGGCAGAGGGACAAAAGGAGGCGACTCAATTTGCGCTGTGTTCAAAAGTAAAGAATCCTTTAGCTAACGATCAGTTAATTTCTCGAGTATTATAAATGCATGAACTCACGATAAGGGACGAAGCAACCGAGAACTTCTACTTTCAATCCAATCTGCCGATGCCATTTGATCGGGAAGATTTTCAACAGTCTCGCACTGATGGGTCTTTTGAAATAATTTATCTTACTCCTGTTATCGTCGACGTTAGCAAGAAACTCCTTTTCGACCCCATTGTCATCCATAATGGGGTTCCAATTTTTTCCGTCGCTGCTGTAGAATACTTTGTACACAGTGGTCCACGTGCCGTTCCCACCTTTTGTCTCGATACCCGTGATATTTCGAAGTTCCAAGAAATCAAACTGGACGTATTGGTTGGGATTGTTAAATAGCGGACGCCAGACTTCTGACGCCGACAGTCTGAGATTTGGTTTGCTATTAGTAGAAGCTGACGAGGAGACCGTGACCTGCTGATCCGACATCAACCCGTCGAGGTAACCCATCCGATCATCACAAACTATATAACATTGATCAAATGGCAATTTTAAACAATGTTTGTACCTTTTCACTCTTCGTATATAAATTTAGTCAAATAAAAAATAAAGTCAGACCTGGTTTGACCACTGTTTCCGTGACGATCGGTGTTGTGAGCGCTGGCTTTTCGGTAGTTGTTCCTTCCTCGCAACCTATCAGCTCGAGCTGCATCGCGATACCTCCATGCCACGTGACAGGATTGACTCTCACAACTTTTGCCTCGATCGGCGGATGGAGGATTTGCTGAACAGGGGTAGATCCATCCGCTGGACCTCTTAGTATCTTTGGTTGGGAGCCTTCCATCACGTAAGAGAACACTTGGCCGTCTTCGGAGAACAGCAACTTGTAGCTTGTCACGAACTTGTCTTCGAACGCGTCCCCGCCAATGACAACACCGTAAACTGGCTGGGGATGTTGCAGTCGTACTTCGAGCCACTGTTTGTCGTCGTCGTGGGCCGGCCGCCAAGTGACGAAGGAATTGAAGCGCTGCAGTTTGCCGGAATCGGCTCCGAAAAGCGAAGACGCGTTGCTGCTGGCTGCGAACGACACTTCCAGCGGTGATTTTTCGATCAGCCACGCCAAGTCGTTTTCACTGTCGCATTCCCGCGGTGGCGTCATTGCACTCGGCACGACGATCACTTGGTATGCCTCGATTTTTCTGCGTTGAAAATTTATGTAACCATCATGCCGAGGTTCGTCGGAATTATTATCATACGCAAATTCAAGCAAAGCGTTAAACTCACTCAGTCTTGTTGGTATTGAAAATCTTTTCGATTTCATTATTGATCGTTTCGCAAGCCGACTCCTCGCAGGTGTAGAAATTTTCAATACACTGGCAGCTTCTGCAATGGGATTCTTTGACTATGTCGCCCGGTGCCACTTCGTTTCCTGCGCTAGATCGACACGAGCAGCCCCATTCGTTGACACACGTGTGTACGTCTCGCCAGTAGTAACCGCTAAACTTGCCAGTAGTAGGGCAGCCAGACCTTGTGACGGGGACACATCCAGGAACACAGCCTGTCGTTTTATTGCAAATGCCCGCTTTGTTCAGCACGTGGTAGTAATAGTCGCAGGTCTTGTTGCATTCGTATGCACAATCGTCCCAGCGTTCACCCTCCTTGCAAAATTCTGCAAAAACACGAGATTCAAATGTACCTTATCATTCTCCCTTAATTTTGTATTCGGCGATGGGGAGAAAATTGATAAATGACGAGAAATGATCATTTTTCTCTCCAATATACCTGATTTTCCGATTTCATTCTCTTCTGTCTTATCAGTCTTGAAATCAACGTTCTCGGTTTTGGTAATGGTAGTAGCTGACGGAATCACTCTAGCCTGCGAGTCACACTCGGGTGTGGCCATGGCTACGTTAGCCGGCCAATCGCACACTTGCAGTTTCTCGTTGAACATCATATCGAGTCCGCAAGTTTTAGCTACCCACTTGTTACCTAGTGGTCCCGGGCTACACTGACGATAATTATGACAGTTAGTTTTATTCAATTCGTACGCTTGGCTCAAGTTGCACTCGTCAACTATTGTCGGGGCTTTTGGTCCCTCCTCGCAACGACACATGACGCTGATTTCAAAGTCCGGACAAGTCTGCTTGGACTTCTTCTCTGGCAAGCAGAGTAGACCGTTCTCCAAACTACACTCCACGTTCAGACCAACCTGGAATCCAGACGGATGCGTAAGCTTACAGTAAATTGATTATAGAGCTCGAGTATTCTTTCCCGTGAATCGCGAATTTGTCAGAACGTACGTCTTTATAAGAAATCTTCGTATCGGCAGTTCTACACTTGATATCGACCATTTTTTCCTTCTCGCAAACTGCCTCCCCATCGAGTCTTAACATCTCGATCAGGGATGGCAGCTCCTCTATGTCGCTCCTGAAGCCTTTTTCCTTGGGCAGATCCCTGTTGAACCATTTAGTCCAGCCGCTTGTACATTTTTTCGTTTCCTCTCTGAAAGTCGAGCGAATAAATATGCCAAGGGTAAAAAGATACGCTGACCAAGAATCAGCTTGAAATGTAACGAGAAAAATCGAGCCTCACCCCATGACGACAAATACGGGTGCAGTAGTCGGTAGTAAGCTGGTGGTCGTCTGCGCGCAAGGTTCTCCCTTGCAAACGAGCTTACCCCTGCTGCAGAAGCACGAGTGGCAAGCGTCCCCGCTGACCCTGTCGCCCTCGTAATATTCAACTCCGTCTATCAGTTTGCACAGGGTCCTGCAGTCGGCGCGTGGTACGCACTCGGCGTGGGATGCGTTGGAGTAGACCTGACCGACAGGACATGACTTGGGCTGGCAACCCTCGACGCAAGTGTCCTGCTTGCACAGGTGCAACGAGTCGGTGTGCGTCATCAGGTTGTCGCATGTCTCGAGCGGACACGTAGACACACACGCCGAGTAAGTGGAGCAACTTTCGTCGCACTGTATCGGGCAAAACTTCTGGCTGCGCCACTGGAAGCGTGGATGAAACGGTTCAAGTTAAACGTCAATGTGAGGTTTGATTGGTTAGAATTATCAAAGTCCAGCTGGCCGAAGTGTCGCTAATTGTATGAGATGTAAAAATTTGAGTTAAAGAAAAAAAACCGCTGCTAACTGGATTAATAGTATATGATTCGTCAAAGAGGCATAGCATGAGATACCTTGACGGGCACTCCTCTGGCGGCGCACTCGTGCGCGTAAGCGGCTACGGCGGTACACAAGCACTGGCAGTCGCCGCCGTCGTCGCAGGCGCAGGCGTCGGCAATGCACCTGTCGATGTAGGGGTCGGGCGCGAGCTCGGAGTGGCAGGCGCGGAAGGGCCCGGCCTTGAGGCGGCCGCAGCTCTGGGCGGCCCAGAGTTTGCGCTCGGGCCGGCGGGCGCAAGCGTCGGGGGGCGCGGACGGCTCGGCGCACAGCTCGCCGCGCTTCCACGAGTCGGCGAACAGGGCGGCCGAGGCCTCGGGCAGCCCGCCCGACGGCGTCTTCAGGTCGTCCGCGCCGTCGTCGTTGAAGTCGCCGCACAGGCCCCGCGTCCGGCCCTTCCAGCGCGGCTCCAGCCTCACGTACACCCGCGTGCCCTCGTCCCACTGCACAACCAGCCCGAGGTCCGGCACGTCCGCGAACACGAACAGGCCCGCGCGACGAACGACTATCCTGCCTGCAAAGTCGGCCACATGTATACCAGTGTTGTTTGCTGTGAAAATATCGGCTGCTACTGCCGGAGTCGACACAATTTTTTATTGTACGAGGGAATTGTTACGATCGTCAAAATTCGTAGGCTACGAAAATCATGGAATGCTCTTTCAACCCATACCTTTGAAAAATCAGAATCAGTATGCTTCTTATGAAGCCTATATAGAAGGTAGGAAAGTTCCCAAAAACGCTGCTAGTAAAATATTATATAATTGGATTTATTTCCGTTGGCAGATCGGTTCATCGTGTTTCGACGTCTACTTGCAACAGAGTCAAGTATATAGAACTCACTTGAAGAGTCATTCATTCACAATTTTAGCCAAAGTAAAAAAAATGGTTACATCATTTTTATATTATCATTCGCTTCTGTTTCTCTTCTGCCCTGTATCATGTCTCTGTTCATTAACCCGCCCGAAAGCAGTAGGACTCTTGATAAGTACAGGCTACCTGCTTACCGAGACCATTGAAGCTCTCGTCGGACAAGCTCTTGCCGCGCGTGAACGTGACGCTCTCCTCGACGGCGTCGCTGGTCTGTCCGACGGTGAGAGTGACCGACTTGGAGCAGGTGACGCCGGTCGTGCCGCAGGCGACGTTGCGTATCGTCACGTCGAAGGACTCGACGTCGCTGAGCCTGCCCTTGGCCAGCACGTAGTCGCACACGCCCTCGAAGTCGAACTGCCGATCGTCGAACGTCTCGTAATGCGAGTCGCCCCAAACCGAGCAAACACCTGCGCGAGCCGTGGTGAGCGCGATTACAATACAAAGAAAGACGGGACGTATCGCATCGGAGGTATATATACCTGGGCAAACGATGTCGGTGCAGTTCCACTTGCCGGAGTTGCAGACGCACGTGTTGCACTGCTGTTGCATGGCGTGGCCGTCGCCGTAGCTGCGGCCGCCGTGGTAGCAGGGGCACTGGGTCCGCTCGACGCAGTGGCCGCTGGGCCCGTCCAGTACGTAGCCGGGCTTGCACACGCAGCCGGGCCGGCACACCGCCGGGCTCTGGCCCACCTCCGGCCGGTGCATGTTGCGGCACGTCACCGGCTCCAGCGGCTCGCACGTGCTCAGCTGCTGGTGGCGCGCGGCGCTGCACGCCCCCACGAGATCCGCCACCCCTCGGTACTCCAGCTTCTCCTGGCTCGTCGCCGCCCGGCAGCTCCACACTCCGCCTGAAACATCCGCGACTCGTCTATGTAGCGGCTCGCGTAGTCCTCGAGAGATGTCGTACGCTACACCAAGCTATAGAGTTGTGTTTTTTCTTGACCAACTTATTCACTTGTACCCTCCTCAGAGATTCAAATAATAAATATTCAACTGATGATTGATAAAAGTTTGCTTAAAATTGGCAAGTTATCAAAAAATTTGACTGAAAAATAGTAAAATTTTACGATTTTTTCAGTTGAGCCCTTACCATTTTTATCAACTATGCAGTTTCTACTAACTAGTCGTTTTTTAAATTTTTCATCTATTTTGCAGCATCGTAGCTCAAAATGAGAATATACGTTTTGTGGTACTATACTTCTACTTCCATCATCTATTTGAAAAATGTAAATGGCAATGTCGCAAGGTGAATTGCTGCAGAACAGCGCACAATAAAATTGAAATGGCAATCGCATGTCAAAAGTAATAGTCTGACAGCGCCTGTTTTGTGTAAAAGTGAAGTACATATAATTCTCTACTTCAATGCAAAAGCTCCTGTCACTTGAAAAATGACGGAGTCAAGTCAAAAAAGTTAAGAAAAAAAAAATTTTTCTGGCTTTTCTTCATTACTAATGAACCGATCGCATCTAGTCAAACATAATTTTAGTTCTGTACAATCTCTATAGAGAAACGAGATAGCTTTACTAGTTTTCATTGCATGAGCAAATTGGTTACTGGGAAATGATCATCGTGAGTCCAAAACATAACAGAACCTAACTACAGACTGTCATTCATTTTGTTGTTAGCATCTTTGTCAAAATATACGCGTTTTCAAGTTCTATTGTCACATACCGGCGCAGGTACAGAGTTCCGAGCCTCTGGTGCCCGGACGCACCTCCCTGTAACCAGCGAGGAACTCCAGTCCGGCGTGACTGCACGGGCACTGGCCGACGGGCACGCACTCGCCGTTGACGTCGAGGGTCAGGCCTCTGGGGCAGTTGCAGCCTTCCACGCACTGCTCCTTGCACTCGTGGTGAAACGAGATGTCGGCGCACGACCTACCGATCAAACCTCGTCAGACGTCTCGGAAGCGGTCAATTTTACCGGGCTCGCTGTATGCGTATACATACCTGGTGCAACTGCTGCCGCAGATCTGGTACTCCTGATCGCCGGGGCAGTGGATCTGACACTCGGCCACGTCCTGGCGCCAAGGCACGATCACTCCGAGCTGGGCGCAGTCCTTCGCGTAGTCAGACAACGTGGGGCAGAGGCACGACTCGATCGAATTCTCGCAAGCGCACATGTCGTACAAGCAGTCCTTGTAGAACGGCTCGGGGTCCACGTGCCAATGGCAGCCTGTGGTTTTCGTCAAACGTACATATATGATACCCGTGATTTTTTAATAAAAAACACGATGTACGCAAGCTCGACTCACCCAAGAATAGTTTCTTCTTCAGTACCGAGCAATACTTTTCGGCGGCCGCTCGTTTGCGAGGATTCAAATCGCACGGATGATCCGAGTCCTTTTTCACGTCCACGCAATTCTCGCTCGTTTTCCACTTGTTCGCGAACGCAACCGCGGACTGCTCCACGTCGCCGTCCGGCGTAAGGAAGTCGTTTTTTTGATTCGACGTGAATGTCCCGCACAAGCCCTTCGTTTTACCTACATATAACCGTGCGTAAGTTTACTACGAACTCTGTTAATTCTTCACAGTGAAATCTCACTGTACCATAGTGAATATATTCACTGTAAGCTTTGGTCAAATGTCGCTCACTGTATTACAGTGCGGTAAGTCATTGTAACTTTCAGTAGAAATCGGTAATTTTATATTCATAGCTTGAAGTACTCTATAGTTACAGTCCTAATTGAAATGAAATTCCACTGTAACTACAGGAAAAATATTGGAACTGAATGCTCGTGTGAAATGCCACTGTAATACAGTGAACAATCTACTGTTCGTGAAGCGGAAAACGTTTTTCTGTAAGAAAAATTCAGAGAGAAGGGAGGGTAATATCGGAGAATAATTGCGCACCTCGGAGATGAGCTGGTGCGTTGACGTAGACGCGGGACACGCCGTCCCACAACACCTCTAGGCCGTTGGGCAGCTCAACGCCGATGAAGATGCTGCTGACTATGCGAACCCGCGCACCACCGGCCAGCATAGGCAGTTTTGTCACGTCCTCGCCGTTAACGAGAATCTCGTGATTCTGCTTCAATTTAATAGCGACCCCGTCCAGTCGAACGGTCACTGTACGGGTGCACGATGGCTCGCCTTCTTCGTGCGAGCGCGTAAAACCCATCATCTGAAATAACCCAGCGTTCTATGTCTCGTTTGGAAAATAAGTATATTCCAATCGGAATTATCGCAACAGTGGATTCTTGGATAAGACGGGTATGATCTTTGGTATTTGTATCTTATGTCTATACTCATTAATATTTACGATATTATATAATAAACGCGTCTGATACTGGAGATCTGTTTTTTTTCCTGAGATTCAAACTAGCGAATGTAAGATTAACTCGTCAATGAAACTTGTCAATGTAATTTTCACGGAACTGCAGCTGCAATTTACGATCTTAACAAGATTTCCGTCAAATCCTTACATTTTTTTTCGATATTTCCACTATATACTTCGTTGGATGCGAACGTACGGTTCATAGTCAGCAGGGATATACAACGGAGATTATTGGATTTGTCGTTCGACCGTCTGGCTCTACCGCGACCATTACTACTGAAGCAGCACCGACCCTCCCCCGTCCTTTCGCTCATTCGTCACAGCCTGAAAATTCTCGCACCCTATACCCTTATCTAACTTTCGTCCAAATCAACGTTGTATCACCATAAAATATCTATATACCCCGATCGATCAATCTCGGCAAATTCAAGAATGAATTAATATTTAGCGTATACCTCGCTTATGGCGCTGGCGCACGCGGTGTTCTCCGCCTCGACGCTGAAGTTGTCCGCCTTGACGAGATAGTACGAGCACTGGCCCATGAAGTCGTACCTCTTGCCGTCGAAGGTGGTGTAGTGGGGATCGCCGACGGCGGAGCAGCGGCCGGCGCACTTGGTCTCGGTGCAGCTCCACTTGCCGGCGGCGCAGGCGCACGTGTTGCAGTCCTTGGGTACGGTGGCACCGGGGCTGAACAGCTTGCCGCGCAGCCGGCACGGGCACTCCTCCCGGCCGATGCAGCGGCCCTCGTGCGCGACCCTGCCCTCCGGGCAGAAGCAGCCCTCCTCGCACGCCTCGTCCTCCGAGGCGGCCGACCGGCTCGACAAGTCCGCCCCGCACGACGCCTGCGACCTCGGCCCGCACGCCATGTAAACCTTGCCCTCGCCGCACTCCAGCGCTGCGCAGCCAAACAAACACGCGCGTTTGCGATCATTGTTCGTGATGCTTTTCGTGGGATCGGCAAAATCACGCGAGGGGTCGATTGATAAACTTGGTCAAGACGTGTATCACCTTTTTTTGGACTATCGTTTCGGACAATTGATTGAAAATTATTAGAACTGTCTCTACGGCGGGAAAAATAAATGGCATCTGAATCTGTAGATCTCTGGCCGTAGCCTGTAGTGTTACATGAAATTGTATAGTCATGTCTTGGAAGCCCTACCATTTATAGCCGCAAAATTATAGATCAAAATGCCATTTGATTTTTTTCTTTCGACAAACGGAATCATCGCTCTCTAAATTTGAAATAGTAAAAAACTACTATTTAATAGTATAAATTGCACAACTGCACAAAATAGTAGATATTCACTAAGAAATAAAAAAAAATTTCACTAAAATATTAGTAAAATGTTATTTTTTTTAGTAAATATTCACTATTTCGAGCATTGGTGTCATTTGTACTATTAAATAGTAGTTTTTTACTATTTTAGATTTATAGAGGGGACGTTGTATAGTCGACCTTGTAATAATTATTTCGGGGTCAAAACTTCTGCAGTCGATATCTCGGTGGTTCGTCGGGAAACCCCCAAGGAAGCAACAAGATTCAATCCAAGATTGAATGACCCTTACGGCACAAGCTGCTGTTCCTCCAGCCGGCGAGAGGCGCGAGGCCGTCGTGGGCGCACTGGCGCACGTATACGCCCATGGTCTCGCAGGCGCACTTGCTTCGCTCGGCCTCGCCGCACGAGCAGTAATCCCAGCGACAGGTCGATTCGAAGCCCGCGAGATCGATCGACTTGGAGCAGCTCTTGTAACGCGGATCGGACAATAGCTGCGCGCAGAACTCGCTGGCCTCCCGCTCGCGCTCCGCATCCGAGCCGCAAGGATGCTGCTGGCTCGCGTGCTCCTCACATTTTTCTGAAACACACACGAGCGCGTTGACTTTCCATTTCACTCCTGTAGAACAATCATCCGATTCGCTCGATGCACTTTTTCGAGTTTCATCGGATACGACAATAATTTTTGGTAAATATTTTTTTTAAATTTTATACAGTGACGAAACCACTGAGCGAAGATGGATTAATGATCGAATATCGAACTAGAGTGAATATTACCACTTGAGTGCCATGAGTTTTGATAAAGAGAATTTTTGTTTAGAAGTTATATCAATTGTCTCATGGAGCCGTCGAGGGGTAGAATTCATTTTTATTACAGTGAAAACATCACTCCGTAGTTGCACTCCGGTTTTTCTCCGTAATGATCCAAGGAAGCTGCGTACAACAATATATCGATGGCTCTTACGAAGAAAGACACATGTCGGAATTATTCTCCCGTGAATATTAACGAAGAAAGAGTTTAAATCGCAATCGAACTGTCGAAAAGGCTTGTTTTTTTTGTCAATAATAACCTACTCATTCTAAGGATTAATTGAATATATTTTTTTACGTCGGAAAACTGTGGGATGTGCGCCATGTATCCTTTTTGCGGGCAGACCCCACATGTGTCTTTCTTCGCGGACAGATTGCATTTGTCTTTCTTCGTAAGACCTATCGATATGGTTTTGGATATACGTACCTCCGAGGTCCTGTTGCCTGCAGCTGTCGACGAAGCGCATCAAGTTGGCGGCGGGGGCGAGATCGTCGTCGTCGCGTCCGTTCATGCTGCCGCACAGGCCGGCCGTCCTGTTCCAGAGGGACTCGGCCGCGTCGAGCTGGACGAGGTTGCGGCCGTCCCACTTGATCCGGAGGCCGACGGCGTCGAGGGACGCGAGGACGAAGCGGCCCGCGTGGACCGGCTCGACGCGCACGTGCGCCAGCTGGGCGGGCAGGGGCTGCGTGCGGTTGCCGATCCGCAGCTCCGGCCGGCCGGCCGGGCCGCTCGCCAGGGTGTACTCCTTGCCCTGGACGAAGATTCGCAGCTCGAGCGGGCAGCCCGAGGCCGTCGTCGGGGCGCTGCAGCTCGGCGACCTCTGCACCGTCACGCTCAACAGACCGTCGCGCGTCTCCTTCAGCAGCGTGTGCGCGCACCTGCTCTCTGCAGCGTTAGTGCATCGTTAGTCGGGCGCGAGAGATTTTGAAACGCGCGTCGGGATTCGTGCGGCTTAATTTTTTATATCCGTATATCTCCCGAAGCTCGTCGGAATAAAACCAGAGGTAAAATAATGCACTTAATTGGGAGAGTCGGAGAGTGTAAGGTTTTTTGCAAAGTTAGGCAAAGGGTTATATAGTGGACAGTTTTATATGGTATACATGTACCCTGCTGAGTTTGAAATAGTAGAAATAGCTTGACTGATGACAATGGTGAATGATCAGTTGAACATTTGTCAAATTTGACCAATCTTTCAATTATGAATATTGACTATTTTCATCAGTTATGCAATGTCTACTATATAAATATCAATTTTTATACTATTTTAGATATAATGCGACATGCCCAACATCGCCCAACTTCCCAATCCGTCGCTACAATAAATCCATCAATGGTCACCTCGTGGAATCGGCCAAACGTATATCTCCATGAAGGTCTCGTCTCGCGAGGCAATAGTCGTGCGAAAACTCACCGAAACTATAAATCAGACCGTCGAACGTCTTGTAATGGGTGCCGGACCAGCTGAAGCACGTGGCAGGCCGGGGCTCGGGGTCGACGAGGAGGCTGTCGGCTCTGAAGACGTCGTAAGTGTCGGCCACGACGACGTGATGATGCAGCTGTCGAGCGAAGCTGGCCGATGACATGCTCCACGAGCGGTTGACCGACTTGGTGTAGGAGATGCTTCGCTCGCCGGCGACGAGGCTCGTGCCGGCCGGCGGCAGGCACTGGGGCACCGGTCCCGGCTCGAACTCGCCCCTCTCGTACCGGCACACGTAGCGTTCAGCCGGGGGGAACTCGAAATCCACGCCGTCGGGGCAGCGAAGCTCGCAGCCGTACGAGTCGGCGTCGAGGCTCGCGCAGCTCAGGCCCCCGTTGAAGCCCAGCTTCTCGCTGCCGCACGACGACGTGCCTGCGAAGAATAATCATAAGCCATGAGATGTAGGCTCGCGGCTTACTTTGTTTTTTCCCCGACTTACGGTATTGACACTGGGGCCCGGCCAAGTCCTGCGGGCACTGGCAGCTGTTCAGCGCCAAGCACACTCCTCCGTTTTTGCAGGGAGGATTGCAAACCGCTGCAAATACGCGCATCGATATTATACACATATGCTTTGGACGAAAAGTATTACGTGCTGTGCGGGTCGTATCTTCTTATACCGGCGATGAGCGTCAAAGTTTTGTTCTCTTGCGAGCTTTTTCACGACTTTAATTTAACTCTAGGGATAAATTGTGACAAACAACAACAGCAAAATTTGGATAGCCTTCGTTATATAAGAAACGACGATATGCGCAGAGCTGAAGCTGATGGATATATAATTACGTTTGCAGTCGGGAATGGCGACCCATTCGCTCCTCGTCGGTTCCCAATTGCCGTGCTTGCACGCCAGATTAGCCACGGACGAGCCGTCGGGGAAGGCAAAGCGACTCAGACAAGTTATCGTACACGTCCTGTTGGGATTCAATGTGCCCGCCATCAGAAAATCGATTCAGCTATACATGTGAATAATAAAAGTTAACAACTCACTTGGAATTGCATTTCCTCTGAGCGTTCATGACCATCGGTGGCAAATTCAAGCATGGCTTGTTCTCGAACTGGCACTGCGCCCCGGAAAAATTCTCCTGGCAATCGCATTGATTCGGGCCTATGCAAATCCCGTTGTTCTTGCATTCGGGTAGACATATTGCTGCACGCGAAAAATACGATGTATATATACAGCTATATCTGATGGATTCGGAAAGTATCCGAGCTTATCCGCACTCCGCGAGTGGACGAAATCGAGTGTATCTGATTGAACTTACGTTCGCACTGCGGAACAGACGTGTAGGTGGTCCCTTGGATTTGCCATCTCCTTTCTCGGCAATTAATGGAAAGCGCAAGCTCCCCATTGGGAAATTGATACCCCTCGAGGCAAACAGCTCGACAATTGTTGCTGCTCGAATTCGGTACATTTTAAAAGTTGAAATTCAAAATGAAGCATAGAAATACGTATTGACAAAGTTACCTGTACGGGGTACAAGTCAAGTGACCATTCGTAGGAACATTGGGTCTGGAAGAGCAACCTCTCGAATTCTTTCTGTTGACGTATGGCTGGTCGTTCAATTCGTCCTCGTCGCTGAATCATACAATGCGTGAGTTACAAATGCGAGCATCAGAACAAGCAGATGTACATTCGTTAGAAATCAATTTTCGAAAAAAAGTCGTCACGTCGAAGCTTACTTCTGAAATGAATCGGCGCTCGAAGGATCTTCGGGGAAGGAAAATCCATTCGAGAGGAATACAGTCATAAATGCACACGCGAACAATGTTAATCGTAACATTGTTGGACTGGGATAGTGAAGTATTCAAATCTCTATCAAGTTACTGGCTCCTCATTATTGGCCAACGAAAATACGGCCACTTGCGCGGCCCTTCGCCCGTATTCTGACACGGGAAAGAAGGAGCTTGCGAATTTATACGCGGCATTTTTTCTGCAGGAAGTTTTGATGATTAATCTGGGTCACTCCAGATAAAACATACGTATATTCGGCCATCCCGTCTGAGTTGCAATAAAATAATGAATTATATGGAGGAGATACGCGTACGCTCTTGCTATATACGGACCCGGAAGTGTTCTCACCGCAATTTTTCCTGCGCAGGACTTTTTCTCAATCAGCTCGCAGCGGAAGTCGAATTTCTAAGAGATCCGAAGGAAATATACTACGTGCATTTCTCAGTCCGGAAATTTCAGCCGATATGCCGCTGCAATGATTAAGATGCGATACTCGTGTGAGAAAACACGTGTGTCATTACTTTTATCTGACCAAAAAAACACAGATATGAAAAAATAAACTCGCACGAACAGAATTTTTTCCTGGGCGATGAAGACGGAATACCCGCTTGAAAATATAACTTAGGGATTCATTTAGCCTACGTAGAATTGATTTTCCTTCCAAGTACAATATCCGAGTAACGTTAACCACACACATTTTTTTATTAATAATATTCTCCATGATTTCGTGTTATTATATGAATTGCAGGGAAAAAGCTTGCATGAATCTCAGGAGATATCAATTGGAACTATTTTGCACACAACGGTTGAATTATGGCTCATATTGTTTAGAAGTGCGTTCGAGATAATTTTTGTTTGAAACATGTCATTTTTGTAAAGTTTTATTTTTCAACAACTAATAATTATGTTCAAATTTTACTTCCATTTTTTTAAATCTCCTCCCTAGCCCGAGAAACTTATCCTTTTAGTTTTTCCCTCGATTCATAACTTGATGATTCAATTTTTGTTTACACTTCATTCCCAGCAAAATTGGGTTAAGGTCTCCAGATAAGGTAATAAAGCATTTATATGTGGTTGGCAGTGACATTGTCGCAACTACTGCGCGAATGTAAAATTCAATCAACCCAATGAAATCGAATTTAGAAAGTAACGAATTTGGAAATGAGATTTTTTTATTTTTATTTTTTGTTATTTTTATTCATTCATTGACATAATATATACATAATATACACAGCTCAAGTACGTATAAATTTGGACTACCGGCAACAAGTCTTTTACAATACTCAAAATACAGTTTTGATTATTTTGAAAAGTTTACTATCAACAGTCACATACTATATATGTCCATTTCTTGAATTAAGATAAATTCTTATAAAACATTCTTCCAAATTAAGAGTGGCTAATTTAATGAGAGATCAATTTTTGAATGTGTTTATGAAAAGTATCGACGATGTATTGATTTATATAATTTCCATTTGTTCAAAATTCTTTTTTTTTGACTTGTATTTGGCAACAACTTTTCAACACGGAAATAAAAGTATGATTGATAGAAACCTTGACATAGCGTGAATTATAAATGAACTAATCTGCATTACATTCACAGTACTCGGAAGTTTGATTAGATAGAATTGAATTACTCATTTCGAATTAAAAGTAACATTTCACGACTTGACTAATTCATAATGTAAACATTAATCCATTAAAGTGCATGTTTATATTTTCAAACAATTTGGGCTAAAAAAATTCAATCAGCTGAACTTGATGAATACTGATTTATTAATTAGATTCATTTGTATAAAAATATTCTTTATCAATAAAATTATAAAATTGTATAAATATTGCACTATTTTAAAGATGTTTCTCTTCTTTATTGTTTTCAAAGCCAGATATCATTTCGACTGTGCTCAGAAAATTCTTAGCAATAAATAGTTCTGGCTCCGAATATTTTGACCGCCAAATCTGGAAGTATTTATCACTTGACATTTCGTCAATATCAGTCAAGTTGAATTCATCACGCAAGGCTGATTTCCACACCTACGGTTGAAAATTTAATAATAATACAATTGAATACAGAAAATTAAATCTATATTTCAATGAAATCATTGGATTAGCTCACCTCATCTTCGGGTATTGGTGTTGGAGCTGGTTTATAACTATGCATTTCACTTCCAAAAACCCGTAAATGAAACAACATATAATTTATCGAGCGTAATTTGTCGGGCTCTACAATACTGAAAGTAACTGATCTAGTAGAGCAACATTTGGGCCCGAGTGGATAAATGGCTCTGGTATAGTAGCTCCCAGGTTTAGCAACACCCCACAATAATACATTTAATGAGAATCCATGAAAAATTCCTCGTTGTTCATCATCTCTTGTGTCTGATGGAAGGATTCCAAGAGATGAAAGATGTTTACCTGAGAAAAAGAAGAAGGTCATATATCATCTAACTTTTTATTTAATTCTTAATAAAACATTATAATTCAAAAGAATTAAGATTGCTACTTTACCTAAATAGAAGTCTTCGTTCTTCCAATACTTTCCACCAGTAGTACATTTTTCAGAAGTATTAAACACATTCATGAGTCTACGTAAGACTCCATAACTAAGTACATATCCGGCTTGAGCAACATTATAGGGAACACCCCACAGAACTACAGGATGTCCTAAGTAATGAGGTTCTGTAGAATCTAGAGGAGCTAATAAGTATCGTAAATTCTGTGGAATAACAATTGTATCATCTTTTACTATAATTGTCCAGTTTAAGGGTATTTCATTCCTTTTTTCCCAAGTATAATTTATCACTTCACAGAGTAGTTGCCAAGAAGATTTGAATTTAATGCCTAGATCAATCACAGGTATGTTGGAATCAACAAGGTGCTGAGAAAAAAATAATAATCTATTGCAGTGCTTTCCCCATGTATCCTTTATTGTAGCAGCTAGTTTGAGTTTCTCTACAAAAACAACGCAAGTGATGGGCACTTTTTCTTCTAGCCACTCTGACTCCAAGGTAATACCACTATTATCTAGAAGAAAAAAATTAACAACTTAATTATAGACAATGAATCCATTGGTCATCATAGTATTGTAGCTGTGAGAGAACTAGGGAATTTGGAAATGAATTTTTATATATTCTTACCATGTTTTCCACTTGATTGTAACTTGTAAGATAGAGAATCAAAATCTACCTCAGAGATATGAATGTTCTGACTTTGTAACCACAAATTAAAAATCTTTGAGTTTTCTGACCATTGTCTGGTAAAATCCCATGATTTGCTTGAGAAACTTTTTTGATATTTTAAATATTCATAAACAATATATTCAGTTAAAAAATAACTCAGAAATCCAATCATAAATCCAAAAATGAAAACTGGTTTTCTACGGAGTAGAATAATGTTCATCTTACTGCCAGAATCAAATAATCATTGTCTGTCATAATGGATGAATTTTTCTGCAAGCAAGAATCAATTAATGGATCTTATTGACCCTATTCAAGTCTTTTAATTAAGCTTATAATCTATACCAGACATTCTGTTTGAGAAAAGTTTTCAACTTAAAAATAATACAATATTAAAATTGTTAGATTTTTATTAGTACAGAGCGAGAAGAGGAAAATTAAAAAAAATTAATTTTTAAATTTAACCCAAGACTTATAGGTTAATATATAACGGTGAAAGAAAGGAGGGTTATAGAATAAACAGAAGTTCAGCACACCATTTGATCTAAAGTTGTTTATATCATCTAAATAATTTCTATAATTTTTTAAAAATTGCATTATCAAGGCCATTCACACTGACTAGATAGCAGTGATAAACCTGTAAGACACCTGTTGTTCCTAACATTCCAATTCCAGTATAATATACAAAGAGCTAGAGTCCTGAAGAATTATCTAGATGATTATCTAAACGAGATACTAAAATATTTCTTTACATAGGACCATACATAATAAAATAGTACAGCGGCACCAATTTTCAAAACATGATAGAAGGCATAATACATTAGTAAACTTGTCAAACTCTTACGTTCTTTAGCCATTTTGGAGACTTACACCTACAGTAATGTGCTAAAATACAAGGTTCAATGAAAATACTTCAAAATACACTGAGATGAAGAAGACTTTTTTCAGTACAATTGACTTAAAGGGAAAATTTAGAAACTGACTTTTCCTCGATTCTTAAAAAATCCCAAGCCTGTGCGATTGTGCACAAGGGAACCTACACCGACATAATTCTCTATTATAATGGGGCTTTCTGATTTTTGACACTGTTCTGTTAACAAATCTTGCAGAGCTGTGTGAAGAGCATGAACATCATATTTATTTTTCTCTGAATCAGATCCTGAAATTAAATCATTTCAATTTTCAATCTTTGAAATGATGAAATTGAATATTGAAGAATAGAACAATATTAATGAATCATTGAGAGTTATATGTTGGGTAAAAATTTTGACAATTTCAAATCCACTTATTAATTTTTATGTATCATAATAACAATCAATGATTTTCAATAATTCTATCAATTGTTGTGTTTTATATACCTTTATGCCAATAAAGTGGATGACTGGTAAATGTTAACCATGGAATGTTTTTGGCAAAAGGATTCCACTTTTTATCCAGAGACAATGGTTGACCCTTGTTCCACATTAATCTCACTCCAAACATATTTCGACTCCTATGTGGATATTTCAGAACAATGTTATCGTAAATTTCAGGAAAAATATTCACAATCCACCAACATAGAAAAATGCAATAACAAGATTGAACATAGACTTTTGGGTATTGAGAAAACTCAAAAATAAAATTCTGCTAAGAAAATAAGAGCTGATAAAACAGTTCATCTAAAACTGAAGAACAAATAAAACTTATCATAAGAAAAAGCAAACAAAACCAAATGACAGGTAAAAAGGGGAATTGAAAGCAAAAAGAAGAACATTAATCAACTGGGAGTGTACCTAGGCTCAAATTCAGTGGTACTTGAAAGCGAAGTGAAGGAAGACCAATTTTGCCGAACGGCACTGTGAACAAGAGATGAAATACCTTCTGCCAACCCATTTAAGCGCCTGGTAGTATCACATTTAGACAGAATATGAGAATGAATTTGTTAGTATTGTGGTTAATAAATTTGAGTTTAGCAAACAGTGTAACTGAAATTAAAGATGCTTACGGCAATAATGAAGTTGTTGGGTAGACAAGTTCACCACCAATTAGGGTATCAATGTCTGTTAAGGACACCCGGCTGTATTCCAAGATTCTCAGTGAAATTAAATCATACTTTACAGTATACAAGGTATTTTTTGTCAGAAGGATCAGCCTTTCTTTCTCTGTGTCCCATATGCTTATTCTAAATAATGAAGTGAGCTTGCATTAAATAGAATAAAGGAGGTTTTTCTCTCAGTTGAAAAATGAATAACATATGTATACATACTCAGTCAACAGCCATGTCCCAATGAGTTCATCTTCCTCAGTGCTACTGAGAAGATCTCTTTGGCAATCAGCAAAAGCTTTTTCTACGATTTCATTTCTGTCAGAGAAGAACGAGTGGATATCAATCCGTGCATAAGGAATTCCAGGAACATTGACCCCAACATTTATGCTCTTGCCATCGTGAGTACTTTTGCCTTTCACATCTGCGCATAAACAATGAGACAATGACAATTAAAACGATCGCAATTTGGCGTAATTTCCAATTGCCAAGTGGTATTATATATCATATATGTGGTGCACATTGTACATACTCTCGGAGTTGGCCAAGGTTTCGTTGGTTTCACTTTTTATCTCTAGAGTAGCCCTGTCAAAAGTTGGCTCTTCGTCCTGCAAAAAGGTATCGTCCATTTTTATAGGTTAGGTCAAATGTTTCTTTAACTATCTACGAATCTCCTCCAGCTTAGTTCGTTCCAATCGTCAATGGACAGGCAAGCTATATATATACACTCATAAATTGATTCTTACTGCAACGTTCTACAGTCCAACTTAATAATTCAAGTTTTAATGGACACTCAGCTGTCGGATAAATATTGTTCGATCGCTGCGGTCGTCTGCTCTTTTTGACGTCGCAGTCTTGAACAGTTGCACGCAAGCGCACTATGATTATGATGCTTTTGAATTTTCCGCCATTGTTTGTTACAAAAATACTTTAATGACGCATGTTCAAGAAGTTTTCTAATATCATAGAAATCAGAAAGGAATTGAATATCATAAAACAGTTTGTGCATGAATGATTTTATTATTAAAAAGCTTCCCTTATTTACAGTACAACAAATATATTAATCACATCATCTTATCAACAGTCTGTCCAAAGTATAAATTTACATGCCCTGTATTGACAATACAAATTATACAGCTTTGGCATGGAAAAAATGAATACTGTATCATTACAACGTGCAGAAATAAATACCTTTGGTGTTTGTTTGTAGTGTCAAGTATTCATATTTTCCAATCACAATAAATTACAAGTTGCTGTACTAACTGTACAGTATATACATAACTCTTATCAATCATTCATCTGAAGAGTTGCAGGTTCATACATATACTTATTAGTAGGCGTAACAAAAATGGCACTAAAAAAGATTTTTGTGACACCAATTGCTCATTGATAGCGTCAGTCTTTTAATTAATGACTTAAACTTAGGTAACTAATCGCCGACATTTCTACATGAATAATCAACATATTATTAATGCCGTGAATAGTCAGTATCGTGAAAAATAAATCCCATTTTCTTGTAGTATAATCATTCCTCTCACTTATTTGTAAATTTGAATGTCGTCAAGCATGTTATCTGAAGACATTAATGTAAGACGCCTTTCTTCGTGCATTCCTTTAGCATAATTTATTTGTCTAGAAACCTATAACAAAAGTAGTTCTCATCAAAATCGGTTTCAAATGTAAGTTTACGACTTCAAGTTTCAATATTTAAACTTACCCATTTTGCTATATCCTCACTATCACATCGCACCTTTGGTCTTTTGAGAATTTCAGGACCATCAAACTGCACTGTCCCCATATCAGCTTTTGACGTCAGTTCGATGTAATGTAGAGTCTTGCCATTACTTTCGAGCCGGTGGGTAGGTTGACAATGTAGTAAATCAGCTAGACTAACCTCTGTGACGATGCCTTTAGTACCTCCGGATATAACAATGACTCTTTCGTTTGATACAAGGACTTTGAGATTGTCGGTTCCGCTGCGCAAACATTCGTATGCCACGAATAATTCTGAGTATTTTCGATTGTTAATACTGTAAAGCAATTCTTGTCCTTCAGTTTGCTGAGAATTATACGAAGGTAACAAGCCCGCGGGTCCACTTGCTACTCGCGGGTGTCGGTCGCGCTTGGGAATTTGTCTATGCGCACTGAAATAAATAATTGTGTGTCAAGTCACTTTTTATGAAAAACTGGATAAACAGCCGGAGATGTTAATGAAAAATATTAACCTTCTACTAGTTTCTCGTAATGCAGTAGCACTTTCTGTAGCAAAATCTAAAATTCCAACAGCTGGTTTTGTTATGGTCCCAACTACACCTTTACCTAGTCCAGCAAAGAAACCCTGCAAACGATATAAAGTTTGGGATGATTTAATTTAAAATTCTCATATTGCAAATCAACCGTTTTCATTAATAAAAAAGTGAATCAAACGTGATAAAAACTCACCGGAAATCCTTCATTTACCGTGCCGTCGTAGGTTTGCATGACAATACTGGTCACACCTCCAAGTAATCCAAGTCCAAGGCCTTTGAATCCCGCTATAAGATGATCTTTACTTCCTTCTGTGTTCGATCGAATCTTTTGCCTCGTTTCTTCGTGCTTTTCATCCATAATGACCCGACCAAAACCATCGGACAGAGATTCAGTTATTTTTGCGGCAGAATTTGAGACACCATGTGTAACGTTTTTCACCAAGGTCTTCACGTTGAATTCGTTAATGAAGCTAGATACTCCTTCTGATACGTCATTCACAAGGCCTAACGGGCTACCCAAGAAATCAACTGAGCCCAAAATGATAGCTGCTTGCCATTTCAGTTCCTGTTGCGATTCATAAAAAATACACGTTTTAAATGCAAAATAAATGACATGTATAATTCTGACCTAACTTAATCATTTCGAACACCAAGATGTCTCGGGGAAAAAATAGATTTTGCGCTAGGAGTGGTTGTGAGATTCACAGTTTTTTCACCTTTTGAAAATGCGGTAAATAGCAATTTTTTTGTGCATACAAGAACTATTGGTATAGAAACCGTCAGTTACGGCGAAATCACCTATCTAAATAACAACGTGAAGATAAAAAATTAATTTACTCACGTCCTTATAATGTTTGATGATGGAGTGTATCAAAAACTGACTACTCTCAAATGGATGTTTCCTGATGAAGGGCTCTAGTTCAATGGCCGCATCCTCGAACTTGATGAGTGTCAGTCCAAGCTTTCGTTTTATCACCTGCAAGTGCGGCGGCAGCTTGGTCGTGGTGAGTACGCTAAGTTTTACCTGGCTCGGCACGAGCTTAATCACACCAAAGTAATAACGCTTGGCGTGCGCCGCCGAGACATTAGATATGAATCGCTGGGCGTTGAAATCGGTCTCGTCGACCGGTGCCTCCTGCTCGAGGAAATTTGCACCGACGAACGCCGTAAGTTTAAGAATCAAACGCTCTTCCAAGTGGACGCATACAGGCTTCACGCTCACGAAGAGGTGCTTATATATTTCGGCATTTTGATTCTTCGAAGGAAGCTTCTCGGCGGTTACGTGGATGGCTGGTCGCAAATCACCTTCACCGTGCGAACTCCTAAACATCAGATCATCATATTCCAATTAATTAGTCTTTTTCACTTTGGTTTTTCGAAAGTAGAAAAAACAGGAATATTAGATTATTGTCGCACCTAGAAATGTACAGGACTGAAGTACACTGCGCCTCAAACAGTTGATTGTCAACCTGTACGTCTTGTACGCTGAGATCGAGGCTCTTGACCATAGGTGTATCAACGAAGTCAAGACTGATACCGGCGAAACGCGAAAAAATGAGCTCCTCGGCCGGTCGTCGCGAAATGATCGACAACCCAAGACCAGCTGGTAAATCGACGCTCAGGTGCAGCTCGCGAGAATCGACGCTCTGAACTTCCGCCTGCACTTGTGTCGGACGCTGCGTGATCGAAATGTTGGACCAATCACGTTCCTCCAGCAACGCAAATGTATTTTTCTAAAATTGAAAAATTACACGTACATATTTAATGAGTCAATTTATTGATTTCCTCTCATAAAATATCGAATCCAATGGTTGAAAGCTTGAAAGCTGTGTAATACCATATAATACGCGTAATACCTAACTATAACTGAAATAATATTATGCGTTACCCTTTCTTTGATATCCAAAATTTGTAAAACTCGGGTTGGTCCATCAGTCGTTACCCGAACAGACAAATATCCTGAACCAGGTCGGAGTCGCTGTCTTCCTACTTTTTGTTCAACTGGAGGTGGATTGCAATGATTCTGTGGTCCCAAAACAGCCTCACTCCCTACAAACAATTTTTACATTTTTATTACAAAAGTAGCAAAGTCTTTGAATAAATTTTGATTGAGTGATCAGACTTATCCAGGCTGCAATAAATAAATGTTATTTCTCTTGAAATGTAGAGACTGAACTTGAAATTACCATTGAAGAATATACGTTATATGAATATTCTTCAGATTATTTTTCATTCGCGTATAGAATTTCATTATAACATTTAAATTCGTCGTTTTTATTGCTATCTGGATGAATTCCCCACCAAACAATTATCTATACTTCCAATCTACAGTAATTAAACAGTGTAACATTATATCTACATGTGGAATTGGGGTGAGATATAGTTTATTGCAGTCGAACGTGTTTGAATTAATAAACTTATACCATGTAACCAAATGGGATCGCATGTGCAAGCGTTGTTACTAAAAAAATATAAGCGTATAAAAATTAGTACGTGACGCTTTGACTTATTATGTTTTTGCATAAACAAGTATATTGATGAAAAAATATTCATATGTTGCGACACAGGTGCACCGTAAATTCCGTAAGTATCATACGTACACATTTGCCAACGGGCGACTCTGCCGCCTGTAAAATTGGACATCTTTTTAGATTCTTACACTGAAACTTTTTCTAAGAGATCTGCGATATTATAATTAAAACTGAAGAGAATTGATGAGTCGAATAACGCATACATTTCATACACAGTTTACGCTAGAAATAAGAGGAGAGTGAAACCAAACGTCTGTACTCTGGGGAAAAAGTTTCGCTAGATTTTTGAAGAAATGACGATAGAAATAGCGAATACGATGGTGAAGGAAAATCTTTATACTAGAACTGAACTTCTTTCTATATTTTTTTTCTATAATAAAATTAAGATGACTACATCTGTAAATTTTCATCAGTTTAAGTTGACCAAATTTCAACTGTAAAAAAGTGATCGAATGAGTTTGGACTAATGAAATAGTTATTGAAATGTGATTGGAGAATGAATCATGAATTTGAATATACTATAAATAGGCACATTTTCGGTGCATAATACTACGTATAATGCAAAATCAAATGACTAATCAGTACATCTTATCGTGATGATTTTACTACCATTAAAACCAAAAACAATAGTGAAAACATAAGATGAAAAATAGCATGCTTGGAAGATGCTCGTCGCCAAGTTGATTTATCAAAAAATTAAATCAAACCTTCTTGTAATCCCATGAAACCATCTTTGGACTGAACACACATATTGGCATGTGCACAGCATAGTCTGCCATCGTCAGTGAATCTCCAAGTTTGCGTTGATCTGCGTCTCGGGTCTGGTCGTCTCAAAGCCAGAGGACAATACGTAAAAGGTTGCGGAGCAGTTCCAGCAATGTCAAGAACCAAGACAGTGTCTGGAGTTCGACTGTGCTTATCCCTCGGCGGACTTGAACCTTGGAACCAAAAAAGCAACATTAGACAATTAATTGTTAAATTCGAAAATAAAGCATTTTTTTGGGTTCATCCTTTTTTTTCCAAAAGCGTACCTTCATGTTGAAGTTGGCCATCTCCAGTCATTCTCCAAAGTTGTGATCGTGCCCCATACTGTTTCCTTCGAAGCGCAACCCAACCATTAGGTCCAGATTCCAAAACCAGTCGCTGAGTCTCAACATCTAAAGGATCTAAGCCACTTTCTCCATTTCCTAAATCACCATCGCTCTTGAAAGTTCCTAAAAAGTATCATTCAATAAAATATATACAAATCTACAATTCAACTTGAGAAAAATTAATTCTTACCCGTAAATGCGATGTAAATAAAATTTTCATAAGTCAATCCTCTACACTCTCCAAGAACATTCAGATCGTATGAAGCAGTCACACCACCAGGTGCCGTAATAACCAAGCCAGGTTGTTGCATCGGCTCATCGAGCGCATATGGAACTGAGCAATGTGACCTCACTGTCCATTGTAAACTATCAGGTACTGAAATCTGAAGATAAAGTGTTCAGAGTAAGTACGATAAGCAAACTGGAAACTTAAACCAGTTGAATAAAAAAAAGTATTCCAGTCTAATTCACCTGGTTAATTGACAAAGGAACTTCAGAAAAATTGTCAACTCTTATCGGTGGTGGCATGGTATCAGCGTCTGTGAATACAATGAAAAACGTGCTCTCTTGCAGAACAACATCGACTCGTAGAAAATACATTTGACTTGAACTGTCTCTAACGTTGATTGTCAATGAATGATTTCCTTGAAGTACTATTCCTCCAGACCACATGCAATTTGGAACGTTGACGATGCGAACGCAAAGTAGCTGATCTTTGTCAAGACGAGGCCAATGGAAAGACATGTGACAATCTGGCATTGCTGTTATGTATGTGGCTTGAGCATCGGGATGAGTCTGAATGTAAGTAAAATCATGAGAAAATAAAGACGATAGACGTTTAAAATTGGATTTAGCGATTTGAAGAGCGCGAGTTCACTTACAACTGTTGTCGTGAAACATTTTTGAGCCAATTCTAATTTACATGACGACTTATTGTGCAATTGGTATCTCGGGGATATTGTTACAACTGTGGTCGCTTGATATCTTCCTCTGGCAGCTCTGGTAGCAATACCAATAATATAAATAATATCTGGTTTACCATCACGTAACGACACTTTCAATCGCTGTACCTGAAATCAATCAAATGTTTGATTTGAAATGTCAATCTACCTATCGAGGTATTTTTTAGTGAGTAAATATTTCAGTCAATTGCAATACCTGTACTCCTGGTTGTAAAAGGAAATTCTGGCACCATTGCGGTGTACCATTTGGATGAAGTCCTTTTCCTAAGCGCACGGCCAAGGTTCCAGTGATTTCTTCGTCGTTGAAAGAAAAAAGTAAAGGAGTAAGCATTCTGCCATTTTCATTTTCCTCAAACTGACCAGCGAATTCCGAGCTGGCTCCTTCTTGTTTAAAAACCAGCGGTAGACCTGTTTTGTTGATAATCCAGTAAGGAGCTGTGATATTTATTCTCACCGCAGAACCTTTCTCTACTATTACAGTCGCATGAATGAATAGAATACGGTTCTTCTGATCGGTAAGGCGCATTCTCCCCGTAAATGAACCACTGTTTTGTGGAAGAATCAGCTGAAAACAAATGTGTTTTTAATTTGAATCATTTGATGAATGAAAGGTATCATTTGTATTCAGGAATAAATGAATGAATTGTCGATTCACGGAAATAAAAAGTAAAAGTTGAAGTACATACTGTTCCATGCCCTGGATAACCATCAAGATATATCGAGATTTCTAACTGATCACTAATGTTCGGACTATGTAAATCGGCTGACTCGCCAGGTAAGATCCTGCCATTTTCAGCATTAGCAGTATATGTCAATTCATGAGGTAAAAGATTTGTCAAAGTCATTGGTGCAAGAATCGATATAGTATGACCAGGCAATGTCTGCGTGGTATCAGTTGGATAGTTATCCCTTCTTATGGCCACGCACATTCTGAAGAGATTCTGTTGGTTAGTTTTACTCGTTATCTGAACTTCAGCGACTTCCGATGGTTTTTTAACTGTTGTCCAATCAATAGATTCCATACAATATTGGTATGACTCATTTGGATATACTGGTCTCATGAACATTTGTACGTCTGTGTGTGTCAATGGAATAGAGATTTTAGATTGAGCTGGTACTTGCAATGTCCTGCCGCCATACGTGGACGTATATGTTGGAGAATCTGGAAATGAGCATAGACCTTTCTATGATGTCACTGAATTTTCGTTCACGACGAATCAGTGGAATAAGACTATTCGTCGTGACAGCGATAGTTTAATCACTCAAGTTAAGCAAAAGTTATCGCAATTAATAATAAAAAAGGTGATTGTTAGTAGATCAAAATATTTGTTCTCAAAAATGCTGATAAACTAGAAATGGTAAATGAGCCCGATTCCCATCAAACATGAATAATGACAGTAATTAGCAATTTAATGATTATTCTTAGTTCCGCGGAATATTTTTGATAAAAATCATTTGCAAATATATTTTTTCGCATACTTACAACCATAATAACCCAATGATTTTTCTAGTTTCAAATCGACGTTATAGCTCAATTTATTCACAACTTGCAGAGCGGATCTAACCGTAACTAATTTTCTTGCGGATCCTTCTAGCTCTACGCTGAACACTATTCTTGCTTTTGTTGAAACCATCTATGAAATACAAATGAGATTGAATTACAAAGCTTAGCTGTTAAAAATTAGAATAAGAAGATTCTATAGACACAGTAGAATAAACTTACATCAGAGCCTTTGAAATCAAGATGGGCGTGCCGGAAATAAACGCCGACTCTATCCACTGTAACAGGGTCAACAACTTTCCACCCTTCTACAACGACTGCTACTTGGTGTCTCCTTGCTATGTGAGTGGTATGATGCCTTAATTTGCCCCTGTTCTCAAAGGTAAATGGTACAAGATTACCCACTCCTACTTCCAACCAAGTCGAGTCTTTTTGAAGGGCATTCTTTCTCAAAAAGTCTCGATCAACGAACACGTCGTCTTGGGCAGTGGCAATCAACATCTTGAACCACATCTTTGAGCCAGTCTCATTTTTCAAAGCAAAAGGAACAAATGGCGACCTTCTTCGATAATTCTTATTATTTCCTGAAGTATAACATAATTAATCAAATCGATACAACCCTACTCTCAACATAATATGCAAGAATTTCCAAAAAATGGTCCTTACGAGTATTGCTTAGTAGATAGTAATCTTGGGTCCAGTTCTCTTTAACCATTGAAACGAGCTCAACAAGGGTGGAAGTTACATTGACGTTGACCGAGTCTCGAGAATCAACCCTAATTCTGAATCGTTTGGAAGTAAGCGACGAGCTAGAGGAAGTCTGCTCCCACCGCATAGAAGCGCGCCACTGCTCGACAAAAGGTTCCCAGCCGCTGAGGACCCGGTTGTAATAGTCAACGCCGAAAATTGCTGACACGTCACCTGGACCACTGTAATCCTGCCTCAGCGAAAGGTCGATAAGGGTGAGTTCCAGCAATGGAACGTCTGCGTCCCCGCAGTCGTCGATTATACAGATCTTCATGCAAGCTGTCTCGAGTAGAATGGCCTGTGGTGTCCGCAAAATCATTATAATATGACGGTCGAATGAAAAATATAAAAAGTAATATAAAATTAATTCATTCTTACTCTCAATGGGAAATCTTCATTGTCAATAACCTTTTCCGCGTTCGGAACTGCATTTTGAGTGAGCCAAAGGGCTGCATCATCGAGGTGGCCGTTGCACTTGTCGAGGGCAGTCTCGCAGTCTACCTCGGCAAAACCCAAAGCTGACAGCTTGAGAACGTGGCTCTTAGCATTTGCTGGTGGTTTGCCTTGCACCGAAAGTTTCTGCTTGGCAAGCAACGTCTGCTTCGGCAACGAGCTCAACATTCGCGAAAACATATTCACGTCGTGATAGCTGAGTCGCACGCTCAGTGGCTGCATATGAATTTCTAGGCACTTATCTATTGTTAGCTCTAAGCTTGCCCCAACTGGATCAATGATGGAAAGAGCTGTTTCCTCCTCTAGTTTTGTGAGAACGGATAAATTCGATCAGTTTTTTTCACAGCAAATAATTTGTAAAAAATTGATTCCGATTTTCAACTAGCTATCAATAAAGTATTTCAATGAGAGATAAATTTTCAACGTTTACTTGAAAAAAGTTATAGTTCTGTATATAAAATATTCCAATAATTTATTTCATTATAAAATTTCGAAGTTTCATTCTAACAGTGACGAGTATTGTTTCAACTAAAACGATCATATTTTATCAAAATTGAAAAAAAGTAAATTAGTTTAAAAAAATAATCATACTCACCCAATCCAAGGATACAGGAGAAAAGCTCGCAATGGGACAGATTACAACTCATTGGTTTTTCGTCATCTTGTGGATTGGACTTGTAAGACAGTACTGTTGTGCATTTCAGTATAACAGCATTAGTGTCCCATATTGACGTGTCTTCTACCAGTACCAACTCTGAATCTGTGATGTTGCATTTCAACTCGAATGGAAAAGCCGCGCCATTATTGTTGGCACAATTATCCACGGAGACTGGAACGGGCTGTGCAACAGGTTCCGGCTCGGGTGAGTTCAATACAAGAAAATCTCTTACGGCTTCCCACCAATCTAGGATGGCCGTAAGTCTCATGCTGTGCAGTAAAATCGTAGTTGATCCACAATTGCCACGCTTGCGATGATGCACCTCGGCCTGAACTCTCCCGTCTGTGGTGGAACTGTCTCGCAAAGGTTGCAGGATACTCGTGAAAACGTTAGAGCGGCGGTTCACTGGTTCATCCTGGAATCTTGTGTCGGTAACAAGAATCTCGCGAGATACGAGATCGATATCTTGCGATCCGTCGCTCAACGAGTCAATGATCAATCTGGATTTGATAAAGTTGACGTAGGCCAGGGCAGACAAGCCATGATGCGGGTGGAGTTTCAAAGTGACGTTGACCAGTTCCAGACTTATGAACGACGAGGTCCAAGCTTTGCCTTCAAGATCTGTTCTGGGCATCGGTATCTCGACAGTGTCTTCCATGAAAGCGCGCAAGTCGTCGAGGTTCTCACCGATATTGTAAGCGAGCAGACCGCGTAGCAGCATGTACTGCGATGGATCCAAGGCACAGTCCATAGTCGAGAGAGTGCCATGCACACTTAGATCTGGGATTTCTCTGCTCAGATAAGTGTCCAAATTCCTCTCGACTCTCAATTTAAGATGGCACTTTTCTGTGAGAAGTGAAGGACCGGTCTTTTTCACAATGAATCCACCAACAGACAAACTGTCTTCGCCTTCGTTCGAGTTGCCGCTTGGGTTGATCCTTTTGGCCGCATAAACGTCCATGTTGTCGAGTTCGAGATCCATGACGTCGAGCAAGCACTCGATTTTGGCTGACGAGTGAACGAACTTGTTGTGAGCCGATAGTTCGCCGAGATTTAGGAGTATCATCTCTTCGGATCGCGAGCTGACGGGGAGAAGAATGACTGGAGCACCGGCGTGCAGCTCCAAAGCTAATCGCATGCCGCGTTTATTAACGTCGACGATACCACTACCACCGGCGCGCAAATTAGCCATGACAGTCCGCAGCTGTGAGAAGTGAGCAAAGAAAACTTGCAACTCAGCCACGAATCTCTGGGTGTGCACGTAGTGGACAGCCGACATTTGAAGTTTCAGTTGCGCATCGTGAGGTCGCCTCTCCGAATCCGCGTAGCTCGAGTACTGGAAGTTGAAGGCCTTCCTCCCGGATGACAAGAATCGCTCTCGGTAAAACCGACCATGAGCAGTGAGGTCGAGCAAGGACATGGAGCCAAGGGAGCCCGACACTTTGGTCGTGCCTGCGTCCTTAACAATATGCATACTCGCGTTGGATATGTTTGCACGGGCGATTTCACGCTCCGGTGCTCGCAGTACCATTGTCAGAGAATTTATTTCAATCTCAGTTTCGGAATAGACCGGTAGTTCGGTAACTTTGTTCTTATTCGTGTCGACTTCATCGATTGTCAGCGAAGGCAAGGCATTTGTCGCTGACGAAAAATCAGGACTGGGTGTACCAATCCCAAAAAAGTCGAGGACGACCATCCAGGATTCTACGCTGACTATAAGATCGAGGCAGTTGAAGTCAACGGTCACATTTTTACGTACAATCTGCACTGGATTGTCCGGCTCGGGTTCGATAATGCTGATATTGATGAGGACGAGGTTCTCTTCGGCCGTAACGGCACCGGGCGATGGTGGAGGCGTATTTGGCGTTTCTGTGACGGAACTGATTTTTTGGCGCCAATGCGCAGGTATCGCGCCATAAAGCGTGTCAGTTTCCAGGCGATCTGGAAGAGAACCACGACCAACTGAAGTACCATGGTTGCGTCGGAGGGGGATAGGGACCAGATCGGGACATGATCGAGAAACGCCTGCCAACAATCTCGCTCTAGAAGGCGCAGAAGACTGCATCATGTAACGATGGCGTGAGCCTACGGGACAAAGCAGATCTTCCATCAACAGAGAGCGAAGTGCAACTTGCGTAGTGGATTCCCCTCGCTGCAGTTTTTCGTACTTTGCGCACAGATCTCGCATGGAGAGCTCGACGAGAGGTTGTTCGAGATTACCCTCTTGCTTGAGCTCGATGCTAAGAGTGGGCAATTCAAACAAGACTTTAATTGGTACATCGAACTTTTCGGAATACGATGATTTGTCGGCCGTGAGAGGGCTGGTAATGGACGATGCAACCTTCGAGATTGTCGGCGGCTGAACGATCGGCTCGGTCACAACAGTTGGCACAGACATCAGCCTCTGAATCGTGTCCAGTAGTTGTTCGTATTGCATGCGAGACAAAGATACCTTGAGAGGAGTGACGACGATTCCACGCACTTCAACAGTGCCCCGTGCACTTTCGATTTCGAGTGGAAAGCCGGGACTCTGACAGCGACTTCCGAGATCGCGTTCTACAGTCACTCTGAGCAAAGTGTCATGGAGTATTGGCTTTCCAATGTCTCTGCACGAGTACGTGTCTTCCGCTCTCAAAGGCAGATTGCCTTGGATGACCTGTTGGAGAAAATACGTTAGAAAATCGAAATACAATTGAAAATCATAGGATGAAATAATCGAACGCTCTTGCATACCTGATTGATCTTAGTCGAAACGTCCAATGAATGTAAATTCATATCTCTGACTTCGAGATTGATTTTTTGTTTTGTGGAAGCGGACGATGGTGGTTCGTGCTGTAACGACATCGTACCCAAATGAGCCACGATTACTTGGGTGCTCTGCGAAGACCTCGGTATGACTAGAACCGGGCTGTCCAACACCAAATTCAACTTTAACAACAGATTCGCAGATGTTTCATTCCCATCCATCGAGAAACTTGGCAGTCGTTTTCGCTGCGGTATCGTCCAGTCCTCGGCATTGACCAGCCCAATCGCCATGTCCGTAGCTGCTGCACCGATCTGTCTTGCCAGGTTGCTCAAGTACTGTTTGAATTCATCGGCGCACGAACGCAGCTCTGAAATCAGGTGAGGAGCGTGGGTGTACCAAACACTACCGATGCGCACGCTAATATCCAACAGAGTAGACGAGCCATCGGCATCGGTGAATTGTTGCTTGCGGCTGGCTTGGAAACGGAAGGCCTCGGTCTGATCTGTCTCTGGACTAGATAGATGTTCTATGTGATGAGAGTGATGGGTAGATTCTGCTAGAGGATCACGCCCCACACTGATTACCCGTTGATGGGTTTTGCCAATGAGAGTCTGGTCGAGAATTTGAAGCCCGCCAAGAGAACCGGATATCGAAGTGTTGGAAGCGAGTGTTGCTTGTATGCGGGCATCCGACATAGTGGCTGTCGCAATCTTTTGTCCCACCTAATAAACATTCATGTGTTATTATTTTTCTCAGCAGATAATACTCGATCATTTTAAGAGAATAAACTTACCAAATGACTATCTTGCATAATAGCGCGCAAGAGCAGAACATTCAACCTATGGAAGTCAAAAGTAATTTCCGTTCTCGTGGCTTTCCCTTCAGCACTCAAGCTCGTCAGCGACTCATATCTCTGCATTCTCCTCGACTTCGTCTTTTTCGGCGGAAATATTCTTCTAGCGAATCCCATCAACTCTACGATTGTTTCCTGATTGGCTATTATGTCTAAATTATTGAACTGAATATTCGCTACCCTGAGACTCTCCAATGGTTCGTCGACAAACATGATCTCGACGACGATGAGGGCCTCAGAGTCGAGATGCTCAATACCAATAGATGGGGGGCCTTGCTGTGGACTTTTAGCGTCGTGATGGGCAAGACTTGTTAGGGCATGACTGAGGGCAACAGGTGAAGTAAGCCGGCGAGGCAGGTTTGGATCGGGTGAATCCGGGGAGACAGGTGACGTGGGCGACGTAGGTTCAGAATCGCGCAGACTGCCCGATACGCTGTCCATGCCAACGTGTTTGTGACTAGCTACAAGGAGCTCGAAATCAGGACCGAATTCCTGGAGAGCGTCGACGAGGAGTAGGCCGTGGACAGACAGGGAGGCGCTCAAATCAGCTGGTCGCTTGCTCAACATTGCTCGTACTCCGGATACCTACAGAATTTTTGTTTTGAAATTCGTCAAATAAGTAATAGATTGAGCAAAATTCTGAATTCTTACCTGAAGTTCAGCCACACTCCTACCTCTCGACTGTAGCTCAAACGTCATTTGATCAATGATGAATTGTATCATCATCGCATGATTTTGCGTTCGATCAGTGCTCTCTTCTTTCTTTGGACTTTCTGGCTCTTTAGGTGGAAAAACACCATTGCTTTTAGCCGACATCGGTGAATTACTAGTTAAGCTTAATAATAAATGATGCATCGATTTTAAAGATTCAACTTTTTGCTCATTAACATGTACTACAAGCCTAGGTAGGTTGCCCGAAACTGTGACCAGAGGAAAATGTGGATCGGTAGTTGAGACAACTCTCCTCTCGATTTGTAGTGATATATTGAATCTTTCTAAAACGTGAAGACTAGACATCCCTCTTGTTCTGGCATGTTTCCAGTTGTCCTTGACTTTGCCAACTAGAATCTGAAGATCTGATAAATCGACCGTGTAATGGTCGTAAAGTTTTTTGTGCAGAGCAGTTTCGGACAAATTCTGTCTCAGATCCGAAACAGATCCATTCTCCTGGCTTCCTGGTGGCGTCGAGCAAGGCGTCTCAAATCTCTCATCCTCTTCATCCTCGTCCTCTTCGCCTGGTCCCGCTTCGATCTCACTAGTCGGCGAAACCAGATCCCTCGTAGTTACCGTAATAGCACTCACATCTGTATTATTAGTAAGGTGCAATCTACCAAAATCAACAACTATTACGATAGCATTAGTGTCGTCAAACTTGTCGACCAGAAGAATCTGAGGTGCCGATATGTTGAGCTGAAGATCCCAAGAAGATCGGTAAGTTGGATCGCCACCTTCAAGCATCTGCTCCCAATTTTTCATGAGTTGCCGCCTCGTTCGCCGTTTCATTGCCTGGAGTCGGTGATTGTCAGCAGAATCATCGTCTGATTTGTGAGGTTCATATACGAAGTCCAATAACCATCTAATAGCTATGGGATTATAGACTACGTCGAGTGATCGTGAGTTCACGTGCAGAGAATGATCTACGTTCATATTTAACGGTCTTTTTTCGTAGATGAGCTCAAACAACGAGGACTGGGGCGGATGCGTGCTAAGCTTTTCCGACGAGCTACGTAGGCGCGTCGAGGAACCAGTTGAACCGAGAGTTTGTGGCTGAACGAGAATCGGGAAGCTGGAATTCTCGGTAAGATGGTCATGTAGATAAAGAGCACCCAAGCTAATTGAAAATTTGTGAGAGCTCGACCGAGGACGTGATTCGTAACTCAAGTGAACCCGCTCGAACTGTAGTTCCATTACAGTTTTACTTTCGTACAGTTTACCTTGATTGGAAAAGAAAAATCCGAATTATTCGACATACGCACATGATTTAAAGGAATAAAAAATGAAGAAAGTAATGAAAAAAAACAAACCTGATTTATCTTTAGTAACGGTGCATAGTGATATTGCACCCTTAGAGAGAGCGAAATTAAAGAGACCAAAAACAGTGTCGCGTCTGAGAAGGGTATCATCGTCGATAGTGTCAGCCAATACATCCAATAATTCACCGTCAAAAGTCGACGAACCTGCCGTCGGCGTATTGCCATTACTGTTGTTGGTACTATTATTATTGTTGGTCGTTTTGGCGGACTGCCAGCCCCACCACTGTGGAAACCATTGAACGAGCATACCTTGAGCCTGCGGTGACGGCGCAGCGTTCGGTGCGGCCGGCGCCGGCTTTGGTGGCCGTACTTTAGCCATTGCTGTAATAATTTATCATTTTTCATTTTTTTTTCTTACATTAATAATGCATTATTTTCTTTTACTTCTATAAAGTTACCTAATTCTCGCAGCACTTTGAGTTCGTCAAAACTAAGATCGACCTCCATTTGATCTTTCAATTTTTTAATATCTGAAGGCAAGCTTGCTGTCGGATTTGTCAATAGTTTAGCGCAAGCTTCAACGTATATCACGTTGTGTCTCCCAAGTTGAAGAATATCCTCCCATGTTTTCTTTGGAGAGAGTGTTTTCCTTCCGATATAACAACGCGCCGCATACCTCCACCATTCTTTTGGAACTTCGTTGATAGGAGCGACAGGCCGGCATCTTCGCTGCCGTCGTTGTCGGTCTATTTCATCTAGACCTCTGACGCACTGTACAATTTGTTCATATTGCAGCTGGGAAGAAAATATTTAAAATCAGACCCTGTTAAGGTTTTCAGCAAGTAAAATATTGAATGTGAGAATCTGCTACATACATTAGTTAATGACAGAGGCACTTGATCTAGTAAAAGGTCTAAAACTATTCTAGGTTTATTTGGTGAACGTAAAGGCCTTTCTGATCGATCCCTTTTGACATGGGCTTTAGCGCTAACTGGGGAAAGAATATAAGACCTGCTCTGCTTCTTTGATTCACCCATTGCAACCTAGATCATTGAAATATAATAAAAAATTCATGTTTGCATTGTTTGAAAATTGGATTTATGATTAATATAATGTATTTACAGCCAAATCGGAAAGATCCAAATTGTGGAACATTTGATCTTCATTTATTTGGTTCCAATATACAGAAAGACCATCCAGTTCCATCAACTTGAAAGATGAATCAGTTAAATTCCAGGAGGTTGATCCAGGAACCCAGCTTGCATCACAACTTTGAGCTGTTAAGCCACCTATAGTTACACCAAATGCTATTCCACTCCCTTTGGAAAATCATAAGACAAAATTTTCATTATTCATGGATAGGGTATGATCTTGAAAAATATTAAAATTTTTCAATACCAACCGTCAGGAAGTGTTGTAGTATCTTCATAACGCAAATGAACATCCTTAATATTAAGCTGCAAGTTTTCTATAATATTTGTGACTAGTGAGGTACCATAGTTGAACCAGGTACTATAACTAGTTGCATAGTACCCAGGACCTTGTTCAGATTCTGTTCGCCATCGAGCTTCCAGAGCTTCCAGACGACTCAGTTTGTAATCTACAATTGCATGTTCCTCCGCTTCGATGTCGTACTATTATAAACAAATTATTGAAATATGTATCACTGTTCCAAAAGAGGGAATCTGAATAATGTAGTTTAAATTACCTCGTCTAAATTTATAGGTCCAGCAACCAAATAGAGTTGCTCTATACCTATCACCCATGATGCTGTTCTAAATTGTGTTACAGGAACTTGTAAACGGATTTTCCCTATGAAACCAGCTTTGATTTCCACTGGTAATCCAATGTGTCTCAAAGCTTCTCGCTTTAGAGGTAAATTTTCAAGTTCTACCGCTCCTGGACAGATTAATGTTGAATATGTATAATTCATATTACCTTGATGTTAGTTATTTGCATCAAAATCAATAAAATGATAAAAATCATAATATATTAGAATGAGTTTTGTACCTAGCTCTCTATGCTAAAATTTTTATTAAAAATAGAATTATTTTCACTTTAGTTTATTTAATGCTCCCAGTACCATTACAAGTATTCTCTACAGTGATATTTTCTACAATGACCGTTACACAAAACAATGAAATGTTTAAAAAAATTCAAATACAATAGGATATTTTAATCAGCTTATCTTGAGTATCAGATGAATATTTCACAGCATGTAATTTACGAAAAAAAATCATTGCAATGCAAAATAAAAATTGTTCCAATTTGAAAAATAACACCAGAAAAAAACAACACTATTTCGTATTCTTACGAAAATAATGGCAAATAAGTTGACTATTCTAATTACATGAGTTTAAGAAACGATTTTCCACAAAGAATATTCATTGATCAGCTATCTCTTAGCTGTTTCCGATACATCTACTTGCATCGAATTCCCAAACATCACGCGGAAAAAAAAGAAAAAAAAATTCACTCGTTCGTAATGCAAAAGAGAGAACGAGAATAGGAGGGAATGAACAAAATTGCCAGAGACGTCGGATAGCTTGTCTGACAACTCAATGATGATGCTTATGTCATTTCTTAACAAGTGGTCAAGATTATACGAGTGTGAGTCAGATATATAAACAATCGCGAAATAGGATGTTCGCCGCGCAAGCCGAAGCGATGAAGCGCGATTTTTCGCGGGGAGAGGAGAGAGACGGCTATATATATACGTATAGGTATACAGCGAGAGTTTCGGTACCTGATAGTAGGGCGATGCTCAGCTGATCGGTGTTGAGGTTCTCGACGTACTTGCCCAGGTAGTTGTTCAACACCCAGGCGACGAGACCCTCGAGCATGTTGCAGCCCAGGCGATGTGCACATGTATACGGGCTCGACGAATGTCAGGTGGACTTGGCGGTAGGTTAGGTTCCGCGACCGCAGCCGTGATCCCTCCACGGCCCGCCGAGAACGACACTCCGAACGGCCTGCGACTCCTGGACGAAACACACTCCGCGGACACTCTGGCTCATCCGGCGGGCAGATCCCGAACGAGCATCGTCGCGCGCGCCAACAATATTATCAGCAGCTCTCGCGTGAACGGCGCGCAATATACACACACATGTCGCACACACACACACACACACCACCGACTTATTCGCGCGAAATTTGCTCCTACTATACCGATCGAGCACTTTCGTAACAGTCTCGCTCTTCTGCTCCGCGCATATGTTGTATCCTGTTATATACCTATATACACGATTGCTTTGTGTATAGGCGTGACGTCAAGATATGCTGCAGCTGTATGTAGTGGCGCTTAGATGATCAAGATATCTTTCGGTCATCTCGGCAAAAGATAACGCAGCTGTTATGTCAGCCCGGTTTCGAACAAGCCAATTTTCTCTCTGGATGTGTCTGGATGTATGCACCTGGACGAAGAAGAAAAGCCGCTTGGGTAAGGCTCAATGTTTCGCATATATACGAGAATAAAAATATGATCGTGTGCGCGCGCGCGGGGTACACATTGTTTGAAAATACATTTTCGAAAAGTTAAAAGCGAAAAAAATGATAATCCGGTGGCGGCGAGCGCGGTGGGATATTTGGCTGGTGCCCATTGTGGCCGCACGCCAAGATAAATCACTTGCATGCGTGAATTGGTCAACCCCAAAAATGTAACCGAGTTACGCACTCGCTCCAATGAGGACTCAAGGTTTCCCAGAATCCAAAATTTCGAAAGTTATTATTTCGGGCATTACTGTTCTATCTTACTACATACGCTCGTAGAGAGTCGTTACGATCAGATCTATAAGGATTTCTCGGAACGAGGGGAGAAAATTGATTGTCATATATAGGTTCGGAGAACTGAAAACGACGATACTTTATTTTCATTCTACCATGCCGTGAAAATATTTAAAATGCATCTACATTGGGGGATTGTTCACTGATGGCACCTACATCTGGTAGCGCGTAAACACACACACAAGCATTCCTCATCATTTTCTTATCGCGTTGATCCACTTATGTCAATTTAAATTTGATCATATACATACAAAGTCTCCTATTTCAGCATCCAATTCTAATATTACATTGGTCAGATAGAACATTTCAACATTCACTGTTTACTGACAAATTTTCTTTCGTCAGATCAAACGTCAAATATTGATAGTTGAATTGATCCGATGTTACTTATTATTCTTCTTGATCGAGAAAAAATGTTCACGGTTATATTTCTTTCGATCTGTATACAACTTTGTTCGGATCGCTTTGATCCATCTTCATATAAAAATATCTTCAAGCTATTCTTATCTCACTTTAAGCAATAAATTTATTCTTTAGCCAGGTAAATGGCCGACCAAATTACAATTGGACCGAACCATCAGCTATATATATTCTTCGAGTATTAATAGACCGACAACAGGAAATTTTAGTGATCGCTTTTTGTAATGGGCTAATATGTAATGAAATTATTTTCCAAATTTGCGAAAAATCCCACTTGTATGAATTAAGAATGAGAATCGCGATATATTAAGAACAGCCGCCCCATAACGTCTTATCCCAATGTCCCGATATTGGAAAACCAAACGAGTTTGAAGAAAATCGCTCTAGTTCTCTGATTACACGTGAGAGAGGCGAGCAAACGGTGTGTTTCTCGGTGTATATATGTGTGGGGTCGCGTTCCTTTCATATTGTCTATACCCGCGTACATATACGTATGTATATATATATATATATATATATATATATATATATATAAAAGTATAAAGACGCACGCGCGGATGGGGGAGCCTCGACCTCATGAGCGAGAGAGAGTGAATGCGCAGGAGTTCGCGCGCGCAAAACTCCCAGCCGTTACACAACTTTACGGCGCGCCTCCATCCTATTATATACATATGCACGCGTGTATGTGTGCGTGTGTGTTTCTAAATGTGACATCCCCGGGCCCAGTATCGCCCTGCACCCCACCTGACTCGTCCCAGGTATACTATGAACCAGGTAGTACGGCTATCTAAAGATTCTAAAGTCGTAATCCCAAGCTTATCACCATTAGTAGATTATTGTTGGCTTGAAGGTCAGGTATAGGGCGATTTTGTGGAATGGATTGGGAAGCGAATCGCGTCTCTGAGTAAGTACGTGTGTATGTGTGTGTGTGTGTGGGTGCGGGTGTGTGTACCTATAATACATTGAAACTGGCAAAAGGCCGAGGCGGTCACGTGGTACGGCCGGGATTGGTTGGCTGTCCCCCCTTCTGCGGCGCTCTCGCGCTGGCGCGCGCTGCTGCTGCTGCGCGTCGTCTCTCCCACCCCCCCTCTCCCGCCCCTGGCCGCGCGCGGCGCGGCCTGGCGGTGTGTGCGCGCGGCGGGGCTGGGGCTGCGTCCGCTTGCGCAGCTCAGAATAGTTCCAGATGTGGACATGTTAAGTTTAAAACTCTCAACAAGTATTGAATCGTTTCAAGCTGAACAACGCCGATCCTCATTAGAACTCGCTCGGGATTGATCCGATCTCGATTTACACACGCACTCGGTTCTTTTGCTCGCGCGATACCATTTCGCCCAGCAGGAGAGGCACACATCCGTTTCCCGGATTATTTCACTGTAATAACCCAATTTAACGCAAGCCTCGCCATTTTTTTTTCTCTCTTCTCTCTTTATCTCACACATTGTCTATCTCTATCTCTCTATCTCTCTCTATTTCTGTCTCTGTCTCTCTCACGCTCGCTCGCTAAAGAAACCTGCTCGCGGGAACCATCGGTAGGCGCGTCTCTCTCTCGCTCGCTCGCTCTCTCTCCGTGACGTGAAAATCCACGGTGCGCAGTTTCTCCATTTTGTCCTGCGTGCCTCCTCTCGCGCGCGCCATCGATCGAGCGCGGATCGATTCCACCACGCGGGACTTTTCCATACCGTTCGGACTTTCTGCTCGCGCGACTCGGAATGACGGGACACGCACGCACGCACGCACACACACGCACACATTGTACTCTCTCATGTCGGGAATGAGGGTGAGCGAAGCTCGAACAGCATCCTGAAGAAGCCAGTCTTTGTTAAAGTTAATAATAGCCCTGTGGAAGAGATGACGTTTTGCAATTGACGGTACGGCCAATCCATAATACACATTATCGGGGACTTTGGACAGCAGCGGCAGCAGCAGCAGCAGCACACGACTAGTGTCGCTATACACATATCGGCCATATTTTTGCCGTGCTCTGCGGGCACTCCTCGCTGCGCGCCCAACAACACGTATATCTTATACACACGTGTCCGCGCACGCATTCTATACATGTATATATATATATGATATATATGTGTGTGTGTATAGTTTCGACAGACGACTATCGCGCTACATCCGTGTAATACGCACGCAAACATACGTGTATATACATATATTTTATGTGCACACGACACGATATAACATTGTACTTATATATATCCAGCGAGGAGTTGGTCGCACGCGCGGGCGCGCGAGGCTCTTTCGGTCTCGCGGGTAGGCGCGCTCGTTTCTTCGTGCGTCGTTTCCGCTGCTGTATATGTGCCGCTCTGCAATGTGCCCTTATCTCGCGTGTACACGCGCTCGCTCCGGGATCAAAGCTGAAAAACATTGAACACGGCCTTCGTAAGTTTGACAATTGGTGCGCGAATCGATCGTGACTCACGATATATCCCACCCGCGGACGTGCGCTTCAACGTAATTATCCACACACACACACACACACACACATACACGGGCGCAAGCGAGCAGAAGCGCTGGTGCGTGTGTGTATATATATATATATACGTGCGTCATCGTGTCGGGTTGGCCCGCGCGCTGCTGCACCCGTCGTTGCTGCTGCTGCTGGCTTGTCTTGCGCGCGCATCGTCGAGGCCGATATCACACACAGCCGGAGCCGGGAAATTATATACATATACATATTTGTGTGCTCCGAGGCGCGGTGGAGGGGTGGACGCGCGCGCGCCCGAGTCGTAAAGCGGGGGACAAAGCCAGAGAGAAAGAGGGACAGACCGAGAGAGAGAGAGAGAGAGAGAGACTCGATATCGATGTCCGTGTGGCAGGTTATGATTTCGGGCTTATTCCCGGGTTCTTGTAAGGGTCGCGCGGACGATCGGAGCTGCTGGCCTGCGGCCGCGGTCAACTAATAGGATCCTGATGCAGATGAGAATACACAGATGCAATGAACGGAGCGCCGCCTTATATGTTGAGAGATTGATGCTGGATTGAAAAACCCGTGTGAGTGATTATGTAAAACGGAAATGCGACAACAGCTGCGATCATTACGCGCATTTATGACGCACACACAACCAGACAGGTATATACGCATATAACAAAAGGCCACACCGGACCGTATATCCAAGCGACCGAGCTCTGTGGACATGTATATATTGTAACATATTCATATATATATATATATATATATATATATACGCATATTCTCATATATGTATATATATATATATGTGTGTGTGTGTGTACATGCTCCGCTACATGAAGACATACACCTATACACTCGTCTCACAACCATATTATATATGGTTGTGCCGAGTGTCGTGTGCGCTTGGCGCACATATAATAGGTCAAGTATACTGTCTTTTGCAAAGTAGGTATATACACAATCTCACGCTCACACACACGCATACACACATACACGGACTCGGACGCTCGCTCGCGCGCGCGAGCACGCATAAGCTCGTGGAGACTATAAGCTTGGTGCTCGGCCAATCCGTACTTGGTCGATTAGAGGTATTATTTTTATAATCTTGTTCTTTTTTGTTTGCCCCCCGTTCTTACACTTACTTTCAACCGTCGTTACGATCTTCCCCTTAGTCTCAACGAGCCCGATCGTTACACCGACTTCTTTGCCAATTCTGATCTCGTTATTTTTTTTCCATTCGATTTCAAGCCTATATGCGATTGTGCTCTCACGCGTCCGTCGGGGGAGCTGAAAACAGATAACGCGTATTACATAAACGATACAAAAATGTAACGAATCGCGAGGTAAAAGTTGGAGTGAAAACGCTGCTACGCTGCCGACACTTGGACACTCATGATATGATTATTTATGCGCTTTCCCGATTGTGGAAATGCTATTTTTACGGCATTAAATCACGAGGAAAGATTCGCTGAAAATCTTGATTCCTATTTACGCCTTTGTGAAGGTTTAGTGGCGGAGTTTTCGCTCCAGATGGTATGCATTCGAGCTCGTTGCTATAGATATTCTTCGAGTGAAAATTAATAACGTGTGGTATTGAACGGAAAAAAAAATTGGTTTTACTTGTAAAAGATTCGGACGTTGAGCAATGTTGAGATGCAATTATTTCAATAATTTTCAAGACGAACGTATTTTTGTTACAGACTGCCATAATGGTTATTCGAATCACGATCAAATCACTTTATTGCATTGACGACTATCCTGAAATAGCATTTCTCGTGATGGAATAAACGAATAAAGTTCTTGATTGTTTCTGAAAGATTTAGCGAGGTCACTCGAAAGTGTACCGAATAATTTAACATGGAGCCGATGAAAAGAAAAAAGATACGAAAAAATATTTAATTGAAATGCCATGTATCTCGTGAAATGCTTGTTGAATTCGTGAAGAAATTGTCTCCGCGTGATTCTTCAATTTTCAAGTTTAGATTTCTTGTTGATGCAAAACCTGCCAAATCCACTCCATCACAAAGTTCTTGGATGATTAAACATTAACGCAAATAACAAACAAAATCCTTGCGACACAGTGGACTTGGCCTGTTTTAGCTTATTAACGCTTTAATTCAAAATCTTGACCAAAAGGCGTATTTTTCATGGAAAAAATATTTTCCAGAGTAGCATTTGAAAATTAATGAAGAACAAATAATCATACGAATAATTTATTCTGTTGGATCGTTTATCGCGTTACCTCTTATCGTTAGATAATATTTTTTTTATGATCGGCTAAAGAGACATTGTTTAGTGCATTGTGCGGGTAAAAATATTTTTCATTTACCTAAATATATCTTTCGCTCCGACCGTGTATTAAACTCAAATATTATACAACATAAAGTCGAGAATAATCGAGCGTAAAAACGATGGATTCCAATGGTGCTGAAAAAAAATATGAATGTTATTCATATTTTTTTCGTTCGTGTACAACTTGAATTGATATAAGATTCATGGTCTTTAATAAGCCACTACTAGTATTGTTTAATGAGTGTCTACAAGTGACTCATTATAGCTCGGTAATCCTGTATTATGAATGTTCCGAACATAAAAATATGTTTTTCGGTCGTGAATATTCCATATGTATACGATTTGTTCATCGTCGACAATAATATTGTTCCAAGTTACTCATACTTTTTACGGGGAAAATATAGCAAATAATGCGATCTAGAACTGATAATATTTGGGTTCACACTCGTTTTTGCGTACAAAAGCCTAAGCTTGATGTATATCTAACATTTTTAATTTACTTCGTACGATCGATGCGTTGGATTTCAAAAGTAAGGTATAGTTGTTGAAAGTCTCGCACAATGAAATAACAATCGAAACTTATTCATCCGTATGACATTGCTCAATAAGCGACGATTCAGTAATTTGACCTGATGCGCTAAAAAGACAATGTTCATTGGATTTTTCGGGGCGAAGAGTTTAAATTTTCAAATTGTACTTGGTCGATTCGCCGGAATGTTTTAATTACAATGTAATTAGATACCATATTATCTCTTTCCAGCCCATTGCTAGCGATCGTTCCCAAAGGGAAGGTCCCTCCATTATCCTGAAGTTATATTGTCCCAAAAGCCAGATCGATATTATTCGTTCTTTTTCTTTCTGTATAATTTATCGATTCCATTTTCCGAACGGCTCATTCGTGTGTCACGCTTGTTTGCCATGCGAGTCAACTCGTCGACTTCAAATGCAAATACGCAAGACTCACTTCTTGTGAATATTACTCGACGATACCGAATCTCCCCCTTATATTTCCCACCTCGGAACAGTCGCGTATATATGCCCCCCCCCGCGACCATGTAACGAGTCCTACATCGACAGCTTTCCAAAAGTCGCTAGCGCGAAACAAATCGCAACTTTCCCCTCCGAAACGCCAAATGTATAATATCCGGTGTATATGTACACCTGCAAATGCGTGCCCGCGCGTGCACACTATCGTGGAAATTCGTGACGACTTTCAATGAGGTACTTGGAGCGCGCGATAACCTGGCCCGCCACACGTGACGCAAACACACACACACACTCTGACGGACGGAACACGGTAAAAAGATGAGGCCATAGGGTGGGCGCGCGCGCGCGTGCCACGTCTCAGGCTATATGCGCTTCGCTCGGAGCATCTGTGTAAAGCAGTGCAGGCTGCGTTCAGTGCGAGATTCTCGGCGAGAAGTAGATGGTTTATATAGTTTTTTTTTTCACGCGAAGAGAGAGCGAGAAAGAGAGAGAGAGAGAGAGATAAAACTATATGCGTTATGCTAAGAAGACAGAAGTACTCATGGTAGAAAATTTTATTGTGCTGCAGGATTTACAGGAGGAAGCAATGACGCGGAGAAAAATAATGCCGGAGCTGACTGGAGTCGGGGGGTTGTACCGCTGATCGAGTCGCATTTTATCTCGTGCGAGCCCCCGGTATACACACGAGCAAAAGCTGCTAAGCCAGCCGTTTAAGCTTTTTTTACTCCGTATACCCGAACAAAAAAAAAGGCATTAATTATGGCTCTGGAGAGTGTATCCGCGGCCGACAATGTTATACAAAGGTTTGCACCATCATTTCATATTCTTCTATATAGTTATTAATATTAATCCATAGTCCCGAGGAGAAGGAAAATATTTTTTGAGAGCTTGTTGCATTACACCCATATTTATGTGCCCGACATTACTCATTGTCTCGCTCGACGTTTTACTCACGTATATACAGCACATTCCAGAATTAATACATGTATATACGCACGCTCAAACATTTTCACGCAGACACGGACTCGATGCGGTTACGCCTCGGCGCGCGATTATGCTTGCACGGCAGATATCGGTAAAAAACGCTAATTATCGAGCCACCAGCTCACCTACACCATCAGCGTTTGGTACGACACCACATCGCTCGATCGAGCAGTGAAATCATATATGTGTATATGCGACTGGTATCATGCAACTCGTCGAAAGTGAACCGGGATTTTTCTTGCCGCGTATTCGGTAAAATTGAACTTTCGACAATATCATATCGTTATACGTCCAAACTCCATCCCGCGCGTCGCAACTATAGCATCGAATCGTGCAACGTCGTGGATAACGCAAAGCCGTTGTAGACTCGCGTAAGTGTTTGTGGTATTTTTTTTTACCATATAGACGATCGATCGGCTGATTAGAGGCGCGCGGTTGTATACCTTGCGCTCATTGCGCAACGCGCTCGATAAAGATTTTCTGATCTAACATAAATAGATATTCTTGGATACATATACATGTATACACGCGAGGCGCTACACGATACGGCCGTCGGCGCAGAGCATCATGCAAGTCGACGGGCGCGCGTGTGGCCTTTTCGCGTGTAAGTATATAACAAACGCGCCGCGCGCGAAACTGTCCGCGCGCAGGTTCAAGGCTAAGAGGGGCAGACACGGCTGCAATGGTATATATATAATACAGTCTTCGCTCCCTTCTGGGCCGTCTTTGAACTCTATCTTCCAAGTCTCTTTTTTCCGCCGACGCGCGGCTGTTCACCACCGATACGGGCCAATTGTTTTCGGGATTATTCGAAAAAATTCAACTTCAACCCCGCGCAGTCGATATCTCGCGTGACAAGTTTCTATCTATATCTACGAACGGGAAATTGCTGGTTCAAAGGCTTTTTGGTAATGTGGAGAACAAGCCAATTTCAAAACAAAGCTCTCTCGTTTGCAGTTCAAATGCTTCGGGAAATTGACAACTATTGCATGTGCGTTACTGTTACGTTAACGGATGAGTTCGACCGGAGGAAGTGGCTAGATAAGCTCCTTACCACAATCGTTGTTTAGACGTCAATATAATTAAGAGTTACGGTTATTTTTTTTACTCTTCAAGGAGAAATTTATCTATCCGATAATGTTAACATGAAAGAAAAAAACAATAGGACTTCGCTGTGAATAATGCAATGAACTCGAATCGCGTGATGACGTGTTGAACGAACAATATTTTGACGATTCGACAACTTTTTTAATATTTCTTATGTTCCATCTGTTGAACAAAACATTAAGTACAATGGATATTTAAGTTGCAATCACAGTTTTATGATTGGAAACTCGAACGCATATTATATACGACACGCTGCTAACATAAGACCGTCTCATATCCTTCACTGATGAAACGGCGAGACTTTCTACAGATGATGATCAATGGTTCTGGTGATGATAGTGATTTTATGATTGCTAATGAACATAATGATCACTATTACAATAGTTATTTATATTCCATACGACAATCACCTTATGAAAATTATGCAGAAATGCTTTATAGATTTCCATGATTATGGTTTCATATATATTGATAAATTTGAAGTAGCAGTGTGGTGGTACTTTTGACTTCGTATATTTATGATCAATTTGCCGAGTGACAAAGTAACTCGATCCATCAAACGTAAGCTGAATTTTGATCTCATTTAATGAGATTATAGTGCTCAATAGATCGATAAGAAAAAGTCGACCGAAAAATACAATTAAGTCTCCCATAAGCTGGATATTCTAGAAAATTTTCCAAAACTTTCGATAAAGCTGTCTTTTACACTAATAATCACGAAGACAGCTTAAAAGAACCGGCAGTGTTTTCATCGTAAAAACTATTTACGTACTAATTTATAATGAGCAAACATGATTTGGGAATGGGAGGCTAGTTGATCATATGCATATTTTTCGTATTGTACGAAAGTTGGTTATCAAAATTCTTATTTTTCTTCGAATCCAAAAAATGATGTATTGGCATAGTTCTAAAAATACGGATCGATAATTGTTTGTTACCGATTAGAGACAAATCAACAATAAAAGAAGATCAACCCAAACTAAGCATTAGACAGTTTTACGTTCGCGCTATCGATTTATCTTATAGGTAGAAATTTATAGAGCTGCCCTGGCCAATTAACTTATGGACTCAGCTGAACATACATTTAAACTTATGATTTTCGCCACTTTCGTCAAATGATTCAACTAAAGTTACCAGCCTGATATTTACTTTGAAAATGACGCATTCAATTATTTCCGAAAACAAGTTCTATCACCCATAAAAAAATTTCTGACAGCTGTATTTGCTGCTCTGATCCAATTTTTAGTAGTTTTTATTCAATTTATTTAATTAGAAAATGACGTCAGTTACCTCATGAGTTAGTTTAGATTATAATTGAAAATTAAATATGAATTATAGTTGAAATCATATATTTTGAAACTGCTTAAAAATGTCACCATCTCCATGTATTTGTCAATACTTAGGTGCAGTAGTTAAAACGTAACATACTTTCGTTTTTATTATTGTCATAGTTATCATTATACACATATTATTATATGATAATCCTTTATGAATCTCCAAAGGTTGTGTAGAGTTGAGAATTCTTTGAGAAGTAAAAATTTTTGGAATTCATATTCCTATATCATCCATTAATATAAATAGGATTTGATTTCATTGAATAATAATCATTGGTAGATTATTGATCGTATTGTTAATTTTCTCACATATTTAATTCTTCTTATTATGAAAAACATCACAAATAACAATCAGAAATCACCAAAATATTCCTCTTTTCCTTGGGCTTCAACTATATTTTTAAAGGATTTTAATTAAAAACGTGTTTACTAATAGTAATGATGACAACGATCTGGAGGATGGAGAAATACCCTCTGACGAAGATGATGAGCCAATCATGCCAGTGGCTCCACAGCCTAAGCCAGTTACAGAGGCTCCAAAGCCACCACCAGTAAAGACTGAACCGCCAAAGCAAAGTAGCTTTGACAATAATAAATTTGGCAACAAAACCAGAAATGTTGTCGAGGACATCGAAAGGTTACATCAAAAAGTAGTGACCAGCGATGATTGGGCTGGCGATGTTGAAAAAGCTCTCAAGGCAGCTCTTGAACAAGACAAGAGCAAACCTGAGAAAAATAAAAGCAACAAGGGCAAAAACAAGAATAGAAAGAGGAGCAGAGATGATAAGGAGGATGATAGGTCAAGGGAGCAAAAGGTTAGAATGCTACATTTTTATCAATGTATTTGTTTTTTATCAATCTGAACCTACTAGTTGAAAACACTTGTTTCATAACTCAGATAATTTTTGAACATAGGTATTGTAATTATAAATGATTTGTTTAATTCATGTGTTTAATTGATGATATTCATTTCATGATCTTTTTGCCCACTATAGAGAAATAGACTGTGTAATGAAGAAAATACAAATGAGGATGATGATGAAATGCTGTTTGTTCGTGGTGCTTCTCCAACAAGAAGAGGCTCGCAAGAGAGATCTCCTAGAAGAGGAGCAGAGCATGATAATTACAATAGTGGGTCAGACTATGATGACCGGCCTGGTGTTAATCGGAACAGAGATGATAAAAGAGGTAAAACAAGATGTAATAATTACTAATGTAGTTTTGATTTTGAGTTTATTGCTCCAAAAGCAGTTTCAGTTCTCAGTTGAATTTCAAACGTTTAATTGAGTAGTGAATATGAATTTTAGTAGTGCATAAATCTCTTAGTTACAGTTGGATGTCATTTTAATACTAGTTTTTAGCCTCCTAAATATTTTAATAGTATTAAATCAATAAATATATCAGTAGATACAGAATTAAAAAAGTAGATCAACTGAAATAGCTGTACCAATAAATTCTGGTACTTTTGATTTCTTACAACAATTCTCTTTTTATATCAGGGCCACATTCAAAACAACAGCCTCCACAGCAACAACAGCTACAGCTGCAGCTGCAGCAGCAGCAGTCACAGTCGCCTCAGCATCAGCAAGATAGGCAAGATCGACAAGACCGACAGGACCGTATGGACCGTCAAGATAGGCAAGATCGAAATAAAAAAGCTCCTCTACCAGTGGGACGCCGAGCTCCTAAGAACGAACGAGGCAACAAAAACAAGACTAGAGCTCAGCAGTTGCGCAACGACCGGAACAACAGGCGAAACATGGGAAATGACCACAATCAAGATCCGGACTCAATATGCGTATACTACATGCAAGGCAAGTGTCACCGAGGCGACGATTGTCCCTTCTCTCACAATGCTCTTCCTCCGAGGAAGATGGAGCTGTGCAAGTTTTACCTTATGGACTGTTGTGCCAAGAGGGACAAGTGTCTCTACATGCACCATGACTTCCCCTGTAAGTTCTTCCATACTGGTTTGAATTGCACCAATGGTGAGAATTGCAAATTTTCGCATCAGCCAATGAGCGAGCAGGTAAATAATTTCATGAACTTTAAATGAATTGAGTGAACATTTTTCTATCTGTTTCGAATCTAACGCGTTACTCTTTTTATAGGTAAAAATTATTTTATTGAAACATTTAGAGACTGCTCCAAAAGAAATATTAGGAAATTTCCCGCGCTTGAGTAGAGAAGGTGCAATCTATCTCATAAACAATACTGAAAAAACGTTACTTCAAGGTCAAGAATTACAGAATTCTAAAATCCCAAGTCTCTTCGAGCTAAAATGTAATCCAAACGACCCCGAGTCTGGGAAAGACGATTGTGAGTATTGATTGAATGAGGTTTTAAATTTATTCAACTTTACCAAATTGAGTTGAATATGAGTTTTCAATAAATACTTCCATTATAGGTGATGACTCGAATCGAGACAGAAATTCGCACAAAGAGCGAAAATCATCGTCAGGCAAGAAGACTCGTTGGGGTTCAGATGACGATCGCGTGCCTCTCGATCAGATCGTTCAATCCGCTTCTCAACTTGGTCTGCTAAATAGCCAAGATAAACCTCCGATAAATTTCTACGGCGAGGGTGGTCCGAACGACTTCAAAAAAGAGGAGGAGGAGGAAGAGCCAGTAGCGAAGCCCGCGGGTGAGCCGAATCCACTAGAGGACCTGCCAAAGGATGTTGATCTGAGGCAGCTAGTAACAAGTTCTGTAGCTTCAGGAGCTGCCTCTAAAACGCCACAAACTGTCAACGTAGTAGAAGAGGCGGCCAAATTAGTAAAATCGAAGCTTGAAGATGAGAGTGACCGAGAAGAAGATCAGGGATTAGTAATAGCCGTACCGACCGATGAAGAAGATAAAGATAAGGCTAAAGCACAAGGTAAATTTTATTACTTCAAACTTGAGCACGATATCTTTCTGGTTGTATTATTCGATGTTGATAATTTTTAATTTCTTCTAGAATCACTAAGTTCTTTGAATATTGTGGTTAGCAAGCCAAAGAACTCGCCGACCGTCAGCCAAGATATACCCGCTAATTTGCCCAAAAAGACCCAAGAGCTATATATGCGGATCCAACAGCAGCAGCGTGAGGCTGAAGACAGTCATAAAAACTTGGAGAATAACGAGGATCAACAGATAAATCAAGAGAATTGGTACTCGGACGATGACGATGATGACAATGACGATGACGACGATGAAGATGATCAGCTGACCATCGTTCTCAAAGACATCCAAAAGGATGATGAAGAAGAAGGTAACAACAACCAAGAGTCACCGACTAAAGACGAGGATCCAACTTTGCAGCCGTCGAGTATTCCTCAGCCCGCTGCCATTATCGATAAAATTGGCAGTTTGAGCAAGATTGACATCAGCGCCGAAGTTACTAAGCTTCTCTCGTCAATAAAGGCTCAAAGCTCGGCCAAATTGGAAAAAGATGCTACACCGAAGGCGAGAAGAGATTCAATTGGAGTATCTGCGGATCCAACTAAATCTGTTGTACCAGAGTTACCTTTGCAGTATTCTAAGCCCGACATTTCCAACAGTGACCCAAGATTGTCGCCAAGATCATCTGGTTAGTAAACCATATTCATTTCACGGACTTGACTTTTATTGTTATAGTACGTTCATGACATTTTTATTTTTGTTTCTCAGTAGGTAGCTCAATACCACCAGCGCAACCATCCGCCATATCGCGAGACCCACGGGTAAGCAGGGATCCGCGACAGCGAAGAGAGGATCCTCGTCAAGTGGTGCCCACTGCGGCTGCGGTTCCAGTGGCCGTACCAGCCGCTGTCAAGCCTGCTGAACTTCCTAAAGATGCGCGTTCTCTGAGGCTCGAAACAAGTATCTATAGTTCAGGAATCATAAACCTGGAAGAGGGCGTAGATCCAGACCGGCGTGCCAAACTAGACCAAGACCACAGACTGAAGGATATGGATCTGAGGTGCTTCCCAGCTGCGCCGAGCTTTGGAGATACCGATCTGCGTCTCGGCACTTACTCGGTCGATTCTTCCAAGTCGGGTGATGTCGATTTGAGGCAGATGCTTAGCTTACCGTTTAAACCGGTGCCCTCGCATGTGCCCTGCACTGAGATCGAGGCTAGCATATCGTCGCATCCGCCTATGCCTTATAAAGTGAGTGACTCATCAATTTTTATGGAAAGCGTTAAGACATAATATTTGATAAAAAGTAACTAACTTTTTGTGTTCAACAGGTGTACGTCGTAGACATCCCCAGGCCGAATTACACGGGGCTGAAGTTGACGCGCAACGATCCCCAGGTGCGTTACGATCCGCGACTACGCAAGATCTTCCGACTGGGAGACAACGATGTGGCGGACTCCCCGATGTCGCCGCCACCGGTGAAAATGCTCGACACACCAAAGTCTCCTCCACAAGTCAGAGGTGATCCTCGTCGCAAAGCACTGGAAGCGGCTCACGCTCCGAAAATTATACCGACCGCGGTGCAACAACACGTGCAGGAGCACGCAAACATTGCTGGTAAGTATTTTGTCTACACCGATAACTCGTTTATTCATTGTGAATATATCACTAAGACATTTTACATTTTTTGTTACAGGGATGCCAATGGGTATGGGCCCAGCACCTTACATGCAAGGTCCGGGCAACATGCAAGGCCCGGGTAATATGCAAGTTCCAGGTAATATGCAAGGTCCGGGTAGCATGCAAGGTCCGGGTAGCATGCAAGTTCCGGGCAACATGCCAGGTCAGATGATGCAAGGCGGCATGGGCCCGGCTAACCATATGCAGGGCAACTCAATGATGGGCAACTCGATGATGGGCAACATGGTACCGAATATAATGCGCGATGGCCCAGGCATAGGTGGCGGAAACGTGGGTCCGATGAACCCTGGCCCCATGAGGATGGGCAACATGGGCCCGCCAGGGCCCAATATGCCACCCCAGCAATCTCAGCCCCCTCATCACAAAATGCCGGATCCTCGATCCCAAAACCAAATGAATCAGTATGACCTACGCTACAGTGCGCAAAGAGGCAATAGCGTTGGTCTTCTTGGCGTCAGACCACAGCCCATGTCTGGGTATGGCCCGGACGTGAGGGCCCCATACGATGGACCTCCTCCTAGGTATCCAAATGACGACTACAACAGCTACCCACCCGGTAATCCTGATCTCCGGGATTCGAGGGATCCGCGAGATTCGCGAGACGTGCGAGATCCACGAGATGTGCGAGATCCACGAGATGTGCGCGATCCACGAGATGTGCGAGATCCTCGGGATGTGCGAGATCCGCGGGATATGCGGGATCCACGGGACATGCGTGAAATGCGGGACCCAAGGGGCTTCAACGGTCAAATGGATGATCCAGGCTATCAACCCGAATGGAATGGCGGCCCCGGCAGACCTATGAGAAAAGACAGAAGACGCGGTCGTGGAAAATTCTCCGGTTTACCCAGGAAAAAAGATTTGTAGTAAATAGTACTGGATTAAACTAGGAAGCGATAGATAGACTTTTTAATGTGCGTACATACGTACTATATGTACATTTGTATATGATTTTTTCCTGAGAGTAAAGCGACGAAGGTTCCTTTCGGGCGTGGCTATTGTGTATAAGATAGAGTGCATTCTTTGCGTTGTGCACTAATTAAGTCATGTAGACAAATGAATTTACAATAAAATGCGAACATTTATTACATACAACTGTATAGGAGAAATCAAGGACTTCTAGAATATTTTATTATATTCGTAATATTACGAAGCAAAATAAAGTTGTACAGTGTTTTTATTACAATGGTATAATTTAAAAGCTTCCCAGATTAAGTAATGGAATGCAAATTTGTTATTCAAAATGCGCATGTGTGTACAGATTTCATTAAAGGTATATTTCAATCGGAACAAAATGTCTCTGACATTGGGAAATGAGTTTAGTTGCATAATTTAAATGATTATTTATTGTACATAAGCATAATGATAAATGGGATCTATGAGATTGTAAGTGTTTGTTGTGGGAAAGTTGTTCCAATCAAACATATATTTGGTACCATGAAACTCATTAAATAAAAGGAGCTTTTTTCTACATGCTTAATGATCATTTTTATTATGTCTTCCATGTATATAATTCTTGTAATATATATATTTAAGTCATTTGTATAATTACTTAAATTATATTAATAATGTGTATGTATATTATAAATATATGTATATTACAGATCATTTGTTTATATACATAATTGATTCGAGAAATCATTAACTTCTAATGAAGTTATGTTTGTTTGAATATTGTATTAACTTATTAATTTTTACATCATAGAATAATATTGACAATATTCTTTTTAAATAGTCTTTTAATTCAATCCCTCAACATTCTCAGAAAAGCAATAAAATCAAATCAAATATTTCAATGCATTTTCTCTATCGTTTTCTACTTGTAAATATATATTTTGGACTCTGAGTGATAATTGTCCTTAATAATTATCACAAAATATGCTTATTGGAGAGAAACTGAAACAAATTTATGTTGATAGAATTTTTTTAGTATGTTTCATCATTAATTGATGAAAAATCAATTCAAAAAATAAATATATAAATATAATGATTATAAAGTTGAAAATATCAAATTTCTTGAGCTCGGTTTCAAGGTTTAAAAGAAAATGTGACTATTTGTTTTCAGATAATACTTTTGAATTTGTAGGTAAGGAGTATCAAGTTTCAAACAAAAATGGCAGAGCCGGTTCTGTTTGTGTTTCTTAACCTCAAAATTGTAGTGAGTTTGAATGTATATTTGATAATACTCATCAGTTAGTAATAATTTCATAGCGATGGCATCCGGTTTAGAAAGTTACGTGAATCGTATCCTTTTAAATACAAAATATTTATGTTTTATTTTAGCATTGATCATCTACTATTTAACTTACATCAATGAATTTAAGATACTGTTTCTATCATCACGTCGGACGGTCGCAATTTCATCGTAAGTTTTTATTTGTCTGTTTTTTGTTGACATGTTAATTTTGGAATAAAACATACTTCAATACTTCAAATGATTCATTACTTTTATAGGGTACATTGAAGGGTTTTGATCAAACAATCAATTTAATTTTGGATGAATCTCATGAAAGAGTTTATAGCACAACGCAAGGTGTTGAACAAGTTGTTTTAGGATTGCATATCATAAGAGGTGATAATGTGTGAGTATTTTCAAACATAGTATGATTAAGTAGTATGATGTATCTGTAAAGTTATATGAACTTTACTTTTTCATTATATCGAAACAAGAAAATTCAATACTCTTGAACACACTAGAAGCAAAAGAATTACAGTTCTAGATTTACTCATGATTTTATTGAGTATTATTGTTTTTCATTATTTTTTTATAAATATCTGCCAACATTTCAGTTTCTGTTATTTACATTTTATTTCCGCATATGCAACTTCACTACTTGATTATATTTCAAGAACTTTATGTATAATTACCATAATCAACTTTTAGGGCTATTGTAGGTGAATTGGATGATGAAATGGATGCTCGTTTAGATTTATCAGTCATACGTGCAGAGCCATTGAGTGCTGTAACGCATTGAGAACATTGGAGATCTTCAAATGCATTCATATAGATATCCCTGCAAAGAGATAGTAATTATGTTTGCACATTTTTTCATGATAGAATATTGTACATAGTTATGTTAAATATGAGAAAATACGAAAGATATGCTTTGTAAAAATCTTATGGAATTAATTGCTCTTTTTATTAAATAAAATACAATTTTCAGAACTTTGATATAGTAATCACCAACCTTAATCAAGTTATTATTGTATGTTATGAGTGTTGCCTTGAAAATATTTAATTTGAAAATGATTAATCTGAAAAGTTGGAAAACAGAGACAGTGAGTACCGATACAAGGAATTGAATCTAAGATTAAACTTAGTGGTGCGATACCTTTTACAATATTTTTTTTATTCTCCAAAGGCTTCATCACCAAGGTATGTGTCTGTTATATTCACATGACAAACAAACTGATCATGATTCGGGATCAATACCTGGTCTACTGTGATAGCTTCACTATTCACTGTTTACACAGTACTATGCAAGTTTATTCAATAACTACTTATTTATTTATTTATTTATTTATTAAAAATATACTCTTTGCAATGATACTTAAAATATGGCACAGATAACTAAAGCATTCATCGTACATATTATTTCTCAATCACACCAGACAAAAAACTCATAAATAAGTCCAATGACAACAAAAGGTGGATTGAAAATGCTCTTAAATCATACTGACAATAATTTGCGCTAGTATTATTAGTCAAACATTGGTGTATAAAGAACGGACAATAAACCATAGATCTGAAAGCAGTAATTATTGTTCTCAGTCCAAGTATATAACTGTGATAGGGTATACATGTAGTAAAAAAATATTGGGCAGATTACTTCATCAACAGTGTTGGACCTGGAGGCTTATACATGGGAACTGAGGATTCATTTCTTCCGAATGCCATTGATTGATTAGGTAGACTCTTATAATAATTATTATGTTAGTATTAAAATACAGATATACTGCAATCTTTAGATTTTTATATCTATGGTTAATAATTTTGTTAGATCTTCATGTTTAATCGTCTTCTAACTATTCAAGTTATATTATCTTAGATTTCAGAGTACACTTTCTCATTTTCACACTCATTCGTGTTTAGCGCTCATATCAATTATTTAGTCACCCGCAGATAGCCGCGCACGGACTAACGGCAGAAAGTGAAACGAGTCAAGTCAAGACATGATAAAACAAGTATACTTATATATTTAGGCTATTTCATCACATGACTAACATACCCCGTTATCCCAAACATGGGAGCTGGGGGTACAATCGTACAACACTCCATAAGAACATTGGAAAATTTCTATAAATAATTGTCTTTCTGTAAAAGAGCCGTCACTTTAAAAAGTACACCCTAATTCGGGAGCCTTGAGGCACCCGGTTTCAGAAAAAATTATTTGAGTGCAGATTTTTTTCATTATGCAATCGGATGTTTTTTGTAAATAGATGTTTAAGCGCGCAGTCATCCATGCGTTCCTCGAGACGTTCTGTCCAGTCAGCTGATAAAAATATTAGTTTTTTAGATACTGACAAATAGAAAGAAAAGTTTGAATTAATGTGAGTTTACACATACATTTTAATAATTATTCTCAGAGTGATTCAGCTCAATCATATATTATTTATTGTTGATGAATTTCCAAATTATTTTGAAAATAATTATTTTAATAATTATTATTCACTTATAAAATAATTCTTATTATAAATGCGTGCAAAAAAATTCGATTTCCAAACACGTAAGAATAATTTTTGCCTGAATACTCATTGCTCATGATGCTATCTATCTTTGCTCATAACAAAATGACTAAACCCCAATATATTTCCATATCAATCGAAACAGGAGGTGAAAAACCCAAAACGCGCTGCCAATTTCCAAAATTGAATTATACCAATGAGAGATGAATCTGATACCTCTATACAGGTATATGGTATTGTAAACTGAATTTAATAAGCAAACAGGCGAAAAAAGAAAGGAAAGTTTTTCAAATCAGCTTGAGCAGCATTCAAACGAGCCCCAACGGGCCTTCGGGAATACCCCGGAACACTTCATCACCTGCCTCGTGCAGAATGCATCAATCTCAAGATCTGTCAAGATCCCAATTTCTCGGAAAAGGCGTAAACCGAAGAATGCGGTGCCTTTCCGTTGCAACTGCATGCGCGGCCGCGTGGGCAGCGCGGGGGGATATCCGCGGCGGCGTTGGCGCCGCAATCTGCCGCAATCCGCAATCCGCATCAGCGAGAGAGAGTATATGAAACATCCAAACAGCTGCTCGACGGTTGGTCGGACTGGGCGCGGGCTCGCTTGAGCAGGATCGGACTCGTGTCGCTCGTGATGCGTGCGCGCTGGCGTCACACTGCTTGCTTCACAACTCCACAACTGCTCACTCTCTGGCGCGTACAAACCAGTTTGTCGCTACGACCGGCCCAGTGTATAAGTAGTACTACAAGCAATCAGTAGCGTATATACGCCCAACCTTCAACGAGCCGCCGCCACTACTGCTCCATACCTCGTTCCGACTGCCTTTCTCGTAGAATTTCCGGATCAGTTCAACAGTAGAGCTCCGTCGCACCGTTGGATACTCGCGTGGAATCATGAGCGTAGCTGTGAACTCGTCGTCTCGAGGTACGATAATAGGGCGTGATTCGCCCGGATTCTCGACTTGGTCGCGCCTCGCCGTTCACAAACTCGTGGTTTTCTCTTTCGGTGCATTGTGCGTATAGTTCGAGTGTTGATGATTCGGCCTTCTTTCGTATATACCCGTATTCGGAGGCGCGCGCCCGAGCATGGGAGCTTGTGGTCGGTTACCTAATCGTGTTTTGGAAGTAGAGCCTAGATCTGGGCACCACGCGAAGTGAAGGGAAATTCGAGCATTTGGTGATATTTAACTTTTTCTAATCCGTAGGTCTGAACAACCCGGGCAGCTGGAAGCGGAAAACGTCCGACGACGGTAAGCGTTCTTTCTCTCCATCTCATTCTTTGAATGATTTCTCTGTTCGTTTTCGGATGTGTGTGTGTGTGGTTTGTATGCGAAAGAGATAGGCTGAGAGAAAGGTAACTTGGCTGTTTACTGTGGCTCGAGTCCGCACCAAGTAGTTTATGATTAGATAAAACGGATATTGTGGGTGTTCATGCTGCGTGACTGATATTCTCAAGGTGAAAGTGATGCCTTCTTCATTTCGAACCGAGGGAATCACCTTCGGTGAGCTATTCCAGCTCTAGATTTTCATTGTTGGTTCAATTTACAGAAGATGAGAGACAGGGTAGCGCCAAGCAAGGCAGGTACTCGTGGTATATTACTTTGGAAAATGAATCTCCAGTACCCACAGATGAGGATGAAGAGTCTGTTCATACTATGCAAGGAGAAGAAACGGGTAAGAATTCATAATTGTCAAATCTTACAAAAGTTGAACAAGACTGATTCAATTGATTATATAGTTAAAGACTTTCAAGCAGAAATAACAAATGAATTTTTATTTCCAGAATTTGCCAAGGACACGTCCGACACTGATGGGTCAACTCAATCAGGCTCCATCAGTGACAGCAGCAATAGCGACAGCGAAATTTCTGTGCATGTGGAATACGAATTGGATTCCCAATCTGAAAATGAAAATAACATTGTTAATATGTCTTCAAGCTCTGATCCAGAGGTATCTTGGATTTTAATCTTTCTTTCATTCATGACAATACTTGATGAATGACTGATTTTGAATTTTTCAGAATTTTGTACGTATTCAAATTATAACTGTTTGCGATTCGGAAGGACTGGCAGACAACAGTGATGCATCTCAAAGTTCATTTGATGCTGAAATAATGAGAGCAGACTTCCGATTTTGCATACAATGCAAGAATCGAAATAGCAATCCTTTGTACCGTTATTGTGAAAAGTGTTACCAGGTAAATATAAGATAGAGTATGTCAGATACTCCAAAGTAATATGAGAAAAATCAATTTCTAAAGATTGAAGAAAATGAGAAAATCAAAGATATTTTGCATCTAGAATAGTTGAAATGCAAAGATACTGCTCTTTTTGATCCTTTGTATCTTGTATTAACGATCTTTCCGCATGTGGGCTCACTATTGCAAGGCGTCGGTAAATTAGAATTCTGTAACTTCCACTCAATAGTGAATGAACAATCGATAAATTTGCAATGAAATTAGTGAACGGATGTAGAATTGAAATGCTGGCGCCAAAAATTTAGAATCAGAAAAAAACCACGCAAAAATTGAAATTGTTGGTGTCTACAGCTGAGGAAGTCTGATTACCCTCGATATCGACCAAGGCGAAAACCACGAGCTCTGAACAAAACTATTTGTACCGCATCAGCTTCTAAAACTTCAACCCAGGAACTTTGCGAAATGGATTCAGGTTTAGTATCCAGCCAATGTGAATTGGACTCAGCATTAGGTTCTAGCCAGGAACTGGACAAACCTCTGAACATATTTCAACACAGCCAGGAAATGGATGCATTGAGTAAAGGAAATTGTGGATCTCAAACTGATTATGAGTTTGAGATTATAAACAATGACTTTTTGAGCCAGGAGTCTGGATTGGCTTCTAGTCAAGATTTTAGTAAACCATTTTCTGATTCTCAGAGTAGTGGGGTGCAGAGTGTAAGTTACTTTAATACTATATTGACATTCATTTTAATTTTCTCCTGACCCAAACCCAATTCTGAATCGTTATACTTGGAAAATATTTCAAACGTCTAAGTTGAAGTTTCATTTTAAATATTTAAAAAATATTATTAGCACTGTAATGACTTGTATCGATCAAGGTTCTCATTCAGAGTGTCAAATTTAACCCTAATAAAAATAGTTATTTTTAGAATCCAATTTGAATTATTAAAGAAAACTTTCTTAATAATAATAAAAATCGTATTAAATTTTAAATATTATATAAAAGATTCAATAATCAATTGTACGTACTCTATAAATAAAGTCAATTTTGATTAGCAGGGTTGCAGTGGAACGGATCAGACCAAAGAAACAACCATCAAATCCAAAACAGAGACTGAGAGTGGTAGAGGTGTGAACTCACTAAGCACACTGTCAAAAAATTTACAGTCACAAAAAGAAGACAATGCAAGTTGGGATAGTCCATGCCTCATTTGTACCACGAGCCGGAGAAACAGTGGATTTGTGCATGGAAAAATAATGCACGTGTGCTGCTGCTACCCTTGCGCCATAAAGGTCTGGTCGTCTAATGGCAATCGCTGTCCTATATGTAATCGCAAAGTTAGCCAAATCCCCAAAGCTTTCTTTTAGAACAAAAAACCGACTGTGAATTCTTCATTTTTTCGACACGCGTGTATAAAACTTCTTATATTATAAAACGATGTAATTTTTCGCGAGTTAGGGATTTAATGATTCTTATGCACTTCAGAATATGATAAAAAATGATGAATTTATTTTTTAGTGTTTAACTTCGTTACGTCTGACAGAGAAAATTCGTTGATTTTATTTTCTATAAACTGTGTATAAAAATATCTAAAAGTAGAACAATTTTCAAATTTCCCTGTGAATTTTGTACATAGATTTGTACATAAGGTAGTTAGCTTCCCAACTAATTATTAATCTATAATTTTTACAATTCACACTCGAGTTATAGGTACAATCTCGTTCAAAGTGAAACTAAAACATCAATATGAATTGATATTGATTTGACATTATTTTTGCGATTCTATTCTATTATTTGCGAAATTGTATTTTCATGAAAGATTAACTCCAAAATTTTTTGCAACAAAGTTATTTTTCATATGTAAATAGAAGTGAGAGCTGATATATATTTAAAAGCAAGATGCTGTCAGGTGTTGACATTATTTTCTCTCTAGCAGGACTAGAAAATATTTAACTATTTGAATTTGTAGACAAAACATAAATTCAGTTACAATTCTATTTCTGAAAATATAAAATTATTCAGATTTTGAAAAAAGAAACCAAGATTCATTATAGAAATAAGTTCCCATGAATTTAAGATGTTCTTTGAAAAATTGAACTTGGTTTATATAATTGATTTCTTGTCCCTGAGTCAATTTCAGTAAATCGATCTTCGTAACGAAAGCTCATTCATAAAGCTCATTACTTTCGTTCTTTTTTGGTCTTTGAATTCGGCACAATGCTAACCTGACTCAAAGTATTTGAATTAATGCAAAGCTATGTTGCTTTTCTTCATTATATTGTAATGAATAGGATTCAAATCATTATGAACCTGAAAAAGTTGTTGAATCTCCTACTATCTTTGATGTACTCATGTAATTGGAAACAATATCATAAAGTACTGAATAGTGCAATATAGGAATCTAAAGATTTATGATTAAGCTTTCTTCTACACTATGAAGATCATTTGAAAGTATTGCAGAAACTTATCATGTTTATGTCAACATTGCATTGTTGAGATGGGAAATAATTCACAAATTAAATTCCATTGAACACTAAACTATCAAGGAAAAAATATTGAGTTTCTGCAGGAATTTTGAATTTTCTGGACGTTGGTGTCTGCTTAGTGTACTGTAGCTTGTATTCATTCAAGCGGAGAGTTATGAATAAGTGGTGTTGAGTAAATGTCATAATATAGTATGAATGGACATCGAAAAGAGCCTAAGATTGTGTTGGATAGTTGTGAGTAAATTATACTAAATGAATGCTGTAATGAAGTTTTGATTTGGTATTGGAGATAGCTTAATATCGTATTTTAAATTTCTAAAATGCTCAATATTGAAGCCATATGCATCATTCAAATTCAGTTGATGCGTATTCTATTCAGGATTAGAAAACTACTAAAATATCCAACATATTCATTTTTTAAAATCTTGAAGGAGCATTTTATATCATACTCATTGGAGTAAGGAAATGATCTGTTCTTTTATTTTCTTTGTAAACATTGTGTTTTGGTTCATGAACTTGAATTATTATTTATGAAACTTTGGAATTTTCTATAGCTTATATAGAACATATTTTAGTGGTGACAAACTAATTTATTTAATTCAGTCTCTTCAATCCTTTATTTGCATTATTTTTTTCATTTTTAAAATAGCGGTTTCAAATTAATACGACAGAATTTTTTTAATAATATGATTAACTTTTACTGGATGATCTATAAAAAATATTAGATTGTCACTACAAAGTGTTGAGAAAGATACCATAAATTGTGTATTGTATAATAATTGAGACATAGAAACTCAATATAATGAAATAGATGAAATAGAAATCAATTTAATGCAACAATTGCTAAGAGAAAAACGTATTGATTGTCTTGATATTTTTCTGAATGTCTCAATTATATAGAATGCTATAATAACTTTATGGAAATGATGAAGAGAACTCATCTTCTAGTTTCTCTTACTACCTTTCCTTTGAATAATATTCAAGTGAGAAAAAAGTTCCTCTGTATCCTGCGAGAAATTCTCAGTTGAACGAACTATTTCTAGACATATTACGAGACCTCACCTCTTATGAAGAGTTGTAAATTCAAATTCATTTTAGAATTTTATAACTTCAGTAACCACGATAAAATACAATAAATTTGAGATCGTTTAACTGGAAACAAATTTTTATCGAACCAGTTTCTCTCAGTAGCATAACTTGACGGAATAAATTTGTCTCTTCGAAGTGAACGTATAATTTTGACCGCTATTTCAAGCTTATAGGTCCTAAAAACAGTTTTCAAAGCCTTCTCATAAAGTGAGTTCTTACGTGACCAACATATGAAAATGATTTATTGTTAATATAAAATTGATCTCATTTTATAGTTTTGAAATTTAATAACAAATTATTGTATAATACAATAATTATCAAATATTTTTGAGGCTTAGAAAACAGTAAACATATTCTTGAAGAGAGTATAAAATGTCTTAAGTTGATGCGTGCAAAACCCATTGTTATTATCAGGAAGAAGTTGATCTTGAATGTGCGTAAATCTTTTATTGAGAAGGTTTTAAATTTATTTCATTCTTGTGCCTTATTATGTATAATAATATGTTGTGTTGTTTTCCTCAAATTGAGACCAGAATCTTCGACTTTTATCTCTGATGTAGATAAAATCACTCATAATGAAAGTTATATGGATTTAAGATGTTCATACTCAATTTTTCCAAAAATTTATAGTACATCTCTCGGAAGGAAGATATCATGAATTTCATTGATAATGTAAATTACCCTATGTTAATGTAAATAAGTGAATATATTGAAATAAATAATTTATATTTTTCGTAATTGAAAATTGTTTTCATAAATTAGAGTGAAATTTTTACACTGAGCTTGATAAATTTGGTTGAAATTATTGTCCTGTTCTTGTATAGGAAGAATTCTCAGATGAAAAAGATGTACTTATTATATAAACAATTCGTTATTTGCTGTAAAAACACTTACAACTAACATAATATACTTGAAATTTTCCGTTTCATCAGATTATTAGCGAGTGATTCCAATTATTCAAAAAAGAAATCAGTTTTTCAAAACTTCTAGCTCAAATTTATCCTCCTCAGTGTAATTCTCTAATGTAAATTGCTTCAAAATAATGATTTACATTTTTTTTTATTAAAAGGTCTTTGTTAGAATTTTGTTCTTAAAAAAATTGTACAATGAATTAGATTTTGATCCTCTAAACCCCGATCCATCGCAACTTTCATTACAATCCTGAGATGCTTTTCTATTCAGCAGAGGACTTCAGTCTTCTTCTGATCAGTGAAGCGGAGGCCAGTCTTTAGACCTGAAGAAGAAGTTGGTAATCTGATTTTGGAAAGTTTGTCATGTCAGTTTTCTTGTTTCAATTTTTCATTCTTTTTACAGGTACAATTTTGCAAACACCCAAAGACAAAAAAGAGAGTAAGTTACATTGTACTTACACCAGGGAGATGACGGAATAGGCCGTAGAAGCTAATAAGATCATCCTCGAAAGTCATCAAGCTTCACTGCTACTCTGTCAAACTTCCAGGTTAATTCATCAAGGGACTAGGAAACAAACACATTGATGTCTAATCACTCAATAGCGACAAATCTGTAGGGAAATGTCTGAAAAATCATAACAATTACGATTCTTTCAGAGGGTGAGTATAATCAATTCGTATAGATAATATGTTCAAGAAGAAGGAGTTGAAAAGTTGGTTAAGGAGTTGCGGTTTCGGACTCTGAATTTATAATACAAGAGAAAAATTATATGCAGAATGACTTTTGATGAATAAGCCTGGTATAAAAAATTTCTTTGGAGGTCAAGTTGGAGCTTTCATGTTCAACTTATGTCATAAAACTAGAAGCATCTTAATTCTTGGAATGCTCAAATGTATGATATGAAATTTGATTGCATGCTGGAGATACGAAGATTCTCAACTGGGCATCAGGGCATCAAGATTTTATGAAAAAAACTTCTGAAGAATATGGGTTAAATCAGTATCTTTTATATGAAAAAGTCAATGTCAGGAAAAGTACTTTGCAAGAATGAGAAACAGAACCCTTCCTTGTCTCGAAACAGATTTTCTAAAATAGAATATTTTAGTTAAGCATATAATTATATGATATAATGAATTTGAGTGAACTCATGAAAATATGAAATTTTTCAATCTTTTCGTTTCTCATTACGGTGATTTATTTTTATTTTTAAATTTATTAACTTGACATGATAAGTAACATGTGTTGTGGCACTTTGCATATGACTACACCACTAAACGCAGAAATCGTCGGTTCAGAAGCATTAGTGAATAGACGTCTCCGTCGCTCCTGGATAAAACGTATGCAATGTTATGCATTTTTCACTGTAAAATCCAATCGTATGTTAAATCGAAATTGCGAGATGATAATAGTTGATGCAGAGGTGAAAGAAGTAATTGATTCTGTGAAAATTACTATGAAATATAATACTCAAATCCCAAATTGGATTAAGAATCTACGGTTCATCTGGTGTTTCAAACATAAGAAAGATTTACTCAGAAGTTCATAAAAAAGTTATTGGAAAAGACTTTATGGAAGGAAATAACGTCTTTTGCTATTACGTATAGCATAAGAACTTCTTTGCATTGGAAAAAAAATTCTGACAGAAACAAACCTCTGAGATGTATGAGATGTACATGTGATCTTTATAAATCAGTAGGTGAAAAAAATTATAATATGGAATGACTGTATATACCGAAACATCCAGAAAAGAAGAGTATCCCATTACTAGTCAATAACATCAGAAAATCAATTCATAAGATAACCAATCTTTATAATTAAACTAATGCTATTAGGAAGTAATAGATTATTTATGAATCTATGTGTATATTTTATTATGGCGAATTTTCCAACTAATGGTAATATCAAGACTTTTTCATTTTTACAGGATTAAAGCAAAGAAACCCAAACAATCAACTTCCAAGCAGAAATGATCAGTGACTCCTGTTCTTGCGACAGCATCAATGTATACGGTATTACAATTTATAATTTTCCGATATTTCGAAAGAGATATTGAGAAGGCCGTTTAATAATATTAAATTATTTTCCTACAATGATTTATACATTTGATTGATGATTTATACATCTAAATGATTACCCAATTATTTGGGTTCTTTGATGCCTTAAAAATGTTTTTTTTCTTTAATTATGAAGATTTATATTGCTAGCACGTGCCAGTACACTGCATGCTTGTTTTTTTTTTTAATAGAAGGTTAAAAAACATAAAACAAATATTTTTTCTCAATTTTTTATTTACAAATATTAGTCGACGTTCGTTAAATGCATACTCAGTAACAAAATTGTATTGCACATATATTTAGAATGATTTTTGTTATTCTTGTGGCAAAACTAAATAAGTAACAATGCCCTCTTTTAATAAAAACAACAATAATACAGTTGATTATAGAACTTGTTAAATCGCATATTGTGTCATATATATCGTACACGGACATTACATATACAATATGTCAGTCAGGAAATTTCTCATCTTGTTGGCTTCGATTTTTACATTATCTTAATCAAATACAAGTACACCAATAAAACTCTATATTGCACAGAAATTGGAGGGTAAACGACGCTGAACAGAATTAATTAATAACAAGCTTTCAACAGTCACAAAAACATAACACTAATCAGGCGTAAATAAGATCACAAAGGTGAAACAAATTTGCTTATATATCCGTATAAAACGTGCAGATTCTTCGATTCACGTGTACCTATTTCGTCTTCACTCTGTTAGACCAACAACAAATTGTGAAAACTCACTTCTTATTGTTCAAATGCTTAGGTCGCTTTTGCTGGTTAGCAGTCGAAGCTTCATTGAAATATCACTTATTTTGTTCATTTAAATAGAGCAATAATGATATCAGCTTCATGAAATTTACATCAATTCCCCATAGAAATTTTCACCCAAGGAATTTCATTCCATTACTTTTTAATTAAGTTACAACTAATCTCCAAAATTCATTTTCGTGCTGATGATTATTTCCAATCAAGTGATATTTCTAACACAGCGTTCATGCCAGCATCAAAGATTCTAAGATCACCGAACAACCTAACAGCTCACCCTCATACATTCTCTTGAATTTTTGTCTTTTTTTATTTTAGGTAAATGTATGTACAGACACAAGATAACAATAGGCATATCAAACGCACCAGGTCGAGCACAAAACAAATTGCACGAGTGGAGCTCACATTTATATATCCTATACATAGTACCAAAAATTTAATTCGCTATTGCAATTAAGAATAATACTTTTGAGTATCGAGTCAAATACTAACAAACTATACATTTCGCTTGGCGCTTGTCGAAATAGCTTCGCTTTGAACGGGGTAAAACTAAACGTCTTGGACGGTTATGTGGATCAAAGCATTTTCAATGAAAGGTCCTCTTGAAACCCCTTGAAATCCGTTCATATTCAATTAGTTTAGTCGTTTATTTCTCCTATTTATACAAAACGTTTCGTGTTGCTATCGAATCTCGTAAGTTACCGGAGCCTTGCAATATACTTTTCAGTTTTTTTTTTCGTACAAATTCTTATTTTACGACTAGGTAGTAACACACAGTTTCCATGAATCTAATTCATCATACCATATTCTTTGTCTTCAATCATGAAAATAGGTATTGTATATATGGTAAACTCCTTGCGTAATTCAATTTTAGCTAATTATCTATTACATTCACAATGACTTTCCAAGTTGCTATATTTTTTGCAAATATTGAGATAATTGAAAGATCAAATAGTTTTATTATTACAATGCGATATTTACTAAAATATAAAAATAATTCGTGTTACTACCTAATATGCAATTTTATCGATGAATTTGACAAGGCCTCTGTCAGCCAGTATAACATTATCCTAATTATCAGTTACATGATTGTAATCGTATAATTATATTGCGTAAAAATAATATCGAGAAGAAAAGTGTTTCGACTTGTCATTGAAGGATCAGAGTATAAATGCTGCTATGTGCATAATATTTTCTTGAAGTGCACACCGTGACTTGGTTGTTTATATCAAATTTTAAGGAGTTGGTAATGATTAAAAATCAACTGACTTATAAAAAAAATTACAAATTTAACAGTATAGAATTGGCTATTTTTTAATTATTAAGGTCGTAACTTTCTTATTCTAATCACGATCGTTGATCGTAAATAATATAATATTTTTAAATAATGAAGATTTCTTAAGCGACTTCGACTCAACAAAAAAAGAGCTGATCCGTATATCACACTTCTATTCTGACTGTGAAACAAGATTCTCAGAATGAAAAAATTCAAGAGATGAAAATCACATGAGATTTCATGTGTAGACATTGATTTTAAAAAATACTTCTTATATGTACCTGTCAGAGTATGCATGTAAGCTTAATGTAAGATCCCATTTTTTACTTAAGCCTCTGCGTAACACTTGCCAAAGCAACAGCAAAGGCCTGAATAGCGCTGAAAGGATACTGAAAGTCCAGGGTATAAGCGTTTCCTTGTATTCTTCCAAATTGCATGACCTATAGCGGTAAATATTACATCATGAATAAACAGTAATACTCGGAAAGATATATTGAAAAGTAGGCCTAGTGATTCATTTCAAGCAAGTTAATCGATTGATAATTGATGAGAATTGATATATTCCTCGAAATTATTTAATCAATAATACTTTTTGACCCTCACCTGATTTCCTCTGAACTCAATTTGAAAGTTTTTAGCACTCTCTTGAGTGACTCTGCCTCCAAAATCTAACTGATAAACTTGATTAGCTTCGTTCCACATTGGAGCCTTATTGTGCATTATTATTTCTCGCCGATTAACTTCCGATTCATAACCATAGTTTCCGCCTCTCTTCCTCAGCTGAAAATGTTTTAATTGGATTGGTACTTTTATAAAATTTCTTTAACGTAGTGATTCTCAACTTGCGCGGAAAAACAGTGATGAAAATCACATACGGATAATAAATATATATTTCAACTGACCTTCTGTCGAAGTTGAGCTTTTTGGAAAGTCTCAAGATCGGTGTAACTGGACGACACATCGTCTTGTCCCATTAATCCTTCCTCGTCAGAGCTTTCGTTACGATTCTTCCGAGCCTTTCTGTTCAGCAGAGGGCTCGAGAGTAGCCTTCGTCTGATCGGAGACGCCGAAGCCGGTCTCTTACCCTTTTTCGATGGCGCAGGACTGCTCGGGGAACTCCTTGGTAACCTATTGCCAAGAATTCATTTTTATCAATGAATCTCGTGATTTTTCAACGATCAAAGAACAAATCATTAATCGCAGCGAATTTACCTTGTGGTAGGTCGAGGGGACGGCGGCGGCAGCGATCGACAATCGTCGTAATCGCCAAGCCTCGCTGCTAGTCCGTCGAGCCTCGAGCTTAGACCATCCAGGGATGACGCTGCGGACGTGTTTGCACTGGATCCCCTGTGGAATATTCAAATTGATTGTAATTGTTATTATACGCATACCGATTGGAATTCCCCAGTGACGGGACATTTTCAATTCTCAATTTATTATCCGAGAAAAATCACGGAAAACGCCGATATAGTCGACTATAAGGATTAATTACTTTCCGCCGGCTCAACGAGCCATAAATTCACAAGCAAACAATACGACAGTTCGGGATTTGATAAATGTATAAATATCGAATCGCGTCTCTTTCCCTGGCGCAACTCGTCGCAGGAGAAAATTTTTATTGAGCGAAGCTCTGCTCTCACGAGGATTGACTTACTTTATAGGTGACAGACAGGAGGGATCGAAGCTCGGTGGAGGCAGCCTGGGCGGCGGATCCCTCGACCTCCTCGCCGACAGGAGGATCAGCTCGGCGACGGCGGCGTCGACGGCCGCGGCCTCCTCCCTGCGCACGTTGATCTCATTCTGCGCCGCCTCGCTGCCGTGGTAAGTCTGCGTCGGCACCGGAGCCGCTGGAGCCGGTACCGTGAGGTGCTCCGTCGACGGGAACAGCTCGCTCGAGTCCAAGCTGCGCGACTTGCCGCAGTCGCTCAGACGCGGCCTCGTCGTTCGGTGCACCACCGTACTCCCGTTTTCTTTGCCAGCTAATCAACTCAAAATCGATTTTTATTCTCTGTTCGATTATGCGCGATTGACGTATTCGACTGTATATTCAATTAACGGGAGATTGAATTTTCGTCAATACTCCAATTTATCTCCTTCATTCGTATGTATTTGGTTTAACGCTAGAACGCTCGCAAAAATCGACTTTTGTTTCAAGAAGAAAAATCAGTTTGACGCTTTAGCAATAGGATTAATTCTCCTGATGCTACTCTGGAGTCATCTAGGATCAAGTCGTCCTAATTCGAGAGGTAATTTTCTTGCCACAGTGTCAAAGTAATTTTTCATCTGGAGCCGAGATTTTTGCGAGCGAACGCGGAAGAAGTGTGACCCACCTCCATCCTGAGAGGTTTCTCTCGCACCGCGTCGTCGTCGCTTGTTCTTTCGGGAGATGAGGAAGAGGCGTTTCTCGGGTGCGTCTTTTCGCAGCATGTTAAGAGCCACGTCGCACGGTACGATCTGAGCGTCGACGAGGTCCAGGTAGCCGACGCTGCAGCTGCGCACTATCGAACTGGCTGACAGTTGGGTTGGTCCAATGCTCACCACCGTTGGAGTTCGGCTCGCCGTCTGGGAGATTCGGGTATGTTGTTCAATCGTCAATTCGTCATTGTTAACATTCCGCGAGAAAATCGTAAGAGTTCGCGGTTTCACGAGCACGTCGTAATTGCCTATTCTAGCGTTAAAAATCATTCAACCAAACGAGAGCAGGAGTCTCGGGGAAACGGAGCGCGAGTAGAATCAGCCCGGCTGCGTCAGACAACACTCGAATCATCATCCCGTTGCCGCATATAAGCCTCCATTCGCAAACGAGTGGAACGCGAGTTTCGAGCAACGCGCGTCAGTGCTTACCTGGAACTTGAGGGCGGGCACGTCGTTGCGCTGCTCGTCGTCGTCGAGTAGCAGCGAGCTGGGTCCGTTGCGCGCCCCGAGCGCCGGGCTCTCCTGCCGACAGGCCGAGCTCGCCGAGTTGAGGCTGTTCTTCGAGAGGACGAGGCTGTTGGCTTGGCCGAGGGCCTCGGCGTTGCCGTTCGCGTAGCCGTAGCCCTGGTGGTGGCTGCCGGTCCGGGCTGCAGTGGACTGCAGGCAAGCCGAGCCGTTGCCGATGAGGCTCGAGCTGCCGCTTCCCACCGAGTACTTGTCCTCGTGGCCGCTGTACACCAGCTTGTTGCTCGCACCGTTCATGTCCAGATCCTTCCGCATCAGGCCGCTTATCGCGCTCTGCTGGTCCGCCAGAGCCGTCTTCATCCGTTGCACGTTGTTCGCGTACTCGCCCTATTTAACATTTTTCATTTTTCCTTTCATTGTTTCAATCAAGTCAATGGTTATCTCACGAGAGGGGAAAATTCGTTCGATACACTCACAACCGGGAAGAAACTTTACGAGATAATTTTAGTATCCAAATGGTTTCAGATCTACGTTCGTTCCGGCGATATTCGCGGTTCATTGAATTGATTCTATGAACATGTGTATCTATATATATACATACATTCATGAGCTTCTGTATATACTGTAGATGAATCCACAGGATATCTCCGGGAACTCGAGGCATCGACTGGGATGACTGTATACATAACTTGTTTGAATACCCAAAAATACCTCGCACAGTTTCGTCATAATTTGACACCCGGAAGGTTAACATAATCCGAAATATCAAATCGGTCCTGAATCGATTCGACGAACCTTTGAAATTTCGACACTTATCTGAGGGTAAACACGGGGTTAGCCACATTGGTCGATACGAGTAAGATAAGATCGTACACTTTAAATCCAAAATAGTAAAGAACTACAATTTAACAGTACAAATTGTACAACTGATTAAAAAAGTAGATATTTACTCGAGTAATAGTAAAATTTCACTAATATTCCAGTAATCCAGTAGGAATTTACTATTTTTCATTCAATAACTACTATTTTCATCAGTTGTGCAACCATTACTATTAAATAGCAGTCTCTACTATTCCAGATTTAGAGTGTAAAGTTACCAATGCCGCCGCACTGGGAGTGGACGTGGCGATGAGCGTCTGGGTGGGGGCGACGGCGTTCTTCGGCGACTGGAGGGCCGGCACGTCGCAGCAGCGGGGCGCGTAAGTGGGCCTGTGGTGGTGGTGGCTGTAGCTGGGCGGCATGCCGCAGTAGTTGAGCAGCGGCGGTCGCTGCTGCTCGTAGGGGAACTCGTCGTCGTGGTCGGCCGGCGGGGCCGGGCTCGCCGGCTGCTGCTGCTGCTGCTGCTGCCTCGACTGCCGGTTGGCGGCCGTCGTCCTCGGCGTCATCGGTGCTATCGGCGGCGGCTGCGGCTCCAGGCCGTTGCAGCCCCTCGGAGTGGGCAATGGAGACTCGGGCTGCAACGATTCCTCCTCGTCCTCCGAGAACAGGTTCGGGTTGAAACTCGGGTCGGGACCTGCGCGCAGTTATCATTATTATTTTCTCTTCCTCGCTCGACCTTTTTTTTTTATTCTAATGCGCAGCTCTCTAGAGATGAAAAACGAAGATTATCTTGCCTGCGGGCAAATCGTCTCTCAATTCCGTGATCACCAGTGTCATTTGTCTCGGCTGTAAATGCAGCAGCGACGGTCGATACGTAACCCGGCCGAGATTCGCCGGGACGGAGTCTGCCAGTCCGTGGAACTTGAATTTCGTGCCCCATATGTTCGACGTGACCTCGACCAGCCTTGCGTTCTGAAATTATTGAACAAAATCGATCATTCGAATGCGGCCGTCGGAGCTTTTTGTAATGAGTCTAATTTTAGCTTGGCTCGAATCAAATTAACCAGTCTCAATAGCCGCCGAACCTCGGAACAACTTTTACTTCTTTCTATAGCACGAGTTATCGTTGCAATCGGCTTTTTTCAAATGCGCTTTTCCCGAATCGATACACTCATACAACGCTTCGCTTGCCTATTCCAGCAAACGACGTTGCCGTATAGGGAGTATCGGGATGTATACGAGCCGATGCAGCACTCGCTTGGTGGACGTGTGTAATACGAACCTCGGGCAGGGTGTCGACGTAGCTGGCCTCGTCGTCGTCGTTGTTGGCGCTGCTGCGCTCGTACGAGCTCCTGTGTTTCCTGCGGTTTTTCCGCCTGAACCTGGGCGATCCGGCGCACAGCTCGACCGTGTCCCTGTCGTTGTCCGAGTCGTCGCTGCACGACGGCTGCAGGTGGTGCGACTGCGGCGGCGGCGGCGGCGGCTCGAGCTGGCCGCTCTCCGGGTCGAAGATGACGAACTCCGGGCGTATCTTGCTCGTGCGCCGGCCCTTCAGCAGGGGCACCAGCCCGCCCAGGTACTCCACGTAAAGGGTGTAGCTGTTGGGCGGCTCGCCCGGGTTGCGCAGCATCGTGCAGTGCAGCCGTCCGCCCAGCGGCGGTGGCCGTGACACGAAGTGACGCAACTCCTTCCGCTCGGGAATGCAGCAGCTGTAAATCAGCGGCCGAGATTCAGCGATGTAACTCGCGGTATAGTTCGCTTCCAAGCCCGTAAATTCCCTGTTTAGCTTCTTCCTCGCGCTTTTTTCCCCGTCTCTTACGTAATTACGCGCATCCTTCTTCCCGTGGGACTTTTGTTCCAGCAGTCTCTCTTTCGGGGATGATAAATTCATGCCCCGGTTCGTCGGGACGTCGGATCAAAGTTGTAATTTCTCGTGTTTTAATCTCGCCCGGCGAGAGGAGCCCGCTCGAGTTCATACATTAAAGTGGGCGAAAGCTCCATTACGTACCAAATGAAAATGCTGCCCCGACAAAGGGAGTCGGTGCTTAATAATTTTCTTTATTAACCCGGTGAAACGTAAGCCGAGCAGGGGGGGTGGATAAACGCGGCGAAGGGCGTAATGAAGTAACGAAAACATCGGGATTAAAGTACGGGACCGGGGACGGGAGCCACTCGATAAACAACACTGCCACTACGCGCGCGACACCCGCGAACCACGTTTGCCCCGTTGCACGCACGAAAGACCGTGAGAAAATTCGATCGGAAGGTTGAGGGAGGGGGTGAGCAGAGTATATCGAAGCAGCGAAGGGCTTCGAGGAGAACCGCCAATTTGTAGGAGCAGCCTTCGGCCGATAAGCATGGCAGTGGCTCATCCCCTCGTCCGCGCCCCAGCCTCGAGACCAAAGCATTCCGCACGCGCAACAAAGTGTCGAAGTGGGATGTATAGGGTGCAGGGATGCCGATAGCGGGGCGGGCAATCACGCGCGCCCATACTCGATCTAGCCGGCGCGCTATCGAGTTTCAGCGCCCCGTTCAATTTTGCAGTCCCACTTTGCCCCGGTGATTCACGGGGAAGTACTCTCCCGGCTCGGTGCGCCCCGACGTCCACGTATATATAGGCGCCGGCGCTCAATCCCCAGGGCCGCCGGGTGGTGATCGACAAATAGGCCGCGGATTTTCGATCAGCGCTGCTGCCCGACATACACCTGCCCTCCCGCGAGAGACGCTGCCTTATCTTATCAATCGGGAGGCGGCTGGCTGCTGCAGGCGGCGAGTGAAAAGCGACGTCGACGCCGCCACAGCTGTGTGCGGGGGGGGGGTGGAGGCGAGCAGCTAGACGTGCGCAGCTATCTCGCTCAGACTATGCGACGGCTCACGGGCTTCCTCCCCCTTATTTCCTCTTTGTGGCGGGCTTCCGCTCCCGGCGCGCGTCTCTCCCTCCCCCGCCCCCACCCGAAACCCCCTCGCCTCTCGCTTTCTCGCGGCGCGCACTTGAATTTTCCTCGGCGCGCTCTTTTCCGCTTCTTCTCCTTCTTCTTCTTCTTCTTCTTTTTCTTTGCTGGCTCGCGCTCGCGCACCGTCTGGCGTGTTAGACAGCACTCTTTAATGGATGTTTTCAATTAACGCTCGCGCTTACATTGTTTTTCAAACAGTCTCTACTCGCGCTTCGCGGCCCGATTTTTTTCATACTCTTTTTTTTCTGTCTCTCTCTCAAACAGAAGATGTTGTCTGCGTCGTTCTAATAGCGAATAGATTAATCATGTATCGGTGGGGACTTTCGCCGGTTGAAGAACGCTTCGTATTAGCGCGGGATTGGTCGCAACAGTCCCGGTTGGGCGAGGGAGGAGAAAAACTCGTACGAAAACACGAGGCTCTATTCGTACGTGATTCTCGGTCGTTTTTTACGCACTTAAACTCGTCCGGCGATAACAAGAGCTACGTTAAGTGTGATTTATATAGGATAATCGAACTCATGAATTCTATCGATCGTTCTGTATCATTTTGGTATTGGCACTTGGCGATTAGCATAATAGCTTCGGCGAATAGATTGATCGACTCAACGCTATGGGTACGATTGTAAGTAGTTTCGATTTTTCTCTCATCGATAGATATCGATAGATATCGACCTATTTCCATGCAATAAGATGAAGTGATAGGAATGATTTGACTTGTAAACAATTGCTGATAAAGATCTCTAGTGCGGACAATTTTCCCAAACCCGCATTCTACAACTAATAAAACCATTAGCTCTGCCGAATAATGTGTTTTCCAATACCGAGGTATTTTTCAAAAAGACATTTTTCCACTAGAAACCCTCGCTCTAGAAACGAACGTGTACCCCATGCTTATTGACGTTCTCGGCGTTGTTAACGTAACAATCGGATGTGTAACAGCGACCGTCTCCGTTACTCTCTCGTCGCGTTTATCTCGCGGCCCGAGACGTCGGTTATCGATCGAGCGATAAAGCTAGAGAGCCGCCCCTAAAGCCTCGCTGTACGTCTCCCTTGTTCTCCCTGCGCTCAACTGCAAACGTCCTTGCTGTAATTTCATCGAATCAATTTTTCCTACCCTATCCCCGGCAGCAGCAGGTACCTATATAAAATCCGCGAGAACAGACAAGGCCGGAAACCAACTGCCCAGGCGTATTACCCACGGCAACGCTCGGATTTCGGACTGGAAGCGTTGAAAAGTGGATTAGAATGCAGCTTCGAACTCACCGTATGGTGCTGGCGAAGAGCCCGGAGACAAGGGCCTTGAGTCGGGGTGGCAGTGGCAGCTGTTGCACGCTTGACTCCTTGGCCAGGGCAGCCTTGAGCGCGAGCCTCGACAGCAGCTGCAGCGAGCCCACGCCCCTGCAACACAATTACACACACTTGCCGTCGTGCATACTCATATATGTATATATACCCTATCGACATCTTTACAAGCACACGAGCGCAACTTTTTTAATGGTTCTTCATGCGAGCAAGACTATAAGATGATGAGAAATCCTGCGCTTGTCTCGTGTTGTGAGCTTTTGAAGTACCCATCGTGTACAAATATTTTGAATCGGCTATATGTACTGCGTCTGGCCGCACACGGAGCGTATCTACTGATTTCTGCTATCCACACATTGTGTTTCTCGTCAGGTATAGCAATTTTTTTTCTTTTAAACTGGTAAAATACCCAAATTCAAGACAAATAATCGGTCAACTCGAGATTGTTCATTGACATGATCAACAGTCAGTTAGGTTTTCTTTTCTGCCCAAGTAGGATACAGCTAGTCTCAATTGTGCTATGCGATTTTAGATTATATAATCATTTTGATAAAAAATATGAATCGAGGAAGTCATTCTCAATATAAGTATAGTTAAATGTACAGTCCCAAGAAGTAAGATAATAAAAAAAATTTTCCACGAATTAATTCATTCTGTTTCTCATGATTTTTTTTCAATTTGAGACAATAATATATGAAGTTAATGTTAATTCAATCATTAGTCCATTAGCATCTGATCAGTTTTACAGGTTATTTTCCCTGGATTGATCAACATTCATTTAAATACCAGAATGTAGATTATGCATATCAAATATGTTACTATCCGAAAACGAATATATACACAAAACGATAAATTCCGAAACTAAACAAAAAGATTAAAGTATTCTCTGTAAAGTTGCTGAAAATTCCCGTTAATGTCATGGGATTCGGGGAGAAGCAAAACTATGCAGCGTATGCGTTTATAATGAACTGTCTCATTTTTGGTCGAATAATTTTTGAACTTTTCGAGCGTGAAACACTGCCATCAGTATAAGATTTAACTTCTGAAAATCGTTCATAATTCACAATTCGCCCGTGATTCTACAATAACTCGACAATTCACATTCTCTGATAATCAACTGATTTGATTATCTGTATGATCCATTGACTATCAGATGTCAATACTCAAAACTCGGCAAATTATGAGGACGTCAAAACTCTTCACGGGTTGATTATTGAACTTTAATCTTTTTAGTTTCAACCACGTACACTTGGAATTTTTTCCCTCTGCGAAGCAAGTGGCTTACTTCGGAAAAAGTTTAATTAAAAAGAGAAGGGCGAGAAGACGAGGACGAGGACGAGGAAGAGAGCCGAGCCAAGGAATTAAGTGATACCTGGAAACCCAAGCAGCGTGAACGTGCGCTCCGGTGGCTACGAAAAGCCGCCTATCGTTGTGGCCCCACGTCATAGCAGTTACAGGACTCTGGAACACCAAATGAGAAAAAATTAAGTGGATTTATTTTATTAGTCAGTTAAAAAGTGCTCTGGGTACTGTTAATTCTTTACGACAAAGACTAATGCTACAATGAACACAAGGATAATGATGTTTGGGGTTTTCACGGTCTTCTAAATTATTGTATGGCTTCAACGACCCTTGCTGATTGTAAGTTTATACTGGTAAATAAAAACTGTTTTTTTTTGTAAAACGAGAAGGTTGAGTAGCGCATGCGATTTACCCAGTAGACTTGCCTGAGAAGAATTTCGTAATACGATACGTATGTACGATTCGTATGAATATAACAAATCTCTGTTGACAGGAATAAATAAATTGGTGTATTTGCACGAGTGAATCAAGTATATTAGAATCCGACGAGAGTAGTGTAGTCTATACAAAGACCATTCGAATAATTTATCGGATTCACGAATCTCAAGTAGAAATGATTAAATTTAATTATACGCAAATAGGTATGGATTCTTCATCATTCCAATAAATAGCTATATCCGTATCTCCGACCTCTGGCTTGGTATTCGTGGCTCGAAGCAATATTCAAATCGTTTTCGCGGTGGTCAGGCAATACGCTCGAGAAAAAAATTATCAGTAATATAATCTTATTTTGGAACGACTCTATAAGCCAGTTTTCTTCTTCACATTTCGACTCTGAGTCGAAATGTGAAGAAGAAAAATAATCGTGAAGAATATTTAAAACCGAATCTTCTCAAACCCGGCGGAGGAGCAATGTCATCGAAAAAATTGACGCGAACGAGTGAATTATTCGTTGTATTCGACGAAATGAGAACGGTAAATGCATATTGAGGTATTATCACGCGAATCGATGATCTGATCGTTCGTGTAAAACATTTCACCTTGGGATTATTTCGAACGGCGATGAAAATGCGACGTGTCGTTAACGCGTGTGAGAATCAGGGTATAGGATTTTCCATCGACCGCGGCACCCGTATTCGCCGATTCCGTATTTTCACATCTTCGCGACGAGCCGATAGATCGATCAAACACCAACTCCCCCCAATCGTTTGACCTCCATTCTCGCGTTTGATAGTCTGAGGGGTGGACAGCCGCACTCACCTGGGTGTAGGGAATGGCGATCGTGTAGATGAGCGTGCCCAGGTCCGAGTAGAACTTGAGCAGGTTGGTGTACTCGTTGGCGGCGTGGTCGCAGTCCTTGATCCCGGCTATGGCGAGGAGCTTCCTCGAGTTGCTCCACTCGGCGTGGAGGGGCGGCCTGAGGCCGGTGCTTATCGTCACGGGCGACACGTCGTCGAACGAGCGCAGCAGGACGACGCTGCCATCGGCCAGACACACCGCCAGAACGTAGCTCCTCCCCTGCGCCTCGCCGTTCGATTGACCGTTGCTGCTGTTATTGTTGTTGTTGTTGTTGTTGTTGTTGTTGTTGTTGTTGCTGCTGTTCGTGTTGTTGTTCTCGGCGTCGTCGTCGTCGTCGCGATCGTCATCCTCGTGGTCGTCGTCGTCGTTGTCCTCGTCGTCGTCCTCCTCCAGCTTGAACTTCTCCGCTGACCACGCCATCGACGTCACGCCCGCACCTGACAATACAAAAGTTCCGTCGGATCTCACGGTCTCAACAACCCATCAGAGCAAGCTTCTGAAACGGTTCGGCCAGTAGCTCGCTTTGATCAATGTCATTTAATTATTGTCTGTCTGATTGAAAATTTCTTTAAAGAATCGGATAAATGTAAATGTCACTGAATGTAAATTGAAAAATTATCAACAGAATGTGTAGGTGTGAATGAGCGATAATACGTATTCTCAGTTATTGTGTGAGAATGTTGAAGGGGACAAAATATTCCTCCCAGAAGTAGATCCCACAGAATTGTAAAGCACAAGAGCTATTGTTGCATATGCCCCCGAGCATGAACTACAGCTTTATGAGGCAAAAATTTCACCCGGGTAATTTTCCCTCCAGAAAATGCGTTTATCTGCATTGACCCTCTTTTCAGTTGCGCGAACTTGCCTGAAATACCCTTGGAATTCTCGTTCTCTAGGACTGAACAGAAGCAGTACTTTCAGCTCGCAGCGTAGCGCGAAGCTGATACACCCCCATTCAGAGGATTGAAACAATCGTGTTTGTTCTTTTGTTGTTTTTGAATTCTATTGCCGTCTAGGCGGACAGATGCCGCGGACAATTTCGAACGCGAACAGAACAAGTCCACCTGGCCGAGCTAAAACAGTTATGCTCGTGATCAGTTTGACGATGTTACATCTTATTGTCCGATATAGAATTACTCGTTCTTCGCGTCCGACGTTCGACGCGAACGTCGTCGATCAAATTACGACTCGCTGGAGATGATTAGTTTTCACGTGGTGGGAAATCCTATCTGCCGTTCAATCGTCATCGCGCACACACTCACTGCTTACATAACCAATATAGTACTTTTCCCAGAACACTGCAGTCGCGTAACTGCAGTTTTCACCGTAGCTAAATTAAATTCCAGCGAGTCAACGGCTAGATTCTCGTTTCAAACTGCTGCACAGTTCCTCGGAATTTTCAAAAGCACTTCTCCGCGCAATCCCATTGTGTCCGAGAACGTATTCCGGGGATATATATGTGAATTCAAAGGCAAGAATGGGATTGTCAAGGGCCGAGCGCGCATGATTGATTCAAACCCGCAGTCGCGATCGCGTCAAAATCCCCTCGGGAGAACAAACAGCCGCGCGAAAATGCCGTACAGGAGCAATAATTCAGAGCTTGCGCGGGGGTCACGTATGATATAGAAAAGTGCCTGATGCGCGCGCGCGTGGTATGAAAGTTGCACGAGCGCTGCACTTGTGTGTGTTTACTGACCGAGTTGGACCTCGGAGACCATGGCGCCGTGGACGTCCATGACGATGAGCTGGCCGGCCGTGGTGCCGAAGTACACCTGCTGGTCGTCGGGCGTCCAGATGCCGCATGTTATCACCGCCTTGTGGTTGAGCATCGACGACCAGTAGCGCTGGCCCGCCACGCTGCCCACCAGCACGAATCCGTCCTGCAACAACATTTGCAACACGTGTATATGAGCTCCCGATGCATTTTTCATCCCGCGGATCGAGGTACGAACTCTTTTAAATCCTTACAGTGAAAAACCACTGCATTGCAGTGACAAATCACTGTAAGAAGGTGGGCGACAAATTCACTGGATTACAGTGAATTTTTTATATAACAAAAGTAAATTTTCTCTTTAGTTCCATGAGTTTCCATAGAAAATATTTTTACATAAAATTCACGTTTTTACATCACGATTCGCAGTAAGTATGGTGTGAAGTGAATTTTTACTCTATACTTACTGTGAACATAAGAAATTCACTGTAATTTAATCAATTTGTCATCCACCTTCTTACAGTGGTTTTTCACTGTAAGGATTTAAGAGATAAGGAAGCTTCTTTCGTCGCGTTTCTATATACATTAGGATCCGAGAAGACGACCCGCGCTTGTATACGCGAATATGACGCTTATGCAGTATCTGCGTATATTGCACCTTGGTCAACCTTGCGAGGGCCGTGTTATATATCATGCACACACTGCACACACGATAATGCGTCAATTCAAATGCACGGGATCGGAATTATTTTGGAATATTACATTTGGACGGGGCCGTATGAATAAATGTAAATGAGACAATTACAGCTGGATTAATGACTTATCACGTGTCCCATCGTGAAATATGCAAAACGAGCCGTATGTACATGCGTCCGTATACGTATATCATCGAAAATTCAATTGAAATAATGAAGACTTTCGTATATTAATTCTAACTGCTGCCGAATTTGATTGATCGAACCAAATTATTCACGAGGTATGCATGTATATAGAGACGACAGCTTTGGATTTATAATGAATTTCAGCGCTCGCCCCCCCCCCCCGATGAAATGGAATTTTTCCGAGGAAAAATTCGCATTCGAAGGGAAAAATAATTTAATCTTCTCGACAGATTGGAATCTCATTTAGAAATACCACCGCCTATGACCCGGATACCGTGTAATGGACTCAAAGAGCATGGAATACTCAATTTACTACAAGGAGGCGGGGGGGGGGGGTGGAAAGAAAAAACCGAGAGTGACGTTCATTCACCGGATCGTTCAACGGTACAACCGCATCGTGTACACGTATATATTACCCCCGGTTCAAAACTCATTATCGAGCCTAATTAAAACGTTCTACGTATACAGGGATACACACGAGAAAGCTCGACTTTTATTAATTCCAACGGCTACGACCTCTCCCCGACGTTGAGATTGTAATTGAAAGATTTTTTTGCCCCGCGAAATTAAACGCGTCGACGATCCAAAGGTGCAGAGAGCGGCGGGTGCAGAAATTGAATCAACGCGATCTGTATATCCGGTTGAACAACAACGATCGTGTGTGATGATGGCCAGATCCATATATACGAAGCGAACGAGGGCGAGGGTGAGTATATAGTGGAGGTACCTTGTAGCAGATGAGGGCCATGCGTCCATCGTGAGACCAAGAGAAGTGGGTGACGGGCGTGTTCCTATCGTTTATCAGCTCGATGCTCCAGCGCCCGTCGTACTTAATCCAAACGAAGATGATGCCGGTGCTGTCGCACGAGGCGAGCTTCTGGTAGGGCTCGTTCCATTTCACCAGTATCACCTGCAACAGTCGATATCGCGGCCACCCCTGAGTATATCCATAAAGAGCCGCCGCTGCTGCTGCTGCTGGCGCTAGCATATCGTTAATCGCGTGCGCTCATTGTCCTTGCGACAGCCGCAGTGGCCGTGAAATATAACGGGGACGATTCACGCACGCACACTCACACACACAGGGGGGGGGGTCGGGCGCGAACACAGAAGCAGCCGGCGGCGGAGCTGCCCTCGATGAAATACCACCGCGCGCGTAATTCTTTTGTGCGCCGCGGGGGTACGTAGCAGGCGTATATATATATACGTATATATACGGCACCGGAGCGCGACGCTGAATTATCTGGGAATCGGAAGTGACTGCGCGGGATGAATATGGGCGCGGACTCACCCACCGCTCCTCGTGCCTGATGCTGGAAAAATGAAAAGCTTCGGGGGCCGGGAGTGGATGCGGAGCTTAATGAGCTTGCGCGCGCCGCGTCGCTTTCAATGTTCGATGTGGTCTTTTCCAAAGTGTATACGCGAATTTTTCCCATTCTCCGTTTGTCGGCGGATTTGCAAGATTTAACGAGAGCGTCTTCGATGTATCGACAATTGATATTCACGCGGTCGGCGGGTATTTTCATCCGTTCCGAAAATCTACGCGAATGCTATTCAAAAGGGATTAGCGAAAATCGCGTGCGCGAGTAAAGCAACTAGAAAGTCTGGCTGGATTTTCGGGAAATCTCATTGCGATGAATTTAAATGTGTCGGAGCGAGGCAAAAAACGAATTTCTCATACGTTTGCCCGTCAACGAAAACTTGATTTTCACGCGCATGATTTTTCCCGACGAGCTTGCGGTTTAGTCTCGAATTTTTCGGAAAATCGATCTCTGCGCCAAACTCCGCAAAAACGTATACCACCGATGGCCACGCGGTCAGAGTTTGGCATGACTTTGGTCGTTTCATGCTTAGGGGAATCGTTTCCATGAAGGATTATGTGAAATACAGGGCGTAATAAATGCGCGAAACACGACGTTTTATGCGCCTTACAACTTACGAATTCAGCGTGAGAAACGTCGAAACAAGCGAGACGTGTCAACTGTCGCATAATCGAGTATGTAAATGCGCGTTTTTGCGAAGTTACCTTCGGCGCGGCTCGCTTAGCGCGTTATACTGCAACCGATCCGGCGTATATCGATCACCCCGATTGCCATTACTCCATTAGCCAGACGCTATTCACTCCGACGAAATAATGCGTCACGTCGCGCGCGCGCGCGTCGCTTGAGTGCAGCGTTCCACGTCAAATTACTCTGTCACCGCGAGTTGGAGTTTGTCAGAGCCAGATGAGCTTCTAACGCGCGTGCCAAGTTCATAAACGAGTGTATGTATATAGTACGCGTCGAAAGGGTGTGTCCGGAAACAATGAAGGACCAGAGACCGAGGGATTGTTCTTTACTGCGTTGAAATTGGCCGGAGTATCGGGAAACATGAGTTCGAGCTCGAAGCAACGATCGAATCTTTGCAGATTGGTATATATAGTATCGGAGAAGTATGTAAAACCAAGATGGATGCGATCATAGAGTCGAAATCCAGCTTGCTGGCATTTCGCGAGAAATTTTCCTGCTCTCTCGGAGCTCGCAGAATGAAACAGGAAGAGAGCAAGACGTCGTCCTCGGCTGTGGGAGAATCAGTATAAGCAACTCATGGTCGTTCGCGTGAAAATCCCAAGTTCGCCGTGAGCGTCCTTAAATTCCTAATCGTCGGCTCGGCGCACGCTCATGTATAAGATGCTCGTATGCATATATATGTATATATGGCGCGTGAAAACTGCCAGTGAATAGATGTATGTACGTATATACGAGGGAGCCATATGCGGGCAAGCTATAAAGCTGCAGCGAATCAATGGAACTTCTCTCGGCTGCATCCGAGAGGGATTTTCACGATCATTCGCCCGCGCGCCGGGAGATATTGACTACTCGCTTATTTGGGGAACCTCCTTTGCGCGGGCTATACGTATGTGTGTGTATATATACGTATGTGTACTTGCATGTTGTGTCGTAAGCCAAGCGAGGAAAAACCAAGGGAAGAAGAAGTTGGCGCAAGATGTATATATATATGTGTGCGCGTATATATACTTGCTTTTCTCGCCTCGATATTTTTCGATCCTCCTTAATCTACCTCCCCGAAGCGGAGCTCGGCAAACGCCCTTTGCCTATTGAAGAAGGAAGATCTCGCTTATTGCTTACGTGCCTTATTGGACGAGCGTGACTTCCACGGCTGTTTATTCTGCCGGTCCGGACCGCTCGGATATGGCGCGGAATTCATTATGAGAGATCCGATATTGAGATGCTCCCGCGAGGAATTTGCATTTTTGAAGTGAGTCGGAAATAATAGGTTTGGAGAAACGGGTTTCTAGGACGTTTGCCATACGGGATAATCGATTTATACACAGAGGCGAATCGATATACGAGGATGTATCGAAGGTCTTTGGCGTTTTGTGCGCGTATTAAATATATGGATAACAATTTTACCCGGAGTATACATTATGTAGTATTGATCGCGATGATCACTGGCTGAATTGTTCAACAACTGGCTACGCGAATCGACGAGGAGCGAGCTCGAGTTTACGTTTCGGCTCTTCATATTTATTACAAATCGAAAGTTTCGATAAGTCGTATTTCGAATCAGCATCAATGTAACTTTCCCAACTTTTCTCGCCCATTCATTAAATCACATCCCAGCCCCGCCGCCCGCAGCTCCTGTATAAAACTTTTGCGACTTCTGCACTTATGCAATTTTCCCCCGTCGTGGGGCGTAATGTATTTAACACGTAACGTACACGTACGCACGTACCGGCCACAATCAATCCTCCGCTCAAGTTATTGCCGAAGATTTTTCACGGATGCGGACGCGGGGACGAACGAATCGATTTTTAAAATTAACATTCCACCAACCCCCCAGACGCAGCAGCCGACGATGCGGAGTAGTCGTCGAAGTGGAAAACTCCGAAGACGAGTTTGGGAAAAAAACACTTGGCTCACGGTATGGTCCGACTGAGAGAGAGTGAATGTATCATCTCCCCCGCGCGCGCACGCGCGTGCAATAGTACCATAGCCCGAGCGGACGTTCGAACGAGCTGTAATCGGCGTGGCCGCGCACAGACGGGCTCTGCGAAGATCCAATATATATATATATATGGAGTGCGTTATCGCGCAGCCGGGGCTGAAAAATCGGCAAACGTCCCCTGGGCTCTAATCGGCCGCGGCGACTCGTAAAACACAAGCGCCGGGCTGGGCGCATTCAGATAAGCCCGCACCCGACTGGCTGGGCTCGCTGTGTATGTACATACCCGGCTTTATCGCCTCGACGCGACTTTTTGGCTTTGACGGCTCGTGCCGTGCGTTATACGACGCCCCGTAACTTTCCGCTGGTTGTTTAGCTCGACGTGGGGGATCGTCTGCCGATTCCATTGGATTTTCAAGAGAATTAATTCGGACTTTGTGGGCCACCGGGTCGCGCTTGGGCCAATATACAAATAGTACATACATACGGAGCTCGGACGTCAAACGAGCTGGCCCAATCGGTGAATGGATCAAACGCGAACTTGGCGCGAACGAGCGAGTCTTTCAATCCCGATTGGAATTGGCCGGGGACGTGCTCGCGTTATTACCTTGCAGCGTGCGCGACCAATGTCGGCCCTCCAGGCTGATCTCGGGATAAATCCGGACTGGATTGTGTATGAATCGAAGAGCCATCGTAGCCGGGGGTGGAGAGAAGGCCGCGGCGATAAATCGCGCGAGTTTTCACGCGACTCAACTGTTCTCATCGGGGGTAAGAAATACGAGCGTGACCAGAGTATAGATATACATCGGGCGCGGAGTGCATATACACACAACCCGTATCACGGTTACAATCTCTTGTCCCGCCATATAGTCGAGTCAAGGGTACATGTACGTGTATGACGGAACGTTTCTGTTTCAATGCTCGCGCCCGGGAGAAAGTGATAGAACCCGACAAGTCCATTCTCGAGGAGATATAGATATCTATATCGATTGGAGCTGCGAATCCGAGTGAAGAGTCGACGAGGCCGAAAGTCGAGCCGAACTTCTTATTGACTTTGAATCCGAAAGAAATTCCCGTGAACGACGACGGCTACTGGAGCATTGAGTTTCAAGCGAGAGTGTCGAGCTGCGCGTCTCATCGTTCGGTTTGAGAACTACTCTCACATATATATACCGGAGTAAAGTAGGTTTCCCGTTCGCGAGGGTGCCGCTCGCGCGCAAGCGAGCAGTGGAAGTAATCAGACACGCTCGCTTCAAGGACGTGTCACTCAATCTCGAATTTCTCATGGAATTTTTATCTCTTTGGACGAGCGTCGTGCATGCATTTTGCACTGCTACACACTCTCTGAATTCCTCGCCGTGGATAACCACCATTATACGAAAGTGAAAACCCATTGTGTGAATGGGAATAACCACAATACGAAAGTGGAAGTATAATTCACTTTAATTGTAAATCTAAAATAGCGAAAAAGTATTATTTGATAGAACAAATCGCAAAACTAATAAGAATAGTGGATATTTACTAAAAAATGGGTATAATTATACCAATATTCTAGTAAATTAGTATAACAGTTCGATATGTTTTCATCAAAATTTTATTTTTTTCAGTAAACATCTACTATTTGTATCAGTTGTGCAACTTGTACTATTAATCAGTCTTGCATTTGGTCCTCAACTTTCATACAGTTGTGTTTTTTGCTGTAAGGAATTCAGAGAGTATAGGAAATCAAACAGTATTTAGCCGTAGGTCTTTGTGTGTTCGGTAATCAAATATATCGGATGACTATATCGAAAGAAAGAAGACATTCGATAGAATAGCCGTCTTTGTAGACGCCGTAGCTCAATTTCAATATACAATGTCGGAACAACGATCCAACGCCATCGGGTATTTCGGAAAAGTTGATCTGGTTCGACGTGAGACACGCGCGCGACGCGCGACACGATTTACAAAAGGGATTGGATCGATCGATCGGAAACCCATCGTGGAACGAGTTTACAGAAGCAGACATCCGATCGGATTGGATTCGTATAAGTAGCAATACGTTAAAGAGAGAGAGAGAGAGAGAGAGAGAGAACGAGGGGAGATCCAGACTCACCTCGCTCCTGTGTCCGCGTAGGTTGTAGTTGGCCCTGAGGGGCAGCTCGGCACTGCCTCCGCGGCAGTGCGACGTGGTGAAGGTCACGCCGACGAGGCCTCGCGCGTTTCCCGTCGCCAGCCAGCCCTCCTGGTAGTACTTGCGCCTGTACAGCTTCCAGCTCTCGTCCTGAAACGGTATGTAATCGGTGCGTTTAGCGCTAAAAGTGCAAAGCCAGCAGCTAATCGCGCAACCCCCAGCCCCAACCCCAACCCCATCCTCGGCTGAGCCCGATAATCGCCAAGCTTTCTCGCCATGTGTGTATATACATGTATATGCTTGTAAAAGGCTCGCCGGGGGTGAATTGCTTTCGTCGCTTGCTGATGGTAGACCACGAGAACGGGTTTTTTTTTCGGGCTGTTTGCTCTTCACGCTCGTGTTATATCCGAAGAAATAAATAATATCTTTGCTCTCGATGCCAATGGGCATAGAAAAATACTCTACTCCGGAGTGGTATATTTGATTTATTTGTGATCTTTGCTGCTTCTACGGATTTCTTTGTGTGTCGCTTGACGCGTCATAGAGAAAAATCAATTGGAACGATGGAAATGAAAATGTTGTTTAGAAAAAAGAATGAACAGAAAACAGCTGGAACGGGTCTTTTACTTTCCGGTCTCGGAACGGCTGTATTTTAGAATCCGCGAGTACGTTCAGCCAAGAGAAATCAAATGGTTTACCGGAGCTGTAAATAAAATTTTTTTTCCAGCTAAATTTATCCACGCGCCGTTGGGTGTTCTCGAGCCACCGGAGATTTCCATGGGGATCCTTCATACAAACGAGGATAAGCTCTTGTGAGAGTTAGCGCGGTGGGAATTCTTATCATGCTAAACGTAAATAGCAATATCAAAGCTTAGCCAGACACGCCTCGGCGATCTACGGCGGGCGGGTTGCGCTCCTCTTTATATACCTTAAACAATGGCTCGCTCCGTTTATTTTCGCGAGCCGCGACAATGCGGATTTTAAACTGTTGGAGCTATATACGTACTTGCACCGGACAATACATTGAATAAAAAGCCTTCCTCGCTCGATTGCGTTTTATTTTTCCTATGAAAGTAAGATACGATTATTCATGAAGTGTAATGTAACGCGGGAAAAATGCGGAGATTCGTGTTAATCTCATTCCCGTAACAGAATCATCCTGCGCCCCAACAGGTTCGAGAAAATTGGGGATATTTTGAAAAATGTATGAATAACAATTTCAGGGACTGGTAATACATGCGGGAATAAGTATAGCGCTTGTACATACAGATAACGACGACATTACGTAGTCTCTTTTCAACACTTCATTATTTTACACGGGCGACTTTTTCGTCTCCCCTTTCACATTACGGCTCGACAAATACTTTTTACTATGTACACCCACTTTCGAGCATTGCTCATTAGCACTATTAACGTTACGTGACGTCGACAATGAATCGTCGTGATCTCTTTGCTCGCGCTTCTCCTCTTTCTTTGCCTTTTATATACCATTTGCTCGTAATATACAGCTGCTACGCTCGCTTGGTTTACTTTCGGTTTTGTTGATTGTTTCCCGTGTTATACGAGAGTACTAGCTTTTATTCTGTCTTCCGAACCTTAGGATTGAAATTCAAAAGAAGATTGAGAGACTTTTTCATCCTAGAAATAGACGTGGTATCACGAGACGCTGCGGTTTTTTGGGATTCGACGAATTTTTTTCATCATCAAACCAGACTTTAAAGTGACGAAGAAAAATTACGTGCGAGTGAATTTAATCTTCTACAGTAGGAAATGAATTTTAACCTCGTTCATATACTTAATGAGATCGAAAAATCTGGTGATTTTTCAATCCATTGCATTTTTCATTGATCATCAAAGCAAATCTCAAGACACAAGAATGACGAACTTGATACTAGAATCATCGATGAAAGAGGAATTTAATATTGCAACTAGTTCATGTGATAATAGTTTTTCCCCTCGAACCTCGTGGCTTTGATTATGATTCCCATTTGCGCAGAGTTGTGTCGTGATGAGTTTGAAGATCACGTAAGCGACATCTTTAATCAGAGACCCACGGCATTGTTTCAAAGGAGAAAAGAGGAGAAGATCTAAGGGTCAAATCATTACATTTCCCATCCTCGCTATATGACTCCAGTTTCAAGAAACTCAACTTCTACAAATCTCTTTCATTATACTGCTGAGAGCAAGCTCAATTTCCCCTCATATTCTTTTATCTTGAGCTGCAAAAGTGAAAAACATTTTGAGGATAAGTTCGGATAGATGGTGATAATGGAAATGGGGAGCTTCACGATTTATGGATCATGAGGAATCTTCATCTAATTTTTCATCGAAAACATTTGCTTTTTTCCCTGCTTTCGAGAGCTTTCAGTGTGAAAATATTGAGCGTTAAAATTGTATGTGGATGAGTTCGTATTGATACCATAGTCTATTCGTCACACGATTTATCTCTCCATTTCTCCAATCAGTACATTCTAATCAAATTTCGCACAACATGCATACTTCAAATAGCTAATTGTAAAGTTGAGCTTTTCAAGCGGTAAACTGACCCTTTGCAAAGTTGTTACATCATCCTGACCACAATCAAAATCTGGAACTTTAAACTTTTCACAAAGCTTTCGAAATATCCGAGTCTGAAAATCGGATTTAGATTACTGCGGGGAGGGGGTGGCGGTGCATGTAAAATTTCTCGGACGTGTTCAGGCTTATGTTATATGAGTTTGAGATGAATCACGGACCTTTTTCAAAGTTCACACAACTTTTCAGAGTTGCGAAAAACTCCGAGAGAAGTTGTACATACAGCTGCTAGAGCTATCATCGGTTTCTTTTCGCCCTCGAATTTTCTCATTGTAATTTCGGTATCGTTGTCCGCTTGTCTTAATTTTCAGGAAAGAAAAAAGCGAAAATCTCACACGTCTCGAAAACCATGCGAAATGCCGCGATCGATATATTAAATCGGGCGAACGAAGGAAAAAGCTTTTGCCGCTCGAGGCTCGAGTGAAAAGTCCAACGCACAGGCTTAACGCGATTATAACAGGGCTCGTTCTATTCGCCAAGTGGACCGAAAAATTAAGCACACAAGAGAAATCCGAGTCAGTTCTGCGACTTGGATTTCCTTCCGTGCGAACGCACCCGTGAAAAAAAGGGGGCGGGGGCTGAAGGAGAAGCTCGAGGGGAAAACCCGTGATGTGCTCGATCGAGCACCACAGCAATTTCGAGCAGTATTTTTGAAAATACGTCACCTGACGAACGATCCGCGAGTCATCGATTCGGAAGACTCGCTCATGGGAAACATCGGGGGTACGAGCGGGGGACACACGTCATTTATAAGGGTCTCGAACGAAACGAGGGCGCGTGTGGTGGTCGCTGCACCGAGACGATTTGATTCGCGCGTGTCCCCGTCTCCGTGGCGAAACGTCGACGGCTATCGGCGGCGCAAGCAGATGGGAAGTTGAAAATTCAGACGGACGCGCCAGGGAAAGAAATATCCAATGGGAGTTTGATCGAACCGGAAGAGAGTTTCGTATTATGGACGAGGCGCGGCGAAGTTGGATTAGACGGGTATGAAGTTTGACGCGGAGCCTCGCGCAGGCGCGAGTGTATAACGCGACGGTCTCGCGCGCGCGCGCGCGCGAGATTCTCAATGAAAGATTAAAAGCTCCGCTCGCGCGTTGTTCCGAAGAGCTTCTTTCTCTCGCTCGGGCGCATATATAGCCACGTAGCGACAGCCACTGCATACAGGCGCAAACAAAAGCGGTCCGTGTTACCTCTTATTACGAGACCGACAGAGACGCTTGGAGAACAAAAGAAATATGGAAAACGAGGCCTAAAATCGCTCCGTGTACGACGACACCTATAATATATTGAGTTAGTATACGCCGGACCCACAGGGGAATGAAAACTTCGAACACTCATACTGTGGGAGCTTGACGGTGTATAACAAAAGATGTGCGCTTCATCGATCTTGGTTAGCGAAAGTTTTTCGAGTGACAAAACGTTGGCCGCAATGTCAGGATCGCATAAAGAACTTTTGTCGAGTCTCGGTCGTACTTTCAAGAGTATCACATTCGACTTTGCGCGTGTATACACCACCGGGAGAGAAGGAAATTCATATCCTACGAATTCGGACGTTTTCAATAAGAATACGTATATGTATACCGAGAGATATATACGTGTGGGTGTTAACGGGCCAAGGATATCCGCCAGACTCTCTCGGAAAGTTTATCATATCACACACACACACATACGCCGCGCGGCCAAGTTTATACTCTCCGCCCAGAGCGAATATGGTCCCTTTTGTTACAGCCGCAACTTTATCTACGGGTGTAATTAAAAAACGATTTAGCACCCCGTCCCCCGTCGAGCGCGAGCTCTGAAATCCACGGAACAATTAACCCTCCTCGAGTATAGCACTGCACCGAGAGCTGCTTTCTTCCTTTGGTGTAACAGTGAGTCGTTCGAGTCTAAAGCGAAACAGCCGCAATCGGTATGGTTCTATATGTGTGTATATACTTGACGAGAGCTGACGTGCATATCGAACGCAACGCACACAGAGCAGCGATCGCTCGTGTATTATATATCGACATCACGCGAAGGTGCGAGAGTTCGATACAGCTAGCACATATACATTCATGCGCGATTCCCATAACGCCAGGCTCCCCTTCGGCTAATTACGAGGTTCTGCGAGAGGACTGTTATATGTTGCGTGCGCGCGGGCCTGTGTGTGTGGGAGAGAAAAGAGCCGCGCGCCGTTTCGCCGGGGCGTCATCGATCGCCGGGAAAACTGCCGTGTGAGTGCGTGTATATATATGTGCGAATATGTACGCGCGCTCTTGGATGAACGCGAGCTTTGTTCGGGGCGCGTTTTCAAAATCCAATCTCTCACGGGTATATTTCGCTATCCGCATCCACTTCAATTCTATATCGATGGCTTTTCGAGCTCTTTCTCTCTCTCTCTCTCTCTCTCTCTCTCTCTCTCTCTTTTCCAGTGTATGGCTATGCGTTTTGTTTGCTGCATACGCCTGGGGCGATGCGTCAGGTTCTTTCTTTTTGTTTGTTTCAGCGAGAGATGACATTTGCCCCGGAAGAAAAAGGAGGGGGCTGTGTGCCTGGTCTCGATGACTGCTGGGGAAAAAACCCGGGTTTGAATATAGGGAGCCGTATGGATCAGACGAAGCGCATCAATTTGTCATATCGAGAGGATACACTTAGCCTGATTGAAGCGTTGTCGAGTGCTGACTTTTCTCGACGGGTGCAGCATGCGTATCAAAAGAAAATTTTCGGACCCTTTCCCCGCTCATTTAGCTCTCAACACCACTATTTTGCAACAGTTTGAAGTTTCATTAACTGACTTTTTCTTCCTTTTCTTATTTCTATATTTTCACTCAGTCTAAAAAATCTGGTGTAAATAATTCCCATCTCTCAAAGTGGGATTTCTCTTTTTCATGTAGAAACATCTCATCTTTGGATTAGTCACATCAGTTTCCCCAAAGCTATTTTCTACTCTACTCAAATTGTTTTCTTCACAATTCTTGATATTTCTTATTTCGAGCGTTTTATACGCACTAGCGGCGCATAGAGGCACTCGAGTCGCGTTTTAGTATTGAAAGAAGATGATTGGTCCCAGGCGTTAAAGTACCGGTCATTATTCCCTCCAACCAGCTGTTTTTAGAATACTTTAGTTGAACAAAGCTCGGGTGCATAATATACTATTTTTATATGGTAATCTTATAATACTAGAATTACCGTCTATTTCGAGTGATTTAATCGATCTCAATCTGTGATTATGAACTGAGAGACTAAGTTAAATGAATCAATATTTAAGAAATAAACGTTGCTTTTCATAGACATGTTACGATAATTTCGATATGCGTTTTTGAGTTGAATGTGAAAAGTTTTTAATCAATATCAATGGAAACATGATTGAGAGTTTATTTCAATGCTAATTTGATTGTCCCTGTAGGCGTATATAGGCTGTAACAAGTGATGATGAAATCGTGTCAAATTGACTGCACGCGTAGCCATTTGGCTCTTTTGCGTTTATTTTTTAAATCGAGATTTTTAATAGGTTAAAACAGAGGGGTGATAACTATAAAGATGGTTTCTGACAGCTATTGAGCTAGCTTTCAAGATGTTAGCAAAATTTAAAAATTCCAAGTTTATCATAGTTAAATTCGCAAAAAACCCTTAGGGTGTAGCTGCAGTTACCTCATATAAACCATTCAAGTGAATGGGAATCGCGTATGAGCCTATCGCATCTTCACTCGTTGCGCATTGGTAAACTATTCAATTCGGAAGATTTTCACTTTTATATCGCGAATCAAATAGTCTGGTACGAGGCTTCGCGCGTATATCGATCTAACTAATTCCCGCATCTACGGGGATAAACCGAACTCGTTTAAGTCCCGTGACGTACGGGCGCGCAGAGATAAGCGTACGCCGCGCCGGAATATGCAGCCGCAGCATTGGATTAGTGTCAGAGGCACGCTTGAAAAAGCTCTCGAGCAGCTGTGCGCAGCCAGTCGCTTCGAGAACACACCGCCCTTCGCGCATTGGGACGCTTGCTTTCCAATGATTCTCCAATGGAGCCAATGCTTATTTGCACGCCTCTCAACGGCACCCGGCCTCTTCAAAAGAGTCTCTTTTCGGAAGATGCGTCGCTATCGCGGCTTGCGCGAAGTTTAATGGGCTTTTCCTCCGCGTTGGAATTGATCCGATCAAGGGAAATATACCCTTCTGTGTTTGTAACGGATTGCTTGACGGAGAAACACCGCGGAGAAAGCGAGTACGAATAGTATCGAGGCGTATACTCAATTTTCTTTTGTTTTTTGAAAGTTAAAAATTACGGTTGTTTTACGGGTTGGTCTTTTTCCGTACTTTTTTTTTTCGTTCAAGCGAATCACTCGTGTTTGAACGCACTTTGTTCGTTTTATTTTTTGAACTGCGAAAACAAACTAGATCCACGTGAATGTCAATCCATGGATGAAATCAAATTAATCGCGCGTGGGGTTACTCTACAGTTAGGATCGGATTACGCTACACAATTTTGAGATTTGAACCAATTTCACATTTCGCAAGTTTGAATTGATTTTCACCAAAGGTTAATTTTTCATAAAATAATGAACATGAAATTTGTTATTGGATATAGGATTAACGGTTTTTGATGAGTAATTTGTAGCATCGAATATAATCAAACACAAATAATCGACATTTGGGTGGCCATAGTGTAGTAGCGGTCAAGTTGTAGACGTACAATTGTATGCAGTGCGCAAACCCTGTTTTGGCTGCTCTGTACATATTTTAACCGATGAATTGATTAATTTATCGAAATACCGCGAGGAAAACAAGAAGGAAATATAAACTACGAGCAATATTCAACTCGATAACTATTAGCTTGAAGATGCTTAGTGATTGATATAGTTATTACTAATTAGAACTCGAAAAGGTTGGTGATTTAGGCACCAAAACGTCGATCGAATAGCCAATGCTAAAATGATGTATTGATACTTGTTAATCCTATATTAATTCAAATCGTACATGGGTATGAGAACATGAAAGTCGAGATTTACTTTTCTCTCCTCTCGGGGCACGAATCAACAGAATCTTTCTGTTTACGTTGAGTGGAGTGAAGTGGAGTGGAGTTTTTTCGTAATGTCAAGATAGAGCATCTATTAACGAAAAAAAACGAAAGAATTTTACTCACGCAGCTTCCAACGTTTATTTGATTACTCTCACAAGCATGAATTTTCCATTGTTTACATTTACATACCCGGGCAATCGGTATACGAAATCGACCCTCTCGATAATTAAACGTCGTAAAAGAAAACAGTGGAACGATGTAACCTCCGATGATAAACTTTGAACTGCTCCAATAGGTATGTATATATATCATGGGGTGTTCACCGTTCCATATAATATTCAATTTCCAATGGCACAACAACGAGGTAATGAAGATACACCCGACGAAAAACAAACTCTGGCCCGCGAGAGGCGAATCGTTATTCAGGAAAACGAGACTGTGTGTACATACAGGGACGAGCTGCTGCCGGTATAAAACACGTATATATGTACATATCTCTCGCGACAATAATGCGCAGGAGGGCCGGAGAAAATAAACGTATCGGCCGGCGACGGCAGCCACTAAAGCCCCAACAAAAGAGAAGAAAATGTGTCAACTCGCGGTGGTCGCTTTAGCCCGCACAAAGAAGAGACGGCCGCGCACACGGCACTCGAGTAGCAAGATGCTCGTTTTTCTTCTTCCTCTTCTTTTTTTTTTGTCAATGGCCCCTATGTATCGACGTGAGTGTGTATATATGCAGCGGCCCGGCACTTGGGGGTCGGATATATACTTATTCGCGTGTCAGCTCGCGCTCGCTCTTTTTTTAGCGCTATCGCTCCTGAGAGCGAGAGAGACCTTGCGCGAGCGGCTGTTTTTGCCACGATCGTCCTGCTTTACTTAGCGACGGGGCTGGCCAAAACAAAAACACGCGCGAGCGCGACAGAGAGAGAGAGAGAGCCGAGGACTCGCCCCGCTAAATTGGATATTGATTGGCTTCTTCGCGGAGCTACATGATGACCGCCACCGCCGAGTTGATATCGAGAGCCGCGGCGCGCAGCCCTAGTCTCCTCTCGACTGCCGACAATGCTGTATTATATATATATACACTCTTGAATTTTCGAGGGGCTGCGTGTTTGCAACTTGCCCGTGACGATTTGAATTTTAAATCGTCGCCGAGTACACATACGTCGACGCGGGACAGGCAGATTGCACGGCCAACTCGAGGATAAACCGAATCGTGTGTGTGTATATATTAATACGATATCGTCCTGGCCGAGACGCGTTACAATATGTATACGCGCGCACGGGTCGGGATATATTACGCGTCAAAAGTAAAAATTAAATTTCTGATTTATTTCAAGTGGAAAAACTCTCGAGGACTGGAGGGGGGGAAAGTGCAAGGCTGGATTGTCGAAGGCTATATGCAATTACGTTATTTTAATTACTAGTCATTATGAATAATGTGCCGGGGAGGTAAAGTTGCAACGAATTTCCAACTTGTGCAATGTACCCGTGACTAATGTTAGGATTCGCGTGTGCCATTGACATATCGGTTGGAAAAATCAAGTATGAGAATGCAAACGCGTGATTTGTCATTGACACATTCATTTCGGCGATGAGGCGTAAAAAAACGCCCCCGAAAAAAACGACAGCCTCGGAAACGAAAGAACTATACGCGTTTATATAGAGGAGAAACAATGCTTGTTCAAAAGTCCGCGTGCGGGGGAAACTTGGGAGGGATTCCTCGTTTCACCCCGTTTTTTAGCTCGCCGCGAGCGGCAGCTGCGTGCCCTTGTATCCCAACGCACAAGCGAGCCGGCCGTGTCGTCCCCCCAGCACGTAAGCCAGGCGCGACCCCCGCCAAAACGAAAGCACAAATAAGCCAGCTCGCTAACTAACGCTAACGGCGCGTAGATAATAGCGGAATAAATGGTAGCCTACGGCTACTGCTCCTCCTCCTTTGCGTCTGTCGCGCCCGGCCCCCTTCACCGCGTGTCTGTGTGTATGTGTACATACTCTATGTACCGCGTCGGATCGAGCGGCCCCCTCTCGATCCGCAGCAATTCATTTCCGCGGGCGACTTTCAATCTCGCTAGATTAGCTCCGAATTTCCGCGGCCCGGCTGCTCGGTTTGTTCAACTCTTGGGCGCTGCATATATACGCACCGGCGAAGTGGCTCGCGCGCGCTCGTGTGTGTGTATGCATGTATATACAGTCTCGCGATCTCGAGTGAGAGTCGCCGCCCGGCCCGTGCGTGATTACCGGCGACGAGCGCTTAATTAAGCCGCCGTCGCTGCTGCTGCTGCTGCTCGGGATTTGACGCGCGCGCAGACAGAGAGACATCAACGCGAGTTGGCAAAACTATTTCGCTTTCTAATTGGATTAACTTGGGGGATCGGGCGCGAGGGTTATATAGTCCGCCCGATGCGCCAACGTCGATTTTTATAATTGCTCGTCCAAGTACACCAGCTTTCGGCGGGAGTTTGTGTACAATATATGCTGTCGTTCTCCGGCCACATTCCAAATTGACTCGTTGCAGGCTTCGAATCGGGGGACCGCGAGCATACGCGGAGAACTCGATGGAATTTTCGTGTATCAACTTTTTCGAGCTCTGCTTTGCGCTTGCGAATTCCCGTCGGACTCCGTGTATATAGATGACCCGGCCGTTGGGGACAAACTATCGCGGGCACATTCAATGAAAAATTTTCTTTGACGTTTCTAACCCGACTAATTGTTATTCACGTGAAAACGCTTACGGATAATCCATTTGATACAAAGAGCATATCGATGCCTCTTACGAAGAAAGAAACATCTCGCAATCTGTCCGCGAAGAAAGACACATGTCGCAATCTGGCTGCGAAGAAAGACACATGTCGCAATCTGGCCGCGAAGAAAGATATTATCCCTCGGCAATTATTATCCCACGAAAAAAAACGATGAAAGAAATTAAACTACAATCGAACTGTATAAAAAACTTTTGTTTTTGTTAACAACCTACTCATTCTAAGATTTCATTCCATATATTTTTTTACGTCGGAAAATTCTGGGATGTACGCTATGTGTTTTTTTCGCGGACAAACGCGACGTGTGTCGTTATTCGCGGCCAGATTGCGATATGTATCTTTGAATAGATATATATTCTTTGTAAAAAAAAGATGACAATATTTCCGGGAAACCGAAATGTTAGGATAAAGGACTATAGATATTATCTTATTGGGTGACCATAAACCTCCTCAAAAAGTTCCAGCAAGCTTCGAATAAAATCGTTTCAAACGTTGACTTTCTAAGATATTATATTAATATGGTTTGTGGAAAAAGGATGAAATTAGTATATTATTAACAACAATGATCACAATATTTTTAGCATATACTGTGGTGAGCATAATGTAAAACTCCGAGAAGAATGACCCGCGTATAAAGAACAATATCCTTCCTTAAAAGCTTACAGTAAAAACCATAGTGTGTAAAAGTAAAAAATCACTGTATGAAGGTGGGTGAATGATTGAGTGGGAATGCAGTTAATTTCCCATATAATTAGAGTTAATGTCACTTTAATTCCACGAGTTTCGATAGCAAACATTTTTACATAAATTTTGGAGTAAGTTTTGGTATCATAACTCGTGGAACAAATGGATAAATTCACATTTATTACATGAGAAGTTGAATGCAGTCCCACTTAATCATTGATCCACTTTCATACAGTGATTTAGCAATTTAATACACTAGTTTTTCGTTTTAAGGTATTAAAGTAGTATAATATTTCATCAGCTATCGCAATAGTTCAAATGATTAGACATTTCTAGAGGATATTTCTAAAAGACTTTCTAGAAAAGTATTGACAGATTGAGCAAGACAAAGGGGGTTGAATCTCAGACAGTGGATAAGTATAATCTAAGGTCGCTATGCAGTACATCTGTGTCATATCATATTGATCATACGTATTTGTTGACCTATACACATATAAAGTGTGATGTATATGAAAAATATTGAATTTCAAGAAATTATTGCCATTCCAGACACGAGCGTGAATCAATACGTTTTATCACGTTGTTTCCATTCCAAGTCGATGACAATAGAATTTAGACGCTGAATATCACTAGTTTTCTCAAAAGTGTCTATAAATAATAAATAAGTAAAAAAGACCAATAGAATTGATAGATTTACAATTTATTTTTTCACGAAACTAAGATATACTCGCGCACGGCTAGTTATTTTGTTGTGCGATTAATATTTCTGTCACAGGGATAAATTTCCATGGAGTCTCCCCGTCGAAGGGTCAGAACCCCAAGGCTTATAAGTTTTTTTTAGGCGGCACTTGTATGGCTCGTGAGTACGGCTTTAGCGGGATCGATATATTAATTTTCATAGAATCCACAAGACTAATCAAGTTATTCCTGTGTCGGGATATCTTTCAAGTTCACCGGGTGATTCGAGACGATATATATACATATCCGTTATACTTTTAGTCGGTGCAATGAGGTACAATACATCGATGTCTCTTACGAAGAAAAACACATGCAATTACGTCCGCGAAAGAATACACATTTCAATTTGACCACGAAGAAAGTCACATGTCGCAATCCGGCCGCGAAGAAAGACACACGTCGTGTTTGTCCGCGGAAAAAACACATAGCGCACTTCCCACAATTTCCCGACGATTCGATTGTGGTTTACACTCTTTCTTCGTTTTAATTCGGGGAAGAATAATTCTGGCATGTGTCTTTCTTCGTAAGAGCCATCGATATTATTCGAATCGGCGTAATCACATTTTGCAATATCACGACAAACTACGAATCGCATGCGTGTACCGACGGGGGCAGTGTGTTGTTTGCCGTGCGCACCACCGGAAGCCCGGCGATGCCACTCGAGAAGTGAAAAACACGCGTCCCAAGGGCACAGCCGAGCTATACGCGAATCATTGAATTACAAAGGATTACGATCGAGCTGGCGCGCGCGCGCGCGCGTGAATAGTTTAGGTGCCGTGTACACATATATAAGCGACTCGCGAAGGTTTTGGCGTGGGGCCTCGGAGGGATAGAATACACACGCGGAGGTTGCGCGTCGCGGAAGGGCGGACGCCCAAGCTCGCGGCCTGTGTCAGGACGAACTTGACAGCTGACGCGCGTGTGGTGAGAGACGCAGGGGGCGGGGGCGGGGCGATCGAAGCTGGGCGCAGCTGCAGGAGCTGGCGATCGACTGACCTCCTGGAGCTCGTCGGGCAGCTTGCCCATCCAGCTGAGCGACAGGACATTGCAGTCGCACTTGGCCTGGGGGTTGCGCTCGAAGTACAGGTGCATCCTCGGGCTGCTGGGCGGCCTCCGGGCCGTCGTCTCATCGGCCGCAGCCGGGGTCAGCAGCGCGGCAGCCGCGGCCCGGGCCAGTCGTCGCGATCGCGCCCACCGCCATGTTGCTGGCCCGCGCAAGCTCCGCGTGTCTACTGGCCGCCGCCGCCGCTCGCTCTCTCTCGCGACCCCCTCCCAGCGTCGCGCCGCGCGACAGCCCTCGTCTGGGGGCGCGGAGCCTGCGCGCGCCCCCACGCACACCTCGCTCGCGCGGCCGAAACTCCCGCGATAACAAGCGCCGCAGCACGTCGATTGTATTGATTGGCAAAGGGCCGCCGCGCCACCACTGGCAGAGCTCCGCACCCTCGCGGCCCGCGCGACAACTATACGCGACCCCCGCGCGCTCGCCGCCCCCGGAAAAAGCTCCCCCACACCTCCTATAGGCGCGCAGATACTCTCTCTTGTATTATACCCTCTCGGCGCGCTGCAACCTTTACTCGCACGTTCTCTACCCACGATGTACTCGTATACGTCATATATTTGAATATGTACTGACGCGCTCTGTAGGCCTCCCGATGCGAATCAACCGTGTGCGTCTGTGCGCTTGGGCAATCGGCGACAGAGCAAATACTATAACAATCCGCTATTTGAGAGCCGGGGCTTCGGAGCTTTTTTTTGTACACGGAAAATTTAGTATAGGCAATGCGTCGACTTGAGATATTTTTTCCCATGGGTTGGAGCTTTGTCGACAATGATCCCAGTCGTTCGTATGCGGCCAAGGAATATTGGTTTTTTCGCGATAGCGTCTTTCGGAGATTCTAAATTCAAAAGTTTGCCAGAAGGGATTCAAAACCGGGTACAACTGCGAGGAAGAAAATATATGTAGTTTTCAACTGAAGATATTCCTCTCTCGGTGCGTTTTGAATATAATTCACTCAAAGACAAAGCAAACTCTGTATCTATATGATGTATTTCAAATAATAGATATACTCCTATTTGAATATCATAATTTCTTGAATGAATGTACTTACTGAACATTTTCTGATAGCTTGTATAGAAAGAAAATAGGATGTTGGATTCTCGCACAGTAATTCCATGAGAAATTGAAATTAAATACCCGAGGAAAATAAATTCTATCTTCTTCGGTGCGTGAAGTGGCGTTTCTTATAAATGACCTTCAAACGAGCACGCCATAACATGAAATAACGTATCCGACTGATGCGTTAATTTTTAATCACTCGTGGACACGTCCACACGCGTCTTCAAAGTATCATACGACACTCAAGATTTTCCGGTCCTCACATCTTATATAGCACAGATTTGAATTCTCATGATCATGTATCAAACATAGGAATTGATCAAACTAGAAGAAACGATATACCTTCCTGTAACAGCATGATTTTAAATTTTAAAAATGTAAGATTTTATCCACATCCAAAAAACCAAAGATTATCCATAACTTCTGAATGATAATCCAAAGATTCGACACCAAAGGTCATCAATCACATTAATATCGTTTATTAATAATTTTAATCTTCGATCGTGCTTTACAGCCCTTACAATTATTTCAGGTCGTCTGACTTAGTCAAACGTTTTCCACTTACACGCACTCAGTTTAATAATTGAGTCTGATCAAGTTTGCCGCGTTACTACTGGTGCTCTGCATGTTTGATATTAAGTTGCCGCAGCTGCACGAGGAAAAGAACTGAAAAATGTCGAGAATTACTTGCTTCAAAGACTAATTCATGGCTGTACAATGATTAATTTGTTGCTAAAAGGAAGTAATCATGTCTTTTAATACCTGCTTATCGTAGTTATTTTATTTTCACGTGCACAGCAGAACGAATAATCAAGGTTAAAAGTCTATAGGTTATGTGTGTTTCATTGGGATTTTTAATAATAATTTGAATATATGTTTGTTCGTCGTGTATAAAGTTAATAAAAATATAAAGTTTAAATCGTTGTTATCAATCCATCAAAATGGATTATAAAGATGAACAGAGCAATGAAATTGAAGCCTTAGAATCAATATATTGTGGAGAATTGGAAGGTAAGCAATAGATGTCTTATATGGCTCAGAATTTGACTCAACACAGAAACATTAATGAAAAATAATTGTTAACAGTTTTAGAGACATTACCATATCACAAATTTACCATAGCCATAAAATCTGAGGAATATGAGCCTGAAACAGATAATGGACTAGCGTGTCAACTAGAATTCACATATACTCCAAAATATCCGGATGAGCCATTAATCATCTCTATCGAGGACAAAGAGAATTTTGAAGAGGGTGATGCCGAAAAACTCATGGAGCACTTGAAAGAAATGATGGATGAAAATTTAGGAACTGTCATGGTATTTACATTGGTTAGTGCAGGACAAGAATGGTTAAATGTTCAGTGGGATACGAAAAAATTGAATCGAGAAGAAAGTGCAGCTAGAAAACTGATAGAAGAAGAGGAAGCTGAAAGGGTAATTCCAAATTTGCTACTGTTGCTAGAATATTCCTTTAATTTTTTTATTATTTGAATACAATTGATTTTCATTGCTGATCATTCTATAAACAGAAAAGGTTCGAAGGAACAAGAGTCACGGTAGAAACATTCCTAAGTTGGAAAGAACAATTCAATGAAGAAAGTGGTTACAATAAAAGAAAAGCATTGGCTGAAAAAGAAGGGAAGAAGCTCACTGGTAGGGAACTGTTCATGACAGACAAAACTCTTGACCAATCTGACCTCAAATTCTTGGATGATGGTAGGAAATATTTTCACATTGGAGAATTTTCAACAAAATATAATCACTTCTACAAAATAATTATTTACTTCCTTAGGAGATGCAGTAAAAGTAGATGAGAGTCTGTTCCAAAATCTAGATGATTTAGACTTGGATGACGATGAAGATGATGATGATCCAGATTACAATCCAGATGCTTCTAATGATAGTTCATAAGAACTTGAAAGTGTTGTGCATTTATGAATCATGCGGTGTAACTGTATACATTGATAAGGAGAGATGTAAGTAATGAAAAAGTGCAGTAAACAAATTCTTGAATTCTCTCAGGATCTACAAGTTAACTGTGATTTGTTATCAGATGAAGAAGAGATTTGTCCAGGATGAGTGCTTTTTTACAAACTGTAGTAAACAGCGGAATATTTTTGTTCATAAAGCTTTATTTAAGTAAATGCATTTTGCCGGTGATTTTTCCCAAAAATATCCCAGGTTCCTATTTTCCATCCATTTCAATTTGTAATTCACAAATTTTTTTGCAATACAACTTTATGGTATATCAATTGCACAAAGAATATTCATATGTACTTAAAACAGAGTTCATTGCGATACAAATGCATATATATCCTTAATTTAGATACATTTTTGCACACAAATGTAATATGTTATTCATAAAGATGAGAGACCATAGAAAGTTCAGCACTTTAAATGTTTATAAAAAACAAGTGAAATTTTTAAAGTGGAATTAATGGGTTTTTATAGTACAATAATCGCTGTCAACTTTAAGACGAGCTTATAATCAGAAAAAACCTCTAGTTCTCACAATGTGATAAGTATTATTTTTTAAAGTAGTTAATTGTGAAGATAATTGAAGAGCTTTATCCATTATTGTAAGATACTTGAAAATTATACATTTTATAATGGAAAATTCATTTAAATACTCAAAATTTCACTATTAACTTGCTACAAAATATTTAATGAAGAATTCAAAAGTAAAAATAGAATTGATCATTCACTAGGAGTACCTTCTAAAATTTAGAAAAACCTCAACAATGCTTAGCTAATTAATACAAAATAACAATAGAATCACCACATATCAGAAATTCATTTTTCAACTATTTACTCAATTAAATGCTAAACTTTTCGCAAAAGCAGCAAAACTAGCTTCAATAATGGGCGATTAGTTTCTTTTTTCCTTGTGAGGTTGGCAAAACGGTCATCACGAATAATGCGATTTTTAATAGTATTGGACCTGATTCAATATTTTGAGGTAGAACTCAAATATGAGTTGATCAACCATTCACGGTTGTCCACGTCCATCCAGTACGTATATAATACGTATTAACTGTGAGTTATCCTCACATTGATTTTGCTATGAATTTGTCAACATTTTTCGTTTTTTTTTCACTGAACAAATGATAAAACTCAGTCTTCACAATTAGTTGCTTACCATTTTCCCGTCTTGTTCTTTACATATTGATGTAATTTGTACGCTAGAAAATGTAGACTGTGTTTACATATGAAAATAATTGTAAGTTTAAGTATGTGTTTGTAAGTATGGAATCACGTTTCGATACCATTTGGAAGAGGCCTTTTACATTGAATTTTGCCTAATAAATTTCATCTGTGTCCAACACTGACACAATTTGCATATACCAAGAAATACCGGAGAGGTTCAATGTGCACCCTCCCTGTCATTTTTTACTTCTCTCGTTACATTTTGTTTAGCTTGAATTTTATCTATACCTAAAGTTTTACAAGTTAATATCGCACTCTACGCTTATTGGCAGGAGCTAATAGAATTTCATTATCACTCTACTACCAGTGAAGCACTGGCGTAGCTTACAGAACTGTCATTCATATTATTGCACTGACTGCTCTGAGCATATTTCAGGAATTTCAAAGTCATTCGTTGGCCATTGGTAGTTTCTTTAATACTCTGTATTGCCTGTTAAAAGTTATTTGAAACATAATTTATTATGTTAATGATGTCATTGTCTATGCAGTTGCTTCAGTACTGAAATTAGAATATCTTACCTGCAGTAATACACCAATAGGATGTCTGCCGCAGATTGTGTTCCCATATTTTCTTAAATATTCAGTAAACATTTGAGGAGTCATATTTTCAATAATATCCATCCCCTGAGAATTTTAAGGATTTATTAATATATGAGATGTCATGTTAATAACAAACGTAAGACAATTGCATTGTACACTTACCATTTTATCTAGATTCTTAATAGATTTATGAATAGCACCACAAGATCTGTCATAATATGTATAACGAAATCGTTGACCCCAATGACAAAAATCTGATGAAATAACAAATAGAGTTTGAGGGTCAGCCATGTAAGGTGCTAGAAGTCTTCCATACATAGCTTCACGCTCAGGACTAAGAGATCCAACAAGAATAGGTACAATGGTAAATGAATCCTTATAACTGCAATAGTAGACCAATGCAAATTAAAATTACCATTATTGATTGTAATTTCTTTTGAGCCATACTTAAAAAGTAACTTACTCCTCCATAACTTTAGCAATATATGGCAGTTGCATTTCAATACTGTGTTCATCCTCATCCGTATCCATATCCATCCACTCAAAACGTCCTGTATCTGCGAGTTCTTTGTTTACTATAATGCAAATACAAATTTAGAGTTTTGAGAACTATCAGGAACGAATAATTGCTAAATTAAGATTACTAACTTCTTTGATCGATGTGTAAATCGTAGAGTGGTGTCTTGTAAACGGTAGCTGTAGACAGAGCACAGCCTGGCAATCTCACATGGTGGGATGGGCCTAAAATGAATATCTTGCGGCTGCATAACAGCAAATCTGTCATTACAAGTCACTATTGATACGCATGAATAGTTTGATTTAAAAAACTATGGAGTTAATTCTATCTTGCATTTATAAGAAAAGAGTTAATGGAGAAATAATAACTTACACTACTATAGGACTAATTTGGCGATACGCAAAGGCAGCACAAGCACCGCAGTAGCTGTAGCCAGCATGACTGTGAATTAAATGCATCGATGACAATTTGTATCAATGATTTTCATCTATTAAACTCAGATGTGAATACTAACGGTGAAATAATTGCTCTAGCTGGCCCATGAGTGAGATCTGCTGTGTTTAGCCAGTCTCCCAATTGCTTGTTCAATTCAAAACCTAGAAGCAGTTGAGGACCATTAACATAGTGCGAATGAGTATATCTCCAATATCACAATTTGAGCAACGGATGATTTGTTTATGAGCATTCTCTATTAGCATCAATCCTATTGTTCTAATCATCAACTTATGCAACGTTAAAGTCAAACAACGGCGGAAAATGCAAAAAATAGTCTCTCGTAACTGCATTCAATTGCGAGTGCATTGACCCCGTTCGCTTGATCAATCGGATCAAGCAGATATCAAGGAATGCCCCCTACAATAATATCTCAACATAGGTAGGTAATTGTGGAAAAAGCTAACCATTCTCCGTGTACCAGCTACCCGAGTGACTCGCTCTCCTGGCCAGCGCCATTCTTCTGATGCACTGATGCGGTCAGCTCTGGTCAGTTTGCACAGGCACAACCTGAACACTTATCGCTCTGCAGCAACAATGCGCGCGGTTATTATCGTCTGGAACAAGGAGCCAGCGTTACGAAGTATACATATAGATATATTGCACACTGCTCCGAAATTTCACATCCAAGTATACATATACGTATACATTGGCCCGTCGCGCGGAGTCACTATATGTATATACATATATATATATTAATTATATTTACATACAGTATGGCCACGACGCGCACGTATATATCTGCGTGTATATGTGGGTGCAGAAATCAGAATGTACGGCTGTGTGCAGGGCTTGTGTCCGGTTTGATTGGCCAATGACTGTGTGAGACTGGGACGTTCCAACCGTTCCGTTTTCTTCGCGCTTCGCTCACTCCATCTTAACTATGGGCAATTATCATTAATGTTGCCGTTGTGCCTACAGCGCCACTAATTTTTTTTTCCAGGGACGTTATTATTCCCAATAGTTCATTGGGTTGCTCCATTTATATTTTTTTCAACACTCGACGATGGAGCTTTTGTATGCGATTTTATGAAATCAACATTATCTACATCGAATTTTGGTTTCGGAAGTTTAAATGATACAAAAGTGGTCTGGAAATGAAGGAGATATGGTCATATATGCTATAGCTCTCGTCAATAAATTATCGTTTCGACGATCAATTTAATTGCGATCTAGATCCTGAAACTCCGTTAGCTGCAAAACGATTGTTTATTTGTAAAAACGATGTAAATTTATAATTATTGTAAGATTTGGTACGCACGTATCGTCGTAAAAACTCTTATAATTTATTGACTTTTACATCATCGTCGTCATAAAAATTACCTACTTTTAATTTTTACAAAACATACAAATTATCCATTGACTCGGGTCAAGTCTCAATTTTATTCCGTTTTTCTTGAAATTATCATATTGATCATTTTGCCGGAATAATTTCGATTGGTGAAAACTAATCGAAAAATGTTTATGATTCTCAATTTTACTATAAGTATATATCGATTCAATATACCCAGCACAGGTTTTAAATCTCGCCGCAATAACTGAAATAAAAAACATAAAAATCAGCTGATCATACATGTGGCGAGGGTTTGATGATTATTGCTGTAAAATAAATATGACCGTATGACCGCTCGTATCTGCGTCTTCAAAATTTACACGATAAATGATTCAAATCTTACAAGTATTCCCTGCAATCGTCACTCGGAAATGCGAGAATTAATTCCGCCAAATTTTTTTCGACGTATTTCCAGCATTTATCGCGTGCGGCCGTATGTTCTATTCCGCAATCTATGCGAGCACTGCAAACCGCACATAAATGGACGCTCAGAAGAAGTTTTGCTTGAAAATATTGCAAAACATCAAAACTGAAAAAAGTGCTAAGGATATCGAAGTATAGGACCCATGAGACATGGGATCCCACATACCATGTATACCTATATATATCCGATCCGTCGGAACATCGAAAAGCCCGCTCTGTGCACGTGGCGCGCGCGCGCATATCAGATTTGCCACGATCGCACTGACAGCTCGTATGTGTGTCGTTGGCGCGTATATGCCAACTGCCAGTGTGTGCGTGTGTGTGCACTGTGTAGGCATGTGTAGGTGCACGGCTGGACGGGTGGTGGTGTGTGCGGAGCGCGAGGTGCTGCTCGCTGCTGGTGCTCTCGCGCGAACAAGAACACAATAAGCTACGTCGAGAGTGGTCGAGAGGTGCGAGCAAGGGAAAAGTGCAGCTGCGAGTGGCGTGTTTATTATCTATAGCATGCCAGCCCTTGGCTGCTGACCTGAGCCCCGAGCGCCAAGTCAACGCGCGACCGGGACATGTTGGGAGCGACGCCTGCTGCTGGAGGCGGCGCCCACGAAGGCGCCGCCAAGTTCCTCGACTCCCTCCAGGCGGACCTCAAAGCCCTCGCCTCCGAGACCAAGAAGAAGTATCCCCAAATCAAAGAGGCAAGTCGCGCTCGATCCGCTCCACGCTTATATACGATTATATTCGCTTTGAGTACATACAACGTTGGGCTGGGTTATTCGGAGCAGCACCTATCTATCCGGCTGGACAATAACTCGTGCTAACAATTGGTATCACTCGCGTTTTTTATTTTTCTTTACTATTGTTTTGTCGTCTTTCTAGGCCGTATACCAACGAGCCTTGCTCATGAATTCTCTAATACAGTGCGGGGAGACAAGAATCTAAAAATTCCCATTGAGTTTCAAAACTTGAACGTAGCTGTTTTGATCTGTTATTACTGGATACACAATCAAGGATAAACGTATTATTTCTTTTTCTTTTCTTGGTAGAAAAATACATACGTTTTTTGAGTTCTATTAGAGAATGTAATTGCTGGTGTGATAAGATCTTGCATACTGTTCTTACAATCTCTTGCGAATATGTAGATTTAATTTTATCAAATGCTGTAACTTCTTGACAATGGATAGACACATTTTCTTAGATCTAATAAACCTTATTTATGCAAAAAAATTCATATTGCGTCTGATAGAAATCTGATTTCATTTCTCTTGGTTACATTTTTTAAACTTTATTCTTTCAGTCATGTGAAGAAGGAATGGTCAAGTTGAGGCAAGCATCGTCAAACAATCAGCCAGGACAGCTATATTATGTTGTTAATCAGATTCTTTATCCCCTAGTCCAAGGTTGTGAATGTAAGGACGTAAAAATTAGTAAGGTATAAATCATTTTCTAACACTGAAGTATCTGTACATTTCATCATGCACTTGGATAATTACTCATATTGTTTCAGTTTTGTCTGGGCACAATGCAAAGACTGATTACTCAACAAGCAGTTGATCAAAAAGGTGCACGATATATCACAGATGCTTTATGGACTTTGATGGAAGCAGGAATTGAAGAAGTAAAAGTTCTACAAACAGTAACTTTACTTCTCACTAGCAACTCTCTTGTTCATGGAGAAACTTTGGCTAGAGTAAGATATATAACATGATAAGAAACATATAAATCAAAGTAAACAATACTAGTATTGAATGCAATTGTTCAATTTGTAGAACTTGGTACTCTGCTTCCGGCTCCATTTCACTAAAGATTCAACAACTATTAACACTGCTGGAGCTACTGTCAGACAATTAGTTTCTTTAGTTTTTGAGCGTGTCTTAGCTGAAGATGAATATTACTCGGATCAACAGGTGCAAGAAGAAAGCAATTTAGAAGAACTAAAAGCACCTACAAACCAAGCACCGAAAGCTCTTAGACCTTGCGCTGCGGATGCTTTTTTAATGTTTCAGGTAAAACGTTTTTGAAATTGTATCTTTCACTCTATCTGTATTGAATCAATCAAACAAAACTTTGATTGTACATAAATCTAGTTAATTTGCTTCTGTAAAATATTTTAATAGAAAATGATGCAATGATTTATTATTCAATTATATTATAAAATGTACAGCAATCATTGCATATGTTTATTCGCATTCAAATTCACTATTGATATGCCTTGGCACACTGATGTTCCGCACTAAAAAGACATTTTTTTAGGACTTAGTTCAGTTAGTGAATGCAGATCAGCCATATTGGTTAATAGGTATTACTGAAATGACACGAACGTTTGGTCTAGAATTACTTGAGTCTGTTTTAACGAATTTCTCATCAGTATTTTTCAAGGTAAAAGGAATAGTAGCTCAACGTTGTTTATATAGTTATCAATTATTGCATGCCTAAATATAATTGAAATTTTTTTACAAACAGCACCCAGAGTTCAGTTTTCTTCTGAAGGAACGTGTTTGTGCTCTTGTTATAAAGCTGTTTTCACCTAATATTAAGTATCGCAATTCTGTGCCGGCTTCTGTACAGCAAGCAACACCTCTTGATAAACCTTATTTTCCTATCAGTATGAGGTTACTGAGAGTTGTTTCTATCTTAATTCAAAAATATCATTCACTGTTGGTAAGTTCAAAAATTTAGTTTTTGATCAATAATAGTTGAGTATGAGTCACAAGAGAATTTTTAATCATTCTAGGTTACAGAATGTGAAATATTTCTATCTTTGATTGTAAAATTTTTGGATCCTGACAAGCCACCATGGCAGCGTGCTCTGGCTCTGGAAGTATTGCACAAAATGACGGTTCAAGCTGACTTGTTGACAAGCTTCTGTAATTGTTACGATTTAAAACCGCATGCAACTAACATATTTCAGGATATAGTGAACAGCTTAGGTGCTTATGTACATAGTCTTTTTGTAAATCCACACATGGTCCAAGCTAATTCAGGTTAGTGAAATTTGATTTCTAACTCCGAGAATTCTAATAGTTACAGTCCATTTGTTGATTCCAATAACTTGATGGCGAACAAATTATTCTTCAGCACCAACAGCGCCAATGGCACAAGGCACTGCTCCAGCATTGTTGGCTGGAATGCCTATTGGGCCTGGAGTATCTCCTCAACCAGGGTTCTACTCCAGAGGTATCTGGCTTCCAGTGGTAGCAACATTCCCAAGTGGTCAGGCAAGATCTACATAGTAAGTATTATCAAGGATAAATGTCAAACATGTCAAACCTTTTTCATCATATTTTGAAGATTTTTTAAATAATGCTGGGAATTCACTTGCCTCTCAGCTTAGAAATGCTGGACAAGTTGGACCCCCCTCAGATCCCGGATGGCTACGGTATCAGTATCGCGTACGCTTGTCTGCTGGACATAATTCGCTCCATCGCGCTGGCCATCACGGGCCCGCGGGAGGAGGGCGTCGAGCGCAAGTACGAGCCAAACGAGGACGAGCGCAAGTTGCACGTGCAGCTGATCAACTCGAGCTGGTGCGGCCTGTTGGCAGCACTCAGCCCACTCATCGACGCTAGCACCGACGAATCCGCCACCGAGAACGTGCTCAAAGAGATCCAGACGTTCGCGTCGCTTTGCGGCCTGCTCGACTTGCACACACCCCGGGACGCCTTTATAACGGCCATATGTAAGGCCTCGTTGCCGCCTCACTATGCTCTCACAGTGCTGTACAGCGCGCCACAGGGTATCGCAAACGCGGCCAGGCAACAGCAACAGCAGGATGCGACTGGACAGTACAACCCGACGAGTCTCGGTGATAGCGACTATAGGCAGCAGGTCGTTGCTGTTGGCACACCGCTGCCCACCGCTTCCTTGCCTATAGGTACGTTTTCACGCGGAACCAAAATTGTGTACTTTATTTTGAAGAGAAGCTTCTGAAATGAAAGAACAAAGTTTAATCTGGCCTCTCGTGACAGTTTCATTTTATTCGAAATAAAATTTTAGGTGCACAGCAAGGCCCCGTAATGCTGACCGTGAAAAACCTCCAATGTATGCGAGCTCTCCTATTATTAGCTCACTGCCATGGTAGTATATTGGGGAGTGCTTGGCATTTAGTACTCACTACTCTTCAACATCTTGCCTGGATTCTCGGATTGAAACCATCGACTGGCGGGTCGTTGAAGGCTGGTCGCACCGCCGCGGACTCGAATGCGATGCTCACCACTGCCGTCATGGCGGATTTACCCGTCCTCAGCGCCATGCTCAGCCGACTATTTGAGAGCAGCCAACACCTCGACGACGTCGCTCTGCATCATCTCATCGATGCGCTTTGCAAACTTAGCCAGGAAGCCATGGAACTTGCTTACACAAATAGGGTGAGTTGCAGTTGCAGTTTGAAATGAAAATTAAACAACTCGTTATCTGTCTATTATGAAGGGTGAAACCGAATCGTCGTATAATTTTTTTAGGAGCCATCACTATTTGCTGTGGCTAAACTTTTGGAAACCGGCCTAGTAAATTTACCAAGAGTCGAAGTTTTGTGGAGACCATTGACGAACCATCTGTTAGAAGTTTGTCAACATCCACACATCAGGATGAGAGAATGGGGCGTTGAAGCGATTACTTATCTAGTGAAGGCAGCTCTCCAGCACAAATATCCCCAACCACTTCGAGATAATCAAGTGAATACTTTTTCATTGAAAAATGATCAAATTTATTCAGTTTATTTGGATAATCTAAAATATTTAACGTTTATCATAGAAACTACAAACCCTTCTGCTTGGACCATTGTCGGAGTTATCTTCTGTAAGGCATGCGGATGTCAGACAGAGACAGTTAGAATGCGTTTTACAGATTCTCCATGGTGCTGGAGAAACTCTCTTTCACGGCTGGCCTTTGGTGCTTGGAATAATTGGTGCAGTTTCCGATCATCATGGGTAAGTATTGAAATCAAAACTATCTTAGATGAAACATTGATTCAATGGCTTCGAATGATTATTAATTTCTTCACAGAGAAGCTTTGGTTCGGATAGCTTTCCAATGTCTACAATTGGTAGTGACAGACTTTTTACCTGTGATGCCATGGAGGTGCCTTCCACTCTGCGTTGATACAGCAGCAAAGTTTGGCTCTCAAACTCAAGAACTGAACATTTCTCTTACTGCCGTTGGTCAGATGGTGCGTAAAAAATGTTGCATTTATCGAATGAATATCTTACCCTTTTAAATTAGAAAATGAATCAAATTTTCAATTTTATTACAGTGGAATATAAGCGACTACTTTTATCAAAATCAAGAAAAAATTTGTGCCTCCTTACGCGGTGATTCAGCCTCGGTGTTTCCCGATTTCCCGGGCACGACCAACATGCCTGCCTTCGACAAGTTGTGGATGTGTCTTTACGCGCGGCTTGGCGATCTTTGTGTAGATCCCAGACCCGCCGTGCGAAAGTCAGCTAGTCAAACCTTGTTCTCCACGATTTCGGCCCATGGTAGCCTTTTACATCAACCTACGTGGCAGGCCGTTCTCTGGCAAGTGTTGTTCCCTCTTCTTGATAAGGTCAGAAGTTTGTCGAGCTCGGCGAGTAGTGAGAAAGTCGATACATCTGGCAATATTCTCATCCACCACAGCAGAAATACCGCACAAAAGCAATGGGCTGAGACACAGGTTAGTTCAATATTTTCATGCTATCAGTTTTTTTTTATTATTACATTGTACCAGTTGAAAGCTATGATAATTAGTTTGAATGTTGAGCTAATTATATTCCTGGGTAGAAAACTCATTAAATTGAATTTGAAATCTTATAATAAAAGTTTTCATGAATTCCATCTAGGTGTTGACGTTGAGTGGTGTCGCGAGAGTATTTAATACGAAACGGCAGCTACTCCAGATGCTGGGGGATTTCCCCAGAGCTTGGTCATTATTATTAGAATTTATTGAAAACTCCGCACTGAGCAAAAATAACGAGGTGACTGAAATCATATCCAGAATATTTTGCATACATGATACCATTTATTCTGTAAACTTTTATAATAAAATTATCACTTTATTATTTCAGGTATCTCTTGCAGCCTTGAAATCTTTCCAAGAAATCTTATATATTCCTAAAAATCTAGACAATAATGATCCTGTGCAACCCGAAGATTTTGAATCATTGTGGATCGTTGCTTGGCGTATTTGGATTAGCATCGGCTTGGAAAGTACCACGCCACCTCAAGATACTGAAGTTGAACCTTACATTCCATCTCAGGCATTCCTTACTGCTCTTGTTCAAATTTTCCCGGCTGTTTTCCAGCATGTGAAAAATAAGTAAGTTAAAATACATTGATTTCTTCAAAAAATATATTAATGGAAATTATTAGTCGTTTTTCAGCAAATATATCTTATCATTCAAATATTCTTTTCTAGATTTTCTCCGACTGATTTGCAAAAGTTATGCCTCGTTTTGAAGAATGCAGTTGCTGTCCCAGTGCATGGCGAGTCGACTCCATACATCCTACCAACAGTACCAGACGTAGTCTTGACACAATTACAAGATGGTATACTTCATTCAATGGAATTACTTCAGAAGGTATGCTGTCAACGATTTGAAATACCATGATCTGGAGTTGGTGTTTATGTTTCTATTTACATCATTTAGGAGGCGTTAGCGACTCCAGAAAATCTGAAATCTATGATAAGCTCAATTTTCCTACAACTGCTCTATTTTTCGAAGTTAGCTTGCGAAGCACCGGCGTACGGGAAAATTCCTACAAAGCACATCTCCCAAGTCCGAGGCATATCTGTAAGTGTTTCTGTAGTCTAATCTCAGAAAAAAAAGATGCAAAATAATAGCTTTTTAATTATCAAAAATAAATATTACATAATGATTTTTATAGGCTGATTGGGTTACCATGAACTATGTGCCTTTCGGAGAAAAAGCTCTATCAATGGTGGTGAATTTGTATCAAAAAACCGCGGATGAGATAGCTGTGATTGAAGGGCAAATCCTAAAACATATTATAGAAGCTCTTCATGTTCCTTTGGCTATGAAATACGCCTGTCCTTCGCATACAACGTGGAAACTTGCTGTTACAAGTCTTCTGGCTATTTTACATATAGGATTACCACTTGCGAGAAAATACCCTGACCATTTCCAGAATATGTGGCAAGAGCTTGCTGACACGCTGGATCATTTTCTATTTCCTTCTAGGTAAAAATTGTTTTCAATAGTATTTTTTCATTACGAATACTATGCGAATACTGAATAGCTGAATAGCTGTTTGTACTTGGAAGTCTCACAATGGGAATATTGATTCGATCTTTTTTATAATTTCTTCAGTGTAATGAGTGCCGAAAGAGGAGTTGAAGAAATACAAGCAGATGAAGCTGTTGATTGTCAAGTAATGGAACTTTTAAGAGATGAAGTTCTGCCACATTCTCAGCATATTCCACATCAATTCATCTTAAGAGTTGTAATGTTGTTAAATAAAGGATCCATACACTCGGCCACTTCAAATATTGGTAAATTTCCAAGTTCTCGTCAAAACTTTATTAAATTGAACCGATAGCTCTAAAGAATCTTCGTAACTATCTTTTACAATTCATATATAATCAATAACTCGTCTCAAACAATATACAGAGAAGAACAGCGAGCCCAAGCTGCGGGAAGAGTTTGCAAAAACATGTTTCGAGACACTGCTACAGTTTTCTTTACTTGATGGTCTGAACAACGAAATTGAAAACAGTGCGTTGGACAGTTTGACAGAGCAAGACGAGGGTGGTGTCGCTGGTCGACTCGCCGTCACGGCGCTTCTGCATAGATTCCAGGAGGTGCTCAAGCGCTACATAGAAGACGAGCGCCGGAGCGGCAAATGCCCGCTTCCTAGGTAACGCTTGTCGTGCTTTCCGCAAAACCTTATGCTTTTGCATGCAATTATACACCCCCCAAAAAGGTGACTATAGTACTGTTTTCTAGGTACAGGTTGTCCGAAATATCGTTTGTTCTCAAAGCTGTTGCAACTCTCGTCGTGTCATTGAAGAAGGCGCCCGCCAACAAGGGTTAGTATTCTATTATAGGTTGTGGTCAAGTTGGCTTTACTCACAACAGATCTATACGGTGGAAGGGATCGTTTTCTAATTATGCAATCAATTATTGGTTAGCGGTTTACTAACTTCCAGCTGAAATCATCTTTTTTTTATAATTGCTTCAGTAATATTCACAATCGAATTGGAAAATATCGAAAAGCATTTCATCTCGTTAAAAGTATGTAAACATTCAAGTCACCCAACTTGATAAATTCCTTTATCGATTCATGCAGTGGAGCGCTCGGTTTGGGAGCAGCTGATAGGCCTGTACCCGTGCCTGGTTGAATGTACTGTGGCAACAGCCTCGGGACAGGTCTCTCGTTCATTGAGGGAGGCGCTCATGCAGTACCACGATCTTCTCAGACCACCCACGAACAATCCACCCACGTCGAACGGCGTCTGACCTTCGCACTACTTAACGAGGAACAATGCTTTATGAAAACGCAAAGTCAAGATTCAAATAAATTGAGAATCGACGCTCAAATTGAGGAGGAGAGCTTTTCGATTTAATTTGTTCAAAGGAAGCACTAGATTAGTGATGATTAGTGGATCAGTATTGACGAAACAAAGTGATTCGCATTTCAACATTTGATTACGAATTTTCAAGTTCAACCGACTTTTTTCCCTAAACATGTTGAATCGTGTTTATGGAGTTTTATTGAGTTGTTAGATCCAAAATCCAAAATCATTACTAATCGGTTGTTTTAATGACGTAAGCAGAAACAACATTAGAGACATCCGTTTTGGCTTAGTCAAGTGATTTTACTTATACATAATCATATTTTTTGATTGAGAATCAAAGTGTTTTATTCATTGAATTATAGTATGAATATTCGGTATATTTGTGGAAAGAATTTTAAAAGAGCGAAGATAATGTCGATAGAAAATTTATTTGCAGCTTATCAAAGTTAAAGAAAATTATTAGCACATGAAAATATGAGAGAATAAGTCATGTAGAAAAAGCACGCAAAAGTATCTAATTTTTGCTGAGGTCTTAAGATATTCATGTTGTGGAAGATTTGTTTGTGTTATGTACAATTTCACGATGTGAGGAACAACTTTGATTGAATGAGTCTTGTTCTTTGAAAATTAACAAGACAGGTGTAAATACAATTCACAATATAACTATGAAGCTGCGCAAATGCACATGCTCATATATTAGATACTTTTTATTCTATATGTATATAGCGATTGAGCAAACCGAGAGAATCAATAGTCGATTCGATCTTTTCTGCAGATGATTTTATAAATTGAAAGAGAAGGCGCCAGAAATTGTATTCATAAAAACGCATATTAAGATGACAGATTAAATGCTGTAATAATGTAAATAAAGCTACATAGAATCAACTGCACCGATTCAATAGTTTTTATTGATTTTCCTCAACTTTATAGTTGAATGCAGTATTTCTTTACAATTGAAATACTTGTGATGATTAAAATATTCTTTGAATTATGGTGAATCAATTATGAATAAATAATTGGATATTCTTGGGTATTCTGAATTCCCCTGTTAACTCATTGAACCATTGTATCGCTAATTCAAATACTTCGCGTGTTGTGACGATTTTCCTCCACCCTCATTTTCTTATCTGATATATTGGATCCCAGCTTTTTATTCCACACGCGTACATCATCTCTTTTCTTAATGGCTCAGATGCGCACTATACTATATAGAGCGCATCGCTGTGGTAGTTCCACTTATTTAGGCTTTCAAGTCCTATTTTCAATAAAATTCAACACACTGGAATTTGTGAATTCTCTTCTTTAAAATTGATCAAAAAGAAACCAAGAGTGATGTATGTATTAGAAAAAAAGTTTTTATAATCCGTAAAATTCGGCTTAAGTTGATAATTGTAACTTATTTTCATCATATGTTCAGCTATAGTTATACTATTCAGATATATATATTTAGTAAATTCACTCTTGGTTTAATCAGCTAATTCGTGCGTGTACTGCCCGACATTTTTAAAGTAAAAGAAACTATGAAGATGTTGATATATTTATATGAATAAGTGGTTTTATCTGGTCTTTGTAATTTTTTCGTTTCTTTACTTGAACTTTTTGCGCAAAGTAGGTACTGTCATTTCCAAAATAATGATGTAAAATGTACACATTTTCAAATATGTATGCGATGTATCGACGTCGCATACACGAGTTAATCGCAAAAGCGAAGAAAAACCCAAGTCCCAGCATTTATTACGGAAAACAACCCAATCCACAGAATTATAACAAAAAATAATCCATTTCACAGCATTTGAAAACAAAAAAGCATGATTCAGAGTTTACCGGAAAATAAAAAACCAATTACTCATATTATTGCTGAACAAGAGGCTATTGCAAATTAGTTTTCTATGAAGACCGTCTGATTCAAATTATGTTCAAACTTATTTTTCTTATATTTGGTCATTGACTTTTTAGTACTTTGCGGTACTACTATGGTGTTTTGAACAGTCAAAAGTAAAAATCAATATTTAAATATTTCATTTTGAACAGGATTTTTTTTCGTGAGAGATTCTGAACTAGGTTTCTTTTCGTAAGAATTTGAATTGGATTCTTTTTCATTAGTAACGACAATACAATCCCTGATTGATACTCAATTTTCTTAAATAATTTCTCTAATAGATGTCTTTCTCAGTTGAGTTCAAAAATAACTTATAATTTTTCCTCGCAAACCCTTGTGCTTAAATCGTGCGTGAATACTCTATTTGCCGAACCTGTCGATATTTTCTTCGCTTTCTTCAACCAAGGCTTATATATAATTCAATAAACCGGGTATTACTTGCGCAGAAAGAAGCATCATGGGTCATTTTTCTTTAATACGAATCCAGATGGATATCATGCCATCCGCCCACAAGGCGAGCTCTCGAATCATTCCCGAAACGCCAGCATGCTGCTCGGCAAAAAATAATCCCCGGCGCTATTCCAAATTAACCGAGCGTCAATTGATGCCCACGCATATACATATACCCGCACTGAATGGGCTGGCTTATAATGCGTGACCAGCTGTGCCGTTTCATTAGGTTGAAATGTAATTGAGCGCGAGATCTGCGGTCTGGCGCGATGCGGGGGATCGATGCCGCTTAATATAGCGCAACATTCTCCGGACGAGATCAACTTATTACACATGATGGTGTCCGAAAACTCCCGATGGAACGTCGATTATTCGAAAGACATGTGACACTGGAGTATTGATAATCCTTCTCATGAATAATCGATCAAAGTTTGTTACTTACACACTCATCTCAAAAAACATTTTCGGGAAAATCTCTCTAAAAAGTGAGTTAATGTCGAGAAAGTTTGGGGTTTTTAATATATAATACTTGAAAATCGAGTAAACCATCTTAGTATATTACCATTATATGCATACGATAGTATATTATGGCCTCTGTGGTTGGTAAGTTCAGCCAATCAAGACGGCAGCTTAATGTTCACATACATAAAAAAAAGAAATGGCTGTACAAAATTATTAGTCAAAGGATTAGCTTTTAACATAAAATAAAAAAATTAATAATATTTAAGTATGTCGCGTTACTCGCACGATACACCTTATGAAGAAGTATGAACTTATCAACTTATTTTCTGCTGAAGTCTTGCCACTTACAAAACAAGAACTTCGCCACTTTGCTAATGGAATTGCTTCATGAAGTAGCAGTAGAAGAGCTTAAAGTTCTTGACAAGATTTGTGCATCGACTGTTTTTATTTTCTTGATGGAAAAGTCGACTTTCTATTGACAACTGTTCCTTGATTAACAAAACTTTCAATTTATCTCTTTGTTTATTGATCTTCGAGACGTGGAAAATGCAGTGACACTCGCCATGGGAAAGATAAATAGCGTGATTTTCAATGATCAAGTTTATCGCGGTGGTCTCTTTATAATAGCAATTAAAAATACAATCTATATTAAGATTGAAATCAATCTACATTTCAGTCCGGTAGAAGTGTCTCGAAATATTCATCACAAAAAACAATAACTATACCCTACCGTCCAATATTCGCATTGGCGAGAACAACACATAATAACGTCGGTTTAGAGTCGGTTTACATAACACTTCAGCTTTGTACTATAAAACGTGATAGCTCGGATTCACGCTATAAATCATAATAACTCAGCTTTGAGCTATAAAATGTGTTACGGTAAATCGGTACGTGAAATTTCGAAAAGTTGAAATTTCGGCTAAGTTACATAAGTCACGTTTTTTACCGGCTCGCTGAACAATCACTCTTTACGGTGTAAAGCTAAGTATAGAAACTATGAGCGTTATCCTAATCTCTTTTCAATTTATATTTTATCTTCGCTCGAAAACTTTTTGTTCGGAAGACGTTCGTTATAAATCAACTATCAAACATTCACTTTCAGATGAGAACATATCGATGACTCCTACAAAGAAAAGTACTTGCAAATCTTGGCGAAAAGAAAGTCACTTAATAATCTCGGGTCAAACAAAATCACATTTCACAATCTTCCTACGAAGAAAGACGCATTCCAGAATCTGCCGGGTAGGAAACCTCATTTGATGGTTTATTTTTTTTACAGAAATCGTTTCCAATTGCCAAGGGAACAAAATTAAGTGACAGCGAGCACGTGTACCAGCTAATCCTTCCAAAGTGCCCTATCAAACAATTTTTCTAAAAAATAAACCATCAAATGTGTTTTCCTCCGTCGGAAGATAGTGAGCTGCGTTTTCTTTGGTCGGGAGATTCTCGCATTTGTCTTTTATTTCGTAGGAGCCATCAATATCTAAAACTGGATAATATCGCCAAACTTTTTGTGCTTATTCGAGGCCAAGAGCATATTATTTCCATGGTATACAGGCAGTACTGTATGAGAAATAATGGATTGGCGATAAGTGCTTCAGTTAATTTTAAGGAGTAATTTCAATTATGATAACAGCCTCATTTTGTACTTCCGGTGAATCTTTACTAAATGAGTACTAAGTAGTACTTACAATAGTTTTTTCTTTCTGGGGACTATCAACGCCGTGGTACGTGTCTCTTAAAATATTATACATATTCAAACTATAAAATGGGATATAGAAATATCGTATTTATTCAGATGTTTAATTGTCTATGCAGTTGAAAGAATATTAGTTGTATTTGTTTTATTTGATTGAATTCATGGTTAGAAAAAATATAATCATATTTCTAATTCAACAATTACATTATATTATAAGTATACTTTTATAGGTTGCACTTCCAATAAGTTTTCAAAGTGATCAAGTATATTTTGGTTCAACAATGTGTCCTGTAAAGAGCGCAATTTGACGCTCTGTATCGATGATTTGATAGATGAAGGGTCGGTCCACTCGTAGTGTTATTGGCTCAGGCGCACAACCTCCTCCTTTCAAGATAGGCACTACGTAGAAAAACATCATTCAACACATGTCAAATACAAAGACTGATAAAACTTAATGAATAAATCTCTGGGTTCAAACCCTCTACTATTGAGATAAGTAACTTCAGAAGAAATGATGAATATATATTCAATATATAATATATGAGAATATTTCTTACTAGTTACTCCAGCAGCTTCAGTGCCTTTTTCATTGACGTCAATCGTAGCTTTCTGGATTACTAAATCAACTTTTAATGTTGGTGTAGGTTTCCTAATGTAGATGTTTTTTAAATTTGCTTCATCAGAAAATACTTCCTTTATTCCCAGCTGCATAATAAATTTGATTAGGCAAATGTCATTGTAGATATTGTACCAAGTAATATTAACAAATTTACATTTTTGAGAAGTTTTGCCAAATCAATAGTAGTTTCATGCTTGAATTTTGGTAATGATAATTGAACGTAGGTAGATGTACCGTTCTTATTAATCATTTCGTAGTTAATTTTCTCCAAATTTTCTTCAAGTTTTGTTAGACCATCAATTTTTTTTGGGACTATTATTAACATATTCAGGTCTTCCATCTGAAAAAATATATTACCGTTAGATTTTGAAAAGCATTTAACATTAGCTAGGAGATTTATATATATGTCGTCTTCAAAGCATAGTTGAGCCCCGAAATATAAAAAAATATCGTAAAAAGTACTTTTTTTTCACAACAACCTATAGGGAGTTTTTGTATGGGAATAATTCTAAACAAGAATTACTACAGATAAGATCTATGCTAGTGAAGCAATTTGACTGGTTAACTTAATACTTGTCCCACAAGCATTATAAGTTGAATGAGAAATTCACCTTGTATGGTAGATAAACACATTCAGCATCTAGTTCTTTGAGAAACCAGTAGTGAAAGTAGGCCAGTTTATGCATTGTGGGAACTTGAATAATTTTGTTGCTATTAATATAGAAAGGTTGTCTGTCAGTTGCATAAAACTGATAATCACGAGCCCAAGTCCCTTTGAAATATATCGCGTTAAGCAGAACTACTGCTGTATCTGTATTTATCGCATCTGCAAAATATCAATATTTTTCAGTTACTTTTCCTCTAAAATGGCATAATGAATACAAACAAATTTACATGGTACTCACCCTTTGAGATTATTTCTTTGATTTTGCCATTTGTTGCATTATTACACCATTGATTCATTACTTGGACTGACTTGATCTTTTCAGTATTGTCAAAAAATTCACATTCTGAACAAAAGTATTGTTTTGCTAATTCCTTATACTCATCTTGAACACCAAAAGTTCTTTCAAAATGCGTATCAATGTACATTTTGGTTGCTACTCTTATGAAGTCGGGAACAGGTTCCTGGTCGTGATTCATCATATACATCATAACATCACGAGGATCTTCCGGACAAGTCAAATTCTGAGAAATTTCAAATGGAAATTAAAACTCAACTGTTACATTTCGAGATCAGCAACTTCGTTTAAAATGTTATTGATCAGAATATCGGATTAAAATTGCTCATTACTACATGTTGAACAATTGTTCGATCATTTTTCAACAATTAATTTTACAAATACACATCGAACGCAAATAAACCAATGAACGATTGTTAGTTTTGCTAAGCGACAATCAAACCATAAACACGGACGTACATTCAAATAGTAAAGGAGTTCGTGGTATTCCTCCAGCGTCTTTTTAGTATGGCTTTTCAGTTGAAGCACCTGGCGCATTTCCCTGAAAGTCGACTGCTGGGCGCCTGAGGCGACCATGGTCATGCAGACGTGAGCGCTCAACGCCGAGCTCACGAGATTGTTATTAGCATTTTCTGCGGCAACTCCCTGCGGAATGCGGATGCAAAATTACGAAGCTGTTACAGCCCACCTCGGCTGAGCATTAATCACGATGAGGTGCCTTTACCTTATGAAAATTGGTGGTGAACTCTCGGATAGCATTGCAGATGGTCTTCGTGTCACCTTTGTAGCTTGTCATCCTGCCTCTTGTGTCCCGTCTTCTGAGAGTCCGTGAGAAATTTCGATCTGGCCAAAAGTACAGTGACGCAGATGGGGGACCCAGTGGGCTGAGGTGAGGTTGTGTGCCGGATTAATGTGCGTGGCTGTAAAGAATGCTGAACGTAAACATTTATTAGAGGCGTTTAAATTTACGAGAACGAAGTCGAACTGAGGCGCTTCTTTTTCAAGGGAAACGATATTGATGAAAAAAACGTTTCGACAATTTGTTTTCAGCTTATCGAGTGTGAAAAATAAATTGATTGAAAACAGCAAATAATAAACGAATCCAGAAGGGATCGGTTTTCAACCGTAGAAACTGTCAACATTTTCCAAGGACGTTGAAACCATTTGAAAATGAACAATATCTACATATTGAAAGTCAACACTTGAATGTGAGCGGCACACAACTCGAAATGTGCGACTTTTTATCTGACCCACAAATACATAAAAAAACCGATTTGTGACCACTCGTTGGAAAAAGTTAGATGTGTAGAAGCCGGCTGACGACTATTTTTCCGCTCCTTGTCACACGATATACTACATATTTCTCGTTTGAAATGAAAATGTCTCTGTGCTGATCCCTTTATATGTATGATAATTTATGAGAATTTTATGATTAACAGAATTGTTAGTATATTTTTGAAGCAATATTATTAATATTGAATCAATAAATCCATTTTGTTTAAGATCCACCTGATAGGACTAATCAGTAAAGTTTTTAGGTGGATCCAACCTTATACGCAATAGTTATAGGTATTATGATTTATGCTGTTCAATTATAGTCAGTATACAGAAATAATACATTAGAATATTCAAGTTCAATCTTCTAAAGCCTACTCAGTCCTACGAAAGAAAAAACACATCTCAAATTTCCCTGTGAAGAAAGAAACATTTCGAATACTTCCTTGATAAAGAGTACATCATTATATAAAGTGGATGGAATGTTTTGTTAAATATCAGCTGTAGCAATAAAGTTAATGAATACTTGAAAATTTTCATGAGTATATCAGAAATAATAAAAATTGTATACGGCAAAAAAATTTATTGCCTTGATATGCAAATTGATCACTCATTTATTTTTAAATATAAATTATATCCTTTGAAGAAAATACTAAAAAATTGTTACCTAGGCAGGCATTGCTAATAGCTACAATTCAGATTGTTTATAGAAACATGGTCATATTAAGTTGTCGTTGACTTTACTTTTGTGGTACTATCTGAGAAGAAAGACCTGTATAACTCTTATTGTACTGAGGCCAAAGAAGAGAAGACCTTCGCTGAAAATTATCAGCGCAAAATTTATATTTCAGGGAACTTGTATCTAGTATCTAGTTTGTACAATGTTTCAAATACCATTGAGTGTCAATGAATCTGCAGCATTGCCATCAATGAGCTCTGAATTTAGCAGCATCAGAATGCTTCAATATATCAACAAGAACAATGGGAAAATAAATCCATAGTTCATCAAAGACACATACTATATTATTTAATACACTTGAATAAAACCTCATTTGATTGTTGCTTATTTGCTAAGGAAATATGTACTCAGAGAGACAATGAAGATGGATTAATCTTCAATCTATACTTTTCTGTTAATATTTTCTGAGTAGTTCAAGTAGAATAAATGTGTCATTAGATTTTATGATAAACTAGCTATTCGCATAGAGTAAAGTTTAAACTTGAATGTACGATAAAACAGTATTTAAATGTGCAAGTTTCCAAGCCTAATTTCAAAACATCAACAATTAAAATGACTAAAATTAAATAATTTTTGATCAATTGTTTAGAGCCGACGAAGTAACAAATGAAAACGTATAAAATAAACAATTGAACAAAGAAAATATGAGAAAAAAAGCATGCTAATAGTAGAATTAAATGAAATATGATGAAATATATAAAAAAAAACTAGGTCGAAATATCGTGAACACAATGAAAAATGTAGATATACGATAAACAATTGGATAAGAGGCAAACAAGAAAATAATTGACAAACAATTAACTGACGAGTACCTGGTGAAGAATGAGTCAATCAAATCTGTCGAACAACGATCGCGAGACTCGCGAGATGCTGGGAAGGATATACGGCGAACAGATTGTTTACAGACCCCCAGTACTCATTTTCGGGAAATGAATGGCAGTTAGTTCTATTATGACAAACCGAGGCGAGAAAGAAGCCGTGTTGATAAGTGCAAATAGCCTCGCGGATAGTCGCCGAAAAGTCTGATTCACCGGCAAGTTCTTGACATTTCAAGGATGCATTTATACTTTATGCGGGGGCATGCAGGAACGAGCTTGCATATTACTTACTATATAACGCCGAAAAGTCTGATTCACCGGAGGAGCCCCCACCCGGCGGTGCGGCAGCCGCGCTCGCGGCGGCGCCACTCGCGTCCCTTTCTTCTCTCAGTGCGACGTTCCATTGAGTACCGATTATTCCCGACGACATTGTCTTTCCCATCACTGCAGGATAGGACTCGTTATAAGTATAGTAAATTAAATGAAATATATAACCCCGGAGGTGATAGCCTTAGAGAGAAAAAAAAAAAAAAAAATGAAAAATATATTTCATCATATTTCATTTAATTCTACTATTAGCATGCTTTTTTTTCTCTTATTTTCTTTGTTCAATTGTTTATTTTATACGTTTTCATTTGTTACTTCGTCGGCTCTAAACAATTGATCAAAAATTATTCAATTTTAGTCATTTTAATTGTTGATGTTTTGAAATTAGGCTTGGAAACTTGCACATTTAAATACTGTTTTATCGTACATTCAAGTTTAAACTTTACTCTATGCGAATAGCTAGTTTATCATAAAATCTAATGACACATTTATTCTACTTGAACTACTCAGAAAATATTAACAGAAAAGTATAGATTGAAGATTAATCCATCTTCATTGTCTCTCTGAGTACATATTTCCATAGCAAATAAGCAACAATCAAATGAGGTTTTATTCAAGTGTATTAAATAATATAGTATGTGTCTTTGATGAACTATGGATTTATTTTCCCATTGTTCTTGTTGATATATTGAAGCATTCTGATGCTGCTAAATTCAGAGCTCATTGATGGCAATGCTGCAGATTCATTGACACTCAATGGTATTTGAAACATTGTACAAACTAGATACTAGATACAAGTTCCCTGAAATATAAATTTTGCGCTGATAATTTTCAGCGAAGGTCTTCTCTTCTTTGGCCTCAGTACAATAAGAGTTATACAGGTCTTTCTTCTCAGATAGTACCACAAAAGTAAAGTCAACGACAAGTTAATATGACCATGTTTCTATAAACAATCTGAATTGTAGCTATTAGCAATGCCTGCCTAGGTAACAATTTTTTAGTATTTTCTTCAAAGGATATAATTTATATTTAAAAATAAATGAGTGATCAATTTGCATATCAAGGCAATAAATTTTTTTGCCGTATACAATTTTTATTATTTCTGATATACTCATGAAAATTTTCAAGTATTCATTAACTTTATTGCTACAGCTGATATTTAACAAAACATACCATCCACTTTATATAATGATGTACTCTTTATCAAGGAAGCATTCGAAATGTTTCTTTCTTCACAGGGAAATTTGAGATGTGTTTTTTCTTTCGTAGGACTGAGTAGGCTTTAGAAGATTGAACTTGAATATTCTAATGTATTATTTCTGTATACTGACTATAATTGAACAGCATAAATCATAATACCTATAACTATTGCGTATAAGGTTGGATCCACCTAAAAACTTTACTGATTAGTCCTATCAGGTGGATCTTAAACAAAATGGATTTATTGATTCAATATTAATAATATTGCTTCAAAAATATACTAACAATTCTGTTAATCATAAAATTCTCATAAATTATCATACATATAAAGGGATCAGCACAGAGACATTTTCATTTCAAACGAGAAATATGTAGTATATCGTGTGACAAGGAGCGGAAAAATAGTCGTCAGCCGGCTTCTACACATCTAACTTTTTCCAACGAGTGGTCACAAATCGGTTTTTTTATGTATTTGTGGGTCAGATAAAAAGTCGCGCATTTCGAGTTGTGTGCCGCTCACATTCAAGTGTTGACTTTCAATATGTAGATATTGTTCATTTTCAAATGGTTTCAACGTCCTTGGAAAATGTTGACAGTTTCTACGGTTGAAAACCGATCCATTCTGGATTCGTTTATTATTTGCTGTTTTCAACAATTTATTTTTCACACTCGATAAGCTGAAAAAAAATTGTCGAAACGTTTTTTTCATCAATATCGTTTCCCTTGAAAAAAAAGCGCCTCGGTTCGATTTCGTTATCGTAAATTTAAACGTCTCTAATAAATGTTTACGTTCAGCATTCTTTACAGCCACGCACATTAATCCAGCAAACAACCTCACCTCAGCCCACTGGGTCCCCCATCTGTGTCACTGTACTCTTGGCCAGATCGAAATTTCTCACGGACTCTCAGAAGACGGGACACAAGAGGCAGGATGACAAGCTACAAAGGTGACACGAAGACCATCTGCAATGCTATCCGAAAGTTCACCACCAATTTTCATAAGGTAAAGGCACCTCATCGTGATTAATGCTCTGCCGAAGTGGGCTGTAACAGCTTCGTAATTTTGCATCCGCATTCCGCAGGGAGTTGCCGCAGAAAATGCTAATAACAATTTTGTGAGCTCGGCGTTGAGCGCTCACGTCTGCATGACCATGGTTGCTTCAGGCGCCCAGCAGTCAACTTTCAGGGAAATGCGCCAAGTGCTTCAACTGAGAAGGCTTACTGAAAAGACGCTGGAGGAATACCACGAACTCCTTTACTATTTGAATGTACGTCCGTGTTTATGGTTTGATTGTCGCTTAGCAAAACTAACAATCGTTCATTGGGTTATTTGTCGTTCGATGTGTATTTGTAAAATTAATTGTTGAAAAATGATCGAACAATTGTTCAACATGTAGTAATGAGCCATTTTAATCCTATATTCTGATCAATAACATTTTAAACGAAGTTGCTGATCTCGAAATGCAACAGTTGAGCTTTAATTTCCATTTGAAATTTCTCAGAATTTGACTACTCCGGATGATCCTCGTATGATATATCCCAACCAGAAACCTGTTCCCGACATCATAAGGGTAGCAACCAAAATGTATATTAATACGCATTTTGAAAGAACTTTTGGTGTTCAAGATGAGTATAAGGAATTAGCAAAACAATACTTTTGTTCAGAATGTGAATTTTTTGACAATACTGAAAAGATCAAGTCAGTCCAAGTAATGAATCAATGGTGTAATAATGCAACAAATGGAAAAATCAAAGAAATAATCTCAGAGGGTGAGTACCATGTAAATTTGTTTGTATTCATTATGCCATTTTAGAGGAAAAGTAACTGAAAAAATATTGATATTTTGCAGATGCGATAAATACAGATACAGCAGTAGTTCTGCTTAACGCGATATATTTCAAAGGGACTTGGGCTCGTGATTATCAGTTTTATGCAACTGACAGACAACCTTTCTATATTAATAGCAACAAAATTATTCAAGTTCCCACAATGCATAAACTGGCCTACTTTCACTACTGGTTTCTCAAAGAACTAGATGCTGAATGTGTTTATCTACCATACAAGGTGAATTTCTCATTCAACTTATAATGCTTGTGGGACAAGTATTAAGTTAACCAGTCAAATTGCTTCACTAGCATAGATCTTATCTGTAGTAATTCTTGTTTAGAATTATTCCCATACAAAAACTCCCTATAGGTTGTTGTGAAAAAAAAAGTACTTTTTACGATAATTTTTTATATTTCGGGGCTCAACTATGCTTTGAAGACGACATATATATAAATCTCCTAGCTAATGTTAAATGCTTTTCAAAATCTAACGGTAATATATTTTTTCAGATGAAAGACCTGAATATGTTAATAATAGTCCCAAAAAAAATTGATGGTCTAACAAAACTTGAAGAAAATTTGGAGAAAATCAACTACGAAATGATAAATAAGAACGGTACATCTACCTTAGTTCAATTATCATTACCAAAATTCAAGCATGAAACTACTATTGATTTGGCAAAACTTCTCAAAAATGTAAATTTGTTAATATTACTTGGTACAATATCTACAATGACATTTGCCTAATCAAATTTATTATGCAGCTGGGAGTAAAGAAAGTATTTTCTAATGAAGCAATTTTAAAAAACATCTACATTAAGAAACCTACACCAACATTGAAAGTTGATTTAATAATCCAGAAAGCTACGATTGACGTCAATGAAAAAGGCACTGAAGCTACTGCAGTAGTTGGTAAGAAATATTCTCACATATTATATATTGAATATATATTCATCATTTCTTCTAAAGTTACTCATCTCAATAGTAGAGGGTTTGAACCCAGAGATTTATTCATTAAGTTTTATCAGTCTTTGTATTTGACATGTGTTGAATGATGTTTTTCTACGTAGTCCCTGTCTTGAGGGGAGGAGGAATCTGTGAGCGGCCTGAGCCAATAACACTACGAGTGGACCGACCCTTCATCTATCAAATCATCGATACAGAGCGTCAAGTTGCGCTCTTTACAGGACACATTGTTGAACCAAAATATACTTGACCACTTTGAAAACTTATTGGAAGATGTGCAACCTATACAAGTATATATGATGCAAGCAACAGTAATTGTTGAATTAGAAATATGATTATTTTTTTTCCAATCTTGAATTTAATCAAATAAACCAAGTACAACTAATATTCTTTCAACTGCATAGACAATTGAACATATGAATAAATACGATATTTCTATATCCCATTTTACAGTTTGAATATGTATAATATTTTAAGAGACACGTACCACGGCGTTGGTAGTCCCCGGAAAGAAAAAACTATTGTAAGTACTACTTAGTACTCATTTAGTAAAGATTCACCGGAAGTACAAAATGAGGCTGTTATCATAATTGAAATTACTCCTTAAAATTAACTGAAGCACTTATCGCCAATCCATTATTTCTCATACAGTACTGCCTGTATACCATGGAAATAATATGCTCTTGGCCTCGAATAAGCACAAAAAGTTTGGCGATATTATTCAGTTTTAGATATTGATGGCTCCTACGAAATAAAAGACAAATGCGAGAATCTCCCGACCAAAGAAAACGCAGCTCACTATCTTCCGACGGAGGAAAACACATTTGATGGTTTATTTTTTAGAAAAATTGTTTGATAGGGCACTTTGGAAGGATTAGCTGGTACACGTGCTCGCTGTCACTTAATTTTGTTCCCTTGGCAATTGGAAACGATTTCTGTAAAAAAAATAAACAATCAAATGAGGTTTCCTACCCGGCAGATTCTGGAATGCGTCTTTCTTCGTAGGAAGATTGTGAAATGTGATTTTGTTTGACCCGAGATTATTAAGTGACTTTCTTTTCGCCAAGATTTGCAAGTACTTTTCTTCGTAGGAGTCATCGATATGTTCTCATCTGAAAGTGAATGTTTGATAGTTGATTTTTAACGAACGTCTTCCGAACAAAAAGTTTTCGAGCGAAGATAAAATATAAATTGAAAAGAGATTAGGATAACGCTCATAGTTTCTATAGCTTTACACCATAAAGAGTGATTGTTCAGCGAGCCGGTAAAAAACGTGACTTATGTAACTTAGCCGAAATTTCAACTTTTCGAAATTTCACGTACCGATTTACCGTAACACATTTTATAGCTCAAAGCTGAGTTATTATGATTTATAGCGTGAATCCGAGCTATCACGTTTTATAGTACAAAGCTGAAGTGTTATGTAAACCGACTCTAAACCGACGTTATTATGTGTTGTTCTCGCCAATGCGAATACGCTGTTACTTAATTTTGTTCCCTTGGCAATTGGAAACGATTTCTCTAAAAAAATTAAACCATCAAATGAGGTTTCCTACCCGGCAGATTCTGGAATGTGCCTTTCTTCGTAGGAAGATTGTGAAATGTAATTTTGTTTGACCGGAGATTTGCATGCAAATTCCCTATTGTGACAATCAACGACGATGCTAATCGTCCTGTACCAATGTTTTATACATGCCCTAGAGGTATAATCGGATATAGAAGGAGAAAAAAAAAGGATGGAGATTCGAGAACCCGGAGCAGGGATGACTCCTCGACCAATCGACAGTAGCCTTGAACTCGCGATCCCCAATGGAGGGGACACCAAATCGACTTATGGAATTGAATACGATTCTTCTTATTTTCATCGGTCTTGTAAGTATACAATACCATACTCATTTCTTCTTTTCCAGGGGATGTTATACTTTCATAGTTTATGCATTCAAAAGTTGACTTTCACTGATTCGTGTTAATTGTAATTGATTAATATATATGTCAATTGAACATTAAATTCATAATTATCAGAAAAACAGAATCGATTTAAGTAGTTACTACTAAATAGATACTGTCATCAAGTATCAATTTATGAATGTAATATCCAAAAGTTATTGATTCTGAATCAGTTATAGGAATGTAATTGATTAATATACTGTTAGAAACGTAACAGTTCAAATTAATTCACAATAATCTTCCAATGAAATTACTCAATATAATTATACACGCAAAATGTTCTAACACGTTACGAATACAGTCTGACAAACTTGTGACAGTGATCCATGGCTTGTTCTCAGTTGGATTGTCGTTAAATCCACATGAATACTAGGATACCCCTGTATTTTTTTCATAAATACTAGCTGACAAAGCCTAGTTCAATCAAAATTCAAGCTGATAGGCTCCTTGTCTGCACAAGAAAAGTTACAAGTTTTGACATTTTAGAGCAATGATTAGATAAACTAACAAATAATTAAATACATACCCTCTGCTTTTGATTTTGAGCCCAATTGAAAGGATAATGTGCCCCTTTTGCAGCAATATACAAAGATGAAGGAAATGTCAAGTCCTTCGTCTAAGTTGATTTCATCAATTTTCCAGATTTGTTATTTCGATTATAGCTATTTCCTGATGCCGATGACTTTCTTTTATACCGAATATACTTACGCGTGGTCCAAGATTTCAACTTCATTTCGACGCCTCTTACGAAAAAAGACACATCTTGGAATCTGTCCGCGAAGAAAGGCATATCTCGCAATTATTATCCCACGAAGAAAAACGAAGGTTAAACCAAAATCGAACTGTACAAAAGGCTAGTTTTTTTTTTTAACTATCTGATCATTCCCAGTTTTCATTCCATATATTTTCTTACCTTTTTCGCGAACGGAATTGCATGTGTTTTTCTTTGTAAGAGGCATCGATTTGATGTAATTTGACTTCCAAAATCAGAATGTTTGAATGAAATGATTAAAAGTATTCGAGTTAATTTTTATCAAAGTGGTAAAACTTCGATAAACGCTTTTTCACTCACAATAAAGTACTCTAGACAATTCGCATGAATTTTTTTTCTATGGAAAAGACTGGATACCACAGCCGTCCAATAATTTGGATGAGTGAAGGGCTTAAGATATAACATATTGCATCAATATAATTTTTGCTTTGTTCGATTTTATTTTCATTACGTACACATCATGGTTTCTTTAAATATTACGGTATTTTATTGACATTGATAACGTGACATACTTACTGTGTCACGGATTGAGTTAATAAGATATTAGAATTTTATCTTACATTTTTTTGTTTTATCGAACAGGTGTTAGAGAGTTTTCATGTACTTAACAATCAAGCTTGATAAATGCATTGGAAAACACACGGAATACATGTTTTTTCCCTAGATCTTGTTCTATGGAGAAACAATATTTTTGACTATAGCCTATGTGATTTCATACCTATTTGATATGAATTTATATTTTTAATTTCTTCCACAGTAGACAAACGACTGTATTTTTATTGTCGACATGTTGAAATCGCTCTGATAATTATTTTGCTTTCGACTAAGATAAATTATTGCACGCTTTGATGTGACGGTACGAGTACTTAAAATTAACAATACTTTGAGATTTTCTGAGCACATTGCTACAAGATATTATTTTAAATTACAACACTTTAACCACCATCTGATGAGAGTTGATTTTCATAATTGATATTTACAACTTGCGTCAAAAAGAAACACATTATCAGTGCGAATTCTTTCAGTCCTTTGATTTTACTCTCAATATATATTTCTTAGTGGAAAACAAAAATTTCAGAAAAGGATTAGTTGTAATTCGATAAGAAAAAATTATCCAACATTGAATTTGAACAAAATCACAGTTGAAACAGTTCATACACTTACATAATGTCAAGACCTATAGCGCTTTTTCCATGTTACGTGTATTTTTGAAATATAACGGCATCGGATACATTTTTCCCTTGCATTTTGTACATACATCATTAATCATTCTTCTTATTTTACACAGAAATTTTAGGATTTCATGACTTACGTGAATCATATTTCACTATTGAAGTATTAAAACTAATAATAAAGGTAAATTTCAAAACATGCGTAATCAACAGTCGATTTTACTTCGAGCTTTCCAAAATATGAGTTTCAATCAATCAACACCCACATCGATGAATGGTTTCCCTACCTTGGAGTGGATCCTAAACGTGAAAACTTAGTTAAGTAGTCAAAATACAAGAATAGAATTCACGTGATTACTAATAGAAAAACATATATATGAGATGATTGTGAGTAATCGAGGATTTTAGATGAATACTTGTTTATAAAAAAAAATAAATGTTTACGGCTGATTGTTTTTATTCACTTTTGATATTATACGCTCCTCGTCAATTGAATTTCATTCATGTTCAACCGAATATTGTACCGATTAAACGCAAAAATTATCATTCAAACAAAAATTACATAATACATTAATGAAAAACCACTCTATTGATATGTATACCAGAAATGAGCTTACTATTCTTTGATATAGATATATATTTAGATGTTTTATATATACACTGTGGCCAACCTTTCTCATTGATTCATGATATTTCAAAACCGTTCTTTATGATTATTGTGGAAATGATGTGTTACTTGTATGGACATTCGATGCGTGGTTTTAGACACCTGTTTGTAATTCAAGAATTCACAGTTTCGATCCACCAAACATTTTTTTACGATTTTCTACTCGTATCTTGGGTAAATTATAATCAAATAGGAATTTCAATACTGATGGAGTATTATGGAAATAATATAATGATGGAATACGAGCTGCGAGATGGAATAATATCGAATACTATTTGTTTGTTTCCACTTTTCATTTCGACGTTTTTAATTTACTTTCAGTATTAATCTTTGGTAATGCGTGATCTTCAAACGTGATTTCCACAATGCAAATCCTAACTATTTGATTTTATGATAAATAAAATTTCCATCGTTTGTCTTGTGCATTTTTGTACTATAAAATGTCTTGTAATTTAATGTCAATCAACCAACCTATTTTTCATTTTATCAATTCAGAAAACAGTTGACGTGTATTGTCGGTTTTTGTGTCTGAGATTCTTAATTATTTATGGAATTAGCACGTCCGCCTAAGATAAGTATAATATTTATATGTAAATATTATATTTGATCGAACACGTTTACGCTGAATGACACTTGTTCAGGTCACTTGCAAAAGTTACACTTTATCCTCCATTCAGGCAACTCTGCTTACATATCTACTATCATTAACGCTTAGTCTATATTTTTTAATAAAATATACAATTATTATCAGCCTATGTCGTGCATGAGTCAAAACTGAAATAGTATATTATGTATGTATGTATGTACATACATACCTCAGCGAGGTTAGGCGATTTTGGTACGAAAAACGTTCCGAAACAGCCTAGGCGAGTGAAGCGTACGTACTATTTATTCGCTACTATAGAAGAAGAAAAGTGCGATTTTTCGCTAACGCCATGAAGTAAAGTTGGCACTTTTCTCCTACGGAAACGAAAATGAAATTACATTCTTATGAAGTACTAACTGGTATTACGTTTATTAGCATCTTCATATAAAATAATAATAATACGTACAGAAAATGTTAATGAGTAATTATGAAATAAATCCAGCATCAAGATTTTTCATTTTTGTCAAATTTTATTTATGGTAAGATAATATTTACTGTGGTACACGTAACATATATATGAATTCGATCAAAGAATAGAACATGAATTTTAACAACATACTTTATTATTTTAAAAATAATTTCTCTTAATATATCACTAATTGTCATGATTATCGCGTTGCCAATTTAAAATCTGTAAAAAGATAAGTAGTTAAAAAACAAAGTTTTGCGAGGCTACAGAAATACGGTTCTCTAAATGTATATAGGAAGAGAGTTTCTGAAAGGATTGATCGCACGTATTCAAGAAATTGCGCTCTTTATATGTATTTTTATCAAGTCTTTATAAGCGTCGACGTGATTGGCGCAAACGCGAAATCCTTATTCTCTGCTTTACATTTAATGTTATATACTACCGCCTTATATCATACTATTACAAGTTGTCTCGAGCTTGCCAGTCGCATAATTGTTTTTCCTGGAGTTATACATTTTTTCCATTTTCATATTGTTCTTGCGAACATTTCGAGAAACTTTTTTTCTATTTTGTTAAAACTGTACGCGATTTTTGTGGGGCTTTTTTCTCAATTCTTACTTACCTAAATATCATGTATAACGTAATTATTTATAGTGGTTTTTTTCAGGCTTAATTGTAATTTTAACGTGTTTGTCAAGCGATTATTGTCTGACACATTCAAGTTTTTGGGCACTGAGAACAAAAATTTTGGACGATGCCGTGAATTATCGTACTACTCATACATTCAACTCCATGCTTCTATAATCAATCTTGGAAAATTTCAAATTTTCTTTCACAGTATTTACAGTTCCATCTGCAGGAGAGTTTTTTTTTATCGAAGGAATTATCTATTTTCATTACAATCCTATTGAGGACATGGATAAAGGACATTCAAATTCCATGAAAGTTATTCTAGCTCAATAATTTACAAAAAAAAATCAGATATACTCGGGATATTTACTCCGATTTGGAATTGTCGGGTCTGGTCATTGATTCTTGTGAGACCAAGATAAATTAGTAAACATGAAACGTGTAATAAATCATCTGTATACTCTTTTCGTGTCGTGCTTGAGGAGTTTATTTTTTCACTTTCATAAAAAGTAGTCCATTGTGCTTCTCAAGTTTGCAATATGAAGGATGGATAAACAGAAAGAGTAGAAGCTGATGATTTATCACTGTCCCTGTGTGAGCGATTTTTTTGCCACAGTACTGTTCTGCATGCATAGACTGACCTTCAAGAGACTGGGAAAAGCGAAAAAAATTTCCTAAGTTTTCGCTAGCTCTCAGTCTCGGTGATGTGTATATATATATATATATATTTTCAAATTTTTAATTTTACTGATTTTTTGATACTAGATTCTCGCGAGAATATTCCCTTATCGAAACCATCGTCTTATCAGGTATCGAAAAATAGCTACCGTAAATAGGTAATATATATATACATCTAACTGGATTCATATGTATATATATTTTTTTTATAAGTACATTAGTCACATTAGTTATATTACGATTGTTCTTACAGCATTTACAAGTTTATTTTTCACCATCTTTCGGAAGAAGAACGAAAAGAACGGCGCACCTGGTTTAGTTGATTGATATTCAACGTAGGTATTGAAAGAAGATTATTTCCATTTTCACGAGTAAAAAATCCGTTCTCTTGTCTTGAGCTAGTAATGTTTGGCGCTAGGAACTTGTCGTTCATCTTCTCTCGATAACTCTTACCTTCTGACCTTATTTCAATTACGCTTTCTGCTCTCGATTCGAAAGAAAACAATTCAATCGAGACACTGATCTTTTGTTATTGTCAAAAAGTTCAATTCATGACTTTTTTCTCTTAAATGAAATAAACGCGCAAAAGCTTCATATACAATAACTTATAATTATACATTGTCGACGATAAAAGATCATGTTATTGTCTTGATGTGTATAGAGATCTGAGTTCTGCCAGCGAACACGACACATACAATTTTTTTTTCCTTTTTTTCCTTTTGTTCAATAATCACCATTGAGTCAAAAATCTTGCGTTACGTGGTAAATAATGATATGCAGCTTCATTTTTCTATTTAAATGCACATACGATATTTCTGCACGCGTCAGAAAAGTATTGTCATCATTTGCAAAATTTCAAATTGATTTAAGTAAAGTCATATAAATAATAATAATTATTATTGACATTCGTTACGTTCAATTTTTCGATATGGCGTCGTCAATTTGATCAATTGTCTCTTAATGTTGAACAAAAGATATCCCAGCAATATATATGATGTATACATATTTTATTGTCTTATACTACTACTCCTATCAATCTCAATACTCGAATTATGATAATTAAACAGTCATTTTAGAATTTAAGAAAAAAAAAGTTTTTTTTTCTCATTTTTCTCCAGATATTCTCTCTGATATGCAAGGCTAAAATTTGATTTGAGATCAGGGAATAGCGAATGAATAAAAGATTTCGCTTGAACAAAATTCCCGTCTTCCGTATCAGTCGAAACATTATCATCTGCGCTAAGAACAAGATACTGTATAACTGTCTATCTATCTTTATATATGTGTATATATATACGTAAAACAATGTATCATTCACATTATAAGTACAACCGAATGTTATAACTGAGACTAGACGTGTAATTGGTACAAACTTCAATTGAAAAATAATCTCAACAAATTACATCTTGTATACTACTAAATTCGTTCGAAAAGCGCGTTCTATATATACGCTAATCCAAAGGAAAAAAAAAGAACAGTCCACGTGTGCTATAGTAGAAGAAATACTCATTAACGGTACGATACGGGTTACTATACATGAAAAAAAAAATATCTTAGCAGCACCGAGCGAGTCCCCTGCGCAATCAAAAGTCCGACAGTGAACATACAAAATAGTAAACGCGAGTGGATTATTGTCATCGCACAGTAACAACGTGTGTATATATATGCTTGATCGTGTGTACGTGTGTTTGTGTGTGTGTGTGTGTGCGTGTTTGTGTGCAATGTACATGTATTTCCCTCCCGCCTCTGAAATAAAATCCAATATCCCTGCCTAGCGCTTGTCGATATGCTATGTTATGTATATTTATATCGCGTGTACGTATATCCTGGGGGCGGATCTCTCGATCTAGTCCATCGTCGGGAGCTCCAGGGAGTTGCTGCAGAGAGATCGAACTCGCGGAACGGCTCGAGCGCGCACGGAGCAGGGATCGTCGTGAACATATATACATACATACATGTATACAGTCGTAGACACTTGCAACCCCGTGCACGCGTCTCGGGCTCTCGTGCATCGCTGCTGCTGCTGCTGCTGCTGCTGCTACTGCCTCTGCTTCTGCCGAGATCCGCGCCGCCCCAACATACATATCGCCTTAGCGCAGCATGTACTCGCGACCGTAGTGATCCGCTTTCTGAGAATTTAATAATTCAAGGATTAAGGGCTTGCTCGTTCGAAATATTCAATCATCGAGGGGCCAAAGCAGAAAATCACTGTATATAGCTCTTTTATTATTTTGCGAGGGAAGCGCGGCGCTTTGGCGATCTAATTTTGAATGGAACAAAACTCCTGCGAACGATGATTCGAAATTAATCCGAGGTGGCGAAAAAACGCGTCCCGACGTGTCCGCAACGGATTTTTTCGTAAGAATACGTATAGGGCCGAAACTTCTTTTTTTTCTATAGACTGCAGAAAATTATTTTTACGAGTCACGGGCAAAAACATGGGGATTGTGACATTGAATATTTTGGTCCGTCAACAAACTTCCTTTTTTGGAGAAAGATATATATGCCTCGTTCAATTTGACGAGCTAGACGTTCTTTTTTAACGAATTTCAAACAATCATTCACGGGAGTATTTTATTGAATCGTTTGATCAATGCACTTTATTATACTCGTGTAAGTGAAAACGGAGCTGAAAAATTCAAGTGCAAGCTTTCATCGTATCGGCAGTGATTAATTTTGGAACGGTCTATAGTTTCCGATGTATTCAGACAGTAATTTTGGAGCTCGAACCTACTTCAATTGCCAATTTTACCATATGCGTAGGCGTGCTACGTATGTTTAATATCATTGCCTTATTAATAAACGGAGAGAAAAGACGTGAGAATTTGAGAGATTGCTTATTGATTCTCGCACGTGCACTAACAAAAATTATCAATCTTGTGTTAGCTTCAATCCAGAGTTCTACAATCGCGCGGAAGCTGAGAGTGAAATAATTTATATACCCGGAAAATTGTTAGCTGTACAGTTCGTACTCGGGGAGGAGTCCTTCAATACGCTCCGATAAAGATTCAATTATAACGCATCGAACGTGCTGAATTATAATCAAATATTTATTCAGATCAAGATATTAACCAATTTTATTCTTATTTTAAACGCCGTCCTTCGTAACGAGTGACTGGATCCCGTAATTTCTTCAAAATTCTCAACTCACAGACGTCCTATTCACTTTCAAACGAGACTCTGGAAATCCCAGACTGAAAATGAAACATCTAGGCCAAACGAAACGTCGCATCTGCCCGTGACAAGTTTACTCAAACACCCGAGTATAAGCGATACTGCAGCCGGTATACACAACGATATTCTTCACGGGTATACAGGAGCGCTCGAACACGGCAGAGTGTCGTTCGACGTGAGTCGGCTCTTTTTATTACGGGGCAAAAGATTTCCGCCACGATAACGCCTGTTGCGCCCGCAGGAATTGACTGTTTCGTTATATACGGCCGGCTTATCGGCCGCAGGCTGATGAGTTATGTACATCAGATATGACACAAGATGATTTTTTTTTTCGTCTTTTGCCGCGGGTTAAATTATATCGTTCGGCCGAGTCTCTCGGGGATACTCCTACGAGCTGACCCAGCGTCTTATTCCCATTGTCAACGTATATATATCGGGTGATCAAACGGAATTACGGATTGATCCGTTGCCGCGAGGGAGGGTCGTCGCGGTGTCGGTTACATCTCTATACTCTATAACACTCGGCATTCATGCGATCTATCGGGCGATCCGATTTCAATGTGAGCTTCGCACGTGGTAAGATCTTGTGCGATTCTTGCGATATTAAAAATCTGACGCGTTCGAATTTCGATCGGGTCGATTGACATGTATGCGCGGGATGAGAGACTCACCGAAAAGCTCTGCCCGATGTCCGGCACGTCGGCAACGTACTGAGCTTGCAGCTCGTGACTCTTAGGCTCCTGGTACGGGCTGAGGAAGTTGTCGTTTCTCGAATAGCTCTGGCGCCGGACGCCCGATGTCATGTCTTTCAGCACTGCCGCTCGGGCCGCCGTGTCCTCTGCCTTGCGTTGCTCCTGCAATACCAAATCAATTCCCCCATTGTTATATCGCGTGCTTTGTGCATTATAATCGCTCGAATCGTCCTTGGCCGGTTTTCTTCGAAACAATTGAATTACCACCGTGTGATTCCCGAGAAGCCGAAGTGAGCCTCTTGGAATTATAAATTTGCATAAACTATTCAAATGAATTGGATGAATGGAGACCTATACTGTGCGTCTTTTCGTTGATGAGTATTGTGCTCGAAATCAAATTCGAAGTAAACATCGTCGGTTCAGATATTGAGTGTATGTACTAGGAAACCACTTGGTTCTCCAGTCGCGGATCTCGCCAAAGTTTTTTTAGATGAGTCATGCTTATCCAAATAGATAACACACGTTGTCATTCATACTAAGGTTCCTACTTCTTAAAGATATCGTCATATTTTTCTATGAAGAATTTATATCTATACGTCTAACATTTCATACCTAAAAGTATACGTTATATGCATGAAAGCAGCAATGGTCGATTAATATCCCAGGCGAATAAAAACATTAGGACGAACGACTGCAAATATAACTTTTTAGTCTACTAAAGAACTGAAATTGAAGACCCAAATATGAGGAGGTCTCTTGGCAAATCCTGTTGGAATTTCATTTGTTTGAATACTGGTGCATCGAAGCTCCGCTCAATCTTTACTGGATCTCATGACGACAAAAATGTTTAGTGATAAAAAAACCTCAAGAACCGTGAGTTTTCAAAATATTTAAGAATGTTCAAGTACACTTCTGTATTCTTCTAAGCACCTCAAATATATTCATTAATTTCAAGCTATTAAATGAAATATCTTTCAAATTGATGATTAGCTGCGTTCGAATTGACATTAAATCAGAGACTTATTATGGGATATATAATGGGTCGGTTTTGATTGCATATCCAGTAACGAATTCAGCGGATTATACGCGTCAAGTGTTTGACAAATAATTCCATTGGAGGACCCTCGATTTATTTACTCTAGCTCGTATTTCTCGGCGATGCGAAAATCCACATTCACAATATAGATATATATAATCCGGTAGAACTACTAATGCGCGCGTATCCAATATCCATATTTGTTCTTCATCAAATTATAGATATATCGGGATCGAGAATCTACCGAGCCGCAGTTGCATTTTTTGAATAAACGAACTTGCCCGCACGCCCGACCGACAGAAAAAAAAGACTGAAAAAAAAAGACACGAGAGTAAAGTACGGAGCCCAACTCCCTCGTGACTTTTCTCATCCGTCAAGTCGTTTGTAAAAAAGAAAGCAAGTTGGTCTGTTGCCGACACGTTCAATTTGCGCCAGCTGACTCGACGAACGAAAAGAAAAGGAAAATAGAAAAGAGGGGAAAAAAAATCATGTGTATGGAAAAACTAGTGGTCCCGATCGAGTTGTGTCAGGCGGACGGCGCATATGACGAAAACACGCAGAGAGGCTATGCGCAATAGGCGCGGAGGAGCCACCTGCCCGCACAGCTGCTACACAGAGTGTGTGTACAGCACCGAACCTCCTATATACGCTGCAGGGCGCGATTGACGTCATAGCTCTTGACCCGCTGGGGCTGCTGCTGCTCTGCGCGGCCGCTTTGCACTGCGTAAGGCTGCGGATCTCTCTTTTTAATCCCTCGCGCTTCGTCCTGTGCGCCCGAGGCCCGGCATGGATATACCTCCCACGGAAGGAGTGCAGTGGGCCAATCTGCCCGTCCGTCGCTCGATTTCAAACCTCCCACATACGTTTGTCCGTATTTATTCGCTCGAATTCCCGGACGCGAAGTCGGCATTATTACCCAAGACTGTCGACGGATAGAAAATCCATCGATAAAAATCGTAAAATACGTAGCGCCTCCGCCGGTGTGTATATGGAAACCGAAAATATATCCGAGTATTGTCGCTACTCCACTGGACTGTATTGGCAAAATTTACAACAGTCACAGGATACGATCCCATGGGTCTAGTCCGTGTCACGAGATCGATATAGACACTCGATAGCGAATTTACAACAATATCAACCTTCGACCCGTGTGAACTTTTCGAAATATGATTATTAATAATTCGATCGGCACGTGTAATAAGTGAACTCGTTTCACAGTGGCGCACTGATTCGAGCTGCCGTTCGAAGAGTTTGAAAGAAACAAAACCTCATTATCCTCGTCGACGTGTTATCATTTCGAAATTTTCCCGCAGCGCATTTTTTCACAACCTGATTTATAAAGCTCGGTGCTCGTCATTTTCATCAATCAACATATATCAACAACAATGCCAAGGCAGCGATTGACCGAGTTATCCCATAAATTTACGCCCCTATATAAACACGTAACATCGTGTCTACCCCGCCGAGTGCAACTCGCACGCGCCGAGAGAATGATATAGAGGTGGCGGGGAAAAAAAACGAGGCTCGGATGAAATCCCAGGGAGTGCATTTCACAGCTGTATCAACGAAAAAGAATCAGCCGTAAAATGTCGAGAGACGGTCCTCCCACTCGTTTTCCCGGCTATAGCCGGGGCGCGCGCAGGTGGCTCTCAAACAACTCATCTCCCGCGGCTGCAGCGGCACACTTGCTGCACTCGGGCCTGCACCGCAAAAACGCCGAGAGCGGACGGCAGCCCCCTCGATGCAGTAGCCCCCCACACATACACGCGCGCACGCACACGAAGCTCGAGCCATCTCGGCGAATGACACGACGCGTGGGCGGACGTTGTACGCGAAATCCCGGGCTGCTGCAGCCCCCGCTGAATTGCAAATGGACGCGCGATTTGCAAACTGCAGCCCCGATTAGCCCACAGGGAAGGAAGTCGAGTGGGGCAGCCTCTTTGACTTTCCTCACTGATCGCACGCTTCTTTTCCCTGCGCACACACGCCCGCGCCCGCGCGCGCTCGTTGCCGAGTAGGTGTATACATATATGTACTGATGGCCGAAACGCCTTGTACACATAGAAACTCGCGCTCGTTTCGCGTGACACTATACGAGACGTTTGAACTGATTTATCTAAGGCATTCGTTTTGTATATACCAATCGTGTCGGCCGATCGTGACGTGCAACGCGACATATTATAAGATATATATACAAATGCGCGTGCAGTGTTTAGCTGTACGATCCATCACTGTCCACCTTCCAGTCTATGCAACACGAAATTGATGCACCGATTTCGATCTAGCTATGTAAGGCTGATGCGGTCAGCTTCGACCGTACCGCGGATTCAAAGATGTTCCGAAGAGATACGGCGATGGCCTAGTTATGCCAAGATTAAATGGTTAGTTAAGAGGCTAGTTTTTTCTTCTCCAACGCGCCCCTCCCGCGCGATGCAAATGTTTTCACAAGATTTTATTGTTCCGGTTGGATTATCTTCGACCCGAGTAGCGAATGACACGAATAATTCCTTTTTTCATTCTCAATTCCACATTTTTCATCTCGTAGATTGAAGGATCTGCAGGATTAGCACTTTGTGCACGCACGAGCATATTATTCCACCGAGCCGTAACTGGTATTAATCCTTAATCCGATGGTTATATATAGAATTATAGAAAGCAAAAATGATTATTTCCATAACGATTGGAACACTTTGTATCTGGTGATCGTATCTTCGAACTCGTGTTTTTTATAATAATGGCGTGGACGTGAATTCTAACTGAATTGTCTCCGCGACGGGCTGGAATACAATATACGTATATATCTGGTTAACAAGGAGACTCCCACGACCGCGACAGAGCGTTCAAAACTCCTACCGGGAACGTAACTTCCCAGAACGTCTTCGCACAAAAGACTTATGCAAGAGTCTATAACTGCGTGTACACGTTATTTTTAATCCAACAACCTCGTCTTGTGTATTCGATTGAAAAAAAAACCGAAGAATTAATTAAGAAAACTGCATATTCGGAAAAAAAAAATTATATTCGCTCGTGAATGAGACTAAACAAAAGACCCGTCGAGTTGGATGCAGACCGTCTACACCTACGCGATGCTTCAGTGATGTTAAAAAAACCCTTTTTTTTCTATAGCATTGGAGAGCACTTCAATATCTTGAGCGCGCCCGGAGTGCTCTCCATTTAGGGCAAAATTACTCAACACTCCATCAGCTCGGCACGTAACAAAGGACGTGTCTAAACTACATGAAGGCGAGGGAGGAAAAAAAACGATGGACGAACAAAGGGCTTGGCTGGGGGCGTGGAAAAATCTCGAGGATCGCTTTGATCATTAATCAAAATGCATAAGATGACAATATGCTTCCGTTATCGATAGCCGCAAAGAGTTTACCAATAGTTCGATTCTTCTTACGTACATATATATACATACACAAATGTCTCGAATCGCGATTCGCCGAGATTATCAACGTTGCTGCGACAAAAAGAGTAAGCATTCGCTACGCGATAACTGCCGAATGCATATAGCCACCTCGTATCCGGGGATTAGATTACAATTAATTAATTCGAACTCGCCAAAGTTCAATATCAACACTGTCAGGAGCGCACGGGGCGCGTTATTTCGCGTCGGTTAAATTCACGTTTCTCCCGCGTGACTCGTGGTAAAATTAGAAAAGAATCCAGAGACATGGAGAATGTAATTGCGCCGTGCTCGGAATGCCGATTAATTGTCCCGGGATAAATTGTTCCGCGCTATACTTCCACCGTAACGAGTATAAGCGTATATATAAATAAATTCCCGTGCAAATTCCGCGACAACGTCGTCCGTCTCCTTCTCTCGTTCGAGCCGAGAACTACTGGAACTTTGCAGAGCATATCGGAAACAATACGTTCGGAGGACATAAAATTCGAGCCCCCGAGTGGGGGGCTAAACGTGATATAATGTGGGGTATTGACATATAGAACAGACCTGCAGCTCCCTGGAGCGCTCGGCGAGTATGAGCTCCTTGAGGTGCTGGAAGCTGCCCGCCTGCGGGGGGTTGGGCACGCTGCCGCCGACGCGGAACCTGGTCTTGCCGCGCTGGGACGAGGGCGGGTGGCGGTTGACGGTGCCGTAGAGCCGGGCCACCTCCTCGAAGGCCCGCGACCTCTCGGGCATGCCGTTGCGGAGGCGCGAGCCCGCCGGCGCCTTGTGCACCAGCTTACCGTAGATCGGGGCCCCGCCCGCCCCCCGGCTCCTCGCCACTCCGCTGTAGTCCTCTGCAACCATCCGTGCAAATAACGTCAAAATTCGCGTGCTCGCGTTACAGCTGTACATGTCCCGCATGAAGATTCGAAAAGTCGTGGCCGCGATGATTTTGGCTCTTTGTGTTTTACGATTTTTCGAGGGGGAAGCTTTCGGTACTCTCTCAAATCCTTACAGTGAAAAACCACTGCATTGCAGTGAAAGGTCACTGTAAAAAGGTGGACGACAAATTCTCTGGATTACAGTGAATTTTTTATGTAATTAAAGTGAATTTTTACTTTGGTTCCATGATTTTTGATAGAAAACATTTTTACATAAAATTCACAATTTCACATCATGATTTGCAGTAAGTATGGTGTGAAGTGAATTTCTACTTTACTTACTGTCAATTTTATGTAAAAATGTTTTTTATAAAAACTCATCGAACTCAAGTGAAAATTCACTTTAGTTACATAAGACTGTAATCCAGTGAATTTGTCTTCCACCTTCTTACAGTGATTTTTCACTGCAATGCAGTGGTTTTTCACTGTAAGGATTTAAAACAGCATGTCATTCCAGAGTAGCTTGTTATATTAGATTGCGCGCACAGAACTTCCGGCTTGATTAGAACTCCAGAAAGACGCCAAAATAAAAAAGCAATCGTCATTGATTCTGTAGAGCAAATAGGTCTACCTCCGCTGCTGTTTACTGACATAGTGATACTCTTTTCTTATTTTTCCCGGGAGTAGCACAGGGATAAGCCACCTGTAAGATGTGAATGTACGTATATACGGAGGGCTTTGTATTTGGTGCTTCTTGGCCAGACTCGCTCTGACCAAATCATTGTATTTTATTAAGATTTTTCATGCCGGCGTGGAGCAGTTGTTTTAACTGGAGAGGTAACAAACTTGTCAACAGAGCGTATATAAAACCGTGCGAAAGACGGTGAAAAGTTTTGAATTTTCCGAAAAATCACGTGTACTCGTGAAATCTGCATCGCGTACGGCGTTGCCGCGACAATGGATATGGATCGTCGAAATAGAGCTGCGATTAGCTAAGCGGGGTGGGAGGACGGCGCATCGTCAATTGCCTTTTTGCGTTGGGGCCGCGGGGCGTGATAACTGCACAAGGGAAGCTGGACACTGACCTCTGTAGGGGCTGTCGGTGGCGCGTCCGGGGTACGCCTCCCACACGTTGTAGGAGAACGGGTCCCTGTAGACGGGCAGCTCGTTGCTGCTCTCGGCGGCCCTGCTCTGGCGCTTGCTGTAGCGCCACATGGCGCGCAGCTCCTCGCACGTCGGCTCGGCCATCGTCCCGGCCCTCTTGTCCCCGCTGTACTGGCTCGCCTCCTGCTGCTGCTGCTGCTGCACCGCGTTAGCTGGCCTCTGCCCGGGGAACGGCCCCACGTACTGCGAGCCCACCACCAGCAGCGTGCACGTCTCCCACAGTATCACGCTCGCCCACAACTCCGCTCTCTGCATTCTCTGAAATCGAAAAGCCGCTCCGCTATGTTACTCCGCTCGAATTTTTCCCCACGGGCCGCAGCTCGAGCTACGCCGAGAGGAAAATACCTCTTTTTTTTGAGCTCGTGTCCAGCGGGATGAGTTCGAGGGAAAAGTCGGATTGTCGAAAAATCAAACGCAGCGTGGCTAGCGAAGATATTTCACTTTTTCGTTTGTCCAGAGAGCGACGCTGAGAGGATTGGCCTGAAAACCAGCAGTGCCACAACAATTCGCGCGGGCCGTACTTTTCTAACAAATGAAAGAAAAATCTTTGCATACTCGATTACGCCTTCGAGTTCTTTCAAGCGTATGTATAATTTATATTTGTTCCTGGAGAAAATAAGGAAAATACCAAAGAAAGCAGTCGAAAATGGGCATTTAGAGTTGTGTCCGCTCTTGAATTTGCAGCAACGAATGGAGCATCGCGAATAATTTGAGATCATGGGGATTCGAGGGAAGGTGTTTCTCTGGCTTCCGCAATTGACGTACCGTCCCGGAGGCGAGAGGAGATTTCTAATCAGAAAACGCGGAAGGTCGAGGGGAGGAAACCGAGACCATTATTCCTTTCATTATCCAGCTCCAGTCCGAGCTAGTGGGAATCAACGTCTCTACGGAGGGAGTGAAAGTCAGCTGGAAGTGGATATAGTGATAAATTAAAAAGCCAGCCAGTCTCTGCTCAAACATCGTATACCTTTCAGAATTCATACGGTGTTTGTTTGCGCTTCAATTTTCACTACATTTATTTGGTAATTAAACTGCGCGCATGATTTCATAAAAAGTGAACGCTACAAATAGATAGTTATGTTTACATCTCGCTTGCTTTTGTATGAGCGAAGCGCCAACACACGCCAAGTTGCATTTCGTGCTATTTCTTCGTCACTGAATTAATCCAGTCAAACGTCATTATAAAAATTGACAGTTTACGGTCTTTCACGACAATCAAAAATGATTACGTGACTACAATATATGAGATTTGATGCATTTGAAGATTATTTCTCTGGAGACACAGGCTCTGGTCATTGATCATTGAATAGAGAAGCGCAATTCGCGCGTAATGTATATCATTCTGAATTAACCAATTTGGGTAATCTAGTGGTTGTGCTACTGTCAAATCCGCATGAACGTATATAACTATATAATGGGCAATGGCTTGTGCAGAAGTTTCAATTAAAGCACGCGTGTAATGCGCTCACGGAATATTCCAAGTGTATACCGCACAGAACTAGAATACCCGATGACATTGTTAGCGCTGCGAGGGAATACCGATTTGTACATGACATTCCAGCTTGAATGGTTGTTTTGGAATTTATAAAGACGAAATTTATGCCACTACTTGTGTTTGTTCAACGGTCTCTTCTATATTCTTTTTTTTTCATTTATTCATGCAATTTTGATCTTTGATGAGATTATTTTGATTTGTTTCTATATTCTTAGTGATTATCTAACTAAACTACTCGACACGTGATTTATCCGAGCAAGTATTGTACGCTAAACAAAAACACTTCCCATGAATCTGTTTTTTTTTATCTTGAAACAAAGGAAAAACTTTAGCTCGAACTTGAAAGACTAGAATTTTACAGGAAGCGCCGAGAAAAAGGAGCCGAGCGTTTCAATATTGACGATCGGACGACGTCCATCCCAGGCCCGTTCCCGAAATAATCCCGTGTCTCCTTTAGGCTCGAAAACGGAGAATTCACGCGTTGGCGGATACCAACGAGTCTTCGACGTGACTCAGCCGAGTTATGGTGGCTCAAGATAATCGTGAAACTGCCTCCGAGGATCGCTCGCCGTTTCTTCGCCCAATCTCGCCCGGCTCGAGTTATGTCAATAATTGCTGCTGCATCATGCGCGCGCGTCAAAGGGACGCCCGATTGTCGTCAGCCCTATACTGCGCGTGAAAATTGCGTCACTCGCCTGGACGTAATTGGGGTATACGGAGGAGGGCGGAAAATTGGGATAGTGGTCCTACGGTGCAATGTGATGGACTTTTTGGGCTTTATAGCCAAGACGGTTTAGAGTGTATGAAACGAATGAATGATGCCTTTGGATCGATTTTGCTTTTTCTAAGGGAAGGCTCTAGCAATGGTACGAAATACAGAGTTTAATTTTCAAATTAAACTTTTGTTTAGGTAATACATTCATTCTCGACGTGATATCCGTCTTCTAATTTTAGTTGAAAACGAGCCATTTTAATTGGTTTATTCAAGCTTCTGTGAGTGGGATGCTTTTGAGTCAAAGTTCCTGCTGTTAATGCAATTAGCAGCGTATTTTCTATTTCTATAGGATGCTCTCGGATGACTGATTTTGGGAAAATGCGAGAGGATTATTTTCGCTTTGATAGATTTAGTTTGAATAGGATTGCCACTTCAATTGTTATGATTTTTGACTAACAAATTATTTGTCAGCGATGGTACCAAAAATGATATTCGACGTAGCATGTTATTCAAGAGTCTTCTTTTTCATAGCAGTCATAATCCCAAATGAAGATAGGAATAATAATATCTCACCACCAATGATTTCAGTCTTCTTCAGTCCTAATGATGATTAAATTTCCGCCTGGACGTGGATATGTTGAAAGATATGTAACGTGTTTGATATTTGGAACGCTGAAACAGAAACATTAACTGTTGTGAGCATTGAATCATATCTCATTACCCAGCTTGTGGATATCCGACAGTCTCAACTCCGTCTGTCCTGATTTCATTGTTCAAGAAAATCACACAGAGAGAAACGCATCAGAGACTCAAGTACCATTCATTCTTAATCCACTTTCCAAACCTAAAATAGTAAAATAATACACTATTTAACAGTACAAATTGGACTACTGATAATAATGGTACATATTTACTAGAAAAACGTTAAATTCAAAAAAAATATGTTTAACTTTTCACTAGAAATGAGTGAAATTGAACTATTTTCTTTTTAGTAAATAGCTATTATTTTTATTAGTTGTGAAAATACTATTTAGTAGTTTTTTACTATTTCAGGTATAGACAAAGCATATAATGTTTGACATCTCATTACGATGAAATGAAAAATAAAGAATTTGTCATTTTCGGTCAAGCTTGACAAACAAAAGTCGCATTATGCGAATGGCTGGCAATAGTTGACACGAATTCACACAGGAATGATTGAATACAGACGAGCCATAATAACCAGCAGGATTTACTGGATTATTCAATCAGTCGTAAACATAATCCCCAGAGCGTTCTCTGATCAATCTTAAATCTGATAGTCATAGTTTCCCATTATAATTCCATTTCACCGAGCTCATCTCTGATTATAATGAAACATTCTGCGATCATCCATGTTGAGAGCCTCAAAAATCAACGGGAATCGCATGAAATCATGCAATCCAATATAATGCGACTCAACAAGCAAGCGAGAGATAGATAGATAGATAGATATGTTTTATTGTATCAAGATACAAATTTGGTATTACAGAGTATCAGTCATTTTTTTCTAAAATTATACGTCATTAATATAAACATGTTTGTCTTTTTTTAACATATCATCCTTGTCATCAGTGTAAAAATATAATTATAAGCTAATTATCACAGATAATGTGTCAGGGTATTAGTATAATAGTCATCAAGAGTTTGATCAGCGCATTGATCAGCCTAGTTATCACAGATAACGTGTCTATTCTTATATTAAAATATCTGAGGTCATTCGGTCATTTCTAAAAAGTAAGACTTTACTGAGCGCTTAAAACTAGATAAGGACGGCAAGTTTCTGTCTGAGGAGCGTAGGGAGTTCCAAAGTTGTGCCGCTTGCACCTGGAAGGAATCTGTTCCAAAACTGCTCGTCATTTTGGGGATTGAGAGTTCCGGTGCATCACCCCTAGAGGGCCTAGTGGACACATACCTAGTGAAGAGGCTCAGAAGGTATTCTGGTTGTCGGATGCGCAGGATCTTGTACAAAAGTACAGCCATGAAATATTGCCTCCTGATATCCGTACGCATCCAGCCCAGCTTAGCCCTGTAGGGAGTGATGTGTTCGTCCCTCCTAACACCAAATACATATCTCACACATGAATTTTGTAGCACTTGTATTCTTTGTTTTTGTTCTTGAGAAGCGTCGAGGTATACCGCAGAACAGTAATCAAGATGAGGAAACAGCAAAGCCATCGATAGGCGTGTGCGCAGGACCTCAGTCGTGTATTTACGAAGAGAGAGAGAGAGAGAGAGAGAGAGAGTACAGCGGAAAATGGAAAACGATCTATTTCGCAAGCCGATATTCTCTATCTCTCTTCCTCTCTTTCGACATGGGTGAACTTTAGATTTCCCACAATTCTCTAATAAATCATGCGCTCACGTGAATTTGATAAGCCTCGTTCCGGGCGCTCGGAAATCCGGCTCAGTATATCGCCACTATTTTGATCAAGATCTAATTAAACGTTAACTCGCGCCCGCGCGCGCAAGAGAGAGAGAGAGAATATAACGGTTTGCGAATTGCGGGGCAAATCTTTCCGCCCGAGCGGATCGTTACCTCGGCCGTCATTAGCAGCTGGGGCCGCGATAAAATCGTTCCCGAATGCGCGACGGGCTCAAAAGCCGCGCACGATAACACGAGCCCCCTTCCCGTTATTGCTGCAGCCTGCCACTGCAAATTAAAGATCTGTCTCACGCTCGCCAGCTCGACCTACTCGTACATATAGTCACCCATTTATCCGAAGACAGTTTATCCGATATGCGGTTTACTGTCGTAGTAGCTTGGCAGAGGCAATTCCAATCCGATCCACGCGTTTAACGTTTCCTCGTGGTTATATCGCGCTAGTTTGTTTGGTTCACAGTTGTTATTCACAGCTATGCACCTTTTTAATATCCGCATCATACGTGCCTCCACCGGATGAATAATCATTTCGTTGATCGATCCATTTCCGTACAAACACAGGTCAAAAACTCGAAATTTATTTTCATTCACTGCGAATACACTACCTACCGGGCAAAATTAACGACTCTTGAATTTTGGATTCACACGTGAGTATAATGACCAGTGCACGCACACTCGTGGTACTCCGACGCATTACATGTACCCAATCTCAATGTCACCTCAACCAAACCAGCAACGACATTAACCCCGTCGAATAACTTTGTTGTCCACGCACTCCGCAATTGCACGCAATTATTTTTCATCCGCGTATTACACACGGGAGAGAAGCCGCTTCGTGTATTTTCACCGCTGTCCGCGAGCCAAGACAGTCGCGACTCAACTGCCAGAGGGTAGAGCGCGTGTCCCTCGCGATCAGCAGTCTCTCCCAAAATCATCGCTTCCCGGAAAGTAGTGCGAGTCCACGTCCGGTCTGGCCGTGTTAATTAACCGGGATAATTTAGCCGCGCGCGGCATGAATGGAATAGCACCAGGGCGGCGGCTATAATTACGCGCGCCGCTATAATTAAAACGGCTGCACGCCGTCTGCAGCGTGATGCTCTCGTCGCGCGCAGCAGCAGCTAACCTCGGATAATCAGCGTCCCCGGCGATATGTTTTCATTTACACTACTCCACTCTTTCTCGCCTCTCTTTTCCTCTGTCTCGCTTTTTTCGCGTTCCTGCTGATTGCTCTGTTCCTATTCGTTTTCATTTCACACTCATTTCTGTCTCTCTCTCTCTCTCTCTCTCTCTCTCTCTCTCTCTCTCTCTCTCTCTCTCTCTCTCTCGACCTCAAGATTGCTGTTTTATTTATGCACAGGTGGGAAAAATAGCGATGATTATGGCCTATGTGCAGGGTTGCTTTATACTATGTGAGACACGCCGATGAAATTTTCAACAGCCGACCGTGTGGTTCGGAAGATTTATCGATTAATCTTACTTTTTGTCCGATTCGAAACTTATCGCGCAATTCACTTCGTTGTCCCGAGACATCTTGTATATATCTTGAGTATAATATGAAAAATATATTCGTCCGGTCGCATTGAAATATTCAATTTGACACGCGTATTTGTGGAATATTGCAAAAGTCACGGCTTTCATGAATTAGTTTCCATAAAGTCTACTCTGGATAATAATCAAAGTTCCCAAATGCTTTGCTCATCACTATGCAAATGCATTTTCTCGTTTACACCAACACCTCAACGAGATAACGTGGACGTGCGCATTAGAGGGGGCGGCCGTTGTTATATTTTTGTCCATTCATCATGTACGCGCCCACGTGCGAGAGTAAATTCCTCACCGACCATCCGTTTCTTCTCTGTGGCCCCTCGAAATCCCGAATACCAAGACGAAGCATACTTATTCCAATCTGCGTGGCATCGGCAAAATCGTTTCCATTTATAAATAAAACTCAATCCTTCACCCCCCCCCCTCCGAAATTCTCGATTCGTATGCCAAAAGATCGAGATTATTCATTCAATTCATTCTTCCCGATGCGTTGGCTTCTACATAAATGCAAATTTCATGCTCGATTTCCCATCCTGTATTCCGATCGATGCAGCTTCCCGGAAGGAGGACAGCATGAGAAGAAACCCGCCACGAGCTATATATACACGTCCCTAATGATTCGTATTTTGCCATTCGGATTAAACACGAAAACTCGATGAATAATGCATGGCTCGGCAACGATATCGCGTTGGAAAAACAAACGCGCTATTATAATCGCTCACGTGCAAGCCCGTAAGGGCCGGCCCCGCCGATTCGTCTCGCGGAAACGATAGTAATTAGAATTTCGCAGTGGCCGACGTGAGCCGCTCTAATGAAATGCCGGATGCTCGGCTCCTTTTGAGCTCCGCCCGACCATCGCCGTTGTGTGCACTCGATTGAACTAATTGCGCGGCCTCGAGCCGTTCGCCACTGACCATTCGATTCCATCAATTTTCTCAGGAAGCCACGTTTGCTTGCCTTTCACAAAGAGGTCCGGTGCACAATTTCACCGGTAAATCGCGTGCCCTACTCTTTTACAAGCTTACGCGTGAAAAACCCCTGTATAAAAGTGAAAAATCACTCTGCGAAGGTGGATTCGAATTATCGAATGGAACTGCAGTGACACTTTTCGTGCGATCAAAGTGAATTTTCACTCTAGCTTTATAGAAAAAATTTACGAATTTTATGAAATTTTATGTAAAAATTTTTGGTATTTGTCATGGTACTGAAGTGAAAATTCACATTGATTACACGAAAGATTCACTGCGGTTCCATTCAACAATTCATACAGTGATTTTTTTCCACTGTAAGCTCGCATGGAAGTAATTACGGTGGCAATCGGGTGTGCACGCAATATAACTTATTCGTCTGAAAATATCCCGAGTGGAAGGAGGCTGCTCGCCGATGAACGGCCGAACGATTTTCCACGATATAATTTTTTACATCCACAAGTTTTAAACGATAAATATTTATGTATCAAGCTTATTGGACCATTCCAAATTTATCGAAAAGTGAGATTGCGAGAGAAAAAATTCGAATCCAACCCGGGGAGGGTTTCAATAAATTTGGAATGGTCCACTGAGCCTGATAAATAAATATTTATCGAATGATAAATAAATCGCCTGATAAATAAATATTTATCCCCATGTTGTTCTCGGGGAAACAAATTAAAGCTCGCGTGATTGATATTGCAAAAACGGGCCAGATTCGTCGTCGAATCGACGTACGATCCAATAAGATCGAATTTACCAAGATCACATACTAATCTGTCTCGAAAAATAAAAAATCCCGATCAAAGCGCGAGCCAGTGATTGTCAGGCTTATGGCCCATTCGGATTAAGAAATTATAACGCGAATGAAACAATAAAACTCCTCGCGACAGTAGCGCGCATCGCCAATGGTACGCTTGAAAAGCTTCGTTTTGCGAACGCGTATTCACGGGTACGCGTAGAATGACGTCCATACGTGTATTGTATACGCGTAACTCCCGAACAAGCCTCATTCATTCCGACATTATCGGGCGCGCATTCGCTTCAATTGAAACTTAATGAATATGATTGTCTCTCGCGCAAGCGGGCGAGCGGATATGTCCGCTACCAACGGGATGAAAGCGTTTCGAAAAATACCCGTTTCATCCGCGCGCGCGCCGGCAAATGAAAACTTTGCACACGTTAATGAAGTGCTTTTTCACCCTTCTCTCACCGTAATAAGCCCGATAATTGTGTCAATGTTTGCACGCTCGAACCAAGGTTTGCTCGAAATTCAGTACAGCTATAGTTGCTCGTTTGAATATGATTTGTTCTCTCATGTATACTCGGGGACTGATTTGAATAACGGTTATATCATTATATAATCATCGGGTAAAGTTAACGGAGTTGCACTTTTGCACGTTCGCGTTGAAAGAGGGGTAATTATTCATTGAATTAACTTCGTTAACATTGGGGGCGATGGTTTTACTGATCATCACTGCAATATATAAGGTGACTGGTGTACCCTATGTGCCACCCCTAAGGGTTTTTCGCTAATTTGACTATGATAAAATTTGAATTCAAAAATTCAGCGAACAGCATCTTGAAGGCTAGCAAGACCTATTAGTAACGATCTTTACAACCGCCATTTGCCTATTTTAACTTATTCAAAAAGTCAATAAATCAAAGAAACTCAAAGGGGCCACATTGCTCTCTCAAAAGCTTACAGTAAAAACCCGCTGTATTAAATTGAAAAATCTTTCAATGAAAGTGGATGAATTATTCACTGAATTGCAGAAAATCAACCGTATAATAAAAGTGAATTTTCATGAGTTTGGAGGCAAACATTTTTACATGAAATTCGCAGTAAATTTTTGGAACATTTTACTCAGCCTCTCGATTCATAGTCACAAAAGAGCCACAATGGATGCACTCACATTTTTAAGATACGAGACGTTTTTACATGATATAGAGTAGACACATGTAAAGAAATGAGAATGACTACACTTCATTATTGTAATTGAGTTAGTAGAGTGAAATAAAAAAAAACGAATAAAGCAGATAGTAAAAGTTGAAACTATTGTACAGCGTGGTTTTAAGGGCTAAACGAGCAAGGAAGCGACCTAAGGTTTTGTTTCAATACTACAAACGTAACCCAACTGAGACTGGTGCCCGAGAGCACCATGAATACGAAATCTGAGAGAAGTGCTACATTAGGTAAAGTGATACATTGGGCCCAATCCCCTTATTATACGAGAGCTCAGAGAGAAATTTGTCATTGTTCTAATTGTACGATGCTTTCTATCCATTCTGTCACATTCTATACGTTTTAATAAACAAAGCTCTTCGAAGTTTCTCTATTTTTAGTATGCACGACACTGTTCAGTATGTCCACGTAACAATGACAGAATTATGCATTCAACCTCTCCCTGACTTTATCTAAGTTTCACTTCAATTAAACTTTGCTCTTTCCCTGATTCGATTAACGATGCTCACTAATATTCGCTGCGTCGTGCACTAACAAGGGTTGGGAAACTTGAGTCTAACTAGAATCGATAAGATAATATTGTCGAGGCCATTGTGATATGGCGCGGTGATGCTTTTGCAAGTACGTATGTGATGTCGCACGTAAAACCCTCGAGAAATATGTTTCTTCCATTGAATTTTCTTATATCATGTCGTATTTTGCTCCGATTGGGATATTCTTTGAACAGATGTGAAAATCACTATCTTCATTTCAAAATCAGCAAATTCGACCTGTACGTATTATGTACGGGGGTATAGATCGCGGCAAAAGCTTATATTTCTCCATACCAATTCAAAATGGTTTGATTTTGGAAGAAACATCGTTTAAAGATAGTACAAAGATTTCTTACATGCTTCCACGAATGTTCATTTGCTCAGCATTTGTAAATTCGTAGACTGGTCTAATTCAGGAATAACTTTTTTAATGATGCATCGACATACATTCAAAATTTTCACAGAATACAACGAATGAGTTTCATTGGACGTTGACACAATTGATATTCAAAGGGACATTTGAATAATCTGCATCAATAATATCGAAATTGTGTAAATATGATCACACATTAATAATAATCGTTAAAAGGTGTCGATGTAAACGTGTAATGTGCATGGGATGAATTTCCTTTCTTTGGCAAGCTGTACGTTAAAATCGCAACATCAATTCTGGTCTTCTGTTGGCTTATAAATTCATGTTTTTATTATTCCGAAACGTGTTATAAACATTAGCTCTTACCCAGTGAGAAATATTCTTTTATCACTTTCCACACTGACGATTCGCGTGAGAATTTATCACGCGGATAAAGGTTCAATATGGCTTTTTTTACGAGGAACATCATCATTCGATCCAAATAAGCTTCCTCACTTTTCACCCCTTCGAGACTTTAATGGCCCTCGGCAACTTTTACGAGTGGATTCCGAGTCGCGCGTTACGACTGCGGATCCCCGGCGTTGTTCTGAATGATCCCCTCATTATTCATACACCGCAGATTACAGGTGTTCTCTCGAATCTACTCGTTGCGATGCAGTGGCGTTTTCGTCTTAATATTCAACAGCGTCGTGCAAACAATTAATTCAAACCCTCGACCGGTGGAAAAGCAACTAGTGCAGCGCTCGCAATCCCAAGCGGCGCGAGGTATTCTAGAATGCGCGTCAACGCTTCCGCTCGCTGGGTAAATCTCGTCGTCGATGCTCGCGACATTCGTCAACGGATTACAGATGCTCTTTCGTTAAACGTGATTGGACGGGATGATTCCTTCACGGGAAATGCGTTAGCCGGTCCATTTGCAAGTTGCGGTTCTATTGCCGAAATTGAGGGAACGAGATATAGAGAGAACCGCAGAGCTATTTGGCTTCGTGTACACTCGATAGCTCTCAGTGCCGTCCTCCAAGTGGGACGTGATAAGGATTAGCGCGTTAGGAAAGCTCTCGGGAGTGATGCACTCGGGAAATTTTCTCCATCTGTGTTTTCCAGTTTTTCTGTCCTCGATTTTTTCACACTTTCATTATTTTTTCAACTAGTAGAGCTTGGAATCCCTATCGTACACCGATCATGATAAAACTCGTTGAAATGGCTCACTTGGGTACCATAAAGTTTTACATTCTCCTGGTAAGTATTCAGTATCCATATACTGTCGAGCTATATCTCCGATTTTGTTGTTTATATTTCTGTAGCAAACAAATTAATAGTGAAGAAAGTTTAATCTATCAAACATCATTTTTTAGTTATATCAAATCTATTTTCAAAAAGAGATTTTCTGTAGCAAAGATCGTGGATCCAATATCACAACCAGAAACTTAGAACATTAGTTATTCTTGTACATTAGTCGATTATTCGAGTTTATTTTATGCGAAAGTTAGGGCATTTTTGTGATGTAAATCGCATTTAAATATTTACTGCAAGATTTTGTTAGAAAAAAATCGTCCAAACACCAGATCGTACTTTGAAATGCTCTGCGTAAAGGGTATAATACAAACGACAGGGTGTTTTTATTGGATCCATTTATTTTGAGAAATGAATATATCAAACATATACATCTGTTATTGATAGCGCGGAGAATGAAATGTGACGCTCTAAACTCCAACGAATAGAGCATGTATATTGTTAGAGTCCACCGAATGGAACGGTATTCATCCCGAGGACGAGCGCATCAACTCCGATCTGAACAATCGTTTCTGATTCAGGGCTGATGGCCATTCAAGCCGTAGCCGCTTATTCTCATTTCTCTCCGCGACGTGCTATTGCAACAATCCGGCCGAACATTTTTCGAGCCCTCTTATGATGGATTGCATTTCGACCCGTGATGATTTGCCTGCTGATATTTCTGCTTTCGGATGAAAAATAAAATCCTTTCAGACTTGGTGAAAGTAAAATTCAATTAACCTCGAGGGAGGTATAACCTTGTAAAAGGCTATCTATACAGGCTGGCCTCATTGTAACGAGAATTACGGTCTCCACAGATTAAAGCCATTTAAGTTACAAGCACGAGCAATTCAATTATCGTTCACATACCAACTTCGTATTATTGAATTGAACGAAGAAAATACGTGTATATACATATCTCCGTGTTCGATGAGGCATCTACGCGGTATAAGTCAATAAACTGTCTGGGCAATCGAAAGCAGAATTCGAATATTCTTCTCTCCTCGAACAATTACCCACTCCCCCCCCCTCTCCTCCTTCCCCCCTAAAAACATTAGGTGGTCGTAACAGTTAGTCCCGACACTCTTCTGTATGCCCGCACTTCTGCCTGTATTTTAAACAATCGCGTTAGAAATGCAATTCACCGAACTCTCGGTTGTCCCTCTGTGTTTACAATGATTACGTGGTTGAAATCACAATGGCTACTGGTGAATACAAAATGTAGCCGTTTGAACAGCCGGTGTAGCGAGAAACGTCCGACTAAACAATGGGAACGTAGAGGAACATTCACTAGAAATTCACGACTCAATCAATTGCCCATAAATTTTCATAATGTGTATACAGCGGGCTTAAGATCTCAAGATTGACACGAGTCGGAGAAATTTCCATTGAATTTCAGCCAATGGTTTTTGCTGTTTCAGTAAGGAGCTTCGATCGGTTAACGGTCCTTTTCATTCACGATTAGTATTGGAGAGTATTGACTTTGACACTGTGCATATCGAAGACTTCGGGCAAACGATCCTTCAACGGGCAAACAAATCGTGAAACAATTATACTCGGTGCTTCGCTGAAGAGATTATACAACAACACAATATTATAATCTCGAAGCGAAGCACGAAGTATAATATTGTAATAGAACTTCACTTAAAGGTAAGTTCATTTAATATTAATTATACTCGTCAGATGGCGGCGGCAATTATTTCTATCGAAATGACTAGGTCGATATAAAAGAAAATAACATTTGTTCCATGATGAGCTAAATTCCCAGCTGCATAGGGAATGGCGGATATTCGATAGAAGAGAACTGGAATGTCAAGTGAATGGAAAAATAGCAATAAAACGACTGCGATGAGAATAATTATACTGTGTGAAAATAGAGAGGTGTTCCATGATCTAAGCCGCCAACGGATAAAGCTAGTAGTGGAACGTGACTCGAGTACGTTATCCCGAACTCCCCACGAGCGTGTGTGTTGTTTAATTTATATTACTGATTGTTGATTCTCCCCGAGGGGTCCGTGAAATTGAATGATATGCTCTCGCGGCACCGAGTTATTAGAAACCGAGTATACGATTCGACATATACGAATATTCCGAGGCGAGTTAGTTATTCGATGTGAGTTATGCGAGTATTGCGAGAATATATCATTGGTCGCGGGTACTTTCAGCGTGTGCGTGTGTGTATATCAGAGCTTTGAAACGCGATTCCGAGCCGAGAAAGAGGGAAATGTTGTTCGAACGTCGAGCAAGTCCAATTTGTTAAGTCGGTTCGGGGAATATGCGGTGTCCCGGGCTGTGGCGGATCTCGTTATACGCGAAAATGACGGGTTGGGGGGGTCGGACGGCTCTCGCTGTAACGCGAGCGGGTGAAACTGCGAGGGCGCGCGAGGAAAGAGGAACGTATAACAAGTTGCCCTTACAGCTCTTCTGGGAAGTTGGAAATTCGACGCGTATGTACGATCGAGTTGGAGAGCTCGGGAGACAGCAGGGGCGCATTCACCGGAGGCCCGTACCGCATGCGCGCAAGAAACTTTCTAATTGAGCTTTCGTTCAAGTTTCCCCCCCCCCGCTCGCAGTCGCTCCGAGGTCGATATATAATCGCTCTTCTTTATTCGCGCTGCAGTGAAAATATTGGAGAGAAGCCGTGGCTGCGTGCGCGAGCCAGGGTATATGTAGGGACTTTATAAAACCGTTCTCGAGCTCTCTCGCGCGCGCGCAGCGGTAGAAGCATCATTGTGCAGGGACGGGGCTCGGGTAAACTAAGCTACGGGTTCTCCAAGACTCTAAGAATTACTTGCGAACTGGCGTCTTTGACGCTCGACTTCTCCATACAGACGTTAACGAGAAAAAGTGTGTGGAGTTGCCGTGGTTTTGAGGGGTGGCTTAGCTATACATGTACGTCTCTCCGATAAAACGCATTTCCAAGCTGAACCGCGAGCCGAGCGAACATCCCTCATATTTAGTGAGCAATGAAAGTCGCAATAAGTGGCGGTGGAAAGGACGACGGCCGTCCAACGGATGCCGTATGGATACAAATTAGAATCGGAAAAGCAATTTGCCGGAGGTGGCGGACGTAAAAGCGTCGTAACGCGCGAAAGAAAAACAACGGGACGTTCGTGCGAGTATATCGTGTGTATACACGGAGGTAGATCGAGGAGAAGCGAACCGGGCGCTAATTTATGCCGGATACGCGCGCGCGCGGACAAAGCTCGCGCAAACGGCGGAAACGAGCGGCAGGAAAATAAAGCGGTATATAGGCTCGCGCGCGGACTATTGTTTTTACAGTTGTTGGCGCGAGCTTGGGGGGAAGAGAGAGGCAGCCGCACACCTGGGTGCCTCGCGTCAATACCGCCGCTCCGCGTATACACATACAGCCCCGTGTGTTTGTTCTGCTGCTATATATACAACGGCGGAGCTTCGAATTGCTCCGGGGTGGTGTGTGTGTATATGTGTGTGTGCGTGTGTTGTATATATACGCGAAGCGGATTGTGCGACGAGTTTTGATTCGCTCCGACAACCAATCGACAAAAGCGAGCTGCTATAGTGTCGTGATGTCGTCCCGGCCCCACTTTTATGAGCAACCAAGTCGCTGCACGGGGAAAAAGCGCGAAATATATGTATGTGTTAAACTCCCTCCTTGGCCGCGGGGTAAGCGCGTGAAATCAATCGAGGCGGCTCTTTAAATTTTCAAGAGATGTGTTTTTCACTCCATCGATCAGTGGCTAGAGTCGAGTAAGAGTCAAGATTTTCGCTCGAGCCAAGAGGTTGATGGAAATAGCTCGTTTGTCGAGCCATAGGGGAAAACATCCGTTTAAAGAGTCAGCTAGATTTGGGAGCTAGGTTTATCACTCGCCACTGTTGATAGAACAGTACGAGTTTGGATGTACTGATCCAAGATCACTTGAGCGTTTCATGTTAAAAAGGTATAACAGGTTAGAATTGGACATTGATTTTGCCATTTCAATCATCTTCCCGCGAGTCGGTACAAATTCTCAAAGAGGGCCTCACTCTGAGACCGTGTTTGCCCTCGATATTTCCTATAGCGGAAGCGTCGCAAGTGAAAATTCTATACTCTTGGAACATTCAAAGAGCGATCGAATCACCGGGTTGAAACTTCAGCCCGGATGAAGAGCCGTAAAGAGAAGAGTATACGTAGAAATCACGCGATCCAAAGAAGCCCCATCCGTCAGTGGATAATCCGTCGAAGATGTCACGTTGCCGCGGCTCCGCCCCGTGTGTATATAAGTTCAGTCGAGGCGCAAATCCCCCCGATTTCGCCCCGTACAAGACGGGCGGGTCTTTACACTCGAACAAATTCAAAGCGTTGAAAGCTGCAGCGTCTCGAGATAAAAAGCCCACCCCCCCCCCCCTTCGGCTGGGACCCATGAGGGGCAGAGTGACGCGGCTTCGATGTCTATACGTGCATTACTGCATTAAGCGTCTTATTTTCCTCGCGTCGCGCCGCTGCTGCACTTTGACTCTCGTCGGCTCGATTCGAGCCCAGGCCGAGCGAGCCTTTGGGTTTTTTTTACCCGACGAGCTACGAGATTCTCGTATCGATGGAACGGGAATCTTTGATATACGTCGCGAGGCTGCTGTCACGAGACGACGGGGGTTTTCGAGCGAATATATATACGAATGGTTTGGACCGAGGGAGAAAAATGAAAACATATCGCTGCGCGCGGCCGCTTGGCTCGAACGTCCGAGACCGATCAATCAATCAGTCGTTGCGGCTGCAGAACGTTTTCCGATACTCTCTCTCTCTCTTCGGCATCCGCACGATTACGTGCCGCAGAGCTGAAACGGTTGCATGCGCCGCACGGCTGATTTACATATATACGCAGGCAGCTCGACGGGATCGATGACTTTTGCGCGACCCTCCTATCAACTGCGGGCTGGGGAAATGGACTCGAACTTTCCAGCTCGTTATTCCGCTTGAGAGGGTAACGGAGCGGCTGGAAGAAATACGCTCGATCGAGAGAGAGAGAGAATAATTCATGCGTGTAAGCTCGCATGTCCCGCTTGCGGAAAGCCAATGTATTAGCCGTATTCACGTCGAGATTGTTATACGCGAGCTTTCCCCGTCCGAGTTTCGCCGAGAGTTAACTAATCGCCGATACAAAGTTGGAAAAACTCAATGAAACAGCTTGCGATCGTGGTAGCCGCGATCGATCAGAGAGAATCGCAGTCTACAGTCGCCCGTCAGATTAGATAAATTCGCTCGGTCGACTATCGAGTGTGGGTGGGAGGGAAAGCCCAAGAGAGGCAGAGAGGAAGCGGCGTACGGAAGACGCGAGCGAGGGGAGGGAAATCAAGTAAAAACACGTGATGCGCGCGCGCGCTCGATTATCCACCGACCTCCCCTCCCACGCAGCAGCAAGCCTCGATTAGCGCGCGCGAGCGGCCCGGCCGATATTTCGCAGCTCTTACGTCGTGCGCGTCACTTGTTGCGGCTCGGCCGCGATCCTGACCCCGTTAGTACATGAGTTATTCATCGCGCGGGAGGCCGGAAAAAGTTTCAATTAGCGGCTGTCCCGAGAGCGACGAGCCGGTGATCCGACACCGCACATGGATTATTCGCGAGTGGAGCGACGAGGGAGCCGGGTTTTCCCCAGAGGTGCGGTCCGCCGGAACGCTTCTTTGCCACGCGTGAATCCCAAAATCGGATTTCGGCGCGCGTTACGAGCGCTACTGCACAACCCGTTCGACTCCTGTGTTTGATTCGGCGGATCTCGCGCGCGTCGCCCGCGGGGTGTGACTGCCAGCGCGGTGTATGTAGACTACAGCCGTACCGCGGCAATCTAAGCTGGATCCCGTCGTCGGATGTATATATACGTACGATCGCTAGCTCTTCGGTAATATTGCACGAAACCACTTCGCTCTAATTGGATGTGTTTACGTATATATACGCGCCTGCTGATTCACCGTTGAGATTTTTCATGAGCTTACGTTTCACGCTAACAATATCTACACACGTGGATTTGGATGTGAACGCTGATGTCAGATAACAAACAAAAGAATCACGCGCGTACGGAAAATAAATTGAACAAACATCCCGTCCCTTTTCCCGTGGATCTTTAAACAGAAAACGTATAGAGGCATGCAAATGTCGATACATATGTCCAGACCACCAAATCGCAGCTGCAACCGTATATCGCTGCGTCGCTACGTCCCTGTACATATGGGCAAATCCACGAACTGGGGCGATTTTGCTTGGAAAAAAAAAATGAAAATAAATCTGTAAGCACGTTCTTGAGAATTTCACATGTGGTAGAGGATATCCCGAGAATGAGTATTACAAGTGTGTGCACGACTTTCGCATTCTGCTAAAAAAGTTATGAGTAAAAAACTAAAATAATATTTTTTGGTCAAACAAAAATTTATTTTTATTTATCGAACAATATGTATATATGTACTCTTCACACGTATATACCAGCAAATATATGCAACTAATAAAAAAAATGAGACAGAAACAGTTTTTTAAGATCAAATCCGTTTAAGGTTTTTTTATGAAAAATAAAAATTTTCAAAAACTAACTTTGCTATCGAAAAGCTGAGGGAAATATACATCGATAACATATTCCACATTATTTCGATATTCATTTTATACAGTCCAAAACGAGTGACGAAAATGGGAAGATTTAGTATCCTCGCACCAGCCGGAAAAGAATTGACCTGAAACGCCCCATATAGATAAAATATAACTTCAGCATTCACAATGTACATTGATCAGGTCTTGAATAATAGTTCACAAGTGGTATCAGTCCCTTCCCGGTTTCTTTGTGACTGTGCTATAAAAAAAACTTGATTTTTCAAATTCTTTACGTTTCATTTTTCAAGAAAGAAAATGATTTTTTTAAGCTTACTAATAGAAGAACATTATAAAATAAGAAAGGTTGGAATATGTTATAAAGGGTGTGAAGAATCATGCAGAGTTAATTCAGATTTTTTCAAAGATCGCTGATAACATTGCTAACTAAAAATAGAACTTGCAATCATAAAGTGACAATTGAATTTGTTCATTTTTGATACTACTTTTCTTATTATACCTCAATGGGTCTGGAAAAACTCATATTTTTGAGTTGGATAATATATATTTACCTATATTTAGTCAGTATTAATGGTAAATATAATCATTGGACCGAATTATTCTCTCATATGAAAGTGGTACACCAAATCTGCCTAGTTCGTGGATTTACCCATTTACCAATGAAAATTACTACTTCCGGGAATTGTCGAGGTGCTCGCCGAATTTCGCCATTTCCGCCGACCACTTCCTCCTCTTTGACGTCATTATCCGAATGGCCGATTCGTCGCCAGTTGTAAATGGCCGCGTGTTCAACTGGTAATGAGCTCTCGATGGGTTTTGTATACTTTACGAGACTTCGGGAGTGGTACGTTCGACGGATTTCCCCCAGTCTCCCCTTTCAACGTACAACTGCTCGAACACGGATTTCGTGCCGCAACTACGTCGTCGCGCTCCATTGACATACTCGTCACCAGATACTGGCCGGATAAGCGATTCGAAGTTTCTGGTACTCTCATCAGCGTACCGTACCTAACAAGAACAATCAGTTTGACGCTGTAGCAAGAAGATTTATTCTCCTGTCAAACTGACTCGTCTTGTATCTAGAAAAGAGTCTTAATGGCTGTAGCGTCGAACGGATTTTTCTCTTTTAATCAAGATTCGATTCTGTGATAAATCATTAACAATCGAGTTGTCAGGACTCGTAACTCGTCTTCGTACCGATATATCCAAATAAATTCGTATACGATGAGTTTGGTGTTGCAAAGCAGCACCAGTCACGATTCGTCTGACCCAACCCTAGCCGATACTACTGAAAATTCACTCGCACCAATTAAATCTTCACGGGAAGACATCTTCTCGACCCTGTGATGAATTTTTATAAATATCTTACAATATGAATTTTTGCACTGCGGTGAAAGAAAATCTCTATCTCGGTAGGATGGGCATTGAGCAGGAGAAAAAAAAATCTGTTTGCCGTACAGCTCGTCGAATAGATTTTCCCATCCCGAACCGAGGCTCTAATTTTGTACGTTTATCCTGTGGTGCACAAAACGAAAAGTATGTTGCCCGTCCTGTACGAGGAACTTTTGATTGGGTGGTTTGTCAGAGACAACAAGGGGCCAACGGGTTTTCGGAGCTAACGCATATACGAAACAATATAACCAAATCCGTGGAACCGCGTAAGCCCTTGATCCGATTGAGAAAAATTCTTCCGGCGAAACGGCACTCGGTGACAACGCATTTACTCGCGGATGTCGCGCACACTGGATACACACGCGCGCGAGCACCAACAGATGAAATTCGCGAGGCTTGTCGCTGATAAATTCGATCCGCGAGCCGATTACGATCTATCGAGTTGCGCGACACTCGGGCTCGCTTCTCGCCGACTTGGCCGGGACGCTGCGATCTCAGCTCGCCGATATAGTGTTTGTGTATGTGTGTCCTGGCATTCATCCGGGTGACCTTCGCCCCGCGAAGCAGGTTTCGCTTCTCCCCTTGCCCACAACGCTATCTTGGCGAATCGCGCGCGTATAGACAAGCTTCGAACTTATCGATGCAACGTCTCGCGGTTGGACGAGCACATATGTATTCAACGGACCGAACGCGCGACTCGAGCCGTTATCCGCGGTTATCAGCTGGCGAGAAACATTATCGGGCCGAATGTATGTGTGTATAGCATTCGCATTCAGAGCATGAGTTGGATCACGCCTCGGCGACTTGCTTAGAAGCGGATTGCACACTTGGCGAAGTGCGTCCCAGACAAGTGTAGACGAAATGCAACTTGATGCAAATCTGATTGCTTGTCCCTACCCGAGACTCGCGCTCGTAATTTACAGAGTCGCACTGCAGTTTCGCGGCTAGTGCAAATGTATATATGTACGTACACGCAAGAGGATGTGGTATTTTGCTAAGATCGAACTATCACGCTGTACCGAGGTTCGAGGCAAAAATAGCGAGACGACGAATGGTGGGACCTTCCCGCGAATTCGGTCTCGAGAATCTAAAATCTGTTCGGATGCCCGGCGATGTTCGAGCAATGAAATGTAATATGTCAAATCATAATTTTGTAAACACGTGTCCGCTCGGTAAACTTTATTTACTCATAGAATGTAAATTACACAATGAACGTTTTTCTAGGACAGGGTTGTACAAAATATATGTATGTATATCAAAGTCATGGTTTTGAGAGTTAAAACTCCAGGGGAAAAGGTGTTTCGTTTCTATTCGAATTCACAACACAGCAGCAGAAAGGCTGTTGGTGGGCGGTCCGACTACCAGGAAAACATTCCAATATTCGATTTCATTTGCGTGTTTGACGTTATAGCAGCGGGGGTTGCCGGGAAAATTTCTCACCTCGATTCCCCTTTGTTCGTTCGTTCGTTCGGTTCCTAGGTTATTTTCCTCCGGACGAAAACACCGAAAAAGTGTAGACGGTTCCGCGCGATTATCACGCGGCGAGACATGTGAATGCTACTCGGATTCGCCGCGAAGGAGAAGCAGTTTGGGGGCCGCGAAAATCGAGTTGGCGAAGTTGCCGGGCGGGCCGTGCTGCTAGCGAGTTTTGTGAATTTGCGACAGCCTCGATAACCGACGCCCTCTCCGCGTATATTTACGTATGCCGATCACGCGGATAGTGACTGCAATCGGGCTCGAGTTCGAATACGGCCCGGATCGAAGCGAATTACCATTCGAACGAACCCCTTCGCGATACTCCTTACGTACTATACGCGCGCACGTACTGACACTGCGCGTCAGACGGGTATGATCAACTTGTTCTCTGACGTTCGTTATTCGGCGCGAGCGTGAGTCTCGGCTGTGACGATGTGGACGAGAAATTCATCCGACGTATAACGGGGCTTGCCGAAATCGCTCGAGGAATGCCCCAAGTCAAAGCCGTGAAAGCGTACATGCCGCGGCCGTTTCAGCGCGGTATAACAGCGAGCTTCGACGTGGGTGAGCGCAGCTATATAGCGGGAGAGCAATACAAAATTGTGCTGATGACGCAAACTCGCCGTGCCCCAGCCTGAGAGAAACGGATGCTTGCGTGTGTGTGTGTGTGTGTGTGTGTGTGTGTAAGTGTATAATATGAGAATATAATAGAGCCGATGCGTTTGTTTTGCCCTAGCGATCCCGAGGACGCCGGGCTTTGCCATTAGAGTAAATCGCGCTGCTGGCTCAAGCCGACTCGATCGCTCAGTTGCTGCACCGCGGGCTAATTTGTTGAGAGCTTTCGTGCGCTTACGACGCCGATCACAATTCGATACGCCGTGTACTGCTATATATTGTAGTGCTTAAGATTGGGTATCGCAAGCTTCTCATTGCAGCTGTCCGAACATTCCATCTTCTTGAGAATACGAAGGTTCCTGCAGCGGGTAATCCGACCAGACAAGTAAAACGACCAATTTGTGGCAAGTACATGTAGCTACTTCAATTGAGTAAGAGTTACCGTACTCAAATCACAAGTTGCGATATAGACTTGATTCAAAGAATTGTTTTTGATGCGTACTTGTACCTTATGACCATCACCCGAGCACCAGCAGTCACTACATTGCGCTAAATGCGAATATTGTGTGATGGCAAATGAAAGGTCTACACGATGCCTTAAAAATAAGCTAAAACGCGTACGATTTGGACCGTCTTATGCTGGAAAACATTTTTTTTCAAAGATCACTTTTTTCGATCATAAGACTTGTGGAAACTAGAGCAAGATCAATGTTTCGGGGATTAGTTGTTATTGAGTTTCCTAACGGAAAAACAAAAACCTGTATTAAAACAATTGATGAAAAAGACACGGAAAGAAATTGGATGGAATGTCTTGATAACTGAAAAAAAGAGTATAACTCCTAAAAATTGGTGTAAACATTGCTGAAGTATTTTCTTGCGTACGCTGTCAAATATTCCGGGACGCGACACTGCTGTAGTCGCGCTTGAATATGAGATCCAATGGGTGGGCGTTAGGAGTGTGCGGGGTCCCAAAATTTCGGGAATCTCGATGTGAAAACCCGACCCGTAGGGCTCAAGTGGGATCGGGTCGGGTAAAGGAATCTTGAAAATTTTAGGAATCTTGGAATAGTTCGTAAATCATTTTTTTATGGCTCAAAATGTCAAAATATCGAGGTCATGGGCTTGACGTATCATATCTTCGTTAAAGCCTAATTTATGTCAGAAATTTTGCAAAATTAAAATCAAACTCAGATATGAAATAATTCTCAAATTGTCTTAGGAATCAGTATTACGGTCCACTTGGAGTTGCATGCCTAAATTATTTCGACTTCGCCAATAGCCAAAGGGTTCCTAGCCTCAAGAACTTTAATATGCTCAATATTAGACTTGCATGTCTCGCAATGCTCCAGTTCTCATATTTCATATGGATGGAGGATAATATCTTCATAATGAGAAAAGGTTTCTTTCTCCTGATATTTGTAAAGATTATTTCTAATTCGCCACTGGAATTAGCTGAATAAGCTAATACACTACTTTGATCTGGTTTTTATGACGTTCCAGCTGCATGTATCGGCACAGAAGCATATAGTTGATGTAGAACGAACTCATTTCAGTGACACGCAGGCAAAAGAAGTAATATATAATATAGTGACGAACTGACATGAAAGAGCTTTGAGCTTGACTAGAAGAATTATGAAGTTTGAAATATGTGGCATCACAGTTTTTAAAGCTAAAAGATATTTTGAAGTTCTTGGGGCTAGGAAATTTTTGCCTATTTGTGAAGTTCAAATACTAAGGGCCACATTCAACAAACAGTGTTTTCAAAATCTCCAAAATTTTTTAAAACATATATCCCGAAAGTGGAAATTACGAAAATATCGGGAATCCTAAAAATCTCGGGTACTCTAACCCATCTCCAAAAGAATTACGACAACTAATTTTTTTTCTGAGGTAAAACAGACATTTTTATCTTCATGACGTCGTTTTATCAACATAATCCGAGGATGATGTCGACGTGATTCAAACGTTTAAAACATTATGTTAGTATGGAAATTAAACCGGAGTCTTGAAGACAATACTGACGAATACTTCATCTTTATGCCCTAGGGCATTTTCGACATTTGTTTTGTTCCATGTTTACCGTGTACTATTCCCCAATGGGTCATTTTCGAATACGGTCATTTTTCAAGCATTTCTTGTAAGCTTATCCATACAAAAAATGACTAATATTAGAATTGGTCGCAGAGGTGGGACATTAGATCTCAGAGTTTACATAGAACTGTGGTGAAATTAATGTGCCACGAACTGATATAATCAATCCAGTCTTAGGAGTTTGTTGTATATATTTCATGATAATTCAGTGTACGACTGAGTTTCGAAATGGATTGCACTCATGGAAACACCTTTAAGATTGCGTTTCGCTGTTTGCAACGCTTATTTTCTTGCGATGCGAGTCGATTTCTGTGAAAGGCCGGGAAGAGTGAGGTGTCTATCGAATATTAGTGTGCAAGAAGATGGCAGAGCAAAATCGAGGCTCTGCTGATCCTGAGAAATCGTGGAGCCGAGAGAAAGAAATGGCGACGGAGAGCTGGAGGCGAGGATGGAAATTCAGGTCACGATTTCAATCATGATAGGGGATGAATGGGACAGGAGCGAGCTTTTAAGTCTCTACTAGCTGGCAAAGTAATAATCTTGCCAAACTTTCTTTGTGCGCTACAGCTACTCTTGCGGCTGGCACGACGTATTTTCCCAGTCGCGCCCCTCATTTGTCATTCAATTCGTCGCTCATCATATGCACTGGCTAATAATGTTTTGTATTGTTTCTAACCAAGATACCGTCTCACATTTGAATTACATATATCCTAACGTTTCGATTTCCCAGAGATATATTGTCAACTTTTTGTACAAAGGATGTATATCTGGACGTATGGTCACAACGATAGGACGAACGATTGTTGATTATGTTATATATACTATACGTTCGAAGATAGATTTTTGAAATATCTATCGTATTTAAAAATTTAATTGACGCTGATGTAACTTCTCTTCGTTCGATTGTCATTCTATCGCTCTCCGTCAACTTTCCCAATGAAATGGAATTATGGAAATTGACAATTTGCTAGTTGAACTTATTTTGCTAAGTGTGGGACGAGTCGGATTTACATTCATCCAAGTTAACAAAGACAATTTGAAACGCTACGGTTTTTGAACGACGTCGACGAAACGACTTTGGTGAGTCGCGCTGCGCACGAACTTGCGGAGCAAAACTTTACAACAACAAACAGCGGTTCAACTTCAACAATGGGCGAAAGTTTAAATAATTTCCTCGTCACGATTCATACCGGACAATACTTGGCTCGTGTGCGTATATATAAGTTCACACAGAAGTCTCGATTCTAATCGAGCCAAAGTTTATTAAGGTATAATAGAGGATCTTCGAGCGAGATTTCCAATACACGATTCGAGGGGGGGGGGGGGCAAAGCGAACATTCCCCCGCAATTTTCACTGCAACAGTCGCTGTGAAAACTATTTATCCAAATGATTAATCAAAATCTTTCGATATAGTCACCGTCGCCCAATTCGTCCCCTGGCTCCGCGCGCACCCTCCCCTTCGGCCCCCGCATACAAGATCGAGCGGGCGCAGTGAAAAGTTCGAGGGAATCCGAGAACGGTGACTGGGTTAGAAATCAAGCCGCGCGTACATATAGTTGGGAACGCGTCGTTGGGGCCGAGAGCTGAAATTAATTTGGGCACAGCTGTCAGCAAACAGGGCGTATCAATCTCGGCGCGGATCCGGCGTGTGACGACCGCGAGAAGGAGGAAGGAAGAAAACGAGGGCCGCATGTCAAATTTGTCGCTCGGCCAGTTTCGTCATGTCGGCCATAACGCCTCCGGAGCGTTTTTATTCCCCGCCGCCGCCGCCCACTCGCTGGCCGACCCTCGTCACGCGGCAAGAGAGAAACACAAAACGAGAGCCTCGAGATGTCGTGACGAGATGAAGATGACGAACGGAAACACTGCGGGAGAGCCAAGTGACGCGAGTGCATTGGGCGAGTGGATGTATATAGGGTCACCACGACAGTATCGACGTTTCTCGCTCGAAACATGCGTCTCGAGGATCGAAAGATCCGATGAGAACTCACTCTTCATTTGACAACGGAGCTTTCGCTTCATTGCGCATTACATGCTATATGATATATATTGTTTCGCCTTACACTTGGTTCAAAAATTCACTTTGTTTCACTATTGTTTGTTGTATCAATAACATCGATTCTCTTTGTACTTGCTCTGCCTGTCCGTCTGTCTGTGACAGGGTAGTGCGAATAAACAAAAAGTAGAAACAAATTTCCACCATACGAACATGTCCCGATGGGTATACGATTCTTCGCGAAAGCACCAGGGTTTTCCAATTCGCAATTGACGCACAAGTTACTCCTGCGCTTTGTTCCCAGCAAAATTCACGTCAATCATTCGCAGGAGAACGCGTTTTTAAAAATAATTCACAATTCGGCCTCGTATTATAACCCTTTGATCGACGCTTCAACCTACCGAACCGTTGGCTAATTCCCTATACGGCCACCAGCCACTGAAAAGCGTATTAATCCGAATTCGTATTCCCAGTAGTACTGATATATCTTCGGGGCTAAAAAGAAAAATCAATGATTTCCATTTGAGTGAAACGCGTCGCACGTGTATATAGAGGACCGACCCAATTTCGCAAGAGAGCCGAAACGTAAGAGCTGATAACCTGAGCGCTCGCGTTATATATATACGCGACGCTGTGGCAACAAGTGCGACGCTCGGCCGTTGAAGCTCGAATCGAATGCTCGCGGCGCAAATAACGTCTCGGGGCGTGAGGGGTTTCTCACTCGAGTACTCCCAAAGGGAGTATCTTGCGGGTCCTATGGAACACTGCGAGCTCATAGACGACTAGTACTTATACTTTCAATAATTCTTGCCGGTATCAACCATGAACTAGCAGCTCAGGTTAAGACGCTCTATTAAAACACAAGGATTTTACGCTGACGAGATGAAAACTCTATAATCAAGGGAAATTTAGTACGATAGAGTATTTCGAAATGATGCGAGTATCTTTGAAATTTTGGGGGAGTACCGGAGTGAGAAGCCGAGAGGGATGGATCCGCGCGGTTTCTCTCCCTCACACTCTCTCTCTCTCTCTCTCTCGCTCTCTCTCGGGACCGGCCTCACACGTTATCGAGCGCCCCCGTCCTACTTTCGCCCCCCGGCCCGTCGCCTTACCCGAGGGTCATCGGGCCACCGAGAATTGGGCTTCCGGATATACGTATATACTATATGTAAGGCCGTTAACGCGCGATGATTTGCGTGCATAAGCAGCCGAGGTGTTGGGTTCGTTTGATTGACTGTTATGGGTATTAGATACGGAGAGAGCGGGTTCTTTATATCGACGACCCTTACGAAGGATAGTCAATTTGAGGTGCCTTCCGGAAGACTGTAAGTAGACTTCAGAGCTTCCCGCAAAGAGTAACGTTTCATTCGTCTTTTCCGAGGCTGCGTGTGCATCGAAGCTCCTTCGGGATAGCCTTTGTGAAATTTAACAATTTTTGTTCATCGAAAAATAGTCGAAAAACCGAATGATTACTGATAGCCCGGAGAGGAAAATAATGAATTTTTCTGCTCTACAGGGGGTCGATATGTATATATGACTTTTGTAGAAGAATTTACTGAATTCAATTATACATTCGCGCGATCTATGCTCAGCACTCGTCAATCGACGTCGTCACACTTGATTGTCACATACCGTGGGGAAAATTTCCCATTACAACAGAACTACCAAGTAATCCATTGTTTCAGAACGTTCGAGGATATACAGTAGTATTCTTCAAGTACCCTCGAAGCCTTCGAGCAGTTAAGTACATCAGTACTCGCGGGGGATTATACCGCACGCACGCGATAGCAAGTATATATATGTACGGTCATCAAATTTTCCGCGAGAATATATATATATATATATATATATACATATATGTAGGAGCGACGAGGAAGTGATCTTTGTTGAAGTTGGCGTTATAAACGTTTACGACCAGCAGTATTTCCTGGAATTTCGCAATGGGCCAAGCAAGCGCGCACACACACAAAGCCGGCCGAGTGTGTAACTCGCGGCTCCGTACGGGGATATATATATATACATATGAACATATACATAAAACGTCGAAAAGATAAAGCGGGTAGGCGTCTCATCGGTTAAATCGTTCGACTCGACCCTCGCGGGTACCCGTATAAATATATATATCTACGCTATGAAATATAACGATGGTTGGTTGCGGCCGTCCGTTATCGCTGCGATTCCACGTAATACCAGGGGGTCGCGTCTGAAAATCCACACACACATATGCACACACACCCACACACACACACACTCGCATCGCTGGTGAATGAAGCGCGCGGGCGAGGGAGAGAGAGAGAGAGAGAGTCTCACGCAACAAGTGAGCTGCAGCACCGCCGCGACACGTAAGCCGAGCGCGCGGCGGGCCATGCGCGCGCCGCAAGCTCGGCCCGGTGCGCGCGCGCTCACCCGCAAATCGATCGATATCGCGCGCCCACAGCATCACGCGCATCTCTCCCGGGGCTTCTCCGCGGCCACGTGGACCGTTGCACGCATCGGACAAGCAGCGGGCCCTTTTGCGCATATACGTGTGCATATCCAGTGGCCTCTGACGCGCCCGTGCGTATATACGCGCGGCTGATTATCCAACGTGAATCGCGAATTTCACCGATAGTATGCGCAAGTACCGAGGATGTGATGTGTAATCGTAATTGTTGCGCCGCGCATATGCCCGGTCTATATCTTGTGTCTATATGCTCTTCAAAAGTTTCAAAATTGAAAAAATTCTAAACCGCGAAAACTGTATGATCACGTCCCAAATATGCGCGTACAGTGGTATAATCGTTCGATCGTACGCTTGAAGTCAATTGAACAATAATATTTTCGTTGTCTTCGATATAATTACAGTGAAGTACCCGTATACTCATTCCAGTAATACTTTTTTCGTGATTTCGATATAAGAATGAAGTAAGAATGGCTATAGGTTCACAAAACCAATCGAATTTTCAATCAGTCCAAGCATAATCTGTATCTTTTTATATTATTCACGAGAATTCAACTGAAAATATCGTCCCATCGACGCTGGAAACATTATGAATGTGTGCAAAATTTAAAGTTTATTATTCTTAGTTTTCTCTACTAGTTGGCACTACTCTATTGAACTACACGCAGCTGATTGTTTTCGATGTTGTGAATGTTATCCAAGATAAGTGTTACAAGGCAAAAATTTACCAACGACTGTTAGAGCTATATCGAATTCTACTGGTAGCTAATACCACGTAGAAAGTTTTAAGACTCTAACCTCGCGTTATTGTTGATCGTCTTTCTGATAACTAACTATATGCTAGTCGGTTCGCAGTGAAAACCTCCCAGCGTATGTAACATTCACCGATGTATAAGGGAGGAGGAGGAAGGGGCTCGTCTTGTCCGAAGAGGGTTATAACTGGACTCTGCGCGGCCGATAATGCTATATCGAGATGCGCGTGTTCCGTATCTCGATATAGCATTGTCGTAATCGTTTGTATGTCCTGGTCTCGTGACTAAGTGCGAGTTTTTGAGATCTATATGTATCCGAGGCAGCTGTATTCGCCCAGCTGTCTCATTGTTCTCTGGAAGGGAGGGGGGTGATTTTGACGCGGAAAATGCTGTTGAGAGCCATTGTGAAAAAACTATAAATACAATTTCGGGTTTTGTTACGCACGCGCGATGCTTCGCGATTTGGTTGATTGTATACACCAAAGTATGGTAGAGAAAATATTTCACCCACATATAATGGCCGACGCTTCCAAATCCCACGAGTTAGACAATTGAAAGTTGAAACGTATGCATCGTTACAAGGTTGGAAATTCGTGCATTCAATCAAGTTCGGATTGTTTATCATTGGCTGCGCTTTCAAACTGCTTTTTCGTGTCTGATTGATATGCTCCACACTCGCGCGAGTTAAAATTTACAAAAATAAGCACCCGAGGACTGATATTGACATTTGCTATTCGATTTCTCATTTTCTACTTTCGAATATCTGATTATTATTTAGATAATTATCATTATCAAGTGGCAATCCTTGATTCAATTCAATGATACTTGGAATGAAAAAACTGAGGTAACAAATTTTCAACTCAAACAACAAGATATTTTATTAACTGACCACACGAGATAACCAGTTATTAAAGTCTATAATTCAGTTGAAAATCTTCGGTTTTTGTATAACGCATAACGAATTATGTCGCATCCATTGTGTCGAAATTTTGATTCGGCACGTTGAAAAACTCCCCTCGAAAGGTGTTTTTCCCGTGAAGCCCAGTACCGTATTGGACTTCTTCTCGATGAATTTGTTCCAGCTATTTACCATCAATGAGAAAGAAACCAATCACATCAAGTAAACTCGATGAACTTGCGAGGGCGCAAGAACGAATGGAATTCGAAGCCGAGTCGAAACAATCCCTGGTTAAAAGTTCTTGCTCGAGATAGTGAAATAAAGTCGAAACGCGTTGCTGTTTGCGAGAAATAGTGTTTCGTACGCTATTCTTCGTGAGTCGAAATAATCTGTCACAATAAGCACCCACGTCAAGTTCGACACGAAGACCCGAAATTCTCACTGGTCGCTGCAGGTAAATCATTGTCGACTGAATACATTAATCAATCATATATACATGGCGTGCAGTTCGCAGTTGGAAACATCATACGTAGCGATACGTCAAGCTCGTGGAGCGATATAATATACTTGCGATAATCGCTCCGCAGCAGAGCCTCTGCAAATTCACCTGGGGATCACGAGAATTCGGCTCGCACGCGACGACGACCCCCTGCAATCTCAATCAGCTCTTGCGCGAGAGCAACAAATCTCGGCGTCGACCCTCCGACGCGATCAACAACTCATCGGCTTTCCCTTTAGTCCCATTAATCCGTCAACGCCTCGGCTCGATACAAAGCTCGATTGAGACGCGTCGAACGTGTGCTTTTCCGTGGAGATACTGTCGCTTCCCTGTGGCTTATGTACTAACTAGGCGAGCTTATGGGGACAACTTTCGACTCACCGATCATAATGAAACATTGTACGATGCAGTACCTCGGTAAGCTCGTAGCTCAAATCTCCAGCTACATAGACTAACCTGTCGTTTTCCCAAACATCCTGCCGCGTAATGATTACTCGCTTGGCCGAGTCAATAATCCAGTGCTAGTTTGAATATCGACAAACACTGGATTGTCGTACCAGTACTGCGACTGTGCAGTATCTCGCTTTGTATAACCAGTTCGTTTGACGTTATCATATTACGCTGAGGCTCCTTGCAAAAAGTAACAGAACTCCAGAAGTTACCAAGTTTTTTTGTCGCTAGCACGTTCCGAATTTCTCATTTCACGAGAACAACTATATTTTCATTATTTTCGCGGTGAAATCCGATCGCATAAATAATCTTATTCATACTGGATGAACTCGCAAGCGGAATTATTCGCTGTTAGTTAGGGAATAGTCGAAAAATAATGTTTTCAAAGGGGAAAAAAGGGAAAAGTGCTACCCGACGTGGTATAATCCGCTACATACTCTTCGCGAGAGTCGTCTGCTTTATCGGGACTTTCTCGAGACGACGACGACGACGAAATTCGATCGAATAAACTTGGAATTGTATCGAGAGGGAAAAAGCGAATCGAGTCGAAGTGTGGAAACATCGCGGGGTTTACACCGACTCCCGTTTCTCATCTCGTCATTTGTCTTTTTTGGAAATACGATCGAGAGAGATATTATATTCGATTGTCAAAGAGACACGATAATTAATCAAATTTAATACGATATTTCAGTCGAACATCGTTGAATACAAAAATATGGTCCATTGCTCGTATCATTTGTCTCTTAGACGTGACTTGGGACCGTTCGGACGAAGCCGTCCTTCTGGATTTTCATAATCGAAACATTTGCTCATCCGAGTAATCGGTATTTCGAGATGTTTGAAGATAAATGGAGCCTCGCTTTTTCCCTGTCAATTTTCCTACGAGCTATAGAAAGAATTGCTCTCGACAAACGAACGTTTCTTTTCCTCTCCCGAGTAGAAACAATTTCAGAGGAAAGTAGAAATCGGGAAAACACTCGTTCTACGGAGACATATTGCTCAGTATTCGAATAAAACATCCGATCGTTCAAAGGTACTGATATAAAATCAATCGGGTTTAGCCGCTTATCTAATGATTGTCAGCCAAACAATTCCAACAATAATGATGATAATGTTTGTACGTATATCAACAAATTTTTTGAAATTTCGAAAAGTACGTGATTATTAACAGTTGTATTATGGTCGCACCTCGACGGACTTTCTATAAATGATGACGAAGAAGAACAACTTATCAACGAGATGTGGACAAACGGAACGATTGAAGTTACATTCTCGAATCGCGTAATGATTACTCGCGACCGTTTCCCAATCTCGTGCTTTTATGAAACTAAGAATTTCGTTGGATGTAAATTGCGCGAAACAGCGAATTTCCTCGATTATACCTACTGGTCCTTTCAACACACGCAGTTGATTGTTTTTTTTTTTTCATACGGTTCTCGAGTATACCAAAATATCCGCGCATCGATACATCCCAACGTTTCGGTTGCCTCGTGTCACCCCAGCAATCGTATACATCATGTTATTCGACATTCGCGGTGTGTATCTATACAAGCTACATGCCAAAATCCGCGAGGCTTCGATTTCGACACTGCAGCGCCGTCACGCTCGAGCGACGGAAAACCTCATATCTCGCAAAAAATGTCGTCGCGATCGGCGCGAGCCGAGTATATACATTCACACAAGAATCGGCGCAGCTATACGTATATACACACGCGCGACAGCTGGAAAATCCGTCGACGAGAGCTGGAAGCGCATGAGCCTGGCACCCACGCCAGCAGCGAGGAGGTGAGGGGGCGGCTGGGGGGTGACGGGGGGGGTGGCTGTGCGGGGGGGTTCTCAATCCCCTCCCCAGCCGAGCCAGCTCTCGTGAATGAAACGCGCCGCGCGATTCACAGCCGCGGTGGCGGCGGCGGCGGCCTCTCCCACCCAGCGACCAATGTGGGCCGGCCACTGCACGCGATTCGGCTCTGCATGGCGCGCACGAGACTCGATCTCCTCAATGGGCCCGCGCGCGCGCGCATCCAGCCAGAGCTCCGCACACTTGCCATTACATACATACACGTATATACATACATATAGCGAGCTCGGCCGTGCAGTGCATCAGCTGCGATCCGGTCGCGAGTCCGCGTAATATAATATATATATACGTCGCAGACTGCGGCGCATTTCTCCGCGCGCGAGCGTTTCCGAACTCGCAGATGCTACGCGGCCAGAGGCATGGGGAGGGCCGGGAATGAAATCGCGTCTCGGAGTCGGGTTAGACGTGGGGTCGACTCGGTTATAATCGATTGTGCCGGGTGTAAGTGTATTTTGGCTCGACTGGGGCAAATTATCCTCTCGACTCGCTCCGCATTGCCGTGGAGAATGTGTGCCTCGTTAGCGGAGCTGACAATTTTCTCGGAGACGAGTATAATATATATATACGCGAATACTGTTTACGCGCTTGCTCCTCCTTTAATTCGACCGGATCAATATTGCCGGAGACGAGCTGCTCGAGTCGTGTATCGAAAAGGTGAGCGCGCGCGCGAAAAGCAGATACAGATTTTGCTTTCTCAAGGGGCTGCAAGCATTGTACTACTGGCATAGCTACATTATGCCGGGATATATATTCCATCGCGGCATCGATATCTCTTTGACGGCGGCGGCGGCTTGGTTGTACTTTAAAAATAATATATTCTAGCCAGGGTCGACTAATTTTGGATCTGATGGATTTCGGCGGGAGAATAGAGTAGGAGGAGGAGGAGGAGGCGCGCCCGCTATCGTTTTCACTCAAGTTCAACAAAAATAAACTTCGTCGTTCAATCCATGACAAATATAGTCGGAAGTCCGAAGTTCTTTTACTTTGTTAGGTGGGCTGCTTCGACATTCGTGAAATAGGAGAATTATAATAGCGAGTGGGTTTATTAAGGCTCTCGAGCATATGCCTCGCCGCGAAAGTTTCTCTCGACAACAGTTTGAAACATGATTTCGGCCTGGTGAACGTAATTTCGAGTGAGACAAGTGTTAGCTACGAAGGAAATCCGTCGGATTTCCCGGGAAGCTTCGACGGCAAATATTTGGAACGGAAAATTTATTTATGAAATCGTACGCCGCAGGCAATGAAAATCCGACAACATTGAGAAGATCTTCCAAGCGAGTATAAGGGTTTCTCCGAAAGTGGAATAGGCACTTGCCAAGTCTGTATCTATAGGCGTTTGTTTATTGGATCCTTCAAATACTCTATGTTATTATAAATAATAAGTAGGATTCCGTTTGAATACTGTATACGTTGTTTACTCGTCAAGTGTTATCGAGTGAGCAGAGATTCTGGGGATGAAAAAATTAATAGCTCAAGTTTCCTCGATTCTTCATCAAAGGAAACCTTGCGTATGGTCGCAACTTGCATAGTAGGAGTTCACGTGGAAGTTATAAGAACTTGATTGAAATGCTGCTGCTCACAATCAAAGTAAACGATTCGTTCATCAGGAAGTTATATTATGAAGGAGGACGGATCCCATGATCCAAACATGTTTAAAGTTGTTTACGTTTTCAAGATTCATTTTTTTCCTTGAACAATTCTTATAACTCGAGCATGTTAACGATATAATTCGTGCAAATTGGATATGGACTCATCCGGTGATGATCACGCGGCAGAAGAATGATTCGAAAGACTTCAGTAATCACTGAACAATAAGGATCTCTTTAAAAGGCGCCATACGTTTTTATGCTCGGTGTAAAAACTTCAGGTAATTAGTTGCGCTAAAATGCGAGGGTGGTTAATTAGGAGTAGTTGAATTCTAGAAAACTTTACGAATAGTCTAGCGTCTTAGGAACTTTCGAACCATGTGTCACTTTTACGATAAATCTTGGGTGTTTCGTGTTACAGGGATGAATTTATTTGACTTTGATCCGAGTTTTCAGCACTTCAGCATGAGAGTTCGATCAGAATTAAGAAAATGTCAATGATTGTTTTTTTTTTCACATGGTTCATTTTGTAAAGAAAGTCTTACGAAACTATCCACAATACTATGATTTTTCCAATTTAGTTGTGCAATCCCAAAAGCTTTGATTCTACACGAACTCCGATAGAAAACTTGTACTTTTCAAAAACGATCATGTAACTTGCAAGCTGTGACACAGAAGAGAGTTTATTCTTTTTCCAGTTATCTGGGAAAATAAAATGATATGCCACTAGAAAAAAGTCGATTCAATTGTATACGGTACTCGCTTAGCTTTGTGTTAATTACGGTTTTCATTTAATCCCGATCGAGAATTTCACCCAGCCAAGAGAACCCTCAGTAATCCCAATAATCGTATATAATTATCGTCTTACAGGAAAGAAAATGTATTTATAACGGAAATTTAAAAATACTAGACCATCCCATCTTGAGTCAATGTTGTTTCAAATCATAGACCAACTTTTTAAACTAGTTTAGTGAGGGTACTGTATAATGATCACCTGAGTCATAACCAAACTGGGATAACCCCGTTTCGGAAGTTTTTTAATAACACTCGATTATGGTGAGTTTTCGATTAAGAAGAACAGAAACTAAATTACTTAAGTTCTTGGAGCTAAATTGTTTTAATAGCTCTCGTACGAAGTCACTGGGTATTGCATCCTGAGAATATATTGCTTATTCAGCGAAGAATATTTCCCTATTAATCCTTAGATTTTATACGATATCTCGAATTTTCCTTAAAAAATTTGACTCGCTCGTCTGAATTAACGTTGAAGAGTGAGCATCACGGACTCTTCGTACATCTAATCAAACCTAATTTCATTTTGTGATCGAGGTCCGTGGCTCGGTCCTCGATCGATCAACATAAATGTCACGCCGACAGCAGGTGAGATAAATATATATCCGTGAAGCATCCGCGAGTTTTGCGGACCCGAATGAACGTGTGTACCTCCACGTCTGTATTCAAATCGAATTCCGCCATCGACGCGTTTTCTCTCCGTCTCTATAGCACGACAGCACAAGTGATCGTGACATTCGGTCGATTACACACATTTAAATCGAAAATGTTCAATGCACAGGGCAAGAGATGCTCCTCTACGGGGCGAGCACCATCGAAAGACACTTTGACTTCACTCGTGAGCCCTCGAGTCGGTGATGAAGAGGCGCGAAACTCCAGCTGCATCGGCCGAGGAAACTTTTCGCCAGCCTCTTGGCCGGGCCTCTCTCGCGCACTCTACGGGATCGCCGATTCCGCCGAGGCCCTCCCGAGAACAACACTACGGGGGAGGCGGCGGGAAACTCGCGTTCGGACGAATTTCGGCCCGGGCCAACAAAATCGGATCCGCCGCTTCGCGCGTTTCATTCATACCGCGGGCTTTTCGCACACGGACGCTCACTGGGGTGGGAGGGACAGAGAGAGATAGAACGAGACAGACAGAGAGAGAGACAGAGAGATAGAGAGAGAGAGAGAAAGACAGAGAGATGGAGAGCGACACACTAACCTGCGAGTCTGTGCGGCGGCTCTGGGCCAACTGAGCTTGCGGAGCTTGCGGCCGCGAGGGCCGCGCCGCCGGAGAGGCACAGCGCGCGCGCAGCCGCCTCCGAACGCCCGCCAACACCAAGAGAGCGAGAGAGAGAGAGAGAGCTCCGCGCGCCTACGCTCTCGGCCAGCCCTTATATTCGCTCCGACTCTATTTTTTCCCGCCCCGCGCGCGCACACACACACCATTTCCGCTCCCGTATGTATAAGTATATACGCACGATCTATAAACGGGGAAAATTCGCCTGCCTCCGGTGCCCGCCGACGTTGACCCTCCAAAAGCATTTCTTCTGCCGCTCCGCGAGCCCCTCGGTAATTTAGATAACTCGCGTATACGACTTGAACACGGGAAATCCGTCTCAAGTGGATTTCATCAGAAAATCGCATATAGTGTAATCTTGTGTAGGCGCCGGAGGCGTCCGCTAGTGGTTTGCGCATTCTCTCAAAGGATCGAATCGCTGACGTTTTTCGTGGATGTGTTTTCGAGTGAGTCCATTACGAATGTATGAAAATAATTTTCACTCTGAGAAAATCCGGTAGAAATTCCGAATTTCCAATGATAGCCAGTCGTGTTCCATTTGAATCTTCAAATCATGTCAAGCTTAATTCCAAACGGATTTGATTGATGCTTCTGGAGTGGATTAGTATACATGAGATGCTGATGCTTTTACTGTTTAAATTGATAACCTCCGTAAAGATAATATTTTTCATAAGCGTATATTCCCGTTAAATCAAATGGATAGAATTTTCAGTTCATTGTAAATATGTACGAGCTCTGAAAGTTACCAGGATTCGTTTGTGCCTCCATAGCTGAGAATCATGCTAAATTAGCTTCGTCCAATTGGGATTCTAATGTCGAGGAGGTGAATTGTACTATGGAATAAATTATCCGATGGAAACCCTCTCGTTCTCTTTCTCTCAGTGAGCTCATGTCGAGTTGTAATGCGAAGTAATCGAAGACTCCCGAATTTTCGCGACCCAACAACGTACAATAGCACCGGAAAATTAATTAGTAGCGCGTACATATGAAGGGGAACTGTATTTCGTAGATACAGCATCTGCGCGACACGAGAACTTGATGAAAAGCTCGAAAGCTCGCGTACATACAACTGCAGCACTTCCGCTGGCTCGGAAGCTTTTCGACTGCTTTCCGCTCTGCTCTCGCGCCGCGTAGGCGTGAATACTCGAAAAAGCGATCCGCCGAATATATGCGCGGCCGCCGAGCGTAAGGTTTCCCGGCGATGCAGAAAAGTACTCGCGCGCAAAGCCTCCTCTTCCGCCGCCGCCGCTCCGGCGTAAAAGAGCATTTGCTATTCTTAGACGTCTACCGCCTTATTTATCGAGCCGCGAGACCCGCTGTCAGAGTACTAGTTTCGATTTGAGTTTGCCGGCGCGGCTCAAGTACTTAGACGCGATTTACTTCGCCTCTGAAAACGTGAAATTGAACCTTACACTGAATGTCGACGCATACACGCGTCGGTGTATGCTAACATCGAGCGGCAATGGTCAAATAAATATGGAAGAAAAAATAGTCACTGATGAAATCGCCACAAGAAATGATATCAATGTCGAATCAGCCGATGAAAATCAACGACGGGAATTCATTATACCAACGGCCCGAACTTCTTATTTCATCCGGTATACCATTTCCTTCTCATTGAATCTTGATGAATCTTGATATTCATTTATTTTTCCTTGATAAAATTAACGAGATTATCGATTTTTGCTATACAGTCATAAACTTCATGTATTGCGTTGTATCCCCTTGCAAACTCTTTATCTTGGCTAGGCCAATACTGATTTTCGAAATAATAATTCGAGATAACGTCAATCGTTGTAGAATTAATTATGCATAGAGCGGGAAATATATACGTGCAGCGCAACTCGCGGTACACGCGACGTTTATAAATTTCCTATTCGAAACTTTTTCATTCGGGATTCCTCAATTACTCCCTTCGGACTGATGAAACTTTAATCGTATACGTGACATAGCTTCTCACGAAAGATAAAACTTTTCGGATTTCGATGCGAGTTGCTTCATATTTTATTTCAACGGATTGTACGGTTTATGTATTGTCTCCCCGGATGCCATTCGCCTTCCAAGTAATTTTAACTTTACCAAGGAAAAAAGTGTTGCGATTTCTATTTGGGAGCTTGAAAAATGACTGCAGGTCCCGAAAAGGTATCATCCCTCAAGAGGATTAAAGAGCCAAGGTGTATACAGCTAGCTGTTCAAGCATCACTGATCCACCATCGAAACAATAGAGCTTGCAATTATATTAATAATTCTGTTATACATTCATTGTTCAACCAGTACCTCACTGATCGGATCCGCACTGATCGGAAACGCATTTGCGCATTTGCTCAAACAGCTGGACGCCAATTTTCAAGCATCGTATAGATCTCCGTGCGATCGTGCAATCTTTACCCGGCCGAGCGATACCATGTCCGCGTGCGCGCACTCGCCCGTTTAATCACACGATCCGCAACAAGTGCCGCGGGTGACAATCCATTTGCGGGAAAATATTTGCAAGCGGCTCTCGCGCCAATTACTTTGCATTCGATGCTCATCCGATTACACGCGGCAATCGGATCTACGACTCGCCAAACAAAATTCCAGTTTTACGTAAACGTACAACGTTCATACATACACATACCGACCGACGAGTCAATTCTTGGTGACGCGTTCGTGTACCCGCAAATCGGAAACTGCGCTGATACAATCGAGCCGCACCGCTTTTCCGTCCGCAGCGATCGCACACGTTGTATCGGCGTCATTCCGTCACCCCATGTAAGATCGCGCGCGACGCAATTCGTCCACCTCTCTCCTGGCGTGGAGTATGTGTCTCGAGAACTCGCAGTTTCGCAAACTTCCCTCGCCGACCCTTCTTTTTTTCTTTCCCTCTCGTTCCGCGACGATCGTTGCGGCTGCTGAGCCGGACAAACGCCACGGGCACCGCCAGCAGCTGGTCGCGGCCGGGACTTTCCGTCATTCATGCGCAGTTTCGTTCAGCCCCGCGAATCGGGAATTTACTTTGGATCGCGCGGGATTGCTTGCGGGCTCGGAACTTTCTGTCCACGGGAGAGAATTGGAAAGACTTTTGTACGTGTGTGTGCGCGCACGACTGGGCGAGGGAGTGACATTAGTTTTGCCAAATCGATCGTCGCCGGGGGGATGGGATTACATGGTGAGCGGGAAAACACTGCTGCACCGCGAGAGGAACGTGGGCTTCTTTTTTTCTTTGCAACCGACGGATTATTCGATTTGTCGGGATTACTTTGGAGGTTTGGATTGGAAAAAAAATTCGTTCGAGTTCACTGTACCGTGCTCGGTCGAAGGGCGAACGAATCTAATCCTCCTGACTTTGCGGATCAAACAGCCCAGGGCAAAATGCGTGGGATACGTCGAGTAACCGTCGCTTTTCGAATATCCCTATATGTAGAACGGTTGCACCTCGTGAATACACACACGCGCACGACGAGATGTTATGTGAAGCAAATCGAGACGACTTACGAGTTATGACGAAACGCAATCGAGCCCAACTGTCTATTGTCGGGAGCGCCAAAGCTCGTCAGAGAGCCTTTGCGCCCACCCGAAGGGCCAACTTGATGCACTGCACCGCACTCGAGTCATTTGCGCGGGCGCACAGATGCGGCGCGCATCAACAAACTTGGCGCGCAATTTTTGAGCGAACAAACTTGGCTCGCAACTCCGCTGCTCCCCTGGGTCGGACGGGCGGGGGTAGAGTTGGGAATTGGGTCACGCGACATGTACAAGTAGCCTTTATCTCGGTCTGCGCAGCAAGTGGTATTTACAGCCGGGGGACGCGTATCACGTGCGCGCGCGGCTAACTTACGAGGCGCGCATTTTGTGCCGCCGCGGCTCTCGCGACCCACACGCGTCTCCTGCACCTTCATATATATATATATATATTTACGTGCTGCAGAGCGAGGCTTTGAGCTCCGCCTAGATTCGGGACGACGTCACGTTCGCGGCTGCTTTGTGTATTATGTACGGATTCGGGGCTCCGTCTCGCGGGCGCGCAGCTGGCCGCACGACCAATGCGGATTCGCCACTTTGAAGGATCGAGGACCCTTTGACGCGAAAAGAGTCTTGGGTTACTTTGCTCGGAAAATTAGTCCCAAGTCCGTGTGCAGTATTATATACCTCGAAAACGTCCGGTTTTTTGTCGAGCCTCGAAAATATGTACTCGCCGTCGTGGCGAGACAGTCGTTTGTTGTGTCTTGAATCGACCGGTTCGGAAACGACGTTCGCTTTTCATATACAAGTGTAAATTGAAAAAGATTGTGAAATTTGCTTTTGCCGCTATTCGTACATTAAAAATCTTCCAAGCGATTCGATGTAAATTGTTTTCCGACCCGATTTTGCGAGTATCGGCTCGATTCTGCGCGAGCGCGCGAATGGCGATGCGATCGTCGGAATTGTCGAACGGCCAGAGTTTCATCGCTGCGATGATGAATATCGAATCGTCCGCGCGGCAAATTCTACCCGAAGGAATTTCATTTCGATACTTTCGACGACTCTGGAGGGACGTCTTTGAACGAGGACGGACAGCCGGCTTCGTCGCCGGCTCTGGCGAATCCGAAAGTTCCATATTTGTTTCTCGCTCTAAGAGCGATCGAACGGCGGCGGGAACGGTCGAGTTTTAATTTTGCTGGGAAAATTTCTCTGCCTCGATCCCCCCAGAGTCGAGCTGCTGGCGCGCAAACTCTCAATTAAACACACGGCTGACGTGACGTGCCGAGAGAAATCTTACAAGCCGCGGCTGGCTTGCGGCTGACGTTTAAAAATAAATTGGCCGCGCGCGCGCGCAACTTGGTGCACTCGCGGAGAAAAGTTCGAGAGAAATGGCTCGCTCCAAGCACTGGATCGTCGAGGTAAATAAAAACGACGAACGATAACTTTTCGCCCGGCATATTTCTCACGGCGGGATAACCAATTGATTCGATCAATATCGCGGTACGAAACGCGTATATATATATCCAGCAATGTATACATTTACAATTTCTCGTGTATTTTACAGGCAACGACATGGGTATAGTTTTTTTTCCATCAAACGTCAAAGCGACGTCATTGTGTTTTTGCCACGCAGTCGACGAACGAATTTCCCGAGGATTCGAGTCTCGTTCGCGTGTGTATACTTACCGAGAAATAGCTATATCTGTATCAAAAGTTTTTATTCCATCAATCCAAACCGTTTGATCAAACGCAAAATAATTTGACGGGATTCGCGAGTGGGGTGCGGGCATTTTTACAGCGCGTAACCGCGCAGTTATAGTACTCGCGCGCGTCAAAACGGGGGTACACAGCTCGCGATTGTGAATCCCCGAGCCACAAAGGCCATGTGTACTCAGTATATCGAGTGCGCCAGCAAAAGCCCTTTGGCGATCCGCGGAACAAAGCTGCGGGGAGAGATTGAGAGACAGAGAGACTATCGGATGGCGATCAAGGGCATCTCGTCGTGCTCGAACCCGCACTCCATTTGATATTCAATTCAAACTCTGTCTTCGAGAGACATTCAATTGAAAAGCTTGTGAAGCTCCGGCTCAACGATGCTCGACGAGTTTCAAGCCCCCTCACACACACACGGTCTCGTCTGCCCCCCACCCCCTCCCGAACGTATACATTTACCTGTATATGATCCTCGCTTGATGCAGGTGAAAATTTCACGAGTTCTCGTTTGCGAATTTTTTCGATGATCAAATGATCTCACCTACAGTCGTATTTGATTGTTCGTATTTATGTCATTAGGCCCATATATGACAACGCATGTGAGATCTTTTACTTGCAATCGTACCCGCGAGTTCTAAAATGAGAAATCTCGTACTTTTTTTCCTGCCGACAGGGCAGTTTCCCCGAAATTCACAATTTCCGAAATTCAGGAGCAGAACGTGTGGGAGCAGCAGATTATGATCGGGGACTAAACGCGCATTGAAATTAACGCGTGTCCGTCTTGCCGAGGGACAATCGAGCGCGCGGTTTTTCCAGGGGACGACTGTCACGCGCATGGGATGGTCCGTGGGCGAATTATGAGCGGGTCATCGGGCGCTGAGGGGGCCAGAGACAAAAGACTGCAGCAGCCGCAAGTGTGATGGATAGGCAGCCGAGTGACGGACAAAGCGGCGCTTCGCCCGCCCTCGGCCTGTACCGAGATCGTCGCACGCGCGCGTGTTCTCTTCGCTGGTTCGTGAAATTCAACTGAGAGAGGCATTGAACGCGAAGGACGAGCGCGAGTCGCCGCGTTTTATCTCTGTCTTTATCTCGTGGATAATAAGCCCGCTGAGCACAAAGCGGATGAGGAATAATGGGTGGGAATTATGCCCCACAGGAGTTAGCGAGACAACTCGAGACACGGCTCGTCGGCCGCGCACAAATGTGCCTCCTCATTTTTCGTTTCTCCTTCTCCTCGTGACACGTCGTCTACGCGTCGATTTCGTAACGTCGAGTTGACACATCAACCCAATCCCCGAAAGAAACGAAGAAAATAATAAAAAAAAATGCTCGAGAGCGAAAATTGAAACGCTGGCTGCCGCGCGCGCGTCGTGTCGTTCCGACGGGAGGTCGAGTCGTTGCGAAGGATCGAGCCAAAAAGTTTATTCGATCGTGCGAGCTAAAGCTCCATCTGTCTTTTTCGGGATCGCGTGAAATTTCACGCGGCGAATCGACGGCCGCCAGTCTGTTACAGCCGATACAATCGAATACCGCACGTACGTCGCACTGACGGATCAATTCATGCGTGGAATATATATTCATACGCGTCAATTGAATGTGAAAATTCCTCGGATACAATTATGTCATCCAACGTGAAATCGCATGGCTGGTTACTTACGTATTGGTACATTGTTCTCGTGACACGAGTGATTCACCGATAGCTTACTTCTGCACGAAAAATTCAAATTCGTTCTTGAAATGTGAATTTGGCTCGAGTTAGCGTCATTCCGAAACAATTTGACGTGGCGAGAATGACATATGAAAATAAAGTATAAAGTTCTGAATAAAGCATGAGGTAGTCCCTCGCCTATCGAATTGCTTCGATATCTCCGCGGCGTGAGAATCATCGAGTCGAATGTCGAATAGTTCGAACGCCTATATGCATGTACACGAAGACGAGAGAATCCCGAAAGCCACTCGCGTTCTCGCGCCGCGCACGTATACAAGCCACTCGCCCGCGGGGACAGCGAAAAATTTCGCTCTCTGATGCTCGCGCGGGGGATTTTTAACGCTCCGCGGGGAAATTTCCGTCGCGGCGTTTCTTTTTCCGCAAGCAACCAGATGCGCCCCGCATTGTTGTGAAGCCGTCATTTTCCATTTTATATACGTAGCGCCGCGGCTATAAGCGAACTCCGCGTGTGTACAGCCGCGCTTCATGGCTGATCGATTCGATTGCGAATCCCCCGTTTGACGGGACGTCCGAATGAACGGAAGAGAGCCGGCGCAACGCGGCCCGTCGCGATATAACGCTCGATCGGATGTTCGCGCGCGCGCGAGGGCAAAAACGAGTTTTCTGCACTGAGCCGAGATAATGACTTTAATTTAGCATTTAGCTGAGCGAATTTATGGAATGTTTCGAAACAATATAGCGAGAGAGGCACTGTATTAAGTGCATATATGTATATATATGTATATTGGAAGAGGTTGTAAATTATTTCCGCGCAAAACTTTAATGGGGTTGTCCGTCGGAATGGATAAACAAAATCAATTTTCGTGACGTCAAATACTATCCCATATCTATCCCATACAGTTTGTGAGTAGAATTCTGTCGACGGTTTCATCTTGATAATCTCAAATAACATTGCATCGATGACATAGAGTTTGAATATTCGATTAGCATTTTTATAATCCCGTGAGCTGTTTGCACGATTCGACTCACCGTGACTTTTCACGAAACGCGTGGAAGCGGTTCACTAGGAAAGCTGTCACAATCATTGGATCGCCGATTATGATGAGACTCTATAAGATGGTTTATGGATACCCTAATTTCTACAGCCATGTAATCTAACGTTTTGATTTTCAGGAGATATTCTGTTAATGTATTCTAGACATTCACAGTATATCTATATTTAGGATTTTTTCTAAATATAGATATAATGTTCATGCTTCAAATCCGACTCGATTATCGGGATATCTTGAGGAAAACTAAGCGTTAGACTGGATGGCTCGAGATATAAGCTATTAGGATGATACCCAAGAATCACTTCCCGAAGTTTCAACGTGCAATTGGTTTCATAAAGCTTTTGTCCACTCCCAGTCAGTCAAAAACCTTCCAATTTCAAAATTGCCACATCCAAGACCTTTATTTACTCTGGCACTCTATTGGAGGATGTTACCAAGACCAGATGAAAAGAAAAGAGAGAGAAATCGGGAGAAAGCGCAAAAAATCTCTTAATATTGAGAGAAGACGACACGTCTGTAAGCGATGTTTGCGATAGAAATTGAATTCTCTGTATCGTTATATCCGCGAGCTGATGAAATAGTCGTTTTTCGAGAGTACATACACACGCACCCCAACTCAATTTCAAGTTCATGGAGAAGAATAAAAAGCTCGCGAGTGATATTTGAATATTCCAAGAAGACGTCGACGAAGAAAAAAAAACAGACGACGAACCGTCAGTGGCTCGGTGCACGATTCAATGATTGATCCTCCCCGTGTACCCATCGGCAAAGGAGCTTTTGGCTCTCGTCAAAGGAGTGGCACGTGCGCGTGAAAAGAATGCCGGGGGCGAGAGAGCGAGAAGCTGCCGCAGTTCAAAAAGCAGTCGACGGTGATGGCGAAGCCAAAAAGCCGCCGGAGATAATGGAGAATCAAGGGAAAATTGGGCACAAAGAAGCACGGCCGCGAACAATGGATGATGATGGTGGTGGTGGTGGTGGTGGGGCGTGAGAGGAAACGCGGGCACAAGTAGAGAAAAACGATAACGGAAGAGAGGCCAGCCGCTCAGTGGAAAAAGTCGAGTGCGGCCGGACAGCGAAGAGACAGCGGCTGCGCGCAAAAAGCTTTCAGCTAGCCGTGTGCACCTCCTGCCCCCCCCCCCACCCCGAGCATTCGGCTGATTACGTTTGCCTCCATCCTGCACTCGAGGAAACACAGGATCGCCGATCACGTATACATACTCACTTCTTTCGATGCCTCTTTCTCTCCTCTCGACCGATTGATCCAGAGATGGATCCTAATCTTGTTAGTGCGATTTTCTGGAATTTTTCCAAGGGTTTTTCTTTTATATCGAAAGATGGTTAAGAATCTAATTGTGAAATGACAGCAGTGGGCGCGAGTGAAGCGAAAGGATTTATTTTGAAAATTCTCGTGTCGGTGATTCGATTATTTGAGTAGGTAATACCTCGAAGCTCTACTTTCTTATTATATAATCAAAACATAATTAGAGTCATGTAAGTCGAGCGTAATATTAAGTCTTGGCCATTACGTGTTATGATCATATGGAACACAGTGTTTATAGCAGCTATATCATTCTGTTGCCTTTGCTCGAATACAGCCACAGTAGATTGTAACCGAGCTTAGCTTCATGGGGTAGCTTTTGCCAGCTTCTTCTCTTCTCACATACCAAACTTGTTGTGGTTTGGATAAAGTCGGGACTAAGGAACGTTACATAAAACGGAGAAACTATTGCTTAGAAACTATTGCTTGCATTACTTTTCAGGTTTCATCTTGAGAAGGAACATTGACGATAAGGAATGTATCATATATTACATGGTATCAATTAATTATTAAATGCTCTGTTTCCCATGCGATCGTAGCCGGATTATTTGTGAAAATAAAACTGAATTCTGCAGCAGACAGAGAGATAAATGGAACGAGAAGAAATAGGATAAAATCGAAATGAAAGTTTTCAGATACTCCAATAATGCATCTGCGTCGTAATACGAATTTATGAAAACACAATATATGGATTCGTTCTATATTCGGTTACAAGGCTGACTAATTTTATAAACCAAAAAACTAAAATGATCGAATCCGACTTGAATTCCGTGGATAATTTGAATTGGGACTCGCGAAAAGTTCAAAAAGTTTAATTAATTAATTGCACGTGAGTCAATAATACGGCCTTTGAAACAGAAAACAGAAGAGAAATGATATTATAAAATAATAATGATATAATGACATAATAGGATATTAATCCCAGAATGAAGATTCCCCTTCAAGCCGATTAGATATTGCGGGCTCATTATTGAAGTGATACACATGGAAATTTTAATTAAAATTTAATTCCCAGAAGTTGGACGGAAACTATTTGCATGAAAAGAATACGTGGGAATGAAAAATTTCACGGTGACATGTGAACTGCAGTATTCAGTTCCCGGAATATTCATCCGATAGATTCAAATGTTAATAAAATTGATCAGTTCGCTCAACGTGAAGAGACAATAAATGAATGAATGAATGAAAAATTGGACGAAAAATCGTGACGAGTAGTCGAGAGAGTGGCTCGGAAAAAATATGCCGAGTGAAGTCTGGCAGAAAATCATATTCCTGGCGGAATAAAACGAGATGCGAAAACCAAAGTGAACCTCGAAAGAATATGTCTCCGAACTTAAATTCATAAATTTATTGATCAACATGTACCGGATCCCACAGGCTCGGGTAATCACTCGAAATACCGCGTCGAACACCCCCGAGACCGAGACAACGCGACTTTCGACGATGATCGAATTACAACTGTCACGAACTGAGCTATTCGGGACTGTATAGTCGGGGAAGCGAAGAATCGCCAAGGGGCAGGATCGATGGGCGTATCGGTGTTGGATCGGGGCTCAGTAACGTCGTTGGAGCCGGTTGTAATTGACTCGCGGTCGAGAAACGCTCCGCACACAGGCCTCACGCTATATATATACGCTTACATTGGCGAATTCGCTCGCTGACCGGACGCTCGAGACGCGACGCTAAATCAATGGTCTGCAGCAGCTCGAAGCTGTTTTGTTACGAGCTCGGCTCGAATGCACCGCGCGTGCCGGGCGAATTGCTTCCTATCCCGTTACGAGCTCGCTTTGACGGTCCGCGCGTAAGATTAGATTATGTGAAGACTGACTGGTCAGAATAGTTATTCGATATCTTTCCATTTTAAAAGCCAAACTACCACCACCGTCGCCACCAAGTTTCGAGCTTTTTTCGTCCAAATTTTATTTACAGGTGAAATTTGTCTGAGATCTTCTCCTAGAATCAAGAATTTATCACCGAAATATTTTTTTAGTATTATGAGTATCTTTTAATTTCTAAACATTCTTTGGGAATCATGAAGGCTTCGTCTATTACAAAATAACAATCTTTCATTTAAATTTCAATGAAAATATTTCTGAAAATTAATGTTAGATAAGAATTGAAATAATTACGTGATTATTTGAAAATCTTATGACTCGCCACACTTTTAGGTAATGAAATGAGTGCAGCACCAGCAAGACCTGATTAATCTTGTCTAATCTGGATTTGAAAGATAGAAAAAGACTGAAAACATTCATAGTAATACGATTCAAGATTAATGAAGCGCTGTATGCTCAAGAAAATCGTACGTTGCAAAAGAAATAAAATCAAAGATCTCGAAAGATGGATTTTGATGGATTTGCAATATTTATGAGCGCATATTAACTTGACTCAATTGCAATACATGAAAATCGATAGTTACCGACGAGGACGGGGGTTGGCGAACAGGGGAGATGCCGCCTTAATTTTATTCTTTCATGTAAATCTGTTTCTTTCATGGACATCGAAATATTGAATTACAGATAGGGGGTTGACTAGCAAAGCGAAAAGTGGAAGGATACTCCCTAATTCTGATAAATTTGGGTTCCGAGTCTAGTGAAAATATTCTACGATTTGACTCACTCAGCCCAGTATTTAAAAAAGGAGAACATATGTATATACACTGAGATCAATGATAAATTTACGATGAATAGTTCTATTTGGCCACCAAATTTTTTCCCCGAAAATTTAGCGGAAAAAGCATAGTTTCACGTTGGAGTTATAGATTACAAATGAAACTTAAGTACCAGTATACTATGGTAAAGTTTCAATATCATTAGTCTAAATGGATTACAATAATAATTCAAGGAACGATAGTCCATTCACCGCTCATCAAACCATTATATCTTAGACCTATCGAATCAGAATAGTATAATTGATTCGATAAATGTGTGAAATTTCGTAAAATCCGTGAATTTTTGTCTAATCTGTAAAATTATGTCAAATTTGTGAAATTTTGTCAAATCTGTAAAATTTGTCAAATTCGTGAAATTCCGTAAAATTTGTGAAATTTTGTGTATGGTCTCAGTAGGATGTGTTAACTTAATCACTCTAACCCTCACGAGTCAACTGGCTTCACTCTACAGGCCATCCCTTTTTATAAAAAAACAACAAAATATCAGATATATTAGGTTTGCCAACTCAAATTTCAGAAATATAAAAAAAAATGCCTTCCGAGTTCGCACCTTCTCTAACTGGCTTCCGAGTTCGCACATTCTCCAACTGGCTTCTGAGTTCGCACCTTTCTTTGCAGAGGCGACGATATCAAAGAAACCCTCAGGTTCCAAGAGTATAGTCCAAAGTTTTTAAAATCCATTCTATAATTGACTGTTATAAATACCATGAAATATATGTAATTTCATACTGTTCATAACAGTATTCTATAGGATAAAATGAGCAATTCCACGTAACTTATTTGGTGAATAATATATTCAAACTAGTTAGGTAATCAAATTTTGTCGCGAGAGAATAATATTACATAGACGCAAGAGCTCTAGATTTATTCATGATTTTGTACTTATGTAAATGCAATTCTGATTGAGTTGACGCTCTTGGACCTTCCATTACGTATTTGCATTTTTGCGACCATTTCAATGCTCCCGGTTGGAGCATTTAATTCTTTTGAAAATTTCCAGCCAAGGGAAAAATGTTACCTGCAAAATGAAGATTGAAGAAGAACTTCAGTTAACTAGCAGAAAATTAAAATTTATTTTCAAACCCGAGCAAACTGATGAAGCAGCGACTTGCCTTTGAAGTCTAGGATTGTCAAAGAGAAAATTAAAATCTGAAAAAGGGTCCTCAATTACAAGAGCATCGGTCGAGTGGAGAAGTGGAAAACTAAGCGAAACGGAGTATTTGATGACAAAGGCAAAGATTATCCGGTGGGAAGCAAGAGGCGTAACTTCGCCTCACTTATCTGCTCGACTACACAACTTTCATCAAGTCGATTCCGAGCCAGCCCGGCCTGTCAGATAAGAGCCTTACGGAATTAACAATTCTTCACACTGCTCATTCGGCGGCCTTTGTAATCATTCGACAATCAAAGCCAGCGTGAAAGAGCGGAAATATACAGTGCTGCAGATGACCAAGTTTGGCTGCTTTTACCTCGAGCTTCGAGAAAGGCCGTTTTCATGCAAATATTTGTATCGAAATCTCAAATCAAAAGGATGATACATCGTTTTTATCGATGCTGCACAAATCGAATGATCGATCGCTAGGAAAAGATGAAAAGTAATGCCTATTGATGAGTAGTGTAAAGTAAATATAGTCAGACTATGTGCTTCGTTGAGTATTACGTTGCAATAGTACGATAAATGTCACTAGACTAGTAGTGAAACGAAATAACCTGCAGTGCTCATCTACCAGCTAAGGAGGAAAAAATGAAAAAAAATGAAAACATCGTTATCAACGATTGATAAGAGGTTACGTGAGCTACGAATGAAATTTATCTCTTCTAGATTAGTCCTGCTGTATCATCTCGCTTGGCAGGCCCTGTGTACACGGCTCGTCTCGGTCAGACATACACACACAGCGAGAAAAGGGTGCAGGCGACAAGGCCGATCGGAGCAAAAGAGAATGGTGGAAAGGAGGAGCAGGACAAGACAAGTCGCCGATCCAAAGGCAGCGGCAGCAGCAGCGGCCGACATGAAAGGCAGCGAATTCTAGTTGAATTGTTCCATTCAGCCGGAGCGACGAGCAAAATACGTGGCCTCGTTACGGCCAGACTCGTGCTGCATTTTGCTCGTGAAAAGGGTCGGCGCAAAAAAAGGGAAGAAGAAAAAAACAAGAAAAAAAAGGAGAAGGAAGGGGAGGACGGGCCGACACAGACGCGGCTTCGTGATTCGAATAACTAAGCCGGCTGCCTGTGCGAATACATTTCGCCGGAAAAGAGCAGCCCTTTTCCAGGCTCGAGGTACGCTCCTCTTTCACCGACGAACGATGGGCTTGACGAATGATCGTAATTCATCCGCCTTTGCCTCCTTAGCGCACGCGCTGCACCTTGGGCCGCTCAATTACATGGCCCCTCCCACGAGCTCGAGTCATATTTCGGCGAGCGCGAAACGCGCATCCGGCCGAGAGAAGGAAAAAACAGTGTTTGCGCGGGATGCTCCAGCGTCTCGCTGCGACGCTCGGTTACACGGGGCGGCTCGTTGCTACACTGAAACTGGAGAGGATGAAGTATACGTGGGCGAGTCGGCAGGGGCGTTTTTATTCAATTTTGCCGCGACGAGATGCGGTGGCACGACGCGGAATAGTTGACTTTTTCCTTACCGTAATTATATTGAATTGTGTGTGTGACTCATCGACAGTTTCGCCGGTCGAGTATACTCGTTTTTCGAATGAAATCAGCCTCGGAGTTGTTCCGCACCGATGCAAGCTCCGATGGCGAATCGCTTGATAAACCGCGACGAGATTCACAATCCGATTTCGTTACGAAATTTTATTCGAATTTTCCGTTTCTCCCGAGATCGGCTTTCGAAAATAGAAAAAAAAAACTGGTCAAACTTTTCACTCGACTCGCACGCAGTCTGTATCGAGAACGATCACAGTCCGACCGGCTGAGAAGCCGATAACCCATTGACATGGGAGTTTTGCATAGTATGAAAAATTTCGAGCCGCGCGCTGAAAACTTTACCGTGGATATAAAGCAAGGAAGCGCGCACATAGCAGCGACGGACGCCAAAACGGTATATCGCCGGGACGTTTGAAGAGGAGAAAGAAAAAAAAAGAAAGCAACGCGATAAATCGCCGCGCCTGAGCGTAAATCCATCAAGCCTCTTTATTTAAGAGGCAGAACGTTCACGCCCTATCGATTCACTCCGCCTTTTCGCCGATCCATCTCGCTCCACTCAAATGACAACGTTTTTTTGATAAAAAAAAGGAAACAAAAAATAAAAGTAACCGGAGAAAATGAAGAGAAATGGTCGTCGATCGATACACAGTTTGCATGGATGCTTTCGGTTCTCGCCGATCTGTAACTTTTCATCGGGAATATGCGATATAAGTGAATCGTATATACTTGTACATAATAATATTCATAATAATACGAATCATTTTTTTTATGATAAATCCTATGTTAGGACTCGAGTGAGTAATTCGACTAATTACACGATTTTCAAGGATATAACGAACTTGCAGGAAATATCATCAGATATCATCATTTCACTTTTATCCAACTTACCAACGAATAATAACGGGTATAGAGGCGCCGTGTCCAATCGGGCGTTCGTCTATTTCCGGAGAATCATAACGTCGCTCGAAAAATATCAACGTTTCAGAGCGGATAAGAGTAACAGTTGCGCGTTTGCTTTGTCATTCGTTATAGATAGCAACTTTGAATCCGAAAAAGAATTGATCCGTTCCGATTGAACTATCGGCTATGCGGACTGATCAAAGCCATATTTCCCCATCCCAGGGAAGAGTATCGCATTTGATCGGGGGAAATATTGCATTCCTGTGCAAGTGCATCTGTCTGGTGGGCGGAGTGAATGATGAAATTTGCCGTAGCTCGGACGGAGGGAAAACGATTGATCCATCGGGCAACGCTCGGCTACAGGAATCCGCCCCTCTGTGCAACTCGATTTTTAACTAAATTTCACCAACACGGCCCCCCGAATGCGCGCACGCCAGTAGGGACTTCAAAACACATCAAGGCAGATTCGGTACAATGCCGCGTTTCGACGTCATCCTGCCCAAATGCCCGTCTGACGTCGTCTACTATGTACCGCGCACTCGTCTACGTCAGTCTGTGAGGCGCCACGCCGCGAGGGCTACGAACTTTGCCGGGCGTGCTGAATCAATTCGCTCACGCTAGCCTCCTCTTCCCCCGAAAGAGAGATCGAGAGAGAGAGAGAGAGTCTGCTCGGAACTTGGCAAAGCCCCTCAAGTGTAGACGGTAAATTTTAATACTCGTTTTTCAAGCTCTAGGTTTGAAATGCTCCTCGCGAGTTCACCGCTCTCGGTGTAGATGACTTATCATAGTCATACTCGCTTGTCGATAGTAACTTTGTCGTAATGTCGACATGTATATACGTGAGATGTATTCTCGAGGAAGTGTGATTGAAATTTTGACGAGTCATCGATGGCTCGAATTATTCGATTTTCATTTCGATTGCGTCCATTCGATAAAGTTTGAGAATAAGTATGAGAAATGAAACGCGAGATAATACACAATACTTACTAGAACAAATCCAACGCGCGAAAACTCGCGAGTTATAATCACAGCAGAGTACGGACCCATCAACACGTGTATCAAAAAGCGACTTTATATTAGAAACAGACAAAAACTACTGGAACAGCTATACTCGGGAGCGCGAGGCGGTTGAACAGGCGTCGCGAGCGGTGCGTGCAATTGAGCTTCCACTCGAAGGAGCGCCGCTTCAACCGCGCGGCGAAATGCTTCAACACCGGCGAATCCCGGCTGATGGGGAGTCGCTTTCTCGGAAGGCGATCATCCGTTCATCCTCCGGGGCTCGCAGGTGCGCGCATCGGCCGCTTGTATATACGTCGATCGTCGGGAGAGCTGCTGCTGCTCCGTCAGGCTTGATAATTGAATCGCCTCTTCGCTTGGAGGTCGCGCGCGCGATTCGATTTGATATATACTGTTCACCGTGCGCGCCTCTGCGGGCTCAACATTTTCCCAATCCAATTTGCGACATCATTACACTTTTGACGAGTACCGAGCTCAAACTTTCCAAGATCATTTCTGCGTAAGTGCATGGATGAATTTTTGAGTGTATTGTAGTTAAATTCCATGAGATTTAATAATTCAACTTTTCACCGTACAAATCCATTGACAATTTATTTAAAGTAATTCTTTTCTTCCTTTCCATATTGATGCAACGACAATCTCTTGTCAGGAATTTCACTTTCGTACGGTGTATTTTGATTGTAAAAATTCAAAAGAGCAGAAAGACTTTTTCATTTGGCGATTCGACGAATGTAACGCTCGTTACAGCCGTGGATTGAGGATTGAGGACACGCGTCACTTTTTCGGACTTGTTTCGCGACGCATTTGACGAGCCGTGGGCAGGTCGAAGTTGCACCGTGAAAATAGCTGGTTTTCCACGCCCCGAATTGCCCGAGCCATTGTTGAAAATGAATCTTGACGGGCTTCTGACGGATCATCGCGCGAATTCGCGAACGAAATATAACGGCTGGCGCGCGCGAAGTCGGGTGGAAGCGCGAGGGAATATCACAGGATCAAAAACGCGTTACGATTCGAATAACGAGGCGCGCGCGCGCGAAATGAATCGGAAAATATAACCGACCGCACAATCGAACGGATTTCTCTCGGCGGCCAGTGCGTTCAGTGCGACAAGGCCGTATGTATGTATATATATAGCATCGAAAATCACATATCGTGACCCCTCCTCGGTATAAAGTGGTCGAGGGCACACGACGAGGCTGGCCTAATGCATTCTGTAACGATCGCCGCACACGGGGGAAAATAATTGACAAGCGCATCAAGCGCTGATGCATAGGTCAAACTGATCGAGCCCCTCTCTGCAGCTGAGAGAGAGAGAGTTGAGTGCGCCAGGCGCCTCCGCGCCCGGTTTGTTTGACGTCAGCACGAAACGACGCGGAGATAAGTCTAATGCCGTGTTTCCGATTGAATTGCCCGGTCTCTTCGTTGCACTCGCGTCAAGAGTTATATATCGGGAAAATATTTTATCGTTCGTCTCTTTTCACCCGACAAGTTTCGTTTTGGCGTACGCGCGAAATTGTTGTGCCGTCTATTATATCTGTAACGAGAAAAATTCTCCGTTACTAGTGAATCCAATACCCGTCCGTCGCGATTCGTTTTGGAAAACAACCGATATTCGAGATAGATTTCCAGCAGATCACAATTCTCTCTTTTCTTATGCTCTCGGAAGCTCTTCTCGCTCAAAAGCGCTTCTTGATTAAATTCTCCAAACACGATTTCATTATTACCTTTACCCAGTGTTTCTGAGAATACAGGATTAAGAAGGGAGGTAATTACATTGTGTAAATTCAGATGCGTCAGATTGAAAGATCAAAGCTCAGTAAAAAGATGGAATAATTTAATTTCTCAATTTAATTTCTCTTTGGCGTTAGCACGATAAATACCGAGAGAAATATACCGTGGATCGTACTGTAAAATGAGCTACAAACATGATTCCGGTTTGTTTCAATTATCTGGGGTAGTATATAAGTTTAACTATAAATATCACGATTCTGAGTTAGTATGAAAGGATGCAATTACAATATAATATGTAGTGTTCCTCACTGTTGCTATATACCATATACCCGTTCAAATCGTGGGAGTAAAGTCGGTTATTACAAGGGGCCGCTTGTGCTACGTTATAAATACAGCATCAACAGAGCCTAATATCTAAGGGACTGATTTTTTGGGAGGAGTTGGTTAAAAAGATGATTTTAATGATAAACTCGTGTAAATCTGCATAGCGGCGTCAAAAAACCGAATTTTGTTGCGTGTCGGATCGAAGGTGAATGAGTTGACGTGCCCCGAACAACCAAGATAGTTGGGCGTAAGCACATCAATATTTCTCCGCAACATTATTATGCTCAGATAGCGCGCAATACTGAAATACTCTACCGCCTCGGGGAAAAGTTACAGAAATTTTCATACCAACTGTTCCACTACAACAAGTGCTACGCCATATAATTAAATCGAACGTAACCATGATCAGTTTTACTGATTATAGCATACAACGTATGATATTTTTCGGGATTTTAAATATTCAAGACTACAGTTAGGCCAAAGCTTTTTTTCTGTTAAAATCTCCAATCAATGGCATTGTAAGATGAATGCAAGACTTCCTATAAAATATACTAAAGATTTGACGGGGATTCTAGTCGATTTAACTGAGAATATACGAAACGCATCAGTTCAAATTGTCTTATAATTGAAAGGTACAGTTGATTTTCCTCAAGAGATTCTTAAACTTGCAACGAAATTATTCGTTCTAACGATAAAATTTTCGAAACTATACTATAGTCCACTATACCATTGTTACGTGATAGTAGATTTTGCTTTGGCGATTTTTCTCAGCGCACACCAGATGGTGCACGCGAGATGGTCAAATTATTCCGCTTCTTGCATTCATCATCACGGGTGAGAGGTCACGTAGCGATGAAGTAGTGCCGGCCCTCTCGCTCCACCCGCTCATTTCCTCGCCGCTCGTTTCATTTTTCCCTCTCGGCCAGAACGAGAAATAGCCGCTACGCGTTTTTGCACGCGGATGCCGAGAGACAAAACCCGCGAAAGTTTGCCCCTGCGAAAATTAAATACTCCTCGAGCGGATCGCGGCAAACGTGGCTTTGAACGTTATCCCGTACGGCCCGATGTAACAGCTCGAAACGGGACTCTCGGCATCGAGAGCACCGACATATTATCCATGGCAACAAGCACCGTCGTTTTTCCAGGGGAATTCTTCTATGTAATCTCGCTTTGTGTATTTGCCGACCAAGACTCGATCTTGGCGCGGCGAGAAGCACCAGCGTTACCTCGGCCTGCAGTGGCGGGGAAGGGCGGGCGAGGGGGGGTGGGCTGAGAATCCGGAGAAAGCTCGCGATGAAAACAAGGCTTCATCAGCCAGAGAACACGAGACGCTCCGCGCGTGGGATACACGAAACTCCAGCAGTTGCTGGCGCTTATGCAATTACGCGACTACGAACTACCCAGCTACTCAGTTTTGTAATCGTGGCGATATCAATTGTGTGCCATTCCAGTCTATTCTCGAGTTATATTGATGATACAATTGTAATTAGTAATTTTTATTAGTACATTAAACACTACTTTTTCGTTTTATCAAAAAAAAAATCCTTGATTCATTCTGTCAAGTATTTGCGATACTATTGTGTAGTTTGAATCTTTACATTTTCGACCTCTTAGAAATCCTTGGATTGAAAGAAAAGAAAAAGACGCGGAATACTTATCCGTAGCTGGAGAGGTTTAAAGGATTCATCCGAGCATTGCGACGAAATCGAAGCGAATTTAATTTCTGAGTAAACAGGGCAACGAATCGGCGGAGCCGTTGGAATGAAGATAGTCGGAGAGCTCTTATCTTCGGAGAGACTTTGTAATCAGACCGTCGGGTGCATTTGCCCTCGTCTGGACTTCATAAGCCTCCGAAAGCATGTTTTATGCAAATTAAAAGTATTTTACGATTTCGGTACTGCAACAGAGATGTTCTCTCTATGTAGATGCGTTTCCTACGTACTTTCTAACGTACTAGCAATACCGAGTTCCTTCCCTCTCTCGAGACATGAGTAATTTACTTGGATTTAAGTTATTCAATTGTTATCAGGACAATTGATTAAATTGTATACTTTTTAATTATAAGTTGTTTATTTTTCACTGAAAATTCAGTGGGTCAAGTATTTTTATCGTCTATTTCATACCATAACAATGAACGATATATTCTGGGAGGTCTTGTTATTGTTATTCACTCAATAGACGAGTAGTTCAGAATGAGATTGCAGAACTTTAGTTAAATCAGCGAATAGTTAGAGCTCATCTTTCAAGGTGCATCGCAAAATCCTTAAAGTTTTCTGTCTGACATTCCCTAACATTCGTGATAACACCTATTTTTCAATATGAACTGTAACATGCTAATGATGTACGATGATCAAAGCTAAAAATGTTACGGGAAAATTTCTGAAATTCACTATGATATTGAATACTACCTCTTTTCATACGCTCATGGGTTAGACTCTATTGAAAATAATGAAGTATCTTTGATTTAATTTAATTTCAGAAATTGTTGAGAATAACACTCCAATTCTGAAGGCCTGCTTGTGCTTCAAGTACCCTGATCTGCGTGAGTTAGCGTTTCTAACCAGATTACACTGGAATACATCTCATGAATTGATGATGAACATTTCCGTTCGTTTATATAAATTGATTTTCGCAGTTAAGAACGAGAGAAACAGCGGATTAGTTATGCAGATGCTGGAGATAGCATCTCTAGATTGATTTTGGCCAAGCAGAAGTGAGTCAAATCTATCAATTTCTGTTAGAGAATTCAATACTTGTATATTTATTCAGACTCTCACACACACGTGCGTGACGCCAGTGCGTGATCCGGCACTGTCCTGCTCTGTGACTCTTGGTGGCCTGGACTATCGTCGTGTGAGGCTGACGATCTACGTTCCCGACGGCGTCTGTGCGGCGTTGGTATCACTGCCAGACAGCTTATTGACCGGGGCATCATGAAAGCCTGCTTCGCAACAGTGCGCAGATCTGTCGAGTGGGTTACGCACCCGAACTGTGGGCACGCTCTGCACAAGCGCAACAAGTTGTCGCATATAGCTGTATGTGCGCTGCAGCGGCGTGAAACTAGACTTCCGGTTTGCGGGGAGATAGTCCGGTTCCAAGAAGAAGAGGCCGCAGAGCAGCGATGCGAGGACTATCAAAAATACATGGAAAACCGGGCATCGGAATTAGAGAGATTAAGAAGCCATCGGCTAAAATGCAAACAGGAGAAAAACAAAAACAACTCACTCAGGTAGCATGATTCGGTATTGTCGTCCCCGAATGGAAGCTGACATCGTATGCGGATTCCTACCGGAAAAAACCAAGGGAAATTGTCCGACGAAGTTCTTTTGGTGTAGAGATTCTGAAAAAATCGTCGCCAGCTAGTCAGAATAATCATTCGGAAATTCCGGAAGATGTTTAAGACGGAGTGCAAAGTAAGTATTGAAGTAAGCGGATGCATACGAAAAAAAATGATACTCACTCCTTCTGAATACAGATAGACAAATATGGATACATAGAGTTCAGTCTGGATATGTTCCGGAGAATGTTGAAAGGAACACCATTTGAAAGAAAACGTCAAAAGAATGATCTCGAAGATACAGCGAGAGAGAAAATTTGAAAATTATAAATCTTTATCTAACTCAAAACTGAACTTGGCAAATTTGCAACTTCGCCAAACTTTAAAATGTTTACGCGGGGTAACATTTTTACACGAGTCAAAAATGACCCGCTGTGCTTACGAAATAACTGGTGCTGTAGCGCGGAAATATCAAAGGCCGTTTTATAGCTGTTTGCCACGACACGCGGCAGCTGCACCTTTTGCTGCATCTATCACAGGTTTTTTCCCCCGAGGGTTATCAGCTTTTTGCCCGGTCGGTTATCCTTGTAGGACATTGTACCATTAAACCTCGGATGGATCGTCCGAGGCATTTGTTTTTGCGAGCTTAGCAACTCGGAGTAAGGGTTTATACATGCTACGTACACGATGTTTTTCTCGCTGTCCATGCGATAATTCAACCGTCACGTGCGTATGTGTGACTATACGACTATACAAGTATTCTATATGGTTCATATGCAGAGTGACGTACGTGATGCATATGACGAGTTCTTAACTCGCCGCAGCACTCGGCCAATACACATAGTAATCGGATATGCCCTCCAGCCACTCCCCACGTCACGGATCAAACAAAATCAAGTTCACACATACTTCTATCAGCGATAGAAGTATAAATAAAATCCTCGGCTTAAATTGATGAGAATAAAGCAGCGCTTATTCATAGATCAAATTCTATCAATGGACACTCGATGCGCTCTGTTCGAAGGGGATGTATTGTAAAAGCCTTACTTTCGGAGTATACGAATGAAAATATTCATTTGTTCGAGTACAATCGTATGCGCGACGAGTTCTCGTCACGTCAGTACCGAGAGGAGCTACTCTGCCATCAGTCAGCTCTGAGCTATAGCCACTCGCCACCGTATAAATCAAACGAGAATACTCGTACACATGCTTCTATCAGTGATTCCGGAGTGAAATGCCAGCCTTGAATTGATGGGGTGCTTTTTGTTGGCGAATCAAGCTCATACGCATATGTGAGTACATGCATCTTGTTTGAATTTGATATTGTAACATTCTAATCATAGGTTTGAGTGTGGGCAAAAATTATTCACTATCCCACGCAATCGGACACGATGACATTTTTCCCAATGCTATTCGCGTCACTATCGGATCTCTTTATACTTGTCAAAGTGAAAAAATGTCACGTTCAATTTTATTTCAGAAACATCTGTATCAAGATACCACCTACAGTTTCTATTCAAATGAATTCAAGTGTTATCGATCCGTGAACGGCGTATATTTATAGGGCTTTCTTTTGGACAACGCATAACTAAAGATATTACTTATACGCAAATTGTTATGGTTCAATGTATATATATATATATATATATATATTAGATCGTGATTATGGGTTTTTCTTATTCATAAGTTGTATAATGCATTCCAAGGGAATTCAACAATTCATATAGGAGGGAATTGGAACACGAGTGACTCTCGTAACGAGGGAAATAAAATTGCGAACGCATTGCAGAAACTTATTATGAAATCGGTCCGCAAAAACGATTAAAGGATTTGTTTCAAGGAAATGCTTCAGACATGCAAATGTAATTGGGTGATATACGCTGGTGTTGATTCTCGACCGGGATGAATATTGCAACGGCCTTGCAGTACATATTGGTTATTCGAATTGACATTTTCCCTCTGCGTTTTATTTGGGCTTGGGACCAACACGAAGGCCGCATTAAAAATGTCAATTCCTGGGCAAACAATGAATATTCACGAGGAATTTGGTTTCGCTTTGATGGTGGAAAATGTACGAGTGTACATTCGGCAGCCACAACTGCCAACAGGCGTGCTATACGCTGTGATTGTTTTGCGAAGCGCCGAATCCGTTATTTTCTGAAACGTTTGACGGGTCGCTCGGAGGCGGAGTCGACGCGAAGCCTCGCGTTCTTCGCCCTCCTCGGATCGACCACTGGCTCCTCCACGAGCGGATTGAGAGTACCGTAGAGCAGGTACTCGATGACGCCCTGGCGGTCTTCGAGGCGCACCGGGTGAGTCCTGCGCTTCCTCGTCTCTCGCTCGTACTGGGCGTGGGGAACGTTGCAGAAGTGCACCAAGAGGGCCAGCGACAGGATACTGTAGTACTGGCTGTGGTGCGGGTCTCCTCCGTCTTCACATTTGGTGTTGCCGATCCGGTACTTTGTCCTCGTGTTGCCGAGCCACACTTTGTCGCCGAACTCCACGAGGCTTCCGTCCTGCTCGATTGTGAATCCCTTGCCCTTGACGACGTAGTCGCGTAAGGTCAGAAGAGGCGACGGTGAGTTGGTCTTGAAACTCATGGTGTTGGTCTGCTGGAACCTTGTGTCGGGACACGAAAGCTGATGCGAGATTATTCACCTGCGAAAATTCGAGGCGAACTGACTCGTGGATGCCGGAGCTCGCATATTTATATTGTGGCATCGCTACCTGAGTATATTAGCCTCAAGGGGACATTTGCCCTAGGCCGTTGATCACACCACTATAGCGGGTTCAGAAAAGTCGACCTACCTGTCCATATGGTGCGCGGCTAAATGGTACAACCGGCGTTGAGCTTTTGCGTAATCCGGTAGAGGTACCTGGCTGAGGCGAAAACAAGTCGGTCTCACGAATTACCCCTTGCTAATGAGATTGAGGGTTGCTGTCGGGCTTTGTCTTATTAATTGTTGGAATTTTCCCTGGATTTATTGAGCCTTCTTGGGATTATTTGTTTCATCCGATTTACTTTTGAACATTTATGAATTACTTACATGTGATTAGTGGTGTTTGCACGTCATTACCAACTGATTGATTGCGAGTTTAGTTTTAAACGATATTGGACGGTTGAAGTTCAAACTTATGATTATGGATAGGATTAATTTGAGTGTCAATATGAAGCTAACGTTGCAAGGTGGGTATTGTTATAACGAAAATCATTGCTTAATTATTCATTATATAGAGTATTTAAATGGCATAGACTCTCTAATCTTGTCTAGTAGTATCAAGTGTTTCGTTTTCATTCATTTATAGATATTTGATTATCCAACGTTTATGAAATTTCATTAGCTGAGAATGTCGAAAGTTTACTTCTTCAGTTCCCAAAAACGTCACGTGCTGGATTTTTTCGAATGTTTTTGTTTCATATGTAGATATCCGTCTATTGTTTTTAATGTAAGCCTATTGGAATTCCGAAAAATGAACGAAAGCACAAAAATCATATTACGAGTGACTGAAATGTTTTTCTACCACTTTTCTCGCCACTATTCTTGTTCCGCTTAAATACAAGATCAGTTATTTCATCGAAAAAAATACAGAAATGGAATTCGTTCCACACTTTCGTGCACTCGACATTTCTGACCCTTTTTCTGTTTACCTATGTGTGTTTTCATGTAGTGGGTGGTTAGTCAACCTAAAGCAAGTACATAAAGTAACAGCTGTGTGGACAGGATGAAAACTCGTTAAAATGCATATATGTATAGATGTAGGTATATTTGCACGACCGAAAACAAGCCAAGAGTTGTGGACTGTCTCCAATTTGGAGCACTTCTCTCCGTGCTTATGCTAGATTTAATGGCAAATGGGCAAAGTTAAACAAAACAAAGGGAGCAATGCAAAAGTTGTGTGGTATGCGTCCAGTATACAGTTCCCGGTGAAAAAAAAATTGAGTCACATTATAGCACTTTCGAAAGCAAGCAGTAAAACCAGGATTTGTGGACTCTGTGCTCCAAGTGTACTAGTTGCCCACAATTGACTCTCTGCATACGTACTGCGTTCATATCGCCCAATAACTTTCAGGAAATAGGTCACGTTTTTTAATGTCTTTTATGTGTGATCCAGCTTATTAGTTACAGCTCGCTTTGATACCAAGTATAGCCACAGAGTGTATACACTTGAGTCTAGTGAGTAAACGTGAAAAGTAATTTTTGATTGATTGAATTCGAAATATGCATTACAAATATTATCGTCACTCCAACATTGCTGTCTGGTTTTTTAATGTTTGTTATTCAATTATCAAGATTTCGGATGAATTCAGTGAGTTTCTCAATAACGTTTAAAAGTAAATTTCCGTGTTGCTTACCCAGAGCTTGGTGATTTACAAAAACATAAAATCCCAGTCTACGAAAGTGGGCGTACATTACTTTTATTGTGGTTTTATGCGGTCGTAAAAGTAACTCTTCTTTGCAGCGGATTTCTTTCCAAAAAAAATTGAGGCACACCTCTCAATTATTCAAGCTAATGCATTAGGAAAACAGTTAAAGTACATTCGACTTGAATTATTACTAAATACTCAAGACAAAAATGGGAATTCAAATGAGTTTAGTAACTACCCTATATAATCATAATACTTTGTTCATGTTTATTTGGTAATGTATTATTTTAAATAGTAAGATATAGGTGTATCCATTATGAGCTTTGGATTTTATATATGAGTCATTCTCGTGGAAATCGTATTTTTTCATGAAGAGATATAATTATTTCGCTCAGGAGAATGAGAATTTATTTAAAAATCAAGCGTCATACCATATGACTTTTTCGGGATTTCGCCTACATTTTTTGAACATACGTTATTTCCATAAACCTTTTTAATCTGCCCACGCTCTGAATCATTGATTTTCCTTTCTCTCAAATTCGAGGAAAATGAATGATCGAAAAAGTCAATTTTTGCTTTCTCAAAGAGAAAGCTTTGTAACGGGGTAAAAATCGACCCACCGAATCGGACCTCGGGACCTCGATTTTCGTAATCTACGGGTCGAAAAACATGGAAATCCGAAAATGTCTGTATGTATGTACGTATGTACGTACGTACGTACGTACGTACGTGCACTTTTTTTTGTCGTACGATAACTCTCGAAGGAACTGTCCGATCGTCCTGAAATTTTGCACACAGGTTAGTCGCCGCAAAATCTCGGTCGAGTTCAATTTTCAGCCAATTTCGTTGTTTATTTCTCTAGCAACCGTTGCTAACGTGTTTTTTTGATAAAAGCTCCAAAAATCATCATCAATGCACGATGGGTCTCCAATTTTTTTTTGATGATCGATGAGAATCGATAAGACATTCATTTTGGAACAACCATTGTTTATTCTCTTAGCAACCGTTGCTATGGAGATACAAAATTCAGCTTCAGACTGACTTTTTTTTGTCGTACGATGACTTTGGAAGGAATAGTCCGATCGTCCTGAAATTTTGCACACAGGTCGGTCTCCGAAAGATGTAAACGTGTTTAGCAGCATCCGTTGTTTATTTCCATGGCAACCGTTGCTATCGTGTTTTTAATAAGTTCCCATATAATTCATGTTAATGATTATAGGGTACGTGATTATACGTACGTGCACTTTTTTTTGTCGTACGATAACTCTCGAAGGAATTGTCCGATCGTCCTGAAATTTTGCACACAGGTTAGTCGCCGCAAAATCTCGGTCGAGTTCAATTTTCAGCCAATTCCGTTGTTTATTTCTCTAGCAACCGTTGCTAACGTGTTTTTGATAAAAGATCCGAAAATCATCATCAATGCACGATGGGTCTCCAATTCTTTCGACGACGATCGATGAGAATCGATAAGACATTCATTTTGGAACAACCATTGTTTATTCTCCTAGCAACCGTTGCTATGGAGATACAAAATTCAGCTTCAGACTGACTTTTTTTGTCGTACGTTAATTTTCGAAGGAATGGTCCGATCGTCCTGAAATTTTGCACACAGGTCGGTCTCCGGCAGATGTGAACCGAGTTCGGTCTTCAGCAACATCCGTTGTTTGATTCCATGGCAACCGTTGCTAGCGTGTTTTCGATAAGTTCCCATATAATTCATGATAAATGATCATTTGGGTTTGTATATTTATGGGATTCTATAACAATCAAAGACACCTTTCCCGTATAAACCATTGTTGATGTCTCTAGCAACCGGTGTTTATATCGGTTGCAACCGTAAATAGGGAATGGGAAAAGTCAGTTGGAGGTTCATTTTTGGAACTGTTGATGACTAAGAAGTAAGAACATCGAAGCTCCGACATTTACCATAGCAACCATTGTTTACGTCCTTAGCAACCGTTACTATGGAGTGTGAAAAATCAGTTGGAGGTCCATTTTCGGAACTGTTGATGACTAAGAAGTAATAACGTCGAAGCTCCGACATTTACCATAGCAACCGTTGTTTACGTCCTTAGCAACCGTTACTATGGAGTGGGAAAAGTCAGTTGGAGGTCCATTTTCGGAACTGTTGATGACTAAGAAGTAATAACGTCGAAGCTCCGACATTTACCATAGCAACCGTTGTTTACGTCCTTAGCAACCGTTACTATGGAGTGGGAAAAGTCAGTTAGAGGTCCATTTTCGGAACTGTTGACGACTAAGAAGTAAGAACACCGAAGCTCGGATATTTACCATAGCAACCGTTACTATGGAGTGGAGGAAATAAGTTAAAGGTTCATTTTGCTTTCTCAAAGAGTGGTGATTAATGCAAATTGAGGTTCAATTGCAATACTTTGAGAAAGCATACTGCTGAGGCACTTGGCAGCGGTTTTTAAAAATACTCTCATTCATAAAAGTTGGAACTGGATATGGCTTGGCTGATTGGAGGTATTGAAAGGTATCGAACAGACCTTTGAAACCCTACCAGCAGCGTCGAAAACATTCACATTTAACGCGATGTAGTTTTCCCTAGACTTCTTTTGAACAATGTTCGTGTTAGAGCTTCACTGGAGGGATTGATCGGTTGAGGGAATTTCGAGTGATAACAGGGTGAAAATGTATCACACAAAGCATACTCTCTAAATCTAAAATAGTAAAATACTACTATTTAATAGTACGAATTGCACAACTGCACAAAGTAGTAGATATTTACTAAAAACCGCTGCCAAGTGCCTCAGCAGTATGCTTTCTCAAAGTATTGCAATTGAACCTCAATTTGCATTAATCACCACTCTTTGAGAAAGCAAAATGAACCTTTAACTTATTTCCTCCACTCCATAGTAACGGTTGCTATGGTAAATATCCGAGCTTCGGTGTTCTTACTTCTTAGTCGTCAACAGTTCCGAAAATGGACCTCTAACTGACTTTTCCCACTCCATAGTAACGGTTGCTAAGGACGTAAACAACGGTTGCTATGGTAAATGTCGGAGCTTCGACGTTATTACTTCTTAGTCATCAACAGTTCCGAAAATGGACCTCCAACTGACTTTTCCCACTCCATAGTAACGGTTGCTAAGGACGTAAACAACGGTTGCTATGGTAAATGTCGGAGCTTCGATGTTCTTACTTCTTAGTCACCAACAGTTTCAAAAATGGACTTCAAACTGACTTTTCCCACTCCATAGTAACGGTTGCTAAGGACGTAAACAACGGTTGCTATGGTAAATGTCGGAGCTTCGACGTTATTACTTCTTAGTCATCAACAGTTCCGAAAATGGACCTCCAACTGATTTTTCACACTCCATAGTAACGGTTGCTAAGGACGTAAACAACGGTTGCTATGGTAAATGTCGGAGCTTCGATGTTCTTACTTCTTAGTCATCAACAGTTCCAAAAATGAACCTCCAACTGACTTTTCCCATTCCCTAGTTACGGTTGCAAGCGATATAAACACCGGTTGCTAGAGACATCAACAATGGTTTATACGGGAAAGGTCTCTTTGATTGTTATAGAATCCCATAAATATACAAACCCAAATGATCATTTATCATGAATTATATGGGAACTTATCGAAAACACGCTAGCAACGGTTGCCATGGAATCAAACAACGGATGTTGCTGAACACCGAACTCGGTTCACATCTGCCGGAGACCGACCTGTGTGCAAAATTTCAGGACGATCGGACCATTCCTTCGAAAATTAACGTACGACAAAAAAAGTCAGTCTGAAGCTGAATTTTGTATCTCCATAGCAACGGTTGCTAGGAGAATAAACAATGGTTGTTCCAAAATGAATGTCTTATCGATTCTCATCGATCGTCGTCGAAAGAATTGGAGACCCATCGTGCATTGATGATGATTTTCGGAGCTTTTATCAAAAACACGTTAGCAACGGTTGCTAGAGAAATAAACAACGGAATTGGCTGAAAATTGAACTCGACCGAGATTTTGCGGCGACTAACCTGTGTGCGAAATTTCAGGACGATCGGACAATTCCTTCGAGAGTTATCGTACGACAAAAAAAAGTGCACGTACGTACATACGTACAGACATTTTCGGATTTCCATGTTTTTCGACCCGTAGATTACGAAAATCGAGGTCCCGAAGTCCGATTCGGTGGGTCGATTTTTACCCCGTTACAAAGCTTTCTCTTTGAGAAAGCAAAATAGGAAATTTAACTGAAACATAGTAGAATTTTAAATTAAAAATAGTGAACTCTTACCATAAAGTACTAGAATATTAGTAAATCTTTACTATTTTTTTTAGTGAATGTTTACTATTTCGAGCAGTTGCGCAATTTGTACTATCAAATAGTATTTTTTTACTATTTTATATTTAGAGTGTATGTACCATCCAAATCTCAATTGAAACTTCTCAGAAATGACAAAGCCATCCATTATACATTCCATTTGACCACGTCCCGCAAATCTGCAATGTTCTTGAGGGGGAAAAAAAATAAGGAAGCTGCGAATCGAAGTCGGGGTACGACGCATCATCGATATCGAAACACTCGCGCAGCATCTGGTCCGAACGATACACGTTCGTCCAGAGGTTCGAGGAACATCGGTTCTACAGGCATGCGATAAAGGATCTCGAAGAAAAAAACGGAGGGACGGGCGGGCGATACGCTTGACTATGACAAAATATCTCAATCACAATCGTTTTGCATGCTTGGGAGGAAAATCGCGGGAAGATTGGCATTCTGTTATTTTTCAGCGACCGCGACTCTGAGCCAGGGACGTTTGTGAAGCTGCTAGTCGACACCCATTCGAGCTTAAAAAAAAGGGACAAGGAGATACAGAGAGAAAGAGAGACATCCGGCATGTATAGAAGAGACAGGAGCTGCGAGGGTGGAACAACTGCAGACAAACGGAAAGTATGCATATTTTTAGACGCGTATATACGTGCTCCTCTTATTATTGTCACTTCGCCAAGGGGAAATAATTACTTTTGTGCACACGCTGCCGCTTTTTGTGTTTTGCGATTGCGTCAGTCCGGATCATAGTCGTGTGTGTGCAGTATACACGGTCCTCTCGTCGCTCGTCGTCAGTTCGAGCCTCTTTCACGAGGCGCGCAACGCGCACCCAACCATTCCTGATGTATTCCTTTCACGAATATATATTCCACGACTTTCGCTAGGAGGTCTGGAGCTCATAACTTTTATTACTTTTTTCGGTGTCGCGATGACAGATAGTCGGAGGCGTTCGATGAAGAAACTGATGCGATCTGTTTTTTCGAGCTCGACATATACATACCGGTGGAAGGGAAAAAACTTATTCGTTAGATTGTATTTATCTTTCTTGTCTCGCGAACCCTTTCGAGGCAAAAAATCTGTGTGTATTCAGAAAGAAGGTATAACGACGCGATATGTGTGTGTGTGTGTGTGTATATATTACGATTTTTCACCAAAATCCCACGCTACTTTTTCTTGAAAAAGTATTCTGGGATCCTTAGGCGCGGGACGCAGATTTCTTCACAAAGTCATGTCTAACATTGACGCGTATAGTATTGAGACGTATATTAGGGTCGAATAACCTGACCGAGCATAATTGTATTATTTTTGAAACGAGGAAAACGGCATTTGAAAAATAATCACTGCAGGACACACTCGATTGCAACGTGCATGGGACGTGTTTTGATCGGCAAAATTTGACAAATTATGAAGTATCTGTACTGCAAGTATATACTGTCACAGGAAAGAAGCAATGAAAAACGTCGCGTTTTCGAAGGGAACATTTGCAATGAATTCTGAACTGTTTTGTGCTCGAGCATCGAATAAAAACATCGATGTATGATTTATGAGCTGTAGCGCATTGATTCCCCGTCACGTCCTGTCGCAGGTGTATAATTTATCCATTCTCGTCAATCCAATTTCACGGAGAAACGCATTATTCCCGGCTGTCTACGGCGAGGCCATTTTTAATATCCGAATTTCCATTTTTCATCCAGCCGCAGGCCAGTCGTACGCGAATTTCGCACCGGCTCGATCGTGCGCCATCTACATCGAGGCCTGGTGCAAAATCATAATATTCGCATTGTTCGGTTTACCGTCAAACCTATTGAACTGCTACAGCAATATAATATTACGGCACTATTGCCTTTGTATAATTCGATTCGCCTCGATGTAACAGTACCCAGTGACAAGTACAGATATCAAAATCGTTTGTTCGCAAACAATTATACAGAAGAGAATGCACATTATGCACTACGCTGACAGTCTTAATTTTGAAGATATTTTATAGCTCTATTGTCCTCTCGAATATAGAGGAGTCTATACCTGATGGTAGAAGAAGTGTCATTATGACAAATCAGTGACTGATTATTAACGTATTAGCTATTACTGCTATTATATTAAGGACCTCTGGCCATACAGTCATTCGTAAAAGTTAGGCAAAGCAGTAAAACGTATTTGGAGAACTGTAGATATTTTCGTATGCGTAATATGAATAAGCATGTCCATGAAATCAAGAATTGTACAAAGGATTTTAAGCATTGTATAATCACATTTGAGCTCGTTTCTACGTAATATAAGCTCGTCTTAATCTTTTCAGTTCGATTATCCTTCAAGTCATGACTTGTTCCTTACTGCAGGGAGGGTGAAAAGCCATTGATAGCTTGTTCCACAACAAATCCAGGCATGTGATCTTTGCATATAACCAATCATTGGATATATTATTCCTTCGCCTTCAAGGGTTTCGCGAGTTCTCTTCATTTTCCGTACTTTTCACATGGGTTGGAGCGCACGTAAATACTCGAATTTGCCCGAAAGTGCAATGCACGTGAATCAAAGCGCTCATATCTTACTGATCAGCCAGCCAAGATCTCTCAAAATATACGGGCACAACTTTCGTATCACAAAATACGCTTTCTTACGATGTCCCAAGTATTTTTCACTATTCTCATTCAGAGTTATCGTGGATATACCATTGGAATACGTAAGGACGTGTTCAAATATATTTAACCCCCCGGCGATTCACAAATATGAGTTTATCAAATCAATTACGAGTGTGCGACAGACCAGAATATTTGCCGAGACGTAATAACAAGTGCATGGTAAGGGGGGGCTTTGTCTCCACGTAATGAACAATGATTCACGAACGTCGGTATAATAGTATAACTAAAAATTCCACAAAGGTCAGTCGCCGAATCAATTTTTGGAAAGGCCCATACACATATTTAGGGGCCAATCGGTCTAGGGCGCGGGCCGAGTTGCGCCGCATACATACATATATAGGCTCGCGTTGTAAGTATATACGATATATATAGATTTATGAATGAACGTGGCACTACAGCTGGAGCGGGTCGATGTAGCAGCGGGGGCGAGAGAGAGATGCTGTCGTGTCCCGCTGCCGGCTGCGCGCCTCTTTGTAGTATAATCAATAGTGTGGCCCTCTCGCGGGTGGTGGTGGTGGTGCGCGCGCGCGTATCTCCCATTCACCGCTTAGGCCTCGCCGCCACCGCCGCTATCGATTGCGTGGGTGCCCATTCAGCGCGACAGCCCCCCACCCCCGTCGCAGTCCGACCAGCCCCCAGCGCGCCCGCGGCCAACATTGACGTTGCGCGAACGTACGTGGGTGGGCTGCTGCGCTGCCGCCACGTTATACATACACGCCACTCGCGCGCCTTCTCATCCGAACTGATATGCCTGTCCTCAACCTCCTCCTCGTCGAGCCACTCACCGATAAAACGTGCTCGATTGTTCTCCGCCCCGCGCGCACCGGATATGTCTATATTGCTGCCTCTGCCTCGCTCTTCGATGTATACATTTTACGTTCTACATGTATTCTTATCCTATGTGTTCAGATGCTTTTATATGCCACAAGTATATACCTGTAGCTCAGTAAAACGTCGACTCAGCTTCGCACGGATATATAATCTCGCATATTCTCGTGCGATGCAACAGGGCTTTATGTACGCATTAAATACGTCGATGATGATATTTATTATTCGAATCTTTGATAATCTCACTTACGTTCATTTTCAATGGAGCTGGATTTTTGGAGGCATGAACTCTGATTATTATATTCTATAGTACAGGAAGAGACTTCGACCATCTTGGATTCCGATGTCCACTGTTTTCAACATCTATATTGTACTATGTATCACTCGAGCAATAAAATTTAGAGTACTTATATCCGTCCCCGCGCGAGTAATAACATGTTAAATTGTGCAGCTGCAGTACTTGGCTCACTTTTCGAGTTTGGCGGCAACGAATATCGATAACAAAGAGTTTCACATTGCCAACATTTTTAGTCCGGAGTCCAGCATGGAGGCGCGAGAGTTGATTCGCACAGCGCACTTTAGTTTGCGGTCATTGGTGTGGTGCAGATGAAGGTTAGAACATTGTGAAAGACACATGTTTTACCTCTGGCATTCAAAATCATGAAAGTTCACTGACAAATATTTTTCAACCCTTACAATGAAAAAGTTCCAAAGTTGATGAGTCAATTTTATTTTCTAACCAATCCGGCGGTAAATCAATCTGCACGAATGATTCTCAACAAACTTTATTACTTTGTCAACGCACACAGAAACACCACAATTATTTTTCGTCAGTACTGGAAAAAGGAGACTCGACCCCTCATAATGCCAAAAGACAACAAGAATTACTTGAAGGAGTTGCAAAGGCAACGTCAACGCATCAAAGCTCAACAAACAAAATATGCTCCGTCTAAGATTTTTTTACAAGTAATTTCATATATCTATTGAAAACTCAATTCTATATACATTGTACATTTTTTATCTTTTGTAATTTTAAAAATTTTACAAGTTGATCCACTTGATGACTTATCTTACTCTTAAAACATAAGAATTACATCACTATTTCAAATTTTCCATCTTCTTATTCCGAATATTTTTGTAGGTAATTGGTAATGGATCTCGAACTGGATCAAGGTCGGTCATGCTGTCTACTGATCATTCAAATTATCTATTCAATTGCGGTGAAGGTACACAGCGTTTATCAACTGAATTCAAAGCAAAACTGACAAAAGTTGAAAACATCTTCGTAACCAGAACGTCATGGGAGAACATGGGTGGCATACCAGGAATGTCTCTCACGATACAAGACTCAGGAGTTCCAAAAGTTACTTTGCATGGACCAGAAGGCACATTTGACATTATCGAAGCAACACAAGGCTTTGTTACCCTTTCAGAATTGACTGTCATACCAGCAGATATTTCACGGCCATTCAGTGACCAAACCATGACAGTAACTTATGTTCCAATTGATAACCCCAACAAGGAAGAAGAAGAATCTCCAAAACGAGACATATTCCTTGATAACACAAATTATTATGAATATCGTTTCAATTCAAATGGCAAAAGAACTCTTTCGCCAACTAATATTGCAACATTGAAAAGTTCAAACTCTGCCAAGTCTCAAAAACGTGTAAATAGTATAATGAATTATGTATGTGAAATTAAACCTAGGCCTGGAACATTAGATTATGAAAAATGTGTGCAGGCTGGTGTCACTCCAGGACCTGATTTAGGATTATTAAAAGCAGGTCAAGACGTAGTACTTCCTAATGGTAATATAGTGAGAAGTGCAGATGTAACTACTAGCCCTGAATGTGGACCATTATTCATTGGTAAGTGAAACTAATAAACGAAATACTTTAAAAATTAAATATGAAATTAATCAGTTTCATTAAAAGTTGCAAGTTCATCAACAGCTGGTTTCAAATAAAATTTTCTTTTGGTTTTAGTTTTGGAATGTCCAGATGAAAGCTGGATTGATGTTGTAACAAAGAATCCAATTTTCAAAAAACACCAAGAAGCAATTTCTGATGAAAAAAAAATCAATTATATCGTTCATTTCACACCTGAAAGTGTTTTAAGTGATGAGAGATACAGAGATTGGATGCGGAAATTTGGTGAAAAAACGGAACATTTCATTATAAATGACAAAAATAAAGGTATTGCCAGTGAAGCAATGTACAAGATGCAACATCAACTGCATTTACTGCATCCTACTATATTTCCCTTTTTTGGAGATCAACAAAATTTTGCCGATCCAAAACAGCATGAGCATATCATGAAACAGCTCACTTCAAATAACGAAAGTTCCGAGCATAGTGAAGAAGTAGAATTAGCAACTAATGAAAATGTAAAGGCTCATGAACCAGTGGTAAGTTACTTTTTTATAAACTTTCATAACATTCTAGCTCATTATAGCACAAATTATGAATGTTTATATTTAAAAATGATACAGTCTAATATTTTATCATGAAAAATTAATGTGAATAGCAAATAAAATACTATATCAAAAGAATGGAATATTGCTTCACATTTTCATAGTTTCCAAAATTCAATGCAATTTTTATATTCTATAATTTCTCCATGAGTTGATTCAATATGAAAAAAATCTGGATGTATTAATACGTTATTCAACTTTGATGAATAGGTAGAAAATGGACTTATCATTCGTCGTTGCAAGACTCTGAATGCAATTCACTTGAGACCTTATAAAGGCTTTGATGCAAGTGAAGTAGAAATACATCCAAAAACATACGTTCAAGATGCATTAGCTGTTGATGGAATTTTAGATACACTTGCAGAACTTCAAACACAAATAAATGCCAGAGAGAAATCATCAGAAGGTTTTGAAGAATATCCAAAAATTCTAATGTTAGGAACTGGTTCTTCTGTGCCAAACAAAGTCAGAAACACTAGTGGTATTCTTTTACAATTATCTGAAGATCGCAGTATAATTCTGGATTGTGGAGAAAGTACTTTAACTCAAATCGTGAGATTTTTTGGCGAATCAGAAGCTGACCGTATTTTAAAAACTATTAAGGTTGAGAAGTTTACACGAAATATTTTTATTAATTTTTACCTTTAACTATGCCAATTTTCAGTAATAAATCTTGTTGTTTCTAGGCTATATATGTATCCCACCTTCATGCAGATCATCATATAGGACTGATTGGGATTTTAAATCAGAGAAAACGGGTTACTGATGAGCCTCTATTCTTATTGGCACCCCATCAAATAATTACTTATCTTGATTTCTACAACAATCGATTTGAGTCTATCAGAAAACTATTCAGACTAGTATCTAATAGGGATTTACTATTAAATCAAAAAATTCTATCTCTTGAAGTATCAAAAGACATGTATGAGTTATTGGATGTAGCGAATATTAGTACATCATTTGTTAGCCATTGTCCGTTTGCTTACGGCGTTGCAATTACTTTGAAAGATGGCCGAAAAATATGTTACAGGTACGTCTATCTTTTTTTTTTTTAATAAAATGACATTTTTTTCATTCAAATATTGTTCCTTCTTTGGGAAAGGAAATACCCGTTCACAGAAAAAAATGATTATTTAGACATAAAGTTTACTGGAAACATTGATTTGAAAATTTTGGTTCCAGTGGTGACACGATGCCTTGTGAAAGTTTTTCGAAACTTGCTCAAGGCAGTTTCCTCCTCATCCACGAGGCCACAATTGAAGACGAACTAGAGAACGAAGCTCTTGCGAAACGCCATTCTACAATTTCTCAAGCTATAAACGTTGGACTCAAGGCAGAGGTGAACTTCACTTTATTGACACACTTTTCACAACGATATAGTAAAATTCCCGTACTGCCAAGTCCAGATAAAGGGATCGACTTAAGCAGAGTTGGCATATCCTATGACTTCATGCATGTAAGCTTATCTCAGCTTGAATTACTACCACTTTTCTATCCTAGTCTCGGACTTATGTTCAGTGAATTCCGAGCGTTGCTCGATGAAAGAGCTGCGAAACGAGAATATAGAAAAGAGTTTGTAAAAATCGCAAATTGAAAAAAATCTAATTGTTATAGATTAAGAACAAGTTATTGTACGATTGGAGAAGATTTACTGTAGAAAAATCCTTGTTATAACGTATTGTTTTTTACTTTGGACGAGATGAATTGTTTCCTTACATCTACAGTTTCACTATCGTTAAAAAATATTGACTGAAATATTACAAACATCATCTACTTGTAGATGTTGTAGGAATAAAAGATTAATATGAGGTCTATTTCGTATACTATTGGATGAATAGAACTAGAATGAGACTCAAATCCAACTGAAACCATAAATCGGATTCTTGTATTTAAAGTTTTAGAATTTCAAACATACTTTCCGATTGGATGTCTCTTTCTATCATTCGAGAAATCGATATATTTTTAATATGTGAATATTTGAAAGATATCTGTTTCCAAAAATGGTACTTGTGATCTAATTGCTTGACATTTTAAATATCGAGAAAATAATATTTTTTGCATACACAATAAAATTTCCAGAGTTGTACATACAAAAAAAATTACAAGTATTCATTTTTGGATGAATATATTACGTTAATGTATTTAGTTGAATAAATGTCTGTTTGAGGATGTTATTTAATTATTTAACAGTTTCATCTTTAATTGATAGTGACAAATTCGAATGTGTAGGATAATATGTAAGAATTCAAATATTGTTTAATTTGAATTATATTTTTTCTATTGACTTTTTAAGTAATGAAATATTAATTGCATAAAGTTAAAACAACAACCCTGTCATGTACATTAAGTTTTTTTCGCTGTTGATAAAGATGAGTAACTGGTGAATATTTTTTTTCTTCAAAGAACGAACAGACAATTTATCAGCTAATTTTTAATGCAAGATTATCTAATAATCTTTTTTTTTGAAAATATTGTAAAGAAAAATACCTAAATGTGATGAAAGAGTTTGTAGAAAGTTGAAATATTGAAAAAATATACATATTTTTACCTTGCATAAAAACCATTTATTACTTAATGAAACTCTGACAAATCGTTCCATTATTTTTATTTTGTTCGCAAATGAGTGCTTCGCACTGATAAATTATAATGAAACACGCGGACTTACGATTGCGCGAGACTACAGAGTATCATCCTTACACCAAACAAACTATGCTAAAAATAATACACCTTAATATTGTATATCCTAATGCACTTTACTTTTCGTTCACGAAATAAAGTCCCTGTGACCTGCTTTCGTCCTTACATTGATTATTCTTCAATATATATATATATATATCTATAAAAAACAGTAGAAGTTAGTACGAAATATTTACTTAGCCAAAAAGTATTAGTAGAAAATGGTAAAAGTTAAGTACAGGAGTATATATATGTATATATTTACACAAAAGACAAGATTCTTGCATGAATGATCATTATAAAATACCAATGATCGTCGGTTTTAAAATTAACCGCGTATCACTCAGCCTACATGTTTCTTGTCGTCTTACAAACAGTTGATTTTGCAATAACATAGAAAAAATTCATAAATTTTCTTGTTTTTTTTTTACGTACTTTTGTCAGCGGATTCGCTTCTTAAATAAAATCTATTTGGTATAAAAGTGCACAGTTATATATAAATATGTATATATACGTATATAAAAGGTATCGAATTGGAATGGATTGGTTCGAAGTTGGCTCACTCGGTCCATGTACACATAAACATCGCCGCGAGTTTGGCTCATTCTCTATATATAGAGGTTACTGTTTGAGTTTCATTTAAAAGCAAGATTATCTCGGCACTTAACGATTTACGTTCGCCAAGACTACGACTTAGCGATTTTTGTTTTTCGCTAGGCCTTAGCGGCTCAGCAGCAACAGAAGATGCAGAGGAATAAATTTTCATCGGCGCACGGGGGTGCGTTAAGGAGGCGTACAATTTTCCAATTCGCAATAAAAACTAAGCTGACTATCGTGTCTCACCGATTATTGCTCCGTGAACGCTTACATTATATTAAAAAAAAAAAAGAACGCATAAATATATATCATCACCAATACAGTATAGTAATCACTGAATAATCTTCCGTTCGATACAGACTCGAAGTATCACTTTTGACAAAATCAAACAGCCCCAAAACGCACCTGCGGCGAGTCTGTAAAAGAAAAACCAACGGACATGCGCTTGATTCCTTGATTAATGCGCGCGCCGTTACATATATCTTGTGCGCGCGCTATGCGTCCTGTTATACGTGTAGAAAAGCTTGCGGAATACCAGACCGCCCGGCGGCGGCTTATACGTATAAATATATATAAAAAAGACGCGGCCGAGCGATTACAAAGCGTTGGGCCTTCTCTCTTGGCGAAGCTCGAACGAAACTGTGCGTGAAGCGTGCCGGCGGTGGGCTTTTAAAATTCCCACTTGGTGGCGGAGGTGTAATCGGTCTCGCCCAGGCGCAGCGCACCGTTCTTGCCCGCCGACAGGTAACGGCCGTCCGTGCTTTTGATGCAGAGCCGCGACGGCTCGCGCAGCTCCAGGTAGAAGCCGCACGACGGCACGTCCGAGTCGACGGTAACACCCTCGGCGTCCGCGTGCCAGTATTTGCCGTTTTGACCTGGAAAAAACATTTATTATTTGGATACGTCAATTTACACCATTCCGCTTTCTTCCGTTCCGCGAGATTGAAAAACCTTTCGCCGAAACGGAATATGCATCTTGTATGCATATTTGCATTTTCTCACAATCAATCTCGTATTTGAGTAAGTTATCTTGGAAAAAAATGTAATCTATTGCATATTGCAATATTTGATATTGAAAAGATTAGTTTGTATTTTTAAATTTTTAGATCGTTTAAATCGAAAGATCTTCTTTAGTCAAACAAATGCGAGAAGACAAAATCTAAGTGAGGTCACATCGGTACTACACATTCCCATTTGAGCTATATCTGCATACGCGCTGAATGAATATTTGTATTCATATACTCACAGAGTTTATATTATTTTTTTTGTTCAATAACATCGATGAGTAACAACGAATAACCAATATATCGATCAATCAGTGACATTGGAAATAAATTAAAAAAACTGAGTTCGATATCTTTCGGTTGTCTAATGCACACATAAAAACTATTGCAGTTGTGAAAAAAGCGCAGATTCACGCGAGCAAGCCCGTAGAATGGAGCTGCTTTACCGTAGGTAACAAAAGTAAGGTGCAAAGAGAGTAGAATCGACGCATGAAGCTCACCCTTGAACCTGACGACGCCGCGCTCGCATCTCTCGAGGCGGATGGTCTCGTACGAGGCCTTGTTGCACTCGAGCTTGGGGCTGGCGGAGCTCTTGGGCCCGACGAAGCCCTGCTCGCACCTGAGCACGAGCACGGGCCTGTTCATCAGGTAGAAGCAGTACTTGGCCGCGTCGTTGTCGACCCCGTTGACGGTGTCGGCGTTGGCGTAGAGGTGGCCCGATCGCTTGGTCGCGAGGTACTTGCCGTTGTTGGCGCGCAGCGCCACGGTGCCGTCCTCCGGCTGCCAGATCAGGTCGAACAGGCCGTTGGACGAGCGCTTGTGCTCCGACGCCTGGATCCCGCCCCCGGACTCGAGGCTCCAGTAGCGGTCCTGCATCGTCCGCACGTACCAGCGCTTCGTCGTCCGGTCAAACTCCAGCTGGAACGTCTCGCAGCCGCTTATCTCGTCCTGGTTCGCCGTCACGTCAACACCTGCTCGCATTCCAACGTCCTCGGGTTAATAGCCGATTCGATGGGCTCGCAAAATTGTTCGAAGCAAACGAAACGACGTCGCCCCGACGTCGTTTTCAAGCGCTCGGCAAGCGTGCGCGTGCAGTCAAGCTCAAGCCAGAGATATATTATCCACGTGGCCTCGATTCCGAGACTTGACGAGACTCAAGTGACGCGAATGACTGTAGCACTGTACGGTTGGGCTCGCCGTGCCTTTCGAATGATCCGGAAAATACGAAGATTAAAATGATTCCTTTCAAAGTGTCATTCCGCCCGAAACTTCTTCCCTAAGTTGTTAACGAAACCCTTCTAGAAGATAATCGAGGTTACAAAAACTTTTCTATTTGGTCGATCTACCGAGAAAAACGCGTGAGAAAATTCGCGACCAAGTATTTTCTCATTAGTTCTGTTTCGCCGATCACCAAAGTCCATGCATTTTTCATTAAATCTATTATTTCCCAACGATATACGCCGCTCGACTAATCGATAAATCCAAGTATGTGGGAACAATGAATTCTCGAAATTCTCAAAACGAATTTATAAATATTGAACAAAATATGCTTCGCCGAGCCAGCAAAATGAGCCAGCCACCCTCGATCTGACACGGAAATTCGCCGGATCTAAGCGCCGAAATTGCGAGGCTTCGATGGGAAATCGATTCTTCGAGAGTGAGTAACGCTCGAGCGGTCGGCGCGGTAGGTAAGGCGACGATTAGAATGCCGAGCCAGGCCCGGTGTATCTCATGAATTTGTAAGAAGGCCCGTTTCCGGCTGCAGCCGCGGATCAAGAAGAAACACAAAAAAAACGCATGAATGGAACGTCCTGCCGGTACACCGGTAGCGCGTCAACTCTTTTTCATTTAATTTTCATTGCGTTTTCATTGGCTTTACTTTTCATTAACATATGCGATATCCTACCCCCCGATCTAGCGGTACTATAATACGTTACATCTCTCGCGGACGCTTTCATTATTTTCATCTTTGTTCGTCGATTCGATGTTGAGTATTATTAAGTATCGAACAAGAACCCATACAGTGCTCGAAAATACCGCTATTGATGGATACATTTTGTCGATTCCATAAATTATTCATATCCGCCGAGATGTAGTTACGGTCTCGAGTTTCTTTCGGTCAAATCACAAAAGCTCGCGGGATATGCGATTTATTGATATTCCACATTAGTTTTGAGTCAAGAATAGAATAGAAGTCACGAGGTCGGCGAGGTATAATGACAGGAAACCAGTTTAGAAAGAATTACATGACAGGAAGGAATACCACGACGGAGATGAACGCAGTGGCGATTTGAGCATCCGCCTCGACACTCCTAGCCGAAGAATTTTAATAGAACCAGCTGAACTTTCTCAATCGCGACGCGACATCAGTGCAAAATCAACGATTAATTTTATTTTCTTTGCACCTTCGACTCGATCATTCCAAGTTTTTTAGTCCATACTGCTCGTGCGCCGTAATCACGCTTCGATTCTTCAATTATAAGTGAATTTTCACACGTATTATCTTGTTTTGATCATATCAAATACCGAATCGTACCAACAAGTTGACTATAACATATTGTGTGTATAATATCAGTGCTATATGTATAGAATCACCTTGCTTGACAGAGACGTAGCGCTGGTTGAGGGCCGCGACGAAGGAGGCCTGGGGCAACGAGTCCTCGAGGGAGAACAGCTCGTCGCGCGTCACCGTAGTCGAGCGCGACTTCAGCACGGCCTTGCTACCGATTGGCGCCAGGTAGCCGCCGGTTATGTCCCTGAAATCGTCAATATATTATATAGTTTTGCCAATGCTCTCCGACGCATTTCAACTTCATTTGAACTTTGTTGTTCTTCTCGAAGCTCTTTACAATATTATTTCTTCGAGTCGGTCTCGCATACTCTCGTATACTTTATCCTCTCGAGCGACTCTCGAGCGACACTCGGCAATTTGTGATTGTTTTTGAAAAATATTCAAAAGACCATCGAGCAAATCGTAATTTTCAAGAATTGTAATTGAATCGACCGAAGCTGGAATGATTGGAGAATAAACGGGCCACCCGCTGATCGATCAAAAATCAGCTTGAAAGGTAAAACTCGACAGGTGATGTGAGCGTGTCGAATATCGTGTCGAGCGTCGCCTGCGATGTACGAGCGAAAAATCTCACCTTTTTCTCCGCGACTTCTCTGCCCCTTGGTACACTGTATGCGTGTGTGTGTGTGTATATACGTTGCCCCTTGAAATGGAAAAAGAGTCGAGTTTCGCTTGCAGCGGTGAGTCACCGGGAATTAGACGCGCGCGCGATACCCGCCCGTTTATTTTCATCATTAGGCAGTGGTCGCACGCGCGTAAAGGAGGCGACTTCCATACACAGGATTCGCGCCGCGAGTGAGTAATTTATATACGGTAGCAGTAACTTGCGAGCGCGCGAGAAAGAAGCCCCGAGACGATTGATTCACTTTTCAGGCCTGGTTTTAGCCTTATTCGGCGAAGCTCAAGGCGCTCGTGGTTCCGTTTTCTTCTCTGCTTATTATACAATCGGGAGAAATGTGTCAGTCTAATCTGGTTCTATAACACTTTACTCGCCAATCTCAGACAATGATGGTTTTCAGTATCAGCATAAACGATACGTTGTCATATTCGTGTATTCTTTCTATTAATCATACGATTGATCCATCTAGATTTTACTCCGACAAAAAAATCGGATCCTTGCATGATAGGATTAGCCTAATAAATGCAGCGACGTATCAATTTCGAAAGTAGCCTTCTCTCGCATGCGGGTAGGACCAACCCTGCGACCAAATGCGTCTGACTTGGGTTTCCCAAACAAGATATTCAAGCCCAATGCGCGCTAGTACACTAAATAATAAAAAAAACTAATATTTAATAGTACAAATCGCTCGGCTGATGAGAATAGTAGATATTGACTAGAAAATAGTGAAATTTTCCCTAGAAATAGTGATAATTTCATAAAAAAATAGTAAACTCTAACGATATCACTAAAATATTTGTAAAATTTCATTATTTTTTCTAGTTAATATGTACTATTTTTATCAGTTGTACAATTTTTACTGTTATACAAATAGTACTTTTTCACTACTTTAGATTTAGAGTGTACTTATTGACAAATCGCCCGAGTCGAATACAGTGTCAAAACAAACCTGAGAGATAGAAGCCCGGCGTGGAACTCGGCGGCGTAGAGGCAGTCGCGGGTGCAGGTGTCGAGGAGCTTGCCGTCGCGCGCCAGGTACTTGTTGTTGCAGGTGTGCAGGGCGTAGTGTCCGCCCTCGGGTTTGCCCTGCTTGTCCAGGTACTCGCTCTGCCCGCGGAACTCCAGGGTGAACAGGGTGTCCTCGCCCCACGGCACCGGCGCGTCCACGTGGATCTCGTCCTGCGCCGCGCTCAGGTGGGCGAACCGCTTGCGGCCAGCCGAGCGAAGGTTCACCTGCGGCACCACGTTTCAAATTTACTCCGTTCGTTCATACGTTGGATCGAAAACCCTGCGTAAGTGTGTATGTGTGTGTGTGTGTGTGTGAAGTGAGCTACATATATGCAAACGTACTTTCTTAAATCCTTAAACTGAAAAAACACTGCATTGCAGTGAAAAATAACTGTAAGAAGGTGGACGAAAAATTCACTGGATTACAGAATTTGTCACTTTAGTTCCATGAATTTTGATGGGAAACATTTTTACATCACAATTCACAGTAAGTAGAGTAGAAATTTACTTCACACCATACTTACTACAAATCGGGATGTAAAAATGTGAATTTTATGTAAAAATGTTTTCCATCAAAATTCATTGATTTCATAAGAAATTCACTGTTATCCAGTGAATTCGTCATCCACCTTCTTACAGTGATTTTTCACTGTAAGGAATTAATAGAGTATGATTGCTTTCAAATTGGGCGCGTTGAAACTTTGATTTTGAGAGCGCAATTTTAATAAGCTCGACGGGAGAAAAATATTCGAGACTTTCTCCAAAAGCCGATGATTCGCCGGGGCGTTCTAAATCTCGCGCGACTTCGAGTCTTTCAAATTTCTCATCACGATATCCGAACCATAAAACGTTTTCACCGCGCGAGCGTGAATGGGTATATAAGTATATAAATACGCGATGAAAATTCCCCGCGAAACGCGGGGTAACAAAAAGGTTGTGTTTTTCGTTGCTCGCGCGCGCGCTCACGAGTTGAAAATCCGCCGCGCGGCTCTCGACACGATCGGCGATTATAAATTGCAGCCGGGCGAGCGCGCGGTATATAAGTCACCGCGCGCGCGCGGCGCATACAATATCGGCTGTGTACGTACACACACTATCGCGCACACGCGGGCTTTTTTTGTTGGCTCTCCCTACCCCGCGGATGCGCACGATTTATGGATCACGAGCGGAGAGGCGGTCGTCGGTTCGGCGGAAGAAAAAACATCGACGCGGGCCGTTATATCCCCTGGGAAAATTCTCGCGGCTGCGAATGGAGGGGGAGGTGGTGGAAAAAAGCCTCACGAGCACTTTTATCATCGGCGATCCTCTGATTTGCCTGCGCGATACATAAATACACGCCCCTCTCGTTTATTGTCGCTAACGGCCGCCGCACAGCCGATGTCAACTATCCGCCGTTGGATTGCCACCGCCCGCGACACACGAACAAAAGGTAAATGGATATGACTCCCACGTGAGCTTCGCACTTACTTTGAGCTACGAGTAAATCGCGTCGAGAAAAACGCGCGAAATGACGAGGCACTGCACGATATACACGGTTCCCATGTTCGGAGTCTGCCGCATCGGTATTAGGATCGGTTCGGCCGTTGTTGTTTTGTATCAATATTTATGGAAGTAGCGTAGAATGATCGGTGTCGCTTCTTTTCTACTGCGAAGGTATAATCTTCCGGAAGACTGGGTGATCGATCGGATAATCGAGCTGAGCGAGTAGTCTGAAGAGTCATTAAACTGTCTCGTTTAGAAGCTGATGGGTAGCTTGGGTGCACTTGAGAAAAGCAGCTTGAAACCGTCGGTGAACGTTCAGCCGTTGGGCCTAATAGTACACAATGATTAGTATCATCACGTTTTTCATCCGCCGATACGAAGAGAACCTCGCGAGTGTCGATTTTCTCATTTATTTTCTCATTTCGCTATGTTCAGCTCGTCGTGTTCCCAGTTACAATCAGCAATCCATAAAAATCAAGTTTCTTTTTTTCCTCCGCGCGGGTTTGTCCCGAAGAGCCTGGCGTTCACCGCGTGAATACTCGTCGGTATATACAATTGCACGTGCATACAGTGTTGACCGTTACACGCGCGTTTCGACTACGTCTCTCATACCTCGAAACTCCTCGACGCAAATCTTCGCAAGTGCATTTCAAAAACTCAAATTCTCCGTAGAGGAGCCAAGCTCGTTATAAACTTGACGCTCGTGTGTATGGCTGCGTGCGTGCATTTCTCACTCGACGTGCTTTTTCACGACAAGTATGAGTCGTCAATCAATCATCGAATCGCTTGTGTTTATCTTCGAGTCGCCGTGTTCCCGCGTACTCGCCAAACGTTGATTACAGGACGTATGTATACTTTACCTGGGGTCTTGCGGCGAGATGGACGAGCCAGTACTCGGACTCGCCGGGAGCCTTGGCGGTGCACTTGAGCTCGTCCTGGCTCGATCCCAGAAAATAGCCTCGCTGCACGTTCTTCAACGCCCATCTTCCGCTTCCTGCGCACAAGCAAAGCGGCAATGAGAGACGATAGCCGGCCGTGCAGTTACACGGATGAGCTCGTGAAACGTAATCGGATCGCTCGATCCAAGTCGAGCGGCACGCGTGTACCGAGATACGAACTCGATGTATGGCTGCTAATGGCGGACCATCGGCAGCGCATCGTCCGCTGTTCGACCGATCGAGGGGCCTGCTGTTTCGCTTCAAAATCACCCGTGATTTCCGGCGATTTTTTTCCTTCGGATTTCTCTATTCAATAATCTATTCAATATCGAGTATCGAAATAGTAACAGACAATATCCAGTTAAAAATTAGTAAAAAATTCTCATCGTCCCTCCCATTACATCTGCAGTGACGAAAAGTCTACTTTCCACGTTGGAATTCGAGAGTGATTTGGATCGATGCCAAATACAGATTGGCGCGGCTATTCGATGGGCCGAGCTGGGAGAAGACAGAGAGAAGTGCACTTACCATCATGGGCGAGTTGGATCTGGAAGGCGCAGCCGGGGTCGCTCGAGTCCTCGGCCTCGCAGGTGACGTTGCCGAACTGGTCCACCGCGAGGTAGCGGTCGAGGTGCGATCGCAGGTACACCTGCTGCTCGTTCCCCTCCAGCGACCACAACTGCTTCTTCTTCAGGCTCGCGCCGTTCGCGTTTATCTTGAAGCCAAACGTCTCCGCCGTGAGGTACTTGAATTTGCCGTTTATCAGGCCGATCTGTAAAAGCGAATTGTTTGTTTATACTCTTGGAACGAGCGAGACTCGCCAGGGTCTCAATATAGGGACGAGAAGCAATTGTGACGAATTTACAATTATATGTACGTACACATTGATTATTCATTCGCGTTGGATGCGATGTATTTAATATCTTCTCAACGAGTCGAGATGATCTCTTGTAAGAGCCGCAGACTTACAAGCATTCGAAAAACACAACGAATAAAGCCATGGATTATAAGCTCGAAGTAAAACTCGTTCACGTCTTTGATGAGAGTCACGAGAGCAAACTCATCCGATCGCCGAGGTGAACTCCGTATAGTTATCCTTAAGCTACCTTTTAACTATCGCCACAATTAATCCGGCATTCCGCGCTAATTAAGATACCAATCACACGATCCCGCAAGGATATACACAATGCACGTGCATCGTTGCTCTCCATCGCAGTTACACTTTTAAGTAAACGTATATATATATCAGAGCAAAAATATATATTTTTGAGCAGACGAGTGAAATCTCGGCCGATCAATCGAAAGCGAACCGAAGCCATCCGGAGATAAATTTCGTGCGGGCGGCTTTTAATAGATTTGCCCTCGCGCGTGAGCGAAGTCTGGACGCCACAGGACGAGCAGAAGGAGAAAAAGACCAAAGGGACTGTGTGTTCGTGGAGAACTGGGCATATGTTACGAGGCAAAAAAAGAAAGAGAGCGAGTTCTTTCATCTGCGGCTGTCGGTTTCCCGAGCGAACGTCGAAATCAAAAGGCGCATCAGACAAGTTCCCATCGCTCGAGCGAATCTTCTGCCTGCAGCGCGTCGGTCGCCACTGCTCGCCAGGCTTAAAACTGCACGCGTATATGAAAAGTATACTGGAATACGTCGCGGGCGTATACGTATACGCATTTATCCGAGGGGCGAGGGGTGAATGTTGATTTGGCTTCTCTCGATAATATATTCAAATGAATGAGCTAACTATAGTGGCTTTTAGTTGCTAAGTAGTCGAATGACTCATATTATGTATAATAGGTCTCATGCGCGTCGTATGTATTCTTCATTTTTTATACGATCGTGTTAAATCAAACCATGTGTCATCTTGCCGATAAGTTGTAACCCTCGTGTTTGTTCATTACAGCGTAGACAACAGTTGTTACCAATATTTTTTTATACGCGCGCTCTATCAAGTTCATGGGCAATCGTGTACGAGATAAGAAGAGAGCGAGAGAGTGGAACATCTACAACTTCCGTCAACTCTCGAAGCGACGGATGAATCGTATATCTCACTGGCAAACTAAAACTCCCATTCCTATATAATACATATCGACAATGACACTCGAATGGGGCGGTAGTATCATCCTCCGAATCATAATAGCGCGTCTATTAGCCAATCGGACACCTCACGACGCATACGCAAGCTCTAAGTGCTAGAAAAGAAAAGAAACGAGAAACGAAGCAGTGCAATGATCGAAAAGCACTCGCATACACACACGCACACTAACACCGAACAGCTGTGGGAGCAGTGGAACTGCAGCCCAGTAGGCACGAGCGCCCCTGCGGTGGATCAAATGAATCGCACCCCTCGCGGGCGGGCGCGCGCGCGTGCGTGCACCTATATATATACACGTGCGACATGTACACAGGCGCGAATCGGACCCCAGCAGGGCTGCAGCCCCTATATAGCGCTGCCATAGCCGTGGCGGGGGTGCCGAGCTCTCAAGGTCGAGCATGTGCACACTAATTCGGTCGAGCGGAATTTCTGGAGCCCCGCCAGAGGCAGCCTGCCTTTTTTTCTCTTCATATTATATATACATATACACGTAGGCATAACGGCCGGGACTTTTTTTCCTCTCTCGCTCTGTTCTATCGCGCACAGTATAGTCCCTTTATGTGCGCTCGCGCGCGGAACGAGCAATTCGCGCCGGATATATATACGCGCGCCCGCGACTTATGGACGGATTATATCTCGGAATGGGTAGGGCTGTGTGCGGCGGCAGCAGCAGCTGATTTATGATTTGTGCGTGCATGTGGGTGTGCTCCTTCAATGCATATATATATACTTATACGGTGGGGTGTGAGTTTCGGCGAAATAAATAGATATCGAGTCGTTGTATATCGGTGCGTTGCGAGATTTACGCGATCAACCAAGCCGATCGCTATACAAGAGTGTGCGTATTCCCCCGTGTATATATAATGCGTATTGCGTTTTTCCCTTCGTGCGAGTTTCATCGGTGCGGTATAATGCTGCTGTCGTCGAGGGAAAGATTCGGATATATTCTCTACAGAGGAGGTTGTATACCGTAGTTTTTTGCAAGCATCAAGCGAATCCCTTGTGATGTGATTCACCCCGTATATCAAGCCTTGCATTACCTTACTTTCAAAATATTGAATCATTTGAATGGCACAATATCCGACCCGAGTCCAATTTACACGCCGAGTACAAGAAAAAAAAAACGGTCAGAATAACAGTTCGTCCCGTTGATACTCGGGTTGTACACACGCGGCGGTAGCGGAATAATCGACCTCAATAATGAATTACCGAGCTGTTTATCGATGTAATACAAATGGGATAATGTTGCAGCTACGGTTTTTCCGTCCGATAGAAATTACGACTTTTCTTCATAATATACGTTTATCCTTAGAAATTGTATCATCATCCGCATCTTTAAAATCGTGTACCGGGGGAACAAAAAAACTCGATCGATATATCACACGCGAGTAATTAATATACCGAAGTGCAGTCAAACGTATAAATGCATTTGACGCTAATTCGCGTAATACTGTTTGACAGCTTATTGGCGTGGGGAGCAAATGAAGGTGTGACGAACTCTAATGAATTCATCGAATCGAATTAATTTTCCGTAAATACTCGAGATGATTCCGCGGTGTTGAAGCCGGTTATCCGCGGCGCGATATACCCGCTAGATCCCGTTGCGCAATTTCAGCAGTTCACGAGGGCTGAAAGACTCATGCCGATCGCGCCGAGATGGAATTATTCGCGTGCTTCGACCCGGCGACAATATGCACTTTGTCGTATCCCAGCGCGCGATCGGGTAACCGCGGATGAATCGTGTCGAGAGCGACAGGTGCACGTACATACGTCAATCACGCGGGGGGCCACCTATTACTCTCCGAGTGTACTTATATACGAAACATCTTCACTGGGTCAGGTTTGTCTTGTGTATATCGTCGCCTCCGTAAAGAAAGGAGCGAACTCGGAAGCCGGCTAGAGAAGGTGCGAACTCGGAAGCCGGCTAGAAAAGGTGCAAACTCGGAAGCCGGCTAGAGAAGGTGCGAACTCGGAAGCCGGCTAGAAAAGGTGCGAACTCAGAAGCCGGCTAGAGAAGGTGCGAACTCGGAAGGCATTTTATTTTTCTGAAATTTGAGTTGGCAAACCTGATACTCTGATATTTGCTTTTATATGAAAATATGAAATGTGATGGCCTGTACAGTGAAGCTATGTAATTTGTGATTTTATTGATTATTATAAACCGATGAAAAAGTAAATGTTTTTTCAATAAAATTTCATTAGAAATATACTATTCTGTTTGTATTTCATTCATTTTGGCCATGATTTAAACTCTAGACTGTATAAAAAGTAGTATTCTCTGAGGTGCCAATATTGGGTACACAAAGTTTTGTCTCCCTAAACAACGATTCAGTCAGGGTGTCTCAATTTAGGCGGAAAGTAGCTTCTCAAGTGGCTGAATGATAATGTTATTACCGGAATTCGGCTGGTCAAATTCGATATTCACTGGCACCGGTTGAAATCTAGTTCAGCACAACATTTCTTTTATGTGATATTTTATTTATCATAATGAATAAATACAGAATATCATACTCACACTCCATTATTATTAGAAATCGTACAGTCTACTGCAAAGTAAAAACTTTTACAAATAAATATTCTTCAATATAAGCGCTTATCACTTTCTCACGTGTTCTCAAAGACTGACTCACAAAACTCTGCACTATAAGTGAGTCTCTAAAAACCTTCTCGCTGACCCTCACTCTGTAAACAATGATCCATCGCGTGTGGGACACTAGCGCTCCTTTAGGCAGAACGCTGTAACACTTATCAATGTTTTTAAAATGCTGTCACGTGTATCTCCGATGATAACACTGCCCATTGAGAAGCTACTTTCCGCCTAAATTGAGACACCCTGACTGAATCGTTGTTTAGGGAGACAAAACTTTGTGTACCCAATATTGGCACCTCAGAGAATACTACTTTTTATACAGTCTAGAGTTTAAATCATGGCCAAAATGAATGAAATACAAACAGAATAGTATATTTCTAATGAAATTTTATTGAAAAAACATTTACTTTTTCATCGGTTTATAATAATCAATAAAATCACAAATTACATGGCTTCACTGTACAGGCCATCACATTTCATATTTTCATATAAAAGCAAATATCAGAGTATCAGGTTTGCCAACTCAAATTTCAGAAAAATAAAATGCCTTCCGAGTTCGCACCTTCTCTAGCCGGCTTCTGAGTTCGCACCTTTTCTAGCCGGCTTCCGAGTTCGCACCTTCTCTAGCCGGCTTCCGAGTTTGCACCTTTTCTAGCCGGCTTCCGAGTTCGCACCTTTTCTAGCCGGCTTCCGAGTTCGCTCCTTTCTTTACGGAGGCGACGATATACACATACTGCGGGATGTTATTGAATCTATGGAAACTCGGACGATACACACCGCACGATAGCGAGATGACAAATCTACTTCGTGTGAAATGAATCGAAAAAATTGTGTCGAAGATTCGTAATATTTTTTTCACTTCGCGGTTCGGAAAAAAATCATACCTTACACAGCGGGCGCCGAGGCGAAAAAAAAGTTTAAGACTCGAAGACAACTGTGCGTACGAGAACGCGAACACAGGGCAAGTGGCGCTATTAAAATCAGCGCGATCCAATGTGCCGCGTGCGCGTCCCGCGGCAAGCGCGTATACGGCAAGAAGGAAAGGAACGAGAAAAAAAAGGAAAACGCGACGCAGGAAGAAGCGTACGCGTGGGGAGCAAACACTCACCGTCCATCCCGGCTTGTCGACTCCGTTCTCGGAGATTTCCGTGCCGTTGCTCTGCATCGTGGCTCTCTCGACTATATGTATGCGTGCTCAACTTCCGCGTCTTCTCTTTGTCTCTCTGTCTCGTCCTGCTGCTGCTGCTGCGCGTTCCCCTCTCTTTCTGTCTCTGGTCTCGTGCGCGGACACCTGGAAACGAGGAAGAAGAAAAAAGGAGCATGAGGAAAAATGCGTTATACTCAACGGTGCCCGAGCTTTTGATTGATATAGCATTTTACGAGCTACAAGCGCTCGTGTATCGCACATGCGTACACGACGGGACGCAGGCGTACGGGAACAATCAGTTCCGCGAGCGGAGGACTGGAATTTGCGCGCATGGTATATACAGCTGTCTCTCTCTCTCTCTCACTCTGCTCGACATCGAGAGCAGTTTGATTTTGGAGCTTTGCTTCGTGCGGATCTCGGGCTTTCGCGAGTGTATCAAATTCACGGCCAGCCGAAACGGGCCACGTTTGGAATTTCAACTCGACGACTCTTTATTAGACGCGCCAACGTGGCCTTCTCCTTCCGATCGGGGCGACGAGATGCGAATTCGCGCCGATATTGCGAGTTTCAAACTGCCTCGGTTTGGCACACGGGTGTATCGAGCCAGCTCGTCGAGTAGGAAGACGAATGGACGAAGGGAAAATCAATCGGTGGAGATGGGCAAAGTGCAAACAGTCGTTCGCAGACGCATATACACGGAAAAAGGCTCCCCCGGACGCGTTGGTAACGAGAGAAAAACGAATATATTTGGAGAACGAGAAAATCATATAGCCGCGAGTCTGCAGACACACACGCAGTACGCGTATACGCGTTAAAAGAGCCGCGCTCGGAGGAGGGCGTGTTACCATACAAAACACGTGGAGGCTGTGGCCACTGCAGCACAGGACAAAAGGAGCCATGCGCGCGTATGTATGCGGAGAAGAAGCGCACGCGTCGCGGTAATTGGCCCGCGGGTCACGCACAAAAAGCCGCTCTTCCAACAAAGCGGCCCGGCCGCAGGGAAAAAAAACTTGCGTGTCAGTGGAAGAGTGGGACTCGGGTGTACGTATATATATAGGTATATGAATAAACACATGCTCATAATGAAAGCGTCTTGAGGACGAGCGCAGCGCGCGGATGGAACTCGCGGCAGGAACAATAATGGCATCGCAACGTGCGTCCTGCAGCTGGATTGTCATTCGTGCAGGCGTGCGTACAACTGGATATCGCCACTCTATTTTGCGTAGTGTCGTACGAGCGACTGTATGTTGTACACTCTAAATCTAAACTAGTGAAAAACTAATATTCAATAGTACAAATTGCACGACTGCACACTGAGATTAGTAGATGTTTGCCGAAAAAAAAAAAACAGTAAAATTTTACTAATATTCAAGTAATTCTGTAAAAACGTTTCTTTTATCACTTGTATCGAGAAGTTGATTATTACAACTTTAGATTTTTACACTCGTGATGAAAAATACTGTTCGATACTAGGGCGAAAGATGATTTCTAGGCTAGTGCGAGATTACCAGCTTCGCAGCTCGCTAGGGCGACAAATGTCACACTTGCCTTCGTCTTTTGCGTTAGTGTCAAAATCTTTCCATAAGAATTCTACTATTTTTTAATAAATTTTCAATATTTTTCAGTCAATATATACTCTATTTTTATCTTTTTACCCCGATTCCAATATGCTGATAGAATCAGCTAAATACTATTTCCCATCATTTGTGCCATTTGTACTATTGGATATTAGTTTTTTACTATTATAGATATTCGGAGTGTAGTATCCGGTGTAACATTGGTTAACCCGCGCGCGATATCGTGCTAGCGCGATATTGTGCTGTTGGTATATTGGCCCACGTGGACGTACGACATCGGGACTATCCCGTCGCAGCGGCTTATTCCGCGACCTATCCGCGAACGACAACGCGACAAATCGAGTGCACGAGGCAACTTGGCGTGTGTGTGTGTGTGTGTGTGTGTGTGTGTGTGTATAGGAAGGGCGACGAAGGGCGAGACAAGAGGCTGCGTAGGATGGAGTCTTTGGCGTGGGGCGGCAGGTATTGATCCCGCTGTGTCGAGCCCTTTAGCCGCTCGGCGTACGGCCCTACACAGCTTTAAGGAGTGTCTCGCGCTGCTTCGGTGCAGCACTACTCGATGTATCTCGATGGGCTTGGGAAACCCCGATAAACGAGGTTCTGATGGAGCCCAGACGCTTTTAGTGGCTGGGATTCAATGCGCGATGCTCAACCGAACTTGCGCTGTGCGAGTGGGGTCGGCTCTATGTAAAAAACATTCGAACGATGGATGTTTAGATACGTACTCTTATGGGATGAGCTGAAAATTACTAAGGAAAGAGACTCATATCGGAAGAGGATACGTGCGGGTGTGTGTCTCAGCAACGGCGATGGAATTTTTTCTGTGCGAGAGGAAAACGCCAATCGGAGAAAACATGTTTTGAGAACATTTGAAAACATTTTTGAAAACATTTTTTTCTCTGCAGACAGAGACGCGCATATCAAAATGGGAAAACAGAATCAGAATCGTTCGATCTGCTTCTCTCATTATTTCGTTCGAATTCGTTTGATAATTTCAGTTTATATATACGCTCGGGCGCGGGGAGAAAAAAACGGAACACGTGCGAGCATATACATAGCTCGAGCTTGATTGAGGCTCCGCACGCGCGCGGCCACATCCCTACGCTCGGAGGGACAAAAGGAATGCCGGTAGCAAAAAATTCGGTCTGCGCGCGAGTATAATATGCGCGCACAGGATACATTTTCCCGCTCGCATGCGAATAATAGCAATTCTCACTGGCGCGGCGGCGGCGGTCAGTTCGCGCATGTGAGCGGCCGGCGCACAGGAAGTTGGTTAAGCATCTTAACATCGAAGCGTGAAGAAAGGCGCACAGCAGGAGAAGCGGTCCGCGAGGGAAAAAAGGAAGAGAAAACGAAACGCAGCGCGCGCGAGAAAGAGAGCGGAGGTGTACAGCTATATAACACACGGCGCATCGCAGGATAGAGCTCGGAGCGGAGAAAGGAAAGAAGAGCAGATATGGGGATGTAATAAACGATGCGCCGATTGCCGACGAGCGTTTTTCACGAGCAATCAATTTTTCAATGCGTTTTTCACGAACAATTAGTACGCGCGCGCTTAATGAAAGTCGCAACAGTGCCGAACTGCCGTAACTGTATACACCTTGTGGTGTGTGACAAGTTAATATAGCGGGCCGCGATCTGCACTCGGTAGAACGAAAGGGGACAACGCGTGCTCGATCGAGCTAATAGGAGTGCGATTAAAATTATTCCGTTTTTCGGATGTGCCGAAGGATATACTGCGTAGCACGGAAACCTGGATCACTACCACCGTATCGAATGCCGAAATATCAATAGAAAATGTGAGCTATATACCTTCGTGTAAAACTATAGCCTCCTCGAATCGAATGAAACATCCTGCGCATCGGAGGCGCTCGAGGGGTTTGATGTATATCAGAGAAAACACTGATATATAGCTGCTTGTTTCACCAACGTACCGCACGACTTCCCTGGAGAAATATTGATTTATCGGAGTGAGGACAACAACGGAATACACGGCAAAGACAATGAATCGAGAGCGCATCAAGTTACAGCCTGCTTTCATACGCACCGGGACACACTGCAGTGCAAGAGGGCTCGCGCGGGCGTGGGGGCCAGCTCGAGTATGCTGCAGTATCTGTCCTGCTGCACCGGTACGGCTCGGTTTGACTCGTGGGGCCATTTGTCGGTCGCGCAAGGCTGGCGTAATGTCCGTATGATTAGCGCGATAACGAGCACGTGGTTGCGCGCGCGAGCAGCCCGTCATTAGCCTCTTCTTTTTCGGATCGTCGTCGTTTTGTTCCCGACTTCCGGAACTCGCTCGTCCGCCGGTGGCCGAGTGCGTTGACGCGTGCCTACATACACACATGCGCGCCGAGTCGGCGCGTCTCGATTGATCGGCTTATTAATCCTCGCCGCGCGCCGGAAGCTATACACACGCGAGATTTAACGCAGGTTGGTATATACATACACGGGGTGATGTCAGAGACGCACTGATCGGTCACTTTACTTTTTTGCTTCTCGAAGCCGTGTCGGTGCTATGTACTCCGTGGAGGATATTGCCACCACGCTCGGGGGAAAATTGAATTGTTTTTTTTTTCCTTCTCTCCTGAGGTTAATCGTTGGATGTAAATGATCGCGGTCGCGCGGAAGAAAAAGGCCCCGAGTAACGCTCGACGGTGCGGCAATTACGGCCCACACCAGCAGCTTTGCGTAGATGAGCTTCGAATTGGATCTGGGGGCAGCAGGTGCGTTCCGAGTGATCCGCGCCACATAGACCGAGACGCGCGCGCGCAAGGTGTTGTTGCTCGAGTGATCGCTGCTGCCGCGGCACCGTACGACATCCCATTGGTCCGAGCGACGTGCTACAGGTGTTTCTCTCTTTTTCTTCCGATATCGTGTTGGCTTCCCCCCCCCCAACCCCCCGGGATTTTGAACGTTCGTTCCGCTGCGGACAATACAAACGGTTCAATTATCACCGCTACACTCAACTGGGTAATCGTCGTTGGAAATGGAAAGGGAAATATCGCGGGCATACGTACAAACACTCAGCGAGGTAAAAAAGAAAAATACGATGAAACAAAGCGAAAAATTCGCTACACGTCAAACATTTACGTACGGTCGCGGGTCGAATCTGGACGCCGCCGCCGCCGCGGCCGCGTGTCGCAATTAAAGCGCGATCGGAGAGACAAAAAAGGAAGGGGAGGATGACGGGACCGACGGAGAGAGAGAGAGAGAACCGGCCGGAGGGAGAGCGATGCGCTCCTTATGAGCGCCGGGAATATACATCTGCGCGCGCGGCTGCTGCTGCACGGCCGGCCATAGCCGCGCTCTGCATACTTCGCCGCGCCAAATATAGCACACGAGAGACCGGTCAGGAGCTTGCGCGTGCCGCTCGCGAGCGAGAGAGATCGCATACCTATATACACATGCGTACCCGGCAGGCGCAAATATCGCGAATTTTTTTTTTCTTTTTCTCTGCACTTCCCTCGACTCTCAATCAATGCGATCCCAGAGCTCGAATTGACAAGCGTGTGCTGCTGCAGTCGAGTAATGATGAAGACTCAATCTGTTCGGTGGTGTGAAACACCCGTGTCGATTCGTGTCTCCTTGAGAGTCGAGAGAGTTTTGTTGAATCGGAATTGACTTGGCGTTGTATAGGTTCTGTCGGACCTTACCGAGCTCGGGTAACTGTACATACGCACCCAAAGTGAGAATTGGAAGAGCTGATGAAGCGAACGGTACAGCGAGATGTGCCGAAGTTATACATAAGTGTAAAATGAGATGGCCTACATTATACACATCAGAAACACAGCCCGGCCGACGAGTGTGGAAAATTGCCGTGAATCCTCGAGCGCTATAGAACGCGGCTAAGCGCGTCAATTCACAGAAAGCGCCTGTGCGACGGCTGAAAGAAGCCGGTTGATTATTAAAACGAGAGAGAGAGGGGGGGAGCCCTTTGAGCCGAGGCGCAGGGCCTTATAATTCAAACTCTGCATACACTTGAATCATGACGACGTGACTCAATCAAAAGTTGCATTGTATAGACGCCCACTCGCGCGCTCTAAACGAACAATTACAAGCTTTGCTCGCGGAACGAGCAGAAATAAGAAGTGCCTTAAGAATCGGCCGACGACGAGACACGATATACCAATTATAACGTTCCCCGGTGAAAGTATCGAAATTAGGATAGACGCGCCAGCTGATGTTTGTTTGTGAGTGTGTGTATGCGATACTCTCTAAATTTTTCGAGTGCGCGATTTCACCCGAGAATCGCTTAATCGACACGAATCCGAGGCCAGATCGGCACGCGCGCGATTCCCATTATCAAGCGGTATTTAATCGAGGGCCGTCTCGGCCGAATCATAGCTCGTCTACGTGCTTTCAAGTGTGCAGTCTAATGAAGTCCTGTCACTGAGCACGAGCTCTGATGATCTCGCTTCTCTTCCGGTGAGATGTTATATGTATAAACAAGGTCGACGTGGAACTTGTCCGCGGAATTGGACGGATTTCATTGGAGTTTATCGAGTTGATGAAGAAAAAGGTTAATCGCTCGATCTCTTTCGCGCGCGCGCGAGGCAATAATCGTAATATTCCCCTCCCGAGAAAATCGCTCCGAATTATCCCGAGACGCGCGACGCAGCTTTTCGAGCCACGTCATATAACGAGGCACCGATTATATCTCCGAGTATATATATACACGCACGCTACAATAAACCGAGGCAAGTATCAGGGGCTTCACATCAGAGCCGAATGGCCGAATAAAAGCGCGATCAAGCTTGCGGCGCTTGAGGTAAACGAGCCGTGCGAGCTCGAGTCAGCTGGTCGGCGAGAGAGAGAGAGAGAGAGAGAGAGAGAGAGAGAGCACCTTTTGGCCCAATTACAAATTAACTGGAGCGACTATAACGACACGCGTAAGAAACCGGAGTCTCGCGGCGCCAGCTCATTAACCAACGCGCGAATCTCGCGTATGTGTATACACTTACACACACACAAGTGCACAAGAGCGCGTGGGTATATAAATGCGCGAGCGAGTGAGCGAACGGGGAAGCTAATCGCGACCCTTGTTCCTACAGCCGCGCGAGGGAACGACCGAGCGCTTAAAATTAGACGCGCGCGCGTTCCGGGAGTGTGGAGATGCGCGTCCCAAGGACCCGACAGCGCGTCGCACGCCAGCCCGCCGCGAGAGTATGTATCTCGGCGTACAGCCCCACCGCCGCCAAAGCTTTGGTTTGCTACGTGGCACGAGGGCAACGTGAGCTTTTTGCGCTTGGCCCTCGATTGATACTCCGGTGGGTCTGGCAAACTTGATTCGACCACACGATTTTTTTGTCTCATCTCCGAGATGATTGGAATGTGAGACGTGCTACGGGGTAAAGTCGTTTATACTCAACGGGCTCGCAAGTAGGTGTGGAACGGCGATCGAGTATTTAATGTTCAGCATTGGAACACGAGGGAAACTTGATTTTGAAAGAGGCTTCCGAGTGGTCTTATCGGAACTATGATTTTATCTCGAAAATAAAGCGGTAACGACCAGCGCACTCGTATATACACGGAGCATATATACTTTTAATGAGAATTTACGAAATGTATATATATGGATTTACGGAACGATTGCACTGGGAGCGTTAAAATAACGGAGTACACCGGCGCATACCTGGAATACACTAATATATATTAGCCAGAGTTTCGCCTTTATACCCTACCCCGATTCCAATCGCAACGCGAATTAACCGGTATAAAAATCTCGAATTAATCATGAAACGTTACGATCAATTAATCATACCGAGTTATCATTCCACTCAACGCCAATTAAATTCTAATTGCCAAAGAGCTGGAAAGCACAAGTCGCGAATATATATACATATCGAAACTAATGGAGGGAAAGGCGTGCGTGCGCACTAATTAAAACATCGATCGGAGCCTACATATAAGAAAATAAAGTTTCGACCAGGATTCCGCTCTGGCAAAGGTGGGCACTCGCTGAGATGCGCAGAATGACGACTGTTCGTATAGTTCAAGGTGTACCCATGTAAAAGACAGTAAAAGCGGTACAAAAATCCCGCGCACAAAGCCCACGAATTCCCCCGTTTGTGGATGGAGAAATTATACTTGTCTCATGGCAAAATCAGCATTAATCCAATCGGCGCGTTCCCCTCGAAATAATCGTCGGTGCAATTGTGCGACGGCCGCACATGTACGCGCCGGCGATCAATCATATAATTGCGGCCGGCTAGCACATCAGCGCATGAGCGATTGAGCGCGTATATATATACACGTAAGAGTGGGCCTTAACCTTTGTGCATCTCGAGTATATACTGCATATACCGAACGGCGGGGGAGAAGCGAGACGCGCGTCTTTTGCATATATATCGACTCGTTGCTCGCGATCCAATATGCGAACGATGCGCGCGTTTCGCTAGCCTCCGTTGGTTCTGCGTCACGCGACAGATCTGCGCAGGTGTACCTAGGCAAAGACACCAAACGGATTCGAAAGTTTCACGATCAATTTTTATTTTCTCGCGTAAAGCGTATGACAAAATAAAAGTCTCGATTCTTTCTTCAGACAAAATTATAGTAACTTTCGTTTGTACGAATTGCATCGTTGAAGGTATACTTTGGAAGATCCGATCGAATTTGACGAGTTACACAAAGAAGAACACATAAATATGTGTTAATGTAAATATGTTTATTTACGTGTGAACACATAAATAAATATTTGGGGGAGGGGAAAAGGTTTGGACGAGCTGCCGAGCGCGCGAGATTAGAAGGTCGAGCCAACGCGGGATCCGACAATGTACCGAGTTGCAAGCGCGAAAGAAACTAACCGACTCTTAAGGCTTTGAGGGTACGTTCTGGCTATAAATGAAAATAGTGATAAATACTTGACACTCCGTACATAAGCATATTTTGAGGCATAAAAGTTGTACCAAAATTTGAGAAAGCCTGGTTGGCTGGTTAGAAAGGTATGAGCACTTACATGCACTCCCATGGAATTTTGTGAAATTCGAGTATTTTTATGCTTTAAACGATGTGAAAAATAATGGAAAAATAGTGAGAATCCCAGGAAACTCTTGGAAACGAGAGAATCATATCCAATGACAGGATATATGCAAAGATCATATGCCTGGATTTGTTGTGGAACAAGCTAGCAATGATTTTTCACCCGCCCAGCAAGGAACAAGTCATAACTTGAAGGATATAATCAGATTCAACAGTTTAAGACGCGCTTATAAAAGAGAAATCAAATGTAATTTTACGCTGTTTAAAATTCTCCATACAACTATGAATACGGTTATCCATATCACATACGAAAACATCTGTTGCAGCTCAGCTCGCTAAATACGTTTTACCGATTTAGCAAACTTTTGGGAACGACTGTGTAGCCAGAACATCCTTAATGATCGCAGCTGTATCCTCACACACATACACAGACAAAGAAACAAAGTTGCGATACGTGCGTATAGATAAGCAATGGGAAAGCCCATCACAGCAGCAAACGCTCGAGCGTTTATCGCGCCGGGGGGGGGGGGAAGGGGAGGAAAGCGTAACGCAACTCTCGTCGCCGCATACACATCTCGGTTCGACGAAGAAAACCGAACAACGCGAAGAGAGATTGATTCGCGTGCTATCGGAGAACGGAGGGAGGGAGGCGCGCGACGAGAAAAAAAAAAGGAAGAAGCGTGACTCATTCCAAAGTGCAGCCGTGTGTATGATGTATGGTCGCGCGCACGCCCGAGGCGAAGCCGTCTCTCTCGGCGTGTCAGAAAATATAAAAGCCACCCTCTCGAGTAAACGCGCTCTAAATATAGCCAATTCACGCGAGTGTATATCTGTTTAAGAAGAGCACGGCTCGAATTCATCCTCGCGCGCGGGACAGCGGGAATTATTGCTCGCTCGCGTATATGTATACACACGCGCGGCTCTCGATCGAAGTTTTATATTTCACGTTGCGCGGGATCAATCGAGGGAGCTGGCGCTGCACACTGATGTGTGTGTACGCGATTGTTTTCGCGAGAAGTATACAATGGCACTTTGTCCAGTCAGCTGAAACAACAGGTGCGCCGGCGGGAACGAGCTGAAAATCTTTGAAATCAGAGCTGCCCAGGTATACTTACGACAATCGCTCGCCAGCTGACTGTATGTACAATGAGGCCGAGCTCGGTCTATTTTTCATTTTCATTTCCGTGTAATACCGCGCGCGCGGTCGATCGGTTAGCGCGGATAATTACTTTTCAACAAAAACTTCCTCGGCCATTTAAACGTGCGGCGCTCTTCGTGCGTTGTAGCACGTGCGAAGCGTCTCGGGACACGGCTTTCGACGCGTATATACATAATCGGAGCACTTGAAGCCTCCGCTTGACCCGAGGCCACACAATATGCTAATATACATATATACGGGGACGGAAACGAGCTGCATTTTTAATCTTCCCCTTCGAGCTTTCTTCTGCCCGATGAACACTGAGGCTGTCGCGCGGATGTCGCGAAACGAGTGCCAAAACTATACACACGATACTAGTGACCGCAGGGACAGAGAGAGAGGAAAAAAAAACAATTAGCGAGATAAGGATGATAGGGCGTTGCTCGGAGTGCATCGACCCCTCCAGAGATGGATATTGCTCGTTGAGAAAAGACAAAGTAAAAAACGCTTGGTGATACATCTTACTAAAAATAATACGGACAAGGTGGCCATTATTTTTTTCCTGCGCGACACTTTCGTATACACGTTTCACTCGCGTGCTTTTCAAAGCTTTTATATTCACTTCCTTGGCGCCGAGCGACTCCAACTGCCCATACACACATTTACGCTTCAATGGCGAATGCATATATATTCCAATTTGAATATTGTCGGGAGGATGAAAAGAACAAAAATCCCGATTATCGTCGACGACACGATACTCGTTATACACACCGTGACAAAACCCGGCGAGAGAGCAGAAGTCGAGAACGTATAGCAACAGCGGATCGACCCTGACCCTCGGCGGCGCTTAGCTGCGAGGGAAAGGGACAGTCGCGGCGGTGTAAGTGAAGAAGTGCGATGTATTATAGGTACCGCGGGAAGCAGCAGCACAGCAGCAGCTCGTGTGTGCAAACGGCCAAAGAGAGATTTCCACCCTCGCGCGCTCGTTGCTCGAGCCGTATATATATATACACTCGTATACCATATAAGCTCCAGGCCAGGCCTACTCTAGGCGCCAGGTCCCTTTCCGTGGATTTTGAAGGTCCCCAAATGAAACTTGGTTTTTCCTACGTATTTTGACCTCCTAAACCCGATTCTTTTAGGTAGAAGTCGCCAAAGTCGCAGAGAAATTTGTTATTAACAAATTATTGTAATGAAAGTTGATTAATGTTTATTTGCATTGAAAAAATTTTTTTTAGTTTCTATGGTTGATTCTGAATAGAAAACCTTCTAAAAATTTTTTCGCAAATGAACCGTTTCTGAGTAAAAAATTCTTGAATTTTGCAAAATTGTGATTTTTGCAATTTTCAGTCCTCAATAACAATAATAATTTTGAATATTTTTCAACGGGGTTTAGGCCAAAAGTAACCTTAGACATCATACTTCAAATATAGAGCAAGTTTAACGACACTCCTTTGTCGATTGGTCATTTTTTTAACATTTAACATGCGTCTATTTCGTACTACTACGTACACGTACTACAGGGTCACATTTCGTCCCATTGAGGTCGCCGAATAAAACCTAGTTTTTCCTGTGTATTTTGACCTCCTAAAATCGATTTCTTGAGTTAGAGGTCCCAAATACCGCAGAGGAAATAGTTATTAACAGATTATCGCAAAATTACTCAATTAAGAGAGAACAAAATAGACGCATGATAACTGTTGGAAAAATGGCCTATTAACTGGAAATCGTTGCCAAGCTTATCTCTATATTTAAAGTGGAATACCTAAGGTTACTTTTCGTCCCAAAACCTGTTCCAAAATATTGCAAAATAATATTGTTATTAAGGCTTGAAAACTGCAAAATTTTTCCGTCATTGGAAAGTTTAAAAATTTTTCTCTCAGCAACGGTGCATTTTACGAGGAAACTTCATGAAACATTTTTTGTTCAGAATCAGCCAGAGCATCTAAAAAAAAATTTCAAAGCAAATAGACATTAATTAAATAATTTTGCAATAATTTGTTAATAACTATTTCCTCTGTGGTATTTGGAATCTCTAACTTAAAAAATCGATTTTAGGAGGTCGAAATACACAGGAAAAACTAGGTTTTATTCGGGGACCTCAATGGGACGAAATGTGACCCTGTAGTACGTGTACATAGTAGTACGAAATAGACGCATGTTAAATGTTAAAAAAATGGCCAATCGACAAAAGAGAGTCGTTGAACTTGCCACTATATTTGAAGTATGATGTCTAAGGTTACTTTTGGCCTAAACCCCGTTGAAAAATATTCAAAATTATTATTGTTATTGAGGACTAAAAATTGCAAAAATCACAATTTTGCAAAATTCAAGAATTTTTTACTCAGAAATGATTCATCTAACGAAAAAATGTTATAGAAGGTTTTATATTCAGAATCAGCCATAGAAACTAAAAAAAATTTTTTCAATGCAAATAAACATTAATCAATTTTTATTACAATAATTTGTTAATAACAAATTTCTCTGCGGCTTTGGCGACTTCTACCCAAAAAAAATCGGGTTTAGGAGGTCAAAATACGTAGGAAAAACCAAGTTTCATTTGGGGACCTTCAAAATCCACGGAAAGGGACCTGGCGCCTCGAGTAGCCTGCGTGAGCTGTTTTATGTGCGTGAAATCGATTTAGAGCTTCGCGTGGCTCGCGAGCGCTCTATTCTACACGAGCGATGGTTTTTCTTTCCACACGCGACTCGTCATTTTTATCTTTTTCTTTTTTTCCTTCCACGCATCGCGCCGGGGTACGTCTCGCAGTCGTACATCGCGGGGGAGAATATTTTTTTCTTTTTCCCTATCATCGCTATTTTCATCGACTGAACGCTTGAGAAATTACGCGCGCTGATTTGAACTTTTGTCGAGATTTCGAGGCGCGAGCGGGGAATAGATGGCGAAACTTTAATAATAAGAAGATAATGCGCGCCGGCGAGATTTGCACGCTGTTATACAAGTTACAAAACACACGTACACACACACACAGAGCCGAGAGGGCACGTGTAACAACGAAGGAATAAGCGAGAACCTGCCGAGATAATTTGTCAATTATTATGAAATGCGGCGCGAGCAGAAGGATGCGCGCGTTTTCATCACACAAAACCATAAGGATGGATTTTAATCATCGCATCGAGCGCTCGGGCCGCGCAACGTTTTAATCCTATATACATACTCTTAATTGCCCGCGGGCTTTTCAGAGCGGAAATGCGCGTGTATGTTCCAACCTCTACTCGCCGCGAGCTTCGACTTTGATATCGTCCCGTCGAGACGCATCGAACGAGGAGGATCTCGCGTTGAAAATATCCACAACGAATCGCCGGGTCGTCCGCGCATTGATTCAACCTCGGAAAACGGCCCCCTGGGGCGGGCGCACATTGACGTATCAATGCGCGTGTGATAGACGAAACGAACGAACAAACAAATCGCGCGGGCGCGAGCGCGGGGTAAACAAAGTGTGCGCGCGAACCGCGGGGCGAAAGAAGGGCGCGCGCGAGCCATGGGGAATCCTCTCTCCGATTGCGAGCGCGCACACGGCGCGGATGATATCGATCGCCGGCCTGCAGCACACGCACACACACGCGTACAACAGAGCGGAGCGCCGTGTGTATACTACGCCCCGGTGCGTGTTGTTCGCGAGCCCTGCGATATCCGACCTACGTCTCTCTCTACGCAGACACACAGTAAGTACTCACCGAGCTCGGCTGTGCTACAGGAGACGAGTCGCACCAGGGGTGCAACACACACTCGACGGCGGCACGGGTTGTGTATGTGCGTATATCGCGCGGGCGCAGGACGTGATAAATCTATATATATATGTACACACACGTTCACGAGGCTCGACGCTCGTCGCGCGACTACTACTGCGGCGGCAGTCGGCGAGCGAGTCCCGGCGCTCGGTCCCGGCGCGCTGCTCTCGCGCGCCCAGCCGCGGGGGAGGGGAGAGACACACGCACACACCGGTGCGCGCGCGCCTCGCTCCGCGCGGCGCGCTCAACAATTTTCGGAGCCGGCTCAGCTCCTCGGGCCATGGTCTTTTTATAATCTTCGTTATAATTCGCCGCATATAGGCTTGATGGTCAACCCATATGTCGCGATTGCTCCTGATCGCCGGTTCGCCAGTGTCTCTCAAGGAGAGTATATGTATATACGTGGTTGCAGTTTCTTGCAAGTGTTGCACGCATGAGCTCAATGAGATTTAACCCTTTCGTGGTATATTTATGTGTGAGTGTATTGTAGACTTTTGATACGGCGAAATGTAGACACGCACACTTATCCAGCGATAATCGGTGCACTTTGTCAATCCCAACTTGTAGCTAATATGAAAAAAAAAATCAATATGCTTTTCGTTCTTGCTGATAGAGAATGGGGAATAACATACGAAAGTTCGTTCGTACAACGATTGGCGATGAGTTCGCCAATGTGCATAATGACGATGAAGAAGCTGGGGGCGACTGGTAGCTTGTCGCACGGCACTGCGCAAGGGTGGCCCCGCGCGCCAAGCCATATATACCTATATGTATGTACGATAGTGGGAGGATTGGACCGGAATACATATATATAGTATACATGGAGTCGGGCAGGAGTCGAGTCTCGTGCGCCGACTCCTTTTCGCTCTCCTCGCGCCTTCTCTCTTTTTCGTTCTTTCGTGCGCGAGCGGATGTATATATGTATACAGCTGTGTCACTCGGGGACGGCGGCCCAGCCCCGATTTCCCTGCCGCTCGAGCCTCTCCGCGTGACTTTTATTTTTCCTCCTTTATATATATATACAATGAGTGGATCAATCGTGACTGGGTGCACCGGGTTGGCGACAAGTTGGGGGAGGTACCCAACGCCCAAGTGCTATTATAGCCTTTTCATTCCCGTTTCGTTCAACGGTATAGGGTTTTTTAATTAGGCTGATTTGTTCAACAGTCGACGCATCAGTTGCGCCTATTCATCTTTCATTGGCTCGATTTTGATAGCATTGAGAATGGATTTCTGAATATGCTTATCATTTGCTACAGTGCCCTGACCAATCCGAGATTTATTGTTGATTAAGGAGGTTTACGTGTAGCCGAAATGATAAATTTACGATTTTCAGAATTAGTGAAAATATTTGAATATATTGTATATTATTGATGTGGAATGTTGAAGCCATTAAATGATACTATGAACAAAAACAGACATGAATACTATACGTTTCATATACTGTACCATTATTTGTGGCGTATAAGAGCGTATACAATATATAAGAGGGTCTCATCATTGAAAATAACTCGGGGTTGGGTTTACAGTTGGCCAAAGTGCACTTGGTTTCCACTACTGTTTTTCATAACATAAACTTGTTTTCAAAGCAAACACCGAAAAGATTGCTTTCCCAATCCGCCGAAATGCTGCTCTTTGAGCGTCGTACCACTGCTCGTACGTTGGATTTTCAAACTTTTAAGTCGAGTCTTTGCAAAATTTAGGACCACTCGGGGAGTAAAAAATGATCGCACTCGATACGGGGGGCACAACGGGACAGACGAGCGAAAGTTCGAAGAGACTGTTGATGAAATGTGATTTTTATTGGAAAGTCGCGCGTAAGTAAGAAAATTCAATTCCGAGCTGTACACCTCGAGCAATTAATGAGATGTATATACATGTGTAACGAAGAAACATTGGGAATGCGCTAAATCGAACAGCTCGAGCCGTTCGAGCATTCCGCACGACGCTGCGCATTATATTGTTCATCGGGGCGCACCACCGCGAGAAAAATCGACATTGCTCAGTGTGCATCTCGGCGAAGTGCATCGGGACACGCGCGTGAGCCCACTGCGCGCAATTAAACGATGTTTTAATTCGACTTGTTTGCGTGCCACGCGCGCGCGCAACAGGCTTCAGCAATCACACACACACACACATATATATGAACTACTCCACGTCAACTCGGCGGGTGAAAATTCTCTTTTTATAAATCTGCTCTGGCAAATTTAGTAAGTGTTGCTTCGCCCAAGCAACTTTTCTCTAAATTTTCGTGCGGCCTGGTATATAAATCATGAAGCCTTTGTTCTGTGGTTTTTCGTCGATTTTCGGCAGAACTCGTGATTTCCAAATGTATGTGCACTGTAAATCGAAAATAGTTAAAAACTACTATTTAATAGTACAAATTGCACAATAGTAAAATAGTACGTATTATACTGGAAAAAATAGTAGACTTTTACTAAATTACTAAAATTTTATTAAACTTTTACAAGCAGTGCAATAAGTACTATCAATAGTAATTCATCACTACTGTAGATTCAGAGTGCATTAAACTGTGAATTGAAAAAAACTATTGCAATAAGAGATTTAAACTTTCCGGTAAACACGAGAAAATCATTGCCGAGCCCGAAATCCAGGGTTTGTATGCGTAGTTTTCGTCATGTACAGTGACGTTTAACATTATTTTTCATACCGGAAATCGATCCGACGCGTGAAGATCATCAAAACGAGCTGCGCACGTGTTTCGCAATTTTACCGCAAATCATATCGTTAAACCGTTTTATCCGTAAAATCATATATGTACACGGAGGTATAGCTATACGTATATTATGCAGTATGCGCGGCGCGCGTATAACGCGCAAGGCTGTCTGTGCAGTAACACTACACCAGGCTGCACAAGGTTGCCGAGCATCTTCTCTTACTGTCCAATTGTTGAAATTCATCGTGTTATTCTAGACAGTCTGTTTCTTCGCAACGGTTCTGTTTCAACCAACAAGCAGAATATCGCATCTTACTGGGCCATCGATTATTGTTATACGAAACGTATATCCTCAGATGGTTTTCGGGCCCAACCAAACAGGTCGCACTCGGGTATACATATTTCTCATTTCGTACATTCAAAGTCTATTGTTCGTGAACTTGAGTGGTTATGGGAAAATTGTCGAAGCACCAAATCAATAATGTTTATTGGCACGTGTATAAACGGAAAATCGACTCGTATATTCGGATGTACTATAAACCACTTGACGAAGTTTCGAGTACGCGTCCCAAGATGGGGTATTTTTGACCGAAAATTGTTATTATCCTGCTAAATTAAACTTTTCTCTCTCTCTCTCTCTCTCTCTCGTGCGTATAAAAAACATATATATGTTCCGGGCCACCACTAAACGAATACATACTCCTGGATAATTGGACACACACACATGTTGCACAGACGACTGTACAGGCGCATCTCGACCGAGGATTAATCCAGTTGCAGCTCGAATCCAAAAACCTACCAAGCCTCGACTAACGGGTGTAGAAAGGCATTGCGGCTATGTGTCGAGTGGCGCGCAGCTCGTGGAGCGATAGCGCCGCCGGCCGGTTAATTAATTGCGAATTAATTAGCCGCGTGGTCAGGCTCGCGCGCATATACGCGCTCAGGAGCGCGCAGGAGCGCGTGACTAACGAGCGGCCGCTGCTTTTCAACTCTCGCGCGCGCGCGATTTCTGGAGCGACTCACGCGCGGCTCTTGCTTTTATCTCTCTCTCTCCTTCTCTCACTCTCGAGCCGAGACCAAGACTTTGTTTTTACTTTGTGGAGCGAGTCAGCCGATGCGCGAACACACACGATCCGATATATGTTCACCGGGGGGTATACGTCCAGGTGACTCGGGATCTGCATAGGTGCGCACTTTTGCCCCAAGATCGTAAATGTGTACGTGTTAGTCGAGTTCTGATTGACTTCTGGGGTATACGCGTGTGCCCCGCGGATTACTGGGGTGTATGTGTGTCCGGACGTGCAGTGGCCGGCCAAGGAGTCTTTTCAATGGATCATCACGAGCGGTACTTGATTATCGATAAAAATCATCAGTGCACCAGAGATATAGGACACAAGACTATACAGGCAACATCCTTTTAAAACTCTCGGATAATTGATTAGCCCGGATAAGCAGTCAGTCCTATATTATACTTCCTCTATATAGATGCTGAAAGATTAACTGCTCGCGCAACGAGTGTTGTTTTTTTTTCCCGATTTTTCTTTTTCTCTTTTTAGTAGATCTCGTAAATCACGAATTAGCATAAATCAACTAGCAGCAATGATTTACCGTCGCTCCCGCGCACACTCGTGGTATAATGATCGTTGTATACACACGGCGGCGGCTGCCGATTCAATAAGCTGACGAGCAAATGAATTATTTGCATTCACACGGGCTCGAGCGCACGGCTCAACTGCGCGGCGCTAAATCGGTGAAGCGTGCAAAAAGCTCGTTAAGCGCGCAATTTCTAACGCGCGGGAAATCGTATGGGCAAAAAACAGTTTGCATTTCATTCTGCTCCGTCGAAATCTCGCGCGGCCCGTTACGGGGAACAGGTGCACGCGCGCGAGCGCACAGATGCTGTATAATAACGCGCGGACGCCTGATCCACTTTCCAGCCCGCGCGATTCCACGTAAAGATTTCAATTTATAGAATGGCTAATGATCGAGTTGTGCCATTGCTCCTTTTACATTATCGTGTAAACGTAGAAAAATATCGCTCGACTCGCCGTGACAATGGTCCAATGAATTTTGTGAATATTCGCGTTGCACACCAGTGTAGGTTTAGTTGATTTTCAACTGGAACAGAAGACTATTAATTGCGCCTTTTCAAATCTGTTTGCCAGCCGAATCGATATTGCGCGGCTGGAAATAATCGATGAGCTAATCAAAATACGGCTCTATGTAATGACTTCTCAAAAGTCATGCCTGCAAAATATGTTGAAACTTCCACGAAATACTCTTTCATTCTTTTGTCAAGCTCTTTGTTTATGCAAGTACGCATTCTCGCTCTCTCTCTCTCTCTCGGTATTGTATTATTACACCGTCTTGGGCTCGCCAATGGAGAGCTCATCAAGACTTTAGAAGACAATAACAAATGATTGAAAACTTTACAGTCCATTACGTTTGGAAATACCATTAGCTTTGGGGGGGTTAGCTGAGACATTAAACCTCATTCTTCATTTTCCGTCAAGGTGTGAATTCAGTTTCTGTCGTTGAAAACTATTGAGAGTATTATTTTGTAATAAAATTTTATTTTTCTCTGATAATCGATTCATCGTAATCTTCGACCAGGTATGCAATTTATTTTAATGATCGAGTCACTTTCTCGACTCTAATTTTCCGACTTTTTGCCTGGAGCACAACAACTTTCTATGCAAATATAACACAAGATGCATCCTGTGCATTGAACACATTTTTTCTTGTCAGAGCAACGAAAGCTCAAAGAAGATGGACTCGCCATTAGGTACACTGGAGCATGCGGTTGAGATTTGAATTTGATATACGAATCTATATTTCACGGCGAATACATATTCATAGATGACGACTTTTTTTTAAAGTGGTTATAAACGGTATTTTGAATAACACAACATTGAAGTAAACCTTATAGTATAATAAATAATCGAAAGAAATTGTGAAATCCTCAGATCAATTCACTAGACTGTGAAAAATCTAATATTCGTAATCAACTTGGCGTAAAATATCATGAAAATGCCGGATAATTGGGAATGGAAAGACGATCTATTTTAGCTGTATATTTTTCTCTTTCAGCGCGTTAACAGCAAAATGGGGGAAAGAAAAGAGAGAAAAAAAGTCATGGTGGCTCTGTAAACCAGCCGTAATAGGCACCGATTCCGCGGCTCTTCAGTCGAGTCGGCACGCAGCAGTAATTAAAGGTGATTAGAGAAGACGTGGCAATCGACGCTTGCTTTATACAGCCTGTATATGGAGCTCCCACGAGGACTCCCACGATCTGCGCTCGATGTGTATATAGTTCCTATTTGAGCAATCGAAAATCGTTGGGATATATCCCACTGTGATACTACCAGGATTTTCCAAATGTCAAAACTAACGGCAACACATTCAACTAATTATTCACTTATCGAACATCGTCATAACTTTTTATTCTGAGCTGATATCATTCATGTTTAAAAACTTGCATCAATATTTAGAGTTATGGAGAAGCCTACCCTGTAAATGACGAATATTTTACAAAAATCTCGCGAATTTTTCTGTTTTTTTTTTCAGTAATCGCAGTAAATAGTAAATTGGGCGAAAAAATCCAAATTCTTAATTGGTGTAAGCCGTTTTTAGTTGTAGAGTTTAACAATTTATGTTTGACAAGGAGAGTGTAAAGCGCCAGGGTGACCAATCACGATTGAGGGTTTTAGTGCAATTCAATAGTTCAAATCTGCCACCGTGTAAAAACCCTGCAAAAACAATCTTAAAAAGTTTCATCGTGATTAGTCACCCGCATGCCTTATACTCTCGTTGTGAGCTGAATTGTCAGCTCGTATTCAATGTTACGTGTGAGACCCATGGATCTCTCGTGTATGTATGGGGATTGAATGTATGCCACAGGATTGAGGGAACTGGTGAGCGGACAGTGACATATTGCCAAACCCTTAATCAGCACTCCTGTGTCAGGCATTGATTTCACTCCTTGGATTGAGGTCAGTGGAGTGTATACAGAAGTAGAAGTCACATCCACTTTAGTGTCATGCCTGCGAGTATTGTAATTCGTGTAAGAGCACGCAACACATCCCCATTTTTATAATCCATACCATTCAGAATCGGTTCGATCATCGTTTAGTTTAGATTCTACTGCGTGTATGAATATGTTGAAGAAGACCTTTGGAAAAACGACCCTTTTTCAATCGCGCAAATTTCTCTGGATTTTCGACTTTAGAATCGTTAAAAATTTGTACGAAATCGTTGTTTGTTTTATCGTGTTAAAGTATATTTTACTAGTTCAAGGGTGTAATCGACTTGCGTGAGGCAGCGTGAGTCAAAATTTCGAGAAATTTAAGAGTGACGATTTTCGAGTTTTAACCTGCGTTGATGCAGTCGAAATCATTCTTAGCTTAGGCATCATTATTGGGACACTCAGGTCGAAAAAAAGACAGCACGCGACAACCGTAGTCACCAACTTATTTTCAAATTAAAATTGTGGAAATACTTGGACAACCTTCTAGAAATGCACGAGAAAAAATAAAAAATTTCCATATGATTGTTCCATGATTTCAGGATGACAGAAAAATAAACGATACCGGCTTTACATGATTCCCAAATTTTTCTGGTCTGTAGGAGCTCTGAATTCGACATTTTTTACTCTGTCACTCGATACTTACTGCCTGTTATCGGCATACACCGACCAACCGAAGCTCGTCTTTCGTTAAGTTTTGCCAATGGAAACTTCGACGCCGATATCAATTTGTCCTCGGGACACTTGGCCAAAACTTCCATCGAAGAGAATATTTTTCGGCAATATCCATAATCCTCGTGCAAATACGCCCTCCCTCCCCGGCTGGAACTTCCCTCGTCCCGGATACTCCCCGCAGACTATTATTAAGACTTCAATAAGCCTCGAGAGGCCTTTGACATATTCATGTATGCGTCGGCCAAAACAAAACGAAACTTCCAAGAAAGCAAACGCCGCGCGATAGGAAGTACATATAGCTGCAGGGAGTCGGGGCGCGTGATGAGAATCGAGAGGCTGGTGCGAGCTCGTTTGGACGGCCGCCAGCGTATATGAGCAGCAGGAGTCGGAGGCGCAGCCCATCGGCAACGCGCGCAGCTGTTGTTGCGAGGAAGCGGCTCGAAAAACGATAATCAGATAACGTTTAGCCAACGCCTCGAAATCGTGCATATACAGCTGTCAATTAAACGCGAACTTTTCGTCGGGGAGTAATGCAGCTCGGTCGCTTTTTCTCCTCCTATCCGGCCCGGTGACCTTCGCGCGCGTGGCTATTGCCTTTTTTCGCGGCGACCGCGCGTTATACACACCTAAATGCGGCGTGTGCGGAGTGAAAAAGCCGTCGAGAGATGCGGCCAAGCGCAGTGGACAATTTGAGTTATATGACACGAGCGGGCTCGTCGTTGGCTGCACTAATCAAGCGAGGGGCTTTTTCCGACTTATGTACTGCGAACACCTCCACGGGCGATCGAATTCGCTTCCTTTTTACGCAGCCAGATTTCGCGAAGAGCCGCGCGGACTACCTAATATAGATGTATACGTGAACGATTGGAAGATTATCAAGATATATGTGTGTGCAGTGACGGCGGGACATTTTCAAATCCTCATCGTATAACTCGATGGATTTCTTGCGGGGGTCTAGTATCCTACCCGAGCTCGGTCGTTTTATGACTCTCTCGTTCTTACCTGGAAACGATTGAACGGTCGAGTATCGCCGCGGATGAATTTCATTGATTTCTTATATATCATTCCACAAGATCAAGTCCGTTTAAGATCGTGACACTGGCGTATTTTCACAAAAAAATACTCATCACCAAATCGATACAATACGGCGAGCCTTTGAGCAACGCATGCTTACGCCCCGGTGGGTTATTCTATTGAGGCTGAAAACGATCCCAACATCGGTACTGTATGACGCGCTCGTGAATCGTCCGAATTTGGAGAACGCGGCGTCGCACAATACTTAATGAGCCAACTGTTCTGAATCTGGAGCAGTCAACACAATCGTACAGAATTCGGACGATACAGTGAGGACTGCTTGTGTTCACGAGCCAAACGATGAAAAGAGCCCGAAAAAATGTGGTGCGTGAGAGCCGCGGCCTCTCCATTTCCTTGCCACGTCTATAAATATACGAAAGCACTCTTGCGGTTAACGCGAAAAAACAGCAAGATAAACGGGGGCGGGACTGACAGAAAGAAACAAGGAAAGAGAGAGAGAGAGAGAGACAGATAGAGAGGGAGAGACTGACACACACACACACACAGTATGTACGAGTTGCGAGCAGTTCACACGTGCCGCCGTCGTTGTTTCCTGCGGAAAGAGACGCGGATCCCACGCGCGTCTTTTATTGCACGCCACCGCGAGCTATAGCATACACGATTTACACTTGGCTTTTCCGAATAACTCAGCACCCCGTCAGTCAGTTCCACCATCTCCGTATAATATGTGTGTTACACGACTGCGGTTGGATCGTGGTTTTCTTCAAATTTAATATACTCGAGAGTTGAGATAAAGGGAGACAATGAAGTGTATTCAATGTTTGATCCGCAAAAATTAACAATCGATGGATCGAAATGTTTAATATTATCTCCTGTAATTGAGAAATTTCAATAAATTGCTCCTCCTTTTTATCATCATTACAATAGTTATAATTTGACTTTGATGATTATACAATTGTATTCAAGTTTTTACCATCATTCCATCAGTGATGATGTTACTCAATCTACCATATATAGTTGGTATTTTATTACGAGAATTACAGGCATTCCATAGTAGAATGAATTGATGAAGTTAAATAGATTTGAAAGAATTTACTGAATTCATATCTAAAAACTTGTTATAAAAAGTATTCACCTGGATTTCTTATTTTCGTATTCTCGTGGAATCTTTCTCGCTTTCTAAATTCAATTGAAACGTTTCTTATAATTGTTTGCGCAGACACTAAATTAAAGACTCATTCCCCGAGCCTACCTTTCTCGTATTCATTATACCATGGAATATGTTATTAACGGCATCAGTACATTTAGTGGATTGGATTCCTTTCATTTATAATCAACAGGGAATGACTTTAAGAGAAAAAAATCAATTTTCCAATTCCTTCCTGTAAATATTGTAATGTGCCTCATCAATCTCCAATATAATCTTTCTCAAAGCGTTTATAAAAAAAAACCTTCAAAATTACAAACTCAAAATGACTCGATATGACTCGATAAGACTCAATATGACTCCTACGATTGAAATTACAAACTCTATAATTTCCCAGAGGTTTGCAAAATTGCAGAGCCAACGCAACGCTTTCGTTCAAAAAACTAATACACATTGCGAATTGGTATTTGCGAAGCAGCACAGACGGAGGCTCTCCATCGCGGTACAGATAGATGCTCGCGCATAGCCAGCGCAGGTTAATTGGCACGGCAGCAGGGGCCCATTAACGCGCTGAGCGCGAGTTCGCTGACCGCAGCTGGGCTGCACAGCGGCAGCGTAGCGTGGCCATTATCGCGACCGTGACCGATTTGTTATTACGATCGAGCGCGACGTGGCCGGTCCGCAAGCGACCCCAATACCCATTTACCTACCCCGTCCAGCAGAATCTCTTTTCTTTCTCTCTCCTCTCTGCATGTTCAATCTTCGATCCCTGACTCATCATTCGCTGCGGCTACGGATGACGGGGTTGCAGCTTCAAGATGTTGGGTCGATGATTCTTGGTTATATTGGCGTTGAATCATCTAAGACCAATCGGGTGTAAATCTTATGAATAATTTACACTGAAAAATAAAGTTATTAGTGCTTGATTATTTCAATCTTCTGATTTTTAACGTAATGTAATTCGACTGGAATTTAATTTGAATCATTCGAAAATATGAGGTATAGAAGGTTTAGCTTCTTTAAATTTTTCTAACTCGAAAATTTCTCGAAACAACAATAAGGAAATGAGAAATAAGCATTTTTATGTTTAGAAATGGATCGAAACAGAATATATCATGGAAAAAAATCAGTCGTAATTATAGTATAAAATGTATATATTTGATGCAGTAACTGTATTCATGGGTACATACAGTGCTTAAGAACGTGTATACGTATATATCAATAATAATATATAGTATACTATAATATGCTTTACGTGTATGCATAAAAAAATTCACTTCCTTGCACACGCGATTTGCTATTATGCATAACTTGCACCAATAACTCTTTCATTCCTGCATACCTTTAATATATGCTTCGTATAGTACCGTTTTTGACTCGAGCCGTGCAAAAGGTTTACTTGTACTACGTGTGTGTACTATGTGTATGTGTGCCTGTATTCATGTGTATAAAAAGGATGTTTATAAAAGTGCAACACGCTAAGATTAAGTAACGTACGTTATCTTTAACATCTATAACTTGGATCTCTAAAAGGTATATCATCTCTAAAAAGTAAATCAGCATCAAACTGACACTTATCTCATAGACAATCTCAAAAAATACTTTTTCCAATCCCTATGGCATTCTCATAAAAGTTATAATCAATCCAACGAGAGACTTCATTGTAAATTCCAGTTACAAACTGTATTGCACTTACTTACTGAAATTGACATTTTTTGATTAACGATTCGGAAGAATCTAAATTTTTCTCAACTACGATGTGTAACAGTTAATTCGTTGTGCATTGGATGATCCTAAGACTCTGAAGGTTTTGTAATAGACATAATGTTTCTTATCAAGACTTTTAATACTTAGTGTTTAGGACTTACTCTGCAGAAAAATATATAATAGTTAACCACCCATTTGAATACTTTAACAGTTTGTCATCGTGTCTCGCGAAACTATTGACGCAGAACACACATTCACAGAACGCAAAGTAGCTACAAAGTAAAGATGCAGTGTAAAGCGAAAAAAATCATCAATAAGAGATAAAAATAAATGAGCGCCCTTATAGCTTAACAATAATAATAATATGCATCAATCAATTGTTATGGCATTGCTAGACGTGCCGCTAACTGCGAGAGAATTGCAAAAGCAATTAGAATTCATCAAATGCGTTTGGCATACACGAATTTATCCGTCCTTAACCGTAATTCTTTGTAATTGTTGGTCGAAACGAAGGCAATGGGTTCCATCGTTGTGTAATTGCAAGTTTTTGTTATCGAGACAGATAGACAAAAAACGTCCCTGTCATTATTCCTTCCAATCCTTCTTGATGTCGAACGACCACTCCCATTTTAGGTGCTCATGCTTGTCGTCGTCAGTGAACAGTGAGCTCACGGTGTAGGAACCTCGGGCCATCACTCCGGACGGCGCATCTTCAGCAGGAGTTGTATATGACTGGATTTCTGATTTGGGAGGATACGAGCCGACCATGTGCGTCATCTTGTCGACTGAAATCCATTATTCAAATCATATTTTTTACTCAAATATTCATGGTTGTTAAATTACATTCCGACTAGCTTCAGAGTACCGGAAATATAGTAATAATTAATATGAAGTGAGTAATATCAAGCTTTTAAAGTTTTTTAATACCATATCATTAAACTCGTGTCGTGACATCATGTCAAAAACGTTATCAACCTCTTTGTTGACTCCAGTTTTCAAGATAAGAAGAAAACGCTTACATCTAGATTGCACTTGAATGTACTCATATCGTTCATCTTATTTTTGTAATATTGTCTCAAGTAATGGACTAGCTATTTGTTTTTTCTTCTAGTTTGATTTACTATTTGAGTACTTTTTTCAGAGTTATTTTATTGAGTACTCAAACATTAATAAATAATAAAGTACTGATCATTGAATGATACAGTGACACAAATACAGCATTACAGAATACTTGGTGCAGTAAGGCAGTACATAATTATAATACAAGTGAGGAAAAAAAAACTGATTCAAGTCAAGAAATGAATAAAATGTGGATAAATAATTAATATTATGCTGTGCACCCTCCATAGTTCCAAATATGTATAAATTGTCGATCTTTGAGGGCCAATCCAGAGTGAAGTGGAAAAGGGAAAATTGCATTAAATAAATATGTGGTGGATTTTGTGAATTTTCCCTTTTCCACTTCACTCTGGATTGGCCCTCAAAGATCGACAATTTATACATATTTGGATAAATAATTAACATATATGAAATCTAATCTCACGAAAACAATGTCAAGTTAGAATCTTTCCTGACTGTTCCATAAAACAATTCATTTATATTATTTATGCACTATTTTTTAAGAAAACACCATCATTATATTACATTAATGACTGTAAATCTAAACGACTTCGACAAAAAATAAATATACAATTACCTGCCGATCCTTAGTTATCGTAATATCCATGAAAGCAATTGATAAGGAAAACCCCCAGAATTAGTAATAGTAACAGTAAATAATATTAGCAATTAATAGAACTTGCTTATTCAAATACTGACAAATATTAAGAAATATCATTGATACAAATATATCATTACCTGGTACGCCAATTCGATAAGTCTTCTGGACATACTTGAGTCCATGAACAATCTCTCGCTGGACAATGAAATCAATACGAATTTTGTAACTGACGCCCTCCTTAATAATGAATGTTTGCTTCTTCAGCTGCGATAGTTCGCCAGTCAAGTCCAGCTCCATATCAGGTCGATCGGGGACACAGAGCGCCAGCTTTTTAACAATCACTTTCCTCGGGTCATGAGGTTCTGCAATAAGAAGAATGAGCAGCGTTATGAATGAGCAATCTATCATTCTCCCATACTGAATTTGCCAGTTAACAGCTTACCAACAACAACACCACCGGTTTTAGCCTCGCCCAGCAGAGTCTCCTTGTACTTTCTTAGGCTCTCGTCCTCCTTGTCGGCTTCCAGAATCTGCTCGATGCTTTTCTCCGGTGGAGGCTTGTACCTGGACTCGACATCCAGCTCATCGTCCACAGAGTCGACATGATCCAGCACAGGCTCTGACATCTTCTGCTACCTGCGAATTAGCACGTTAGCGCAAACGATCACGGGAGTGAGCACAACAAGAAGGCAAGCGAAATAGGCAGCGGCCAGTAGCAGCCCAATTACATAAAGGAAAACATTCAAGAACCGGTGGGGCGCGAGAGATGTTTATCTGATTATCGGCGATTGTAAGATCTCGGGTGGAACCTCGCGGAGATATTAATAATACAAGAGTCGCGTTGGGTGTGCGCGAGCCTCTGTCCAGGGGGTGGAGCGCCTCGACTATAGGCCGAAATATCCCGCGCACCGGGCGGAGGCATCGGCTGGTGTATTATACTTTCTCGAACACTCGGCTGTTTGGCTTTGGTTCGCGCGCGACGGCTATTGTCAACCGAGTCACGCAGAGGGCCGTGTATATTCGGAGCGATGACAATGCAGCCGAGCTTCGCGCGCCTTTTTTTTTCCAGCCCGCTCTATGTAGCGCAGCTCCCAAATCGGCAACTCCCGCGAATATAGATACATCATACGCCACGCCGGCTGCATATTCAACGATCAACTCGTCGCAACTTACTTAGGACACTCGTTCAACCCAGGTATTTCCGGCTGGCTGTGCACTGTTTTTTTATAACGACGCGTGTATTTACAATTCGGCACTCCAGCCGACTGATATATCCTCGTCGCTCGTTCCTTATAAGCGGCACCTTTTTTTTCTCTCTCTCTCTCTCTCTTTGCCCAGCTCCGAACCTCTCCCTCACTCTCTCGCCGACGGACTGCAGAAAGCGCGCATCAGCCCCCCGAACGGAAAGCGGCGCACAAAACATGGCGGCCAAGCGGGCACGCGCTTCATTTTTTGAAATTCAGGGAAAAACCGTCGCCCGCGCTCCGAGGACGCGCGACAAATTGTATTTAGTCCTCCACGTGTCTTTACAATCGCGGATGATTGACTGCTCCGTGAATTGATCGATCAGTTTTTTCGTTGTTCCGCATAATTGGATTTTCTCGTTGGGTAATCGGATTTATAGTTATATACGCGAGGACGTTGGCTATTGATTTTAATCGCGTGCACCTTCGATTTGAATGTCCGACATTTAATATTAGTCAAACGTACAAAAATGTACATACGTCGTGTTTTTACTATATACTAAAAAAAAGTTTAATGTCAGAGTAAGTCTTGTAATTTCAATTTATAAATTTTAGATTAACTCCGATTGAATTGAAACAAAACTGTTACTCACCTTTATTAAGTTAGAATAAAACGTATTTGTATGATTAGGAAAAGTTACATTCAACTATTTTGATTCTACGAGTATACTGAGATACTTTTTCAACAAAAGATCAATCATGGATTCATGAACGAATTTTAATATTAAATTAAATTCATCACAATAGTACTATCACTGTGACTAAGATTTTCTTTCTTTCAGGCAGTTTTTAGCAGCTTCTACCAGTTGATCTAGCGCTTTTTGATTTATGAAGTTCCCACGAGAACTTTCTATTTTTTCAATCAGCAACGTTGGATGGACTTTCACAAGATCCATTAAACAATCTACAATACAAATACATCATGACAATTATTAAATTTAATGAAATTTTACCTTTATAAATTTTATTGATCATTTACCCAATGTTTGCTTCTGAAACTTCGCTCCTGGATCGTCAAGATGAGTCAATGTATTTGCAAAGGCATACTCAATATGGACGTAATAGAATGAGAGATCATAATCCTTTGGCAGGACCTTCCAGATTTCTCTAAGAGCTTCAATAGCCGCGAGACGAACCTCGTCATTGGAATCCTCCAAACGTGATATTATTTCAGGATTTGTCTTGTGAATATGTTCTTCGTTGATATAACGCAATTCTTGACCAATATTCACTATTAAACACATGGCTTGGAGGGAGTACAATCTTGTCTTAGGTGAATCGTCATCCAGCAGTGTGACTAGGGTTGGTCGTACTTTATCAAACAACCATCCAAAATGCTCAACGGAAATGGCGAATTTCTTCTGCTTCTTGTTGCTATCGCCGCCATCTTCGCAATTAATTACTACTTTATTTAATAGAGCACAGAGGCAACATACAGAAGCTGTCCGAATCGTTTCCGCGGAACGACCCGCTGTCCAAGCTAAACCGGGTAAGATTACTTTTTCAAGTACGACATTCGCAAAATCTGTGAATGTTTTTGCATTGCTTTCGTCAAAAGGCATGTCCCACTGCTGCAGATAATTAGAAAGTGAAAAATACTGTTCCAATTGCATTTTTTTGTCATTACCAGCGTTGATTGTCTTTTCGAAAACCGGATGGATCAGATTCAAATTTTTGTAAGTCGCAGATCTTGCATGAGTTATACATGCTTGAAAAATTCTGAATTCATTGGAATCTCCAGTCCAAGTCTCAGGCTCAGATTGAATTTCCGTCAAAGTTTTTACGATGTGTTTCTCATACAGCTGCTCCAAGTTTTCAAATTGCTCTGCCTCTTTGAGAAGCTCTAGCACGATCAAGGCATTTTCTTCGACTAATGAGTTTACCGACATCGCCAATGTAGTAAAAATCGTTTTGAATAAATCTTCCGAGATTTTAGAACAATTATCCTTGCAAACGTCAAGAAGCGATTTACAACATCCGAGTATTTCCATCTGAAATCGGAATTTTTGACTCTGAGAAATTTTATTCTGTTGTAAGAAGTTACCGATCCTAGTTAGCTCCTCTTTGAGTAAATCTTGTGGACTGCCTCTCAAAACTGCAGCGAAAACTTTCAAATGCCCAGCGGTAGGATTTTCTTCGAGTGTTGGTAAAACAATATCGCAGAGAGCATTTGTTGGGACGAAGTATCCCATATAAACTGCTGCAAGTTCAACATTCTCTACAACTCTCTTATCTTCGTCATTGCAAGCACTGAAAATAAATAATTAATGAACATTGATAGTTCATTGATATTATCCGACATTCCGATACTATAATGGCAACAGAAAGAATTATACCGATACATAGATGGGAGTACTTTTGGGATGTATTGAATGACTTCATCTTCAACGTTTAAAGCAAGAATACACAGTAGTTGGGCTGCTCTGAGCTTTATATCTGCTAACCAGTCATTCAACTCACGAGAAATAGCTGCAGTTAATTTGCACAAATTTTGTTGAGCGATTGTTCTACAGCCGAGATTGGGCCGCATGACTGCGAAAAAATGTTAATTTTTCAATACTAATACGATCGAATAAGAATTAAATATGTAAACGAAATGTATTATTCACTGTCGGGCGGGTAATGTGGTAGGTCTTCAGGCAGAAAATCTAATTTTTCTTTGAATCTCTTATCAGAATCATTTTCCTTGATATATTGTTCTCCAACAGCCATCCATAAAGCACTTGCTTTTTCTCGAATCTCCTGTACTACATCATTAATCCCAGTAAGTAAAAGTGGCATCAGTTTATGCCACCAACTGTATCTATCCCTTAATTCAATCATCCATTTTCCTGCAACTTCGACGACAGCTACAAAATAATATTACAACATTGTTGAAAATGAAAAATATCAATACAACGTTTTTGAACCTTTCAATAAGTATCTCGTATGAAATAACAATATATACCCATTCTTACTGCTCCTGATTGATCAAACAATCTCTCAGCTAGAGGTCCTGTAACGACATCCATAGATTTACTGTTACCATACAATAAAACTTCGCCAATTGTTTTCACAGTTGCCATCCGTATTTTGTAGTGTTGATGAGATATATTAGTCAATATTGGCTTTATGCAGACATCTGATTTTGCATAAAAATTACTTGGCATTGCCTTTGCTACTTGACAGATACATTCACAAGATTCCTTTTTCACGTTTGGATATTTATCAGTAACAGTCCTTATTAGGATAGTCATCAAATCTTCAAAGTATGATGACATTTTGTCTTGGTACTTGAGAACAATAGCTTTCAGTAAAATAATACACTTCAATCTAACTTCTTCAGATTGCTCTATTAATTCTTGACACCCCAAACGTTTGGCCATGATTGGAATAACGTAGACTATATTCTTGTCGGAACAAGGTAAGTGTAGTAAGAACTTTTTCAAAATTTCTAATGCTATATCTCTGCATGCTTCCATTTGATCATGTAACATCCTTACTGTCGGCCGATGAAAAGTTTCCCATAGTTCTATCGAACTTTTCTCATCCAAAGTCTCTATTGATCCAAGAACATTTTTCAAAATCTCCTGAAGAGCTTTTTTTCTCACAAACTTATCCTCTGCCAGTAAATCTGTGCAGATTTGACTGTATTCAGCATCTATTATCTCAGGCATTGCGATTTCTACTTGTAATGGAACAACTGGTTTCACATAGCTTTAACAGCAAGTCAACAGCTTTAAGGTTACTATGGCAACTACACATTGTTTAACTCCTATATGTAGCCCAAGCATGTAGACATTTTGTAAAGCAGATAAGGGATTTCGACATTTCAAGCTTACCTTGAATTTTGACAATTCAAAATAGGTCATTGATATATTTTTTTATGTATAATCTATTAAGCAGTTTGAACCAACTTGAAAGAAACTGAATTGCATTAAAAATTATAAAGTTTGATTAAATTAATAAGACAAATTTAAAATTTGATTAGTTTCATTTTAATGTGTTTGCTATTTCATTACATACAATCGACATGTGCGATTTATACATTTTTATAACATTACAATTTATGAAACTGTGTTTATGATAATAATAGCCATAATAAAATAAAAATAATAAAAACAATCGCTCTATGATAAAAAAGAGAAAATTAGTAAATAAAAAATAAGTTTTTCAAAAACATCATTGAAGTGAAGTAGTTTTCTAACTAAAGTACCACTATATGACTCAACAAAAATAAAGAAAAAAATCGATGATACACTGGATTCAAAATAAAATGCTGAAAAATATTAATTAACTCATCCATGATTGTAAAACCGCTTCCTTGTGGAATGGAAGTCGTTCTTGTATGACCTTTTTTGGTTCTTGCGGTTGCATATGTCTTTTTGATTATATAAAAATACCATAGAAAATTATATAATAGAATTATGTTCTATAATAAATGTATGATACGTGTGGGTGTATGTAAATAGACTATGCTCTTCCCATCTTGATGCGATAATCGCATTGATAAGCCTTGTCATATACACTTTGTATACAGGTACCGACGATCGACTTGTATAATGATATTGACGTCACTCAGTCCTCTAAAGTTACGTTTTTGAATAGATAAGACATTGACTCCTTATTATGTATACGACGGATAGCTTCTGCCAGCAGAATACTGATATCTACGGTTTTGATTTTGTGACATTGCATTTTTTGCAATTCATGTGGGATGGTGTTGGTAACAACAACCTTGAAAAAACAAAACATAATATTTACCATCTCTGGAACAGTGTTGTTTACAAAAACGTTTCATTTGAAAAATAAAAATTAAGTCGAAAGAAAGGCAAAAACTTGAGAAAATATACGACGATTAGAGGAAAAATTTGGATACAGAAGATAATTGACTAGATATTAGTCTTACCTCATCAATAGCCGACTCCTCGATGAGCCTTGGCGCATCGGAGCTCAAGAGTCCGTGCGTGGCGAGCACGTAAATTTTGTAGGCTCCTCGTTCCTTCAGGACTTCGGCTGCGGCGACGAAAGACTGTACGTCGTCTACCATGTCGTCGACCATGATGGCGATGCGTCCGCCGACGTCACCCACAACATTTATCGGCGGTTTCTCCTTAGCCGGATGGACCGGCACACACACGCCCACCTGCATCGTCCTCAGGGAGGACAGCGTGGGCGGCGAGTAGCGTCCGTCGTTCATGTCCGACTCTGACTCGCGCTGCTCTCCGTGGATCACAGCTATGCCCAGACGCAGACGCTCCGCGTAGCTCGTCGCCTTCTTAGCGCTGCCCGGGTTCCTTGCTACTATCACCGAATTCCGAAAGTCTGGAATCTGTAAGAGTTGTACGTGACATTGCAGTTGATTTTTCTATCGCTATGAATTTATTACGTTTGAAGAATTTGCAAAATAAATAAAGTTGAAAGAAAATTAATAGAATAAATAACAACTACAATTGTTTCTTATCATGAGACATTTTTAATGTTCATTCGAGATACTGATTCTCTGAATTGTTCTGTCAAACTGAGTACACATACAACATTCACTATTGTAATCCATTGATTTTTTAAAGTATGATGAATGGCTTATGGAACTCACCGATTCTTGAATGTACTGAAGTAAGAAAGGACTAGCTCTTAAATTGTCGACTGGACAGTCAAAGAAACCTTGGATTTCTTTTTGATGAAGATCCATAGTGATAAGGTGTGTTAAGCCACTTTTGCACATCATCTTAGCAAGAAGTTTTGAAACAATGCACCCTCTCTTGCGCATCTTGCACTGTTTTGAATAAGGAAGGTACGGAACAACACCGACAATACTCTTGGCCGACGAAGTTTTGCATGCATAGGCCATGATTAGTAATTCCATTATATTGTTGTTCACATCTTTGGTTCCTGTTTGGATTATGTATATATCTTTGCCTCGAACAGAATCTCCAATCTCAACCATCGTCTCGCGATTGGTTTTGTAATATACTGCACATCCTCCATTTTTTACGCCTAGTCGACTGAAACAGATCAATTACTTAATTTAATTGTTTGCTAATCATGTGTCATTACATCTCTTATCAAATGACAAGCCACCAGTATTCTTATATGCTACATGTGAATGATGAAAAATAAATGATCCTAGAATTCTTGATATCAGTTGATCATCGAACCCATGAATTTTGTTATATTGTATAGAACAAGAGAAATTCATGTAGACGAAATGAATCCAAAGTTGTTTATAAATAACAAAGAAGGTTAAGTTTAGTTGCAGCTACAGTATGCATAAATCACTGTGCGACAAATGAATGTGTTATGAAATTATGAGGACATGAAGTTTGATAATCAAAGAATCAGAATTGTAAGTTCAAAATGAGAACTACATGAAATATAATTCAACAATCTTGTGAAATCTTACTCTGCAATCAAATTGGCGAGTTCAGGATGAGAGTTTCCCGCGATAATTACAATATCGACGGCGATCGGTCTGTCCATGTTGTTATTCTCTCGATTCACACTCTCCCGTATATCCCACCTGAAAACAATAGAGATTTTCGTAGTAATTCTCACCGAGATAGATTAGTTGTGACGGGATCAACGTAAATTAAGCGACACACACACACACACAGATAAGATGTTATCACGAAGAGCACAAAATCTCGTGTTTTCCTTTGAAATGTCAAAACGGAAAAGATAGTTGAATTACTGGATTTATGTAACGAACTGCGGGAAGAGGATAGATGTTAAACGATACACAAGTGCATGGCAACGCGCTATTCGATAAAGCGACTTAACTAAGACACTTTTTGCATCGAACTCGCGTGCTTAGCACGTGAACGCGATGGACGCGAGCTCGCACGGGGTCAGTTATTGACCCTCCTCGGAATTTGAGGTGCGAATTTTTGCCAATTGTTTCCAATCAAATAACGTACCTTTGCGTGTGTCTCCTCGCTATAGTGCCACCCGAATCGGCACTACTTCATATATGTAGAACCTTCCTTCCCTTGCGTTTTACTTTTATTTGCTTTTATTTACTGTGTGGAAGAACAGCTGTTCACGCATCATTGTTGCCAACGTTCGCGCACTTCTTCTGCATATAATCTCGCGACGAGAGTTTCGATGCGCGCCTTCAATTTTCAACGGCCAACGGAGACGCGGTTCGGGGCGATCGACCGAACATTTAAATGAATCATCACATATATTCACCCGGAATAGTCGTTGTTGCGATAACTTATCTATTTTTTGTCACGGCGTGACACTCTGACCTATACGAATTTATTCATGTTTGCACAAATATGTTACTTATTGGCTGAGTAAAAGTTGACGTTCTCATATTGAGAATCAACAGAGCAAATTTAGAAAATGTCGAAATTTCGCAATAGTTAGTCGAGCATCTCGGATTTTTAAATTTTCAAATAATTCAGCTGCGAAAGGATTAGTTCCTAAGCACAAAGTATAATGAGAAACAAATGAAAAATACGCCGTCTTGACATATCACGTTTTGATGATCGATTTTTTGAGCCATGTACGTCTTTGCCGGTATAGATGGCATCGAGACATTACATACCCGACTAATTTCGCGACACGTTTATTATCTTTGGCACGGTCAAAGAACTATAGCCGCGCGGGTATATAACGGGCGTCGCATAACAGCGTGTTGCTCCGAAATTTGCGCGAGTCAGAGGCGTGTACCGGCCGCGGTTGAATCGATTAACTAAGCGCGAAAATTTCGACACATGAGCAAGCACTAGAAGATATTTAAAAAGAAATGTGTGCGAGAGTTTCTTTTCTAGATTAAGAGATTCACTAATGTTCTTTATATAGGTACCGAAATCAGCTGTTGTGAAGAGCGAGGTGCATGTATGTACACGAAATGAATGGTATTCAATGATTTACGGTAACCGAACGGGTGAAAAAATCGCGTATTTTACGCCTCTCTTATGATAAAATTAACCATTTTGATATACAAGTACAATATAAACAGTTGATTTCGTGCAAGTGTGAGAATCGCACGTTGCGTAACGAACGAGGTTTGTCTCAGGTGTTGAAAAATAAGATTAAATTCAACTTTCGTAATAAGTAATAAAAAGATGATTTTCAACACTCGGTGAGCGAAGTTCTTTTACGCGATGATTCTCACTTAGGAGAATCATCAGCTTCGCGAATTATCTATAAGCAAAGTCCGCAATATACGAATTCGGATTTGGCACATAGTGTTGGGTTATATGCGCGGGCGAATGGTGGGCTCTTTTCCGAGTACGAGTTTGTCGGTCGAACAATGTGAGAGTCAATTACACTGTGCCTAGATAAATCAATTGCCTCCTTCATCGAAACGTATGAATATTTCAAGAATAAGAGAGATAAATCACTAGACTATCTTCTGAAAATCCAATTCTCCCAACATTCTCATACACCACTTATATGTGTCCAAGACCCGTGATCCATTAAATTTTTGTATACTATACACATAGCTTAATAATGCCCACACGTGTGATCTGTGCATTTTTTTATGTCAACACACGGTTATTCTTTGTGTAAAAACTATTTCAACACCCGGTGAAAAGTTGGATTGCATTAAGAATAATGTGTATCAAAATACATTTAAGTTCCATTCGATTGTTCTCGGATTCCGTATGTGACAATGTCATTTTCGAATGTCAACATCGACGACTTCTCTCGTGGACAAAAAATCTAAACAAATATCCAAGGCTCGGAAGCCGGATTCTCCGTGGTTTTGTACTGCAAGTTCTATTCAGATATAAAATATATCGAGGACGGCTCAAAGGTGGATTTTCCGATCGAATCGTTAAAAGTCCTGGTCCTAGTAATACATCCATGAAATTCTGTCCGATTTTCCGGAACAAGCAGAAAAGAAGCCCGTGACAGTGCTCGACGGTTTTTGCGTATAATAACACCATAAATTCTATTCAGTTATATATAGTAGGTACTCCAAACTGGGCCTATTCGCATCCATCGGTATACCGATGGTCTCGTTCGTTTTACTATAAGCATATACGGATCGTAAAGCAATAACTCGGCGAGTGGGATTTCCAGCTGAGGATCTGCAGCGACGGGTACTATCATAATAGTGCCGAGTGCCTCTGTTTGCTGTGCGTACTACGCGCACGTCGCTCATTATTACCCCGCGCAGAACTGCTTTTCTGACCCATCGCCGACGGCCGGGTACCAAAGCGTGCCAACCGGTAGGCTGCAGGTATATAGTGGCCATAAGTATAATATAGTATATAACGACAGGGTGCACACAGTGGGCAAGAGTAGAGGTTGAATAGTGATTGCGAGCTACACATCTGTGGCCTGTGTATATAACTATAAGCATTAAAGTTTTTCCCCAAACGTTTAGAACTTTTATGTGACTGGGTCTCTTCGTTTCGAGCAGTGAAATTTCCCGCAATCGTCCGTACCGTATACGTGCTCTAATATACGCGTGTTTGTACGGCACCGAGAGGATCTTTTGCGATAACGCTATACTTGTGAAAAATCTAGTGGCCGCGAACTTGCTGTCGTCACTATCGCGCTGCAGTGTCGTTTGATTAATATGTATCGGAAAGTAATCATCATATAATCATCTCTATTCTTTTCGATAAATTATATGTCATGTGAATTTTTGAAAAAAAGATTAATTTTACTAAATACCGGCATAATATTGTTGCTTTATGCGATTCTAACTGTAACGTTCGTTTAATTCAATCTTCGACAAAATTTGCATACTCTGAACTCAGATTTGGAATTTAACTTTCAGTTCAATAAGGTAGCGGAGAGACTGGCACGTTGACAATGTATCTTTAAGTTGTCAAATTACATGAATATCAACTAATTCTTGCAATGGGAAAAAATTGCGCTAAACGCGTTACCACTATACATATTTGTCCTTTCCGCGATTTTCTGTATACAATAACTGTGGCATATACATGTGGATTAACACGTGCCACACATATCTAAAAGATTACGCTTCAAGCGAACTCAAAAATCGTAACGATATCGATAGTACGGGCGCAGGGCCGGATTCCGTAGCCGATGGATGGCCCAAGCTCCACCCAGGTTTTTCCTATGTGGTTTGAGCTGCTGAACACGAATTTCGAGGGTGGACAGTCGGGAAATGGGCAGGAAAATTTTTATCGAGAATTTTCCGAGAGCGATAGAAAAATCAGTTTTTTTGCGAAAAAAAAAAATATTTTTATATTCTCCTCAGCATTCTGCACAAGAAAGGTTCCCATACATTTTTCACGAAAATGCGCCGTTCCGGAGTAAAAAATTCCCAAACTTTGAGAAAATGCGATTTTTCCGATTTTCAAGGTGCTGCTGCTCAGTCACGCCACAATATTTTCCAGTCCACCCGGTCTCAAACTGCTGTTTTGGGTCTCAACTGGAGATTTTGATAGTTTTGAAGCCGGAAAAATGGTATTTTTCCAATTTCCCGGCATTAGTTTTCCAAGCACCTCCAGCGCCCTTCGATTACGCTTATTCATGTGCTAAAGGGTTTTCCGAGGTCGGGTCGATGGTTAGATTCGACCCAATTTCTTTCGATAATGTTTTCCCATTTATTTGGATTCTCTAAAATTCAATTTTCCGAAGGAAAATTAGGAAATTGGTAAAAAAATTCGGAAAATTCATATAACACTGAAAATAGCAATTTTAAGTGAAAATCTCATGAGGGTAAAAATCCAACCATCGACCCAACCCATCCAAAACATTCCAACCATCGACCCAACCTCGGAAAACCCTTTAGCACATGAATAAGCGTAATCGAAGGGCGCTGGAGGTGCTTGGAAAACTAATGCCGGGAAATTGGAAAATACCATTTTTCCGGCTTCAAAACTATCAATATCTCCAGTTGAGACCCAAAACAGCAGTTTGAGACCGGGTGGACTGGAAAATATTGTGGCGTGACTGAGCAGCAGCACCTTGAAAATCGGAAAAATCGCATTTTCTCAAAGTTTGGGAATTTTTTACTCCGGAACGGCGCATTTTCGTGAAAAATTTATAGGAAGCTTTCTTGTGCAGAATGCTGAGGAGAATATAAAAATATTTTTTTTTTCGCAAAAAAACTGCTTTTTCTATCGCTCTCGGAAAATTCTCGATAAAAATTTTCCTGCCCACTTTCCGGCTGTCCACCCTCGAAATTCGTGTTCAGCAGCTCAAACCACATAGGAAAAACCTGGGTGGAGCTTGGGCCATCCATCGGCTACGGAATCCGGCCCTGCGCCCGTACTACGAATACTTTCTGATGTGTACTTTCTGATACACACCTATTCTCCGCACATGAAGTGAACGATGCTCAATTAAAAATATAACCGATTATAATAGGCGTAAGTACTTATACGAGTATTAGAATCTCACAGACCTTTGCCACAATAATGTGCATTGTGCATCAGAGGGAAAAATGCGGGCGCAATCAGCCCCTCCCCTCTCAGCATTGCACCGAAAGTTTACGCCCTCCGTGCAATTTCACTCTCATTTGATTAGCTGCCAATCAAGCGGTTAACATTGACATTTCTCATAATAACACGTGGACCCTACTGCAAAAAATCACCTGAGAAATCACCTGAGAAATCAGGTGATTTCTCAGGTGATTTCTCAGGTGATTTCTCAGGTGATTTCTCATGCCAATTTCTCATGTGACCTTTATTACATAGAGTAAGTTATTCAATTTCCATATTAATTTTATTTTCTATTCAAATCAGTTTGAGGATCAATAAGCATTTGCGGAAAAGCGTTGAATCGGAAAAATGTTTGCGTGCTCATATGAAAATACGTATATATAGTGAATTTTCTTTCTCGGAGAGAAAACTTTGTGACGAATTAAGAATCAACCTCTTGAATCGTTATTTCAGAACTTTATTTGCGTAATCTATGAGTTTCAAAAATGTGTGTTTGAGCAAATGCGGAACGATATTTTTTCGTACGCGATAACTCACGAAGAAATTGTTCGATCTTCCCAAAATTTTTCACATTTCATAAATGGTAAAGTGAACCGCGTTCAATTTTCAAGAGCAACGATCATTTGCGTCCCTAGCAAGAAATTGAAAAATAAATTGAAGTTTATTTCGAGTACTTCTGATACCAAAAGACACTGACTAGGAGAGTGCACACCCTTCGGGTCACCAATCTTGACCAAAATTTGAGGGATCTCTCCTGATACTATCACCAGAGATCCCTGAAAGCCTGTCAGCCATTCCTGAGAAAAAAAATAAAACATATTATGAGATTTTTCAGTTATTGGCGGTACAGGGCATAACATTGCATATGCTATTTGAATGCATATCAATACCCGCCAACCATATGTACCAATCAATTTTTTATAAATTTGACTCAAAGATAAACTCTAAAACTATCTTGACAAACTTCCACTGGTTTTAGTCATACTTCCCTTATAGGATGTATAAGGGTCTCAAGCGCTAACCAGGTTATCATGGGAAACATGTTATACCACTTCCCACCCAACAAAACACGCATTTATCTTGAGCCCACCCATGAATATATATCAGAATATATATTCTACACTTGAAAAAGAAAGGAAATACCGTCAACACTACTTCTTTCTTCCCTACAGTCCAGAACACTTGAATTTTTGACGTTAAACAGTCGTATCTATTCAAAACTGTGTCTGGACTTACAATATCCTCATGCGTGTGGATATTTCTTAAGCCTATGGGACTGATGGGCACATGAGACAGAAAAAATGTACCTACTCACCTCAAGTAATATGCGCTTCATAGATATGATGCTGCAAAATAACCTATCCCTTACATGCATGTTGACAACACTGCAAGTTTGTTGGGGATTAGTTTTTGCGCAAACTTGTTCCTTTTTCTTGAATCACCATTATGTTCACCAGCTCCCACTGGATGTGTAGCCTCCAGCATTCACAGAAATGATGTCCTATAAAGGGAGAAAAATAACACTCCAAGCCTCGTCAAATCATGATTGTACTCTTGAAGTACCTGAAAATGAAAACACAAAGAATCATTTTCTTTGAATTTGAAGGTTGAAAGTAGGAAAAATCTAGTTAAACTAACAGAGAAAGAGAGTTTCAGAGCTACATAAATTCAACTAGAGTAGAAATTAGACACCCAAAATCAAAGGTTAGGTTACACTATGTACTTATCTGATGATTGATGATCCTTTCTGCAGCAATCAGCGTTCCTTCATGATCCGGTAGGAGATTTTTCCCAGACCCAAATTTTAGAAAGAGTTTCACTCCCACAGCACTATCCATAGTTGTACACAGAGTTACACAGCACCACATGTGTCAATCCAAAACAACAGGATAAGCAAGGATAAGTGTCGGCCATCCGTTGGTGCAACAAGTTATCACTGACTGTTGTGAGATGCCAGTCAGCTGTGATCTGGTGTGAAATTCAAATGCTGCAACTTTACATGCAATATATGGGTTTGTACTACTTTTGCTGCTTTTTATATAATTTTTTATCGAATTATTTAGAAAAAGCGATTCAATATTAGAGTGAGTTGGATAATAATGATATCATTTTTTTTAATTATTATTTAATAATTATTTAATTTTTTCGGTAATTTAACAATAGCTACAATATTTTTTATCAATATTTGAACATTTTTTATTTTCAAGATATAATTTAAATAATGTTGGCTATTGTTTAATTATCGATAAGTATGTAATAAACGATCTCTTATTATATAATTATTGATTATTGTTCTAAATAATTAAATGATTATAAAATAATAATTAAAAAAATGATATTATTACTATCCAACTCACTCTAATATTGAATCGCTTTTTCTAAATAATTCGATAAAAAATTATATAAAAAGCAGCAAAAGTAGTACAAACCCATATATTGCATGTAAAATTGCAGCATTTGAATTTCACACCAGATCACAACTGACTGGCATCTCACAACAGTCAGTGATAACTTGTTGCGCCAACGGATGGCCGACACTTATCCTGTTGTTTTGGATTGACACATGTGGTGCTGTGTAACTCTGTGTACAACTATGGATAGTGCTGTGGGAGTGAAACTCTTTCTAAAATTTGGGTCTGGGAAAAATCTCCTACCGGATCATGAAGGAACGCTGATTGCTGCAGAAAGGATCATCAATCATCAGATAAGTACATAGTGTAACCTAACCTTTGATTTTGGGTGTCTATTTTCTACTCTAGTTGAATTTATTTAGCTCTGAAACTCTCTTTCTCTGTTAGTTTAACTAGATTTTTCCTACTTTCAACCTTTAAATTCAAAGAAAATGATTCTTTGTGTTTTCATTTTCAGGTACTTCAAGAGTACAATCATGATTTGACGAGGCTTGGAGTGTTATTTTTCTCCCTTTATAGGACATCATTTCTGTGAATGCTGGAGGCTACACATCCAGTGGGAGCTGGTGAACATAATGGTGATTCAAGAAAAAGGAACAAGTTTGCGCAAAAACTAATCCCCAACAAACTTGCAGTGTTGTCAACATGCATGTAAGGGATAGGTTATTTTGCAGCATCATATCTATGAAGCGCATATTACTTGAGGTGAGTAGGTACATTTTTTCTGTCTCATGTGCCCATCAGTCCCATAGGCTTAAGAAATATCCACACGCATGAGGATATTGTAAGTCCAGACACAGTTTTGAATAGATACGACTGTTTAACGTCAAAAATTCAAGTGTTCTGGACTGTAGGGAAGAAAGAAGTAGTGTTGACGGTATTTCCTTTCTTTTTCAAGTGTAGAATATATATTCTGATATATATTCATGGGTGGGCTCAAGATAAATGCGTGTTTTGTTGGGTGGGAAGTGGTATAACATGTTTCCCATGATAACCTGGTTAGCGCTTGAGACCCTTATACATCCTATAAGGGAAGTATGACTAAAACCAGTGGAAGTTTGTCAAGATAGTTTTTAGAGTTTATCTTTGAGTCAAATTTATAAAAAATTGATTGGTACATATGGTTGGCGGGTATTGATATGCATTCAAATAGCATATGCAATGTTATGCCCTGTACCGCCAATAACTGAAAAATCTCATAATATGTTTTATTTTTTTTCTCAGGAATGGCTGACAGGCTTTCAGGGATCTCTGGTGATAGTATCAGGAGAGATCCCTCAAATTTTGGTCAAGATTGGTGACCCGAAGGGTGTGCACTCTCCTAGTCAGTGTCTTTTGGTATCAGAAGTACTCGAAATAAACTTCAATTTATTTTTCAATTTCTTGCTAGGGACGCAAATGATCGTTGCTCTTGAAAATTGAACGCGGTTCACTTTACCATTTATGAAATGTGAAAAATTTTGGGAAGATCGAACAATTTCTTCGTGAGTTATCGCGTACGAAAAAATATCGTTCCGCATTTGCTCAAACACACATTTTTGAAACTCATAGATTACGCAAATAAAGTTCTGAAATAACGATTCAAGAGGTTGATTCTTAATTCGTCACAAAGTTTTCTCTCCGAGAAAGAAAATTCACTATATATACGTATTTTCATATGAGCACGCAAACATTTTTGCGATTCAACGCTTTTCCGCAAATGCTTATTGATCCTCAAACTGATTTGAATAGAAAATAAAATTAATATGGAAATTGAATAACTTACTCTATGTAATAAAGGTCACATGAGAAATTGGCATGAGAAATCACCTGAGAAATCACCTGAGAAATCACCTGAGAAATCAGGTGATTTCTCAGGTGATTTCTCAGGTGATTTTTTGCAGTAGGGGACACCATGAATACTTTCGAGCCCGTTTAGATTTATTAAATACTAAATATAGCTGAATATTTAATCGGGTAAACGTACTCGGTTTATTATTCTATTTGTTCCAGGGGCTATATTTACTACAATATTCAATTGTTCATGAGCAGCGTCGCATTGGCAGGGGGAGGCGCGCGCAGAGACGAAATCCTGCCGGCTGCCATTCTATATATATATATATATATATATATCGAGGGGCCCACTGGAGTGACCCGAGTGGCCGAGTCTGCTATATATACTGAACGGACAGCTCTCAGTGAAGCGACAACCACTGGAGGGTCAACATCGTCTGTACTTACATCAAGTGCTTATCTGCCAAGGAAAATCGAGGAAAATTTAAGAAAATATTTTCCTACCTTACCAAGAGAGTCGACTCCTGCTACTTATATATGTTGCAATTCCAAGGTATTTATTCACTTCTTGGATTTAATAGAATAACTTGCTCTTTTCGCGTTGTAGTTTTATAAATGTTATTACATGCAGTTGGAATTAAGAATGCGTTTTATCAATTTCTCCATATACTGCGTATATAGTAAGGGAATTTTGTAGATTGCTTGATGAGCGGTTGCCCTTACCTGCAGTAATCTCTAATGCCTCTCGATAGAAACTAAAAACTTGTAACTTGATATATGTATATTTAATACTTATACCGCGAAAATCGGCGCGCTCAGCTTTTGTCGCCGTGCGCGCGCTTGCGCATTGGCTGAATTCAATGCGCGCGCAGATATATGCTTCTGAGAACGCGGCCGTTAGCAGGTTTGAACTGGCCAACGATCCGCGAGTACCTCCTCTGGGTCGTCCGCAATTACCCCGTCGAGGATCGACTGTCAACCGTGTCCGCGTGTTTACACCTCCGTGCCGATGACGTGCGCGTACGCTAGACCGGTCGTAATATGTAGGCATAACTATGGTGTGTGATTTGTTGGCAGGAGACTTTGTGGGGGTCAAGCATAACCTACGCTCTCTGAGCGCGTCCACTGGCTAAGTGTAATACAAAGGGAACAGAATATGGCCATGGAGGCGATGGACGAAGATCCATCTCCCAGCGCGAGCCAGCCCAGGAAGAGGAAGACTAAACATTCGTCACAAGAACAGCACAGCCAAAGCAAACGAGCCAGATCTACCTCCGATGAGGAGTTCGATAACCAAGAGGTAAGACCACTTGTCAGCTGTCGAGGGATGATTCTCTCATTCTCCAATAAACAAAGGAGGCTGCTCTGTAAGATTGATTCTAGTCTAGATGCTCACCTCGATTGGGAAATATTATAAACACTGTTGGTTGTATTTATTCATCTTCGATAACTACTCTTCTTATATTTGTATAAACTCAATTGAGTAGATCTTGAAATAAGAAATTGACATGATTAATTTTCTCATTCCAGAGTGTTGTGGGCAAGATAAAACGTGTGTTTGTGAAAAATTTCATGTGTCACGATGCTATGGAGGTCAACTTCAATTCAAAAGTGAATTTTATTGTCGGCGCAAATGGCAGTGGAAAAAGTGCTATTCTGACGGCATTGACTGTTGGCTTAGGTGCTTCAGCTAGAACGACTAAAAGAGGATCATCTATTAATGGTAAATAATTGTGTTAAACACAATTCATGAAATTCCACAGTTTTGTTTATCTCAAAAGCTATGGATATATAGTATGAAGTTATTATCATTGTAAGATCACGCTCCACTTCAAAGTTTTCATGAATTTTCAGCATTCATCAAGAAAGGCAGAAATACTGCTACAGTTGAAATTACAATAACAAACGAAGGTCCTATGGCATACAAGTTTGAAACTTATGGAGACTCAATTACAGTAATTCGTAACATTGGTGCTTCTTCTTCCTACAAGATCAAGAATTGGAGAGGTATGATTGCATTTATTTAATTATTTAATCAGCTCCTTTAGTTTTTAAAGTCTAAAAGCAATAGTAATTGATATACCAAACATGATTTATTTGAAAAAATTAGTGAATTTAAATTCAATGTTATTATTAGTATCCACCCTTGAAAGTACAGTATTTAGTATAAACAGAAAATATTAAACAATTATACCTGCATTATATGGAACAGAATAATTGACAGTGAGATAAAAACTTTTTTCTAGGGGAAGTCGTTTCGGTAAAGAAAGAAGAGCTCATGAGGATAGTCAATTACTTGAATATTCAAGTTGATAATCCAATTTCTGTCCTGAATCAAGATGTTTCTCGTACATTCTTGACAACAACTGATCCTAAAGAAAAGTACAACTTATTCATGAAAGCTACACGACTAGATATAATACAAGAAAATTATTCTAAAGCATTGCAGTCCAGTGACTCTGCCAAGAAACATCTCAATGACGCTAAGATGTTTTTGAGTGAAAATGAGAAGCAAATTAAAGAGCTCGAGAAAAAGTTGAGGACTTTAGCATCTCTAGATAATTCCAGAGCTGAAAAAGATGAACTTGAGAGAGAACTTCCTTGGGCTGCCGTATGTATTTTGTGATTTTTTTCTGTTATCATAATCACAGAACTTTTATGAATTTTATTTAATAGGTGATCCAAGAAGAGCAAAAGCTTTTGCAATTAGAGAACAAAATCAAAGTTCAGCAGGAAAAACTACAAGAACTAGAGAGTAAGGAAAATGAAAAAGCTTCAAAGGAGCAAAAGATTGATTCACAAATAGAGTATGTACTCGATTACTATCCATCATCTTCAATAAACTTTAATTACTAAGTGAACTAACTCATTCTTTAGGGACTTGAAAAGAGAAATCACAGAAATGGAATCGAAGGCTGCTGATGGTAATCTGAAGTTGAGTGATCTCAAAAAAAAAACTGCTGAAGCTAAGAAATTGTTTGATGAAAAGAAGGAGAGAGTACGAAACCAGCATAAAAATATCAAACGAGATGAAGAAAATATTGTTACTTTACGAGACGAAATCAAGAAATTAGAAAAGTATGTATTAATGACTCATTTTTAGTTGACTAGTGTCATCACCAGGAGGTGTCAGGGTGAGACATATGACATGGAAAATGAAACTTTCTTTTATATTAATGATGAAAAATTTGTTTTAGTGCAAATAGTGCTGCTGATAGTAAAAAATGTCAAGCAAAAGAAGAAAATGCTGCCCTGGAACAAAAGCTTGATGAAATTGAGGCAACTTTGAGGACAAAGCAAACTGATTTGATGCATCTAGAAGAGAGTAAGCGGCGCTTAGAAAAAGAGGAATATCAAATTGGAATTCAAGTTGATCAGAAAAGATCTGAATTAAGTGAGTAATGATGCCTTAGGGGTGTATTTTTCATATTATATACTAGATCTAATGATCTAACTCATTATTTTGCAGATAGAATAAGGCAAAAATTAACTGCTTTGAGGAATCAACCGAACGATGCACTCACAGTATTTGGAGCAAGTATGCCTCGGCTTCTTAAACGCATTGAAGAAGAGCATAATCGAGGAAGATTCAAACAGAAACCTATTGGCCCACTTGGTAACGTGGATTAATTTGAATTTGAAAATATTAACAGACAAAGTTTTGAACTCATTATTTTTGTAGGGGCTTTCATTAAAATGAAAGATTCAACGTGGATACCAGCTGTAGAGAATCATTTAGGATTTGGAACTCTTTCTTCCTTCTGTGTTGACAATGCTTCAGATGCGAAAATATTGAATGTAATTATGCAAGAAGTGTTTAGAGGTGAAAATCCACCTCAAGTGATCATTAGCAGATTCTTTGATAAAGTGAGTTTTATTCCGAACTTTCATTGCTAACAATTATTTTAGATTTAATCGATAGAAAATTTCAAAAGCATAAAATTAATCAATAATTCGTAGTAATAATGAAAATGTATCGGTATTGTAATACATTTTTTTTTTAATCATAGACGCACAATGTAGATAAAGGTTGTGCTAGGTCTCCGAATTACTGGAATCTCTTAGATGCAATGGAGATCTCACATCCAGTTGTAGCAAATTGTCTCATCGATCAAAGAGAAATAGAATGCGTCTTGCTTATACCGACGTCGAATGAAGCATGTAATGTGATGTCCGATGCTAGACAAGTGCCCAGGAATTGCAAACGTGCGATCACGAAACAAGCTGATCTGTTCTATCCAGATCCGAATTATCGAACCTATGGTGGAAGTGTAAAGGGAGCAAGGTTTTTGCAAGTTTCAGCCAGTGATGCTATCAAGTAAGAATACCTGATTAAGGAAATCACAAATATTAGTTATTACTCAATAATTTTGCTCTATAGATTTAAAAAAGAAATATATCTCATTTGAATAACTCACTATTATAATTTCATGACTATTAATCGAGTTTTTTAAATGTATTTGGACCTGGTAATATTGAAGAATTTTGAACTAGGTAATCTAGCACATTATAACTAATTGATCAACCATTTTATTAGAACTCACCAAGAAGAAATGAGTGTGTGCGAAGATGAACTTCGAATCGTACAAGCAGAGCAGAAAGAAATTCTTGAGAAAAAACGTAAACATTTTGCTGAATCTTCACAAGTAGAAAGGCTAGTGAAAAGTTTGGTACAAGATCAAACAAGAAAGAAAAACAAAATAGAGGAAAATCGAGAAATCATCGAATCGTGTAATGACTCTAACATCAATACATTTGTAAGCATTATATTTATTTATTCACGCCCATTCGTTTTCGATATAACATTTAAAAAATTGTCGGGAAAACGTACAAAAACACATGTTTATGATTGGAGAAAAATACACAATGCGACGAAAATTTTTCAAGTCTGAAAAAAATGATTTCAGATGAGCGAAATGGAAGAATTGCAGAGATTAGTCGTACAAAAAAAAGAACAAAAATGCCATATGATGGATGAATTGCGTCAGGCGCAAAAAGATTATGAAACTATTGAGAAAGATTTAAACTATCATCGTGACCTCGCACAAAATCTTGAAGTTTCACTAAATCCTTTCAAGGTAAAAATTGAACTCAAGATTCTTTGTTCCATCTTCTTCTTATTATTGGATTCTAAATGATTGTTTATTATCAGGAAAAAATAAGAGAACTGAAAGATGAAAAGAATCGATTGCGTATGTCGAATCAGAATGCTACACGAAAAATTCAAGAAGCAAAGCAAATCCTGCAAAGATCAGAAGGCGAACACCAACAACAACAACGAGTTGTGAATTCAAAAATCGAAGTAGCTGAGAAAACTTGTCCTCGAATAAATACTAAGTTGTATGTGGATTATTTTTACTATTCTTTTTTTACCTTTATTTTAATCTCTTGAATATTTTCCAACCATTTAAAACTGAAAAAGTATCATAATTACCGGTAGACTTTTTTTGACCATGAACTGCATTCATGTCAGGACTATTTAGAATTTTTTTTAATTGTCTTGTTTTTTTTCACAGACCTATGATTGAGATTAATCTGAGGATAAAAGAACTTAAGACTAGAATAGAAACTATAGAAAGGCAACATGGTTCCAAAGAAAGTTTAGAACAAGAACTCAATGAAAAGTTGGAGAAATACCAAGAAGTTCGGAACTTTGCTATCGAACTTAGTACAACAAATGATGTGAGTTTTCTATATTTTAACTATAAGAACATTTTAACTCTGTATTTATTCAATAATTTTGAAAAAACTTGATGTTTTTATTCCAATTATAGAAACAGCTTCAGCGTTTGAAAAAACGTGAAGCGATCTATCAAGAGATGAAAAAGTTCATCAGTAAAAAGGTTCAAGATTCTTTCAGTAACATACTTACTCTGAGAAACTATAAAGGAAAAGTTACAATAGATCATTTGAATAAAGACTTGATATTACAAGTTGCTCCAAAAAATGATGCCAAGCGACCCACAAACGATGCCAAAGCTCTTTCCGGTGGCGAACGTTCCTATTCTACAGTAGCTTTTATTCTAGCTCTTTGGAACAGCGTAGGATTACCTTTCTACTTTTTGGATGAATTTGATGTTTTTATGGTAAATTATTACTAGATATACGTTTATATTTAGTCTAATTTATTTTTCAGACAATATTTTGTATTAAGTTACAAAAGAATTTGGACTCAATATTTCAATATTATAAGCTAAATTGTTTTTTTAGGACAAGATAAACAGGAGAATGATCATGGATATACTCCTGTCACATGCAAAAAACAATCCCCAACATCAGTTTACTTTCTTGACTCCGTTAGATACATCCCACATTGTAGCAGATAACTCTATTACGATACATAGGTAAATAATTTACGAAATACTCGTTAAACCTAAATCACCTAGAAGTGTAGTTTACACATATTTACTGAAACTTTAATTTGTTCGAAAAATTATATTAAGTTTAATTCTCTTTTCACAGGTTAGCCGCTCCAGAAAGGTCTATGTGAAAGTATTACTAAATTAAGTTAATTCTGACATTTTTCGTTTTTCATTCTAAACGTTCTATGAGGTTTATTACGAAAAAACCTAATTTGTTAACATACTCTATGATTTATGTTTTAAGTTTTGGAAGTTCAAATTATTTATACGTCATGTGCCTAACCTTGTGCCTTTACTAAACAAGATCTTTTGTATAAATATTTAATAAAATATTGTTCAACTACTTTATATTTATAATTTTATTCATCTCATCTTCATCTGAGTAGACTTATCTTGCTAGAGAATAAAAAAGAGCCGTTGAAAGTACCGACAGAGGGTAACTGGTATGTGGTGTGAAAGGGGGCGTATGGAGGTTATGTTACGTCTACTATACCGTTGTGTTCTGTCAAGTTTTTAAAATGAGTTATAAAATGTAAATGTTTATCTTGAGGGATACTGTTGGAAATGAATTCTTGATTGGCAAATTATATTATCAATCAGTTTGATTATTTAGTTTTGAAAACAATTCTATGATTGTCATATATGAATGATACCGTTTGAATAGAATTGTAAAAAAATGCAGATCAGTAGTGATGATACTTCTGAAAGGAAATTTGATATTGAGTGTAAGCTTGAAGCAGAACTTGCATCTTTAGAAGTCTTGAAAGAAGCAAGAGAACAGAGTAAAAAATTAACTAATGGCATGATAGCTATTCTTTCATCATTGGAAGAAAGACTAGCTACATTGCGTAGAACTATTCTCCCTGTCTATAATGAAACTGGAAATCTGCAAAAGCAGCAGCACAGTAAGTTCTATTTTGGCTCTTAAATTATGAAACCTCATCATCTGAATCAACTTTAAGTAAATTCAGTGACACAAAACAAAATTATATTACATACATTGTTTACATAACAAATATAATTACAGATATTGAAAAGGCATTGACAGTATTAGATCATGCAATTGGATATTATGGAGTATGTCAAGAAGTTGAAGGTTCAGTGCAAGCAGGGCCAAATGGTGCTGGTGGCCTGGATGGATTTTTGGATTCCATGAATCGATTATACAATGCACAAAGATACTTTGAGCGAAATAACCCCAGTTCAGTAGAGTTAGAGAATGTTTCAACTCTCTTCAGTGCAGGCCTTGAATCCCTTTACGCCGAGTTCAATGATATTCTTGCAAGACAGAGTAAACCAGTACTGCCAATAATTCTTTTAGACTCTATTGGACTAGATGAAGATACAAGTAATGAAGATGCCCCACAATCTTTGTGTCAATTACCTGAAAGTGCTCTAGCTGATTTGATTAAAATATCAGGTTGGTTAGAAGAAAGAGGGCACATATCAAGACATACAAAAGTTTATGCAACTGTGAGATCTGCTGTTGTTTTAAAATCACTACAACTGATGAAAGAACATCAAAAGAGTGCTAGTGGTGGAAGTACTCATGCCACAAGTCCTATGCCGGTTGGTAATTCACACGAGTATAATGTATTGAAGCTATTTATAAATTTATAACTAATGCAACCTCTGTATATCAGATTAGATTGACTTCCATCAGTCCTGATGATGATATTTCTAATTGACACACATAAGAAATACTTAGCGAAACTCTACCGACTTCCTAGCAAATTTATTATAATTTCTCTCTCACTGGCTCTGCCTGTTGCCGTCTTACATTGTTCTGCATTTCTTTACTGGGACAGACTTGAAATCTTTGATAAATGATTTTTGGAAAAACCGACCAAATTTGGCATTGGATTCCGCAGAAAAAAACTTTTTCATTATACCTCTAGTCTTTACTGGTGCTACTCTGTACCTATACAACAGAACAGACCTATAAAGTGCAGAGATTGAGCAATGATTGATTTTCAGTAGAATCCAATGCATTTGGGCCATGACGATAATATTGTTACAAAGATAACTTATCGGAATTTCCCATCAAAAAGTAGTATTCCTTTAACTTTTCCTATCCAAGACCATACTCGCACTTCGCGGCCCAAGTACCCTCGCCAAAACCAATTTCTGAATCTTTGTATAACGCTACAATCCATTAGTCGATGATCGAGTCTTTCGCAATGAATTTGAAAGCGTGATGGAGTTATTACGATGAGAAAAAAGTAGAACGTGGAAAGTAAGGATAGACACGTGGATTACAGCGCGCCAAGTTCCCGCACCGTCACTCGCTGGGGGTGCCGGAGACGGCGGGTCGGAGGACGTCCCGGCGGCTGCAGCAGGTGCTGGAGAAGAAGGCGAGCAAGATGCTGCTGAAGGCGTCCCAGACGACGGGCCTGTCGTTCCAGTCGTCGCGCAAGCCGGCCCCGAGCCCCTCGGGCTACGGAGGCGACGACGCCGCGCCCGACGAGCAGGAGATGGAGAACTACCTGCTGCTGGCGGCGGGCCTGCACAAGCTCATGCAGGCCGAGCGAGCCCTGATCGGGCGCATCCTGCCCAAGAACCAGCGGCTGCAGGTCCTCGAGGAGACGGTGCGCGACGCCATGGACCTCGTCGCCCAAGACGGCGAGAACATCGCCGCGAGGGCCAAGAGGTGCATCGCCAGGCGCGACTTCACCGCCGTCCTCGTCGTGTTCCCCATTCTCAAGCACCTCGAGGAGCTCAAGCCCGACCTCGAGAAGACCGTCGAGGGCTGCGAGTACGCCATCAGGTCAAAGTTCGCCTCCGTCATACAGACCCTCACCGATACCGTGAGTATTTATATACTTATTATACCTCTATCATCTCGGCGCGGTTCAACAATCGGTCTAAGCACTTTGCCGCTAAGCTAATTTCCGCTGAATTCATCGACGATCATTATTGGAATTGAAATTCACGTTTGGTAGTTTGCGCGCGGCAGCATAGCCGTAGTATTGTCTTATGAGAAAAAAAAAATTGTATTTTCAGTGATCTACATCATGATTAACTGTTACACAGTTCTTTGAAGAAAAAAAACTACTCACACTCGTTCTCTTTCTTAACATAATTTGTGTCTCTTACACCAGGGCGCCAACGCACTGGAATGCTTCGGAGAAAACGTCCGCAACGAATCCGCTGTTTTGCCCAAGGACGGAACTGTTGCGGAGAGCACAAGCAATGTATTAGTTTTCCTGGAGCAATTGACTGAATACGCGGACACCGTTGGGGCAGTGCTAAAACGGCACAACGAGGTTGATGCCATTGGTCCCTTGGACCCTAAGCAGGCTGAACACCAACACAGGGTTGCTCTGGGGCTCTATATAAGTACGTTTACGCATACCCGACTAATACCTATATTATAATCTCCATGAGATCCTTATGTATTATTATGCAAATTCTAAGAGTGAAACATTGCGGTTTTACCTATTTTTTTTCATCAGTCCCTTCTACTTTTCAAATTTATCCTTTGAACTTTCCGAATCACTGATCGTGCCAGAACGAAGCGACGGGCAGTGTTTCGCCTTTTTTCATGTACTTATCCCGAGGGAAATTAATCAGTGCCGAGAAAGCTGCGCCGAAGAGTCGCCGCTGACTCAGAAGCCGCCCCCTTGACGGCCCGTGACTCACGCGAAAGTGCGCACATCGATTCTTTCATCGGCACGTGTACACTATGCTTACGCCCATTGGATATATGCAATTGCAGAACGAGTGCTGGCTCTGTTGAACCTGGCCCTGGTGAGTAAGAGCGACACGTCTTACTCGGATCCGTCGCTCCGCGCGCTCTTCCGCCTCAACAACCACAACTACGTGATAAACGCGCTGAAGAGGAGCTTACTCATGGAGCTGCTGCTGCTGGCCGAGCCGAGCGCAGAGCAGACTTACCAGGACCTGCTCACCCGCGACCGCACCAACTACGTCGCCACTACATTCGCCAAAGCGCGCGGACACATAGAAAATCAAAACGACGAGCCTGGTAGGTCGAGCTATTTCATGTTTATATATGGTACATAGAGACAAAATTATGTCTATTGCCTCGTAAGATTGGGAGAATGATCCGATTCTATGATAATAACAATTAGTTAGAGTAATGCTTCTTATCCATTTGTGTCAACGACGAAATCTCGTGTATTTTAATTTTGAATATAGTATCAAAGTTCTCATCTTGATTGGAATAATTGGAAATAACTAGAGATGAAGTGATTGATGATAAGATGAATAGAAATAATTAATGGCAGTGTTTCAATTCAAAGGTTCAAAGGTGCTAAAAGAACGATTTTCGGGATTCACCCGGGAGTTCGACGAGGCGGCCAAGAATCAGCGAAGTTACTCGGTGCCTGACAGTCGACTACGCGAGGAGCTACGAAATAACTTACGCCACTCTCTGGTGCCTCTCTACACAACGTTTTATCACAAATACCGGCATACATCCTTCTCCAAGAACCCAGCCAAGTACGTCAAGTACAGCCCCGAACAAATTATTTCTAGCATCGACACCTTCTTCGACACTGCCGCTTAAGCAGCTTTTTCAATAATTGTGATACATACAGGATCACCGCGAGCAAAAATACCTCCACAGAAGTGCTCGCGATTTCTGGATAATCCTCATTCGTCGTTAATCTTTTTACTAAATAACTGTATATTATGTTCATACAGTTTTTTCCGAGCACAGAGCAAATGTTAATGATTAAAGATCGTACTAAAGAATTTGGTGACTGATGTTTAAGTTTTGGAAAGAATACTCCAATTGGAAACTCAGCGTATTCTTTGCTACAAGAGAAATATTATTGTTACATGTAGGCTGAAATGCGAAATCGATATTGTTTTATAATCTAATTATTTATTTATAATACATTCACAAAAATTGTAAAATAACATTGGTACTATTTTCAAATAATTAATTTTCTTAATAAAACTTATACGCAGTGATGTGTTATTAAAAAAAAAATTTTGTTGATTTGGTAGTTTTGCTTACAGTTCATGATTAGAGTGAATTCAAAACATGCAAAAAGTGAAATCACTGATTTAGTAAACACTCGTTGAATAAAACAAAATTTAGTTACGGTATCCAAGAGTTTATCTTTTTTGGTCGGACTGAAACAATTATTGTTTCACTGCACGTATAAAAACGTTCAGCAGTGACGAATTACTAGTAAGAGACCTGTGTAAGCTACACATTACATCAAACATTCCAGTCCAGTCTCGTTTTCATATATAATTTTTTTTTAATATATATATAAAAAAACAATTAACGTTTCGATTTAGATTCGATAAGTAGTAGCTTAATAAGGTGTAGCTGATAGCAAGTTAGATCAAGTTTGAACTCCAGCAATTATTTACAATTAATCAGTTTTTTATCGCTTCTAGTTGTTCCTCGTAATAACCTCATACCATTTGATTCTCTGGTGAGCACGCTCTAAGCATTCATTCGACCTTTCAAAAATTTTTTTGTATTTTTAAAATTTTTTTCAAACATGCACTTGTTCACCCCTAATTGTGCTGATTCAAGATTTCTGCTCTTTCATAGTTTTTCATTTTATGGTTGTTTCCGCGCGTCGCGAACGTTGGCGCATTGTGCGTATAGATCACAGACGTTGTATCAAAGCAGCATTTAAAAGATATGACGAGAGCAGAACTGAGTTATTCTCACACATATACTCATGTAAATTTTTTTTCATTCTTTCGGTTCGCGCGCCTTAAGCCTAGCCTAGAAATTACACAGTCAACTTACATAGTCGTCTATTTTAGAGCGTGAATGTATAATATATATAATTTTTTTTTACCGTTCATAGATATTAATTAATAATAATAATTAATATACTCTAGTATACTGTACACAAACGCTTTATATCTTGGCGCTTCTTCGCAAATTCTCTCTATAATCGATTGCTTTTCTCTAGGGAGAAAAAACGTTCAATAGTAACAGAGACGAGGAGTGTAAATTTTTTAAACCCATTATCCTTTGCACGTCCACTGGAAATACTGAAGCTATCAGCGTGGAAGTCTTCTGTCCTCCCCTTAATTTCATTGATTTGTTTTCAAGTTAATTTTTATGTTAATGCTCATCATACGTTTTTAATAGACATTTTTGATAAAAGTACGAGAGCTGATGTTTGTGCGATTCGACATTAATTAACTAGCATCAGTACTTTCAAGGGATTCAAGAATTATGGTGCCGTCAAGCGTCTTCCAGCGAGATTACACGGCAGTGCAACAATTAATATTATAGGAGGCAACATTTGCGTTTCGGCTTCACCTGAAGCACGGGACAGAGAACCGCTCGAATCGCCTCGTCGAACACTGTTTTCAGTCCTTTTTGCGTTAAGGCAGAGCATTCCAAATATTTAACTGCTCCAATTTCTTTTGCCATTGTAAGCCCCTACAACATGATGAAAATTTTATTTTTTTGTGCTTGATAGAGTATTTAATAATGTTTATACAATTGAAATTTTTGAATTTTGAAAGAATTTGAAAAATAAATAAGTATTCATTTATTAAGAAATCCATTATGCAAATAGTATATATTAGATAAAAAAACCTGAGATAGAATAATTCATCTGATTTTGTTGCATTTAATTTTGATTGATATCCCAGTAATATGTCAAACTGCAATACCTGAGGATAAGTGATTGGAGCAAGTTTCTTATCCTTTAATCGCTCAATGGTCTCCTTGTCTTCACGTAAATCAAGCTTGGTTCCAACTAGAATGATAGGAGTTGTTGGACAGTGATGACGCACTTCTGGATACCACTTGGCCCTCACGTTCTCAAAACTTGCTGGGTTTACCAGCGAGAAGCAAATGAGAAATACATCAGTCTGTGGATAAGAGAGTGGTCTCAGCCTGTCGTAGTCTTCTTGACCAGCCGTATCCCAAAGTCCAAGATTAATTGGTTTGCCATCCACCATAACATTGGCGGAATAGTTGTCAAAGACTGTTGGTATGTACTCTCCAGGAAATGCATTGGTGGTGTAACTGATCAGTAAACAAGTTTTACCAACAGCACTGTGGGACAAAAAATTCATGCATAAGATTATACATGTGACATTGCTTTTATCAAACTATAGTAACATTTGTACAATTATTTCCTATTCTGGAAAGAAATTCAAGGAGAGCTGGAAATCAAGACATTCAGCAAACAGAAGTGGAATATCAAACTAAAAACTGGCAGAGTACGCGAATCTCCAGGAAATAGAATTGACGTTTGACGAGATTCACCTACATTCCAAGTGTAACATTACATAAGTGAAATGAATTTGACAATCATTCTCCAGGCTGACATTTCTCATGCTCGGTCTCCTTCCAATCAAAGTATGAATGAGTCCAGATTTGTCGAGCAATACAATTTGAATGATTCAAGGCAGAAAGAGAGAGAGAGAGAGAGAGAGAGAGAGAAAGAGAGAGAGAGAGAGGACAGTGGCAATCAATTAGGAATGCGTGTTGATTGTGTGACTGATACCCAAAGAATCGAGCAAGCGCGCACGAGAGCCGAGCTCACAGCATCACGAGCTCCGGCAGCATAACACAAACTCTGGCGAGCGTATGTAGTATAGACTCATAAGTAGCGTGCGGGAGTGAGCGAGTGAGGGAGATGGAGAGAGAACGAGAGAATGAGGGAGAGAGAGAGAGAGAGAGAGATAGATAGAGAGAGAGAGAGTAAGGGCCGGAGCGGCAGCTGGCGGGTGCGGGCGGTACACACATGGTGGCCTGACCGTGCCACATCCGCTGGCCGGAGCTTCGGAGGGAACGGAAAAAACGGCGTCGGCGAGAGGTAGGCCCGCGGCGGCTCGCGGTTCACCACGCCCATGCGAGCCGCGGCGGTGCGCGGGCAAAAAGCGGAGCACAGAGCGCGGAGCGTAAAAGGCGGAATCCAGCGTGAATCGAATCGATAAGCAATGCGCGCGACGGCGACGGCGGCGGCGGCGGCAACGGCACCAGGAGTCCGGGGAGGGAAGGAGGGAGGCCCTCCCGCCCCGGGACAAAACGGGACTCGGCGGACTCACCCGTCGCCGACGACGACGCACTTGATGGCCTGCATGCTGGACTGTGTGTGGTGCTGGCGGCGGCTGCGGCGGCGAGCTCTGAGCGAGGGGCACGGCGTGACAAAGCCCGCACGAATGCGCGCTAGCGGCGATGAGTCGGAGGAGGAACGCGCTCTTGAGAGAGAGCCTGCAGCAGCGCGACGCTCGGGCGGGGAGCCACGCACACACGCCGAGCGCTCTGGGAGGTACTGAGCAAAGCTCGAGCGGCTCGCGCTCTCTCGCACATACACCACTCGGCCCCGCGCGGCGCAGCCTTACAGCTCTCCCGAGAGCCAGCGAGAGCGAGCCCTGTTCTCCGCAGCTATGTATCGCGTGCGCGCGCCCAACCCGCCACAGTTTACAGCACACCACACAGTGTTGGACTATATACACACACGCCCAACTCGACCCTTTTATCCAGTGCGCGCTCGCGACGTTCAGTGTAAGTTTACTGATGATGCGCCGCGCGCGCATATACATACGCTATATGCTGCTGCTGCTGCTGCACCGGGCGCGCGCAAGACGATTATGGACTTTTCCGAAAGGCGGATAAGGCTATAAGGCCCGCGCGCACACTGCGCAACGTTTGAACGCTCCGGAAATCGAGAGGAAATTGCCCAGTCCGTTAGCTCCTGATTGGAAAGAGTCGAGGAGCGACAGCGAATATCTGGGCCGCTGTGATCATATACACCAGATTTCGTATGGCAGGAGTAAAATCACCAATTTATAGTAGTCGAGTCGTTGTATACGGCAATACAACCTTTTTTCCTTTAACGATTGTTGTTTTTTCAAGCTGGTTATAAGGCGAAAGAATATATATTCGAGGAGGAATCGCGAAATCGATTATTTGAGGGTCCTTGGCTGCTTGTAATAAATATACTCTTTGTTCACCATCGAAATACACCAGATCGCTATTACAAAATGATAATTCTGGAATAATGCATGAACGAACGGCCTTATTCGTGCTCGATCTGACAAATATGTGTCTTTGCAAATCAGAAATGCAGCAATTAATTGGTTATTTTATATCATAATATTCCAGGACCATTCAAAATTATGAATCTCATGAACATACATAAGTACACACTCGGGTAAAGGAATTATCTTATTTCAATGGACAGTGCGCACAGCGGTTGCGGCAAGTAAATTATCATCAGCGTCGAAACGACGATAATAAAGCGGAATACCGTACTAAATTGTCGCGCGAACGCTTGCTCGTGAAAATTCCTCCGGAATTCAAGACCCGAAAAAACAAATTGAGTTCTCGCGCTAGTCGCGCACATACTTATTATATTCAATATCGTTGTCGCGAGTCAGCTCGCTTCGTCTCTCGCGCGTATAGTTACAGAAATTAATATTAGTTCATTTCATATTCTATATAACGAAACAGTTGACAACGTGAAATTAAAAACCATTGTAATTCAGTACGTAAAATTCATATCGTTAAAAGAGCGATAAAAATAGAGATATAGACAGAGAGAAAGAGAGAGAGTCAGAGAGAGAGAGTGAGCGCGCATGCCTCCTCGCGCGCCGCGGGCCGCGGCGCTGCATTTCCCGCGGTAAGTCTCGGTGTAGTGTGTGTGTGTGTGTGTGTGTGTGTGTGTGTGTGTGTGTGTGTGTGTGTGTGTGTATATATATATAGTTTCGTCTTTCTTGGCTCGCGATGACGTCACGGACCAACAGCGTGCAGCACTGCGCGAGCGCACCTAAACAAATTCCATTTCCAGTCTGCGTCTCTTTCTCTCTTTCTATATAAGTATATACTTATATTAGTACTTAGTTTCGGAGTTCTGGAGTGCGCAGTTCCCTCGACTGACCTCCAAGCACCTCGCTTTGGATCATCTTTCTACGCAATGAAAGCTGTGTAATATGTAATAGTAGGAGGTGTAAATGTGTAATAGTAGGAGGAGACTGAAAAAATGGAGGAAATCAGCGAGTTCGGTGGTGTCGGGAATCAAAACAACGACCGGCGATCAAAGTGCAAAGGAGCTCGATCTCACCGTGGCACCTCCTCCCACGTGATGGTTCGCAGGGACGAGGAGGCGCAGTAGCAAGTGGCTCTCGGTAATGACGCTGCACTTGCCCACTGCTGAGCAAGTCGCGCAGGTGCAGAGAACCAACTGCAGGATCAACAGGCAGTGATGAGGTCCAGCTCCGCGACACCCAACAAGATGACCACCATGTGGCATCAACAGGTATTCGCGCTCGACGCCAAGTACAATTCGCAGAGGACTGCCAACAACTCGAGTCTAGGTTTGTTTTGACACCTCTGCTTTGTTGTTTATGTGAAACAGCTGTTCAAGTCTGTCACAGCTCGTTCATTTGTTTACAGGTATGATGTACATTCGCAGGAGGAGTCAGCTGCTCCGAGAGAGACACTGCAAGGACCCCGAGCTGCAGTCGAGGTATCTGAAGCTCAGGTCAGAATTGCTAAGACGCAGGTACGGTACCTGTGCTGAAACGTCCAGTTTACCATCTGAGAAGAGCTTTGAGTTGAAGGGAAAGTCCCGGGTGTCCGTGAACAGTAAAAAATCCATTGCTGAGAGCTTTGCTGGTGTTCACCATGTCTTTGATCAGCACACTGCGGCTGTTTCCATGCTGAAATTTGCCAACAACGATAGATCCAGGTTCTGCTGTGCTTCGTATGACGGAACAATTTCTATATGTGAAGCAACAAGTAATCCACCTAAGATCGTTGCTGTTCTACAAGGTCATCAGAAAGGTGTGACAGCCATTGATTGGAGTATGAGCAATGACCTACTAGTTTCATCGTCTCTAGATACAACAATTAGGTTATGGAGGATACACCAAGACTCAAATCCAGATTGTTTGAGAGTTGTCTGTGATCAATTGCGAGCAGAAACTTTATGCTGTGCCTTTGCCCCTACTAATAATAATATAGTTTTGGCTGGAAATTCCCAAGGATTACTACAGATTTTGAATGTGTCTACTGGAAAATATACAAAGGGTGGTTCTATTAAAATTGGTGGGAAGGTAGTCAATCAAAACTTTATCAGATTAAATATATTCTTTCTAAACATATCCAATTTTCAAAGTCTCACATAATCCAAGATCCATCAATCAATCTTTTTCTTCATAATTATTTCAGTTCAAATATCAAAAACAAATCTTGTTGAATTATATTCAATAACAAGTTTGTCTAAAATGAATTAGGTATAAAGGCAATATCAAATGAAAAATACAAATATTTTAATGTTGATTTTTTCATGTTGCAGATAACATCATTGACATGTGAGGAGAGTGGAGGCTCTATTGTTTGGATTGGCAATGACAGAGGAATCATCGTTTCATTTCGATTAGAGCCTGGTGTGGGCAAGTTGACCAAACTACGCAGAATGGAAGGTACAGGTGGTATGATAACTAGTCTTTCCTGGCGCCCATGGCTATCAAAGGATTTCCCTTGGCCAACACTTTTAGTTAGTAGTGCTTCCAATGCCGTACTATTATATCGAGTGGCTGATGATCAAGGAAATTTGATGCTTTGGAAGAGATATCCAATTAGACACCGGTGAGAATTTTATATACAATTGATAAAAATTCTAAATAACCTCTAATTAAACCTTTCTTTTGTATAAAATAGTATCAGAGTACCTTATGAGATTATTTTTTTAATATATTTTTATTTCTCAATATTCTTGAAGTTTAATAATAATACTAATTCATTGTTGAGTAAAAATCGGTCTATAATGTTTTATGATATACAAATATGCTTCTTATTATACAGGCAACACTCCATCCAATCAACATTTTGCCCACAAATTGGCACTTCATTGATAGCAACAGGCTCAGAAGACGGCTCAATATATTTACTAGACTCATCAAAAGATGGGAAGTCTGCACAAGTGAATAGATTACTCGGGCATTCTGCCCCAACGCTTACTGTATGTTTTAATTATGATGAATCTCTGCTAGCTTCAGGAGATCTCCAAGGTCTTGTTATCCTGTGGCGTAATCACCAATTTCAATCGTAAAATATTTTAATCCTAGAAAATGTAAAATATCAAATATTTTTATACATGTCATGTGATATCAATTGTACATTTTATTAGTTAGCTCAAATTTTACAGCATACAATGTTTGTAAAGTACTTAAGAAAAGGAAGAGTAAAAGTAACATATCTACGATAATATTGACTTTCAACAACAAACAAGAGATAACAAAAAGAGAATACATTTTTCTCAAATCATTAGGTTCTAAAATTGTTATTATTTTTGAAGATTCTTAAATTTTTGTAAAAGTCAAATTATCGGTATTAACTAAAATAAGATATCAGAAGAAAATATTTAAATAAAGCTTTAAAATTTTCAAATCTGATTAAGATTCTATTGATTTACGATTAATGAGATGAATTCTGGTCCCCAGACAAAAATGATCTTTTTTGGTTATAAACCGATTTCTAAGAGGCATTTTAAGTATGCTTAAATTCTTGTCAAATAGCGAGTGAACGTATTTTTATTGTTAGACGATGTGTTTTGCAATAATATTTTCAAGATCTTTCAGAAAGAGAAACTATTTCTATGCATTTAGATGTTAAAAATGTCCGTTAACTAATGTTAACTAATTTTTTTATTTTACGCTCCACCTAATGGCTGTTGCATTTCATGTTACGCAAAGAATAATAGATGTAAACATATTTTTTGTGATTGTCCAGAACTTTTTGCAAACAACAAAAATTAACTACGTAAACACGTTTTTTTGAAATTTAACGAGAATTATACATAGATTCAGGATTGAAATTATACATTTAGTCTTGTTTAGTTATATTATTTAAATATGTATTTATTCAATAGGAGCTATAAGGATCTTTTATCAAATAGAATCTAGTTACCGGAATGTTGAAAGTTTGACTGTTATGAGTTTGAGAATCATCGTTCGCGCATGCGAACCCTACTTTCATTTTTGAACGCAACCTGAATTCACATTTCACGCGCGAAAATCCCACTGGTTCCGCACCTCGTCGGGACAAAGATTGAAAAGAAACGCTGTATGAATTGATGAGATATATACGAGAAGCCGCGGAGGAATCGGCCGCAGACTCGGTGCGGAACGAAAATAGAAACAAGGGAAAGCCGTCGATCGGAGGGGGACATGGTTATGGGGGGGAGAGATTCAGATGGAGGCGGGTTTGGCGCTCGGCTGAGCAGGGCGAGGATGAGCGACGAGGACGAGTCGGCGTGGTCGTCGAGACTGCAGCGCAGCTACAGCGAGCACGCGGACATCGTGCTGCAGCACTTCGAGCATCACTGGCGAGCCGCCCAGTCGCCTCGCTTCAGCCGCTCGGACTTCCGGCTGCCGTCGGAATCGCCCGGAGGGCCCCCCGCCGACCTCGACCACGAGCATGTACCCTCCGGCCAGCGGACGTGGTGCGCTCTCTCGTTATACCCTATGCTCCTCTCGACCCGTTCGTTTTACCGCTTGTCGCGGGCGGAGGTTATCGCAATCACGACCGGCACTGTTTACACCCGCCAAATTACTCCGATTAATCGACGGTTGGGGAAAAAAAATCGAAATTTCTTGTTTGAACTATTTTTCTATTGTTGACAAATTGAGTCTCTATGTTGAAACAAGACTTTTAAATTTGATCTGCTATTGAGTAAGTCTGTGACTCGTTTCACATATTGAACAATGTAAAACGAGTATGTTGAATACAACCTCGACCTCCCCTCGTGATTCGGATTTCGAATCAATTTTGATGTAACAAGTGTATGAACATGTCACCGAACCGAATAGGCGAGTCTCATCTTCGCCCTCGAAGGAGTCGAAGGAGTTTCAACATCATCGGAGGAACTTCGGTTGCGGCGACTCGGTCGCTCTGGACGCTGATTTTTCAAACCTGAGTTTGGATCAGCATAGCAGCCAGGAACCCGGTACTATCCTCAAGCCAAGATTTTTGTCGTCCGCAAACGACACCCGCACCACCGTCTCCTCGTTGGACCTGTGCTCCAGAGCTTTCGAAAATGACGATGCTCAGGACTTCCAGTCCAAAGATCATCAGTACCAGCAAGAGTAATCCCCGCTCCCTTATATTTCCTTATTCTCAGGACGACTAACGCGATTTTGTGCGTCTTGCGCGTAATCTCTCAACGACGGGAACCATAACACATACACATTTCTCCTTCTCAATAATAATCTTATCCCGCCTTTCCAAATCACATTCCGGATACAAAATTATGAATTCCGATATTCCAATGTCACAGGAGGCATCTATATATTCCGAATTTTCCCAAAGTATGCTGCCGACGCGCCAGCCTCAGTTGGGCGCGTTTATATATGTCTCGAAATGTCAAACAGCACGACGCCGCGCAACGAAATGGACCAGGTGGGCAGCTTGACGTCGCTCAGCAGCTCGAGCAGGCGTCGGATAAACGGGACTCAGCTGACGCGGCAGATCTCGTACGAGAACTGGGCGCGGGAGAAGAAGCGCGAGCTGCAGCGGCGCAAGGACGAGGCGAGGCGGGCCGAGCAGCGCAAGGCCGAGCTCGAGGAGCAGCGGCGCAGGGAGCAGGAGGACAAGCAGCGCCGCGACGACGAGTCGTACCTCGAGTGGATGCGCAGGAAGAAGAACCAGCAGCAGGCCCAGAAGCAGAAGATCGAGAAGGAGCAGCAGGTGCGCCGGCGCATCCAGGACGCCGAGGAAAAGGCCCAGGTCGCCAAGATTATATGCTTGAGGAAGTGGCGTCGCATGAAGGACTTGCAGCAGAAAGGTGATGCCTCCTCCCCAACGCAATTGTATACGTACTATATACGATCGGCGTAAGAGAGACGAGAATCGATGGCCAAGTTCCGTGTATGCTTGGCGAATAGTCACGAGGACAACGCGACGTGTCTTCTTATTTCATGTTTTACAATTCGAGTCGAGTCGTATCGAGTCGTATCGAAAAAAAAATAATCACCTAACGAGAATTACGCTTACGATAATTGATCGTAGAATAAAATATATATGCACTCGCTTATCGACGATTTGGAAACTGAAAATTATTTGGCTTACCCTATAGCTTTGCATTATTTCCTTTCACTTAGTTATCGAAAAGAAACAAACGCTGAAGCAGAAAGAAGAGGAGGAAGAAAAACAGAGAAGAATCGAGGAAAGTGTGAAGGCTTATAATAAGTGGCAAGAAAAAGCGAAATACACTGCCAGACCTGCAACTCAAGGATTACTACGTTAGTCAGAGCATAATTTCACTGCGGCATCGAGTAGTAATTAATCCAGATAAAACACTTCCTCCCTCGAGGGGAGAAATTATTTCGCATCTTTTAATAATTTGCATGAGCTTACAATGGGGCTAGCCACCTGCAATAACTGCTAATTGGTTCTTTTACAGCCCACCAAAAAGCAAAACCAGCTTATACCAATCCGACCCCATGGCAACCGCTGGTAGACAATGCCAGCGACGACTCGGACAATGAAAGCAAATCCAAGCCAAGTAGCACGACAATGAAAAATCAGCGGTATAGGAGAGCGAGCATTAAGAGGTAAAGGAATGTTGACCCAGGAGCCGGAGATAATAGTGAAGAATAAACTTCGCTGTGATTTCTACAAGTGAAACGACCGACCAATGTAAGATAACTTTTTATTTTAGAGCGACGTATGTGCGACGTGCGTATTTACACAAATATTGCTTTTATATAAACTCAACGATTAAATTTTCCATGTGAAATTATTCATTTAAAAAATCCCCTCCTCGTATAGTAGTAGCTTTTTAATTGGCGATTAAATTGATTGGTCGTTTAATTTGATTCCGTTTAGCGAGTCGTTTCACGATTCCAATTCCTCCCCTTCTTCTTGAAGCTGCTTGATGTCGGATGTATTCATGAAATAGTAAGTGGGCTGTCGCAATTTCTGCAACATTAAAAATTAAAGTATTTATAAATCAGTTGGAAGCTTGAAATATTCACTAACGCACAGTTCTGACTGATCAATTATTTTGGAGAATTATCGATAATTTTTACATCTGTACGTGATTACTGTTCAAGATTTTTATTCAATATATAACTATTTAAGCCGGTGATCGCAAATAACAATCCGAATTTCAAAACGTACAGTAACTTACCAAATCTTTTTCCACTCGTCTGGCTCCGGCTCTTATTAAGATGTGGCTCAAAATGTCCACTTTCGATACCCCCATGGCATAATGTAAGGGGGTTCTTTCCAGCTGTAAGAATATATATTTCTCATTATTTCACACCGCCCAAAATTTGTGCCCCGACAGTCAAAGCAGTGTAACCCGGTCATATATATAGAATTAGTCTTAAATCCGATTCGGCCAATGAAGTTCAATCGGCTAAAATCCAGCGGGAAGACGGATGAATATACCGATCAAGATCAATTGACGCCGAGAGAAACGGTCGAGGGAGATATATAGTGTGGGTGTGTGTGTGTGTGTGTGTGTATATATATACGGACGAAAGAGAGGGAGGATTCAACTCACGTTATCGCCGATGCGCAGAGTGGCCGGGTAGTTTTTGGCGATGTAGCGCACGATGTCGACGTGTTCGTGGAGCACCGCTACGTGTAGCGAGCAGCGGCCCTTTATGTTCTTGCCCTGGGCGAGCAGCTTCGCGCCGTCCCCGTTTGACTCGAATAGCTCACGAACTCGGGCCGCGTCGCCCGCCCTCACGGCTCGATGGATCTCGTCCCTCTGCTCCTGCGGTGACAAACATTCCATTTCACACTTCGCTTCCTCGCAACTCATGTATATCCCCCGTTCCCCCACCAAACGCCATTCACAACTGAGGATTAATTTTCCAACTGCACCACTGCTCGGAAATTCGGAATGCTCCAAATTTTGACCCGACCACTCCCTCAGGGGGGTGGGAGAGATCGTTGCTGATTGCCGTTTACGCGTTTCATTGGTCGGATGAAATTTTTTCGTCAATTCCATATTATTACGTATTGCGAAGAAAATATTGAGAATCATTTTGATTCATTTGAATTGGATCGTTCAATATCTCCTGAAAAATGATTCGCTCGTGAGCGTAAAGTTTTACCGTAAAGTTCTCGACAGTCTTGAGAAAGTCGACCGTTGTTTTACATCCCTGTTCCTCGGCTATTTGTATTATATTTTTACCGTCGTCTTCGCAATCGACAATATGATTGTAGCCTTCCATCAGCAGTTCTACCAATTTGTTCGTTTCGTCTGCAAGTTGATTTCAGAATTTATAGGGATGGATCCCAGTGAAGAAGCGGATTATTTGACAGAGATTCTAATCCAGGATCACATTACCTCGAGCGGCAAGATAAACGACGTATCGATCGATATCTCGCACGTTTTCATGGTTGCCTGTAACATCCGCTACATCCCTTGCTGTCCTATATCGAGAATCCCTCAATGCAATGTTCATCTCTTTCTCTTGCATGACGCTGAACAATCCATCTTTTCCGTGCGGTCGATTAGCTGCGAAATGCAGCGAAGTTTGGCCGCTGTCATCCTGAATGATTTGTTAATTATTTTTCCATTGGGAAACAGTATAAACAAAGCTGACTATTGGGAACAAAAACACGATAGGAGAATCGCTTATACCCGTTGGGGTTCTGCAAAAAGAGATTCCGGTCTGTCGAAATCTGGACTTTGAGGATAGCCGTCGTCATCGTCGTCTTCGTCGTCATTGCCGTCGTTGTTTCCGTTTCCGGCTTGATTTTCTCCTTGATAATTCTGACCTTTGTCCCTAGGGATGATCAACGCGTTCGACTCCTTCTGCGAATGAGTTATATTTTTCGATCCATGGTATATCGTCAAAATTAATATCTCGTAGACTTGTATAATATGTTACCTTATTATCTTCCGTTGGCTTATCTTTGTTGGCAAAATTGTAGAGGTAAGTTGCTAGGTAAGTAACTGGGTCTTTTGGCTTATTGCTTGCCACTTCTGTCAAGCCTTTCAATAATGGATCGCCCAGTGCTGCAGTAAATTTAACGAACACGAATCAATAAGATGCTCGGAATTGATCGTATTGTGAGAACAAAGTTGAGAAAATACTTACATGACGCTAAGTATTGTCCTTCCGCGTCTTGGAATATTTTGAGATCTGAAAATGTACGAAAGCCAAATTATTCGGGGAGCTTAATATGTAAATATGATAATACGCGAAGAAAACTTCCGAAGCAACAAGACGCACAGCAATGAACAGTCAATTTTGACACTCAACACTATGCATTTGCAGTTATACGAGTTGATGGAAACAAGAACATTTCGACAGCTTATTAAAATACTAGGGAACATATATTATACGAGTGAACTATATAGGAACATGTACAATGATGTATCGTGCGAATATAGAAAAAAAATCCATTGAAAGTACACAACACGGAATGGCTTTGTTTTCCATTCGTAGAACAATGAATTGGACAGTATAATAGCGAGGACACTCAGTACATCAGCAAACGCATTGAAAAGCAGTAGATGCTCGCGGGAGTTCGATTTTATTTGTTCCAGGAGATGTATAGGTTTCGGGACAGGCAAATGTAGGTGTAGCAGAGGTCAGGAAGCTCGCCGATAGAAATAACTTTTGATCCCGTGACTCGAGGGATTTACAATTCAAGGATTTACAACATGGGGCAACAACGAGATTTCCTTCGAATTACAACTAAACTTGCATGTTTGAAAGATCTACCTTATACAATGTGTGACTTTGAAAATCGTCACCTTGACAATTGCACGATTAAAGGCCGGGGACGTTGCATTTAAGGGTGTAGATAGGAGTCGCACTGTAGTATAGAAAACACCAAGTTGGAAAGATATGTGTGCTGGGCTGTACATGTATGTACATATGTATATTGATCAGTGTGGATTAGCTCGGTGCGAGTGACATAGAACGAGAAAGACGTCGATAGTTTGTCGCCACATGTTTGACGAGAAAATCAATATGTCATTTTCCAAATGGCTTTTCGCCCATAAGCATGTTTCATACAACCATTTATCGAAAACATCCGAAATACGCGTGCGATAGAGATAAAAATTGATTCTTTCGTCTCTAGTTTCTTTGTTATTTTCCTTTCTCGAGTCTGGCGTCAAATTATCAAGTCAAAACATAACATCGATTTTCATGAAAGCTACTAACCCAAAGAGTTGATTTTACAATCCGTGTCGAGCCGTTCGAGCAGCCATGCAACAGTCCCGAGAGCGAAACTCGTCCATTGAATCCGAGTGTCGCTCTCTGTCACCACAAAATCTTTCCAATTTGATGAATCTTACACACGATCTATCTCAATTAACATTTCGAAGCCTGTATTATAACTTGTTTTTCCAATTATCTAATGGTTATATATATATATATACATATGTATCTTATGAATAAATCGAGCGATGATTGTCGGAGCTTGTTGGATCGCAGCTTCGCTGCGCTTCGTTGACATCGTCGGGATGAAATGAGTCGCTATATATATATGGGTATGTATCCTCTCCCGCGGCGTACGACGTATGCAGAGTCGGTATAGAAAAATGATGCGTGTGAGGTGGGGGGGGGATAGGATTCAGGGCCGGCAGCAGGATCATGATCTGACGGAGGCCCTTGCGCCGGAGAGCCGCCTCCTCTTGAATATGTTGGCGATGACGGTGGCGATTTTGAGGGAGCTGTTGAGGGCCATCTCGCGCTCGAGGCTGAGCACGTTGGTCACGGCCCGGTCGAAGTCGTGGTAGGTCTGCAGCTCGCCGATGGACAGGCTCTGCTGGTTGCCGAGGCGGACGGTGTCGCGCCTGAGGGTCGGGTGGACCCTCAGGCCCCGGACGACGCACAGGTGCTTGAGGTCGTCGGGCTTCTTGGAGAGCCCGGGGAACCTGACTATCAGCTGGAACCTGAGGGTGTTGCCGATGGCGGAGGGCCGGCTGGTGAGGAAGCCGAGCTTGGGGTGGCGGACGAAGTCGAAGCCGCGGTCGAGGACGCGCACGAGCCGGGCCAGCCGGACGTAGGCCGCGCCGAGCTGGCCGGGCCTGTGCTCGCTGCTGCAGCACACGACGCGCACGTGGTCCTGCACGTTGAGCCAGACCGCGAGGTCGTTGGCCGAGCTGACGAAGACGCCCCGGCCGTAGGGCCAGTGCTTGCCGTGGAGCCGGCGCTCGTCGCTGCCCTCGGCCTCGGCCACCGGCAGCAGCAGCCCCGAGGCGGCCAGCCTCGCGCGCACCTCGTTGAACGGGTCCGCGATCTCGCTGAGGGTGTAGTACGTGCCGGCCTCCTCCTCGCCCGAGCCCTCCGCCAGGATGTTGGTCAGCTCGGGGCCCATCAGCGCCCCGGTCAGCTGCTTCTCCAGCTCCTCCAGCTGGCTGATGCGCATCGTCAGCGGCAGGGGCAGCCCGGCCAGGTTGCGCGAGCACTCCACCAGCCCGGCCATCACGTGCTTGCCCGACGGGTCGAGGTCCCGCGACTCCAGCAGCTCGATCGTCTCGCGGCCCCCGCCCCCGGCTTCCTCGGTGTCGTCCGGCTGGAAGAAGCGAGTCACCGGCTGGTCGGGCAGCTCGCCCGACGCCGTCACGCAGTGCAGCTCCCGGATCAGCGGGTCCATCAGCTCCGAGAACACCGCGTAGCTCTCGAGGTCCGGCGCCACCACGTGCCCCGTAAAGTCCTCGTCGTACATCGAGACCGACATTCTGTATGGTGTGTTCCGGCCCAAGCATATCTCTCAGTTACGCTCGACTATTTTTTTGCGCTTTGGGAGGGGACGCGTTCCTCCGATACCGACACGCTGTAGCTCTATCGCGGGCATCTTATACTCTCTTGAAAGCTCGCACTCAAACTGAACACCGCTGTATTGAATTGTGACAAATATCTGTAGGAAGGAGGACGAAATGTTGACTGGATTGCGGTGATTTTTTTTTATCCAGCTAAAGTGAATTTTCAATTTAGTTCGATGAGTTTTGATGAAATACGCAGTACATTTTTGCAGGTATCAAAACTCGAATGGCGAAAAAAAGTGAAAATTCACTGCAATCCAGTCGATAAATCAAATATTCCATTTCTCACAGTGATTTTTCACTTCACTACAGCGGTTTTTCACTGTGAGCTTTTGAAAGAGTACACATGAATCAACGTTGTTTACCGGTTGCAAGCTCACGGGCCGATAATAGTATACCATGCTCCTGAGCGAATTTAGATGGATTTCAACACGGAAGTTTGCGCCTAGACAAACGTTTTTTACTCCCCAGTCAGAGAGAATTGCAGTTTTTACTAGGGAGAGAAGTTGGCTCTTCTCTCCCCAGTAGTTTTTGTTGATTATTGTGTATCGTGAAAGAGCCAATCGCTCCTGCCAATCACCAAACAATACAGTAAGAGTCGTAAAGCATAATCTTGTCTCGGGATGAAACACAGTTTGGTGAAAATGACTTGGGGCGATTGACTCATTTCCGCTCGAGAATCCCGATAATGGATGGTGTTATCCTCGCGAGCCAATGCGACGAATATTGAAAAGTTTGATGGAGGACATGTGGGACGCGAGGGTTAAGGACATATAGAATCGAACCTCCGCTCGCGGACGTTAGCGTTGGAATCGAGGCTGCTGTTGCTGGTTGCGTGGCTTGGATTGCTGTACTTTTTCAAAGCGGGCCAGATAAGGTCAAACAGATTGTGATCCATGCGGGTGACGCGGTGCTTTATCGCCTCGAACACGGGCCGCCTGAGGCAGCGGCCGAGCAATGTACCGGCGGTGGCGCCGCTGCTGCTGCCATTGGCCCCGGGCACCGAGCTCCTCCTGCCGGTGCCAGCCGCCGCGCCCGACGTCAGCAGCCGGAAGCAGCGCTCCAGGGTCGCGAGCGTCTCCGGCTCTTGCACGTCTCGTCGCGCCGACACCTTGTCCCCGCCCGAAACTGCACGCAATATCGTGATTGTGGGACAGTGACATCGACACGTGTTCGTGGACGTGGGCGTGGACAAAAAATGTAATAAACAGGCATTGCACGTTAGACAGCATGTATATATATACGCCGGCGCTGCGCGTCGTTCGTTCACGTGGACCCGAGTGGACTCGACTCTGTGATGTGGACGGATCGGGCTTATGACTCCCTTCAACACGCGGCCGACGGCTTTTCATCTCATCTCGATCTAGCCTTTTGGCCATTGCATTCCAAGGAACTGCATTCCAAGGAGTATTGGAATGATTATCGAGTAATTCCCAAGAGTTTCCGACATTTTAATGATTTCGTCAGAAAAGGTGCTTCCAACGCACAATCAAGTTGATCAGTTGAGTTTTCGACCATGACAGAAAGCCAGTGGAAGATCGTATATGATATCGATGAAGTAAATATCGTTAAGACAAAAAATATATAAATACACTCGAATGACCATATACTTGTTGGAACTACTTCAATAATGCCTAACGTTTTACCATTTCAGTTGTCACAGCTAATTTCACGTTTTTCAGCGGAATAATAGTGAGTCATAAACCTAATCCGTTGTGAGACTTACCACAACACGATTATGAAGAGACTGAGAAATGTGTCATGCTGACTATGAATTTGCTGTAGTATATGTAAAATAGAACTTTCAGTGCGATTCTTAATTAATGAATATGTTTAAATTGAAACACTGATTACACATAATTTTCACACAAAAATGAAAAGTACATTGTTATTATTGTAAATCGTCATAGTCAATGTGAAATACGAGTCTGTTTTACTTTCAATTGATTTTCACCCTATAAAATTGTTTATAGGGTGAAAAAAAAATTATCAGTATCCAATTGGATAATACAAATTATCAGTTCTGAGTTATACCTTTGTCGACGAGCATCTCTTCTGCGATATTCTCCGGTACACCAAAGTCTCGCAACAGTTGTTTATGCGAAAGATCATCTTGATTCTGTTTGTAAAAATCCGCTTTGTGGCCAAACTACTCGCAACGACCATGATTACAAGAGAAAATGTATCGCCCAATTAGTATAAGATGATCATGGTCAATTTTGGAGCAATATGATTTTTTTCAATTACAATTTAACAGAGTTACCAAGCGTAATTCGGTACTCACATTGTCCTGAACGAGAGGATTAGCACCGAGATTCAACAGGAGATTGTAATAGTGTCCGTTATCGGCGAGCGTGGCTGCATAATGCAGTGGCGTCCGGCCGTCGAGGTCCAGTGCATGGGCCGTTTCTGGGAATCTTCCAGCTAAGTACCTGTACGTATTTGTAATTGTATTCCCAACTTCGCATTGACAAATTTCAACGTTGCCAACAATTTTACATAATGAGTAGTAATGAGTAGATAAAGACGCGAAGTGAATGGATAGAATCATAAGTAATTTATAAGCAGGCTATCAAAATCGAATAATAATATTTGTATCATCGATCGAACAAATTCAAAGTTTTCCAATGACCAAGTAATTCGTACCTCATGATTGAGAAATATCAATTATATTTATTGCGTTCTCCTTGATATTGCGATTGCAGGGAAAACGTTTTTTTTTCCTTTCTTGGTATAGATTATCGGCCGATAAGTGCTTACGGAGAAATCGTTATTCCTTCACCTACCTTACAACAGGTGTGTGACCGAATATTACGGCAACGTGCAGGGGAGTGGCCCCATGAGGCGAAGACTGATCCTTTGCGATAGCGAATTTGCGTCGATCCAAGGAAGTCTGCAAGTCTTTCAGATTTCCCTCCATCGCTGCCTTGTGAACTGCTCGTATTTTTGACTATTTGTGAAAATAATTATATGAATTTTTATTAGCGAAGATTATTATATTATATTATAGTATCGTAATATTTTAGTATTATTTCTCAATATTAGAAGCCAAACTACCGCCGCCACTACCGCCACGTCCTGTATATATACTCTCGTACTAGCTGTTATAATGCGAAAGTGGTATGATTGGATGATGGAAGCTTTCCTTGAGCTTCCGAGCCTCGGTGAAATTCCTATGCCTTATCGAATTATCAAATTGGTCGGGGATAAAAAATTGTATTACACAAGTCTTTTTGAAAGATTTTCTTTTGCGTACAATTTCTGAAATGGCGAAAAAAAATTCATTGTGTCTTTTATGAAGTTTAATAGCTGAATTTATAGCCGAAAGAGAAATCCGCTTAAAATATTCCTCGCTAATATGCAATGTAGAATGAGTTTATTTTAATATTAATTTTCAGATAATTCTTGCCAGAAAAGGTAAAAATGTACTAATTTTTGCATGAGAAATTTCGAGAGGGCTACTTTTCGACTTTTTTTTTAAAACATGTAAGCTCCCAGAGAGATTACAAATTCGTGCTTTCCAATCCCACTACTATGAAGAAAATTAACTTAACTTGATATAATTTGAAAATTCTTGGAACCTATAAAAACGTTACTGTATAGATCGATAATTAGAAATGGTAAATTTATTAGGTTGATTTGACAAAATTTAGCTCATTATTGCTAAAAATTAAACTCATTAATAATATGATAATGAAGGGATGAAAATTAGGGTAAAAACCGGGCAAGTCTGGAATGGGAAAATCTCTCGACTCACAATATACGATGGCACATTGTCAATGAATGCCTGTAGCTCGGGGCTGCTGGAGGTGCGGCCGACGAGTCGGTGGCCCTCGCCGGTGAGGACGATCGCGGCTAGCTGCTCCATGGTGCCGTTTTCCAATATCTCCGCTGTCTCCTCGTCCACAGCCATGCCAGGCCGCTGTCCGTTCGGTTCCTCGCCGCCGATCACGATCTGCGAAACATCGTCTCTTTTGCGTCCTTCGGCACAGGATTAACACTGACCCACCCCTCCCCCCTACACACACTCTGTGGTTATCCCGAACGGGTTAGCTCGAGCTTGCAAGCTCGGGGCAGCTCGAGAAAACCGCCTATGAAGTTTGTCCTACCGGCTTATGGCCAGGCGCGGGTCTTTCCGTTCGGAACAATACACTGGTTCGATATAGCTTCGAGGGAAAATCCAAGACTGGATCTAATATGATTCGCTCGAGTTTATAAGCTGGATAACCGATATCCTGGCCCGGTCCTTCCGATCGCCCGACTAGATTCTGACTGTGCTCGAACGCCCGCTGTTGAAACGTTTTATGCTACACGGCACAATGCGCGAGTCGCGCCCGCGAGATCGATCGATTCCTCGGACACGAGCCGGCGCTCGGTTTTATGGGATGAGCTTGTATGTGTGTCTGTGTGTGTGTGTGTGTGTTTGTGTGTTTGTGTGCAGGTACGAGCTCGTGGCGTAAGTACTCGATGATCGTTATCTGCCTCGCCATATAAACGGAAGCGCGTCCTTCATCGCGCGCGCGCGCGATCTGTGTATCCGCTTGAATCCATTAGGGCGCCGCCGCGCACTGTAGGTACGCATACATGTGGGGGGCGCGCGCGCGCTTTAAATATTTAAGCCGCCCCGGTTGGCATACCGATTTTTACCCGAGCCGCGAGGGGTGGACGACCTCGATATCGGTCAATTTCGAAGCCTCGTGAATATTCAATGGTCACGTGACTGCCGTGAATCGGCGAGCTTTTTCGTCAAGCATGCACGGTCGTTACGGGAAGAAAGTATATGTACCGGAAACCCAATGTGTGCACCGCTGGCTGGCTGGCTGGCACTCGCGGCTGTTGCAAGCTCGGGTCGATGCGACATTGATCGGTGTGCCATTAGCGATATATCGCGTGGGATTACACAGCTCGAGCTCCGTAAAATTTCCACGCGGAGCTAATGTGCGCATCATAACGACTAATCAACCTGAAATACGTCGACGCGGGAGACACACTGGACAATCGATTGTCGTAGGCGAGCCGAGAGGATGACTGGAAACTTCCCTCACCCCTTTCGGCTATTTCTTTCGAGCGTATATCGATTCTCAAGTCTTCGCTAGCCCTGTTTGATTAACTCAATGTGTGATCAGTCGCCGGTCGAGAAATTCCACCTTGTACGGGGATAAATGCGTGTGTTATAAAAGCACGCGGAACTGTTGTACACGCTTGTACGGAAGTATACCCGTGCAAATTTCAGCAGCAGAAAGGAAAAATCGTCCCAAACGAAATGGGGAAATAATATTTTACCTTTAGATTGAATCAGAATGATTGTACCTCTTTATTGTGAGTGCGAAAATTTTATTTTTAAAACTCGTTCGACAGATTATATAATATGAAATCTCCAACATTGAAATAAATTCATAATAACGTTGAGTTTTTAATCTGATCGTTGTAATATGACGGGATGCTTGTTCATCGCGAGGGGAATTCAAATTATAAATAGTATAAAAGGTGACAATATAAGATTATAATTAGATTTATTAAATATGATGCCTATATAATCTGTGTATATACATATACAAACATCAATATACCATTTTCTCTCGTGTTATTTTAGAGTTACTTCAAAAATGAAGTGTGCCTACTTTCAAAAACAATAACCATCAATAATATACTCAGAGTATTCCTTAAACCAGATCTTTGTCATAAAAGTTTTAACGATTTTTCTCCTTCAAAGTAATGGCTTTTGATATCTAAGTCTACTTATACTCAACTGATCGTGCTATGTAACAAGTAATTAAATTTTTTTTCCATTATTGATTAAGTCAATTAATGTGTAGTTAATGAAACACTTGATACTTAATTGTTCAGTATAGACAATGTCGTATGTGTAATAAATTCTTAATTGAAATCAAATAAGAATGCTAGGAAACAATTGATTAACTTTTTTTAAGAAATACTCGAGAAAATTCACTATATAGTCAAGTGTATATTTGGACATCAGGCAGGTGTTGTTAACAATTTTTGAAAGGTGATCATTGCATTAATAACATTTAATAAATATTGAACATCATACATCTTACCATTAAAACAAACTCTATATTTTGCACTGCTACTTTGATATATTTTTCATTGATTTTTCATCGTGAATAGGGCAAACGACTTAGTTATGAACAATCCACTTTTTTGCGTGAACCTTATGAGAATATAAACAAACGTATCAGAAAATTATATTTACATTCTTCGCAATTTTTCAGTATTCAAAAGCTAGATTCATTGGTTTCATGATAGAAATTGGAAATCGTTTACCCCAACATTGATTCAAGTTTATGTTAATAATACAGAGCTGCAACAATGAAGGTTGTCGATAAAATGTAACGAGGACAGAAGACGTATACATATCCATTTAACATTGAAAAATAAACATATCACTTTTTCAACCTCGCGTGAAGACACATTTTCGATCTCACTACTGCAATCACATCTCAAAGTTTTCGAAATCTACAACCTTAGCTTTGATTTGTACGCGAAGAAGCTTTCTAACTTAATTTCCTGTAGGAGTTGTGGAACGAAGAAATACGAGTTCAAGAATATATGTAAGAATAAAATCTACCAACACCCCGCATTATGAAGACTTTTTTTTCAAATGTAAGTGCAGAAATTTCGAAAACTTATGAGCTATCAGAGTTTGGATTTCTTCGGAAAGACATTACAACGATTACACGTCTCTACCAGCTCTAACCTGTTCTTCTTCGTCTGGCGTTGCACCAACTCCTGAGTCTGGTTGATCTTCGGCCTCCTCCCGCTTATCTTCGTTTTCATCCTCTTCTGATTTATCTTCGGTTTCGCCCTTCTCTGGTTTATCTTCTGTTTCACCTTCTTCTGGTTTATCTTCAGTTTCATTTTCATTCGATTCATCTTTAGTTTCAGGTTCGTCCGCTGCTGTTGCAGTTTCTTCTTCATTTTTTGGTTCTCCCTCTTCTTCGGGCTTTTCTGTCTCCTCGGATTCATTTTCAGCCTTTTCCTCTGGTTCGGGTTCATCACTCTTGTCTCCTTCCTCGTTATTATTGTCGTCAGCGTTAACTTCATTCGGTTCTTGCTCTGTAGTCTCACCTTCAGGATTCTCGGTAGCCTCCCCTTCAGCATTTTCTTCGGCTTCAGCAGAGGCTGGAGTATCATCGCCTTCTCCGCCGCTCTCTTTTTCCTCAGGCTTTTCATCGTCATCATTGCCGATCAATTCGTCCTCACCATTCTCCATCTGTTTTTCAGGGGCGGTTTAAGGCATGGGCAAGGCTTTTAGTTTATAATAAAGACTGATTATGATGGTGGAAACTATAATTGATTCTATATTATACATCGAAGCGATGCCTGAGACGAGACACAAACTTTTCAACGGAATAATAGCTTGACTTTACAAAATGTCGGAAGCGTTTCCCCAATAGATGAGTTATATTCATATCATGTCAATTTCAATAACTAATGCACGTTATACAAAACATTTAAAGAATATCAAATACAATCATATGTATTGATGCATAAAGGACATCACAAACACTTATTCTACGAAACTGCTTAAATCTTCGCAAGAGGGACTACAGTGTTATTTGTACTACAATTGTTATTGTATTATTTAGAATTACATTTTATCGACAATCTTAGGAATAATTATATAATATGTATGTGTATAATATATTATACTTCTGAAAAATAATAGAATTTAATATGAAGTTTTCACATCAAAATTATCTACAATACCGTTCAACGAATAGAATTTCATTTCGATTCAAAATATGTTAACATTGAAACTTTTGTAAACCTCGAACAGATGTCCAAATAAATAAAATTAATTAATTGACTCATATTGTGAAATATAAAAAAGGCAAATTTCTGTATTTACAGACTATAAAATGTGATGAAGATATTAGCAACATTATATTTACAAAGCTGAATAGGAAGCACAACATCAATTATAATTTCAATTTTATTTAGTATAGAACAAGTTCATTTTCAAGCAATAATAATCACTGAATAGATACACTGTATTAGCATTAATAATACACTGTAGTACCTCTCCAAAATTCAAAATAAACACCAATCCAAAACAAGCACATGAACTAAGAATGAATCGTAGCAATTAAAATAAAGGTGCCACATGATTTTGAAGTAACAGATAGATAAGTATATGACTACCAGGTAATGGCGGAATGGACAAAGTTTATGGCGAGTAAAGAAGAAGAATGAGAATAAAAAAGTATTCTATTTTCTGGTAAAAAGTGAATTAAATTCAAAGTTGATCACAGCATAAAGAAAGAATAATTTTATTGTAATTAACCCAAATAACGAAAATTCAATTCATTCGAGCATTACATAAAAATTAAATTATTGTATTTAAAAAACTGATGAGAAAATAGAGAATACTATTTATTTTACGCTCAGCTGTGGAATAAAGACTTAAGTCAAACAATGTGAAAACAGTCTGTATGAATATCAATTCGTATGACACACAGTGAACAGTGCTACACATTGCACAGAGGTAGTATTGAATAGTGCTGAAAAGAGGCGAAATGTAAGTAAAAAGTCAAGTTAAATTAACATTTCTGGGAGGACGAAATAGTTAATTAGCACATATAACTAGAACAAGAAGTTCACGAGTGTTTGTGTGAAAATTTGTTTAACAGAACAAGTGAATGATTCCAGAGCAACACATATTATATACCAACAAGGAGGTAAGAGACTATTTGTTGACATGTCATCGAGAGCTTATGAATAAACAAAGGCAAAAGTGAAAAGTCTCAAATTTTCTAATAAATCAGAGATTTCGGCCATTGTAAATTACACGAACTTTTAATCTGAAACAGCCGCGTATTTGGAAAAGTATGAGATCGAACGCATTCTTAGATAGTTTTTTTATTTTATGGAAATATACGATGCGAAAATGATTGATAAAACCGCAAAAAACGTTGAATACTGATAAGTAATGTATCACATTGCAGCTTATTCGTATTTAAAAGAGCTACTTCTCACTAAAGCTGAGTATTTTTTTATGATTTTTCTGTATATACATACATAAATATACTGTAAATGCATAAGATCGAAACTAATTGTCGTAATACCACAGAGAAATCGAAGCGTTAGACAACGTCCTCTAGTTAGTTTCACCCGTCAATAGCGAACTTGCACTTAAAAATAATTGACGCGCGTTTTATTTATTTTTCCACTTGACGAAAATCACAGGAGATACGGACGGTTGAAGTTTCTCGTGGCGCGTGACACCCTTTCGTCCGCGTGTGTCTGCATATAGGTACCATACATGTCGATGGGGATTGCGACGTCACGAGTCTCCTTAGCCTCCGCAATTTTCGTCAAATTGAAAAACAAAAACATACACGTCAATCAACCTGTGGGAGCTTTATAAAAACATCCAAATAGAATATTTCATCCTAGTTCCCCATCGTGCGTCCATTATTCGACGCGTGAATCAATCAACCTATACTGGTCACCGCTATGTACGAGGTGACATCGTAAAGCCTGAAAGGCTGAGATTTCGACGGAAATGCTGAAGGAAAAATCACACTGAAATATCTCGTTTGTCATCCGTCTACTCTGTGCGTATTGTGATATAATAATCGACACTGTAAATCAGGTTGCGAGCTTTGTCAAAGAGTAAAATTCACGAACGCGACGTGGAAAGCGAGCTACACGCAGGTCCCGGAAGCGTCGAGGCTGAGAGACTACAGTCTGATTCAGAAGAAAATACGAGACAGATTGAGTTGGGTGGTGGAAGCAGTGGTGATGCTGGTGCCGGTGAGTACCTCCGGCGACGCGAGCTCTTCAGTCAGCTTGGCCGACTCGGCACTGTCGAACGCGCTGTCGTCGTCCGCCTGGCTGTTGTTGTTGTTGTTGGCGTTGATGGAGACACGCTTGGCTCTGGGGACAGCCGGAGCGTCCGAGTCGATGATGCGCCAGTCCCAATGACGAGGGTAGGTGCCCGATACCCGGGGCGCCTCCGGGATCATCACCAGACTGCTCAGGTCCAGGTCCATCGGTCGGTTCTTGTAGTACGCCGGAGCCTTGTGTTTCTGTGGGCAACCGCGAGCCGTGTACCTCTAGTTCAGTTCGTTCATACTTTATTCGTTGCATTCAACTGCAGTTATCCAACTGCAGCTGATAAGCACCGTGTCCACGAACAATCGAACAAACAAGATTTATTCGCGAGTCTCTTAGGAAATATTCGAGACTCAATTGCTTGAAATAGGTCGACATTTTTGCTCACGAGGGAGGTAGAGCGAGTTTGATCTTATGCGCAAGTGAAAAAAGACGGGTCTGGTTAGACACAAGTGTAACAAATTACTATACAGACTAACTCACGTTGTCTAATTTGCTCTCGTCCGCGGCGTAACTGACCAATGTGTCGTACATAGCTCCTCCGTCCCTGCAAACCGCCGCGTAATGCAGTGGAGTCCGTCCATCGTTGTCCTGCGCGTTCACTATCACCGGGTACCTTTCGACGATCTCTTTGGCTAGGTCAACGTAACCCAAGCCAGCAGCCTGAGAGAAGAATTTCAGAGAAGGTTCGTTCGATGAAAAAGAAAACTTGGAATTTCAGTGGCTAGGCTGTGTACACGAGCTGGCTTTTAAAACTTCGAATCAATAACAGTTTACCTTGTGAAGTACGTTCAGACCATTACTGTCTTTACTAGACAATATTATTGGCGAGACGGGTTCTTCCACTCGCTTTCGAAAGCCCTCGATGTCGTTTTTTATAACAGCCGCGTGGATGTCTTTTATAGCTGTCTGAAAAGTTGGATGTTTATTCAATATTATTAATATTCATAGAAAGCTCGAAACTGTTGAGAATATCTACTAAAAGTGAGCGACAAGAGAACGAGTAGCGTTTGAATGTTTAAAATAAGATATAAGGTTCGATTATTTACGGGCAACAGCAAAATTGATTGTACAAACTTATTTTTAGTTTTACAAGTGTGATGGGATTGTAACAAGAGTCAAATCCATTACCATTGTAATTTTACATCGAGTTAAAAATCCTTAGAAAAAGTATTATACGATTCCCAATGTTTTGACGGTTTAAATATCCCAACTAAATTTTTTCGAAATTCCGTAAAATTGGAAGGGGAACTTTTTAAAATTCAAGAACTCATGTTTAGGTGGCCAGATGAAATATTAAAACTGCAAGTAACGTTAATTTGATATTCATCGGCATACTAACTTATTACATTTCAAAACTATGTGAATATTCAGAGGTGAAAATTAATTGAATATCAAAGTAACTTTTCAACTTACCATAATAAAAGGCACTGCCTCCAGAAATCTTTTAACCCGAGGGTTGCTACTCGTTTCACAGCGCAACTTGGATCCATGCCCTTCCCAGAGAACATGCTGTAACTTGCCTATGTCTCGGTTATGAATCCAAATCCTTATATTTGAAGGTTTGAAATCGAGACCTGCAGAAGTGAATGAATACAAGATTTTTCTCAAACCATTTAAAAAACAATATTACGTGTTTGAACGTAATAATATTTTGATAAGAATTGATTTAAAAAGAAAACACGATTTCCGTTGTTACTGTTAGGATGTACGGAGAAAAAAACTTTCATGATTCATTAGATTAACTTCAGTTGAAAGAAACGTAGCCTCGGAGTGTAGTTTGCAAAGTATACAAAGACGCGTATATAAGTTGGAATTATGTCAATGTAAGTGTAACAAGTTCATTCGGTTTATTACGACCTTGAATGATTTCAATGTTTTGCGACTAATTACAAAGTACCTTCTTACTGTGATTGACAGAGCGAATAACAGTTCGAAATTACAGTTATTTCGCCAATAAAATATCAGAATAGATGAAACGTGTATTTCCTCAACCGTTCGCCGGTACGAAAGTACCCGAGTTGAGAAGTACAATTTTTCAGTTTCTGGCCGAGAAACGATACTGAAATCGCAGAAACAACAAAGAACCGATCGAAAAACACTCGAAACAAGCACGTTTCCGAGTCGTTTGTGACTATGAATTTAATCAGATTTCTCTCCGTATCCCGAGCTCGAGAAAAAAAACACGAGAAACGAGCATCGAGAGGGAAATGTACAGTTTGAAGGGAAAATTTAATTAAAAAGCCACCCCGTCGTAAATCCTCCGCGAGTTCAACCGAAATTCGCGTTACGCGTCGCCGGTGTAACAATGCTAGTAGCACTGGGTCGACAAAGCGGCACAAGTAGTGTGTTCATCACGAGTACGACCGAACGATAAGCCAACGCCAAATATGTATACCAGAGACGTCCACACTCGGCCTCCCCATGGTGCCGACTGCCACGTTGGCGGTGCGCGCGCGAGCCTGCAGCCCAGTAGCGCGGCGTCGCGCGCGCGAATAGGTATACACACACCCCCACACGCACGTACACATACACCAGCTCGAGCGCAAATTTGCCCCTGTCAACGCGCGCCCAAGCAAGCGGACCACCCGATCGTCCCTTCAATTATTCAGCCGCTGCAGCAGCGGCGCGTTTTCCGCCCTGCTCGCGCACGCCGGCTTTTCGGCGATTGCGTGCGTCGATTGGATCCTCTTGTGTCACGCGTTTTCCCGGAGGACAGCCGTACAACAGCTGCTCCATCCCAGGGTGTTTAAACGGCTCCCCTGGACTCTCGTTCGGGAGTGCGTGTTTAGCTCGGCTGCTCTTTGAGAAGATACACCGAAGGGGTAGTTTACGGAAGCTTTTGTTTCTTTCGAACCGCGCAATCCGCAATGCGGACCGATTGAAATTTCCGAGCGTTCCTCTGGTAAATATGGATATTTACCTCCGCGATTTATTCACATGCCGGCAGAAATGAGATCGAATAAAATCCCTCGCCCGCAGTTGCGTCGAGCGAGATGCGTTTTGTTTCCATGAGTTAGTTCAAATTCGAAGTATATCACAGATAGTAGTATATAACGGATGCTCAATGCTATATTGGTTTCCGCGTGCTTCGACAGATTCAATTTTTCCAAGAGGGTTATATGTGAAAAACAATGTTTTCACGGAAAATCTGATAGAGCGATGATAATAAAAACTCCCGATACAGAAATGAAAGAGGATGAAAAATGAACGAATTGATGGAATGTAATATCGACGGTATATGGAAGTATAGAATAAAATGCTGGTGAATATTCATTTTCATTCGAAGAGAAAGTTCAACGTTATTACACCAATTCATCAGAAAACTACAACACTCGTGTGTTTTGCACACGAAAAGTCTTCTGCTCTGGAGTTCCGTAAGCAAATATACTGCGAAGCAATGAATTTTTCAAATAAAATAACCTTGATTCGGGTGTAAGGTTTCTCTCATCATGCAAGGTCACTTGAGGAAAGTGGAATAGATTCGTGGTATTATTAACACGTACAAAATTATTTTCTATCTACTCGATTCAATTATTTTTATATTTATCTGCTAATGCTCAAGATCAATAACGTAGTCATCAAACATCACAGCCCTTCGGACGTCATGGAATGACACTGGGAATTAGCATTCTAATGCGACATTGAATATATACGTTCTTCGAAGACTTTGGGGTGATTCGTTCAGGAAATGAATAATTAAATACGTAAAATATAATTTCCACTAAAATCATTAGCCAATCTCATTTGTATTCTTTATCAAAGTTTTTTTTTCATTTCACTTGCCACAGTATATGTTTTTATGGCCGACGATCAGAAATATATATGTTCATGACTTTTCACGTGAGAATTCGGAACAGACGTTTGCCAAGGTCGATTAGCTCCCATCGATTGACAGAGCTACCAAGCAAACGGGTCGTAACCAAAAAGCAACTTCCCATCCATCTACAAGTGTAATTAATTCGTCGTTATCATCATTCGTCAAACGAGCGTCAATCAGCCAGGTGTACGACTGTACAACTCATGAAATACCATGAAAAACTTTGCCGATGCGTTGACGCTGTTAATAAATAAACTCGAGGCGGAATAGGGTCGAGGGAGGAACACCGTTGACGAGACAGATTATTATCCTCGGTGGTTGAGCCGGTTCCGACCAGCGTACGTGTAAGAGTGTGTATGTGTGTACGTATGTAGGCGTATATATGAGGTGCGCTTTGAATAAGGCGAGCTTTAAAAATTCAACTGCGGCGACACGCGGATCGATTGGCACAATACACGCGTATAAGCAGAGCCACTACTCGCGGCATAGTAAGTCCAAGGAATTTTACAAAGTCAATCGACGAGCATGCGGTGGGATTGCCGGCGATGATTGTTTCGAAATGTACTCGCAAAATTGAAATCGTATTATATTACTCAGAAAGAGATATTTTCTTTTAGATATTCATTTATATTCCTTTTAGATATATTATATTCCTTTAGATATTCATTAGGTCAGGGTAACACGTTGTTCCCCACTTGGGAGAAGTGTGGGGGAAACAAAAAACATACAGTTGCGTCGATTTTCAATTGGAATCTCTAGGTATTTGAGAATATGTTGTTGATTTTTCGATTATAAAGTCAATCCAGCGATGTTCACAAACCACATGCCATACCATTTGAATTGTGCTGAGGCCTTGGGCTCGGCCAAATCATCGACGGAGATGACTTTGAGAAAAAATAACAGAACTGCTGCAAGTAGACGAGTTTCGAGTTTGGTCAGACGCGGCTGTTCGATATAGCCATCCACTGGAAATCCGAAAATCTCGTTTGCTCCCCCACTCGAATTCGCAATATACACACTTTGTGAGTTGCGCTGCAGCAGCAGCAGCAGCAGCCCCTCCGCTAACGAAGCTTCCGCGCACCGTTGATCGAGACAGAAAAAGCTCCTCTGGCCGTTCGGGCAAGATATCACACGCGCGAGGCTGTCGCTCGGGAGTGCGCGTAAGCCCGGGTCGATCGGCTGATCCCCTCGTCCGAATCAATCGGCGGGCTAATCAGTCGGGTTAATGCGGGGGTTTACTCACCGCCGATGAGCCTGTAGTCGGTGCCCCTGAGCCGGTGAGCGGGCATGAGGTCGGGCTCGGGCAGCTCGAGGTTGGAGCCGCGCTGCAGGTAGTAGGCCGCGGGCCTGCCTCGCCGGTCGCACACCGACGCGTCGCAGCCGGCCTCCAGCAGCAGGTCCCAAGCGGCCTCCGGATCGGCGCACGCCGCGCAGTAGAACAGCCCCGTCCTGCCTTCCTGCCGACCAACACAACAGCCCGCTGGTTATTCTCCGCCGCGCGGTCGAGTGCCACGTGCCCGCGCTGCACTCACACGTATATATATGTACGCATCTATGTATCGATTCGTTCGGTTTTTCGACTCACTCGACGCTTGTTTTATTTTTCATGCCACGCGCGCGAGCTTATATTGGCATCTGCCCTGTTTGGCCATACAAAAGGGTTAATTTACTTGTTGCGCCGTTAAACGGATTCGAGGATTCCGTATACGTACGTATCGAAGAGCCGGACGGGAAAAATATTTACGTGAATGTGAATTTTTAATCGAACTCGGGAAAAGTGGACCTTGGTCGATTGACAATGACTATATCCCACCAGTGGCTGATTGCATTCTACAGGATGAATAATATTCACGAAGTTACTTACATCAGCAGTTCTCGAGTAGTTGCCAGTCGATTTTGTCAATCAACCAAGTGTGGCCAAGTTTATCACACTAGCAACTCATAATGGAATCATGGTTCTACGCACATACAGAGGTACTCGACATTGAACACACACACACACACACATATATTTATTTTTTAAAGGTGTATGAGTCACTTATGAACAAGTATACGACTTGGACATACAGTTGATTACAAAATTAATCAGTATCTACTTTAGAATTTACGACAGAAGCAATTAGGTACGCGAACTTCACGTAAATTATCTAGATATCAGCTACTCAATAATACATTGTTGACTATAGTAGTATTTTTTATCTCTTTGGAATACTGTGATTGAGATATTATACAATGAAATTAAATGAACAAATTTCCATTTCCACGAATAACTTGCATGAATTTTTTTTTCGGTGATACAATATTCCGTCTACGGAACCAAACAACTAATACAGATATATTTATTTGTATCACTTTGAATATTGATCGATACCTGTTTGTTCGTTCACATCATGAAACGAGTCGAAGGAATAGTTTTACCCGTCCATCGTAATGTACATATTGATTTCTTAACATTAATAAGTATAGTACATAATTGAAACAAATGTCTATCATTGAAAATGGAGCAAATACCAATTCTGATACACTAAGTTCCGTTCAAGCATCAACTAATTACGTAATTCATAAAAATAGAAAACAGTACATTAATAACAGTACACAACCGAATGGTACGGGGTTCGAAATTCTACTAAATGAATCAACAGCGGGTCTTTACTCAGGGTATATGTACAAACACTATAGGCATAATTACAAACGTTATAGAGTATATACCCTTCTCCTGAAACGTTACTAAGCCCACATGTTTTTTTTCTCGCCATCTTATGCAATAACTCTCGCAAGATTATAACTCGATCAGAATGATGATTTCTAAATGCGAACCTGAACGATTAATTTAACAAAAAATACCTTAGACTTGAAAGGGTAATTGTATTTTCCCCCAAAAACACCATATGTAACAATGTTTGGTATACCTATCGATATGAAAACACGCGAGATTCTAAAAAAACATACTATCACGTGAAACTTGGTTTTTTGAATTGAGAGAATTCCAACGGCTACGATAATATTTAACGGGCGAGCGACGATAGGATGGAAGAAAAAAAAATCGGACTGGCGGACGAGATGCGAGCTTGAAAAAGAATCGTCGAGAAAACAAGGCGGATAATAAGCAAGTCGGATTATGAAGTGTCGGAAGCTCGGTTCTCGCATACAGGAAGACAGATAGCGCGTAGGATACACAAAGAGAGAGAGAGAGAAAGAGGGAAAGAGAGAGAAGCGGCCGAGCGTCAGTGAGCGTCACGCGACTGCATATATCAAGCGGGCGGGCGGGCGACGATAATCGCGCCGATTCCGCAAACACATCGAGCCGCGAGAGAGGCTCGTTTCATCGGGAGCTACGTGACAAGCGGAAGCTTTGCCCCACACACATATTGATTCTGACGAGTGTTTACACATCGTCAGCCAGTTAAAAAGGGCAGCGCGAGCTCATAGGATGCCACGCGCGCCGTGGCTTTTTAACGCGCGCTTCCGCTGTAAATAAAGCTGTATGCACTGGTTGCATGCGAAGGGAGCTGCTCGCCATACCTGTTAATCGATCCTTCCGGGGCTTTTTCATTTACTGATTTTTCGCATGGGCGTGTACTCGCGATCGTGGAGCAGAACATTAGGAGCTTCGACTTTTATTATACGATGGCTTGCGCTTCCAATAACTACTATTTTGAGTCTTAAATTAACCGTGATTTTTTCATGATCGAATTCCTTCTCGACGCGAAAACTAGTTTTGCCATGAAGAAAAACTAAGCGAAAGCATTTTTTGACTCAAGGGCGTACAATGCCTTTTGCACGTTCCACGAGCGTGTGTTGTGAGATTACTTGAAAATAGAGACGCACATTTGAGTGTGATCAAATTAATATAGTACACGTCTCTGATGATATTTGGACATGATTCTAATTTAGATATATGCTCAGCTAATTTTATTTATTTTCATTCAATTCAATTTTATGGAAATGTTATCATATGCTCTTCAGTGTGATATACTTCGATGGAACTATATCATTATTAGCAACTGTTGATCATACATCTAGATAACAGGGGTTTGCCTGAATTACCCATAACAAGTAATTAATGGCAATCTGATAGCAATGATAAAATAATCACATAAAATTTCCGATACTTGTATATATTTGCATAATTTGTCCCGGACGTTCTTATTGAAAATTAATCGATTAATTATATTGAAGTTACATTTTTCATTCAAATTTTACGTACGAGCTCACCATCAGACAAAATTATGTATTTCTCTATTTATTTCTTATTGGTCAAAGAATTTATCTAAATTGATGTCTATTGTCTAATACAAATAGTTTTGTAATTTCGGTTATAGAAAAGAAATCAGAGAGAGAACAGCTTTCATAGAAAAATAACAAAATACATGTATTACTTTTCGCAACCTTAAATAAGGGAGACCACTTTAGAACACTTCTTAAACTGGATAATCGTTATATAACGGTCCTTTTAAAAACCCTTTCAGGTCAATCTGATACTTGACAATCTAAGTTTCTCCTCGAAACAGTCAAGATTAAAAGTAGATTTTGAAAAATTGTAGCCACCGGGAATAATTCAAAATGTAGTATCTTTGGAAGTAAAATATAAAAAAACACCAATCAACCTTGTTCAGGTGTATAGGAAAGCAATAAGAAATTTTGATATTGATAAGAAAGCTTCTGGGATATGGTTGTTCTGTTTTGCTCACTGTTCTGCGTAATAGTAATTACTTTATGAAGAAAGTTAGCAATGTATAGTAGCAACAAAGTTTGTATGAGTGCTTGTAATAACTTAACAGTTTCAGCTAGAGACACCTATACATATTTTGAGTATCAGACAATCTTTGTTTTTACTTTTACAAATCTACAACGGGCTTATTTTCGTAAAAACCGTTGGTATGACTAAAAATTGACCTAATTTTAATGAAGTCACACATCAATATACAATTGTTGCTGTTGATAAATATGATAGCACTACATCATTCGGTATATTACAAAATGCATTATACTGATTCCAGAGAAAACAATCAAATGAGATTTTCTTCTAGTTGATAGGACAACATGAATAAATTCAATTTGAAGTGGAATAAAATAGATCAACTGATAGAAAGATCATTCTTTAACCTAATTTAAATTTAATTCTGGTAACAACAAATGTTTTGTAAGCCACTCTACTAATGTAATAATTTAGATTGAAACTCATACTCAAAAACTAACACGTTGTAGTTTTGTAAGATAAAATATAAAATATTCATTAAAAAATTGAAACAATACTAATTTGCTTGGTCTGACTGTAAATTTTAGATCAATGACACGTTCATAATTCAACTCAAGCTACGATTATACAAGAGCAAACAAATTTATATTTGTTTTCATCGAAGGAACACGAAAAATGTAATATTACTTACTCGAAGACGGTTTGATTTTTGAGTCACCAATCGTAATGATCAGAATTTTCGGATATGACTAATAGGTTTCAATATCACAGATCGTTCCGACACTCTAATCTTCACAGTTACTACGTTTTAGAATTAAGTAATTGTAAAGATTTCGTATAGCAATTAGATTTCCATAAAAAAAAAATCAACCCTGATCAATCAAATTTTGAAATTTGACAATCCTTGTTAGGGCCATCGATCGTATCTAGCTATAAAATGTACGTGTTACACAGTGCCATTTAGTTTAATATTGCGATTACCCCGAGATATTTTGTAAATCGGTATCAATTTTATGCATGCCCAATGTAACTTTTACTACATAAATCTATATCGATATTTTAATGTGCACAAAATGTAAAATCTTTAAAAATTCGAAACATCAGATTAAACGGTTATACATGGATATACATTTTGATTTACAAATATTTAGATTTTCTTCTTGATTCCCATGCAATAAACTCTGTCGACAAGTATACTATAAGACATAGTCGACTTGTTTGTTGAAATTTTACCGTGGAAAAAAGACGAGACATGTTTATTTTTGTAAGAAATAGTCAAAGTTTAGCATTTGGAGACAAAGACGAAACGTGCTAGTATTATTAAGGAAAGAATTGGAAATTTCCATTTTCCAACGGATTTTTTAAATATGCAACTCTTTCTGAGAGCTCTCAAATCCATGCTGTTTCCGATACGGAACATCGATATGACCTATTTGATTATTCGAAAACCACTTCTAGAAGTTTCATAATGATTGGTGACCCAAAGATGTAACTTTAGCTTTGTTAGTTTGAAGAGTTGAAGTACCCGATCTTTCTGTTCAACAGTTGCCGGATAGCTGTCGATCATCCACTCCAGAATATCTTGATGGTCGTAATAAATCGCTTTATGAATCAGCGGAGTGCCAGTCGAGTCCTTGGCAAGCACTAACTTCTTTTTAGGCTCCTTTTCAACGAGCCTCCGAACCTCCAGCAGTGAACCTCTAACAACAGCATCGTGGATTTGTGCAATCTTCGTCTATAAAATATAAGTATCAATTCTATAATAATGTGTCGAAGAACATGAGACTTTTATCGTTATTCTTGTCCTTATTCTTATTCAAAAATATAGGTATGAATAGAGAGTAGAGACGTAAGAGAAACAGAGGATGCATAATTCGAAGAAATTATAGGAAAGGGGAAAGGAGGTAGATCGTCTTTGGTTAGGATAGCCAATTTCAGTCAGTTTTGTCGACGGTACAGGAAGTTAAAGATAACAAGTTGTGAAGTTGTGAATCTCAATTTTGGTGACTGAATAAAATATGAACGGACGTTTTGGAAATACGCGCATTGAAGTTGAAAAAACGTTGAAAGTGCGTGAGAGATAATCAACAATGAATTGAGAAAACAAGAATTAAAATATGATTTTGAAACGTGCGAATGTAGATTGCGCGGAGCGTCTCAATGAAGCTATATTTTTCTACATTGAACTTGAATTATGTGCTGTGGAAGAATATATCTTGTTGGATCAGAATGAAAATAAAAAATTAAATATTGTTGTTACCAAGTAATTCGGCAAGCCTCTGAGAAAAATTCTCGTTCTGATTTCAGGTGACTGCTCTCCCAATAATCGTGCACCTTGACCTTCGAGGACAACATTTTCTAACTTATCAAGCTCACCACGACTGAGCCAACTTTTTAAATTCGATAAGGACATTTGTGATCCTGTGAACAAAAATATTTTATCAAAAATCTCTTATTTTGAATCATTTTCATAATTTGGATTCATACAAATAGAGATGCGAATTAATTTCATATTTTCATACTGTATTAACGTGCCGTATCTGCGCAATTATATTGTCCCTTTTATCAAAGATTATATCGTTCGAGCTAATTATATGTCACTTATTTCTACATATTACTATATGTGTTCTTGTAAAGAGTACGTTTGCATTTTTCAAATGTTTTATAAGTAGTATGAAAATGGAATATTCCCTAATGTTGAATGAAGTTTCCCCAAAGATCGTCAGTATCATTATCAATATATAATATATAGTCTAGATCACAGATGGTAAATATTTATAACTTTGGCATGGATAACTTTGACTATTTTTATATACACAACGAATAATATTTCTGACAATATTTATCTATTTGTTCATTTATTCCCGATGAACGGACATAGAGTTTTCGATAATATTGTTTATAATAGTATCGACTATAAAGTCATGAATGTACTGATATGCATATTAACTAACATTTTTTCTAAAAAAATAAGTAGATAACTGTATAACTCTGCTTTAGCGCTAACTTCAATTTGAGAGATTGAAGTTCTCAAAAATTCAGTCATTCCATCAAATAAAATCTTCTAATTGAGAGATCTATTATTGAGACTAATGTTGTTGGGAACACCCTCCATTCTAGCCCTCATCTAATTTCAGCTGTTATTGAGGCTGTCACACTTCTGTTGAATTCTGAATAAATTAGCACAGTTTGACTATAAGATCCTACCTGATACTTATTTGAAATTGATTATTGATAACTAGATAAGTGCATCCGCTAGATTTATCCGCAACTCATGCACAAAAAAAACGATATCTTGGTAGTCTTCAATTGAATACAGGTGAACTAGGGTGAGCATCGCATTTCAACATTTCAATTTTCTTTTTTGGCCTAAACAGAACTACCCGACTTATATTTCCACATGCGCTGTGCATTTGCAACGATATGAGATATGATTAAAACTACCAAAAGATTATTTACAATACTGTTTGTATTTTTTTTTTTTAAGAAAAGGACTAAGTAGTCATGACTGTACTATGCCACGGGTTGACTCATCCTGTACGATATTGTTCAGATCAATTATGAAAATACAGTTATTACGTTGCTACACACGAAAACTACTACGATAATGATAGCTCGAAGTATATATTTGAAAATTACAGAATGTCGCTTCACTTTAGTTTCTGAATCACAGATCTTTTATCGTTTCAGAACACTTATTTTTTGGTTAAGCTCTAGCAAAATAACGAGTTGCAAAATGAGCAGATGGTTCATTCAATCGATTCGGAGAAAAGAATTTGTAGAGTTTCCATTGTACGTAGTTTCTTGTATGTATAAACTTAATCAAATGTCACACTTAATGATTATGAATGCGAGAGCTTGAAAGTTTGCGTGAGTAATATACAATATACATGCAATATAAAAGTTTTTTTTCTAACTTTGAATCAGAGATAGGGGAAAATACAGTCAAACTTAATGCTGTAAATGCAATTCTCTGTATTTATGTGTCGACATATTTAGCAAACGTGCGTTACAACTCCATACAATTTACAAATGGAAATGAAATTATGGTACAAGTATTTTAACGTATATACCACGTATCTAGGGGTGTATAAATTGACGTAGTCAATGGGTGAACTGGTGCTACGCTCATCATCGAATATCGATAAGCGTTAAATACATTATTTCGATAGGTGATACATGAACGTTCTCGGAATAAGTATATTTTTTAAATAAAAAAAGATAAGAATGCGGAAACACGGAGATAAATCTATTATGTAAACTCAAAATCTCTTGTACTCATTATAAATTAATTATTTGACTTCATACCAATACGTATGGTAATATTTTATAGTTTATTCGCGTTACAATGTGTCAAAGTTATCTATGTATCTATTATTCAGGACATGCCATTCTTGGACATAAACATTTGTGAGGAATAAACTCATTATCTTCATGATACTATATATGATGATAATTTGATAAATATTTTTTCAACCAGTTTAGCGACAAAATTATAACGATAATTTGAATATTGCGCTCCGTAACGATACAAAAACAAGTTTTAATAAAAAAATTAATTTATATATGAAAAATTTATCCCAGGCTCGTTCGAGTTCTTATGGTGCAGGGCATCGAAATATATTTTCAGTTCACAAACGAATTTTTTTTGATAATGAACATTCTTTCGAAATTATCTCCTACTTAACAATATATTTAGCTAATAATATAGCAAAAAATATTTAGCCAATGAAATTCCACGCGTTATTCCGTTTCTAATTGTATAAGCATACAACTATACACTTCAATCAATATATTTGTTGACCGTAACTCATATTATTTCAAATGGTTGATAATACGATGTCTGACACACATACAAAGATATTCTCACGGATCAATCAGATTTTTTTCTCATCGAATTTTCTCCCTGGAGAAAAGTTTTCCTTTGATACTTACACTATACGCGCTTTATTGACAAATTTAAATTGATCAAGCAACCGGGACAATACCTATTCAAAGACACCAGCCTCGACCCGCTCGCGATTCGCCACAGTCACAGGAATAAAAATCTAATAACCGATAGCCCGCGGGGCACACACGCGGCACTTTTCACATTAGCGCGATTTTCTCGATATCCCGCGCGCGACGCTTCACTGGCAACTATACTTGCTCGCGCGCGCGGAAGCACAATAAAAAGCCGTCGCGAAGGCGCTTCGCCCGCGACTATGCACTAACTGAGCCGCGCGCACACGCATATAGTATGTAAGAAAATGAAGCGAGCGCGCGCGCGCGCACGCACTGCGCGCCAAGGAGCTTTTCTCTTTCGAATAAATGATGTGCGCGTAGTTGTGCGTGTGTGTGTAGCGTACCTTTTGCCGGGGCGCGAGTCACGTCATTTGACGAAACCCGCTGTCATCCGAGCTGATTAACGGGCTGGCGGGCTCCCCGGGCGAGCTGTCGGCGCCGCATGCAGACACGGGGCCGCGGGTAATGAGGACGATAAACCGCGTGCGTCACCCGGAAAAGCCGCGGCCCGAGTGCGCGGCGCCCCGGCCGAAGCGGCCAACCCCCCAACGATGCACACGTGTACCTGCGCGGCCTGCGGGTGGGAGTGATCAGGCTAGATTCGCCAGTGCTTATGTTACGTTGTACAGTAGCTTCCTCCGAGAGGCTTACTTCTTTTTATCCGCTACTCCAGCTCTCTCTCTCTCTCTCTTTCTCCCTCGAGCAACGGGTAACACTCGCAGGTGCATCTGTCGGATGGAAAATCAATTATTAGAATGTTTTCGGGGCTGGAGGGGGGAATCGCTACTAATTAGTTTGCTAATACGTACGTGGCGCGCTATACGTCCTTCTGATCGAATGCTAAATTTTCAATTTGAGCAGAGAAACTTTTGGCGGGCCACGCGACGACCATCCGCGATCTGAGTATCAACCCTTACGTGGAATACTCGTGGAGCCTGATGATTTCTATGGAATAAAACCTAGCCCCCCCACCCCCCCGCAACTTTCCGTCCGTCAACTTCGTATTGAATATCATCGAAGTCGCGGCGAATGAATATATATTGAGAGAACACGTCTTTTCACGCGTAATAATTGTTCCAATTAACAATTTATTTCCTGGCTTATCTTCTGGTCCACGTTTATACCAAACAAAAATTGACACCGACTTAACAATCTATCCGACGAGAGACCTTTTTTTTCAAAGTGTACATTAAACGAATTGAATTATGCAATTGTTGAAAAAAAATAGTATTGAAACTAGAACTTGAAACTGATAAAAGTCAATAGAGGTATTTAATAATTTGAATGGAATTCTACCGATAAAAATCTAGTTCTGTCAAAGTTTGTTTTTATATGACCCAATTCCTTGTATTTATAAGAGTAAGAATACTACGATTTTATTGATTTTCTCTCAATCCAACACACGAGTATCGATTCAACACGTTTCACATTCCAAAGAAAAACATCAGGAAAACAAGACTACGCTATATCCTGACTATTACGATGCACGTTTCCAGGGTGAAATTCGACAATGTCACTATTACGAATTGATACTTTTGAGGATGAAGGCATGCATTATTCAGATGCATCTCGATTATATTGTCCGCAAAATAATTCTCCAGATGCACCTGATGGCCGTGGACGGATTCAACGAATCAACATTCTGAAATATTTTGATTCGTCGTACGAGAATGCCGCGCTTGGCAACTATACAATTGGCCTCAAGAATCGCCGAGCTCGGCTTTTACTTATTCAGCCACACAGCATAAGTCGTACAAGCAACGTTTTCTCATCGATTCTCCTTATTTCATCGCTATTGCTAGTACTCGCTCGGTTGCAGTGTCATTGCACTGTAAACATATCAACTATATGTGCGCTGATTTACATTCGAGTAATCGGGGCTGGTGTAATTATTACTTTGATGCTCAACCATTTATACAACGATACATACACGACATGTATAAGTATCTGCAATTACGGTCACCTTAAGAATTATTAATTATTCTCTAGTATTTGAAATACCGTTTGACTGACGATCCTTTTCAGGTAATCTTTTTTTGTCATGATTCTAGAAGTGAAAATTGCTTTAAAAATAGTTCTCACTGCATATGTAGATGAAACAGTCTCTACGGGAGGGAATCGTATCATGAAAATAAGACAAAACAATTGTTGAAAATGTGCTGGGGCATGTAATAGGAGTCTTCGACGTGCTTTACAAGATCCAGATGGATTTTTTCCACCATAAACCACATCAAAATCCTCGTTCTATAACCGACACATTTTTTCTATTAAAGAAAAAAAAAGTTGTCCTTATGAAACATACAATCGAAAGAGTCTTTTTGCATTTCATTATGTCTCAATAGATATTGCATGCGCGAATCATAGATTGCGGATTCATCCCAACGCAGTTTACTATACAAAAATTACCCGCAACCGCCTTACCTAATTGTTGATGAATATCGATATGAGAAATAACAAAATATACCTTACAACACATTATGTTATATCAAACAATTTCACGTTGGTAAGCGTTAATAAACTGATACATCAATAACAATATCTTTTGGAGAAATGTTTTTAAAATATTTCGCAAGTTTGTATGAAAGTTTCATAATTCAACATTCAATTTCGATTGCGAACGGCACTAATGAATACGGGTAATCAAACAATAACGATAATAAGGATGCAACATCAGCATAAAGTGATCTGTTGCCGAAATAACGTTTCGGCTGGCTCACTTTTGTGCAGTTGAAAGTTATACTCGTTTGCGCTTGCACGTTCTTATACAGAACTTCCATAATGCTTCGCCAGTTGATCCTGTTGACTATTTTATTTGGTGTACAAGCTAAGAGTAAGTTACATTATAACTATTCTGTTAGGAAATTGATTATTCATCATGCACAGAAAAGAGAAAGACTTTTTTCTCTTCGTCGGTTGTATTAGCTATAACAAATTCAAATCCTTCCGGTAGATCAACTACGAAATTCGTCAAACTTGGGTTGCGTTGGTCGACCACATCATAATGTCACTCTAACGGCCTACTATCCGGACTTTACTAGTGACGATGAGTCTGATTATTTGGACTTATGGGGCAAAAAATTAAGATCTTTGCAGGTAAGATATTTTCAGGAGTTCATGTTTGACATAGACATAGTCTTCAGAATATATATGAAGATATCCGTTATTTTTCAAATAACAGATGAAATATTTTTCAATTTTGATATTTTTGACATAACAGATTCAGATTTTAAAATTTCTAAAAGGATTAAAAATGAAAGAAAAATATCAAAATTTGAAAAACTTCTACTTGATCGAAGAAAGTACTTGCGAGTTCCCTTTAACCTGGTATATCCAAAATACCTTACTCAATAAATTTAGATCAAGGACTTGGCAAAAAATGGATCGCGTGGTCATCAATAGAATCTCTGTATTATGAAAGGATTACAATGAAATTGTAGATGTTTTTGTATACATAAATTACATCCTGTCTCTGTCAAAACTGTCACTTATGCAAAAATACTAGAGGATTACTATCGATAATCCTGGGCAGTATTCATGAACTCTATTTGGAGTCATCACGATTGAAAACGAAAAATATTTAGATAAAACAATGGTATCAGTAATGACATCATTTGAATTAATTCATTTCAGGATTTCCTAGATGATAGAGCTGAATATGTAACTGTAGCTATGGACGACATTCCAAAATTGCAGTATGGTTCAGTTGTTTGCATTCCTGAATTGAATGAACACTTTGGAAAATATATTCCTTTGCAAGTAAGTTTCATGATCTAACTTTTTAATATTGAAACATGGGAAATTCAAATCAAATTTATTCCATCTTCAATTACGAAACGACAAAGAATATGATTTAATTTGTTGTAATAATTACAGGTGAGGGATCATGGACTAAACGTAAAGGGCGCAGGTTATTCAAGAATAGACATATGTGTGAGAACTGAAACTGATAGCTATGACAATGCAGTTAATCGTCTCGTAACAGTTTACACAAAAAATTAATGAGATTCTAAAATTCAAACACGTACGCATTTGGAAAAAGAGTTGAATCACTGTACTTATATGCGTATATAGTACAGTCAAACAATTTTCACAAGCTAAATATGACCCAGTTGGTCTAGCAGTTATGATTCTATGACATGATTTCAGTGACTCACGGAAGTTTCACATCAGATTAACGTAGTTTTATGTAAAATAAAAATGTATCAGAATTAACAATTTTTTTGTTCATATACTCACATTTCTGTATGCTGCATTCTCATCAAGCAAGTAAAATGCATTATCTAATGTAAATTTGTAAATTGATATTTTATTTTAAAATCTACAATCTCTCAATGATCGCTTTCATTTGATTTGAATAATATATTTCATGTAAAATGAAAAGTGCCTTATTAATATACCACACTATCTATGTCGCTTTGATAAAACTCTTAGCTTCTTCTCTAGAGACGCACATAATATTAGACTTCTTATTATGAAATCTCACCCCATAAAACTTATTTGCATATTCAAGTAATTCTGGCCTGTGCACGAATTTATAAACATTATTTACTATAAGTGTAACACCAGAAACTCTGCGTAGTTAAATCGGAGTAAAGTGAATGAAAAAAAACTTACCTGAATGTTGTTATGATAAACTGAGCGTTAGAACTAAGCTCATGAATCATTTTAGCCACTGCTTTTCTAGATTCACTATCAAGTGCTTGATCAATTTCATCAAATAAATAAAATGGCGCTGGATCGCACTTTTGGATAGCAAAAATCATAGTTAAAGCTACAAGAGATTTTTGTCCACCAGATAGATGGTTCATTTCTTTTGTTTCCAGAGTCTTAGTGTTGAATGATACTTTGATATCTATGGGAAAAAAATTATTATTTTTTCTAATTGAGCTATAAATAATTTGTCTCAAAATTAACAAATGAAAATTTCTCGAAATGAATGTTAAATTTGTCAATAAGACATTATGATTTTCAAACAATTATCAATAATTAGATAAATAATTAGCATCATGGTATCTTCAAAGTGCTTACCAATCCCAACATAATCATCAAAATCTACTGTCTCAGATGAATCAGAATTATTGCTTTCATTACCCTTCTTCATTATGAGATCGGCCTTGCCCTGAGGAACGAGTTTACTAAATATTTCTTTAAAATTCTTGCAGACCTAAAAAATTACAAAAATGAGATATTTGATAATATTAACAGGCTACAACTCACGTTATATATGAACTTTTACCTGTTTAAATGTAATCATGATGGTATCGTGCTTCTTTTGTTGAAGAACATACATGAGCTCTTGAATCTTCTCATACCCGCTGTCTAATTGTCGTTTTCGTTCAGATAAACTAGTCTTTTGATCCTTCAACACATTGAATTGTTCCAATGCTTTTTTATTTATATTACTGAAAAAATTATATCCCCCGATGAATTTATTTTGAAATGTAATAAATAGACTCGAGTCCATATAGTAAAGAATATTATACCTGTATTCTTTCAACTTTTTTTTCAATTCTTCTAAATATTTAAATAATGTTTTAGTGTCCTCTTTGTTGAATTTGCTGTAGATATCATGACTTGGAACGAGACCCAATGATTCTATTTTATGTGAGTTGTTATGAATATTCTCTCTCAATATATTTAACTTGTTAGTTAATTTTCCCAATTCTTTTTTGTAATTTTCCATTTGCGAAGATACTTCTTTTTCTTGTGCTTTTAATTTATCGAATTCTATTGAAGCTTTTTTTTGCTATAAAAATAATGAACAATAGTAAAATGTCTGGAATAAGACGGAGATAAACATTGTGTATTGATCAATACACAAAACAAAAAAAAAAGATTGATTGAGATTCATTTACTTGGGGATTGTAATACATAAGAGAAAAACGAAATACAAACCATTTCAAGAGCCTTCATGATTTTCTGTGTCTGTTTCTCAATCTCAGATTCAGTTTCTGATATTCTTTGATTAACAACTGGAAGTTTAAGCTGAGCTTCATTCAACTTTTTTTGCAACTTGTTCATTAATAAATCTTGTATTTCTTGAGATAACTGATCCTTTTTCCGATTGAGAAAACTGTACAGTGTATTTTCAATTTTATTTTTTTCTGATTCTAGCCTTTGTCTATTCATGACTACTTCTTTGAGTTCATTTTCTAATCGTTTTATGAACACATTCAAGTCGTTAATCTAAAATAAACGGTGATAGAATTATTAATCGAAACTAAAAATGAATAATCTATACACAGTACAGCAAAAATTTTGAAATCAATTGTTATAATATGAAGTTTAATGTATAAATTATAATAATTAATAAATAGATTATAATACTTTTTGCTTATCGACATCTGAAAGTTTATCTGTAAGATCTTGCTGAAGTTCAGTTTCCAAGCTTCTCTTTGTGGCATCCATAGCTTCCAAATTTGATTCATGTTCTCGTAGAGATTTTTCTTTTTCTATTTTTACCATATTAAGTCTATTCAATTCCGTTTTCATCATATTTACATCGTTCCTCAAGTTGTAGAAAGTGTCTCTGTAGAAATTAGTTTTAATAAAAAATATCGATTATTGCTCCATGACAGAAATTTGTAAGTTGCTAAATTTGTGGTCAAATATTATTTTTAGATCTTCTGAAAGTTCGATCTAACTTGATGAAAAGATACATAAAAATGAAAAAAGAATAATGAGAATACATAATGTTTGCAATAACATTGCCATACCTATCTTTATTTGCTTTCGCATCAATACACTGAATCTCATTGATACATAACGTCAATTTATTATCTACTATTCTGATTTCTTCTTTTATATCCAAGATATCATTTTCAAGGGCCTTCATCTCTTTAAAAATGTTGAGTCCATCATTGTATGTTTTCATAGATGATCTGTTACTATCAAAATAGCCCCCATGCAACCATCCTTTCGAAGCTGCTTTATCTCCATAAATTGTCATGCAGTCTAAATTATATTGTTTAGCAAACTCTGTGGCCGTTTTTAAATCACGGCACACCAAAGTTTTTCCAAAGATCATTCTGAAAAGATAAAAAATTATAAATCCAAAAATATTTTCCAAAATTCTTAAGCTATTATGAATATCTGATTTGAAAATCAGAAATTTATGTTCAAATGAGAATTATTGATATATGCATTTACTATTCATGAAGTTACCTTATAGCTTTTTCGCACCTATCGTCAAATCGCAACAGTTCTATTAATGGACGTTGATCTTCCTTAGGTACCTTTGAATAAGAGATTTTAGGAAAACTCAAGCGATCAAGAGGCATAAATGTGACCTCTCCAGGTAAATGTTGATTATTAATTTCTTTGAGAATATTAGTAGCCAATTTATTAGACTCAACTATGTGATTGAAAAGTTTTTTGCCAGCAGTGACTTCAACAACTTTGTTGATAGTTGAGTTACAAGAGAAATTATCAATTACAAGTCCATGATAGTTTGAAACTTCTTCTGCTTTATCTGGACGATTTCTATAAGATTTTTCAATAAAAATAATGAAAAGGTGAACATTTTCAAGTTGATCTCATAAAAGTGCTAGGAATACGAAATTACAACTATCGGTCAATTTAAATATGCTCATTTTTACGAACCTAAAGCTCTCAATTACTTTTTGAACACTGTTTCTGCCATCTGCTAATGGTTTTCCGAACATTGATAACAATTTATGTTCTTCTCTAGCTGATTCTTCTTTCAAAGACGCTAATTGCTCTTGTAGCGACTTCTCACGTCGATAACTATGAAAATTAAAATTAAAAAAAAAATAAATCCATCTGCGCATGAAAGATGCTAGAAATAGATAGTACTTACAGATCTTTTCGTTTTCCAAGATAATTCTCTTTTTCATTTGCTAAGTCACAAGACTTCTTATCCGAACTATTTATAGAATCTGATAGATGACTCATTTCCATTTCGGATCTTTTAATATCTTTTGTTAAAATAAATCTCATTTCTTCGCTTTTTTCCAAATCTAGTTCCACATTTTTCTTAATATATTTTTTTTTTTCAATCTGTTCATTCAATTTAGACAATTCTGCTTCAATCCAAGCATTTCTTTCGTCCTGGTACACCCATGAATTATCAACAACAAAATCAAAAATAAAATATTGCCTTATGGTTTTTACTTACTATTGTGTTGAATTGAGCACCTCTCCCTTGTCTACTGTAAAGTTCTCTGAGTTCTTGTTTTTTCAAATCTAATTGTCTCAGCTTCTTTTCCTCTACGTGCGCAAGTTGTTCATACTAAAAAATGTATTTGATTTGATAATGAAAAATCATCACTTATAATATAAAAAGATTGTTAAAGTCTTTCAAAGTATAATAATAATCAATCAAGATACAAAATTCAATACGTCCGTCTACTATAAGTTTTTCGATAAAAAAAATATTCTTCCAAGATGTAACACACATTACATCCTAGTAAAGTGAAGTAGTCTAATCTAGTCTATCATAGTCTATCATAGTCTAATGAAGATAATCTATTATACCTCTGGTTTTATCTGTAGCAATTCAGTTTCTTTATCTTCTATTTCTTTCTTCAGATCCTCCAACTGATTTTCAATTTGCTTCCTGTTCTCATGATTTTTTTTTACTTCTTCATCCAAATCACTGATCACAAGTTCAAGCTCAACTTTTCTTTGTAAAAGTTCATCCCTTTCATTACTATAAAACGTTCAAATTTATGATTATTCATATATTATTAATGATTATTTATATGTTATTAATAGCGGTACACAAACCTGAGAAGTGTTTGTTCTTCTTCAGATGTTTCTACATCTTGTTGTGCTTTTTTGCTTTCTCTATTCGCTGATTTTATTTTTGTTTGTATCTCTTCAAGTTCAGATACTACAGGGGCTTGCTTTTTCTGAAGTTCATCATGGAATATTAGTAATTTATCCAATTGCTTTTTGTCTCCACTCAGTGTGCGTTCATAAATAATGCGCTCTATACATCTACTATTTTTGTCAAGTTTCTGATATTCTCTGAGCTCAGATGTTTCTCCCTCCAAACTTTCCAAACGTTCTTCTACATGAAATATGTATGTACAAAGGATGATAAATCAGAAGAGTTTATCTTTGACGTATCTTTGACGTTCATATGTTTAGTATTCGTATCAACTTTACCTAAATTATCAAGAAGATCTTGAACTCTTGCTAGTCTCATTTGAGTGTCTTTTAAAATAAGTAGCGACTCATCTTTTGTCTGTTGGTAAACTGTAGCGCCAGCTATTTCTCTGAGTAATTCTAATCTAGATTCAGACGTTGTAGTAATCTGGTTAATCTAAACATTATGATGAGTTAAATCAATTATGATTCAATTTGAAATTGTAAATATTGAAAATTCTAGTTTACCTTTCCTTGCCTTACTATATAGTAAGGATTTGATCTAGAAAATCCAGCTGACTCTAAAAGATTCATCACATCTCTCCTTGTTGTAGTTACCTTATTCAGGAGATATTGATCAGTCTTTGAGCTTATGGTGCGTCTCAAAGAAACTTCATTTTTTTCAATCTGACAAAAATTAGTGAATTATTACCAATAGAAACTTGATTGAATCAAATCGTTATTTGTTGTATTGAAAACTGATTCAGTTATACTCATTGATTAATCTATAATATAGTATGTCTAAGAAATTCATTACTGTAATCAACTAAATTTCACTTACAGGTAAACGTCTATCCGAATTTTCAAAAATGATTTCTACAAAAGCAGAGTTTGCTTTCGGTCCACATCCTTCATGCAACAATGCCTCTCGTTGATGTCGTTGTAAATTAGTGAATTCATTGCTCAAAACAAATTCCAGGGCTAGGAAAAAATTGCTTTTTCCACAGCCATTTTTTCCAACTGTACGATAATAAAAATAAAATTGAAAGTTCAATTACTTAGGTTTAATAAAATAACTATTCCGTGTCAAGTGAATAAGAACTGACCAACAACATTGTTCCCGGGATCAAAGGGTTCCAGTACAGTTCGATTGCCATAGGACCTAAATCCTTCAATTATCACCTTGAAAAATATTGAGTAAATAATTATGAGTGAGCGTAAGTATAGAAAAATATATGACAGTAGTCAATCTCATTTTTTAAAGTGACGCTGGCATGTTTCACATAAAATCATCATGGACTTACACATCATGTGGGGCACTTGTGAATAATTATCACACACAAACGTACACAAGACACTTGATGAATCTTTCCAGCATAAACCAAAAATTACAAAATACAAAGGTCCATTCCACCACAGTAAGAGAGCACACGTTAAACATCGTCAACGTTGAATAATAGAAAACCTTTTAAACATCATACATATAGCAACGATTAGCGTCTACATTCGTTGCATATAGCTATAAATTATCGTCTTGAAAAGAAACACCCAGTGGGGGATATATTGGGACTAAAAAGCTGCTTCCGTAGTTTCTACTTACAAGTACGCAAGCTCAAACACGCCAAGCACTTGTGGTAAAATCCAATTGCAACGAGTAATTTAACACACTCACCTGTTTGATATACATGATGCCGGCCGGCGACCGTTTGCAACCAGGCCTGTTTGCAACTGCCGAATAGACTATGTGCGGTGCAGGAATCGAGCGCGCGATCGGCGACTCCGCAGCTCTTCCGGGAATCGGGCTTCGCGAAAAAGCTATACCCGACTCGCCTTCCGCGTTAGTCCGCTCGCTGATCACTGATGCAGAGTTGGGATCGTTTCAGTGTACCACGTGATTATGTATTTTTGGATTCGATTAGCTCCGAAATGTAAGTCTTGTCTCTAAATTACGATCGAAAGTTATCAAAACATTTTTCACAAGTGCAGGAAATCTGCTAATGGAGATTCAAACGTAAGAATTCGATATTGCTTTTTTTTCTTCCTAAAGCTGTTACAAGAATTTGATAGGACATCACGAATTTTCATTGAGCGAACACAAGTATTTTTAAACGATTTGCTTTTCTGAATCTATTTGTTATAGATGACAATCGTGAAACATCGCATAAATGGGTTTTGGTATGATGAGAATTCATATAAGACAAAAGGAATCAAATATAGCGAATTTTTGTACCCGGTATGTGGTGCGGACATCAGGGATATCACGGAAAGGAATAAGAGGAATATATTTTTCGCGGAAGCTACATTGAACGTGCAGGAAATTTGCATCTCATAGATCGTTTTTTCAGATCGACATTTTCATCGGACGATAAATACTTTGTTCGTTTTTCGGAAAATTATAAACTAGAATCTATAAATTTTTCAAAGCAAAAACTGCAAGTAACGGAAAAAGCGATCGGTTCGATTCATCTATAAGTATTTGTGCGACTTGTCGAATAAATTGTTTATTTTCAGCTTCAAAAAAGTTTCAAATAAACAATTAAATTTATTATATATTATTAACCGGCTTTGACAAGCTAAGCCTCAAGTCGAGATACATATCGTGAATATTATGTATGTATGCATGTATGTATGTACACGTGTAGGAACTATAGGAAGACATTTCATTCTTTTCCAGTTGAATTGATCCAATGGGGCCAAGTTTGAATAAGCTCGGAGAGTTTGTCGCCCGGACAAGCCGTTGCCCAAACCTGGCGATGTCCGAATAACTTGTATTCTTTGTCGATTTTACCAAGTTGAACTCCGTAAAGAATTAAATTCTTCGCCGCACCAACTGCCGCGTCGTTTGGAATTCGTTCTGCGAAGTAAGGTAATTGTACTTGATTAAGTCAATAATAATTCATCCTACTAACGAGTATCAAACAGATAAAAGAGTTGAATAGTTTTCAAATGTTTGGGAGGACAATTTTTTTGCATTAAAAACTGTAGCGTATATCGCCTGAGCTCTATTATCAATCAAAATTAAGTGGCCAACGTACTCTGAAAATTTCCTATAACACATATTCCAATAGACTTTGAATTGTAGTTTTTCGTGTGGGCACCAGCCTTTCCCCATCCTCGGCCTTCGTAAACGTTTCCATCTTCACCCACGAGGAAATTATATCCAATGTCGCTCCAGTTTTTCGAATTGATATGATATTCCTATATGCAGATGAAAAAAACAAGTTTGAAAAAGTTCTTTCCCTCGTTTTCCAATTTTAAATTCGCGATCCAAAGCTTCAAGTTTGGAAAATGCGCTGTTCAGTTCCATAACGAGTTTTATACACTTTCGAAAATTTCGAGAAGGATTAATTTGAAGTCTACAATATGGTGAATTCGAGTATCAATAGATGATCAATATACTTCATGGTTAATATTGATTATATATCTATTGTTTGAACCACTAATAATATACCGTGATTGATGCTTGAATCACCGTACAAGCTTCAAAGTAATCCTTGAAATTTTCGCAAGTGAATTTAAATCGTCATGGAACTGAATAGTCCAAATCTGGAATAATATTAAATTCAGTAGTGGCGAGATAACCGAATATTATTATTGATAGAAACTTCGGATTCTGATCGCAAGTGTGAGAGGAATAGTAGTAAATCTTTTGTGAAAATTCTTCTCGCCAATTATAATAAAAATATGTTTCCACATTTAATTAGACATTCATGAAATTTAAAAATTATCATTATACAGAAAAAAAATCGGGGGCTCATTGTAGATTTCTTGAAAAATGTATTGATAAAAACAAAATTGACTGTAGGTATTTACCTGAAAAGCTCGAACTCTGGCTTGACAAATTACTCTACTGGTGCACGCATCAGATGCGGCATGGTGGATAACCACAAAGGGAGGAGGATTTGTTTGCAAGGAATCAACAGGACCTTTTGGCGGCTTCGCACCCCATTCCGATCTGGATATTATTGTAGGAATCTCTGTTAACCACAAATTACACCAGTTCATTCATTTATGAATGACATAATTTCCTTTCATCCCGTTATTTCAACAGAGGATATTTATGGATATTACGTGGAATCGATGATTTTTTTTGGTTCATTGAAGGGTATACACTTTGACAATGGAAACAATGTTGAACTTCACGTTGGATTTTATTTATATTCAGGTACATCCATTGAAAAATCTTTCTTCGTATTGATTTAAACAGTTATGTAAAATTAAATTAGAAAGCTCATATTTCAAAAAAAGAAATAAATAATTTACTTTAGGTGAAATCTTACCAATTTTATTATGTTTCGGAAGTGGTATCCACTCTGCATCCAGAACTACAGGTTTTACCATAGATACTAAAAGTAAGAATCCCCCAATCATTGATCCAAGCATCTTGTAATGCTTACACAGAAACAATGAACTAGAATCGTTCGCGATAAACTTGAATGAATTTTTGGAAACTACAAAATTGTCGAATCGTTACCGAAATTTCAGTTAAATGAAGACGTTGGGATACGTGTTGAATCTTGAACAGCTTTCGCGAAATAAATCCCATATCGGTCGTCTTCACTGCGATGTCAGAATTAAACTGAGATTAGATTGCATGCATTAAATGCTCGATTGACTCGTCATCAATCTTTTATTTTCCTACGCTTTGTACTCATCTTGTTTTTCTTCCTCAGGGGAATTACACATAGCAAAAGCATATTTCAGTAGTGTTCTCTAACGTACACGTTAACATTAAACTCGAAAATATACTAATGACAACTCAAAATTCATATAGTTAAACTATAATATAAAATAAATTATTTTGAGAAGTTTTAATTACAATATGCATACAGCTTTTTTTCGCAGTGGTGATCCCCAAACTCTCAATTAAATACGATAAAATAATTCATTCATTTGATCTCGTACATAATGAATGAAATTTATATAGTATATATGCCTTATTTGCAAAATCAATTATTATTCGTGTAAATATTGATATAAGATTATCAGAATGTTATTAAACCGTCGTAGATAAATAATAAATCCCACGACGGATTCAAATGCACGATAACGCAAGTGAAAATAAAAACCGAGAAAAATGAAAAGTTTGTCACATACTAGTAGTAGTCATCATTTTGACGTTACATAGTTGCGTAACCGATGATGGCTATTGTACTTAGTTCTTTCCTCGCTCACATTATTCTAACTTTATTGACTCTGTCTGAATAAAAACAGATGCGCGATCGTTACATAAAATTCAGCGTCATTGTAATTACGAATTGTCCGCTCGTTTTTGCTATTTCATCTAATATATACGCATATTCACATCCCCGAGGGACCATAGCAAAACTTGATTTAGCTAAAGAATCATAAAATTCGTGTTGTAATGAAGGTTCTTCCATGCCAGTCTACATTTTATAGAATTTTCTGCACGACACCTCACATTGTAAGAGATAAATAGCTTTATTCTTGTTGATTTCATTAAATGTAATAACTGGTTTTTTTAAATGACTCGTGGTTTTACTAAATTGAATCACGGCCAAATTGTTGACCACGCAGTGTTCGGTACGTTGACGTAATAGAAATCACTTGACTCTTCGTCCATGAGAACAGCCTTTACGAAGATCAATTGAAGAGCACATCAATTGGATTCACCCTTCAGTTGTTCGCCGGCACTTGGTTTATGCTACTGTTGGCATACACGGCATTGGGCTTGTCTGTCCATGCGGGCATGGCCTTCACGTGCTCGAAGAGCTTCTCACCAGGACACGCGGTGTTGCGGGCCTGTCTGTGTCCGATCACGTGGTAGTCCTCGTGGATCTTTCCCAGCGACAGGCCGCAGCTAATGATCGAGTCGAGGGCCTTTAATGCCGCGTCGTTCGGTAGGAAATCTGTGAATTCGTTATGAAATTAATCGATTAGTCTATTGTGAATTGGTGTATTGCTAAATGATGACGAGGCTGAAAAGTTAAGAGGAGAAAAGGACGGGCTGCAGGATTAATTGGAAAAGTTTAGATGAGGATTGTTGAAAGAGCAATTCATTTTTTCTCTGCTGACCTTTTTCAAGCAGGGGGAATATATCACGCGTCAAAGTTGTCACCCCAGAGAGCCCGGCTTTTTCGATTATCATTGGACATTCGAACGGAGGAGGAGAAAGCAGATTCATTGAGTAATTATAGGAATCGTGCAAAATTATTTGATCCACTGATGCAAAGAGAATTCTCTTATCTATTTTAAATAATTTTTATGCATAAGAAGAGTAATTTAATCTTCCATCAACCACTGATACTTTTTTTATTAGTCTTTTCCCTGGGATGTGAAGGATCTTATTTTTCCACTACACTGAGAAAATTTAGTTTGGGAATCCTAATATACCGTATAGACAAGAAAAATATATAATCATACTACTAGATTTATATCTGAAATTCACTATATTATAGAAAATATTACTGTCCTTCATAGAAAAATTGAGGAAACGATATCACTATACTCTGTATTTTTAGACTTTTCAGAGCTTGAACAACAATGGAAATAATACAACGATGTGAGTCAATAGAATGTTATTTTAGAGAACTCCTGGTCTGGGTGTCGAGATCGAACAACTTTAAATGGTAGAGGGCATTACATATCTTCATATGCAATGGTCGTATCATTAGAATTGTGAATACATGTTAGCCCGTGTAACCGGTTGAAATAGAAGGACCCCTATCCCGCTTTTGAAATACAAAGTTGATATTAATTTAATTAATTAAATAGTTCATTTGTAAACACAAATGAGAAATGTTATCACATAAATACATAGTTTCAGAATATACATACAACATTTTTCTTCAATAATTATGCATTAAAATTCGACCAATGCCATACTTATAGCACAACCAAAGAATCATACCAAGTAACGTGATCAATTTTGACGATCCGATGTAATTTCCCGTATTGAAATCATACAGCTATAAATTCTTGATAAACCAAGCGAATTACGTGTAGAACATAGATTTGTTTCTTAAGAAGTTGGATTTTTGTTTTGTTTCGAAATGTTTTGTTTGCGAAATGTTCTTTGAATAATGAATCCCAAATAAAGATCTTTTTATTTATGAGCACTTCGCGAAATAAAAAGTGAACTTTTCAAAGATCAAATGTATGTTCTGTACGTGATATTTCTCGTAGAATCGATTGCCGGTCTCAGATTTTCAAATATTTAATAATTTGTTGGATAATTATTTTTCAAACAATTAGGAAATTCTGTCTTTTATCCGAGTTTTTTAATCTCCCATAGTTTCATGTTATTTCCAATGATTTTCAGGTGGGCTTTTTTGTTGGAAAAAAAGCCCACCTGAAGAGTTAAGATAAAAAAACGTTCCAATAATTAACTAAGTGTAAAGTAAATTTTAATATATTTTTATGTAAAATCAACTATGTGAATCGGGTAAACTTTTCTAAATTTTGTATAGCAGGATTCGCCAAACACGTATTGTTGTCGTATTTTTTCTTCATATAATATAGCGAAAATATATCGTAGCGTTATACTGTATTTTTTCTCAGTGTAGAATACCAAATCATAATTGCCCATTCACATCTGCATAAATCACTATGTGGTGCATTTGCATCAACAAGCGCAGAGAAAGGATTTTCGAGAACGCGACGTCTCAGATTTTATTTCACCTCCGACCCAAAGTTAGTGCCTGTCAATTAATATACCCCGCGCGTTCTTGTTGGGTTGTGTAATCTTCCATCTGCGAAACAACAAAAAAAGAATAGCAAAGTACCGAGAATCGCTCGATTTTTTTTCTCTCGTAACGATCATAATCTACGCAATCGATCGGGCCGATAAGATTCCGACAAGCGCGAGTATATCTAATCTGCGCGCGATGCGTCCAACGGCATCGTCTCTCTTCCGCGCCAGTTGACGTAACATGAAATCACAGCAGTCTCTAGAATAAGAAGAAGAAGAAATAGAATAAAAATAAAAAAACTCACTGGTGTAATCGCCGATGATGGATACGCCGATGCTCTGGGTGTTGTATCCCGGGGAGTGAGCTCCGACGACGTTCCAGCCTCGTCCCTCGTACACGTTGCCGTCCTCGCCGATGACGAAGCTATAGCCGATGTCGTTCCAGCCGCGATCGTCCAGGTGCAGGTCCTGATAGGAGCGGACTATGGCCGCGCATTCGTGCTGCTCCTTGCAGTACTTGCTTATGCCGCCGTGGTGCACCACCACGTACGGCACCGGCGAGGGCATCAGCTGCGGGCTCAACCGGGGCTTTCGCGCCTTCCACTCGGCGCGGCTCACTATCCGCGGACAGCTGCTCGTTCCTGCCAAAGTGAACAGTTCCCGATTCATATAAATATTTGCCAATCGAATGCTCGTCTTGGTTGGCGGGACGATAGCGAGCGGGTATATACTTCGGGCTCGAGTCCATCGTACAGTTGAGTCGTCGGTATTTTTCTCAGTGCATATTTTTATGGTTGTCAGAAAACTCACCGGCAAGAAAGAATCGTTCACTGTTTTTTGTTTGGTATATGTACAAACAAGCGATGATGTGACGAGTCATTCCAATCGCTAAAAGAAGTAATCGCGTTGTCCGAAAATTTATTTTCTGTTTGTAATTTTCACCATCTAAATAAACGAAGTTCCTTTCGAAGCTCATGGCCTCGATTCTTCGCTACAAATGCATACCAACACACCTACAAATTATTTGCTAAAACAACGAGGAGCTGAAATAGACTATTTTCAACAAACTTTGGTATATTGTCTGAGAGTGAAAAGAAAATTTCGTGAGTTCTAATTTATTGAGTCGTGGCTTAGCGAATTATTTGAAGTATGTCATTGGAAGCTTGAATTTTACGGCTAGCAATAACATTTCGCATTCACATTCTATTATTGAGGAACGTTAATAAATATATCATTATAGACTAGCGCGTATACATTGTGTGGCTATGCGATGTTCGTCCAAAGGATTCTCTTTCTCAAATATTCATTATTTCAATTTCATTTATTAATATTGTGAATCGTGAGCTCCATTGGAATATTCCAATCGGATTTCATCGTTGGAATACAATAATAATCTTTGAATCAGAATATTGTAATTTCGAAATTTATACGTCTGAATAGTGGGAGACAACCACGATTTACTTTTTCTACTTTTTCAATGGAAGGATATAATTACCATTAACGGGCTGGGCATCTCCGAGCGGGGCAGCCATGGCGAAGATTAGGAAAAATCCGAGACCGATTGCTAGTCTCATGCTGCTGCGTATATTGTCGAGCGCTTGGACAGGTAGAATAATCGTGAGTGAGTAGCGGACAAGTGTCGTTCGAGTACCCAAGGCTCGGTGGCTATATAACCTGCCCAGGGGACTCCCCGCGATTGGTCTATTCACGAGGCGAGACGAGCCTCAGCTGCGCATGTTTCGATCATATTTTTCTCGCCTCGCAGCGGTCATTTGGTAATTTCGAGCGCCGCGCGTGTGAACGTGACATACATTTTTATTCATATGGGCAATTCTCTGTGGGATCGAACATGAAAAAATTTGATTTGGCTCAAAATTTTTTTGTAAGTTCTAGGGCATCAAGCCGATTTCCCAGAATTTTTTTAGATTTTTTCGAGCACTTTAACCCCCTTTAATAAATAGGCAAAGTTGCTGATTTTGCTGTTTTTGCATTTTCAGAGGCATTTTCAACCTTAATTTACACCCTGAAAATGACCTCTGAGGCAAAAAATGAATGGGACACTTTTTCCTGCAAATTGCCTGAATTTTATAGAAAAATTATCTCCAAGGTCATTGGAGCACACTAAGTACTCCACATTACCAATTGGAGCCTCTATTTTTGAACCCTGGGAGTTCGCTCGTCAAGCCCCACACCACATGGGTACTAAAAGTTGTCCCAACTCATACCACATACAGCCTATATAGTGAAAAAATGGGCCTGGACTCTGGAAGCTCCCAAAAAATTAATATATTAACTAAAATAGGGGTAAGAACAGGCTAAAATGACAATTCAAGGGGAGCCTTGTACCGCCAACACTTCCAATTTTTGCAAACACTTGTCTGTGGTATTATTACAATTATCCACTGTAAAAACTCACATTCTATCATACTAATACATATCCTGAGTTGTCAATATCATATTTATATAGATCAAGCATTACTATACTACTTGACGCCACCTAACTTTCAGTAGTTACATGTATTGATGGTCAATATATTGGCTTTATTATGTTAAAATGTACAAGAAACTACTAATAAAGTACATTGTCATGAATTGCATTCACTCGATAAGAAAGATTAATCCAAAAAGTTAATTGTAAGCTGTGCATTACACGTACACCTTATAACACACTAGGCAGTGCATAGATATCATATGATTTTTTTAATATCAACAAGAAAATGTTGAAGTTCACTAAATATGGATAATATTCATGAATATTGGACTCATGAAATCCACTCATATTGTATAAACTGCATAGCTAAGGTGCAAGCAGCTATCGCCGGATGGGCTCAAACTACAACCTCAAGTTATTTACTCATGAAAATAGATAATATGAATCAATCCACTTGAAAGTATGATCACTAGATGCGCAATTTGATAACGAATTCAAAAATATATGGTTTGCCAGCGTTTAAATGAATTTATAAACCACTTTGTGAACGTTATACTTGCCTATACTGGAGATATATATGACCCATGTATAGCAAAGGTTAGGTTACCGACCATAGACTTTTAGACATGCAAAGCTACTTTGGAAGCTCCAAACTCATTTCTGGACAAGCAAACTATATATATTTGAATTCCTTATCAAATTGCGCATTTAGTGATCATACTCTCAAGTGGATTGATTCACATTAGCTAATTCCATGAGTAAATAACTTGAAGTTGTAGTTTGAGCCCACCAGGCAATAGCTGCCTGGACCTCAGCTATGCAGTTTATACAATATGAGTGGATTTCATGAGTCCCACATTCATGAATATTACCCATGTTTAGTGAACTTCAAGATTTTCTTGTTGATATTAAAAAAATCATATGATATCTATGCACTGCCTAGTGTGTTATAAGGTGTACGTGTAATGCACAGCTTACAATTTACTTTCTGGATTAATCTTTCTCATCGAGTGAATGCAATTCATGACAATGTACTTTATTAGTAGTTTCTTGTACATTTTAACACAATAGAGACAATATATTGACCATCAATACATGTAACTACTGAAAGTTAGGTGACGTCAAGTAGTATAGTAATGCTTGATCTATATAAATATGATATTGACAACTCAGGATATGTATTAGTATGATAGAATGTGAGTTTTTACAGTGGATAATTGTAATAATACCACAGACAAGTGTTTGCAAAAATTGGAAGTGTTGGCGGTACAAGGCTCCCCTTGAATTGTCATTTTAGCCTGTTTTTACCCCTATTTTAGTTAATATATTAATTTTTTGGGAGCTTCCAGAGTCCAGGCCCATTTTTTCACTATATAGGCTGTATGTGGTATGAGTTGGGACAACTTTTAGTACCCATGTGGTGTGGGGCTTGACGAGCGAACTCCCAGGGTTCAAAAATAGAGGCTCCAATTGGTAATGTGGAGTACTTAGTGTGCTCCAATGACCTTGGAGATAATTTTTCTATAAAATTCAGGCAATTTGCAGGAAAAAGTGTCCCATTCATTTTTTGCCTCAGAGGTCATTTTCAGGGTGTAAATTAAGGTTGAAAATGCCTCTGAAAATGCAAAAACAGCAAAATCAGCAACTTTGCCTATTTATTAAAGGGGGTTAAAGTGCTCGAAAAAATCTAAAAAAATTCTGGGAAATCGGCTTGATGCCCTAGAACTTACAAAAAAATTTTGAGCCAAATCAAATTTTTTCATGTTCGATCCCACAGAGAATTGCCCATATACATATATATATGCTTTCACATTTTTTTTTCTCTATATTTCTGTATAGGCCGTGACATTTCGTGCGAGGATATACGTTCGAGGAGAGGGATTTTTTTTGAGTTGTATAATCAATCATTCTCACAAAGAAGCTAACTGTTGATTTTGATTCGGTGCTTCGATATTTCACGTGTTGTTGGAAGAGCGAGTAACAAGCTAAATGATCAAACGTGTTGGTGGGAGAATTGAAAATTTGAAGGATGAAGAAGAGAGAGATCAAAAAATACTTGTTATTGAATTTTGGATTTTATATTTTTATATTTACACTCGCCAGATTGTTGCGTAGTTTTCCGACTTTTCAGACGCAGTTTGCGCGAATTGTTGACAAAATTCAAAATTTATATCATCAATTCCAGTTACAAAATGAAACAATGAAATAATAATATTTTGAATTCCTCGCTCAGTTGCGTTACATCTACTGTTCAATCTATCATGCTAATTTCAGTTCAAACGGTTATTTAATGTCGGGCTTTTCATAAGTTATGTACGTAATTGACATTAATGATTCATAAAGCCGTTCCCGCTAGCGTGATAAAATACTCATATCAACATAGATAACTAGATATAATTTATTGAAAATCCGTTTCATTTCTCCGAATCGGCAATTAATATTTCGAACTTGTTACGCCGAATTCCTCGGAAATTTCGTATCGAATTTATTTGTTCATGGTGTGTAAGCATGTCAAACTAGGGGAATTCCCCTTTATATGTTGAATTTCAGTTGAGGCCAGGATTCTTGAATTTCCAATGAGCATTGCGATACATATGAATAGCAAAGTGAGGATTATGTTTCAAATTTTTGAATTTTAAACCGAATATAAAAGTGATGTTCTATTTATTTACATTCACGACCGTTTTTTCTGACAGGGTTATACGGTCGCCCCAAATATCCCTGTCTAGTCTCGAAAGCTATTTGAATAATGTATATCCATGGAATATGTGATTTGTTTATCTCTTGAGCTGTACTAACCACAATAGACTCTGTATCAATTTCACATATAAAAGCTTGAAGCTGTCAGTATATATAAATATAAATCGAACAATGGACAAAAACATATTGAAGCTATAATGCAATTACATCCACGAGCAGATGTTGACGCTCTTTACAAAGAGTAGCAACATACTGAAAATTTACCGTCAAGACTAGCACTTCTATTATAATATATAATCTAAAAACTTTTACATGAGGTCATTCCCTACTATTTTTTTGGGTGTATCAAATACTAGGGGGGGAGGGGTACCCCCTGCTCGCTCCGCTCGCCAACCCCCCCCCCCGTGTGTTCTTTGAAAATCATTAATTTCAATAATAAGTGTAGTAATAATGACAGAAAAATTACATTTAAAACAATAAAACTTTAAATTTGAAACTTCGATTTTGTTCAATTGAAAAGAATACTAAACGAACGATTCGAATCAAAATAAAAGCTTAGTGTCAGCTATGTTCATGTTAAACGTTTGTTCATCCACGTATAAAAAACAGTTTCCAATCGATCTGAGGTTAAGGAGGCTGCCATTTTCAGTACATCCAAAACCTCTGCTGATTGGTCGAGAGATACAGCCATATTGGCCATAAGAACTACGCGCACGCGTAACGCGTGCTAAACAGCTTCTAGTTTAGTTAAATAGTGGGTTTAATTTTAGGTTAATAGTGACATGTGCTGATCATATTTTTTTGTTTGGGTTTTTCGCGTGTTCCATTTCAGATTTTCGGCAGCAAGTTTCGAGTAAGATTGCAACGGTTGCTACACACGTAAATAATGGATGCTATGGGTGTAACGGAGATTTTGTATCCTATGGAGATGAAAATACTGGAAACAAAACTTACGTGAATTTTTCTTTCCCTTAGCAACAGTTGCTAGGGCGGTATACAACGGTTACTGAGAAGCTAATTGGGAAGATTTTGTGTCCTTTGCCGTCGAAAATGATGAAAATAGGTCATAAATTGATAATTTCCAACCTTCGTAACGGTTGCTAGGGAGGTAAAAAACTGTTGCTATGGAGCAAATATAACAATTCAGTGTCTCTGGCCATCGAGTGTGACTTGAAACTGATTTTGTGGCTTGCAAAAAAGTGGTGTAAAAAGGGGTGAAACAGAGGTGGAAAAGGGGGTGAAAAAACGGGTAAAAAACCGCTGCCAAGTGCCTTAGCAGTATGCTTTCTCAAAGAGGCTTCAACATCACCCACGAAACAAAACTTACGTGAATTTTCCTTCTCCTTAGCAACGGTTGCTAAAGAGCTAATTGGGAAGATTTTGTGTCCTTTGCCGTCGAAAATGATGGAAATGGGTAATAAATTGATCATTCCCTTAACCTTCGTAACGATAGCTAGGGAGTTAAACAACGGTTGCTATGGGCAAATATAACAATTCAGTGTCCTTGGCCATTGAGTGTGACTTGAAATTGATTTTCCAGCTTCCGAAGCACCGGTCGCTAGGGATGTAAACAAACCGTTGCCAAGGATATTAACAGTGGTTGCTATGGGAAATATCTCACCGATTCTCATCGATTCTTATTGATTCTCATAGCCCCAATGAGCACTTATGACGATTTGTGAGAAAACACGTTAGGAACGGTTGCTAGGGAAATAACCAACGGATTTTGCTGAAAATTCAACTCGGGCTAGATCTTGCCACAACTAACAAAATTAGTTTGTGTGCAAAATTTCAGCAATATCGGACCATTCCTCCCAAAGTTATCGTGGACGAAAGGCAATCAAGGGGGGCAACCAAGGAGGGCAACTTGGGGGTCAAAATGTCCTACGGCAGCGGCGGTCTGGCTTTTAATATAGAGAGATTACATTTTCCATGAACCTTAGATTCCTCTGAAACATGATTTATTTTCCGACATTTTCTATTGTATCAAAGTCACTTTTCCAAAGTAATCATGATTTCTTTCCGTCATCTTTTGCTTTCTCGAAGAGAAAGCTTTGTAATGGGGCAAAAATCGACCCACCGAATCAGACCTCGGGACTTCGATTTTCGTAATCTACGGGTCGAAAAACATGGAAAGTGTCTGTATGTATGTATGTGTGTGTGTGTGTGCGTCCCGTTTTTTCGTCCACGATAAATATCGAAGGAATGGCCCGATCTCCTTGAGATTTTGCACACTGGTTAGTTGTGGCAAGATCTAGCCCGAGTTCAATTTTCAGCAAAATCCGTTGATTAATCAATGAGAATCAATGAGAATCGGTGAGATATTTCCCATAGCAACCACTGTTGATATCCTTGGCAACCGTTTGTTTACATCCCTAGCGACCGCTGCTTCGGAAGCTGGAAAATCAGTATCAAGTCACACTCGATGGCCAAGGACACTGAATTGTTATATTTGCCCATAGCAACCGTTGTTTACCTCCCTTATAGCTACCGTTACGAAGGTTGGGAATGATCAATTTATTACCCATTTCCATCATTTTCGAAGGTAAAGGACACAAAATCTTCCCAATTAGCTCTTTAGCAACCGTTGCTAAGGAGAAGGAAAATTCACGTAAGTTTTGTTTCGTGGGTGATGTTGAAGCCTCTTTGAGAAAGCATACTGCTAAGGCACTTGACAGCGGTTTCTTTTCTGTACCGTTAATTCATTTCTTGAATTTTATCTCACTTCTCAGAGAGAATCGGTGGTTTGTTCAAACTTTTTTCGTTCCGTAAGGTAACAATGCAGTTTATTATTCCGAAGAATCACAGTTGTTATGGATAATTTGTACAAATAATAAACAGGTCTGTCCATGTAATCATTACATGAAAATTATGAAAAAGAATCCTGATTCAAAAATAATACACTCGTTCCTCATTGCGTGAAATTGTAAATCCGTTTGTAAAGTTACACATTAGAGAAACATAGTTTTCCTCGTTGCGCTCGAGCCGTACTGAATCGAAATCGAAGACTCCTTCAAAGGCTCTCATCGCTATCCAATCTTAGCCCATCTGTCGAGATCAAATCTTGTAATCAATTTCTCACTCAGTTCGCTCGGCACTACCCGTGCTGGAGAGTTGAAATTTCAGATTGATCAGGGGGGAAGAGACCCAACCCCGGCATGGTTAAAAATTGCCTCACCAATTGGAGGGTGTTTTATTATGCCATGGCAGTAGCTGAGTTTGTGACGTCTGTGGATTCTACTGATTGGGCTTGATACTTTGCTGCATGAACAAGTATATATCCGAGCATTCGTCCGAGGACCAAAGAAATCTCATTTCTTTGTTTCTCGAGCATCTATTATAGGAGAGAAATTATTATAAACGTTAAATTCAATTGGGTGAGCATTAAATATACTCGATTTATTGAACGGTTGAATTATATATGAGAATGAGAGGATTGGCGCGGGCACTCGTGTCGCATTTTATGCAGCAAATGTTTTAATATTGTTCGGGGAAATAATTGATTAAAATTCAGAGCACGAATTACTCGGCAACACGACGTGTCGAATTCGCGCGAGTGATATGAACTCATGAGGTATGGCGAATAATTATCCAATCCAATTTGGCTTGTATAATCTTATTAACAAAGTGACAATATTGAAACTTTTATATATATTTTCATATCGTTCGAGCATCTTTCGAGTTGTTAATACATACAATTCGTGTTCACTTTGCGGTAGAAGTAAAAGAATGCAAGAAAAATGCACGTCCTAATACCCTCTCGTCGTATCGATTATTCATCAAAAATCCCCCACGACGAATGTTTGAAGCAACAACAATGGGCCATTGTCTCAAACGTGCGTCTAAAACGCACGTTTCTACCTCTATACAGTCGCGCTTGTCCCCGCGAATGTACATCTCGCGCGCGCGCCACCATCTGCAAAACGAATATTAGCTCTAAAACAATGGATCCTCGCGCCGAGAGTGTCGCTAAAAGCATGCGCGGCTCGAACTTTCTCGGAGCCATTCGAAAAACGTGCGGAATACCAAAAACACGCGCGAGTCGCGCTTAAAAGCCAAGTCTCGAAATGTCGCGCGTGCATATATTCTCGCTTGTCCGATTTACCAAGTAGTTATTTACGATCGCTCGATTCGAGCTTACGACGAGACGTCCGAGTTTCCGAAGCCAAGGTGAGCTTTCGTGTATACATACACGTGTGTCGTGAGAAAAACTGGTTGGAGAAAAAAATCCCTCCTCCCATAAGAGCGTCGGCTGCGAAGCGCCTCTCTTAGAACCTCGCGGTGAAAAATCAGTGTGCATGATACGGAGTGTAAAGTGTAATGTGTCACTGTATGAAGGAGTACGAACGATCGAGTGGAACCGCAGTTGATTTATCATGTATCATAAAAGTGAATCTACGCAATAATTGTTCCGCAGGGTGTGATTGATTTACCCAAAAATTTACCGCGAATTCGATGTAGACATACATTTCCCACTGGCCTGGTATCAAGAGAGTACTATACACTCTGCCGCGCTCGAGAGAAACATCCAACCGTCGATTTAATTTGCCCTGGGTCGGATTGCCATTTGGAGTATATATAACACATGTACATATACACATCCTCTCGCGATGCCCAGCACTCGGGCATGAAAAATAAAAGAGTCGCGGCTAGTGGGACGGGGCCGGGGGGGGGGGAGATTTCGCAAGAGCGCCCGGAGAGAGTTGGCGATGGGACAGCTGCCGCGTGCGCGCGTCAGGCCTGCACGCGTCCCTCGTGGAAAGTCGGAAAATCCGCGCGAGCCGGGCAAAAGGCGGGGGAGGCGAGCCATGGGTGGTAAGAGCAGCGGCGGCGGCGGCGGCGGTGGCGCACATGCACAGGATGCTGCGCCGTCGTCCCCTCCCAGCCGCCCCGTCGGCGGCGGCGGCGGCGGCGTCGGCGGCGCTCCCCGGTAGTCTCCGCTCGGCCAGGCTTGAGCGAGCATCGCTGTAGAGGCGCGCCGCGGCCAACGCGCGGCTCCCGATACACCCGAGCAGCCCGAGCTTCCCGAGCTGCCGGCAACACGTGTGGCTCTTTGTCCGCCGCCGCAAATAGATCCCCTCCTTCCTTCCGGCTCGCGCGCCCCACCGACTCTCTCTATCTCTCTTCCTCTTCTGCTCTCTGTCTGTCTCTCTCTTGTTCTGTCTATCTCCCAGTGCCAGCCCGACTCGCCTCCGTACTTACGCGCATTCGTTTACACGTGACGTGCAGTGCCGGTCAGGCCCGCGCGGTGCTATATCTATACGCACAGTTCAGTGTTGCATCGAGTGGTTCTCGCCTGCTGCTGCTGCTGCTGCTGCTGCTGCACCGCTGGAGGAAAAGCTCTCGCGGCCGGCCGGCGGCGCAAGCTCGCGCGGTATGGAGCTTGCGCGACGCCGCGGCTGAGACGCACAGCGCGCGAGAGAGAGAGAGACACGCAGCCGTCGCTCGGGGACGACGAGGACGAGCAGGAGGCGGATTAGGGCTGGGCTCTCCATGGGCCGACGGCCCCGCGGCTCCCGCCGTCTCGCCGCTAATACTAGGTGAGTACGTGCGTCGCTGCGTTCCCTCTGTCGCCAGCTCGCGATCCCTATATATATCCCCACACATCTGCACACACGGTCTTTTCCCCGAGATCGGCTTGCCTCGCTCTTCGCGATTCGTTGCGGTTTCGTATATATATCAACCGGTCGACGAGCCGCGCGACTTTTTCACCGCCACAGCCAAAAAGCCTGCGATATTGATACGTCGAACGGAGGGAAAAACAATTTTGTCCAACTGGGCAGCGGCGCGGGGGGCAAGAAATCTCGTTTCAAGCACGCGCGCGCGCGCGCCCGCGCAAGCTCGAGATAGAATCGATCGCAAAGTGAGCTCCGAGTTTTTTCGGGCCCACGGGGGATATGCCCCACCTCCCCCGCCCCGCCCCTCCTGCAGCCGCGTCGACGCGCGCGTACACCCCGCGCGATAAAACGACTGCCCCAGCCGCCGGCGGCGGCGCATATCGCTCGTTAGATCCTCGCGATAAAGTACCGCTCGTTTTATCACACACACACACAACACCGACACACACGAGTTAAACGAGCTCACTTATTCCGTGGGCCGAGCGTATACCGACGGCAGCTACAGCCGAGGGCAGTTCATCCTGATATCTCACGGCCTTCGCGAGACAAATGTTAGATCCGTATAGTCACACCCAACGGTGCAAATTGTCTCTCTCTCTTGTTCAAACTTGGCATTCCAGGGAATTTAATTTTCCGGGTAATATAGAGGGATGAACGAGCTGCATATAAGTACACACTCGACGACGCAAATTTTGGTATACGATGCGGAAACGCGATTGGAATTAGGCTAGACGTGGGAGGTACGGTTCGCGATCCAGTCGGATAATTAAAAGCCAATGAGAAAATCGGCTGGATTTGGAGGCCGCGTGTGCGCGAGCGTTGGTCAAATCCGCCGGGTAGCGGCCGTGGGATTCGCGCGGCGGAATAACAGCCCCCGAGAAAAAAAGCCATCGGTCTGTCGTCGGCCGGCGCCGAACAGTTCAATCTGCGTGCGCGCGCGAGCGCGTATGTGGTCGGGACGCGGCGTTCACGGGACAAAGATCACGGGGTGGTACGTGCTCTCGATAAAAACGGATTTCACCCTCTCCCACGCACGCGAGCCCGGCCGCTCTTTCCGCGCTAGATTGGCTCTTTTGAGCGGCCGCGCGCAGCGATCGAATTCGGCGGAGGCCCGACGCGACCCCCCGGCCGCTATATACCAGCTCGACACACACACACACACACGCACAATGAAGCAGTGCTGCAGCAGCGCATCGGCCCGCCGCCGCCCCGACAATGGGGCTGTTTGATTAACAGGGCAGCGCGGGGTCGCCGCTGCTTCTGACACTCTCTCTCTCTCGCTCACCCCCGGGCGCCGCGCCTCTCTCTATATCCGAGCGGACTCGGGGTGTGTGTGTGTGTGTGCATTAGGCGATTCCGCCCTCGCGCGCGCATTCACGCGCCCGTCGCGTGTGCATACATACATACACGAGCGGAATCGAACTATATATATACGCAGGCGGCACTCGATATTTCGCCCATCGCGCGCGCCAGTTGTGCCGCTGACTTTTACCGACGACGCGGGCCCACCTCTTGGCGCTTATTATACGATCGTGTTCGTGGGCGGTGATCGCGCCTGTAAAACTTTACACCGTATCGTCTTTGGCGCGACCGAGCGCCTGCCGATGACGGCTGCAGCGCGCCCTTATCCACGCTAGCGGTCGAGTTTGATTTTTCGGGGGAAACACACCCCCCCCCCCGTCGCGTCAGGGACAATCGGGGGCTCGCTGCGCGGCTGCGATTGACGCGCTTGCGTTGATTTTTCACTGATTTCGAACAAGCCTCGGCGCGCGACTGTACTCGACGCGAGCCGAGTCAGCGATCGCGAATTCGACCGACGTGACGAGCTCCGAATTCGCCCAATTTCGGTCGGCAGAAGCGCGTACAGTTCGAAAGCGAACCGGTTCGTATATATACGAGTCGTGTGGATTGTCGGCCGTGAATTCGCGGGGACGAGTGAAGATTGATTCTATGTATGTACGCGCGGCGCTGAGCAAACCGCGGGAATCGCACTGCTCTTTTTGCGCGCGAGTCCGAAAATCGCCCGCACTGCACGCTAATGTTTGCCGGAGGAGCAGCTCGGCGGCAGCAGTAGTAGCGTGCAGTGATAGATTAGGCCGCAGCGCGAGGAGGGACGAGCGGAGATACGGGTGAGGGGGTGGGTGGGGGGGGGGCTGCTGGCTACACGCTTAACGCGGCCGGCCCAGTTAAGGGATGCAACGAGCCAGCGCCAGGACCGCAAGCTAGATTTATAGACAGCCCGGCCCGCTAGACTCTCTCGCTCGCTCTCTCCTTCACGGAGAAGTTTGCATGCGCTTCAATGATAAGCCACCGAGTGGCAGTTTCGAGCTCGCTGTTGCCGATTAGTTGCACTAGCTCCTCCCTCCCCCACAAAACCCCACCCCGTTGCTCACACTCGCAGATTGATCGGCGAGATTTTCCACTGCGCCGTGTGTATCGGCTTTGCCCGCGCGATATCGAAGTAGGTGACTTGCCGAATCGAGTTAGCGCGTGCATACGCGCGGGGTTCGGGCACTGCTATTTTTCTTTCCGAGCACCAGGTGGGGCACGCCGATCGTATAATATAGTCTCGGGGGGACACGTCAGGCGCGACAATTATGATCGATCCAATCAAGTAATGATGATAAAAATGTGCGGAGAGACGGAGGGGCCGGGGGCGGCTGGCTAAATGAAACTCGAGTAAATAGGTGTTTTATCGAGCGGGGCCGATCGTCCCTCGTCAGCCCGGGGGTAATTGATGGAGAAACGAGAGACGCGTGCGCGTTGACGGGAGTAAAAATTCAAAGCTCCCCCCGCCTTACCTTATAGTTATAATAGAGTCACGAGCGTTGAGGAGCGTCGTATACATGTTATAGTCTCGCGCTCTTAATACGTAATCAAAACTATATGATATTCCATTTGCGAAGTTGCGGAATGTCCCGCCCGGGAAATCTTGGACGCAGTTGGCCGCGCGTTATACGCAAATAGGCTCGTTCTCCCTGTAGCATCCCAGCCACCCGCGCCGCCGTCCTTCTCCTCCTCGTCACGATCGTTAAGATTCGAGGATGCACATCTGCAACTCGACCGCGGCCCGCATCAGCTCTCCGAGAGTTTGCGCCCAAAGTCAGACGACTCGCGCGTGTGTGTGTGTGTGTGTATACAAGGCGTATACAGCCTACACACCCGCGCCTCTGTCTCTCGCTCTTTCTCTCAATTCGCCAGAACACGTCACATCGGGGATAACTAAGTAGACTGCCATCACCGCCACCTCCGCCGCCGACGCTGCCGCCATACGAGTAACTCCAAGAGTAAACTGGCAAAGTTTGTCTCCCCGGCGCTCGCTCGCTCGCGCGCTGCTCTTTCCCCGAGTAGAGTAGAGCGCACAGCCTTCGGCTCTATTTTGCCCCCGCCTTCCGGGTCAAGGGGCGGCGAATACGGACAATCCAGCGCGTGTCTCGCGTACGTATATACACACACGGCCGGGCAATAAAATCACGAGGAGTCTCGCGCCAGCAAAGATTGCCCTCTCGCGCTCCCCTATACACTCGCACATACATATACATGCATATATGCGCGAGTCCGCCCCTCGCAGCTCCCAACACCTCTGTGTGCGCGCGCGCGCGAGTGTGTACACAAATACGTGCGCGCGCGCGCCGAGTCTGGCCCCCGCGAAAATAGTCGCGAACGACGGTTCAGCGTCTCCCCCGTACACACATATACGCAGCTCGCCGAGAAAAATCTGTGCGGGGCGCGACGCTCGACAGACGTGCACTTGGCTGCAGCTTTTTCTCTTCCTCCTCCCCGAGACGCGACTGTGTGTTCATGGTGCAGTATACGTACGAATCTGCGAGCTTGCGGCTCTTGGTGTAACGTACGTGATTCGGAACTCAAGGTTGGCGATGGTCGCTCGGATGCGCGCCGTTAATGAACTCCGCGTGCCAAAGAGCCACGAGGGACAATGGCCTCGTGTACACGTGTATATATATATATATATATATACACTGCATCATTTCGTATTATATACCGAGACAAATGGAGAGTGACAGGCCGCGCGGTGCAGACGCGCAACGCAGCCCCCGACGCGTACGCCAGTTCGCGCCCATATCTAAATATATATACATGCACGAATCTCCACAGTCTCTCTCTTTCTCTCTCTCTTCCGCCTTCCCCTCCGCCTAGCAGCAGCAGTAGCCTTTTTTTCCGCGTCTTCCGCTGCGCGCGCGCGCGTGCCCACCTCCTCCTCCTCCTCAGCTCGCTCCCTATTACCACCGCGCCGCGCTCGTGCAGTATTAGACTTTTGCCCCCCGCCCGCCGCGTCGCTGGCTGCAAGTTTCTAAATTCTCGAGGACCAGGCCCCTTCGCGTAACTCTTTGGGGTTATTTACTCGGCGCGCGCGCGCCGAGTTTGAGGCTGCAGTTCGCGAAAGTCGCTGCTGCTGCGGCTCGTCTCTGTGGCACCGTCGTCGCGTATCTATATACACACTCGCCCGGCCCTTAATGCTCGCGCAAATTTGCCACTCGCGAATCAGGACGAATAAACTTTGGGGCGCGGCTAATTTTAAATTGGCCCGTTTAACCGCCGAATCAGAATGCATTATCACAAAGTCACACTTATTGTAGAACCCCCGCGGTGCAGTCGGGACGCGAGGTGACGATCTCGCGCTGCGGCGGCGCCACGGGGAAAAATAAACTTGGGAGAAAAATTGAATGTCCCTCTCGGAAAGTCAACTTTGAAGGAGGGTGCAAGAGTCCAGATGAATTGGATGTTTTAACGGTCGTCGCGTCGTTTCGAGACCGTATATTATCAATACACAAAGGTTCCTCGCAATAATGGCTCCTCTCTGTAACATATTGGACGCAGGAAATAATCTAGAACATTGCTCGACTGTATAGAAATATTTTCGTTCACCATTCATCCCTTGGATGTACGTAGTATCAAACATTTCGATCGTTTTCAAATAACGGTCACCAAAAATTACAAAAGTCACTTTGTAAAATCATCGGTGACATCCCGAGCATTACTCGTCGGTACGTCCCTTATTAAAATGTCATTATCAAAATCACGCGTTTCGCGCGCCCGGCAAATTCATACATTCGCGAACCCATCGAAACGTTGCAATTTCGCGACTGATCCATCGAAAGTAACGCGAGTAAAACGCGCATTAAATGTCTCGCGTGTCAAATTGCTCATTCACACGGGGTTATCATCATGGCCGCACACGAGAGAGAGAGAGAGAGAGAGAGAGAGGGTATAATAGACAATCGAATTCGAAACTATTTCGAAAGGTTCTGCCCGACGTAGGTTATTTGCCCGAGCAGCTCGCAATATCCCGAGAGCGAGGCTGTTACAACAAACATGAATGGGGAGCCGCGGCCGCGGCGCGCGGCCATGTACGTATATAGCCTCGCCGCGCCGAGCGGTGCACCGTCTTTGGGAGAGCTGCGATGGAAAATTATGGTAAAAAAGGCAAAGCACGCGCAGCCGCCGAGAGGCAGTTGCTCATTGCGTATACGCACTCTCGCTCGCTCGCGCGAGCGGCACACCGGCTAAAAGTTCTATAAATAAGGGTCGCAGTATTTTTGCGTGGTGCGCTCGCGCCGGTTTAAAATAGAGTCCAGACTACACAGAGAGGCTGCGCGCGCCGTTTCCTCCATGTCGGCCTCTACGAACCCTGACCATCTCCATACGCGACAATGCGCCCCCTTCGTGTCTCTCTCTCTCTCTCCGCCCGAGAGACCGACTCCATTCCATTAGGATTTCGTTCGTCGCTTCCAAATCCGTAGTCCCTTATTCGGAGTCTTACGTCGGGCCGCTCGCGCGCGCACCTACCATCTACGGTGACAAGACGCGTTTCGTATATATATATACACACACACCAGAATAAGAGAGAGAGGGACACGCACTCGCGGAATAACCGGCCATAAATAATGATAATTCGCGCGCGCGCGAGTCGAGGGCCGTTGTTGCCCCGGCTATACAGGAGCTGCGCGGAGAAAAAGCGCCGATCCGATCCGCGGACGGATGGATAGCTGGATAGCGCGCGGCCAGCTCTCTTTGCCACTGCGCAGCGAAATCGTTCGACTTACGCACAGAGTACACACGAGCCGCTCGAGCTCGCATATATATACGCAAGCGCGAGACTTTTCCCCCGCGCGCGCGAGCGGCTAGCGGCTTTAATTCTACTTTATTACTGTCCTCGTGGGAATTACTAATATCCGTTCTTGCGAAAATTCCTCCTCGCGAGCGTTGAGCCTTCTTTTTTTGCCCGTCGCCGTCGCCGTCGTCGCGGGAGAGCGAGAGAGCTGATCGTCCCGAATTTCCACGATGGATGTAGTCTCGCACGTGTCATCGCTTGTACGTTTGGAAAAGAAAGAGCGACGATAAAGAATTCGCTCGAGCGAGGGAACTTTTTCCTCCTCGCGCCCAGCTCGCTCGAGTGATTCATGCACCGGGGAAAATTTTTTAATCTACCTCCGCGACGAGCTAACTCATACTTTCTTGTTCCTCCCGAGATACGTATGCACGTGCGCGCATGTATATGTGCACGCATACGTATAGGTTTTGCCCTTCCTCTTTCGTATACTCGACGAATCGAGCCGAACGAATTATTGCGTGTACGTTGCGTATGTATATACGTCTTCTTCGGGAATCGAAAGAGAAATGTGCAATTTTAAACGGACGCGCGTTAGAATAACATGGAAATTCGTTGGCGGTCGGTGTATATGTATATGTGTGTATACGCACGCGCGGGCGGGCGGGCGGGCGCGGACATGAATTGTGGATGCGATGATAGGAGGATAATATAACACGCGCTTCAAAAGAATCATAAAGCTCGTTTTATTTTTTAGTACATGCGCGCGCACGCTTGATTTATGGATATGAAAAGTTTTTTCAGCGCTTTTTAAAAAGCCTAAGCACGCGATCGCGCGACTCGTCAATTCGGTGAATGAGGGGGGGGGGCAAAAAAAAAAGAGAATATATCGACGAGCCCATCAGGGACGAGTGCTCGCCCCATTGACCGACTCAATAAATCGATCCGTGAAAAGTTTTGATCGCGTGAAATTTCAATAATAAAAATCACCCGTTTTATTGGGGAAAATCGTATGTATGCGGCAGCTCCCTCGATCATGCGTGGAATGGGAAAACGAAAATTGCAATTGATTGATTGGTTTATTTCGTTCGAAAGGGATCGACGTAAGTCGAAATTCCCGGTAAGAGGAATATATACCCCGCGGTGCAGGGGCTCTCTTCCGGGATTGACGCTGTTCGCGATGGAATAATTCGCCCATCCCGATATAAATCCGCGGTTCGAGTAGCGTCTACATCGCGTCGAAAGTGCTTTAACGTGGATGAAAAAAAAAATCGTTGTTTGACAGAGTGCAATAAGTATGGCATTTGTGCGCGCGCAGATGCAGTTGACAGGTGATTTCACGAAGATGAACGCTCGAATAATCATCGTTTATGATTCCTATTGAAATATTACTCGGTGGCCCGCCATTAATGCAATGAAAATACACGAGGCACTTTAACGTACGCGAATCGCCCGCGTAAATACGCGCATTGTCGCTCCGTCGTTCTTTTTTTTTCCTCTCCCAAACCCGCGTCACGTTCCGAGCGGCTTTGTTAATATTCATCCCGATTATCAACAATTCGTCATTCCCCATCGAGTCACATGTTAATATAACGATTCGATATTATATCGGCCGGGCTAACAAGTCGCTCCCGGCCAATATATACGCGAATACATATATAACAATCGGACGAATTGAATGAAGGTACACCCGGGCTCGAAAATGCCTCTCGATATAAAATTGTCGCGCCCGAGCACAGCTGCTCCGGGTATCAGTGGCTCTCGCATATTAATATCGGCTATGAGGAAAATGCAAAAAAAAATGAAAAAAAAAAAAGGGTCGACGCAACCGTCCCGAAAAACTTTCCACGCGGAAACAAACAAGCGCGCGAGAATAAATGATTTGGCGAATCAAGTGTGTTTGCCCCCGCAGCTCCAGAGGCGGGCCGCGCACACACGCAGCCGCGCTATATGAGAGAGCGAGTTCATTGCCCCGCTGCACGGCTCGCCCTACGTGCTCTGACCCTGAGGAGCCATGAAGGAAGAAAAAAACTTTGCAATTAGGCTGTTGGCGAGAGATGTGTGTGTGTGTGTGTGTGTGTGTCTGTGTGTGCGTTGAACCGCAGCCGGAGAAAATTAAACTTCTGTAATTATTTGATTTGTCTGTGATTTTTGCACGCGGCGTCGCCCACTGGATATTGAAAAGCACGAACGATAAATTCGTCGATATTGGATACATTCATCGATATTAGATACAGCCTCGTACTATTAGAAATTGCAATTTCAACGTATCTAATGGTGTCGCGCTCGATTTGCATTATGAAGAACGCTTCGATGAGAAATTATGAAATTCGCAGGCGCGCGCATGATACACGTTTGAATTTCGGAAGTGTTCCGACCTTGTTCGACATATATAATATACCGTACAGTGCGCTTCTCATCCAGTGTTCTCAGCCATGAAAGCGCGTGATACATTTGCCGGATGAAAATTTGCAAGCGCGTCGTTGAATCTCAATAATTTCTGCCTCATCGGCAACTAACCCGACGATTGTCATGAGAGAGAGAGAGGCCTCACCTTCCCGCGTGTATGTGCATAAACACACGTACACGAGGCGAAGGGGCTAAAGTCGATCGATCAATTTGTACCTCTCGTGATTCACGCGCAATTACACCGGCGCGGCGCGGCGCGGACGCATCAGCAATAGCTCTTTTGTAGACACGAAGCGCGTGTATACGTGTATACTCGGGGCCGGGGAGGCAAAGGGCACCGCGATGGTCGATAAGATCGCGCGGGCGGAAAGCGAGAGGGTGGCTCGGACGGAGCATCCCTGCACTAGAGCAATCGCTCAGGCATGCGTTTGAGGGGCCGATAAAAGCACTTCCCGCGCGTCTTCGTGTCTGTGAGTGGGTGTGTGCGCACACACACACATATATATATATATATATATATACGTATATCTGGCGCTGATACGTCTGATTACGCGCGAGCGTCGAGTTACTCTCGGCTGCTCTTCTCCGTTGCTAATGCCCCTCGCGAGATCCGCGACCGCGATACATTGAATCGCGCGCAGCCTCTCCGCAACAAAAATCCGGCTGCTGTGGATATATGCGCGCGGGCGGGCGCGAGAGAGAGAGAAAGACACGCGCCGGCAATATATATCCCGGGGAATCCTTACATATATACATCGTATTCCTCCGGTTGGGCGGCCCGCAACGGATGATTTATTCCCCGCGGCTCCGTACAATTGCGCGTATTGCTCGGAATGCCCAAGACCCCTAGCCCAGCCCCTCGCGCGCACTTACCCGGGCTCCTCCGGCCCAGAAAACCTATACGCATACGTATTATATATACATATACGCGCGCGCGACGCCCTGCGCCAATTCTCCCATTCGATTTACAAGTGGCGCCCATATACGGGTATGGTGCACTTTGATGGGCTTCCTGGCGCTTCCTGGCGTGTATATATGTGCGTCGTATATGTGCTCCCGTCGCATGTAACTGCGCGATGAGAGTGGGAGAGAAAGCGAGAAGCTTTGATATTGAGATACCATAGGCTGACACGCCCTCGTTTTTCGGCTTCGTACAATCAAACTTGACTGACTGCATGTATATACCAGAGAAACTGAACGCGAGGAGCTTGCATTCGTATACGTTTATGTATGTATGTGTATATATATATATTATATATATCTCGTGTACCAATCATTGATTGAGTTGGTTCGTTTGCAAGATTAGCCCAGGTCTCGTTTAGCCCGACTGCGCGCCAACCGCTCGCGTATAATCTCCCGATATGCTGCTTTGGATTTTAGTGCCAAGTCACCGCGAAACGGATGACAGCCGCTCGGATCAGACATAGACTCGATTCGAAATTCAAATAATGCACGCCCGCGGAGAGAAGACGTGACGGGAGAAAAAGAACAATTCGTATTACGCTGCAGCGCAGCTGTTACGTCATGGGATAACGCACGCACACAAACACACACACACACACACACATACACGTACGCGTTATCGAAATTTCATGGCGCAAATTTTCAATCGAGCTTTGAAAAGTATATTATCGAGTGCGGCTATCGCATTAACGTCGGGTCGACGTGCGAGTTTCACGCTCGGCGCGTTTGATAATATTTTCCGCTAAGCATCGCCGCCGAAACGCGTGTGTATATTAACAGATCAATTATATATCCGCGCGCGCGGCGCACGTCGCAACGGCTCGCCATCGATACGCGTGAATTATAACGAATATAATGATCCGCACGCGTATGATGGATATTATTGAATGTAATATTTCAGCTACGCGGGGGTGTGTATACTCTTTGAAGTGCCCCCGGCGTAAACATAAAGTTAATGCGCCAATGAAAATGTTCTCGCTCGAATATCTAAAAGCATTGAATACCGGGGGGGAGGGGCCAGCTGAAGGGCCGGGTCGCGCGCGCATCAAAATTTATGTATGTATATATACACGCGAGTGTTAATTACCCCTGCCAAAGTCATTCGGAGCGTTAATTTTCGTGCATTGAAAGAGTTCAATACGAGCTTTACGACCCGAGCTTGTATAACACTCCCCGAGTTAACGAGCGAGCTTTATATAGGCATGTCCCGTGTGTATGTATGCAGCAAGCACTTGCCAATGACCCAACGCATTCGCAGATGCTCTTAAGGATGTAGCACGTTGAAGTATTTATATAGGCAAACTCGGGCGTTTTACGAACTAGCGAATTTCGCGACGCGTACATATACACACTTATGTTATATATATTTATAAAGTATGTGTGCAGTATATATTTCGAAACTCGCGGCCGAAAGTTTGTGTAATCTCGTCAAGACGAGCATACACGCGCTTCGGAGGCGGCGGGCTCGAGATAATCCGGGCTCTCTGCTCCCAGCTCTGACCTGGTCTTTTTCATTAATTGCAGGGTAGCAAGCTTACGGCCCGTTGAAATTGTGCGGAAATCGCCGAGGGTTAATCCGAATGAGAGCGGCTCGGCGCACTGGGTGAGTAGATACACACACACACACACACATGCGGCGTGGAATGATTTATCCTCGCGGGAAAAATTGAGCTGCGGCTCGGTATATATGTACACGTGTACGATACGTACGTGCCAAGAAATCCGCGGTATGCATACGTTGGCCGGCGGTTCGCGACCCGACTAGCAAATTTCTCAAGTCTCTCCTGCAGTATATATATACGGTGTGCCGCCTCGTCCGTGTATGTACGCGTCGAGAGCCGCGGCCACGTTGTATACGAGCTCGGACGTAGACTGAATTTGCATAGATAGTCGTTTAACGCAAAGTACGCGCACGGCCCAAGCGTATTGCGCGTTATATTAAACGGAGCCTTATAACTTACGGCTGCGTAATTGACTCTCCGGCGGCGTGCATCATCGTAGGTACGGACATTATGCATATGGGCGATTCCGTATAGCGCGCGACCCTCGAGCGTCCCCGACAAAAACTATTCGTAGACGCGTGGAGTAACTTTATTGCGCCCGTAACTTTGTCACGGGCAAATATCGCGCGAAATGAGCGGGAAATCAACGGACCGCGGGATGGGGCGGCCAAAGTGACACGACGCCCGTTTTTGATCTTTGCGTTTTTCCGCGACGACCCGAGACGGAATAATTGCTACTTTCCCCACGTCGTCGAGTGCATCCGAAATGTAAAAATTTCGACGGCGAGCTCATCTCGCACGAGATCGAAATGAGAAATCCGAGGGGTTTCTCACTCGAGCACGACAAAGAGGAGAACACTCTGAATCTGAAATAGTATGAGACTACTATTTAATAGTAAAAATTTGAACAACTGTTGAAATAGTAGATATTGCAGGCTGAAAAATATAATTTTACTAAAAAAAATATCAGGGATTGAAAAGTAGTGAGAATGATAAACTTTCACTGAATTACTCGAATATTAGTGAAACTTTACTATTCCTTTTGTAAATATCTACTATTTTTATCAATTGTACAATCTGTACTATTGAATAGTAATTGTCTACTATTCTAGATTTGAGTGTACCATATGGAGTTCTTCTGAAGTACTGCAGGGTTATGGGTGGATAATACTCTTTTCGTCCCAGCGGCAGTAAAGTGCCTACTTTGCGTCTCTTTATTCTTGCCAACCTCTTTATCAACCAACAGCTACTCTTCAGATTAATATGCTGTATCGAAGCACAATAAGTCGGAAGCCCCTCGTAGAAATTGGTGCGTAATGCGTCGATGGACAATTTAGACCTGTTCGTGGAGTATATACACGCCTTCTGCCTTCACAAGAGTTACTCATCGCATTTCCGAGCAAACTCCGATACATATAACACCGTATGGCGAGATCGACACTCTTCGGCCGCGCGTAAGAATTGTACTTGGCGTCGGGACGCGACGGGGCCGGGGATCGAGGAGAGCGGTGTGCATATATCGCTCGAGTCGAGTTGGGATCGATTCTCGCTTTATATAACGAGTGACGATCCGAATTAACGACGCGTGGCTCCCGCGAGCTCGCGACGCGTGCTTTGAAGCACCAAGTGCGCGCAGCCCGCACAGCCCGATGCATATAATGGGCAAGACGCCGGGGGATTTACGACGATCAAAGGTGCAGTGCGCCCGTGAATTTAGGAGCCATTAGCAAATATCATTTGGCACGGGAATGCGCCGCTCGAGATCTTTGGCAGGTCGTTAGGCGAAGGAGGAGCGCGAACAAGCGCGGCTATAATATGGTGAGAGCCCCCCTCCCCCCCGCGCGCGATGCCCAACTAGTACTTTCCGGCTTGCGGATTTAAACTCGCGCGCAGCGTTATAAATTGCGATATCGAGCTCCGGCGCGCGCGTGAAATACTCCCGAAGAAATTCACGCGGCCGCCGCCGCATCGCCGCGTTCGATCCTTATCGCGCGCGCGCAACTCTTTACATTAATTGCTCACTTGGTCTCGTTGGCGCGAAAGAGCTTGTACGTGCCATATTCCACTCAATTAACTCGACCTCCTTCCTAATCAATTAATGACAAAGTCATTAATTGGCTGCAGTTTGCTCGCGCAAAGCCGACTAAACTCATTGGGTGTGCTGCGCGGCTTTTTTTACCCCCCTACCCCCCTCCCTCCTCTCCTTCCATCGTCTCGTTCTAGCCTCCCCCGCCCGCGCGCGGCCGCTATATACTCTTGTTTGAACGGACGCGCTCTCAAAAGTATAGCGAACGACCCAGTTTAGCGCGCGTAATTCTTTTTTCCCTCAATTATACGTTTTTTGTCTTGCGAAACGTCTCGAATTATGTGGTCGTCAATTTCATACTTTACCGGGGCACCGCGGCGGCTTTGCGCGCGCGTGCCACGCGCTACAAAGGAACCGAGACAGAGAGAAAATGCGGCGACTTCCATTTAGACGGAAACTCGTTAACGTTTTTGATTGACTAAAGAGCGAGCGCGCGCGCGGCTTCGGGACTAAATAGGATTTCTTTTATGTCTCCCCTCCCCCACCCCCCTATACCGCTTGGCCATATCGTTTTCCCTCATCTGCTGTCTTCTGCCTTTTTCACTCCGCCCGTCTACCTCTCTTTACTCACGCTCACTCGCACGGCTCGTCATATACACACTGCAGTCTTAGAGCGGCTATTATGCTTGCAAGGACTCGCGAGAGAGAGAGAGAAAGAGAGAGAGTTTCTCTTGTTTCTTCTCAATTCCGCGTTACTGCCGGGGCATCAGAGCCGCGCGTCGTCATATATAACATATAGCGCGCGCTGGCTCTTTTTGACGACGCCGTTGGCGACGAGGAGAAAGTTTGCGCGACAGCCAGAGGCAGCAGTAGCTCTTCTCGTTTGGCTTCTGTGTCGAACCATCCGAGTGGAAACGCGCGAGCGCCGAGCCTGCGCTTCTTTCACAATCCACATCACACTTCGCTCTTTGGCCTTTTGCCCCCTCGTGCACCCTTACCCCCCCCCCCGAGTTCCACGTCAACCCGCACGATTGTATGCGCGTGTGTGTGTGTGCGAGCGTGGGACGTCTTTGATATAATCTTTTGCACTTCAGTCGAGAACCGCGCGCGCGATTCACTGCCGCGCTCGAGAGCCGAGGACAAATGAAAATTTTTCACTAGAGCCCGATTACGACGATTCACTCTCGGCTCTCGAGCGCCAACTCATTTACACGTGATTCTGACTCTTGTTTAACGGGGGAAACAAAGGAGAAAAGCGGATAGTGTTAAGGACGCCACAGTCAGTCGAAAGCTTGCGCGCCCCGATGCTTCTCTCGATGTATATATGTGTATATACGTGCACTGTCAGACGCGACCTTGAATTTCATTGTAACTTTTTTCCGAATACGAACTTTTGAACTTTCGAGCGCGCGCAAGCTCGATTATTCTGCAAGTGTGCAGTGATTTGTAAATTTGAAGTGGTAGAAATTCAACCAATTTTCAAACGAATATTGCACCGTTATTCGAGTCAGTTATGCAAATTCCACTGATAATATGTTATTTGCTATAGTTTGAATTCGGCGAGTCGATCGATGTGGATCGATGAGAATTTTGAACTCATATCATTCAATTATACGAGAACTGTATATGTAAATACAGTTTTCGCGAAAATATGTCTGTGAAAAATTTTCAAAATTCCCAATCTCTCTCTTTTTCCATCGAACTGAAAGTCCATTATTAATTTGTAAAAAGCGTCGCGGCCGTTGGCGGAATCCGTCGCCGCGGGCGCAACATCTGCAGATCGAATTTAATAACCATATTTGCGCAGGGGGGCCGGGCCGGCGCGCGCCCCAGTTGGCGATGATAATTTTCGAGTTGCGCCCGCGCGCGGATTCGGCCGCGCGCGTGCAGGGATCGACGGACGGGAGGAATTTCATTAGGGGATAGATGGACTCGGTTTCGAACTACCGCGGGCCACTAACTTTGCACCGAGTCGCGAGTTGTAGGACTCGAGAGCGGCGGCCGTACAGCCAAACAATCGGCGCCCGACCGACCGAGAAAGGATGCGCTGATCGTTCGATTGGCCGGCCGAAACTTCGGCAACTCCGCCTCCTCGTGCTCTCTCGCGGTTGGCGAGTCGCGCGTACACCACGACGCGTAATTGTCCCGATCAAAAGGTCCGTTACCCAACTGCCGGGACGCACGACGACGTGGAAAAAGCTGCTCGCGCGGCCAGCGAAATGTTAATGCTTGCGCCACTTGCCAAGCCGAGGAGAAACGCACGCGCGGAAAAAGTGGCTGCGCGGCGAAGCTCGTTCGTTGCGCGCGCCAAGTTCATCTTAATTTTTGTGCCGTGCATCATCTTGGCCGCGCTCGCTCGCTCGCTCGCTCGCCCCTGGGGGCAACTCATCAGCCGCGCGCCGAGAGGCTGTATACAGCTGCCGGTTAATGCGGAGTATCTTTAGAACGGCCCCCGCGCTCGCTCGCGCGCGCATAAAGAAGTAAATCTTGACGAGAGTCGAGTTGTGCCCAGCCGCGAGTATCTCGCGCGAGCCTTTTTACCCGCGCGCTTCCTTTTATACGTATTTTTGCATTCAAAAAGCTCCGCATAAACAGCGCTGGATTCATTTCTTCGCGTCGAAACCACGACGACGTCCTCGCGCGCGTACATATGAGTATACTCGTGCGTCGCTTCGACAAAACCGCGTGGACTGATTTGTGGAGATGACTCCTGGAAGGCCCATCGCGACGCGCAAACACTCGTTATACGCTAACTGGCGGACTAACGCGCGTACAGCAATAGAACGATATAATATTCATCGGTCGTGCCATATAGTTTTTTCCGTACCCCAACACGCAACATTTACGACTTGCCGGGAGTTTCGAGGATCGCGAAAAACACCCCATGACGAACCCGACTTGGGTACATACACACACACACAGACTCGCGAGCTCGCATCGACTCATCCATGCAGTATAGCGAGCGATATCCGGCGAACGACTAATGGCCCAATTCGATCTGGGAGAGGGAACGTCGTCGTCGGCGCGCGTATGCGGGGACGTGATCATCGGTGGGGGCAGACAGATACACAGAGAGAAAGAGAATCAAAAATTGCCTCGGCTCGAGTCTTTGTCTACACTGTGCGGGCATCTTCGGATGACAGTATAATAGCAGGATGTTCCAGTTTGCCGCGCCGCGCGCGCGTGTGTGTGTGTGTATACACGCACAAACTGGACTGGTAAGCGCGAGCAATGATCCGCGGAGAAATGCGAGCTGATGCGAGCAGAGGGAGCTAGGGGATAAAGAGCCGCGGCGTCGAAACGAGACGCAGATTTTATCGAACGAGGTTAAGCGCCCGCCCGCGCGGCTCTCTTATACATATATATATACATACAACCAAGTTGTTCGGCGCTTAGCGAGTCCGCGGCTCCCTCGGATTCGCAATGTATAGCGAATAGCCGATAGCCGGGCGATGAGTTTGAACGGGCGGATGATTTTATCAGAGAGCTGCCGTGGTCGTATTGCCCGCCTCTGTTTCCGTCTTATCCGCCGACGCTTATACGTTATACACACATGTATATCTATACACGTCGCTGTTCCGAATGGTTTGAGCTTCCAGGATGATAATTAGCGTTCCCGGTAAATTGCTCTCTCTCTCCCTTTTCCGCTGGATACTTAGCGTCGTTCTTTTGTCCCCAGCTCGTGCACCGGCACAAAATCGATTTGCTTATAGGTACACCCAGGACGACTCTGCTCTTACATATATATATAGCCGGGCGAGAAACCATCTCAGCCGCGGTTTGAACGATTGATAAATACGTGGCAGGGGAGCAGCTATCGAAACTCATATATAGGTGAATATTAATTTGGCGCGACTCGTGATGGCCGTGTGCGCGCGCGTGCCTGTACAAATAGGATTTCGTTACATCGCGCGCGACGAGCCTTCGGCCTATATAATACACGTGCCGTCAGCACTGTCTCTTCCCGGGCTAGCTGCCGCGCACAGACGAGCGAGCGAGAGATATAGAAAGCTCGCTATATACGTCTATATCCGAGCAAGCTATTCATGCCGAGCGGGCTCGCGTGCGTACGTGTCTTCCGCGAGCGAGCATAATGGGCCGGGAGTGTGCTACTGCGGATAATAGAGAGCGAGAGAGAGAGACGAGGCTGCTGGCGGGTGCGCCCCGCGCGTTCCAATCGCTACACACCCGCCTGACTCAAATTACCTGCGGCGAAGGCACAACACCGCGCGCGCGTGGCACGCGTTTGTACGTATGTGCGGCCGGCCGCTTTTCAACTACTCTACCCTACCCGGCAGAGTATGCCCGATGCCTCCCCCTGCAACTCACCCTCTGTGTTCGGGTTCGACCGTCGATTCGCTGTTGCGGTGCCGTTCGGCCTTTATATATACATGTATATACGATGATTCAACGCGCGCATCTCCAGGGTATGCGTATTATACGCGCAAGCTTATACTTGCGTTCGATGGCGCGGCAGCGAGGGTTTGGCTCGTTGCGGTTTTGCGGAATCCTACAGGAATGCTACTTAATTTTCCGCCGCGAAAAACGCTCCAAACTCGCGCTGGCGCGTTGGATTCGTCGATCGGACGGAGCGAGCGTGTGTTTTGTCTAATTCGTATATCAAGGATGTGTGTGTGTGTGTGCACATCGAGAGCAGTTATGATTCGCAATTAAACGAACAGCATATTACGTACCCCGGTTAATCCATTCAAACTTTATAAATCCACTCGCGCGTGCGCGTTTTCTTCGTTAAGATTTTTAGGGCTAAATTCGAATTATTATTCCGCGCGTCGCGCGCCGTGTGAAAGGAGCGACAGTATTTTCATTACTCGTGAAGCAGCGCGTGCTTTTTCATGGTAAGTTTCACGCCCCTATTACGCCGCGAAAAATAAAATGTAAAATTACACTCGGTCGTGGAGGGAAAGGAAAAAAAAACGAAGAAGAAGAAGAGAGCAGCAGCAACGCTCGTGTCCTACATCCTCGCGGTTTTCGCATTACGCTATATACCCCCGTCGGGACTTTTACAAGTCTAACGTGTCCAATCAGATGCCCGTCAGTGGCAATTTTTGCTTTTGCAAATAAATATCGTCGATACATTCGATATTCAAAGCCGTCAGACGACGGCGACTAATTGCCGATACTCGAGAACCTATACATGCCACGTTCGACGCGCACGAATCCTCCGTCTCGGCAGCCGGGCTTGGCGGGAGCGCCATAATCAAGCGCGCGCGCCGAGCGGAGGGGCACGGAGAAAAAGCGCCCCGGCGACGAGTGAATAATCGTCGGGAAAGCCGATCACTTAGCCGAGCGGCGAAACACGAATTTTTCATTTAAAATTAGCCGGATATAATGGCATCTGGTCGTTTCGGTAAACGATGTGAAACTCCCGCCCGCCGCACCGTTCCTCCGTATATATACACATAAACAGAGCCGGGCTGTTTATTTTTGGTCGCGGTACAAGGGGTTGAAAAACATCGGCGGCGTGTCGTCGCCTCTGTATCTCGGATCTGCGGGGCCGCCCCCGTGACACACAAGCCCATCTCTCGATGATTAAAATATCGTTTGTGAATTTTAATCAACGAGCCGTTATTAATCCCCCACCCTTCCTCTCCCTCGCGCCGCAGCCGGATTCTAATTACTCTTCAAAAACTCCTGCACCTCTGTATATATCTCCCCGGGGGCAGACAACAGCATGAGCGGAGATATGGTTTTCGGTAGCGAGCTGCACGCACATGTCGCGAGCGACACACCAGCTGGCAGCTCCGTCACGTGCTCGCGCGCGCGCGACCCCGTCATTATAGGCGACCCATATCTCTCTCTTCCTCGCCCCCCCCCCGCCAGTCCCTCGCTCGCTAGCTCCTCTCTCTCTAAGGCTGCCGCGAGCAGTATTAAATATCTCGCGGAGAGCTGCGCGCCCTCTCGGATGTCTAAGCCGGGACACGCAGTTATATATATATATCGTAGCTTGATGCGCTGCTCGCTATCGGCACACGATACGTATACGCGCGCGATTCCGAGCCGAGATCAGACGTAGTGTGAGCATCAGGCCTGCTGTGAATATTCGGCCTCTCTCTCTCTCTCTGCACATATGTACATATATATCACGGCAATTTGCCGGCTGCTCGTGGATGCTCCTGCAACTGCTATACCGAGCAGATGGTGCTGAATTACCTATACCGCCTGCCCCTGCTCTCTTTGCCGAGCTGCAGCGCTTTGAGGATTAATCCTATTGATGACCGATTATTATTTGAATTTGAAATGTGTGTATAGATCTCGCGCCCGCGCCAATGTGTATAGAGGCTAATTACGCTTGTTCACAGCTGGCGATACCTTTGAAGGCTTACTATCCCTTCGACTGCAACTCGAATCTATTCTGAAGTGAGCGTATCGAGGAGCTTCTCGATCGCGGAATACTCCCTCCCGAATTCCGACGATGCTTTCGCCGTTTTTCTGTATCGTACTAAATTTGATGGCATTCGACGTTTTTATCTCGTCAGCATAACGTAAGAACTAATTGGTACTACCCCCTGATGGGAGTACTGGAGTGAGAAACTCTTTGATCCACGTCCTACCTATATCTATCATTTTTATCTTCGGCTATACTTGAACCTTGAACGCATCCAGACTAACCAGAGGCGAGTGTTATGTCACCGAGTTACAAATTGCAAAATTTTTGGACAGATACCCGTACAATACATCAATGTAGCCTAAATCCCTATATATAAATATGGATATAATGTGAATTCAAGTATTATAATTACCAGCGATTGGCAGCGAACAACTCGATTGGGTGAAAACGAAATAGCGGGTAAAACGGCTGATTGTACAACCCAATTTCGGTTAACCAAAAACCACTTGAGAATAATATTCATTGTGATTGGCAGCTCGGAGATACGTGATACTCGAATGAATTGCAAAATTCCGACGAAATCATTCGTGGCACATACTTGACACAAGACCACTTTGAAGCTCACTGAAACTTTTGAATGAGTTTTGTAATGATATCATCATCATTTCATATACAAACGAATCGCTATTTCGTATGTATAAATTTTATATTACATATGCATCAAATCAGCAATTATATAAGTAAATATCTCAGACAAAAATCAAAGCGACGAATTCGAGTGTCTCGCCCTTCGAGTATCAAAAAACTACCTCGAAAAGTTTCAATGCAAATCTAGACCCGAAATCAATCTGCAATTCGAATAGAGACAATCGCAGAGCTCCCGAGGAATTTCGAAGAGCGATATATATGTGTGTGTGTGTGTGACACGGTGCGGTATATACGCGCGGTAGGTCTAGGGGAGTCTCCGGATAATAGAGTCGGCTGCGACATATGCGGCCCAGGTCCCTTCGCGGTATAAGTCCCGGCGCATATCACGAGAAGTCGGGTCACGCCCACGTCGAGTCCCGGCCGTGGTATACTCGGAATCGCGCGCGCGAGCGCGCTTTTGAAACATTCATAGGCCCCGACCGCGCGCGCGCGAGTCGAAAATTTTTTTCCCCCCGGCCTCGCGACGGCCAATCGGCAACTGCCCCGGCGATCTCGGGGCCGTACACACGTACGTATATATACGTGTGATCGGGGCCGCGATCGAAATAAACCGCCACGACACAGCTCACGAGAGTCGGAGAGAGAGGGGGGGGGGGAAAGGAATAAAAGTCGCAATAGAATTACGTATACGTCCGTCAGGTCGATTGGCCATCAGCTCTGGGCCCTGTGTAACATCCAAGCTCGACCGGCCATTTGGAGGAGCTTATCAGTCGCGCATGTCCCGCATCTGCACGCGCTCGTGTATATATATAGAAAAGTGCTGCGCGGGCGCTCTCGAGAAAAGCGGAAGTGGCCGCGCGCGCGCGGGCGGGCGAGAGTGTACTTTGTCAGCAGCGGGCGCGCAAGACCCTCCCGCCCCTCGTACCGATATAAGCTCGCAAATATTCACGCGCAGTCATCGTACGCTACAGCGGCCAATTAAGCACTATTGAGAGAGAGAGAGAGAGAGAGAGAGAGAGAGAGAGAGAGACGAGAGGAGAATCGAGTGCTTGATTCCTCCCGTTTGTTCCCCTTGTAGTCTTGGCTCACTTTTTTTTCCTCCCTCTCTCTTTCTCTGCCTCTTTCTCTCTATCCGACGCTGCATTCGTGTCGCTGCATTAATTAGCTCGTCGATTCACGCACAGTATTCTGCCCGATTGAATTCGCGAATGTCCATCGGACGCGGGAGTTTTTTGATAATAAAGCCGTGTAGCGTATAATTGCTCTTCGCTTCGTCCGATCTCTCGATTATTCGAAATTTTATCGGCACTCGCGCGTGAAATTTTAATCTTTGGTATAGCCCTTCCGCCCTGGATCGAACTGTACGTACATATATACACGAGAGTCGAGTTTGACGGCTCGAGATGTGCGATATTGATGTACGGATGAGGAAGCCCGGTGGATCTATACAGATTCGGTTCGGGCTCGCTGCGTATTAACGTATCACAGCACTATAACAATTACAAACTCGATCCAGCGGCTGAGCTCGCCTCGGTTACACACACACACACACACACACACACACACACACACACACACACACACCTAGCTGTATAATGTCTATACACGGATCGCAAAAGGGTTCGCGCTTGAGCTCCTCGGTGGGGCGCGAGGGAAAAAGCGAGTGCCGCAAAATGAGAGCGTAAATTTGAACTGCACAAACTGGATTACGAGGAGCAGCAGCAGCAGCAGCTCGAGAGGGCCGTTGAGCGAGCCCGCGTGTCGTGCGGCGACAGGATATATATGTATAATGTATATACGCGGCAGAATCCGTATGGCAGCGCGACACGCACTTGCTACATCCACTTAGCCTATTTATCCAACTTAAAAATGACGCCTATAGCTTTACGGACAGCACAAGCAGCGTCGCGTCTCCTCTTGCCGCGCGCGCACTGCTCCGAGCGATTACCCTTTGACTCTCGCATGGAGCAAAGGGATTCGCGCGCGCGCACGAGCTCAGCTGCAGGCTGCTGCTGCTGGGCCAAGTAATAAAGAGGCCGGGATTGCAGGTCGTTAGATCGCGGCAGAGAGGGAAACACAACCGAGGACGTCATTAAGGCTGTGAGCCGGGGATGCACAATCCCATTTACGCAGCCCGATATTATACGCGCGCCACTTCTCGCTCCCGAGTCTATGTGTGTGTGTGCGTATAAGAAGCCGCGTCGCTGCACACACGAGCTTTTCGGGGAATGCGCGCCTCATGGGCGAACGGAAGAAAAATTGTTTTCCGGCTCCTCGATGGATCATGCCGGCTACAAATCAGAAAAATCGCATTTTCTCAAAGTTTGGGATTTTTTTTACTCCGGAACGGCGCATTTTCGTGAAGAATGTATAGGGACCTTTTTTGTGCAGAATGATGAGGAGTATATGGAAATAATTTTTTTTCGCAAAAAACCTGATTTTTCTATCGGTCATTTTCCGGCTGTCCACCCTAGAAATTCGTGTTCAGCAGCTCAAACCACATAGGAAAAACCTGGGTGGAGCTTGGGCCATCCATCGGCTACTGAATCCGGCCCTGCGCCCGGAGTAGGTGGTTTTCTCTCAAAAATATCATTCTTGAGCAAAGTCGACTGTTTCGTCTTTTGTTTTTCTCCTATATACAACGCGAGAGTCGCTACACCAACTGCTTTAGCACGCGGTATAGGCTTTTAATTCGTTCAATTCGATTTCGAATTGCCGGCTGGAGTTTCAATAAAGTTGGTCGGGAAGCCGCGACTGCGGCACTCAAGTGAAGCCACTCTACCGTGGACCGCGGGCGTATACATTATATACATATACCTGTCACTGCAGTTGGCAGTGGTTTTTAAAATGGGGGCGAATGGAAGTATTTGGTTGAATGAAGAATAATTAGTCGCGAGCGCCCCGGTTATTTCCGAGAGTTATTTCCCCTCTTCCCCCACGTCGGGGCGAAAATACAGCGGGAATTTTGACAATGTCCGAAAAAGTACTGGGCATCCTCGGAAAAGTCGTGCGATTTCAAAATCAACTTCTTGTCGAAACTCTGCTCGAGAGGGACGAAATGCGGAGATGAATGAAAATTTCGCACGCCTCCAAAAGCCATCCGAAAGATTTGCCTAGTTTCGGATCTAAATTTTCGAATTCGAAAGCATTACGAGAATCCGCGTGGAGCGAATCTGAAAATTTCGGTTTCGCATCGTGCTCCGTTGGATCTTTACATTGGTAAACAGCCGCATGAAATGTGAAAGACCACTCGATATGAGCGGACGAGCGATTGACTGGAACTACGCTAAATATTCACCAAACATTCGCGTCGAATTTCACGAGTTTCGACGTATAGCAACAATTTTCGGAGCGATCAAATCTGATGGAACTTGAATGTATTCCCGTGTATTACATGAAAAATTCATGTAATCCCATCCGATCACTCATCCGATTCAAGAAAGTATATATGGTTTCGAGAGAAGCCCAACATTTTTGATGGCCGCTGGAACTTCATGGTAAATCCCGTGTGTGCGCAACTTACACGCTACACGTAAATATAAATAAGGTAACTGTACCCAATTTGGCACTGTACCCAATTTGGCACAATCGTCAGATTTCGTATTTCCGGTGCTCTCTGAGCATCAGTCGCTCTTGGGTTATGTTGGGGGAATTAAAAGAAAATTTTCGGTATCTTCCCCGCCCATTTAGCCCTTAAAACCACTCTCCTACAACACTTTGAACTTTCACTTACTCATTTTTTCACCATTTTCTTATTTCACTTTTCACACTCAACCTCAAAAATCAGGTGTCAATAATTTTTATCTCTCAAAGTGTCATTACTCTTTTTTGTGTAAAAACATCTCAGCTTTCGATTGGTCTCATCAGTTTTCCTAAAATTATTTTTTATCCTACTCAAATTGCTGTTTTTCGCATCAAAAAAAAGTGAACCCAATGTGCCCCTCTACGCGTTTTTAAATGGGAAGATTGAGTGAAATCATTGAATATTTGTATAGACATATTACGATGATTTAGACGCGTATTTTTGAGTTGTATGTTAAAAATTTTGTATAAATATCACTGGGAACATAATTGAGAGTTTATTTCAATGCCAATTGGATCGTCCCTGTAGGCCTATATAGGCTGTAGCTAATGATTAAAAAATTGTGCCAAATTGGGTACACGTTTTGTGCATTTAGCCTTTTTGCGTTTTTTTTTAAATTGCGATTTTCGATAGGTTAAAGTAGTCGAATGATGATTATGAAGATGGTTTCTAATAGGTATTGAGCTAAGCTTGGAGATGCCATTCACAGAATTTTAAAATTCGAAGTCTATCATAGTCAAATTCGCGAAAAACCCTTAGGGGGGGGCACATTGGGTACAGTTACCTTTATATACTTATAAGAGCTCGGGAACAAAACATAGGATAAAAATCCCCGGATTTCGATTTTAAGCTCCATTCAAATAATATACAGAATATATATATCTAGATTGATCATTGCCGCTTGCAATATGTATCTCTGTACGCTGCACCGTACAGAAGTTTCATGAAAACGATAAAAGTGTCGAACGTACCAAAGCACCCACCCGGAGGCTTGATATCCTGCGAGCGCGATATATTCCGGGGCTCGGGGGCGGGGGAGGTAAAAAAATCCCGTTTCAAAATACGACCGCCGCGTCAAGCAACAATCTCCCGCCTCAATAGAGATCCCCTCGTGCGGGGGGGGGGGGCATCAGTGAATCCTCGCGTGTACATAGACTCACGTATACGCGCGCGGGATTCCGCGGAGATTCGCCAGTGGTGCACACACCGCGGGGGGCACTTCTCCGAACTTATTGATTATGAACCTTGTATGAAATGCTCTCTCGGAGCTGCACGGGGTGCGCGCGTGGTCTCGTTCGATCCCTACGCGACGAGGTCCAGCAGTGTATATACCGATAGTCGCGCGCGGCGAGTATACTGCATTTTCCCACGACTTGGGCTGGTCATGCATGAAGCAGCGGCAGCCGCGCCCCCGGAGCTGTTGAATTTGAAAGATCGCCAAGTCGTGCGGCGGCGGCGACGGAGAGAGACTCTCGTTCAACGGCCGCGCGTACACCCCGATCATGCGCTCGTGTGCCGCGACCCCCATATACTATTTACCCGATTAGAGACGTATATAATTCTCGAGGCCGCTGCAATAACACGGTCGCGGTGAAATTCGCGTTTCGAGTACCGCGCGCGCTCAATTGAATCTCGAGCGCGCGCGCGATTATGTGTCGAAAGTCAATTAGGTTTGTCTGAAGTTGTACGGCCAGTCGGGGGGAGATCTTGGAGCTGTCGCTCGCGGTTGCCGCAACTCATAGCCCCCGCGAGAGAGGAGAAGAAAGTATTTAAAACTAAATAAGAGCGTCGGGGGGCAGGAGAAACGAGAAGAGCGCGTATGTTCACACTATTTTGCCGGGGCAACGTTTCGAAATGGGTCAAAGCTTTTTTTTCCTTTTCCAAGAGCCGCTCCGGACTAAAAACTGCGCACAACCAGACCGACGAGTACGCGTATACACGAGGGATGTATAAAAAGAAGAAAAAGAGTAAAAAAAAAAAGACATCCTAACGCGAGCAAGTATCAATGCCGCGCCGCTTCGCATCTCGAAACCATTAATCGCGCGGCCGCAGCCAAACGGACGCGGGGGCAGCATCGCCCCTCCGCTAAGCTAGACGATTCGTACATGTATATACATATATATACGCGAGTAGTCGCGGCGCGGAAGAAAGTGAAAAAGAAAATGAAGGAGAAAAAAGAAATCGCTCGTTATTGTACTCGCGCGCGCGACTATATATACAGGCTGCGCAAAATTATATGGCGCTCGGCGATCCGCCGGGGTTGAAAACGTAGAAATAGGAGTTGCGGGAGGGGGAGGTGCGCGCGCGCGTCGACGTAGAGGAGGGATTGCTGCTGACGTGACCCTCGGCCTGTCTCTCGACCCCGCGCGCGCGTGTAGTCACGTTCCGTGAATCATTGGACAGCTCCCGAACGTGAGACACTGCGCCCGCGTTATACACGACGAGAGAGAGCAGCAAAAGCGATCTGTCCGACACGGCGAGCGTTCCGTTAACATCCGCGTGCGCTCAAAGCTCCGCTGCTCAGCTATATATGTACATACAGATACACTATTCAAATAAGCCCTGTATATATATATATATATATATATATAACAAAGCTCGTTTTTTTCCCTACTCCCCTCCCTCCTCTTTCTTCGACTCGCGAATTCCTCTTCCGCCGCCGGATGATGAAAAGTTCCTCCGGATGTAGTATATATATGCATATATTTTTTCTTCCTACCAGGAAAAAGGTAGATATTTTTTCCCTTTTTTTCGAGTTCGTTAAATAACAATGCGCGCAGGATTTATCGCAAGCGAAGAATCAGCAGACGAGCTCTCGCAGAGCAGTTACGTTGACTCGCGAATATCAATGTCTGCAGTGTGGTGGTGTATACTAAATTGGTACAATCCCGCGCAATACACGCCCGCGAGCCGAGATATATATATACGTCCGTCCGTTTTTCGATAAATCACCAGGGCTCCGAGAGAGTGATTTTCGAGTCGTTACATACGTATGTATATGTGTGTGTATCGGGAAAAAGTCATTCGGAGAATAGGGGGTTGAAGGGGGCAGAAACGTATGCGTATCTTTGAAATTTCTCCGACGAAACGAGCCAACTCGCTGCGCGTACCTCGATCGAGATATATATTTCAAAGTCACGGCGAGACTCGCGTATCCAACGGCGGTGTTGCAGGGTAGAGGGGAGGCAAAAAAATGGTATGTATACCTTTTTTCCTCCCCCCACTCGGGACGTTAACTGTACGTATACGGGGGCTGGGCGTTTTCGGCAAAAGGCTGCTTCGACATTAATAACGAGGTCGGTTGGAGGCCCTAAAAACCCCAAGGAAATCCATCGAAATCTCGGTGCGGCAAGAGGGCCGCGCACGTACCACTCGAGTCGCTGCCGCGGCGCAGGCTGCACGAGAGCCCTTGAAAATTCGACTTCTCCCTCTCTCTCTCTCTCTTTCTGTCCGATGCAAAAAGCCCAGTGCAGGCTCGAGGTCTCGCGCACACCAGACACGCCGCTCGAGATCCTACCCGTGTTTTTCGGCCGCGGCCGTTGAGTTCCCCGCACTTTAGTTACGCGGCGGCTGCGGCGAAGATTCGGAGAGGACTGGGCGTGGTCGCGGAGCACTAAATATGGGAAAAACTCGGGCCGCGGAGAGGGACCGCCTTGTCCTTGGGAGGAGGGAGAGGCGAGTGCGAAAAATCCCCGCAGCCGTGTCCGCGTGCGCCATTGAAACACGGCACAGCCGAGGTGGGGGGGAGCAAACAAGCCGCGGAGACGTGAAAATTGGCGCGTCGCGTCCGCCCTTTGAGCGCGTATAATCTCGCGCGCAATCAGTCATATTTGTCGTTGTTTTGTTTTCGACGCTATTTTTTTTGCTCTGCTTTCTCTCCCTCGAGGCAGCGCGACAAAGGCAGCCGAGTAATTAAGCAGATATCAGAGCGTTGAGCTGGAGCGGGGATTATTTCCTCGAGCTGTGTGTGTGTGTGTACGCTTGGACAATGCCAGCCATTTGTTCCCCGGGCCGCGGTTCTCTTGCCGAGAGAGGCCCCCGTGCGCGCGCGCGCTGCACCCACACGCGCCGCGAGCCTCAAGTTTCCGCTCGTTTCTCATTTCTTCGAATTAATTTGAATTACAACGCTCTCGCGCCGACCCTCCAACCCCCCCCCCGCTCGAGTCTGCTCACCGCGAAAGAGCCTCGATTTTTCGTCGAAACTCGTCGTCGCTCCTCCCCCGACGAGCCGGAGAATTTCAATTTTCATTCGTGCGTTAAATTAGAAATATACGATGTATGTCCGTACGTAGTCTCGTAAAAACTTGCAGTGAAAAACCGCCGTTGGAAGGTGGATGAAACTACAGTGGATTTTCCACGTGATATAGAAGTGTGAATTTTCACTTAGTTCCGATACGAAAAACTTTACAGCGAATCGTGCGCGACGTAGATATTTTTCACGCATCGCAAAACTCGCTGGGACTAAAGCGAAGATTGACTTTTATAACGTGGACTAAAATCACTGCAGTTCGCCATTCGATGAATAATTCATCCGACTCTTCGTGCGGTGATTTTTCAATGCTACACGCGTCGATGCAACTGCGCATCGTCGGATGGTTTACCGCGTCATCATCACTTGTTTGGGAAATTGAACTTGGAAAATTGCGAGGTTTCGTATTACCATGGTATCCGAGATTCAGTTACACGGGTAGCTTTCGCCGATAAAGAACATACGATAGCTCTCGGGCCCGAGGGTTTCGGCTTCTCATACGCTTACACGTGCAGCAGTATATATTCAAAAAGGGAAAAATCACTCCCAGAGCTAGCCGTCCGCTCGTAGCCGTCTTTTGATCCGCGTATCCTTTCCACGACGTGTTCCGCTAATCGACCAGAGTATTAAAAAACCCCGCCGTACGTGAGGGAGAAATTAAATTAAATCGAATGTCCATCCCGCGCGTGTGGGATATGTATATATACAAACACATTTTTCGGACGTTTCGTTTCGCGAATTCATATGACTACCAGCGCGATGAATATCCACCGAACGCAGCGGGTCGCAATTACACGGGCGTTGATTTTACTGTTAAAATCAAAAAGTCGGAAATCCTGTCGTATACAGCACGCACATACGCGCCCGTCGTCTGAAATTCCATTGAATATGCTGGCGCGCGAGGCTCTTTCGCCGCGAGCGCGCGGAGCTTCGTTATCGCCACTCCCCGATCTCGCGAGCAGCCGTCTTTGATCATCGCCCGTCTCTCGCTTACCACTTCGCTCTATACGTCCACACCCACACGTACTGCGCCGCACGAGCACACGGGAACCGCTCGCGCAACTCAATTCCCTCCATGTTGAAAACGCGCGACCCTTGCACACACTCGTGTACGACGCACTCGGAAGCTGCACCGGGAGCTTTTTGTTTTGCCTGCGCCTGCGCCAGCGTGGAACCAACAATTTTATTAGCGCACTCTCATCGCCAGCTCGCGCGTTAACTCCCCCCCAAGTGTCTTTTTCTCCTTTTTTCCCCTCCGCCTCTCGCGGGGGGCCAAAGAATAACAGGAGGGGGTGGACTGGGAAAAGCGACGTTCGACAGGCGAGTCGCGGATATAGAGGGCAATGAGGCGAACGGGAGATTGGCATGTATAAGCACCAATAATACGACATCGGCGCTGTCATCAGCTCGCAATCGTGTGTGTGTGTATACAGGTATACGCAGGCGCACACGCGCACGTAGCGACGGGGGCGGGGCGAAAGAGAGGGCGAGTCGCCTTTTTTTTTTATCCCACTGCTCTCGCTCGCTCGCGTACAAGACAGATTGGCGCGCACGTGCTGCAGGCTACAGCCCGAGCGCGAGCTAATGTTAATCCCCGCGCTCCACTTTGCCCGCGGTGTTTACTCGCCGAGCAATGCGTCTCGCGTATATGTGCTTTAAATTTTTTTACCCCCCGCACACGCACACACACCTGTTAAATCCGTGCAAGCTGCCAAATGAGGCGCGCTACACGTGTGCACGTATGTATCCATACTGGCCCCCCTCACCCCCTCCTCGCCCACTCTACTCGTATACAAGCCAATTCGTTTTGCTGATTAATTAGGCTCATATCCGGGCGCGCGTACGTATATACCGAATCCAACGATGAAAAACGGCGAGATCGCGTAAGTACACACACACACGGAATAGAGCATGGAGAGCTAATATCGCGCTGGAGGAATGCGCCAGTGTAAACGCGCGTTACGTATATATACGCCCGGGTCGGGTCTGGTTTTACTTTGGGGAAAGCCGTCCACTTTTCATTACGCTACTGCCACGGGAGGACGAGGAGAAAAAAAAGTCGTTCTTGCGCGACGCGGACAGGCGAGGCGGCAAAAAAAAACGAGGAGGAAAAATTCGAAACGTCTTGATCCGAGGTATAAGGCAAGACGAGAAGCGCGTGCAACTTTCCGATCGAGCTTTTTCGGATCGGCGCGCGTTGCGTACGTCGCAAAGTCGAGATCGCGCCCGATAAGTATTATATACACATACGCATGCACAAGGCGTCAAAGCGTCGTGAAAGCGCGTTACACGGCAGCGCGAAATTGACGCGTACGTGTATACGCGGGTGGGCGCGATATCATCCATCCCGGGTGTGTGTGTGTGTGTATACATATCCTGCGGATAAAACGCGCCGGGGTAGGCATCGTTTATATATAAAGAGTTGCGCGCATCCCTGAAATTATCGTGAGTTTCAGATTAGCCCCGCCCGCGTACAGGAGCTCGACGAGAGGAGCTGGATGTATATACGCGCGTTCAACGCTCGCGTATACCAGAGGAGAAGCAGCGGGTATATATAAGCAAACACGGGCCGGGGCTCTTTGTGCGCCGCAAGCGCGCGCGAGCGCCGGGAGGATCGAGCTCGAAGACGCGCGCCCGAGCAACGAGCGGATAATAGATTGAGAAAATTTAATGTATATCCTCGTGTAGCTGGTGCAGCGCCATCCCCTCCGACTCTCGGCGCTCCTTTTTAACCCCGGCGCCTAAGTGCATACAGTAGGTATACGCGCGCGCGGGCGGGGGCGCGGCGGCAAAAATGATCGCTAATAGGAAAGAGCGAGAGAGACGCAGAGAGGCTCCATAAAGTATAAAACAACATCGCAAGTGTCTGTGTAGTCGGGGGGGCTTTATTTGCATCACGCGCTCGCTCGCCCATTCTTTTTCCCTCTTGCGCTTTTTACTTATTTCACGATATATGTACACACGCGGGTACATCCCACAGCCGCGCGCCACGTTAAACATTCACCGCTCATACGCGCAGTATCCAAAGCCTCCCCCCGTATTTTTCGCAGCGGGCCACGCGCGCGAGCGCAAAACAAGCGGGGATTTCTCGCGCGCGCGCGAGCCTTTCAGCGCGATGCTCTCGGCTTATTTTGAAATTCTCAAAGAAGCGCCCCCAGCTCGGCGAGGGGCTCTTAGCGGCCGCGGCGAATAATGCGTTTTACCGCGGGCTGCTCTTTTCGAAGAGGGGACCCGGGACGGGACGGGAGAGCCAACTCTCGGGCCGTTTCAGGTGTCGCAACTGCACTTTTGCCCGGGTCAATCGGACGACGAGCTGTACACGCTTTGCAAGAGCCCGCGGATTGATTTGCTACCCTCGTCGAGTCGTCCGCGGTTCCGTAGTGGCCGGGCCACTCTCGCACGTTTCAAACTCGCCGCGAGTCGTCAGCTGTATACTTACGTTATATAGGTAGAAATGGATTTATAGGAATTTCGGGGTATGAACTCTATTTGATCCTGATTTTGAATACATGTAGTTTTGAACTTGAATTATACATCAGACTACTTATATAGCTATGAGAAATACATAAGAGATGATAAGGGCGAATTCGAGCCATTAATGTTATTCCACGTTGAGATGCTGTTAGAGCGACGAGAAGTACAACAGTATTGTTTTATCTAGCTCTCGAGATTCACTCACTTCCAACAATTGATAAAAGGTGGACAGAGTAACGTCGCTGGAAAGTGTTGGTGTGGAAGTCGAGGGGTGGGATTGATACAAGCAGTTTTCATGTATAGTAATGGTAAACGATTCGTCAAGTTGGTACGGGGGATATTTTGAGTAAGAAGTCGTAGTGATTGTTGGTCGGGTGGTTGTTATACCCAAACTTGGTTATCGATGTAAAACGAATACGAGCGGGCGCATATATAGATAGTGTGGACGAAGCGTGTACATGTATGCACGGAAAATTCGCGGATTCCTCTGTAATCCCCACGAGTATTCGCGTGCAGCGGAGCCGCGTGCGCGCGAGCACACAACAACATATGCCGACTAACGTTTCGCGAGCTTGATATTCAATCAGTGACGCTCATTCGCGCGTATTCCAAATCAAACCGAACGCATATCTCCCTTTCCTTTCTCTCTCTTCCTCGATGACTCCACCCATCACCCAACACGATAAGAACGGAATAGAAACACACAAACGCGTGTGTATTTCTCCCGTGATTATGAAGTACGTCGCGTCGAGCTGCAGGCGCACGATATTTCCCCGGATATACATATATACATTCATGGAATGTGGAGAGTGTATATATACGTATCGCGTATAGAACAATAGAATATTCGAGGCGCGCGCGCTTGCAGCGAGAAGTATAGTAGCAGCCTGGGCGCACCGGCTCCCGGCAGCGAGAATCGAACTTTAACGAGGGCGAAATTCAATTGATCGCGCGAGAGCCGATACTCCCGGAATTATAAACGTATCAGGCCGCGTAGAGCCGTTGGGAATAAGCCAGCCCTCGACTCCCGGGCCGCTCCGCGTGCGCGATTCGTCAAAGAAATTTTGCATCGCTACATATAAATTCGAGCCACGTCTGCCTACCCCTGAATTTCCCTATACCGTGTGTGTGCGTGTACGCGGATGTATATGCGTGTATCACATACGAATTTGACTTGGTGCGCGTCTTCGCGGGCGGAGGGAAACAAGTCTTTGGTGCGGTGCGTGGAAAAAGGTTCACGTGTGTATATATGTACCGAGCGCGGACAGCGCGCGGAATATGTAACAAACATGGAAATCGCCGACGGGCTCGAGCTCGGCTGGTGCAGTCCTCGCCGAGACGACTGATTGACAAGGGGACCCATTTCCATCGCGCTTAATTTCCAGCTGCTCCGCACTCGGCCGCGGCTGCACGGTTTTGACGTCGCGTGTACGAAAAAGAGCCGATGTATTTATCGTGTCACGGGCGCGCTTGTGTATATGTATACGTACTGCCTTGTCGAAAGTACAATTGGTCCAGGGCATTCGACGAAACCCGCGCGAGACGCCAGAGGATTTTTCCCCCGTATGCACCGAATATCGCCCGCGAGCGGAAGATTTCGGACCGAACTCAACCATCTCCCCTCCGCCTCTCTTCCCTTTGAATATGAAATGCGTTTATGCACAATTCAATCTCTCGCTCGAGTGCAATTCAATTCTGATTCTGAAAGATCCTTTCTCGCCGCGCGACTTCTTTCGCGTTGTCCTTTTGACGATCTCCGTCCCCGTCCCCCCGAGTTTTCCTCTAATTTCCCGGGGAAAATCTCTCGAGTCGATGCAACTAGCCGATATATACACATATACACGCGCGATGCATTATTACGAAACGCTCGCTCGCGCGCTCTGGAAGACAATGAAAACGTTGTCCCACAATCGATCCGGGCCGAAAGTTCTTTTCACGGGGCGTTCGCGTTGCGAATGAAAGGGGGGGGGAGGTAAAAACGGCCGAAATATCCCTCGGACGACATAATTCAAACGGCCCATTGTGTCGAGCGTGCAGCGGATAACGGCCCGCGTCGGTCGCCTGGCGCTGCATATCCCAAAGAGAGAGTGTGTATGTAGGTGAAAAATTTTCGCGCGTCAATCTTTCTCGCGCGTATATACGTTTCCATCGTCGCGAGGGCAGCCCGCGAGCGTATATATACACACACGGGCAAGCTGGAAATTAATGCACGAGCGCCGTAATGCAAACGACGATGTTCCCGCGCGCGGTTAATGTTATCGTAGCCCCGGGGGGTCGCGATCACCGCGACCGCGGCTGATTAGCCCCCGCGCGGTGTACGGGGACAATTTCATCTGTATCATCACCAGCCCCCGCCCCCCCCCCCCAAACATCCATATTCAATCAACAAATAGGTCGGGAAAACCCACGTCCCCGTGACCATCCGTGAATCGTATACATCCAATCCTGGCGGCGGCTGCAGGTGATTTTTCAAGTGCCGTACGGCTACTCGGCGATCCGCGACAGGCCCCCCCCGTGCAATGGAAAATCCATAATCGGGCCGTTGGCGCGCGGTGTTAATTCCGGCGAACAGGCTCGAACGGGGGTGGATATGCGTATAAGCGGACACGGGCGAGAACAATGACTCTCGAGCCGGTGAATCGACAGCAATATAGCCTTTGGCCCCCCCGAAACAGAGGAGGACTCGAGAGCTCAGCCAATCAAACGGTGCTGGGGAGCCGCGGGGGGGGGGGGAGGGGACGCGGAGCCAAAGAGTGACGGAGCTGGTGCGAAGTGAGAGGGGCGGGCGGGCGCGCGCGCCCGCGCACTGCCAATCGTTAGCGGTCGCGGCGCGCCTGGATATCGAGCGCCTCTATCTCTCGCTCTAGTAGTGTGTGTACGTGTGTGGGTACAGGCGCGTGTATATGCACACTACGCCCGACACTGGCTAATAGCGTTATCCGACGTTATACCCCTATCCCAAGTGCCTCCGATCGCGCCAGCGATAAATAATCAGTGCGTCTGTTTGCTCGAGAGCCGGCCGCCGTGTCCCACTTGGCCCCGCCGTCTTTGTCGAATCGCTCTCTAGCTGCATTGTCGGCTTTTTCTGGCTGACCGAGGTGCTTTTTTATTCAATTAACGCTGCCCCGCCACGGCTCTACGCAAATATTAGCCGAAACGTGGCGGGTGGATTCGCGCTGGCCAAGTGCTATTCGCCCCCCACCACCGGTACACCGATGCAACCGCGCGCGTGTCTCTATATAATACTCCCGGAAAACCGAGTCGAACGGCAGTGCACCGGAGTGTAGGACACGCGGCCGACGCGAGTATAGCAAACCCTATCGGGGTTTTGTCGCGAGTCGGCGGAAGGACCGGAGAAATCACGCTCCGTCTGTCCGGGCGCGCGAGCCGACTCGGCCAATCGTGGAATAATACAATTCGACCCGGGAGCTTTCGGGGGGAGGATGGAAAAGAGCCGCGGATCTGCGGCATGGGTATATATACGTGTGTGTGCGAGGGTGGAAAACACGTCGCGACCGCTGAACGCGAGGAGCGACGTACACACGCGGAAAAAGCAAATGGCGGCTCGATCGCCGGGGACCGCGAGAGCGGGATTTTTCATATTAACGGCCGAATATAACGTCGCTTTTTCATGAGCCAATGAGCAAAACGCGGCTCTGCACACGCCAGCGCTTTGTCCCCCGGCGGCGGCGGCGGCGGCTGATCGCAAAGCGACCGAGAGCCAGTATAGTCCACTGCCGGCGAATTTATTACAAAATCAATATCGGCGAACGGATCGGCTGCTGCTGCTGCTGCTGCTGGCAACGCGCACCCTTTCATTCACACCCTCTCGCTGATCTTTACTCTCTGCTGCTGCCGCTGCGCTGTACAGCATTGTTCTGAAATTTTTCAGGCTATTTTTTTCTCTGCTCAATCCCTCCCACTTATATTTCTGTTCGTCGTTGAATCGAATCAAATCTCCCTCTTTGTCGGACAACCACGCGGGTTTTACCATCGGCCAAAGCTGCTCCGAGTGAGTGGAAAAGGGAGGAAACGAGAGGGCAAACCGAAGCTTCCACAGTAATATGGAAGCGAGAGGCCATGTAAGCTTATTTACATTGAGATTTTCACTGTGCATTCGCGGATATTTTTCTTTGAGAATTTCCCCTCGTCTTCCCGTCTTATTTGAAATGTGACATGAATATTTTATCAATCTCGTTCTACAAGTTCAAAAATCAAATTTCTCACTTTTTTTCGGGCGGGTGTTTGATGGATCCACAGTAGAATTGTCAAGTAGTATTTCTCGTGGTTTTGATGAGGTCTCACGCGCTGACGCAACGAGTTAACGTCAGAGTTACAACTATTTCCCTTTGAACTGTATTCCTATACGGTCGACTATGATTCACCGAGTAGAAAAAATACTTCTGTAAACAAAGTATTATGAGAATTGTAATTTGCGATATTTTTTTTACACTGCATTGACTTTTTGCATATGTCTTTGCAAATATTTTATTAGCATTGCAAATGAACGCACGTTGAATTTTGCATTTGACCAGAGGCTATTCACGAAGCATCGAGAATGAACGAATTTAGCATAACATTAACTCGGTGGAATTTATTCCTTGAGCATGTATGTGTTCCTCTTTGAGGTAGAGCAAGTCGAAACGAATTGCCTGATTTTGAGGAAAAAAGCATGTAATACGAAAAATTTGAAGCTCTTTGATACATTTACTACAGAAGAAAATATATATTATTTCTTTTCCATGGAGAGCAATGCATTGAACAACTTTTGTATATGATACGGATCGTATAAAAGTTATCAAAGTGCTCAACTGTTCTATACTCATCCTATCGGAGAAAAAATTGTTAAAGTGTTAGTCTGTGTGGGAAAAAGTGAAAACGTGCTAGCCTTTGAAGCTAATGTCAAAATGTTGCATGATTTTCGCAACAGGAAACGAATTTAGATTTTAACAAAAGATTGCACATGTTTAATTGCTCCAGAATTCGTTTGAAGAACTTTCTCATACATTTATTGGAAATTTTCTATATTGTTTACCGTAAAAACTGCATTGGCGTAGTATATGTTTTTGTGAAGTGGCTCTTTGAGTTGTTACAACTTTGTAGGATCTCACTCATTTATCATTACCTGCCAATCAAATTCGCGTCTAATAAGTTCGAGTGAATTATAAATTTTGGTAAAATTTTCTTCCTTTATCCAACTTTAGGAACGATGACCCCAAATAACAGTTGAGAGGTTTGACATCTTCCTTCAAACATCCATGGTGGATTCGATACCAAATTATATACCAATCAGTTCACGAAGTATCACTTGTAAGCCGATTATACCTCAAGAAGATCTATTATAGACTTAGATAAAGATGTTTTCACACCATAATTCAATATGTCACATACAATTAATCCCCTACTAAACAAACAGTAATACATACATATTTACATGCATAAATACATGCATATACATACATACATACATTTGTACATCCATACATATACATACATACGTACTTACATACATACGAATATACAAACATACAGACATATATAAATAAATATATAAAATAATCGGATAATAATTTTTTCGACAGCTTATCATTGTAAAGGTACTTAAATTTTGCTTCAAATTTCATCATTTTTTTTAATTTGATTGAGTTATCAAAAGACCACTTTCAAGTGATTTAGCTATCTAAAAGGGACTTTGTGAATTAATAATTCTTTAAAACAACTTTCGTATTAACTTTTTCTAGCAATGGTAGCTGGGGATCCTATCCATGAACCTTACTGTAAAGTATGAAGAATATAAAAGATTCAGAGACACTAGATAAGCGTACCGAACACTGCCGTAATATAAATTGTATCTTCGTTTAAGCAACCGTTGCTCGGGAAATAAACAACGGTGGATATGTAAAAAATTGAACTCGGACCTACTCGGACACTATTGAATTATTCAGAAAGTTCCATCAAGACACTATCATTATTTCTTCATTTATGATAACCTATGCTAAGAGCAGAAACAACTGCTACTGGGGATTTCAACAATAGCTACTATTTAGGAAATTGTATATAATTCTGTGTTATTCGACATCAGAAATACCGGAAATAAAGTTTATACTCGAATTGTTTCTCTACTTAGCAACAGTCGCTAGTGATGTGGACAACAGTTGCCATGGATAATTATGGAGATTCAGGAAATTTCTGAAATAGACCTTTTATTGTATATTAGTCTAATGAATATTATCATTCATACTTTGAAGATCCAACACTATTCATTTGAGTAAAATACCCAGTCAATAATGCCAGTATAATCAAATATAAATAACAACATGCGAAAATTGTTGATTCTATTTTCTAGTGTATATCAGTAGATTTGAAGACAAAAAATCTAGTCCGTAGATTTTGAAACAGAATCCGGTGGTACAATTTGAAAGTTCCCTTTGCACCCATTGCAATGCTTTCTCTTTGGGAAAGCAAAAACGAAAAAATGACACGCATATAGTGAAACGAGGCAAAGCGACAAGCTTCACTGAAATATTCCGTACCAATGGCGAAGACAAGTAAATTCGGGCTTACAAAAAAGACCGTTGGAGGGATTAACTTTGATCCGTTGCAATCTGGTATAAATGCCCGACTATATACCACTTTTAATAGCAATTCAATGTCTTTCAACTTGCTTATAAGCTCAGAGAGTATTTTCAAAGCGCTCGCAAAGTCTTTTGCAGTGAAGGATTGGGTAACTCTGAAGTCATCATCGTGAATTATATTCATGTTGAGTGACTCGAATTTGATAATAATTTGGAAACATTTTCCTCCCGCTAAAAATTTCGCGCTTTTATTATTCAAACTAGCGTACACGGCGTGTCTAACAAGGCAAAGTTTGCAGTTGTATACAACGATCTGTACCCGAGCTTTTGGAACTCGAAGCTTGTACATACTAAAATATGAAGAAAGTCTTACAAATTTCAGGCCGGGATGCGCATACACTCGGGAGTACTAAAGCTAAAATTGCACACATAGTACTCGAACTTACCCTCTGTAGCTTACTTACACGTTTTCATCTTATGGATTTTTGTTCGGGACGTCTTTTCATAACTGGAGTTGAGTCGTAAAAAATGTATTGCTCCTGCACAGAATGCCTTCCTCGATGAAGGCAAAAGTGTTTTTCCATTATACTCCCTATGAATGGCACTGGCTGGTTGAGAGAAAAAGAAAAACAACAATGCAACGACCAAGTGCTATTCCATGTTAATCATGGCTTTCAATGCGATGAAAATTGAACGATGAATTAATCTTCGAGATAGAGCCCTCGAAGATGCGGAGGAAACCCAAGTTTGTGAATATTTTATTGAATCACGCGGAGAATGAGAATACAGGAATGTCACACAGCGTAAAGGAAGGCAGCCCCATTGAAGGTATATACCCTTTGTCATTAAGATAAACATTTGGTCCTGTTGCGCGCAAACGTATCAGAGGCACAAAGGACGTCAGCCGGTCTTTCTGATCCCCGATAAAAATGTCGTGTAGCCAGGCTTTGGCATTTGTTTCCCCTGCCGCGCCTCTCAAAGTAAGCCCGCGCAGCTGGGGCTTATATACGCGCAAAAACAGTCTCTCTCGGCGCGCGGGCAGCTCGCGCGTCTAATTTACATTTGAAGAACAGTGGCGGCATTGTATGGGAGTCAGAGGTCTAGGTCCAGTTTCGCCGAAGGCATGGGTATTGAATATTCGACCGCGCGGGCACAAGACCGATCTTAACGTATCAGATATGAGCTCGCGGCCGAGCCTTCTTACTCCGGCAGAGAGATATGTTAAATGCGCAAGACGAAATGGAGAGAGAGGATCACATGCATATGCAGTCGGGCGAAACGTAAACGAGAAACCCCCAAGGATCATCGCATTGGCTCTGAAGTATCTCGACGAGAGACGTTGCTGCTGTATACATATAGAGATTTCCGAGATTGAGAGAGAGAAACGCCGCGGGAGATTCATACGCGATTCCCCGCGGCGGAAACAAAAGGCACATTCGTTCTCGAGAGTGCCATGAAAATATCGGGATCAAAAGGACGAACAGCGAAATATTCGGGCGCGTGAAATATACACGCGGATGAGCGCGCGCAAGCCTTTCGGAAAGTCGCGGGGGGCGGGGGCAGGGAGGAAAAGTCGAGGCAACGCATAAGTGGACAATTCAATCGTGCCACTTTGGCGGACGGAAGCTCCGAGCGGCGGGGATGAGGGGAGAAAAATACCGGCCGGGGCAACATTCGGCAGCGACGCAGCTCTCGCGCGCGCGGCCGTGCATCATCCGCGAGATTTATCGTGCAATAACAAGTTCACCGAGCGTCGTAAAGGGTGTGCTGCTGGGCTTTTCTGGATGGGGGAGGAGGTTGACGGGGCGTCGTAGAATAAGCACTTTTTTTTTCGCTCTCGCCCGAGCAAAAAGTTGTACGTGGCGGCGAGGCGCCCCTTGAACACACGTATAGCTTCCCGAGAGAGAGCGAGATCTCCGGGACTCCCCCGCTCGCGCGCGCGCGCGAGTGTATGCGTCGACGATATATTTCTTTGAAAGTGCTGAGCAGAGCCGCGCTTTTGTACGCGACGGCGGCGGCGGCGGCCCGGTACATGCGCTTTAAAAGCCAGCGGCCGATTTCTTTGTTCTCCACGGCAACGAGCCAGCGAGAGAGGGATTCCTGAAATAAAGGGCATACCACCGCCGCCTCCGTCGCGGCTTCTTCTCATTCGCGGCAGGCACATATAGGTATATAGGTATGTATACGCGGCTGTCGGCCGAGAGCGGCGCGTCCCAAAAATTATGCGCCCACTCGCGAGTGAGTTATCCCGAGGAATCCCGCAGGCGCTTCTTTCTCGCTGATCGCTAATTGATAGCCGCCCCCGGCCGGCCGTGTTGCGCGCGAGTAACTCACCTGCGCGCCCTGTAGATCGGTGGAAATTTCGCGTGCGTATACCTCGGTCCCCGCGCCCGGCTGGTTCGCCTCTTTTTTTTCGTGGCTGAGAGAGGACGGGGGGGGGGGAGAAGGCAGATCAAAGCCGTGCCGTTCGAGCCCAACCCCCCTCACAGAGAGAGAGAGAGAGCTTACGATTTCGGCGTGTGTTGGCTTTTACGGCAGCGGGCGCGATAACTTTGCCCGAGTTACGAGCTGCGATTTAAAAGGGCGCGGGAGGGGCGAACGACAAAAAAAACTTTGATACTTCGGCGGTTGTTCGAGCAGAAGGCTTTAATGCTATTCCGATTATGTAAATACGGAAACGCGTCGCGCGATTCTCAATGGTGCAAATGAATATCGTGCTTGCCGTCCTGTCGCCCCCACCCTCTCGCCCCCTCTTCCACTCTCGACCATTATTTATGGCTTTTTGAGCTGCCCCCCCCCTCCGCTCCCGCCCTCCAAAGCGCATCAGGAGCTTCCGAAGGCTGTTAAGAGCATTACGGGAATCTAGAAAGAGACGTGAACAAGTTGCCGTGAAAGAGCTGAGAATTCGCAATGATAATCCCCGCGAGTATGATAAAAAGCATATGCATATGCACGCGCGGGGCCCCGGCGCCAAAGGGAAATCGATCTCGTATAAGCGTATAGAAATCCCGGTATGATATACATGTATATGCGCGACGTATCGTACTCTCTTTGAGCTTGGCTCCGATATATTCCTCGCGTACGCCAGGGCCGTGTGCGCGCATGTATTTTGCTGCAAAGTACAAATCGAGCAATGAATCGAGAATTCCGGATCATCCATTACGACTCGGTGCCTTTTTTTATTTCTCCTCTTCATACATATTATGAATATGAAACAAAAGGCGGCATGATAAAAACGAGATCGAGCAGCAGCAGCAGCAGCAGCAGCAACAGCGGGCCGCGGCTTATGTATACGAGAGGGGAACGAATGGGAGCCGCTCCCGCGGCCCAGAGTATATCAGCGTCGAGCCTCCCGTGAGAAACGAACTGTGGCCTCGGAATTGAATTGCCTCCAGAGGCTTCGGGAAAAAACGCACTTTCTTAACGTTCGCCTCTGCTCGCTCGCCCATTTTTTAACTCGATAGCCAAGTGAAATCCGAGCTTTTTACGACACTCGGATCACAAACGCGGATCTTGTGAATGCGTATAACGTTGGACGTTCCAAATCCAATCGATTTTCTGTACTTCTCGTTGAAACATAGATAAATTCACTGGGGACTCACTTTAAAAAGGGAAAATATCGAAAAGGAAAATCAAACGTAGAAGCCATTACTGGAGTGCTTACTAAGTTCGAAACAATTAGAAGCGCTAGATTCCATGTATATGTGAACAATGTTCTAGGACCAATTCTTCCGAAACTCGAGTTCAAATTTTTATTTTCGTAGTTTTTCATTGTCTTATTTTAAACAAATAATATCCATCGGAAATCGTTATGTTTTGAACAAAGATTATACAAAACATTTACACAAAAAATTGGAAAACCGATTCACTTCAAGTATCGAGGATATAGTGGCATTGCTAAAATCAAGAATCTACTAAAACTGGAATTTTTGATTTATCTTTTGAAATATTGAATGTATAAATACGTTTGAAAATTTGTAAACCCAGCGATATAATATTATAATTAACTTATTCCAATGTTCTTTATTAAATGAGCGAATACCGTTTCACGGTTCAATTTAATGAATAAACGAATGAATAAACGGACGCGTTACAAGTGGACCTTAAAAATTTCGAAGAAAAATTACGAGTTATCCGGAGAAAATAGGAGCAACAAATTGTCAGGGAGAGATAATCGGTCAATGTACTTTGTCCTGGACCGTTTGTGGAACGTTTCCCGAGTATATATATATGGCATATAATGAAAAGTGTCACGAGCTGGCCTGATTCGAACGCGATGACGCGCCATCGCTGAATCTTGCGCGCCGGAGAAAAAGCTCCGCTCCGAGATGGTACGTGGCTCGAATCGAGGATGAGAGAGGCTTTCGCCGCGCGAGAGCGAGCGAGCGAGCGGGCATTTCTCTCCGAGTGACGATTATGGCTTGTCATTTTCTCGTTCTCGCCGTTATGAAGGTTTTTTCCACGCAGTATCCGAATACCGCGCGTCCCGAGTCTCGGGATAAAAATTCAGGGCTGCGGTTTCAGCCGCGGGACTGCAGTATATATGCGTCCGCGGCGTTATACGATGGCGTCGAGTACATGTGGTGGCCGCGGCTATAATATATCGATTATCCGCAGGGGCTTCGACTGGCTCGATGCTCGCGTTTCAGGTACCATTAATTACTGCGAATCGACAATCACACATACGGCTGACCACTTGACTGATCAAACATTACGCGTGATTGCCGATCCGAGAGCTCGACCTCATGATTCCTGAGATGTGGCCAGATGTATACGCGATATTGCCTGATTTCCTCCTGCAATATCCATTAATTGAGCTAACGCTGATGCCGGCCGCCCGTGTCGCGCTCCCCTCGCGATATCCATACCGAGTATACTCGAGGCTGCGTATAAACTCTGGCTATGGACAGTTTTGATGGGACTTTGCGAGGTTGCAGAGGCCACACTCGAAAAGCATCTGATAACATTATCTGCCGTATTATAGTCATTTCAATTAAGGGATAATATCCACCAAATGCTCAAAAAAACAAGGCTTTTTCATGTTTTTTTTTTTAAACGACATTTAAGATGGAAGGTATATAAATAATATATCATTGGATTGAGCAACTCTTGGAGAATAGGAAAAAATTTTTTATTGTTAGTTTTTTTACAAAATGGCGGCTGTGCAGCGGTTGTCGTGAACCGCTTTATTAAAAAGTTCTTCCGCGGCGAGCAGTAGAACTGAAAAAGTTTACATCCGATGACTTGAAATTTTAACTGTAGCTTCTTCATTAGATTATCTAGTGAAGTACACATCATTATATTTTTAGAATTTTTTTTGGCAAAATGGCGACCGTTTGAATTTTTTCGACAAAAAACATCGGCTTTAATTGTTTATAACTTTTTTTCTTATTAATCAATCGCTAAAATCGTGTGTACTTCACTAGATAATCTAATGAAGAAGCTACAGTTAATTTTCATCTTTCTCTCGCTAACATTTATACGTTCCAACTGCACGGTAAAATTCGCGAATCGAGACATTTCGCACAGTTCTCCATCTCGTTTGGCAAACCGAAAGCAGTGCTCTTGACTCGGTCCAGGTTAGCGCGCGGCTCGAAAACGAAGAAGAAAATCCCGTTGAACACTCCAAGGCGGAAGAATCATTTTCAATATCCGACTCTTGATTACATCGGATTTTTGCAAAGGACGAGTCTCGGTAGGTCGGGGGCAGCTTGGAGGAGCCTCGCGATATTCTATAAGCGGCCGGAAAACGATCCCGACTCTCCATCCTTATATTCGTTCGTCGCAGAGATCCCTTATCCATATCAATCTCGGTTACGCGGCTCCTTATCTCGATCTCATGCTGAGTTTGCAGGGAATCCGGCTCGCCGCGCGCGATAACAAATGCCCATCGTTACGTAATATCGTGACCTGAATGTCGTAGCCCGGCGTCTCGGCCGGATTTATTTAGAGCGTGAGCGAGCAAGTGAATGCAAAAATCCTGACGGAGTGCGCAGATAAGCTCCCAAAAGTGCCTTGTATTTCAATCTCGAAGATGGATGCAGCGCCTCCCGAGAATTCCCCTGGTAAATCTCGGCCTTCGCGTGCCTCAACAAGCTTGTTAATCAAGAGTTCGCGACGCGTATTGCTCCTTTTTTACCCTCCGCCATCGCAATTGACAAGTTTCCGGTGGAGCCAGTGACTTTATGACGAAAGTTTGGAAGTACAGCTGATGCCGCGCACCATTGTTCGAGTATCCGGATTGGAATGGGAAGTGTAGTTGGTTTTCATCTCGTTACCTGCGACCCACCGCGTGTTTCAGACTTGCGACTCGAGACTCGCAACTGTTAGTAAGTAAATGCAAAAAATGAAGTGTTGCATCTTTGAACAGTAGTGAAGAAGATTCTCTGCAGCCGGGGGAAGATACTTCGGTACTTTAAATGTCCATCAGGGAATAAAGATGTTCTTCCTCATCTCCAAAGCAGCGCTGAAAGTTTTATTTTTGCAAAGTATGTTTCATACCTTTTCAATGCAGCTTTCTAGCGGTGACGTTATCTCGCGTTCTTTCTACAGTCGATCAAAAGTAATAAAGAAGAACCTATATTTTATAAATTATACACGAATTGTAAAAACCCATTTCAACGTTGAAAAAGAGTTTCCAAGTGACGTATTTTTAAAACATTCCACTGGTAATTTTTCAATATTAAGCCGCAGGAATTAATGTCTGCACCATCGGAACGTTGCCAGAAAATTATATCTAAATGAACGAAATGTATTAACAAGTCGCTTGGCGGCGTTGAAAAAGGTTTTCAACTCGCATCGAATCTCGTTTTGATGAGCGCACACAGAGAGAAGGAGAAAAATCGCTCTCGATAAAGGTCAAAAAGCGAAATTGTCAATTCCCGTTCTATCATTCAATTTCGAGGTAGATGAGAATAATCTGGGAAAAAATGTGCGCGCGAACTCGCTCTGCGTATGACGTGGGGCGAGGCATTTTTTATCACTCGACATATATATCTCCCCCGAAAGAACAGTCGGATTCTGATGAAATCCGAAGTGCGCGGCTGGTCGAATTTCCCTCTGCGTGTCATGCATGAAACATGGCGCGCTGCCGTTATACCACGGGTATAAGATTTTCGGCCCAACGCGACCCTCTCGAACATTTTCAATCCGGCGTATATAGCAGCTCTCTTCGGTTGGCAATGGTTTTCCCGCCACCAAATACACACACGCGCGCACAGTTTTATCAAGTAGGCGTCGTCGCGGTGGCACGTTTATCGTGTACCAATTGAACGAGAGGACAGCCCGACTCGACAGACGTGCGGGAAATAATTGAATAACCGGGTGAAATCCACGCGCCGAAAGCTCTCGAGTCTCCGAATTAATACGTGGCGCGCGCGGCCCGGGTTATACCAACACCACTCGGGTATAATACGCTCGCGTGACACTCGGACCGTGTGAGCTGGGGGTGCGCGGCCGAGTGGAAGAGTGAATGAGTGAAAGAGGACGAGAGAGAGAGAGAGAGAGAGAGAGGGAGAGAGACAGCTAGCCGGGGGTTTTCGCGTGGTGAAAAGGACTGTTTACGTATGCGTGCGCGCGCGCGCGAGGACGAGTAAATGAAAAATTCTCGTGGCCACAATAGAAAAGCGGATTCGCCGGGGCCCCGGAGTATTAGAGCGCGCGAGCTGCATCAGCGCAGTGTTTGCTCTCGCTCGGCTCTCGCTCTATGCACGTATATCCCCTCACACACACACACACTGCAGTGCAGTGCCGCGAGCGAGTGGGTGTTGGGTGGCACGCGCGCGTGCACTCGCTCGCGCACGCACACACGTATACGCGGGTGTAGCGGGGCGGCTCGTCAACGAGTTTCCGGGGGGGTAGCATGCGCGCGGAGAGCAGAGGTTGACGACGCGCGCCTGTCTCTCTTTCTTGTGTTCCCTCGCGGAAATACGTAACTCGTGCATTCAAATCACGCCGACCGACGTGTGCGAATTTATCCGCGCCCCGCCAGGGCCAGGGGGAGAGCAAGGGAGACAGAAGTGGCACAGACGCGACAACCGAATTACTTACTGCGAGAGCATGAGGATGACAACGCCGAGAGTTTGCTCTCGAAACTCACCGCGCGCGCACCGCTTTCTGTTCTCCCCCGCTCTCTCTCTCTCTCTCCGCCGCTCTCGTCTCGTTAAGTACGGAAGTAAGCGTCTTGAAAAAGGAGCGAGGCCTACTTTTACGCCGGAATACTTTGCAAATAGAACTCGCGCAGTTCGAGACCGCGCGGTTAGGGCCTTGAAAGCTATGCTCGGAGGGATACGGCTCGAAGGGAGGAAAAAGTCGAAAATGCTTCTGGTCGCTTTTGTCCGCGATCGTTGAGTTCGGCCGAGCGGGGAGGGAACAGACGAAAATTCCTCCCTTTTTGCTCAAATCGGTCACCTTTCGCGATAGGTCACAGCGCTCGGGTCACCCTATACGACAATGCTCGTTCTCATTCGGAAAATTATACGTGCGTTTTAATTCATTACGCGAATTATGATAGATCGTGACTCGTGGTAAAACTCGGGCTTTTCGCTGAATGCATTTATGGTGGGGCGAAATCCAAGATTGGTCTTCGTATATCGAGGTAGATTTTTTTTTCCTCCCCTCTGCGAGGGAATATTTACAAGGCCGCGGGAGCTTGATGATGACGGATGTCGGCTAGTTTTGAACATAAGAAGTTTACACGGTCCCGGTATGATGGATGGGTACACGCGCGATTTATTTCAAATGCGATCGACGAATTTTAATCCTACTTTCCGTAGTAATGAAGGGAAACGAGGAGGAAAATGAGGAGAGTAAGCAAGACGTTATATTGGAGATTACAGGCTTCTTCCACTCTGCGGGATATTACCTTTTGGGGATATATCGTTGAATTTGGGTGAATAACAGTAGAGAATAATGGTGAATAATAGCATAATTAGTAATTGGAACTTGAAACTTCGGGACCTCAGACAGACTGGGAGCAATAATTAAATTGATAATTAAAACTTGCAACTCTTGAACTTTGGCCGGTGCTATACGCTTGATACTTACTCCGCGATAGTTTGAACGTCGAGCCCCTCGAGGAAAACAGTTTGAGTCGTCCCTGCGCTAAATTCTCCATCTCGAGCGATGTTTTGGACGAGATTCCTAATCCCGTTCGAACGACTCTGCGCGCGGATATATATCGAGTTCGCGCGGCGCCGGGAAGTAGTTGCATCCGTCAGCTTCAGGAGAAATTTTCACCTACTCCATCGGGTCGGACAGTCTTTACCCCATCCCCAATGGGGAATGGGAGAAAGAGAGTCGTATAATGTAGATTAGATGAGCCAACTTAGTGGAATGGAGCAGTTAAAAATTTCCCCACGTACGTGGCATTTCGAAGCGCTCCAAATTGGGGTTTTCCGATGTTCCGCAGTCACGTTAAGACCATTTCCCGTAACGGTCCAAGACGATCGTAAATAGAAAGAGTTTTGCCGAAAAACAAGCGGGCTTGTGGGGTGTATATAGCTGCGTGGCACGGGTCCAGAAAAAGCCAGGGACCGACTGTGTGTGTGTGTGTGTGTGTTTGTGTGTGCGAAAGTGTGCTCGGACGCAGGTGAAACAGAAGCAATCGGGTCTGGCAAAAAAAGGCACTCGTTCCGAGAACCAATTCGTCGACTCGGCCACTTTTTACCCGAGCCAATAGAATAAATCGCCGATCATAAATATTTCGTCAAGCGTTTGAGGGCAATTAATAACGCCGAGACAAAACGCTCCGGACCCATAGTACGAACAAATAAGGTATCAACTGCCTGTACAGGTATACGAGAGGGGGATAAGGAGAAAAAAAAACGCGAGCGAGCAAGCGAGAGAGAGAGAGATCGAGGAGGAGGAAAGATGAAGAAGAAGAAGAAGGAGCGGAGAGATCTGAGAACGCATTTATGGTGGTCGTGCTAGGAATGCACAGAAAGAGAGCGAGAGCGCCGACAAAGTCATTTGTCATTTCTGTCTCTTTCTTCCTATCTTCCCGGGGCTATCTGGCTCTCGCTCCCCCTCTGTCTCTCTGTCTCTGTCTCTCTCTCGCGAGCGAGCGTACCGGCGTATCTTACACGAGCGAAGACAAAGAGCCAAGTTTGCAAGAAGCGGAAAGAACACGGATGAGAGCTGGAATCTTCTACTACTGCATTGACCCATATTATCCTCGTGATTATAGAGATCGGATTCTTCCCCCCCCCCCCGGTACACCCGAGGATATTTATGAACGACTCCTTGGGGGGCGGCGGCGGCAGACTCGTAAGTAGACGTAATAGGCGCGCGCGAATTAATATGCCCCCGCTACCCCGCCGCCTGTTTACCCAAGGCGCTTTGTACCGCACCTGAATGGCACTGATTTAATACGCGCCAGGGCGCGGCTCGCTTGAATATTCCTGCCGGGTGGCATTGTATATCCCGTGCGTGTGTCCGTACAATGGGATTAATTCATCCGCGACGATTACACGGAAATTTAGCGGAAGAAGCTCGAGCAATGCGCGCGCTGGCCTCTCTCTCTCTCTCTCTCTCTGATGCAGTCGCGCAGCAATCTAATCAAGAGCTCCTGCGCAGGCAAGACTCGAGAGTGAGTGAGAGAGAGAGAGAGAGAGAGAGCCATTGGCCAATTTGGCTTGCGCGAGCCTCTCTGCGTAATGCGGAGTCGGCAGCTCCTCGATGACTTCCGGAGGCCCAGCAAGCTCGACGCGCGCACATATAGCGGATGTTCCGTAGACTGGAACCCATCAACCTGCCTATGGCCCCGATTGATTTGTGCATCTCTTTTGACCGCGCCAGGTTTAGATGTTTACCCGCGCGCCAGCTGCCTAACTGCGGGGCCCCCGGTCCGCGGAGTAATGGGAATTCGGCAAACTCCCAATGCCAATTCTCTCTTTGCTCTCCCCCCCCCCCCAACCCCAACCCCACCCAGATAAGAGCCCATTAGTTCCGCTCCGCTGTTCCTGTAAAGGAGACAGACTATACCAGGCTCGTTGAATGCGACCGAGCGGCAACCCAATCGGCCCCCGCATCGCCCCGTTATTTTATTCAATAAACCAAGGGACGCGCGCGTTTTATCGCCAGCGCGCGCGGAGCGGCAATTGCTATTCGGAAATCACTGATTCCCAGCCTGATAATGGAATCATTTATTCTCTGATCAAAGTTAGATTGCTCCAGCTCGAGCTCGATTGAATGACCGTCCCCGCGTGAACTACACCGTTTTCGTTATATGTTCTGCTTATAGCTTGCGAGGTTTTTTTTTCACGCATAATCATTGAAACTGGCGCGGTTCCCCCGGTGTCCGAATGAACTTTTATTCAAAGCTCTATATCATGTATTATATATGGCCAAATGCAAAGTCTCGATCTTTAATTTTGCAATCGTATTCTGTCGCAAAGCAGATGACAAAACTGATGCTTACGATCGATTTATGTTTCAGGTGTGGTCTCGGGAGGTAAGGCTGTCGGCACACGCGGGGTCGGATGTGATGTGACGCTACAATGACGCGCGACTCTTTGCGGGAAGGAAAATGGGCGTGCTTCCAAGCGCGCCGTCTAATTAATGCAATACCCTTCCTTCTCTCGATTCCGTCCTTTTTCCTACCCCAAATTCACGCTCAAGCAGCAGAATGTCCGCCCTCCGAATTAATTCCCGGATGTCCCTGTTACAACTTCGAAGATGGACTTTTTCTCGAGTGCGCCGGCGCGACCGAGGACACCCTCAGGTCCACTCTCCAGGGTGTCATGAATTCAGCAGGTAAATTAACTTTTCTTTTTCCCACCGTGCTTTTTCCTTCCCAACGCTTGGTCTTTCCTTGTTTTTTTTTCTCTCTCCACAAACTTGCTATCTGCAGACGGAACGCGCGCGCGCGGGCTACCTTTGCACGTTTCATGATTTATTACCGAGAGCTTCCACGATGATGTTGATTGATCAGTGTTTAATTAAACATCTACGTCCTGGTGCTTAAATGATTTTTAATCGCATTCGTGCGTATTTGTTATTTCGGCGGATTAAGTAGATCGATAATGATGATCAAACACAGAATCGACACCGTTTCGTTATTCCGAGAATAAAATCAGTTACGCGGCGTTGATCAATTATTGACAAACGTATGAGGAAGCTCTCTCTCTTTCTCTCTCTATTGCATAATCAGTAATTTACCGTTTTTATTTATCAGTAATTTTCAGTTCTGTACTTGAAGCATCGGAATAATTCTGAACGGTGCAAATCAAATACACCATTTTCTATTTGCATGCAGAATCACAGTTAACATTATAGAAATTCGTATTGAAACATTTAACCGGATGATTATCTGTATTTAGCCTAAATCAATAATAATATGCGATACTCGAATCACCGCTTACATATGGGCTGTTTCACGTCAATTTGTTTTCCATCCAATTTATATGACACATGATAGTTTTTAAACAAACAAAATTTGTTTGATTTCTCAGGTATAGAGCTTCAAAATGAAATGTGCCTAGTATTCAAACCATAATTACAGCCTTTGACCATCGCGACAAGCACAAACAACATTTGTAATAAATTCATAGTGCTCGCTGGTGGTGAACCATAAAAGTTATTCAATAATTTTTTGCGGCACATTTCATTTCATTTCAGAATTTCTGGGTTGCATTGAAATCGCAGAGTAATGACTTCAACTATATAATAGTAATAGCACTATCTCAATCGGAATCGTGCATCATTTCATGTATTGAAAATGATTTGCAGATTTGTTCGAATGAATTACAAACTCGCGTCTTAAACCCATTGCAAGTGCATTGTGTAATAGTCGCAAAGGACTTCTAACTGTAATTTGAGGGAAATGCCGTTATTCCTATTAGGGCTGTAATGATGGTCTGAACATCGAGTATACTAACCTGAGGTATCAAATAAATTTTGTTCGGTTAAAAAATGTCATGGCGTACAAATTGCAATTCATGAATATACATTTGATAATGTACTGAATTGTTTAGAGAGTCCAACTTTTAGGCTAAAAAAGTGTTTTTTTTTTTTTATTAAAAATGTAGTAATTTTAAACAACTTTTATTCTTGAAAATTTTTCGATTTTGTAATTATTCCCAGAATAAATCAGCCTATAAAGTTAGTGGAAATGTAAAAAAATGTCGACTGTCAGAAATCAAGTGCTCTGTAAATTTGTCCATATGTGGACATTAAAAATCTGAAAAAATTCAAGCGTGCTATAGTGACCATTATCAACGAATATGCTCGAAAAAATTGAATAAAAATGACAAGTTGATGTGAAAAAGCCCATACACTGACGAAGCTCGAATTACTGGGAAATGCTTATGCCCAGCACGTCTGCGATACGTGCAAGATATCGAGGTATAACAAGTGTATTTGTGCGCCCATAAGAAATCTCATTGACTGACCTGCAGGCGAAGAGACGCTGGTCCAGTCGCTGAGCGTGTACGAGCTGGACAAGGGGATAGAGGAGCTGAGGGAGACGTCGTTCCCGGCGGGCTCGCAGATCCGGCATCTGCAGATCTCGCACTCGTCGCTGCGCGACGTGAGCGACTCGGCGTTGCGCAACCTGAAGAACAGCCTCGAGTCGTTGGCCCTGATCTCGGGTAGGCTGACTCAGGTGCCCCAGAAGGCCCTGTCCGAGTTGTACAAGCTCGCGGCGCTCGACCTCGAGGCGAACCTCATCCAGGAGCTGTCGTCCTACTGCTTCTACGGGCTGAAGCTGATAAAGCTGAGCGTGAAGGGCAACCAGATAGCCAAGATATCGGAGCACGCGTTCGACGGGCTGGAGGACTCGCTGACGGACCTCGACCTCACCGAGAACAAGCTCAAGCTGTTCCCGATGGCGTCGCTCAGACGGCTCGGCTCGCTCGACTCCCTCAGGCTCGCGTGGAACGAGATATCCGTCCTGCCCGACGACGGCTACTCCCTCCTCGGCTCGCTGCTCATCCTCGACCTGAGCAGCAACAACTTCGACAAGCTCGAGGAGGACTGCTTCAGGCCGTGCCCGATCCTGCAGACCCTCTCGCTCTACTACAACAACATCGAGGACGTGGACAAGAACGCGTTCGTCTCACTGAAGGACCTCGAGTCGATAGACCTGAGCCACAACAAGATCGTGTTCCTGGAGGCGAGCACTTTCAAGGCGAACGAGCGGCTGAGGACTATCGAGCTGAGCCACAACCACATCCACTACATCGGCGGGGTGTTCGCCGGGCTGGCCGAGCTGCGCGAGCTGTACCTCGCGGAGAACAACATCCTGGAGATCCCGGCGGACGCGTTCGCCGGCAGCGTCGGCCTGACCGTCGCGTACTTCCAGCAGAACGCGATCCGGCGGATCGACCCGAGGGGCCTGGCCAGCCTCGGCCAGCTCGAGCAGCTGCACCTCACCAACAACTACATCGAGAAGCTGCCGCTCGAGCTGTTCGAGCAGAGCGACAAGCTGACCTCGCTGTCGCTCGACGGCAACCGGATCCGCGAGCTCCTCGCCGGCACGTTCTCCCGGCTGGACAAGCTGCGGGAGCTGCGGCTCCAGGACAACCAGATCGGCGAGCTCGGCCGGGGTGTGCTCTCGCCGCTGGCCGCCCTCCAGGAGCTGCACCTGCAGAACAACCTGATCGCGAGCATCGAGAGCGGCGCCCTGAGCAGCCTGGCCAGCCTGCAGCTGGTGAACCTGCAGGGCAACGAGCTGCCGGTGCTCGGCGACGTGTTCCAGCCGAGCCACGACAACCAGCTCGAGGCGCGCAACCACTCGTTCCGCCACGCCTCGGTCCGGATCATGTGGCTCGGCCACAACAAGCTCACCTACCTGCACGCCTCCCTCTTCCGCGACCTGCTCCTCGTCGAGAAGCTCTACCTTACCAACAACTCGATCTCGGGCATCGAGGACGGGGCCTTCAGGCCGATGCAGTCGCTCAAGTTCCTCGAGCTCAGCAGAAACAAGCTGGCCCACGTGACCGAGCGCACCTTCTCCGAGCTGCACCAGCTCGAGGAGCTCTACCTCCAGGACAACGGTCTCAGCCGGATGGACCCGTTCTCCCTGACGGCCCTCAAGAGGCTGAGGGTCCTCGACCTCGCCAACAACCACCTCAGCGTGCTGCACGACGGCATGTTCCACGAGTCGCTGCCCATCAGGAGGCTCAACCTCGAGAACTGCTCGATCGAGACGATCGAGAACGAGGCGTTCCTCGGGCTGACCGACCTCGTCGAGCTCAACCTCGACGACAACCGGCTCTCGGCCTCGGCCCTGCGCAGGCTGCAGATCTCCGGGCTGCAGCTGCTCACCGCCTCGAGGAACAACTTCAGCCAGTTGACCGAGCACAGCTTCAAGGGGCTGCCCTCGTTGCAGCAGCTCGTCCTCGACGAGGTGAACCTCGCGCAGATGCCCGAGAACGTGTTCGTCCTCAACGTCAACCTGGCCAAGCTCCACCTCAACCGCAACCTGCTGCGCAGCCTGCCGCCCGGCATCTTCGACAACCTGCTGGCCCTCCGGGAGCTGCGCGTCGACAGGAACCGGCTGATCGGCATACCCTACTCGGCCCTCGGCAGCGCCAAGAACCTCGAGATCCTGTCGCTGTCGCGCAACGACATAGCCACCGTCGACGTCGCCAGCCTCTCGGGGCTGAAGCAGCTGCGTGAGCTCGACCTCAGCCACAACAGGATCGAGTCCATGTCGGGCTTCGCCCTGGCCAACCTGTCGCGGCTGTTCTCCGTCGACCTCAGCCACAACAACCTCAACGCCCTGCCCGCCAACTTCTTCACCCACTCGGCCATGCTTCGCCGGGTCGACCTGTCCGAGAACAAGCTCCGCCAGATCCCGTCGGTCGCCCTCTCGGGCAGGAACCTGCCCGGCCTCACCTGGCTCAACCTCACCAACAACCCGCTCAGCAGGATACACGAGCTGCCGTCCGAGTCGAGGTACCCGCTCCTCCAGGAGATACACATATCCGGCACCAACCTCACCATACTCACCTCCCAGGACTTCGAGGCGTTCCCGACGCTGCAGTACCTCTTCCTCAGCCAGAACAGCATATCGAGGATATCGCCGGGGGTGTTTCGCAGCTTGCCCAACCTGCTCACCCTCCATCTGGGCATGAACAGCCTGGACCTCCTGCCCAAGGAGCGGCTCCAGGGACTCGAGCATCTCCGAATACTCAATCTCACGCACAACCGGCTGAAGGAGCTCGAGGAGTTCCCCGACGACCTCAAGGCGCTACAGATACTCGACCTGTCGTTCAACCAGATAGGCACCGTCGGCAAAGTCACGTTCAAGAATTTAGTCAACTTGGTGGAGCTTCATCTTTACGGCAACTGGATCAATACCATTTCCAGCGAGGCGTTCCGACCTTTGAAGAAACTGCGACTCCTCGATCTTAGCAGGAATTACTTGGAAAATTTGCCACTCAATGCTTTTCGCCCGCTCGAGACCCAAATTAGAAGCCTCCGAGCCGAAGGTAAGCTTTCACCTTCCGACTAGTTTAAGCCCTCCCCCGCCGGGGAATGCCATAATCTCTCGAGCATATTCCAAGAGACGATTCGAGGAAACGCTCGAGTAATATAAAATCAGTCTGCGTGGATAATTATAACATTGCTAAATTGTGCCGGAGAAAAATAGTAGACTAAAAGTGTCAGTTGTCCAAAGTGAATATTCATTTTTGATCGTACTTTCCTCACTTTTTTCCAAGTTACTGCGTGCACATCAATTTTGTTTCGTGATAATTTCAAAATTTTGTGATAATTGGCTCGTTTGAGCTACAGTAAGTACGAAAGTAAGTTCTGACAAAATCATTTTCGTCCATGCAGTTTAGTTTATTTACAATAAACTTTGCCTCTAGTGTACATAGTATTTGAAAGCAGATTAACAAAGTATTTCGCAGATATCAGCAGAGTCATTATTATAATTTCGAAAAGAAAAGTTTCCGCGAGCGTCTCATCATAATATTTCAATGGATTTACACCTCCACTTTATCGCTCGATAGAAACCTCCAAATATTCCTCAACACGGCGAAAGATTAATTTATATCTAGCTACTAATTCAACACTAATATTTAGTTGATCAACTTTCAAATACAAAGTCCTACATTGAATCTGTAACGTTTGAACTCTGGATGAAATTCCAAACGATCTTCGTATTACCATAGAAACAATACGCGTTTATTTTGCTCGGCGGGGAAAAACGCACGATCGAAAGAGTAAATGCAAGGGTGATTGTTTCATCAACAGAGAACCCGCTGAACTGCGGCTGCGAGTCGCAGGAGCTGTGGGAGTGGCTGCGCGACCACCAGAAGCTGGTCGGCGGGGTGGGCCGGGGTCGGGGAGGAAAGGGCGGCGGCGGCGGCGGGGGCGGTGGCGGGGCCGGCGTGCACGAGGTGGAGGGCGGCCTGCTGAGGTGCGAGCAGCCGCCCGAGCTGCGGGGCCTGGTGTTCCTCGACCTCGACCCGCACGCCTTCTGCTCGGCGCCGCTCGTCCTCAAGCTCGCCATCCAGGACATCCAGCCGTTCTCCGTGCTCGTCTCGTGGCAGAGCAGGAACCACTCGGGGCTGCACGGCTACCAAGTCGCCTATCACGCCCTGGGAAACGTCGACGAGGTGGGTTTTTGCACCTTTCTCATTCCCGCGGCCCGTCTTTCCCCGGCGAAAGAGCCTTGTTACGAGCGGCTAGTCACTTTAATTATATCGACTGCTCGCGCGCCCAACATCTTAAGTATCGGTTGGAGGGCTGAAATTTCCGCGCATTAGCAGCCGGCTCACGTCGGCTCATCTAATTCCCCGGGCCGCTCTTCGATACGCCGATAGCGTTAGCATCTGGCTCCTTTCAAATCCAATTTATAATTTATATCCGCGATCCCCCCCCCCCACTTCCCGACGTCCTCCAGCTGCAGCCGGCCTACTTATTGACTCCAGCATCCTTCTTCGGGCTCGGAGGAATTTTTCGTATAACGCCCCGCCCCGGATGAGCGCGAGCGAATTCATTATACATGCGAATTTTCCCGCGGTTCCTTGTACACTCTGCACACGCCAGTTAATATTTCAAAAGCATTCGAAATATTGACGGATTATGATGATATAATGTTCCGTTTACCATAACGATATGCTCATTAATTTATTTACCCAACTTTGTCGAAGTCAAATTGCCGTGTGAATGCATATGATTATAGCAATTATAATAATACGAATTTGATAAGTGCGCAAACGTGACGGAATGAAATCCACACAGTTTACGCTAAGCATCGAGTGCAGTTGTCTGAAATTCCGTAAATTATCCGGGTTGAAAAAAGTAAAAGCTCAGATATAGTGAGTCCTCAAGTGTAGCTCTCAAGTGCATTCATACGGATTTATCCTAGTTCATTTCAGTTTTACTGTACGAGAAAATGTTGGTGCAATTATTTCAGCTAGAATATCATGGCACGTGAACCGGCGAATAAAGCTCTTCAAGTTTCTTATGGATGCGCAGCTCGATAACAATTGCATTAATTATAAGCTCCTCTCGGTTCGTCGCCTCCTATTCGAAGACTGGCGCGTTTCAAGTCTCGGACGCCCCCGGGACGTAGCTCGTTCGATTCCCCCGACGAAAACAAGTATTAATCTCGGAAGTATATCGCGGCAAAGAAAAGCGCGTCTCGAGATTTTTGTTTTTTTCGATGAAAACACGTGCATTTCCCGCGTGCGATATTCCTCCCGCGTATATAATACGATATGCAAATATTTCCCGTGCCGTTCATTCTCTTTCAATCGCAGCGAATCGGAAGGCTTTGCGCGCCGCGCCACGAGGTATTATTCGCCATGCGTAAACGCATATAAACACACGCTTGCGCGCGCGGGGTAAAATCCTCAAAGACGGAGAATAAATTTGATCGTAAAGTTGTCGAGTCGCGCGCGTTCCGAGCTTTTCCCGACATGCGAGACTTGCGCGCGCGCGCGCGCGGTATCGAGCTGCGCAGTGTTCTCGCACGGCAGCCGCTGTATAGGTATATGCATCGGGCAAAGGGTAGACTCCGGGGGGCAGGCTATATGTCAGTCGGGTTGTGACGCAGGCCGTTTGTTTGTACTGGCCGCAGGTGCGGGGCAAGCTGCTGGAGCCGAAGGCCCGCTCGGTGCGGCTGAGCAAGCTGGCGCCCGACACGCGCTACCTCATCTGCGTGCTGGGCCTGGGCAGCTGGGGCACGCCCATCCCGGAGGACCTCAGCTCGTGGCAGTGGAACAGCAGTAGCAGCAGCAGCGGCGACGAGGTGCTGGAGGGCTCGGCCCACCCGGTCATGGTGAACTCGGCGATGAGCAGGTGCACCGAGGTGCGCACCCTCGACGCCCCGAGCTCGGTCGGGGGCGAGGGCGTGAGCGGCGAGCGGGGCAGCCTCGCCAGCATCCTCACCCGCCGGCTCGGCCTCATCGTCGGCAGCTGCATGGGCTTCGTCGTCTTCGTCGTGCTCGTCTCGGTCCTCGGCTACATGAAGATGAAGAAGCAGCGCGCGGCGATGAAGCGCGAGCAGCCCCTTCAGCCCAACCCCCCCGAGTACCTGTCCTACCGGCACTTCAGCCTCCAGGGCACCGACAGGCCCGACAACACCTGTCCCAGCTTCATCTCCAACATCGGCACCACCGCCCTCAACTCGTAGCACCGCTCGACGTCGCCCGGCCCCCCCCTGCACTCACACCTCCACCCCGACGCGCTGTTCGCGTGAACGCCCCCCATACCCGCCCTACCCCCAGCCCTCCCTTCGATTCAAGACTGATTTTTCTATTGTATTACGCGTCTGTCCCCGAACCTACAGCCCCGGGACAGCCCTCGGACGCGAAGGAATTGATTCATCTGGCCAGTACGTGTATTACTCGTTTCGCGCGTATACAATATACGCCGTGTGTGCATCCCTCGTGTGTCTACTCTCGCGAGTAACGACTGATCCGTCGCGACTCGGGATGTGTCGGACTTGTTTGTTTCTCCCCCGCTACAAATGTATCTTCTCCTTCTTTTTTTTTTTCACCAGGCGTCGAGCGCGTTTTGGCCCCGATTATACTGCCGACAACTCGAATCCGACGCGTTTATTTAATACGGTGTGCTTCGTAAACTCGAATTGTACATTGAATTCAACTGGCCCGCCAACCCCTCCCCCCCTCCTTCGGTACATCGAGATTGTTGAAGCATTTGATGAATCTTTCAGGATTTGATTTTTATATATGTATATCGGAGAATGGTGCTCGTGCATTTAATCGAATATAATTACTAGACTTTAGTTCTTATACGTATATTATATATAAGTTATACAAAACTTTGCGCTCCTTGCGAGGCGCGGATAATCAACGAGGAATCAAATCTAAATCGTGAAGTTATGTCAAACAATAAACTGCGACTCCGTTAGAAATGCAGTCCCAACCCACACGTAGTCGAAGAAGAAAAAAAACAAAAACAAAAATTGTGCAGGATAAGGTAATCGTACGTACGCGTTATCGTTATTCATGAACTCTACTATATTGTCTTTCCATGAAATATTTTTCAGACACTCCAAATAGAAACGATAATAATTTACAATTGATGTTCGAGCTTGTTGATCAAATGAATCAGTTGTGATTTTTTCCGATTCGAGATCTAGAGGAATTGTTCATTGCGGAAAGAGGAGACAACCAAGTGGCAAATGTTTTATACGTATTGTGAAGAAATTATTGAGTCTTATATACATATATATTATATGCATTTGGGTGCATTGAATTTACGTGTTTTGGTATATGAGTACGTGACGCGGGACGAATGCGCGGATGAGCGGCTATTAGTTTAGGTGAACAAAAAGCGCGAATGCGAATGCGAGTGCGTATATGCTTGCGTGTTTGCGACCGAGTGTATTGTGTACATGTGTGCGCGTATGGGTGTGTGCGTGTGTATGCGCGGGTGCGTGCAAGCATAAATTATTCCGGACAAATTACTCACAGAGAAATTTTATATAGTGAAAAAGAAAAAGGAAAAACGGCAGATATGCAAAAGCGAGCAACGGATATCTGACAATGTACGCTATTCCTGCCAAGTCAGTTATGATAAAATTTAATTTGAATTCAGACCTTTGATTGTAATAAATATTGTATACGTAGCTGATGGAACTACGCAATCAGGATCTGAGAGGAGTTTGTAAAGTTAACACGGCTGCAAAACATGAATAATTGAAATCTTCTAATAGGGTGCACTGGTGTATGTCGACGTACGCTTAGGAGATTTTTCTCGTGAATGTTATTGCGATCGCGCTTTACGATGAAAGCATCCATGTAAATAGGTAGTCAAGATATGAAAATATATGAAGCAATTAATAAAGTTCGGTTACTAAAAAATTCGTGATAAAACAACACAATTGCGTCGACGTTATTGCTGACCAGCAGCTCACGTTTCCGTCCCACTTGGCCCGCAAATCCTTTCCTATTCCGCACTTCGGATCAGCTCAACTGGACCGTGGCTAATCCCCCGTGATGCGGTGGAATAATTAATGCATTATGATTAGAGATCGAGCATGGCTAAGCACAAAAGTTTTGAGCCTCCGGTTCGACGGCCAAATTTGACGTAGCTTCGTTATGCTTCATTATCGACGCGCGGCCACGCTATATACCCGATGTATATGGATTCGAGCTGAATTGATTAATTTCCACGTGACGGGATTTTGATTATTTCGAATTATTCTCCGGTTGCCGGCGCCGAGCGCGGCCCTTTGTTCAGTTCCACCCGCGTGAATTCTCAACATCTGCAGCCGTGATTCAGTTTTATTCGTAATTTATTCAACGATTTAATTCGAGCCCGTATTTCTTTCGGCTTTTATTCCGTGTTATCTTCTTATCTATGCCTCGAGCGCGCGACCAATTTCATTCCGCGCGCCCGCGCGATTCTAAATTTCCTCAGAGCTCGAGGCTGCTGCTGCTGGCTCGTCGCGGGCTTGACATCATTACGGCTCGACTTGTTCTACGATCGTTTTTATCGCCACGCCGTCTTGTCCACCTCACGAGCCGCGCGCCAGATGATGTCCTCGTCGAGCAATGGATTGCACAATTACGACTGTTTTGAATTCCAATTACTCGGACGACGACGATGACGACGACGGCGCAACTCATCTGCTCCAGCGGATCCAACCAACGATATTTATGGTTTGTACGAGACACTCGGCCTCGGCGAAACTTTGTTTGGAAATGAAGCGAAGAAAGCCGAGCCTGGAAACTGATCCGTGGGAGAAGATGTCACCATCCCCCCCCTGTGGTGACATTGTCGTTGTTGTATTTATCTTCGAGTCGTTGCTGAAATGCTGTCGCGCGTCGTCGAATAATAAGGCAAATTTTCGACTCGCACGACCGAGGAAACTGTTGTCGAGTCGACTGCGAATATTCTTGGCCGCGATTCGTCCGATTGTGTCGTGTGGCCCTCGCGAAATTTCGTATGATTTGCGCGCGGCGCCATTTGTACAACACAATCACGTATATCACACGCGAATTCGCGGCGCGCGCGCGTCACATACGAATTCACGAGTGCGCGTCAGTAAATAAATGTAAAAAATGAAGCCTGTGTGTACGTAAAACAGCCTTATCTCGGGGAAACGTAACCCGGCTCGCGGATGCAGCATTTCACGCGGCATAAAGGGAGACGTGGAGAGATTCGGAAAAAAGTAACTCGAGCTGAGTGAGCGAGCGAGTGTAGGGATAGAGAGGGATATATAGAGAGCAAGAGAAAGCGGAGTCGGGAGATAAATAGACAGTGCGCGCGCGCGCGAATAATGTAATTACGACAAAGAGGTGAAGACAATAATTAATTCTTAGAGTTTCGTCTAACTGTCGCGTGCCTGCGCGCGCGCGGGGCTGAAAGCGCTTAACTACATACATGCATTTTCTCGTTATCCCTCCCGCGCGCGCTACTCCCTTTCTTCGTCTGCCCCGCCGCCGCTGCCGCTGCTGCTGGCGTCACCTCGCACGCCACGCGGTTTATACTCGCGCTACTGCTGCACTTGCCATTCGAGCATTTCCCTCTCTTCCCTTTCCTTAATCAACTTTTCTCCCTCGATGAATTCATGTAATGCAATCTAAAACAGAAGATTCATAACTCGATAAGCAGCAGCAGCAGCAGAAGCGGCGTTCTTTTGCCCGATAGCTCGCGCTGAACGACTTCTTTTTTGTTCGCTCGTCATGCTTGTCGGGCTTTTTAATCAATCTCCGACGAAAGCTGTGTGTATTGATGAAGCGCGAGGTTTTGCCAACTGGGCGGAAAAACGAGCAGAGCCCGTGTTTTCTCTTTCTCTCTCTCTAGTCCGGACCGTTTAGAAACCATCGGGATTAATGAATTAGACGCGCGCGCGGGCAAACTGATCGAGATCACTTGGCATTTGCAGTAATCGCTTTGATTCGCAGAGGCGCCAAGCGTCGCAAATGACGCTTGTCCCGAGAATCGCGCGTGAAAAATCGTCGCGACGCAGCTTTAACCAGCTGCTGCTTCGCAATCACAATATATCGTTTAAGGGGGGAAATGCTGCGCGCGTGTCTCTCTCCCCGGAGAACGCATTGTTGAAACAGAATTGAAAAAGCTCGCCGACTTCATTTTCGGGTTTATGAAAAAATCCACTCGAGCCGTTCTTGCAGCCCTGTGTGTATACACGCGCTACCGTTGCAGCGAAAATATTATGATCGTATCTCAGAGCCACTCGACATATTAATACCTCGCGATTCGCGCGCGACTGCCTGTATACGGGGATCAAGATCGCAAAAAGAGAATCTCGCAACGACAAAGCCGCGCGGCGCACCGGCGCAGCAGTGCTCGAGCGACAATAGCTAATTTTCCAAGGCTTATCTCGTTTCCGTTTGCATTAGGAATAATTCAGAGCATGTGGGAGTCGGCGCGGAGGAGGAGGAGGAGGGCTACACAGGGAAGAGTCGAAACAACTCGCGCGTCGACCCCGTTCGCGCAGTTTCGCGTTAAAATCTGGTTGGCATTCGGGGCACGAAGGGAGAGAGCGAGAGAGAAGAGAGCCAGTCTCTCCTTGGGAGTCGCTTCGCGCGCTCCGCTACATTGGCACTCACACCCGCACACATACGACGCGCGAGGCACTCCCGGGCACGTAATCCCCGGGGGGTCGGGGTGAGGAGCAATGAGAGGGCGCGAGAGCCGGGCAAAGTATGGCGCAATAATCGATGGACTGCGCGGAGCGCGCGGATATAACTAAAGGCGCGTGTATAAGCCTCGCGCGCCTCTCTTCGTGAATTGGCCCGCGCACACGCACACGTATAGCGAAGTAATTGTATTAGAGAGCACGAGCCGCTCTTTCTCGCCCGCTTCTGCATAGCACTTTCGTGAACGCTCGCGCAACTTGGAGCAAGAGAGAGCTGGCGCTCAAACATAACCCGCCACCACCGCCGCGCGCGGAGCAACTTCGCAAGCTGCGCCTCTATACACGTATAGTAATAATAATAATATACCGGGGAGAGGACGGGTGGGGGGCCCGGCTCGCCAAGCAATTTTGGAAATTATTCATGGCCCGGCAAAACCGCATAGCGATTTTCCTCTCCCCGGCTCTGCACTCGACACAGCTTCCCTTCAATAATTCCTGCGCCCAGCAGCAATCCCCGCACCCCCACCTATATATACCCACCCGCAGTCCATTCTGCGTACGACCTCCTCCCCACCCTCCGAGAGACTCTTGTATCGCGCGGGTGGTGTGCGCATCGGAATTCGCGCGGCTTATATAGGTGAGCCGGGGGACCGGAATGCGCCCCAGAAGGGAAATTTTTTACTCGAATAAAAATGAGTCGACGAAGATAGAGCACGCCGGAGCTATTGGAGGTAGATTTGGGTGATACGCCCGTGTACGATCGTCTTGTTTTTATTCGACTTGCGCTTTCGCGAGATTCAATGGCCGGGGCAGAGGAGCGAGGTCGATTCTTTGAGATGTGATTAAATTTCATTGAGTTATATATCCTGTCTGACGCGACGTGACGCATTGGATCACGTGTGTGTGTGTGTGTACGCGTGACCTAACTTACGCACGATGTCGGAGACGTAACCGGGGGAATATTGTCATCCGTGAATCGCGTTTTCCCCCATAAATGAGTAGCCGAACGAGCCGATCTTCCTCCTTAATAGCAAAATCTTTGGAATTGCTTCTGCTCCGGCCATGAACTAACCAAGTCCGTGCTCGAATTTGAACCACTGCGTGTGTGGGGAGGCGTTTCGGAACTCGAAGTGCAATCATCGCACCGTGGCTAGTTATACTCCAAATTTTGGGCAGGGGTCGCTCTATTGAATGACGAGATTCACAATGACATGTATTGAAATTCCACCACGTCAATACAAAGAAAATCATACCTTTAGATTATATTCACTCATTCACATGGACGTTATCCAGAGCTCATATACGCGTATATATCGTACGATCACTCTTCACACGCGCTTTCATTTGTCATATATGCTCGTTACGTTTGATTACTTTCCATACACTTATCTCGGTCATCTTGATGACTCGATTCGAATCACTGCAGTCACACGCGCGATAGCACTTTGCGTGATTTCATTTGCGGTATTTTCAGTAGCTACTCCCGTTCATTCGGTTTATGCGATTACTCCTGTAGAACGCCATCCGAAATGCACCGTTGTGCGGAGTAATGGCTTCGCGAGTTTTGTCAGTTTGAATTTGGCCGAGAGTTGCTGACGCACCGCAGTATAATAAAGAATATAATAAAAGGTTTTCCATATGCATATTCCAGCTATTGAACATATCTGCTACTGAATTGGTGTATACAATACCCAACTACTCGACGCTGAAAAATGTTTCTGAATTTCTGTTAGAATATATTCGACAACGTGATCATTGTATAGGAGAATTTAAAATGACATCTTTATCAAGTATTGTGATTATTTCCAACGCAGAAAGAAGCAGAAACGTGTACACTTTTCGTATGACTATACTCTCCCGTTGTTATAAGTGTTTTAGTCTGCTAAATCCGGCTTTCGATTACTTCGAAAAATTTCTCTCTAATCCGGGAAAATAATGATAAAGACTACTCCTGAACGACTGGTATTCGAGAGTACGTGAAATCTAGAAATGATTGAGCAAGTCGGACTTGGATCCAGCAATCCGTGGAAAGCATATTACGATAAAGAGCATAGTTTCTCGTGGGGCTATGTTATTCTTTAAAATCACTTTTCATTCTTCCTTTAATGGATTTGCAATGAGCTCAATCCTCGACAACTTCTTATATGGGCACTAACATTTTTCATCTTACCCAACTTTTCCATCTGAAACGTAGCAAAAATGTTGCCCAACTAAACCTTTCATCGGTTAGCCACTGCAAGTGGACTACTCTCGAGCTCGTAAATGGAAGCTCTTTCAAAACTCCCGGAGACTGTATAGGAGTGAAAAATAATTTGAACATAGATTTACCTTGAATTGAGATATTTCACTCGAACGCAAAATTAATCCAACAAACACTACTCTATTGTAGTCTTTTTACTCTCGGATTTGAGAAAAGTTACAATTTCGATGTTAAAACACATCGTGCATAAAAGTAATATTCATTTTCCACTTTAGAATATTGTGTGTACTTCACAACATACGTACAGGTAATATCTTGAAACGAGAGTAGCTCCTACTCATCGAAATTGGCTCGTTTTCGTTTTGAAAATGTTATCCCTCGACTTTCTCGGCTGAAAAGAAACTCTCTTGTGCAGGCTAGTCAACCGAGGCAGAAAAGTCTGAAGGAAAATCTCGCGAGGATGAAGAAAGCGAAAGGCAGGTGAATGGTTTTAACAGCTCAGCCTCTAGTAATCTCGTTTAGAATGATTCTATCTCCTCTCCCTCAATCGTCTCGGGGGACAAGAGAAAGAGTAGAAGTGATCTCGCACGGAATGTCACGAAGTGAATACAAGTGTAAAGAGGACGTGAATCGATAGATGGAATAAAAATAAAAAAAAGAAAAAGCGAAATTGAAAGGCGAGCGAGCGAAAGATCAAAGGGTGCTTTAATTCAAAAAGATCAAACACCGAATTATCTAGCCCTTTACACTGTCGTGAATAATTTGAGTACTCGAGCTTAACGTCTTTGTAGATAATTTCATTCGGCTACCGGGAAAAGCAAAATACTTCTTTAGGGCTTACACATAGATTAAGCGAGACGCAAAGTGTTTACTGATGATTAGATAACGCCTCAAATGAGGTATACTGCATTCTATAATAATCCGAGCCGTTTGAAGATAAAGTAAAGGTAGATCTGAAAACTCGACTTCAGTTTTGATTGCTCAGAAGGTACATACTCTTAATTATTCCTCGTCTGTTTACCGAAGAAAACCAAAGAATAATCGAGTATTATCCCGAAAAATCTGTTTAGCCAGTGATCGGTGTGTATAACTCTTTGTTGAACAGATTGGACGGGAGGAATCTCTTGAAAAATCATTGGGAATCCAGTTAAAACCCGAGCGTCGGAGATGTGTATAAAACTAGCTATTTCTGTACACAGCTTGAGTAAACAGTATAGAAAGAAGAGAGCCGACCAGCCCCGGAGATGAATGTTCATTGATAAACTGTTTGAGGAGTGAAAGCGAATGCTTGTTACATGTGTATACAGTGAAACGGCTCACATGTAGACATCTTAGTGTTGTAAATAGAAATTGTTGGTCGGGATCTTTTCATGAGCTCACAGGATTTCGCTTACCTATATATAGCTGTTTGCCAACGTTGCCAAAATGTGTGCATTGCTTCCTCGGATGAATTGCTTTTTCATTCATGTTTCAAATTGAAATCCTGATTGATTAGTTATAATTGCTCGTATACCGAATCAGTTTCTCTATTCCGTACATTTCATTTCACTTGTTGCAACTACAGATATATGGAAATACTGCACTTAACGACCAACTCGTTCTACATTGAAAAGTTTCGTATATATGCTCCAAAAAATATGTTTAGGAATTCAGGTAAATCCTTTCATTTCAATACAAAGAAGTGCAAAATGTTTATGAGGGCAAGAGGACCGATCCTATAGAAGGTTCTTGACCTAAGGTAACTGTACCCAATGTGCCCCCCCCTAAGGGTTTTTCGCGAATTTGACTATGATAGACTTCGAATTTTAAAATTCTGTGAATGGCATCTCAAAGCTTAGCTCAATACCTATTAGAAACCATCTTCATAATCATCATTCGACTACTTTAACCTATCGAAAATCGCAATTTAAAAAAAAACGCAAAAAGGCTAAATGCACAAAACGTGTACCCAATTTGGCACAATTTTTTAATCATTAGCTACAGCCTATATAGGTCTACAGGGACGATCCAATTGGCATTGAAATAAACTCTCAATTATGTTCCCAGTGATATTTATACAAAATTTTTAACATACAACTCAAAAATACGCGTCTAAATCATCGTAATATGTCTATACAAATATTCAATGATTTCACTCAATCTTCCCATTTAAAAACGCGTAGAGGGGCACATTGGGTTCACTTTTTTTTGATGCGAAAAACAGCAATTTGAGTAGGATAAAAAATAATTTTAGGAAAACTGATGAGACCAATCGAAAGCTGAGATGTTTTTACACAAAAAAGAGTAATGACACTTTGAGAGATAAAAATTATTGACACCTGATTTTTGAGGTTGAGTGTGAAAAGTGAAATAAGAAAATGGTGAAAAAATCAGTAAGTGAAAGTTCAAAGTGTTGTAGGAGAGTGGTTTTAAGGGCTAAATGGGCGGGGAAGATACCGAAAATTTTCTTTTAATTCCCCCAACATAACCCAAGAGCGACTGATGCTCAGAGAGCACCGGAAATACGAAATCTGACGATTGTGCCAAATTGGGTACAGTGCCAAATTGGGTACAGTTACCTTATATCATGTATATCACGAATTAGAAAAATGCATACAGATCACATCCTTTGTCGCTAACTATTCCATTGTATGGCTCTCTTGACCCGAAAGTTATTTTTTCCTCTCTCCAATCCCAAGTACGAGGAGCGTTTGTTGTGGGGAAAAAAAAACAGAAATATTTCTCGCTCGGATTGATGCTCCGAAAGAACAAAGTTCGGAGGGTCGAACAAAAACCTCGAGATATTGGTATATTCGCGCGCGATTCGATATCGAATAAAACGAATACGTATAGAGGGATCGGGTATGATGGCTCGCTCATTGTCGTACAAATCTATTGAAAGCGGATCCATACTCAATCATCGGCGGATATCGAGGGTTGTTTATTAACTCGCCGGGGCGCGACATCGCGGAGCGATGAGCTTATATATGCAGTACGCGCGCTTGCGTGTATATCGATCAGCCGCGCCGGGGGTTTTGTCGCGGCCGGTCAAAGGGGGAAAACTCGGCTGCGCAGAGTCGGGTGGACGCGCGCGCGCGCAAAGTTGGCGGTGGCACCGGCTAATTTTCATCACCCGCGGCTGATGGCATTAGCGGACTCAGAGAAAGTTGCGGCGGCGGCGGCATTGGCCGGGGCAGTATATATAGGGTGCCACACCGCAGGGACGCGGGAAATCAATTTTCCCCCCGACCGATCGGTCGGACTTCCGTTTCGGCCTCTGCAGTGAGTGTGTCTGTACATACGGCCGGCGATGCACCCGGCGAAATTCCGATTGATCAAATTTATCCTTAACCCACGGCTGCCGCCGCCGCCGCTATTCTGTCAAAACTATATACCCTCGGCGAATTGCCCCAAGGGAGGGTTGGCCGGACGTCGTTGTGTCTTTTTGCCTCGGTCACGAAGAAAATCGCGCGGAAAACAATGCGGAAATTTTGTCGTCCTCGGGTACGACGAGAGAGGGGAAAAAAGGCGCGTAGCTGTTGCTCCCGGGGTGGCCGCGATTGGCCGGCTTCCAGATCGACGCCGTATTTTGTATTCGGACGTGTAGCCCATACCCGTTGCCCCCGCGCGTCGACCTATCGCCAGCGGCATCTGCTATCGACACGTGAATAACGTTGTTAGTACGAGCTGCGCGCGGCTCATTAAATTTGTGTAGCCCGATGAGGGAGGGGCGCCGCCGCGTACGCCTATATTATATATACATATAGCGTACCGCGCAAGCGCAGGCGCGGACATGTATACATATACGTATTATACGCATTTGGTAGTGAAATTTGCCGCGGGCTTCACGGCCGCGGGCCGCCGGGCTCCGACACACTTTTTCAAACTCCCGTAAATATGCCGGAAAATTATTCATGTATCCGGGGGCGAGGGAAAAGAAGCTGCGTCGCCGTTGCTCGAGCCGCGGTGTCCGCGCGCGGCGTACTGCACGTGTCGCAATCCTAATGCCCTCTCGACATATTGTGCCTGGGTCCGTCTGCGCGAATCTAATTTTCTCCTCCGAGCTATATTGCTCCGCGGCGGCGGCAGCGTTGGCTCGGGATAATAACCTCAAGGTTCGACGTGATTCTCCTTGTCAACTTGGCCGCGAATACAATTCGCGTATCGTTCGCGTTCGTCATGGATTGTTCGGTCGACACGTAGCGAGACTCGTATATATACTCGTTCAATCAAATAGTCCAGTTTGCCTTCAACAGAGGTGAGGGAGGGGGATATCGAAAAATGACCGAAACTGCTTTGTTGGACGACGAGCTCTTGTATAGTTTCGAATCTGGCAGAAAGCAACTGGGCCGAGACGCCCGCGCGATATCGGTTTGGTGACGGTGAGTTTCTCCGCGTTCGTCGGCAACTCCCACATACGCACACACACACACACCACACATCCAATCTCCATTTTTCATTCGGCCCTGCCGATGAGGCTAGGCGCAAAAGGCGCGTGTGTGTGTGTATACGTGTACACGTTTGACACATTGTGCGCGCGGGCGACTTTGTACACGTTGAATTTCAAAGTGAACAAACGGAAATGAGCCCGCAAAGCGAGGAGGAAAAGGGAGCTTACGTTCATTCGGGCCGTCTCGCCGTTGCCGTGCGCCAGAGCTGCCGAGATCCGAGAGAGAGGGAGGGAGGGCTGCAGAGGGAGGGCAGCTGGGGCAGGGGGCGAACAGTTTTCACTTCCGGCTAGATGCGAGCCGAGCCAGAGTCTCGGGGCGCAAGACAAAGATTTTTCAAATTCTAGAGCAACAAGCGGAATTTCAAAGCGAGAACTTTACGCTGGAATATTTCATCTCGCTCCTTATATATATACGTATACTGCCCGCATACATACATGAATACACGCGCCTATGTCTACACATACACGCGTACGACTTCCTCTGTTTTTTCTTTGTTCCGTCGCGCGCTGACTCCCTGGTTTTTTCCCTCCCCGGGTAAAGCACCCGGAAAATGAGCGCTTGTACACTCGCGAGTACATATACTTATACGTACCCACGACGTATACACGTACAATTCCTCTCGAGATTCCTCGTGATTCCCCCCCCCCCCATAAAAAAGAACAGCACACACGCATATATATATATTTGGTCCGTGACGCGGCGCCGTATCCATACACGTCCCTGAAAAACACAGGGTCGCGTATATATAACACGTACGCCGAACATCGGAAATTGCTTTACTTTTCAATTAATCACCGGATCCCCGCGTGTGATACCGTCGCGGAGGAGGAGGAGGAGGGAGAGGAAAAACAACTTGGTCTAGCGGGGCGCGCGGCTATATCCTCCGGCCGCTCGTGACTGTGTGGAGATCGCGCGGACAGAGAGAGGGAGTGCGGGGAGGAAAAAAGGTGTCGGTAAGCCTTCGGGCCGCGAGAGCAAAAACACGCGGAGATGATGCGAAAAAGGGGATGAGGGGGAGGGAGAGGGGAGCGATCGCCGGGCGTTAGCGAGCGTGTTTTCCCCGCGCGGAAGTTGCGTGACACCGCGCCGGGGAGCAATTCATCTTTGTAACGCCCGCAGAAGCTCTGGCCCGTACAAAGGTGTCGGACGAGCGAGCGAGCGAGAGAGAGAGAGGTATGGTCGTGCAGTGCACTGGCCCCGCGGCTGCACAAACAAAAGCCCGTCGCGAAGAAATCCGCCCAGTCCCCGCTGCAGAGATGACCAACAGCCGCGGACGAGATAGACCGTATAGATATATAGGGATGGCGAGAGAGAGAGAGAGAGAGAGCTGACCGCCCCGGCCAAAACTGGGCTAACCCTTATTAATGACGGGCGAGCAGCGCCCGAGCGGGATACCGAGACGTATATGTGTATAGGGGCGAGATGGCGAGAGGCTCTGGAAAAACGTGGACGCGGCGGATTTCTTTGCGCGACTCGGACGCGAGTGGCTGGTACAACGTCGCCGCTAAGGAGGAAGTCGGACCGGACGATCTGCTCGACGCGCAGGAGAAAAAAAAATCATATCGCGACCTGATCGACGAGCCCTTCAATAACATCCCGCGTGTAATTCGTGTCTGTATATACCTGATCATCGGGTTTTTTCCGTGTATACGCGTATATAGGTGTGCGCATTATAGACACTCGCGTCGAACATAGACGTTTAAGCCTTTGTGCCAAACTCACGCGCGCGTTCATTATGGCGAATTCGACTGTGCTGGCTCCCGTGGATGGTTGCAACGAACAATTATTGGACGGGGAGGCCCCGACGGATGGCTGGAACGGGCGCAAATCAGTGAGGTCGAAATCGCTCGCGTGCATCAATGGTTAATGCGTGTTCGAATTCGTCCATCCATACATACATACATATGAAGTCGAATTATCAAAGTGCCGGAGTTCCAGGGCTACGGGTGTGTCCGAACTCGGTGGAACTTTGTAAGATTGTGGCCTCGGTGTATAGCCAAACGGGCCACATGTATACATGGCTATAGTCGTGTGTCCAACCTTCCGATTGGACCGGCCCGCGTAGATTGATTGATTTTATTCATGAACTCGCGGTGAATCCGTGTACACACGGAGGAGCGTCATCGGTCTTTGTTAGCTCGATCTATCTACCAGCCGGCAACTGTTGGACGCAACGTGCCGTACAAATGGGGCACAATACCATTCGCGGCTGGCCACCGCCAAAAACCAACTGACAAAGTTTCATCGTGATCGGAGAGAGAGAGAGAGAGAGAGAGAGAGAGACGGCCCGGCCGCGCCTAACGCTGCCACGTACCCTTGTCACTCCTGACTGTCGGCTCCCGTCTAGCACCAGTACAGCGTCGAGAGATCCTCGATGTTTCGCCGAGAAAAATGGCTAACATTACGGGAGACAGAGAGAGAGAGGGGGAGGTGTCAAGAGGGGCGACACTCTTGCGCGCGCACATTACATCCAAGCGCCGTGACCCCTTCGACACACACGCAGTCAACACACGAGGATTTATGGAGGATTAGATCTCGAGCAAATATTTTTGCTCGTTTCGATCGCGTGGGGAGGGGCAAATAATCGTTACATTTGAAAATCGCCCGGGTAAATACCGACGGATGGGATTCGATTCCCGGCGAGACGAGCTGTATCTTCGGGCTCGGGGCCGCCAACCAGCCACGGCTCAAAAACCCGATATCCCGCCGCGCCGTGCGTTATATAAGCATTAGGGGAGGATCCTCGCCGATCAGATGAGGTGTGCGAGCTTTACAACCCAATCCGGCGGCCAAAAATCAGCTTTGCGCGGGTTAGACGGGGGACACTGCAGCTGCGGGGCTAGCGATCGCGGAAAGTGGGTCATCGGCCGCGAAGAGTACGTACCTGCGCGATGTACGCGGATAATTGGCTCGATACCCGCCGAGGCCTTTAATACTATCGGTTCCCTCCCCCACCACACCCGGTTGATCGTTTAGCTGTCGAGCCCCGGTCTCCTCGGGGAAATCCTCCCCCGCTTCAAAATTCCTCCCAACTTCCGGCTGGGGTATATACGGACGGATCAGAGCCTCTGTTCCCTCCGTCTCGCTGATGCGCGATAGACAAAAGTATACCGCGAGGTGTACGTTTCTCATCGCCCGCCACGCGACTACCCGTTCCATTGCCCGCGCAATTACAGTTTGTGTGTCGATATACATGCGTAAGCATACTTGTTGGCGTCGCGTTGAGATCGGCTCGCGGCTTTGGGAAGAAGCTTTGCTCGAGAGAGCTTGGCGCGAGAGATTCCGGCCATGGGAAGTTTTTACAGCCGACCGTTGTGGCAAAAGTCGCGCTCCGGGTATGATATAAACCGCGGTGTGTAGACAGAGAGATGATTCCTCGCTTGATACATTTTACATTCGGCGGGGTTGTGGAAGAAGCGCCGAAGCCCGGGTCTCGCGGGACGATAAAAAAGCGGAGATATCCGGCTGGAGTCGAAGGTAACGTGTCGCCCGAGTTAAAAAGCTCGGGCGCCAGCTGAGCGGAAAGTCGATTCGGCTGTAAAGCGAGCGCGCCAATAGATCGTCGGCTGCTCAATGGTCGGAGGGTGGCGCGCGCGCGCGAGCGAGTGAGGGGCTAACGAGGCTCTAAACAAGCAGCCGGTCGAGGGCGGAGGGCTGGAAATTTCATCCCGGAGAGAGGGCCGGAGAAAGGAGGCGCTCGCTCGCTCGCTCGCGGCCGGCCGGGCTGTGCTGCTGACAACGAAAACCAGGAAGAATGGTCGTAAAGGAAGGAGCTTCGTTCTGCCCGCGCGCGGCAGAGGAGAGAAAGCTACATTCTTTCTCGTCCCATTTCCCCCTCCAACATCTCTTTCCTCCTTCATCCTCTCTCTCTCTGTTCTTCCTTTTTTTCCATCCCTCCCTGCCCCCGCCCCGCTCGCCTGTCGCAGGGCAGGGAATTGCCTATAGCGCTGCAGCGAACGAGCAAGCCCAGGCCGAGCGCGCGCGCGCGACCACACTCTTTTTACCGCGCAAGCGCTCTGTCTCCTCTGTCTATCCCCTCGGCCACCACCCCGCGCTCTGCCGCCGCCGCCGCTACTCGCCCTGATCCTTTTGGCACGCGTTCAATTCTGCGCGCGGACCTGCTCCAAGCGGCCGGATAAACGATTCAAAAGAGCCATAATTCAATTAGAAATTCCGATTACTCGCGTGCGGCGCAGTTCAAGAGCCGAATTCAATATTCATAAAAGAGTAGTCCGGCTCAATATTGCCGTGATAATGACGGCTATATTCTCCATGTCCGCTGGCTCCACTTCGGACGCGCGCGCACGAATATATATTTTAATACTTGATTCATCGCCGCGCTTCGAATTATGCCGGTTTGAACACGCGCGATCCGGTACGTACTTACTACTTTGGTAAACGTTCAACACGGCTGCCATATAGCGGATTACGCATAGCTACCTCCAAAGCTCGAGTCGTTGAATTTAGTCTGCTTCGTGTGAGCATCGGATACGCCGCACAACAATCTCGTACATGTATAATGGCATGGATCAACAATGATCGGTAGTTGGCTATTCCTCGACGCGTTTTGACCGAAAGAAAATCAATAGTCATGCACTAGTGCCTTCGAAAAACCTAATCATAATTAAAGAGAATCGTACAGTAAATTTCCTTTTTACGCGAAGTTTCTGAATGAGCGAATTTAATTGATAATCGAGCTCGCTCTGGGAGGTGGAGTTTTACACAGCAGTAGTTCGCTCAAGCGTCGGAAGGAGGGCGGCTTTAAGGATCGACGTGCAGATAATATGAGGATAAACTTGAAATTTTAGGAGGTACCGCGAAGAGTTTGTACCCAAGTTACTCGCGCCGTGCAAATGTCAGCTAATCCCGGCGCCTGCAGTGCCGAGGCCATGGAAAATGGATACCATCAAGCCCGCACCGTATCCATTAAGGCTAAACTTGGCAGGACTCTCTGGCTACAATGAGCCGGCTAAACTGCCCGTGGAGTTGACACGTTGGGGGGGGGGGGGTAAGCGGGAGGAGGTCACAGATAAATAGACATTCTCGCGCGCTCCGGCTTCGGACTTATCGTATTATATCTGTCTGAAATTCCATTGTTTCGGAACACACAGCTCGGATAAAGTTTGAACATTCGAAATTCGGCTGTATCATACAGCCGATACGTCCGAAAGTTTGGATTGATGCAAAAGTGCAGTCGAAGTCAATTGTAGCCTCGCAGTCGAATGATAACCTTTCATTAATTGTTCCATGAACAATTCAGATTCGAATCAATACGGAAAATGAAACCGTGTGTAATTGTTTTGTATACTTGTGAAAATAATCAACAGTGAGAATGACAATCCAATCTCTATCTGTCTCCGCTTTGTTATCGGTCGAATGTGAAAAACCAACTGTGGCACGCGGAGATCAATTTCCTCGGGGGTGGCGAGCGGTACGCGCGCGCGCCCGCAAGAAAAGTAATTAATTCCACGCGCGGGGCCGGGCATTTAAAAAAATTTGCTCAAACAGATTGAGCCCGTTTATTTTATCAAACTTGATTCGGCTTTTTCATTAACAAACGACTATTCTCTCTCTCTCTCTCTCTCTCTATATATATATATATATATATATAAATACATAAATCTACTGGATTCTGATTCTTTTGCTTCCGTTCACGATAATATACGTTTTACTTTGCTGGACGTGATAATACACACCGCCGGGGTCCCCCTTATTGAGCTGTAAATTCCGGCGTTCTTTCATTAGCGTCAACGAGTAATTTATCATGGGGATACGCTGCCGCGGCTCGAGCGAGTACGGCTACTGGATGACGAACAATTGAAATATCGAGCTGGATATAGATTGTCGAACACGAGCCCCGGCGCCTATGATGTATGTTTATTCCGTTTATTGATCAAGAAGATTGAATTTCTAACGTACGGGAGTAATCGGCGCGACCGTAACTCTCGCAAAAGAACTCAACAAGTAGATAAATACCGTACTGGGTCGGACGAGCCCTGGCGCGCACTCCTACTTTCTCCCCTCCGCTATACTTTTGTACGAAAAACGCCATGTTGGATTTTCAACTTTGACCCTTATATTTGCTCCCGACTTCTCTGTATAAGTAGGCCAGCAATTTTTGCGACGCGCTTTGGAAAAGTTCCGTTTTTAAGTGGTTTACCGATGCCACTAAATTTTCGTGGGGCAGAATTTTTTATTCTATATCGTGCGCCAGCTGGAAGGATTCTCTTGAGAATTTATCAAACGAAGGAAATAGAGTTGATTGCTCGTTATCCTCGACTTTACTTTGAACAATTGAAATGCGAATCTTTCATCAATTGAATTGTCGCCTTCTGCAAATACTAATTAGTATAAACTTCAAGCGACCGATTGAAACGTATAGAGGTTATTCCAGGACTTTGTGGACGAAGACGCGAACACATTTTAGATTCCAAGACATTGAATTGACTGTAATTTATTAAGATCGACTTATCGAAATGGATAAATTATGTCATTATAGTAAGTGCAGAAAAATTTGCTTGCTTTGGTGGAATGGAACTTTCCAAGAATGCATCATAAAATCTTGTTTCGAAAAGAATTACCTGCTTGATTTCATATTTTTGAAAGTGTATACAATCATTTGGAGTGACTTTAAGGTCATGATTCGGAAAATCGTCAGTAGCGCGAGTTTAATTGGAGTAACTAATCGAACGTTGGATAAATTTATGATTTTGAGAATAGGTTCGGGTACAGGTACGTCTGACTTGATCGAATGAACCTATTAACGCAGACATCTTAGGCAAGAGACGTGAGACTAAGTAACAAGTAACTCGGCGTCAGCCGCCGGTTACGGCTGGGAATCGAACATTTTAATCAAATTAAAATGAGAACATCGCGAGGTACGATGAAGACGCGACAAACCGACGCGCGCCGCCGCCGGTTCGCGCTAAGTCTATAGGCAAATCTATTCCGCAGGAATCTAAATTAAAGCGAGCAACCCGTTTAATCACTACTCTTGACACCTACTTAATTAAATCGCGCACATCCCCGTGTGTATTCGCGGGCATCTATATCCCCTCCACGTCTAACTTCTCCCTGCGCCCTTGCAATCTATTCCACCTCTCTCTCTCTCTCTCTCTTTCTCTCGCTCTCTCGGTTATCCATAGCTTCGAGCTGACGGGGGAGGAAAAAAAAGACTACTTCCAGTTTCCATTTCCACCGATCGATTCGCTCCAAGTTTTAAATTACTCGCCTCCTCCAATTCGCGATGTAACATTAGCAGATGTCAAATACAAAATCCAATTATTCACCGATCCTCTCGCTGGCCCTTCATTTTCCGCCAATAGTCGCGCGCAGCATGCTGGATAATTTGTCCCACTCGAAATTTATTTAGCCCGGCGAGGTGTAATCGAAGTTTAATTTCTCCCGTTATTTATGCGTAAAGCTCGGTTTACACGAGTGGCTACGTGTATATATTGACTAGTCGACGCCCGCGCCGAATCGATAAATCACAAGTGGTTAGCGTAAATTGCTCCGAATTGACCTGGAAAAGTGAGAACGCTAGTTTCCCTCCTCCCGCGAGGTTTAATAAATACCCTTTAGAGATGCCTGCTGCAGTTAACGTGTTTTTTCCATATATACATATTGACCATGGCTCTGCCGCGCTCTTCCGCATGCCAATCAAACGCTGTCTGTTGTCAATCTGTTTAAAACCGAAAATGCATTCGTTCGGGTAACTCTGGGAGTCTCGTTGATTCTCCCCCATTTCATCGGGTACAACGCTCGGTTATAGCTCTGAAAATCTTCTCTCAAACATAGACTCTACGAATTACCGGCGCGATACAGCTTTGGGTACGGATGAAATTTCTATCCAGCCTCAGAACAATCGCTGCTTTATTCCTTGCCAATGAATACGCTAGGCTTGTTTATATATATACACGTCCGTCACAATGCGTTCCAGAAGAATACGACGATGTGCAAAGGATTGTCGCGCTCACAAGTATTTCCGCTGCTATCTATTGCATTGAGCGAAATTAAATATGGATTAATTCGAGATTCAACTTTTCGCGGTGCATGTCAAAGTGGGTCGGTATCGTATTTGTGCCGTTGCAATTTTTCCCTCCAAGCAAAAGTTTAACCACTTTTCGAGAACTTCGAGGCTCGTCAAAGCGTGAAATACCATCAAGCGACAAAAAGTGTATTAACGACTGCATCGGATGATATTAGCGGGGGAACCGGGGCTCGGGCCAAAAGTTGAAGCTCGAGCGCTTCGCCTTATTATTTTCCCTAATCCTTGATGTTGCGTTCGAACAAATATTTTCACTCCCAACTGAAAACTGATAATACTCCATTATTCCAGCGTGTTTCCAAAACTGCGATGACCATGAATTTGGAACAAAAAAGAGAGCATTAGTTGCCCGAGAAAGACGATTTGCAGTTCGATAATGGAAAAACTTGGTAATTTATTCTACGAGTTGCAAAAATCAATAAGTTTGTGCCAGTTCTTACTTTCTGCTCCGTTTCATTTTTGAGCTTCATAAAAAAGTCTTGATAAGATCCACTTCCGTTATTAAACTTTTCCCAAGGGAACGAACTCGATAACTCTTTCCATAAAAATGTGTCTCTATTATATTCTTACGTGCTTTAATGATCGAGATATTAGAGGCTGAGAACTTTGATAAAAACTTACATTTTCCGTATTTTCTTTGTTTTTTTTTTTTTTTTCACAACTTTAAAAACAGTCATCATTCACTTCGATGAACGACTTCCCCCCATGGAACACAATATAGTGTATACAGTGGCAAGTTGCGGGTGTATGTTTGCGTTCACAGAACCGATAAATCTCGCGACCAATATACAATTCACGATAAATTTGCGATTCACTTCTGCATTGTCTGGAGTTGTGGTTTAACTTCGCAGTCTAACGTCATTTGGGAGAGTTAGTACTACCTAACTTTGATCAAATTCTGGCTTAATTGACTACAACGGCGGGACATGTTTCTTATCGGGTAATTTGACTCTACACCGTTAGTTCCGCCTCCCCCCTTTGGAAAAACCATCGATCGAGTTTGGGGTCGGATTGTCCGGTTGAATTTAAAATCAATCCTCCGGCTGTCGGGCAATTTCAATATTGCCCAATTTGTAACTCCCGCCTGCAGTGTATATCTCTCGTTATCTCGTCTACCCTCTGTACCCGATTGAAGTTCTCGAGCCTATATACAGTAACACACACACACACGGATATAACATTTATCGAATCAGCCGCGGTGCACTTTTTCGCCGGGGCCACGAGCGTGAGAATCGCGAGCCTCGTAACAATACAGGGGAATACACCCGAAAGGGGGAAAAAATCGTTAGGCGGCGGGGTTAACAAAAAAAAAAAAGGAGCGGGAAAAAAAACTCCGATAGAGAGTGAACACGATAGTGGTATATGGAGAGCTTTCTCTCCGAAGCCTCTCTCGTCGACTCGGCGCGCCGCCGCGCGTGTGAGAGAGCCGGCCGGCCGGCCGGCCGCGTGGTATATATATGATAAATCGCAACAAAGCAGAGTGGTCCGCATACGGGGGGGGCTAGTACACTCAATTAACGCGAGAAATTTTAAAGGCTCTTGAGAATTCGCAGCTACAGCTCTCGGCGCGGCGCTTATCTGCGCCCAAGCAGCTTCGCATTTATACATTTGAAATATTGCTCGTACGAGCTCGCCCGCGCGCGCGCGAGAGGCCGAAAGAACGGAGGGTGGGTGGATGGGGGTGTGTGGGGGGCGAAGCAGAATGCGGAACACGCGGCAGAATCTCGCGACTTTAATACCGCCATCTGTCTCGCCGGCTAGCACACACACACACACACAGCTCTCGCGCTGCTCCCCAGCTCGGCTCGCGCGCGCAAAAATGGGACTCTTTAACGGTAAAAGCCCGGGAAAACAACGCGGTGGCGGCGCGCGTCTCTACTCCTCTGCCCGGTTTCCCCCTTTTTTTTTGTTCCTCGCGTTCTTTCATTCTCCTTCTCCCTCGTGCCGCCCATCGGTTGCTCTCTTTTTTTCCCTCTCGTTGCGTCCGTTGTGCGTCTGTTTCAGTTTTTTTTGTTGCTCTGTCCTTCCTCCTCTCGCTTTGTTCCCTCCTCTTCGCCAAGACACCATCGGGCCCGATGCCTCGCCGCCCCGTTGTGCGACGCTCCTTGGACCGTACGCGCATAACGTTTATCCCCCACAATGCCATGCTCGTGTGCTCTTTCTCCGGGCGTATATACGTGTATACGAGTGTGTGTGTTTTTTACCCGACTCTAGAGCTTCTGGCCTGGCGCATTGTCGCACTTACCCGGCCGCCGGGGATCGCGCGGAATTAGGGACGCCCGAGACGCAGCCGCAGCCGCGCGCGCGCGCCACTGCGAAATAATTCCGCGCGAGGCCCGCACCTAAAATACGCGAGGGCAGCGATGATTAAAGTAGGAGCGAGCCGCCGAGCAATTTCGACCTCCCCCCGGTTCTGCGATTAACTCGTTGAATTATGTATGTGTACACGTATGTATGTAGCCGCGCGCGGGTAAGGGTTGTTCCGCTGGCGCTAGCAACATTTTTGACGCGTCCGCGCAAAGCTCGCAAGCCCAGAGACGCTAAATACATCATGCCGAGGGTAGTTTCGAATGGGTTCCGCGTACCGTGTGGCTCGGGGGATTTTTGGGGTAACGGCGCGGCTATCGTCCCCGCGATTGTATGCACGGGTCTCTATAGGTAAACGGAATTGCGTCCCCGCGCGGACGTGGCGCGAATCGTACTTGAGAGGACGGAGAAAATGTTTCGGGCGAAAAAATCATATATGCGTGGTACATCGGTTTGTGCGCGAGACGCCGGGCGAGCTTTTCTATAATGTTGCAACGGGAAACTAGTGTCGCGGGAAGGGAGAAAGTTGAACCGCGGAATGTTATGATTGCTCCGGACGTGCGACATGAGGCTGAATGGGAATGGGGAAAAAGTCTTCTCAGCTAGATAAGGAAGATCGGATCCACGGGGGAACGGATTGAAGTTTGCCGGGGGTTGGCGCGTCTGATTATACACGGCATTTATCTACTTGGGTGTATTTCTAAAGGGCCAGAATTTAATCGAACATCTTGAAACTTTTTCTCTCCATTTATAAAGTTCGAATATCCGTGTCAGTCGGGCGTCTTTTTCGCCCTCGGCCCAACTTTTATCCCCCTTATATCCCCCTGGACGGCTGTAGTCATTGGAACTCGGCGCTCCCGGACGGTTGTTCCACTTTAAAAATAATCAGATGATGAAATTCGGCTGGGCCCTGGCGGATCGGAGTGTTTTCCGAAAACCGGCGAGAAAATGGATTCTAAAATTTACATCCGTTTCGGGGGGTGGTGGAAACGCGCCGAGTTCCACCAAACTTGTTATTATTTGACTTGTTCGCGACTCGGTTGTTTCTATTACGTCTTGCGCGCTATGAATTCGAGATTAAGCTTTCGGCGTTGCTGGCTCTCGCCTCAAGGCCGCCCCTCGCGCGCACTCCGAAAATTTCATAATATACGTCAAGCGAAAATAACTTTTTTCCCACTCGCTCGCTCGCGCGATGGATTGTTTGTCTTTGCCTCTCTCCGGGGTTCAGCACTCGGTAAACTGTTGAAATCAGGTCGTATAAGCTGCGTAAAGGGAATGAAGGAAAAAAAGTTAACGCGGGGTTTATTCTGATGCTGATTGCTGAAAGCTTCTCTAATCCTTCCGCTAATACGAGAGCCGGGACTGCAGCAAAATGTGTTTCCCGCGTGCGCTAACGAAAGAAGTTGACAAACTCTCGGCCCGCCAACTCTTCGCCGCGCGTATATACATATAATATTATTTGTATATTGCTCTTGTTGCCGCGTGCTTAGTTAGCCTGTGGACGGAGGAAGCGACCCTTTTCCTCCTCCGTCCGTTTTTCCTTCGCCCAGCACTTTCTCTATGGCCGCGCGGCAATATCGTTAATTGTGGTGCGCCCCGCCCGACTAGACGCCAGCTCGTGCGCGCGTTTGCTCAACCGCAAAAGTATACCGTATACTTTTTTGTTTTTCGCTCGACTCGTTGACTTTACGATTTTTGTTTGACTTACCGAGAGCTTACACTCGCTCGCAACATTTTTTACCTTCTCCCCCTTTCTCATCGCTCTTCAGAGCGATTCTCTCAATCATTCCGCGGCGACTGAGATTTCCATTTTAATAAAAATCGAGCTCGAGTAGTAGACGAGAATGAAAATCGGGAGACACTTAGTCGTATAACCGCGGATATAAAAATGTTTTTGCGAGGCTCGAAACGGGGGCACGTCTTGATCGTTCGATTGAAAACAAAACTACCTGCACACGAGCGCTCTTATATGGATATATATATTCACGGGAAAAGTCGAGTCTCGATAAAAACACGTAGCAATGAAATCGTCCTTTCTTTGGTGAATCCCCACGCAAGATTATATGCTAGACATTCGATCATAGCACAAAGAAGAGCCACACTCCGAATGTATATATATATACACACCGTCTACTCATGTGTCGAATGAGATGGCATGTCGCAAAAATGCGCACGCGGGAACGTAAATGTGTATATATGTATATATGCTAGAGAGATGCCGAGACGTGGTGAATGCGAAGGCTAAACTATCTCCTTTTGCGGTAGGAAACGACATTTCTTGTGTGCTTTATCCCGAGCCGATATATTTATATATGTCGGGCGGCTGCATTCACGAGGTATTTTCCACAATAATTCGCGATCGCTGCTTTGACGATCGTCCAACAGACGAATAATTCACGTGCTATCGCCCGAGCATGAATCCCATGAGCTTTGCGGTGTACACTCGGCGTCGGGACGACCCGGCGCGCGTATATATATATGGGAGAATTTTGAAATTGCGAACGGAATAAGATGCGCCGCTCGATGTGGCGGGCGCGCGCGTATTTCGCGAGAGCTGGATTCATTAGATGGCTAGTAATTACAGCACTTGGAATGTAGGTTACTCGGGGGGTGGAGAGGTGAGTACGCAGCGAGACGCCGCAAGCGGATTTTGTAGCAGTGCATATTCCGGCCGCAAGCGGCCCTTCATAATAACGCGGATATTCGACGGCGCAAAAGCTTCGATCGACGAGCGTCGAGAGGATTTTCTCATGCGAAATTGCCGCGACGGGGCGTGTAACACGTCGGGGACGCGCCCACGAGCCGATTTTATCCGCTACTTGCCGGAGCGCTGTGCCGCGGCCGAATTAATTACCATAAACCTACGAGGCGTTAATTGTCGCGTGTACTCGGAAAATTCATCGCGACGTCCTGCGGATTCCGCAACGGTCAATGGAAATTTGGCCGATTTTTATCGTTGTTTTGGTTAATTCGGGAGTGGGCTGAAATTAGCCGTATATAGTCAAGCCCCGAACGCCGCGATTAGGTTAAAGCTCGTGCTGTCGGTGCTGCGCTAACAAAGTCACTGTTTAAACATTCCGAATTAACTCGAAATTCGGAATCGAGTTTTTCGGAAATTTTAAAGAGCTTCGGAAAACATTCTGAAGATTTTATTAGTCATTTTGAGTTGGAGCGCACGGGGCAAGATTAATTTCTTCGTCGTGGATGCAGCAGTTCGAACAGAGACTAATTTCCATTAAACTTTCCTTTCGTGCTCTTATATCCCACGCTCATTCCTCTCAAGATTCTACGATATTTATCAATTCCAAACATGCTATATACGGAACTAAACTGAAATTATTTCTCGAAAACTTTGCAAGATTATACAACTTTTATTTTTCAGTATCGCCCTCCACGTCAATTTTCACAAGTCTCAGATATATGTGTACTCTCTTAGGAGCTTACAGTGGAAATCCAATGTATGAGAGTGGAAAATTACTGTATGAAGGAGGTTGAATGATCAAACAGAACTGCAGTTTTGATAGCAAACACATAAAATAAGCAGTAAATTTTTGCTATCAAAACTCATGAAACAAAATATTCACATCAGAAATTAACCGCAGTTCCACTCAATGATCCATCCATCGTCATACAGTGATTTTTCACTTTTATACACAAGTTTTTGCTGTAACGTTTTAAGAGAGGGGTCATTTTTCATTTTGACCGAAGATTCTGCGCGAGTCTGCGGAAAAACTTCTAAACTCGAGCGTCAGATGATTATATTGAACGATGCAAAAAATGCGGCCGCAAATTGAACAATCGGTCTTTGAGGAATACGTGGTCGTACGCGCATTTTCCCACGAGGCGATTCGTATTAAACGTATATATACACACGAAGAATGTTCCTCGAGGTCACGTATATGTCAGTATGGTGATTCTCGAACCGGCGGAACTCGCTTGGCCAAGTGATATCATACGTGGCGCACGTGCGTACGACTTTTCTCTTTCCAAGTTTCAAAACAACGGACCGAAGCAGGAAAATATAAGGGGGAAAAATTGAATAACCCACACAATACATATACCGCGACCTCTCGGTAATCTCGACCGTATACATTTTCGCGGGCCTAAATTCCAAGGGAAAACTCGCGCCGTGCGCGATATTGCCGCGCGCGAGAGGCGCTTCCAAAATTCAATAGGCTCTCGGCTGATCTGATTGCGGCGCGTCGGAGGGAAAGGGCAAGATCGCGGCCGGGCGCTGCGGTCATATCGTGGATAATTCAGCTCGGCGAGAGCGAGAGAGATAGGGTATATCCGCGTGCGGTCGGCCCCGACACGCACGTACAAGGGACTGACTGGGGCTATCTTGACGGGCAACTTTCGCCCGCCGCCGCCGCCGCCGCCGCCGCCGGTGAATTACGCGCGCTCGCGCCGGGAATTTCCAAGCGACTTAGGTATCAGCCGACAAAGGGAAAAAAGATGCCGCCGCCACCGCTCGAGCGAGGTGCGACGACTGACCATTTTCGGACGTCGAGGCAGCCGGGCGATCGTTTTTTTCCTCTCTCTCTCTCGGTTTTTTCCCCCCTAACCCCGTGGAGAGTAATCGATGCCCGTGTTTTCTGATTGAGCTCGGAATCGTTTGTCGTGTCTCGCGCGATTCCTCGATCCCCCGTCCTCCAGCCGATACACGGGTCCCGTGTCGGCGTTTCGGCTGCGCTCTCTCGAGAGGCTGCTGCTGCTGCTGGGAGAATCCGCCGAGACTCATGCATACGTGATGAGTTTTCGCTCGGCTTATAACGTTTACGGAGCTGTTCTTCGGGGCTTGTCTAGCCGAGTGGATTTACAGCGTCGCGGTAATTTGTGATACGCCGGATTACCCGGTACTTACGCTGATGCGCTTTCTCCGAGTTTGGTCGAGACTTAGCCGCGTATGAAATTAACTTATCTCAATTGTCGCCGAGCTCGGCCGCTTTGCCCGTCCCCTGCAGTGCACGCGTTCGATCGTACGAAACGGCCCGCGCGGCTCCAGAGCTATTATCCGCATATTTATAGGTACATCCACGGCGAGTCCCACGATTCGGCTTTCGACGGCTCGCTATTTCATTAGGCGCACGAATTTAATTCGGCCCAGATCGTGATTCAGCGTTACAGACGGTTTTCACGCACCGGACAACCGAGGAAATGCTGGCTTCTCGTGCGCGCCTGTGCTTCGAGGCGTTATGGATTCAAATGTACAAAGTTGCTTCGGCGAGCTCGCGAAACTTGAGGGAGCGACAATCATTCTTGTATATAGTGCGGAGCCGATAAAGGGAAAGAAGTTGAAAGGTGAGAATGGAATCGCAATTAAGGGCGGGAAGTAGGGGAGGGGGACGGTGCTTGTATATACGCCGCGTATCAGCATCGGGGGACGTGTAAATTTTACAATAGTCGGATATATCACCGCGGGAAAAGTTTCGAAACAGCGATGAATCCCAAACTGTTTGAGTTCCCTCTCCTATCTCCCATCCCCGTGATGCTTCATCCTTATTCGTACATTTGGCCTTTTATGGAACTTTCTCGCGCTGCACAAGTATGAAAGTCGAAGCGAAAATTCTTCCCCGCCCATCCTCCCCCTCCTCCTCCTCCTCCCCCACGTCCAACTCTCTCGCGCGCGCGAGCGGGTCGGGAATAAAAAATCTCATTTGCAAAGTTATATGTCTGCTGTCCGTTACTCCCTCCCGCCACTTGTACGCGTTATATTCTCGCCTTTTCTGAAAAAGGTAGAGCGAGTCTCGGCTGTGCAGCCGTATAGCGCCCCTGTAGCCATTCAAAAACATGATAATTGCGCGAAAATTCCCATGACGGATGTGTATCCGTATGGCTTCGCCCTGGAATTGGACTTTATCTTCATTCCGCGTGCTGCTGCACTGCTGCACCGCTGCAGATTTATAACCCGAACGTGAGATCATTGCGCGATGCTGCCCTTTTTGAAATCCTTTCGGAACCCGGCAATTATCGTCTTTCCGCGACTCGGGAGGGAGGAAAAAAGAGTGACGAACTGATCGTCGCATCCCCCGCCTCTCTTTCCTCCGGGCAGCAGGTCTCACGCGAGCTCATAATCCCCGTGAAAATTGTGTGTCGCGTTCTTTGCGTCTCATCCTCTGGCGACCGTATCGGAACGGAATCTTCCATCGGCCATTTGGTATTCCGGCCGGGTACGCCTGATTTAGATATTAAATTCTTCATATATATTCGCGCATATTCGCGATTATTGCTTTTGTCCTCCGCTTGTCTTTCTCGCCGCGCACACCGCGCGGACAAAGCTGTGGATCTCCAAGGGATCGCGAATTAATTTTCGGTACGACAAGTTTCCAATGGACCGGAAGAGGATTCACGAAAATCGCGTTATATAGAATCGAGTGTTGTACAAACTTTGCTCTCCTCCGCAGCTTCTCTTCCATCCGTGTATACGAGCCGCACACTCGATATACTCGATGGATCCCTAATCCCCCAGCAGCCATGGCATCGCTCGAGTCGACGCATCAACACCGTTTTGGTGTATATCATGGATCCGGCGAGCGTCTAGCAGCGGTTTACACATACCCGCGCGCGCGCGTCGCGCAATTGATCAATTGGAACGACGACGAGAGCTCATCCGGCGAAATTCCACTGGAGTAGTGCTCGCGCGGGGCTAATCAGGCGCGAGCTGCGACTTGGGCGAGCGAGATAATACCCGCGCGCCGCGAGCCGCGGCTTGTAAACGCCGGGGGAGGCGTTTATCCACTCGCGGAGCAAGTGCACTGAGAGTCGATCGGGTGAAAAACCCGGGGATTCGCGTCGCGCATGCTAATTGGATATTACACGTGGCCCGTGAAAACACCGGTCCAACTCGATCGCGCCGTGAAAGAGCATAATTCACCGGTGCCGGGGGTATACACGTGTATGTATATACGCGAAAGCGTCGGGGCTTGGGCCGGCTGCCAGCGGATTTCCCACGATTCGCGCGCGGCCAAGCCGAGGGGAAATTTGAATTGGAATATTTTTTCTCGCTCCGTTCCGACGCGCCGGAACCTCTCGCCCCGATAAGCCTCTTCTCACACACGGCTGATGCCCGCGACAATCGCATCCGGGCTCGCTTCTCGGAGCAGGCCCTCTCTTATACCCGTTTCCGCTGTACGTCTCTCGGAGCCGGGGGTTTTGCATGAATTTCGCCGCAAAAACAGCCGAGCCATACGTGCCGAGCAAATGAACGAGCGGCTCTCTCTCTCTCTTACAAGCACTTTTCTCAAGAGGCGACAGACAGACAGACACGCGAATTGAAGGGATACCGGGTGTCACGACGCGACACTAATGTATAGACGCGTTTGTGTGTATATACGCGACTGGATATGGAGACGACGATATCCTGCAATGCGTGGCCGCTTCGAGCGAGATACTCTCCGTATGGGAATGTCGCGCGGGGGACAATGGTGAATAGAAGATTGTACGGAGAGAATAGTTGGGATGCACCTGGACGAGGTTGGACGATTCACCGCGCGTAAAACGTTTATTCGATTCATATTATGTCCAGCTCAAATTGATCCTCCATTAGTGTACGCTTTCAACGCCTGCTACGGTGATTTTTTCATGTTTCAAGACTCGTTTCAAGACTCTACATACAGTTTTGATCGAAACTCAATAGTTCACGATGGAATGTACTTTTATCCACTCATTTTAATCGATTATCTTCACTCATCACGTCGATTGAGATTGAAGAGCGGAATCACGGAATTATCTTCTTCAAAAGTCATTGTATGGTCCTTGTATAAAAAAGTGATGGGGGTAAAAGTGAACCAATTAACTCGTGATTTGATTGGTGTAGACCTAACCACGTGACGAGTCGAGTAAAATATAGATATAGATATAGGTAGTGAATGCAGGCAAGCGAAAAACAGAAGAACAATAAATTATGAGGTTTAGGCACGTATACTGTAGTCTTAAAAAGAAAATAAAAGTTTTGAGGTTGAAACAACCAAATCTTCTTGCCTGATGTTGAATAAAATCTAAATACAGGTTTTAAAATTGCGTATTATGAAATAAAGCGTAAATCACGCGCAGCGCGTCTGAATGTATCTAGTATGTTTGAAAACAGATTATTCATCTTTCTTGTTCTATCTGACGTATTTATCGATTTCCACAAAAATCACTCTCGCAATGGAAAGAATGACAAAAAACGTGACTTTTTCCACGCTCTTCCCAGTATTTTCAAATATATCTGGATATATTCTGCAATGGATGTTTGATACAAATTTTTTACGCTCGGTGTATCTAAAATAATTAGTTTTCCGCTTCAACATGTTTTTCAGAAAAACTTTGTTTTTAGTCTACGAATTATCGAGAACGAAAAGTTTGAAAATCAACGCATCGACAAAACAAGGCTAAAACTACTCGTTGAACAAAACGCGCTAGAGCACATCTCTCATTTTTTTATATGGGGAATCATAAATTTCAGACCTATTAGCAGGTTTGGTACGCAAAAGCCGTGGCCTCTCTCCTCGTCGGTCCTGTTTTAATTGACCAATGTTCCGAGAGCAGAAAGGCTCGCTGAGCGCTCGGGTCGCAAGTTCGCGCGTGCATAAGTAGCAGCTGCAGCCGAGCGAGGAGCATACACTATTTGTCGAATTATTCGCTAACGCTTGCGAGCAACATTTATACTCGGCTCCTAATGGAACCAAAAGTTATTCTTTCAAATAGCTTGCTCAAAGCCATTCATTCTCGCACTGCCTGAGAGCGTGCGCAAAGTGTTTCCACAAAAGATTCCCGCGCGTGAACGCGATATTCTATAAATATTTACATTCCACGAGAGTATCTCGTGTCAAATTGTTATTCTCGCGATCAATTTTGAAATTTATATTCATGGGTCGTTACTTATAGGTAACGAGACATTAATTTCCAATGAATTCGTGGGTGAGCATCTTAAAAGTAATCAGACAACATCATTAAGTAGTTGGAACCAGTTTGAAAGCCACTATGGGAAGGAACTTTGCTTTTAGTGGATAAATTTTTAATCCTCGGACATCCTTGAATAGCTATATAGATGAATTGGAACAAAATACGCTCCACATGGAATCCTGGAACTTCATTGGATAAAGCCGACGGCTTATATTGATTGGGACTAAAATCCCGTGTATATATAGTTCCATTGAAGAAATACTAGACGTTCTACATAACCTGAGCTAAGCTAATTAGCTCCGACAGCTTGTTAGAAACTCACGAATGATCGAGAACCACCCCGAGCTCTGTGCTAATGGTAAGTAATTTTTGTTTACAAAGAAAAAACTTGTCAACTACTTGAGTGATAACTACTTAGTTATAGATAATAAACGACTTTCCAAACAAAATTTATGAGAGTTTCGCGCTGGGTCTACCGTTTAGTAATGCGGGAAGAATTTGAGAGTCCCGCAGACACGGCTAATATGTTAACTGTGAATAGCTGGTGCACCGACGACAAGTTTCTGGTGGAAATTAGAGCGAGAAACATGGAAGAAATAATTAGCTGGATGGTAATAGTGGAACATGTAGTATGTACGGTGCATGGAATAGATATACCATGTGAAAATTGTTATTTTTTTTTTTTTAGTAACTCAGGGACAGAGGAATATTGTGACGCTTGTTACTGTAAAAAAAGTAGTAGAAATTATAAAAAAGAAAAGGGAATTTTTGATATTTTTTTCTTTTATTTCTTTCAAGTGGTACAGTCAACAGCGCTATGATGGTCCTTTTGAAGGAAATTTTAAGCATTTCTACAATATGATTCCTCTTTGTGTATGTTTTCCACGGAGTGGAAGTCACCACGGAAAATTTACAGGGGACCACAGTAGAAAGCTTGCATCACGTTTACAGGTTACCACACGACAAAATTCGTACTCCGTGTAAGAAACTAATTAATTAATTTGTATACAATGAACAGATCACCATAACTGAGGACAGCTGACACGCGAAATTAAAGCCCCTGTTTAACCAGGGTGGAATGACGAGTTTTATGATAGCTCAACAACGATTGTCTGATTAGATTACGCGTTGCAACTTAAAATTTCACTCGAATCAAGTTGCAACAAACAAACGTTATTTCGGCACGCGCGACTGTGACAAATCCCTCTCCAACCCGGGACGAGTTTGTCTAATCTAGCTCGCGTCGCAAAAACGCGAAGTATTATGCTTGTATGTTGGGCGGCGGAGGGGCCGCTATGTAGAGGCTGTCGGTCCGATGATGATAATGCGCGCGTGCGAGGTGTCGCCGCGGAGCAAAGAGGTATTCGATGCGCTCGCTCGCACGTGTGTGCGCGGGTACGGAGGGACGCTACGCCGCCGCGAATGATAATAGAGTCGCCGGAGCGGAAAGCCAGTCCCCGTAAATTTCCATATCCTTCTCTGCGCGGCGCACTTTTCACCGCGCGCGGCGGAATATCTCGCGCGCCGACTCTGCTGTTTCGCTTCCGCCCGGGAACACTTCTTTCGCAGCTCCCCACCCCCGTCCCGACATTATATAAGCCATTTCACTTTGGGAATATATATGGGACAAATGGAATCGCCCGACGCGCCTCTTCGTACGCGCGTGTGCCCCGATATACATACGTATATATAGCTCGCGAGCTTCCCTCCATCGATCGGGCTACGGGCCGCCGAGTGCGTGTGTATTGTGACGACGCGCGCCTGCAGCTCGGCTCCGGAGTCAAATTAAAATTGCCCCCCCCCCCACATACCCTCGACAGCTCGCTGCAGCTCCTTCCATCCGCGCGCGGAGAGAACTCTGCTATATACGCGCCCATATGAGCAGTTCTCGCGTACACACGCATACATATGGGTGAGCTCGTTTTCCCGCTGATTATTTTTTACGATCGCGTTCGAAACTTGCGTGCGATTTCGTTATATCTGTACACTAACCGCGCAATCCGCGGGTGTATATGCAATGCCGAGTGCGCGGAAACTTTAGCTCGCGGACAGCTGCTGCAGCAGCAGCCGCCGAGAGGAAGTTTCTTTTTTGCGGGCAATCGTCAGCGATCGATAACGCGAGACATCGTTGATTATCGGGATTGATGATTATCAGTTGCAGGCCGTTTGAAACTTATTTTGGGACTGATTATATATTTTATGTGTCGATTGATTCCGGTGTACGTATGAACATTGTACAGCGGAAAGTGTGTTTCGACAGTTCGCCTCGACCGAATAACCCGATCTTTTTTATAACATAACCAAATATAAGGTAGGTGTACCCAATATGCGCCAGGACCCAATATGCGCCACCCTTCGTATTTCATATATACGCGCATCTAGAGCATCGCCGCGGCACAGAATCTTGTCGGCAATGCTAAATAATGAGGAAAGAAAACATTTTTAACCGATCGGGAACCCTTATACCAACTTGTTACAGCTCGTTTTATCCATTTTTTCGCCAATTTTCATTCGCGATCTAATTTCGCTCAGGTATGTGCGAATTTTTTTAATACCCTTAATCTGGGCCAAAAAAATCGAGCGATATATCGTTCGATTCCTTGACATCCCATCTACATCATCCAATTTTTTTTTTCATCTTACGCTCTTTTTATCAACCGTTTCAATAGCTCTTCGTTATTTTTATCAAATGTACCCAATATGCGCCACCCCTATTTTCTTGTTCCAGCTGCTACAATCAACCCATTCATGGTAAATATCCGCCAAACAGGGTCGGAAAAAAATTTAGTTCAAGCTTTGGAGCAGGTCAAGAAAGGTGAGATATCGCAGAGGATGGCTTCGACTATATATAAGATACCTCTTCGAACATTTCAACAATATGTCCAAGGAAAATGAGTCGACCATATGCGTTAACGACAGTACAGAACGAAGAATTATGTAGTCGAATTGAACGCTTAGCAGATATTGGCTATCCTAAACGAGAAAAATTCTGAGGTTATGCGTTTATAAGTACTGTCTAGGAAAAAACATCAAACAGAATTTTTCTGCCATCATGACAATAGCTAGTCTCAAATAGGCTCGGACATTTTGCTTTCTCAAAGAGAAAGCTTTGTAACGGGGTAAAAATCGACCCTCCGAATCGGACTTCGGGACCTCGATTTTCGTAATCTACGGGTCGAAAAACATGGAAATCCGAAAATGTCTGTATGTATGTACGTACGTACGTACGTACGTACGTGCGCTTTTTTGTCGTACGATAACTCTCGAAGGAATCGTCCGATCGTCCTGAAATTTTGCACACAGGTTAGTCGCTACAAAATCTCGGTCGAGTTCAATTTTCAGCCAAATCCGTTGTTTATTTCTCTAGCAACCGTTGCTAACGTGTTTTTGATAAAAGCTCCAAAAATCATCATCAATGCACGATGGGTCTCTACTATTTTTCGACGATCGATGAGAATCGATAAGACATTCATTTTTGAACAACCATTGTTTATTCTCTTAGCAACCGTTGCTATGGAGATACAAAATTCAGCTTCAGACTGACTTTTTTTTTGTCGTACGATGATTTTGGAAGGAATAGTCCGATCGTCCTGAAATTTTGCACACAGGTCGGTCTCCGAAAGATGTAAATGTGTTTAGCAGCATCCGTTGTTTATTTCCATGGCAACTGTTGCTATCGTGTTTTTGATAAGTTCCCATATAATTCATGATAAATGATCATTTGGGTTCGTATATTTATGGGATTCTATAAGAATCAAAGAGAGATTTCCCGTAGAAACCATTGTTGATGTCTTTAGCAACCGTTGTTTATATCCCTTGCAACCGTAACTAGGGAATGGAAAAAAAGTCAGTTGGAGGTTCATTTTTGGAACTGTTGATGACTAAGAAGTGAGAACATCGAAGCTCCGACATTTACCATAGCAACCGTTGTTTACGTCCTTAGCAACCGTTACTATTTTTGTCGTACGATGATTTTGGAAGGAATAGTCCGATCGTCCTGAAATTTTGCACACAGGTCGGTCTCCGAAAGATGTAAATGTGTTTAGCAACATCCGTTGTTTGATTCCATGGCAACCGTTGCTAGCGTGTTTTCGATAAGTTCCCATATAATTCATGATAAATGATCATTTGGGTTTGTATATTTATGGGATTCTATAACAATCAAAGAGACCTTTCCCGTATAAACCATTGTTGATGTCTCTAGCAACCGGTGTTTATATCGCTTGCAACCGTAACTAGGGAATGGGAAAAGTCAGTTGGAGGTTCATTTTTGGAACTGTTGATGACTAAGAAGTAAGAACATCGAAGCTCCGACATTTACCATAGCAACCGTTGTTTACGTCCTTAGCAACCGTTACTATGGAGTGTGAAAAATCAGTTGGAGGTCCATTTTCGGAACTGTTGATGACTAAGAAGTAATAACGTCGAAGCTCCGACATTTACCATAGCAACCGTTGTTTACGTCCTTAGCAACCGTTACTATGGAGTGGGAAAAGTCAGTTAGAGGTCCATTTTCGGAACTGTTGACGACTAAGAAGTAAGAACACCGAAGCTCGGATATTTACCATAGCAACCGTTACCATGGAGTGGAGGAAATAAGTTAGAGGTTCATTTTGCTTTCTCAAAGAGTGGTGATTAATGCAAGTTGAGGTTCAATTGCAATACTTTGAGAAAGCATACTGCTGAGGCACTTGGCAGCGGTTTTTTAAATTGAACTCTTCCATTTCAGTGAGAACATCTCAATTATATTTAAAATTACACTAAAAAGAATGTTCATCAATTTGAGAGATTAATATTGGAATTAGATGTTGCATAAGTTAATTTTGTTGATTCAAAAACAACGGTTTTTCATGAATTTTAACTGAAAACTTGATTTGATTTAGGTTGTTAGAAGTTCATATAATCTATGTACTATGGTTCAATAAAAGACAAAATGTATTTTTCAATAAAATTATATCAGAAATATACTTTTTTGTTTGTATTTTATTCATTTCAGACATGCTTCATGATTCAAATTGGATGAAAAGAAGTATTTTCAGGGTGGCGCCATATTGGGTACACTAAAAATTTTTTCCCGAAATTTTTTTTTTTTTTTAAACCGCGGTATCTTAGCGTAGAACTGTTCAAATTGAAAAAGACTTAGCTCATTTTGTAGGTATTGAGTAGACCTTCCATTTGACACCAATTATGTTAGAAAATATCCATTTGACGCTGTGTAGTGACCTTTCTCGCTTAGGTGGCGCATATTGGGTACAGGTACCTTATTATATATTCAGTAAAAAATGTCATAAAAAATTTCTCTAGATTGCCGATAGAATCAGTTAAATGAGCGAGTGGTTTTCATTCTATAAAACGATATAATTACAGAATCTGAATAGTATATATTATGCACCTGAGCGAGGTTAGGGAATTTCGGCACGCAAAACGTTTGCGACCCGAGCGTAGGGAGGGTGGTAGATTGTGCGTGCCGAAATAGCCTAGATCCGAGCGAGGTGCATATGCTATTTTTCGTCTCCAGTGGGAGAAAAGTGTCATTCTTTTCAAACGCCATGGAGCGAAATTGACACTTTGCTCCCGCTGGGACGGAATATTTCACAGTACGATGCGTTTTTCAAAACGATGCAAGTATCGCGTAACTTTGAAGTTATACATTTAAAAAAAAACGTATGTATTAATATGAAAAAAATCAAAGAAAATCGTATCGAAAAAATGTATCTCTAGTCAGGCATATTATTTTATAAAGATGCACCGGCAGTATAAAGTGTGTAATAACACATGAAGAACGCGCGATGCCGCACAACGCGAATTGATAAATGAGAACAATTGAGAATTCGTATTTCTCCCAGGAGTAATGGATTTCGTTTAATTAAAAAATGTCAACTTTTCGCCCGGCTCGCCGATTCGTATTGCGAATTTTCAAGATTCTCTCTGGCGTTGAATTAATTAAAACGGTCTAATATACTCCTGCCATGAAATAAAGTGGCTCTTGATAGAAAGGCAAAAAAAGTGGCGAGGAAGGGGGGGGGGGGGGGGGGCGGGGGCGAGGGAAAATGGCAAACACAGTATACAGCTGCAATAGAATTGAAAAAGGCAAAGTGGCTGTTTGCAGAGGATCTCAAAGAGCGTCAAACGCTCGTGAGAGTAATACTTACGCTTGATAGAATACTCGGGGATAAGAGGTTTTTTACAAATGTCTTTAGGAGCTGAGTCACGTTTGTGCCATGCTGCAGGGCATCAATAACGACTTGGTTGTTTGCTTTGTGAGGCAGGAAGAGGAGATAGAGAGAAAGAGAGAGTTAAAAAACGGGCAAGAGAACGAGCGACACTCTCTGAAACTCAATGCGTGGATCGACGTCTCGCCTCTGCCGAAATTAACGTCGAGAGCCTCGATCTAGACTCAACAAGATCCTGATAGCGGCCAATCGATGGTCGTTACACCACGCTACTTACCCATTCGCCTTCGGGCATGGGGGACTGCAGCCGGCGTCGATTGCTCATACAAATTACGGAAGTGCTGGTTCGGGCTGTACAAACACATGGCGGATATTGAATGCTCCAGGAGAGTATTCGCACTCAGTAAGGAGCGGAAAGAAATTCTATAAAGTCTCTAGTGTTGACATTTCGTAGAGTTGTTAATCGTGTCTCGGACAATTTTGACTCTTGCTGATCTGTGTTGGTTCATTCCGTGAAATTCGCTTTTAAATTCAAGGGAAACAATTGAAATCAGTAGTGGATATCGATAAATCGGGCAGAATACTCGTTTTATTTTGAGAAGAAGCCCCTTTTCAACGAATGAGTTTATTAGTAAGGTAAGGGGAACCAATCAGTGGATTCCGTGAATATTCACGCGGCTACAGCAGTCGTACTGCGACCGGGAATATTTGTTATTGGTAAAATAGAATAATACCGAGAGAAAACGATTGCATCCGTAGTACGAAGTTTTTCTATATAGATTTTTCCCTCAAAATCCAGATGTTTCTTCCAATTTTCCTTCGGTGATCAAGTGATTTCTTCGAGTGACTTTGACTATGCTAAACTTCATATATACCATTCGATTCCTCATTCTATTTCACTTCCACGATCCAGCTCTTCTATTATTCTGCATGATTCCTGTCAAATGTTTCAATGGATTTCCGTTCTTCTCTGTCGAGGAAGTTCAATGAAACACTCGGTTTCAGGGCCAAAAAAAACATATACCCCGAAAAATGGTTCAATAATGCAGCTCGGCTTACCTTGAGGCTACTGAATAGACCTCTCATTTGCCACTGCATCGGGAATCTTGCTTGTACTGTTATCTCGAGACTCGATGAAACGAGCCAGCTTTCACGAAAATAAGGGTCGCTGCGCGCCATTATAAACGTCACCCCAAAAACTCCAATAATCCATCTGAACAGCAAAAAATAACTTGATGACCCGTTATCCGACGAGCTCTCGAAAATTCGAAACCATCTTTCCAGCATCAGTTAGATATCCTGCCCCTCAACGCGAACATAGCGATACATCACAGCGAAATCATATTCTACGTAGAATGGGATTCCTCGTGCGTTTATAACTCCGGTTGGCTATAAAATAGCTGTACGAGTCTGAATAATTATTGTTATCGTGATGATTTGATTTTAATTGGCAGCATTCGCATACCAAGGAATTGGTCGACAAAAAGCCTTCAAGCAATTCAATTTTGATTTTTGTCCTGGGAAAATTATCCATCACTGGCGTTAAAATGTAACAAACAATTACGAATCAGTCACCCAACGAACGGACGGGTCACGAACGAACAATTGATTTTATACATGACAACTTAGTTTAACGACGATATTCCGCGAACACAGCTGTACAAGTGTACGTTTCATCCGTTCGCAGCTCTGGCAAAATAAAAATATATATACTCGGGGCCATAATATTGAAAGCTACTCGATACCGCAACGGGCGCGCGCGCGCGCGCGATCGCATCGGCATTCGCGATTTATTTGCCGTAAACGCCCGCGTTGTACGAGCTCGAATGATCAAGGGCGCAAGATCGCTCGGCGCGCATTCACGAGCCTCCCCCCGCTCGTATATACATACAGGGCGCGAGTGTGTGTGTGTACATGTATATATACGGCCGCGTCGAATCGACTCTGCCCAAGGAATATCATCAGAAATCCATAAATGGAAATCCAGGGAGACGAGCTTGCGCTGGCTGCGATGCATAAATCAAAATCAAGACTCCCATTGAAACGTCTCGCTGTATTCGCGGCGCGCATCTCTCTTATCCGCATTCGCTCGAGCTCGAGTATTATATGCCGCGGCGCGCGCGCGCTCACGTAAACAGCCCCCCCGTCTCCCATGTATCTTAATTCCCCGTTATCCAATTCGCGAGATCTCTTTCTCTCCGCTCGATACTACGTCGGAGCTCTATCGCTCCTTATTCGGTCCGCGCGCCAATTGTAAAACTCGCTGTGTGTCGCGCTGTCCCCCGCCTGTCGGGTCGCGCCGAGAGACGCCAGATAAGAATATTGCGCCCGGGCTCGTTGTTCCTGGTTATTCGGACGTAGCCTCGGTCCCGCGCGCTGATTCGTTTTCAGATTGAAGGCTCGCCAAAGAGTTTTATGGGATACACTGCAGCTGCGCAGCCGCGTGTGTACGTATATCCGAGTGTCACACACTGGATGGATTCCCGTGTATTGCTGCATACTGTAGAGCGTATACACGGCCTGTATACGTGCCGGGAATAGTCTTCCGGCTCTCGACAATGTAACGAGGGGATAACGATACATACGTACCCATTCAGATATTTGCAGTATATGGATCGCGCCCAAAAAATTCACGATTTCACGAGTTTTACATTCGATACACACACGCACACACACACTCGATCGCTGCTCACTTTCCTATCGACAAATTCCCAAGTGTAATATCGTATAAAAAGTCTACGTATGTATAAAAGCAAAAGGAGGGGGTGGGGGGCGAGTCAATATTGGTTATATTGAAGAGCGAGACGTCGGGCCTCGCGCGCGCGCGATCAATAGCCCGCGAGTCGTCCCAATAAATCAATTGAGTCCATCAGGGGCTCTTGAACCGCCACGTCCGTCGGCGAGTGTTACACGCGCACGCACATGTGGAGGCTCGAGCGCCACGGGACAATTGCATAAATGGAAAATCGTCGCGATTGTTCAATTCCCGCGTGTATCAATCTCAATTGCGAGTCGCTCCCGGAGAAATGCTCGGCTCTCTCTCTCTCTCTTTCACTGCGAAGGAGCGTTTGCGCGCCGCGAAATATCGGGAGAGCCGTTCCCGAGAGCGAAGAAAAAAGAACGAAAAGAAAAAAACGAGAAAATCGCGGGGGGGAAAAAGAAAGAAAAACGAGACACGGAGGCACAACGACGTGCGTATGACGAGCCGGGAAAAAGTGAGAGAGAGAGAGAGAGAGAGAGACTGAGAGGAAGTAACACATTACACGGATATATGGGTATATACCGGGGAGAAGGAGAATAAGATCGAGAACAGCGCGAGCGAAGCTCGGGGGGTATTTCCCTCGGAGGATCGATTCGGGTTAGAGGATAAAAAGCTCACTTGCTTTAGGTACGCGCTCGCGAAGTGCCTCTCTCCCTCCCTCTCTTCGAATAGATTTTACCGAGCTCTGGGGGGATTCGAGCCACCGGCGGCGGCGGCGGCATCATCCCCGTTCTATTTCCACGGCCGCTTTCATCTCCTCTCCTCGCGCTCGGCTGCTGCTGCTGCTGCTGCTGCTGCTGCTGCGGTGGCGAACTAGTTCCTAATGTTTCGCGATCTATGTAGCGAAACTATTGAGCGCGGACTTGCGGGCCAATTTGGTCCCGCCGCCCCTCCTCGTGGCCGCGCGGTAATGACAGCTCGCTCTCTCCCGCACACACTCACACGCTGTTGGCACACTATTCTATTGGCGCGCAATCGAGCGAGGGTATAATGTAGGGGGTGGCACACGCGCTTCTTAAACATGCAAGCTCCAAATCGACCTTTTCTCGCCCCCGATGCCGCCGCCGCGCTGCACATAGCCACCTATTGTGTTATGAATCTTATTGTGTTCGCCAGTCGAGCCATCTCTCGGGTGTAAGGTATACACACACACACGCGTATATACATATGCTCGGGCGCGAGAACAATCGAAAAGCTCGGCTATACATCTGGGTCAGCTTTTCAGCGATATTGCAATTGCGCGGATTAGCCGTGGACCACGAGAGAATTTTCATTATCGGCTGCGCGCGATTTCCAAGTAGTGAAAATTTAGTGTACCGTATTATACGCGCGCTCTCGCGTACACACATAGGTAGGTGGGGAGGGGCCGGCTATCGGCGGCTCTATATACCACGACGGCCTCGTTGGTGCGGCCCATGTATCAATCCGGCTGTCGGCAGATGCGCCCATGAATCACGTTTCAAGTATACCGTGAAAACCACACTGGCCTCTGCGGCTCGCGCCTGCAGCCAACTTGGCTGCGAAGCTCGTTTTTTACGGGTAGCCGATCTCGGCGTGCGTGTAGCCCGGATCATTTCGAATCACGCGCGCGAGCGCGAGCCTCTGTATATGCTCGGCGCGGCTGCCGTGGATCAATCTCGGCTTCCGAGCTTCTGATATGAGTTGTACGGGCAAAATCGTAAGCCGACGACGGTTCTTGAAGGGGGGAAATTGACGGAACGGAGCGGTGCGACCTGATGACGGTGTTTAAAACTTCGGTGAATTAATAGTCTTTGATCTCGATTGTCGAATGGAAAGAAAGGAGTATTAGTGAAAAAGTTTAACGCTAAACGATCAATTTTTGGAAATATTAAAAGCATTATGTAAGTGCAGCCTAATGCGGCCTTGATAAATGTGGCACTCTTCTTATATTTCGTATTTCCGGTGGCTTCTGAGCACCAGTGGCACGCTCCGCTTATGTTTGTATAGTATTAATAGAAAATATCCGGTATCTGTCACGCTCATTTAGGACTTGAAACCACTGTTGCACAACAATATGATTTCCCCATTTTCTCATTTCACTAAATTACACCAACTCAATCGCAGCAAATATAAGTGTAATCTATCGTGTAATTTCTTTACATTCGACTACTCTATCTTATGTAAAATACATCTCATCTTCCGATTGGTCACATCAGTTTTCCTGAAGCTGTTATCTATCTTACTCAAAATGCTGTTTTTGACGTGCAATAAAAGTGAAGCCAATGTGTGCCGCAAACGGCTAATCATATGTATAAATACTCGGAAACACCTCAAATATTCACACATGCAATGGATAAAATATCAATGCAAGTCGATTTTCCACACGTCGGATGTTGAAGACGTCAGACGATGATTTCCGATGACTCTCGAACTACCCTTCAACATCCCGTTCGCAAAATTATGAAATACTAATTTCTATCGGAATAAAACTCGAAGAGAAGGCTTGGTCGGCTGCCACCCGCCTTACCCGCAAGAAAAACTTCTATCTCGAATAAAGTATGTTTATGTCATCCCGTGTCCCGTTCCCAACAGACTCCAGATTCAAATGTCGAGCTAATATAATTGACAAATTTCTCCTCGATGATCAGTAGCGGAAAGAGCTCTCCCCGCGTGGCTGTTATTTCCCCGGCCGATGTTTACCGAACCTTGTCAAAAGACCCACTTCAATTACGGCGTAAACGTTTGCCAGATCCCGCATCTCACGGAAACGGGCCGTGGGGGAGCCGAGTTTTCCGAAAATAACATCGCATCAAAGCGAAACACAAACACTCGCTGCCCCCTTTTTCCAGGACCCTCAACTGCAGGAGCAGCAGCAGCAGCAGTATATATATACGCGCGCGCGTAATCATTCCCACGGTACGTCTCAATCGTCAAGGCCAACCGGGGAGGGCTCGCGCGCACGGCAAAACAAAAGGGAGCCGTATAACGCGGGGGGCTGTCATCGCAGTCCACCTGCAGCACACAGCAGCAGCAGCAGCAGCTTCCGTATATACATAGGCCCAAGGGTAAAATCACAGCGCCTGCCGCGGTGTACACACATAGACACGCATAGGAGGGCGCGGCGCACACACATCGCGCGCGCGCGCGAACGGAAGTTATAAATCAGCGAGTAGCGGGTGCGACCCAGAAAGCAGAGACAAGGGAATCTCGGCGCTCGTTCGCTCGCTCGCGGGCCGCTTTGTGCAGCGCAACTAGACGTAATTTCATTTTATCTCTCGCGCTCGCGCGCGACACGAGCCTCCGCGCGCAGTCCGAAATTCCTACAGCACAATCCCCCCAAGGAGTGGCTCACTTTATCGGAGCCGCGCCAACAAACAGCCGGTGCAAGCGCGCGCAAGAGTCGAGCGGCCCGGGGAATAAAAAGCGTCGCTGCTCTCCGTCATTTATCTCGTGCCCCTCTCGCTCCACCATTGCTTTTCTTTCTTTTTCCCCTCCTCCTCCTCCTCTTCTGTCTCTATCTCTCGGTTGATTTTACACACCGAATACGAGACGGACGTTTTATAGGCGAGTTTGTTGCGCTCTTTAACCGCGCACGTCCCTCGCCCGTGTTTATGTATACACGCCCGCGCTACTAGTTGATGCGCTGGATGCACTCGCCGCGTTCCCCCCCGAGTATTTATCGAGGCGAAACCGCGCGCACTCCTCCAGTGATCTTTCACTCGACGATCCCGCGCGCGATATATATATGTACGATACGGCTCGCGAGAACACGGGCGGGAAAATGGGTTTTTCGCTCACGGGGCCAAATTTCAAACTTGTCTTGCGCCCCCGTGGATAATTGTTACAGAGAGGGAGCGCCTGCGCGCCCGCGCACTGGATCTCCACTAGAAAGCCCCGTAATGAACAAGCTGCGCGCTCAGCAGCAGCAGCAGCAACGGAAATTTATGGCCCGTGTTCTTCAGCCGCTAATTAACTCAGAATGTGCGTGCGAGCGAGCGAGCGAGCGCGATATCTCGATACGTATATTACTTTTCGAAACTCCCGGCTGGCGGGCGTTATATATCCCGTACAGCTCGCAAGAAAACAACGCGGATTCTCCTTCTTTCCAACCCCCCCCCCCCTTTCGCTCCATCTTTTTAATAACCGCGAGCTAATCTCTCTTCAACTTACTGTTACTGGATGGAGCTACGTATAAATATATATATATATATATATATATATATATATATATATATATATATATATATATATATATATATATATATATATATATATATATATATATATATATACATTCGTGACATTCGGCTGACAAAGATCCGCGTGCCACTCGAGAGGGGGGGAGAGGAAACAACGCGTAACTCGCGCGCACCTTGTCAGATTCACAAAGAGAGGAGCTGCCGCGCGAGCGCATCCGAAATCGCCGAGGCAGTGTGTAATTTTATTACAACTTCGGCGTTAACTTTTTACCTATATACAAGCTAAGAGAGCAACTCGGACGAGTAAGTCTCCAAGCTACATACATACAGCGCGAGTATTCTTGTACTCCATATATAGTTTCAGGTGCAGCCCCTGCCAACAGTTCAACTTATCGAAGATTCTTCTTTGCTCTCCCACTCGCGCTCTCTACCTCTCTTTCTCTCTTGAACAGAAGGACTTGCGAATCTCTTTTTATTTCTTGCTACGAGTGCTGCCGAGTACAGAGTAAATCATATTCCTTATCGGTGCAGGCACTCGACGAATAACGACGTCAAGTTTAGACGTTCACGATCCAACTATATGCGAAACCTACTCGACACGTATATACTCTCTCTCTCTACCAAGTTTTTTTTGAATGTTTAAAAACGGAAAACTGAAGATGTTTGACTTGCTCTCCGACTGCTGCGAACTTCCTTTCATTTTATAAAATTATTAGAATTTTTCTCAATTCGAAATTGATGATAAATATGCACGTAAATATCTAATTCACGATTTTGTTATTCGAGTAATTGGGCCACGTATATTTTCAGTTGATTATTTTGGTTTCGGTGTGATCGATTCCCAAACAAAATATATCTGGTAGTCAACAGCTCTAAATTCGAATCAACCGAGATATTGACGAAATATTGGACTCATCGTTGTGTTATGTATTATAAAAGTAATTCATTGCAACTGGGATTTTCGAATATTCGCTAAATCTTGAATAAATTATTGTCTGAAATTCTTGAAATATCATCTCACAATAAAGTCAGGTCATTAGAATTATTATATTGAATCATATCGGTGGCATGTTTATAGAGAAGAATCTTCAAAAAAATAAATGAGTGCGTCACCCAAAAACAGTTGAGCGGTAGGTCGGAGTAGTGATTTCGAAAATTCGTCATACTAGGGTATGCCTTCAAAGCTGGATTTGCATTTTTTCAATTCGCAATGAACTTTATAATTACGCAGGCTCGAGCGCACCGAGCAGTAATATGAAACTTGAAACGTATTTTTCCCAAAAGCCCGTTTTTGAAACCTGCGTGTAATATGACTCGAACAATTTTTGAGGGATCAACATGAATTTTTTATGCTATTCGGTGCATAAAACGGCACTTCAGGCGCTAGTGCATTTTTTAAATGACCTTGGAGCGACGATGCAAAACATGAAATATCGTATCTAACAGGAGTGTGTTAATATTTCAACACTTGTGTGAACGCGTGACACTCATCGTCAGTTTCGCCGATCACTCGGGGACGCGTCCATGCGCGTCTTCAAATTTGTTTGCACTAGTTGCATTATATACTATTTTCAAATGAAAAGCGAATCGATAACTTGAATATATAAAATTGAATGTATATTATACTTATTATTAGTGCGTAAAATTCGCGTTTTATCATTATCCCATGAAATATTATATGCAAGTCGTGAAATCGAATTTTACGGACTAGCTGTATAACATATCCATTGAAAAAACAAAATTGTATATAAAGTTTACGCAAAAGTAACATTCCCGAAATTTTAAGTGTTCATAGGATTATGTTGGATTATCTTGTTCAAACTTAAATATAATTGTACCATAAATTTTATTTCAACTCTTTGACGCGTGAACAAAAAACGCCGACGATTGCAAAAATATATAAGTATATATGTTGAACAGTATAGCAGGGGAAAAAGAAAAATCCACAAAAAATGTTCGTATAATTGACATTCCCCTCTAAACGAAACGTGTCGAGCTCACATTTCCCAATTGTTCGTCCAATAAGAGCCAAAATTTCGAATCTTGATTTCGAAATCCGTCGCTTCAGTCCCATGATCCGAGAGAGACGACTTTTATTTGCATCGCGTCTGTACACCCCAACGCACACACACATGCATATTATACACCGATCAAATCGATCACGCGGCGTCGTGTAAGGATAAGCCCGGTACGAGCCCTACCCATATATCCCTCTTGTTTCCCTCTCATCTTGTTATCTCCAGTCGTCGGCGGTGGCGGTGGCGGCGGCACACGCGTGATAATATCGGGGGTTGTGCATTCGCTCGCGGACTGGGTATATATGTATATACATGTAAGCCGAGCACAGAGGGGATGTGTTGTACGCGCGCCTTCGCACACTCTTATTTCTGCTCCACTTGGCTGGCATTCTCGCTCGCTCGCTCGCGCGCCTCTGCGGCTTTATCCTTTCCAATCAAGCCCGAATCTTTATTCGAGTTTCCTTTGCGCCGCGCGGCGCTTTCATTCACGATTCGTTTCAAAGGAGCTGTGCCACTCGCTAAATTGAGCGGGCCCAGCACACGCGCGCACTCGAGCCGCCGCCGCCGCCGTGTGTATATATACTTATATATACAGTTCGCCGGCGGGGCGGGGGGGGGTTGAACGAGTTCGCGCGCTTTCCCGGGAGATGGTTGTTTCGGCGAAAAGACCATTCGAGGGCGCGCGGCCGCGGAGATAGAAACTTTGCTCGGTCGAATTTTCATCGCCGTCGCGAGCGCGGAGAGACGACGAGGACGACGAGGACGAAGAGCCAACGCTGACAAATCGAGGCGCGGATCGATATCGCCCGAGTCTCGGGCCGATAAGTTACTTCGCCGCGTATTGCAATCTACGTTATAATGTGATCCGGGAAACCGAAGAGCCCGTTACACGGCAGCGGAGATTCTCCCCCGCGAATAATACGTAGCTATATATACGCGGGACGTATGATTGAGTATCGGATAAATGCAGCTGCCTGTCTGCGCCAATCGAGGACGAGATGGCTCCTTCCTCTCTCTCTGTATATATCTCTCTCTCTACGATCCGTCGGGTTTTGTTTACTTCTCATGTATCGCTCAAAGCGCGCAATACGAATATAGCCGTACTTTTATTGGAAAACTTAATTTTGTTCGTCGTTTACGTGTGTGTATGTGTATGAAACAGTGCCTGCGTGTGCGTGTGTGTATACGTATAGTAAATGACGAATCCTCAATCGAAAGCTCTCGCGGCTCGCGAACGGGATGCGAGCCGGGAGAAATTTGAAGAACGAAAAACAAGCGCACGGCTTTAATTGCAAATTCAAATTGCCGCGCGCACGCGTATAATAAAAGAAAACTGGCCATGGCATATGTATATATGTATAGAGGCGCCGATCCAATTTAAGCCAAGCTCGCAATACAAAGCAGACGACACGAGCGCATCAGAGAGAGAGAGAGAGAGAGAGAGCCTTTTAAATCGGACCTGCAGCGGCTCGCCACACTGTGTTTGCGATACGAATACATATATACGAATTTCTTTTTTTCTAGCCATCATTACTATTTTTTCTCCCTCTATACCCGCGGCCCATCGATCGCGCGCCGCATCCATATATTTCGTCGCGGCTGTGCAAAGTCATGTTTACGTACACAGACACACGTCGGGTGTCGGGGCCGGGTCGGTCGAGCGGTTGGGGTTGGGGGGATGGATGTAATTTCCCTCTAGCGCAGCTCTTTCGTAATCAACGACAATGGCGGGCTGCGCAGCAGCGCGCCAGGTATCGCATAAATATGTGTCGGGGGGGGGGGGGGAGGGGGCGGGCCGATAATTGAGAGGAAGAGCTGGAAAACTCGGGTCGCAACTCGCGTAAAAGCTCTCTGGCGCGCGGGGCAAACTTGCGCGCGGCCGCCGCCACCCCAGCGTGCTGCAGCCGGCTTACAAACGAGCAATTGGAAATCCGTGCGATCAGCTCGCGAAACTTTGTTTTTCCTCTCCCTCTCTCTATATGTGTGTATAGGGTGTGTGTGTGTGTGTGTGTGTACGCTCGCGTCCGCTATTCGATAGCTCGGCTTTCGCGCTTCTTATGTAAGTATACCTATACGGAAGCGGGAGTCGAGTGTCCGCAGCTTTTGCGCGCGTATACATAGAGGACTTTATCGATCCCCCGCGCCGCGGCACACATATAGACCGTCAGCCGTCATCAAACGGCCGCGGAATCTCGAGAGCGCCACTTTGTGTCCGGAGAGGACTCGTGTATTGTTGCGTCGGTCAAGCCGAATTATGTATAAATACGCTATTGCTCCTCCTTATTGCCCGTGTATTTCTTCGGGCAAAGCCAGAGAGAGGCTTATATGTTGCTCTGCTGTTTCAACGAATGCATATGTGTGTATACACGCGGCCGGTGCTTCATCAAGCCGTTATATAGAGTCTGGTCTGTCGGTCTCTCTCAGGAGGCACACGGGCCAGTTAGAGCGAACTTTAATCCGCGTAATCGTGAGCAGCTAGTGATTTGCAAATTAGTCGTCGGCGGAATGACGAGAGAGATAGAGAGAGAGAGAGAGAGTCACGAGCACATATAGGACGTATATGTCATTACAGCGTGTATAAGAGAGCCCGCTAATACTACCGAGGGTATACACGGGCCGTGCACCGCATGCGTTTAGGCTCGGATTTCGAGGAGCAGATTGCGCGAGATACTTACCTGAATTGCAGCTCATACCCGCTGCGCTCCAGCTACAATTGGCCTCGAGAGCGAAACTTCGCGACTGTGCTCGAGCTCTACACACACTATACACCGAGTCCCGCTCGATCTTATCACTGGAATTGCCTATTCGGTTTTTGGGAATATTCCGGGGAGTAGTTCGTCGCAAGCAGTCTACCCTGCGCACGAGTCGAGCAATGGAGACGAATTTTTTTTCCTTCCCCGCTTCAGAGTAACTCTCGGGCAAGTTGTCGGGGGGGTGAGCTAATTAGCGTATACGTACGACGACTTGCGGTTGTTTCGACGCCAAACCGGGTGATTCTTCCGAACTTTCGTAATAGCAAAAAGGGATGTACCCTATATCGAACGTGGTGTTTTACAACCGTGTGAAGAAGTGTCGTTTGTGCGGCGGAGAAAAAAAAACGTAAATAATAATTCATCACATCAGTTTAATCGATTTGAATCGTCCAAATATACACACACTGAGTGATGCATGCTACAAATATCTGAAAACACAAGAATGTCCAGTACGAATCGATGACAATCCATCAACGTTATTACACACAGATAGAACAGTCGATTTGAACGGCGAGCAGAAAAAACTACAGCTGGCGAATCAACAAGAGCAGCTGGACGTCTTCTTGACCGGCGACTTTGGCTCGTGGAACTTTATCAGATTGTGGCCCGGGTGTTGATGTGGAAAAATCAACTGGTCCACTTTCGAGTCTATTCTTCGCATCACACGTTCAAGCAGAATATCAACGGCACGTTTCACGTTCTGGCCCGTGGCTGCGCTCGTCTCTAGATACACTAAACTGGATCGCAAGTGGCGCTTAGAACTGAATTTGTATTATCTTACAAACATCGTCGCGTTGCAGCGTTCGTATGTATATATAACACATATGTACCAAGAGCCAATTCGATAATTCCCCTTGCTAACTTGTCGAAATTAAAGTATTATATACTTTAATTTCAACAAGCTAGCAAGTTACTCTATATAGCCGCGGTAATGGCCAATTGAGGTTTTAAGACGTAATTGCACCATGTACAAAATCGCCCTTGATCAGTTTGACTTTCGTTCATTACATTATATAGACTCGCGCTTCATCAATCACGCACAGATTCGTGCCAACGTTCCCAAGACTTTTCCCTTCTACCGATAAATATATACGATACAGCTCGTTCGCCCTGAAAATCGGGGCGCATATATACACATACATACACGTATACTCACTTGTACTGGCTCGCGAAATCTCGAGCCTTCTCCTCGTTGATTACGCGTCTATCCTCGAGGTCGGATTTGTTGCCGCAGAGTATCACCTCAGGATTCTCGTAATACGCGAACTCCTGTGGGTACATGCGAGGGCAAAACGGAAATGGCTTTAGTGCGCGTCGTGAAATTGGATTCGTCAAATTTGTATATATTCGCCAGAATCGACCGATCTATTCGCGCTTCGAAAGGCTTCACGCCGTATATACATATACGCGCGTAAACGTACGACTTTGAATTTGGGACCGTCTGATTTGGCGGACGAAACGCGCGTTAAATCCCACGCGAGCGTCGAGCCCCGGGGCTAATACTATCGGGCGCACGTGGGCTACACTATGCCGCGCAGCGCGGAAAATTCACCGAGCGCGTCTTTTCCGAAAAGTTTAATGAAATGCAGAGGGGCGGCGGCGAGATAAAGTTATCGCGCGACTGGCCGAGCTGGCGGCAACAAGCAACGTGTGTGCGTCCAAGACTCGCGTATTCAGCTCGCGCACACCCGCGCGCCCGATCATATCTCGGATCTCGGCCCGACCATTGAACGTATATACGACAGAGGGACGCCTTTCCTTCGATTCGTCCCCACCGTATCTCGGCCAGATACAGTTTTACGGCGGCGCATTTGTCCGCGGCCGGCATTATTTAAACCGAGGAAAATAACGTTTTGACTCCTTATCACGCGGAGAGACCGTTGCGCGCTAGCCGGCTCGATCGTGTGTACATGCACGTGCGTCCGTGTACGTCTGTATGTCTATTTCTGATTTACACGTTGTGCATGACTGACACGTTTCCTGGACGACGAATATATTATTCGATGGTTTTTTACGGTATAAACAAATGCATTTAAGTAATCCTCTTACTCGCTGCGAAATATAATGGAGTGTTGCTCTTTCAAACGTTAAAATAGCTTCGTTACGCTTCAAGCGAAACAGCCGAAAGAAATGGAAAAAACTCATATATTCTTCATGTGTTATTGCAATTTTTCACTGTTTGAGAAGAAATGAGATTTTATTTTCCGGGAAAACGATCTAGATGAAATTTTATGAATTTCCTATTTCGCATCCTAGATTATAAATTTTCATATTTAATATAATAATCAACTAGGAAGGAAAAAAATCAGCAAGCGAGGTTATTTCAACATAATCGCTGCCGCAAGTTAAGACTTCACAAATTGATATGGAGTATTTCTACATTCTGTAAAGCTGGAGAAGCTTCCTCATCTAGAATGTTCAAACAGCTTTAGTCTTTTGAGATTACATTATGAATGTTTAATCAGCCTAACACTTTTCTCAGCGAATTCAATTCAATCTATATGTCAATCCAATAAACCGTATCCGATTGATCCCTAGAAGTTTTTTTTGAAATTATATCGCTGCAGTCAATATACGAGATCCGAAAATGCGATAGACGAGAACAAATATACGGAGCGGAGGGGAAATTGGCTTTGGCGCGGTGTAACAGAAATATTCGCCGGAATATATTCACGCCTCAAATGATTGCGACCAAGCGATTTAATTAATATTTCGAGCTGGAAATCAGTTTGATGTTCAATACACGCGCGCTGTATGCAGCGGGGAGGCATTCATACTATTCATTCGGATGTGGTTCGAGGGAAATGGATGTCAAATGGAGCGAAAAGCTCGAAAGCTCGCGCGCGCGACTGAGTCGCGGTGAAGCGTCAGACGCCGCGAAGTGGGGAGTAGCCGCTCCAGTTTCCAAAGCTGTCGACGTTTCTGATCCCTAATGATCGTCTGATTTTTCTGCTCCGTGTGCGATATTGTGTGTACGTGTATCGGCAAACGCGTTATCTTCGTATTTTTCGCGTGCTCCGTTCGCCTCTTCTTTTTTTTACTCCCCTTTTCTACGGGGGCTCGCTCCACGGGGAATCGTTGCGACACTTTTGAATGCTAATTTGAAAATAAAATCTCACTTTCAATGCTACTCGTTCGAACGATCCGATGCGGAAATTACGAATTTTACGAATTTCAATTTGTTTTTCTGGCACGGCGTTTCGATATACTCGCGAGATTAAAAAAATTAAGGTCAGTACCCTAAGCTGATCCAGCCAATTTCTTACTGCGAGGAAGGACTGTTCATTTGTCAAGTCGAAGAGTAGAAAAAAGCCCATCGATTCTCGGTAAAAGGCTGCAGTTAAGCTTCGATACCTAAAAAGACATTTTGAACGATATCATAAGGATGATCCACTCTGAAATTTTATGGTTAATACTTTGCTCGTGAATCCTCTTATCCCGTCAAATTTAATTTTACAGAGGATATTTTTCATTGCAATAAGTGTGCCAAATATTTAACGACGTCGTGAAAAAAATATTAATTTCACATGGAACAAACATATTAACGATTTTGCCGTATTTCCCAGTCGTTTTTCATATAAATGCATCGGAATAAGTTAAAATCATATTCTGCAGCAGAAATTTAACGAATTAGGGTCGAAATGTCAGTTACAGCGTCAATTTGTGTACTTTATGGAATTATAAATTAAAATACAGTTCGAAATAAATTCATGGTCTTGTCGTGGTGCATATGAATCACTAGTAAGTATTGGGTTTACTAGTAAATATGGGTATGAATTATTGGGAAAACTTGTTGAATACTATATTTTGGGCAATTTTTCGTGAAGCGTACATCACAAGAACGTTAAATAATCATGATATTAAATAGTGCTATATGATAATAGACAATTTCGATTCAAAGAGAAAAATCTTCTCGAAGCAATAATAAGAAAATTTGCTCTCTGATCAAGAAGAGAGTCCTGAACCTAGAGAGATTTGTTTAGCAGGGTAAGAAATCGTTTTACCGATAGCGTCAAAAAGACTTTTCCTCTTGAATAAAGAGTCCATTTTAGTAAGTGGAGGGCCGATATGACGTTGATATTAATGTACCGAATGCGGAAGTGTCAGAATTGGCGAGTAGTTAAAGTTTATCAGGAGTTGCGAAAATTGTTTGATGACGATGAACTATGAAACATGATGTACGTGGCACGTATTTTCAAATAAAAGTGCGTTCCAAATAAAATGTTCCCGTTCACGAGGACGAACTTTTATGTTTGATAAAATCGCACTAACGCGAATTGAAGAGCATTATCCCGGCACTGAAAACTCGATTTTTCGTTCCGGAACGTACATCGGTGTTCGAAATGCGCACGTGAGTCACGGCACAATTGCCCATATGTTCGAGTTTCCTCGCGTATATATTTCTAACCGACTAAACATCGCGAGAATCGCGTCGGCTGTACAAGAACACACAGCTGTAGTCTTGGTGTGAAATAAACAATCCGGGATAAAATGACTGGTCGGCAGGGCTTGTTTACAACTCACCTCTCTTGTCCGGCCGTATCCCAGAGCTGCAAGCGCACTTCGTATCTGCGTTTATCGGCTGACTCGTGCAGCTGCAAGTTAATACAAAACGGCCGTGTGAGCGTTATTCTACAGCTGAAGCAACAAAATACACGCGAGCTTTTATAATGAGCCCGAGCGAAAGCACGCGCACACCGCGCGCGCGCATTTCTGTTTATACACATATATACGTATATATACGTTATTCCAAAAGTGTCAGCAAAAAGCCACGCGCGCGTGTGTGTACAGGCAAACACGTGTTCACTGCTCACAACTCGCTTCTCCTTGAAGTCGATGCCGATGGTCGAGTGGAATCGAGGATTGAACTCGCCGTCCATGTACTGGCCGAGGAAGCTCGTCTTGCCGACTCCCGAGTCGCCCAGCGCGAGGAACTTGAGCAAGTAATCGCAATCCATCGGTCCCCGCGTCCTTCTTTTTTTCTCCCCCAACGAGAAAAAAAAACTCGAACGAGCCGTATGCTTCGAGGCGCGTCTATCGCGTCACTCGGCCGTTTACGCGCATACGCGCGGGAGCGTAGTTTATTGTTAGCCAACTATCGGACGACGGAGCGAAGGCCGAATTTGCAGTTGGCACGCCATCTAAGCGCCGCGAGCGAGCTCTCGGCCGGAAGCGAGCTCGACTCGAGATATGGGGGCCTGCATCCTTGACCGAGCTCGAGCGATATGGACGCGCGGCCAATACATATACAGAAGGGGCAGGGGATTACTCGAGGCGCACGTGGAATACCTCGCGCCTCGGGCTGCCGCGGAGCAGTGATTCCGAGTCGATTTGTTCGGACCTCCCCGGCTCTTCGTCGGATTTAGAGCCGACTGGCAGGAGCGTATGTATTATATAGACGTGTTTGTACGCCGATCGCATGTGAAAATGTTTTCCTTTGAGCCGCGGAGCTTTGTCGGGTGTCCCGGCGCGAATTTTCGTGTATCTATACAGTGCAATCTGTGCCACCTGCGCGTCAAAGTTATCATCATCGAATTTCACAATCGCAGTGTTTGGCGTTGTGATACACCGAATACTTTTATCCGATACACATTCGCGAAGCGATGAAAGTACTATTTGCATACCACGATGCTGGATCGCTGTTGAGTTTACTATCGCTCGAACTATAATCCCTTGCACGTTTCCAATCGATAAATTTCTTCGATGTGTACCGGGGCGAAGAATTTTTTAAATACACGCTTCTATTCGTAACCGCGACGGAAAAAAAAACAACGAAAACCGCGAGCTCAATTTATTTTATATCCGCATAGGTGCTGAGTGTGCATGGGAAACATATATACATTGGCGCTATAATACACGCTGAAACTAGCTCGAACCCTTTTTACCGTGATAATTCACTGCGCGCGCATTCCTTACAGCAACTCGCTCGTCGATTCTTGTTAAAGTTTTGGCTACGACATCTAATTTCCCTGCAGCTCTAATTGGACTTTTCGCTCGACTTGTCAAGTAAATGTCGGCCACGCCGCCCGAGCTTCCCAGTTCAAACTTTTTGTTTAGGTCAGCGAAAACATCTTTTCAACGCTTGCTCCTGTAACCACTCTTCTGTATCTTTAATGTCTTCTTCCTTCCGACAAGACTCGTGGACAGACAAAACATATATTATATCCATACAAATTTTACAAGTATATTAAATTTGAATAACCCAAATAACTGATAAATTTAATAATATTGATATCGATTCGAATTGCGATGAGGGTTTTGAAACATATTTCATCCGGTTCGCGTCTTATATAATGAAATCTATAAGATGATGAGAACTATTTTGATATTGTGTTCAAGAAAATTATTCTATTATATTATATTTCATCATTCGCGTTACATGAAATGTTCGCATGAGATTTTATTTTGGTTCTCACTAAAAAATCTCCTGCCTGTGTACTGGAAGGGAGCCCTAGTAGAATTCCTGAGGCAAAATTCTTCAATATTATTGAAGCACTTACATAAAATAGAATTTAAGGTCTAATACTTATTTGATCAGATGGAAATTAAATATTTTTCAATTCTTATTTGCTCAGTTCTTTTCATTAAACGCAAGATGTATTTGACCACCACGCACCACTGGTGGTGATACCCAATTAAGAAAGGTATGCATTTTCTTTAGTATTTTCTTCTACCGTGGCTATATACATGTATATGAATATGTGAACAAGATGTATATCTATATAGCAGATAGTTATAGTCACGGGACGAGAAACGAGCGTCGTCTGCTGCTTTCGCGCAGTGTAAACAGTTCTTGCGTAAAACACAGTATCCATTTGCGGTTAATTGATTTTCAATAAGTTATGGATGAAGATACCAGAGTTAAGATCAATATTGAATATTGGTAATTGACCATTACTGTGTGTATGTATACAATCCTTACACTTAGACATAACCTGCATAACCTCACTTTTTATCTACATTTCATCAACAAATATACTTTTTGATAATTTCACTATATGACGCAAAAACAGATAAGAAAATATATTTCTGCCTTCTTCAGTGGAACTTGTGGGCATGTCACTCAATTTCTACAACTAGCTGAGCAGATTAAACAAAATGTACCAGGAGCAAAAATTTCTGGAGAACCAGGGAGACAAGGTAACATTAAATTTACAAAACTAAATAATGTTGAATAAACGCTGTAGCTTTATTTATAATTTTGCAGCATCTTTTGAAGTACAGATCAATGATCAGTTAGTCTACTCAAAACTGCAAACTTTGGCTTTCCCGGATTTCAATGAAGTTACAGAGGTAGTACAGGGTGTTACTGAAGGTAAACCAGTACAAAAAATCAAAAAGCAACAACCTATTGAATGTGTTATATCATGATGATTACACAAAGGTGAAAGAAAATTAAGTGAATGGTAAATTGTAACTTTGTGTTCTGTCTGTGCATACAGAGCTGCTGCGTAATAGCTATTTGATTTTGTGTAGTTAGAATAACTATCATTATATGGACTTTTTTTGAAGGCTACTAAGGACAAATAAATGAGGAAGAATTTATAAAACATACATGAAAAATGTTAAAAATCGTGGTTATATTTTTGAATTAAATATTTTCATTTGAACATCTATTAATATGGAACTAGAAATATTTTTTGTTTCGAGTTAATCAAAGGTTCTAATTTTAGAACTATCACTACAAAGTGGAATACACTTCAATTTATGTATCATGAACTAACTATTTACAAAATATAAACTAATAGAGACTGTAATACTATTTCATCTGAAAAATATTACATCTCCAATTTTCAAAACGTAATCTCCTTGAAATTTTTTGACCAAATAAATTCCAAACTTGAGTTTTCCATGAAATTCTTCAGCTAACGTGCGCAAAGGTTCTACAGTCTTTACCCCTGTTGTTTGATCTATACATACCATTTGACATCTAGTACATACTCCCTCAACCTAAAATGAAGAATACTTGGTCTAGAATTCTAGGTATACCTCGAGATTTGAAAAGAATTAATGTGCTAATGGAAATTAAAAATGTACATACATCAAAATGACAAGCTCCAATTTGGACTAATTTCCATTGTTTTTCTTCAAAGGGTGCACATCCTTCAATGACAAAATTTCCTCGAAACCTATGGAGCATTGTGTTCTTGTCGCATTCTGAATCTTTTGGAATTCTGTCTGCAAGCCATATTATGCTGGATCCGTTCAATAGCAGATATTGACTTTGACTGGCAAATGATAGCTCTGGCTTACTATTTTCTGCAAGAATCGCAAAAATATTTTTAGATACAAAAAAGGTACAAGCTTAAATAAGTTTCGTATGCATACTTCTTTGTTCTTTTGATTCACTTTGTCTCACAAGTCTGAGATTAGGCCTTCCCAGAGCTAAACTAAGCCACTCTGAAACTTCTTCTCCACAATCGACTCCCTCTACTTTGTGTCCGCAAACTCGACCTCTGCAAATTTTGCCGTTCTGCATTATCTTTGAAAAAGGATTCAATGGAACTTCTATAGGCGGCATTCCTAAATTTAAAAAACAATACGGAACATTATAGATAAAAAAATTAAGAGTTAGTTAGTGAAGTTAGAATATTTACCTGGATAATGTAATTGTAATTCACTATTTTTTAAATCAATCTTTGGCATTAGCAAACAAAGTTTTGTTTCTTGTTTCTGAGTTAGACAAACACCTGCAGATGTCACAATCATCCATTCTCTGTCGTATTGTAATCCTTTAGATGTCAATTTCCATGAAACCTTAATTTCATATCTTCCACAAGATTTTATTGGATAAATAAATATCTTTGATAGCCAACTTGACTTATTATTTGCTTTGTTTAGATTAACATCATCTGTGTATGAAACTGTGTCTAATTGATCACCAGTGATTGGAGCATAATTAATCTTATCATTTTTGAAGCTAGAGAAAATACTTTGGTTTTTCAAGTTTTCAATGCAATTAGCTATATATTTCTCTTGTATTTTAAACTTGAAATCAGACCACCATGATGGACATTCCAAAACTTCTTTCCCACTGACAAAACATTTTCTCAACATTTCAAGCAATGTGTCTACATCTTTTTTACTAGACATGTATCCAAATGATACTCTTACAGCTCCAGTTGGTTTTCCATCTACTAAATCTCTTGAACCTCCACATTTATATCCACTATCATAATTTTTCAAAATGTCTTCATTTGAAAGATTCAAGTGACGCTGACAGGCTCCAGGATTACAGAAACATCCAGTACGTAAGTGAATTTTGTAAAGAGCAGCCATGTTAAGAACTTCCATATAGCCAACATATTCTCCATTAGCTCTTAGAACATTGAATGTGACAATTCCACCTTGTAACGTTATATCTTCATAATCAGTATCTGCATACAATTCAATAACTGGAGCACTATTTTGATGGTGTAACATGAGTAACGAGTGGTGCAGATACCTAGCTAGAGAGTAAACATGTTTTGATATTTGTTTTATTGGAATATCTGAGAAAATTTTGAAGCCATGTTGAAGAGATACTATCGACAGAAAAGAAATTGTGCCATCTTCAAACCTGAAAATTCATCATTATCATTAAAAATCTTGTTTTAAATCTAAATAGTTTATCCCAAATGAATTTTTTTTCATCTGACAGAATATTCACCTCTGATGCAGTGATTCTTTCTTCACATGATGCATTTTAGAACTCAGAACTACATCTACTGTGCCGCCTCCATAATACACTTTTTTTAAAACATGCGCACTATCATTTTTCACTAAGAGAGCACCCAAACCAGTAGGATAACCAAACAGTTTATAAAAAGAGAGGCAGACAAAATCTGGTTTGAATGTAGAGAGATTCAGATCATTTGTGGCAGCAAAACTGGCAGCATCAAGTACTGTGAACCAATTTGTTTCTGTTCCAATGTGTGAATTGAGACACCCTTCTTCAACATTCTTAATCCAATTGAGGGGATACTTCAGTCCAGAAAAATTACATTGAGCAGGATAGACAAATAAAGAATTTGTTTTTTGATTTTTGATGTGGTAACCATTTTTACCAATTTTCTTTTGCAAAATTTGAAATGCTCTTTGATGACTAATGCAGACAACCTTGGCTCCTCTATTGGCAGTTACATCTCGCATGCCCAGAACAGAGGTATGATTATCTTGCGTATAAACAAAATTTCCAAACTGCTCATCAGACTCATTTTCCTCATTTTTGAAATTGAATGTTTCCGCTACAAGCTTCAACGAGGCTGTAGCACCCGATGTGAAAATGACACTATACTTATCTTGATCCGTATGGAAATAATCAAGAATTCTGAAATTAAAAAATATTGATAAGGAAAAATGATTTGAATCATTACTTATCGTAATCTTAAGCTCTCTCACTTGAATCTTATGTTGTCAAGAGTTTCTTCTGTGATATTTCCATTGACGCCGTTGGAATGTGGATTAGTGTACAGTGATAACAACAGATCATTTAACGAATCTTTAATCTGATCATCAGAATACAAAGTGGCCCCAGCATGGTCTACGTAGCATTCACCTGATGAATTATCATGAAAGATTAAAAAAAAAGTCAGTTAAATAACATAGAGATATCACAATCATTTATTAGGGGAAAATTCAATGCATTTGTGCTAATTATATAAAGACACGGATGAATCACGATTATTTAATTAGCTACTGAGTTGAACGCGAGAGACCTTCACAATATAAACATACTCTAGAAATTGCGCGAGATTCATTTCAAATATTGATGATCAATAAATTTACGTTACATAGAAACATTCATGCAGTTAAACGCAATCACTGTACCTTTAATTCGAGTAAATCGTAGCTCCAATTCCCGCTGCGTTTTTTCATTGTAAACAGGAGTGTACAACGCCGACTCGTCCATACCGTTTGACAGTCCGACACTGAGTGGTGCATGGTTAGGTTGTGTAACGAAACTGGTTATTTAGCTCGCCGTAAAATTATCTTCTGGCAATGCAACTCCAGCCGAGCTTGGCTCGAATTCACTCGCGATCGCCGCCTCAATTGCTTATGATAACCAGCGTGAAAAATGCCGCGTACCTACAAACAGCGTACGAGGTTAATAAGTTTTGTTCCAATTTCAGCTCGATCTTTTGCGGATTCTTCGTCATACGCCGCTGGGTCGGTGAAAGCGTCACCAGCATCGACACATTGACGGCAGATAATTTTGTTTATGTTTGCTTCGTATTGGGAGAAGATAAAGTGGAGCAATCGATGAGAAAAACAAGTTCAACAATGTTTGCTTGAACTACCAAAGTACCAACGCTGCAGGCTGCACAGTGCTGCATGCGGAGCCAGCGCCCAGCTGCCGGTCACTCTCTCGAAGATGGCGCAAGATACTCATCAGCCGCGATATTATATTCCGGCGACGGCAACTACGGGCAAAATATTGATTCGTGGGCAACGAGGAAGGGAAAACTTTTGGAAAATTTGATTGCGTTGTTGTTTTCAAGATGACAGATGACGATTGAATGTGCACTTCGGGCTCAAATAGAACTATGAATATTCAAATTGAATACTTTCATAGAGGATTACAACAGAGAGGCTGTTGCGAAAAACAATTTTCTTTTTGCCCAGCTCTAGGCCTTGACATGTTCTTCGCGGAGATTATCGGAAAGTTATATTATCGCAAGCCCTTCACTGCTGTATTGCCTACGATTCTAATTTTTGTTGGGAGTATTTGCGTTGTGAAATCATCACAGAACGCCAGACTACAACCATTAATTCTGAAGTCCGATGGCCGAGGAAAAGTTTTGGAGGTTTTTACCAATGAGATTTCAGCGGTAGATAGAGAAAATTATTAAAAATAGAATGACAATAATGTTAGGGAAAAAATTAAAGTTACCAAGCACATTTACAGCACATGAGCCAGGAGGACGAGGTGGCCGAGTGGTTAAGGCGTTGGACTGCTAATCCAATGTGCTCTGCACGCGTGGGTTCGAATCCCATCCTCGTCGATTTTTTTTGGTTTACCAAACATTTTTTATCCAATTTCACTCATTGTAGCACCTAGATTACGAGGTAGAAGTACTACCATAATATCCATATGATCTATCCCTCAGAATTGCTGACAAAGTTTATAACCGTGATCAATAGGACAAGCGTGTTTTTCACTTCGATTTTTGTACTCCCATAATATGTAAGTACATACATGTGTGTATATTATGATATATCAATTTTTTATTTAGAAAATCTTCAAGATGCATGGATCAGTCTCGACAAATTTTTGCAACGACAATTGATCTCTTCATCCTGTATACTTATCGACTATATCAGCTGATTAACATTTATTTATCAGGTTTTGGAAAGATTTGAGTTGCAGCATATTATGTATAGGGATGATGATATCGTATTGGTTGAGAAAATACTTGTCGATAAAACATGTATTGTAAACGTATAATGTATGCTTGAACTTGATCTCCAAATGTTTGTAATGAGCATCAATGATACAGATTTATATGATAAGTTATTAGACCGTCAAATGACCATATTGATTTCTTCTGGGATTCAATCAGCCCACTGTTAATCGTTTTTATTCTTTCATTAATTTGTTCTATGTATATAGTAGTCAGTTATTGTAGACTCAAGTCGGAATTTGCAGTCAAAGCTTGAGTTGAACGTGCCACCGAAAATATTCGCACATTACGTTAAAATATTTACGCAAAATTCACCCGTCTTGGTGAGCATTCCTTGAACGTATATGAAAAACAACTACTGACGATCCATTGAGTAAGCATTTTGGACAGCCGATTTTTATTACACACCGCAAGACGCAGTTTTTGATGAAAGTTCGGGTGTTAAACACGCGTTTTTTTCCATCAGCTCGTGTTCAAGCGGGAAAAAATGTTTCTTGTGTATTTCGGTTCCGTTATTATTTTTTTTAACCCATTATTACTCATAAACTACAGATAGTGATTAATCATTAGAGCGAAGTAAATTAATTGAAAGCCAATAAAAATTGACGTGATTAGTTGATTGATATTTTGGTAAAATATGTAAAATAATGTTTATCCGCAGATAATATTGCTCGAAATTCTCTTGATCGTTCTATATTTAATTGTTTTTTTTTTATAACAAAATGTAAAACTATAGCTGTTTGGATTCGCATTGGTATTAATGAGCCCTGTCAGGTGGATTGGCAAAATGCTCTGCTCTAATATTAGATTATTTTTTTTCGTTTCCATTAGACTTTCAACTAATCCATAACAATAACTACTCAAACTATAGGACGTATAGGATTGGATCTGGAAAAGTCGCAAATGATTAAATAAGATCGGGACTGAATATGTCATTGATAAATGGAAATTGTTGAGACCATTCAGGAATAATTCAGAAGATTTGGCTCATAAAAAAAGTTTGTACAATTTGACGATATTGCTTTCCAGTCCAAGGCAATGTTACGTAGCTATTATATAATCATTCTACGATTTCTATAATCACGTTTGTTAAATTCTTTACTTGAACGATGATTGAAGCATACTTATGTGTGGAGATTGAAAAAAAATCAACCAAGAAGGCCCCGGGGGGATTCGAACCCCCGATCTCCTGTTTACTAGACAGGCGCTTTAACCAACTAAGCCACGGCGCCATCTTCGGGAATTGAGGCATCATTTGACTAGGGGAGATTATTATGACTGTAAAAATTGTAAGACGTATTTCTTGAAATTATTAATTGCCGAGATTATACGAATGAGTACCATCGTCGGAGTTTATTAGTACCCAACGATTCATAACAAGAATCTCACACTTGTAAAAGTGAAGAATTGGTAAATAATCGCATGTTTCCAATAAATATACTTTTTTACAGCATACAACTGAACATCTTCTGAGCTGGATGAAACTCAATTCAGCGTCTATAATCCGAAATTGAAAATTGCTAACCGAATGATTTTAAAAACAATAACGTTCTTCCATGGGATCCGTTACTCATGAAAGATTTAGTGTCCTTCGAAAAAGTATTTCAAGACCGAGAATGAATCACATAAGCAGTAAATAATAATCGTTCGTTCCATCTAAATCCAATTAAATACTGAATGAGAGGTTCTATCAGGTAATAGAATTTAGTTTGCAGCAAGTTTCAAGATTCAACAATCACGCGTTAAGGTAATTTACTTAGGATTTCCAAATATAAAAAACGAATGGGTTTGCAATAATATTTTTCTTTCTCATTAAAATCTTGTACGAATGTAATGAATAAAAATTCGAACAATCGTCCATGTATGAACAATTGTTGAAGTTGGTTTTTTTTCATTTAAAATGCCGCATAATAAAGCAAAAAACGATGAAATTGACCCCGACGTGATTTGAACACGCAACCTTCTGATCTGGAGTCAGACGCGCTACCGTTGCGCCACGGAGTCTCATATATACACAATAGTTAAAGAGTTCGAGTCTGCTTTGCAATGCGCTCCTAATTTCCAACGTGGAATTTTTAATTTTTTCACGATTACGCATTATCCATATTTGTTCGGTCGCTTATATATTAGAGTGGCACAAAGAGTATACATATATGACGAGAACGTCTAGTCGTTACGTAAACCACAAAGTATCTGTCATACGTCAGAGATCTGCGCAGAACGTGAAAAAGCGCCGGACAATGGTCAAGCCGCGACTCGACGAGGCGCGTGTTATCAATCCCCAACAAGCAGAGAGCGCTGTGTATAGACTTTGTATGTGCGGAAACGGCCGCTCGTTTCTCAGTGTCAGCTGGCTATACAGACCGGAGGCCCCCCACAGAGAAACGCAACGCGCGATATATATCTTGGGTTGCATCATTGCATGCAGGCGCGCGCGCGCGGCGGGCGACGTCGTTCCGTGGATGGTAAGGCAAGCGTAATATGTAGGTGGTGCGTGCCCACATCCCGCATGCGAGCTCGCGGCTACCAGGGCAGCAGCAAGCGGCAGAAGCCGAAGCGCCAGCCAACTCGGCTCGGCGAGTTTCGCGCGGGTTGTCCCGCGGAGCCCCTCCTCCGACCAGGAGCGCAGCTGCGCGCGCAGCTATTCCCCCGCCATCTGTCGCCTTATGATATTCTGTCATGGGCCGACGCTCGGCCGCGAGGAATTTTTTCAACAGGAACGCATGCCCACCGCCGCTCGGCCTCTCGCTCGCTCTCCCGCGGCTATATACTCTTACACACGATATATACAATACCGCGGGCTCGCGGTGTATATCGCGCGCGCGCGAGCGAGCCTCGCGGTTCTCGCGATTTTGGGGGAAAGCGGCTGCACCGCCGCGAGCGTCCGCGAGTCTCGCTGTATAATACAACATAGACGGCGTCATTTTTCGGGAAAAACGCCGCGGCCGAGTTGGCCGGAGCCGGCTAGAAGACCGCCTATGACGGCCGGGGCAGCGAGCCGGCCGGGCCGGGCCTAGCGGCGCGTCCGGGCCGCGGGGCCGAGCCGGTCCTGCCGAAATTCCGGCCCGGCGAGCCAATGGCGGAGGGAAAGGCCGGCCGAAGGACCAATCGGGCGTCGCGACGTCAGACGCGCGCTTAGGGCCCGCGCGGCTCTTCCTCAAAATTGTGTCTTTCCGATCCACGGCGAACAGGAGCAGCGAGCTGGTGTGCCCGGCCGCGGCCAGGCGTGCGCGCGGCGCGCCGTCGCCCCCGGCTCTCATGCTGCCCTGCTCCGCGCACGCTTCAATTGTTGATTATGTCCATTCTCGCTGTGTGCTGCATGAAAATTAGCGCGCAATCGGCCTGCGCGCAATGTGTGTCGCACGCAGTCTGCTCCCCCCCTCCGGCCCGTCGAGCCCCCCCCCCCTCCGGACACCGCCCCTCGACCGCGCGCTCGTCAGTTCCGTTCTCGCGCGTGCCGATCTCTCCATATGTATCCTGCGCATATGCAATCGCGCGCCGCGCTTCCATTGTCCGACCCCCGACAGATTCCTCTCATCCGGTTTTTATTCGCGCGCGCCTCGTCTATCCGGTATTTTGTCACCGGTCGTGTCCAAATTCACTGCCGCCAGAGCGAGTTTGTATACACGATCATTCGATCGCAGCTGGCGTAAACGTCGAACGATTCGTGCTGATCCCCGATGATTGTTAATCGACGAAACGAGGCGTTAATCAGCGGAGAGAGCGCGCGAAAATGATGATAGTTAATCAGCGACTAACGAGCTCCACGCCATGGGACGGGGGAGGATGGCTAGTCATGATGGTAATTAGCCGGACAGCCCGCCGGCCACGGCGTCGTCGGGGGGTCATCGAGGCGCGAACGAGCCAATTATGATAACGAGCGGTCTGCGGCTGCCTCTCATTGTTGCTATGTATATACATGGGCGCGTGAATCCCCCGCGGAGAATTGCGCGCGCAGCAGCATCTCCGAATCGGCGAGCAGGCCGGGGCGACGCGACGCCTCGCACCGAGTTCGCGCGAGAGGCGTCTCAATGATTAACACGGCGTAATCATTTAGGCTCAATCAGTCGGCGGTACCCATCAGGCGAGTATAATCGCGAGCCTGGTAGCCAAGGAGTTACCCGATAAGGAGGAAGATATCGCGCGTGAGTGATTAAAAGTTGAGGGGAAGCGCGCGAGCGCAACCGGGCGGAGCGACGCCACGCGTTGCAAACCCGCGCGCGTATGTGCCTCGCGCATAGCTCCGCCAACAACACCGCGCGCACCAAATATTTCCGAGGCAAGCGCGAGCGAGCTGACAATCGATCATGCGCCAGCGCGCGATTTGCATACAATGGGCCCGGGGGGGCTTCGGTCCCCGCGGCGGGCCCGACCGAGCCTCCCACGCTCGGGCCGATTTGTCCGGCCCGTCGCGCCTGACCCGGTGCGAATATCGACGAACACACACCGAGGGGTGCAAGATTATGAAGAGCGAGGGCGCAAAGTCGCGCGATTTGACGCACAGCCGCGGTTGCGCTTGCGCGCGCGAGACGCTCGAGCGGGCGGTTAGCTCCTCGCGACGCTGCGCTCCTGGTGCAAGGAGGGGCTGAACGAGGCAACCCGCGCGAATTTCGCTCGGAGCCGCGCGAGAGGAGAAAGCCGCGCTCGTCGTGTTCTCCTGGTAGGCTGACGTACGTATGCGGGATGTGAGCACAATTTTCTCGTCGGCTCGAGTCATACGAACGAGCAGCAGCTCTCGGACAGAGCCGCCCTTGCGCGACCGCGCGCTGCAAGCCCGACGTTGTCGCGCGCGCTATAGCCGGACACGTATATGCCCGGCCTCGCCCGTTTCCTTCGTATATTAAACCCGCGCATATCGCGCGACCCGAGTGCAGCAGCGACTCAAAAACGTCCAGGGGCGTGGCCCGGGGTGGCATCTTTCGTATGAAACCCCGATCAGGGCAGCACACCGCACTGGAGCCAGTCTCTCTCTCTCTCGCGCGCGCGCTCGCTCTGTTCGCCACAGCCGCCTCTCTGCGCACACACCGGCCTCTTTCTCTCTCGTTCTCTCGATACACGCGCCGCCGTGTTATTATTATCCATCCGTCTCTTATACTTTCCCCTGCGCTCGTGTGTCCTGTGCGCGTCGGTGTCGCGCACTAGTCCTATACGCGAACCGAGACTAATCTCTCTCTCTCCTGGTGTTTGTCGTGCGCAGCAGCTTGGCCTCGCGTGCCAGCTTACATGCGTCGCGCGTAAAAACGCCAGGATCTCGACGAAAGCTAAGGGATCGAACGTTATTTGTATATGTATGTATTTGTCCTGGGAAAATGTATAGATATACAATGCTCGTGCGTTTGTTTACGTGTATCGTAATAGCCTTGGTGTAACCCTGAAAATGGGTAGGTATAGCGAGCCCCTGCGAACAACATCCGCAACAGGATCACATTCGCAAACAAGAGCTTCGAAAGTATATCCGCACAACATATGTATAAACCTCCTTTCCCTTCATTTCGACCGGCGGTATATATTATATACTTCTCTCTGTGTTCGCGCTGCTTTTACCACAATCACTTTACTCTTCGGGATTATTTTGTCGAGAGTTTCGTTATGCTGAATGGACCGAGTAATTATCTATTAGATTCACTCGCTAATTATGCATTCAAGATGAGAAAAAAAAAATTACTCGCTGTTATATTTCACCAAGATTCATACATTCGACAAATTTTTCCTATACTGCTTTTATTATTTCCCTTAGTTTTGATAATCAGTAACTTTCAAACGGGATCATCCTTACACGATAAGTGATGGTCTGTAAAAAGAAGCCAGTTAACTCGTGATTTGATTGACTTAGCAAAGACTCAACCACGTGACACGAGTAAGATCTATATTGATATTCGACAATCCTATCAGTTGTAGAAAGAGCAACCTAAGCCATGGTAATAAGTAAATGTTCTTTGGTTAGAATAGTCTGCAGATTTCGTTTTGTCAACAATGGGGGGAGCTGCGGGTTGTATTTTGAGGTTCTATTTAACAAATATCTTCTTCAGAAGCTGAATGAAATGTGAATAAGTTTTTTTGCATGCACATATTGAAATGAATTGATGAATAACTGAAAAGTCATCAATTCAATTCAAGAACAATAATTAAAATATAGTTCTGAAATGTGTGAATGTGATTCACGTGCAGCGTGTTTGAATGCAGCTAGACTATATCAGAAAAAGATTGAGACTACTTCTAAATATTTTGAAAATTATGAAAATTTATTTCAATCCATACAATTTATCACCACCTGTATTTATAGTTTAGAATTGCTCCCCTATATTGTGATTTAATAATAAGATTAGAATTGAAGTTTAGTTGGGTTGTTTAAAAAATAATAGTCGACGCTGATTCCAATGTATTTTAAAAACGAAAGATATATATATTGATATTTCAGAATCAATCTAACTGTAAATCGTCACTGATTGATTATACATATATTATTGATCAGAAAATTCTAGTTATAAACAAGAGAGATAGTTTGAAAGTATCTAACTGTTTGGACCAAATCGTATCAAAATTTTTCTTGCAACAGTTTTCGTGAAACCCATCTCAATATTGCTTCTACTACGTAAATCGCGTTTCACTCATGTTTTTTCTTCTGTTCAAGCAGCTTGAATCTCTTATGAGATTATCCTACGATCTCAATGACTCACAAAAATCCAATCTTTCGCACTAATTTTTCAACTCTTAAATTCTTAAGTTTCTTGAATGACAATTTTTTCCATGGAATGTATCATTTGATCATAGCTTGCTTTGAGTGCTTTGACTTTCATTTTTTATTTGATTTTCACCAAAATCATTGCGACATACATTTTGCAAAGAAAAATTAATTAATCATCAGAGCTCTCGTACGGCAGAGCATACCCTTCGAGATTACCCTCGAAAAAAATCGTCCTTGGTCCGTGAAAGTAAATTTGGAAAAATGTAAAGATGTAATCCAAAAACACGTGTAACGCGAGCACATTCCATCCTAAACAATGTAAAAAACGTTAAAATGTGAAAGAATGATCCTCGTGAGGGGGATATCAGTCCAAGTCACCTGTGGCCCCTCGGCAAAGGAACCATCGGCTCGCGCGCGGCTACATTATACAGCCATACCGCGCGATTACGATCGAGAGTTGCGCGCGCGTCTGGGGGGCACGCGTGTAGCGCTCCGAGCCAATAGGAGCGCGCGGGGGGAGCGGCGTATATATATCGGCTCTCTCTTTCTCTCTCAGCGGCGGCGGCGGCTCAATGCGAGCTCCCGCTCAGCGATGCTCTCCTGTTAGGTGTGAACCACGGCGCCGCGTACCGACGCAACCCATTCGACCCTCGAAGGCGTCGCTGTCTCTGACACGAGTGCGCGCGACCAAAAAAAAGCACTGGCAGCGGTGGGATTCGAACCCACGCCTCCGAAGAGACTGGTGCCTTAAACCAGCGCCTTAGACCGCTCGGCCACGCTACCCTCGGTCGGCGCACGCACGCCTCTTTCCACTGAGCGCACAACGCTCGCGCGGATCTATTTAATTCGCGCGCCCGCGGGAACCAGGTTGCAAAAGCTCCACCCGCGGCCTCTATACCTGCTCGGGATGATTTTCCCCTGAGCTATCTGTTGGGATCGAGTGACGAGTTCACCGATGCGACGAGTACGTCGTTGTAAATTATAACGATTTTAGGCGTCATATGTACCAAGTTTTGCAAGGGAATTTTTAGTGATAAAATTACCATTAACTATATATATACCTCTGTATGTACTGTAGTACATTCTTATGTCTTACAAATTCGACTAACCTTATTCAGATTTCAACATTTTTTCATATTTTATTACAGAACCTGATAGTAAGTTTCATATTTTTTCAATGAGTATAATTATTCATGAACAAAATCACTGTTATTCTTTTACAATAACAATGATACAAAACATGAATAACAAAATTCATATCGTTTTCGGGTGACATCGTCTTCCGATATCTGCTTTCAAGAATTAATCTCCATTATTTTTAGAGTTTCGGCGGAGTATTCTAATATGTGTATAAGAACTTCGAGAATTAACTAACTTTGATTTCGTTGTGAAGAGCGTTGAATTACTCTTGTTTTATAATATCGTTGTTTTATTTGCGAAAATTTCTTCAACATACAATTATTGTTCACATGCCTGCACCGGTTATCAAAAGTCCTCAATTGTTCAATCACAGTTTTGAGGATGAAGGGAAATTTTGGTGCTATTTCGGTATCACATTTGCAACAGTCGATATCAGCCATTGCATTCAATCATATAATGCACAGCTCTATTTTCCCCTGGAAGTTTTCATCAAACAATTTCTGTTCTTCGGCCAAAAATTTGATCATTTCTACGTAATATGTTGAGATAATAAATTTTGGGAACAGATGTGATGAAATTGATGATTTTATAATGGTATTGTTGTTTGCTTTTACGTCTTTCACTCTGTCAAGAATTTATTATATTTCACCGAATGACGCGGGTACACAGAGCTATCAAATTCACTAACGAACTCTCGCACAAAGCTTCGATTGTTATTTTAAAGTTCAGCGTGATACCTTATACAAAGCTTTGAGATGAACATTCACAGTTATACATTATGAAAAGTTAATTTTTGTAGTGAGTTTGAGATTAGTTGATTATCCAAAGTTTTGATTGTTTATATATGGATTTAGTTTAAAAAACTGAAGGCAAGTATTTCACGCTTTTACGGAAAAATGCTTAGGATATTTTCCTGTCACAAAAATTATTATCTTCTTTTGAATTATCCGCACGAACGGGTATTTTTAGAGATATTTTTTTATAACTTTTCTTTGTATGTACTAAGCCAAAGATGTTTCCAAAGTCACGACTGTCACGACTTACGTGGGTCTGAATAGAACTGCTCATGAGTCTGAGAAAAATATATTCTAAATTATTAGATAATTCTGAATATTGATTGAGAAGTTTGGCACTAAATTAGAGAAAAGTTGAGTTGGCACTGCAGGCGAAGGTCCGATGATAAAAACTGGGTCGAAAAACGACGAATCAATGTCGCTCGGGAAAGTATATTTGATGTGACTCTTTTAAAACCGATGTTCTTGGACCTTGCCTTGAAATATCCATGACCTTAGACTCGTTGATATTCAGTTTCAACATGAAATGTCTGAAACTAAAACAATTTTTCCACTCAAAAATATTTCGTTTGAAAGGTCAATGAAGAACCTTGACTCTTGAGTGTTTAGATAAAACTTAAATTTGTGACTGATACCATAAAATATTCTAAAAGATCGAGTATAACGCTGATTATAAATTTTTACCAAGACTGAAGTAGCTACAAAGACGATGCATTAGATCGAATAGTACACGTGTAAATTTGAAGCTTACATTTACCCATAAGCATATCGTGCTAAAATATTTACAGAATTGAATACAACAGGTTTTCTTACAAATTGTATAGATTATTAATGTATGTTCAAATCATTATTTCATAATTGTCCAGAATGGTAAATTGTAATCAAACTTAGATGTTGACATTAAGTTTTTGAAATAGATATTGACCTTTACAAATATTCCACTTTTCATAATCAAAGAGTACATTCGAATTGGACAGCACTCGATGATTTCTTGCAAGAATATATCTACAATCTCATTAGCTTCGTCAAAAAAACCGTCCATCCTCAATGTGACGAATCTTTTGAGACTCTAATTCTTATAACTTTTACGCATAGAGAAAGATGAATTGAGGCAGTCTTTCTTGTCAAAAATTTAGAAACAGATCTGTTTCAGTGCTTGCTGAATAAAACTATACGGAAATCGAGTGCGCTCGAATGTCATTGTGTAAAAAATCGAAATCCATCAAATTGCGCATTGAAACGTCCAAGCACGAGAAAAAGTTGTATCAAAGATGGAGTAGTAGCCAGTCTGAGTATCTCGGATCTTTCGCCAGTTGCGCTCCAGATCGAAGATCCTACAGGCTCGGGGCGTAAACAAAGCTCGCACATCTACGCCGGGGAAAAGCACAGTGTCGAATCGTATTTATATATATATCCACTCGAAAACTCGCCCCCCCCTCACGAGAAAAGCGCGAAAAATAACCAGTGGCGCTGCGCGCGCGGCGGCGGGTTTCGCGATCGCGTCTCTTCGGCCGTATCTCCAGTTACGATTTTCGCGGCTGGCGCGTGTGCGTGGGTGAGTAAGTGGGCCATATATAGAATCGGCCCCCCTATACCCTCACCAACACGCGCGCACACCTGTCACGGATATATACTCAGCATCTCGCCGCGCGGCTCACACTTTTTGTGTTTGCGCTCAGCGGGAAGGGCAAACCTTATCCGAGCTTTCGCGAGCTTTTCTCACTTTTCACCCCGGAAGAAGCAATCCCGAGCGCCGGAATCACCATGCCAGGACGTCCGCTGTGGCAGGTAAGCCAAGTGCCAGTGCAATTGTGATTTCTTTATCCCCAACCCTCCAGCTCGGAAACTCGATCAAGCGCGAAAGCTCGATCAGCCGTATGCATATACGCGCGCGGCTGAAATTCCTCGAGTGGCCGCGTGGCTGCGCCTGACAGGACGAAATGTTGTATACGCGTGTGACGCGCACGCGTTTGCCTCTCTCTTTCACTCTCGCGGTTCCGTATATTTGCCGTGGTGCCGAGTGCAGTGATGTGAAGCCACGATAAAGTAAATAAAGCCGCGTGCAAAGTTGTCGTCCGATTGCCGCGTGGACTTTGAGCCGCTGTTTCCAAGGGCGAGCTCTCGAATAACGAGGATCCACGAGTCTCCCTCTCTTTGTTTCGTATTGTCATTCCGGCGCGAGAGTATTGAAAAATCGGCCGGCTCTCGAGGGGGCTGCTTTTCAGTGTTATCCGCCAGCGTTTGACGCGAGCAGAGCCGACCGGGTATTTTTGAACGATGTTTCATCGGAACATTCCTGCACGAGTCGCCGTTTCCCTCGGGTTTTCGCTTATAAACTTTCTAATTTTGGAGCTTACCCCTCGCGCGATGTCGATGATTCATAATATTTATTACATCTCGAAGACTATAGCTACTCAGCTGCTGGATTAAAGTACGTGTTTCATTTTACCTTGACAAATTCACACGCTAAAATGAAATCTAATTTTATAAAAAATTGCTATTCCAAACGTTATTGAAAATGTTTTGAAAATATCCTTGACGATTGAAAATGAGAAATCGCTCATATTTCTTGGATTAAAATTGTGAAATATTATGTTGCTCGAACTGTGGCCTCAATAACTCTTAGGGAATAATTTTCATATCAATTTTTACAGGATTCATCAAATAACGTAATATTGCGTTCAGATTTCTCTTATGGAACAGTAGTAACGACTGAATCGTTAGCCAAAGAGAAAATTAATGATACGTGAATAAACAAATTAATTCTCTGTTATGCCTTTACCTTATAGTTTTGCGTATACGAGTATAGACCGTATATATACCTTTGCTTTCTTAAACAATTCAAGGTGATTGAATCTATCATCACACTGATTTAGTCTCCATTAAATGTTTTTACTTCTATATTTCAATGTTAGAGATTCAATAGAACAATTTAAAAAGCTTTGTATGATTATTTAAATAGTCATAACTCTTTGTCAGAACTTGGTGCAATGGGAGAAAATTAGATACAAATATATTCACGTATTCCTCAATGATGTAGCATGATTCAATTTTATTTTCCTGTACGAGAATTTATAAAATAATTTATAAAATAACTGCATAAAAGTTTAGAAGCAAGATAGAATGTACGGTAACTGGAAAATAGGCTAAATCATTTGTTTTAAATAAATATTCAAGTTTCCACAGGTTTTAGTTAATCTGAACAGATACTTGAATGATCTCAATGTGTCTCAAATGATACGTAACAGAACATCGTTATGGGTGTTATTAAAAGACTTTTCTGATTGTTATCATAAAAATTATCGTAACACAGAATCCAGGAATAACTCAACTTTTCACCAGCTCGAGGCAGAAGGTTAGAATCAAAAAGCTCGAGGTGGAGGTGCCGGTGCCAAGGACTTTGGATGAAACTCGGCAAAGATTCTCAAGCTCAGCCGAGAGAAAAGTGTGTCAGGCCGTGGAAATTTTCGGAACGTGACATTGTATCTCTCTGCGACCGCTTTCCCGACTGACCATGTCCCATATCGCATCAAACATAAACAAACTTTGCTGTTCGACACCGGGTGAATTCGTCGTTTTTGAAATTTACACAACCATCGATTAGGCCACTTTAAGGCTCTCAAGCTTAGACACAATAAATTCTATTTATAATCTCCGATATGGTTTTAAACGAAAAATACATCTAGTCTTTTATCGTCGTACATTTTACTTATACGTTTCACGCACTATCCATACGATAAGCGTTCCTCTTTTTTATTGTTGAATAGACGCGAGTCAGAATAATCTATATTTATTTATAAATATTTTGGATATTGCTCAACTAATAGGTACCCATTGAGACCTTTATCGCAATCCGAAATTAGCATACTGAATCGATATGTTTCAAAACTAATTCTTCATCTTTTCCACGATAACATATTTTATGCCCAGATTGTGTATTAGTATTAGAAATTGGGTTGATTCATGTTAGCAAAGGTTTATTTTCAAAATATAAGCACTCCGTTTTCGTTCCTTGATATACATCTGGAAAATAATCTACTCTCTCTCGCTATAACATGGGATCTTTTTAGATAATTCACTATCATGAAAAAGATTATTATCATTAACAGCAGTTCGAAATGTACATTTGAGGCTGATTACTCTTTTTGCACAATTTATGCATACAAAATTATTCATGAATTTTCGAGAATGTCCATGGAATTTATAAACATTGTCATTATTTATATACAATGCCCAACAAAGTATTATTCGAAAATATAGATTAGCAATTTTTAAATTTATTAGATCGTCATATAATATATAATGTACTCTATTATCAAGGTCCATTAGGATCAACAGAATATTGAACAGGCATATTTCCTTCTTCAAAGATTTCGACAATAGAATCATCTCGTAGAATGAATTCATATTCAATATCTTTATTAGGTGACACTGGATCGGTTGCATTAAAATAAACGTTTCGAAATTTATACATTTTTCCAACCTGAAAAACAGTTATTGAAAGTATTAATTTTTATAAATTTTTTAATATTTTACCTGAAAATACTCACATCAAGTTTGTCATAAAATGTTGTCACATCTTTGTCAAATACCATGCCTCTCATCTCTTCTGAACCTTCAATTATTTCGAAGCAAAAGAAATTCTGAGATTGCGGATTTGATATCATGATTTTGCTTTTAAATGTCACTGTTCCATTTATCTGAATACTGCAAATTTAAATTCAAATACTATGGTAGTGCACAATGTGGAATGTATTAAAATCAACGTCTCATTGTCTCATGATCTCACTGTCACTGGTCTCGGAACATTTTGCTCATTTTTAATATGTTGTATAAGTTGTAAATTCGAGTGAATATCACATACAAATGCTTGTATATATACAGGTGCAAGTTTTAAAGAAACATGTCAGAACTTTTGTATTTAAATAAGAAATTAGAAATGATTTGATTTTGATAATGATTTGAGATGATATTTTTCAATATCATTGAAAAAACTTAATATTCATTCAAAAACTTTTTACTTAATGATCTGATCGCATTTTTTCACTAAACTTCGACATTGATCACTAATATTTTTAACTGTCAATTATAAGACCAAATTATTTATTCATTTTACTATACCTTCTTAGCCTCCTCAAAATTTCGCCGATTGTGATATAATTATGTCTAGACGGAGTTGTTCTTCTTTCAGAAGGTTCACCATGCGATGTTGCACTTCTTTCTAATTCTGACATTCTTGCAGTTTACCGAATTATATTTTATGTATATGTGATCACCTCTGGTACATTAATTATTACATCTGCTCAAAGTGATTCAGGATAATGTGCTCGATGGAAAAGCTGTTCACTGAATGAAGGCGGCTCGTACAAATCGCTATTTGCATGGATATAAACTCTATGGTTTCCGAGAATCGGTATTAGGGTTGGTGTTGTGATCGAGAATCTCAAGGGAAAACTTCTACCTCGATTCATTCCATTCATTCCTTAGAAGCTTTCTAATAGAATGATGAATGTGCCATCTGTTATAGTTGAAAACTAATTTGAAAACTATAAATCAATGATCAGTGATAATACAGATAATTTAACCAGTTATTTGAGAAGATATAGTAGAAAGGTTTCTATCTAAAATCAAAAGATATAATTTTATTGAATAGCAACGTACTATTCTACATAATCAATTGTAATTAAGGATAAAAAAAACCCTAAAACAGTGATTACAGCTGTGCATTAGTACTGTGACTTTCCTGTGAAGGGAATTTCAATATTTCAAAAATGGCAATCGAATATGTTTTATTTCAATTCGAAAAATTCAATTCAAATTATCGATCGACGTGTTATACCCTGACGAGTATCTCTCCATACTCATAGATAATTTTTCACCTCCTCGGGGGTTGGGGTTGGGGGAAGATGGCTATTACCCTGAATACTCTATGATATGACGGGTTTCTCACGAGAATAGTCTTGAATTTTTTAATCCTGCCATTCAAAAATATTTCCAAACATATTTTTTTATGAAGTTTCTCGGGATAAGAAGACCCCTTGTAGATTCTCTTTAGTAGATATAGGTAATTGCAAATATACAGAATCAGTTGAGAATAGTGTGATCTTTTTCTTCTTTCCCGTCAAATCATCCCAATTATTTCTCTATAACTTAGGCGACAAAAATATACTCGTAGAAACCTAATGAACCTTAGAAATTTCGACAATAATATTACATAGCAAATTATAATCAATAAGATTAAAAATTGAATCAACTCGTCATTAGAAATCATGTAAGAATGAGAAATAGACAAGACATTTCACGAATCAAATATATATAAATATAAACCAAGTTATAAATTTGAGAGTAATTTTAGAGCCGTGATCAAGAGATTTTATTGCGTCATTCTATGCAATCCATCATTATGAACCAATTTGAATATTGATTTTCATATATTTACTTATCGTGTCAAACAATATAGTGATGACCAACTAGAGAGTTATTTGATGGCTGTCAATCATCACATAATTACTCTGAATCTCATTATAATTATAAGTTTCTGCATTTTCCTCAAATATATATATGTATTACGTTCTTGAATATCTCCAGTATGATGTGAATTGTCTCAGAAATTATCATTACATTTTTCGTTTGGACTCGATAAAGCTCTTTGAATTCCATTAGTGATAAATTAACGACTCACTTTGCATCTCATTTGATTCTGTGACATCTAGGGATTCGCGATGGAAATGCATGTTTTTCTCTTTCGAATGACCATCAATTACGCCGCGTGTTCAGAAATTGAAAAGAAAAAAATGAGTAAGTCTCGTTGACTGTAACAACTTGAACGGTACGATTTACTAGCGAGCTATCAGCAGGGGCTAAACCGTGTCCGTCAAACAGAGCGATGCATCAAGTACCTTCAGAATGCGCAACATTGTTATGGAAGTCTTGGCATCACCCCAACGCCCACGTGCACACTGTGGGGAAAATCGTCTTGGTCGTTACACGCTTGAGCGACCGAGTGCCAGACGCTGGACATTCCCCAGGTCATTTGACTCAGCACGTTGCTTTGTTTTCATTTTAACTTTCCGTGAAATTAATTTCCGTGAATCTCGCAGTTATTAATGACAAGACCGCTTTAGATCTAATTATCAGGAACCGAGAAGTAAAGACCCAAAATAGAATTATGCGCAGTGTGTTGACAGCGCAAAAAAAAAGGAATTCTCATTGAAAATATACCAGGACAAGCGTTCTAAAAATCCTGTTTGTTTATTTCTCATCCATCAACAATAAGCTCAAGCGCTCGTTTTGTATAATTCAATTTTAATGTGCGCGTGACATTTGATAGTGTTTTTTAACGACCGGTTAGAAAGCTTATTGTTTAAACAATACAAGAGGTAATTATTATACGTTAAAAATTTTAGTATCTAAATGTACAATAAATAAGTGGCGCTTAGTATATAAAATTTACATGTGTCTCGTGTTTCCGAAACCCCCATGTCCAGATTGACTGGCACCTTTGTTAAAGCCCGATGTAAGGAGATTGAGATGTCCCTCGCTCGCCCGAAGTTGGTCCTCGGTGAAATTCCTCTCGTTTTTATCTGCCATCTTGGGTCCTAGCCTGGGTCCATTGTACTCTGGATGTTTCTGTGTCTAATTAATCAAAACAAAAATCATTGTTATATGTGTCATTTGTATAAATTTTCAAGTTTTCATCCAAAAATGTCGGGGCATATACTCACTAGTCGAGCCAACGAGTAGAGGCAAAGAGTTACTTGAGGGATGTTCCTTCTCTCGAACAGATCAGCTGTCTGGAAAATTTCCTCTTCTGGTACGCCCCACTTCTTGATTGCAGCTTGGAATCTGTGGAGAATATTCAGTCGCGTTAGATTCTATTTTGAGTTTTATCAAAGCTGACTCCTCGAAGAATCAAAAACACCGATGGAAAAAATGTCACGGGATAAGCCGTGATCTAATAGAAAAACTATTCTGATGTTGCACGGTTAATATATGTTACCTCTGAATATTTTCCATAAGCTGGAAGTTGGTTCCCTTGGTTTGGATTTTCTTGACAGATCCAGGGGAGATTGCGTTGATCAATTCGCACAGGACAATGCCGTCCTTGAGAATATCTTCATAGTTTCCGGGGGGAAGTTTCTTGCCGCAGACAGCCTCGATCCATTCGAGAACTTCTTGTTCTTGTTCCTTGTTACGGGGCTATTGAAATTTTATTCCATTAGAAAATAAATAATCAATAAAAAAGTCAAATTTCTAAAAGAAAATTCAACATCTATACGGTGAAATTGCGTATTGAGCGACGGCTCAATACACTCGAGTTAAAAATATGATAGTTTTTAAAACGTCACTGCCCGCAAAAATAGACCGTGACAGAGTACCATTAAAGCTACCGATGTTAGTCCTTTAAAAATAGCCAATATTTATGAGAGAATCTAAAAGCACCGCTGATCATCTGCAGCGTACAAGTTTTGATTTCTTCATTAGCCGTCAAAAGGAAATTTAAAGCCGCGAGCTTTGATCCAACGCGTTTCGTCACAGTAGAGCCGCGTAAAAATCTTATTTCCGTGTGTATAAAATGTCGCGACCCGAAACCCGACACCTCGGCTCTGTCCGACCGGGAGGAGAATCTATGAGAAGGAAGGAAAGAAAAAAAAAAGAGAAGAAACGATAGGGCGAAAATAGCCGCGGTCACACGGCGAAGCATAGCCGGAACATTTTCAAATTTCTCTCTCTCTCTGGGGCCTCTGGAGCCAGGGAAACAGACAAAAGCGTGCGTGCGCGCGGTTTGACGCAAGTTAGAATCTGGCATGGACCGATCGGCAATAATTCAGTATTTATAGCCAAAGAGAAACAGTCGGTCGGGCGGCGGAACGGGATAACGCGCGTTTATACGTTCGCGCGCGACGAGCATTACACGCATCGCAAATAATCCGCGAGCTAAGCCAGCTCGCTCACCGACTTCTACTCTTCGGTATTATTTCGGGAGGTAAGGCTTCATTCAGCTCTAACAACAACCGCCAATGTCCGACTAATGTCCGACGATTACAAAGCGCTCGCCGAACAAAACCAATTGCCTCGCGCGTGTATACTAGAGTGATTTACGGCCGCGAGCGAGCCGCCCAAGAAAAGCTTCGGGCGAATATATATTTTTTTTTCGCGAGCTCCAGTCCGATGTATGACGAAGTACGCGGGGCCAACCTCGAGATGTATTTCGGGGTTGCGCGCACGCGCCACCAGAGATATGAGTAAGTGCGCGCGAAATCTCCGGGCGGGTCTCGGCAAATTTGCACTGAAATTAGTCGAGTCTCGCGCGCTCCTCGCGTCGATTTGCCTCTTTTGCCGTATCGTATGAATCGGGTTTTCCAGCGTCGGGCAGTTGGCAGGCGATCAAGAGGTCCGCACACCTGCGCCAGCCGGCCCGACTTTCAAGGTGCACCGACTTAATAATTCATAATTGAGTATATACCGCGAAGATTTGGACGTTCACCACTTTTACGCGCAATCGGACGCCGTTTGAGGATGAAATTTTGCCAAGCAGCCGGTGAAAAACAAAATGCAACGAGCCGTGGTTTATGCCGTCGAGTCGCGCGTCTAATTCGAGGAGCCGCGCGTGCAGCTATATCGTCGCTCTCCACCGGGGATAATTCGAGGGGGATAACGCTAGACGCTAGGCGTGGAAACAAAGAGTATCACCCGCTGCTTCCGGCCCTCTCTCGCTGGAGCTTTACACAGAAATAGCACTTCCTGGATACCCTTCCCCCATCCCCCTCGTGGCCCCATAATATCTATGCTAAGTGCGTCGACCCAATGTTCCGGTCCAACGACGCCTCTACCAAACAGTTTTCACTTCTAGCTTTGATATTATACACTATTTGCGGGCGCGACTTGTTATTTCGGTAAACATACCGGTAATTCAATTAGGATGTATATACGTTCGATTTCGAATCGATCTACACGCCTCCAGCCGCGGCCCGTCCAACAAACGATAACACAACAAATCTATATACGTTTTCTTTACAAAACAATGTGCGACCGGGAAAGAAAGTTTTGTGTATAACAAACCAATCGAACAGCACTGACGCGTGGTTTAAACCCGACACAGAAGCGCAGCTACGATCTGTAGCGCTCGCGCGATCGAGTATTTGCGATGGAACGATTTTTGTTGTTTTTTTTGTTTTTTGGTTTTCAAATCGACGTGGATATAACGTACCGGCATTTTGAGTTGTTTGGCGTTGTTGTTGTCGTTTGTCGAAGATGGGAATGCGCTGCTCGGTGCTGAGCTCAACGAGAGTAGGCTTCGGGTTTACGAACTGTGCTACACGAGTGGCGTAGAGACTAAGTCGGATGCCGGGCGTCGCGCGACGCTATATGCCGTCCTCCCCTCCTCGGCTCCATCATACTGATCTTCAACTACCAGAATCTCCTTGGCACTCTGCCCATCGGCTGTTCCCACACCCCCGCCGCGCTTCATATCCCTCGATTTTCACTCTTTCTCCTCGTCTCTTTTATTTCAACATTTCCCACATCGCCTCTTCTCCGATCCCTGACACTTCTTGACATCATCAAACAACACGTGTTGCTGTACGGGGCACCGGACAAGTATACGAAAATACCTTGGAAACACACAGTTTTACATTGACGCTCCTGCTCCGATTCTGCAGCTGGATAAATTTCTAACGTTATTTTTCGAAGTTTCGAAGAGGAAGAATTATTCAAAAGTCGCACGACGAATGAAATTTGGAAAATTATTTGTCAGCTTTCGTTCTTGTCCCGTGTGAATAATTTTCATTTCAACATACCATCTTCAATATTAGTTAGTTGCGTATGTTATTGTGAAACGTACATGTAATAATCGAGGAGTTAGGATTGGGAATAATAAATTCATGTTTCGTATTTGACTTTATTTTGACAAATTTCAATAAATGATTCCAACAACAACATTATATCAAAATTTCAAACATTTTCGAGAAGTTATTATTTGAAATGAACACGACAATAAATCAAATGACAAATGTCGATCACTTAACGACTTACAACGTAGTTCTATTTTAAATCTGAAATATACTTGTACAAGCTTTTAAAATCTATATAGATATCGTAAAATTTCAAACTCTCATGAATTTTTCACAATATATATGAACCGCTCCATACAGGAAATGATCTAATTATTTTTTCCCGTAATGGCTGTTGTTCATGCTAATATTGGTATATCCAAGTACATAGCCTTCGGTCTTTTCTCACAGGAAGAAGAATTTCATACATTTTCAAAAAACTGTTCAACTAAGTTTTCAGTGGATTAGAGTAAACGTTGTTTTGCTCACGAAAATAGGAAGAAAACAAAGGTTAACATGTAAGAAAATTGATGCATCATTCTAAATTTACAACTTGATTGAAGATTAGTCCCAGGTGATAAAACATGCGTACAACGGTGTGATCGCATTTGTGTAAATTTAATTGGCGATTGGTGTACCAAGTCTGCCAGAGATCGTTTTGCGAGAAAATCTCGCTAAATTAAAATAGGTTAGTTAAGACATTACACACTACATGAGAATGAGCGTCATCAAGCGGCTACCAGTAAATTCGGATAAATAACGGAAGACAAGAAATAAACAAGTAGCCTATTGGTTGTATATGTTTTTTTAAGAGCGGGAAGGAGACCGAGAAAAAGATGGAGTGGGATAGAGGGATGGAGAGGTGGAGGAGTGAGAGCGAGAGAGAGAGAGAGAGAGAGAGAGAGAGAGAGAGGGAGAGAGAACGAGAGAGGTGATGGAAATTCGCCAGATGAAACTGCCATTTTAAAATCTGATGCCATCGCCAGTTTTAGATTTCGTCAATCAGCAGCTTCCAAGTTTATCGCTCACCGTGGAAGGTCGAATACGTGCATCTATTTTCTACTATAAGAGACTGCTCCAGAAAGCTAATTGTAATTCGATATTTTACATTTCCTATTATCCTGGAGCGGATGATTCTCTATTTCTCTTCTGTATACATTAATTTCTATTTTCAAGGGTTTTCATCTCATGTCAGAGCAAACATGTAATTTTTTGAAAGAATGTTTCGACTCAATTCTTGGTGATGAATAAATGCTACAATTTTCTAATTCGATATTTAATAATTCCCCAAAAGAACAATTCAGAATGTTTAATATTGAAAATTAATTATTTTTGGTAATTTGAATCTGGCGCGCTTTGGAATATGCGCGTAGGGTAGTTGCTCCATCAATCACCAGATGGACTAACATTTTCCCTTACCCGCAAGAAGAATGGCCAGGCGAGGGTACTAATAGTAGCCAGAATGCAAGAATCTTCAGCTTTGCGCAGTGGCGATATCGTAACCAATGAGGTTCTACCGAGGTGCGATTATTGCTAGTTGAAAACTTTTACCAATACCCCGCCAAGACGATGTGAAATACCATCGGCTAAGGCAATTTTTGAAAGTTTCTGCGGAAACTGATAATTATTCTAAAATTTAAAGAACCCCTTATTACCTGATACATTTATGATCTCCTATACACAACTGTAACACTAAGCGTAAAAAGACTTTGTTTATTAACACTAATCCTCCTAGAACATAGCAATCGTCTAAATAGCCCATCAATACATTTTTAATGATTCAAACATAAAATACCTACAAAGCCCTCCACCCTTGAGGCTAACTTTGAATAACAATGTGAATAAAAATGTTAATTTTTGAATAAAAAATTATCTTAAACAGTGTGACTCATAGTGGCTGAAATTGTTGACTGACCATTTGTCAGCGCTAGTCGGAACTGTTTTTTTTACATCATGGTCGAAAGTATATATCTCATTTATTTTCGTATATTTAAATTACTATTTCATTCCAATAAGAAAATTGAGTTTAGAATCGATAGAATTTCAAATCATTTGGAGGAAAAAAGTTCCCTATGAACACCCCTCGACATTATCCCTTCAGAGTTATACATTTTCGATAGTCACTAAACATATCAAGCTGAAGCTAATTACCATCAGCGACTTTCGAAAATTCATAATTTCAAAGGGATGACATTCTCACATGGAACTTTTCTTGTTTAAATGATCTAAAATAGAGTGAAAAAATTATTTGAGGGTTTTCGTAATAATAAATAAAGGTGTTTTTGCTAACTAAAGTATCTTGGCTAACTATAATATGATTGATACGGTTATTGATATTCAGTACAGTTTTTAACCTTGATGCTTTACACAAAAAAATGTAAATACATATGTTGTATTTGATTATAATTGTTCCAATTTATTATAGTTGTAGGAAAATCGTATTTGAATATATAAATATTACACCTATTCTGATACTTTTATTTTCAATAACGGAGAACTCAGATGAGCGAGTTTATTCAGCTGGATATCTGGATCTCACCAAGTTCGCAATTAATAATGATAATTAAGCACATTATCTAATCACTGAGTTTCAAGACATTTTATAATTTCCATGGCAACTGTCTGTTGTCGTGTCAGGCCCCCGAAAGCCCACCGTCCCCGAGGTACATCTCATCTGTACCTCTTGATAACTCTCAATATCTTTCTGAGGTTAACAATACCAATCACAATAAATAAGACTAACAGTAATACTAAATAAATAGTGTCTTCTCGAGAACAGTAATAGTAAGATGATTAACTGAATAATACCAATTGAATCAGCTACAGGAATGTTATTATTAATTTTCCTTTGGTTGAATAAAAGTTGTATCACAACCCAGAAAGCATTTGAATAAATCCAATCAATGATCGGAGCCACGATAAACTTTGAGCTAATTTTCTTGAAACTTTGGGTCTAAAATTTGATACTACGTTTGAAAGGAACATTGTCTAATAAACCTTTTACGATAGAATCAACTTTGAAAAATGACCATGAAATAAAACTAGATAAAATTGTCCACGTTCTATATCTAAATCTAAAGAACAGGAATGGTAACATGAATTTCTCTTAATAGTCATAGAAAGCAAATTATTTGAGTTTTTCCCATTTGGAATAATCGATATTATTCTCTTCTTCTTCTTTTATTGCATATGATTCAAGACCGTCACACCATCACCAGGTGTAGATATTATTTTCAATATAAAGCCCAGGACTGTACGTGACTCTGAAGAGAATCCAATAAAAATTGATAATTTTCTTTCTGCATTACCCATTTCGATGTTTAATCTCAATAAAATTGATTTTTAAAATATAATATAATGATTTTAGTTAGAATGGAAATTGAATACTGTTGAATCCACTAGTTCTATTTTACCGATCTAATATGACACAAAAAATATTTCGAAAGTGGCAACTGCTTTGAGTTTTCAAATAGTTCCATCAAAATCCTATTATAAACTTCGGATTGATGGTATCTTTCGTCGGTCATTAATTATGAACCACCAAAGATTCTCGTTTTTTGTTTGGTTATTCTAGCGGTTAGTAGTATTCTTAGTAAGCATGACGTCAGAAATATTATGATGGCCTAGGCGGAAGACCTCAAGTGTATTTTTCAAACTTCTGTTTTTTCTTGCATGTAGTAAACAACAGCCCAATTTCATAGGAGCGATAATCTTTCTTAGATTCCATCAAAATTCCCCAAATGTATTCTCGTTCTTCTTAGATAAGACTGTTATAGTTTCTTTTGGTTCTAAAAACGATTGTTACGAATTATAATCTAACAATAATCAACTGAACGCATTTGTTCAATCGCACAGTAGATTCAGTCAGTTAAAAAACAACACGCAACATGTGATTTTTTTCTCTTGTCCTTCTTATTAAATGGGATGTTTTTTCTGTTGCGAAGGTTGCTGGTAAACGTGAGCCGGAACAGGAAGCCGAAGCTCAGCAATGGATCGAAGTCGTCATCGGCCACAGGTTCCCACCAGGTGAGTCAGCTCGACAGTTCTGCCGTATCCGGGGTGCCACGCGATCTCTCACCTACCGACTACAGTACGGACATATCGATTTTAGCGACCACCCCCCGAGCAGCTCACGCGAGTGTTCGGCAGAGAGGCAGGGGGTGTATTCCACCCCGTCGTTCGAACTCTCCCAAGCAACGTATGAAACCCTGTTCTTCAGAGGCAATGTAGGGTTGCAAGTTCAGACTTTTCTTCTTCCGAGCCACGCGCATACGAGCTATTGGATAATTCAAATGTTCTTTCGTCATTTGTTTTCGTCCAATCTTGAGACTCTAAAAGACGTTTCGAACGATCAGCTGTAGATTTTTCGCAAATCAATCATTCCAGTGTTGAACCAAGTCAATTGTGATTCTCTCGAGAGCAAACTCGTTCGAGTGGCTCTTAATCTCGTATATTGTCGCGAATAAGTCTAACAACGGATACCAATGGCTATACGAGCACAACGAAGCAAGCACCAATTACCCCAGCGAAACGATCGACGATGCATCATCGCGCGTCAAAACGGCTACGCTCCAAATACGCTGTTGGACGTCGTCATCATCATCCCTGATGCTATTTCAAAACAATCCCGTCGATTCGAGCGGCTATTATGAAAACGCGTAGCATTCCGGAACAACGCGCCACTCGTATCGAGCGGAAAAGGAACACAGGGGGTCCAGCTGAAAGCACCACCGGGCGTGTGTGACGCAGCGCGAGCGGCGGCGGCGGCCCCCCTGTCTATTCCGACTCGCGCGCGGGCGCCAAATTTAGCCTATCTCCCCTCGGTCGGGTCTGGGTGGGGTGGGGGGGGGGGGAGCCGCAGCTGGCGCGAGGGGTGACTCGCGGGGGAGCGCGCGCTCGCTCGACGACCGGCTCGAGCCTCCTGCTGTCCGGATCCCGACGTCGCGCCACGTGACGTCGGAAAGGTCGACGTCGGGTGGGTCAGCGGCCGCGTCGTCGGGGACGCAGACGTCGCGCGTGCCGACGGGGCTGCTGCTCGCTTTTGCTCCCCTGGCAAAAGCCGCGCTCCGTTACGTCACAGCTCGAGGCCACCCCCGCTCGCCCCGAGAGACTGGCGCGGAAAAGCAGCAGCCGGGGCTGCATGCGAGCCTGGTGGGCCAAGCACGCCGGGCGTTGACGCACCCACGGCTAAAGCACCCGTACTACACCTACGCGACGCAAGCTCTCGCTCCTTCTTTTAGACCGGCTCGCGCTTTTCCCCGAGGCTTCGGTATACACGCTCGTCGTACCGTTCGACGTATCCCCACGCGAGTTTGCTCGTCTCTGCGGCGAGCCGAGAGACGTTGCGCGTAATTACTCGCGTTATACCTATATTTTATCGAACGAGTTTTCTTTGGAGCCTGATCCCACGTGGCGGGTATAATCCACGCGCAATCGCATATACAACGTTGGAATGATCAAATGAATCAATTGATATTTGTTGTTTTATAAACTTCCCGAATCCGTTCCAAATGTATTTTTACACGACCTACGTATTATCGAGGTAAGAGACAGTGTGAAAGATACAGGAGACATCATCTGACGCTTGGACGCTCGAACTAATACATTTTCAAAGTCGCGCCAGTGACAATGAACAGCAAGCGATTTAACGAGCGGACGAGGGTCAGTCTTTCACTCAAATCTTGGACGAGAGTGAATGGACGTGGCGTTGAGGGAAGAGGAACAGGTGAGGTATAACGGTCGTCTAGGCGCGCGTCTATACGTTCAAGCGCAAGGCCACGCTGCACTTGGCACGAGCTTGCAGCTAGAGCTTATAATGAGCCTCCAGCGTCGGACTGCCAGCCTGGTGGGCTCGAGGACGCGGTGGAGGTGGCCAGCGCCGCCGCCACTCGCCCGCCCGACCCCTCCTCCCCGGCCGCGCCACGAAAGCTCCCGCGCCCAAGTAAGCGCCTGGTCTAGCCGGATCGGGGGAGCACCTGTCGGAGACACACCGGTGCCTCCCAAGCCGCCCCCCCCCCCGTACGTGTCCGAATCCGCGCTCGCCGGCGTTTGTTTTCACGCACCCGCCGAGCTTGCTGAATCAACCGGTGAAGGGGGGGGAGGGGGTGCCGTCGCCACCGCCGCCGCTGCTCGAACGGGAAAAAGAAAGCTCCGCGGGCGCACCGAGCCGCTTCTGCTACCCTGTTCCCGCGACTAGGCGTCGTCTTGGGTGCAGGGGCTCGTCTAGGCGCATAGAGCTTGCAAGCTCTCTGTCTCTGTCCCTGCCCCTCGGCTCCCCCACCGCGAGGCGACGGGGCTACTCTAGCTTATTCTGCTGGCCGGATAAGCAGGGCTTTTGATGTTACTGGTCCGTTTAAAGCTCGCTGCGGGCGCCGGGGAAAAAACGGGAAATGCGGGTGGAAAGCTCGCGCGGGGGGAAAACCCAGCGCGGCATGGCCGCCTGGTCGTGGAAGCTTGCGTCGCATGCCGGGCACGAGCGCATCGATTAGCCGTCAGCCGTCCGTCAGCCACGAGGCCGGGGACGCCCCCCGACCAGGGCCGCACGTGCCCCCGGGCGTCCGCGCCGATCACGCTCACCTGCCCCCGTCACTCAGCTGTCTGTCACGAGGGCGCGAGACGCCCTGGCCCACCAGGGCAACAGCATGAGCGATTTATGGCCGCCCTCTCCGATTTTTACGCGCGCGAGCTTGCGAGCTTGCGCACCAGCGGGGCTGCCGCGCCACGATACCCTGCTCCCCTTGCAAGATGGATTATCAAGCGACACGCTCGGCTTCGTGTATATATCGCGCTCGGCTCAACGCTCGTCGTTCCACGTATTCGCGATTGTTATTGATTGTCTTTCAATATTGCCGGGTAAGACATCCGGAGAAGATCGGGATTTTCTCTCTCGGTAACCGATTGACCGCTGCTTCATCCTTTTCCGCAACCTCGACACGTATTGTCCTCAATTCGTTTTTTCAATTATTCGCAATATATTGCCAGCCAATTATCTGAAAATTCTTAATCAATCGTAAAACTTTATTGAACCATGGCCCTCACAAAATCATAAAAATCCCGCTCTTGCAAAAGCCGAGTACATCGGTCTCGAGAAAAATCACAATCGTAAAAAGTCGATTATCGTCGCGACTTGCAGTCACACACATGTCCACACATGCAGCACAACATCCGTCGGCCATTTTCATGCTGTCGCACGAGTCGAAAGCTGCAGCGCTGGCTCGTCAGGCGTCGTCACGGGAACTGCGCGGTATTAGGGTAGCAAAGCTCGGCGGCGGATGCAAGTCGCGCTATGTATATAGGAGTCCGCCGCCCGGCTGTATATATACACACACGTGTACACGCCCGTGGAGAGAATCAGAGCTTGCAGGTGTCAAGGGCCGAGTGATCTTCGGAGACGGATTTCGGAGGGGCCGAGACGAGGTGGCATCGAGGTGATCGGACATCCACCGGCGCAGCTGTCAAAAGTTCGTCAATGACGTCACCCCGAGACAAGCCTACCAGGATTACAGCCCCGGGGCAGATTTACGAGTTGGCGCAACAGGTGCCGGGCGTCGGGCGCACGCGCGTCTCGTCCCAGACGCAGGCGGGAGGCCGATTCGAACTTTTCCCTCGCATTCGATCGCGAAACTCGTGGCTCTCGAGCTATAGCTGACCATTGGTTGGTTATAGTGGTGAATTTGATCGGAATTAGTGTAGTGTTCGGTAATATCTAGTCACCAAGTCATCAACAAAGCGCCAAGGAGAAACAAATATAATAGAAAAAAATTTGTCACTATTGCGATTTAACTATCCGTTGATCACTCGAACAAGTCAGCGAGATCTATTTCTGCGTGAGCCACTTTATATAAATTGGCAAACCTACGAGGAATCTTGTTTATGGACCGTGATGGTTATCATTCAACGCAGCCAAATCATCTCGATCGTCATTCGAAAAACGAGCAACAGAAATATTTCGATACAAAATCATAACAATTTTTTGGCGCGGGAATATATATTTTTTCTCTCAACAGAATAACGAAATTGCCGCAACAGCATTGTGTATTTCCGTGTCACCTCGACACTGTTTTGCCACGCAGAGAAATTCGACAAATTATCTGCTTACATCGCAAGGGAAGGAAGTACCAGTACAATTGGAGTACTGTGGGCTTATGGATAAATAGTACTCTTTATTCTTGCCAATATTAGCAAAGAGCTCAGATTAGGACAAACTGGATCAAAACACATTGAGTTTGTGCTGATGAGATAAGAACGCCGAATGCCATCAAATTTAGTACCATGGAGAACTAAAAAATGATGTGAGTACCATCGAAATTTGAAGGGAGTACTGGAGTTAGAAGCCCCTTAACTCGAAGGGTTATAAAAGCTGTTAGTCATGAAAGAAAACAGATGTAGCCTTACGATTCACAGATGGAGTTTTCATATTCACAAGAAACAAACCGAGACCATTAAATAAAAGCGAATATCGATTTGTCGTTTTGGAAAAGAATGAAATTTCAGCGACCAAGTACCGTCGTGATCAGGAATATCATTTGATGTTGGTGAAATTGCCAATTTCCAATCGTAAAACACCATGAAACTTGAATGTAGCGTTTAATCGATTTCATTTCGATAAATCAAAATTCTGTCGTAAACGCAGTCGTTGAACGCGATTTTCTCGGGCGGGCCATTGGAATATTCGAAAATTCGCGAGCCGGAGCGCGCGAGAGAGAGGACCTGGCGTGGAGTCATGCGCAGTGGAATCGGGCCACCGGCGGGAGCAGAGCGAGGAGGCGGCATTCCCGCGGGACCTGTTGCTCGCTCGGGAGATCGTAAATTCGCGCGCGGGATGTTGTCCTGGTGAAAATCTTGCCTTTGACGTCTTTATGACGGGCCACTGACATATAATCGATACCCGCGCCTCGCGCTTGCGCGCATACGCAGCCTCCCTCTCCCCATGCACGTATACTATGCCTCCTCATTTGAACAAGTATCGCATTCGACAGATGTTTATGCACGCGCGGATAAGCGATCGACTCGGTTCCCAACTGACTTTGACCAATTTAATTCATACTCCACTTACATCCATCCATGAGTCATTACGACGCTTTCGTACTGATATATACATATAAATTAATCGAGTGTCAATGCCATATCGGTTAATTGATCGAGCAACAGGCACGAGTCGGCTCCACAGGGGCGCAATTAACAATCGCGCAGTTCTCCACAGGACGAACCAGGCTTCGACTCATTGTACAGGGCCGTCGGACTCCAGCGTATCCGTCGGTCGTTCAAGACGACGCGCGAGTGCAGCTGCCCCAGAGCGGATGTCGCGCCGCCGGCAATACACGACGTCGATGGGTGAGCGAGGACTCGCCGCTTACGTCTGAGCTGATCGCCGCGACGACGTGTCCCCGTAGCAGGAAATCATATCGCGCGTCGGCTCGTCGATACATATCGGCTCGCGCGTATACGTGTATATACACACGGGGAGGAGGAGGAGGATCGGTGCGCGGGGCAAAAATGCGCGAGCCAATCGCGCGCGTCTGAAAAATATCCGGCTAGTATATACGCGTGGCCGAGGCGGGGGGGCTCGGTTGAGGAATCGGCGATTGACGGGAGCTTTAGCTAAGGCTCGAGCCGGGTCGCGCGCGCGTCTCCGAAGACGGCTCGCATCGATTTCCTGTCAGCCCGCCGCGTTTACGACATCTCACGGAGGCCCCAAACTACCAGGGGCGTATCAGCGCAGCTGGCAGTGCGTGTCGCGCGCGCGCGCCGCAGAGACACGGCTGCTGCTGTCCGGGTGGGGCGGCCGATTAAAAGCCAGCGACTCCTATTCGCCTGGTAATCGAGCCAAACACTTTTCCAGATCGGACGGCTCGATTTTTCTGAAATTTCGAGCGCGCCGCGCCCGGCCATGCGATCCTGCTAAGTGAGGAGACTGGGGGAGTCCCTAGGGATAAGTTTGTCTCTCGCGACTCGTGAGCGGCTCTCTCCGAATTCCACGCGCGAGCGGATCGACTCTGTGTGCATGCAGGCCCGCGAGCGCACGCCAAGGGCTCTGCCCTCATGTGTATGTATGCGCCACAGCCTCGTCCGCAGCATTAGCGGCCGGCCGCGTTCTAGTCTCCTAAACGCCGAATAGTTGGGCGAAATCACTATGGCTAGATATCGGAACTAGGAAAAGAGTGGGGGTGATCGTTGGGCGCGACTCGTATCGAGTCGGTGCTCGTCGGGGGATAAATAGATAGGTAGATATGTTTTTATTGTATGAGTTATACAAAAATGGTATTTAAAAAAAAATCAGTCACTTAACTAAAACGCATTTCACATATTATCCTTGTCAATCATAATAAAATTCTTAGAACTAATCATCACAGATAAAGTGTTAGTATCGGTGTAATGTTTATACAACTAGTCATCATAAATTTAAACAAACTGGTCATCGTGTCAATCTTCATAAAGGGTGTCAAGGTCACTCATTTTATTCTAAAAAGTAGTTTCTTACGGAACGTTTGAAACTTGGTAATAGAAGAGAGAGAGAGAGAGACAGAGGGGTGCGCAGGTGCGCGAGGCTCAATATCGGCTGTCGATGGCTCATCAATCGAGAATCCAGGCGTACGACCAGTTTTTTACCAGGCTAGCAGAGCCGTTGGGCTGCTGGCGGGACGAGCGCGCGCCGGTAGCTGAGCGCCGAACTACGGACTACCCCGAAACCACGTGACGCCGCGTCCTTGCGGGATCAGGCTGCTAGTCCTGCGAGCAGTTGCTCGCTCAGCCCGTCTCACCCCCGCGGGCGCAGGCGCGCCCCCTCCTACTCTGCTGCTCTCTCCCTGTCTGCATCAGTTTGCCGCCCCTGTTTCCATATTGCCGGCCGATCGATCGATGCGCACGCGGGATCACCGGCGTCTCCGTGCAGTCTTGGCTCGTCGGGGCATCCAAGTATGTAGCTGGCGCTCGATCGATGTCGATCCCTTTCGCGCGTCGCGCGCGGCTGTATCAAGCTGCCGAGCCTCGACGCCTCGAAACAGTCCCGAGAGACCCGCCAAAAGCTCGACTCTGTTGGTGCAGCGCGGGGACGACCGGGGCTTTTCCTGCTCGCGGCATACGCGCCTGGTGCACGGAAATCCCGGGCGGCGCGTCCGCAAGCTCGGCTCTACGATCCTGCGCATTGCCGAGCGGCCGCGGCGGGGGTAGGGCGAGGAGGAGAACGCGGCCCGGGGGAAAAAAGCCGGCGCGCGCGACACGGCTCCTGCCGGCTGCTGCGGGCCTGGCAGCTCGAGATGCGGCTCGTCTTGCGCGCGGCGCCGGCGTCTTGGGCCCGGCCGCTGAAAAAATGCGCTGCCCCCTTGGCGGCCCTCTTGGCATAGCGGGGCGCCATAAACCGGCTGCTGGTCGGCCTCCGCGGCTCGATCATCGCGAGCGAGCGAGCAAAAAAAACCACCGCCCATAACGCGCGCACGCCGCGGATTATCGAGGGCGGGGCCTCCCCGCCGCCGCCGCCGCGCCCGCTTCGATGCGGCAAACGGATATGGCCGCGCCGTGGCCCGACGCGCGGATCAAAGCCCCATGTGTACTGCCGTTCCGCGCCTTTTTAAAGCCCTGTGTGCGGCTCCCGTTTTTCCTGCGCGCGCCGCACTCGAGAGGCTCGTCTTGGCTCTTCGCGTTTTATTGCGAGGTATATCCGGGAGGATTGATAGCGTCGACTGGATCTGACGAAATCGCGACTTTCCGATCCGTCGGGCTGACTTGCGAAAAGAATGCAATTGAATGCTTCACGAGGAGACGTTTGCTTCGGACATGTCTCGCTGTACTCGGTCGTATCTACTGCGGACCATTTGAGGGTTCGGATGTAAGCTCGTTTTCTCAATGGCTCCATAATTCCCTGCGAAACGATCGCCTCGCTCTGATACCGAGTGCGTTCATTTATCGAGCATACCTAGATACGATATTCAAATTTCCATCTGCAATGCACTGAAAAATGTTGCTGCAAACCATTTGCAAGAGGTTGTTTTTTAAAAGTTAATCACTCGTCTTCTTTCAGGCATCAGCTATGAAGACGCTTTGAAGGACGGAGTCATTCTGTGCATGCTCATGAACAGACTGCAACCTGGTCTAGTTTCAAAAATCAATACCTCAGGTGGAGACTACAAGATGATGGACAATCTCAATCAGTAAGCTTTCATGTCTTCTCTTCTTTAGGTGACCGAGAAAAGAAGCATTCGCGAGCTTACACGCGTTCCCGTGAAAGAAAAGAAAAAACTCCGAAGAGAATAATTTTATCCGGGTACTGATCTACCATACCATGATCATTTCATGGTGAAGTTATTGTAGTAAATAATATTCATATGATTCTCGAATTATCATCCTTGAATTTAAGAATTGATTCAAGAAAAAATAAAGTGTCCAAAAATGACCAGGGAAAGGTGGAAGAAGCTTAAGTTACGTGCCGACGTAGCTTCAACTTCAATATGACGATGTAACATCGCGTGTAAAAACTTCTTAGAAGTTATTACTTCTTGATATCCCGTTACCTTGCCGCTTTCAACTCCGCTTAGAAACTAAATCGATAAACCAAGTCGGAAATGGATTTTGGCCACGCGCTACTGTAATCTGTAATGGTTACGACCTTCAACGTCGTATCATGAATATTTAATCGCCTCGAAAGAAGTCAAACAGTACATTGCGAGCGAGACGCACTTCGCCAGGCGGTTGAGTATGTCGAAGTGAAGCTTGCGCACCGTCGGCTGTACAAATGTTACACAACACTCGCTCTTTCCAAAACGTGTAAGCCTGGTAGTTTCGAATAGACGGCGTCTAAACTCGAAACGCTCGTCAACCTCATCGAGCGAAATCTACCTCGCCTAGTTGATTTACGCGTATAGCAACACCTTCCGAGCCTCTCGGACCGGTTGATAATGCGTTCTCCCGTGTCTCTGCAATCGAAGACGATCAGCACCTAAAACGGATACTCGGCGCGCGTAAAAACCACGATAAATCCGCTTCGATCTTCAATCCCCAAGAAGTAGTTCCAGTAGTTGTTTCTTCATTCGCACCATTGACTCCTAGATCCTATAGACACACACATCCGACACTGGCGATCCAACCGCAGCGCTAGAAATATCTCCTGGTCGCGTACATCGCGGCAATTAAAAAAACGATCCGAGTCGCGAAAACTGCGTGTCGATGACTGTCGCGACTTTTAACGAGGTACTACGATCCTGGTGCTTTGTCCGGCGCGGAGGAGGTAAAACCGTCATCGAGTCCAGGGCACGAGAGAGAGACGCGTACAGCAGCGAGTGTAGCGCGGGGCCATCCGTCGCGCTAACGAAGCTCCGGCGGCTCGAGCCGCCGAGTGTAACGCGCGTAATTGTTGTTAACACCTCCTGCGCTTTTCTATTTCCTGACTGCGCATAAACAATTTTCGCGAGAGTGGCGCGAGCTCCCGTGACCCGGCGCAGCTCGCTCGTACGTGGCGCGCCGCACGCGTGTGCACGCGCGCGCGCGCTGCAGTGGTGGGGCGCGCGATGCGCAACGCGGCCACTCCGCACTACTCCCTTTCTACGCGAGCACCAGCAGCGCCGAGGAAGTCGCGCGACTCCGATCGACGATCGACACCAGCCGCACGTATATATCCATGTCCATATGGATACGCGTGGGATCGCCGGTTCGTACTGCGCCCTGCAACGTCGAGACGACTCGATATGGAGCCGTTGGATCGATGGGCGCGAGTTTCTCTTGACTGTCGAGAGGAAGAATTTCCGAGCATATGTCATATGTTTGAATGATTCGAATTGAGAGACGTGTGCGCGATGTCAAACTCTTGGGTATATAATTTCGTTCATTTGTTATATACTCTTCCGACACGCGATCGCGAATACATACGCGAGCTCGTGTGTTGACGCCCAAGCTCGAGTAGTAACAGACAGCGAGAATAGATAAAATGGGTCGTTGGTGCGAGCAACAGTGCGAAAACGCGGGTGTATATATATACACAGGGAGCTTTCAGTTCGCTGGTTCCCCCGAGGCAGCGCTAGCGACGTCGCGCTGTCGTCCGGTGCTCATGTGCGGCAGACGCGCTGCGTATCGGGAGCGCAGGAGCCCGAGCAAGCGACGCGCATTCCTCGCGACAATTCTCGCGTGCACTTGAACCCCGCCGCCGGCCGCGGCCGCCGCCGCTCATTGAGAACAGCCGGCGCCGGATGAGCTTCCGCGCCGCACCAATGGAGTGTTGCGTCAGATAACCCTCGGACTCGCTCGGGCGCGCCTTTACATTCGTATATAATTGTCGGGATAGTTTCAATATTTTTACGATCACTTCTTCGTTGGGCTATCGATTGGTTAGCCGAGATAACAAAGGCCTTGTGAAAATTACCTCAGCGAATATTGATCTTCGCACGCATACTTCTAAACTTACAAAATCACCGGTTTATAATCACCATCATAATCGTAATGGAAATTATCATTTTATCATTCAAAATACTACTTATGACATTTTTTGCACGTAAAATGGAAGCATGAATCTAGTCTAGTTCCTCTTGTGATCCTCGCTCGCTCTTCCCCGCCCACATGGCAGCGTTGACGGGAGGAGTCACTTTTCACCTCCTCGGTCATGGCGTGAGCAATGAGAGAGTATAAACAGAAAGATCCCGAGGCGCTTGCTTTCCGCTCTCAATAGTAACCGAAATACCTCGAATCCGCGATACGACCTGATCGAGCAATATGATCCGCAATCCACATATCCAGAAGTTGTCTCTATCGTGGTAGAGTACCAAAACGGTGATTATAGACCAGCCACTCGGTGCCCACGGTTCGTGCACATCATGGGAATTGAGCATTGTGTGCTCAAGAGCTGCTCTGAGCGTCTCGATCCTGTTATCACCTTCCAATTTGCGCTCACGGCATTTCTGTCGCAATGGTTTCCCCATTTTACTCGATAATCTTTCAATATTTCTAGAGAGTAACTTGCTTTCATTTGACGGACTGGTATCCTTCTGAAGCGTCTGTCTCGGAAACTTACTTAATGCAATTTAGATCACTAAATATTAATGTACAATTGTCCATATATACACACACACACACACACACACACACACATATGGTAACTGTATATTTACATAATTGCTACCTTAATATTAACGTCTCCGATATTATTCGCGTCGCATTTGTGCGTGCGATCGACACTTTATGAAGGACGAACACGTAAGAGAATTTACGAGCGGAGTCTTGGCAGAGCGGCCCTGAACGTCTTGACTCTTAGTTCCCAACAGTCAGCTTGAAGCCACTTTCTTTCTACTTCCGGCGTTTACTACTCCTGCGTGGGCCCCTTTTCTGGCGTACCTGGTTTTTTCCCATGCGGTCGCGTCAATATTTGACGCGTGTCCTTTCTCATTCGCGTCAGTCGTCGTTTTCGAGCTTGTGCTCCCGAGACACTGATTGCAATACCGTTCTATCGTTCCATATACCTCACTGTTTCTCGCGTTTCTCGAACCATCGTGCATTGGTGACCCTAACAATAGCCCTTCACTTGGAACTGATGAAAAATGTTCATTTTGAAAATTTATTTCTCAAGTCATTTAACAAATCTGTTTGACTTATAACTCAATTTCAATTCATATGTAAGGTAACTGTACCCAATTTGGCACTGTACCCAATTTGGCACAATCGTCAGATTTCGTATTTCCGGTGCTCTCTGAGCATCAGTCGCTCTTGGGTTATGTTGGGGGAATTAAAAGAAAATTTTCGGTATCTTCCCCGCCCATTTAGCCCTTAAAACCACTCTCCTACAACACTTTGAAGTTTCACTTACTGATTTTTTCACCATTTTCTTATTTCACTTTTCACACTCAACCTCAAAAATCAGGTGTCAATAATTTTTATCTCTCAAAGTGTCATTACTCTTTTTTGTGTAAAAACATCTCAGCTTTCGATTGGTCTCATCAGTTTTCCTAAAATTATTTTTTATCCTACTCAAATTGCTGTTTTTCGCATCAAAAAAAAGTGTACCCAATGTGCCCCTCTACGCGTTTTTAAATGGGAAGATTGAGTGAAATCATTGAATATTTGTATAGACATATTACGATGATTTAGACGCGTATTTTTGAGTTGTATGTTAAAAATTTTGTATAAATATCACTGGGAACATAATTGAGAGTTTATTTCAATGCCAATTGGATCGTCCCTGTAGGCCTATATAGGCTGTAGCTAATGATTAAAAAATTGTGCCAAATTGGGTACACGTTTTGTGCATTTAGCCTTTTTGCGTTTTTTTTTAAATTGCGATTTTCGATAGGTTAAAGTAGTCGAATGATGATTATGAAGATGGTTTCTAATAGGTATTGAGCTAAGCTTTGAGATGCCATTCACAGAATTTTAAAATTCGAAGTCTATCATAGTCAAATTCGCGAAAAACCCTTAGGGGGGGCACATTGGGTACAGTTACCTTATATATTTTATTACTTGTTAAACTTTCACAACACCTATACATTTCAAATTGCAATCAAAAATGTTCGGTTAAATGTATAATGCAAAGTTTTCCCGTTCACCTGAAATTAAGGGAAATTTCTTGTTAATAACATCCAACTGAGTTTCGCATTTGTTAGAGCAGGACTTTTTAACGAAGCAGCAAATAAAATGCACAACGATTATAACGGCCCGGCGTCGTGCAATGTTTCCCACTTTTGAGAAACGTATCTTATTCGAACCACCACACTCTCTACAACATATAATAATCTCGACATTAAATCCAAAGGACCAGAGACCTCGATTTATTGAAAAAAAAAAAAAAAAAATAAGCCAGCCAAAAACACACGTATAACCTGAAATATGTTGCGCGAAAACCGAGTGCGCGGAGGAGTTTGCTGTTGCGCGCGTGCGTCGAGAGCGAAAAGGCCGCGCATCCACCGAGCGGCTGGTGCTTTCGAGGCGCGGTGGTGGTGCGGCAGCCTTTACCCGCTGACCGCGCGGCGTTAATTAGTAGCCCTCGCTGATTAACACGGAGACAATGGGTTAGCTCGGGTAAGCGAGCGCGGCGCCGCGGCTAGCAGTAGGGCGCAGGAGCTTTTGCGCGCACCAGCCTCCCCCGGCTCTTTGTTTTGCGGACGGCGCGGCGCAGGCGGGGAGTAATTACTGCGGAGCGCGCGCGCGCGCACCACCCCTTCCTGCCGCGCTCATTTAGCCCCGCGCTCGACGAGGAGCGCAGACGCCGGGCAACCAACTCTCCTTAATTAGCGCAATACCAGGAGCGACTCCCGCCCGACACCGCCCGCGATGCCACCTCTTGTTGCCCGCCCGTGGGATATCGCTCGTCCCCCCCCCCTCCTCGGAACACACGTGTGCGGGGCTTTAATTTATTCGATTATTCTAATTTATTCAATTCGCGCGCGCGCGCGTGCACGCAAGTGCCGGAGAGAGAGCGCGAACGGACTGTTTTTACATCGCGCGCACGCTGCTGTACACAGAGCTAACGAGGCGAGCTTTGAATATACACGACTGGCCGAGCTCGCGAATTCGATTGGATGCGCGATTAATTATAAAATGATAATTAATGCGAATGCGCGAATTCTCAAGTTGGATTTTGCCTTTCAGATTCCAGAAAGCTTGCATCAAGTACGGAGTCCCCGACGTCGATCTGTTCCAGGCTGTGGATCTGATAGAGCGCAAAAACATTGCCCAGGTCACGAACACCATATTCGCCATCGGCCGTGCGGTAATTATACCACTCATTTCAACCTGACAAGTACTCTTCCATTGATATCTAGGAGACAAAAAATGGCGCCGGGACTGAATTTCCGAATCATTTAATTCTTATTCTACGTTTCGTGGACGAATTTGGGACAATTTTGGCAAGTTTACAAAAATATCTAAAATCGAGGAAAATGTATCTGTTTAAATTAACTTTTTAAATGAATATTTGAATAGTGAAAATGTGATAACGAATGGTATAATTTATCCAGTAGCCTCAATTTAATCTATTTCAAAGTCATAATGGGATATTTTTTATGTTGAACTAGAAAGGTACTATGAGAATCGAAGCGGAATAGAACATTTTACTCGCTCATTCAGGAGAGATTCAACAATACGAAATGAAATGCGCTTCTCTGCTCTTTCCAACAGTATAGGATGCTAAGGATTGATTGTACGAACCTCTTTCAGAAGTCTTTGTTCAACAATATTAAAATAATTTTTACTAAGAGTATAACCTCGCCAATTTCAATTCCATCAAGCCATTTATTACAATTTCGTCTCGCGTTGTCATTATCATTCGCAAGCTCAATCAATCTTACTAGTGAACTTACAAATAAAATTTCTGAGAAGCTTACGCTCAAGGAAAAGTATAAGAGTATAAAGTCATAAAAATGACGATTGGCGATTTGATTTTGTGACGTTATTTTCCAGATACGGTTTTCTTGACTGAATCACTAGCTACTAGCTGATATTACATTTCAATCATAAAATACCCCCTGAAGCATCATTAATTCTTCGATAAAAACAATCGCTCGAATAATCGCCTCAAAAATCACCGTATGAATTGCAGACATATAAGCATCCCGAGTGGCGTGGCCCATGGCTCGGGCCCAAGCCGTCCGACGAGAACAGGCGCTACTTCACGGAGGACCAGCTGAGAGCCGGCGAGGGTGTGATCGGCCTGCAAGCCGGTAGCAACAAGGGCGCCACTCAGTCCGGACAGAACTTCGGCTACACCAGGAAGATCGTCTTCGGAAAGTGAACCCAGCCGCATACGCGCATCTTAAATCCACCTTTATATATTAAATGTTTATGATCGTTCACGTCGAGCCGACAGAGTGTATTATGCGCATTTGATGGAGCGAGTCATTCGGCACGCACGTACTTGTTTAATAGTGTATTTGAATGTTTTTGATCTGTCGATCGGTTTTTTTCTAATTCCCTGGATGTGTCGTGCCTTACCACACACGGATTTATCTACTGAACGGTACACGGTGAATTTCCGCGAACTCTACGAGTATATGCTCGTTTGGCAAATGTTCACACAGCACGTGGAATTAGCTGCGCTAGAAATGATTTCGCTCTATCAAATTTTCAACGATATAGCTCGTATTTATTTTGATTCGAAACTATCATATACATAGTTTTTCCTGTTTATAAATAGTTCTTAACTCATGTGCACATGAATTGAAGTTTATTCATAAATTAACCCTAGACGATATAATTTTTTATAACAAACGTCGTACAATTAGTCAGATTGTGAGTTTGCCCATAGTCGAATAAATTAATGCATCGATCGTGCGTACATACCCCGTTGATTTTTCATTACTCTGTACGAGCATTCCGACGAGCTTTCGAATCGGAGAGCCGCACGTATATACGTATACGCACACACGAGAGCGCGCCTCGCACGAAGAAGCAGCGCTGCAGCGGCACACGGCTGTTGTCGGTGTGCGGGTATGGTACACATGTAGAGCGCGAGTGCAGCTGCTCTCAACGCTGTCTCTCGCGCGTGTGTGGGGCTGCGCGTGTACGAGGGGCCGCGCGCGGCGTCGTAGGCGTGACGTGTATGTACACGCATTACACGCATTCCTCAAGCGGTTTCTACACTGCCAAGCTCCCCGAGGATCAGGCGAGCATCTCGCGCTGCCGCGGCCGCTCATATATGCTCCTTACAGTCGCGCTCACTCGCGAATGTGTGTGCGTGCACCTCCGACTCCCAGCACACGTTGCTCGCTCTCTCGCTTCCCTCTGTGTATACACACGCGCCTTTATATGCGTCCCGTCTAGCGCTGCAGCATTTCCAATGTTGTGCATCAATTTCGTTTCTCGTTGCATTTGGATCTTTTTTTTCCGGTATATAAGTCAGGCTTTTTTCGTCAATTGAAGTTTTATATACACGTTCAATAATGCCAATCTAATCGAATGTCAAATGCAATATCTGAAAGTTGTTGATTCTGTTCTCCAATATCATTAACAATTTATGTGAATCACTCTCTCACAGAATTTCCAATCTTTGTTATTTACCTGTCTGCTAACATTATTGTAAGATATTACTTGACAAATATTGATCATACCATACATACGCTTATAACTCTACACCACGTACGATTTTTCGCATGCGTACACATCCACAAACAATTACAAAATTACCATGCCATTCTTCACATACACTGAGGGTTATTAATACTTTTCGATACAGTAGAAAAAAACAATTTCTAGGTCTGTGTAGCGTTTGCCTATTGTGGCAATCATACGAGCTTGATCAACTTCTTCGCACACAGTCATGAAAGAAAGGTTTTATAAATCTTGACTTTACCTACCTCGATAAAAAGTGTAGTGCGAGAGACTTGAGCAAGTTAGATTGAGTATGATTCGAATCAACTAAAAATTGCAACTGTCTGGAAACGCTGAAAAAATCAGCCAATACATGAGTCATTATAGTGTGACTGAACATGAATCGATGTACAATTGACAATGTGCGAACAGGCCGAGATGTCGTCTAAATTATGCTGTACGATTATTCACATGTGATCAATTGCGTCAGACGTCACGACTCGAACGATATCGCTTGACAATTGATCGCAAAACAGAAATTGAAAAATGTTCATCAAAAGAGGGATGGACAAATTTAGTCCATCTCTGGGAGTTCAAGTGAGAACGAATATACAAGGCAGCGACGCTCCGACAAGTTGATTCCCCGATTGATTTCGGTTACGATCCTCTACCTCAAAACCATTCCATCCGATGAGTCTCCCAACAAAGCCGAGACGGCCAGAAAAACAAAAACACGCCGGTCGAATGGACGCTAGATTACGTGTTGCGCTCTCCCGAGCAGCACGACCTAGCCCACTTGGTTCATACGCAAGGGCAAGTTCAGCGCGGGATCGATCGCGGCGCGTGTGTAGGTGCGCGGGCTTGCGCCGCCAGAGCCGCGCGTGGGGCAGGCCAGTTCCGGGGGACCCCCGCGAGCAGGCGAGCACGACTCGAGGGAGTTTGAGCCGGTTTCGCGGGTCTCGCGCGACTCGCGGCTGTTGGCACACTCGCGAGCTGGCTCCTCGAGTCGCATGCGATCCTCGTCAAAGGGGAGCGTCGCGGAGTGGCCGCTCCGCGCATCACTCTGCCCCACTATCAACGCTCGAGCGCGCCCGCGCATACACACGCCGCCGGCTTCCCTTCTCTTTTCACATTGGCGCGCCCGCGCAAACGCTCCTTTTTCTCTCCGTCTCTCGCTCGAGCTGCGTGGGCGTACGCCCACGTCGTAATTTTCATTTTCTCATGCTACCAATGGGCTGCGCAATAGATTCGATCATGGGTGCGCGATTACGTCGTAACTCCACGCGCGCGTATGTATGATTGCGATACACACGAACGAACGAACGAACGGGCGAAAAATGTTGTCATATATACAGATGTAATTTCCTATCGTAAATTCATGAGCGAATGCATTGGGTTGGATGAAACTTGATATTTTCTTCTGGAAAATGGACGAATCAGGGTGAACGCGACGATTCCCGTACCCACTGTGCGCGTTTTTGTTTCGCATGCTAGAAGGATTATCTCAATGGTGGCATCGCTGTGTGTTCGCCTATCGTCTTGAAAATCCATAGAGCCAGATATGGAATGGAGTCCGGAAACTCGTGGTACAGAGGAAAATTGGGAAATTAGTCCCGGAATGAAAATCTCGTGACGTGCAGCATCAATGAATTAGTTCGAACAGTCTCAGGCGTGTTTTCTACGTATGCGATTTGTCAGTTTATTTTTCTTCTCGTTAGTCATGTTATCGAGTAAACTGTAAAGTGCGAGCTACTGCAGAATCTGCTCCCACGCATCATGTGGAATATGACCGTGCGGTGGTAACGTTCGATTGTGGAATCGCGAGTTATGGAGTTGCCCTATGGAGCTATGCGATGTTTTTCCCCTTCATATTTCACACTTCGGGTATATGAAACATTGCGCTGTACGAATTTCAAAGCGCCCCGCTGGGTATGTCCAAATGATTCGCGTGCGCACGCGGTTGGTTTCATTGAATTTGAAAAAATAGCCAAAAGACTCGTGGTGAATATTATCAATCGGTTAAATGATTTTCGGTGGGTGATCAATTATTTCATGTGGATGTACTTAGATCGTAGGTACCTATCGATCAAGTAGTAATGGGTGAAATTAGGTAAGACGATCTGAAGGATAAACGAAAACGGATCATTGTACTGCGTGACAACACAGTGATTATATACGAATTCAGCAATTATATACTAATATCTCGACGGATCTCGTCAAAGCACGTGTCCCATCGTCAATCATTTTCCGTCCCGGGGAATCCAAAAATTTCGCACCTCCTCGCGCGTAGTGCGAAAAGCGCATCACGCATTGCTTCTCGCGCATTTCTCAGACGTAACATCTCGAAATTGCGGGACCAGAGGCTCGAGGACCTTTGGTCGTGGTGGGCGCACCAAGTCGCACGACGACGCAGCCGAGCACACGAGGTTCTGCGCGCCTGCTACGAGGAGCGCTGTGGGTACGTTTCCACTGTGCGGGTGCCTGCGCACCGAGAGAGAGATATATAGGCCCGCGCGAGCGGCACTCGATCTGCGTCCGCGTGCACACACACACACACACACCCGTGTACACTGGAGCGCATGCAGGCGGAGGAGCGACCAGCTGGCGACTCCTGCTCGCCGCTACGACAGCCGACTCTATTCGATCGACAAAGGTGTTTTGCGGCGAACGGTTAGTAAGCCCGCGGCGAATAGGCGCGCGCGAGTCTAGGACGAGGCGCGCGCCCGCTACCCGGGCTATGCGGCCCTGCTAACCACCAGCCGACTTTTCTTACCGTCTCCGACCCGTCGCGCTGCGCGACGTTATAATACACACCCGCCCAACAACCCGTCTGGCATATACCCCTCCGTCACGTATAATCGCGACGCGAACCAAGCCCTATATAAGGTACCTGTACCCAATATGCGCCACCTAAGCGAGAAAGGTCACTACACAGCGTCAAATGAATATTTTCTAACATAATTGGTGTCAAATGAAAGGTCTACTCAATACCTACAAAAATGAGCTAAGTCTTTTTTAAATTGGAACAGTTCTACGCTAAGATACCGCGGTTTAAAAAAAAAAAAAAATTTCGGGAAAAAATTTTTAGTGTACCCAATATGGCGCCACCCCGAAAATACTTCTTTTCATCCAATTTGAAGCATGAAGCATGTCTGAAATGAATAAAATACAATAGAAAAAGTATATTTCTGATATAATTTTATTGAAAAATACATTTTGTCTTTGATTGAACCATAGTACATAGATTATATGAACTTCTAACAACCTAAATCAAATCAAGTTTTCAGTTAAAATTCATGAAAAACCGTTGTTTTTGAATCGACAAAATTAACTTATGCAACATCTAATTCCAATATTAATCTCTCAAATTGATGAACATTCTTTTTAGTGTAATTTTAAATATAATTTAGATGTTCTCACTGAAATGGAAGAGTTCAATTTAGAAAATGTCCGAGCCTATTTGAGACTAGCTATTGTCATGATTGGTAGAAAAATTCTGTTTGATGTTTTTTCCTAGACAGTACTTATAAACGCATAACCTCAAGATTTTTCTCGTTATAGGATAGCCAATATCTGCTAAGCGTTTAATTCGAGTACATAATTCTTCGTTCTGTACTGTCGTTAACGCATATGGTCGACTCATTTTCCTTTTTTCGCATATGTTTTGTTTGACATATCGTTGAAATGTTCGAAGAGGTATCTTATATATAGTCGAAGCCATCCTCTGCGATATCTCACCTTTCTTGACCTGCTCCAAAGCTTGAACTAAATTTTCTCTCGACCCGGTTTGGCGGATATTTACCATGAATGGGTTGATTGTAGCAGCTGAAACAAGAAAATAGAGGTGGCGCATATTGGGTACATTTGATAAAAATAACGAAGAGCTATTGAAACGGTTGATAAAAAGAGCGTAAGATGAAAAAAAAAATTGGATGATGTAGATGGGATGTCAAGGAATCGAACGATATATCGCTCGATTATTTTGGCCCAGTTTAAGGGTATTAAAAAAATTCGCACTTACCTGAGCGAAATTAGATCGAGAATGAAAATTGGCGAAAAAATGGAGAAAACGAGCTCTAACAAGTTGGTGTAAGGGTTCCCGATCGGTGAAAATGTTTTCTGTCCTCATTATTTAGCATTGCCGACAAGATTCTGTGTCGCGGCGATGCTCTAGACGCGCGTATATATGAAATACGAAGGGTGGCGCATATTGGGTCCTGGCGCATATTGGGTACACCTACCTTACATGTGTATATACGATTGCGGCTTCTTGCGCTCCTCGAGTGTCTCTCTCGCGTCGACCTTATCCGTGCGTTATGATGGTTTTATACAAATCGAATGCTTTTGATATTGCTTCGATGTCGCGTGTATATGAGCCTTGGGTACGTGGATAGATTGGTGTTAGAAGGCTCGGAGCTAGACTGGAGATCATTGCGTGGGCAGTCGATACAGCTTTCAACCTTTCCGAATATATATTTCTGTTGTACAATATACTTCTGTAGTCATTTTTTTTCTAAATGTATAGATATAGTTCGATTGCCCCGATTGATCCAAAATTGGATGATCTAATTCGTTTGAATTCATCTCGGCCGATGTAGTTTATTCGGTTCTATACAATTCCCATGGACTTTGAACGATTGATTAAGTGAATATTGTATTGTATACGTGAGTAGAATCAGATTCATCATTGACACTGCAGAACACAGTGATTGTCACTTATCTATACTCAAAATAAAAATACACAACTGGCAAATCGACTATTTCTAAATTCTATAAATGGTCAACGAAACTATGCGGCATATTTATAAATGTTCAGGAAGATTTTATCTCCATAAATCATTTTACTTAATTTTTCACGACAGTATATGCGTGTAAAGCGCAAAATCATATTCACGAATTTCAGTACGTAAATCACGTTTTACGCATACACGACTGTAAACAACACGTATTGTACATACGAGAGATAGTTCTAGACGCTTCTGCACTATGAGTAGTATCGAATCATTGAATGACACAATGAAATGTGGTTTGTATCGATTTCAGCAAGTAGAGAAAACCGGCTCGTCTCATCGAACCCTGGATGTATCTACTTAAAGATCATTAACTCACGCGCAGGTGTTATTGCACTGCGTCCACTTTGACCTTCACAAGTCAAAAAATATCAGGATTAATATATATATATATATATGTATATGATCGTTATTTTATACATCTGATCATACACATTACCGACTGAGCTGAAAATCTCACCGCGCGACTCTGGGTACTGGGTGTCGCAACTCTGCATCTCATTTCCTCTCTCCCGCCGCTTATTTAGGTCTGTATTGTATAAGTCAATGGGAGACTCACGTATTCGCTTCTGTGTTTACGCGTGTGAGTGGAGCAACAGTGGCTTCGAGAAAATGAACGAAGTATTTCTCTATCTCTCCTATATTAGGTAATTTTGTTAAACTTCTTTGTCTTCTGCGACGAATTTATCTACAAATTTTTAAGCATCGACTTCTTTGTGCGACTGAAAATCCGAATCTAATTATATGTGTTCCAATAGCTGTAAAGATTGTGATTCAAAATAGAGGTTGGATTCATTCAGTTTTGCAACTTTCGAAAAAAAATCATCGCGTTATTAATTTGTTATGCTACAGATATATCATTATTTGGTGGTTACAACTTTTAATATTAAACATTTGCTAAATGTTTAGATTAGAGTTTGCAAACGTTTTTTACTCATTCACATCTATTGTTTGACATCTGTTATCACTAGTGAGTTGTGATGCTAAAATCTCAATGTAAACATACATACATTATCCAAGTTTGATAAGTTTTAATGGACTCCATTCTTTCCAGGCAGACGACTGTTCAAGAATAAACAAAGAACTTTTACAGAGGAATCTAACCTCTTCGTCATGCACATATAATATTTTTATACAATATTTTTATATTATAATACAAATCAAAATGCCTTCCACGAGTGGCGATGTTACTGAAACTACTGGTAAGTTACTTATTTTCATTTCATTTGTTTATTTCAGTATCGAGTAACTTGAAATTTGTATGTATTTTTTAAGCCCTGCTAGGGCAGTCATTAGGAGATGGAATGTCAGGGACTGACAGCGTTGGGACGCACAGCGATTTGTCAGGAAATACTGCGATACTATCGAGGCCAAAGATGGATATTGCCTGCGTAATAGACCTCCAACAAACGGAGCACTTGCCTCAAAGGAAAAAAGCATTTGATGAAATCAAACAAGCTTGTAACTTGGTGAATGCAAGAATGCATCATATCCAATTTGAGAAATTGGATTTTGGAGAAACAAACGTATTGGACACAATTTATAATGCAGATGTTGCAGTTGTAGATTTAAGTATCCTGTGGCAGCAATCTGCTTTGCTCTATCATTTAGGAGTGAGAGAGAGCTTTGGGATGAAAGAGAATATTTTGTTGGTGAACGACGTGGATTCAGAAGCAACAATCAGATTGAAGGTAAATTTATAACTGTGAAATTCAAGCACTTTATCAGGAACGGACCGAGAATATTCAGAAGTTTGTGTAACTTATATAGATTGGATAATTCAATTCAATGATTCGTTGTTTCAAGTTGAAATGATCATAAATGATTTCTTTAAAAAAATCAATTAATTTGGAGTATTGATGATGAATATTAAAGAATAATTAGGAAGATCATAGATTTCTAATGCATATTACTGAATAATTACAAATTTAAATTTGCTTTAGTATATTATAATGAAATTAGATGGTTATACCTTTTTTCAAAGTGATACTCACTGCTAAATGACTTACACATCACTGGTTTCAAAGATCTTCCTCAAAGAGTTGAACATCTTTTATCTGATCTATAATGCTCTTTGATAATATCATCAACAGTCGTTCTTACTCCTGGAAAACATGAGCTCATCAGCTTAATATAGAGGTTACCCATGGCAGTTGCAGTGTGTGCGCAATGAAGCAAAGTTGCTTCTAACCTAGTGTCCCTTTGTAATACAATTTCAGTTATATTAATTTTCATAAACTCATTTATCAAATAGTGTACAATTAGAGGATATCATTCGAAAGAGGTTCAACCAAATTCGATAAAAAATTATAATAGTTTACTTAAAACTAATTCTAAAATTGTTTTTATGATAGTATTTTTTAAATATTATGTAGATACATTTTTGTCTATGGTTGTAATACTGTAATTTCTTTTCAAGTTATCCTGTGGGAGTTATACGTTTATTTCGTACAAGTTTTTGGATTGTGGGACTTGTGTATCTATGTCAACATCTTGTAAAGCTGGTGGTGAAGAAATGATTGATCTAACGCAAAGGTTGAAAAAATTTTATGATGACGTAGGAATACAGTCAAAGTGAGTTAGTTGTTATATGTGAAAAGATTGAATACCAAAATGCAATGTTTGTTTAATATATTAATTACTTTCAGAGCACACATGAAAGAAAAGTTCCTAGCAGATCTACGAAAAACGCGTGAACTTCTTACTGGTGATGAACTTGTAAAAGCTGTTAATAATATGCGAAAGAGATTAGATGATCCTAACATATTATCAGGAGAAGTTGTTTTGAATGTTTTATTTTCTTTTAGAGATATACAGGTAATTCTTTACTTCTGGTGTCTATCCAAAGAAACAATTCATAAAATTTAATTCTCTAATATTGATAATGATTTCATTCCAGGATTATGATGCAATGGTTCAACTTGTAGATGATATAAGAACAGTACCAAATCATAAAATTGTATTGAATACACCTGCAATAAGGTTTCTTTATGCATTTGCCTTGAATCGAAGACAAAGAGAAGGTGATCGAGAGAGAGCATTAAAAGTGATTGAAGAAGCGTTGAAGAAAAAAGAAAATCATGTTCCTGATATGTTATGTTTATGTGGTAGAATTTATAAGGATATGTTCGTTGAAAGTCGTCATACAGATCAAGATTGCTTACAAAATGCTATAAAATGGTATAGGAAAGGTTTTGAGGTATGATTCACAATATATACCTATATGTATAAAAATAGATTTCATTATAACTTGATTGAAGTAGAGAACTAATTGGTTGGATTTATTTTTAGGTACAACCAAATGAGTATGCTGGAATAAATTTAGCTACGTTATTAGTCATTGCAGGCAATGAATTCTCCAGAAGTGAAGAGTTACAGCATATTGCCATGGTATTGAACAATTTGATCGGAAAGAAAGGCAGTTTGTCAAATTTGAAAGATTATTGGGATGTTGCCACATTTTTCGAAATAAGTGTTCTTGCTGAAGATTATTCTAAAGCTATAAAAGCTGCAGAGTGCATGTTCAAACTGAAACCTCCAAATTGGTATCTGAAATCTACAATAGGAAATATTACTCTCATAGATAGGTTTAGAAAAAAGAATGATGAATCAGGAGAGTCTCCAGAAGAGCAGATTTTCAGCTTCTGGATGGATTTCATGATAGAAGGAACTAAAACTGAAGTTGGAGATAGTATTCGATTTCCAGTAAGATGTTGATTTATGTTACATAGAGTGATATATTCTCTTATTAATAATATTTTTATTGTTTCATCACAGGCACTGATTTTAGAACCCACAAAAATTTTAATGCCAAGTTATGTAATAGTAAATCTTGGAGCTGAGGAACAATCAGTTCAAATTTCTAATTTATGTTTAGAAAGCATCAAGGATAAGTGCAAACAAGTTCACAATTGGTTATTCAATGCCAATATGATACGCAGTGTTAGTTTATACAAAAGAGATGAGCGATGCTTGTTTTTATATGTTCATGAAAATTCTGACGATTTTCAAATGTATTTACCATCAATTCAATGCAGGCAAAGATTTTATGATCTTATCTTGGAAATGACTCGTGATCAAGAAGGGATGGTTACTGATTTAGATGCTTACATGGCGGATGATACATCAAAAGTCAAGGTACAAATTATTTTTATAAAATCATCAATTGACAATTGTATACATTTCAATTTATCAAATTATTCCTCTCTTCAGTTTGAATACGAATTGGATGAACAAGGTCAACGAATTATACTGGGTAGAGGAACGTACGGTGTAGTTTATGCTGCACGTGATTTGAATACTCAAGTACGAATTGCTGTAAAAGAGATTAGAGAAAGAAATCTTGGTGATGTACAACCTCTTCACGAAGAAATCAAACTGCATAGTCAACTTCGACACAGAAATATCGTCCAGTATTTGGGTTCGGTTAGTGAGGATGGATTTTTCAAAATTTTCATGGAACAAGTTCCTGGAGGTGAGTCTCTTGAGATAACAAAAAATGTTCAATTCAAAAACATGAAACTTTTGAAATTATTTCTGAATTTCTAATTGCAGGTAGTTTATCAGCCTTACTTCGATCAAAATGGGGCCCTCTAAAGAAGAACGAATCCACTATTGCTTATTACACCAAACAAATTTTAGAAGGATTGAAATATTTGCATGATCAAAAAATTGTCCATAGAGACATAAAGGGTACAGTTATTATTTGATTTTATCTGTTTAAATTTTGTAGATCGAAAAGTAATATAACTTTTTTTAACGCAGGAGATAATGTTCTGGTCAATACATATAGTGGAGTTGTTAAAATATCAGACTTTGGCATGTCAAAAAGGTTAGCTGGATTATGTCCAAATACAGAAACTTTTGCTGGTACTCTACAGTATATGGCTCCTGAAGTTATAGATAAAGGTCAACGTGGATATGGAGCACCGGTATTTATTCATTTATCAACATTCTCATTTAGTAGAAATATACTCGTTCAAATAATAATGTGATTTCTGTTGGTGATTAGGCTGACATATGGTCTCTTGGTTGTACAATAGTAGAGATGGCAACTGGTAAACCACCGTTTATAGAATTAGGTTCACCTCAAGCAGCAGTTTTTAAGGTTTTATTATTTTGTAATTTCTACATGAACTTCAAAATAATTTCCTTTTACTAACGGCTTATCAAACGTTTAGGTGGGCTTCTACAAAATCCATCCGGAAATACCGTCTGAAATGTCAGAAAGAGCGAACAGTTTTATGTTACGATGCTTCGAAGTTAATCCTGACATTAGAGCTACGGCAGCTGAGTTGTTGGAAGATCCGTTCCTTTCTGAGTGAGTAGAAATTTGAATTTACGGTTAGTTTCGGTTGATATGCACTGAACTAACTTGTGAACAAATTTTAGGAAGAAGAAAACGAAAACTCTGAGATTGGTCGCGCCGCCAGACTTTAGTCGCAGTATATCTGTGCCCGCTGAGAAGGCAGAGAAGCTAATGAAGAATGATAAGACCAACAACAATCACATCGTCGCTCCAATGCTGATGCAAACTTCGCAGTCTGATGAAAGGTAACCAGATCAATCTTGTTTCTTATCGACAAGTATTTTCATATTCGTAGTTTTTACTATTTTTTTCCGACTATGTGCATTAGATGTCGTGTTTGTTCAAGTATAAGGCTTTTTAACAAGTTTCCCAAGCTATGCGCCATTATGTTCATTTCATGTTTTATTTTTTTTGCAACCGCTTGAATTAAAGTGTCATGAATAACGGAGGACTGACAAAATCAAATCGATTAAGAGAACGTAGCCCGGCAAATCTTCTTTCTCCAATCAGCTTGCCGAATGCATCTCTTTCATATAACAGGTATGGCAAGAAAGAATGTAGTAAGTATTAAGTGCTAAGGACTTTGGAAAATAACCACATTTTTGGGACATTAGATAATCATATTTCTCTAGAACGCTTGACATTTTTAACGCTTACTGCTATTGATTTTTGAGCACATTTGTACCAGCGTTTTTTTTCTGTGTTCTATCGTATTCATTGGCTGCTTGAATTTCAGTGAGTAGGTGCTAATTTTTATAATAATGATTGGTGCAAAATATATTTAGTTTCTGAATGACTTTTTTTTCATCGTAAGATGAATTTAAGAAACATAAATATCGCGTAGCTTGACTGTATTCAACCAATTGAATTCCTTATGAATCCTACATGAAGACATTTCTTAATAAGATTGTCTGATTTGGTGACCTGATATGTTCAAATTTATAACTCGAAATTTGCTTCTCTCAAAGTTCCCACAAATTCATCTCAAAATCGAACTACTGAACGGCGCGCGATATTGTCTTGCGTGCGAAAGAAAAAAAAATGAATAACAGTAGCTTGCGTCGCAAAATCGTATTTAGATAGTAACTGGGTAGTTTCGAAACACGTATGAAGAACTATAGCGACAAATTAGCATCGAAAAGTCGTTAAAAATAAACTTGCGCTGATTACAGCTGCAGCACGATAGGCAACACGCCTTCGATCGAGACGAACGAACCCGAGGCCGCTGGAAACTCCGTGACGAGGAGGAGCTCGTCCGGAGGTCTGCTGTCGCCCGAAGTCGAGCTAACAGGTATTCCATTAGCGCTTTTTCGCACCATCGTCGATGAAAATTGATATACTCTCACTCTCGTACATAATGTTCAGTCATTCAATTGAAAAATACACGATAATCAATTGTTTCTTTCACGTAAAAATATTTTCGAAGTTTTTTCATAGTTAGAATTGTAAAAGATGGCAAATGTCAATTTAAGGCTGCTTTGACAACGAGCACCCACCTAAGATTAATCATGTGAATTATTGAAATAGGTCAAAAAACCGGCGATGAACAAGAAGGATTCTACTTGTTGAAAAAAGATAGCCAACGGCGCATGACATTGACCCGCGTTTTGAGTCAAGATGAAGCAAAGATATGCACTCTTTGGATGAAGAGCATTCAAGCGGACGTTGGCCAGAATACTGTTCTTCAAATGGTAAGTCTAATGGCTAATTTCATTCCAATTTCGATTTCGGGACATGGATAATTACTGCATGGATCATTTTTTTGTCAACAGAATCATTTGGAATCGTTGATGAGAGGACTGAGGGATTACATTTCCGAGCAAAACCAAGAAGTGATAACTTCGGCTATCAGCAAATTGAAGGAGGAATTAGACTTCGATTCAACCGCAATCAATCAGTTACATCTTGCTATTTATCTGTTCCAAAACGCAGTCAACGAAGTTTTGAGGATGCACAGTATAAAGCCCCATTGGATGTTCGCGTTGGACAACCTTGTGAGGAATGCAGTCCAAGCGGCTATTACCGTATTGTCTCCAGGTAAATCAGTGAATGAGAAGCTGATTCCTATACGAAAATACATCACTTTTTCATATAAGCAACAATTTTCAATGATCGATCAACATTCAATAAGAGCTCTGTATTTGAATGTTCGCATTAAATAACGATATTTTAATAGATATTCCAAAATTTTATTCTAGAACTGGGAGCCAATTTACTTGGTCAAGAACGATCTCAGATAACCACTGATCGTACAGAAGAAGGATCCACCTCTGGGGTTTCCACGGTCAATTCAGTGAAATCGCAAAAAACTGTAGATTCTGTTGAAAATAGTAAATACTGGAAAGAATATCACGACCAGATGGGATCGATCAAAATAGAGAATATGAAACTCCTGCATGAATTACTAGAGAGCCAAAAGTCATATCAGAGTTTACTGTGTCAGGCCTTAGAAGAACAGAAAGAACAAATACGTACACTGACCGAATTGTGCCAAAGTATTAACAAGCGAGTGATGAGGCGGAACATTGGGTTAGTTACTTAATATTATTGTAAGAAAAATAATTTGTTGATTTAAAAAATTATATTATTGTATATGGGTTTGGATGCACTTTTTAGCATACCACGAATAAGTATTACGGATCGCGATGATGGAAATGGAATTGACGTACCATTGATCAATTGGTTCAAAAATTTGAACATTGACTCTGTGACTATAGAAAGAGTGAGTTAAATTCATCGAATGTATTTTCATGAATTTTTTTACCGAATTATAACATGCAATTTATATTTCCAATAGTTTATCCAAGAAGAATATACACTTGAGGATATTTTGGAGTACGTTACTCGAGAAGACCTTCGGAGACTTAATTTAAAGTAAGTCTCTTTTTTATTCTACTTCTACGTTCACTTCACTAAAAAATTAATAAAATTTTTTTCTGTGCAGGGGTGGCATCGAACTGAGGATATGGAAAGCAATACTTGAGCATCGTAGTAGTTTAACTTGAAATCCGAAGAAAAAATGCTGAATCATATATGTAGCTATGCAATAGCTAAGGCAATCGTTCTAGTGATAGAAGTACTAACCATCGTACTGACTTTCGACTAACTTGAAAAGTAGTCATGCAGTATTTGATACTGTAAGCTATCAAATGCGCACAAGCTGAAAATAATCGTTTCTTTTACAATAAAGTGCCTTAACCGGTGAGTAATATGCGGTCCAGTTTTTGTACGGCAATTGTGGAATTCGTGTATAATAGTCAAGGCGTTCCTATTAAGCCTGTTTATTTTTTATACAGAAATATTTACCAGAAATTACAAAATGCGTCTTCCATTGATATAATATATTGCGTATATTAAAGATACTAAATATTGATATTAACTCATGTTATCTAATTTATGTAAATAGTGAATTGTTGATGAATGCCGATGAGACAATTTTGTCTTTTGAATTTGTACAGTTCTGCAAATTGTAATTTTCAATGATTGTTACTAATTTATATTCTCATCAGGCATGAAAAATTGATTGAGATTTTAACGTATATGGAGAGATTTGAATTTACACGTACCTTTTTACTCTTCTAATTGAACCTCTTTCATAAACATTTTTATTGGAATTCCTCAAGTGGAATTTGATAAAATTTCAGCGTAGCATAAAAATATTTTCACATGAACGTAAAAAGCTCAATCCCACCGTCCTTAACTTTATATAGTATGCTTAACGAGTATCGTACTGTATTTAACAAATTTATATATTATGTATAACTCAAATTATACTATACCTATTCCTAGAGACTGACCAAATAGCAACGTTGCACTAAAATCATTCACAAATAATACTCCGCTTAAAGGAAGAATAAAGTTTATATACAAATTTATATTTACAATATTTTTAAAAACTGTTATCAAGCTTATTGTTTTCTTATCTCCGTATTAATATCTGTTGAAAATTGAATGGAATTTCAGTTATACATCAAAATTACTCATTATTTATATTATTCGTTCCATCGCTAATCAATAAAAAGAAGCTATACATTTTGCATATTATTTTTCCAACCTCAAGATCCTTAGCTTTATAATTCTCGCCTCTCGACCCCAGACTTGCGGACTTTTTCTTCCCAAGCAAAAATTGCTGCGACGTTAAATTCAAGAGGATTTGACTTGGGCTTAATTATTCACGCATAACGAATACGGCGAAGGGAAGAGGGGCGGGCCGGTAGCTCAAGTTAATTGAAGTGCTGTACGGGTACTCCGTTCATTTTGTCATTTAAGCTCTTTATAGCATAGTACGTCCAAATTTTGCGACAAACTTATAACTCTATCAATTATACAGGTCGACAAAATGTGGGCTCTTGATTGTTGTTGAGAAACTTTCCGAAGCAATCATTTGCGCAGAGTCAGAATCACTCCATCACGTCAGGATTTCCAGATCACGGATCGGATTCTACGGGGGAAATTAATTCAAAAAACAGCTACCTCAACAACAAAACCTCGTTGACCCGTGTTTATACATTTTCCGCGTTCGTCATTGCCCGTAAAGGTTCGAATAATCCATGGGACGATTCGATATCCAAGCGGATGAACATTTGCCAATTCGTGACCGAGCTTCGAGTTACATCCCCTTTCCGATACATGAATCACTCAGTCCTCTGTCCCCCCCAAACGAGGAAAAACAAGATATGAGTCGGGTCAAATTTATAAATGGCGCCAAACGAAAGCTCGCCCCGTATCTACGTAACACTCGGCTGGAGGTGCGCGCACCGGAGTACAGTGCTTGCTTTGTATATACGAAAACAAGTCGCTCGTCCCGGGGGACGGTTTAGGACAAAGGAGCCCCGATATAAATCTGCCGCGGAGCAGCTCGTGCTTTATGGCACATAAATATCGCGCCCGAGGGTGAGAGAGTGGCGTCTCCGCAGGGCCGCGCAAGCCAAAGGCATCGGCAGAAGGGTTCGCGCCGAATCCTTCGATCGGGAGAAAGTGCCGATGGAAGTTTGGAGCTCGTAAACGGGGGACTTGAGTGCCCCGCGCTTTATAGGTAGGCTGCTTTGCGTTTTTTCTCCGAGCTTACGCTGAATTTGGATTTGGACTCGTTTGTTCATTACTCATCGGTGGAACCGCGCGAGTTTCTGTTGGCTCTGGAGACGGTGCAATGGACTTTTAATCCAGTGCGGATATGTGATCAAACGCAACTGCCGAGTCCGGAAGCAGGATTTTGATGGAACACTGCGAATCTGACACTTTCCCGATAATAAATCTTTTACGAGGTCCATAGATTTCCCCGAAATAATCTGCGGAATAGTACATCTGTATGTATTTTCTGAACGTTTAGGCGGATTTACTGATATATTCATTGACAAAATCAAAATAAAATGTCTCGGAGAAATTGAAGCACGTGATGAGATTTTGATGCAGAACTTGTTTGTATCGTGTAAAGATCGCTATACTCGCCAAGATTCACGAATAACCGACTCTCGGATTGCACATAGTGTATCAATCTTAGTTATTTTGTGAAAGAAAAAAAACAAGATGGTTGAAGCATAGATATGTTTAGTGGATACCAGTTAAGATACGTATGTAATAGTAAAATAAAAGGGACATGTTTATATTGTCGAATTGAGCTTCTCCTGTAAGGATGATTCGATCACACCCTCAAACTGGTTTCAAGGCAACCGTTGCTAAGAACGCTAATTCGTCGCGGTATAGAGTGCGCGTCACTCCTATATATTCAAAGGCATTCCCAAGGTATGTGACGAAATTAAAAATAATACAATCTGTTAGAGATAATATAAGCTTATTGGATCCATTTAGCAATATGTTAATAGAAATACCTAATTTTTTTCCTCTCAAAAACATATTCCTTGTCTAGAAGCCGTAAATTAAGTCTCACGCGTCTGAATGTTAATTTTGAGTAAACAATTCTTTCCATGACTGATTTATTATTGTTCAAGTGTGCGTAATGATATATCAGGAGAAAGTTACATTTAGTACAAAATTTTCAGTAGTATTATCGGCGTATGCGTCAGACAATCATACCATAATCATCACATAAAAATAATCGTTTTTCCTTGTGTTTCGGGTTGGTATTAAAATCAGAAATTCATGTTCAACATTTTTACATTAATATCATTCGAATTAAAAGTTCCCGCAGAAAAGAAAGAATCTAGTTGTCAAATGTTCATTTGATAACGATGATAATAATTAAAAAAAATGTTCGTATAGTTTCTTGAAGGTTTTTATGTTCGTCTGTCTTCATTCCCATCTCAATTTGTGAGGCTGGCGAAAGCTTTGTGTGGAGAAAGCCAGCCAGAAACAGCCATGAAAAAGCAAGTTCGTATAATCCGTCAAGGTCTCGAGCACAAAAGGGGATGATCAGTGTGCAAGGGAAAGTTTAGCTGCGCCAAGCTGTGCAACGTCAGCGTAGATTTGAAGCTTTTTTTCCATCCCTCTTGTCATTCATTTTTCTTTTGCCTCGCATTTGAATCTATAGTCGGATATATAATCGTCTTAGTCGGAGATATTGAAGCACCCCAGAGAACATAATCGAAAAGGAGCGAGGGACAGGTAGTCAAGGGAGTTAGATAATGCATTTGAATATTGAAGCACTCAAAACAACTCGCGCGGGATAGCTTGGAGCGTGTGCAAACTTTTTGCCCTACAAATATCCCGTCTGTTGAATAAAATGTCGGGATATTACTGCACGCGAAGTTTCATTGTCATGCAATGAATACGATACTTGAGACTGTAATATCGTTCTGAAGAGCTGGTGAATTTTCACATCCGGATTGGAAAATCCATTTGGGTGTACACAGCTAGTGAGGCTTCACTTCAGATTTCGATTTTGATAACTTGAGCTCAAGTTCGCCATCGATAGCCTTATTATTTCGCATCGAAAAATGTTAATCCCAAATTGATTTTTATTTCGATTGCCCGGTTCAAAAAGTAAATTACGAGACTATACTAGTGTTTTTTCTGTGCCGAATTTTTATTAAATGGGAGTCGAAACGAACGACAAAGTATTTTTCTTTAGTATCTAATCCTCAAACTTCATTGAAAAATTATTGAAACACATATTAAGCGCAAAGGAGTTGCAGCCGAGCTTTCGGCTTTGTATAATGGTTCATCCGTCGTTTAGAGGTGCGAGGGTCAGAAGAGGCTGAAAATTACGACGCTAGTTGGAGAATGTCGGATTCGGAGAGCAGCGGCGGGAGCGGCGGGATGTCGATGATGCTCGTGAGGGAGGAGGTGAAGCCATTACCGCTGATACGTAACAACGGGGATAACGACAAACTCGAGGAATTCCAGAAGCTCTTGAAATCGATGATGGATTCACGGGGAGCGTCCCTCGACGAGGAGGAAGCCCCGGACGAGATGAACAACATACTCAAGATTCCAAACGGTGAGCTTATGCCGTCCGAAAAGTTACTCCAAACGTCAGCGCATGAATATTCCGAATTGTTTATCATTATTCATCAGGGACATACAAGCGAAGGGATTAATCATTGTTTGATATATTGTAAAAACAAGTTCCGTAGTTGTATGAGCTTGAGATAAAAGAGCGATTCAAACTCGGTTGCGGGCATGAAAAAACTCGAGCACATTTATTCGCGCTTTCACGCCTTGGAGAATGCATCGAATTACTCTTTTCCATTGTTACACCGCAAAGATTTTTCTCCCCGGAAGAGAACACTATTGTTGTATCGGTGCAGCAGCGCAGCAGCAAATTGGTGGGGATGTTTCCCCGCGCGCGCCGCAGTTACACTTGGCCATTAATTTCCCCGCGAATAATTGCTACTTCGCAATTTTCCGGCCGTAAACACAAAAAGCCTCGCACCGCACACAGCCCGGGAGTATTTACGGGAAGAAAACTTTCGGCAAACCGAGTGCCTGCCCCCGCTCGCTCGCGCTTTTGAGGCTCTTCAAATTTGGCTAGCGACCAAATGCGGAATATTCAAGTGGTTCCCTCCGACGTACCTTTAACGGGGCGCTTCCAAATTAAACTCGTAAAATGTCTGGGGAAGCTTGCGGGCTATACGTGCGCGCGCGCCACTGTGCATTTGCAACCCCCCGTGCGGTCGGTAAATGCTGCGCGGCACACTGATAAACGTGATTTGTTTCACGACCATCTGAATGATCGGTCATTTTGCCGCGTTCTGGGAGCTTCGAAAATTTCCCCACCGACAATCGGCAAATGCTAGAGAGACGCCTCGACATCGAATTTCCATTGGGAATTTGGTTATTTTGTTTTTGTTATAATATACGGCTGCAATGATTTCAGATACCGCAGTGTGTGTGATGCAAATGAAACGCCTGTACCCAGTGCACAATAATTTTAAAATATGAACAATTTTAAAAACGAAATTTGATGCAGAGCTTTCTTTATTCTGATTAAAAATCGTATAGATTCAACAAAATTCTAAATAACATATCCATCAATCCACGCGAGACAAATACACGCGTCAAAAATCAGCAGTGCCACTGAGGAAAGTAGTAGGTGGAAATAACACTCTTTCGAAAATTTTTAAATCGCTTCCTTACGCACCAAGTTGAAACAGCCCAAAGAAAAGTCATATATTCACAATATGTTATTCCAATATATCACTGTTTGAGAAGAAATAAGCTTTTCTTATATATGGGAAAACGATCTAGATGAAATTCTATGTATTCCCTATTGAATTAAGAATTTTCACATTTAATGTAATATTTAACAATAAGGAGTCAAAAGAATCAGTAGCCAAGTTGAAACTTTACAAATTGACACGGAGTTCCTACATTCTGGAGAGCTGGAACAGCTTTCTCATCTAGAATGTCAAAACGACTTTATTCTCTTTGAGGTATAAATTCCACCTAATCAATGTTGATTCAGCCAAAAACTTTTCAGTGCGCTCAAGAAAAATCACGCAATCGGTATAGACAAGCAAAGCTGTGAGCATTCGATACCTCCGGTAGATCGTCGTGGCGCTGCAGCGAACACACACACACACAAACACACTTTTCTCTGGAGATTTTCAAAAATAGAGAGAAAAAATCGCCGCGAGCGTTGCGGTTCGGTCGGGGCAATCGATACGGCTGCAATTAGAGGGCAAGGAGCCGCATGCCCGCGAGCAAGAAGGAAGAGGACTGACGGAGGGGCACATGGTGCCTGCCAGTGCAATGCTGCTATATACGTGGGATGATTGCGTGCACCGCACACCACGTCCCTGTCTTCCTTTCCGCCTCGCTCGCTCGCGCTCGAGCCCGCCTCTCGTGACAATATACCCTCCGCCGGCCGACGGAGACACGTATACACACTCAACGACCCGTGTCTATACACACACACACACACGGCCGGCTGACGTCGCGCCCGTGCCGCCGCAGTTATTATCCGCGACGACCCGATTCGCCTCAGTCGATTTGCAACTACGATTCTAGATCGTCGCTGCCGCGTGAAGCACGCTCGCTTCTCCCCTCCCCCCGATTTATGATTGATTTGTCAACGGCCGACCGGCCTGCGACACAGGCGAGGTAGCGACGATGGAGGCGCCGGGCGACTACCGGCTCGAGTACCTCGGTGCCATGGTGCAAAAGTCCCTGAAACTCAAGCCGGAAAAATGGGCAAGGCTGCTGCTGACCGAGGAGCACCGCAACTCGATCCTCGACTTCTTGGACAACCCCATGCCGGCCGTCCTCTTCGTCGTGCTCACCCCCAGCGCCCAGCTCGTCCCCTCCTGCGGCTTTCCCATACCCTGCCAGAGGACCAAAGGTAGGATTTTGCGTTCGAACCAGCCCGCGCGCGATAATTTGAATGCTTCGCGTTTCATTATTATTGTGTAGCGTGTGCTACAATCATCGCGAAAATTGGATGGTTTTGCGCGAGTCCGAGTCCGGGAATACGGAAATGAGGTATTTCTCTATGAAACTGTACAATCGGAGTCAGACCCGTAAAACATAATACCTAATCATGCAGTGCTAATACTTGGAATCAGTATACGGATATATCCAGGTGGGGGAGCCTACGCGTACACAACCTTTTTCCCGACTTGCAGTCGTGTTTTGTAGTATACCACGTCGCGACGCGTATACAGCGACTACACGGAGAGCCCTCTGCGACATGAATGCTGCTACAGTCAGCGCGCAGCTACATAAGACGTGTGACTTGTAACACGAATTCTGTTACCGAGCTCGGCGTGCAACAATATACCGTGGCCGCCAGGCTAAAAACCCGTGGCCGCCACGACTGGCCGCGACTTCCAAAAACGCGGATCAGTGTACCAGTGAAAAGTCCAATTCGAAACAATGAGGTCTCAAATGAAAGACAAATAATCGCAGAATAGAAAACAATTATCGTAAAGGCCATAAATACAACCGGATGTTGTTTATATATATGATTTTGACATGGAATTGCTCGAAATCGCCATTTTGCGCCGCGGCAAATTTTCTTCTTTCCACCATAACTTTGGTAGTTTTGGTCCGATTGACCTGAAATTTGGTGTGCGTACTCTTCGAACCTAAATGAACAACTTTGTCGCTGGAAGTTTTCTGTCGCTCGACTTTCCTCACACACTTTTTTTCGTCAAAGTTGAAAAATTAGTTGCTTTATTTGACGATTTTTTTGTATCGCTCGATTGAACTTTTTGGCCAACGTGATAACATTGTCAGCATCACTGGGATTTCCCGCGTATGCTAAAAAATTTTCAAGTGATTCTGAGCAATAGCAGCTGAGATAACGCGATTTGCGTTTTTGGAAATCGCGTTCCGCGCTTCGGCCGGGTCGCGTGGCGGCCACTGTTCCAGCCTGTGGTAACGCTTTCCGTGTACGTGTAACAGAAATTCTGTTACCCCGTGCAAAGATTCGTGTTGCTATATAGTGTAACAGGATTCATGTCGCTGAGGGCTCTCCGTGTAGACTGACACCTCCGTCCGGGCGCACCATGCATTTCGACAAACTCCTCAGTTGCTGTTGCTCGGGACAAGTCACAGTAAATGGATTCGAGACTTGGAAGAAAATAGTGTGCGAGAAGACCAGAGTAATATTCCTTCCACAAATTTGTTCATTCGCGCGCTTGAAGAAGTTAATTTCAGATGAATCGGACAATAATTGCCTTCTTGTGCACTGTCAGTCACGATAAGCAAAGCAAAGCGGGTTAATTGCCGGGAGAAATCACGACGTACCGGATACAAGCAAACGCCACACTGCTCGAAATACCCGCCGTCTTTTTGCATATGGGACCGACTGATTTTCGAGCGCGTGGAAATGACGCGTTTTTCATGCACACACGTTAAAAAAAATCCACTCTATCCAGTTACTCGTAACTCGCGGCATTTGGAAAAACGTTGTTTCGACTGTTGTTTCGACTGTTGTTCAGGCGTCTACGCGATAAAGATGCACATCGCGCCGGTGCCGAGGGACAAGGAGGAGTGCGAGGCGATGCTGCTGACCGGCGACTTGTCCCACCGGGTCGTCGACGAGCTGGCCACCATAGTGGACAACGTGTTCGCGCCTCTGCTGTGCAAGTCTGACAACTACCGCGAGCTGCCGAGCGTCGCCGTCGAGGACATCGCCCGCCACGTGCACTCGCTCCGCGGCACCCTTTACCAGGTATACGCGCCGCTCGAGCCCTGTATATCGCACACGCGTCTAACGGACAAAACGAGGGGCAAAAGTTTTATTCCCCCTTAGTATGGATATCCATCGTTTTTCAGGCGTACTTTCAGCTGTGTCGTTTCTCCAGAAAAGATGTCGGCTGGTATAGGAGCATCCACCGTGTGAGAAATATCGTGGAATGTCCTTCTTATAATCCTTACAGTGAAAAACCATTCATGAAAGTAAAAATTCACTGTAAGGATTAAAGAGAGTAATCAGAGAACTTGGTTAGATTTCGCATTCATGTATATATATATATATATATATATTAGGGGAACTTATCTGTGAAAAAGTAGTGATCCTTGTGAATCGTATGTTTCAATAGACTCCGAATATCAAATAAAATTTCTATTCCTACGTGGCACTTTGATAATCGATATTATGAACCTTGCGACATACTCTCTCATTTGTGTTTATGCCTATATGAAAAAGGATGCGATTTATTTTCGTTAACATACCCCACGCCCTCGCGACCTACTCCCGTCTGTATAATTTCGACTCGGCTGGTGTCGCTCGGCAGGTAAAGGGTCAAGTGAACGGGAGAACGGTACTGCCGATGCCCGCCGGTCTGGAGAAGGTCTCCGAGGTGGAAAGGCTAGTGTCGAGCGAGGGACCCCAAGCGGTCGACCTCTACCTCAAGAGCGCGATCGAGGGTGTGGTGATTAAGTGGGCCTACCTCGTGAACGACGTCGTCACTCACGAGTCCGGAAGCGCTTTCGACAACAACCAGAATCCCACGCCCTACGTCGAGCTTGAGTACTGGAGCGCCCGACTTGCCAATTTAAAGTGAGTTGTCCTCTTGACCGACTGCCTGCAGCCTTGTGAAAACTAATTTTAAACAAACTGCGTCCTTTTACTTTGTATGTATTTTTGTAACACTGCGCACAAGTGCTTATATTTATCTTTCTGATGAATTTGAATTTCAACGCACGAAAAGCACCAGTTGGAAACACCGCTAGATTTGATAACAAAGTGAACGCGCCCACAGCGCTCAAACGAAATCCCCCCGAGTCAATGCAAACCATTTCTCGCCGCACGTCCCTGTTTCAAGAAAGTTCTGGGGAAAATACGTTCACGAAGAGATTCGAGAATTCGTGAACAATTTTAAAGACACCATATACCCTTCAATTTCATTCCGCCTCGCTTTCTTGCGTGTTAACTGTGAGTAATGCATACACGCTGAACTTGTTTTATTTCAACTGCATGCAATCGCGCTGCACGGGTTCTGTATTCGAATAATTTACAACTATACTTTAATCATCTTTCTTACATTTTACTATCGATTGTCTTTCTTACGTACTCAGTTGCTGATAAAATTGACTAGCTTAACGGTTCATTAACCTTAGCTATTTCTCCTTCAATCAGGAGCCCTGCTCAGTGTTACGTGCTTCTCTCTCACCTAAACTCTCTACATCTATCTGCCTCACGTCACATGGCTAGACCTAATCCAATCAAATGATTAGTTAACTAACTTCATTTCACAGAACATCACTTTTCATCTCAGGATAAGTATTTTCGTTTTTAGATTCATACATGTTCATTTTTATGTAAGTATGGTGCAGCAGAAGATCTATCAAACTATGTAATAATATGCTCGCTAAATTATCGTTTACAATATTTTAATTGGCTTATATATTATTTATATAGGACCTTCAGTAATTTTTTCACGCAATAATACAATCAAATGTCATATTCTAAAATTATTACTGATGAGCAAGTTATAGGGAGTGAGTAGGAATACGAAGTAAATTGTGTGCATGCGAGATTTTTGAGAAACAAATATTATTCAGGACAGAATATCGAAGGATGTAGCTGTGGATTGCTTGTATACAATTCACAGCTGTGGAAAGCTCGTATACAAACATTATACCTCCATCAGATACATCTTTGATCAACTGCGGGAGGACAGAGTGCGCAAAATGGCTATAATCCTGGAGAAGACGGACAGCGCCTACTACCCGTGCTTCAGGACGCTGTTTGCCAATGTGGTTTCGTCGCTGGCCGAGGCCAAAGAGATTTCTCTGTATCTGGCGCCCCTCGGCAAATGCTTCAAAGCCGTGGAGGAAGTTGACTTTGCCGAGGCAAAGCCGGTTATGGCGTCTTTGATGCACTCGGTCGGATTGGCCTGGGCCAGTTCCCGATACTACCAGAATTCCTCTAAGCTCATCATAATGATTCGGCAGATTAGCAATCTGCTGATACAGGAGGCCAGGCGCTTCCTCGACCCGGCGCTCATCTTCCAGAGCGACGTCGACGAGGCTCTCCAGAGCGTGCAAATATCCAAAGGTGACTTGTCATTTCGTTCGTCCAATTTATCCCCCCCCCCCACATCTCGCAGTTGGCATTATGCAAAATAATCGCGGATTTCGTTGCATTCGAAGACGTGCTGGAGGAGTTCAAGAGGCAATTCGATCTTCAGAAAAACATGCCCGCCCTGAAAGAGGACGCCCCGCCGTGGACGTTCAATCCCAACGCCGTTTTCGGCCGTCTCAATGCTTTTCTCAAGCGGCTGTCCGACATCGAGTGGCTTTTCGACACCGTACTCGAGTTCTCCAAGCTGGAGAAAATCGAAATAGGAGGTATCACGGGCAGGTCGTTGAGCACGCGGATCGTCGCCGTTTACAAGGAATTCCAGCAGCTATTTGCAGCCTTCTCCACCAGGGCCACCGACGTCCTGGAGCCAGACGACGAGTCTTTCATTCAGGATTGCAAAAAGTTCAGCGGCCATATAATAAACCTCGATACCAAATTGGCTGCGATACTCTGCCAAGCGTTCGACGATTGTGGAAATCTGGAAAGCGTATTCAAGGTAGCGATTATCCTTTTGTCATCTCCAATTTTTATTCCGTTGCTCTGTCCGAGCTCAAAACTCGTTATAATTTCACTTCTCATATATACTCACAAACAATTACATCTAAAATTGACAAAATCCTCGACATTGTTCTATCACTTTCATAATACAAGCATGAGAAATCGTATAAAATTTTTTAAAACTGTGTATTACACCGCTAGATTTTAAAAAACGACCCTAATTTTATGAATCGACCAGTTGATTAACATAGCCGGCAGCGTACTTGATAGGCCAGTGATTCGCAAGCAATTCACGAATCGTTATCCCCGCATCCTCGAGATGTTAAGCGACGAAATGACCGTCGTCGAAGCGCTATTCAATCGGGGCGCACGGGGTGCTCTGAGCGAGATGCCTCCGCTCGCCGCCGCTCTAAAATTCACTTGCATGCTCAAGCTCCGGATCGATCTGCCCGTGCTTGCCTTCAAGTCCCTGCAGCATCCGTAAGTCAATCATTTATTCGTTCGGAAAACGAGCGCTCCCGTGAGGACTCTGATGAGCTCGTACGAGGATATTTTCTGTGTATTTTTTCTTCAGGATCATAGAGAGCGACGAGGGTAAAGCCATTCTCGCTAGGTATGACAAGCTTCTGGATCTACTGGACGGCCGGCAGAAGGCTTTGTTCTTGGAGTGGGCCAGAGAAGTCCCGGAACTGGTGAAAGCCGGCCTGAATAGACCGCTCTTGAGGAGAGATCAAATCAATTCGCTCATACTCAATTTCGATCCCGAACTGTTCGCCATATTGAAGGAAGTTAACTATCTGAAACAAATGGCTTTTGATAATATTCCGAAAGAAGCTCTCGAAGTATGAATTCTCTATCTTTACTCTGGGGAAAGATCTTGTAAAAGCCACACTGGCGTAACTGTTAATGCTCTCCCAGACTGACAAACTCGAAGAAATTACCAAAGTTCAACAAAGTTTCTTGTACACTTTACCAGGATTCCAGCAAAAATTTACCGTAGTCCTGGCGGAGTTCCATATAAACTCGAGTGCTGTATATTTTGGTTTAGACAGGCTGGCAGGCGCTTTTGAAATTTTTACAAGATCTTTGCCCTTCGTGAAGCCAACGCCAAAATCACTCGATCGTTCGAATCGGTAAGAGTTTCTTTTCCATAGGTAGCTGAGATATCGGAAACATTTCGAAAGTTTCGAACTTTGTTAACTGGCACGGTCAACTTTTACAATGATATTCGCCGTACCTGTCGAAAAGTGGAATTCAAGTTGATCGAGCAGGAGATAGCAAGGATCGATTCGCTAATTCAAAGAGGCCAGCAAGAGCTGCAGTGGAATTCAAACTGTCTGCTGGATTACATGACTGAATTGGGTGGTTTAGTGGAAGATTTGTACAAACGCATAAAAGCCACCCAAGCGAACGTGGAAAAAATACGCGGTATCGTAGAGCCTTGGACGAGGATGCCGCTAATCGAGCGGAAAGACCGCCGGAAGGACAGTTTGCTTTCTTTGGACGAGCGAGGCGAGCGAGTCGCCAAGCGGTACGCGGAGATTCAAAAAGCTGCCGAACAAATCCAGCTGCTGTTGGCCGAGAATAAAAAGCTCCTAGAAATTACTGACGACAAGAACGAGGTGTGGCAGGCGTACGTGAACTACGTCGATAAAATTTTAGTCGAATCCCTCCGCAAGGCGGTTGGATGTTCCCTGAGTTACCTAGCTGAAAACATTGACCCTACGAATCATAACGAGCCGCTGCTAGAAGCTCAGCTGGAGCTCCGAGAACCCGATCTATATTACGTCCCTTCTTTGGAACCCGATGATCCGGATGGTTTGGATCAATTGATTGCTAATATGCTAGACGAAATCATTGGGATGGCAAGCCTAATACCGAGGCTGAAATCCGACGTCGAAGGATACAGGGACGAGCTTGAGAAGGACGAGGACATATCTGCTATGAAAAGTGAAATATTAACGGGTGTAACCAAAGCTATTGAGGAAGCAACGGACTTTTGCGGGATTTTCGAAGGTGAAATATCACTCGTGAGTAGCTCGAAAAAAATTCAATGGTGAATAATGTTTCTCGTTGTTTCAGGTTATGCTTATCTCTGGTTGGAGGACAGAGAAATTGTTATGCAACAGTTTTTGGACTATAGCAGACAATTGTCCTTTGAAGAAACGGAAATGATAACGGCCCTCGATCCAAAAGCTCCGAAAAAATGTCCACCTAAAATGGAACAGTTCCGTGAACAAATCGATCTCTACGAGAATCTCTATACCGAAGTAGAAGAGATGAATACATCGAAGATATTTTGCGTTTGGTTTCGAGTTGATGTGCGACCATTCCGACAATCTCTTTTAAATACAATTTGCAAATGGTTGAGTATGTATAAAAAACATTTAGTCGAACGTCTTACAACAAGCCTGTCTGATCTTGGGGCATTTATAAGGTGATTAAATATAAAAATGTATAAATTTTACAGAAAAAATGTCATTTTACAAATTTTGTAAAAGTTTCAATCTGTTTTGTAATCATGATTCAGTTCTTTACGTTGAAGCACCCAAAGTTTATGCAACCAAAACTTGTTTCCGTAAAATAAAACTTTACAATAATTATTCAAGACTCGCTGATGAAGGACTTCTTCAACCAATTCAACCGGGTGATTACGTGGGTCTCGTGAGCGTGATGGGATTTTTGATGCAAGTGAAAGAACGACAACCGATTACCGACGAAATGTTTCAGCCGTTACAAGAAACCATCGAACTCCTCAAGTTTTACGATCAAGATATTCCAGAAGAAGTGAATGTCCTTCTCCAGGAGTTACCTGATCAATGGGCGAATACGAAAAAACTCGCGCTCACGGTAAAACAACAAGTCGCCCCACTGCAAGCAGGTAAACTTTCTCGAACGGATGCGATCCATTGATCAGAAAATAAAGGATTATGCAAATCAAAATGAATTTAATTCGCAGGCGAGGTTTCGAGAATACGAGGACGTATCTCGGCATTCGACACTATAATAGTACAATATCGAGAAGCGTTTAAACGCTATGAATTCTTCAAGTTCAATTGTTGCAATCCATATCATCAGTTAGACGAGGCTCACGAGGAAATAGCCATGTTGGAGAGGCAAATGAATGATATTCAGGGATCTGCTTCGCTATTCGAAGTCATGGTTCCGGAATTCAAACAGCTCAAACAATGTAGGAAAGAATTGAAATTGCTTAAGCAATTGTGGGATTACGTGAATATCGTCAAGAGCAGTATCGAAGGGTGGAAAACAACGCCATGGAGAAAAATAGATGTAGAAAATATGGATATAGAATGTAAAAAGTTTTCCAAGGAGATAAGAGGTATATTATGGCCTTCTTCAAAGCTTGATTAACGATAGTTAATTTCGAAATCTAATCATAAGAATGAAATTTATGCCACTTACGAAGGTTTGGATAAAGAAATGAGATCATGGGACACTTACGTATCTCTCGAAGCGACTGTGAAAAATATGTTGACATCTCTTCGAGCTGTCGGAGAACTTCAGAATCCTGCGATTCGCGAGAGACATTGGCTGCAATTGATGAAAAGCACTAAGGTACCTCCAAAATTATCAATGCCACAAAAGTTTTCGAAAACTGTAATCGTTAACGGTCATCATCAGATCTTTTGAAGTGATAAAATTTTCAATTATGTTTTTCTTTATGTATTCATTCATATCTCTGTACATAATTCATTATTGTGATTAATAATTTTCGTATTCATTGGGCGATATTATTTGAAATGTTAAATATTAGATTTAGTTGCACTGCTGTATATATGCTGTCGATGTTACAGAAATTGGGGAACATGACTCCAGAAATGACCGTAAGTTCACTGTATATAAATTGCACGGTGATTTTCACTTTTTCACGAAATCAATAATTAATTGTAGTATTTCTATATATTTTCACAATTGAAAAAAAATATCTTGTATATAAGTAACTCATATACCAATTGTAGAATATGAGCAGCTTATATTAACTCGTAAGAAATTTCATACCATTTTATATTTATTGTTTTTCTAGTATATAATATGTTTAATTATTTTTGACAGGGAAGTACATAGGAATTCCGTAGTATATTGTTATTGAAATTTCTACTCCTATAGTGAATATGCTATCACCTTTACCACTTTTATACAAAATGTAATATTTCAACATACAACACTAAAAGTTTTAGCACTTTATTACGATGTAGGATGTTATCCTTTACATTACAATATTGACACTTGTAATTTACATATTCGATGTAATGCAGTTTTATACAAATAAAATTCATCATGAAATTCATATCATAATCTCATCGTCATCCTCATTTCATCCTTCGATTCATCGATAGCCATAACATTCATCTACACAGTATAATATAGTATTTCCAATGACATTCATATACTCTTTAATTTAGAATACTCTATGAGCTATATTGTTGAATTTATTTAATAATGGATCTATGCATAGAATATAAATTTTTGAAAAATTTATGAAATAAATAGGTTCGCTTCGTAATGGACGACTCAACTACGTTGGCTGATCTTTTAGAGCTAAATTTACATGATTGTGAAGAAGAGGTAAAGAATATTGTAGACAAAGCAGTCAAAGAAATGTCAATGGAAAAATATCTTAGAGAGTTGAACACTACATGGTCAGGAATGGAATTCGAGAAAGAGCTGCATACCAGAACTGGAGCCATACTACTCAGGGCAAGTGAGGAATTGATAGAAACGTTAGAAGAAAATCAGGTACAAAACTTTATGACAAGTTTCTAGAACTGAAAATAGTATATTATGCAACTAGTGCATGACATTTTTAAGACGCGCGTGTGGACGTGACCACGAGTGGCCGGCGAAGCCTCCCTTTTATGAAATGCAATAGTGCGTGAAATTGCGTTTTACACTTCTAGTAGCATAAAAAAAACTAATATTAATGATCAATTCAAAATGACCGGGTTTTCGTAATCAACTTTGTACTAAACAGGTCCAGCTCCAGAATTTGATTACTTCAAAGTTTATAGCTCATTTTCTAGAAGAAGTCTCATGTTGGCAAAAGAAATTGAGTATTGCTGATCAAGTGACAACAGTTTGGTTTGAAGTTCAACGAACATGGATGCATCTCGAGAGCATATTCATGTCTTCCGAAGATATAAGAAAACAATTACCAGTGGATGCCGAACGTTTTGATCGAATCGATCAACAATTCAAGGGAATGACTCACGAAATGGCGAAAACGCCAAACGTTGTGGAAGCGACAAATAAAGAGGGTCTAGTCAATACATTAGATGTACTTCAGAAAGAATTAGTACTGTGTGAAAAGGCTCTAGCAGAATATCTTGAAACAAAAAGATTAGCATTTCCACGATTCTACTTCGTATCATCAAGTGACTTACTTGATATTCTTTCGAATGGCAATCAACCAACCGTTGTTGCAAAACATTTAATCAAATTATTCGATTCTATGGCAAGATTAGAATTTGATGAGAATCAGAAAAATGAAAAACCTGAGCGAGTCAAAGGTAAATATATGAAGATTTTTTCTATGTAAATATATATTCAATAAAATTTGTTTTAGGTATGCATGCAAAAGACGGAGAATATGTAGAATTTGTTAATTACGAGATGCACTGTGATGGAGCTGTCGAAGTGTGGTTGAATAAATTACAAATGGCAATGCGAGTCTCTATAAGACACTACTTCAGTGAGTCTGTGGTTGCATACGAAGAAAAACCACGAGAACAATGGCTATTCGATTATCCGGCCCAAGTTTCTCTATGCGGAACTCAAATTTGGTGGTGCACTGAAGTCAATCTAGCATTTGCAAGGCTCGAAGAAGGGTATGATAATGCGTTAAAAGACTATTTGAAGAAACAAATCAGCCAACTCAGCACTTTGATATCTCTTCTGCTTGGCGAGCTTAGTAAACAGGATCGTCAAAAAGTTATGACGATATGCACTATTGATGTCCATTCCAGAGACGTCGTTGCCAAGCTTGTCCAAGCGAAAGTAGAAACTGGTCAAGCTTTCCAGTGGCAGAGCCAGTTGAGGCATAGATGGGACGAGAAAGAAAAAGATTGTTTTGCTAATATTTGCGATGCTCAATTTAGATATTCTCATGAATATTTAGGCAACACGCCAAGGTGAGAAAGAATCACTATGATAGATTTAATACAATATATATTGAATATACGTTATTGATTGCATAGATTGGTCATTACACCGCTGACAGATCGGTGCTACATAACTCTGACGCAGTCACTTCATCTCGTGATGGGTGGTGGTCCAGCTGGACCGGCTGGTACGGGTAAAACAGAAACAACAAAAGACCTTGGACGAGCTCTTGGTATAATGGTCTACGTTTTTAATTGTTCTGAACAGATGGATTACAAATCGTGTGGCAATATTTACAAAGGCCTAGCTCAAACTGGAGCTTGGGGTTGTTTTGACGAGTTTAATAGAATTTCTGTCGAAGTATTGTCTGTGGTAGCAGTGCAAGTAAAATCGGTCCAAGATGCCATCAAGGATAAAAAACACGTTTTCAATTTCATGGGTGAGATGATCAATCTTACTCCCTCAGTAGGTATATTTATTACAATGAATCCGGGCTATGCCGGAAGAACTGAGCTCCCAGAAAATCTAAAAGCTCTTTTCAGACCTTGCGCTATGGTCGTACCTGATTTTGAATTAATTTGCGAGATAATGTTGGTTGCAGAGGGATTTCAAGAAGCTCGTATATTAGCTCGAAAATTCATCACTCTGTATACTCTTTGTAAGGAACTATTATCAAAACAAGACCATTACGACTGGGGGTTGAGAGCTATAAAATCTGTCCTAGTAGTTGCGGGGAGTTTGAAACGTGGTGATCACGGCAGACCAGAAGAAGAAGTGCTCATGAGAGCTTTGCGTGACTTCAATATACCTAAAGTAGTTTCCGACGACTTACCGGTATTCATGGGTTTGATAGCGGATCTTTTCCCTGCTCTTGATGTACCTAGAAAACGAGATGTCGAGTTTGAAAAAACAGTAAAAGCGGCGGCTACAGATCTATCTCTCCAACCAGAAGATGGTTTCATTCTCAAAGTCGTTCAACTGGAAGAGTTGCTTGAAGTACGACATTCTGTATTTATAGTAGGTTCTGCTGGTTCAGGAAAGACCCAAGTTTGGAAGACTCTTTTTAGAACATATCAAAATATCAAGAGAAAACCAATTTTCAATGATCTCAATCCTAAAGCAGTAACTAATGACGAGTTGTTTGGTATAATAAATCCAGCCACTCGTGAATGGAAGGATGGCCTATTTTCAGTTTTGATGAGAGAACAAGCTAATTTGGGTGGAGATAATCCTAAATGGATAATTCTGGATGGTGACATTGATCCAATGTGGATCGAATCGTTGAATACTGTAATGGATGACAATAAAGTATTAACGCTTGCCAGTAATGAGAGAATTGCACTGACGCCTTCCATGAGATTAATTTTTGAAATTTCGAACCTGCGTACAGCAACTCCTGCTACCGTATCGCGAGCTGGTATTTTATACATCAATCCTCAAGATTTGGGATGGAATCCTTACGTAACAAGTTGGATCGAAACCAGAACATCTCCGTTAGAAAAATCCAATCTAGTAATTCTCTTTGACAAATACATTCCATCTTGCTTGGAGACTTTACGTTCGAGATTCAAGAAAATTACACCCATCGCTGACATGGCACACGTTGAGATGCTTTGTCATCTTCTTGGTTGTTTATTAACTCTAGAATTGACATCAAATGACTTCACAAAAGATCACTACGAACAGTATTTTGTATTCGCTGCAGTTTGGGCTTTCGGTTCTGCGATGTTTCAAGATCAAACTCTTGACTATAGAATTGAATTTCATAAGTGGTGGGTTAATGAATTCAAACAAGTTAAGTTCCCGCCGCAAGGAACAGTATTTGATTATTATATTGATTCAGAAACAAAAAATTTTGTACCGTGGGCGGAACGCTTGCCAAAGTTTGAGCTTGATCCAGATCTACCTTTGCAGGCAGTTTTAGTTTATACGGCAGAGTCGATCCGAATAAAATACTTTTTAGATCTTTTAATGGCACACAAACATCCTGTTATGTTAGTTGGGCCAGCAGGGTGTGGAAAAACAGTCTTGGTATCTGAAAAACTTTTGCAGATGACGGAAAATTATGTGATAACAAACGTACCATTCAATTTCTATACAACATCAGAGATGCTGCAAAAAATACTTGAGAGACCATTAGAGAAAAAGGCAGGTCGAAATTATGGCCCTCCAGGAAACAAGTCATTAATTTATTTTATAGACGATATGAACATGCCAGAGGTTGATATGTACGGAACAGTTCAACCTCATACACTGATAAGGCAACATTTAGACTATGGTCATTGGTACGACCGAACTAAATTATCACTTAAAGATATTCACAGTTGTCAGTATATAAGTTGTATGAATCCTACGGCGGGTTCATTCACAATAAATCCTAGACTTCAGAGACATTTCGCAGTATTCGCTGTGAGCTTTCCTAATTCTGATTCTCTTACTACCATCTACGCATCTATTTTATCTCAACATTTAGCGAATGTTGAGCATCGGTAAGTATTGCAAATTTAATCGAGAGATAGAGCCTGATCATCGACAGATCATCATCTAATTTTGTGATTCTAGATTCCCATTGGTAATAACAGAACTCTGTGGAAATATTGTACAAGCGGCTCTGCAGTTACACCATCGTTGCGCACAAGTTTTTCTCCCTACTGCCACGAAATTTCATTACATTTTCAATTTACGAGATTTATCCAACTGCTTTCAAGGTTTACTTTTCAGTGGTAATGAATGTCTACAAGCACCTATAGACTTCGTAAGATTGTGGATGCATGAGACGCAACGTGTTTACGGGGACAAACTCACTGATGAAAAGGATATAGAAACTTTCAGTAAACTTCAACTCGATATTCTAAAGAAAAACGTCGAAGAAATTGATGAAGGGGCTATTTTTGAAAAACCTAACATTTATTGTCACTTTGCAGGTTAATTTTTAATATCTTTTCTCATAATAAGTTGTATTCCATGAACTGTGTTGTTCTATTTGAAAGAAAAACTATGTTTCACAGGAGGTGTAGGAGAGCCAAAATATATGCCAGTTAAAGATTGGGCCACATTGCACCGTTTACTGTCCGAAGCTCTTGTCAGCTATAACGATTTAGTGTCAGCCATGAATCTTGTTCTCTTCGAAGATGCTATGATGCACGTGTGCAGAATAAATCGAATTCTGGAATCACCTCGAGGAAGTGCACTTCTTGTGGGTGTAGGAGGCTCTGGAAAACAAAGTCTTTCGCGTCTATCAGCTTTCATAAGTTCTCTAGAAGTTTTTCAAATACAATTACGCAAGGGTTATAGCATTCTGGATCTCAAGCTAGAACTTTCATCTTTATATATTAAATCGGGACTTAAAAACTTGGGAATCATGTTTCTCATGACAGATGCTCAAGTTCCGAATGAACATTTTCTAGTATTGATAAATGACATGCTTGCTTCGGGTGAAATCCCAGATCTGTTTCCAGAAGATGAAGTAGAAAATATAATTGCAGGTAAATATGATCTACAAGTATTATATTTCAAGACCAATCTTTGTACATGAAGAGATTTTTTCTTGCACAATCAAATTTTAGGCGTGCGGAATGAAGTTAAAGGAGCGGGGATATTAGATTCACGAGAAAATTGTTGGAAATTTTTCATCGATAGAGTACGTCGCCAACTGAGGATAGTTCTCTGCTTTTCTCCTGTTGGTTCAACCCTAAGAGTTCGATCACGAAAATTTCCTGCAATAATAAATTGTACAGCAATCAACTGGTTCCACGAATGGCCTCAAGAAGCCTTGATGTCTGTCTCAAAACGATTCTTACAAGAATTGAATGAGTTGCCTCAAAGTTATCTGTACAGACATTTTTCTCCATTTTTAACTTATAAAGTATTTGATTTCCTATATTTTCATCAGATGTATACAATTCTGAAATAGTAATCTATCGAATGCATTGAAAACATAATTAAGATATTTTTAGATCAGGAATCAAATGCTTTATTTTCAAGTATTCTGAAAATTTCTGATGGATTTTATAATTATTTGGTATTCAATTTCTAATAGGGATTCGGTAGCGAAATTCATGGCGCATGCACATACGTCCGTAAATGCAGCTAGCCGTCAATATTTGACAACTGAACGTAGATACAACTATACAACACCGAAATCATTCCTTGAACAAATCAGTTTATATGCTAAACTCCTCAAAAATAAAGCTATACAATTAAAAGGTCGAGTAGAAAGGCTTGAAAATGGGCTTGATAAATTAAGATCTACAGCGGTTCAAGTCGATCAATTGAAAGAGAAATTAGCTGTGCAAGAAATTGAATTGCAGCAAAAAAATGAAGCTGCTGATGCTTTGATAGCTATTGTTGGTGTTGAAACTGATAAGGTCCAAAAAGAAAAAGCTCTTGGTAACTATTAACTGATTAGTACGATGATAAAATTCCATAGAAAAATTGCACTATATACATGTTAAATATCTTTATTATCCATGACAGCTGATGAGGAGGAATCGAAAGTAGCAGTGATCGCTGAAGAAGTTCTTAAGAAACAAAAAGATTGTGAAGCTGATTTGGTTAAAGCAGAACCAGCATTGATAGCAGCTCAAGAAGCTTTGAATACATTGAATAAAGCTAATCTTACTGAACTAAAGTCTTTTGGCTCACCACCAGGAGCTGTGACGAATGTTACTGCAGCGGTGATGGTCCTACTTGCTCCAAACGGAAAAGTACCTAAGGATCGCAGTTGGAAAGCAGCTAAGGTATTTCATACGGCTACATGTTTCTGAAGATTTTAATTCTTTACAATTTTTCTGTAAAAAACATACTACCCCGTGATAGCACTTACAAATTGTTATCATTTTATTCTGGAGAATACAAAAGTATTCTTTTGAAATCATTTGTTCATCTTTAAAAACTTTCCAGATTGTAATGGCTAAAGTTGACGCTTTTCTTGATGCACTAATTAACTATGACAAAGAAAATATTCATCCAGAAGTAACTAAGGCTATTCAACCTTACTTGAAAGATTCTGAATTTGAACCTGAGTTGGTTAGATCGAAATCAGCGGCCGCAGCTGGTTTGTGTGCTTGGGTTATCAATATCATCAAATTTTATGAAGTCTTTTGTGACGTTGAGCCCAAGAGAAAAGCTTTAGCTCAAGCCAATGCTGAATTAGCAGCCGCACAAGAAAAACTCAGCGGAATCAAAAGGAAAGTTGCTGTAAGTAGATTAATTTTTTCTAAATTTTCCTACGCGTCACAATTTCAAGTACGTAACTATTATTATTCAAAATAGTCGTTAGAAGAGCAGTTGGCTAAATTGACAGCCGATTTTGAACAAGCCACTGCAGAAAAAATGAAATGCCAACGAGAAGCAGATGCAACAAACGCCACGATATCATTAGCAAATCGATTAGTTGGAGGATTAGCTTCTGAAAATATCAGATGGGCCGATTCTGTAGCAAAGTAAATTTCTTTATGCGCCAATTAACCTTCCCGTTATAACGTTTATTTCATTAGTTTATGTATGATTATGTTTTAGTCTTATGCAACAATCATCAACTCTACCAGGAGACATTTTACTCGTTACTGCTTTCATATCTTATGTTGGCTGTTTCACTAAACAGTTTCGTCTAGATTTACTCAATAAGCAATGGCTACCATTCTTACGGAGCATTGAACCCACGGTGCCAATTACTGATGGACTCGATCCACTGTCTCTTTTGACAGATGATACTCAAATAGCTAAATGGAATAATGAAGGGTTGCCAAATGATAGGATGTCAACAGAAAATGCTACAATATTAACTAATTCTGATCGCTGGCCACTTATGATCGATCCCCAAGTATGTTTCTTCACTGATTTATTATATTATATTTATTTATATTTATTATTTATCTTGTGTGAATTTAATTCTAATTATATCCGTTGACTAACGTACGAAAAATATTATATTACTTTATGGTAAAAATAATGTTTCTCGTTCATGATTAGGGTTTATGATTCACGAAGCTCGAATTACTAATGATAGAATTTTCTTTGCAAGCTTCAAGGAATCAAATGGATAAAACAAAAGTATGGCGACAGTCTCAAGGTGATACGTTTGGGACAACGTGGTTACTTAGATGTAATTGAACAATCGTTAGCGGGAGGTGCAACGGTTCTGGTTGAAAACATAGGAGAATTTGTAGACCCCGTTCTCGATTCCTTACTCGGTCGTAATTTGATAAAAAAAGGTCGTGCCCTGAAAATAGGGGACAAAGAAGTTGAATACAATCCAGATTTTCGTCTAATTTTGCATACAAAACTGGCGAATCCTCATTACAAGCCCGAAATGCAGGCTCAGACAACTTTGATCAATTTTACTGTGACTAGGGACGGCTTGGAGGACCAACTATTGGCAGAAGTAGTGAAGGCCGAGCGCCCAGACTTAGAAGAATTGAAAGCCGATCTTACCAGACAACAAAATGACTTCAAAATTACGTTGAACAGCCTAGAAGACTCTTTGCTTTCAAAGTAAGTACACGTGTTAACGATTTATTACGATACAGAGAAGTTTTTGATCATATAGATGTTCTGAGTTTGATAAAACAATGGATACGATTTTCAGGCTTTCTTCAGCCGGAAGTAACGTATTAGGTGATACAGCTTTGGTTGAAAATCTTGAGACAACAAAAAGAACGGCTGCTGAAATTGAATGCAAGGTTGCGGAGGCACGAGGCACATCTAAGGAAATCGACGCGGCTCGAGAATTGTATCGAGCAGCTGCCGCTCGGGCTTCTCTCTTGTACTTTATTCTCAACGATTTGAATACTATCAACCCGATCTATCAATTCTCTTTGAAAGCCTTCAGTGTAGTCTTTCAGAAAGCCGTATTGAAGGCGGACCCGGCACCCGACGTAACTGGTAGGGTTGCGAGCCTCATCGAGTGCATCACCTATTCCGTGTTCATGTACACAACACGTGGATTATTCGAGTGTGACAAGCTCATATTCACCTCACAGATGACGTTCCAGATTCTTCTGGCACGAGAGGAGATATCTATAGCGGAACTTGACTTTTTGCTGCGTTTTCCGATTACCCCCCACGTCACTTCGCCCGTTGATTTTCTGACCAATAATAGTTGGGGCGGTATTCGCAGTTTAGCCTCTAGAGACGAGTTCCGGTGAGTTATTAATTGTTGATGATGTGGATAAATTAAATTACTTTAAAAATGTCATACAGTGTACGACTTTTTCAGAAATCTGGACCGAGATATTGAAAGTTCTCCGAAGCGTTGGAAAAAATTAGTCGAGTGCGAATGCCCAGAGCGAGAAAAGTTCCCGCAAGAGTGGAAGAACAAAACAGCAATTCAGAGAATGTGCATGTTGAGAGCATTGCGACCTGATCGTATGACTTACGCGATAGGTGCTTTTATTGAAGAAAAACTGGGCCCTCGTTACGTTGAAGGCAGAACAGTTGAATTTTCTAAATCATTTGAAGAGACTAGCCCAACAACGCCAATATTCTTCATATTATCTCCAGGAGTTAATCCGCTGAAGGTGCTAAGAAAATTAGGAAAAAATAATGAAAATATTGTTCGACGTTGTTCATATCTGATGAGTGTTTATTTATAGGACGTGGAAGATCTGGGGAGAAATTTAGGATTCACATCAGACTCTGGAAATTTTCACAATGTTTCGCTGGGTCAAGGCCAGGAAAGTGTAGCAGAATTGGCGATGGATGAAGCTTCGAAAAAGGGACATTGGGTTATTTTACAGAATATTCATTTGGTTAAAAAGTGGCTTCCTCAATTGGAAAAGAAATTAGAAATTGCGGCAGAAGGATCTCATTCGGATTACCGAATTTTCATGAGTGCTGAACCTGCTAGTACTCCAGCTGGTCACATTATTCCTGAGGTTTTTAAAGACTCAAATAATTTTCTTGAAAATAAATCAACAAACATTAAATATACTCGGATTATTCGAACCTATATTGCGGACTCATTCAAAATATTTTCTCTTACAGGGAATATTGGAATCATCAATCAAGATTACAAACGAACCACCAACAGGGATGCAAGCAAACTTGCACAAAGCCTTGGATAATTTCACTCAAGAAACATTAGAAATGTGCACCAAAGAAGCAGAGTTCAAAGTTATATTATTCTCACTTTGTTACTTCCACGCAGTTGTGGCAGAAAGAAGGAAATTTGGACCTCAAGGCTGGAACAAGATTTATCCATTCAATGTGGGGGATTTGAACATAAGTGTAAGCGTTTTATACAACTATCTAGAAGCAAGCCCAAAAATTCCATGGGAAGATCTCCGATATCTCTTTGGTGAGATCATGTATGGCGGTCATATAACAGATGACTGGGATAGAAGACTTTGCGTTTCTTACTTGGAGGAGCTGATGCAACCAGACCTTGTAGACGGTGAACTTCATCTTGCACCGGGTATTTGTTTTAATTCACCATAATCATGAAGTACAATTGATGATTGTCACTTGTATTCATTAATGAATCCATATTTTATTCAAAGGTTTTCCCGCTCCTCCAAATACTGATTTGTCGGGTTTTCATGCATACATCGATGAAGTTTTACCACCTGAATCGCCATATTTATATGGTTTACATCCGAATGCAGAAGTAGGATTTTTGACAACAACTGCGGAAAATCTATTCAGGACTGTGTTTGAAATGCAGCCTCGAGATGCCGGGAGTTCTGGAGGCCAAACAGTTACTCGAGAAGACAAGGTTAGAATGTCTCAAATTAGGCAAACTACTTTTCGAACTGTCTATACAATATTAGTGTATTAGGTTTTATGGGAGCTCCCATGGACGATTTGTCTGAGTTTTAATTGTATTTTAGGTGAAACAAGTTTTGGACGAGATACTGGAGAAGTTGCCAGAAGAGTTCAACATGTTGGAAATAATGGGAAAAGTCGAGGAGAGAACCCCGTACGTTATCGTCGCTTTTCAAGAATGCGAGCGGATGAACTACTTGACGGGCGAGATCAAAAGGTCGCTCCGAGAACTGGATCTCGGGTTGAAAGGAGAGCTGACAATCACCTCGGACATGGAAGACCTGGAGACGGCTCTATTCCTCGATCAGGTTCCGCATACTTGGACACAAAGGGCGTATCCCTCTCTGCTCGGATTAACCGCTTGGTTTGTCGATCTGCTGCTCAGGATACGCGAGCTGGAGACTTGGTCCACCGATTTCGTGGTATGCGTCTGTAGATAAGAGTATGGCGACTTTGATGGCGAGCTAATCCGATATGTGATACGAAATTTTCCCCCGTAGCTACCAGCCTCGGTGTGGCTTGCGGGGTTCTTCAATCCGCAATCGCTGCTCACGGCAATAATGCAATCGACTGCTCGGCGACATGAACTTCCGCTCGATAAGATGTGCTTGCAGTGCGACGTCACGAAGAAGAATAAGGAAGAGTTCGCGTGAGTGATTCACATTTTTCTCTGCAAATGTATTCTCGGCGTATAGTACTATCTTGAATGCCTAATGTCTTTCGATAAATTAACGTTAGTTTTGATAACTCCTGCAAAATGTTTTATGAGTATTGTGTTTCGTTCTATTCTTTGATCGAGTATAATTTTGACTATTTGTCAGGTCCATTTGTCGGTAATCAAAGACACAGAATTCTCATTTTTACATAACAAACACACAGAATCTTTGAGGAAGCATACTGTTATAATGCAGTTAGCAGTGTTTTTTTTTTATAGAATTACAGGAAAATTTTACTGAACGATGTGGATATGAAACGAAACTCAGTATTGAAATAACACCTTGGTATTTTTGAGAAATATACATTTTCTTGGAAAATCAAACGAAGAATGGCGAAACACCGAAATTCGATCATGATACACTTTTCCAGGTCGGCACCTCGAGACGGAGCGTACGTCCACGGAATTTTCATGGAAGGGGCAAAGTGGGACGTGCAGGCGGGCATCATCGTGGACTCCCGACCGAAGGAGCTTTTCCCCCCGATGCCTGTAATCAATGTCCGCGCCATCACGCAGGACAAGCAGGACCTGCGTAACATGTACGAGTGTCCCGTATACAAGACGCGCACTCGTGGCCCAACTTACGTCTGGACGTTTAACCTCAAAACAAAGGATAAAGCTGCCAAGTGGACACTCGCCGGAGTTGCCCTACTGCTTCAGACGTAGATAAAAAAGTGTATTCGACGCGTATTGATTTTTTTTATATATTATAGTGTAAGATGCAGGGGATTTTGAATATTGTTAGATGTATAGTTTATAACGAGTTTATGAATACTGTTTTATCGATTAAATAAACATAGAGTACAAACGTTGACCGATTCACCTTCGTTACTTGTATATCAGGCAATTTCTATGTTGCTGCAAGCTCGTCACGAAACTCAGAAGTATAAGTACCCGCTCGTTGCGATGCCCATACGATTCCTAAAGCAGTATATTATAGTCACGATATAGAGCAGTAGTCACGACAGTCGGGGAGATATGTCGAAGCCCCTATGAGAAAGTCGGAAAGGAATCACCGGAAGAAGAAGCGGGTGCACTCAGCTAAGTAATTCTTTGTCCAAAAGTCTGTGTACCAACCATAAATGTATACCCTTTTGATTTCCGCTTAACGCAAAAATCTTTATTGCTAGTACATATTCGTTTGGATACACAAAAGTGGTGTACTAACTCACATAACTTCAACACACTAATATGGAATACTCGTGTTCTAATATTTAAAGCATGCGTCTTTGGGAAAAAAATCATTGGTCATCAGAATCTGACATATCTATAATATCTAGATGATTATAATGATGGTAACCACCTCATTAATGAATCATTATCAACCAACAAACGCAAGCATACACACGCATAAATTTATGTCTGTATGTGTATATACACGTATTCTCTGTCAAGTGAGAGGGTGAAAATGGAAGAAAATTCTGAAATTTATTTTATGAATTCCAGGAGACTTCATCATGTCCCTTGAAATTTTTCACAATGTTTTGGACCTTATGTTCCATTCTGTTGGAGGCTTAAAGTTGTGAAGTTCACAATATTAGATATTTCATGAGGACATTTGGCCTCAATTTTGAGCTAATTAGAGGTATTTGAGAGCAAAAGCTCAAGAAAACTGTTATTTGGGATGAATGCCAAATTTTCTACAAAAATTGGTTCATCCGTAATGTCAAACACACCAAAAGTAAGCTTATTTTATTACCAAAGTATCCTGACTACTCTCAGAGTGCATCATTTGATCGATTTCCTGTAATCAACAAATACATTATGGGAATAAATGAAAATGCTCCAAAAATAAGTGACCGCATACGCCACATGTATGTATCCATTTACTCTGTTTTTTTATAATGCGTTAGATTCAATGTATTGATGGGTTGGAATCCCCACTTAATTTGGTCCCATACTAGAGTAACTTTTTGAATCACTGCCCCCAAGAAAACGCTCCTCCAAAAGGAATGGTGATGATTTCGGTCCTGGAACGGGGAGAGAGAGGTGACGCACCTTACGATTTATGCAATTGATATTTATATTTTGGAATATTGTGCGTCGAAAAATGAAATCTAAATATTAAAGCCCGATGTTTTTGGTGCTAATCGAGCATAAATTCATCTGGGACGAAGGATTACTCGGCTCAACGTGGATATAATCGATACACGAACGCAAAAAGTGTACGATACTCTCGGGCTGTCAGTACACTCCCAAGTGCATACATGCACACGGCTGTCGTGTGTTGTGTTGCGGGGCCGCATGGGCAGTGTATCAGAGCCGTGCCATCGGATCGATTCGTGTAATTGGCCACGTTTCCGCATAAAGCCGAAAAAAAGTTCGGCGGGACAAACTCACGCGACTCTAAATTATTAAGTGAAACGAGATTGTGGGCGAGCTGTATAGCGTAGGTTGCCGAAATTTTCGCCGAACGCTACCGACAACGGCCCTTTGTTACTCCTCGTGTCTCCCGTTTCCCTTCTTTTTCAGTCACGAAACGCGCACAAAGGAGCGCCCGAATTCATTGCGCACTTAGTCATATCCTGTTTAAGAATTAAACGGCTTTTGTTGATCGTTCCATGACTACTCCAGTGTGTCGACGTTGGGAAAATGATTGAAAATAATGATTTTTTGTATTGGTATACACACACACTCATTTTGGAATCCACCAGAAACAAGTATATTTTTCAATCATTTTTTTTCCAAGTATACCAATCACAATGAAATTTATTTCACATTCATAAATCACGCGACACTCCACGCGCTTGTATAATGTATATATAGAAAAGTGCTATTTCGATTTCGCTTTGATTCGTCGTAATAGCACATCACACGTTTCCTCGGTGTCAGCGATGCTTCTTTCGAGTGATCATTTAAATCGAGACTGATGAGGAAGCGGCAAATGAGACCGGCGACAAAACTTCAAGACGAACGCGTGGGGAAGTAGTTGCCGACAAGTTAGACCGGAGGAGAAGCGGGCCGACGAGGGCCATCCAAACGATAATTGGACCGAGAGAAAAAAACCCTCTCCCCGCGCCCTCTTCTGCACTCCTCGAATGGCTGGCGTGATTAGAGATGAAACATCCCCTTCACCGAGAAATTCCCGGGACGATCGATTCTCGCTTTTGCCCGCGCGCGCACGCTCTCAATCACAGTTTTCATTAACCCGAGTGCCCGGGCAACAGCAAACGAGAAAGCTTCGCCAGCTCAAGCCCAAACGAATGTTCTCGCGCCTGTTATAGCCCTGCACAACAGCAGAGAATGCCTCCGTCGACCAATGTAAGGAAGATATTCATTGAGAAGAGTTCTTTACAATTCATAATGTAATTTGGAATACACTTTGTGAGAATATTCAGAGAATTATGCCATTTCAACGATACAGTACGAAAAATTATCCGTACGATGATTAATGGTGAAGAATAAAACTTGAACAAGTTCACCAAATATATAATTAAATAACTCTGGAAATTGAGAACGAATTTCAATTTTTTTCGTGAGATGAGATGGGGTTTTAGATCGTATAATTCAAAGTTTTCCATGCACATATTTTCTATCTTGACAAATCTTGATGTATTTTATTTTCAAATGTTGCAAAACATGACAATAGATGTACGCACCGATCAACGTTCCTGTGACAAGGCCAGCTATTGAAATTCAAGATACGTCCAAGAGAAAGTTCCACGCATCGGATCTTTCCAGTGACGCAAGAATTTGTGCAACGAAAACGTTACGTGTCTCTCGATTCCTAGAAAATAAAATTAAAAGTTCAAATTAAAAGTTTTCTCACACACTTTTCGACCGTTACACAAGACATGTCGGCTTTTCACTTCGAGTATATCTAGCTTCTCCGCTTATTAGTTATGCAAAGTCATACAATTGATTCCGCCCAACGTTTGCCTTGGAAATAATCGCTTGGCGTCTTGTGAGAAGGCTTACAGGGGCATGGTATTTTGCGTTGAGGATCAAGAAGTATTCCCATGGGTGCGGGCACCGAGACGAGGTGGGAGAGTTCATTTAATTAGGCAAATCCACCGAAGATTCAAAGTAAGCGTCGCGGGCTCTCGAGTATGCAAAAAGACGTAATGAAACACGAGCAAAGTGAAAAAACGATGCCGCCCGGAGGGTCCACAGCTTAATGGGACTTTGATGGTTCGGAGGGACGCGCGCACTGTTGAAGCGCTGACAGGAGCTGAAAGCTTGTGTGTCCTTTGCCTTGGAGAGTGTCCCTTCATTTTTCATCGGCATCCACGCCGGCAAGACTGATCATTATTAAAAACCTCGAGCAGGTGGCTGCAGCTGCCGGCTCTGCCGGGCTATCTGATGAACCGCTGATATCAAGCAAATGTTAGCCATGTGATTTATATTCTTTGGTGTCTCGGGATGGAACCTTGCGTTATTTAGCCACTCGACAAGAAAATAAAACGAAGACATCGAATTATGAATTTTAAATTGAAGATTCAGTTCTAAACAAATCGTCCATCTTAGCCCACCTGTGTTAAATAAGAGTTGGAATATAAGTGCCAGATTAATGTCTATGCAGATTTTTATTGTTCACAGTATGACATTTCTATTTTTCCAAGGTAGTGCAACTAAATCACGAGAAACGTAATTTCTCTATCGAGTAAGAAAGCTTCCCAACTTCGCAACTATTATTTCTATTATAAATCTAATACTTTAGATTCCGTAGGAGAACAAATTTGCAACTACTCGTAAGATTTTCCAGTATATAATTTTCGGCGAATAACAGAATTACCGGTTTCGAATATTTCAGCGGCAGAGGTTAGGGGGGGGGGGGGGGGGGGGGAAGAAATTAAAAATGTAACCTTTGATCTCACGTCGGGAGAGTCGATCTCCGTATCCAAGGGAGGAGGTCGAGGCGCAAACAGCCTTGGTATCCATTAATTAAACACAGCGCGTCGCGAGCTTGGGCGTATAAGCGTAAGCTATTACAGTGGCAGTGTCGCCGGAGTTGGAGAGGGTGCGATTTAGTGTATAAACGGGTTCCTTTGAGCCGCGCGCCCAAACGTCGCAGCGAAGCTCGAATGTTCAACTTTGCATTGAAGTTGGCGAACCAATTGACGGGGGCTCGGGTTGATATTCTCATCAGGCTGTCTCTGGAAGGCACACGCCGCACCCCGACCGAACTCGCTTTCAATTAGACCGAGCTGTCGTTCGTATATCGGACAAAGAGCAAAAACTCCACGGAAGAACTCGAGGCTCGAGCTGTGCGTACAGTCTCTTTTGCGATATATCTTTCGCGTATAATATATAGACGTTCTAAATTTGCGGAAAGAAAAAAAACTTTGTCAGCCGTATAGCTCGCGCCGAGCAGGAGTCGAGCTGTCAGTGTGGGGGCACTTATGGAAAGGGTCGGATCTCGGCTTACGAGCCCAATGGGTGCGAATTTTTGCGCACGCACCAGCTGTCGACCATTTGGCGATGCATTTTCCTCTTTCGAGTCGCGTACGCACGTTGTGCCCGTATGTCGAGCGCACTATATGTATATCTGCGACGACGTGAGCACACGCGCGCGCGCGTACGTATACACGACAATGAAGAAAAGGCAATAAAAAAAAAGAAAACGCCTTTGTGCGATTATGCGTTTCGACATTAGCGAGAGCAGCTCGCGATGACATTGTACGCCGCGAGTAGTCACGCGAGCGAGTACGCGTCTGTTGACCCGCACTCCAACTCTCTCGCTGTGATTCTTTTGTGTGAGACAGAGAGAGAGAAAGAAATTAAACCAAATTGCGTAAAGAGATTTATTATGTCACGGGGGCATAACAAACGGAAAAAAACTGCGCGTGATCGATCGTCACATATGTGTTGACTGTTTTTGAAAAATCCCCCTTCAGAAAAGCGACCCCCCGACCCGTAAATGGGCATCTCTAGAGTAATTTTTTCTTTTTCATTCGATTATTCGCTCGTGTGGCCAACCACTGACGAGGGCAATTATGTTTACTCGTCGGAGCAACGAGAAATCCATAAATGCAAAATCAGCTCCCGATGTTTACTATTCGATAGATCGTCGTGCCCAACGTATAGGGATTAGTCAAATATTGTACATGGTAATGGAATAATGTATCCCATTATCAACTCCCCATTTCCCGGATTTATTGACCCTTTTCACAATGTCAATCTCTCTCATACATCCCAAAGCTAAAAAGAGCATCCATTATTTTCAAAGTAAGATATTACTTTGTTTTCTGTAATTGTCAATGCAGTAGATGAAAATATTTCATGAGTTCGAACATTTACTCGATTTTTGCCGATGATTCGTGTCCTTTTGGTCTCTATTCGTGCGTCAACGATTACAACGACCAGACATTTCGTTGATTTTGTTCAGAATAACGTATATTTGATGCCCGAAAAATGAATCGCAGACGTACGTGTAGCTTAAAATCCAGCGGCCCAATTTAATTCCACCCCGGACTACTTTTGCCGTGAGCAAATCGCGGAGATAATTATATCGCGATAGAGAGAAATATGCGCGAGCTCGAACCTATATGCATATAGATTGCGTACGATCCCCAACGCGAGCATAAATAAATTTACAGAGCGACCCAAGCCACGCAATACACTCTAAACTGGGCAGATGCATTTTTTGGGGGCAACTCTCTCCCAGCAGGCGTACATATATATATAATACAGTGACGAGCGGCGATGCGAAGCCTATACGCGCACCCGGTTGGCGATAGAGAGAGAGAGAGAGAGAGAGAAAGAGAGCTGGTAACGCGAGTAGCGGGCGCTCAAACTTAGCCCGGTTGCCAGGAGGGAAAAGCCACGGGTTATACACACGCGTCCCGTATATATCTATGTATATTCACACGTATACATACGCACGGGCGGGCAGGGCCGTTGAGTGTGCGAAAAGATCACCCCACGCGTGTGCGAATTAAGCGCGGCGGTGAGCGCGTGCACGCGCGCGTTACATAACGTACATATGGGTCATTCTCATGAAAACGGTATTTTCCATGTCCTCGACATTTTGAGCATGAAAAAAAACTGTTTGACATCCCGAACGGCTACAGATAGTTCGAATTAGCCACGGCCTTGAAGTTTAAACAATAAAAAGTTACAAAAGTTGTTATTTAGGGTGTTAAAGATGGCCAAAACAGGCCAAAATCGTCATAGGCAAACCTGTCGCATACCCTAATTTTCACTTTCCAACTAACGTAGATGCTATCATTCGCTCTTCAAAAATTACAAAAAAATTTTTTTCCCTCAATTTAGATGTGCATTTTCAAGTTTTTCTATTGCAATCTATATTTTTTGCATTTTTTTTGCGAATTTGAGCCACTTACTTTGTGTCAACGAATTTTGCCTATTTTTAGGATTTTTTTTTAAACCACTCGAAAAATAAGTTTAAACCCACTGTTTCGATTGCGCTAATCGATCAGTTCTCTTACTAATGATCCCAGCAATCAAATAGTAATGATAAGTTTGGCACTTTGCACCTTGCCATCGAATCCACAGCTCTTGAAGTTTGCTTAAATCTGATAACAAACATATGCCGTCATAGGCAAACCCTACTTTACCATCAGCTAAATTTTGTTACAAGGGGAGTTGAATAATTCTACTGTATGAATATGTTAGCACTAATAGAATCTATGATACATGCACGCGGACACCTTTCAAATTTGCTTCTGGGGCCTGCAATCGATGATTTTGTTCGAATCGTCATAGGCAAACCCGCGTCATAGGCAAACCCTATTCTCGCTATCATTCAGACGCTCCGGCCCGCGCTCGAATTTCTCGGAATTGTGAGTGGCTCTCTTGCACTTTTCGCAGCTCTGAGCCTTCCTACCTTTACCAATATACTTCACAGTTTACTCTAGTCCCTTTACTGTTGAACGATAGTATGTATTATCGACAGTATTATTGACTATAGTCAATTTACAGTATACACGTACAGTAACCACGTTTTTCTTACTTTTGAACATAAAGACCTCCGCTGAAACGGCATCTGACAAAAAAAGTATATGAATCAAACTTGCGCACTTTTTTCCGCACTATCTGATGAATTCGTCAGGTTGAGAAAAAAAAGTATTTTGAATTTAATATCATTTTATATCCATAAAACGCGTCATTACCGCAATAGCAAAAAAATCATAAAAATAGAAAATGGCTGAAAAAAAATAAATGATGGCGATTTCGAAGGGCCCCAAGTGGTTTTAGCTTTTCTTGGTATCAGAGAACACAAATAATGGAGAAAAAAAATTCAAAGTTGATGAATTCGACATTTCCATTTTCACCATCAAAAAATACCGTTTTCATGAGAATGACCCATATACATGTATATATATATATACGGGTATATGGGCATGAAAGGGATGCGGCGGAGGGACCGGGTATGCGCGCGCTGGGGATAACCCGGGGGGGCTGCCCCCCGCGCTCATTTAACCGAATGAACCAGTCGCTGTGCGCGCCCAAACTTATATAGTCGATAATCAGAATTTACCGCTCGTTTCTCGACTGCGAATCCATCAGAAGGCCGTCTATACCGTATAAATAATATGTATAAATATCGCGAGCGAGCGATTGAAAAAAAAAAGGAAAAAGGAAAGGATCGGCCGGGGTGGGATATATTGACTAACACATATGTATGTCGCGCAATGCGTGCGATTCGGATGAATGCGGACGCGCGCGACGGGTCGCCGCTGAGAAATTTCGCGCTGCGCACGAGCGTTTCGAGGGGGCGATCGCATGCGAGCGTGCATCTATTTTCGATGACGTCGCCCGCGGAGAGAGTTTTGGAGGATCCGAGGGAGCTGTAGCGCGCGCGAGGGGAGCTGCGCGCACGGACGGATCGAGAGGAGGGGAGGGCGGATATTCGCACGGGACGCCGTAAGGTCAGAGAGCTGTACACGTGTCTTCGGGCCGACTTCCAATGTGAAACTCGAGCCCCGCGGACGAAGCCACCCTTGCGTTTTTGCCAAAAGTGTCGCCTATATACACGTAACATAGCTGCGATACGAGAAGCAGCATTCGAGCGCGAGCGCGTATATTAATGATTTTAACGAGTATAGTAGCCGCGAGGCTCGCGATCGTTATCCGACAGAGACTGAATATCGAAGAGAACAAGCTCGTGAGTTTCCGAAGGTACTGTATATAGCGGGTGGGGGGATGAGAGTACAAAAGGCCGGATATGTTTATGAAGGAAGAAAAAACGATTGAATGGGCATTTTCCGAAGTACTACTCGTTATTGTACACGTTTGGTTTGTTCCGTACAATAGGTATTCGATGAAAGCTCGAGGAGGGTGCGAGATATAAAAAAAACTTCAATACTTCTGTTTCACGGTCGAGTTCGTTATTCATATATAAATCACGTTGTATAGGATGTAACGACGTCGATATTAACTTTCAAGATCAATAAACAAACCGATTTCTCCGATTGATAAATATGTCGAAACGCTGGGGGATTAAATTGTCGAGCTCCGGCGGAGTACTAGACTCGATCCGAACCTGCGCCAACACATATACAAATTCTTGGCATTGCCGACGTTGTACTTCTCACGCAGGACTCGAGTGAGCACAATACGTCCTAAGCATATATACACGATGCATCCCCTTGACTACAGAGTTTTCGCTCGCTCGGCGTATATATAAAGTCGCGAGCTCATACCGGCCGGAGTTCGGATTACGCGCAATGACGGCGCCGCGCCAATTAGTCGCTAATGAGTTGTTTCACTCGGCGAGGCCCGGATTAGACGGCCGAGTATTCACTCGTCGGGTAGATGCGCGGCTTGTAGCTCAATCGCCCGAGTACGGGAGAAAGTTGACCGAGGGGTGGGAGTAGTTCGCGAACGAGAGCCGATCCTCGCGTTAATTGAGCGGTCCAAATCTGAATCGTCGGCCGGCCGGTCTGTGCCCGCCCGATTAAGCGCAATCAACGTGGAAATCCGAGCGTGACTTCCCTCGTAATGCGGCCCGCCTCGACCCACTCGATTAATATCCCGTCCAGGCAAATCGTGGGAAAATCGCGTTTTTAAACTTGGTCGCGATTATTCGAGGCGAAACCCGCGGGGTGAAAACAAGTGCGGCGATCGAAACTTTTTTTTTCGAGTGGAAGGTATACCACGGCGTGTATGAAAGAAGACGAGGGTGAAGAGCAGTTGGTGGAGTTGGAACCGTATATAAAGGTTGAGCCAAGTGTTCCCGATTCGAAAGCCACCCGTGGCGAACTGGTTTTGACGTACAGTGCACTCGGAATAATCGTCCGATTTTTCCGCGTTGGGAGTTGACTTCCTCGCCTATGACGAAGGCAAAAAAATCTAACGAGGAGACCACTTCGGGTTCGGTTTTTTAATTCAACTGAAACTGTTGGAGATAGGTGTTTGACACTCACACAAGCGATATTTGTGATAACAAATGTATTCAATGCAATAATTAATAGCTATTTAATCAACACTACTTATGAGGATCAAGCCGTAAAGTCGTTTGGACATTTCGCCGAACTGAGTTTGGTTAGGGATTGATTTAATCATCACTTATGCATGTTTATGAATCAAAACGTTAGTTGACGAAAGATCGACAGTTTTTCGGTTATTAATAAAAAAAACTACCCAGAATAGTTCCAGTGAAATTGTAGAGCCGAACGTGAGGAGGCCCCCTGGCGAGCCGAGCATGGGATTCTGATATGTCAATCTTAATCCCAACTTGAGCGTCGGAATATCCCTTATAGCCGTTTGCCTTGGTCTCATATGTTACATATAAGCTCGACATGAATTTCCAAAGCAAGGCAAATCTGGCAAAATCAATCCAAATTTGAATCGCCTCGCTCGCCAACAATGGCGCATATCCCGAATGACACGAGTCGAGCGGCATCCGATAACTATTATAATACTCGGCGGCGCGCGCGCACTAATGCCCGCCACTCGAGCCGGCATTACGTCACGCTCACCCTACAATCCCCGCGATTGGCCTTGACGGAAACTCGATGCGCGCGCGCGGATGAGTCGCGGCGACACAGCGCCGGGGAAGATGGATGTCATGGCGAATCCATACGACGTGCGCCGCGCGGCACTGCTCATTTTCGGTTCCTCCCCGCCTCGCAAGCCCAAGGCCGCGATGACTAATACCCCCCGCGAAGCTACGCAGAGAGAGAGAGAGAAAATACTTCCTTCCTAAGGCTCGTCCCCCTCGTTGCCGATTGGCCGAGTGAGCGGGTCAGTGGGACAGCTGTCTCTCTCTCTCTCTCTTTCTCTCTTTCTCTCTGGGCTACAACAAAGAAAGCGAGGGGACTCGGCTAGGCTCCGGCGGCGTAGCTCCGTCCTTGTCGGCCGAGCCGGGAAAGCCCTGGGAGGGGCGAGCAGCCGACTGGGAGTAGGGAAAAAGGAAGGGAAAGCCGAATTACGAGGGAAAAGTGAGCCGCCGAACGAAAAGATGGCGGAGGAGCCGCCAGCGGCTTTTTGCCCCGGTGATCATTTCTTCCCCGCGATCGCTGTCCCCGCCGCGGAGCTTCATGCGCCCATACGGAAAAATTAATTATCTTCCTCTCGTCAGGATGAGGAGACGTAAGACTCGTTTATAAAATGCCGAGAATATATGAAAACACTCTCTGGTCGAAAGATACAGCGTTATTCAAAAGACCGCAGGAGGAATTTCACTTTCTCCCGTATGCGGAGACTATAGCGTGTTTCGACTTTTTCTCGCGAAAATATAAAAATATAAACATTTTATAAATACAAATCAAATTGCATCGGTTAATTGCGAATCGATGAAATCTCAATCACAAGGATATGGGCGGAAAAAATGCCAAGTGCTGGTCCTCGCACTAAACGAACAGCGATAGTGTTACTCTTATCGTGTAAGGAGCGCAGATACAAAATAAGCACCGAGCGCATATCAAATTATTCGTTAGCAACGTACATCTATGATGTTTAATTTTATTATCGAAACAAAATGTTACATTATACCAAATTGCAATCAACTCGCCTAAAGATAGCATTCGATTCCGAACGCGGTCCAATAAAGCCTCGCGCAAACGACACGCGATTATTAAACTCACACGCGCGCGTTTCATCAATCTATACACCACCATCAGCCAGCAAAGTGAACTTTTCCTCCCTGTCTCGGCTCTTTACATATTGTACTCGTCAAAGAATCGGACTGCTCGTATCGCGGGCGTCGGTCGAAAAACAATTGATATATAAAATCGATTTCCTCCACGTCCCGTCGACTCCCGACCCTTTAAAGCCAACTTGCCAAAAGAACGCTGGAGGAGATGGACCCGCGTACACATATACACACATACGTATAGGGACGCGAGCGCCAAACTGCGATTCTCAAGCGGGCTTGAGCGAGTGCAGTCGGCTCTGGAAAGTACAAAATTAAACGACGCCAGGCTCGGAATTTTTTGTCCGCGCCCTGCTCGAGGCAACCCTCTCGAAACGCGAAACAACGAGTGTGCGAGACAGAGAGGGAGAGAGAGAGAGAGAGAGGGGGGGGGAGATAACGCGTGTCCGGGGTCCGGAATTCGGACGCTCCGTCGGCCGATAAAGCCCTCCGAGACAATGCGAAATGATGTGTGCTCTCGCGGGGAGCCGGTGCAGGGCTGGCCGTTGCTTGGATACTCTCGCTCTCTCTTCGCGAATTCTATGGGCGAGGGACCAGCCACTCCCGCGCTTCCCTATGTGTAGCGAGTACGTATACGTGTATATAGCGACCCCGCACGTGCGGCCAGCTCGAATTAAAAAGTCCAGCCGACCGTGTAATATCCCTCCCGTTAATATTGGATTTTGCCCGGGCGAGAGTCGTTAGAAAGCATCTGCGCACGTATATATATATATATACACCTGTGGGCACTGTGATTTTATATCGGCGTGTGTATCGCAATCGTATTACGGCTCGTTCTTCCCCCGTCCGAGTTTCCCCGGCTCGTTAACGACGAGAGAGTTTTCAAACTGATTTTGATTCAATAGTGCTCCGGGAAAACAGTGTCGCGCGCGCGTGGTATAATTGATTCCTATACTCGGACGCCCGTTCCGAAACTGCGCGAATATATCCGAGATAAACCCAATCGGACAGCCCACTCTACCGTCAAGTTTTGATTCGATTGTCTAATCGAATAAAAATCAATCAACGTACCTCGCTGCACTGACAAGCGACTATAGGTATATATATACACATACATATAGGCGACAGAGTGTCCGGCTCGTCATTTCCCGTCACTCGAATCCACATTATTGTACTGACTATGGATATATATATATCATCTGAATAACTTTTGAAATTCTAAGCGCAGCCGTTATTTTCTGTTCAAAAATCAGAACTGGAAATACAATAGGGTAGAAAAATTTTTCGCTTTTTCAAGTGCATTACATAGCTGTAGAAAAATAGTATAGATGAATAATTATTCATGTTCTAAAGTAACGATGTGACGTCACCTGGATTTAATCGCCTCGCATATTAGCGAAAAATACGCCCTAATTATTCTCATGCGTTCGAAATAACTTTGAAAAGTTTTCTTACGTCTACCCAAGCCCATTTGCGTTTGTGCACGTTTACGCACGTTTTTGCAATTCTCGTATAATATACATATACATCGTAAATAGTAACACAGTAAATAAGCAACTAATAGCTTCACGAGAAGAGGATCAAATCACTTAGAATGAAAGAACTTGTACATAAAACGTACGAAAACGTATACTAGAACGTACGAGAACGTATACTAGAACGTACGAAAACGTAAACCAAATCGTACGTATTCCGATCAAAGTTCCCACCCAAACTCACTAGTATCGGTACGACATCATAAGTTTAATTTTCCGATACGTTTCCATGGGTCAATCATGATTACAGCTGGAAGCCGGCCCATGCGACGACGCCTAGGTGGCGAGAATACAAGAGCGCAACGGAGTATATCCGCCAGAGGTGGCGCAGGGGCCACACCGCGGTCCAGTTGAACCGGCACATCCACCGAGGGTCGCAATCCGGCTCGCGCGATTAATACATGTATATGCAGAGCCGAGGGCAGATAGCCATATCCCCCGTTAAGGTCGTATATACACGGATAACCGAGCCGTAAAGCTGTGGGGCGCAGCCTATGCGCACCTGCATAGCGCCGGAGGCGAGCGAGCATAGAAGCCAATGCACTTGTCTCCTTGAGCTAGTTGGTGGCCGCTCGCGGGCGTTGCACCTCGCGCGAGCTGACATTATTTACAGTCAATGGCGCGCGCGAGCACGAGCCAGCGCACAACCGTTACGGCCCCAGCACTGCCATCCTGCGTGCGTCTATATGTACACACACACATTCGCGCGCGAGCGATCGTCGCTGCGAGATCAGGTGCAGTATTGCCTTCGCAATCACCTTGCCCAACGTATTCGGAGCGACGAGCGATTTCGCGGTGGGAAATATGCGCTCGCACACGTGCCTGTCGCCCAACAAACCTCGTCGTCGCAGCCACGATTAGTTTTTACCCGTTTTTGGGGGATTTCGAAACGTTGGGTTGACAAGGGGATACTCTTGCAGAGACCTTGCAGTGATAAACCAGCGTGTCGAAGTGAAAAATCACTGAGTATAGGTGGATGAATGATTGAGTGCGACTGCGGTTAATTTATCGTGTGACTTTTGCCTCATTAGAATTTTGATAGCAATAATTTATACGTCAGATTTGCAATAAGTCCAGTGATGAATTCTCTTCATATTCAGGAATATTGGTTTCACGTAAAGCGAATTTAATGTAAAAATTGTTTCTATCAAAATTCATGAAACTTGAGTGAAATATCACTTTCATTTTTTTTAAAATTAACTCAAGTCCCATTTAATCACTCGTTCAGCCTCATAGGTTCTTCACTGTAAAGTTTTACGAGAGCACCATTACCATGAAACTTTGTGATGTAGTTTTTGGGTACCCAAAAAGCTCAGTACAGCCAGTTAAGCCAATTCCTGGATTCCGCGGGAATATTCTGTCAATGACTTTCGATTTCATGCATGTAGAGTTTATTTGCATATATAAGAGCCCATGAACATATAGATATACTGTTCATTCATAAAATCAACAGTAATTCACTAATACCTCCGGAAAACCGAGGCATAGGCATGGATAGACATGAGCTTTTCGGGTATACCCAAAATCAATTGATCACAAAGTTTCATCATCATCGGTCTTCTGGAAACTGTGTTACGTCCCCACGTGAGTCGATGACAAGATTCATTTGTTTACAATCAACAAGCACGCTCCTCCAACAACGCTCATCATCGTGAACGTTGATCCTCCCAAAAATCGTTCGTACCGAATCGGATGAACGAGTCGTCGAGGACGCGGCGAGCCGCAATATGATCGAGATTCACCGCGAAGCGCATAAACATCGTTCGTTTCGAAATCGAAACCTGCCGCGCGCGCGCCGACAGCCGCGACAATCGAGTGCCCCGATCACTTTCTAAATCGCATTGAAATGCAAAAAAGCACGGCCTGCGCGCGAGACGAGCGTTTGGCCGTATGGAAAACTCGCGACGAGCTTTGAATGCGGCCCGAGTCGCGCGCGCGTTTGTCTCTATAGGATCGCGCGCGCACACGTCCGACGAGCGTTGCCCCCGCCGCAAATAGAACGTCGACGCGTCTGACTGCAGCCGCGAAGCATTCGCACCTTGAGAATTTCCAGGATAAATATATATACGTACACTCACACATGCGCGCATAAAGCCCGCGTGCCAACGATTAGAGGCTATTCCGTGCGAGCTCGCGCGCGCACCGACCCCCGCAAATCGATCGCCTGCAATGTGTATATATACCTGTAATAATAGATTAACAGCCGCGAGTTATGAAATGCCCCGTGCCTCACTGGTATACACACACCGTTTATATGCATACGAGTACACTCGGGGGCCGTTGCGAAATCGAAAGTCGGGAGGAAGGTTTTTTTCAAAATGGCCGAGCGATTGTTTTTTAATTCGCGCGAGCGCGGATAAAGATCGAGGCGGGATTACCTGTTGAGCGCGTGATCGCTGCAACGTGCGATCGCAATCGACTTTTCCGAATGAATAGGCGCGGGGGAGAGATATAAATATATACTTTTTCCGTGGCAGGTGGTGAAAAGCGCGAGATGTGTCGATGATGCAGATATACAAATCGGCATAGTCCCTCGTACACACGTGTCTCACGCGTATCGTTCTAAATCTGCCGATTATACTTTGTACTTCTTACACTATTTGCTTTTCTCGGGGAAGTTTTATCCATCAGATTGATTTTCAGAGGTTACTTTTGCGTTTTCGAATTCGGACTTACGACCGACAATTGTCAGTTCCAGCTTTCCCACCTTTAGGAATGTATACGATTACCGAGTAATATTTCTTGATTCCGAAATATTGGGCACGAGCGCGCGTTACAAAACAGAATAACAACTGCCCGGCAGCATACAGCAACATACGGCTAACGGATATTGAATAAAAGCGTAACGAAGTAATTCGATCGAGGACCCAACAGATTCGCCAATGTATCCTCCAGATGGTGCGCGAGGGCAGGGGCGCAGAATCCGACGATGATTGCGGTCAGACGTCCCGTGCATTACATAATGGCTGGCAGCGCGACGGCGACGTACAGCTCGTCCCAATGAAGTTATTCCACCGAGGCGCGGTGTGCGCGAAGTAGAACTATTTTCGCGCGAGCGAGCGAGCGTCTATGCACATCTCCTTTCCCGCGCGAACGAGTGACGCGCGCCGATACTCAGCTGCACAGCGCGCGGCCTCCTTGAACTGAATCGAGTTCGTGAACCTGCGCTCGCGCTCGCGCTTCGTTTACGCGGGCATTCGCGCTTATATGCTTAGCTAACTCGGGATTGAGGCTCTGTTCGTTGAACCGAGTTGCACCTTGAATCGAGCGTTACACTTTATGAAGCGCGCACCTGAATAAACGTAACGAGCGAGCATCCTGTTTTGCACTTTTGCTCGCAGACGTATACGTGTGTACAAGCTCGGTTAGCCGATTCTCCTTTGTATTTTTTTTCTCCCGATCGAACCGCCGCTTTGGAGACTCGGGCGGTGATCGGGTCGCGCGCGACAAAACTCGAGAGCAACTCTCGCTTGGCGAGCGATTCTAAAACGGAGCAGTGAACTTTTATGTAAGACGATTCCTCCAACGAGCGATGCTGCTGCTGCTGCTGTTCTCGAGTTTGTTGACACAATCGTGTTATATCCTCTTCAAGTTGGGTGCTGATTCTCATTCTTCTTATCCCCGCCTACTTCGAGCTGCTGTTTTATAGTCCAAACGTCCCACAAACCTACTCTCGCCCTCGGCTGGCGATCATTGTTATCACATTTTATTTTCTGGTCTCGGTTGTTTGTTACAGCAAAACTTTATCATCCAGATGCAACAATCTTTTCCTCGTTTTCATCACTGAAACTACTGTTTCGCCAGTTGGAACAACTTCGGAGAACAATGCGTGGCAACATATTTCCAATCGAATGCAGCGCGATTTCACGACGCTAGTGCAATCACATACCGCGAAGAAAACCCATTTTTTCCAGATCCGAACAAGTAATGGACTTGTTTTGAATATTGGATCCATACGTTTTATGTCTGGGTATCCAGCCAACGGGATGATCCGAATTCCGGAAAAATCGAACAAGAAATACACCCTTGCTACGAGATAAACTAGTACTCATATAAGGTAAAATTGGAATTTCAAAATTTTGCGAACGGCATCGTAAAAACTAGCAATACCTATTAGAAACCATCGCTATAGTCATCATCTGCCCATTTTGACCCATTCAAAATGTCAATAAACCGAAGTCACTCAAATCGGGCGCATTGGGTACACACGCGTACGCCATTTGGCACTTTTTCAGAATCACTTGTTACAGCCTGCATACGCCAACAGGGATGATCAAATTCCGAATGAAATAAACTCAAAATCATATGTCCATAGATATGTTTATCAAAAGTTCTTGATACCTAACCGGAAAATTAGATATTCAATATTTAATAATAAAGTCTTCCGATTCATAATCCCATAAAAGGCCACATTTGGTACTTATGTTTCGTACGAAAAAGAATATTTTGAGTGGGTTACCTTATAAGTGTATACATACATTTGCTCACCTGCAATCTAGATCTAAAATAGTAAAAAACAACTATTCAATAATACGAATTGTACAACTGATGGAAGTAGTGGATATCCACTGAAGAATAGTACAATTTTTCTGAAAAATAGTAAAATTTTACTTCTTATAGTTAATATCTACTATTTTTTATCATTTGTGCAATTTGTACTATTGGAAAGTGTTGTTTTTACTATTTTAGATTCAGAATGTATACACCTGTTAAACAACGTTTCTCGTGCCGAACTCGCCCGGTACATCTCCCAGTTAGCTCGTATCCTATTCTCCGTCAACCCGAAAAACAATACGAACGATATACGAAACTGGTTGCGGAGTCTGTATTGTCATATGGCGAAAAGCGCGCGCGCGTGGGGGGGCACGTCGCGGTTTGTCGGTCGAATCGCTCCCGAGTGAAGAAGATCGCCGCATCGGAGGCGCCGCGGCGATGAGTCAGATCGCGAGCGGCATTATTCCCCGTGATTTGCATTCGAATGCCCAAAGCCGCGCGCGCTCGTACATTGCATAATATGGGACGGAGTGAGAGAGAGAGAGAGAGCGAGTTAACTCGTCGGCGCGTCAGCTCGGAAGTGGGAGGAAGTGCGCAATTTGCCAACAATTCGCCCAACTGCCACGACGTGCGCGCCAGGCCCGGAAATCGCAACAGCTGCATCGGTCGCCACTGCATGTGCAGCGTGTGCCGCTGGCTACGCGCCTCTGTATACCTGTATATACATGTTGAATCTGTCCGCAACCCTTTCGGCCCCTTCAGTGCCATAGTTTTACGAAAAAAGCGGTTCGCGAATGTGGCAAACAACCCGACTCGGTCTGTTCTGTCTGTCGTCTGCAGTTTGCGGCTGGGATTTCCCCCGCTTGGCCTCGGTTGGCTGGTCGAATGTGGCTCGTCGTCGAGAGATGCTGGATTATTGGAGAAGGATGCGAGCCGGACTACATGAAGATGCGACAGTCTGTACGCTCTCGGAATTCGAAATAGTTGAAAATTACTAATGTCGATATGGTGAATGTTTATTGGTCGTTAGAAAAAATCAATGAATTTTTCATCGATTGGATAGTGTAGCGTTTTCTTCTTCATACTGGTAGTGAATAAATCGGTACATCAAACAGTACAATCGGTTAACTTTTCAGTGAAATCTCACTATTTATGAACAGAGAAGTAATGTATTTTCCAAAAAAGTGAATATTTCGATTACTTTCGAACGAATAAACACCATTATCCATCAGCCATTTGCACTGATCAAGACGATAGTTTTCAACTATTCTACAATCGGAGAATTCGATCATAGCCGGGTCTGTTCTGCAACATAAAAATTTCAACAGATTTAATTTCTCGTATGGTGGCTATAAGTGGAAACAATCGTCAGACGAGATTTATATCAACTCTCCAACATCCAGACTATTCGGCTCCCCCGAACGGGCATTTTCCCCGGATTGATTCCGACTTTAAAGGAAAACGCCCGTACCAAGGGCAGCTCGTAGCTGCCACCCTACGTATCCATCCTCCCCCGCACCCCTGCCCCCCCCTGCGTCGAGTACAACCGTGATCAAATCAAGCGACGATTCAACGTCGGCCCTCTCGAACAATCCTCCAAAATCCTTATAGTCAACCACTTTGGCGAACGTCGGCCAACCTACATATATATATATCTGTATAACACACACAACGGGCCGCACGTCCGAAGTTAAGCGTAATCCGCTCTCGAGCAATATCCCTCGGGTGGGGCGCGGCAGAGGAAGAAAAAAAAATCATCCCTCGTTAATGCCGAAGTAATGAGTGGGGTGCGCCGAGGGCCCTCGAAGCGAGCCGCGGGGGGCAGGGCAGGGCGCGTTTATATATCGAGGAGGCGATCGACTCGCGCAGCTCTAATGCCTCGATGCTCGCTCGGACACACACGCGTCCCCTCGAGGACTGTACGCGGCGAGAAGAGAGAGGAGAGGAAAAAAAACGAGAGCCGGCCGGTGCGCGTTTACGAGCGATCAGACCCGGCGCGACGAGCCAACGCCGATTGATATTGCGCGATCGAGTAATGATCGAGTCGTATATATATATATATATAATGCCGCGCGCGACCATCCCGGCGATACGCCCAAAGCTCGTATGCGTGCACACACAACACACGTACAGCCGATGGATTATTTATAGCCTCGCTGATTTATGCTCGGGCGCAAATCTGTACTGCCGCGGCCACATAAATTTATATGCCCACGCGCTATCGATTTATATATACACATACACGTATACACATTGAGACGTACGTATGAGGCATGTACGATCGGGAGCATCTCGCTGGGTCGTCGTATGCGGCAACGCGAGGGTGTGTTTGTTGACGACGACGAGCGGAGAATCGAGTGGGAGATAGGATTTTGTCCGCGTACGCTCGCAGAGGGAGAATAAAAATGCGCCAAGCAGCGCCGCGAGTTTATAACGCAATCGAAATTCCAAAGCGGGAGAAAAAATGTGTGGGGGGTCGACTCGCGGTGTGCCCGCGCGCGAGGTATTTCGATTCGCGAGATATATATATTGGCAGGTCCATTAATACGAGCTTGTCCATACGGGCCGGCCGGCGCGAGAGCGCGTATTATTGCCCGTTAATCGGCTGGAAGTTATTTTGAACTTTAATCATATAGACATATATACACGTTACACCATACTTTGCGCGGTTATAGATATGAGTAATCGCCGCCGCCACCGACGCCACAGCGGCCGGTAGCTCGAGTGTAGACGAGATTCCTTCGATTGTGAGCGTAAAAATACCCCGCTCGAGCTCGTTTTCCTCATAATACGCCGACACGTGTGTTGGGTATGCGCGGAATGGCCGCGACGTACACAAGCGCGTTATCCGCGCGCGGCCCTGTTCCCCGACAGAGCCGCTTCGCCGTGCGGATTGCGCGCGCGCGCGAAAAATAAATCAAATTCCCTCGGAATTCGAGACTTTCACGCGTCGAACCTGTTGCCTCCCCCCTACCGATATAATTCGTTGCCCCGCGCATGCAGCTAATTGCAGGAGATGAATTATTCATATCGGGATTGTCTATTGTTCGATCTGCACACCGTGTTATACAGCTGCTTCGACGCGTGCCAGTCCGACTCGCGCGCGTTCCCCCTTAGTAACCCATATAGCGTGGATCATTCTTCGCGTGTCGATCCTAAACCGAGTAGGGAAAAAAAGGCGAAACACACTCGGCTCGAGAGCCACCCACACGGCCGCGTCCAATCTATATATCTGCAAGTGCGCGTCTGCAGTCTCGGGCGAACTGCTGGGCTCGCGCGATCGATATACATACACGAGCAAGCATCGCCGCGGGCGCAGTTGTCCGAAAATTACAGGGGGTGGGACCCCAGGGGGAGGGGGGGGGGAGGTGGGCTCGGAATAAAACGCGGCGGGTATACATACGAGCCACCGGGCCGGGGCGATAAGTGCGCGCGCGCGCTTCGGCAAATTCGGCGGCGCGTGTACGTATAAAGCCCAGCTGGGCCGGAAACCCGTGTCACGAGAGCCAAAAACGGATCCACCGGCCGTTTGCGTATATACTTCGTTCTCCAATCGATCCGGCTCCTCTGACCCCCCCGAACGCGCCTTTGTTTTGATAAGAGCCATCGGCCGCTGGGAAAAACGCTCGATAGCACGCGAGATGAGTGTGCGTACGATGCGCGCGTGCACTTCGTATAACCGACAAAGTACACGCTGGGACGACGAGGACGCTCGCGGAGCTGTCGCACGTGCTGCGCTCGATTTGGGGGATACTCTGCTGGGCGGTTTCGAACTGCCGAGACTTCTGCTCTCGGACTCGCATGGTATTTTTGGTTCGCGAAAGTAAAGGATCTGGGTGGAATTCGTATGGTGCCGTGATTATGGGTCGAGAGGGAGAAACTTGAACAATTTAATCGGCGATTCATTTGGGATCCTCCATCCGAAGCATTACACTTAGATTATTCATTAGTTGGATATAGGTTGATGAAAAAGTCGTATTCGTTGCAACGAGTCACCCAACATATTCCCACAATCTGTTCACAAACTTATTTTCGCCAAATCGTTCAATTTTAAACGATTACGTGAGGAATCCGCTTTGTCGCAAACTGTCATTTTAATCAAGCGGTGCTCCGCAGCGATCGATCGTCAAAACACATGACAGTCAAGGTTGTTACGCTGGTTACAAAAAATTGCACTTACGTATTTATCATTTGAAAACTCGTTCGAAACGCTCAATTTCGAATTATCACGAACTTTCATTATACATTTCGAAGGTGAATTATACAGGGTAACAGCTCGTGGAGTAAATCGATCGAGAAACACGTTTTGGCCCGATCAAATTCTTACGAGCTGTTGTGCAACTGAAAAATCGGAATCGGTCGCAAGGTCAATAGGCGCGCTCGCTCGCTCGAATTTTCTCCTCTCTCGCGGCTCGTTATGCCCATTAGACCGTAAAGAACCATAAGCTGGAAACGCGCGCGCGCGCGCATTACACACATATACACGCTATGGCGGTCGGAATTCCGGTTTGAACGTTCCGGTACACGATCGTCAACGGGAAGTCACGCCACTCGCGATGAAAAATATATATGCAATTCTGCTGCAGCGAAAAACGCATCGCACCGAACACGCGAGTATACGCATGGGTTTTCCATTTCTCTCGAAGCGAAAAGTCATAACGAGCGCTAATTAACGACGGGATCGCTCGCTGCGAGAGAGGAGAGGGAACTTTTGTTGGATATATACATATACTTGAAACGCTGGCCCTCGCGCGTGCCGCATTATTGCACGGCTCGATTGTGCGGTCGATGGAGAGAGAGAAAAGCCAAAAAATCAACGATCAGTTACGCGTAAAATGTTATCCACCCGCGTCACGGTAGCCTAGGCGGCGCGAGTTTCACGGATCATTGATCGGGAACTAACGCACGCTTGCGGATATCCGGTACATATATATAGGTGTGTGTGTGTGTGTGTATACGCATACGTATACATAGTTACGGGCACTCAAGCTCGTATAAATATTCTTCTCGGCGTATAAACAAAAAACCGCGGGCTCGCCACTTTCGCAACTGGCCGCGCGTTCAGCCGTGCGCGCCGCAGCACAATGAGCCGCGCAGCTCCGATCGAAATTATATCTGATTGAAATTAAACGCTCACCTGGCCCCCGTGAATCGACCACTCCATTGGCCACTTCCTCTCTCTCTCTATCAACGAGCTCTGTCGCTTTTCCAGAATGGCTTCGTCACGGTCCCTATAAGCGAGACGAGGCGAGGAGGAAAAACAATCGCGCGCGATTTTACGCGTATGCCGGGCGGCAGTTTGTAAGCTCGGCAATGGGTGCTTGGGACGCGCGTCTTAGTCAAGGGCTCATTCCACCCCCGCATTTAAATCAACGGGGAGGGGAGGGACCCTCGCGGGTCTTAACTGGCTGCAAACTTTCGATTGCTTCTGAGAATCGCGACCGAGCGAGCTCGCAATCTTTCCAACCCTCGTTTGGCCCTCGCATAATTCATCTCCATTAGCCTCAAACGGCGCTCGGGCCTCGTTAAATCCCTGCTCTATTCCGCGCCCGCGCGCGAAAATACCAAGACGATCGCGTCTCGCGGTGGAGCGAAAATATTCGGCTATACGCGGATTTGCGTGCGACCGCGGGAGCCGCGAAACGAGACAATTGGCCCGCACGCGATACATACTTTCGCCCTCGGGATCGCGAACACACACAATCTCTCGCGGAGGCATATGAAGTTGCTTGCTCGCGCAACTCGAGCGCGGCGCGAACTTTGTTAATTTTTTCTTCGCGATACGTTTTCCCTTCGTTCCATACGTGTCCTATAACTTCGGCTATGGCGTCGGGTGAAGTTTGTCCCGAGTCGAGGGGGGATGAGGGAAAAAAAGAAGAGAAACGCGCGCCAGCCGCATAAATAAAAATAATCAGCGGAGAGAGCACATGCGCTCGCTCTCGCTCTCAACTCCTTCGGGCTGCGCGCGAGCGCGAGTGTAAAAAGCGACGAAGCGACGACGAAGGAGGGCCATATAGGAATTCCACAGCTCGGGGCCCCTTCCACGCGGCCCGAGCCGGTTGTTCTTCTCTCTCCTTCGGACCCTCTCAAGGTCTCGACAAATAAAATATCAAAGGCCAACAGCAGCACCACCACCACCACCACCACAGCTCGCTTCCACAGCTTGACCCATATATATATACACTCCATCGGGCGCGCACGAGCACGCACGTGTTCCCACAGTCTTACGTGTTCTATATTACGTAAGTGCCCCGCGTATATATACTCGCGGCCGCTCGCGCGCGCGCGCATAGCCCCGCGTATATATAATCAGATCGAATCTATACGTAGAGATTTTTCGACCTTTCTTAGAAATGCCCCGAGGGCCCACCGGGATGTTAATACCGCAACACGAGTTCCATATACCTCGTTCCACCGGGTCTACCTCCCCCCTTCCCTCCCCGCACCATTATACCATCGAGAGGCTCTCCGACCGCGCTGTTGTTTACGTTTTCGCTGAGCTCGCGCGCAAAAAATCGGCAGATTGTATATAAATACGCGTCGTCGGTGGAATTTATATATATGTTTCTAGGGGGAGGGAATACACCGGGTATACGATGCGGGGCCGAAGATTTTCGCATCAGCTTGTACGCGAGTGCGGGATTGACATTTGAGTTCGGGGACCCTCGGGAGATCCCTCGGTTCTCCAACCAGTTATCGGTCGAATTTATTTATTTCTTTCCCCCACGCTGTACACAGGTTAACCGCAAGTGCGCGCGCGACAAACGCGATCTCGGGGCTCGCGCTCGCGGTGCGTACTATATACATTACACACACAGACACGTATTTTGTACGTTCGTATGTATATATATAGGAAAGCGGAGGAACGACTAGGCCCTAAGCACCTGCAAAAAGAGGTCGGACGAGTCGAATATACAGGGCATCTGTCCCGCGCGTCAAAAACCCCAACGCGCATGTATACATATACGGGCAGGTCCCATGTACACACACGTACATATATAAACGCGCGCAGGACTCGTTTTTTTCTTGCACACATAGCGATTTGGCGCGAAACGTGCGTAACATGCGCTGAAAAAGCTCCGGTTGTTATTTTTCAAAGCGAACGTGCATACGCGTGTGTGTGAAAGACGGCATTTAACACAGAGGCACAGACGCACACGCGCGCACGCACACTCACGTAATAGCCGTGGGCCCGCGCGTGCACGAGTAAACCTCGACCTTGGGCCCCTTGCCTTCCAGCTGCCGCGCGAGTTCGAGAGTGGCTCTCCCCCCTATATAGTCACTACCTCCTCCTCCTCCTCCTCCTCCTCCTCCTTCTTCTTCTTCTTCTTCGTCATCTGCTGCTGCTGGTGGTGCTGCAAATTAACGCAACCTTGAGCGAAGGCACACGTGCAGCGGAGAGAAAGAGAGAGAGAGAGAGAGAGGTAAATATTTTTAGGCCGCGGGATATATAGAAGGAACGAAGGGAGAGCGAAGGAGTCCGAGCTCGCGCGCTACACGCGCGGGGAGAAAGAAAAATAACACGCGCGCACGCGAGGAATGGAGGCCTTGGAAGTGAAGTGAAGGAAAAAAGAAGAAGGAAAGAGCTGTGGACTGGGGGGGGGCGGTGGGGAGGAAGGAAGAAAAAAACGAGCCCCGCTGATGGTGGCTAATACCAATCCAAATATAGACTCGGCGGGCCTGCAACGTACAAGTGCATGCGTGTATATATATACAAGCGCGAGCCGGCGAAGGGACACACACATACAACGCGGCGGCCTGCGAAATTTTCAAAGCTCAATTCGACGCTGCGCCCAAGGAAAAGTTCATGTATGGTCTGGCCGACAGTGCGAAAACAAAGCTCGACACTCGTGTGTATATATACTTGTATATTGTATGCGAAGTTGACACGTGAACTTTGGGTCGTACGTATGTGTACACTGTAAAAAATTTCATTGTGAAATCACCACTACCAGGATGGATAATTTTACGACCAATCCCCAGCTTAGTAAAATCGCGATAACGTCGTGAAATCGCGATAGCGTAGTGAAATTACAATTATGAAATAGTAAGGTTGGCAGAACCGCTAAGCATTACTATTTTGTAGTAATTTCACTATTTTGACGAGAACTTTTATACGGGATACAATTTTGAGCGGGTCAGATAATTAATAAATTTTTGGAATCACTTTAATAAATCATTAATTACAGAAAAATGTAAATGTATTTATTATAAATGATACTTATCATCACAATATACATGCTAAGCATGTAAGATTTCTATTATAATAATAATAATAATACTTTCTTATCAATTATCAATTTTTAACATAAATGTTTTATATACATTGAGGTTTTGGACATAAAAATAATTAATTATGAATTGAACGCAAGGTCCTCTACTATAATAGTATTAACAGTTCTTATAAAACGTTTAACTTTATCAAGATCTTTTTGCTGTCTAGTTCTTGAAGCACTTGAAAAATTTTTTTGAAAATAAAATTGTACAAATGATAGAAAACAACCAACTTTTCGCGGGTATACATGATTAAATGTAAAGTATGCTGACATTAACATCTGCAGCGCTTCAATTAGACTGTCCGTCTTATCTAAAGAAATTCCTTCTACTAGAAGATAGTACTCTTTTTTGATTATTGACTCAGCCACATCCTCGATTTCTTCGTCGGTATAAGATATGATTACGATTTGTGGATGTGTTGATTCTGTTTGAATGTTTTGTATTTCCGTAACGCCATCCTAAAATATTAAAAAATATATAAATCAATGAATGTTATAACATTTTAACAAATTTTTGAGGTATCAAATATAAAATTTATTACTGGAGCAGTGGTGAATAGAGTGTTTATATCTTCTTTGAAATGTTTAAATACTGTATTGATGACATTCCATTGCAATTTCGATATTTCAAGGGCGTCTTCTAGTGTCAAAAATTTCTTTTTCAACCCATATTGGGTGATTTTCAGAGAACTTTCATTGAAATTTGTCAGAAATACATCAGTCGTACTATTTGTTAGAAGAGAAAAGTGCAAGTTCAAAAAGTTCTTCATTAATAGACATGGCCAAGACGCATAAATTTGGTCCACGCTTGGTGGCGTATCGATGTCATTGAGAAATTTCCTCTGCGCTGGAAAACTTTTAATGAAACATTCTTGGGTGAGCTGATCATCGTGATCGACATTGTGTAGTAACATCAATCTTTTCTCTTCCATGCTCTCTTCTGTTTCTCCTTCTATTATTTCGGGTGCCCAATTGCAACAACCTGCTTTAATGTACTGCAGTAGTTTACGTTTCTTAGCATTTGGGTTAAGAATATCTGAAACAGAGTCCATTAAACATCCTCTATTCAGGTAATCGTTGCGGTCTTTCAGCTTTGAATAGAGTTGATGCGTGCCATCTCCAACAACACGTCCATTTGCATCTACCTCTTGAAAAGTATCCGGGAATTTCTCTATCATCTTAATCGCTGTATCTTTTAAGAACCGAATGGGGATATGTCTCGTGATGAGCCGTAAATCATTAATGACGATGTGTACAGCTCTTCTGATTATCTTTTTTTTTGTCTTGCCATTGTTTTCTTTTCTGAGGTAGGCATTAATCAAACTTTTCTCGAACCTATCCCAGGGAATCTTATGCCTTCTGAAGAGATCTTCTTTATTTGTTTGACTATTTGTCTGGACTGTGAAATGTCGAAATTGAGTGAATTAAGTTAACGCGTTGCAATAATACCAGATATATTTCTTTATTATTTTTTTTATGATAAAAGGCTCACCGATAATTTCATTTTGATTGATTGGTTCTTGATGGGCAGGTTGATTGGCATGTTCCATTGCACTTTGGGCAGGTTGATTGCGTTCATTTACATTCTGTACATTTTGATCGTTTTCAGCTCCATCTGTAAAACAGTTCATTCATCAATACATATTTGTGTTCAAACAATGATCGAAATGATTTTCTATTAATTTTTACTAATATTTGTTCGTGTAGATTGAAATATCATGAAAACTCACATGTAACTTGCAGTGCTGGAACATTTTCTTTGGCAGGGTGTACATTAGCATTATGATTGATAGATTGAATGTTGAGCGCTGGTGTCCACGATTCATTATTTTCCAACAGCATAAAAGTTTCCGAGTGTAGGTAGATGAGAATTTCATTGTCTGATACTAGCGTACCATCTTTTTCCAATACTAAACTTGTACCTATCTTGGAGTAGCGTCTATTCGCTTGCAAGATCAATTCGGGTAAGACGTCATCGGTTTCGTTGATAAGGAAGCATCCTTTTTGGGCTCGTTCAAACGTCCAAACTTTGAAGAGAAGTTTCTATAATAAATGATTTCGATTTTAATATATATATATATATATATACATTTTTGGGAATCATTGAGTTTGAAGATAAAAAACATGCAATAAATTGAAAAATAAAGCGTGATGGTATTTTATTAGAGAATCATTTAAACTCAATTTGGTAAGTCACTCAAAATTTCTTACAGCGAAATTGGATACTCTTCTGTATTTGCATACGCATGAGTATATATCACAAGAAGCATGTATGAATTCAAGATTAATAATAAAATTAATTGATTAATAAATTGAATGTGATTATTAAGTATGTGTTGGATGCGATTGTTAAGCACGACCAATGAGCATTATTTGAGACAAATATGCTTCATGCAATCCACAAGATAGTCGATTTCTAATTGTTCCATACTTCAAAGAATTCAATTAATAATTGAGGTCATTCAAATATAGGTGATATTTGTACAAAATTATATTTTCGTAATGACATGCATAAAACGTGATCTTCCTCGCTGTTTTTGTGAACGTAGCGAATATTGATATATACATATACATTCATTCACATATACGTATATACTTACTCCGCTTTTACAGCTCTGGGTCAAAAATTGCATACTTCGAGAGGAAAATCGGTTTTGATTGGATAGATGTTTCGAATAAAGGATGAGGAGATAATAGATTTGAAAACGGAAAAATAGATAACCACTGCGATCTATTTTCGCATTGAGCATATCGAGCTATTTCATAAATTCCTAGCTCAGAGCATAGAACAATCTCATTTGTTTGTCCAAGGAAATACACGTTACAGAAATCATCATCGATTAAGATAAATTGTATTTTGCAAATGATCAAGTTACCGTATTCATTTCTCCCTACACAGATATACATATTTCTTTGATACAGTACGTTATGAAAGCAAACTTTATCTGAAATGTACTTGAAACTCGGATTTGTATTACGAAAGTCATTGATTAACAAACAAATATCAATATCATAATCTGTAGATTTATATTCAACATATTTGTCAACTTCCATTTCAGAACTGAACTGATTTTCAAATGAACTCTGTGCAAGTTCATGTTTCTCAGCTATCATCAACGTCTCATTTTTATAATTCCGTAAATGACTGACAACATCTGTCATGAATTTGTGTTTACTTTCATATCTTAAAGTAGACATGTGCATTAATGGTCCAAACCGGAGTGTCAATTCTGGATAGTGTAATAAGAATTCGTGTTTTGGTCTCAGTTTAACTAAAGGAAAGCATTGTCTTCGCAAAATTATATAATCTTCGATAATAACTCTTAAATTATTGATCTGATGATGTGACAACGCTGGGGCACAAATCGTATTACACAACTCTCTCAAAATAAGTATCATTTTCCACACTGGATCATCAAAATCTTTTACTAAATCATAAACTGCTACTGGTAAGATTATTAGTAATCTTTTGATTTGAGCAGCAGATCCTGTTAATCGTTTAGATTTAACGTTACATCTTATGGGAGGTATATATGTTTTCGATTGGCCCACTAATGTCACATCATTTACTCTGAAATTGAGCAATCCAAATTTGAACCATTTCTGTTTTTTGAAATATAGAAATGCTAAATATAAATCGTATGCAACAAAACCTTCGAATGCGTCATGATCTATACAGGGAGGCAGAGCAGGGCTTGCAACGTGAAAATTATCTAACACACATTCAAAGGAGAATTCATTTTCACACCTTTTATATTTTGTTTCTCTTTTATAGCTATTTGAGCACATTTATCGTAACTACTGATAGTTCGTAAGTTTTCTCTGATAAGAGGATTTTTATGGAAATCTAATGAGTTTATTTCACAATAACGGCAAAAGTACTTGGCATTGCCAAAATTTTCTCCAAATCCTCCAATCTGGTGACTGCCTAGATTATCTCCATTCATTACAACCAAACTACCTTTGAAAATAATCGATTTTCCATCCACGTTAATCACTAATCCTTCAGTCTCTAATTTTTTCAAATCTGCGAGTACTTTCTTCAATAATTCATCCCAACCGTATACTTTGATGTATTTTTCGCGGCACAAAATTACGAGCTTAATGTTATTTGTTTTGGAACGCAAATAAGGTGGTAAGTTGAGCAAAGTCATGTACACGCCTAATAATTTGTGTTTAGATTTAGATGGTCCGATAGGATTACAGACCTCAAAGCTATCTTGAAACAATGCGATTTGCAATGTATTATTTTGACTGAAAAAATCGCTACCCTTTATTATACTACCATCTTGGATATCAAACATCCCTTTCGTACTCATGTTTTTATTTGAATTGAAACAATGATTTCGCACATTTCTATTGCGTAGCATAACTTCTAATGTACGAAGTACTGGTACCATAGTATAATAATTACTACTTTCTTCGCCATTCTCGTTTAAGAAGATAACTTGCTCTGGTTTTATATAATCAAAATTCTTCGCATAATAACGGTTGCGACAATGAGTGCTCCTCAATAGACCATGCTGCGGGTGCAACATTTCATTAAAACTATTGAAAGAATTTTGAACTATTTCTGAAACAATTACTCTTTCCTCATCTGCTAGCTTGGATTTCAATACATTTTCTAAACAATTTTTCATACAAGCATCAAAAGAAGAGAACACACTGCTAACGACATTTTGGATTAACGGCTCCGTCGCGAAATGTTTCGTAGACAATGTAATGAGAGATTTTGCAATACATTTCCCTGGATTTGAGTCAAATTCACTATTTTTTCTTTTGATTATATTATCGGGAGTTTCATGGAAACTATCAACATCTTTTACTACGATTTCGATTTGTTCATCATTTCTATCGGTGTCAGTGTAAGACATGTTCTGAATAATTTGATCAGAGCGATTACTAGTGTTAATCAGACTTTCAATATGAATGTTTCTATGAAACGTCGATAAATGGACTCTGTAAGAATTAATATTCTTGAAAAAATGGTTTTCTCCAGGGCAATACGAGCATTTAATTCTATGTTTCAATTTTAAAGCATGATCATTAAGATGTTTTTTCATTGAACTTTTTTTCTTACACTTAAAATCGCAATTCTTATATTTACACAAACCATAACCTTGCTCAAAGTTATTGTGGAAGCGCAAAATATGTTGTTTGAAACTTGAGTAAGTTGAACATTCTACTTTGCAATTTTTATATAAACACAAAATTTTTGAATTGGAAAATTCATGATCTTTCTGATGTTTATTGTAAAGAGCAATATTTTGAAAACAAGAACTGCAGTGACGGCAGGAAAACATTTTGGTTCAAGAGTCAAACAAATATGGAATAGGAAAGTATAGGATCTGTGCCGCATAACTGACTGGTCATTGCAAAATCTGCAAAGAATAAGAATTTTTGTTACTCATTATTCATGAGTAATGAGTATTTACAATCATATATATGAAACGAGCCATATATGGGACGTTTCATATAAGCAAGGTCAAAATTTTGTTCGTAATTCTGCATTGACAAATTGACTTGAATCCATCCCCAGAATACTCAAAAATTTTTTCAGATTTTATGTGCATGTATGTGGAAGTTAGTACATGCACTCAAAACCTGAATTATTCAACTGCAAGGCTAAGGTTCGAAAACACTTGTCTGTGGTATTATTAGAATTATCCACTGTAAAAACTCACATTCCATCATGCTAATACATATCCTGAGTTATCAATATCATATTTATAGAGATCAAGCATTACTAATACTTGACGCCACCTAACTTTCAGTAGTTACATGTATTAATGGTCAATATATTTTCTCTATTGTGCTAAAATTCACAAGAAACTATTAATAAAGTACATGTGTCGTGAATTGCATTCACTCGGTAAGAAAGATTAATCCAAAAAGTAAATTATAAGCTGTGTATTACACGTACACCTTATAACACTTTAGGCAGTGCATAGATATCATATCACTTTTTTAATATCAATAAGAAAATGTTGAAGTTCACTAAACATGGGTAATATTTATGAATATTGGACTCATGAAATTCACTTATATTATATAAATTGCATAGCTAAGGTCCAAGCAGCTATTGCCGGGTGGGCTCAAACTACAACATCAAGTTATTTACTCATGGAATTAGCTAATGTGAATCAATCTACTCAAAAGTATGATCACTAGATGCGCAATTTGATAAGAAATTCAAATATATATAGTTTGCCTGTCCGGAAATGAGTTTGGAACTTCCAAAGTGGCTTTGAATGTCTAAAAGTCTATGGTCGATAACCTAACCTATACCATACTTGGGTTATACAAGTCTGCTTGATCTCTATAAATATGATATTGATAACTCAGAGAATTGATAAAGTAGCCTATCCGGATGGAGGATTCTGGTGTCTAACAAAATTTTGACCTTGCTCACTTGACGTAAAACGTCCCATATACTTGATGGAAATGCATTCATTATACACTCATGATGATGTAAAATGCTGATGTTATATGGTCTTAACCATGTGTTTTACATCATACTCACCTGCCGGTACAGGGTATTATTAAAATCAGAGTCTCAAAGTGAAAATAGAACTTGACGATAGTTGTGAATAACACAGTAATAAATGTTATTTCACTGTGTGAATCTGATTTCATGAATACTTGTGGCTGATGTATTTTCACATGTTGCATATTATTTGCAACATCCACAGCATAATATTGGTACAATGTATTAATCAAATGAATACTTGACGCTGATGTATTTTCATGTTTCCATAATATACACAGCATTAATTATATTGACCTACCAGTACTAACAAAGAATTAATAAGATCAGAGTCTAAAAGTGAAAATAAAACTGGACGATAGCTGTGAATATTACAGTAATGAATAGTTTTGTAAATCTGTTTTCATGAACACTTGACACTGGTTATTTTTATGTTTCTATATTATATACAATGTCCACCAGCATCATATTGACCTACCGGTACAGAGTATTCATGAAATAAGAGTCTCACCTGTGTATCTGTTTCCAAATTCAAGCAAATGCATGGATGAATTCACATGGAACAGTGTTAATTGGATTGGACGACAACTTTCAAAATCAAGATACTAATAATATATTATGTATCTTAATGTGAGACTGTACCATTATTAATACTTCATGTACACCAAACACGTTCAGATATTTAAATATGATTATAACAAAAAGGAAAGGGCAGAGGCGACTTTGCGCACATAACCCCAAAGAATCAATTTCCTTTTTGTAGGCAATAACAATACTGTAATACTTATTGAGAAAAGTTTATACTTACTCTGCTTCCCATTATGCTAATGGTTATCCACCTTGTGTTGCGTCAACGTCTGCAAGATATTAAAGAACAGGATTCTGGATCAACTATTCCAGCACATGTAGAAGTATTACCCATTGCCAGCTTTTTTTTCCCGCGAGTATATAGTAGATATCACAATATCTAATCGCGATTGGATCGCGATCTGGTAGTGAAATCAACCTTACCGACGTGGATAATTTTGCGACCAGTTTTCAGTATGGTGAAATTACAATCTCTAGTGATTTCTCTACGCGGTAGTGATTTCTCGGCCTTGGGGATAGGGATTTTCAATATCCATTTTTTACAGTGTATATAGAGACCGAGTAGGGGTGCGACGTGTATAGTATCTCGATGCATTCGCAACTCGTATACGCAGTCTCGGGTGATTTTTATTTTTTTTTATTTTTATCAAGAGCCTTTATACGCGTACCTGGACATGCGCGCGCGCGACGAGCCGCGTGTTGACTTTGCGAGAGTCGAAAGATATGGAGAACAGATATATGCATTGAGTTCAAAGTGTTCCTCGATACATGAATGTTTCATCGAGAGAAATGCGCTCTTGAACTCGGCGACACATTCAAATCGGCCCAATGATTATCTCGTCCGGCTTCGTTAATTATTCCCTTCGTTCAATAAAATATTCTCTATTGTGGCCACGCGCACATCTAAAGTGAGCCGATCGAATTCCGCGATCACTTTTTTTACAAGCAGCCCGTTTGGGAGCAATTGAATTTTCCAATTTTGTCGTGGACGAAAACATCAAATTTGAATATCATCCGAATTTCTCGGGACCTTATTTCTCATATATGCGATAAAACTAGGTTAACACGTTTCTAGGTATTTATCCAGGTAAAACAGCCATTCCCCATCTTATTCCATACCATTCTTCTCAACCGTGACGTTTTAAGCCGAGCAAAATATTGACGTTAATTTATCGTATAAAAAATTATGCTAGGATAAAATCTTCACCGGCATCGAGCATATGACGTCCAAATTAAACTTCAATTTTATGCCCCGACACATTTTCAACTGTGCGCATCGTACGTTGCTTTGTCCCAAGTTTATAGTACAGTTCCCCAAAGTGGCCACTTTATCTGCATATGCTGGGAAACGACCATTTTTTAGAGTATTTTTCCCTTCAGGGATAAATACTCGAATTTGACTTGGAAGACTATGAGAAAAGGGTCAAAACATATTATCTACCAACAATTTTCTATCACAAGGCATTTTAAAGATGGTCGTATTACCCTACATATCCCAGTGCAATGAATAATAAAACAGCTATTTTAGGATAATATTACATTTTAGGAGCAATAGAGGTACATAAGTCACGTATAGAATGTACTTCCGAGGCTCAACCTTTCAACAATTTCGCAAATGTTGCGATATTAATACAATAACGCGATCGACATTAAATTGCAGCCAGAGATGAATTTCGTAAAATGTCACATTGATATCATGACGCACACCGACTCGCGTCACTGGCCACTCTCAACTGCTATACCCTAGAATAATTCATGCATCGATCATTATACCGACGGAAATAAACAAAATGAACACGTATATCTATACGCTAGAACACAGCCGCCCCTCTGATATCGCGCAGCGCAGAGATGCACGAAGACGGATGAGGGGGGCTGGGGGCTGGGGGGGGGGGGAGGGGCGCGCGTTTGGCCAAAGCAAGATGAAAGTAATTCGTCGTCTGCGAGACGGGAAAAAAGGCGCGTTTTTCTTGTTGTCCGCCTAAGGTTTCATCTAAGGCGCGGAGGGAGCCAGCAGCGCAACAAGAAAAATAAAGCGGCCGACTGATATGCCCCGGCTTGTATATACACATATACACGCGCACACCCAACGCATACATATAGATATAGAACCGTAGGCGGAAACGAGGATGGAGCTGAGGAAGATTGGCGGGACGGGCGCGGGCAAGTCAGCGTTTCTCTTGATTCGGTAAAACAATACACGGCTATCTGAATTTCAAAGCGAGACCCATACTTTTTCACCCCCGTGACATTTCATCCTGGCTCGAGCTCCAGCTTTCTATATACCTTCCGCAGCTTCGTTCTTTCTGCTGCTGCTGCTGATGCTGCTGCTACGCGAATATTCAATGGCCGCGCATCGGCCCGCCAAGATTAATATCCAACGCCTAGCAGGGAATCCACCGAGTGAAAGGGAGCTGCATATTTCAGAATCACAATTTTCGCAGGCGGATCAAATTCTGGAAGGCTCGTGTCAAAAGTCCTTCGCGATATAATCCGCATGGGATATTGCCGCACAGTTGCTCTCTCTCTCTCTCTCTCTCTCTCTCTCTCTCTCTCTCTCTCTCTCTCTCTCTCTCTCTCTCTCTCTCTCTCTCTCTCTCTCTCTCTCTCTCTCTCTCTCTCTCTCTCTCTCTCTCTCTCTCTGTCAAGGGACGAAGTTTGGCATTTGGCATAATATAACACGGCCGTTTTTTTTTTGTTACTTTTAAAAGTATTACTCATCGTCGCCGTTGCTGCCGCTGCTGCCGCTGCTCGAATAATAATTCAGTACCCTTTTAGGGCCTATCTCGAGGTGATTTAGCGTGCATTGTTGGGCCACTCGGGCGTTAAATTTATGAACGGCGACTATGAATCTTTCGTATACTGTAATCGGTATCCGGGCGCAGGTCGAGAGCGAGAGGAGGAGAACAAAAAATCTGAAAAATACTCGTCGGGCGAGAGTGTGTTACACGTGGATAACAACACGCATACTCACGCGCGTGAAAAACATTCGTTTCTAACGCTCGAGAGGCCGGACGATTTATCGCCGCGAGCGTCGTCGCGCGAAAATTTGTATTTCATGCTGATCAGACACGAACGTTTCGTGAAAATTGGACGATACGATGCTTTTTGGGTGTCTGAAATGGGGCCGTTCGAGGGTGGGGCCGCGGATGGACGGGGGAAAAAATGGTTAACAGCTCTATATTTCATACCGATGAGACTTCCACGGGTCGCTTGATTCTTCAAATGTGAAAATTGCACTCGCGGTCGAGTCAATAATTCATTGCTCGCTTTATTGAGATCGATGAAAGTAAAGCTCCTCGAAATACCTATCCCGACCCACCGGTGAGGCGGAATGGGCGTAACATAAATCTTATAGAAGTTATTCGCAATGGGTTATTGTTGCTTGCGCACGAATCTGCGAATGTGAAAAAGTTGTAATTCATAGATAAATATTTAAGATTCGTTCGTCTATTCCGCCGCACTGACAACTTATTTTTCAATAACAATTAAATGTGGAGTTTACGAACGGATACATTTATAAGAATATCAGTAAAAATTCATTCCATTTAATTTTAGTTCGAAATATCATGATATTTGTATACTAAACATTGTAACGACTATAATTTATCGAAATAGTTACAGATATTGAATCTGGTACTGTTTTGCTTTCTCAAAGAGAAAGCTTTGTAATTGGGCAAAAATCGACCCACCGAATCAGACCTCGGGACCTCGATTTTCGTGATCTACGGGTCGAAAAACATGGAAATCCAAAAGTGTCTGTATGTATGTATGTGTGTGTGTGTATGTGTGTGTGTGTGTGTGTGTGTGTGTGTGTGTGTGTGTGTGTGTGTGTGTGTGTGTGTGTGCGTGCGTCCCGTTTTTTTTTCGTCCACGATAACTCTCGAAGGAATGGTCAAGTCACACTCGATGGCCAAGGACACTGAATTGTTCTATTTTCTCCATAGCAACCGTTGTTTACATCCCTAGCAACCGTTACGAAGTTTGGAAATTATTAATTAATGACCTATTTCCATCATTTTTGACGGCAAAGGACACAAAATCTTCCCAATTAGCTCCTTAGCAACCGTTGTTCACCGCCCTAGCAACCGTTGCTAAGGGGAAAAAATTCATGTACGTTTCGTTTCCAGTATTTTCAACGTGCTATAGAGAAAATTGGGGAAATTTGGTGTCTTTTGCCCTCGAAAATGATCAAAATGAGTCTTCAACTATGCTAAATACGGACCGGATCGATTTTGACCGCCATTAAACCGTATGACCGTCACAAGATGGATTGATCGAAAAATTATGCAGGTCCAAATATCTCGCATCGTGTAGAACCTAGAACCGTTTGTTTTGTTGCATTTGATCAAATAATAAGAGAGCCCGGGCAGACATCAACACTCGCGACAAAGTTTGGTCAATTGAAAAAGAACGACATTTTACACAGTCACAAAAATACGAATTGAACTGATTAAATAATTTTTTTGTAATCTTTGAAAAATAAATGATAGTATCTCCGCTAGTTTGAACTTATTTTCCATCTCGATAAGTTCATGACAAATATGCTAAACAATCAAGGTACATACACACATTTCTAAAGCAATTCATATGCAATGAAAATATTTATAGATTAATTATAATTTCAGGTTCATCCGAAACATGTTCTTTGTTAATGATTTTGGACAGTCAGTATAGCTCCGGGACACAATATGTAATTCCAGAGAGCCAAATGAAAGTGTTGGACGGTGAGTCCCAAATAACCAAAATAACCACCCCTGAAATTACATTATTTATTTTCATGCAGATTGTAACAACAATCAATGTGATGCGACGATTATGTTGTCCAACATTTTCAATCGCTTCACGAGAGATTCGTTGAATACTGTGCTTTACAGTTGGGATTATGTGACCGGATGCAATGGCTGTTTCACAAAAAAAATACACAGGAAACATGTGACGGTGAGTTTGTATGCTCATCCAATCGTATGACTCGATATGTATATGTATATTAAACGTCTTGAGGGTTTTCAGGCAATTCATTTAACAATTGATCAAAAATCAATTAGAAACATGGAGGATGCCCTTGATTGGTGGCAGTCTACCACGGAAACCCCAAATTGTGCGGTTTGTGGGTTGAAATCCACCATGTTGAAGAAAAACGTGTACAATAATCCAATTTATTTGGTAATATTTATTGAACGTTTTTCTCAACATGGTAGGATCAACAAAAAGATTTTCATCAACGACCTCCTGGTAAACAACAGCATAGAGTACAGATTGAAAGGTATGATAGAGAATCTTGGAATGACAACCAGCGCCGAAGGGATGTACAGGACGTACGTTTATGATCCCTCGAACGTCCTGTACGCCTTCATTGAAGGAAAACCTGAACGCACCAGAGAAATAGAGGCGCTGAATTTGTCTATTCCACAAATATTAGTGTACGAAAAAACAGGTAAGAAAATTGATTTCTTCAACCATTTTCTACGGAAAGATATTTATCTTTTGAATGTTTTAGATTCAGTCCAAAAACAATCGTCATCATCATCATCATCATCATCAGTTCAATCTGCTCTATTGGCTGAACCACCGCCACCACAAAAAATCCAAGAGGTCGTGGCAAAGAAAAAAATTGTTGTTTAACCATCCCGGGACCGCGTCATGCCCAAAATAATAAACGTAGAGCCAGTCAATATTTCTTTGCCTCTTAAAAAACATGATGTAAGACTCGTGATAAATACTGTTTGATACTAGAGCAATATAAGTTTGCGTAATTATAAAATTTATCTATTTTTATGTTTCATCTGTTTAAAATAGGTTATTTACAAACTCGATACAATTGGTAGCAGAGCAGCACATGAGCCATTTGTTCCAGAGGAACCTGCTACTACGCCATTTGTACCAATGACGAGGAAAAATATGCCCAATATGCCAAGAGTGAGTACAAATCAAGATATTATTATATAAGCTGAGCGAAAAAATCAATAATTAAGTAAATCTTCTGTTTCTTAAAATAGGTACTGTACAAAGATAATCTTATTGAGGTCACAACAATGACGTCAATAAAGAAAGCAAAAATTGATTACGATTCATTCATACTCTTGGTAAAGAACGTCAAATACATCATGCGAGGCACAAATATCAAAATAGATTGTAGGTCAATCCTATATAATCAATGCCAGAATGAAAAACTCATCACAAAACTTGATTCAAAAGACCAATTTAGCTGGATTGAATCAAAAATGTGTTTCTTGCGTGGAGATTCCTTACTTGTCTTATTCATGATGGAAAAGGAATTCAAGAAAGTCAACTACGCTAAAGTCTTTGTACAAGAGGTTATAAAACCATCCATCATGCAGTTGGACGATGAAAAGGATAGACAGACTAAAATTCAATTCAATTCGGTTAAGGACGAATTGGTAATATTTGAAGAATCAATAGATGAGTTTTCCGACCACTTATACAAAAACCAACTGCAATTTGTCTTAAAGTGGCGGAACGTGCGAGAGGTTCTTTATTACATCGGCAACCATAATTTGAAGCTCGAAAGGGATGTCTTTTTCAAAAGAATTCACGAGCACATCAACATCGACCAAGAAACTGCACGTACAAACGCAATATTCAGCCAGGTAATTGTTATCGCATTTTTATTTACAAAATAATCAATGGTATATGGTGTATTTTATTTTAACTGGTACAATTTTCAGACACACGTCGCAGTTACAATAATTCCCAACGACAAAGATAGTACTGTCTTTCTATCTTACGACGATGTCGAGAGGTACTTGAATAGTAAGAAATTAAAGTACCAATTATCTCATGGATTAAACAAAATTGGACATTTGTACGGCACGTTTCAACACGAATGTTACCCGAGAGCATCATACGTGCAAACGTACGATACTCTGGTACATGGTTGGAATAGGCAAAAATTCCAGAGATCGTTGCCTCTCGACATCCTCGGAAATGGCGTCAGGTATTACCGTGAAAAAACCATCAACAAAGTGAAACAACTTTTGAATTATGTAACAAGGATAAAACAAGGGGAACACGACTGCCGAATCGAGATGGTCGAAAATTATACTTCTGTCGCCTATTTACAAGAGAAAAAGTTCCCGATGAGTTTCACAAAAATAATACCGGACGCCACGTCGTACAATACCACGATATTGGAATTTGTCAATACAATGCTGGCAAAACATTGCTTGGTCAATGTCTCGGGATGGTCAAAATACATCGATTATAGCACCAAAGAAATGACGCAATTACTTATGAAAACCATATCGGAACCTATTGGTTCTCTACCCACGAGACAATTTATATCGTCTCTGTACGTCGCAGAGCAGTTATTAATTTTCTTCGTGGATGGTAGGAGAACAATAGAACCGATGAGGGCTGACATCGCACTTTGCAACATAATGCTAAAAAATCAATTGAACGACAGCAGCAGGTTCAGGCTAGACATGGGCAAAGCTGTAAAACCTGTCTACATACCAAGTGATGTGTTTCAAACAAACCGCAACAAGGTCATCAACATTTACAACTCGGAAGAGGCGGTCGATTATCTAAGGTTTTTGTACATTACTGCGCCGTGGAATAACAACTCCAACTACCTTTCAGACTGCCTCACCGTTACTGAGCTGGCTGAAAACCTCATGAAAAAGTACACCCAGATATATAAATACAAACGTTCGAAACAAATTGCAAGCAGTAATATCAAATATGCAACATTTTTCACAAAAATCCTGGCTAAAGAGGCAGTAACCGGAGAAATGTCTGCAGCTTCGATATCAAATGTCATGCTGAAACCCGAAGGTTTCTTCAAAAAAATGGCTGTAGCCAATGTCATTGGGCAATCAATAGATAGTGTCCATCATAAGGAATTAACCAAAATTGTAGAAAAAGGACGACATTAGTTACGGCCACGGCGGATGACCATACCCATATAATGACCGAGGTAAGTACTTGAATAACATTACATTACATATCGATAGTGTCATTTTGTAACGCTAGAGCGTCATGCAATGACGCGACGGAGTATCGCAACGGAGTGCACAATCACCCATTTTGCATCCACGAAACTACCACGCGATACGTCATTTTTTATGCCCGTGATGAAAAGTAGTATGAGCAACTCGCACGGTATAGTTGCCAATAGCATACTTGGGCGACATGTCGCACTCGCTGCGCTCGTGCACCAACGCTCCCGCGTGTGCAATTGGCAACTTTCCGCGCTCGTTACACAATGTACTATTTTATGCCCGTGATGAAAAGTAGTATGAGCAACTCGCACGGTATAGTTGCCAATAGCATACTTGGGCGACATGTCGCACTCGCTGCGCTCGTGCACCAACGCTCCCGCGTGTGCAATTGGCAACTTTCCGCGCTCGTTACACAATGTACTATTTCATTCAGAAATTCCAGAAGTACACGCTTTTGAAACGCAATCTACAACGACCCTGACTACCCGAGAATTTTTTTTTCGTATCTTAGTGTGCAAAGTTTGTCTTTCTTTCACGGACTAGGGTGCGCAAAGTACCTTTTTTTTTCACCGTGCTAGAAAGCAGTGCGAGAATAGTACATTTCGATACTAGACCAAAAGACGAATTCTAGGCACGTGGGAGGTTTGCCGCCCGAGCAAAGCGAGGGTGGTAATCACACGTGCCTAGAAATCGTCTTTTGATCTAGTATCGAACAGTATTTTTCATCACGAGTGTAGAAAACTAAGGTTTAATGATCAACTTTTCGATACAAGTGATGAAAAAAACTTTCCAGCACCAGTGCGAGAAAAAGATGCGAGAAAGCTTTTTCCCGCACCAGTGCGAGAAAGTAGTGCGAGAAATTGAAAATGTACGAATGCACTGCGAGAAAGATTACGAGAAATTTACGGTCATCGTATTACGCAGCCACGTGTAACTTTAGATTCTTGGGGATTCTGCGTAGCAGAGAGACCAATGCATTTCTATATACATATATATGTATGCATTATGATATTCCTCTCATTTAATTTTTAAAACAAAATCCACACAAAAATTTCTGTCCAATTCGACTCGGTCAAGTTCAAAATTCAAACCTCTGGGAGTCGAAAGGACAAGATTAAGCAGTTACAATACAGTAGAGCTCAACTCTTCAGAGTGATGCTTGAAAACGTGAGGTTCACATGGCCGGTATATATACACAAGGGTGTTCTATTTCACTTGCGAGAAAGGAAAATTAACAAATTGCAATGTTTCAGTAATACTATCATTTTGCCCTGATGTAAAATGTATTGCCCAATTGTGTTCATTTTTTTTGTAGTATCATATTTATTTTCTTTTTGATGTTGATATTTTTGTTGTTTCAAGTGGGGGGGCTCCGCCCCTGCACCCCCACCGGGGCTGCGCCCCTGGACCCGCTCTTTCCCTTCGCCTACTCGTACTCCGCTTATCGTACCTTCGTTGAACTCGAGCAACAAGAGCGTGGGCACTATGTACGCGTGTCAATCATCCATTACATAGTCAAACTTTTCGCACTTCGATACGAAAAATAGTATACGCAACTCGTGCGCACGTAAGTGAATCCAGAACTCGTGTTGTCACCCTCGCTGCGCTCGGGCGCCAATCTCCACTCGTGCTGGATTCACCTACTTTGCGCACTAGTCACGTAATGTACTATTTCATATCATGTGATTTTCTATACTTGTGAATTTTGGACAACTCGGAAAAGGTCCAACTCAATTCAAAATCAATGGGTTCCGTAACTGACCAGCACATGCGAATATCCCTGTAAAAGTTTGATCAGACTCAAATCATCCTTCGCAAGAAAACATCCGCCAAGAGAACGTCACACGCATACAGATATTCTCGAGGATAGTACTTATACATGATGCGCGTGCAGAGCAAGGTTAAGCGATTTCGGCTTATTTCTCCGTTAAATATTAATCAGCCCGTTCCATCCACGCGAGATAAGGTCATGCTAGGAGATTCCCTGATTGATATATGCTTTTTATACCTATCTTCTATGAAATATTCATGTGTGTGTGTGTGTGTGTGTGTGGAGGGGGAGCTTTGAGATATGGGGGTTCGAGTGTCAGAATTCAATTTTACCATGTCCTGCCCTGTACCTTCAATTGTCATAAACTAATAACAATACCTTCACCCTGTTTTTTTCCCACAATTTTATACACTGAAGCGTTAACCCCCGTGGCTTTGTAAAATATTTTCTCGTAGCGTAAGGAGACATCCCTCGAAGCCGAGATCCGGTCACCCTGTATAATCCAGCGGTCGAATTCCTGAAAATCATACCATACAAACGTGAGTTTTCCAGATCTCCAGAAACATATACTAACTCGAATGGCCGCCGTTTGTCATCGGCTCGCGCTCGTCGCTCGCGTATAAAACGCACCAGACGCTCCGCGGGGGAAGCGCGAGAAAAAGATAAAAACAAAACTCGAGCCGTGCGATATCCGGGGCCCAATACGTATACGCAGTGAATCATGCAAATCCGGAGAAGGGACGCTGCGGCAAAGTCAATAAAAATACGAAACAGCGCGATATAACGAATTCACGGAGCGCGAGCACACACAGGCCGCGCACCAAGGGCGGACTCGGCTTTGTCCCACATATACGCATACATACGCGTGTGCGCGCGTGCAACGGGGCCACCCTCTCTCGGCTCGCGCCGACTCTCCCCCGCGTTTCGCGGCCCTTTCGCCGCGTATCAGCCCCGGGGGCCGGTGGGGGGGGGGGGCTTTAAAGCGACAGGCGCCGGCCGATATTAGGCACTCGGGGGGCAACGGCGCACTCCCCCTTTGCCGAGGCGCTCATGCAAATTCCGAGAAGCAATCGCGGAGCGGCCGTCATCGATCGCGACCGCCGGCCCGGGGAGCAACTGCGACCCGCATCTGCTCTCTCTCTCTCTCTCTCTAGGGGTAGTTTTCGCAGTGCGCAATTATCCCCGCGCGCAGCAGCCCGTTTTGTTTGACCGACGCGCCATTTTTTTTTCGAATGTTCGCCGCCGGCCGAGTCGGGGCTGTGCGAAAAGGATATACGTATATATACAGGCCCATTGTGGGTCAGTAGGGTAGGCGCGCGCGCGAGCGAGAAAGGGGGCGAGCTATATACGCAACGTATAGTTGCGCGCGCTTATATAGTTGGAGCCCCAAAAGTATATATAGGCTACGAGGATAAGTGTGCGCGCCCTAAGCTCTCGCCACGCGGAAACACCTGCTGCAACCGACACGGATCCATTGTTGCCCGCGCGCGCGTCAAAATTTCTCCTAATAGATATACGAGCACACACACAGGCTGGAGGACGATCGGTGCGTACGTGTACACAGACACTCCTCCGAGATGCGGTTTAGCTTTGTCAAAAAAGAAAAATATTAGAAGAGAGCAATTATATCGTGGACGCGTGTATATATACGCTGCCACAAGTGTCGTCCGAAGCAGGCCGCGCGCGTATATAGCTCAAGGATTGCCGGCGCGAGACAAAGGGCCTCGCGCGTCAGGGGCAGAAATGGCGGGAAAACGGCGACGACGTTTCCTTTGTGCGACAGCTCGAGCTCCCTCGGCCCGGTACACGCGCACGCGCTCACACACACACGCGCGCACACGCACACACACACAAAGGAAAAGCCATGCGGCAACGGCTGCGCCGAAATCCCCTCCTCGGAGCATGGTGGGGCGGCCCGCGATACGACGCAACTCTTTTGGCCGCGCCTGTATACGCGCGTGGCCCATCTGCAGCCCGCGGACAAAGACTGAGCGTCTTCCCCGGAAGTTGGCGCGAGAGCTGCCACGTGGCCGCGAGTCGATAATACGCGCAGCTCGCAGTCAAGGTGCTAGATGCGCCTTGTCCGAGGGGAACTCGCGCGCCTTTGTATATATCGAGAGCGTCGATTTTCATCGTCGCCTGCGACGTAAGGGCATCGGTACTATCTCTCGATTCACGTATATCTCGAGCCCTATATAAAAAGTTGCACCAGTCGACTTTGCTTCGTTTTTCTTCTACTTTTTTCGCCTCCCCCAATTCTTCGCGTAGAATGAGAGGCCAATATGAAGCCCTTTCGATTGTAATCGAAAATTATCACGAGAGTCAAGTTTCCCTATTTTATGTGCCCAAGTTTCTTCCAAACTCACCAAACTCTCAATAGACTCATTTGCGTTGAACATTTTACAAAATCCGTTTTCCACTGTCACGAAACTCGTATATAGTCTTTTCAAAAATTGTAGAAATCACAAACGTGGCCATCGCGCGCACTTTCACCTCGAGCAACTTTTCAATCCTTCCTTTCCGGCTTTCGAAAAATCAAATCATCCGATCCGCAACCGATATATACATCCAGGAGATTTTCCACTCGAGCAATATCTAGCGTAAAACAAAAGTGGTCACACATAGCTCGGAGTTTTTCAATAACGCCTACTCGCTTCCGAGCCAATTATAAAATCAAGTTTGACGCGAGAAAAGCCCCGGAGGCGCCCGATTTCCCGTACATATACCTCCAACCGCAAGTGCGAACGAGAGAATCGCTCCGTATTGGGGCAGCGGCTCAGTACACCGGTTTCCCTCGATCGGAATCGCATTACGCCGTATATATACACCTCGCGCGCAGGTCCTATAAAGAGAATCGCGCGCCGATTGCGCGCTCGCGCACGCTGCATACCACGAATCGCGACTGCTGCGTATACGCATCCAAAGCGTCCTTAGCTGGCGATGCCCGCGAGCCAGGGACTATAACAGACTATAGTGTTATATACACTCGCGCAAGCGGGAAAAGTCTCAATTTCGCGTTGAATGCGCGATCCGATTCGTTCGCGCGTCGATCGCATTAAGCGGGCTTTTGGATCCTGCGCTCACGTTCGTCTGTCGTACGTGTATGTATATATATGTGTATCGAGAGTTTCGAATCGTCTATATATAGATATGTAGAGGAGCTGCGTAGCTAATCGCGGGGCAGCGGATTAAATCCGAGCGAGCGAGCGTCGAATAAAAATCGGGGCGATCCGCTCGTAAAGCGAGTCTCCGCAGCCATTCAGGTGCGCGCACGCGAGCAACTGGTCTACGCGCTGCTTTTCATTCATACGACGACACGCCGCCGCCACTTTACGACCTGACCCTGTATATACACACACACACACACACACACACAGATATGTATGTGTATACGTGTATATACACTTTTATAATGGATTTGCACGCGCTCCAGTGTGTGTGTGGTAGCATAAGTGACTCGCGCCCGAGCACAACGCCATGCTTTTATGTGCTGTGTGACCGTGGGCGAGCGTGCGCGTATGGCTATACGCCAAATGGAACTGCAGTCCTTTCCCGATGGGTTTTTGGCTTGTTTTGATCCTTTTCCCCCCCCGAAAAATTCGATCGAGAGGCGTTTCATACCGATCAAGCGCGAGAATATACTCTCTTGAATCCTTGCAGTGAAAAATAACTGCTAGAAGTGGAAAATCACTGCATGCGGATGAATTTTTCAATGGAACTGCAGTGAATTTTTACTTTAGCTTCGTAAGTATGAATATCAAACATTTTTACATGAAATTCGCAGTGAGCGGAGTAAAATTTTACACATTTTTAAACTCCCTTCAAAATAATTTTGAGAAAATTTTAAGATTTTTTTATTACCGAATACGTTTGCGATTTTCAGTTTACTATATATTTTGTAGATTGAGACGATTTTGGTCTTGTATCCTGTCAAATAGGCCGAAAAACAAATACAAACTCTGATGAGTAAATCGTTCTATGAAAGCTTAAGAAATTGAAATTCGCATTTTTATCCATAACATTTTCATTTTTATTTTTGACGGGACTCATGACGCTCCAGCAAATGTTTACTGGTGTAAAGTAATAATTCACTCCACTGACTGCGAATTTTATTTATAAAAATATTTGCTATCAAAACTAGAAGTATAAAGTGAAAATTCACTTTAGTCACACAAAGAATTCGCTGTAGTACCAGTGAATCTGTCGTCCACCTTCTTACAGTAATTTTTCACTGTGACACAGTGGTTTTCCACTGTAAGGATTTAAGAGAGTAGCCCGAACTGCGTAAGAAGCTAAGAGATTATCTCAAGCTAGCCGCTCTGGATACGAAAACTCTGGATACGCCACAGAAGTGCATAGTCGAAACAATAAGAGCCAAGAATATCAAAAAACCGACGACGCGATGCGTTCGATCAGTCGGACGACGAGAATTCGGCGGGGCATGTCCAGGCTGCAGAGTATGCGTCGGATTTAGTGAGTTTATCACGCGTTGACTTTAGCTTGCAGCCACGTAGGGCGGATCGCGAAATGGCAAACTCGAAGTGGGAGCCCGGTGCGGAGATACGCGGGCCGAAAGAAAGTACGAAAGCGCTGGCGGACACGATAAAGGCTCGCGACTCGCGAAGAGGAGAAAGGAGAGCGGGAGAAAGAAGGAGAGAAAGAGGGAGGGAGAGAAGGTGAAAACAATCGCGAGCCCGGGGCCGCACAAAGAAACGAGTAGCGAATGGCGAAAAAGCGGGAGCGGCCGATAGTCAAACAAAGAGCCGTGGCCCGGGACAAAGAGATGGAAAAATTAAGGGAGAGCGAGCGAGAGAGCGAGCGAGAGAGCGTCAGGAGGGAGTCCCATGGGAATCTATACTGCGTGCTCGCAGGGGGAGCAGCGCGCGCGCGCGTCGAGGGGCGCGCGTGTCGGCGAAAGCTCTTTGTTCGGGAGCGCGGCCTGGCGCCTATGGCTCCACGTGGCCGATCTGCCCAACTCTCTTATACTCTAATCCAGCGCCGGCGACAAGTTAATGTCCGAATTGCGATCGCTATTTTCCGGCTTCTACGCCTACACTACAGCCAAGTTTTTCTCCGAACAGGAAGACCCGATCGTGTGTATTATATATCGTGGCGGAAAAGCACGGTTTGATTTGCCATTTTTTCCTTTTTTCTCCGTCGCGTATATACGTACACGCGCACGCACGACGCCACCCCGCGCCTGTTTACTCTCGAAACTGAGCTCGCTTTGTCGGCTTGTCACAACAAGTGAGCCGATGCGCGCGAGCACTCGCGCAACTGCACGTCGGATTGATCCGCGAGCCGATTGCCGGTCGAGTGTATTTCTATTCCAAACATCATTTGCATACAGCTGTCTATCGTGATTTTTTGTCCGCCCTGCTTACTTTCGCCGGTGAATCAGCAAAGAGCCGCTCGCGCCAAGGCCCCATTGTTCCGATCCCGGGCCGCAGCTTTTCCCCTGTATGTATATACACCCGAGATAGGGCTTCGAGTGGAAGAAAGGTGCAATCGAATTTTTTGTTTTTTCCCAACGCGAAAAGATCCGACGATGTGTGGATGTACGCGGGGGAGTTTCGACCGTTTCCACAAGTCGCTAGGACCGATATCTGGACACTGAATCTCGTAACGTCGCGGAATAAGAAGCGTCGCAGGCAGTTCCCGTAGCCGACATTGTTTCCCTCAACGCGGGGATATGCACTATCGCACCGACATGCTCCGTTCGATGTAAGTATAGTCAAAGCCAATCCAAACTCACACTCGAACAAAACTATATATATACTTCGTTCCTCCCGCGGACGGCATCCGCGTCTTCGGGATCCAAGGGACGATCGTCCGTATTTATATCAGGTATACGAGAACGCGCACGACGACGAACGAAACGAGAAAGCCGTTGCGTATATATATCGAGTGTGTATAATACGTGTGCGTCCCCATCGAGAGCCAATTGACCGTCTTGGGGGATCCGGCGCGCACGTGTGCTTGCAGCATCAGCTGTATATATATCTCACTGGCGCGGTTGTGAATTTTTCCACGGGGTCGTTGATCCGGCCGACCGCACCGCGGCGGGCCAAACCGATCGTCTCTCTCACACACACATGTACACATTTGCGAAACGAGGCCGGAGCGAAAACTTTCGACCTGCTGGCCGCGCGCGCTCGGCTCGACCTGGAAATACACTTTCTGATCGCAGCGCGATTCCAGGTAAGCGGACCGAAGGGGGCGTCAAACTCAAACGGAGACGCTCCCGAGCGAGCAGTCACGTGCGGTGCCACCGCGCCGCGGAGAAATCGGCCTGGGATATATATATGTACACCAAGGCGCGCGCGTGTAACACTGAAAAGTGGTTAGGCGCGTAGCGCTACGGTCGACTGGCGCGTACGCCTCCTCTAACCTTTGGTGCCGGTGGCACCACTGTAGGTGCACCAGCCACCAGTAGCCGTAGCTGTGGATGCTTATTCTGTAGCTCAGTTGGCCAAACTGAACAGAGCGCTGCACGCCAATGCGGTGGAGCGTGGAAGGACAGTAAACAATGACGTCTGTCACGCCTGACTTTATGACGAGCCCAACGCCTCTTTAGGAGCTCTGAGCTCCTAAAACTGGCCGCCCAAGTGACTGCAGCATCAAGTGTGAGCTGAGTCGCTGGGCTCGCATATATATATATATATATATATGTATTGATATTCCCATATTGTTATCTACATCTATATGCATCTCAGTTGTAATGTTATATGTTGTTAGTTGTTATGTAATGTTACCTCAGTTTACTTTCTTAATTAGTACATATGAATATTAACTCATGAAATTCACTTATAATGTGTAAACTGCATGGATAAGGTTGAAATAGCCATTGACGGGTAGTCTCAAATCCCAATTCAAGTAACTTACTCATGAAATTGACTTATATTATGTGCACTGTATGTCATAGATTCAAACATCTATTGACGGGTTGACTCAAATTACACTCCTGATAAATATTAGCCAATTTCATGAATAAGTTACTTGAATTGGAATCTGGGACCACCCGTCAAAAGCTATTTCAACCTTAGACATGCAGTTTACCCAATATAAGTGAATTTCATGAATTAATATTCATAAATATTAATCAAGAAAGTAAACTGGAACATTTTTATTCTCTTCGGAAAATTATTTATATAAAATATGGCTTCATATTTTTATTTTCAAAAATGTGCATTTTTCTATTTTGATTTTGAGATAGTATGGAAACTATCAATCCTAGAGTAAAATGCAAGAGGAAAAAAGTTTCATTATGAAATTTTGCATAAGGATTAAGTATTCCGAAACAATAATTTTGAATATTGTTTTTGCAAAATAGGTGGAAAGGGAAAAAAGTGACCCCCACAAAAAAGCCATTTTTTGTGATTTTTTTTCAAGTTTTCAAATCATACCTACGATAATGACGATTTCATTTAAAGTACCTTATACAGTAATGAAAATACAAAAAAAAAATTTATCTCGATAGCTCTGATAGTTTTTCCACAAAAAATACTTGAAGTTAGCTAGTTTAAAAATTTTCACAACTGTAATTGAGTATTTTATTAGCCTTTCAGAAACCTGCCAATTTTTTTACGTACTCTTATAGATACTAACTATCGATTCCCCACGGAAAAATATCAATTTCATCAATTTTAACCACTTTTATGATTTTTTGAAAATTTTTTGAAAAAAATTTCTTCGTAAAAAATGCAACTGCAACGCAGTTTTTCTATCCATTTGAAATTAAAAAGTTGCATATGATAGAAGAGAAACAGACGCTCATTTTGAGTTTTCATTTACTCAGATCTGATTTGTGGATCCTGAGATATAGAGGTTTTTAGTCGAGGTAACTTTCCGGCAAAAGTATACGCAGTAGAATAAAAATTGAAACGGTTTCTGGTAGCTTGAACATTGTTTTACTCAAGTATCAATTATTATGTACATAAGTAATGTTCTTCATACTTAAAAGTCGGGCGGAAGGTTGGTGGAAATCATTGAAACGCAGCGCTCTATAGCTATTGCAGCGCTTGACTCGCGGCTCGCGGGGCGACAATTATAGGAGCTCAGCGCTCCTAAACATTGGATGCTCGGACGACGGTTACCACCGGAGCTGATCACGCTTACGCGTTTGGACTGCACAGCGCCCCCTCAAGAGTCTCGCGCTACTAACCACTTTTCAGTGAAGAACGGAGAAATCGACTGGCGATCCGTCCATCGTGTTATTAGACGTAAACGCCGATTCCTCCTCGGTTTTCGAGCCCCGCGACAAGTGCCGTATGTATAGCTTCTATATAGCCCCGCGTCGCGGATAAACAATCGTCCATTCAAAAACCGAGCCGACATCGACGTGTGTGTGTCTGCCTCGATGATGTACAGTACAATTATAATTGAATATATTGAATATATATATATTATATATATATATATTCAATAAGGTAACTGTACCCAATTTGGCATTGTACCCAATTTGGCACAATCGTCAGATTTCGTATTTCCGGTGCTCTCTGAGCATCAGTCGCTCTTGGGTTATGTTGGGGGAATCAAAAAAAAATTTTCGGTATCTTCCCCGCCCATTTAGCCCTTAAAACCACTCTCCTACAACACTTTGAAGTTTCACTTACTGATTTTTTCACCATTTTCTTATTTCACTTTTCACACTCAACCTCAAAAATCAGGTGTCAATAATTTTTATCTCTCAAAGTGTCATTACTCTTTTTTGTGTAAAAACATCTCAGCTTTCGATTGGTCTCATCAGTTTTCCTAAGATTATTTTTTATCCTACTCAAATTGCTGTTTTTCGCATCAAAAAAAAGTGTACCCAATGTGCCCCTCTACGCGTTTTTAAATGGGAAGATTGAGTGAAATCATTGAATATTTGTATAGACATATTACGATGATTTAGACGCGTATTTTTGAGTTGTATGTTAAAAATTTTGTATAAATATCACTGGGAACATAATTGAGAGTTTATTTCAATGCCAATTGGATCGTCCCTGTAGGCCTATATAGGCTGTAGCTAATGATTAAAAAATTGTGCCAAATTGGGTACACGTTTTGTGCATTTAGCCTTTTTGCGTTTTTTTTTTAAATTGCGATTTTCGATAGGTTAAAGTAGTCGAATGATGATTATGAAGATGGTTTTCTAATAGGTATTGAGCTAAGCTTTGAGATGCCATTCACAGAATTTTGAAATTCGAAGTCTATCATAGTCAAATTCGCGAAAAAACCCTTAGGGGGGGGGGGGCACATTGGGTACAGTTACCTTATATTATATATATATATATAATAATATATATATATATATAATAATATATATATATATATATATATATATATATATATTTATATATATATTTATATATATATATAATATATATATTATATTCAATTATAATTGAATATATTGAATATATATATATTATAATGAATATATTCACCGCTTATACATACCGATTTGATTTTTCTCGTAAATTACATACATACACGCACACTCCACTCGAGATCGTATCGACTGCAGTGCGCTGTTCGCCCGAATCGAGTTTTGAACGATTCGTTTAATGAGGGGGGGATGGGGATGGAAAAAAAAGTTTCTCGGTTACGGGCAACAGCCGATCGTTCGGTCGTTGCCCGTCCCACTTGTATACATATAACCCGCGCGTAACGTTTCGCGCGAATTTCGCGACGGTGTACGTAGGATACGGGGGCGAGCTGCAGGAGGGACGGGAGGAGAATCGCGAAGGGCGCCTCTCGGGGAGGAGCCGCTCGAGCTCGTCGAGGTGCATGCGCACGAGGAGCTGCACGCGCGCCTCATATATACGTCCGAACTGGGCCAGTGGGACTGCGCGCCGCCCGCGAGCAAACTAGTACGTACCGTCGCGAGCTCCGAGGGAGGCACACACGCGTCCTTCGCGCTCTCGACCACCTCCCCCGCGAGGGATACTTTCCTCTGTGTGTGCCTTTATATATATATATATACGACGAGTTAGTACCTCGCGAATTACGCTCTCGGAAGATTCGCTTTGGAGTGTTGGAAATCGTCGAGTGCTCCGTACGGTTTGAGCTGATTTTCGTCGCGCGGAATGAGTTATCGTATAGCGGTATAACAACGAGTTGCGTGTATGTATGGTGAAATACACTCGAGCGAATTGTCGAGCGGACATCGGTGATTCTCGCGTCGTTGGAACGACGTGGTATCTCGTTTTATGCCGCAGTTTTTGCAAATTGACTCGAACGCGGGAGTTTGTTTTTTGTTTTCTTTCCCCGAACGATACGCTCGTGCACGGGAGAGCGCAAGAGCTTGTGAAATGTGTCGGATGAGTCGTCGGTTGTCCCCGCGCGGACTGGAAAACGACGAAAAATCTACCGCGCGTATGCTGTATGATATCCCCGATTTCACAAAGAACTCTAGTGATTTTTTCGAGTGTTGTCAGTCCGGGAGAAGATCAATGGACTCTCTTGTGATTCTTGCGCGATATTTTCCCTCCGCGTATGTATACATACGATCGAACCACAAGCACTTCATTGAGCAGTTGGATCGTGCAAAACTGAAACGCAAACGATGTATTAGCTCGTTGGGCGAGGAGACGCGTATAGCGAAGATACATCGCGACGAGAAAGCTGTATAAGTATACGAGCACAACAATATTCGCTTGCGACAATCGGGCGGCGAAGTGAGATTTTATTCGCTATCTCGAACAGATGTTTGTTCGTTTCGGAGCTCCGAAATAAGCTCGCGGTCAAAACAAAATAACTTGGATTGACAACTTTGACAATCTTTGAATTTCCATATACGTATATGTGTGTGTACAGACGCAATCGCGCGCGGGAAGAATTTCAAGGTCGCAACGCCGGGACGTGACTAACTTTTGATAAACGGCCGCGTCCGATCCGGGGCCCGGATTTTCACGAATGTCAAACAAATTTAGAATTTTTTATTTTTAACCATCTATTGCCGGAGCCGAATGAAACGCTCGTGCGTTAAGCGAAACAAACGAAATCGTTCCATTTAATATCCGGCGCGCGCGAGTACGAGCGCGATCGCGGAGCAACAGATGATTGTATCCTACATCAAATAGAAGAGGAAAAAGGAAAGAGAAAAAAAAGTGGCGTGTCCAAAGTACGGAAATACGGGCGGGAACGCGGCGCGACCTTGAAGCCGCGAGCGCGCGCGGCAATTCACACCTTTGGGATCCTCCTTTATGATCGACAAATATTTGTCATGCGACCTACGCGAGTATGACCGCAATGACACAACGACTCGTCCGTCCCGTATATACGCATGCGTATATATATACGATCGCGCAATAGCGCAACTTCGTTTTATCAATTTTTCTCTTTTCATGAATTCGCGTATATAGGATGCGACTCTTTTAGGCAGAAAAATACGACGTGGTCAACAACATCTTACTGTAATACAGAGTACACTGTAACTCGCTATATGTAGGAGCAAAAGATTCAAATTAGCATCGCGCGAATCCTGAGAAGTCAAGAGAGACAGAGATTTTATCGCACGTGATTCGCGTAACGGAACAGTCGCGCCGAGCGTCGTGCAACTGATAATGATGTATTACGTGCATTTTGACACGCGGGAATCCGATCAATTGCATTGCCGTGTGTTATGGTATACGTATACGAGTGAGTTTCAAACCCAGTAAAAATGTATTTCGGAATCGGTCTCTCGGCGCAACGGAACGAATCGGAGAGCAGCGGGGGCCGCGAGAGTGCATCGGTATATACATGTTGTTTTTTTTCTTCGTTCCCTCCGTAATACATATCCGCGAGTAGTGGAAAGCTCTCTCGCCTCGTGCCTATTTCCACCTGGAGTACGTGCCCTTGAAATCGCGTTATTTTTAACGACTTTCAGATGCCGCTCGCGGTATACATATACACACGCACGCGATGCCTCCCCCGTCGCGCGGTTATCTTCCGCGCGCAGCGCGCGAGAGCCTCGTGATTCCGGCTTATTTTTCTCGCGTGAGCTAGTGTTGCGCGCGCGCGACACGCCTACCCGCGGCCGACACACCGCGGAGGCTCTTATCGATATATGCACACTCATACGCTTTATCACGCCAGAATTGCAATAACGAATTTTACGAACCGACTCGTGTCGTTGTTACAGAGGTGAAAAATAAAACACTTCCCACCCAAGGTTTTGTTCCTCTCGCCTCTTTCTACATCCCGTGAACGCATAACTGCCGCGATGCAGCGATTAGCGGACGCCGGGGACAAACGTCTCCCCTAATCTAGCGTCTCGCTACTAACTTATTTGACTCTCGGCCGCGGATTCAAACTACTTTCTATATGTATACTTGTACGCGCGAGTCGAGGTCCGAATAGAGGAAAAATTGTACGATTCTTCTCTCTCTCTTTTAATAAGTCACTCGGCGCATCGAGATTGTCACCGGTAGGCAGCCATTAGTCACATAGCTCGAGCTCGAATAGACGACTCGTTGAGTTCGCAACGATTATTCATTTGGAAAAAATGAAAAATGTCGTATGTATATACGTTGTCGCTCGGCCTGCTTTCGAATTCGTTGGACCAGTTGTCGCGGGACACATTAATTACCGCGACCCACACCCTCGGCTACGACTCGCGTATTATCTTTTTTCAATCTGGTGTCCGATCGGGAACGGGGCGAGCCCGCGTGTGCAGGTGAAAAAGCAAATTGCCACGCGAGACGTGCGTGCGCCCCAGTAAGCATGTACACACACACATATATGCATACATACGTACGCATAAACGAATCGGAGCCTCTAAATTTATATTGGACGCGTCTCGGCATCGCAGCGATTCCGTGAGATAAATTTACAATCGACGAGGAGAAGCCAGAGGGCAAAAACCGAGGGAATTGCAGCGTTCGGGTTTGCGCGCGGGTTACGCAAACGCCAGGGCGAAAACCAAAAACGGCCTGCAGCGGAGCTTGTCTCCCATCGATCGCCGCGCAGTATCCTCTCGCGGCTATGTAATCCGCGGGGCAGCGACGTGTATTCGCGATCGAGAGCCTCTCGCGATATATATCCAACGCTCCGAGTATGGAAGAGAATGGGCCGTCTGGCGCACCGCGACGATCGACAAATACAGCCAAGCTGCTGCCCATACGTGTTTCGCGACTCTTCTAATTGCACACACGCACAACGAAATCGAGCATAAGATGCGTCACGCAGGTCAGGTATACATATAAGCAGCACAGACTCGGCCGCTCGCCTATTGTCTCTCCACGCCCAATTGAAGCGGCCGATTCGTGCTGGCCGAGTCTCCTGCGTATTTGGAGTTGTTGTATATTAGCCGCGACGAGGATGCGCGCCGCGAGAGAGCTGCGCCCATGTCTCGACGTTCGTGCTCGGTTACGCTACTTAATCGCTGGCGCGGAGTGGGCGCGGCGCTCGATTGTGTACATGTATACCCGTGCGCGTATACATCTATGCGAACGTCAAAACTCGAAAAACACGGCTGGACCGCTCGCGTCATTTACGCCCGTCAATTACGCCCGATTCGATCGTGCGGGCTTCGTTTCAGGTGTTTTTCTTTTTCCACCGAGCTGCGCCCGACTTGGACGGCGGCTCTTCCCGCGCTATCTGCCCTCCTTATCTCCGCCTCGTTAATCATCCTTTCCCTTTTTTCTCTATCTCTTCAACCTCGTCCATCGTGTCGCGCGGTATTGTTTGCCTCCGTCATTATCTCGCGTCCGTAATGACTGTATATATACGCGTCGCGAGTTTTCGGGAATACAAGGTAAGAATTTCTGAACTTGACACTCTTCTTTTGGGCTTGTCGACGATCGCCCGGGTGAAAACATACACACACACACACACGTGGAATGAGCGTCAAGAAAATATATACACGTGTTGGTACGGAGATTAGCGCCGAGTCGGGAATATTCTAGCGCGTAAGTATATGGATTTTGTTTTTCCGTTTCGGTTGTACTCGGCGATCCGTATTACGCGTCGCGCGCGTACGCGATTCTCAAGATAAATGCGTTTTTAATTAGGACGTTTGCGCTGCGCCGAGAAAGAGACATATCGCACAACTCCCATCGGTTGTAATACCGGGTGACTCACGTGTATGTTATCCGCGTCATTGTGCCAGGAAAAAGCGATATCAACCCGTTCGAAGCTCCGCGGCATCTTTTTTTTTTTGCAGTGGTCCCGAACTCGAAATTGTGACAATTAGTCCGGTATTTCGAGTTCCCAGAAAACATACGATGTCATCGACGTTGGAACCACGTGACAAATCGCTGCGTACATCTGCTCTGTATATCGCTTTTTTCCAGCCGCACGTGGTTGTGATCGCCGCACGAATAACAACTGGCTCATCTTGCGAGAATCACCCACTACTTTTTGGATATGAGTCAAGCGCGCGGCTGCAGTCGCAGAGGGTATTACGCAAATGCCGCTGAAGCTTATAAGAACAAAACATTGGCCGGATCAGAGGGATATAATTCTTGTTTTTCGATTCACGCAACGAACAGTGCAAAAAACGAGCACAACGAGTGACGTAATTACACGACAGAATCTCCTTTCTCTCTCTCTCTCTCTCTCTCTCTCTCTCTCTCTCTCTCTCTTTCTCTTTCAGGCATCTATTAATAAACAGAGCTCGAAAAAAGAAGCAGAATAACGATGTGAACGTGAGGGAGAAATCACCCGCAATGGCGTCTCTCTCTCGCTCGCTCGAGAGAACACGCGAAGCCAGTAGCCGCGGCCGTTTGACGCCGCTGCAACGCCGGGCTCGAGCCTTCGATTCAGACGGGAACATCCTTTATTTTCGTATATAAACTCAAAACCCGACTCGTCGTCGTGCAGTCGTTGTCGCTCGAACGTGAAATAATATCGCGAGTTTCACTTTTCGTTATTCCCCAATATACGTATATACTTACAAATCGGAAAAGTCGCGGAGAAAACGTATTTTGAAGCGCGCGATTTCTCAAAACAGCCCCTCGACGAGCCGGGCGGGCTTTCTCTGTTTTCAAATCGCGCGCGCGCGCCGCGGTATTATTGAAAAGCGGCCAGCTATATTTACGGGAAAAAACTTCTAAATATACCGGGCGAAAGGCAAAATTAAAGGGGGGCAACCACCGTCAGTGTCGGCGAACCGACGCGACAGATATTTGGCCCGAAAAACCCTGGGTTAATTCAAACGCCCCACACGTATCGGCGGCCCGCGAATATTATATCCCATCGCACACATACGAGCGAATCATATGCCATAACACATCTGTCGAATCTCAACTTTTGCCCGCGAAATACGCGTGTGTGTACAGGATAATTACTCCTCGGGCCCGTATACGGCCACGCGTGCAAAAACAGTTGCACGTGCACTCACTCGCTCGAGTTCCCATGCGTGCAGGGGTCATGCGTCGAGAATGTGTTAAGGGCACACGGGGTGCGCGTGCCCACACACACACTCGCAAACCGGGGGCTTGACCAGCGCGAACCACATGCCGGTCTACGGCTGGCCAGAGCAAAAAACAGATAAGTGCAGCAGCAGCACGAAAGAGACGGGGAAAAAAATCGAGCCGAAAGGAGGAGAGAGAAAGAGAGTAAAAAAAACGGATAACCAAAATATCGAGTGCGCCTCGTCGGCATCGGAGTCGATGCGCGGCGCTGTAAACAAGTTTATGAATAGATACGCGCTCGCTCGCTCGCTCGTACGTGTGTGCGGGTTCCGTACGGGTATTCCGGACGAGTATACGTTTATTTTTGAGTGTGCCGATTTCGTTTATGTTGTAGCCGGCTCGTTACACAAGAAATTCTTGTGTAACAATTATTCGCGTTACTCTCCGCCCGCCGCGCCCGCGTCTGTGTGCATCTCATTAAACCGCGAATGAATTTCGCTCGAGAGCTGATTGACGAGGGAAAAAATACTCGTAATTACTCGTTATCGAGTGCCGGAGCCGAGTCGTAGGCGAAAATAAACCCCGAGCTGAAACTAAAACCAAATGCGATCTTTTTGGCGCGCGGTGTACAAATACGTGCTACGCGTGTGCGTATGGGGGCAAAACCTGCAGACACGCTCTCTCGAGAAATGTTGATAGATTATTCGCGTGTATCACGCCATGCACTCGTTAGCTTGACTGTGGTTGCCGTTTTTTCATTCGACAATTTGATTTCCATTTAGCTGAGAAGCTATGTAAACTTCCACCTTATCTCGGCCAAGTATATAAGTTCGTGATTCCAGTTGGATTTTTCAATGCATTCTCTCTCTCTCCCTCGGCCAATCGAGAGCTTATCGTTCCGATATACAATTATCGAATGCCAATGTTTTTCTCGTGATTTATCGAAACGTATATATTGGAGTACGCTAATTTGCTCGAAATACACATCAAATGAGATTCTTTCCGCGTTGGCAATGGTATTTTAGCGGAGAAAAATTTTATTTGTGCCTCCCGATTCGTCCGAGTCTTCGGAATAATAGAACTTGGTTTCTTTCCGATGCCGTATAAAAGTGGTGGATTCTTCTTTCCATGTCACCCTATTCTTTGTACTCCGAACGAAAACTGAAGTGTTCGACATGCTTTAGAAATTTCCGGTCGAATTTTCATCACAACAATTTTTTATACATGAAAATCACTTCAACGTTTTCCGAATTGAGCTGATGAAACGACCTTAGCGTAGAATATTGTATGCTCTCTAAAAGAATTGGTCCCGTATCCTTTTGAAACAGATATACAATTGAGAGAAACTTTTTGAACTTTATATCATGTCTTTCATTGCGGATCGCGGATTCAGCCCGTCGCGTTTTACTTTATAAGAAGGATAGTTGGTCGTTTTGCCTTCCTGGCCGTATTACCCACAAACCATCTTAACTTTGTCATTTAATTTGCATTCTCTTATAATCAAATAATTGCATTCCTTAACGGAGCGTAAATATACTCAAACGAAACGTGCATTTTCACCTTCAAAAAGGAAAGTATGAAGCACAAGATAAATGAAAAGGATTTGCTTGTTCAAACTTGTGTCTGCCTACTCTCTTCAGCATATATATCTTCTCTCACCTTTCGAATCTTGAAAGCTGCGTGATATTTTAGGATCCTATATAGGAAAGTATTATTTCTTATGAGAAAGTGACATTTTTCTATATTTAAAATTTATAGCTTGACTATAACAATGGCTATTTATTAATTGCTCAATTGACACGTTTCAAAGGAAAGAATATCAATTCAGTCGCATGACAAAAAGACGAGTCAGTTAATCGATGATTTAAACCCCAGTAAAAATTCCACGCGTATATACCTGTTTCCCGTGGCTTGATCTAAAAGCTGAAAGTCAAAAGTTTTGACCGTGAGTCGAATACGTGCCAGATATCGCTGTGGTAGTTTTCCAAATGAAAAAAACAAGTATCCTCATGCTATATATATATCCGCAGTGATCAACAGGTGCATGTGCCACGCAACAGTCACACCTCTCACGAATATTAAACCGATTGTATTGCATAAAAAAGCGATATTGGGAGAGGATAATCGGAATATTATATTCAGAAAAGACTCGTGACTCGAGTATCAATAAAATATCCATGCGACAAAATGTGAGGCACGCGTATTTCGGTGAACTGGATGGGTCATTAATGTATAAATACTCTTTACTATCATGACTAATACCTGGGCGAATGAGAGCATCGTTTCATTTGTATGCTCGTAGCTTCCGGCTGACGCATTATTCATACACGCCATACATTGTTCGGGAAGAAATGTATACCGATTCAACAACGTTACCGGCTATTTTGAGGAAAATCAGGCAAGTGATGATAAGTCTGAGAGTAATCCGTTTGATTCCATGTCCAAAATACGTAACTGCAGCTGTTGCGTTCATGGAGAGAAAAAAAATGAGTAGGCCAATAACTGCATTCAATCGAAAAAGCATATAAACCCAGTTGTAAGAAATCATGATTAATAGTCTATTACATCCACAAGCTTCAACGACAAATATTTATTTATCGGGCTCAGTGGACCACTCCGAATTATATTGAAGAGTACATTTTTCCTCTCGCAGTCTCATTTTTCAATAATTCGGAGTGGTCCACTGAGCCCGATGAATAAATAATTTACCTCTGTACGAATGATCACTATCGACGAAAATTTCAAAAATATCTCATCCAACAATTAACACTGCTTTGCTCTCGCGTTCATTTTGAAAAGCCGCACGCGATATACGCTTGCCCGGCAAAACTGCAGTGCAGCCTTGCACTCTCCACCAAGAGGAGCACTTTGCGCGAAAACAAGCCATTAACCCGGTAAAACAAGCAGCGAGTCTTGGGAGGGGGGTTGGGCAGTTTTTATGTATACAGTTTGTCCAACGCATCTGAAAGGACGCGTGTCCGAGTCTCGGGAGACTGTATATACGCGGGGGTCCCTTCGTCGTCGAAACTTGGCTGCACTTCACGGCCGCTAATACGATTACGGCCCGGTTTTATTTCCGTATATACGCGTATACCCGGCAGCGCGTCTCTATTCTCCCCCCGTACAGCTGGCCAGGCAAAATAGAATAGAGCGGGCGGAAAGAAGAGCCTACACGGCCAAATTGAATTTCGCGTTGCCGCAAGCAGTGTCGTGCCCGCGCGAGATAAATTGGACGGCTGGTCGCAGGGGGCGTTTTTTTTTTCGTCGCTTGGCTTTGTTTCACTTTGTTTTCTCGGTCGAAGGGATTTTAATCAAGACTCTCGATGTTTACGTGGAATCTCAAAGTTTTGGGAAAACGATTTTTCTCTCTCCTCGTGTATGCATTTTTAGTAATAACGACTTTAATTCATTTCGTACGTCTAACTCGAATGTATATTCGTGAACAATCGATCCACTGATCGACGTTTCATATCCTTCGAGCGAGCATCAATAACACTTTTACATAATTTATTCATTGACTTGAAACATCACACCGGTTCGATACGACTGCGAGTCCTAGGATCGAATACACTCGATTGCATTGTTAAAAAAATGTCGAATAATAGGTTGTTTACCCCCTCCTCGATGCCATCAAAGTAAAACCTATACTAGATTCTCTAAGCATATTGCTTTCTCTCACAGCCGATCAAGAGAGAGAGATAGAGCACAGATCGATTCCAGCAACCGGTATGTATATAGGAACAAGCTGGCGCGCGATCTATCATGATTTTTGCATCGTCCGCGCGGAAGGAACCCGCATTAATACACTGAACAACAAAAAAAGAGAAAAAAACCAGTCACGGGCGAAGGTCGAGCAACGGTACACCCTAATAATAGCCCCCTCACGATATACGCTCGCTCGCTCGCATATCCATCTTATTCGCGAGTTATAAATACATACGTGTATGTACACCGCGGCGAGCTCGCGCGCACGAACCGCATAACTCGAGTGCGCTCTCTTGTCACTCGCGCATACGCTTCGTTATACCGCACCTCGGCCGATCATGCGATCGAACCTTTCACCTATAATGTAATAGTCGAAACTTTCGGGTAATTTCGATACAAACACGAACGACACGTGCGTACGGACACTCTGCACTTGCGCTTTGGGATGTATTATGAAACGTACCCCCCGCGCTCGACACGGTTTTTTTCCACCTCATTATATTTTGGGTGAATCATTGTTTACGAAGCTCGAGCTGGGCCGCGATTATACCCCCGGCATTCCGCGTCTCGTCTTTCTCATACTTTCCAGCCCGCGTCTCCTCTTCTGTCTCGTCTTCCGCGAAGTCGATCGCGGCTCGAAGAGGGACGACTACGCTCTCTCGCACGCAGAAGAAGAAGAAGAAGAAGAAGTTACGCTCGGCTCTCCTATTTCGCAAGTAAGTATAGCTCGACGCTGCGCCGCGAGAGTATACTGCGAGCTGACTCACACGGACACCACGAGAGCTTCTCGCTATATATGTGTGCGTCGTGCTGCTCTACTCCTGTCGCGCGAGCTCGCAAGTACACACATCAGCTGCTGCAGCCCGTTAATGATATGACGCGAACGCGCCATTGTGTGTGTATTTATGAATGTACGCATTCGTGTGTAGCACCTTGAATCGGCGGCGCGGAGCAATCAACGACCCGTACGTACCAGCTCGTTGCGTTCGCGCGTTACGTAACGAGCAAAGCTCGGCGGACGAAAGGGAGATAACTGTGTCGGACCTTTGACCTTTTTACCTTTGGCCAATTTGTAAATCGATGAAACTCGCACTTGGCGCGTCGTCGACGAGGAATTCGCCCGATCCCCGGTGTGTACACGGGCACATTTGATATTTAAATGCGCGCCAAAGTGATTTGCACCCGATATTGCGAGATAGGCACATCGCCGATCGCGTCTCGTACCGATTACCACTAGGACGATTCCATTCTCACATCCGCGAAGTACATACATCCTGGGACTGTCGAACGCGCGAGTTCGTTTGGGAAACCCCAAATTCACCTTGCGGGGGGTTACACGAGCGATAAGAAGAGAAAGTTCAATCCACGCGGTATATCGATGATTCTCATTTTTTTCTTTTTTACGAAATTCACACGGCTCAATCGCGGCAGCAGGGAGGTGATACCCGCGCGAGACTCCCTATACAACCGATATATACGTCCTCGATGCAAATTTACCGATTCCGTTCTTACAAAAATTCGTGTTAAGGCCGAAGCTCCAAATAAGCGCGCCGGGCTACCCGTACGTCGCGACCTCGACGCCGCACATTGTGCGATGTATAAAGACGCCCAACGAGAAAATACAACCGGCCGTCTCTGCTGTATTAATCCCGCCGAATCTAATCCCCCCGCAGCTCGTTTATTCGTCGGCCGGACGCGCGGCTCGATCGGCCGCGGGGTTATTATTAATCGGGAAAAATATCGCGCCGCGGCAATCGACGCGTATATGCTTTCGGACAAACATCCACACTATACGCACATACTCGCTCGTTCGTATACGTTCGTAATGCTGGTCCTATATAGGCACTTGCTGAATTTCCGAGCTACCGGGTATATAGCAATACACACGAGTGAAACGAGATTTATGCAGATCGCGCGTGACTTCAACCCGAAATTGCGGAGACTCAACATATCGTTATACATACACGCATACGCCGCGGCTGCAGAAAGCGGACAGTGAAGCAGGCGCAAGTGCAATTATATACGTATATACTTTTATAAGAAAAGGAGTCGGTCAGTCAGTCAGTGTGTATGTATATATATACAGGCTGAAGAGCTGCGGAGCGTTCGCCGAAGGGAGACGCAGACTCGGGCGCGCGCGCGTGTATCGGTGCGCACTTGCCTCCGCGCGCCGCCGCTACGCGCTCGGCGGTCGACGACCTCGCGGCCTAGTTTCAAAAACCAAAACAAAACCTATGCTCTCTCTCTCTCTCTCTCTCTCTCTCTCTCTTCCCTCGTTCACGACGGACGAGACTCGATACATGTATGTATGTATGTATAACGCGCCACTCGAGACGGCACACGCGAGAGAGAGAGACAATTTTTATTTTGACCAAACGTATCTGATTTATCCCACAGGTGAGTTTTAGGACAAGGTGCCGACTCGGGTGTGTGTGTGTAACGTACCGTCGGCTCGCCGAGAAAATATACAGTTGAGAAACGCGTCGATGAGGTCGATCGCGTACATATATATGCATACACACACGAGTGATTATTATTCAAGGTGTTCCACGAGAGACGCCGTGTCACGTGTCCCGACGACGAGCAGATGATTAAATATATGGAAATGTTAGAATTCAGTTCCCCCCCCCCCCCTCCTCCCGACCAAGCCGAGAACTCGGCTTTTTTCTTTCCTTTTTCTCCCGAATGAAATTATAGGCTACCGGAATAGAGTTTTTAGGACTGTTAAATATACGAGAGAAAGGATCGGGCCGCGCTGGTAGACGCGTTTGCTACCGACTGTATATATAAAGGGCTCTCGCGGGCCGAGTTAATAACACGTTGGCGGAATGCTCAAACTGTCCGACCTTTGTCAAAGGGGCAAGCGGCCCTTGGAATCCCGGCCACTGGGGAATTCCCAAATTGGATTTTCTAATTAACCGCACGCGTATTTCGTACCCCCACATGTTCATCGTGGATTCTGGAAATACGATTTTACACGCGCAAAAAATTTTTTTTTCTTCGAGACGAATTTTTATGTGGGAGAAGAAACGGGTCAATAATCGTCATCCACAATTGTTATTTTGAAATAATTCTGATGATGTGAGCGCTGCACTGATCGGTAATATAATGTACGAATACCTGCCATTTATCGGTATAAATATGTCCTTATGTACGGATATCGAACAAAGATGAAAATGCAACCAAAGCGAAAATTAAATGTTTTATCTTTAATAGGCTCGATTGCTTACAGTACGGCCCACCTGCGATGATATGCGCGATTTTCGACTCGAGTAGTGGTCGAGTTACGTTCGTATAGTGCGGAGAAATGTCTCCGTAATTTCGAAAGCAGTTACAAGTAAATTTTGATCTTACACTTTTCTTTTTTTTTTTGTTTCTTTGACATTTCTTCATATAGGTGTAAGTATATATATTTAGAGTATATACTTACTTCATTATTTCACACAAGACTATTCGATTCCATGAAGTATAATCTCATGTTTTTCTCGGGAACTCGGTTTTCCTCAACTATTCTTCTTTCTATGTGTACGCTTTATTTTTGCATGCAACTCAAGTGTATTTATTTTGGCAGTATATGCGTACTGTCATTGACTTATATTAATGAAGAATCATTTCTTTTTCACATTTTCAATTTAAATTCTCACATCACAAACTCGAGAGGAACTGAATTTAATATCGCAGATGCTGTTGTTATTATTGTTGAGAAAACGATTGAAAAATCAATAGTAATAATTTGTAGAAATAATATGTTTTCTCAATTTCCTACGACTTACAGGGTTCGAGTGGATGGTCAGAAAAATCAAAATGAATAGAAAGTCAATGACGGTAACAGCTGGTCCACCAGACGTCACCTGGTCCACCTTGAACTATACTTTGATAAGCCATTGGCAGATTCAAGAAATAATTCCTTCGAGGTCCAATTCAATTCGTGCACCATCCTCAGTAAAGGGGGCACGTGAGTCACACTTACACGTTGTACTTTGAATTCGATTGCGGTTTAACGAACTACCGGTAAATATACTGCCCCGTAACGCTTATCACGGGGAACAGGGATTTTTCTTTGCCATACCCGATCGATCGGATCATCGCTCTACGAGCAGCAAAACTCCCAGTGTGAATTTCCACGAACGGTTTTAGCTCGCGCGCGCGCCAACATAGTTTCTTTTTAGGTGCCGTTCCGTCAACCTCCCCTCCACACACACCCACCCACACACACACACCAGACACATAGGCATATACATTGTACGCACGACTCGAGTGCTTTTCGAGCTTATCTGGCATCGCGAACAAACGCACTCCCCCGCGTATCGCTCGGCCGTAAAGGAGAGGAAGAAAGCAGAAAAAAAAGAGAAAAATCGCGCGCGCTTTCAATAACGGTCACGTGTCGGCCGAGAAAAATACTTGCGCGCGCATGACGAGAGATTGCTCGCCGCCGCCGACGACGCTGCTGCCGCGATAATATATGTATGTGGAGTCCGGTGCTAGCGCGAGCGAGTAATTGGGTGCGCGAGCTTGGTTTCAAGGCTGCTCGATCGGCCTACGCGCGGTGTAATGAGCCGCTTTATCGGGCGTGTGCGCGCATCGATAGACAGACCATCTCTCGATATATATATATGAGTCGCGAGAGATAGAGATAAGCCGGATAAACAAACAACAAACGCGGGAGTGAGGCTCTCGTCGTCGCGGGCCTATATACCAACCCGCGCGCGATCTCGAGGTATCGCGGATTTTTCGCGGACTTGACGATCGGGATCGATCGCGAGTAGCCGCGGCAGCGTCGGATAACAGTTGTTTTCTCTCGCGCCTCGAATGTTATTCCCTTCGCGGGTATATCTGCCGATTCAATTATACAGATATACATGTAATCGCGCGCTCGAATCTAACACAATATACGTGAGAAGCGTGTGTCGAATTATAATTTGTTCTCTCCTCGTGCCGCGAGCACACGGCGATCGTGATTTTTCAGGGGGGGATGTTTGCCCGATCCCGATAAGATTGTCAGTCAGTTTATAATAAAAATTCAATTGGTAATTCGCATGCCCGCGAATAATAAATCGACGCGATGATTATTCCCCACCACGGAGCGACAATCGCGCCCACTTTTACATCATCCGCGCGTTTCTGTATACAATGTGTACGCGCGCACAATGTAACGATTGTGTTTGTTCGGATTATAGGCCGGGCGAAAAAAAAGGAAAAAGAACGGCGAGCACATTGCACAGTTGGAAAGTGTGCGGAACGAGTGTGCCTGCGCGTGTGTTATCGAGGAGTCACTGAACGCACGCACCGACTCGAGATAAAATTTCACTAATAGCGCAAGCCAGTATCTGTATCTTTTGCCGCGCGGCTATCCGCGAGCGACCGAGAGCTTGCGCGTGTGTTTGCGCGCGCGGAGCTGCACCACAGAGCATTTACACCAACGCGTATACGTGGCCCACATTGCGCGCTTACGTTTCGCGCTCGCTGACTGTTCAACTTTGAGCGAGCCTTGAGTCCGACTGGCGGATCGAATTGCCCCCGGAGAACCGATTGTCGTCCCGAAAATTCAGGAGACGACGGCAAAGTCTCTCGCGAATTGAATATGGGACTACAGCGAAATTTTCACTGTGATATACAAGTGAATGTTAAATTGAGTTCGAAATTGTAGTGAAAATTGTCAAGCTGGATAAAATTTCGTGTGTTCAATCGAATTACAGTGGAAATAATGTCACTGGAGTTCCATTCAATTATTCGTCACCTTCGAACAGTGATTTTGCACTGTGCTCTCTCAAAATCTTGCGCTAATAAATCACCGTATTTATTTTCGCGCTTTAGTTAACAAAATTTTAGTTAACAAAAAAACAGCGGGTTTTCACTATGAGTTTTCAAGAGAGTACGATGTGAAAAATCCTATCGATTCGTCATTAAAATAATCACTCAAACACTATAGACCAAAACCGTCTCTCTCTTAGTTTTGTTTCAATTTTCACTGTAATATTTAATTCTCTCGCTGAGCGACAACGACCACTAGATATTCATTTTCAAGCTACGTAATATATTTTCGTACAAGTCCCGACTACACGGGACCCAGAGTCCCTAGTCACAATAAAAAATCAATCAATCGATCAATCAATCAATCAATCTCACTTTCCACGCGCCGCAGATCATTATTTTTCCCGCATGGCTCGCTCGGTTGTTTCGCGAAGACGCGCTCGCGGAACAATACATATATACATATCGACTGCAGCGCAAAGCCCCGATCGATTTGCCCGACGGCTTTGCTCGCGGTGTATAGGCGAGAGAGAAAAAGAGACGGAGAGAGAGAGAAAGGATTATCATTTCCGAGCCGTGCAGCCGGGGGGGTCAACGTATCCAGTAGTTTTATGCAATTGCATGCCTTAGCCGCTCGCTCGCGCGCGCTAACTATGAATAGCTGCATAGCCGAGGCTAGGTCAACGCGCCGCGACGAGGCTCGTGCTCTCTCTCTCTCTCTCTCTGTCTCTCTTTCGCGCAGCAGCAGCAGCTCGTTATGCAACGCGCGAACCCCTCGACGCGCGCGCACCGGCCATCATTGTACCTGAGGCGCGTATATATATACGCTTGTCTCTCTCTCACTTGCTACTTTGCCAAGCGAATTTCCATCGACGCGCGCCGGCGTTTTTAACGTCTCTCCCCGCCGGAGTCGCGCGCGCGCCGTGAATCCTATATACACGCTGTGCGTATATACCGGCTGTGTAACGTAACGCGGCGGAACATTACGGCTGCACGTGGGTGCAGCAGCAGCAGCAGCGGCAGTCGGCTATACTCTGCCGGCGCGGCGTCGGCAGTGAAAATACCGCGCCGAATTGGCTGCCGCGTGATTTCTCGAGGAGATTCAACGGCCGCGGCAACAATGAAGCCGCCGCCGTCGCGCCCTGTCAAACCAAACTGTCGATTCACGCGGCTTTCAATTGTCGGGTCGGAAAATGAACGGCGGGGAAAAATCGCGGATGAAAGACTTTTCCCCACTCTGTGGATCCGCGTATGTATGTGGATTCCATGACGGTTCGGAGTACGTTCGATCGAATCGAAACGCGAGTAGCGACAAGCGCACGCTCGAGAACTCGATATTTCCCAAGTTCGAGATCTCTCGGCCCCGGAGCTTTCTCCTCGAGGGGAGCAAAACCCCCGAAACTTCCTTGTTTCGTGCCGTGCTGTCAGCGAGGAAATCTTGAGCTGTTTATATATTCGACGGTGAAACGAGACGGGGAAAATACATCCCGAGGTTCTTTTGGCTCGTACAGTAGGAGCGTGTGTGTCTCGCCGCGAACAAATAAAAGTAACGTGGAATCAAAATTCTCTCGGTGTTGGAATTCTCGCTCTGGAATGGCCCTCGAGTTTCGAAATTGAAACTCAAGTTTGTCGAGTCGAGGGTGTACGTCGAAATATCAAACTACACGAGTGTACGTTTGTTGGGATGATGATATACACATAACTTGTACCGAGACTTTTCAATACGTTGTTCCATAACCGAGCTTTCTCTGTTCGCGCAATGGCTCATTGAGAATTTCTAATCTAGAATTTTTTTTTCCACACCGGGAGGTGAAATATTGCATTCGTAGCTTTCGGAAATTGAAACTCCCCTCTGGATTGCGAAACATTTCTCCACAACTAATCTTGACGATTGTATTATTAAAGCGAGGCCCAGATATCGCTCGCTTTTGTATATATACATCCAAGTGAATACCGAAATTGTCCATGTCGTAATAGCGCGGCATTGGGTCTTGAAATATGAAGCGAAGCCCGCGAGCGTTGTTTCGAATTTTGCGAATGACACGATTGCCGTCGCGACGGATCCATCTTTACGTGAGTCGACAGCCCCGTCGAGCGAGCTGTACACGCCTAAAATGGGGCTGTCTGAAATGCATCGTCAGCTTTAACGAACCCTCTCCCCTATATACGCCCTACATTGCGCCATCGCGCACCACTTCGAGCCACGACGATGCAATTATTGCTTCATGTAAGGTAACTGCAGCCAATGCGCCACCCCCTAAGGTTTTTTTTTGCAAATTTGACTATGATAAACTTGAAATTTTGAAATTCTGCGAACAGTATATTAAAGCTTAGCTCAATGCCTATCAGAAACCATCTCTATAATTATCATCCGACCACTATAACCTGTTAAAAATTGCAATTTGAAAAAAACGAAAAAGGGCCAAATGCACTACACGTGCAGTCAACTTGGCACGGTCTCTCAATCATTTGTTGTAGCCTATATAGGCCTACAGGGACTATCAATATAGCATTGAAATAAACTCTCAATCATGTTCCCATTGATATTTATACAAAACTTTTGACATTAAACTCAAAAATACATTGTCTATAAAAATATAGGAGGGACTGTGTCCGGGCCGCACGACTCGAGGGGACGCGCGTGCGTCCCCTCGAGTGGACGGCCGGGGCGACGAATCTTCAAAAACTCGTGCGCGAAACACGTGGAAATCCAGGGGATAAGCGACGGCTACGGGGAGGAGGGGCGAGGGGGGGGGGCGCAAAAGCGGATCCACGGGTGGGGGGAGGGACGAGAGAGAGAGAGAGAGAGAGAGCAGCCCCTCCCACGCGGCGCCGCCCGGCCGGGAGGGAAGCGCGCGTGCGCGGGGATGAAATGGAAAGTCGAGCCCGCCCACCGTAGGGGCGGGAGGGGGGGGGAGAGGCCCAGCGAGGAGACCGCGCGCAACGGGGGAACCTAGACCTACACCCTTGAGCCGATCGCACACCCACGGTCAAGCCCGGCGCCCCCAACCTACAGAGCCGGCCGACGCGCAGCCTCCCCCAATGGCGCCACGGCCCTAGTGCGCCGCGCACCGCCGCGCGCGCAACAGCCCTCCCCTTCACCGCGTATATACCTCGCGTATATAGCTTCCTCGCGTGTGCGGCCGAGCTTTCGCGCGTATACGTCGAGCTTGATTTTTCTCGATTCTCTTTTTCGCCCGTTCGAGTGCCCTTTCGTTTTTTTTTATCGACGCAGTTTCGATAACATAGATTGTTCAGTTCGATTGTTATTATTATACTGATTGGCTACACTCGTGTCTTCTTACACTTTGATAATTATAATTTTGTTTTTCACACTTTTATACTTGATTTCGTGATTATCTTGTCAAATTGTATTATTGATAAAGAAAAATATCAAATAATCGTTTCCATTCATGAGATTCCATTTATAATAAAGTTTGTCAATTTATACCACATTTATTATTTATTAATTTCAATTTAAAAAATGGTTAACCTTAATTCCTCCAAATTAGACCGCAGAATTAATTAATTAATCGAATTACGACTATGTTTCTTCAGCTTCTCATCAGCTCATTCCAGGACTGAAATCTCTCTTACCTGGGCTGTCTAGTGGGATGGTTAGGTCTTGACCAATGAATTCACGAATCAATTGACTTCACTTTACTAGTCATAACTTTTCATATTAATGGATTTGGAAGAACGGAGAAACATTATCTATCAAGCGATCCATGAATTTTTACGTATTTCCTATCCTTACATTTCGTTAAATTAATTCACGTGAAAAAAGATGACGACTCAAATCTCAAATAACAAGATAAGTTGCATCCAACGAATTGTCAATTTGTCATTTTGTCCCGAAATATTTAACCCGAGAACTGGACAATAGAAGCTAAGAGAACATTTCCACTCGCTCACTCGCTGAGAAAAAATCGCCGATGCTAATCGAAACGAGCGGCGCGACCGCAAGTTCGCACCATTCGGCCCGTAAAACGCTGCACGTAACATCTGGCCGGCTTATACTTGTGTTCTTCGGGAGCGCCATGCGAGGGCCCGGAAACAACGATCCCATTCATGTGTACCGTCCTAGAAACCCGAAACGATCAAAACAACTTTTTTCTTTTTTTTTTTCGGCCGCGCTCGAGCCCAACGTCGAGCTGTGTATGGCCGATTGCGGATTTTTTAATTCAACGAGGCGTCGCGCGCGGTTGAGCCGGGTCCCCCCTCCCGACCGATTGATCTCAAGGATTTCACTCTCTTCGAGCCTTGGCACGTTGTTTTGTAAATTCAATCGAAATTTTCATGAATATTCAACGAGCCGAAACTTACTGTACGGATAGCACATAATGACGTACGGTGCACGCGAGCGAGACTCCGAAATTTCGCGGGCCCGATATAATGATTCGAAAAATATTTCGGCGTTGAAAATTCGACAGGGAAAAATGCAAATCGATCCGTGAAAAATGACGGATGCGGCTCGATCCGCATTGACTCTGTTCCCGCGGGTAAAAATGAAATATCTATATATGTATGCGCATGCATATGCAAAGCTGTGTGTACAGCTTTTTGAAGGCTGTACGCGTGTGTAAGGTGCGCGCGGGGCCGGTTCTCGTATTTCAAATGCCGTGCAGCGTGCCGGTCAATAAAATTTCGCAATATAATCCAATAACACGTGTCTCCTCTTACTGCAGTCAGCTGTGTATGGTAGCTTCACTTGGCCACGCGGGGCATTGCGTATATTTTCCTTCGATGATCCGAGCATTAGAAAAAACACCGAGGAAAACTTGACGATTTACACTTGGATGTGAGAGGAGCAATAAAATTCGAGGATCCTCGGGGGAATGCGGTTCGAGAGGATTTCGCAAAAGCCTTCGAGAGGTAGAGCGAAACGTTCATTAGCCTTCCATCTATATAAGATTGTTCTCTATCTGAAATTCTACACTTCGATTGAGATGGTTTCTCACGCCCGCGAGCACAATTTGTAAGCTCGTTATTATATATACCTTTGGCTGAGCGAGTCGAAAATTCAAAATTCATCGTTGTGTCAATGCACGTGGAAATTGTGACACGTTCGAATGTTTGAAGTTTCTGGCGAGTGTCAATATGAGATTTTTAGCAAAGATCACGTCCGACAATCGTATTGATCTCGACTGTTTGACATCTGATAAAGTTATGTATTTTAAATTGTAAAAATAAATCAATCTACCGATAAGGATGTGTACTTCTCGATATAAATAAAAATATGAATAACAAAATGTGAATTGCGTAAGTCGGGTACACATTTCTAACGTAATTTCTTTTAGCATTATTTAGAGACTGTATGTGTATAAGATCCCAGACGGATCGAAGGTAGAGGGATAAAATGGCTTCTCGCGTCTTGTATATATGTGGGAATCAGCACCCATTTCTGCACGAAACCATTTTTCTTTCCAACCCTCGGTGTTAAAGCGTGTACACGTGGGGCACGCGCATTACCACGTTCTCAGAGGTTCGGGTTATTTTTACCGAAATTTCACTACCAAATAAGTGAATTATTTGATTCTAAGTGATGTCGATGTTGTGTATTCTTAATCCAATTTGATACAATGATGAATGATTATTTACCTGGAAAGTCTTATCTTCAGTAAACAATACTGCATATTCACTTAACTCACTTCCCCATCTTTAAAAATGATGATTCTCATATCAAAACTGAACTGAAGTGTTTATCTATAGATAATACAAGAACAAGTTACTCATTTATGACATATTCGTTTTTTCTCACACGAATGTATATGTATTTATATATTTATATGTATCGTACAACCTAGTCAAATACGTTATTTTGTATATTTATGTCGAAAAACGTAGGAAATGAGAAATGAGTTAATTGGTGAAATTTCTTGATCTGTGTGTTAATTTGTATCGAGCGATAAGTATTCCTTTGGTGATAAAAGATAACGATTCAAATCAGCTAATGAACTCTTTGTTTTGAAAAATAAAAAAATTTGACTGATAAGAAAATATAGAGTTCAGGCATGTCAGAAAAATATGATAGGAGGCAATAAGAATCACATGACTTTTTCATTGTTTTAGCTTGTTGGCGTGATATAAGGATTGACATAATATTGATATGTACAGTTATTATTCACGATTTAAAAGGTCTGAAATAATAATTATCACCAGTCGCTTTTATCACGTATATGGAGAGGATACCATTGGAAGAAAAGCGATACAACGACTATCAATCGACGCGATTCCAAATTCTTTTCACACTCTGTTTAATTAGTCCGTGACAACCATACCGACGAACGCGAACTACACGCTATCTATTCACAAGACTAGCTTCATAGTTCTTTTGAGAAAAAATTATCCGTTTCGTCTTTTTGAAAATAATTCCAGCGCCGATTCTCGCTGAACTTACATGTTTAATTTTCAACATAAGTTTCTACAACTTCAGAAGAAGTAACGCAAACATTGTAAATTGCTCAGCGCGCGCGCGGGCGATGTACACACAGTCACACGAATATTTCCATTCGGAAATATATATAAATCCAATTGAAAAACAAGTATCCACGGCTCTTCAATAAATGCCGAGAGCGTGTCTGGGCTCGCGCGCGCTCGCGATAGGCACACTGATAATTAACTCTTCAAAAGCAAACACGCTACAATGATTGAACGCCAAATCCCATATGCACACACACGCGCTAATTAATTTGGCCGCAAATATTTGGATACTTTGCTTTTCCGACAGATACGTTTTTTTTTATTCCGCGCGCGCGCGAGCGATAATCCGCCGGTGGTTGTTTTTCGCGTTATTCTCGTGGAATTCAACTTGTGCGTGTTTGTGTAGGTGCACTATCGTCGCGCGAACGTGAGAACGGCGTTGATAAGCAGCTGCGCGAAGAGAGAGAGAGAGATAGAGGGGGCCGCGTCGCTCGTAGAGTCGGCGAGACTCTAACGTCTGAGAAAAATTCGCATTTCGTATTTTTCGCCTCGTACGTAAGGGCAGTTTTTGCCGAGAGACACCAGCTAATCGCCGCGGGGATATTTGGCTCCGAACGCGAGTCTCGCCGAGCTGTAGGGTATGAAAAACATCTCGCGCACACCATCTGGGCGTTGGCCCGTCAGTCGCACGAAATATCATCGCGGCGCATTGGTAAAAAAGTGCACGCGGCGATATACTACGCAACGCGTCCAACGCGCATCTCTGCTATTTTTAAATTCAATCGGGGGCCGATGATTCTTTTTTTTCTCCGCGGGGCGACTCGTTGAACGAGTGGCTTTATGCGGTCGTCGCGGGCCCTGTGTATATACACGCGCGCACATATACACACACCAGAGCCCTGCACAGGAGAGGCTTGCAAAATAAAAGAGGTCGCGCGCGCGCGAGAGATCGACCTTGTGCTAAATTTAGGGAGGGGAGGGCTTGGCGCGGCTTAGGCCCTTCGCAGCCTCGCGACTGCCTTTGTGTGCGCGCACTTTATCGCTTTGTTTTTCCTGCTCGCCCGCCCGCCCGCGGGGGAAGTGCGTTTCGCTCGTGTCCCTCTCGCCGATACACGACGGCACGTCGTATAGCTGCGTTGCTGTTTTGATGCCATCGGTGCTCCGTTCGTATATATATATCGAGTGGGATGATAAAACGCGCCTCGAATCAACGGGTAATTATTTCATCGCGATGGACCCGAGGGAAGGAGGAAGAAAAATCGAGTACTGCGTTTTGAACGATCGCGAGCAGCGCGGACGCGCCAAGTTCGGCGGAGTAGAATCATCCAACCTTGAACGTGATTCATTGACGTATACATGTGTATATGCTGGCCCGCGCGCGTTCGTTGCTCGTTACTCCCATCAGAACCGTGGGCGATTTATCGCGGCGCGCAATTTCGACTTGTTACCCACCTGTCGAGGTTTGAAAAAAAATGACGTTTTATACGAACAAACGTCGATTAATCCTGGGCGTTTATAACTCGAAGTTTGCTCCTCATCGACTGTTGTATACTGCAGTATCGAACGGAAAACGTTGCGATTCATCGGAGCAGCAACAGCAGCGAGAGACACAAACAAGTTACTCCCCGCGAATCGAGTTTGAAAAGGAAGTCGAACGCGCGCGGATGGTTGGTGCGGCCGCCGCGGGGGCAGCTCCCGGTGTAAACAAAGGTGCTTACATACACACGCAGGAGAGGAGCATCAGGGGTTGCCTGTGCGCGGCGGTGGCGCAGCAGCAGCACATGGGCTCATCGATTGGCGCTGCAGCCGTGACTTCCACCACTCGCTTTCGCTTTCACCCAATGGGCTGTGTCACTTTCGCGCTCGGCACACGCGTGTGCAGCGCCGCCGGCGGCTCGACGCGGCAGCGGCGGCGGCGGCGGCGGCGCTGGCTCGGCGCGGCGGTGGCGGCGGCCCGACTGCGCGGCGCCCGTCAGTAACCGGCGCACTCCTGGCGAGAACGGTGCGGCCAACACAGTAGGTCGCGCACCCGTCATTGGCTCCACCGGCAGCCCACCGTGTCTCCGTTTGAGCCGAGGCTTGCGCTCGGGCCCAGCCGAACGAGCCCGCACCACGAGAGGATCGGTGAGCGCGAACGAGCAGCGAGACAGCGAGAACACGAGGCCCAGGACTGCAGACAGAGGGACGAGAGAGACTAGAGAGAGAGGGAACGGCAGAGGAGGAGAGAGGAGGCGGGCATGGCGCCGAGACGCCAGGGCGCGATGCAGCCGGACGCGGCCGGGCTGGGCTGCTGCGTGCCCAGCGGCGAGTGCCTGCTCAACGACGCGCCGGTGCGCGCGGCCCACGAGGCGGTCCGGGTGGCGTGCAGCAACGAGGCGTGCGGCTCGAGGTTCATGCACCGCGAGTGCTTCGACGCGTGGGAGGCCGGCCTGCTGGCGTACCTCAAGGGCTGCGGCCGGGCCAGGTCGTGGTCGGAGCGCCAGCGCCACCAGAACCTCTGGACCAAAAAGGGCTACGACCTCGCGTACAAGGCGTGCGGCTGCCGCTGCGGCCGGGGCCACCTCAAGAAGGACCTCGACTGGCCCGACGAGCTGCAGGGCCTGCACCACAACCAGCAGCACCAGAGCCAACACCAGCAGCAGCAGCAGCAGCAGCAGCATAACCAGCAGCAGACCACCGCCGTTCCAGCGAGCGGCAACACCAACGCCGCCGCCGACAAGAAGAAGAAGCGCCGCAACCGGCACGGCAACCAGGCCCACAGGCCCAGCCTCCAGCCGGCAGCCCCGCAGCTGCTGGACCCGAGGGCCCGCGCCGGCAGCCTCTCCTCCAGCAACGGCTCCAGCTCGCCGCCCGCCGTCTCCGAGACCAGCTCCAGCCCGCTGCACCAGCCCCAGCCGCTGCTCAAGCGCAAGAGCAAGCTCGAGTTCTTCGGCGACAGGATCAGGTCGGTTGTTGTTCTCTTACCTACCCCCGCCCGCGGCTCATATATACAACGTGCTTCGAGTCGGAGGATGTTTTCGAGACACGCGAGCTTCGTATTCGTGTGTGAGTGCGCGTGTGATCTCGGGGGCTGAGGAGGGATAGCGCGCGCGAAAAAAAGCGTCGAAACATACCTGGCCCCGCGCCTACCTGCGCGCACCACCCCGTGAATAGCTCCTGCTCTCCGAGGGGCCGCGCGCGCGCGCGCGACACTCGATACTTTTTACGCGCGCTTTTCTCCTCGCGCTCCACTAGCTGCCGTTGTTGTTGTTGTTATTGGACCGGCGAAATTCCGCTCCGTTTTTACTCCGGTTCACTGCCGATGCCCGGATATGCGTGCATACACGTGAGCTCGTAGATTTTCCAGCCACTCGTGCGTACGTCGCGATACCTCGCCGGACGGATTGGTTTTAGCGCGCGACATTGCGCAACGCCGATTAGACGCGCGTTGAGGGCCTGAAAACCGCGGGTCCTAAACTCCGCGTTTGTGCATGTATTATATACGCGAACATACGAAAATCCGAGCATTGTTATTGCCCGCAGTGTGTTTTCCTCCTCCGCTCGCGTGTATACGTGAGAAAAAGCACGTGATGTTTACGTTCGAGCCGGAGCAATCGTCCCTCGATGCGAGAGTATAGCACACGATGCGTATAGGTATAGTTGCGTCTGGTACACACAATAACATACAGACACACACACACGGGATCCACGCCCATTATCTCTTTCGCTTCTCGCGCCCGTATCTATATATAGAAGCGCGCGCGGGAACCTGTCCCGTCGGTTCGGCCGATAAAAATCGTTTTTTCATCAGCCCCGCGGAGACAGTATACGTGCGTGTGTGTGTGTGTGCATGATATATAGGATAGAGATTTGGATACAGTGCTCGCGAGCGGCGGCGGCGGCGGCGGCTGCGTTGGGCGTTGCATAATGTATAGCTCGCTCGGTCGCGAGAGCTGTCGGTGCATCCGCTGGAATAACCGGCTGCCGCGCAGCGCCGCCGCTGCTCCTGCTCCCCCCGAATGTGTCCCCGTAATCGAGTTTTTGCATCGCGCGTCTCGGGGCCTGTGCAGGCGGCTATATAGGTATATGTTATATACGCGGCGGAGCGCGCCCGCCACACTGCAGTTTGATGGCCTTGACCGTGCGCGCGCGCAGCGCCTGCACCGTGCACTGCCCCTCCTCCTCCTCTCGCTCGCGGGCCCCGCGCCGCTCAAGGTCGTCCCGCGAGGAGAGGGTTGTATACGTGTGTGTGTGTGTGTGAGGTTGTGTCTGCGAGGAGGCTCTCTTATGTCATTGTTGTTTACTTGCCCGCGCGCCTGACTCATCGATCGCGCGGGGAGGCTCCCGGCGCTTTTCTCACCATTATGCCGATCCGTCTATGTTTATATATTTGGGTTATATAGCCGCCGCGCAGCGGATGTATACAATGTTTCGCGCTCGCGGCGCTGTGGAAAACTATGAACGCTCCGCATTTTACCGAGGCTGCGGCTCTGGCGGTGTGTTGTGTATCGTATTTTCGAGAGCCGCGAGGATGCATTGCGACCTATAAATTCTCTCTCTCTCTCTTTCTTCTCTTGTCTCCTTTCTATATACCTTTCTTCCTTCCTTTTATACGTCTGCCGCACTGCACTGCGCGCGGAGGGGCTGCACCGCTGATGCTCTCCGGCGCGTATATATATACGATACGACGCACACCCCACCACGCGCGCGCGCTTTCGCCGTCCTCTCGCGTTCGGGGCCCCTGGTTTTTAAATCCAGAAATAAATTGCCCTCTCCACCCCCCCTCACCCACCCTCCCCGAACAATACTCCTTCTTTCCTGTTTACACGCTGCTCTCTGCACTGTCCCTCTCTTTCTCGTCCCGCATAGAGCGCGCCGGCTCTATATATACGTGCGCGCCGAGGCTTTGTCCGCGGCTCGAGATTCTTACTTCACAACATACTTTGTGCGCGCACGGGAGAGTCCGCGATAGGTATATAACGTCGACTCTTTAAGAGCTCCTCGCTCGGAACGCACCGTCGTTTGATTTGAGAGGCTATTCCATTTTCATTTTCGACCCTCTTCATCGATCGCGCGATAGAACTTTTTCGAGGTGGTTGTTGCGGCCGACCAAATGGCTCGAGTTTATTTGTGTTTCCCCCACCGTCCGAATATCGTTATCCATTTGATGCATTGGCACGAGGAGTTATTGCAAACGAGTGCGTTGCAATAACTCCTCGCGAAACACTCACAGGGACGACGAGAAAAACATCCGAAACGTCGTATCTAACGTATCTTTTTGGCTTGTCTCTCGTTCTCTGCGTTTGATTTGATTCCAACGGCGTAAATATCTATTGTGTTTCGTTTTCAAAGGGACGCGCGAATCAACAAACGGGTATTATACGCACGCAAACGGCAAAACACACATATGCGTCGGAGGAGGCAGCTTTTGTCGAGTTTATATCTCTCTCGATCCAATGACTTTATTCGCGAGTGTGTCTCCGGAGGAGGCGCGCGCGTAAAGCGTATTTTTCATCGGTCGTAACGATGATTAGCCGTCGAAACGAGCAGGCGACCGAGTATAATATATTCAAACGCGCGGGGCTATCGAATGAAAACATCGCCCACGCGATTCCCCTGTGGCTGCTCTGCCTATAAGCGTGTGCGTGCGTATACCGCGCCAACGAGTGATTCCGAAGCGCTCGAGCGAAGGGCGTCCTTGATCCGGACCGACGGATTAATTGATATAATGTACCCGATCGATGCGCGATTACGAGTGCGTGTTCACACACCGGCGCGCGCATACTCGAATCCGCGCAGTGTGTTGCATGTATGTACATATTTATACGATACCGCGCGCGTCAATATTATCGTAAATCAATGCGATAAATCGCCCACGGCTGTCCTGATTGATATATCCGCGCACCATTCATACGTACGCGTTCCGGTGTGTCCCTTGGCGACGAAAATAGTGGACCCGAGACGTAAATGGAGCAACAAATACGCGGAGAAAAGAGAGAGAGAGGGAGAGACAGAGTTACGTCGGATGATAGGGTGCGTGAGATAATAGAGTCGGCACGGCGCGTATAGTACGATCGAAAGAGATGAGGCTGACCCTGAATCCAACCCTCCGTGTCTGCCCAAGGACTTCTTAAAGATGACGGTGTGAGATGCGTTATTTAAGGATTGCCGCTCCTTCCTGCTCCCGTTTGTCCGGCGTTTGCTCGGACAGGTGCTTACACACACAGACACACACACACACACACACACACACACACACACACACACACGAGAATCTCTCGCTGCAGAACCACTCGGGTTCCGAACAGTATAGGACGATACCTCGCGTACGACGGGAACGCCTGGTTCGTTTTTCGCGAGATGTGTAACTTTGCGTCGGGCCCGACGAATAATTGATCACGACTCGACTCGTACGGAGTGTCTGTACATCGCGGGGGGGGGGAGGGAGGGACCAGAAATGCACGAGCCCTTGATTAGCAATGTAAATAGGAGAGCGTCCTTCACACGTTGACCTAGAGCCTGTCGCACAAAGGCTTTTCTCGTATTTCGCTCACGAGTTTCCGCACCGCTCGAGCTGTTTGTCAAATTTATGCTAACGCCCGCGAGAGAAGCGGAGGAACGCGCGCGCGAGAGGGGCCCAAGAGTGTGGGAGAGCGTCTCGCCACTTCGATTTGCCCGCCATTAACATTCATGAACTCCTTAGTGTCAGTTCTGTGTCCCTCGAATAATATACCTGCGCGCAGGCGCGCCTACTCCAGCTCTGTGTTTTTCGAGAGACGCTACTCCGTTTCCTGTCGAGACGCGCGCGCGCGCGAGTCTGCTCTTTCTCTATTTATTTGCTGCCCAACTGATTCATAATCCATACACGTGATAATATAACGATTCGAACGTACGCGTCTTCGTTTGCATTGATCGGGGAATCTTCTCGCGATAATACGCACGCGTCGAGACTTGTGTAAAAAGTTCTCCTCGCGCTGCGTTGGACGTGTGTGAACGCTTTATTGTGTGATTTCAATCCTCGTAACTATATATATTGTCTGGAGCGTGGGCGGAGAGAAAACGAAGGAAAACTTTTTCGAACTGACGTGAAACATAGAAGAGTCTTTCGTTACCAAATCCATCATAATCCATCATCATATTTGTCCGTATATTTTGATCAGTACTCTCTCGAAGCTCGATCTATCTAACTCTTTGAAAAAAAAAAAATAAAAAAACACCAATCGGTCAACAGATTACGCCGAAAATATAATTTGCTGCTGGCACGCTAGACAGCATTTCTCATTTCTTCGGTAGTCTTCTGAACGAGCCTCCATTTGTCCACTCTGATGAGATTGTATACTGTTTGACAATAAACGAGGGATAATAAATTAGTGTAATTGTACCCTATCGAAGAGCTTTTGCAATCTCGGCCCTTCGCCCTCGTCACCCTTTGACATTATCGTACTCTTAAAGTTATTGAATTTATTTATAATATAAAGTAAAACAACTTATTATTACACGAGTAATTTCCAAGATTTTTTCTTCAAACTCAGATTTGGAAGGAAAGGCTCACAATGGAATTGAAATCAAAATAAAATAATTTGCAAAAGGTTGAGGGAAATTTGGTACATAATTACCCGGCTCTATTCGCCGCATCAAATTATACGTAGGTCGGCCTTATATAAAGGTAATCCCGGTCAAGTTATTTTTATTTCGAAGTCTCCACCTCTTCATAATGGCGAGAATCAAAATCCTACTTTCGTCTCAACTACGCTTAGTAATCGTTCCAGCCAGTTTTTACTCGGCTCGTCGTAAGGAAGGTGATTTAATACCCATAAGAACTTTTTTGGAGACTCTTTCGGGCGGTTCCGATAGTATTTTATCCCGATCCAACCATTATCATTGGAAATAGTTTTGAGAATCTAATTTTTTTCTTCTAGATCTTAACATCATTACTTTGCGAACGATACTTATTCATTCCGAAAAGTTTGAACGTATGACAGTGTGGTAATTAAATTTTTTTAAACACCCACTATTCAATTCGAAAAGTCAAACGATCAACTCAGTTCACTTAAATTGTGTTGGCATTCGCCTATCGATTTTTTTTTCTCACGTTTTCACGATGGTTGCATGCCCACGCACGATTTTTACTGCTCTGAAAGCTAACTGCACGAGCGTAAATCATTACGTACTCGCAAACGAGATCGGTTTACCTCTCCGCTTGTGTATACTTAATTAGAGAACAAGTAATTCGCAATGCCACTTAGAATACAGTTTAGATTTACATGCTACTGTGGGAGCGAACTTGCATTCGTAGACATATAATGTATGTATCGTTTGAGTTTCTCCAAGTTTCAGCGACAACAGAATCGGTAACATTGGCACGGTTATTTTGGATTCATGTATGCCCGCTGAGAATTCATTGAAACTTTTCAGTTCAATGCAAAAGTGTGACCGCTCGTTTGGCATAGAAAATAAAATCGAACTTTCTACATGATGCTCGATAGGTGAACTAGAGTGAACTGAATTAATTTGGATGCTTGGGTTTCTCGCTTGAATTCCTGAGTTTTCGGATATTTTGAGTACACGAAATATTTGGATGTCTTTCAATATTCAAACATTGTTTTGTCAACTGGTTGGCCTTTATTTGCAAAAGTATCCTATTATTATCGAGAAGGAAATTAAATGCACGCACTTGATAATATTCCGACTCACAAGATCATTCAAGTGTTCTCAATGTGTACAAAACAACACTCATCATTGTCTCTTGATTAGGAAAATATATGCTGTTCTGTTCGTTGAATATTTTCTATAAAAATTAATCGAACGTGTCTTTTTCCAAGGTTTCCGATATGCTCTACTCTATTTATGAAATATTCATAAGATATTTAAACATTGAACGAGAATAAATCGAATTCTAATGTATTGTACATAAATGACTAACGAGAAAAGAAAAATGGTCATCGATTTTGGTCGCATCGCGCGAATTAGGAACAGCGAACAGAAATAAACTTTTAACGTCAAGATAATTAAAATTTATGAAATCGATCATTCCCGTTTTATAAATGTGTATTCAGTCAAATAATTAGATTAGATGAACTTTTCAGATGAGGAAGCTGGTGAGTCAGTTTCGCTTGGTATACTGCAACTGACAGAATTCCGAGAAAACTACGCGCGCCGTATTACATCTGCCACGAGACCTGACTAATCGCTGTCTCGTGCATAATAAATTACATAATAGCTCGCTTTCGATCACAATCAAACAAGCGTTCGTTATCGGCGAAGCCGCACACGTGAATGCTCGAGAGTAAAAATACCTGAGAATGACTTTTGTTATAATTGAAAACTGAGTAAAATTCAACGCCCATTTGAGAATTGCTTGAATAAACTTCCCGGAGATTAAAGGAAGTGTCAATCTTGAGGTTTTTAGTACATCCTATTTACATTGAAAGTGGTTTTTGAATAGGTTTCTTTGATGATTCGAGTAACGGAAAATACTTCGTATAACGCTTTGAGAAATGCGAAATTGAAATTTCCAAGACGAGAGTTTCATAAAAATCTAACGGATTTTGTTGTTCACTTACTAACGGATTTAAGTATGTAATGGGCGTGAAAGCACGATTTGCCTATTTCTCTAGAAACTTTTTCTTCGAGAGACAAAAAAAACAAACAACTCTTGAAGCTTCAGTGCATCATGCGAATTATTCCGTCTCGACGAATCACGAATTGTTATATCATGAATATAAACCAAGGTTTAATGATCAACTTTTCGATACAAGTGATGAAAAAATAATAATGACAGTGTACAGTTGTTTGAGATTTTTGGAAAATTGAAAAAATTTGTTTAGTCTGTATGAATATTATTATTCGCAAGGTCCTGAATTGTCGACTAATAATCTCGTCTCTATCTCGTGCTATTTGTTGTTAAATATTTTTGAACCTTGGAAAGCGCCACAAAAAGAGCGTATTTTCATAGTAGAAGGCTAAAGAATTACGAGAGGACTTGTATAATAATCTTTGTTTCCCAGTTAATATCGATGATCTTTGATCATGTATGTTCTTTTATTATATTGCAACACAACATCTCGTTTTGCCTTCGGCAATTTTGTGCGCCCGTGTGTAAAAGGAGTAACTAGAGAACCGGTTTCCAGAATATAAATTTGGTAATAAAATATTTTTAGTCACGTATTTTGTAAGGGTATCATTTTATTTCGCTTTCATCGGAGTATATATAGCTGTGTAATTTGCTGGATGTTTTTTTTACCAAGAGCCTTTCGTTTGGACCGGGAATATGAAGTTTTTTGCCCGTTCTTCGTATCCATCTATCCGGCTAATCCGATGCTACTGACATAAAGGAATAAATCAACAGAATTTAAATGGATTGCTTACATGAGTAGAATCGTCCGAGTTCAAATTGAACTATTTGTTTACCGACCACTCACTTTTTGGATATTCAATTGTTCATTTGTTTGAGAACATTAAAAATATCTTGGGCTACTGAAATGTATGGACAAAAAATTTTGATTGCGAGTATAAATTCGTATTTAATCTTCTATTGTTATATTCGACTCAGATAAAGTCTACATGAATTATGAATTGAACTACACATATACATATTGTCTCTGTTTTTACATTTGAAACTTGATAAAAAATATCAGAATCAAATTTATATTTAATTCGATTTGGTGATAAGCGATCAAGAGTCGACTGTCGTTTTCCCTCGTCAATAATTTAGTATACTCTCACACTTTTTCTCTTTTTACACAGTAATAATTCATCTCAGTTTTTTTCATTGTGCGAGAAGAGCCAGAAGACGTGTATTTTGAGTGTTTGATAAACGTGCTCGCAAGATTACATAATAACTATTTATTTTTTGTCTAATCTCTGACTCAAGCACCACTATCTCCCTCTTCTCCTGTTTTCGGTTCAGTTACAATTTGATTTATAAAATTGTTTCCACTCTCGAATAAATTTATTTGAATCAGCGAACTAACTACACTTGTGTACTAGTTAAATTGTCTCTCCAGTACACCAGTAAGAATGTTTTATCCTTCCTGTTAGTTTGCATACATATCCAGTACGATAAAAGCAATAACAAGTAGCCAAACTTCCTAATTTATCGGGGGTTCTTGTTTTTTCTTTCTTTTTTCTTTTCAAATAAGGCTTTAACGAAACAAGAGTAGTGACGCCATGGGTGGGGGCCGATCATGCGTAATGTTTTCGTGGCCCGGAAAGGTGACATGGCCAAAAATAAGGCGAATGCGGGCCTCGATAGAGCACCAAGGTCAAGGTCGTCACGTTCTCCCGCCTCGTCCTCCCACTTAGTACATATCCGCTACGTCGTTTTTATCCAGCTGAGCATGACGATTGTATATGGCACTCGCAGCTAATTGCCTTCTCTTTTTTTCCTTGTTTATTCTTGTTCGTGATTTTTTTTCTCATGCTAATTTTCATAGAAGCTACTCTTTCTTATACCCTTTTTAATGCTTTTAAGTTCATTTGCGTATAGCGTAAAATTGAAAAATATCCCGATACGAGAGCTAATTTTGTTTACTTGGATGAATCACTCACGAGCGTGCTTCAACTACATGTTATTGTTATCACCTGATCATGAGATTGACTCTTAATCCTAATTATTTTCAGCCTCGAGTCGGTGAATTTTACAAACGATTTATCGTCAAAGAGATAATACCTGAAAAAGAAGAGTTCGATTGCGCTACATGCAGAATGGATATGATCCATCTCACCTTGAAACTCGAGGCAAGCCTCCGCGATTCAGCGTCCGACAAGTTTTATCGTCTCAAATTTCAAGTGAACAGAGATTTTTCGTCTCGCGTGTTCCGCATCAATGTGTATTTTACATTGGTACAACGGAGCTCGCTTCATCGTGAAAACTTTTGCCATTTTCCTTGGTGTCCATAACGTGCAACGTTCGAATAAGCGTAACCGAAAGAGGCGTGGGGCCCGCTGTTCTTTCATATTTCGTTGTTTCATCCTCGACTTTTTGAAGAAGGTCGTGTCCCTGCGAAGGTGACGTTTCAATTTTCTTTGAGACAGGTGGTGTAAATCGAAGCTTCGAAATTTTTTCGACCCCCTCAGTCATTTTTAATGCATCGAATCTTGTATTATTGATGATGGAGACCCTTCTCCCTTTTCAACTTCGGGCTGAAGTTTCGGCACGGAAAAAGAATTACAGTTGTCCAATACCATCGATAAATTACGAGTTCTACGATATGAGGACAAAGTCTACGATAAATGTTAATGAGTCGGAAGGAATGTTAAAATATGTGAATTTATTCTGTACTCGAACAAAGTGATTGACGTATATCTACTTGTTTGTTTCAGACAAAGTTGCGGAGCGAACGGTATCTTCTCTCGACGTCTGGACTTCAGTGCATTCAACAGTTTGCCGAGGACGAAGTTGAACTCCTATCACATCAAGGTAAATCGTCTGTTTTATTACTATTCGGCGTTTTTATTATTCCCTCACTGCATCCACGACAAAAGAGTAGAAAAGCGCGATTCACTCTACTCGCACGAAAGTGTCTCGTCTCTGGACATTACAACTCCCGTTTGAGAAACAAAAAGCAGTAAAACTCCGATAGCCGAAGTTTCAGTTATATCCTCAATATTACCATTTTACAAAGTCGAAATAACATATTGTTGGATTAGAGGACGAATCGTTCGGGTGGATATCGATTGGAGACGGAAAAAAAAAATCATTTGTAAATTGCAAAAGAGCCACGGGACAGGAGCTTCCGTGCTTTGAATATTTTCAAACGCACGTGATGAAGATATGAATCGACACGACTTTACGATGTTCTCCGCGAACTTTTTTACAACGAAAAACTAGTAAAAGAGAGAAGAACAGTGGTGGCGCGTCGTCGCACTATATATAGCCTTGCTTTTCCTCTTGGCTCACTCACCGTCATGTGCACGACGAGTCACGTTCCAATAACATCGTTAACGCGTCGCGGTATGCAATGATCGAGTTATTAATTCGAAAAAAAATTACGTTCGTCGTTTGTAAAATTGATTTGTCTCACGATTCAACATTTCATCTCCATTAGAATTTCGCCCAGAGTATCGAAAGTATTCCCCCAACAAATGTCACACTTTTCCTGAGAGCCTATAGATCCTATGGACGATTCGTTGCACCGATTGTAGAGCAGGAAATTGTCTAGCTCGATAAAATGTAAATAGTATAACGCACTTCGAGCTCGAGACGAAAGTTCGTTGTTCGGTAGTATACGCACCGAGAAACGTGACATTGAATTGAGAGAGGCCTTGGAACACATCTGGGAGCCGAATAAATACCGGCGGATGGAAAAAAAAATCCGGAATAGTAACTCCCACGTGGGCAAGCCCGCAGCGATGTTGTTTGGTACACGCAACGCGTATAGAAACAATCGAAATCAGTTTATCCCGCGAGACATCCTCCCGAGCGAGACAACTGGATAAATAAAGCGAGAGGAGAGAATATTCGACCGTCGAAAGAAATCTGTCGTCGAGCATTCGTCGCGTTTTGCGCGAGACGTGACGTTTCGTCTCCGCCATACACTCCCATCTCCTCGTTTCTATTTATGTAAGCGATCCGCGTATCAATGACACGCGAGAGAGACGAGTTGTCCGCTTTGTTTTCTCCGTTCGCCGTCGCCGCCGCCGCGGCTGCTCCAGGCGTTGCTCCGTACTTTATTTGCACACGAGGAAGTCGCGGCTTCCCGGCCAGATCGCGACGTGACAAAATCGAGCCGCTATATACCATAGCTCTCGAGCTACACAACGGAAAGAGAGAGGAAAGCTTTTGTCGCTCGGCTCGCGATCCACCACGAAGATTAAGCAGCGGGCGAACTTTATTTACGAGCTGAGAGCGAGTGTAATTGCTGATAACGTCGTGACGCGCCTCTGATATAATTTTCAATTGGGAATGATTATAGTCTCTGCAGACGCGCGCGCGCGCGCGAGTGCCGCCGTTGTTGTGCTGCACTACTGGCACAGCGAGCCAGAAGAAAGTTCTCGGGAGCTTGGCTCTTTTCACTGATTTTTTTCCCCACTCCTTTCCTCTCGTCCTCGCTGATGCGTACACGCACACACACACACACACAGACGCCCAAACACTCGTTACGGAGTCGATTCGCGTGTATGTACGTAGGATCACTAATGACCCGGCGTTATTACAGTTTTGTAATTCCAAAGAGAGCCGTGTCGATGGGATGAGTTTGCAAATTTATTTAGGCGCTCCTCTTCACGAGAATGAGCCCGGCTCTCAGTAACGAGTTTTCGTATTCAAGGTCGGACAAAGCGAGAGGAAGGCGCGTAGAAAAGAAGTTAGCGGCAGAAAAATTTAGTTGTGCCAAGAATAAACTCCCCCCCTCTTCCATTCATTTGATGTATGCCCGCTGGAGCTCGGCCAAGTGTTGTTCACCAAGTTTTTTTTCTCCCTTCCCAATCTGCTTTTACTCTCGCGCGCGCGCGGTTCTTCAATCCAAAGCTCGCGATCGTATGGGGAATTCAAATGTGGATCCACGAGTGGTATGCGTGGTTTTTTTTTCGTTTCGACGGGAATTCCTTGGCAAATAGTTGGGCAGAACTGTGTTTTCACGCGCGTATATAATACGTGACCCGTGTTAATTGCGGCGCGACTGTCAAACCGAAGGGACTTTCTCATGTGTGGATGAACGATGATTCGTATATTCACGGACCAGGACAACCTTGATGCTCACGGATGAGTTTCCGTGTTTTTCTTCCGCCTATAGTTCTCCAGGCAATAACAACCAAAAACTCATACTCTCCAATCATTGTGGCTTTAGAGCTCGAGACGCGTTCTTTACTCTCCGAATCACGGCGTGGTTTTGGTAAACTCGAAAAAATTCGATATCCGCTCGAGTGTCGCTCCAAAATCCAAAAGCATCGTCGCGAAACTCGAGCCTGAGTCGCGCGTTCACGACACGAATCGAGCCCGGATCAACTTGTGCAAACGGCGTATACTACCCTGGGGAATCCTCGCTTCACCAACTGAAAAAAAAAACGATAGTTCAGTGGAAAAATCACGGGATAGTATAGCGAGAGCAGGCTGTTGTCGCCCGGGCGCGAATCGCCTCGTATATTCTAATGGAGCATCGCTCGGCGGCGCATACAGACGCGCGGCCGCGAGAGAGCGAGCTGCGCGCTCCTCTTTAAGTCTGGGTGGTGTGGGGATCGATGGCGCAGCTGACAAGCCCTTGGCGCAGGCGCGCAGACGATTTTATCGAGCGCGTCGCGTTGCGGGGGCGTTGGGTGAGCGAACCCAGCCGCCGCCGCCGCCGCCTGCAGCAGACAAGCGACGCGCGCAACCGAGCTGCACCGCCGCCGCCGCCGCCACCCCCCCGCGGCCTTGACTTTCCGCCCGGCGCCTCCCCCGGTATACGCGCGTATGTATATAGGTATATACCCGGGCTCGAGCTCCAGGCGAGCGCGCCCCTTTTTCCTGTCCGTCACTCCGCGCGAGTTGCACACACTCCGCACCTTCTTCGGGGCTTTGTCGCTCACTTGCTGTATGTATATTATCGCGACACCTGTATACCGCTACTCGTCAGCCCCGCTAATTTCGAAGAGTTATATAGACGAGAAAGTCTGATGTGTTGAATAGCTCATAAGTATACACACACGCAGTCCAGCGGAATAGATAAGCTATTATAGGAGAGAGTCGCTTCCGAGCGAATTTTCGCTCGACTGATTGCGGGCTCTCTTGATGGGCCGCGAGCCCATGCGAATAACGCGTCGTGTGTCTGCAACAGCAGTTGGCGTCGCGGTTTGTTGTCACAATCACCGACGTCGCGGCGGCGGCTCTGGTGCCGGCGGACAATGGCGTGATTAGGCCCCGCCAGCCGCTCGCTCGATCGCGGCATTGTGCGCCGGGACACTCTCTGTTGCGAATATACATCTATATACGTACACGTCGAGCTGAGCTCGAGCTTCGCCCCACCCCCCGTTTCTCCTCATATATGATGTACGAGCTGCAGACCCGTATATACATATACTCGAAGGTATATCAGAGGAAGCTGCAGCCGAGCAAGTGCACGTGTATGTATATAGCGGGTGGGGCGCGGCGTTCGATGTCGTCGCGTAGCTTTGGCAATGAAGATCGATGGGAGCGGGATGCTTGTTGAGCGCGGCCGATACAGTCGCGAGAGCGTCGAATGAAATATTATCCTCTGTACATAGGTATATATATATATATATGGATCTAGAAATAATCGTCTTCGTTCGGTGTGTGTATATGTGTGTACTTAGTACGCAGTAGCGCCGAGCTCGTCGTCGCGACTACGGGATGTTGGATATAGTGATCGGAAACTACTTACTCGGAAATACGTACATTGAGTTGCGCATTTACGACTAACCGGATGGCTTTCGGATATACAGACGGACAGACAGACAGATCCTCGGCTCGTTAATTCACAGCCCGAGCAGCTAACTAGCCGGGGATAAAGTCGGGCTTTGGATAAGGAACTAATGACTATCCGCAGTCGTTGCAAATGGAAGCAGATTAAGAAATTAAAAGGCCGGCGCGCAGTTAACGCGTAATGCCGCAGAGCCATTAGATATCGAGCAGGGGGGATTCTCTCTCTCTCCCTCCCTCTCTGTGTCGTTCTCTTTTGCCCGTCGGCGCGCGCGCGTCCCTCCCGATTTTACGACGAGAACGTATAGACGCGCATATACATAGGGGAGAAGTTGAAGTTGGGTAATTGCCGAGTTGCGGGTCTGGTAATCCCGGATATGGGTTAGAGTCGATGCGAGCCGCGCTTCATACACCGTCGCGCGTACCGTCATTTTCTGCCCTATCTCCCACGAGCGCGCGTATGTATATATGGTTGTTATATACGGGTCGCGCATGCGACAACGGCCCCGGCCATCGGTTGATTCGCCCTGTAAATCGTCGTCGTCGTCAAGTACACTCCCCGGCAATCTGTTCTCGTTCAGGAGCAGCGCGCGGGCGACGTTGAATCGCCGACTCGCATTTCACGCCCGGTGCAAATTGCAAAATTGACCGTTCCGGACAATGGAAGAAATTTTCTCGCTATCTGCGCGGCTCGACGTATATACTCTCTCTCTGTCTCTCTCTGTCTCTCGGAGCTGAAATTGCGACGGGGAGACGAGTAATGAGGCGCGTTCAATTTGCAAGGCGCTTTGTACGAGTCTGCGTTGAAAAATGGGGCCCTTTCCACCACCGCGGGATACATGGCCGAGCGGCTCTCTCGGCGCGCGGCTAAAAGGCGTGTCGCGAAATGATGATAGTTCCGCGCCGCGAACGGCTGACTCGGTTCGGCTTTATCGAGCGAGCAGGAAGAGAAAGAGATAGACAGAGAGAGAATCTAGGATCGGAACACGAAGCCACTCGCGCGCTCTTCGGGGCTATATATAGCGACGCGGGCAAGATCAGCACTGGCGCGGCGCGCCGCCTCGGAGAAGTTTGAGAGAGAGAGAGAGAGAGAGAGCGGAGAAAGAGGAGGAGGAAGAGAAAAGAGCATATTGCAGGGACAATCGCGCAATACAGACGGTGCGAGCTGCTGCTGCTGCTGCTGCCGACGTCGTGTCTGGGGTTCAAGGCTATTCAATTATGGTTAACCGCCTGCGCTCGCTCGCTCGCGCGCGTCTGCCGTCAGCCGCTCGCTTTCTAGCCAATCAAAATTATTACAAAACTTGCCACTTGCTGCTACTGCTGCTGCTTGGGTCGCAAGCGGGCAAAGGCAACCAAGCTCGCGCACCAAAATTAAATTCAACTCGCACTCTTTGTCTCTCGAATTCGCTCGTTTTAAAACTCGCACCGTAACTACTCGGATGATGAGAGCTCGTTACGCGTGAATTCGACCGGCCGTTCGTTGTTTCGCTTGTCACTCGCGCGCGCAACGTTGTTCTACAACGACCGGATAGACGGGGATGCGGGAGGCAAAAGAAAAACAATCCGCCGACTGCGCTGTAACAGTGCGTTTTCTCAAAGAGGCTTTGTTTGGGGAAAAAAAGAAAAATGGCCAATGAGAGATGTCTTCCGACATCGGCAGACGAACCCTCCAATCAATTGACTGATGCTAGAGGGATATCGACAACTGCTGCTATGGGAAATACAAGAATACTGTGTTGTTAACTTTGACTGCATATTCATTTCCTCAGCAACGTTTTCTAGGGAAATAAACAACGGATTTTGCTGGGAATCGAACTCAGTTCGAATCTTCTCACGACTAACCTGTTTGCAAATATCGAACGGTTTCGTCGAGAGTTATCGCGTTCCGAAATTTTTGGGATTAAACGTTTATCAATCCGTAGACTACGAAAACAAAGGTCCCAAAGTCTCGTGCGAGAAATCGATTTTTGGGCCCGTCGCAAAGTTTCCTCTTTGAGAGAACATATAGAGTGTAGCGGAAAACTCGGTGTGTATCCAAGGTACGTTTACTTGTAAATACGACTGGAACGACGAATCGTCCGCGTCGCGGATTTTTCAGAGACATTCGCGAGGAGGAGGTGGGAGAGTCGTACATAATAACCGAATGTCCTCTCTGTCTCTCTCTGGTCCGAAATAACCGCTCTGCGCGCGCATGACGAAGGGAGGCGAGATCCGAGTGGATAAGATAAATCAGACGGATATCTACGTGCATAGGGGCCATTGATGCAATCAGAGGCAATAAATATGGGCTCGCGCGCGCGGGTTTACGGTTATTTCAATTTCGCAAACCGAGCGTTATTTTCCTTTCCGCCGCCCCGACTCGACCTGCAGGCGACATTCTTCCGCGCGGGCGAATCGCCTCTCGCCAAGCCGTCGTGAAAAACGGAGGATTTTTCGATTACACGAAGCCGTGAGAGAACTGTCCGCGTGTGTGGCTATACTCACGGCCAGTTTCAGCCGCGTCAGTTTTGCCCGCGAGTCGAACGCGCTAAGCCTCGGCTGCAAATACTTACTCGAGTATACGCGCGCCCATTAAAACTTCACGGTGCTTGCGCGTGTGTCAGTGTGTGTGTGTCTAGCCGCGCGAGAGATTTATTTTGATCCGTGCAAGTGTCTGGCCCGAGCGTACAGCTGCATATCTCCGGGCGCAGCCGCTGGAGCCTTTGAGATTCCACAGCTGTTTTCTCAGACTCGAGTTCCATTTGAAAGCTCTAATTCAAAGCCCCGTCACACTTGCGCGGCATTTTTGCGAGCGCGCGCGCGCGCCTCCAATTCCAAACGAACCGCATGCGTCCGCGCGATGCAACGAGCGCAATTCCCTCTGTACGTACTGGAGGCTTTCGTCCCCCAACTCGCGGCGCGCGAGTGTCTTCTCCTCTCGGCCGATTTTTGTCGTAAACAGAGAGAAGCTTTTTGGGCTGGAAGGAATCGATTACGCCTACCATTGAATTTTTAATTTTTTTCCATTTCGTGCCCGAGTGCACGTTCGACGACGTGCGACGCGTGATCTCACGACGATCAAGCCCAGCCCACACAGGGTACATGTACGCGTGAGCGTGCTAGTGTGTAGATATACGTACAAGCTCTCCGCAAGCTGCATCGCCATCTGGCGCGGGTAGACCGAGGCGCGGCCCGGTCACGGACGCGCGCAATCAATAGCTCTCGCTCGCTCCGCGCATAGACGTAGCGCAGCCGCCGCGGAGCTGTGCATATACATAGCGGGAGATAGATCGTTAGCCGGCGCTGCATAACAATCAGTCAACGACCGACTCAGGGTCGCGCGCACGCACGCACAGCTATATAGCCAGCGCCGCGCGGCCGCTGCACCAGTAGCAGCTATAGGTCACAGCTATGTGTATACATAGGCGATGTGCTTCCGCGAGTCCACCTCGTGCGCCCCCGCAAGCTTTCACATGTTTCGATCGTGTCGTTTTGATTTTGCCTATGATACCAGTGTGCCTGGCCATCGGGAGAGCTGTATACAATGTGGGGCTACGCGTACGAGCGATCGGATGGATCTCTAATCTCTAATTAAAAGATACAATCCCATGACATGAAACAATTAATAATAAACCACTACCGGTCCGGTCCCATTGCATATCACAGAAAGCAGTACACACATACTTAATTGGAATAACGTTAGAGTTTTAGACCGCGCGAAACGAATCATTTGTAATATAAATTCATTCAAAAGTGATGAGAACGAATATTTTTTTGTCATTTTCGTCGATTGTTTTGTACATATATTGTATCATTAATTACGAGTTTTCTTTTTATAATAAATTTTAGCCTGACAAGGCCAGTAAACCTTACTGGCGTAACGTTGCAACAATCAATTATGAGTTAGATTTTGTAATTTACCTTATCCATCCCACACTGGATCAGCCCTCAAAGATCGATCATTCGTCCAATTGTCGATATATAACGACGAGTCTCCCAGAGCACGCACGTGCTCCCGCGATGGATTCCGCGGCATTCGATCGCGTTCGCGACGCGGCCCCTTGTCTAAAAATATTCGCCGCATCGGCATCGACCCTCGCCTTTCGCGCGTATCCGTTGATCGCCTCCAAACGTACCGAACGAATCGAAACTCGCGATCCAGCGCCGATAGAGAGATCGCCGGGGCCCCCGAGACACTCGAGTGTAATCAGCGTGAAATTAATTCCGAGGATTCCACCCCGCCGACTCGCGTGGAACTTTCGATTGCCGAGACTTCGACGATATTATGGCGGCTGCTCGAGAACGCGCGGGGCGCCGGCCTCTCTCACACACACACACACACACACACGTATATTATAGCTAGTTGTACGAGCGGATAAATATATACGAGCTCGAGCTGCGGGTTACGCAACTTGTTTGTTGTCCCCGCGTAGTATCGCCGCGAGACACCTGCCTTGCCGACACGATTTTTGCCGGCCGTCTATCCGTCGTGCGCGTATATATACGTGTAATTGCCCCGCGGGGCTATGTAACGTCGCGATAGATCCGCGCGCGCTGCCCTGTAATCTTCCCAACGCGCAACTCGTCGCGTCCGAGATCGCTCGATTGCGTGCGTGCGTGCTTACGCGCAATATCGCGCTTATTACATATATTCGCCATCGTCGCATTGTCACTCGCTGAGAAAAGAACTACGGACAATTGATATCGCGCGCGCGCGCCTCTCCTGGGACTCCCACGGAAAAGTCCCACCACCACGTGTGTGCACGAGAACTGTTGCTGGTGTATTTATGTATATGTATGTCGCGCGATTGATCGCTAGGGCGTGTACCGCAAAATACCCGTCGCGCGCACACACAAAGTCATTGATTGCCGCGGAGATGTTCGCAGGGAACTGTCGAAACAGAGCTATTGGACTTTTCCGCCCGGCCGAGTCCGTATCAAAGGCCGCGCGACAGAGAGGCATATTCGCCCCGCCCTGCGATTGACACTCCCGACGACGACGACGACGAGGCTCCGTCACCCCACACATTGTCACGTGCGCGCGTGCTCTGGACAGCTGGCCGAGTCGCGCATATAAAGACGCGGCGGCGGCTCCTCCTGTTGCTTGATTGCGAGCTGACAGGTTCAAAGGGCTCGATTTTCCGGACGGTGGGGGCAATCAGCCCGGCACGTGACTCGGGTCTCTTAATTCCTTCCTCTTCCTCACTCCCCGCGCGCCTCTCGACTCGGCTCTCTATGGTGCGCGCAATCGGATACTCGCTGCTTTTGATGTCGTCCGGGGGAAAATTTCATTCGGCTCGGCCACCGGTCTTTTATGGATATACGTCGCTCGCGGCGCGACTCGTTTCGCCGAGAGCTCGTTTCTTTTCCGGGAAATTCCTTCGGGTTTTTTTCTCTTCTCGCGCTATATCTATCGAGTGTGTTTCGGCTCTCTCGAGCAAGGGATACTCGTCTCCAGAGCTGGACTCGCCTTCGCATTGATATTGCGATCGCATTCTTATCCCCGCTCGTTCGCCCGCCGGTGTGTATTTATATACCCGTAATTGACTTTGCACAATCGTCGAATATCAAACGATAGTGAAGGTGTTTTCGAACGATACTGCTTTGGGGAAATATTTTCAATCTCCCGAGTAAATTTGTTATTCGAGGAAAAATTATTTTGTTATTTCGGTAAAGACGCGTCTCATTCGACACACACGTTATTCTGTGCACGAGCCAACGATGGCAATCTCATCGCGAAGATTGGCAAACGCGCGAGTTTTTCCGCGTTCGAATCATCATCCGCGAGAAAACATATATACCCACCGAAATTGACGAGATTATACATTATAGCATATCGTAATTCGACGTGAGACTCGAGAATAACTCACCTCGTAATTCCACATTTCTTCGGGTTATCATTGACATAATCAGGCATTTTGGCGCGAGTCGCGCATCCGCGAGATATATTGGCCTGCCTCGGAATAACGGAGTATATAATGTGAGTTACGGGGGACGGGGGGTACGGTGAAGTTTCGAAAGCTAATGAACCGCAAAAGCTGCATGATTGACCCGATACGCAAACAAGGAAGGGAAATACGGCTGTCATCAGCTGCACGGTGCGCTTCTGAAATTGCTAGAAAGTCCGCGCACGCGTCTCGTCCTCTCGAGGCTGCACGTGTGTGTACGCGCGTATATGTATACAGCGCGTCCGAGTCCGGTCGATGGGCGTTCTCTCGACTGGCGTTGGGCCGAAAGGCTTGTGCTTATGGCCGCATCAGCGAGAGAGGATGACCTGAAAAGTAAACGTCGGCGGCGGCGGCGGCGGCGGCCGAGTTTTCACCGCGGCGGCGAGGCATTTTTGCTGCCGGCTCTGGGTGTATTGCTCTCAATTACCCGCGCCCGCGACTGGCCCGCTTAGAAAGCCCCGTGCGACATCTCGAGCCCGGATAAATAATAATCTCTAATATATTCATTGGCCGAGTGATTTATCCGCGGGGATTGCCGCGCGTCCGGCCCCCGATAAACGCGCGGGCTCGTTTTTGCGCGGGCCCACATGTGCGTATATACCCTTATATTCTCCCGCGATTTATCGCCTCAATTCGGACCGGAATACGCGCTCACGCCATTCATCCGCACAATAAATACCTTGTCTTTTTTTCCCCCCGCGGCTGCTGCAACTCGCTCTAGAGAAGAGTATCGCGCGGCGAATGTATCACGCGGGCCACATTTTGCAGTGTGTGTGTGTGTGTGTGTGTATACGTGTGTACATGTGTATCGCGCGAAAGGAGACGTTGCAGCCGCGCCGCGACAAACGGGTTCTGTAAACGAATCCGCGTTACGTGCGCCTTTCCCGCCGAGCTATATATGTATTTTACGCGCCGCGGCGCGTCTCTCTCTCCCTCTCTCGCTTCGCTGCAGCCGAGAGTCGCAACAGGTCATCGGCACTCTCGCGTGTCCCCGACAGCTCGAGCCAGGCCTTTTGTAAGTGCACTGCAGCAGCCCCCGGGAAAACTCTCCGCTGCGCTATTGCGTTACGAGCAAGCAAGAAAGCTCCCCCAACTTGTTTTCTCCTCATCCCAGTACACACACACACACGCGCGCGCGCTACCGGCTCGTTCTTTGCTCGCTCTTCGATTCCATCTTCCGTACCGCGATTTTGATGGAGCATTTTTTCTTTTTCCCTCGTTTGTCGCGCGGGCGAGTCGATACACTCGCGCGAGCTGATGTCGCGTGTATAGTCCGGCACTCGGTAACAGTCGCGTTATACACACCCGAGAGCGCGAATAAAATGAAAATTTGGCAGGCGACTCGATTCCGGGTTGGTTGCAGCATCGAGGCGCGCTTATTCGAAAGAGTTCATACGTGCTCGCATACGGGGAGCGACGAGGTGTTTCAGTCGCATATTCCGCGATTGCCGATCGTGCGGGTTTTTTCCCTTCTTCTTTTTCCCACTTGAAACCCGCTCTTTTCTCCCCGATTCTCCATTCGCGAGAGAACTTTTCGAGTATATACTTACGCGAACCGTCCAATTCTCATCTGTCGGAGTTCGAGTGCTCGATGAGCGGTCGGATCGAATCTGCTGGAGCATCGGCTTTATATCGTCGAAGTGCACTGCTCGCGCGTCTGCTCGCGAATAAATAATCCCCCTCAGTCCTTGGGATATTTTCCGTTACACGCGTGAAATCGACTTTCCCTTTCATCTCTGCACCGTCCTCGCGCGCTCGCGTCTGGCTTGTATTCCGTTTCGCGCTCGGGGCGAAGAAGAAGGTGGCTTGCGCGAAATTCGTTCGTTCGTATATGCATTAGTAGTCGTCGCGCGTCTCGGTTCATTGCTTCCAAATGGCGTCTCTCCTTGGGATTTGCATGAACGAATCTCGCCGCTCCTAGTATGTGCAGCGAAGAAAGAAAAAACGAGCGGAGCCGCGAGAGAGTAACTCATTGCCCGAAGATTTTCACTCCCGACCGGGGCGCATAATTGCTTGAAGGTTTACACCGACGCTGATTGATATCTTCGTGCGCGTATGTTATAAATCGGGAACTCGATTTTTTTCGGGTGAGGGCGATTGAAAATACATACGCGGCAGGGTACAGACATCGGAATTCACATCCTCGTATGTGACGAAGTTTCACAGCCGGGAAAGGCGGGACACGCGCGTGCCATCTCCGGGGCACGTCTTACACAGGGAAAAGTTACCGAGGGGACCAGTGTGTGTGTGTGTATATATACGCGCGCGTCAAATGCAGATGGAATTTGGCAAATCCCTTTGGTAACAAGGTATTTCACTCTGCCAGGCTGCCACTGCACTCGGGTCTATATACGTTGTTTGAATTCGACATATCCGAAAGCGCGCGCCAGAGTGGAAAAGTTCTCTCCCGGGATATGTACGCGCGCCGGCCCCGACCAAACTTCTTTTTCCGATTATTCCACCCGTGAAATTCCCCGCTCGAGTCCGCAGCTGTGTATTGTATATTACATATATAGCCTCGTCGAAAAAGAAGGAGAAATTCGACGTTTATATACCCGCATCGACCGCCGGCTCGATCGAAAACGGGAATAAATTATCCGTACGCGCTCGCGTATATATATATATACACACCCTCGGCTGACTTCCGACGCTCGGAGCACTCTCTACACATTTGATCGTCATTTAATTTACGATACTGCTGCACTAGCGAGAGGGAGAGAGAGAGAGCGAGGCGCGCGCACTTATTGGATTTGGTCTTGGGTTACGTGTCCGGCGTCGCGTCCCCCCGGTTATGTATAGCCTACACGCGCCCGGCTCGAGCTTCGTTAGAGAGATTACGCCCGGCTGATAAACGCGACCAGAAATAATTCCGGATATATGGGGCGGGGGGAGAACTGCATCACTCGAGATTCAGCCCTCGCGCCGCCTGCCCCGCGGTAATGTGTACACGGCCCTCCGGCGCGGCATTAATTTCGCGCCCATTATTCGCAGCTCCGACACGTCTCGCAGATACGCGCGCTTAACGATCCCCGACGCCTCGATTTCGACTCGTGGCCCACCCACCCCTCCCATCCCGGCGCCCCGACGCGAATGCCGTATTGTCATTTAAATTCACGTCGTTTCCAGACCGGCGGAGTCCTCGAATCGATTCGGACCCGGGTATAAATACACACGCGCGCGCGCAACACCGATCCCGCGTTGTATAAGGTAACTGCAGCCAATGCGCCATCCCCTAAGGGTTTTTCGCGAATTTCACTACGATGGACTTGAAATTTTGAAATTCTTCTAACAGTATCTTAAATCATCTCAATACCTATCAGAAACCATCTGTATAGTTATCATTCGACCACTATAACATGTTAAAAATTGCAATTTGAAAAAAAACGTAAAAAAGTAAATTTGGCACGGTCTCTTAATCATCTGTTACAGCCTATATAGGCCTTACAGGGATGATCAAATTGGCATCGGAATAAACTCTCAATCATGTTCTCATTGACATCTATCCAAAAGTTTTGACATTAAACTTAAAAATACACATCTGAATTATATCATAAAAATTATTTACACCTGATTTTTTTGGTTAAGTGTGAATAATGAAATAAGAAAAGGGTGAAAAAAACTTCAAAGTGTTGTAGGAGAGTGGTTTTAAGGTCTAAATGAGCGGGGAAGGTACCGAAAATTTTCTTTCAATACCCCGAACATGACCCGATGGCGACTGATGCTCAGAGAGCACCGAAAATACGAAATCTGTCAAACGTTCCAAATTGCCTGCTACAGTTACCTTATATGCAGCGCAATACGCACTCGACGAGTTTGGCGAGCTTTCGATTAGCCCCTCCGTCCTCCGTGCGTATTGCATTGAAAGAAGAAGATATCCATGCCCGGTTCGGAGGCCGACGCGTACGGGGCAGACGAGCTTTTGGCACGCTGGAGGAGGAGGTGGGGGAGGAGAAGGACGGGAGAGATCTCCGGCGGGCTGGGTAAACTACGAGGGATGAGCGTCAGCGAAAAGGAAAGGGAAATAGAAAAATGCGGTAGCCGCGCGTGTGTGTGCGCGCGCGCGAGGGAGGCAACGGAGGGCGGTTGGCTCGGCGTAATGCTCGCTCTGCTCATCCCCCGCTCGCGTGTATGTCTGTCGGGGAAGCGAGACCGGCCAGACCGGGCGTCCTTTGTCTCTCGCTTCTCGATCGACAACGCCTCTGAGTTTACGACAGCTGGATATCCGGGCTATAAGTGAAAGCAGCCCTGTTTCGGCGGTACCGAGAGAGCGTAATAAACTCGCGGCTCGTATATACGCACGTATATGTATACCGAATACCACACGGCTGGGTCTTGCTCGTCGTGTGGGATGCGCGTGTACATATACTCTTTGAACGGGCGTTTTGAGCTTGAGCAGTTTCGAAGCACCCCACACTCCTCGTCCTCGAGGATTACAGCCGAAAACGTCGAATAATAAAATACGCGCAAGACTATAGTTGTTGTTGATTCCGGGTCTTACTCGGGCGAACCAATTTGGCCGGGTTTTTCTGCGTATAGAATAATAATGTCGGGGGTTGAGTATCACCGTTCGGTATAAGCGAGTGGATACGGGAATCATGCTGTGTCCCGAGGAAGTTGATGAACGACGATGAAGCTTTGAGCTGTAGCCAGGAAGGGGTCGCGTAATAGCTTTTAGAATCCGGCGATCCCGAACGGACGGACCCGCTCGAGGACGTCTGACCCGAATTCACAACGAGACAGTTTCATCCACTGACGCGCGCGCCATTTCATCGGAGGATTCTTCCATCCCTGCAGTACAATCTTCGTCTGGGTGAATTTTCGCGATTCGAACGATCCGTCCACTCGAGGAATCGTCGAGGAGATCGTCCGAGAAGTCAAAGAAGAGGGGAAAGAAAAAAACAATTTGGTCAGCACTAGTTGTCCCCGAATTTTTCCGCGCTATATTTCCCTCTCGACTACACAGCGACGCAGCGAGCGAGCTCAGCGAAAATCCTCGTCCCTCCAGTAGTCGTTGGCCGTTTGGACGTAGTGCGTGTACAGATCGAGTGCGAGCGAGCAGGAAGCTCCTTGTCGTAAAAGAGTCATCGGGGGGGATCTCGAGCAAGCTGGCAACGCCGTGTATACAGGCGCTCCTCTGCATTTGGTCTAATGCGAAGCGACTCTGCGGCCACGAGAGAGAGAGAGAGAGCCGAGGACCGGTTCGCCCGGCGCGCGGGGCCGTAAGTGGCTCGCTCGTTTTTCTCGCGTCTGCTCTCTCGGCTGCTCGCGGACCCTGGCCGAGCTGTACACACACGCGCGCACACGCATACACACACATGACGTACAGCGATTGATGCTAATCGTCGCTCTCCTCCCCCGTGCCGCGCGCTTCATTTGCGCCTTCGTTTCAACTGATACGCCTCGTCAATCGCCCCCTCCGCGCACCGACAAAAATCATCCGCTCGTATATACGTACACGTATGTATAGATGCAGAGAGGCGCGGGCGCGAGTCGGGTCATTGCGCACGGGGGGGATGGGCTCGGCCGTATATGACTTTCTTGCCGGGTATTGATGGGTCGCATTATCGCGCGCCGCGGGGCTGCTAACAAGCGCCGGGGATTTACCATTTCCGCCGGTGCGCGAGAGCCGCTGTATATACGATGCACCAGCCTATATACACGCGAGGAAGAGAGAACTGGTTGTGCGCGGATTGATAGTCGCGTTATCGGCGCCGCGGCCCGTCGTTGTCGCGATTGTTCGCGTCGATACGGGCCGCCCGCTCGAGCTCTTCCAGCCCGCGTCGATGTTTATCGCCGCGCGCGCGCGCGAGGATATTGAATGTATGAATGGTCCCCCCCGATAGTCGAACGCTGCCAACGACTCCTCCCAAGGTGGCGCGAAATTTCATCTCGAGCGAGAGAGAGATAAGTCGCGCGAATCCACCGAGATACAGAGAGAAAGCCTTGGAATCATTCCGTAATCGTAACAGCCGAGCAGAGCGATCCGATCGACCTTCGTTTCGCGCCGCGTATAAACAGCTCCGGCCGATGTGTATATACATACCCTGCAGGTCTCGCTGTACACTCGCCGCGACTCTCAGCGGCTGGGCTACATATACGAAAGATCGGGCGCGCGCGAGCGTGCATTTACATGCAAATTCGCATACGAGCGCGGATAAAAAGTCTCGTTACAAAGACTCTCGAGGCCACTTAGCGCCGACCGAGGCAAGTTTTTCGCGATTGTTCACCAGCCGCTCTCTCGTCGTGATTCGCCACTTCCCCCCCCCCCCCTTTCTTTCGGCTTCGACGTTCTCTCTCGGGCGTTCGCGAAAAACCGATGAAAAAATCGGTGGTTTTTACCCCGATGCTGCGTCGACGAAGGAAGAAATGAAGAAACGATATTCAACGTGTTCCCTCGTGGACGCTTCTCAATCGAGAGATGCGATTTGCGATAGATATTTCAAGCCGGGAGGAGGACGACGACTCGTGTCTGCGACGTTTCTCGACGTGTCCGTCGGCTATTGAGCGCACGACGTTCGACTGTGGACGTACCGGCGATCACGTGTGTGTAATTACTTCGAGCCGAGAGCACCGGTATAATACCAGTTGAATAACCAAGTTGAATAACGAGACGTAAACGCGCGCATGGCCGACGCGAAAATCATTGACGCGTCGGATACGCGGCTGCGGCGGCGGACGTGTAAATGCAAAGTGATTATTCGACAATGGAGAAGAAAGATCGACGGACGGATGAAAGCAGTAAAATTTGATCGACCATCGAAGGACCATTGAGCTGCGGCTGTGTGTGTGTGTGTGTATGCAAATGGGTAGAGGCTTGGGTACGGAGCTCGCGGCGCGGACAGGAAAAATAATTCCCAGTCACCTCCTCGACGAGCTTCGCCTCGCGTGTTTTATTCTCTTTGCCTCTCGCTCTTTCTGCCTCCTCGACATCTTCCTATTGATACAACGTCCAAGGCCACGTGGCCATGTAGCACACCGAGACGAGCCTCCGGCTATATATTTCTCTCTCTCTGTCCTTGTCTCCTCTCTTCGGCCGTGACTCCCACGACGACGACGACGACGACGAAGGTGGTGGCGTACATCGGGGGGTTTTTTGTTGCCCCGTATATCCCCGTGGCCTATTCTTCCCTCGTTCGACTCCTTCCTGTTCTCCTTCGCCGACTCTGTGGTGCGCCACAAATATACACGGCGGGTTTATTTTCGCTTCGGCCCAGGACACTACAGTTATACATGGCGAATTTAAATATCTCTTTCTCTCTGCAGTTTACTCGAGACTCGGTGTTTGCCTCGCGGCCGCGGCCGATTCCATCGACTCACGCGCGAGTCTGCTCTCGTCAAACGCGACTTGCACGGTGAGGTTGAAAGGAGGTTTTCATATCGAGTCCCTTTCCACGATGAATGCGCTACACATCAGGACCGCGCGATGCGTGTATACGCGTTCCTCCGAGCCGTCGCGCATGTAAAACGTCGCGAAAGAAAGAGCGAGAGCGAGGGAGAAAGAGAGGAAACGCACCGATAAAAGAGCTGCGAGGAGCGAGCCGAGAGTCTCGAGAGCCGTTAATGACAGTTAATGAGCGCGAATGAGCTTTCATTAGCGGGCGCGCGTCACTCAATGGACACAGAAGAGACGAAGAGAGCGTACACGCTTATGTAGATGGCGCGCGAGCGGCGTTTCCATTAATAACCATGCGAGCCGTCATCGGACCAGCCGCGCACATAGATAGATAGATAGAAATAGATTTATTAGGATCTTGGGGTATAGCTATATCGCCGCGAATTTTCTCCTCTCCCCCGCTTTTGCATATATCACCGGCGATCCGCCGGTGATTCCCACGTATAGACGCGGCTCGATGGATAATAATTATTATCCGTCGACGGGCCAAGCGTCGCGGAAAGCAAACACCAGCTGCGCGCTCTTGTATATTACATATACGCGGGGCAACGGCAGAAGAAAAATATCACCGCCGCCGCGGGAACCAGCTCGCGGCTCCGGTTCGCTCGGTCGCAGACGAGTTTTTCGCGTATACGCATACACACGCGCGTTTCTTTTCCGTGGGAAGCTGCGGCCGCGGCCAGGAGAAAAAACGAACGCGACCGGGAGAAAGAGGTTACGCGCTGGATGACAGAGACGCTCGGAGAGAGGGAGAGAGAAGAAAAAACAGGAGCAGAAGACGCGCGCGGCCCCCGAGAGAAAACGACTCGCGGCGCGCACATGGCGAGTCGCGCGCGCAAAAACAGCAGCCCCGCGCAAGAGACACGTGCTCCTCCTGGGAAACAAGCCTCTCCGCGCTCGGCCCATGCGGCGGCGATTTTCTCAGCTCTCGAGTATGATGCGCTCTGGAGTAGCGATTTCATCGCCTCGGGGAGTTTATGCTCGATCGGCGGTCATCGGCGACGAACTGCCGAAGCTCTGGTGGTGGCCGCGCGAGGGCAACGACCGTCGACGTGACACATGTGTGCGCGCATGCCGGAGATAATCGATTTGCCGCGGCTCATTTTCGCGCGGGACACTTATAACCGCGGTGGCGCCGAGCCAACTCTTACCCCCTCCCTCCCCCCCAGGGCTTCTGTGATACAAGCGTACGTAAGCTCCTCACGCCCCTGCACATTGACGGCTGCGCCACACGTGTGCCTCGATTTTCGCACCGAGTGCGCTTCGTCGAAGCGCCGGGGCCGTTTGTAAAATTCATCCGCGTCGCTTCCGTGGAATAATAAACCGCGCGAATCTGCAGTGTGGGAACGCGAGTTTGTATATATACACGCGCGCGGGAGATACGTGACTGTGGGGCGAATCGATTCACGCTGCAGCACATCCGCACGGAGGGATTCGAGTCCGTTGAGCAGCAGAAGCGGCGCAGCAGCAGCAGCAACCGGTTACGCGGAGCGAACGGGGAATCGCCTATATCGGCTTCCTTAAATAAGCCGGGGCAAAAATAAATTCATATTGCGCGACACGCGCCACGTATTGGCGGACGTGCGAGCCAGAGCTCGGAGCTATCCCGCGTCTACTATATCGCTATCCTCGTCGACTGTCCGCCCCGGTTCCTCGGGCGATTCCCTGCGGTCGCGTCCTTTACGGGGGGTGGAGCTTCGGCCCGGTCGTGTGCTCGCGCTCGACTTTCGTCCGAGACAATCCTCGCCGATCATTTCTCGAAGCTGCTGCCCTGACGGAAGGATCGGTCGATTCGCGACCGTCGAAAATCGCCATCTCCGCGAACCCACATGCGCTCGATCGCTCGTTCGGTACCGCCACAACTGCCCGCTCGAGTCGCGTCGGCGTTATGTATGGGTACACGCGAGAGGCTTACGTAGCGGGGATCCCCTTCGAAGAAGGAGAAAAAAATGAATCTGTCGGTTGACGAATGGGCCGTTCTCTCTCTCTCTCGGACAGTTTGATCGATATCTGTGCGCCGTCTCGCGGGCCCGTATAGTTGGCCACTGCGCCCGGCACTGGGCGCACGCGTTTCTCCCCGGGTAAGTTTTCACGTCGCGCCGTCTCCCCTCCGCCGCCCGCGAGACTCGAGCTTTGACGGGCATATTTGCATTGAATGAGGAAAACCCACGCGGTCGACTGGGCTCTCTCGACTCTTTCGAGAGCCGCGAGCGAGCTGCACAATGGGCTCGTGGCGCTGAATGTAACCGGGCGATAAGATGCCGCCCCCGCGCACCGCGTCTTCCTCTCTCGCGCGCGCCTGCGACCAAAGAAGCCCCTTCATTCCGTCAAAATTTACACACCAACTCGGCGTAAATTGCAAACTATCGTACGCTCTCGCTCCAGCCCGATTCAGGTTGCGCGAGTCGCAAACGTGAATGGCAAACCGGCTATGCGTGCTTATATATATATATACACACGCCCGGCGCTCGAGCACGGGAGGATTTAGTCCGATGCTCGCGTTGAATTTTCCCCCTTCGAAATGCTGAGCGTCGTTATCGCGCGAGTGAATTGGACGTGCGAGTATACGCGGACGAGAAAGTATTGCACAATTCGAGCGACCGAGCCTACTCTATAGGGCCACTCCTCGAGCGCTAATAAGCGTGTGTCTCTATCCGAGCTGCGAAAGCTCCGCGCCCAGCTTGCGCTCGCGGCCAGAGCTATTATAGGCTTATTTCCAGCGCCGGGAGAGTACGGGGCGCTTGCATACTTATGCAAATATTCGAGCGAGTTTCGGGCGGAGATAGAGTCGCTCGCGCGCGTCGAACCGGTCCCGAGAGCGCACGTATATACGGGGAACCGTAGGCGGAGGGAAGATAGGCACGCGCGCGCGCGAGCGTGTTACATTGCGGCTCGCGAGCTGCAACCGGTTCGGCAGGCGAACGGCTCTATGCGCGCGCCACGAGCTGATTCATTTCGATTTGTGATTTTTTGGCTTTGACTATATGAATTACAGTATACGCGCGCATACGCTCGGGCGTAATTATGCGCGCGGCCCCCGTGTTTCCTACTTCATTTGTAACCCGCTCGACAGATATTGCCAAGGGAGAGGCCGCGCATACTCCGATCTGATACCAAAGCGCGCGCGCGGCTTATCCCCCAAAGCGCTCTCTCTCTCTCTCTCTCTCGCGCAACGACATTGTAATTGAATCTGATTAAATTATTACGCCGAACAATCGCTACCGCTCGCGGCTCTCTCCACGTACGCCTCGTCCAACGTGTGTTTGTATATGAACGCGCGTTCGGCTTGTCTTTTGACCGGTTTATCCGTATACGCCCGTTATACACCTCGCCGAGGCATACGTACCTCTTCGTTTTTTTTCCCTCGTGTAATCGGCGGGTTTGTAGAGCGCGTTAATGGACCTCCACCTGCGAAGAGGCAGTTGTACTGTTGTCCGCGAGCCAAGCAGCTGAAACAAGAGGGAAACTTGCGCGTCTTGGTTGTGGGTTTTCGCGTGCGCGATCGACTTATAGAGATCGATCGAGCCGATAAGCTTCGAGATCTGCTTCCCGTGGGTGCAGCGTGTTAAACTTTAATAAGTCTCGCGTATCATTATATGGATTTTCGTGGAGATCGACGCGCGTACATCGTTATAATAAACATGAATCATAGCCGCCCGTCGCTCGCCCATGTAATATCGGCCGTACATCGATATATATATACGTTAGATCGGGCTGGGCAATTTGTTATACGGACCTCTCTCGAGAGCACACATCCATCACGCACTTACACGGCTCTCGCTCTCTCTCGGCGAGAGAGTCTGGAACAAGTCACCCGCGCTCGAGTAGTTCGCACATAGGAAAGTTCGCCGAAGGTGCAATTTTTTTTGCGCCCGTGCCTCCTCGGCTCGTGTCAAGGTCGACACGGGTACATATACACCGGGGTCTCCTCGCGTCGCGGAGCAGGACAAAGAGAGGAGGGGTCGAAAAGCGAGTACCGTGTGTGTGTGTATACGTATTGCGTGCATTTCGAGCGTGGCGAAAAAGAAATTTAATTAGTCGAAGGACGAGTCGTCCTGTCGCTCGGGAGAACAGCGACGCCGTGACCCGTGTGGACGAAATTATGCGAAGTCTCTGCTTCGCCTCGGCGGTGACTTATCGTCCTCCTTTTTTCTTTTTTTGTTTCTCTTCGTTAAGGTGGAGCTATGAGTTTTTTTCTACCGCTCGGTTAGGGCTCTGATTCAGCGGCTATCTCGTAGAGATGTATCGTGTCGTTTTTTTTTTGGTTTCTTACCCGAGCTTCACACTGACTTTATTATGCAACAACGCACACTCGTTCTCGTGTTCGATATAAATTTTCAAAGAATACAGTTCGGTTACTCCCTCCTCTTCCCCTCGAATTATGATGATTACAATGAATAATTTTTCTCGAATATCGCGAATATCTCAATTTTATGCTAATTGCGAGGATATCCCATTAGCCATATATACCGCGCGAGGAAACGGCCGGGATTATTTTGGAGGGTCCGAATGGGATGTGCGCCTCACGGGCCAACGGCCCGGCTCGAGTATCCCGCGTGATGGGTATATATAAAAAGAAAAAACACGTGGCGCAGCGTTGGTTCTTATTAACGCGCTCGTAAATCACCGGGCAATGCGCGAGACGGAGCTATACACACACACACATGCCGAAATTCGCCCGTCAAGTGGTGGCGTCACTCGTGTTCTGTACACGGCTCGATGAAAGAAAAAGAAGCAAAAAAGAATAAGAAGAAACAATGGCTCCGGTGTAATTGACAAAGAAGAGTCCCTCCTCCGCCCAAGAGAGAGAGAAAGCTTCTCTCGGCCCTGGGGGCAGTATGAAATTTCGGTTTTGGTGCGCAAAATCACTTGCAAAAACTTCGTTGCGCATGAGTATACGTCCGCGGAGGCCGGGGCGCTCGCTCATACGCACATCCCGAGGCCCTACGACTGCTCCCCAATATTTCACTCGAGGCATATACATATTCCCATCAGCCCACGCGAGAATTCATTATCACGCGTTGCGTGAGAGAGAGAGCGCGAGGGAACGAGTTGTGCCGATCCTTGGTCCATTGCTCTCTCGTATATACATCACAATCAGCCTTACCATTGTTGCGCGGCTCGATCGATGCGTGTGCCCTTGTACGAATCATTTTTCCCCCACCTCGCCGTCCCTCTCTCTGCCCTTCTTTCTTCGTTGCTCTTACGTGCGGGACGCGAGAAGCGTGAAATTGCGAGCTCCAGAAAGTGAAAGTTGCGAAACGTCTTTGCCGCGGGTCGCGAAACGTCGAAGCGCAGATGAGTTTTATTCGAGCGGCGCGCATGGATATTCTTATGGAAGTTTCTTTGAAAGTGCTAATGGCGTAGTTCGCCGGTTTTGAAGTAGCTATAATGAATCCCTTGTTGGACGCGCGCGACAATGATATGAAGTTACGAATAACGTGAAAGTTGATGATGTAAATATTGACATTATGTTTTTTGTGAGCTTGTTACGGAATCGCTTGATGTTCGTTTGAACAGCCTCGATTATTCAATATTCTCGTAAATCGCGATCTTCCAAGGCCAATACGTAGACTATGGAGCACGATAAATGAAAATTCAATTCGAACATACTTTTTGCGCCGTTACGCCAGGATTTTTCGTTCGCAAAGAATGAATTCGTATGGACTTTTCATTTATCGTGGCTATTGGCACTCAAACATCGTAATTCAAATGGATACAAAAGCATTTTTTTATCCAATAAAACGAGTTATGAACGTTTGAAATTTAGATGACTTCCAAATCGAGACTTATCATCCGAACCGCCCACGCTTTTATCATTTCTGTGTTAATATTTCAAAATAAACGATTCTTCCTTCCCGTTATCGACAAATAAATGATTATGAAATTTCCAAATAAGAAGGATATTTTTGAAAAGCGTTTTTTCTTCAAATTTGTTCTTTGCGTAATAAAACATTGTACAATAAGTTATCACGATCACGATTGGAACTTTAAAGATTCGTTTGTGCTCCTGAATCCGCGGCGACAAAGAGGATCGGCACTCGGGGCGCAAAGGGTATGCATCACCACGAGTGAAAAAACGATATCCCTTCAAATGCGATCGCTCTCGCGTTTATTCCAATTTCCAACGCGAGTCCTCCACGGCTACACGTGGAATGCCAGTACATTTACACACACAAAAGCACATATGATTTTGCGTACTTTTCACGGCGTGCGAGGGCAACAATGAGGTATACACAGCCAGTATATACCAGGGGCGCGAACTTCTGTCTGGGCACACTTGGAAGTTGGGAAAGCCGATACGGGAGTGTGTCGGGTAAACACACCCAACCACACGGAGAGCGAAGGGCTGCATTGTCCGCGCGGGGCTATCTTGCGCGTTATCAGACACTGTCGCGGCCCATTGTATACGGTACACCCGGTCTGCGCGCAAGCGCGTTTCCCTCCTTTTCGTTCGATCGAGTTCGCTTCTACAATCGCGAAACTCGCGCCCGGTTTGTTTCGCCGTATATATACACTGCAGAGAGAGACAACAAACGCCTGTCGCTTATCAAATTTCTCCCCCCCCCCCGGCGGCCGAGAGTTCCGAATGGAATTCTTCTTTTTAACCGTCCCTCCGCTCTGGCGCTTTGTGTATCGACACGTCCGTCATCGTCGAGTCGGTCGCGCGAGCCTCGGACGTCGAGCTTTGAATTTTCAGCGGGTCGGATCGAATCGACGGGCGCGTAGAACACCCGAGGGGAGGAGAACGCGAGGAAAGCCCCTCTCTCTCCTCGAGGCGGTGGAGCGGAGAGAATTTCATTAGTAAATTCGACTCTTGGAATTCGCGTCGTTTTTTTCCCTCCTCCCTCGCCCCTCTCGAGTGCGCGGTCCGGTGGGCGATTTTAATTGCGCTCCGTCCAATTATCACGTGTCCCTTGTACCGCCCCACCCGCGTCCACAATCTCCCAGTTTTTCAATAATCTCCGCGACGAGACTGGCCGCGCGCGCGCGTCTACTCTGCGAGGTCTCGCGATCGCCTCGAGTTATGTTTTGTCGCGAAAACAATCGGGCTCCCGATTCCCAAAAGCGATGGTCGTCTTACTCGCGCGGCTACGCCTACATACGCTCGGTCGTCGGGTGCAGTTTTCGACGTTGGCCAGTCGCGACGCGCGGCTCTATTACGCAATCCTTTCCGCTCGTGCTGGGGTCGATAAGCGGCCCGTACAGCAGTGTAAACGAACGATTTCGCATCGGGCGTCGATAAGCCGTGGCTTTTGTAACGCAATATCGCGCCGGGAGAAGAGAGAGCACAGTGTCATCGACACATCCTGCGCGCGCAACTGCACGCACGAATATTGTTATCGGCCGTTCGGTGAACTGCTGATTTAGATGCTGCGCGCGGCTATATTTGCATACATGGGCGCGTCACAGCCGCGAGTCATGCGAGGGTCGTTTGCCGAAGGATGGAGAGATAAAGAGAGGAAGAGCGAGGCGCTAATCTCGGATTGATTGTGAAATTGATTAACGACTCTGCGGATCTTCGAGAGAGAGAGAGAGTCGCTCTCATCTTTCTTACGCTCGAGTATGTGTGCAGTATGCGTTCATGTGTGTATAGGAGAGCGACGGGCGCGTGATAAATCGTCTTGGGCTGCAATCTCTCCAAGCAGTTTTATAGAACAATCAAATTTTCCGAGTCGAGTGAATGGAACTCGTTGCGTACGCGCGCGAGATCGCACGTGCAACAACGTGGGGGAGAGCGGGGGACAGTGTATACATCGCGGCGCACGACTGTGTTGAGCTTGTATATCAACGCGACTCGAGTCGTTGAAAATTCAAAGTATATACGAGAGCGCGGGGTAAGGGACGCGCGCGGCCGGAGTTGGCTGGCTCGCGCGTATACGCAAACTGCATGTGCTCGGTGTCGTTGGCAGCTGGCGCGCTGCTATCGCTCGCTCGCGCGCGCGCCGGTCATTGAACGCGATTAGGAATAGAAACATCGAGAAAGTCTCTCTGCCTGTTTTTCTCTCCCTCTCTCTATCCTTCTCTCGCTGTCCCGACGCGTTCTCTCTCCCGCGCGCGCGCCCTCTCGGCTCGCCGCTGTTTACAATGTAAATTTTCGTCGTTTCGAAAATGCTAACGAACCCACCCGCCGCACGCGGCTTTGAAGCCGGTGCTAAATTCCCCGTCAAACGGTACAAAATAGACGTGCCCCGCTTCGCTGAGCCCATATATATGTGTGTGTGCGCGCGCGCTCGTGTGGGTATATATACATGTATATTTGTTTCTTTTCGGGACTCGAGAGAGTCTACGTGGCCTCGAAAACTAATTCCACGTAGACACCCGATGTAATTAATCGGCTGGAGTTGTGTGTGCCCCGACACAACAATCAATCGGCCTTTGGATATTTCTTGCATATCTTTTTCGGTCCATTCTCTTTTCGTGATGTCACGTGATATATACCGTTATCTGTTTCATTATATGCATATGCATCTTGATTAATTGTATCATGTCTTCTTGAATGATTGTCTAATCAATGATTTTCCTATTTCTGTTACAGGTGAGTTACAGCTGCTTCTCATTTGGTCTTCTCGTGCCGTAAGTCGAGCAAAACTTTTGGGTTTTATTCGAATAATGCCCTATTATCAACAAAATTTATCATCGTAACTTTCGTCAAATTTGAAACCGTAGGTATAAATCAACACATTCCAACGGATCCATTTGCCAATCCGTCCGTTGGAAAATCGTCGAAAAGTATATAAAATCAATCATTCGCGGGTTGGGAAATTACGAAACCATCGAATATGCTCGGAGAGGTTCGAGAATTACGAAAACCCCGGGTTATTTCAGACATTCAGAAAATTAAAATCTCTCCGAAGCCCCGGCTTCGTAAATCAATATTGTGGCATCGATAATTCCTGCGGTGCCCGCTCGAGTATCGAGGGAATTATGAAATAATTCATTTCCTCCTTATCGGCCGATACACGATTGAAAAACAAGCGCCAGAAGAGCTCTCGCGCGCGGGCTCGCGATAATGGCCGCGCGCAAAAAAGCCAGTACACACACGCACGTGCACCCAAGAACCGTCGCGCGATATACATATACACACGCGTGTGCTGCAGTTCAGCCTCGAATTATCGCGCGTTCATTGGTTCGTGGCCGCGAGGAGGAGAAGAAGGAAAAAAAGGAGTGTACAGTGTCTCAATATTGTTGTACGCGCGCCGTGCACACACACTCTCCCTCATCTGCCCGGTAGATCGGGTGCGGCGGGTCTATTTTCACTCGAGCTGGCATTTTCACTTCGCTTGCGCGATACAGATGCGCCGCAGAGGCTGTCCCTCGCACACTCGGGCTACTTGATCCGCGCTCGTTTTGCCCTGTTTCCTCCGCCTAGCAAACTCGTCTTTGGCTTTCGAAACACACTACCGGTGCAGTTGCAAAATGCCGCCATGAGGAATAGCCAATTGATTATACACACACCGCCGCGACGAGTGTGTCCGATATGTGTCGAAACGTGTAGTGTGTCGCGAGGTGCAAACTCGCTTCTCGACGCATGTACAGTTGGTACGTGATTAGTGTATACAGCGGCTGCCTTTTTTTTCGTGCTCCTCCCGTTTTTCCTCCGAGCGAACCGCGAGCTCTCGGGGACACACCGGGGGCGGGAAGAAAGCGAGCTCGTTTCTGAAAACAGATTACGAGAGAAAATATTGCTCGAGCGACGAAAAAGTCGTATCCGAAGTTGACGGTTTGTTTGGTCGCGCGGGAAAAAATCCCTCGTTCGATATAACACCGTCTTGGTGCGGAGAGAGCGCGAGCGCCCGGTATATGGGACGTTCCACGTCAAGTGAGCATGGTCAAAATTTTGTTCGAGATTCTGCATTGACAAATTGATTGGTATCCATCCCCAGAATACTCAAAAATTTTTTCAGATTTTTAGGTGCATGTATGTGGAAGTTAGTCTGTGCACTCAAAACCTGAATTATTCAAAATTTAACTTTTTTCTCAATTTTGAGAGCCCAAATAATCTTGTATATGTGGGAAAATGAAAAAAAGTTGAGAACAAAAATTATGCTGAATACTACAAAGATTATAAAAAAAAAATGTTTGACACCAGAATCCTCCATCCGGATAGGCTACTCTATTAATTAAACATGTTTCAACCAGTTTGGCTATGTTCGCCCACTTATTTTTGACCTTCCAAGTTATACGTACAGACCTCTGTTCGATAGCTTGAAAATGGTCTCATACATTTTTTGGAGAAATTCCAATATCTCCTGCAATTAATTGTTTAAATCTGCAATATCACAATCGCCTTCTTGTTAGTTTCAACATATCAGGTCCACGATGAAGCTCACAGTGAGGATATCATGCCTTCGGGTCATCAATCTCAGCCAAACTCTACAGATATGTTCCCTGACACTGGATCAAGCTACCGGTAGAGTTTGGAGTTCCAGCGCTGCCTTGTTATAGAACTTTTTATGACTTTAGACTGAGGCAGCTATATATAGATATACATATCTGCCTTGATTTGTCTAAAATCTACATAATATTCATAATTTCATCAAGAAAATGATGTATTTCACCTTGTTTGGTACTATGAATGAGTATTATAACTTATGGTTTCACTTATATTGTGTGAACAGCTCTTGACGGGTGGTCTCAAATCACATGCAAGTTATTTACACATGAAATTATAAACATTAACCAGGAATGTAATTTGAGACAACCGGTCAATAGCTTTTCCAACCTTAGCCTTGCAGTTCACACAATATAAGTGAAACCATAAGTTATAATATTCATTCATAGTACCAAACAAGGTGAAATACATTATTTTCTTGATGAAATTATGAATATTATGTGGATTTTAGACAAATCAAGGCAGATATGTATATCTATATATAGCTGCCTCAGTCTAAAGTCATAAAAAGTTCTATAACAAGGCAGCGCTGGAACTCCAAACTCTACCGGTAGCTTGATCCAGTGTCAGGGAACATATCTGTAGAGTTTGGCTGAGATTGATGACCCGAAGGCATGATATCCTCACTGTGAGCTTCATCGTGGACCTGATATGTTGAAACTAACAAGAAGGCGATTGTGATATTGCAGATTTAAACAATTAATTGCAGGAGATATTGGAATTTCTCCAAAAAATGTATGAGACCATTTTCAAGCTATCGAACAAAGGTTTGTACGTATAACTTGAAAGGTCAAAAATAAGTGGGCGAACATAGCCAAACTGGTTGAAACATGTTTAATTAATAGAGTAGCCTATCCGGATGGAGGATTCTGGTGTCAAACAATTTTTTTTTATAATCTTTGTAGTATTCAGCATAATTTTTGTTCTCAACTTTTTTTCATTTTCCCACATATACAAGATTATTTGGGCTCTCAAAATTGAGAAAAAAGTTAAATTTTGAATAATTCAGGTTTTGAGTACACAGACTAACTTCCACATACATGCACCTAAAAATCTGAAAAAATTTTTGAGTATTCTGGGGATGGATACCAATCAATTTGTCAATGCAGAATCTCGAACAAAATTTTGACCATGCTCACTTGACGTGGAACGTCCCATATACATACAACACGTACGCCCTCGGCCGACCTTCCGCGAGCTGTTGTTGCACGTGAATACGATCAATTAGGGAGCTTTTTCTTCTTGGATCTCTCGATTGCATGCATAATTCAATCGATGCTGTATACATCTGTGCAATCCGCGAGCCGCGTCCCCCGCTCGTGTAAACATTTACACAATCGGGTATAATACCGATTGTTTATTATGCACTACTCGCAGGAGTCAGCTCTTTTGCCGTTGTTTTCGTTATTTTTCGTTCACTCTCGTTCCCTTGCTCGGCCACGCGGTTTTTCTCTTCTCGTTCAATTAAGCAATACTCATTATCCAAGGGCATCTCTACGTTCGAGCCCGAGAGCTTGTTTGAACGGATCTCGAACGTGGCAGGTTTGCCGTGCGATAATATTCATATTTGCAATAACTCGAGCCGTGTTATATTTATAAGCCGCGATAAATTCGTAGCCTTGGGAGAGAGAGAGAGAGTTTGCTCGGTGCTCAATTATTATATTCAAGAATAGAATAACAATCTGCGCGTATATGCGAGAACGCGAGGAGTCGGGATGAAAAAAGCTCTCGATTAACAATGAGCCTCTGCACTTGAGTCATGCGCATAGCATTCGTCTTCATTTGTCAGAAGTTATCCGCGGAGTTTTGTTTGCACATGGCTTGTTCGTTCGCTTTTACGTGAACGTATACACGTATATCGGGGGACTGGTGAATGTTGAATTTCGATAGCATTATTTTTGTGTAACTATAACCAAACGTAAACGTATAATGAGTGCAGTGCCAGCTCGTATCCTCGATGGATTGTGTCAAAGCTCGAAGCGTCATTGGAATTCCGCCTCGGTGCTTGCAGATCGTCCGATATCACTCTCTCGGATCGCGGCATATACATCTATAAGAGGAGATAACCAATCTCTCGCCAATCGGGCCGCTTCGTTTGTTAAATCTCTGCGACAATGTATATAGCATTCGTCATTTCACCTCGGCCGCTCGGGCAAATATTCCCCCGTCGACCTTCGGCTCGCAGCTGGCTCTTTCTCTCTCGAGAGAGAGCTACTTATCCACGAGTTGTTTTCGCCGCGCTTACAATCAACGCGCGGCATTCGGATCGTATATCTCCGGGAGCTGCGCTTCATGCCGTTCAAATCCTCCGATATAGCAGCCTTAGCTCCCGATTCCATCTCTGGACTCGCGGCTTCCTTTTGTTTTTCCAATTTTTTTTTCTTTTCGTCAAAACAAACACGCGCGGAGTTGTTGGCCGAGGAGTCGCGCTGCACGCGAGAGCCGGAAGCCCCGTCGTACGCCCGAAATACGATGCGTGAGAGACGTACGCGGGGAGGATAAGTTACGGCCCGGTCTCACGAAGCGACGCACGCGCGCGGGACCCACCGAATGCATATACGCGCCGTCGTTGCAGTGTTTTCGCGAATTTTTCAGCCGTGTCCGTGGTGTATAGCGGGGCTCGCTTGCGCACCGCGATCCCAATGCCGATAATGACCCTCGGCGAGACTCGGCGAGCTCCCAATGTGAGAAGGGCCCGAAGGAGAATTTTGATGATTTTCGAGCGACGCCAAGTGTGACGGAGCATACGATGAGGCTTTTCGGTGAGCCGCAGCTCCGTTAACCCCCATTTGTACCCAAAATGCAAGGAATTTATCCCGAACATTGAGCTGAAAATAAATTTTTTTTTGCGGCATATTTCGTTAATTTTTTCTGTGGGCAATCGAAAATTACATTTTTTAGTGTTTTAAAGTGTACCACCAAAAATAGTAAGGATGGTTATTTGCCTGAGTATAATCTAAGGTTTCCATCAAAATCTTCTAGCTCAAAGTCACGGACAAAGTTTTTGCGTACTGGTACGAAATACGAGTTATTCACGCGTACAATGATCGACATTTGAATCGTTGACTATCTTTGTTATTCCCATAGTGATTGTGTCAAAATCCAATGAGCCCTCCAATGATTACGTCCTATTTTTCAATCAATCAATACTATCTCGAAAGTTTCTCCGTCCCGCAAACTGTATATACAACGCCGACGTACAACTATCCGCAATACGAAATCCCGTTATAAAAAAAAAACAGAAAATTTCCCCAAACTCCGCCGGCTGCAACCGCGCGCTCCGAGGAGAAACTTGCAGGAAAAGTCCGTTGACACGTGACGCGATCACGTCGAGGTTGCCGCGCGCGCGCGAGGAGCCGATTAAATAACTATACGGTCGCGCAGAAAAGTCGCGTATATAGATGCACTCGGGGCCGCGGGGAAGCCGTCGGGTGGGCTTTTTAGCGCGACGGGGAATGACGTCTGGCCGCTCGCAGATAGTGTCACGCCCGCGGCGCAGCGAGTTGACGCGCGCCGGCTCAGGTATACACACACACTGGTATACACAGACGTGCCTTCCGCCTCCCCCGTCGTCCGACCGATCGCTTTTCATTACGTCGCGCTCGCGCGCCGGGAAATTGAATATTATCGACTGGCCCCTCGCGCCGACGCTAATCAACTCGTGCGCGCGCGTGTGTGTGTGCTTCGCTGTATCGACTCTCTCTGTCCCTCGAGGGGGGGGAAGAGGAAAATATCCATAGGCGCGACGCGTGTCGAATATGCCGAGAGAGAAAAAGAGAGAGAGAGATGTTGCGTTTCTCCATCTAACTTGCGGCCAATTTGTATACTGGCGCGGGGGCAAAGGAGGGGGGGGGGAAGAGAGTTTTCGAATTCAAAGTCGCGCGCGCATAATTTATTCGGGACTAGAGAAAAACTCGGGCCGATAAATATTCCCCCGCTCGCTCGCGGCACGGACGCCTACGGAATTCGTGCCAGTCGGCAATGCCGTATACGTCGGCGGCGCGGCGGCGACGGGCGAACTTTTTTTTTCGCATTACACAAGGGGGAGCGAAGCCGTATACAACCCTTTTTCCCTCGCGCGCAATCTTCGTTAGGGCTGGAGCTTTTTCTTCGAGCCGCAAGCCCCCCCGGCTAAAGTAGCTTTTCTCATTAGCGTCAATTTTTTCTCTCTCTCTCTCCCTGGAGCATCATACTAGATATATACAAAGGGAGAGACGCTCCCAAAGTTCTTTCCTCATTATGAACTCGCGGACACTCGACGACGGTTGATGTGCATTTGCAAACATTGACGTTGGAAGAGCTCGGCCGCGCGCGCGACTTTCGAATTCGCGCTGTTTGAATTGAAATGGCCCGAGCTTCGAATGCTTATTTTCCTCCGCGATGCGTCTCTTCGAGAGACAGTCGACGACGAGTTTCACTCGGAAGCAGGGAAATTATTAATATACCTCAGGGCTCGCGCGCGCGCGCGGCGAGGTCAACAAACCGATTCTCCCGAGACACTTGCGGATTTTACCCGCACAGTATCTCGGGCCCGTTAAGCGTATGGATACCGAGGAGTCGGGTTCGCAAATTCCATCGGGATAGCAATAAAACTCAAATGCCCCGTAAAACTTTGCGAATTCGCCTGTCGGAGCCACCTGCTCCTCCGAACGGCTTGCACCTCCCTTCGCAGCTCTCCCTTCGCAGCTCTCCTTGTTCAATTGTTTCACGCTCGGAGAGGAAGCCCCGACCCCCCCTGCACACAACCAGCCCGGCGACGAGTCGCGCAACTTTAGAATTAACCGGCCCCGACACCCTATTAGCGATAAACCAGACACGGCAAACTCTCGTCGGCGCCGTCTTGGCGCGCGCGGGCTTTTCGGTTATTCGGGAGACAGGCGGATGAGGGACAGGTGCGACGTCGTATTGCCAGCAAACTCGCCGAAACTTCTCAAGACTCTTCCCCGCGCGAGACAGTTGTATGTTTTTCCAGATTTTCTCGCGCGCTTCGGCTCGAGCTTTTTCGCAACGACAATATGACCCACATGCGTCGTTCGGCCCGCGCGCGCGAGAGCTCGGAGTGCGTCGTGTAATTATACACAGTCTCGATCGCGGGGAATCTCTATATACGACGACTTTCTCCCCGTAAATCAGGATCGACGCGCGCGCGAGAGAGCTTGTGGCGCAAAAGACCGGTAGCCCTCGCTCCCCCCCCCCGCTTGGTAAAACTTGGCGTTTAATTTTCTTCGCGGCACCTTGGTTATATTGCCGCGCGCGAGAGCATATATATCGCGTGCGCCAGCAGCGTATCGAATGAGCCAGCTCGCGCGCGAACGGCGAAATTGTCTCTCTCTCGTCTCGAGATCCTTACCCGAGATACGGAAGAATTACGAGAATTCGGCCGGGCTATTTATCTTATCTCGTTTCCGGTGCAGAGGCGAACTTCCGATGCGGCGGCGGCAGAGCCCCTCGCGCGCTCGCGCCAATTTTTATACGGGCGGGTGATTTACTTTTGATCGCGTGGCCGCCGCGGCGCGCGCGAAAGTATAACTCGCGCGAGAGAGAGAGGTTTAACGAGCCGTGCCACGACTCGGGCGGTTTCGTGCGGCAGACCCTCCAAACTTGACCGTGACTGCGTTGAAAAGTTCGCAGCGCAAGAAAGCCGCGGCTCGATTATTCCGAGGGGAGATTGGAGGGGAAAAAAACTCCCCGATGCCAACTGGTATGTTTTCGCGATATATGCTGTCGCGAAACGACTCTTTCAGTTTGCACGTGTGTGAGGGAGAAACCTCGGCTGCAAATCTTGGGAATATACGAGCCGAAACAAAGACGATGATTAATCCGGTTTCGATGATTATCTGTTCGCGAGTTATGGCGAAACAAATCGAATCTTGGTGGTGAGCGATCTAAAATCTGAATTAATAAAAAACTGTTTATCAGTAGAAATTGCATAACTGTTGAGAAGAGTCAATATCCAGCCGATGAATAAATAAATAACAATGTACCAAGTTTTAGTACAATTTTACCAATTCTCAGTTGAATATTTCAATGTCAGAGGGTACAAAATTGGTATTGCAGTCGCAAGCAGCAAAGTTGACAAGATTGAACAGAGTCGAAAAACACCATTACGCCGCTTTCACGGAGTGAAAGCAAGAAGACGGCGCTAATAGCTCGCGGTGCAGAAATAGACGACGAAACGATATAGTTGGCGTGTATAAAACTACAAAGATACAGGCATATCCAAAAAGCAATCCACGAGTGCATGTATATACACGCGCAGTGCGTATATTCTCGTTGTGAATTCGAGGTAAAAGCCACCCGTTAAGGAGATTAGACAACGAAACGGCGGCGCTTGCGACGTCGAGAGCGAAATAAGCCCCGAGAAATTCAAGTGCTTCTAAACCGCTCCCTCAACCCTTTGTGTGTACTGCGCGCGAGTCTCGCTGTAGAAGCACATCCTCGCCGTGCGTCTGTCCCGCGACTGCTCCGCGGGGGCAAATTAATTCGAGGCCCGCGCGCGAAAAAACGCTAAGCTCGTCTGGGAAGTTGGCTATATACGCGCGATCCGCCTGGCAAGTTGGCTCTCCCGAGGTGTGTGCCTCCCAAAGTTCCGAGCCGCTCTCCTCTCGAGAGGAGATTTCTCTCACGATGCGCCCTCCCCCCTTCGTCGTCAAACGAATACTCTGCGCTTACACCGCGGAACAACGGGGCCGCGACGTTATCGGCGCACGGAGATCGCGACTTTTTGGAATTCGACCGCGGTCTCTCCACCTTTGTCCCTCCAAAGTCCTCTCGAAGGTGTTTTTTCGCGCGACCGGCCGCTATTCGAATGCAAATCCGGGGGGCCGCCGTAAGTCCCTCGACACGTCGTTGGCGCGATATGCAAATGCCACTAATTACCGGGGGCTGCACTCGCGAATGACGCACTCGGAGCATGGACTCGCGCTGCGCACGTCTCTCCCATAAACGATAACTGCTCGAAAAGAGTTTCGAGCTTCCGCGACCTCCGACACGCCTTGCTCCCATTCACCGCCATCCCAAGGTCGCAGCTCTCCTTTTCTTTTTTTCGGCTCAAAGGATACAATTCCCAGACACGCTCGACGAGTTGCCAAAGCCCAAAGTTTAACAAAGTTCCGTGACTGTATTTCCAAGCGAGTTTTTTTTCTTCTCTTCCTTAATCGATTCGTAGACTCGCCGGCTGTGGAATCGCCCTTCATTCGGCGTTTGTAATCGAATACGCGCTCGTGTATGTATTATCCCCCGTGCGCGGCTCTTTCGCCAGTGCGCTGCAGCTACTTCCGTCCAATTTCGCGTCTACGGAGGCTATAAATAATGATCTTGCGAGCCAAGAGTAAAGAGATGGCTAAATGCACTCTCAAACTCTGTACCGTTACATCCTGTGATATCCCACAGGGATCCTGTTAGTTTCGTGCGCGCGCGATAAAGACTGATACGCGCGAAATTTCATCCGGCTATAATGTCCGGTATGATTTTGTCGACTGCGCGCGATCGATCCTTCCCATATCCAGTCCAATGAAAATTCACCGCTAGACTGTATGGGTATACGTCCCGCGCAACATTACCCGTCGGCTGGATATATATATATATAGTTTTACCGGTGTCTCCCCACCTTTCGTCAAAAATAAAATAAAATAAATAAAATAACGACTTATTAATTAGCACGGCAAACGCTCGCGAACACGACAAACGTACGTTTGATGATCGCTCGCCAAACGTCGAAAAACTCGATACATCGCCCGATCACAATAATCGGGGAGGCGCGCGAGCGTCAACAAAAGCAGCAAACCGCACCTGCGCGCCAAACAATTTCCCCGCGAAAAATCCCCGCTGATATCGATCGAGCGCGGAGCTTGACCCTCTGCCTGTATAGTGCAGGGGTCTGTAACCTCGTGCGCCCGGCCGCCCGTGATCTCTATCCGTCTGGCGCACGTCTGGCTCGCGAGCGTTTGTCAGAGACGCCCGGTGCCGGCGGCGCGCGCGCAATGGGCGTCACCTTGATTACCGCTATTCGTTAACGGCCGCGCTATTTATGGTGAGCTCTCTCTCTCCCTCTGATGTTTGGAGCGAGGGCATCTCGTGCTCGCGAGATTTTATTAGCGGATATATAAGCTTTGTTTTGTTTACGTTGGTGCTGTGTGTGCGTGTGTGTGTGTATACGCGAGCGCCGGGGGCTTGGAATCTCGTGGAATGTGTGCAGCGCGTTCGCTCTCGTAAGTTCATGCGAATGACCTCGCGTTATCTCGCTCGTTTTGTTTGCGCCGCACGAGGTTTATTATATCTGATCAACGCGTACATATACAAACGGTGCCGTTAATTGTTGTATAGCTGTGTCAATATATGTATATAGAGCTTGGAGCCTCGTTGAATAATGTGATTAGCGGGGGACATTCGTCTTGTCACCGGCAAGGGTAGAAGGCTCGATAGTTTGATTCGAATTGATAGTTGGACACGGTGCGACATGGAGACTGACTGCAGACCAAAAGCTGGATCTAGATTGAGCTTGGCGAGTAAGCTCCTTTATACAGTAGGAAAAAGCTTCTGCGAAAGGATTTCGTCGAATGCTTCGAGTTCCCCGAGATAATCCGTGAATCATTGAATAGATTATTTATACTTGTGGAGTATGAATGGACATCCACACAGAGAAGGACATTCAAGTTTTATTAAATGCAACCGGGAAATATAGAAGCTCTTGACGGGAACTTTGAGGTTTGTTTCCCCGATGGAACGAACTTACTCGCAAAGTTTCATCTTAATTCAGCTCCCGAAGGTATCTACAGCGTTCCGTTGCCAAGATAAATTTTCGTCATGCTAGAATCCACCCCGCTCCCACACTCGAGCGTCAAAGCTCGCTAACGAACCCGTGACATATTGCCGCGTGTCACAGGTCCGTTTGAACGATCGACAATTCGAAAAATAAACTCACAATCCTCGGCTAAAATCAAACTGGAATTCACGAAGAGGTCGACTATCGTCCACAAAACGTCGGATCGGTCGATTCCCAAGCGGAGCGCCCAATAGTTTTTTTTTATTTCGTTCCGCCTCTCATCAACCACACACACACACACCGATTGAAATATATATGTATCGAGGTGGTAGCACGATGAAAAATCCAATCAAGCTAATACGCAGGTATAGCCGCGGCGCCACAAGACCATTGGTGGGAGCTAGCGCATATACATATGAAAGCTCGGGCGCGACTTGGTAAAAACGCGAGTGCACCGTTAGCTAATGGGGGCCAATAAAGTATCGCGCGCACGCACACCCACGCGCCACGCCTAGATCGTTGTCTGCGCGAGACGATCAGTCAGGTTGTCCGAGCCAGCTGCTCTCGCAGCCTGACACGGTACGACGGCGAGTACGTGTGTCTATACATACACATACATATATATATAAAATAATAACGTCGCGCGAGAGTGATGTGTAGGTCGAGTGCCCGGCCCTGCAGACGCGGCGGAGGAGTGCCCTGTAGCTCGACTTGTTGCGGATATTCGTCTGTCGTTCGTCTTTCCCGCGAGCTGCCGCCGGACTCTCGGCGCAGCTCCTAAAAAACTTGGACAAAACGTTGCCCCTTGTAGTACGGGATATATATACATATATACAATGGTCGCTGGGTTGGTTTGCGGTCGCGGCAAGCCGAGGACGCTCGGTTGCGCTGGCCGACACTGGAATGTATAGCCGGAGCTAGCGATTTGCCCCGCTGTCGGGTGAGTGTGTGTGTATCTATACACTGTAAAAAATAATCTGAATTTTCAGACACTTTTAAGATACAAATGTATCTGAAAAGTCATAAATGTGTATCTGAATCCTGAATTCAGATACAAAAACTGAAAAATCCAAATAGTTGTGTATGACTGAACAGAGTTTTCAATAACTTGTGTCTGAATCCTACACCAAACCGAAGAACCCGCTGCTCTGCGCATGCGCGACGCATGGGCGACTCCGACATTTTAGTTAACGGTCGCACTCGCGGGTCGTCGGCAGTTGCCGATTATGCGCAGTTACGTGCATCACGATTTCAATTTCAGCTAGTGTTCTTCAGTGTTCTTCGACCGCGATCATCGCCTCATCGTCTTCGGCACAGCTGAACAATCGTTCATGTAGGAGCGTGTCTCGACCTCGACTTTTCAATCATCGTCGTTCAAAAAGGTTCAAAAACAGGTTCAAAAAGGGCAAGTACTCAAATCTAACCTCAGCGAACAGAATTTTATTCATCTTATATCTTTTTGATTAATTATGTTTCTTAGAAATTAGTTAGTAATTCTTTTTCGAATAGCTGAAAATGGTAATATTCCATTTTACAGAACGAGGCCTCCCTAGAAGATGTAATGGAATTTGTTACTTCTGACCACCCTCTCCTCATTATGAAAGGTTATTAAAACTATGTTATTCATTTATTCATTCAATTTATTGTTCATATATATTCACATTATTTATATCAATATTTATGTAAATCATTATTTACAGGTAGTTCTATCCACGATGACACCGGAGCTCATATAACGGTGATTCACGGAGAATCAAATTTTTGTGTGACATCATAGTATTCTTAATTTTTTTATCATTCTATGTTTTTGGGTATACCTATTGGCCAGGAGCCGAAAAAACGCTCAAATTTATCCAAAGGTATGAGTAAATTTTTCAAACTCATATGAATGATATATTTACATGGATTTTCAAAATCAGTTAATTTTTATTTGCAGGGTTTGCTTGGATATTAATTTTAAAATGAGCACCAAGAAGAAAATCAAACACAGTCACATAGCGTGAAAGTTTTTAAATTTGAAAAGATTTTAAATAAATTTCCTAATAATTTTAATGTAAAAGACTAGGCACTATAGCTGTTGATGTCATTTCGATAGTTTTAAATACTCTCTCGTTAAGACTGATATTATATTTTATTATAGTATTTAAGTTGTTTTTTTTTAAATTTATTTAAATTTTCAATGAGTTATATAAGAATATTAGCTGTCAAATTTTATAATAGTAGATACAGTATAAATGAAGAATGAAAATTGAATAAAGTGTATTTATAATTCTGTAGTGTAAAAAACCTTTCTAGTCCGCTTTCCAGACATAGAAACTGAAAATTCAGATATTTGTCTGAATATTAAGATAACTGTATGAAAATATTCTCATCCGCCTTTTCATACATTTGGTCTGAAAATTCATACATACATGTCTGAATATCCAGATAAATGTATGAAAATATTTTCATACGCGTGTATGGAAAAAGCTTCAGCTACATTTGTCTGAATTTTCAGACAGATATTTTTTACAGTGTATCATCGAGGAGTGTACTTGGTTTCGCGGCCGACGCGGGGCCGGATTTCACGGTGGAAACATTGTATACGTATATATACCGGCCGCGATCGCCAAAGTACACGGGAGCCGTCGGTCGTCGGCAAGCTATAATTTCCCCGCTGCACTCCTGCAGCGACAAACGGAATGAAAAGAACGCGCGATGGGAAGCGAGCGGATGAACGATTCATCCCGAAGCTCGAGACGACGCTCTCGGGACGGATTGGTATACGCGATCCACGTCGCGGGTGTTATCCACCAGTGAAATCACGCTTGTGGGAGGTAATCGCCCGATAGCTCTTAGCGAGGAGTAATAGGCTGCGGATACTCGCAATTATCGCAATACTCGACGAGCCTCGCCTCTCTCGCGCGCCCGTCACATCCGCCGCGCAGTTTCGCGCGCTCGTCAGTCCTCCAAGACGGATGGTATAACAATTGCCGAATGACCGCCGCCGCGTATACGCGACGACGCGTGTATATGTATATACACGGGGGAGGGGAAACTTTACGAGCGTTCAGGGCTGTTGATTATCGCGATCGCTCGTAGCTCGTGTGATTTGCGAGCTGCGACAAAACGTTTGCTTCCAATCGTATACACACACACACACACAATGTCGCACACTCGTTCGTTCCCATCAGTCGCGCGATCGACGTTTTCTCCCATTGTTCGCGTTTCGGCCCGCGCCGCGTGTTTACACTGCGAGGGCGCCCGATGAAAAATCGCCCGTCCAATTGTCGCGCGCCTAACGCTTACAAATTGACCGGCGCGCCTTATCCTAATGGAAAAGTCGTGGCCCCCCGAGCGCGTCCGTAGACACCGGTATAGTTATTGCCGCGCGCGCGAGAAAGTCTCGGTAGAGAGAATTTTCCTCGTTCTCGCGCACTGCAGCGTCGCCGGGGCAAGCAAGAACCGCTCCCCGGATGCAAGACGACGGCCGAAGGGAGCTTTACGACGGGGCGTGATAACTCGGTGAGCTCGCGCGCGGCCAATTACCCGCGGCCCAAGCCCGCCAAACACACTCGGATATGCTCTCTTTTTATATAGGTATACTTATGGCCTAGCGGACCTGCCTAGCTTTTCAATTTTCACAGACCCTCCCCGCGGTACGTGTGCACGTGTATATACGTACTCGCGCGCGCGCGCATATGAAGGGCGCGGCTCGGTCCGTGCGCGGGCTGTAAAAAATTTACTGCCAGCCGTTCCGTTCATATACACACACACACACACACACACACACAAGTATACACCGGGAAAGCCGCGCCGCCTCTGAATTTCAATGGCTCGTTCGGCGAGCGCACGCGGTGCGGAATCATCGGCCAACAATGAATATTTATGCATATACAGTCGAAATTTTTTATTTCATACATAAAACGCGTACGCTTATAACCGTATTCCCTCGTGTATGCGCGCAACGATAATTTCGTGGTGGCGCTTTGAAAAAATTCACGACGGATACTCTATTGCGATTTGATCGAAGGATAGCCACGACTCGAGTGTTACTCGAAATTGATTTGGGAGACCCTAACGTCGAATACAGATCCCATTCGTATATAACGAATGATTGATAAACATATCCGACGAATCGAGGGCGATCGTTAGGCCGAATGGCTGTGCGTACCATTTTCATTTCGGCTACTCTAACAACTCATAGTCATAGTAACTATCGGCTCTCTCGGTGCTAAGAAGATAATCTCCCGGAGACACGAGGTATTGGGAAAGAAAACATCTGTCGCTGGATTATCGACCCGCCACGGCTCACACGAAGGATCTGCTCCAATGTAAACGCGTACAGGGATTATACGTTCAATGTGATTGTTATAAATTTTACCGTAAAATAATTGACACTCAATTAACAACATCATTGCCGTAATCCCTCGATGTCATTGGACAACAGACCCTTAAGTATTCCTTCGCTCGTTCCCGTTTCTCAATCTCTCGCGAGAGTCTCGTACTAGATCGTATACTTTTATCGTCGTCGTTGCCGCGAGATTTCAAATTTGCAATAACCATCCAGTGAATAATTCAACCTGTCGGATTTCGTCTGACGATACGAACGTGTTTCTACTCGAATAGACATTTAAACAAATCATAATGTGTTCTCCTTTCACTCGGGGCTGACGTCACCGACAAACCTCATAGTATATATATGAGAAGCGCGCGAGGTTACTCATCCTCCACGCGCACAACTCTCCCTTCTGCAGCAGGCTCTCGGTACACGTACGAACGATATTGCAGCGCATCAATACCGCAGAGAATAAGCCTCTCGCTGGATCGCAGAGCCAGTGTGTGTGTACACTCACACATAGCCGCATGAATAACCCTCTCGGCTCTCCAGCGGCGTATTAATTATTTTTCCAATTTGCCGAGCGGACAGGTAAACACGCGGCCGGCGAGAAATCGGCGCCGAAAGAACAAAAAAAAAACAACCCCGACGGCTCGCGAACAATAGCGAAACCGCGCTATATATGCGGCCGCGGAATACCAATGACGCGTGCCTCGTGCATACGCGCATGGGCAGACTTGTCTATATACATATACGTGTATACGTGTATATATATACATATCGGACGGTCATCGGCCGCCGCCGCCGCCGTCGCCGTCTGCGGTCGATCCACGTCTCCCTGATTAAATTCCCATATACGGCGGCAGCCGCGGCTCGCATTTCACGCAGCCGCTCGGAAAAATTCGCCTCGGAGGCGCTCGTACACGCGTGTATACACACACGTGCACTGCGGGACGAGAGCCGCTGCTCATTCTTCAGTCACGGGGGGGATGATCGTTTTTGATGCGTGGGATTTATGCCGATGAGTTTGCCACGCGGGATTCGGACGCGGGGTCGATTGAATTCCGATCGGGGGTCGAGTGCACCGACAGCCTCTCGCGAGACGAGCTTTCAAACCTCGCTATGGTGCGGGATGGAAGAGAAGAGAAAAAGCGAAACTCGTGCCAAACTGGTCAGGGGCTTTCAAAATCATTAGCTCGTCTGTGTGCGCGTATGTATATACTTCCTACAAGGCTTGACACTTTCACTAAATGATCTTGTACAGGAATTATTTTTTGCCCCGCCGCGCCGCCGTCGCTATTTCTGGTTCAATTAAAATGCCATACAATGTGTGTGTCTTGTAGCCGTAGCATAACACGTACACACATACACGATCCGTTCTCTCGACTCGCAGATGTTTTCGATTTCAACACATAGTATACGTGGCGGCGCCGTAAATCAGATGAGAATATAAAAGCAATCAAAGAAAGAAAGAGGGAGCTGAGAGAGAGAGAGAGAGAGAGAACACTGGCGTGCGAATTCTTGCAAAAATCTTGGACGACCTCCAAGCTGGACGTGTGTGTGTGTTGTTCGCCAGAGGCGTGTGCTCCAACGTTTACATAATCAACTTCGTAATAGCACGTCGTCCCTCCGCGCGCGGGATTTGAGATTGTTCAACTCTACAGAGGCCGATAACTCTTCTCCGCTCGCGCGGGGCTCTGCTCGCGATCAGGTGTCTCGCTCTCCGCGCGACGAGAGACTCCTTTATTTTTATTTCTCCCTCTTCCGTCGACGACGACGACGCGAAACTTCGTCAAACTGCGCCGCAGTTCTCGGGGATCGACACCCTTCAACTCCGCAACGACAGCTGGTGCTCGCGCGCGGCCGCCTCTTGATGATTGCATTCGACACGCCTCGTTCCGTTTTACGTCTCATTCCTCCCCCTACCAGCCTTCGTCTAGGCGCTAAAACAACCCTATGTATATTCGGTTCGCCTCGGCTCGAGCTCGCCCTAGATCGACTACTTTGCGCACCGTATAAGCTGGTGTTCTCTCCAGAGAGAGAAGGATTCTCGGCTGTTACGCGTCTTCTTGTTGTGTTGCGAGGAGCTCGACCGCAGCTCTCGCATGGAAAGACATGCGGGGTCTTTAATACCTCGCGGTTAAAAATACACTCAAGGACCCGCACACGCGCGCACCACACAGCACCGAGCATGATCTTTGGCGCACGAAAAATATGCGCCATCAAGGCGTGGCACTTCTTTGTCTGTCTCGAGTCGACCTCTGTCTCTCTCTGTCTCTTTCTCTCTGTTCCTCTATACGTGATCGATGACGATATCAACGGATACAATTGACAGTGCACGTTCTCAACGTGTATATGTATATATGTTGCTCCCGATTCTATACCACACACGTCTAATAAGCCGTTTTTCACTTTTTTGTTGCAGGTGAGCGATTTTGGTTCTTGGTCAATCATAGTGCAATGTGTGACACTCGATCCAGGTGTGTGGTAAGCGATCGAAAAACGTGTTCGTGTTTCGCTCGAAGGGCCCAAATATCCCTTCAATTTGATGACCAAAGCAATTCTTCCTGCAAAGAAAAGGACACGAAGCGTCGCCCGGGTATACGGGTGATACAAACTCGAGGAGGCTAGGGAAAATTCGAAAAAAAGTCGGGAAATAAATTCATTATTCGGCGAGAGAGCGGAGAACGGCCAGCCCGACTCTACGTGACTCCTATGGTAATGGCCGTATTGCGCGGCGCGGAGCCACGGGGCAGGTGAAGCCCAGACGCGAGACGCCCTTCTATATATCCCCACCCGTCGCCCCATTCATTCGGTTTGCAAACAAAGTGTATCGTTCAGCTGGCGACGCGCGTCCTTTGGGCTTTATTTTTGTCGATGATCGCGCGGACGTTCACATATATATATACACAGAATTCCAATTGAGCTGCAAGCAATATTCCAATCGAGTCTTGTCTCTCCTCGTAATTAAACATTTTGGTGAGCTCGCAAGCTGCCGTTGGTTCGAACGGGAGGGGCAGCTCTCGCGCGCACGGCGAATTACGTAATCGCTCATCGGTTGCGTGCTCGCGATTGAACGACGCACAAAACTCGCGACGACGGTCGAGGAAGAAAGATAAAAGAGAGCGGCCGCGAATTTACCATGCCCGCGGGGCCGGAGAGAGCGACAATTGCACCGATCGCGCTCGTCTGCCGGTTATGTAAAACTGCGCGTTTTTGTTCGGGACAGGCAGTTTTAAACGAGAGCGCCTTGCGGTCGACGTGAATGAAATCACTTTTTCATCCCCCCCCCCCACTACCGAGCTCTCCTTATAGCAATTAACGCTCTTCGATTCAGCCGCGGACAAGCCCCGGTCGATGATTCGATCGGCTCTCTTTCTCTCTGTTCCGAGCGAGAAAGAGCGGAAAGAGACGGCAAAGTACGCAGAGAGAAAAACAAGCAGGGATGCGCTCTGGTTTTGAAGCGATCTCCAACTGATTTGACGGGATTGGGACTCGACGACGGCGGTGGCGGCGGCGAATAACGAAAAAAGCCAATGGCAAAGGGCTCTTTCTTCGCTCGCTATATATCTCTCTCTGTGCGCGCGCGCTTAGAGTCGCGTTCCGGCTCGACTACGTCCCTCGCCCCGCCGAACAAAGGATCCAGACCGAAGAAAGCGCCCGCTCAACCAGATTGAAACTCCCTCTCCCGCGCGGAGGGCTGAAATTTCCCGAACTCCGCGTCGCAATTATTTTCCTATAGCTGAATAGTTTGCTCTCGAGATAACGTGAAATTTATATCGCGCGCGCGCGAGCGTTTTTCATCTCTCGGCTGTGTATTATGTATGTACGCGCGTATATATGTGGGGCCGCGCGCGCACGGCGGCATCACTCGGGGGACGCGACGTCCTTTTCAAACTTGTTACATTATTCCTGCCGCGTGGTGTGTCCCCCCCTCTATATAATGCGCACTGCGTCGCGAGTATAAGTTAGTCAATCGTTTTCCACTCCATTCGATGATTTATTTGCAACAACCACGACGTCGAGGTGCTAGGGGGTCGCCGCTCGTAATTCATGGGTACGTACGCCACGCGGATTTTAGCTCGGCCACTTTACGGGATGTAACGACAGCCGATATTGTCGATTACAACCTGTTTGTTTTCGATACGCGTTTTTCCACTTTTGTCGATGTACAACAATTGTCAAAGAAAATTCCCCCATTTGCCGTTGGATGATTCGGTGAAATGTGCAACGCAACGAGTGTCAGTTTTGTAATGAATTAGTAGTTTCATGCGTGTGTCTTCGAGAGACCCTTTTCATTTCTTCCAACGTGTGCACGTGAATTATACAATCGAGAATAAGCCAAAACGCGAACTTGGAAGAATCAAGCCTGTCAACTGCTGCGCCTCAAGGAAAAAAAAAATCCCGTCTCTCTCGAGAGAAGTGAAAGGGCCCACCGCGTGATATCGTTCTCGCGGACGCATCGCGCACAGCTGGCATGACTCACGCGCGGCGTAACCTACCGCGTGCGGGAGAGGCGCGATGGAAATCTTAAACGCGGCAGATTAGGCGTTAGCGGGCGCGCGCAACGCCCGGGTTCGCTTATTATTGGCGCACGCAACTTCCTCCGTCGTTACTCATAATTTCCCTCGGCGTATTTAATGGAATCACTTTTAGCGCGGATATTACGCGTTGCCGCGCGCGCGCGACTCCCCGCGGCTGTATACATACATACAGGCTTCAACGTTTTTCCCCCCGCGCGCAACGAATTTTTTTTACTCCCCTGCGGCGTCACGTGACGTATACACCCCGGCCCCGTGTATTAATGAGCCGCTCGTTAGGCCCGCGTCTCTCCCCCGTTTTTATTAGCGACGCGAGATGAGCCAAGGCAAATTCATGACCGCGCGGAGCGGCTCATTCTTCGCCCTCGAGTCGTTAGCCGCGAGGCCGGTGCAATTTGCCTCGCTGGTGATCCTGTTACCGATAATGTCCTCTGTTATACGCAGGGGTGCCGCGCGCGAGCCGATGCCTCGTTATCGCGCGGCGCTCGCCTCTATGAATTTTCATCTGCGAACGCTCGACTTACGTGCACGTACAGCCCCTCGACCGACAACAGTTTTCCTCCGCAATGCCTGCGCAAGACCGCCACGGAGAATCTTCGGCTTTGTGTATATATATACTGCGTCTCGATCGCGAAAAACACGCGTGCGTCAATGCAGTTTCACGGGGGGCATCGCGGATGAATTGCCGAGCGAACATATCCGCGGATATCGCGAGTCCTCGAGAGAACACGATACGTCCACCGGGCGAATCCCACGAGTGCGCGCGTGTATACCATGCGCATTAGGGATTTTCAGTTGGTAATTGCGGCAGGGCAAGGGCAACAAAGAGACAAAGAAAAGTTGGCCCGAACAAAGAGCAGCAACAGCGGCGGCGGCGGCGGCGGCGCGGCACAGCCCCGGGAAAAAGGGAAAAAGCAGCCCGGTAGAGAGGGGGAGAGAGACATTCGCGCGCGCGCGAGGGGCGCCGCCGACGACGGGGGAAAACGAATGAATGGACGTGTAAGGGAGCGAAGGGAGCATATATAAATGCCGCGTTGACGAGCCTCAAGCTGCTCTCTCTCTCTTTCTTTCTCGCTCGATGATCCCCGGTCTTTCTCTCTCCGCTCTCACCTCGCGGCGATTTTTTCGCGGCCGCGCGTGATTTATAACACTTTGTGCGCGCGTACGTATACATACATACATAGCTCGTGTACGACCTGCACCCCTCCTCGGTATCAATCTCGAGGGCTGCGAAATTCCGACGACACGACGTTGCATATGCGTGGCTCTGCGCGCAGATATAGTCCTGAGTGACAGAGGTTGATTCGGCCCCGATTGCTCGAGGCACACTCGCCATCCCTATACACGTCGAGTCTGCGCATTTGTCATCATTTTTCGTTCATGAACGCGGCTTTTTTAAGCGCGGTCGAAAAAATTTGACGGATAGTCTTTTTTTTCCTACTGGGCAAATACGACTAGAATCGATGAATCATGGGTTTGGTGATTTCGCGGGGAATCAAACACACGGTGCGACATGATTTTGGAGACCGAGGAAAATCGGATATACGATCGAGAGTGAAATGAAACGACGTCGTCTCGTTTGTTGACACTGGGCGGCAATTATCGTCTGGCTCGCAGCAGAGGGGGGAAATTGTTTTCGTGCGCGGCGAATATCGTTCGAACTACAACGTGTTTGTTGGAAATTGTATATGTGCCCAGAAGCAGATGCCACAACAACGGCGGAGAGCTTCGTCCTCGCGTGCGGCAGAGAAAGCCGACAGATGGTATCACGCGGAGGAAATCAAAGGGTGTCGCCTTTTAATTCCGTCGGAGACAAGCTACGGGAGTTGCGCAAGTATGATCGCGCGTGCGGTAACGAGTGGCGATCAAAAGTGTACATCTATATATGCGTTTATAAAATAAGGTGCGCGCATCCACGGCGGGCCACAGTGGGCGCACAAAGGCTTATTATACCTTCTCTTTCGTCACTCCTCCGTTCACCTCCGATATATAGCCGCTCCCCCGCAAATCGATCCCCGCGGGTAAACACACACACACGAGATTCATCGCGTCTACGGCTCGGGCAACGGGGAAAAAAAGAAAAGAAAGGAAAACCGAAGTTTTATCTACGGGGGAGCAGGTGGCGATTAGGAGGGGTAGCTAATGATCGTGGCCGTAAAAAAAAAAGGGAAAAACAAGAAAGAAGCCAGCGGCGAAGGGGTTGCTCTCGCTCGTCTGCTGACCCAGTGAGCTTACGCGCGCGCGTGTGTATACAATACGGCGCACAGGCCTCGCGCGCGCGCGTCTTTGTCCCGGCGCCAGACAAAGGACGTGCAGCAGCAGCAGCTTCGCGCGCCCGTCCCCTCCCCAATCGATGCGTGTGCCCACGGGCGGAAGCGCGCGGCACAATAAGTACGCCAGAGCGCGTTTCCTCTCCTCCCATCGTATCTATGTGTGTGTGTGTGTGTGTTTGTGAATCCCCTCCCCCCCAGGAGCTTTTTGTCGGCGCCGCGGCCGTCTTCGCGCTCTTTGTCCGCGCCGCGAGTCGCTTTCCCGCGCGCGTTCGTTCGCACTTTCTCCGACCGCGCCTCTCGGCTTTGTTTTTCTCCCCCTGGCTCTGGGGAGCGAACTTTTTTTTTCGCGCCCGCGAGCCACCGGGTAATTACCCGTTCGGTTTGGCGCGGCAGTCCGGCTGTTATCTTTCCCCCGGGTCGATTGGCCCCGCGCGCGCGAGACGTTTTTCTTCTTCTCGCGCGAAGGGCGGCAGAGATAAGGAGCCGCAGTAGCTCCGTTAGTTTTGTCGCGCCAGGGCCGATAAATCCGCGCGCGCCTCCTCTGCAGCGACGTCAGCAACGGGTATAATACAGAGGGATGCGGCGCGCCCAACGAGGATTTTTCCCTTTTCGGGCGCGGGCGGCATTTTTAATTTTAATATCCGCGCCGTATCCGTCGGGCGGATCTTGGCGCCCGTTCTGTGCTCGCGCGCACCAGGGAGCAATTCCTCACGAGGCGAGGGTCTCTCGACTGTTCCTCGATTCGCCGCAGCCAGACGAGAGACGGAATAACTTTGGGCGGAGGGGCAGCCGCATCATGCGGGAATTTCAAATTTACTCTCGCGGCGCGGTGGTGCGAGAAAACTTTTCCACAACCACGACGACTCTCGAGCCCTGTATCGCGTTTTCGTCGATTCTTTTCATTTTTTCCCTTTCTCCTCCTCGTGCTTTTGTGTATACGTACCGTTGGCGCGAAAATTCGAGTCGAAACGCGACGTGCAAGTGGCACGTAAAATTTATTAAGAGCCCGGGGCTGGGCGTACACGCGGCCGCGTCGCCTCGACTCGAAAGAAAGAAACATTAGCCGTCGCCGTCGACCCTTTTGGCATTCGAGTCGAGAGCTGGCACGGAACGGGCGTATTACGAACGGATCGTAAAGCTGCGCGCCGATCTTTTAATGGAATTTGATTCGGCAGCTGGCGCGCGTCGATATATATCCGGGGCGAGCCGATGTTTGTGCCTGCGTATATACGTGAGCGCGTGTTAGTGTATCCAGACAGAAAACGCGAATTACATTTCACGTGTATATATGTATATACGTTTTCTCTCTCGCGAAGGGCGACTTTATGTGTCTCGCTTGGAATCCGTAACGGCCAGCTGGGGGAAAGGGAATACACTTCGTAATTGTTATTCGTGTATATATACACTTTCCATACGTGCCCAATGCGTATCACGACAGAATCAAAAACGAGGAAGAAAATCCCCACGGTCGACGAATAGGGCGGCCTACTCGTCGGCGGGATTATTCGCGCGCTCCTAGTTGCACACACGCGTATGTCGTTGCATTCAGTAGCTCCGCGCGAAGTAATCCCAGTGTAGCGTTATAGGCGCGGGCGGGTCCAACAAAAGCTCGTGTCGCGCGCGTTTTTCGTTCTCGTGTCCCTTACGGGGCGAAATAGGAGAGGCTCTCGCTCGCGTGGTTGCTTTTCCTTCCGACACACACACACACCTATATATATAGCTTTTGTTTGGCCGCGACGCGGCAGCTTCCGTCCCGCGCGCCTCATCGTGGCCTCGAGCTGTTTAATTTCGGCTCGTATATATACGCGTCCTCGAGAGGCTCGATGCTCGATGCTTACATATATATATACCGGTGTAGTTTTTTTCAACGTAGCTCTGTCTGTCTCTTCGTTTCTCATGCCGGTATTGCACGGTGCGCGCGCATCGTGAAAAGAAAAGCTCCGGTCCGATGATTCAATTCGTTTTCGCACCTCCGAGTGCACATGCTGCTGCACTGCGGGGACGCGCCTCGTATAGAAGAGCCGTCGGAGGGGGGGTTTACGGCTGCCGAGCGATAATAACGAAGGAAAGTAGTGTCGAGACTGCGTCCGTGTGTGCAGCGCGATGTATAGTGTGAAGAGAAGAAGAAAAAAAAACGAGTCGTATTCCGCGGATATTACGTTCCCTCTGCCCTCGCCGCTATGGCGAATGGGGCCGTTCTCGCACACGTACGAACCGTCCCAAGTGCCAAACGCACCGCGCAATAACGAGGCTTTCTCTCCGGTCCGAAATATTTCCGATCGCTTTTCTTGTTGCGTGTGTATATATACACTTTCCAGCGAGGCAACCCACTCTCGGTACGGATGGGATCATTGGAAATCAAACGTCACGTCGCGAGACAATTGATGATTCTGCGATCGTGAAGAAATCCACAAAGACGATCCCGAATAAGTTGGCGCGCGGTATTAGCGCGCTCGCGTGAAAACTGAAAGCGCGCGTTGCCCGTGAAACACGTCCCCAAGATATTTCGCGCGCTCGGAGAATCACCAAAATCCCACGAGGCTCGCGCCTATGTGACGTTGACGTTGGCTTGCATATTCTCGGGCTCTCGTAGCTCCTCGACAATACACGTGTCCGTCCTCCTTCCGTTCCCCCGTGTCCTCGACTTGCAAGCTCTCGGTTTTATTCCCGGGCTTTTGAACCTATATATCGCCTCACGCAGCTTTGCGCGCGACAATTGAATTCGCAAACCTAGTCCCTTACATGATTTTGGGAAAAAATTCATCCGCGTATACTTTTTGGGGTCCGGTTTCCCCCGTCGTTGGTGCGCGCGAGGCTCGATTATTAATTCTCTATAACCCCGGCGCGAGACCCTTCCATAATTCAAGATGGAATTACGAAAGGAGGAAGTGCGCGCAACAGGGAATCCTCCTCTCTCTCTCCCTCGTCGCGCCAAGTCTAAATATTATCCCTGCGTGTGTCTCTCGACTACGCGACTTGTCCCTTCGGTAATTTAACGAGCCGGCCGTTATACCCCTGCGCTCAGGCGCTTTTGTTGATATTGCGTTAATACGCGCCCGCCCTGGCTCAGCTCTTCCGCGGCAGTGTATATACGTACGTGGGCACTTGAATTAATGCCCTATGAAAAGCGAGGAGGAATATAGCCTCCCCTCTCCCCCCGACCCCCTCGTACACGATAACTTCCTATCTCGCGCGCCTCCCAACTTCTGGAATAATAATTTATTGCACTGGTTCTATCGGCAGAAATGAAAAGGTCCAAAGTGACTTTCAAGCTTCGTCGTCGTCGTGATCGTCGTTACCGCAAGTACAGAGAGAAGAGCCGGCCCATTAAAGGTCCAACGAAGCCGTCGAATAGGCATCCCGACTGCACCACGCCAGTCTCTGGGAAAATCCACACTAGCCGAATCGTTCCCGAATACATTTCAATATCCCCGAGTGTCAATCAACCACACACACAAAGCTAACGCGATACACCCGGGGAGCAGGAATGGAAAAAAACAAAGAACCGGCCAATCGAACAGCTCAAAATAACGATGGCTTTGCGTTTGTGTTTCAGATGGAGGACGAGGGCAATCACGGTAACGACGACACCAGATGCTTCATCCTGTCGACCCTAGCGGCCCTGCAGTGGTCGAGGGTCTCGTGCGTCCTTTGTCGCTCGGCGATGCTAGTCTTCGACAGATATCCCCTGGTGGACGGCACGTTCTTCCTCTCGCCGAGGCAACACTCGGCAAGCTGCGCCGAGGTGAGTTTGATCCATGCATCTGCGCGCCTTCGTTCTCTTTCGTTCGAAAGTATCGTGTATGTATAGGTTCGCCCGATCAAATTACGCCCGTACGCGATCTCGTTTTTTGCCTCGCGCGAAAAAGTTACGCACAGAATGAACCACGGCCGACGTTTGGCAATCAATCGGTGAATTTGTGACACGACTTCATAATCGCGTTTGGGTAATATACCGCGGGATTAATCGGCGTACGTACAACGAGAAACCGCGCCAGCCGCGAAACGAGCTCGATTTCCTTTTCCTGCGTACGATCGGTTGTTGGGCGCCATGTAACGATCGATATACACGTATATGTATAGCCGAGTTCGGCCGCGCGATCGGCTCTTAGACGCTACCGAACGTTGTTGCGTGAGGACCTCGTTGTCCGAGCTGGGGGAGGGGTGCCTTGCGTCAGCTTGGCGAAATTGGCGCCTCCCGAGTGACGCAAGCCCTGGCGACGACGTTGCTGATGCGTGCCGGTTGCGGCTTTTGACGGGTTGCAGGTGAAGGTCGAGGGCCGCACGCAGTTCCTGTCGGCCGTGTGCATGAGCTGCCTCGAGGGTAGCGGCACTGGCGGCTTGCCGGTCCGCTGTCGGTCCTGCTCACAGCCCTGGGACGGCTCCAGCCTCGTCCTCGGCACCATGTACAGCTACGACATCTTCGCCGCCATGCCCTGCTGCACCGAGCGACTCAAGGTACGTCTACTGGATGTGGCTCTTTCTCAACCCCTCCTGTTTTGCTCGACATTGGTATTATTTTGCACTCGCGTATACATACGTAACATCGTCGTCCTGAAATTATGATGAAACGAAAACTCGTTGTTGTATCATTTGCGAGATTGGAAATTCGCACGTTTTGTTGCGTGAGTTTGTTCGGAAGCATTCACTCGTGCAATTGCAATGCAAGATTATTATCATCTAGTTCCAGTTATAAAAATTCAGTTGGACACGTGTGCTCGGACGCGGCAGCTGATCAAGTCGCATTTATTATCTCCAAATGAAATACGCGGATACCGATAGTTTTCTTCTGGCGGAATTTCATTTTCTGTAAATAAGAGCTCGAAACTTTTTGCTCTCGAGCACATTGTTGGAAAATTTGTGTTGTTTACGAACGCGGTGAAATGACTCGTGCTTAAAAGTTATCCTCATTCGTCAAAATCGATCGAGTCTGCCTCGCATGCCTGCCAAAGTCCGAAAAATATCATGTGCAACTCCGTGCGAGAATCTGCATTGTTCCCTCCAACCGCTAGATTAAATTCAGAGCCCCGATACAATTTTTTGCCTCGTGAATAATGTGGAGCGTGGGTTTTTGTTGCCCGGGCGGTGTGTGTTCACAGTGCAACAGCTGCGCGAAGCCGCTGATCTACCCGCACCAGCGGCTCAACTTCTACTCGGACTACAGCCGGGTGTTCGCGTGCCCGCACTGCCGAGGGGTCGACGCGCACTTCGTCAAGCCGCTCACCTCGTGCTTCACCCGCGACCACTTCCAGCTGTACAGCCCCTGGCCGTAGCAGCTAAAGAAGCTCGCGGCGGCCGAGCCGCACCAGCTGTCCGCCTGCAGCCCGCTCGTCGCCCTGCTCAGGGCCAGCAGCCTAATCTAAATTTGCGAAGCAGCCACCGTTCGACGCGCGCCCAATTTCCTCGCTCCGCCATGTTTGTGTCGTCTGCAGCATCCAACTGTGTCTGTATGTGTCTGCGTATGCCTGTGTACGTGTGCTTGCGTTTGCTTGACAGATATGGAGCGAAAGAGAGGATAAAGATTCGGATTCGAGGAGGTGCAGGCAGCTGTCCTCGCGCGCGCGCGCGCACGCCCCACGGAGCCTGTGCATCGCGCCGCCCCCATCGTTTTTTTAGTTTTTTTCACTCGCTCGTCGGTGTATCCCAGTGACTGCGTAGATAGTTAATTTTAAGTTCGAGCGCGGAATTTTATCGTATGCGAGTAATTATTAGGTATGTGTATTTTATTTATATATTTTATACATACACACATGGACGTATATAAATAAAATATATATGTGTGTGTATATGCCAGGGAAAGAATCAGGAAAACGAACTGTTGAATTGGGCCGGCGGAAGCACAGGCTCGCGAGCGTTACATTCTGGCGAACCAAAGATACACGCGACTCGTCGTATACAGACGAGCATAGTGTGCTGGCTTGCGCGCGCTCATCACGGGAACAGACTGCCGGCAGCACAGGGTTTCACTCGAGGTATGTGTGTGTGTGTGTGTGTGCGTGTGTGAGTTTGTGTGTCCGTGCGTGTGGGTGTGTCAGAGCAAGCTAATATCAGCACGTTTGAATTTAGGAAATGAAAAATGAAGAGTACTATTGTTTGTTACTTAGATAATCGAGTTGTTTTTTTTACATTTTATTAGTTTATACGTTTAGGCGGCCATGTTGTTTTGTTTAAGGATCTGCGAACCCGCGTACGATTAACATAGGTTTCACGTTAAAGGTTTTGCCATTATCATTTTTACTGTCGAGCCCCCCAAAGCTTGGCTCTCACTTTTTCTCCACGCAGAGGCGTCACTGTTCTCCGGTTGGAGTTTCGGCAATAATTTCGGGGGGGAGGAAGGAGGAAGTGACCGAATTTCGTGGAGGCAATTTGACGGGACAAGCGTCGGAGCCCCGACGTAGAGAATACCTGAGGCAAGAAAAATTTTAAAGAGAAAACGAAGACGAAGAAAGTGGAGAAATGACGATGAACGAGAACAGTTTCTTTTGGCGATGCTGGTCGTTGCTGTCCAACCATGGCGGCCGCCCCACTAGCTCCAGGATCAACCGGATCATGGTTGTCGATTGTGCGCTCGCGCGCGCGCACACCTTCTTACGTGTATTCACGTAACAGAAATTTCATCTTTGAAATGGAAAAGCGAAGAGAGCGAGATTTTTACGTTGAAATAAGCCGACGTCAGAGATGAGCAACAGCAGCAGCAGCAGCGTCCTTCGAGAAAATCATGGATCAAAATCAACAGAGAAAGGTAAACTTGGAGTAACACTTCTCAGAGTGCCAAACGTAATCTTCCGATAATTTTGCTGTAAATTTTCATATGTCGACGAATCAAATAATACCAAACTCAATTAGGAAGAAGAAAATAACGAGCCAGAGCTTTTCAGTGAGAATTCGGAGGAAGCTGACGTTTACGAAGATTTACTACTTAATTCAATTGTGTTATGGTGTAGAGAAAAACAACTTTTCATCACTTGTATCGAAAAGTTGATCATGAAACCTTAGTTTTCTACACTCGTGATGAAAAATACTGTTCGATACTAGATCAAAAGACGATTTCTAGGCACCTGTGATTACCGCCCTCGCTTTGCTCGGGCGGCAAACCTCCCACGTGCCTAGAAATCGTCTTTTGGTCTAGTATCGAAATATACTATATCAAGGAAGACTTGTTCTTCCCATAACCTTGGAAACCTCAGCACGGAAGACACATTGATGTAGGATAATAATTAATAGACTACAAAACTCAAGAATCACATTAAAATAGTGCATTTTTTAAACTTTTATAAGCATATATATATATACTATTACTAAGAAGAAAAAAGTATCAGTGATGGTGTCGGTGGATTGAGAATGACTTTATTGGTACATCAAAGGTCGCACCAAAATTAATAACGAACTGCATTCAGCTCGAAAGTTAAAACTGTTTCGATGTCATCGATTTCTTGGCGGAGAGAGGAAAGATAAAGTTGAACAATACAAGTATTTAGGAAAAAAAGGCAAAAGACAGATGATATGCCGACAAAGAAGAAGCATGGGAATTTAGCGCGTTAATAGGTTTATGTCGAGGAGAGAAGAAAAGAGAAAGTTGAGTTGAGAATGAAAGCAATTTTAAGGACCTATAAGCAAAGTAAGCGTGTATAAGAGACATTTAAGTGTGTTAAGGTTTTCGCGAGAGCACAGCTCGATATATCTGGTATATAGGACTGTTTAGCTCGAGTTTCATTTTTTATGTCTTGAAGTACGTAAAAATATAGTAATAATGGTAAGTCTCCGATTTTCTATTTCGAGTGTATTGAAACAAAAAAAATACGAAATGTTTGATTGATGTGCTGTAATAAGAGTTTTTGCGATTTTTCGTAAGTAGATAGGTTATGATCGTTTCCGTAATATCAAGAAAAAAAAACATTTATCCGTGTACTGGATTTTTACACATTTCTTTCTTCGCTGATTATTTGCCGCGCCGGGGCAACTCGGCGGGGCATTTGCGTGTTGGACAGGAAGAAAATTGAAATTTTGTATTGATGTTTTTTTGAAGAGATTTATATGGATATACTTATCATTGAGTCAGTGAGATAAAATAGATAATAATTTGCTCGTAATCGCTATGTGTCGTGTTAAAGAGCGATCGGTTTCCTAAAATATGCTTTAATCACAAAGCCGTAACGGAATTACATAAACAAGATCGAGTATCGCGATGAAAGATTTTATCCCCCCGGGAGTCATTTACATTGATGCATCGATAAATCCATACTTGCAGATGTTGCATATTCCATTGTGGCCGATCGCTCCAGTGTAATATGACCTTCCAAAAGACGTTCCGTCAGGTTTCGCGATAAAAAGAGTTGAAATATATTCATACCATATGTATCTTGATCTTTCGAGTATGAAGCTAAGGTGTTTTGTAAGTTGATATTCAAAGGGCGAAGAGATAGGATTGTGGATAAGAATTTTTGTGGTTGAACTCTATGGATATAGTTTAGAATAGTGATTCTTTATCATTGAATTTTGAAGTACAGGGGAAGAAAATCTCAAGATAAAAGTTAGTGAAATAACGCCGGATGGTTTCGGAATTTTTGCTTAAATTTTTAATAGTACGACGTTGAACGTTGAGAGGAAGCTTTGGAAAAAAGGATTTGTTTGAGTTTAGATCGAAGCAGTTAAACAAAAGGATAATGAAAGAGTAAATTTACCGTGTCATACATATATATAGAAGAGTGATGTACATGCATATAAAATGAGTTTTTCTTCTACAAAAAAATATATATACATTTACAAATAAATATATATAGGGACGTGCTCAGCCGTGCGAGTACTCGGCAAATGCAACGCTCAGTTATAATTAATCGATTTCTACGAAAAATAAAAAACAAATTAATCGTTCTATTATCAATGTGTAATTTAGAAGTATATAAAATTGTATATCGTAGGAGTTAAGGTTTTTTCAGCTGTGGTAGACAACTATAGGTATATTAACGTGCGAAATACCAAGACTGGCCGGACGCTTCTCTCAAATTAGCTGAGCTAGCCTTCGAACTCAACTGTCTTGTCGCGATCCGTTGAACAACGGATCGCAAACTATGCATAATATGAAGTTCTACCATAGCGTTGATTCGCCAAGTGGAATTTCATTTCTCGTTGCTGGAGATATTCGTACTATTCGCAGTTCGACGGATAGCTCGAGGGGAAGATGCCGGAACAAACGCCAGTCGAGGTAATCGTCATCTGAATATTACGTATATGACGTGTATATTAATTACGAATTAAAAAGTAGTAAATTGAATGATTACAAAAAGTGTAGAATAGCGTGCGATAAAAGAGAGAATTTGAGATGATGTTGGGTGAGTTAAGCTCGTGGACGAAGAAATTTGTGAATAATAATCAGTAAAGTGAAAATTACGAAGCATAGATTTAGAACAAATTGAAGCCGAAAATGTGTATTCGATGTACAAAAAGCAAGTTGTACAAATGTTTTTGATTTTAAGGATTTTACCTATTTCAATCACGGAGATACGTTGATTTAGAATCATAGAGAGATTTGATTGAAAAAAATATACGCATCGTCCACGAGAATAATAGAAATTCGCGTGAAAATTTTATAGAGTGTGATAGTGAGCGAGTGTAGAATGTCGCAGAGTCAATCGAACAAACCTCTGCGATGCATATAATAGACACTGGTTTTTCGTTGTTTTTAGTCAATTTGCCTGTTTTACTTATCCCCGTTATCGCATTTTTATGCAAAATTACGAAGTTGATGAACTGAAAAAGACAAAAGATATAATTATAGTAATAATAGTACAGAAAGAACGATGAATGATATGATAGCCGGCTTTATCGAGCATACGTAAGCAGAGTCGCGAGTCATAAACAATTAACGATTAAACAAATAATTCTCGACTGTTCTTCGCATTAAGTAGGAATTTGTATATTAAAAAAAGAAAGCAACCAATTTCTACCTGCACTGCTCTTCCACGAGTAGTGTTTTGTGACGTTTTATATACATATATATGTACATTCATCGTTGTTATGTGACAAGGTTAGAAAAAGAAGCGAACGTGAATCGATTGAGAGGAAAGTAGAAGAAATTTTAACGAGAATTGCTGCGCTACTGGAGAGCGATGTTTTCCCACTTTTGTTTAGTTTTTTCATTGGCTACGCGTATCACACAGCGATCGACGTATTTGGCATTTTCTTCCATCGTGAATATCTCAATGATTGTTTCAGAAAATTTGCAATACTTGATAATCTAGTGAATTTCCGTAATGATTTGGAATCGCAGATGTTGTCGTGGATCCAAATAAAAAATTTACGAGCATTTGAAAAAAAAAACTCACTCCGACTTCTGTAACAATGTAACTGCACGAGCAAAAAAAGCCAGAGACGCCGATTGCTGACGTCGCCAATGCGAATGCATACACACGTAATAAATACACCGGCTGTCTTTCACACTCTGCGGTTGAAGGAGTCGAGTTCCCAGTCAACAATGGAGTCACTATTGTTTTTATTTATGCGAAGACTAGCTTTTGGTGAGTTTTATGTACATAGATAGCCGAAGTGACATGAAGGGAGGAAAAAGTAAGAGAATGACTGTTTTAGGTTTGATTTTTTTTTCATCCGATTTTTTTCCTATTTAGTATTTGCGTAGCGTCCATATTATTTTAACGACTATCACATGTATTGTTATTATCATCGGATCGTTTTTTTTTTATTCCAATTCTTAGATTTTCACTGGCTGTCTCATTTTAATTCCGATGTCTGACGATCTAGGAGAAAAAGAAAAAATTTAGCCAACTAATATGCTCTACTCCTCTTCCACCACCTTTTCTCTTTTAAGTTACTCGTACTATTATCATTTACTACTCTGAATAAAGTGTCAAAGTCCAATGAAATCATTATTTTGTGTTTGGTTATTTATTTTTTTTCCTTCCACATTGCATGATTTTGTTGACTCATTGAGGTATGGTTGTTATTTTTTTATCCTCCTTAACTTCTGCTGTTTTGTTTTTTCCTTTCTGGGAGCTCGACCGGTTATATCCAAACTATTGGAATGCGCTAGCCAAGGTACAAATGTACATAGAAAGAGAGAAAAGTAATAGCGATGTTGTATACACTACAGTGTCACGCATAAGCAGCTCTGTTTTCGCGAAATATTTGAGGTAATGTTGATAATGAGTTAAACCGAGTCAGCTCTCCAGGGTTCATTGAACTCGAGCTATAATTCACTACAGATCTTTTTCATATTGTATGCTTTGATTTTTTTCCAACAGGGACGCGGAAACTTGCTCTCCTGATAAGAAGGTATCTCATTTCGCAATGTGTCAATATGAAACAAAATCTGTTAATGATTTGACTCGGAGAGTAATATTGAATTGAGTGAGATACGGGGGAAATTATAATTGCAAAAAGTTGAGATATACTGTAAGTCTTCTCATATCATTCCTTGAGCTGATGACGTGAAACAGCTTTTTTTCTAGATACTGTGAATCGCGAAAACAAGAAGAAAAAGACAAATACTAAATGAGGAGAAGCCCGGACTACTAGAGAGAGAAAGAGGTTCTACTGAAAACAGAGATTATACAAATATATAAAAATGTATACTTGAACTCAATTGTCCTGAACAATAGATACAATATTTGCGATAACGTATAATTTTGTGAATCCCGCATTTATGAAGTGTAGGCTGGCTACATGATAGTTTTGAAGATAGATGTTTATGTCATCATTCTTTGCATATAAAAGAAACTCATTTAAATCGTGTTTAAGAGTCTAGACGTGTGTTTGTTCGTGAAAGCTTAAACAATTATAAAAATATCGCGTACAATGAAGACTAGAGGTATATATAAAATTATGATGATGGATCAGCATGTAACTATTATCGCAACGCCTTATGATACACACTATTTGCTTCGTATATTATGAAAAAGTATAATACCACATGAAAAACGCTGTTTCCCACTTTTTGCAATCGTCGCGTCGTTATTTTGACAACGCCCCAAATTATTCAGTATGGCTCGCATATATATATATATATATATATATATATATATATATATATATATATATATATATATATATATATATATATATATATATATATATATACAAAGTGTGTATGAATGTCGCGTGAATGTACCGCTATACTTTCGCGCTATTAGTAGGTCGATAGAGACAAGTACATGTTTTCCATATACGTGTTTTCTTTTTTATTCACTTTCGCCGCGATTTTTGATCGTCGCTTATCCGTAGGAGCCGTTATAACGGCAGCTCGAGCTGTAATTGATCATTTAAGTATATGCGTTCGGAGACTTTGCCGGTAAAGTGTGGGGAAAAAAATTGAATTTCGTGTAATATCGCGTCGAGATGAACTAGAGCATTCTATCCACGTGTTATTTTCTTAGTGACATAGTAACTTTCGTATTTTTTCCGGTAAGAGACGTGTAAATAAGTGACAATGCGCTGAGACGGTGATTAATCAATGAAGCCATTTGCGAACGGACAAATTTGCAACCATACGAAGTCTTAAATGACTATATAATTGGCGAATCAATTCTAAGAAGTAGTTGGCCCTAAATTTTTCTATCTATGGGTAACTTATAAATTAAGATTGTCGAAATTTTTAGTATTGCGTGCGGAGCGTGCCGAGCAGAGCTTAAAAGTCAAGCAATTTGGATGTAATAAGGAACAAGAAATAATGTAGGAAAACGAATGGTCGGAGCAAAAGCCACAAGAGCAAAATTGAACGTAGCTTTAACCAAAAATTTACGTACTATATTTTATCATGAGCTCGGATTACGGGCATTTTCATTAGGCTGTGTTTTTCAATAAGGAACGGGGATGTAATCATTTTTTTAATAAATTTGAGGGGAGTTCTAACGAAAACAAAAAAAAACGAAAAATTGAAAACCGTAATATTGGTAAGATACGATCAGAAGGAAAAGAATATAATTTTGTACCCTATTTTTCCAATGATTGGTGTCGTGTTTTTTTATCGATTGATGTCGTGTCTCAAAATTGAAATGATAATTTTGTACCCTATTTTTTTATTGATGAGTGTCGTGTTCAAAATTAAACTTTGTATTTCGGTATTAGTTGTAAAGGATATTTCGATGAAATTGGATTTTAGGTAAAAGTCGGGCAAAAGACGTTCTAGTAGTGAAATTACGTAGAAGTAGTTTGCAAACATTTGAGATGTTGCTATAAATATGAACGAGCGTAAACGAGTAAAACTCTTGAAACGCTCAGTCACGCAAATAATATACATGAGCGGAATTCACAACACTGTTAACGTGATGTCGTCGGCGATTGATACTCTTCGCAACCTAAATATTGTCGATACTCACCCGAGTATATATTCAGCTGCATTTTCTCTTATTTGCCCACACCTAGTAATATGCGATACGCGAATATAAATGTGTACAGGAGTTTAATCCTTACTCTCGGCCGCCAGTATCCCATTTCACGTAATTCTAATAGGGAGATAAATAAAATAAAGGAAGCAAATAGCGATAAGAGAGAGGGAGTTAGGCCTATAGCGTGCTAAGTATGTAGTAGGTACCGTTTTAAGTGTTTTTCAATAAGGAGTCGAACCGTTCGGACGGCAGGCATGGAAGCGATCCAAATTAATAATGAAAAGAGGAATGAACGAGAAGGAAAAATAGTAAGAAACGTGATTTGCGATGCAAAGAGCGAATTCATGCTGGTAGTGCGGACCAAACGGGACAACACTCGACTGAAGGGAAGTTTTGAAAAATCGAGCAGGGAAAGCGATTGCAACGGGGAGAATGTCACGACGAGTGAGAGGTGGAAAAAGGATCAACAGATACGAGGAAGCGTGGCAGTGTCGCTCGAGAAGGAAAACAAGGATGAATGGGCTCGTGTCGGTTGTGAATGATCAAATGGGATACGAAAAATTTCGGGGAGTTTGACTGTACGCACAGTGTGATCGGCGTTCGAGAGATCGGGAAATCGTATTACGTGCACGGAAAGAAAGAGCGAGAGAAAGAGCGAGAAGAAAAAAATGAGAAAAAAAAATTGAATAACAATCCTCGATTGGCTACGTGGTATTCGAAAGCGATACGTTAAAATGTAAGGCACTATTGCCCCTCGGCAGGGCACATCTTTTTCACAAGCAATTTTTTACACGAACTTTTTATACGGTTCTTTGTAATAGAGTGAAGTAAGCGCGAGAGTTTATATGTCGATTATTTTAAGCGCCGAGCGTGTTTTTACGTCCGATAAGCCAAGGATGGGTTACTCCATTTGCTAAAATGTTCTGCATGCGCGTCAGTCCTTCTGTCGCGTTGCCTTATGCTTCGGTACATATATTTACGTACACCCGGGATACTTTCGGAAAAGTTCTACGTGTTATTTTGGTTCCTCGGACGGGAAAAATCACCGGCGTAAACGTGTTTTCCGTTTTTTTTATACGGTATAGAACGTTTAGAGACCGGCAGGACGGAGCTAAAGAGCCGCGGAAGATAAAGGAAGGAGACGAGTTGGATTTACAAACGAACCATTTCAAATATTGAAGCACCGAGATAAGAGAGTGAATGGAGACGAAGAGATAAGAGGATACGCATTGTGATAGCAATTCCATGTCTTACTGCCCTGCTGTGTGCACTCATTCGCGACAGGTTTGCATCTCGTCGGATCGATACATACGCATATATAGAAGTGGTATCGAGACGGCGCTTCTTTGGTTTCTCAGTGAGACGCTCCAATATATACATATATTTACGCTATATAATATACGCGACGCAACCCCCAATTTGATTTCGAGTTAACGCGTCACGGCAGCTTCATTCGCGCGCATGCCTCGGTTGCTCTCTTGCGCACACAGTGAGAGAAAGAGAGAGAGAGAGAGAGTATGAATGTAGCCGCTTCCAAGTCCATAGAGATTAGGCAAAGAAGCGTTTTTCCTCGTAAAGACGAAACGCGCGGAGAGTCGTAGACTGCGCGTGTGCTACAGGCGACAAAGATATATAATGAGCCAGGTAAAAAGCATTTTTCGAAACTTATTTACAATCAATCTTGATGTCTATGTACGTTTAAGGCAACTTCGATCGACGAGCATTGTTGTACTCGTTCCAGTAGGAAGTATACCACTCATAAAACAGTAGGTTCTAATATCCCCTCTAATCGTAGATAATGTATAGCCCGTAGGGATAGACGAGAAGGACGAGGGCCGTTGATGACCAACACCACAATGATTTGCGCGTCAGGTCATTGGAGACATTTTTTTGAATTTCCGACAAGCTATAACACACGGACCACTCACAGAAACAACAATGCCGGCTAAAATTATTCAACGGACAAGCAACAATTGACACGCAACGATATTCAAAAGCGACGTAAATGTAATCAATAAAAATTTCGAAATGTCCTAATGTGATCGTGTATACAAAGTACGCCGATTCAATAGAATCGGCGAATCAATTGGTAGTTTTATATGAAACACAAGTAGACTGATCGTTCGATAAATTTTAATGTATCAATGATTCGACCAAGTCGTAGCCGACGGTTGTCTATAAAGTGAATAAGCCTATTCAATAATGAGTCGTTCTAAGAATCAATTATAGAGAATCTCAGTAGCCGTATATGCTCGTAAGCATTTTTATATGATGAAAACGTAATAGATGTGTCTTTAATCGTCAAGGAATAGTAGCGGTTCGTTAGAATAACGTAGTGGCTCGCTTTTGTGTGCATCTGTTCAGTAACGAATGATTCGCGAGTATGGAACGGGTGTATATAGTGGGTACGCTCGAAAACCTACTGAAAATTTCAATTCGGCCTATCCCGTACATGGCACTAACATCACCAAACACACATATAATACATATATTTATCATATATATTTATCATACATATATATTAACATTGTTTCACCTAATTCCAGATTCTCTTTTATCCAAATATATCTATTTTCTTTCGCTCGAAACCCGAGGTACACTTTAACAACGAAGAACAAACCCATACCAGATCGCTAAAGTGTTTTATTTAATTTTTCTATCGTCTCTCGACCCTATACCCCTCACCTGCGATTGCGCGCCCCGTTAACTTTTTCTCGTTACTCAGCTACCGTATATACACGTATATCAACTACTTTATAGCAAGCATATATCAGCAACCCGCACACTTATATATAGACTTAAGAATATGTATATGCAAGTTTTTTAACGAAAGCACGCGAGCGCGCGCGCATCTCGAGCGTTGATACACACATACACACAAACGTGGCAGAAACGCCCAAGAGAATCAACGGGTCTCGGCTGGTCCTCTCGTTTCGCGAAAATAAAAACTGCCCGGCTGAGGAGATTCCTTTTGACTCGCGCGAATACACACTCAATATATACAGCGAGACGGGAGAAAGCGAGATGAAAAATCGCTCGATTACGGAGGGAAAGAAGCGCTCGAAGAGTGAATGCGCCCATTGAGAGCCGCGGGCGCGGCGGCCGAGGAGGCTCGTCGCGCGTCGCAGCCAATGGCCAAGTAATTTAATTGGCAGGCGTCTCGAGTGCGCCGAAGGCAGCGAGTCGCGCGAATTTCGGGGCTCTCGCGCGTGGGTGGCGAAAGATAACGGGCCGACACGAGCGCGCGCGACGGCGATAACAGCCTATACACACACACACACACACACACACACACACACACATACTGAGCGCGGGAGTGTGCGCGCGCGCGCCTGCTCGCTTTGGAAAACTCGACAGACCCGGCTGTTGCTCTCGGATCGGCTGCGCGTGTTTTGCTGGTCCGTTTTATATATATACATCGCGTTCGTTCCCCGGGTTCTCTCCGTCGACCTTGCCCTATATATAATATATACGGTCCGATCAATTTAGGATTATGCGCGCGTGATGTGTCCGTTTGTTTTATAGTGCGCATGTAGGCATTGTTGATAGCTGCAAATTCCCCCCCCCCCCGACCCCCGTGTTTGTATATGGCTTAAGGAAATTAACGATTCGTTGAAACGAGAGAGGCGGGTGTCTACCCTCGCCCCCCTCTCGATAACCACTCATTGTCGAGAGAGATTTATCCGGTTCCCGAGGCGCGCGGACGCGATTTTTAAGACGGGAGGCAGAATACGCGCGTACGTTTCGAAGCGGCTGAGTCTTCCAATACCTCCCCTATAAGAGTACAAATTCGTATGGTTAATATATATATATATGGCGCCGGAGAGTAGATGATTATAATGTGCGAGATGGACAGGAGGAGAAGGCGCCAAGAGTAATTAAATACTAGATGAGGAAGAAATTGCTAATTATTATTGAGAATAGAATGCAAAAAGTTAATGGGAAGAGAGAGAGGAAAGAAGCGAGAGAAAGAGGAAACGAGAGGAAGAGAGAGGGGATAGTAATATTGAATATACAATGAATAATATTTAACGATGTTTTTTCTGGCATGAGAATACTTGTCATTATTATTGCTATATTATAATTAATCGTCATTATTATGATTATCATTATTGACATTATTACAATTTTTATTGATATTATTGATGTGTGGAACTGTTTTGTACACGAGGTACAAGGTGGGGATAGAAACTTATGGATCATTAAGATTATATACGATTATATATGAGCGTATATATATAACTGAGAATCAGTATAGTGAGGGACACGGAGGAATGAATCACTCAACAATGAGTTTCAGAGCGCGATAAAACCATTTGCCGTGATTCGCCTAAATATTCAGGAATACTATTAATAATAATTCATGAGCTGCAGACACAGAATTTTCATTCTCGTCCGTCGCATAAATCATACTACATAGTTGAATCTTAACGAAACGTTGATTATAATTATTAATCACCGACTGCGAATGACTGCGACGAAACAAAACAAACAACGTAGAGTACAAGAAAACGTTTTCCAGGTATGATAAAACTTGCTCTTACGATTGCCAGATTTTTTATGTCGGAATGAAAATTTCCTCAGAGTCGGCTGTATCCTGACAACACAAGGAAAAAAAATGGATATCTCAATGAAATTTCGCGTTTTTGTGGAGTAAAATAAATATATGTACATATGCTCATCGTGGATATGATGCGTACCATTTTAGTATTCCTATTTGAAAATTTTCTCAAGATAGACTATACAATCGAATCACAGGAAAATAGTGAGAACTACTTATTGACTCGAACTGTACAAAATAACAGAGAAACATACGAAAACCCATCGACCGTGCCGATTCCCGGTGTGACCGTACACGGGATGCAAAACAATAGACTGCCGCGTATAAGACTTGGAATAATATAATCCAACCAATAGAAAAATCGTCTATAATTGAAATCTAAAAAGAATATTTATGAAAAGCATTTACCAATTTTGAGCAATTTAGAAACAGGAATTAATGACTGATCTTGGGATTAAGCCTATAATCGTGGGTGATGATGCCAAAGCCGTCTATTAACGTTACAATACTATCTGAATGGGGAGACGCATCATCAAATTGAACAGTCTCTCGATCTTTCCCCTTCGTATGATTGAGTCTCACCTTGCGAATGGAATTAGATCTATATAATAAGAAAAAAATTCGACATTCTCGATCTTTGCGATGTTCCATACTCGAACTTTCAAGAATTGCTTTGACCGTTCGAGTATCCGTGTTGAGAATCGAACGTCGTTTGAATCGTCAATTCGATCAAAATGAAATTGATATTTATCTAGTGAAGTAAGATGAAACTCATATAACCGACAGACGTGTGAAGAGAGAGAAATTATATTTTTAAAAAAATCGAGATAAAATTTGACAAAAACAAATCTAAATTATATATAAATATTTATATATATATATGTCTTATTTATACTATTAATTCCTGAAGCAACGTGAGCCTCTTTGATGAAATTGAAATTGAAATTGATGATTGAAAATTTAAAAAAGAGGAAGAGATTATTCGAAATGATGATAGTTGTTTCTCATAAAAATAAAGATGGCTTTGGAATGTATACTCAGGAAAACCGTATTTCACCAAAGTCCGATATTCTGTCTTCGATAATTCGTCAATTTTTCTGTCCTCTATCGTTCGCATTTGATCCAAGCTTTCTTCTCTCGTTCGAGTTTGATAAAAGAGTCTTTTGAGCCGTATAAAAGACTTGTAAAAATTTTTCTGATAATGAGTTGGCAAATCGAAGAAACGAGGACAGAAAATTGTAAAAGACGAATAAGCTTCAATTAATCAGCCAGCACTGCTTAAATATATTACACTAGGAATTATATGTATCCGCATAACACCTCAAATTCCCTTCACTTGAATCGAGGGAATAAACAATGAATTAATAATATAGTGATAATTAAAACAAAGTGACAAAAACACACAAAAATTCAACTATGCTAGTTATAACGTGTGAGTGGAGAAAGGGCGGCACACACTACGTACTATTAACTTATTGCTGCTAAATCTAACGATCGCTATAGTTAACTACGATTATTATTAATACTATTCGCTATGATACCTATCGTTAGTAGCTAAGAGTTGATGTTTACAATGACAGTTCGTCTCGTGTAATCGTATTGCACTATATCTGTTTGGTTGGCTTGATGGGCGAGAGTCTAATTCGGGTTATTAGATACTACGCAGTACCTTTTGCTGACGGGATGGATTTACAATACTCGCGTGAATTTCGAAAAGATTTAGAATCTACCAGTGTGGGTAATTTCAATTTCTCAGTGTTCCATACGAAGCACGAGACTTTCATTCTCAAAATCCGAACGATAAAAATAATACAAAGGAAGCGCGCAATGGTTGGAATTATTATCTTGATTCGTACCTATGAATTTGTTGTGAGTATTGGGAAATTTGCCCGTCAGTAGCTCGGAGGAAATGAAATAAGAGCAGAAGTCGTGCTTGCGCGAAAGATGAAGGTGAAATGATTGAGGATTACCAGAAGAAAGGCTTACGTATCCTTGCATTATCATTTTATTGGCGAGTCGATAGACGCGAACCTCGCCAACCTCATACAATTGACAATTTAGCTCCTCATATATATAATAGTTAAGAGTTTGTGTAAGCTAATTTTCATCACTAAGTCGTCTTTATTCGATTTATTCGTCATTCCGCAGTACGTATCGAACTGTGTCACGAGACAAATATTATACATGGTAATTTTTTTTTCTTTCTTCAAATCAACAATTCTCACCTGTTAGATAACACATATTCACGGTTGGTTCGAATGATTATTGATCACGTTGATTTAGCGTAAAACAATGCATCTTTCCATGTGTGTATCTCATGTGTGGTTTGATTGGAAAACAAATAGATTACATTTTACTGCCAGCGAGAGAATTTACGAGGAGTAACTTACTATGGTTATTGTTTTTCATTATTATATAGTTTGTATTGTAACGATATTGATCGATTACCGTTTTGAGTTGACATATTGAGTGGACAGCGTGCGAGAAGAATCGAGCTTCATACCCGCTTCTGTACGTTTAGTGTGAACAACAACACTCTACAATATAGAGATTAATTAATGAATTTTATGCAAACACTACTGTGTAATGACTACATGCGATTATTTATTCGAATTATGAAATAAAAAATATAAATGACGACTAAATGATCACTGCGCTATATGAGAATACGAGTACGATGATTTTAAGGAAAGTATATATACATATGGATAAACATTTTTTAACGCCGTTATCGTATTGTGATGATGGTGAAGTGAAGTGAAACGATAAAAAGTATACTAAAAATTACAAGCAATGCGTCTTCTCATTCAATATTTCCTCGTTCCATCCGAAAAATCCATCCACTCGCGATCCCTCACATGTCGTTATTTCATATATGGGTTTTTACCGTGTATACTCGAAAAGAGGCTTCCAGCGGCTTGCCATGCCGAATCCATCGACGTACAGAAGAGAAAGCTTTTCGATTACAAATCAACTGTTCTGACAAGGCTCTATAGAAAGAGTGGAATTGCAAGAGACGGGCATTCAATATGCCATCGCATGTTTCCAGTGGCTTCCATCGTTTATTTCGTTTATGAACAGTACTCCGGGATACATTGAATTCCAATATCATTGTATTGCTTATAGCGGTGAAATGTATATTTTTTTTCCGAATAGAATATATTATCAATTTTATTTGTTCTTTGCTGATTTAAAATTCACATCATCTGCCTTTAAAATCAATGAATGCACATCTGTTGAAATCAATGTTGTATGCCGTTAAATTCATATTATTTTGTATGCAATAAACTAATCGAACATGTATTTTTTATCTGTATATTCGTCCTTCTGCAATCTTTTCTGTATTATAGTAATGAATTGAGTGGGCTTTTCCTATTGTCAATCGGTGTTTTCTTTTTTATATTGATACAAAATATATAATTTAAAACATATTAGTTAGTTGGATAAAAAATATTGCAGTGTCAACTGTCCCTGTGTTACTTGCCCAGTTAATCGTATTTTATAAACTTTCGAGAAATATATTTCATATCATGAGTGTTGAACATAGGAATGAAGCATTTCACCCATGATAAAATATACTTTGACTATGAATCTTTTTGACCAGTCATACATTTAATCTCCATCAGGGAGCAGCGACGAAAATTCACAGAGGAAAAGTTTGAGTTCCGTATCTCTTTGATGTGAAAAACTGAGCTGTGATTTCGCCCATAAAGGAAATGAAAGGGGCGGGCTCAATATTCAGGATTAAAAGTCAGCACTTTTGAAATTCATCAGCTTTTTTTACACTCTGACGTAAAACATTTTTCCAATGAGTGAGAGAGGAGAGTCTATTGAATTACCATTGAATCAATTGCCAATCAACTTTGATCATTCATACACTGGCATCCTTTTCAATCTTTTTTCACCATCAGTTCAATAACCATTTCTCTTATTATCCTTTCGTTCCCTGTCAATCTGAGTGTAGAAAAAGAAAGAATACTCGCCGAGTTGATCGATCGAAAGGAAAGAATTTCGCAAAACTCGAGTGACCATTCGAACAATTAGTTGAATTCGCATGTTTTATACAGGTCTGGTACATTTCTGGCACAGCTGAGAGCCGTTAGTGATTCAGTCCCGAAAGGTCGCGCTCTCGAATTCGATCCGTATGGATGAGTCTACGTTTCCACCCTCTTCGCCTTATAAAGTTTGCGCTGCCGTTCATGAATAATACAAATAACAGTCGATGTAGCCTCTAAACCGAAGGGTTCTTTTACCAAAGCTCTAACCTTTTGCGAGTCTCCGTAAAAAGTAATTACCCTTTTCAAACATTAATCTGCACTTAAATTCCGCTCTACGCATCGAGATCTGACGGATTTACGCAAAGGCAGACTTTCCGAAAGACTCGCTCTTGTGTATTTTTTTCCCTTCAATTTACATAATTGAATTTTTTATACATACACACGTCTCGATCATTTACATTTTTATTTTCGAGTTTTCGTGACAGTCGAAACCATCTAGCCTACATTTTATTTCCCGAGGATAATACTCCTGAAAAATGATCACGTAAATTTCAACGTTATTGAATAACTATAGAGAATTTATACGAAGCGATCAATCGTCGAGTTTGTAAAACTATACAGTACTTCGAATGAACTCGCGGGAGAAACATCATTCAAATTATATTTTAAATTTACGTATATTGAAGCACGACGAGTTGGATTTCGTAACGAACTGTCAACGCGGCGTGTTTCCATTCCACTTTCGCATCGGCAGTTGCGGTGCCACCGAGGACGAACTTTTGAAGAAGGGAGAAGAAGTGAAAGGAGCAGTCGAAGGGGCTCGTGATACGTAAGGGCAGATTCTTCGCTGGCTCAGTTAATTCATTATAAACACATCCGAACGTAAACAGAACTTTACAGACCTGTTACCGAGTCTGACGCTGAGTAATTAAACTTGAATTTAACGGGGGCTGTATCCAAGTTTTCCACGTTGCCTTTCAACCCAACTCTTCGATTCGTTTATTACTCGTTCAAGATGTACAAATATACTTTCTTTTTCAAATTAATTGATGCGTTTAATACGAAAAACGTTAGGTGCTACAATTATTTACTGGAAATTTTGTAGTATTGGCATGGCGGATGCGTATCTTACAACCCCATATCAATTTATTTTACGAAGCAACTGATTGAATCCTTCTTCAAAGTCAAATATATAGTTTCTCTCCTGTATAGGATCAGAATTCGCCAGCGTTTCACTTTCCAAATGGATGAATTCATACGGAGAAAATACGAATTTCCTGCGAGTGAACGTGTACAGCCGAAGTCACCGAGTTGAAAATTATCGTAGTGGCATAATAGAACTCGAGACTGTGTCGTGGGCATCCGCAATGAGTCGCGGCAACACGGCGAAGAAGGAATAGGATACGCGCAGAAGTCTACGTGCCTACGTATATTACGACGAACCTTCTCGGCAACTATGTTCCTGTAACCAAGAGATTTGGCGCCTGATATATCGCGCAGAAACTTTGGAGAGGACGCTTGAGAAGTAATGTAACATCGCGTCCGGCATACAAGTTCACAATTGAAGTTGGACGAGCAGACAGTTGCAAAATTAGTTGATTTAATCTGCAATATTTTTTCGTCGAGGAGAAGCTATTTCGTCGCGAGGAGTTGGAGAATTGAATCTTTGTTTGGATATCAATTTATATTTCTCTAATTTTTGATCACCTATACATTCTGATCCAATTGGTATATGATTAGTCACACCAGTTGTTCCACCAACCGCTCGATCAAGTTACCAGAGAAAAAGTCAGAGAAAAGTCAGTTGACAATTATACAACTCAACGAAGGAATCTTGTATTTATTGATCTTTAGAGTCAGATCAGGACGAGAAATTATAACAAATCCATTATTCCAAGAAAGCGACGATTCGCCGATTTGATTTCAGTCTCATCAGGCCAAAAAAGATTAATAATAAAATGCTTTACGATCGAGCTCCATGTCGAAAATTATTGTAGCGATTGCTTTGTAACGCCAGACGTTAATCGCATCAATAATTTATCAGAGTGAAAAACATTCAGTAGACATTCGTGTCCTCTTGCTCTGCCCCCAATGGTCGCCACGCCTTTAAAGCTGAAATAAGTGAGCATCTGGCACGCCGCCGTCACTGCTCTCGTTTTTCCCAAGCGTTGCCGTAAAAATGCGGGGCTTATCTAGGATGCTGGACAAGAGTGTTAATATTCTAAAGGGTGGGTGTTTGATCTCTTCGGAGGTGGTTATACAAATTGAACTTCCCTCTGCGAGTTCGTTAAATTTCATTCTGCTCTTCGAGATCAAGCGGTGGATTTTGTTACGTCGATAACTCTGATTAAATGTTGAAATCAATCTGAAAGATGTATCATTCTTTGTGCGCACGGAAATTGGATATGAAAATTGATCAAATGTTAGTAATGCTTATGGCTCGTTGAAGACATTGCTTGAAAATATATCTTCTACTTCCTCGCATTGTACATTGTACAATTACTTCATTACAAATGAAAGCTCGGATATCGATTTTAGAATATAACTTTTATCAAAATTCGAAAACATTAAGGTACATGCTTAACTTGGTGGAGTTTGGCGTGAAAAATACCTTAAATCTACTAATCCAAGACGAAAAAATTCCGGGTCCAAACTCAAACTCTCCCATTTATTGGGTCGTACTGTTTCCATATCACTTATTTTTCCTTTCCGACCCTGTAAAAGGGAAACTTCTTTCGACACAACAATAATAAACTATTTATTGTAACCCGTGAGATCGCGAGAAACCGACCATATTACTAACAAAGAGAAAAAACATGCCCGGAAACGTCTCGGTGGAATCGGATCAGATGATGCACACCGCGAAAATCGAATGGCGCGCGAGTCGGAAATTAAGCGGGTAGTAAGTGCGCGCAGGTAGTGATATTGGATTAGCGGAACGGCCGTCGGTGGTGCAGGTGTATATATATATATGATATACACGCGCCAATGGCTCGACCTTTGTCCGGAGCCATGGACGTGCGTCTCTGCAATCGAATCTGCTATCGGCGTTCCGCGGGTAGACATATGGCCGATAACACTGAGCCCTTGAGCTTATATAGTCGAGCCAGGCGTTTGATCGCTCTTGCACAGTTAGTCTGGATTTTCCCTCGCTTTTCCAAATCGCTTTACTAGTTGTATCGCCCACACGGTGTCGATTTTTCTTTGTTACTCCGAAAGGTCGTTCGGAAGATTTTTTCAATCATGCCATTGAGAAATATTTCACTAGAACGCACAATCCCAATGATAAGCCAAGAAAAAACACAGTGGTAAGAAAGTTAATTCTCCGGATAATTATTCATGACTGACATGGAAGCAAGAATCAATCGGTGGTATGTATTGATTTTTAATTCGTCATCACACGTCTCGCTAAACATACCCTCCTAAGATTGAAATGGTATAAAAATCGCATAACTAATGAAAATCGTAAATATTTAATCAAAAATTAGTAAATTTTCATAAATTTGATTGAAATTTGACTAATTTTTAAGTTGCATATTGAATATTTTCACCAGTCATGCAATTTTCACAAATAAATAGCAGTTTTGCACTATTTTAGATTCAGAGTATAAGCAGTATTAACCGTAATTGTATTCATTACACTTGGCCGTGTGCTCTTTGTGTCTTGGGTACATAATTAATCATTTTCCACGTTACAATAATGCCAAAGTCCAACCGAAATCCTCCGACAGAGAAAGTAAGTGCAGATGGGCGCGAGCGTCATTTGATGGTATTAGACAGAAATTTGTCTCGGCGAGGAGGGGCGGACGCTCGGCGCGGCGGGGGCAAACTAGCCGCCAGCCCCGCGCCATATACACGATTACATCTAGGATTGCGCTATCACTCTCAGCTCCTTGGTTCACCGGGGAATACTGCCCATTAATATAACGCCTGGAACGCACATCCCCGCGCGTCGCCCGACAAAGGAGTACGGGACAAAGAAGAGTCTGCTACACGTCCGTCGATGTGCTTCGCTGCTCGCAAGCTTTGCCGGGCTCTTTGTCATCTAAAAACCCAAGGATTCGAACAATTTGCCTTTTTTTTATTTGGAATCTTGAATATTTTTGCATGTATCCCATAGCACAATAGAATGATGATGCAAGAGGAATTATTTCATAAAAATTACAAGAGTATCTAATGCTATTTTTTTCACAGGCGAAATGGAAAGGATCTCCAGAGCTTATGATACTTATACACCAGAGATTTTTGTGAATTTCATTACAACTCCTCGGTGATATTTGATGTACAGTTCTGTCAAATATTCGACAGAGGCCGGTAATTTGATAATAATCTATAAAAGGATCGACAAACATAATTGTACTTTCAACAGGAATTTCCATTTCCTCGAGATAAATGAGAGAAAAAAATGACAAGTAATCAATTGAACCGGGATGATTGATGCGAATTACACAGTAAATTCAATTAACTTCAGATCACCGAGCGAAAGCTCCGACCGAGTCGTCTCTGCTATTCATCTGAGCTTGTACTTACGTCTCGAGAGAAAAAAAGGCATGAGAGAGCCATCAGCTTAGTTGCTGGGATAATCTCCAAAAGTTGTAGCGATGGTCGCCCCGGGACTCGCTAATACGTAGTAAGTGCTGTCTTGTAGAAACGTCTTGCCAGTACCCGTAACTGCAGTTGTCTGTCCCTGCTCTTAGTTCTCAAGCTCAGGGTTTGATTTTCTTCTCTTTTCTTCTCCTCTACTTTTCTTTTGTTCTCTCTCCTCTCCTCTCCATTCCTGACTTTGGAATAAGGGTGCGAGATAATCGAGTGCTCGCTATTTCGACATTGCCATAAAAACCCCTGAATTTATTCTTATTCTCCTCAATTTGCACTTTTCAACGGATGATAAAAGTATAGTAGCCAAAAAACGTCTACGATTTTACAATCGATGAGAGACTTTTCGATGTCTTGAGTGACAATATATCCAATTAGTTGTGAGCATTTAAGATCTTTTAGTACTAATTGTTTAATATGAAAGATGATAATGTGAAGTTATACTGAAGGATATGAAAGTAGTTCGCATCTTTATACATACTTGTCTCCAGAGACATTCACCCGGCTCATAAATTATTTCCGAGTTGAGAACCACCATGAATAAATATTTTTCAAGCCGTTGCATGGGAGTGAATTAAAACGGTACGCATTATTTATGAGAATTCATGAATTCTCCTTTTCCAGAGGAACGAGCTATACATTAATTCATTCGTTAAAATTTACTTTTCATATAAAAATCACCCAAGAATCCCAAATTAACGGAGTATGCAGCGAAATACACAATTATCTCTTGGAAAATGAGTGGAGATGCTTTAAATTCCCCATTCTGAAGGTTTGATTTTCAATTAAGATTATTACAATATACATTGTTTCAGTCGATCATAATGTGAATTCTTCTCAACTTGGAAATGCATAAATACTCAATTCTCCATGATGCTCACACTCACGAATGTCTCGGCGAAATCATTCTTGTATGGTCTATTCCCGTATAAAGTCTGGAACCCGTCTGGCTTAGTGAACTAATGCCAGACTTCATACCAGACATTTAAATTTGTATTGTAAAAGTCTGGCAAAACATGAGGCCAGACTTTATGTCAGACTTTATGTCAGACTTCATGCTAGACTTCATATAGGGTAGATATGCTCAGTTGGGAGGTTCGAGAAAGTGGCTGGGCAGGTTTATGATTTGTTCGACGACTGAGTTATTCAATCAGTCTGCTCTTGCTCCGCATCATTAGTGAAGCAGAGAATTCCTGGAAATGAAAATAAAAATTCACTCAATGTATCGTCTCATAGGATTTTGTATTATTAGTATGGATAGTTTTATAATAATCTAACAATTTCACTTTTTTCATGTTTGATATTTAATATTTACTTCACTTTTTTTACTTTAAAAATCAATCGAGACTCGTTGTTATTGATACTGTTTAGTGAGATAGACAGTCGCTGCATCGACTTGTAGCGTGTAAACTCATCAATGGACCAAATAAATGTAATTCCAGAGTCTAATGTTGAGCTAGCTTCACATTGAATACTCGTATTTGGCCTCATAGTATCAATATATATAACAACGAGCATCACTGAATTTTTTCAATTGAAGGGAAGTCGTCGTTTATGGATAATGAAGAATGTGATGGTCGCGGTGAGACTTTGAAGAACACCAATATATCAGATAAGTGAAACCGTTTAATAATTATTAAACTGATTGTATTCATAATATTATAACCTATGAGACGATACTTTTTGTACACTTTTATTTCCATTTCCAGAGATCATCTGGTTAGCTAATGATGCGGAACAAGACTAGACTGATTGGGCCAACCAATCATTAAACAGACCAGCCACTTTCGAGAAACTTCCAGCTAAATATACCTTTTCCATATGAATCTAGCATAATGTATGATATAAAGTCTGTCATGAAGTCTGGTATTACTTTACAATCCCAGATATGTGTCAGACTTCTACCAGACTTTATGGGCCAGATTTTTTCTTTCAAGTTTACCAAAGTATTCTGAGAAAGTAGTATCCAAGCTTATAGAAATATAAAAATATAGTGTCCTAATAACGTCGTTACATTTATTTGTAATTTATTTTAACATTCGACTGTCAGGCTCTAGGACGCAATAATTGAACAATATTAAATTGAGAAAATAGGCTCGGAAAATACATTTTGTCCCATTTGATTGACGATTTGAGCTACTTGAAAAGGCTTTTTTCGAACCTGAATGGCCGGTATATCCCAGAAATATTTAAAAAAAAAACTTTCCAATCGCAAGACAAAATCATTTTCCTTATTATATTCATGATACTATCATCGATTAAACTCACACGTGTATGGAATCGAGTCATTTCGATCATAAAATATCGAAGTCGCGATGGGATCGCACCGGCACTGCCGCAACGGAGAAAGTCCGCTTACCGCCGAGCACGAATGCGTGCATAGTTCCAGGGGCTGGGGTCGATTCGTATACGCGATAACGTGACCGCGAGCCCATCATTCGGTAATCGCGACACGTCGCTGCCCTTGAATCATACCTTCGACGCGTCGCGCGCTACATCTCACCGTTATGTTTAATAATTCGTCGCGCGCGACATATACGCTCGCGTGCTACAAGCCGGCTCTCCAAAACAAAAGTGCGCGAGCCCGAGCGACTCCGTTCGCCTGTAAAATGAACTACGTGACCCGGGCCATATTGCGCTGGATTTTTCACCGGCAACCATGTTTGTCAGCTTTGAAGTCTTATATTCGGGAGCTGGTGCAATTCTTATGTTTTCACGTGCGAAACGTCCCTTCTCCAGATTCCCCATCTAGCTGAGCTGGGCTGTTGCGATTACTTGCTCGGAAAACTTTCATGCGCCGAATAATGCGACGGCAATGAGCTCGTTCTGAGTAGAAAAGATGCATCGAAATGACGAGTCGGCGATTTTGTACATGAATTTGGCACTTGGTTAGTTGTTAGCAGAGAATGTTTGGCTCAATGGTTACTAAGATGGTTATCTGGTACTCGAATAGCATTATGACCTCGAGAAGTTCAAAATGCTTGAATAAGAAAAAAAGACAATGCGTACTATCACGATTGCGGCATAGTCGAAATATTTGCTCAGTTCTCCTTGATCAAAGAATCTCCGGCAACTGTCCTGTTTTGCAAAGTGAACCGAGTCCTCGTAAAACCATACCAAGGTCCTCAATAAAAAGAGCCAAATGCTCGCGACAATCCGTATAGTGGCGCGAGCACGATTGGCCAAATCCCCGTGTAGCGCGCTCGACACAAGTTCTATAACTCGTAGACGTTGCCGAGTAATAAAGTTTCAGTCATAAATTCGCCGGAGAGCGTCGCTTTGCGAGCCGCTAATCCCATTTACGGGCGCTAAACCTCTCGAGCACCGTACGGACTAAGCCGTTCGAGCTCTGACGCTTCGTTACGGATGCGGCGATTTGCCCGGGATTCGGCTTTGGAAAACCCCCTCACCCCCTCGTCGTCGTTCCCCGAAATCGCACTCGAGCTTTCCCGCGACGTGTGCCGGAAAAAAAATTGCCACCTGGTGATTCGCCAGGATGATTCCGATAGCGGCCGAGAGGCGCACGCGCGCGGACTTTTATTATGCACGCGCTCGCGGAAATTGCATCGTCGAGCGAAAGGATAAACGCGCGCGCGAGCCGGCAATTTGAGCCGCGGGGCGAGCATGTAAATTGGGCCGAACGAAATTCACACTTGCGCCGCCCGTCAGAAAAGGAAAAAGCGTCGGGAGCACCTGAAAATGACGAGTGCATGGCCCCCGCGCTTTCACGCCGAGCCTCGATACCATCTCTGGCGCTGCCGAAATTCGACGCGCCGATGTATACGTGCGCGCACCTGCCGCGTGCACGTGCCAACGGCCCTTGCGTACACCTTTAATTCGCCAAATTTCAACCGTACCGTTATTGCCCCTGCATCGTTGAGAACGCATTGAGTTAAGAGTATTAATTCACTCGTTTATCGTTGGGGCGAGTATGAGTGAGATAAGTTCGAATTTTCGCGCGCTATTTCGTATGATTGAGTCTTCAGTCTGTATAAGAACGAGAATAGTGTGATGTTTACGGTTAGCGAATATAATTTTTTTTTGTCGCGTTAAAAAATCATTTCCGGAATCTAGAAGAGTATTCTATTTTATCAGACAGTAACATATCTAGAAGATGATAAAATATTGTCAGGTATTCAAAAAGTAATGGAGTATTCTTGATTTTTTCACAAAAGCATGTGAAAATGTAATTGCATCACGTTTTAAAACAGTGATATGTGAGGCGTTGGAAGAATATAACGCAAAAATTTATCTTACATATCCAATTGAATTTTTGTTTTACCGCGAATGAACGATTGTCTAATGTTTACTGTCCCTCTGTTAATTTGTTTCTCTTGGAATATACTAAGGATCATGGTCTCGTGATTTTGGAAAACCTGGAGGTATAGTTATTTTTACACAATATGCTAATTGACTTATTTTCCGAGCTATGACACAATTATATAAACAAATTAATCATATCATTCCCTATCTTTATATTTGTCGACTCCATGAGAAGTGCAAGCTCTCTGGTCACACTGATAGGGTATCACATGGCCAGTGTTATCAGCGCGTCTTGTAATCCAGGCACATCCGCCCGGTGCACTTGAGTTACTCATCCTTGCACATCGGAGCTCAATTTTTCAAAGCGCCATTGCACGACCAAGTTCTAAGGTGACGTGTTGTCATCGCGATGAATCCCCGCCGGCCATGGAATTCTTCAGACAACAGATTATTCATACTGTTTCTCGAATTCGCGGTTTTTTCATTTCTGTGTGTAGGAGTGACTCGACTTGTGTCAATCCGGAATCTCGAGAACGTCGTTGACTTTGAAACTGGGACCCAGGTCAATCGAGTGACATAGATGGTAGTGAATTCCCAGTGACCAAAAGTCCATGTGTTTGGATGAATTTCATTCGTTAAATGCTCGGATTCGACTTGTGTTTGATGAAATAAGTTTATTGTGACATACCAAAATGTTTCTTTGCTTTGGCGACGGTGTCTAAGGTTCCTGGTATGATCTCAAAATTCAAGGCTCTCAAGGGGAGTGATGTCCCCTTCAACAAACCTTCCATTTTATCGAATATATGAATTGAACAATTTTGAAGTAGTTTTCATTATAGTATCTGAAAACAGCAAAGTGGACGGTAATAAATTTATAGATGACGATTATTTCCAGATAACATATGTCTCATCTTGCTTTTATAGGATACTACGCATAAATAATCATTCCAATGATCAAAAACACAATTAGAAAATTATGTGATGGGATTCTTTCACTGGAAAATGAAAAATTTTGCACGTAAACTAGATAATTCCTAGAGACCAAGATACTTTTAGGTTATTGATTTATATGAAACGCTGATAAGTGATTGTGATAAAAGCAATAGAAGAAACTCACTAGCGAACAATGTTGCGCTGATAAGAGAACTGGACATTTGCCATAAGTGATTCAACCTGTTACAAGGTGCAATGTGGAATTGTGTGCTGTTAATTTTTTTGGGCGTTTCATCGATTTTCATAGTGCCAATTAAAGGTTAGTGTACTACATAATTTATCAACTGGTATATATCATATATTTGATATACCAATGCATGATATATTGTAACTTTTTTAGAATCGAGACTCGTGGAATATGTGATTCATCGCATTGCGGTCTTATTATGATAAATGCGTTATTTTTGTATATACGTCAAACAAATATCTTTATTTACACTTGCATACATTATTCTTTAATATTAAAACGTCTTTTTTAATGATGATAGTTTAATCAGATATGAATAACAATATTCAAAAGTGATTGATTCTACTCGTAATTATAGTAGTTAAACGAGCAAGAATAACAACGATTTAGATTTCATGTTTATAGTTATTAGACAATTTATCTAGTCAATTTCAGAAATCAATTTATATCGTATAAATATGTCACAATCTTACTATTCTTGACGTCATCTCACGTAATTATTTCCTTTTCGAACTTTATCATATCTAAATGCATATTCTTAATCTAAACTCAAGGGGAAGATAACTCAACTATTTCATCGATCACGGTTGGAAATAGATTACAAAAATACAGCGGCCGAATAGTTAATGGATCGAATGCAACGTTGGGACAATTTCCATTTCAAGTAAGAATCATATCAACTTATTGAATCCCTTCAATAAATCTTAATACATATAAATTTTCATTTGTTACCAGGTCTCTCTGAGAAGAAAAACATATCAAAATCATTTTTGTGGTGGTAGTATAGTAGCACCTGCATGGATTCTTTCTGCTGCGCATTGCATGTTTAAGTTAGTTTATTGCAGATTGTTTATTTGCATGAACATTGGTTTTTAAATTTTCTGATAATTGAAGTAATAATACAAGATATCGTATATATATGAATTTATCTTTGACAATGGAATAACATTTTTTTTCGAGTGTCTATAAATTCTGATCAATTGGCTATGGAAAGTACTTTCATTTCATTGACGTTGTTAAGCAGTTTCCAAAAGATTTTCTTTGGTTCAAAGAGTTTTAATCTGTGCATCAATTATTTTTCCACGCATACTTTGCAAATGAAAACTCCATTCGAAAAAAAAATTGTTTAATGATCTTGTGTTACAGTGAAAAATCAAAGCCAATATTATCTTCTTCCATATTAGTCGTAGCTGGAGAAATCGCACTATACAGTACAAAAAAAGCTCGACAATGGAGTTTGGTTACGAACATTATTTTACATCCAGATTATGACACAGGAAGCTTAATTAATGATATAGCTCTCCTTAGAGTTTGTATATTTGGTTACATTCATCATTATTGTAAACTACTTCGCATGAGCGAGATTGATCGTAATGTGTTTTTGTTGATTTCAGCTAGAAACACCATTGGTATTTGATCCATACGTTAAACCTATACGAGTTCCTTTAACTGGAATGAAATCTGGCAGTCTTTGTAAAGTGGCTGGATGGGGTTATCCAAAATATGTAACTATTTTTTTACTGATATTTTCCAAAATCATAATTGAAATTCAGTAACAATATTCTTCAATCTTTTATAGGGCGTAGAAATCATCAGTAGTGTTTTGAAATTTGTTGAGGTTCCTATAATTTCCACATCCTTGTGCAAGAAGCTTTATGCAGCGTCTGGTATATACGTAGCACCATGTAAAATTTGTGCTGGTTACTCGCGAGGTGGTAAAGATGCTTGTCAAGTAAGTCGTACATTTTACACATTATATATACATAGTTGTTTCAGTATCCAAATCTTTTTTTTTAACGAGTAAAAATAAACAAAGCTACGAGATTTCTGGATAAATTATCAAATTGTGACTTTCAAATTATATCAATTAATTTTCGTGAAGGAATCTGTTTTTATAATAATTTGTATGGATCGACTCACTTCCACGAATGTACAGTGGGCAGAAAATCGCTAATTCTAAACGTGTTTTCGAAGTGTGGGAAAATAAATCATTCCCTTTTCTTTAAGTCTCGTCAGGATTTTCAATAATATTAAAGATCATGCGTATTAACACTTCAAGTTGGGTGGTGCACGATTCAAAATGTGCTACTTTTTATTATCAAATACGGGATGTAATACATGACCATTTCTAACTCGGGTAATGAATTTTCTCTCCGCTTTGTTTCGAGAGGTTTCGATGCTTCCAACACGAGCTCATCACAGTCTTAGCCTCACTAGAAATAGCCATTCTCGCTCATTGTTGCAACTATAATTTTGATGCATTGTCAGCTCAGAAACATATTAAGGTTTCCGACTGCATAAAAAACGTTGAATGCATGTATTCTATCAAAAGTCAAGAAACGTTTTTCATTAAAAATGTATCCTTATCTGGAATCATTGAATTTTCAAAGATAGTTTATTTTGTATCATAAATCATGTGAATGAAAAATGTACCAGTTTATTATAGAACTATTTGTATGATTGTATTTTAAATTTTTTATTACAGGGTGACTCGGGTGGTGGTCTTGTATGCGGAGAAGTCATAACAGGAATTGTGTCCTCGGGCAAAGGTTGTGCTTGGGCAGGTTTCCCAGGAATGTACACAAACGTTACGCAATTTAGACCTTGGATAGGAAAATATGTAGATCTATCGCGAAATTATACCTACAGAAATGAATCGTATCGAAGGTCAAACGCTTCATCTTCAATTTTTCTTTCATCCTCTATTTGCTTGGTATTGGCTGTGATTATGTACATTATGCATTGATTTGTTCTTGTTGAATCATTATTTATCACTATGACATTGTTCTAACGAGTAAGAATATGTTGATTTACTGTGTACAAACTTTGTGTAAGATCTTCCATGGAGATCAATTAAATTGTCTATCTCATTATGTGAATACATGTGAAAATACGGATATTATTGATATATGATTATTCCATGAATATTTTCTTACTTTTCCTTAAAATAATATTTCTTCGGTAATGGTTGACATATATTCAAAATCATAAATCGTATATGAATAAAGCAACAGATTGTTTCTCTATGATTGAGTTAAAACATCCCATGTTTCAACGACGCGGTATTTATGTTATAAAAAGAAAACCTAATATTGATTGTAATTTTCTCATAATACTTCATTAATTTTCTTAATATTATAAAAAGAAACGTCTATACATACATATATGGTGGTTTCCGAAAATAAGAGCTTTATTTTATCACTTTTAACGCATATGATATACTATGGTGAAACTTTACGCTAGTATAAAAAATATGATCTTAAATATCGATATCCGTAACTCCATCAGCTCTTCCCAGCTTAATCCTCGGATTTGTGTTGTGTACATCTAGATACAATGGAGCATACTGTGAACACTACAAGAGATTCGTTAGATTGGCCAAACATAAAAATTTTGTGCCCAAGTATATTAAAAAAAAAGTCGTTCTCTCGTAAGCAAATATTGAGCAAATATTTTCAACTCTGTCAGACAAGAAGCTTTTGAAAATGATGTAACTCATTTATTAACGATCTACCTATAATTTCATCCTCATAACTATTATGGTGAAAATCAACAAATTCGAACTGCATATTAAAAGTAGTTAATTGATAAATTTTAAACTCGGTCCGCATTATAATTATGCGTTATCTCCGTTGATACTTGTAAAATAATATACTTCTAAATGATGATTATTGTCAAATTATGTGGTAAGTGTGACACGCTAATAAGTTTTAGTAAACGATAATTTAACAAGGAATGAAATTTAATAAATTAACGATTTCATAACTCCGTCGCCAGAAAATAGCAAGCAATTATTGAAAATTTCAAATATGTGTGTAAATTGTCGATCTTTGAGGGCCAATCCAGCCATTTCTGGAAGCAAATTCTGGATTGGCCCTCAAAGATCGACAATTTACACATATTTGAATTATGGAAGATCATGCACAGCACAATATTGAAAATTTCGCTAATATTGAACATTTTATGAAAGTTCATGAATTAATAGAAACATTAGATAATATTGGTTGTTTAATACACATAACTACATTCTTATATACTAATGGAATTGTATAAATTATCATAAGAATAAATTTCGATTAAGTTTGTACACACAAATTGCCATACAAACAGTGCAGGCCTGTGTTTAATTGGTGTAAAATAAATATTTTTTTCTTAAAATAAAAAAAATGTAAGCTGACAAAGTTGGCGTTATTCGGTCTAGAGCAAAGAAAAAAAAAAGCGAAATGGAAAATATAAATTCTTGAGTAAGATCAATTCAACTCAGACATTTTGTCTTTCCGAAGCAACTTTGGAAAGAATTTTGAAACTCACTGTATGGAATCGACTTCGTTAAAAAGTCTGCGAAACTCTACGCTGTGAAAATTTTCCTCCTCGTCCACTTTCAACTTTTACTCCGCTACCAAGATCCAATTACTTACAGTAAGCAGAGGCATTATACCCTTGCTCGTCGACTTGATGAAAAATGCAAGCTCTCACTTGTGCGTCGGCAGCTGTGTCGCTTAAATTCCATCCATTTGTCGACTTCCCTTACAAGCAACGGCTGTGTACACTGGCCCGTTTTCATAGATGTGAGCTTTTACCAACTTTGTTATTCGAAGCGTGGTGACAGTGTTTCTGTAGATACAGCTCCCAGAATCAAATTGAATTAAGGGATACCCAAGACTCTTTACATTATCAAGCTTTTTCAGGTTCACTTTTTACGATCCAATGCTATATCTTTGAGATTTCTCAAAAGCTTATTTCTAATGGTCCCGTTTGGCTCCATTACATAACTTGAAAATAGTAACTAAGAATACACCTTTTTCTGTCCTAAAGAGGAAAAAAATGTTGCAATTTCGATGTTAGTCAAAACTGTCCATGATAAATATTTATCGTCGCTTTTACATGGCGGATGAGCCTATATCGTTCGCGTATAATTGAATTTCAAAAACAGAACCTCCTAGCCGTGCACCCGAGTCTGACGCGGGAAATTTGATTCGAAATGACATTAGTGTACAAGGAGCGGAGCGAAATTAAAGCTTTGTAAAATGCCTAACTCGGTTCAGCGTGGAAACAACGTCGTTTATGCGTGGCAATTGTCGGGATACGGTGGAAGCTAATTATGCGCCTCCGCATAGCCCACCGCACACCCAGCCGCATCGATCCACGGTTTGCCTGATTTCAGGGGCGCAACCTTACGTGTGCGCCTCGTAGAGCTTCCTACTGAATTTCGGGGATCTCGACTTTGACGAGTGCTGTGTAAGGCGATGGATTCAATTTTAAAGCAACCAAGTCTCTCGAGCCACGTGTTTGACTTGGACTTCCGTCTTGAACTCGCTCTAAACTCGAGTGATGATTATTATTCTCTGGCATTGTCGCTCGGCTATTTTCCATTCTCATCTGGAGCTCTTCCAGACGTGATCGGCAAGGGTAGAGTCGTCTTACTGAAATTGTACAGTTGCACGGTAATAGCAATGAGACAAACAATGGGAAGAAAGAGAACAAGTGTGGATGAGAGAGAGAAAGAGAACGAAAGAGGAAGAGAGTGATGTTGGTTGGTACTTTGACATTTTAATCAAGTTTGAAATGAGTTTTTGTCTTAGGTACGGTAGGGTCTCAGTGAGACTTGTGATTAACAACTTTCCTACGAATTGATCGAGCGAATCAAAGAGATTATAAAACAAAATGTAAATTAAACGAGCGTGGGAGCTTGCTTCAGAGGAGAGAAATAGTATATTTCTAAATAAGCGAATAGTTATAAAGCAATCGTGCTTGATCGATAAGATAAAATTATTTGATGCTCATCGATAATAACGACACTTGTAAGAACTGCCTCTTTTTAACGTATTTTCGCGACTCGTCAAATGAACAGGTTTCATCACGGCTCTTTCAAGCATTCAGCTGATTCGATAAAACGTGTCAGCAATACTTCTCAATTAACACCAATCCGATACCGCAAATAATGGTCTTGGAATAATAATTTATTTATTTAGCTATTTATTTTTCCAAATTTGGAACTGTCGCGCGGCTTGCGCGCGAAGCACGAGGGGAAAACATCGAATGAAAATATACAATCGTCGAAGATTTGTAAAATGTTTATTCTCGATTCTCGATTTGTTCGGGATAAATTAAAAATAACATACAACGCATATGATACAGTTTCCTAAAATAAAATGCTTTTTATCGGGAACGTCGTTCCGCAAAGTTCCGCAGCTAAAATCTAAGCAAGTTTTTTCTTTTCTTTCGCATAGTTTAGTGCGTCTCTCATTTCGAATGACGAAGTATTTTTGAGAATTATCAGTCAAAAGATATGCTCTGTCGAACGGTAAATACTTCGCTCACTCGAATAATAAATTAGTTCCTAAATGGCTCACACGCCCACACATATACGCAAACATACGAACATGCACACAAACGCGTCAAGCGTGTTCCCAATACATATAAATATATTAAAATACTAAACCACGCCCTTTTTGTTCTCGAGTACGTCCTGTATCTGCTGCAGGCTCTTGCCTTTCGTCTCGGGCATGAACAGCAGGACGTAGGGTATGACGGCGAGGGCGCAAATCGCGTATATCATGAATACATAAGACTCGCCTATGAGATTGACGAGGGGCTGATAGGTCTTGGCCGAGACGAAGGCCATGACGGCGCTGGTGAGGCCGGATATGCAGGCGGCGAGGCTCTTGACGTTGGCGGGGAAGAGCTCGCTGAGCGTCGTACTGGGCACGGGCAGCATGCCCACGAAGAACGAGATCATGAAGAAGAACATGCAGCCCATGGGCAGCCACTGCATCCCCGAGGTGTCGGCCCCCGAGTCGACGAGCCTGAAGTGGCACATCAGCCCGAACATCGACAGGCTGATGCCGACGCTGGAGACGAGCAGCAGGAACCTCCGGCCGCACCTGTCTATCAGCACGATCGAGACCGCGGCCATGAGGAAGCCGCACACGTTGACGCACACGACCACGAGCGACGGGCTGATCAGGACGAAGTTGGCCCTCTTGAGGATTATCTCCATGTAGAATATGAGGCTGTTGAGGCCGCTTATCTGCATGAACGTGAACAGGGCTATTATCTGGAAGGTCGCCCGCCTGATGTACGGCTTCCGGAACTCCCTCAGCCTGTCGGCGAAGCACTCGCTGCCGCTCGTCGCGACGAACTTCTCCACGGCCTGCAGCTCCTCGTCCACCCCGCGGCCGGCCCGGTACCAGTCGATCGAGCTCCTGGCGGCCTCGCGCTGCCCGACCTTCGCCAGGTAGTGCGGCGTGTCGGGCAGGTAGAGGAAGAGCACCGCCAGGCCGAGGCACAGCAGCAGGTACAGGCTCGACGAGGCGCTCAGCCCCAGGTAGGAGCCGCACAGGCTGGCGATTATCTGGCCGAGGGAGCCTCCGCACATGCCCAGCGAGATGAGCGCCCCTCGGATCTCCGGCATGGACACCTCGCCGATGAACAGGGGGAACGTGCTGAAGGCCATGCCGAGGCCCAGGCCGTTGAGCAGCCGGGCGGCGTACAGCCAGACGACCGTGTCCGCGAAGACTATGCCCAGCCAGCCGAGGGCCGTCGGCAGGAGGGACGCGAGGATCGCGCGCTTGCTGCCGAGGTAGTCGGTCGTCACGGCCCCGAGTATCGCTCCCGCCAGCCTACCCAGGTTCAGCAGCGACGCCACCCACGAGGCCTGCTCCGGGCTCAGCGGGATCTCCGAGTCCGCGGTGGTCAGCCGAGCCAGCACTGGCGACGCCCAGCCGCTCATCAGACCCAGCTGGACTATCAGCAGCGTCACTGGAATCAGTGTTTGTGTGCACGTGTGTGTGTGTGTGTGTGTATGCTACGTGAATGAATATTTGTTATTGCCCGATTCATCGAAGTAACCGGATCGCATCGAAATAACGCGTTCGTGATTTGAGCTAGTAATCACAAAGCTGCGAGGACAAACGTGAAATGAGTAAAAATGAAATTGTAAATTCGTCGAATAATGTGACGAGTTCGCGTTGACTGCGGCGAAGAAAGAATGTAGCGGTTTAATCAAAGTTTATGAAATTTATAATCACGCATTCAATAACCCGTACCGTACTCTCAACATTTGAAATAGTAAAAACTGCATAAATCATGAAAATTGGTGAAATTTCACTGATTTTCAAGCGTATATTTACAACTATTCATCAGTCATGCAATTTCTACCAATAAATAATACTATTTTAAATATTGTAATTTGTTAATCATAATAATTATAATAATAATTTGTTTTCTACTATTTTAAATTTAGAGGGTAAATTGCAATATTCGATTGTTCCCGACATTGACTTGTGATTTACATACTTTTCGTAAATTCATCTCGAAGGATATACCATCGTTACAGCGCGAGTTTTGTATCCATCAATTAGTCGATGTGATTTACGCTTTTATGAAGGAACGTCACAGACATATTTGTGGAACGAAAATTACTTTCTTTTTATTGGTCGTCCACATAAATACATTTTTCCGTCGGACTAAAAACCTCATAACGGACACAAGTTATACTGATATAGGTTATACTGTATGGAAATCATACGCGAAGAATCGGTTGAAAGTCAATCGTGAAATTCCGCTTTCGACAGATGGATAGACAGATACACTGAGAGAACATCAAGTTGGTGATTATTAGGGCGTGTGGACCATCACCTCAAAAATCGAGTTTCTCTCGGCAAACGTGTATCTGAGCGACATCACCCGACTTCTTGTATAGAGATGGCGAATTGAATTGATCAGCGCATCTTCTATTCTTACTGTTCTGCATGATAAACGATACGGTAGTCTCGGCTGATGCACATGAGAATCAAATGATATACAATGAAACGAACCAGATTGAAGACGATTAGATTGGACCGATTGAGAGTAAACAAATAGATTATTAATGTTTTTCGTCAATTGATACCGAATAACCACTAGTCATAAAAATGAATCATTTAAAAATATGCCGAAAATTTAAAAATCAGCTTATACAATTTATCAGCTGAGAAGCTATATCCATTTTAGAATCTGGTCAGTGCCTCCAACGAAAAGCCGGGTTATTTCGTTCGGCCGCAAGTTCAGCCTGCGAATCTTGAATTTTCTCGTAATGCACCTTCGTCATCAATTTGAAGTTCTCTCGGTGCACGGACAGCAAGATAAATAAAAGCGTACAAAAATTACCTCCGATTCCTGCATACCATTGTGGAAAAACAATGTCTTTCCTTGCTCTATAAAACATGATTTGTAGACCATCAACTCTCAGCTGAATATCGAAGAGCCGAGCATCAGATTTCTTCAAATTCTTGAATGAACCGTGACAATGCACTCCGATAAGAGAGTGACAGTGAGTCAATGTCTGAAAAATTATGGTATGTGAAGAAGCTTAGAGAAGAGCGAATCCTACTGATGTACAAACATTTCTGACAAACGAGTGCAAATATCTGTACACGATCCGAACAAGTGAAAATTTGACGTATCATCGTCATAACACGTAATAGACTAATGTACTGTCGACACTAGTGTGCAATCACTTGGCTCGTGCGATACACGTATAATATTGCAATTAATTAAACTTTGAATTTGGCGTCAGTTAATATAGTTTACGTTCATCACTTAACCCAGATTGACATAATAATAATAAAGTAATGTATGGAAATAATCACGGATACATAGAAATGTACATGATATATAAATACGCGACGTTCTTGAATAAGATAATATGTGTGTATATGTACATAATAAGAGCAGAACCATAATACGCTTTTCTAACGATATCAATTGATTTGACACTGTCGCCGGGTGCAACTTACAGGATTGTCGCCGAGAACGTTGCTTCGCTATTGACCCACCACTGCCAGTCGAGTGTCTACCACTTTAATCTTCAATATTTCCAGATGCAATAATAAAATGTTTATCCAGAAAGGGAATGTCCACCAGACATCCGGATGTAACTGATTTTACGTCGAGTCTTTAGCGAGATGGCAGTAGTGACCGGTGCCACGGGGGTAGAACGAATGAGTGAAAGCCCAAGAGCTCTGTAGTCTGTAGCCTACTGCTATACCAGTTTGGTTCGGTTTAACGGAGACCGATGCTCAACCAGTTTCATAGTAAACATTTTCATTTTCATGAATGTTCGATGCGGTTTCAAATTACGAGACGACCAGTTTGCTCGTCGCTGCAAGGCGCGTAATTTTTAAATTCGAACATCACGTGGATTCGCGCGTAGTATTCATGAATTGATGAGTTTTATTGAATGTTGCGCAAGTATGCAATTGATGAAACGCGAATGAAGTATTGAATACTAGAACATTCAAGCTGAGCTCGCTTTAAGATTGAGCTTGGAATAAGGGTCAAATTTTGAAAATGCGATTTTGAGAAAAATGCAAAGAACTATTTCTTCACGACTGCTAGTAAATATAATCGTTTCATCATTGTTACGAAAGATGGTGGTTTATTTTTTCGCGTTGGAAGCAAGAATTTGGCTACTAGATATACGATAACAAGTAAATTTGGTATATATTTGAAAGATGGAATTAGACCTGACCGATCGGGAAAATCGAAATATTCTGGAAATTCAGCATAAAGCCCCTCAATCACTGGGGAGTATAGTCGCTCAAGGAAATAAATCATCTTAAATTTTGGTTGAACTTCTGAAGTTTGCTTTCATGACTGGATGAATGATTAAATCAATGAAAAGAGAAATATAATCGTAAATAAATTATCATGAAATCTGTTATACAGGATGACAAGCTCATTTATAAAAGACCAAACATGAAATGTGGAATACGTGCTCTATATCCTTGAATTTATATATATGTTGTACCAGCACAAATTTTCATAATAATCTCACATTTCAGATTGGAAGACACTTGCAATTAAATAAAAAAAAATTCACTTTGGAACAGTTTGAAAAATTCAATGACAGTGGAGACTTTCATTGGAGTTAATATTATAACGTAGTTGTTGATATGAGCTGAATGAAGTTGTCAATCTTTCAGACTTTATTACCGCTTTCGTGAATATAACATGTCAGAATAGAAGAACATCCGGAATCTATATTGGAGATGGGTATATTTTTACACCAGTTTCGAGATATCCGAAGATTTCTATTCACTCATTCTAAATTGTTTTGTTATGTGGTTCGATACTCTGTTAGTAAAAAAATCAATATTTGTTGGACTATGATGCACCACTCTAGAAAAAGAAATGGCGACTTCTATTTCAGAATGTACTGACTGTTTTTGGTAAATGTATGTTTTAGGTAGATACATTTTCTGATATACAACGTTATAAATATGTCAGTATAAAGACAGTTCAACTTGCGAACAAAGAGTAGAGATTAAAAAATTGAAAATTCTGATGATGCACTTTTCAGTAAATTACAAGGGGAATGGAAAAGTTTCGATGAGTTTGTTGTTCCATTCAGCTTTCTCAAAGAAAAAGCTATTGTTTCAAAGATATGTTTATTCTCACGTTAATCCTTTGAGCGTGTATAAAAGCGTTGGTAGAATCACACTGTCACTGATTCATGAAGCAACAAGATGAAATTTTTGCATCAAACTTATGAATTCAACTCATCAAAAAGAGGTCATACCTTTCGGGGCACCAAATTTGCTGAGCCTGAAATATATGTGATTCCCAATAATAAAAAATAGATACCTATATTTGTGTTGGTTCTAGAGAACTATCCTTCACAAATTTTAGATTTTCAAATTTCAATAATTCTTGAGAGTAAAAACCAATCATTTTGGAGACAAATGGCGAAGAAAGGTTATTTATAAAGGTTCGACCATTCCTTCGAATTAAAGATACTGTGTGTCAAAAATATCGATGTGTACATACATAGCAGGGGTTTATTTTCAATGGCAGAAGATTCAGAATTTTTATATTTTCTCCATAGCAACCATTTTCCACCATCCTACAAGTTTACACCTACAAAACAAGACCAAAAAATTGTGTGCCCATTTTTTGTAAGATTTAGCGTTTTCGATCAATGGAAGATGGGAATTGTTTGACTACTCATTTTGTCGGCCGAATAGGTGTTGTGTTTAAAATCGATACAATTATAGCACAAGGAGAATGGTGGTTAATATACATGGTAGACTAACTAAATTCCTGTCACGTGCTCATGTGTAAATTCACATTTTTGCAGATGTAGATGACACTAGATAAATTTTGAAATATTAGGTAATGTATTCATACAAATGTGATACAAATATACGATTATATGAATTACATGAATAGTTCTTTTTATTTAGAAAGAAACAACTATCATAGTTGAACTATATTAATTGACAGGACATTGAAACATGAAATGCGCGAACATAGTTCTTAACAAAAGACGATTCGATAAGTCGAATCGCATAGAAAAATAATTTATTTACAAGACTCTCCTCATAGGTGAGATATATTAATTAATTAATTGTTTAGAAATTACATTCCCAGTTCAGTAACACCACGTTGATGCTTTATTTTTTATAAACTTTTCGTCAGTACATCATCAAACATTTCTTCAGTTGACTTGTGAAATAGTATTTTTTTGACATCAACTACTTCTCTGGTATGATGATATCTCATTCCAATAGGTTTTGTCGCCCGTGGAAAATGGGATTCTCAGCAATTTTAATGGCACTTGTCCATAAGTAAAATCACTTGATTTTTTTCTAAGCTCTAAAATTTCACTTAATAATCTTCTTAAATATACAGCTTCTTTGGTAGCATCTGAGACAGTCATATACTCTGCTTCTGTTGACGAGAGGGCCACTGCTCTGTTTTCGACTTCCCCAACAGATATAGATTTACTTGATATTTCGAAGAAAAAACCTGTGTAAGATTTCCTATCCTTTGGATCATCTCCCCATGAAACATCAGAGTATTCTTGAATATTCCAACTGTTACTCTTAACATATATAATATCCAAATTTTTTGTTGATTTTAGATAGCGTGATACTCATTTAACTTGCTGCCATTGTTCGTCAGTGTAGCGAGTGAATGGATGAAAAAAATTAACACTGTGAGCAATGTCGGGGCGAGTATTCCAAGCCAACTACAAATTTTCTGAATTTTTCAGAAAATTTATAGTTCAGAACAAAGGTTCTGAATTTTTCCGAACAAAGTATTCTACATTTTTTAAAAATTTCTTGAATGTAATCAGTTTGATTTGAATAACTGAATGCGTAGAGTTTTAATTCTCAATGTTTTTTTAGCTTATTTTAGGTCTTTTATGCAAAACTCATTCCTATAATTGTTGAATAGTTTTGTCTTTTCTTGTACACTAGTATAAAAAATTAAAAAATCATGAACGTATAGAACATAAATAATAATTTTCTTATAAAATATTTTATAAAAAACGACGTTTTCCTCTGTTTGATTTCATAGATTTCTGTTCCATGTGATTTGGTCTAAATTATTTTTAACATGTTCTTCAGACTTGGAATCTTTATCTGCATGTAAATCATTGTATAAACTGGTGTTCGCTTCTGCATTAGACGTTTAGTTACTTTGATTACATCTTGCATTTCCAATCAGAATATCATTAATGAAACCATCAGGAATCAGTTCGTTTCTAGTTCAGGCTTAGTATGCATAATATGTTTAATGAAGATGACATCACGACATTTTCCAATTAATTTCACAGTATCGCCCAAATGGCTTGCAAACGACTAAGGATATTTAATTCGTAAGTATAGAAGATTCTTGTCCGGTAATGTTTTTATTCACATAGAATCTTCGCGATAATTGAATGAAAATAAAACCATTACTGATTTATTATCACTTTAAGATTGGCAAATGATGACAATTAATTGTGAAGTTTACGAATCAACATTTTTATTACCCGTCAACTCATCCTGTATTTGTTGTAAACTTTTTCCTTTTGTTTCAAGCACCCAAAATATGGTATAAGGTATAATAAGAATTGAACAAATAGCATATATCATAAATACATAGCTTTCACCCAGTAGGTCGATCATCGGTTGATAAGTTTTTGCTGATAAGAAAGATGCGGTAGCTCCAGTAATACTAGCAATACAAGCCGCAACACATTTGATGTTTGCGGGGAAAGTTTCACTCAAAATTGCACTAGGAACTTGCATCAAGCCACAGAAAAATGAGCTGACAAAAATAAGCATTGATGCCATCGGCACCCACTGAATATTTGAGATATCTTTGTTTGCGTCTTTCATCATGAAGTAGATCATCAATCCAACCATCGAAATAGTAACACCAGAGCTGGAGACTAGAAGTAAAAATTTTCTTCCACATTTGTCGATGAGAAATATTGACACAATGGCAGCGCCAATGCCGCAAGTATTAACAAAAATAACTATGGTTGACGGGCTTATTAGTGTGAAATCTGCCTTTGCCAAAATATTCTCCATGTAAAAAAGAATGCTGTTCAGTCCGGTGATTTGTATAAACGTGAATAAAAGTATAATTTGGAGAGTAGCTTTCTTGATTCCTCGGCTCTTGAATTCTCTCATTACCTCTGTCATATTATTTAGTCTATTGGCATTGACGAACTTTTCTACCGCCTCCAATTCCTGGTCGACTCCATTGCCAGCCCTGTACCAATCAATCGATTTCCTGGCAGATTCTTTATCTCCAAGTTTGATGAGGTAATGAGGAGAGTCAGGAAGTAAGAAGAACAAACCCATTAAAAAGAGGCACAGAGCTAAGTAGATTGACGACGACATGGCTAGGTTAAGATACGATCCTCCAATGCTAGCAATAACTTGGCCAAAAGGTGCACCAACAGTCGCAAGAGACACAAGAGCTCCTCGAATTTCCGGCATCGATACTTCACCAATGTAGAGTGGGAACACGGTGTAGGCCATTCCAAGACCTATACCCGAAGACAGTCGTGCTAAGTACAGCCACAACACATTGTCAGCTAAACCGATCAATGACCAACCTATTGTCATTGGGACGAGGGTAACGGTAATGGCTCGTTTGCTACCCAGATAAGCAGCAGCAGCCGACCCAAAAAATGCACCAAAGAATCGCCCAAGATTGACTAGCGAAGCCACCCATGAGGCTTGTGTTAGGTCAAGTGGTATATCCGAATCTGGTCCAGTTAGCCATGCTATCGTTGGTGATACCCAACCTCCCATAAATCCTAGCTGGACCAAGAGCATTGTAGCTAAAAATAATCAAATATTTTTTCCATTTTAATTCTGTAACAATTAGTTCATACGAATGATTGAAAAAATATTCATGTAAATATTAAAAATTTCATCAACGGTAAAACGATAGATAAAATTCAAGGGACACGACATGAAAGATTGTGGTACTAGCTAGATATAAGTTTGATGATAGTCTTGTTCTTCAAATTCCTCAAGATAGAACTTAATTGAAAATTCATTCGAATTCGTATCTCCCAAACATTTTATTTACTTTTTAATACTAAACCAAAATAAATTAGAAATTCAACTTCATTCTTTATTCATATGTAAACTAACGTGTAATCTATCATATTACACAGATCACATAAAAGATCTAATTTCAGAAGGTGGTCAATTCGTTGGTCTCACTAACATCCTCTGTGGCCCGTATTCACATCAAATATACTGTTTTATAAATTTGGTTGTAACCTCCCGAGAAAGAGATATTGCAACAACTTGGTAATTAAAGACTGCCAAAGGAGGTTTCAATTTTTTCTGTATGTCGGAACATAAAAATTCAGTATTCCTAAAAAACAGACTACTTTGAAAAATTTATCCGAATTCGGCCACCTCATTTTAATTGGAAAAGTAAGTGAGAAAAGACGGAGAAAATTATTTGTAGGATCATTATAACTCAGAAATCAGCAGTAAAGAGAAAAGGAACAGACACGATAGAGAAGATTTCGAATCATTACTAAGCACTTTTTTTTTAAAAGCAATATCATGAAAAATGTTATTATTCTATTTATAATATCTACTGAAAACGTATAATCTTTTAACTATGTGAATAGTGAAAATTCTATTGTCAAATTAAAATACAATTTTTGTTTGAGTAATGTGAAAATAATATTCATTATTCTTACCTCCGAATCCCGCAAGCCATTGTGGAAAAACGAAGCTGGTTTCTACCTTCGATATCATGTTGATCGGAGACGCTCAACTCGTCAAAAGCAAGAATTTTCGAAAGTATACCGTATTTGACATACGTAATTGAGATAAGAGCCTATATTGGCGCCCGAGAGCTTCGAATGAGTCGGAATCTATTTGGAAAGAGGACTAACAAATTCGTTCATGTCGAAGAAAATGTTCAAGAAGGAAATATCGTTATACCCAAGTATTGGTTTTGATAAACTTACGTAGTCTGATGAATTCATTCATGAGTTCAGCTGAGTAATCACAGATATTGATCCATTAACGTCGAAGAATATATTATTCTTTTTTCGTTCTTCAACTCTACTCTCACTGAGAAACTATTAATCATTCAAACAAACCTGAGTTCTTTTTACTATTTTTGGATTATTTCTCGGATTCAAAGCTCAGACTTGCACTTCCGGGTATGAAAAAAAAAAATGGTGGATTCGAAGTAGAAATGAACCAAAAATTGAAATCTTTTAAAATATTTTTAGGTCAAAACAGTATTGGAAACCACTTTAGAATTCGTGAAAGAGTAGATGTTTTAATAATTCTTTTTATTGGAAAATCACATGGTTATTATATTAATTTGGATAATTTTACAAAATAAATTTTTATTTGAATTCCCATTAGATAAAAACAAAGTATGTTTCGATTGTCGAATCGTAAATTTTATTTGGACACATATACTGTTGACCGTATTTTATTAGTATCTTCTGCAGTTCCTGGAGTGAGATTTCCTATAAATTAATCTTCAAAAAAATGTTTACAATGAGAATCTCTTGGGATGTTTCCCTTGTCTTAGCCGACAATATGATCACGAGTGCTGTCAAGTATAAATAAATACTGCTCCGATATAATTTCTCGGAAAGATTTGGCGAATTAAGATTTTACAGTAGTGGCTCGAATTGAATTATTGGAAGTGAAGTATAGTGGGTTTTTATACAATCATAACAACCATTGATTAGGTAAGTAAATATCGGTTGTTACCAAAAACTGAACTCATGTCAAATTGACTTGTACGCGACGTTTTACGAACATCGGGCCATTCCTCCGAAAGTTATTGCGTAACAAAAATAACGTTACACACGTTTATACGTATGTTCATACGTACGCACAGTCAGAAATTTTCGGGACTCAACATTTTTCAACACGTAGATTACGAAAATGAAGACTTAGAGATTCGGTTCGAAATTTCGCTTTTCTCCCTATCCCAAAGCTTTCTCAGCAAAACACCAAACCTGACTGCTGTAATAGTTGAGCATGTGTTGGTGTATGTGTGTGATACTTATAGATGGTCATAGCAGTGAGTAACCGCACAGCTTTTGTTTATATACTTATCGAGTTTAATAAAAAGGACTACAAGCTCACTAAATAGTTATTCTTGTATCAAAGCTAGGCGTAAGGTGCAACTGTAGACCCGCGGGCTATGAGATGGAGCTGGTTGAAATTTGTATACTGTCAACGAAAGTAACAACATTTGAGTAGATCGGAGTCATCGTTCGTGCTTGGAACTCGTGAAGCGGTTGATGTTGATCACATTATTGTGACCTAACTTATCGATATGGGGTTGTCAGTTCTTGCCGTGCCTTCAGTGTTGCTGTTCGCCAAAACACTTTCAAACTAATTCGGATCGAAAACTCAACTGACACTGTTATAAAATGTATATCATGTATTAGGATATATCAAAATATTTGCCGGTAGGCGTCGCCGCAGTCTAAAACTTAATGGCGATCTATAACTCGTTAACTGTTATATGTATATATAATCACGCATACTCACGAACGCGTGCGTGTGACCAATAAATATAGTTATAATCCGCTCGTTAAGTTAATTTATAGACTGTGATGACGGCTACTAATATACCAAATAATATTTCGATGTACATCTCAATTGCAAAGTCATCCAATAGTTAGTTTACTGTTGTTTCTGGAAGGTTACATAGATACATATTGATTCATATACAGCTTCATCATTTTAAATTTCTGGATTTTTTTTTATGATTTTCATGTTTGCTTTTTTTTCGTCGACGGGGCTCATATTTTTCGAAAATTCTTAAAAACTATACAGAAAGTCATGCTTTTAAAACAATAGGCGCAAATAGTATCTGATTCCTGTATATGTAGAAAATTACCAGTTTTACCATACGCCAAGTCCAGCGTGTTGAGTGATAAACAAAGTCAACATTTTTAAGGTCAAAGGACTTTCACAAATCTGGTACACTTTAAGCACCTTTCCAGGCTAGAATATGGACTTTCTGCACTGCTTGCAAAAAATATAAATCCTCGCATTCGTGCGGTAATCAACAATTGTACCCATTTGTTGCACAATCACTTATTTCACCAATCCATCTTGAATTTCTTGTAGACTTTTACCTTTTGTTTCGTACATGAAAAATACAGTATACGGTATTATAAGAAACGAAAGTATTGCATAAATCATGAAAACATATGCATCGCCAACGAGATCTATCAATAATTGATAAGTTTTAGCAGATATGAACGAGACAGCAGCACCGATCAAATTAGCTACGCAGGCAACTAAAAATTTAACATTAGCTGGAAGAATCTCACTCAAGATAGCATTTGGCACTGGCATCAAGCCTATGAAGTAAGAAATCATAAAAACAAAAATTGACGCAATGGGAAGCCATTGCAATTTAGCCACGTCCATGCCATTGTTCATGAGTAAAAAGTGATTCATTAGGCCAATCATGGAAACAGTAGCGCCCGCACTGGAGATAAACAATAAAAATTTCCTTCCACATTTGTCTATTAGAAACATGGAGACGATAGACGCGAAAATACAGCACACGTTGACGCAAATGACGACGAGAGACGGATCGATGGCCGTGAACTTGGCTCGGGTCAAGATTTGCTCCATGAAGAACATGATGATATTGAGGCCACTGCTCTGCATGAACACGAACAGGGCGATGGTTTGAATGGTGGCCTTCCTGATGGGCGGCTTGCTGAACTCTCGCAATTTCGCCGAGAGACTCTCGGTGTGGCCGGAAGCCACGAAGTTCTCAACGGCGTTCAGCTCCATCTCGACTTCTTTGCCGGCTCTGTACCACACGATCGACCTCTTCGCTGCCTCGAATTTCCCAACTTTGACCAAGTGGTGAGGCGACTCGGGCAACCAGTAGAACAGGCCCAACAGGACGACGGCTAGCACGAGGTACGCAGTCGCGGCCCCGCTCACCGACACGTAAGAGCCGCAGACGCTCGCGACCACCTGGCCAAAAGGTGCGCCCACAGTCGCCAGTGATATGAGCGCACCCCTGATCTCCGACATCGACACCTCGCCGATGTAAAGCGGAAACGTGGTGAAGGCCATTCCCAGGCCGAGGCCACTCGACAGTCGTGACAAGTACAGCCACGTGGCGGACTCGGCGAACATTATCAGCAGCCAGCCTACGGCTATCGGTAGGAGCGTGATGAAGATGGCTCGTTTACTGCCCAGGTATGCAGCGGCACCTGCTCCAGTTATGCCGCCGAAGAATCGGCCAAAATTCACGAGGGATGCTATCCAACTGGCCTCTTCCGGGCTAATCGGTATAGGCGAGTCTGGTGCTGTGAGCCGTGGAAGCGTCGGTGAAGCCCAGCCTCCTAACAACCCTACGTGTACCAGCAGCAGAGTGACTGAAAAAAAACACGAGTATCCGGTTATTTGAGGATTTTTATTATGTGCACGAAAAATTGAATCGTTACGAGTTGAACTTCACGTCTTTGTTAGGAAATAGTTGGCTCATTTCGATGTGCAAGTGCAAAAAGTCTCGCATGCGTATATGATTTCAGAATCGTCTTTTTTGCGCTAGCATATCGAAATGTATATACAAATTTCATCACTCCCGTTGAATAATTTATCATTCAATCTCATTTTTCAACATTCGGAATGAGAAATATATTATTGGATACGTGTGAACTATCTTGCCACGGCTACAAAGTTCAATAAAAAAAAATTTTTTTTCTAATAACGGTTGTTAGGGGATTAAACAACAAAATAGGGATGTAAACAGTGATTGCCAAATTTTACGGTGATGTTTAAAAAGTAGCTCTACACACGTACGCACGTACACAGACATTTTTGGGATTTGACCGAGTTCGAACCGTAGATCACGAAACAAAAGGTTCGGTGAACCTATCGATGATTCTGTCTGCACATCGTACATACCTCCAACTCCAGCAATCCATTGGGGCAAAGTCATTTTTGTAGAATCTGGACGTCATATAGTAGCAGATGACGCTGACTAAACAAAGGAAAATTAAAAATGAGATTGAGGACTTATTCATTTCAATTTGTTTAGGGTAAAAACCTCTCTCCATATATTGTAATAGGAAAAGCATACATGTGTTAAGACAATAGTGTACAGGTGTAAAAAAGATACATTTTAAAAACAACAGACACGTTAAATAGTAGGTATATTAAATGGGATCCTTGATAACACCGGATTCGACAGAAAAACTAGAAGTCATAAAGTCATCAGATACAAATGACTTCACCCTTGAGAGCAGTATTCCTGTTATCACATGCATGTTCAATATACTTAAAAGAAGGTCAGTATAAATCGTGTCTAAAATCGTTTTTTTTCTGTGAGATTCGGATTACATAACAAAATCTTATAAAGTTTATCCATCAACTAATTTGATTTACTTAATACCAATTATACGGGCACTAAATGAACAGAAATTGTTCAAATGTTTTGAATTTATATCAAATTTAGACAGGCCGTTCTGCATAACGAGCATATGGCAACCATGGCAAGGGTTTCATGGATGTATAAAATTTATTGTTCGACGATTCTTCCTTGTCATAGTACTGTAAAATCAAACTGCGATTGTCAAAATTGATAAAGCAGCTTATGAAGTAGATATATTACTTATATCCTAGAACAGGCACTCTTCTAATTATACTATTGATTTTATATATATTACAAACATCGGATCCACGAGCTTTCAGTCATTGACAATAAAATTCTAATATTGATTTCAGGTTCAATGATTATATGTGCGGTCATATGTGCATTCGCGAAAGATCTCTCTGTAAATATGTCACTGATACGTTTCATAAATATTTTATACCCATGATAAAATGAATTACTCCAAAAACATGACTTCTTATATTTTTATATTATTTATTCAAGGTTCTAACCAGATCACAACAAGAAAGTTGTTTGTGTTTGCCCTACTCATTTTTTACAATATTTCATGTAAATAAAAACATTCGAATTTCATTCGAAACTTATACTTTCAATTTTGAATATACAGTTATTTAATCACTGACAAACTTGCTACATTCAAGAGTCATATAAATGTAATACTTCATAATCTACAAATCATCATCTATCAAATAATCACGCTTACTAATATGCATCATAATTATCGTAGGATTTCAGTAGAGTTTTTCCTTTATCGCTGTCTGACATCAACGGTTTCAATTAGACTTGAACAAATCAAGGCTGCATGCATATTCCATGTATGAATAATGATCATGAGTTCTTCAAGAATCATAATTATTTAACTGCCATATTATGATTAACCCTACTGTACACTAAGACTAGTTATCTCGTTTAGAATACATGGGTTCCCTATCTAACGTGGGCGCCGGAGAGTTAATTAGTTAACTGAAAAAAAAAAATACTAAAGATATTCAAATAGACAAACACTATTATTAAATGGCGTTCATTTCCTTATCTTGATCTTGTTTTCAATCAATTTTCAATTTTGTTCGATTGAAGATTCATCAGTTTAAAATTTTAATGAATTGTATTTGGGAAAGGCTGCATATACCAAACATAAACATTGGTTTACATTATTATTTGTGAAATATAAACATCTTATGTTTAATTTTTCTTCAAAACTTATGAGCCTGGAAATGATTTATCATTCGAAAGCTTTGATTGGCTTTCCGAGGTTTTTGACACCACGTTTAAAAATTTAGTATGTCCCTGATCTGTCGAATCTGTTTATTAAATGAAAAACATTTAAATCTGATTGCAAAATTGTCTGTCCCGCTCTTTTATCGTCCCGGTAATCTCAGTTCCTCGATCTTCTTCTCACCATCGTTTATAAAACTCTTCCACGAGACTCCAGTTGTCCGCGACCTATACACACCGTATGAATTCGAATTTTTTCCGAGGCCCTTTTTCTAGTTGTGGAATGAGAAGCAACGAAAAACCCTTCTGTTAGAACTGTTAGCTTAACTAAAAAAGACAAGGCGCCGATGCGTTCATGGACAAAGAAATCTCTGTCGTGTATATGTATTTTGAAATTACCCCAGGTTGTAAAAATCTTTAATGGATCTCTGTCACCTGATTGCCGAAAAATTGCTCTTTATTGTCCATTGAATTACGTAAATTTCAAATATATCCTTTATATGGATGATCCTAGTGCGTTATATGACAGTTGTTGGTCCCTGGGAAACATCTTCATCATCTTCGATACATTTCGCCTACTCAAACGTCATCAAGGGCAAATTTAAGATTTCAATCAGTCCGCGAAATGTTATAGAGTATCGATTTTGCTGTCGTTGCGTTGCCGGGGCTCAGGAGCGGTGGGAGGCGGGGGGAGGCTCGGAGGCGTCTAAGAGAGCGAGAGTCTTTGTTCGGCTACATGCGAGGGTGGCGTAGTCCCGTACAGAGAAGCGAGTAAACTCGGCGCTGGTGCGAGACGGTGGAAATCCAGCGGGAGAAAAGCAGACGAAGAAACGGCCCAGAAGATCCATGGCTCTCTCAAGTGAATTTACGAGCCCGTAAAAGACGAATATTGTGCCGGAGATGGTCGTGGTGGTTCGGCTATGACATTTTTACGAGATACTGCCCATTGTTCTATATGGGGTCATGAAGAGATAGGCCCAGGTGAATACTGACCGGCTTTCATTTTCCCCCGGTACATCAATGAACAAATATACAAGGCCAATAATTTTTCGGGGCCACGGGTATAGCCTCCCCTGTACACAATATTTCAATCGTCGACCCGAATGTAACGATGACATGGCCCGACGATTTTGGGAGACAAGAGCAACGTTTTCTGTACGATAACGGGGGCAAAATTCGAATAAACTTGATTTCAAGATACTCTCGAGTTTGGAAACGAGGTTTCTGCGATTCACCAAACAATTTCTATATTTGACGAGTAATTTGAATCCCACTAAATGGATATTAGTCTGACAAACCCAACTGAAAAGTTTGCTACATCTTGTTTAGAAAAATCCACAAAAGACGCGCCACGCCGAAAAAGAGAGAAAGATTGAGAGAGGGAGAGAGGAAGAGAGAGAGGGCAAGTAACGGAATCTGTGACGTAGCCCCACAGTGATTCAATATAAAGTTGAGCTTGCGAGTAAGTAATATCGTAGTGAAGACAAAGCGCGTCCCCTGGATTACGCTCGACAACCTCTTCGCAGCTATATTACATTTTGAAGGATACTGGCGCGTACATGGCAGCTTTTCTCGCGCGTTATCCTGATGAAACATTATCCGATCTATAGGCACTCGTATCCCGACAAATTCCCGATGCCATAACTCAGAGTCGCACCCTCGACGAGCGGGAGGCTGCATAGGCGGGAGCTTTTTTTCCCTGTGGTAATATAATCAATCAACGCGATTCCGCCGATAGGAATAGTCTGCGAAAGTCAAGAATCCACGAAATTAATTATTGTTTTACACGTGTTATTACCAATACGTATATTGATAGTTGCGAATCTTGCGATGTTAACTAATTCATCAATCTCTCATTCACTCACTATATATATACTCGAATAACTGATTAATAATTCTGGAGTTGTCGTTTAGTGATTATGAGTCGTTTTTGGGCTCCAAATGAGTTTCTCGATTTATTCGGTTTCTTATTATCTCAGTTTCTTGTTTTGAAATCTGACAATTTTAAAGTGTTCAACCGATAAAAATACAATTGAAAACTTTTCTTTAATATCATTCGAAGGCGAAGTTTATTATTGAGTACGCAAATACATAAATTCATGCTCATCCATCAAAATTCTCTCGATTGGAATTCCAATTCAAATATTCTTTTATTTGACAGTTTTCGAAACTTGGAAGTTGATTGCCGTGAGTTGAAATTAAAAATAAAACATGCCACCGGATGGCATATAAATATTTTTATATATTGTATTATATAACCTACATTTGTAACCGAGCTTGAATAAATAAATAAATAAAGGAATCAATGAATGGGAACAATATATGTATACTTGGAATAGTGAATGGAATGATAATCATGAAAAATATGTTTGTTTAACATTATATAATATTACTTTTGAAAATTTATAACAAATAATTCATAAGATTATTAGCGATTAAATATTTCTCTCGTACAATTCTTTGTATTCCCTTCGAGAAATGTAGATGAAAGTTTTTGAAAAATGACTTTTCCAAAATATACGAACACGACTTTTGTTGAATGGATGACATGGAAATTGAAGTGTTGAGCAAATTGAATGCAAATAGATAAGATTTAGTTACACAGTAGGAAATTCAACAAAGTAGATAAGCAACGCACGTATTACCGGATGGCACAGAAAGACCAAAGATCTGCAGCTGATACCTAACTGCATAAGTGCGTGAAAGCATCAATAACATCATGTCTTTTTCATCTCTTCGGTGTCCGAGAGGAGCCATATTCGAAAGCCCTTCTATTCGATTTGACTTTCGCAGGCTAAACACCGATTTTTCTGGGCCACTCCTATGCGACGACCGAAACAAAAATTCAAGAAAATCTCGTGGACGCGCGTATATCCCTCGCGAAATATCCGGCTCGCGATCGATAACAAGCCAAACGACTCGGACGAATTGCTTGCCAAAAAGCAGTATAGAATAATACTTGCGGTCGGTGTTGCAGCAGGCGACTCGGATTCACAGCGGCAGGCACAAGCTCGGCGACCAGCCACCGGACTAAATCGCCAGACCCGCGGGAAAACGAGTGCAAATATCCACGCGGGATCTGGCCGACTAGCGTGCCGGCTTCCCACGCGCTCGCATCGAGCGCCCAACGCTCGCGATCTCCACCGATGATGCACTCGAGCCTGGCCGGTAAGCGTTTCACGGCCGCGTACATACGTGCGACGGCTTATACTTCGCGACGGATGCTTTTCATTCCGGCCGAGAACGGGATGAAGCGCTGAATCATCGGCGAGCAGCTCCGAGATAACGGCTCCCCGAGGGACAATCGATCCGAGCGCACACGCGCAAATATTGGACTATATGGTCGCGCTCCGCCTGATTCGCGTATGTGACTAGTCGCGGGGGACGCGTAGTTGCAGCTATTTCCATTTGTATATATACGCGCCGACACACTCTGTGTCGGATTATATCCGAGAGTTGGACGTAGCAAGTGGAGCGTGACGCTCCAGCGATTATATACTTATACGAATCGTCTCCATTATGCAATGTAGAATCGCGACATATACTGTCAGTTCACTACAGTGTAGTTACTTCGAACTATATAGGCAGCCGGCGTATCAGCTCTCGTGTTTACTCTTAAACCATACATAAGAAACTCGTTAGCATACGAGCGCGGAATTATTCGAGATATGTCCGCGAACTCGTTGCAATATTTATACGACGTGCTTGGAAGACGAGGATCGCGAGTGATATTATGAGCTTGGTGCTCTTTTCCTTTTTCAAAGTCCATTACTTCCGACGGAGACATCAGATTTTGGTCTTGATATTTTTTTCCTGATTGTCTGGTTCACCCTCCCTATATTCCACTTCCTCGTTCGCAATTCTCAAAAACGTCAGCCCTTTGGATATAAACTGTCGCAACAGCTCCGGATTGCACTTGCGCACTTTATAAGAATCAACTCGATCGTGATCGACTCTCAACCCCAAAGCTTTTTCGCCGCAACGAACGAAATCGACTGTACGCGCATCACTCGAGACCTCGTGCGCTCATACGATATGTCGTCCCATCGATGTCAACATGACTGCACCCAAAGTCTCGCTCTTCGCCCTTTTAGCCAAGTTGTATACGTATATATACACCGTCGACGCCTATACTGTGCCGAGGACGCTTCGGCCTGACTCATACTCTCCCGTTGGCGCGAGGATTCACTTTTTCGGCGCTCCACCGCAGAACAAGGCGAAAAGAACCGCTGCCGATTTTCTCCTCCCTCCCCCCATTTGGCGTCCAACTTAGAAAGAGCAGAGAGAGAGCGACAGAGAGGGAGAGAGATTTAGTACGTGACATCGGTTTCTTGTTAACGGAATATCGCGTGCTTGGGTGCTTCTCTCCCTAGCAGCCGACATCCCTCGTATACTTGGAGGCGCGGGGATTAAGAGACCTCAGCCGGCTCGTGTGCCGCCTGCAGGCAAATACGCGTGAATTCATGCTGCTGACGAAGCAATGGCTCTCGCGTGTAATAACTATATATACAGGCGAATCCTCGCGGCACCAAATTCAAATGGTGGATTATATCATTGGTGTAAAACACACCGCTGGTGTGCGTCGTTATAGTTTAACCGTCAATTCTTCCACGCTGCCGCTGCGGACGCGCAATCTTATGCCCGCCGAGTGATTTCGAATTCGATCGCACGGGTGAAGCTAACGATTCCGCTAATCGAATCTTCGCTCGTACATCGGATATATATCCCGGACGTCCGCGTAGTCAGTACACCGATTCGATTTTAATTCCAGTATATAGAAAAACGCCGAGTCCTTCGGCCGACCATTTGATGCGCGGCGATTCAAAGTCGCAAAATATCACGTGGAGCATACGATCCGACCACGTATCAATATCACGTCGCGCATATTAAATTTGAATATTCCAATGTCGAATCCATTGTATTCGCGCGCAACCGTGACCCATGTCTATTATCCCGTTGCGGCGGCGGCGGCGGCGGCGGGAATTACAAAAATTGTAGCGTTCTGCGGAGAAACGCGCGGAGGCGTAGTCGGCAATCAAGCGCGTGGCCGGGAGCGAAAGTGACGCATAGAGCGAAACGCTCGTGTAGGCGCATCAGCCGCGGTCTGGCGGTGGCGTACAAATTTATTGGCGCGGCCTGCGCGTGCGGACGCGCGCCAGTGAATATAATTACGATTTACACACGGCTCGGGCCGCGCCTCGTGCCCTCGGGGTGGAAGGTAACGACGGCAACGAGGGCAGCTCTCTGAAAAACGATTCCCTCCTTGCCTGGCGTGTACCCACGTATACGCGGCTCGCTCTTGGATTCCTTGGCGGCTCTCTTTGTTCGGGACAGATGCGCCGCGAGGCAGAGACAAATTTCCGGAGACACTCGCGCGCGCGGCAACGAGACGCGCCGCCGCAGTTATATATATGCGCAATGATCTCCGAGATTAGGGTCTCGCGGAGAAACGTTTTCAGGACTACTCGCGCCGATTAGAACGCGTTTCGAGTCAATGGGCGAGACGTTTTTGTCTCTGTTCACGGACGAGTCGGATCGATCTATATAAGCTCGACCATAATTCCGTCATGCAACAATGCGCTGATTCACGTTTCGTTTTGAGTCTTTCGCTAAGGATTAATTTTGCCGGCTGATTGCGAGCGCTCGTTCGACCGGCGCAATCCGGTTTACTGAAACTGATTAAACCTGCGCAGCTTCCGCTCCGCGAATCCGATGTAAATCTATACCGCGCAGTTTGCCGAGCTGCGGAACATCCTCGTTGGGGTTCGCAGGCACGTCTTAATTCCCGTGAATGGGCCCCATCGTTCGCTTTGTCTTGGAAATGTGAGGAATCGGTTGGGCGCCCGGGATTCGAGCTGCTGCTGCTGCTGCTCTGGCAACCCCATTCCCGAACTTTACACCGAGCTGTACTGGCGCGCGCGCGCGCGCACATCGCCCCATCGAGCAATTAAATTCAGCTCCGTCGGCGGCAACGAGGTATTCTCTCGTCGTGAATCGGACTAAACTTTATTTTCGCCCACCCCGGAGAGACTGGCATCAAGATTGGTTTGATTCACAATTTCGAGTCTCTTATACGTCCATTCGCGTGAATCACACGAATTATTCATGACGCGTGTGTCTAATCAATGTATTTTCAAGCTTAAAAAATATTCACAACGAGATAGAAAAGGGAGACTTGAAATAAGGACGACTCGAGAACCAAAAGAAACTTTGCCATGTATATATGAATTCTTATGGTCTGAAACTTGAACAGAGGGTAGGAGAGATAAATAGATAGAAATAATTTATTTAGACCTTGGACTGTAACCCTGTTTGATCTTATTTGCAATTACATGTGATGCATGTTAGTGTGATATTACATTCTAAGTATAACAAGAATTTACAGTTGAGCTTTCTCTTTATGTATAAAGTTAACAATTACTAAAATAATGTTGAATTAAACTCATGATATGATGTTCATTTTTTACTATAGATTCAGTGAGTTGTACAGGTGCTGATAGTTATAGTCGATTTTATTATGAAAGAGTTATTTAGAGTTTGAGTACGCGGAGGTTTGTAGCTGAGTACATATAAAGGGTTTCTTGTGGATCGACGGAGAGAAAAAGAAAAACTTGCCGGTGAAAAGTCCAAGTGTACGATGGTATCCCCGAAAGATTGTCTAATAAAAAACGCCGCCAAAGCTAAGCACGAGTGTCGAACTCGTATAACAACGCTCGGTCGCTTCACGAGGGTCGAACTTTAAACAAGCGCTCGGTGCGGTATATATATATACATATATATACGCGCGAGGGGAAAGTAGCTTTGTGTGGGCGCGCATCCCCGGGTCTGGGCGCACGCGGCAATAACGGAATATCCAGTATTATTCGTGGGTATAACGGGGCGGTAGGTAATTAGACGGCGTAATTAATTCTGCGGCTGGTGGGGCGGCGGCGGCGCCGCGTTCGGCAGCTGTATATGGGGTGGATGCGCGGAGCTCTGTCGGGAGGGCGAGCTCGCCGTCTCGTCCGGCCCTGGCAGCTTCAAATCTATATTACACTACTACATCGGAAGAGCTAATCTCAGTTGTGCGCGCCGCGGTTCTTTTTCCAAAATTTCCGCCCCTCCTCGTCCCTCGATGGCCAGCCTCCGCACAGGCTGCGAACAAAAAAAAGCAGCCCCCGATCGCGCTTCGATATCTCGCGTACGCTGTATTCACACACGCATATATGCGTATATACATACGAGAAAGAGCGAGCAGGTCTGCCGGCTCGGCGGCGGCGGGCCGCTGTTATTCTTCGTTCGGCGAATAAACACGTCTGGATCGAAGCAGCCGGGGCCGCGCGCGGCTGCGGATGAAAGTACGGGGGGGTGGGGGGGTGCCGGGCGTAAATCACGCGGGTCGTTCGCGCGCTGCAAAATATAACTCGGATCGGATTTGAGCCGCGCGCGCGGGGGCGGCTGGCAAGAGGCACAATTGGATTTTGCACTTTGCCTATTCAAAGTTTCAATCGGTCGCGATATCGTACAATGTATATATACATGCCCGGCGTTCGACCGGACGCGGGTGAGAAAGCGGGCTATTTATGCCGGTTCGGTGGGTATAATGTTTGATCGAGTCCCCGGAACATCTTGGAAATTTTATCGTGCCCAGGGAAGATAGGGACTAACGAGAGTAAGGAGAACGGGAGGGAATCGTGTACGGCCCATACCTGTTCGTCCATCGTCTCCAAGAAGCGCAAGCTCTCGGGGGCGTCTAGACGAACTTTTCATCCCGGCCGTTCGGAGACACGGCGACAATAATCACGGTTATATCTCCGGCGTGTGCTACGGCGCATAATCCCGGCTGTGAGCCCCGGTCCACGATCATCTCGATCCGGCCCAGCGCCCGGCTCGAGACGCGGCCCCCGAGCAGCGTATGAACGCTCGAGCTAATCTCGCGGGTGAAATTGCTCGCGCGCGCCCGCGCCGGCTTCCTTTGTTCTCGGGGGCTGCTGTGCTTGGCTCCGATATAACGCGCTACGGCCCCCTCTATTACACACAGCCGCGTCTCTCGCGTACGTCTATATATACGGCGCTCTAAACTCGAGTCAAGACGGAAAGTGGCGCGACCGACCGACCGACCGAGGGAACAAAGAAAAAGGGCGGGGGCCGAGAGCGCGACACGGAGGGAGGCTTTTTGCTTATGAGCCACCGCACGGACTCAGCGAGCTTTCTTCGTGCCATCGTCGTAAAGTGCCGTGTAGCCGCTTTGCTGATAACGCGAATCATATCCGACCCGTAAAATTCAATTTCGCGGCCAGCGTTGTGTACTCGTGAGGCTCGCGCGACAGTTCACTGATGCTCGATCGACCCCCGAGTACCTCGTAGTGGTCCTATATAATAGAATCCACAAGTACGCGTGGCGAACGGTCCGGCGTTGGGATGGTTTGAGAAGAAATTTACTTCGAGCTATTTTTATGCGGTTCACAAAGTAAAATCCGTTGGCTTCCTCAAAGAGGCTTTGCGTGTAAGAACATGTCATCCGCTATCGGCAGATGAACCTCCAACTGACTTTCCATATTCCGTATAGCAACGATTGCTATGGATATAAACAATATTGGTGCTAGGTATTTTATCACGAGTTGCAATAACAAAATTCTGTGTCCTTTGTCTGATAAAGTACCAAAAATGAACCTCAGCTCTCTTTGTATTACCTTAGCAACGGTTGCTAGGGATACTAATAATGGTTTCTATGGAAAAATATCTCGTTAATTCTCATCGATTCTTATGAGTATGTGTGAGCCCTAACAAGCATTTCAAAGGGCTTATGAGAAACTCATCTAGAACACGTTAGCAACGGTTACTAAAGAAATGAACATCGAATTTCGCTGAAACTTGAACTCGATTGACATCTTGCCACCATTGACTCTCAAATCGGACGATTCCTTCGTGAGTTATCACGTGCCAAAAATAGCGCCCACAAATATACATACGTATACATACGTACGTACAATGAAATTTGACGAGTCTCCTTAGATGTCTGAAGATGAGCGAATCTGACCAGAGATGGATTGAAGTTAGATTGGAGTCTGCTTGTATCTGATCAATGTCGGATAGTGTCCGACCAAATTCTGACAATGTCCGAGACGCAAGAGCCAAAGTTCAATGTATAATGATCCTTGAAGTTAGACAGAGTATCCTAAAATTGCGTCTTATCTGTAACTTTCCGAAACACATAAAATCTCTCCGCAAGTCTTATAAAGGCAAAATTCAATTAAAATGCTCATCCCCTCGATTCTTCTTTCGAAGAGCTCGAGTCACGAGGCATTATCAACTTCTCGAATGATTATTCATTCAATTATCCGCACACAAAGTGCATCGTAAAACTATGCCGACTTTTATAAAACACACCCTCGATAGGCTTGAAACACTCGAGCCAACCCCGGCGATATCCTAGCCCGCGCGCGCACGACTCTTTAAACGTCAGCCCTCGTTAATATCGTTTATTAGCTACTCCGGCGTCGACTCGCTACTTTTTCCAGTTCTCTCTCCCTCGCTCTCTCACTCTCTCGCACTCCCACGATTCTCGTACTTGGCGAAAGTTAAATGAAAAACTCGCCAAGCCGAATGGAATATAAAGTATCTGTCGGCCGGGCGAAATAATAAAGGGAGGCAACAACCGGCGGTTGCATGAAAATGATGCAGGGAGCTAAGGTCCGGGGAGGGCGACCCTAGGGGCGGAGGAGGGGCGTGGACGATAGCGCCGGATTTACTTTTACTACCTCATTAATGTTACACTTTTTATTACGCTGCCGCCGCTCGGCACAATCCGGATAAGGCTGCCCGTTATACGCGGGCTTTACGATCGACGAAAAAAAAAACGCCCAGATGGAGTAGGAGAGGGAGCGAGAGAGGGATCGAAGTTGTCGAGCGACGTCGTAACCGGGCGCGTTTTGACTGGAGCCCAAGCTATTCCCAAGCTGGCCGGCTGCACTTTTATAACGCGCCGTTTACGTGCAAAGCCCTTCGATTTACTCGTCGCCGTTCGCCTCCCATGTCTATTCCGTTTGCCGTGTGTTTACCCTGGGCTTCGCTCGCGCGCGCGCAAGCTCTCGCCTTCGCGGTGCTAGCCAGAGTCGGGCTATCCGCTCCAGACCTTCGCAACTTATGGATATCAAGAGTAAGGAGATGGACTTTCCGCTACGTTGAGAGAGATCGAGTAGATTCGATGGGTATATAATATATACCTACTTTTCGATAGTATCTCGTCGGTTTATTCAAGGAGCCAAATGAAAATTGATTCGCGATTGACGGAGTGAGGAAATTCTCTTCGTCGGAATCATCGGATGGCATACTTTCATCCTAGAATGTGATCGATCGTTCTTCGTAGCTTCTTATCGCTCGCACTCAGAGAAAGCGATCAGCAAATGGACGAGCTTTTTATTACTCAATTAGCTTTTTAAATTTCCGGCAGAATCTTTTGGGCAGTTAAAAATAATATTACCATTTCCTAGTCTGGAGATTCATCTCGTGACGTGCACGACACATTTTATGTGCATCTCCCGAAAAGCAACGCTTATCAGAATGAGCCATGAGATGAAACCTTCCATTTGTAGAGTATCAGCAGATGAGTGCCTGGACCAGATAAAAAGTTCTCTAGTTCGACCAACCATCCGAACCATATCTTTATTTTGTCTCTCACCACACAATACCATGATAAAACAGCGCAAAGAAAAAGTACATAATACGTAACGGAAAACGATACCCGGTTCTCGCGGCGTTTCATTTTTCATATATCGGACTTCACGGGCCGACGCTGGGCGCGTAAAATCTCGTGTCCGATAAAATCAGCCCGCAGAATTTTTCAATTACAAAGTTCAAGTAGTTCGGGCAAAAAGTTTCCTCGGCGCGGCCGGCACGAGGGCCGCACCGCAACGACGACGACGACGCACAGGCACCGGCAATCCAATCGTGGCGACGGCCAAGTTGGGTCGCGGCGAGCGAAAAATACCGGTCGCCCCCAACGCGCGGATAAATCACGCGCTCGAATTTCTTTATCGGAACCGTTGCAAAGTCGCAGGGGCCGCGCCGGCCAGTCTCGAGTACATAAAAAGCTACAAACGAGCCATAAATAGATAAGTGAAGGAAAGTGCCGAGAGCCGCTCGCTCGCGGCCGATATAGAGATATTGCGGCACGACTGTGTGTGTGGGGTGCGGACCTCGCGCGCATCCCCTGGTGGTCGGGGGCGCTCCTGCGTTCCCCGGCGCCAGCCGCGCCCTCTTCCGACCCTCGTCCCTCGGTCCTCCACGCGTATGCACGTGCGTCTCTCGCGAGTCGCCCGTCGAGCGTCCCGATATTACTCGGACGTCCGGCGATTTCGCTTTGTGTCAATGGAGCACGCCTACTTCCTATAAGACAATGCCTGGAGCCACCGCAACGTACGTGTGTGTGTATATAATACGTCCCGAACAGGTCGAGGGATATCTTTGTCCTGTGGCTGTTTTCCGGGCCAATCGAAATCGCTCGAGGGCCTACTTTGGCCGGGCAAAGTTCCCCCCAACCGAGTAATGGAAATTACTCTCTCGCGCGCGCGGTCAGAGCCGTGTGTGCAAAGTTATTTGTCTTGCTTGGGCGCGCGCGTGGGGGCCAACTCGTTCCAAGTTGCGAGTCGCAAGTTCGACGAACGAAGAAAAAAAAAGCAACGCCTCGGGCGACGATTGTTCTAGATAACGATACAGCCCGACGCGGGATTATTGAAAAACTTACACACGCGTCGCGCGTTTCGAAATAATTCCAGCTTGGCGGGGAGCCGAAAGCTTCGAGCCGCGGAGGTTGCAGCTCGTTCTTTTGAAATGAACCAAGGGAAATAATCCGACGAGACGTTAAACGAAGCGGCTCTTCCGGCGCGGCCGCGATTCATGAATTCAAAAATTAAGCGCTCCGCTTGGTACGGAGCTCGCGAGACAATCCCCTATCCCTGTATCCTCCCCCGGCTAGATTAATTCGCTCGGATCCCGAGCGAGCCTCTCCCTCCCTCGATTCGCACGCGTATATAGTGGCTCGGATAATGTCAGGTCGCGCACCTCGTCGGCGTGTCTGGCCGCTTCTCTCTCCCCCTTGCGATCCCTCGCGCCCACACCTCTCGCGACTGATAAGCGAGGTAATAATACGACGCCGAATGACGATTGCCTTTTCATCCCCGCCTACCTCGAGCGCACTTTAGCGGCTACAAATTTTTACGGCTCGCCCGCCTATAGCTATAACTTTTTGCCGCGAGCTTTCGAGGAACAACTCGATACATTCGAATATGCTCCTTTGTTTGTTATTTCCATATACTACACTGATTCACGGGGTGGCAAAGTTTACGGCGTGAGAACGGCCTTTGTCCTTTGTCAAGTGAATCACAAACGGCCGCTTCGAGTACACACGTACCGAGCGTCGCGTGAAAACGCGACGCGTACATCGAGAGACACGGGGCATCGTTCGACGAGCGTCCGGGCGAGAGCTTAAAAATGAAAGCTCGCCGCTGCAGCCCCGGAAAAAGCAGCAGCGGCGGCGGCGGCCGCCGCGAGACGACAAAGAGAGAGAGCTGGCTGCGGGAGGGGGTGGTTGGCGGAGCGCGGCGGGCCCGGGAGGGAAGCCTGGCGCGTTTCTGGAGCAGACGAATCGATGCCGGCGCGCCGCGCCGCCGCCCGCCACTGCAGCAACGAGTTCAATGTCTCGCCCGGGCCGCCGCCGCTCTGCTGGCGTGGCGCGCGCGCAAGCTGACCGTGGCCGTGGCCTCGCTCCCCCGAGGCCGCGCCCGCCGACCCTCGATTTTCGAGCGAGCTTTTCGCGCACCGGCGCTTTTTTTGCACCCGACACTCGCCTCCGCCGCTAAACTTTCGCCCCGCCTTTTGATGAACGACGCGGGCTCGCCAAGATTCTGCTCGGCGCGCTACGTTCGTCCTTTTTTTCCTCCGTCCCTCGTGCGTGTGCGTTCGACCCGACGTATATACGTAGCCGCGGATCGTCCCGCGCGAATTATAACCGTATACGGTTGTTGCACCCGTCGCGTGCTTCGGCCGCGAAAGGCTTGGGTATAAGAGGGAGTGTATGAGCTGTTATCGCTCCGGACGATTGAATTAGATGTTTCCTAAGTAATTCGCGTGACGCGCGCGAGTGACGCAGACCGTAGTTCTTTTATCCATCGGCGTCAGGTGAATCCGCGAATGAGATATTCGTCGATTGCTCACGTGTCTCCGATAGCATTGGGATTTGTGATATCCAGATTATGTACATTTGATTTTCATGATTCCCATTGTGATCGTCAATCAGCTTGTATGAAATAGTCCGAGAAGATTCATTCCGTGCGTGGTGTGAACATTTCGTTGGTAGAGAAAAATTACGACTGATTGAGAATTCGAGCTTGATCGACGTTTTATGTATCCAGGCGCGAACTTTGGTCATTAGCAGAGCTCGTGGTAAACATAAGGAGCTATACTCATCCCGCGGCATCCCACTCTCTCTATGGCCGGCCGAAAGAGCTTTATGACCCAACTTCGAAATGACCGGGGGCGAGATAATCGGTTTTATTGTCTTTAGCGAGCGTTAGCTGAGAAAAGTGATGATGCCAAGGAAAAGAATGCTCGGCTGTTTTTATTGCTATTGTATGGCTATGTATGGCACGAGAGGGTGGAAAACTAACGTAAGAATCAACGGCACTGATTGTCGATCATCTTTATCGGCTAATAAATACGGTAGTGATTTTCTTTATGCGCCAAGGAGTAATTTCTAAATAATTATAACTCCTATTCACGCAGCACGAGTTTTATATCTACTTGCTTCCATCCAATCTATTTCGATTTCTGATTGCACGGATTATAAATACGGACTCAATATGATTTTGGTATAAGGTTCCCGTTACGATTAACTTTTGATATTCAATTTGATTCGATCGATTCGATATTAGCAAAAATTGCGTTGCACGTGATTCCATGTAAAATCGCAGTTAATATTTTTCGTCACAATGTATCATAGTAGTTATTTTCATCACTGTGTGTGGAAAAGTTGATCTTTGGATGTTGTTCTTCCATATGCGAGGTAAAAAATAATGTTGCATTCTGATACAGTAGCAAACGCTGATTCTAGGCTCGTGTGTGATTACCACAACAGGCAAACGCCACACAGGTCTAGAATTCTTTTTTCGGTACTGTATCGTAAAACACTATATTTCTCCAAGAAACGCCAGGATTAAGATGAATTTTGCTAGTATTTTGGAAGATGCACAAGTGTACTAAAGTTCAATAGAGACTCTGGGATCTTCGTGACAAGTAACAATTAGAAAGACTCTGTTCCACCTTTAGGGGTCAATACGTACATACACAAGTATAAAAGTAATTTCAAGACACGCCAGCTGAATGTATAATAATTACACATAATTTGGTATACCAATCCCATACATTCTATGCCAAGATCCATTCTAACTTTTTGTTACATGTTCCGAATCGCATGTCTGCGTTCGATTATTTTTCTACATCTCAAGGAATTCCTCACATTGGGAGCTTTAGAGGGCAACTGAGACTATTGTCTTTCCGAGTCATTAACCTCTTCCTTGACAAAAGAAACACCCATAAATGATCGCAAATCCTTGCTACTACTCATTTGATCGCCTGTCTGTTCTTCTCGGCTCACTGATCATGATTCCGAACGAGCTTCATTTTATCGGTGAACGACACAATAGCTCCATTTTACCATTTATAAAAATAAAATAATAATCGGATATGCGAGAGCGTGTGAAGTGTTTCGAGACTTGATATTCCTGTAAATTTGCCAACGAGCTGATTATCAAACTGACGATGAATTATTGAAAGTTTAATAAGCTCTGACGGTTTGAACATTTTAATGAGAGAAATAATTGTCGGTCAATCATTGTTTGGAGGGAACCCGGTTCCTGCGTGTCACGATTCACGTCCACAAATTTTCTGGTTAAATGTCAACAGAAAATTATGGTGGGTATCGTGCTTGGGCGCGCGTTAAATTTGAAGCTCATTACCGGGCTGTTTATAGCTGACGAAAGTACAAGCTTTAGCTGTCAGAGTCATTCATTCATCACACGAGAGTTTGAATAATTTAATTATTTATTGTTAATGAAAGTATGGCGCGACTGATTGAAGAATTGATTAAGTTCGTAGGATATGAACATTTATTCCTCTATAACACAGATAATTGGACGCTTTATAGTAGCAAGAGTACAAAAAGCGTCGTTAAAGAACTGAATAAAAAAAATTACACAGCTACTAGTAGTACATAACACACTCCCCTAACTAATGTATACAAAAGCTCGTGTGAATCGTGTAAATTATTGCCGGGCATCCGAACGACCAATAACAAGGCGGTTTATTTCTTTGTTCGCTCCCGATATTGATCCAATCATCCTCCAATAACCCGTTGCGTGAACTTATACATATTCTCCTACAATATTGATCTCGGCGGGGAGCGGCAGCAGAGGGCCGTGAAAATCGCGTAAGACACGGCAATAAACTACGACGTATCCCGACAGGCCGATGTCTCTGCCGCAGCATGACTCGCGCAGAACAAGGACCGATAAAAATCTCGCGGGGAAGCAAGACGCGGCCGAGATGGATGTCGTCATGAAATATAAAGTAAACCGCCTCGCATTGTCGCGATACGACGAGCCCTACAATGCCCCGGCCCCCCTGAATATTGATGAACCGCCGCGCGAAATATCACCCGCCGCATTCGTTCCTCGGCCCTATTTTCCCAGGGACGAGCGATGATACTTTTTAGTTTGATGCGTGCCGCTCCCCCTCCCAACCTCCTCTCCCACGAGAATACGAATCGTCGAGCTGTACCGATGAAGCGAGTGAAAGATTTACACCGGGAGAAATTCGTCAAGCGGAGTTTACGGAGATGAGAAAAAAATGGTAGGGTTGCGCGGTAAAGCCACGTGGCCGCGATAACCATTCGCCATGTAGTTTCAGAAACCAATGCAAAAAGAGTCAGACTGCTGTGGGTGTATACAGGGAGGGTTATGCTGTCACCGCGTACGCTTATTGAGTCTGTTGCGCGATGGGATGCATGCGGTAAAACTGATCGCCTATTCCACGCTTGCAGGAATCGAATACTTTGCGCACGCTTTGGAGGCCCGAAATCGCAAGCTTCGCACTCGTTGACAAGCCAAATTGTACTTTTATAATTTTTACTATTTTCAACATTGCCAACTTTATAATTTTTGATAGGTAAAATTTTCGATGTTATTACTTTCTATTTTATCATTGATGTATGTAATATGATTATAATAGAAAATGTGAGTATCGAAACTCACGAGTCAAAAATTACTACCATTATTACAATGAATACTTTGATTTTCATTCACGCCTGTGATATCTGTATTACAAGTTTCATAGTATCAAAATTGTACTTTTTTCCCCAGTACATTTTCGTTAATAACGTCATATAGTAATAATAATAATAATAATAATAATAATAAATGAATAAATAATGGTATATTCCGTCGCACGAATCCAGGATAAAGGGTAATTTGAAACGAGCTATTATGTTAATAAGTTCTTTTCACTACGAGAAGCGTCGAGGAGCGGAGGGAGAAGCCAAGGGAGGAAGATTCAAAAGATGCAAGTCGTGCAAGAGGCAAATGGACGAGTCGAAAAAAGCTACTTACGATTCAAGATTTTCCTTATCTGCAATCACAGCTACGTTCGTAAGAAGGAGCGAGGCGGTACCGATTTATTACGATCCGGATTGGGGAATACAATTTTATCCTCGCCTCTATCTATACAACAAGTGCGAGACTAGTGGAGATTGAAAAAAAAAAGAGTGGATGGAAGATGAAGAAAAAGGTGGAGGATATACCGTGAGTGAGGATTCGATACAGTCAATAAATTATAGACGTCCTATCACGGGGGTAGTGTCCACTCGTCCTCTTGCCCCTCCCTCTCTGTCTTTGCCTCTTGTAACTCTGGCGACCATATCGAGTATTCAATTGAAAAGCTATTCATGCACACCGACCTCTGGTGCTTGGGATAAATATTCCAATCTGGAATTGCTTTTTGAAACCCTTGCATCTGGAACTATGAGTTAATTTCATTCTATTTGAATTTGAAATTTGCATTTTGAATTTTAATTATAGACTAGTATATAATTAAAATTAATTTAATGAATGTTTCAAATTTGAATAATCAGGAATAATTCACAGCTCTAAGTTGAATAGTCAATGAGTTTGCTGATGATTGATGAATTTGCATTATAAACTATGCCGAATAATATAAACTGACATTCAATGATCTAACTGCTGATCGATTGGTGGGTTGAAATTGAGATTTCTTATTTCAGACACGAAAAAAATGTACGAATTATAATTTGTTGATAGTAAAAAGTCACCGTTTTTTTCAAATCCAAATCAAAACTTACATTATTGTGTTGATTTTATAATCATAAAAAACTTCTGTTTGATATGACAGAAAGTATACTTTCCAAACAAAGGTGTAAGAGGCAATAAGTTAAATGACATTTTTCATCGGTTTGTGTATTATTACAGAACAGCTGTTACGCAACTGCGTGTCTTATAAAAAGAAGCACACCTCTAATTAAATATCGACATCAATATTTCAAATATTATTCATGATACGTTTTGTCCTCTTTCTTCGGATCATTCTCACACGAATCGTTCATATGGCTCTGAATAAACGGAGTATATAATCTCGTAAGGGGCTTAAGACCACCGTCGAGACGTTAATTTTCAACCCTTCGACGTTACACGGTATTGGCTTCAGCACGTTTTGCTTACTAACGTAATTTCATGTCATCGACCCGCGACTGAGCAGAGCACCAACCTTCGCCGTGTCATTGCGAGCAACGATCTTTCGAAAAAAATTCCAATTGTGTTTTGCTTGAGATTTTTGCCCGTAGCATAAGTTGATCACATTTCGATTGCGAATGTTTTGTCTATTGGTCTTGAAGTTGATTTATCGAATAAGAACGGAATCACGCTAGAGAAAAATATATATTCAATGACTAATTACCACAGTAATGGAAAAAATTTACGATGTTTTACAGGGAACAATAGTACGTTTTTCATGGGTGTTGTTCGCGAGCAAAAAATTTCTTATATCCAGCTTCAAATTATATCGCGAATATATATCCGAATACGGATAAATCTATATTTGCACTACAATTCAATGCAGTGCAAAATCGATCGGAATCGACTACGAAACATCACGAATTTTCCAATTGCATTAGTCGAAACAGTAGAAACGTTCGGACCGTCGAGGATAACGTCACTCGAAACCCGTGATTTTCAATAACTCGATTTTTGTTACAGGATGAAAAAGCACGTCCCGACACAAGCTGCAATCTGGCCGCGATCCCGGCAAACTCGCTGCAACGCCGCGACTTACCGCCGGGCGATAACTTACCAGCGGCGAGGGCCGGCCTTTAGCGAAATCCGTCCGACCGGTACGGGAAAGCTCCCGCCCTCGAACAGCCGCCCGTGACCACAGAGTGAAATAGAAAGTGGGCTCCGCGCGACTTGGGACACGCGCAAAATCCGATCCAGTCGCGAGTCACGCGGAAAATCCTGGCAGCGCGCCATATCCTGCCGCAACGATCGGGAAGCGAGAGCAGCTACGCGCTTTGCCGCTATATACTTCTTCAAAAGCCGCTGTCGAGCGTTGCGCCGCGCGTATATGTGCGTGTATATTTCGACACCTCGCTCGCAGCGTGGCTCTCTCTTGGAATGGAAGGATGCGGACGATTTCGAAACGCGGATGCTTTTTACTTTTCTTTTTGCCGACTCGCGGTGTCGTCGCATGCTAACGAGAAGGGGAGGGTACGAGAGAGAGAGAGAGAGAGAGAGAGAGAAAAAAACTGATTCGCACCGATGGTGCGCGCGGCCGATATGTGTAAGGCCGACCGGCCGCGCGAGAAAGTCCATTATGTATACGCGCATATGTATATATGTTTGTGTATTGTCCATCGACGAAGTGGTGGCGCGCGCGAAAAAGCATGTGCGGATTTTTCCGCGGGCTCGATAGTGCGGCCTTATAACTCGCTCGCTCGCTCGCGCGCCATGGCAGACAGCAACAATGGGATTGAGATAGCCGATCGAGAAAAAAGGAGCCACGATCCGGCAGAGACGGTCGACAGGATAAAAATGCCCCGAACAATCGAGCTACATAAGTGAGCGCGCGCGCGCGCGCGAAAGAGAGATTTTTTCCCCGTCTTCGCACGACGAATAATCAGCTCCGGCCCGAGGGTCGTGCGTGCACACGTCACGCATATATTATGTGTGTGTTTGCCGACAAGTGCAGTAACGCGATCTATCGTTTCGCCGATTCGAACATTCGTATGTATATATATAGGTATCGGCAGCCATTGTCCCGCGCTCTCGAGCTCGCCCATTAGGTCCTGTACTCGGTAGTTGCTCTTGTGGCCCGGCTCACGTTTCAGCTGCTGCGCGGCAACTCTATTTTGAAAGGTGCCCATGCGCCATGTGGGCTATTAGTTGGCAATGATACTCGTGCACCAGGAGCCTTGGGAGCGTTTCTCAAATTGAAAGGGACTACTACGTGTGTATACCCTCTATGATTGAAACAGGCGAAATTGCACAACTGATATAGATATTCAACTGAAAATTAGCCAAATTTCACTATATGAATTTGTCAATTGGATATTTACTATTTCTATAAGTTACGCAATTTCTACTGACAAGAAGTAGATTTTTACCATTTGAGATTCAGTGCGTAAGTATTCACGGTGAATTGTCGTGGCTGTATATGCGAATAGGATATGACATTGCCACTCGGGCGCAAAGGAAAATCTGCTCTCGATCGGGGATGGAAGGGGAAAGGTAAATATATGGAAATTCGAGTCTTCGCGCACAAAGTTGTTCCTTAAACAGAAATGTACCGTAGATACTAATTGAAATTGACATAACGTCGAGTGTATTATGGATATGGTATGATTCCAACGTGGCTTGGATATGTGAAATTCGCATTCGAGTGCGTGCTTATATCCGATCATGTTATGAATAATCAATCGTCGATTGGTCGTTTGTAGGATATATTTACCACCCGTGTAATATCGAATCAATGCTAATTTTCATGCGCGCGCACGGTATTGATTTATCATCGTGCGCTAAGTGCGACAGTTTTAGGTCGTTTATTGAAAATTTCGCACGCCACAATAGCGGCTCGGAGGTGGTGTACTCGTGTTGCACTCGCTACTCAGCCTACTACACATATACGAAATAATCCAGTCGCGCGAAGCTTTCACAAAAACATTCTTGAACGCGCGCGCGCGCGGGGGATAGCGTATACGTGCGGACGTACGTAAGTAGCGATTCGAAAATTTCCCAATCTTAATCCGCACAAACAGATCCATCTAAATCATATCTGGGCATTATACGCCCGCGGAAGGTGAAACACACCGATACGGAAGCGAGATACGCGGTAAATCAATGAGGCTGCTCGAGCGCTCGCTTGTTGGATATTTCTTTGGTGGGTATAAACCGATAAATCAGACCCCCGAGGCGGATTCGTGGCAGACGCCTTACACATATAGGGCAACACGTGTGTCCGAGCATAAGCATGCCGACGGTATATACAGTGCGCAGGTGATTTTTTTCCTTCCCTCGGATTTTTCGCGCTCGCTCTAACAATGCGCGATATCTATGACACACGGGTCCCTCCGGTTCACGCTCCACCGGTCATGTGGGGCTTGATATCTCGGCGTCTCTCGCGCGCTCGCTATATAATTATGTAATAAAATAATAGAGCGCCGAGGCTCGAGCCGTATATACACATGCTCGATAATCGAACGGCACCCGTCACTCGCGCGGCGGCCGCCTGCAAATAGGGGCCGCGGCCACAGCTGTTTACATTGTACCCTCGATAAAGCGTGTCCCGAGAGAGCACGTAACGTCCGGCATGGTATGCGCGTGGCGCGACCCTCGCGCGATAAGCGCGTCACATTGATTTATGTTTGCCATTTTCGATTTTTCCCCACCTGTATCCAAGGGGCGAGCACATTGATTTTTCGTCTTCCAACCTGTCGCGCCAGCCGCGGGGGGAGCTTTCAACGCCCGCTGAGGGACGAATATAGCGCGAATTGACCAATCGTACATATATTCAATCGTACACTACAGCCGAGCTAATCATATCCCGTATGTAATTAGCCGATAACCGTTGTGTAATCGACGTGCTAATATATTTCATCCTCCCTCCAAGCGCTTGACTCGCCAATCCATCGGTCGCGATTACATATATGAATATATACATGATAGCTTCGCGGTGCGTGTAATCACGGATAGAAACGAATCGCTCAAACAGCAGAAAATTGAGCTGGTACAGCCATTTTCCTGTGCTGGAACAGCAAACATCGAATAGCTAAATCGTATTAGCTAGATTAGCCATTTTCACTCGCTAGCCTGCAAACCCAAAATGTATCGCTAGCTTCCCAAGTTTAAATGTATAGCTATTCTAGCTGAGAAAAATGGCTAAAGCTGGCCATTGGGAGAGTCACTACATATATATTCTCCGTGTATAAAGACGCAACACGCGTGTGCGCGCGCGCCAATGCTAACGCCGAGTAAAACGCTCGGTTTGTCAATGAGACAAAGCAGCGATAGAACCGCGCGTGCCGACCAAGCATTGAGGGGTCAACTCTCTAAATATAACGACATCCGCGTCGGAGCGCGTAGGAATCGACGAATAGAGTCTTATTCACTAACTCTACGCGCGTACATAAAACTGCGACATGAACTGATTTCGAGCGTTAGAGAATAACATCGAGCGTTACAGCTATTTCGATAATTCATTTTCATGTGGATCACGAGCATTATCTTCTAAACAAAGTTTTACGCTCGATCGTCGTGCGTTAAGAGAGGTTTTGACAAAAATCTTGAAGACAGATTGAGACCTTTCGTTAAGATTTAGCGCGGAATCAACGTAATTCAGGAAATATTGTAAGCTTCTTCAGTTCGCCTCAGACCCCCGCCGGAAGAGGACCATCGGAGCATAGTTGAATTTCGTTCGCCACTCCAAAAACAAAGTAGAGTCCTAATTTGTTCGACTTTTTCGATCCCCAATACCCCTTTCCTCGAATCGGACTATGATCGAATGAGCGAGTTTTACTGGGATAAAGTAGATTTCAAATATTTAATCCAAATGGGCATCTGGGTGGACTTTTTTGTCTGTATTCTGTTCGTTCGCGGGTGATTTTCTGCTGGCAATGGGTTCAGCTTTCTTGGTGCAGTCTGACATTAGGTCAGCGGTCATTAATGAGAAACGACCTGTTGGTGAAGTAGTTCCTTAGCGAATAGGATCTCTGCACCCTGTTTATCCGGTAGAGGGCGCGGAATCATTTAGGAAATTCGTGAGCTCCTTCATTCTGCCCCAGACCCTTGCTGGGTAAGGACCATCGGGGCATGGTTCAAATTCCGTCTGTCGGTTGTCTATTCTTGGCCGGATCTACCAGGATCTGCTTCTAGATTTACGAAATACCTTGTATAGCCTTTATATGTATTACTTACTGTAACTTTAGTCATGCCTCTATTTATGAGTCTGGCCGAATCATGATTCTTCATATTTTTGATAAGTAGAAACTGTGTATACTGAAATTAGCTTCTACGTGCTATTTTTAGATTTTTTTTGCAGATGATGCATCAGGGTGATGCACCTTAATTATTGAGTGTATGATATCTGAGTGAATTGCACTTCAATAATAATTGTGTATTGCTTCTCCCTCTATCTGAAATTACCGTTCCGAATGTTTATATCAACGGCGCTATGTCCCCCATATCGCGCGCGTAATCTCAAAGACAGGTGTCAAGCCGTCTTCAAGATTTTCGTTAAGTCGTCTTTTAACGCGCGAGGATCGAGCGTAAATTCATATCGAGCACATAACGCCCGTGACCCGAAAAATGAATTATCGAAAAATCTGTAACGCTCGATGTTCTTCTCTAACGCTCGAAATCAGCTCATATAACGCAGTTTCGTGTACGCGCGTAGAGTTAGTGAATGAGACTCCCTGACGGACAAATGTAGCGCGCATTGACCAATCGTAGATATATTCATTCGTACACTACCACCGAGCTAATCATATCCTGTATGTAATTAGCCGATAACCGTTGTGTAATCGACGTGCTAATATATTTCGCCCTCCCTCCAAGCGCTCGACTCGCCAATCCATCGGTCGGAATTACATATATATATATATATATATATATACATAATAGCTTCGCGGCGCGTGTTATAAAACGCGCAGCACGCGTGTGCGCGCGCCAATGCTACCTCCGAGTAATTCGCTCGGCTTGTCAATAAGACAAAGCAGCGATAAAACGTGGATCCGTCGTGGCCGCGCGTGCCGACCGAGCTTTGAAAAGTCAACTCTCAATATATAACACGACACGATCGAAGCGCGCGGGTATTTAATCCGCGTGTTGAGCGCGTAAAAAACGACGGCCGGTCTCGAGAGATATTCGGCGTGCGTGCGTGCAGTACGCGTTTGAAACCTCCGGCTGATTTACCGGAGCGAGCTGCGCGATCGACGAGCCGATTGGCGGAGATCCTGGGGGCGCGCGCGAGCGGCAATTCGTGCCCGGGTCGGCTCGCCCACGCCGGGAATGCGCCCCGTTACGGAGCTCGCGCGTTATTGCGACACACACACGCCGCGCCGCGGCGAGCGAGAGGCCGAATTATTAGAAAGGACTGTCCCTGCGTAAGCTCTGCCCGTAATCGTTAATCAAGCGTTTATAAGGCGGCGCGAGCTCGGCGGTTATAGACGAATATCGGCACCGCGCGTGTACGGCTCGCGGGGCGGGCTTTGCATGCGCGCGCGCGCGAACCGAAGCCCGCAGCCGATGTTTAATGGCATTACGCTGTTCGAGTATCATTCCGAATAAGCGGACCTGCGCTGCGTATACGGCTGGGCAGTTACTTGCCAGTGCCCGCACCTTTCCATCCGGCTTTCATATATATATACACGCCATATAGCGCGCATTCCTATATATATATACATACGTCATACGCGCCCGGCCCGATATATATCCCGGCGATCGTCCACGACTTGCGACTCACGCGAACACGCCCGACTTCTCGAGCAAATCCATCACTGCACCACTGTATAGTGTGCGTGTGTTTGCATATGCGACGCTTCCAAATGGGCGGATTTGGAAAGTCGCGAGTATCGGGTTGCGGGTGCACGCACGGTCAACATTAATTGGAGCGCCGCTGCTGCAGTTGGAACGCGCGGCTATATGGATTCGCGAGCACTCGGGAAAACAATGAGTCGCGGCGAGGGGGGAAGGGGGGGGGGGCTTCTGCACCGCCGCAAAGGCCGAGTGCAGTGCACAGGTGATCGGTGAGTAGACCGTCGCGGCCTGAATATTGCCCCCCTCCCCCTTACGGACACACACACACACATGTATACGAGACAGACTTGTATACCACGCCTTCAAACGGCGCGAAAGGTGCGCGATCCCGACCAACGGCACGTGCTGTTGCGCGACTCGCTCGCATAAGTATATACATATGCGGCTCGCGGCCGCGGCTTAATTAGCTACGGCCGTTACAATATACGTACGCGCGAGCCGACCGGTCATCTCGCTCATCAGGTTGGGCAGATGAAGCGTCGAGGCAATTCGTCTTTCTTTCAGCATTCTCCAAGAGTTGGGACATTCGTTGGTTCTTATGGTGGTTCGGTTTGCCCGCAACAGCGCGGTCGGGATGGATGTCACGCTCGCGCCCGCTGGAACCTCGTGCGTAACAACGCGTGATTATGCCCTCCTGGAAGAATTTATTAAGTGCGGTTTGTGCAAGTTTGAGTTTCTTACAAATCGGAAGGATTACACACCGCGATGAAATGCCGCTTATCGGAGAGGCGTTCGATTAGCCTAGAACTAGTTGTGCGTCGAAGGTATGGGAGCGGGATGATGGCCGTGAACGAAAGTCGCCGTGTGCCGGCTGAAAAGACAATCCCTTATTAACTCGATCACTTGCACAATGGGTGTGCATTAAACCGAGTGTCTCGTTTGCTTTTCAATGGATACTTAAACCGATTTAATTTCATCTCATGTTTCATTAATGGCCGAGACTCGCCGCGCAACGATGACATTTATTGTGACTGAATTTTTCAACGTTCACTCGGATATATAAATATATGCTCGAGCGGCCAATGCAACTTTGATTATACTTTTAAAATATGAATAGTTAGCCGTGGAACGACAGGGTCGAAGATATTCTTTTCGTTTTTCACTCGCTGGCTGTACTTTCGAATGGTATAAAACTCTCCTAATTACGCATTATTAGTTATTACCGATCAAAATTTTAATTTCATACACTTTTAGATCTTGACGATAGACAAATTCTTATTTGAAGAACGATAAGCTGTCATAACGTTAATTATCGAATGATCTGTCGAATAGCTTTTTCTGTACGGAAGCAATAGAATTTCGGCTAATTAATAACTTTTATTATTACTTTTTTTGCAGTAAAATATGATGAACGTATCTTCGATAGAATTAATCGTCTGCATCCTTAGGCAAATTTCACCATGATATAGCGAAATCATTTAATTTCGAAAGATATATATATGATTTTCAAGGATATGGAGGATTTTTTTGTGATTTTGGTTTAGGAGTCGCAAAAATTTAGGATACATTTATTATGATGAATAAAATTTTATTTTCAATTGTTTGTTACAATATTTATCAATTATTTCAAACGAACACAATCAGTATCATTTATTCTGTTTCCTTCGAAAATATTTTCAAAAATTTTACTGTACATATTATACTGGTAATTTTTGGTAACATTCTTCATGCAGTCCTCAAAATACTTTTAAATCCAAATATTTCTTGAAGTCTTGGAAACAGTGCTTAATCCTAGTTTTATTTACAAAATAAACAGGTTTCACATTATTTCTCTCCAATAGTCATATGGAACACTTGAATTACTTTTGGGGGGTGAACCCTTTGGGCCATTTACCTTTTTTATTTTGAAATAACCTTTGGGCATTGAGTCTCTCGATTATATTTTAATTCTTTAGCAGATGCATACTTCATGAAAATCAATGATCGTGCTTCAGATGAGCTATCGTTCTGATTGAAATATGATTGCAGATTGTGTAGAACCAGACATTTTTTTTTAGTTGTCTGAACATATTATACATAGAATTTTTTGCTATTGTTTTTCCAACGGATGCAGTTATTATATTTTTTGCGTTTTCATTTTTAATATTTTCATGGCGCCATTACGTCAGAAAAGTAATATTTAAATAATAATTGGACCGTGTTCTTCACTCTAACAAAAAATAACAACTTGATACTTGTTTTCTTCGTTTTTCCACTGATAGAAAATTTCGTTCTCAAACATTTTGGTTAATATTTGAAAAGGTCTCATCAGTGTTTTTATGCATTCATGTTCTTTCATTAAGTTGGCAGTGAAATTTGAAAAAAAAAAAACTAAATTAGTATTGCAATGAACTGCAGCTTATATAAAGATGCGATTACAACAATAATGACCGAAACCAATTAAAGACAAATTTAAATCCTCTCTAAATAGACGCATTTCTAGAGGTAAAAGTTGCCGTCACGTATAGGCTGTGTTACGGTGTCTCGAGTCCGCAAGTGCAAATGACCATGGCAAACTTTCGCTGAGCTTCACTGCCACAGCAGTGCGCACACACACACAAAAAATAACACAATGATAAAATTTTTTTTTGTAGTTGCCATTTTCATACATCTTGTTTCTTCAACCCTCAACTAGGCTTTTTAATGGCGCCACTTCTTCATAAGTTAAGTTTATTTCAAGGTAATATAAACACCAGATCGTGATGAATCTTCCATTTGCATGGGAAAATTTTGAGCTCAGTATAAATGTTGATAAATAAACATGACCAGTTGAGGGTTCAATACATGGGACGTGAAACTTTTGGATTGTCGTAACCGGAATCCATTCATCTGTATATTCAAACTAGATTCTTATCAATTTCATAGAAATTTTCACACGAATTGGTAAACCATGAATAGTATACACAGCGAAGATTTTTGAAAATATTTCATTAGAATGAATCCCCGTCAGACGTACAATGTATAAATGCGAACACACACTGACTATATATAAACAAAGGAGGATTCGGCGCAAGGTAAATACAAACTATATTTATAACAGACACACGGCCCTTAAGAAGTACTCGTAAAATTAATTAATAATAAATATTATTAATTAACAGACTTATACCTTAGTGACTCCAATCGCATACTATAGTGACACACCCGTTTAATCCGATAGCTCAATTTCCAATCCCCAAGGAAGCACTCGGGCCGAGACTCGGCTGGGAAAAGAAACGCCACGCGGCTCGTCAACAATTTCCACGTATCAATCAGCTCGAATCCGCGCTCGATCTTAATCGTTCGTTGGCCACGTCCCGAGCCGAGCCGCGCTCCGGGCCGCTGGATCTTTCGGATATACATATATAACTCGGGAGAAAAGAAGCAATGGAAAACAGATGAGAGAACAATGAACTTTCTCCGACGCTTGAATGCAATTAGCGCGGCCGCCGGATTTCGCTTGGACTCTCTAATTAGTCGCGCTGGCGGCGTGTATCGGCGGCAGATCTCCCGGCTCGCCGCGCGGCGCGTGTTTCGGCTTTTCGCGGGATCACGAACAGCGCATTAGCCGTTCGCGCGCGGGGGGGGGGGGGGGAGCTTGGGCGGGGGGAGGACATTCAAATGCTGTCGCAAGTGCGACGGTCAGCCGCGAGCCGATCGTGAGATCGCGATTCGCTTCTCGTCGGATCGCGATCCCTCCTCTCTTTCTCTTTTTTTTCCTGCGCCCTTCTGCAATCGCTCGTAGCCACGGCGACCTCGCTCCTACACGTATAGCTGCCACTCACTCCGTCCCCGTCCGCTCTGTCCGCTCGGCGGCTCCGGTAAATTAGTAGAAGTATGCGAAGAAAGCTGAAAAACAAAGAAGAAGGGATTTTCAGAGCTTCGTCGCGGCTGCGGTACGTATGCGTCTATATATCGCCGCGATGAGTTGGAGCGTTTGCGAAAGCAACGGGGCTTTCCCATTGTGTGTGTGTGTGAGTTTGTGCAACGCTGCATACTCGAGCCAACTCGCACCGAAATGAAAATCACGCGACGTTGCGAGGGAAAAAAAGTCAATACAGTCACCGTTTGAAAGTTGGCGCGGGCTCATACATACGGTGGCGGTGTATTTTTCAACCGGTCGCCGCGTAAGTAGTAACAGACAAGTACGAGCGGCCGTTTGTTCCCGGCTTGATTCGCATAGCTCTTGTCTCGCGCGCGCGAGACACGAAATTTACCTTTCTCATTCGAATATGTCTATCTATTCGAATACAGTCATAACACATGAACACATACACACACTCACATCCGTCCGGCAATTCCGTAATTTTGTTCGCCTACCGCTCGGCTCTCGTCAGGAGCCGACGTTAAACGACGCCTGAAAGCGACGCGTTCCAATGCGGGCCTAATCTCCGCGGGCCGATCTCGAGCTGGCACTGGCTGGCAACGTTCCGAATGTGATGGAATCAAATCGAGCGAGCCCCCGCGAAGCCATAGCCACCCACGGGACTGTCGCTCGCGCGCGCGCGATTGACACGTTACGCGCGTGCACGAGATTTACATGAGAGCGGCTGGAATGAGTGAGTTGGAAAATGCGAGGGATTTGCAGGGGAGCGCCGATGATTCTCTCTCCGCGCGCGCCTCAATTAAGGGCCGCCACAAGCGATCGACGTGCTGAGCGCACCTTTTAAACACCGAGACCGGCGCTACGCGACCCACACGCTCGAGGTATACTTCATTAACTTACGGCTCGGTCACGCTGCGCACTCGCGGGTGCCTCTCGGTGAAACACGATGGATTCAACCCTCCAATACCGATGTTCGCCAGCTCGTTTTGAGCCGTTCTATAAAGTTCCTCAATCTCATTTACGTATGGAGATGCCGTACACGTACGGGGGATTTTGAAACGTGGAATAATCAGTGGAATCGTTAGTTTATATTCACTTTACGGGTAAAGATTTTCCAAGAAAAACGCTAATCTCATTCGTTCGAGTTGTGGTTACTTGATACAGTTACTCGATAGCTCGTTCGTTTCGTTTCGTACGGGCCTTCGACGCCAACAATTCCGAGGATAATTTCAAGAGTTCTGCAATTAGATATGCATTGCGTCACGGTACACTGAAGATCAACCAACGCACGAAACCTGTATTTTGACATTTCGTTGAGGATCACGCGGGGCGTTGTAGAAAATTAATCGCTATGCTGTTACGCTTCGGAATGAAGAATTTGTTAAACGAAACGACAGATTTAAAAAAAAGGTGTTTGTTTACATGGGAAAATCCATCACGGACAACAGGCAGAATTAAGTTTTCAACTGTTAATTAGCAGTATTAATTTGCGCGCGTAAGTTTACGGTTAATTGACAGGTCGAACGCGAGCCGTAGAAAGGCGGACAAGCAGCGAATATCTTATACTCGCCATGTACATGCTACTTACAGTGCTCGGCTCGTTAATTACTGTTTACCCACGAGTGCGAATTCGAATATTTAAAAATATATAAACATACATACACATCGTGCGTATTTTCTTGAATAACCATGCAGTTATACGAGCGCATATATATCGATACAAACATATTGCTCTCGTTAAAGTCTGAGATTCGCACGCATGATAAACGATCACGGGAAAAACGACTTTAATGAAGCCACGATGATTTTAATAAATCCACGGGTAATCCCGTGAGAGATCTTTCGGCTCTTTCGAACCTTATCGATCCGAGCAATTCTCGTTGGCTCGTTGGTAACGTTTGCCTTCTCGTTTTTGAAAGCTCCGTGTCGAAAGCAATTGAGACACGCGAAAACATAAGCTTTACATAGCCATTAGATTCGAATCGTATATCGACACGAGTAAAACGACGACGACGCCGCCGCCGCCGCAGCCGCCGGAACTTTGGTAAGCCGGGGGAAGCGAGGATGTGAATGCGAGTAAAGGAATGTCGGAATGCCTCGCGCCAAATGGGACTTGTGTACGTACACAAGCGCGCGCCCGTTACCAACGTACATACATACTCGACTCCGTCATTAACTCCCTTGTCCGGCGGGAATTCGATGACGTGGATAAACTGACACCTGATATACATGTGCGTATTGGCGAAGGTCATTGGAAAGGCGTTTCGAGCGCCGCGACAGCGGGCTGTGGGAACTTTGAGGGCTCGACCTTCGGATTATAAAGGGACCCTGGGGCTCAGGGCTGCTCCGCTCCTTGCTCTGTTATACCCAGTCGCGAAACGATTCACGGCCCGAACAATGCTTGTTTTGCACGGGTTGCGCACTTGCCGAAAAAAAATAAATAAAATAAAAACAAGAGCATCGAGCCCTTTTTACGAACGCCGGTCGGATTTTATACGAGATGCTCGATGTTTTGTGTCCTTGCACGCCCGCGCGCAACGTGGATTTCAATCTCTCGGATTTATCGTACCATATATATAGTGGCTCTATTTACGGGGATCGGCATTCCGCAAAACTGATTTCCAAACGAATTATGGAACGGGAACTGCATTCTGATTTGCCTATCGCGCGCGTTCGAGCCGCGAACGATTATATGAAGTATGATTTTTTTCAAAATTTCGTCGAACCGACATCGTAACTTCGTGGCTAAACGGCTTCGTACGGAATAAAGTACCGCGTGTCGAAATTATGTGGGTTGATCTACGAAATGAAGTTAATTGCCAGCTCTGAACGAGCTCGATAATTTTTATAGCATTCTTTTACAATCTGAAATTGACTTGTATACGCCTCCCGCTTTCAATCTATTACGAGACGTCCTGTTACATCTCAATCTTCAGTGATCAATCGGCGCCGAGTGATTGAAAACCCTGCCTGATTCCCTACTTTTTTTCTCCAAAGAATGCCGATCAAGTGATACCCAGCTGCATCCGCGCTATCTATTCTCGCCATCCTTCAAGAAATGCTCGTGCATTTTTGCTCTTATACATTCTACTCCTGATTATCTTTTCAAAATTAAATGTGTTGTAAGGAATTAATTACACAGTTATGATTCAAGTTATATCCATATGGCATTGAAAGTTGAAAAATCGCGCTGTATTCTATAATCATGATTCACCTCATTTCGGTATATCGTATAAAAGTACAACGAGTATTTTAGATAGGAGTATGATGATTAATCATTCGATGTACGAATTATAAGAGCACATTTTGCGATGGTACACTGATTCAAACTGATGAATGATCCGAAACATCATTGTTCACGAACGTATTATTAATTTCGAATTTCTTCAAAACCTCTTCACCATCCCGTATCGTCAAATTTTGTATATATGAAATTCCGAAATTGCCAATCATTTATCGACAACAATATCGAAATTTCTATAGTAAATCGACTCGTTCTAATTTCCGAATTCAAAAAGGACAAATCATGAAAATTCAACGTGTAGAAAAAAAAACGCGAGAGAGATTTGGAAGGAGTGTGGGTCGCGCGTGTCGTTGACCGCGTGCCGCTCGTCCGAACTTGAACTAGAGGAGCGCGAAGCTGGCTCTGGGCGACGGAACTGCAGCCGACCTTGCCGCGAGCACCGGGCCGACCTCGAGCCGACGCACGCGGAACCGTATATATACGAGTACGTGTGCAGACAGCTGCCGCACCGAGAGCGAAAACGCGGCGGCGCGCTGCACTTTCACTGCACCGCCGCGGGAGGAAGAGCCAACGCCACGCCGCTGGCGCGAGCGAGATGCCCCGTGCGCCTCGATTAATCCCACTGATTTATGAGGTGCAACAGCTTCCTTATTGCGATTCCGCCGAGCAGCCTCGGAAGTATACACTCGTTTCGATCGAGTGCACGGCTTCGGTCTCGATATATATCTATTACTGTATACGCTAGCGGTGTTTAGAACGAAAAGCTGTTAAACTTGACGATGAATTTGGTCGAGATAGTTATTTATAAAGGCTTTTATTGTTGATTTTTATTTTTGGACGTCTACGACAAGAAGCTATACCCAATTTCTTCGAATGCCGTTTCTCTTTGCCTACAAGTGTTACAACCAGCGCTGAGTAGTCGTTATAGTCAAGCCAATAAAGTTGTGAATCGTTGCACCAACGTGTATTACACATTGCACGTATATCTATATCACAGAGAAACTACGAGTTTCGAGGCGCGCATTCGTTTGGGCAGAAGCTCAAGAAGCCTCGATCATCCGCATATGGAATCATGAAAAAATCCACGCTCGCCAGTTTCGCTTTCCCGAGTCGCGCAGCTCCTTGCGCCGTGCCATTATTCAAACTTGATTTTCTCTTTTTCCCGAGAAATCGAGCAGTTTTCCCCCGTGGCTCTCGAGGTTATTGTATAATACTTACATAAGCGAGATAAATCATCCCACGTGCAATTCGACTTGCCCCAGTTGCGAGCGCACTCGCACCGCTGCGCAGCTTGTATGTATATATAAGTATATATGGATTCGAGCGTTGACCGCGACCAATTTGCACCGACCGACCGACCCGAGACTCCGCGGAGCCGCTTTAGCAGGACACAAACACGCGAAGGATAGCTCGCGCGTGTGTGTGTGAGAGAAGCGCACGACTGGTTACCGCGGGGGATGACCGGGTGGTGGCCCAAGCCCTCGATGCGCCGGCCGATCGCCCGATAAAAGGGAGACAAAGCGAGAAACCTCCGTGGCATGGGTGTCTCTCTGTACGATACGAGCGACGCGCGCGCATACATATATATGCGAAATCAAGCTTATCCGATCTAGATATCTGGCGTGCGGCCTGTGCGCAGCGCCGTGGCTCGGCGGTAGCTCACGACGATGGCTATCGCGATCTACCGAGCGATTGGCATTCGTGTATATGTGTATGTATATATAAGTCCCAGAAGCTTTATCCCGCTCAGCCATTGTTCGGCTGTATATAGTGGCATTGTGTGATTGCGCGCTCCCTCGGGGGAGGAGGAGCCGTGTGCCTCAAATTGGCAGCTCCCATTTGTATATGATTGTCTGTAAGCTGCCGTACATCGTATGCGCCGTATATACACACTCGCGATCCGACTTATTGTTGCTTTGTAATTCTGTGCTCTTCCGTGTAAAATTACGCGAACTTTGTTGATATACTCCGGACCCGACATATACTCGAGATTGCACACGCTCTCCTATACATATACTGCTGCCACCGCTGAGCTGCTGCCGCTGCGGCTGATTATTATACCCACGAGGATTGAATTCTCGTGATTATGTCGCATTTGACTTCAAAGAACTGGCGCTGATTTTTTTTCTCTTGTTTTTTTTTTTTTTTTTCATCGACTAGATGAATACCTGATAGTTCCAGCGGTTGCCCGCGGAGCCGCTTCATGCGCGCACACACATAACATTAGAATTTAATAACAGATGTTATTGAGCATTCGATCGTATCGCGCAATTATCATCCAAATCTATCTTTTATATTATACGTCAATAATCCGTGTACTTTCACTTATTCGTAAGCATTATAAATATACGCATACACACAGCCGCCACAGATGCATGCACATATTTACAATCACTCCGCGCTCGCGCACTCACGCACACACCCCCACACATACACGCACACACATATATATCACTAGATAAGCATTCCACGATTTTTAAATTATGCGTTTCGAGCCTTTGTTACTGCCAATCGATAACTCTTGTCATCTGTACGGCAAACCAGGTATGTTCAGCTTTAATAATACAACGCCCGTACCTTAATCATTAAGTGTGCCATTATTCCATGTGCATTGTTCAATATATATACATGTGCCCACAAGCCAAACTCGATTTACCCTGGGATATATGAGGGATGGGTTAAAGGGTCGATTCTGATAAAACTTGAAGAGCTTTTATTCATTGCATATTAGTATTAATAACGCATCAGCAGGATTATTATATGGCTATAGAGGTAAGATCACATCGGACGGACAATCACAGTTGTGTGTATATGTACAAACACTCGTTCCACGTCCCTCGGATTAGACTTATTGTATATGTATATATCTACAGCAGTAAGCGTTCTCCCATTGTTCGGGGAAGGGGATGGGGCTTGTGAGGTTTATTTACATAGAGGATGTTAATAATTCATTTTCCATTTTTTTTTGTTCCATCGCGCCAACGCCAAAGTATATATACACACGGTTCGTGATACTCGAGGATTTGCTGTCGTTTGAATAAAGCGTCGCCGTGGCTATGTACATACACACGATATATAATACTATATATGTATACGGAACGTTCCACCAAAAAGTTTGCAGCATCTCAACGGGACGGTCCAATTGGTTTACCTGCGTTGGGTGGCACGAATCCATAACCGCTAGCGCCCACTATCACGCCGCTCGTTTCCACTGGGTTGCCTGGTGGACCAGGTGGAAATAGAACCGGCCCTGAAATCAACACATTCCCATTACTACTAAAGCCACCTCGGCGTCGATCCGTAGCGATCGCCTTTGCGATCGCTCGGTCCGCGGATCTTGCCGCGTGACAATAATTATCGTTTTTTTTCCCCGTTCCCCCGACAGGCATCGATACTTTTCGGAGCAAAACGCCGAGGTTGTTTATCGTAAACGATACACAGTCGCGCCTCGAGCAAAAAGCGTTCGCGCATGATCGGCTGCGCGATCTCGCGCGCGCGCGAGACTGCAGGCCCGATCGTGCGTAGCCAGGCGCGACCGAGCCTAATCTTTATAAGTTAATTAGTTGGCGCCGCTCGACTCGACCGTGACGAGTCGATATTCCACCCACGTCGCACACCCGACCTCGTTACGATTAACGCGCGATCTCGAAATCATGAAAAATTAACCGGTGAGTCGACGATTCGGGAATGTTATTCGTAGCCGCGACAAATGGCGCCTCGAACGTTTTTGATTATACTGCCGCCACGAGCTCGAGCTCGCGGTGGTGGGACACACGTGAAATTCGATCTGCACTGTATATAGACACACATACACAACGTGTCAGCGAGAGGGGGATTTCGCAAGGTGTGTTGCACGCGCCTGTGTATGTTTATACGCGAATCGGGCGGATTTTTGTTCGGAGCGCGTGAAAGTTGGACGGCCGCGCGAGAGATACTTATCCCGACGTGTACACGTATATATGTATATACGGCAAGGCCACGCCGCGCTATCAGATGGAATCTATATATATAGTCAAAACGGCTCGGGAGCAATCAGCGGCCGCGTGTCGTGTGTATCGACGAGGCGCGTGCCGATAGCCAATTCGGGGAGTCGAGCCGCCACCCTTGGCATTTTCGACTCGCGTGACCGCTAGCCCGCGTGTAATTGTTACAAACTACACAGAGCCGCTCGGGGCGGAACGACACGCGAAGATAACGCCGGACAAAGCGCGGATATATTAATTGATATATGGAAGAAGTCGGCGGGGGATATATTAGTTTCGAAAGTCGGTGAAAAAAAATGAATTTTCCATGAAAGTTTCGACAAAACTGAGCGATTAAACGTAATTATAACCGCGGCCCGCTTTACGTAAGCCGCGCGCAACAAAGCCCGTATATAATTCAATTACGTGTGTATCACGCGGTGCGCTCGCACTTTCGCGAGCGAGCGAGCAAGCGCAGGCAGGCAAGGTCCCTCTCTCTCTGTCTCTCTAGCTTGGCACGCACGCAGATCCTCGCCGACGATACGCGTGTATCACGTGGCATTTCGCGCACGTGGCCTTGGAGATGTCGATACATCGCGCAACGGGATCACCGCGCGGATTGGCACTTTCTCTTCCGCGCTTCTGTTTCGATTTTCAGCTAACGCAGCTCGATGCACCAGTCCACGGGGCGCGTTGTTCGTTGGAAGCTGCACTTGTTATAACGTGTACATAATCGCCCGAGGCTCGAGAGATAAATCCGCATTAAACAACCCGTCGATAGGTCGCGAGATTCGAAATCACCGAGATGATTAATCGCCGACGTGCGTCAGATTCCGGTGCAAAGCGGCTGCGCGAATCGAAAACGGCACTGGCTGTGTGTATAGGGTTATCGAATACCGGCTGGGAAAATCGCCGACGATCGCAGCCGAGATTTCTTAATTAATAGTGACGATCGAAACGAAGGCTTCGCGAGGAGCCGATTGGAAACGAGCGATCAAATGGGTGTTCATGCAAATGAGTAACAAGCGATTTTCGTTTGCGGCGGCTAGTTTGTAGCACGCTCGATCGGAGAATAAATTTAATCGTTCGAAAGGATAATGAAATGAAAATCGCATCGCGGACTGGCTGTTCGGTGTGAATAAGCAGCGGTTGAAAACAGAAGCGAGTTTGCCTAAGTAATTAAACCGAGCGTAAAACGTTTACCTTTCATGCCTTCCATTTATGTTCAATCGAGCGCGTATAAACGAATCACTTCCGCGGTTTCATTGTGATAAACGTGTATTATTGGGAGCAAAAAAAATCACTCCGACTTTCTCTTTTTCCCTTGGAAAGAGTGGAGAGATATAGGTATTCCCATTTGTCGCTGTCTAAACCGTTATGAAATGTTTCATTTCGTTTTTTTTATCTATGCAGCTCTTTACCTGCGATGCAGGTATTCGCGCGAAAATGAATATATATTCGTCACAGTAAACTATCGGTTAACTGCATTGCTGGCAAATAGAGTCACGTCGTGCGAATTTCACAACGCGGGCGGAGAGAAAATAAATTAGACAAAAACTACAGACCATTTCGTGCTGGCGATGTTATGCACAAAAGAAGTAGAACGTGTGAAGTAATCGTTTGATAACTCATTTTTAATTATCAAGAAAAACGCAGAGTTCGCGTGACGGGAAGAATCCGTTTTTTGACTTTCTCCAAGTTATAATGGATCCAAAAACAATTTAGAGTTTAGAAGCTAAAATTTGGATAACCGGACGGTTTGGTTTGGAGTCAAATTCATACTGTCATGTTTCGCGTAGCATTGAGTTACGTTTCAACAAGTTCAAATTTATTGGACCGAATTTCAAGACAGCGAGTCAAGTTTATATTATCAGTTGAGAACTTGCGCGAAAAATTTCCATACCCGAATCATAGTCGGCAAGGAATACTGGACAGTAAAAAACTGGTATTAAATTTTGATTAAGTACGCGACTGCTGCGACATACGTGAATATTATCATGAAGTTTTTCTTGCCGTATCGCGGGTGATTTGAAGCTACTTATGTATATCTAAATGGAACCGGAACTGCAAAGTTAAAATCTCTCGATCTGGTTTCGTGTTAAAAATTGTCGGAAAACCCGAAGGATTATGCAACTCATCAAGCAAATCCTTTGCATTTTTGATAAAATCTCCATACCGGTATTGGTTCGGGGGTCCCTAAACGACTGGATTCCTGTCGACTGTAGTTGCGCTGTCCGAATTGGAGGTGCCCTGAAGTATGGATTGTAGCCGGAGAACAGCTGTTGGTACGGGTAGTAGGCCCGTGCTTGCGTGTAGCTCAGCATAATGGCAAGGAATATCGACAACACCGGCACCTGAAATAAATTAAACTGTTTTGAGTTTCAATTCAGTAAGTTCAAATTCACATTTCGAACTGTTCGTCGATTTCGACTCGTTGATTCGATTTATTGCACATAATATTGAATCTCTTCGTGGAACGTAAGTTCTGTTATTGGGCTAATAAATCGAGGTAAAAAAAGTCGCTATCGAACTTTCAATTACTAGGTTGATGAAACGCGCATTAACATAGATGTAATCAAAATAGATATATAGCAACAAACAATATTCAATCCTTATAATGTTAACAGGGTATTCAAATGAGGAATCATCTAGCTACACCACTCATGGGAATAAATTAATCATGTGCTAATAATGCAATAAATGTCCGAAGCCTTTACCTTTGAAATTATTCCCCAAGAAAACATACACAGGATAATCAGTACGATTCCCTCGGTTGAATCGCATTTTCTCATTCAACACGTAATTTCTTAGCACCGCGTGAACTGAAGCCGTGTAGAGTAGTTTTCATGAAAACACGCATCGAGCCGATTTATGTAATCGCGTTTCCAATCGGGCATATTATCGAGTAATATATGAATCGATCAGTAGCCGAGTCGACTCGAAACTAATGATAAATAAAACTCTTCTGAATTACCCCTCCCGTCGATTTCTCTAAGAATTTTCGATTTCCAATCGAAATTCGAAAGACAATCTGCACAATAATGCAGCGCAACTTGCCGGACGCAATTTCGAATAACACGATGAATAATCGTCCGGGAGTAAAACGGCCGAGTCACGATAAAGAGAATGTAACGCTCGACGATAGCATCGAATTTCCAGCGAGCTTGAATTATTAATATACTATGCGTAATTAGACGAGTATTCCTTCGCGCTAATGCTGCTCGTGTTCGCGTTTATCTCACTTTCCTCCGCAGCAACCGTAGCGAATCTGAATGTGAAGGCACTCTCCGATCGGTAAAAAGTGCGTCGGCCTTCTATACCCCCGGTACAATATTAATATACAGCCAAGTGCTTTGCGTGAGTACGCATGTATGTATATGTATGGACACGTGAGTCATTAGACGGACGCGCGGCAGGTCGCGCGATGGGGCCACCGGTCAATTAGAGGCGCGCGCGTGCAGTTGAAATTTCGCAAGCGAAAAGAGCGCTCGATGTTGCCGGTGCGCGGAGAGAGATTGGGAGTGATCGTAAATCCGCGATCGGACGCCTCGGCCGCGTGGCTAATCGAACACTCGTGTATATACGCGGCAATAAATCCACCACCCGCTGATTCACGGCCCTACGATTTGGGAGGATCGCCCCGACCGCCCGACTGCGCCATCATTGGCTCTTGCCGCGCTACAACGATTTGATGCTGTTCGCGGATCAGGCGGAAAACATGACTGGCCGGTCTAATCGTAAATCAAACATCATTCGATCTAATGATGGCTAATGGCCGAGGTGAAACTATCCCAGATCTTGATTGGTGAAACGAGGAGTCAATAAATCAACAGGCGGGTGGGGGGGGGGGTGAATAAATTCGCGTGCAGTCAGTTCATTATGCGAACAGAAACGCACATCAAACGATTCAAACGGATTATAGCACGGAAGAAAGTTGAGCCGTGCGAGCGAGCGCGGATATATAATAATAATCAACGGATTGGCTGATTTTACAACGTCCTTATTACCCGCTGACGTGGACCCTACATCTGTCGAACGACGCGTACTCCGAGAGGATCGGGGACGAAAACGCCCGGCGCGGAAGAATCGTCATTGAAACAGAGTGACCAGTTCGGAGCAATTAGCCGCCCGAGGCGCCACTTGACGCGCCGAGTCCGTTCCCTCGGGTCGGCTATAATAATTGGGGTATAAATCTAATCGTCGCGTCGCGGGTTTTATACGTGTACGATCACGTGCGGCGCGGGTATGTCGCGTGTCGGGTGCGTGCGCGGAATTATTTATACGACAGCGGCGTGCTCCTGATTTTATATTGCCCGGGCGAATTAGCCGCGATACGTTTTATCCCTTTCGGTTATTATATGTGTGTGTATGTATATATTGATGGGAAGCTTGATAAGACGTTAACGCACGAATCCACTTTAATGTCGCTTGTATATACAGCAATCGCGATCTAATCTTTACGCGTGAAAGATATTCCGATCGGAAATACGTACCCCGAGGCGCGTATTTATTGAAATTAGAAATTTTTATCCTGACACATCATGTTTGTGGCGGTTGAAAAGTTTGTCGCGGCTCTTAAGGAAGTGCCTCCACGGATCAAGAAATGGTTGGATCGATTGGAGATTGAATGTTTTTTTCAAAATAATGTAAATCGAATCTACTTTCCGTATACGAGAAAAAACCTGTTGATAAATGCGTTCATGGAATTGCTCTTATTTGCCAACTGAAAGTTCTTCTTGCCCTTCGCGATGACTATGTAGTACTGATGTATCTATACGAAAATAACTATATCGCTATCTAAGGAGAAAGGTTAAATGGTTTAAATAAATATTTGTAACATAATATCTATAAGTATCAAACTTACTGAAAATCTTTCACTTTTCATCGATCAGTATATGCTTTTTCTCGTCTTCCCATCAAAAGTAATGCCCGAAGCTAAGGCTTCCGTAAAAATAATCCGCTAGTCCAACGAAGCTCGCACATCCGCGCGCGTGGATTCGAATTAATCGCATGTACGAAAAGCAAAGAAAAAAATCCCCGCAATGATATTAAATATCGCTCAGAGGAGAAATTGCGTGTTGCGCAATCCGCTCATCGGCCTTTTTTTTCCTCTCCTCGTAACGTTAAATACACTCTCATTGAATTGGGCAAGATCCGCGTATTAAAAGCAACGACAGGGACGTGGTATAGCGTGACAGATCCGCTCGCTCGGCGGTAAGCGTATCCCGTCCAGTAAATTATAGTCGGAAGAGCGTGAAACGCCCGGAGCCAAGATTGCCATCGCGTATACGCACATCGGCATGTGTGTTCGCGTGCGTTACGTCGGGTTTCACACGTTAGTCACACTGGTTGTCACTGCGGCTACTGCAGTCACGTCACGCGAGCTCGACGTCTCAATGATAAAGCCGTTCGCCAGCGGTTTGTCCTGTATGAAGGGCCGACACGACCGATACGGAGCACACATCGATTTTCGTTCCATCTTCGGGAGATAAATACACACATACCGATCCGAGCTTTCGAGATGCAACGATCCCAACAAGAAACACGCCGAGTCTTTTGTGTTAACAGCTCGTTACGAATGTAGCTTGTATATCGTGGGCGATGTATTCCGCAACGTTGGCCGTGTATACATCAGCGAAACAGATCGCGATCGCCGAGTGACGTGAGCGCACGCATCGCACATCCAAAAGCGCGCAGCATCGCCAGTGCGGCATGTGTACAGAGAGGAACAGTAGCGCAGCACACCTACGAAGCGATCGCCAAGCCGCGGCGATCGTTGAGCAACGATCCGAGCAAAAAGAAAATCGCGCGAGCCGCGCGTATATACATTGGCGCAACATTTGCGAGCGAGAGAAAAGCCGAGAGCGTGAGCATTAACATGAGCGAGCTCGAGCCCGACTTCATTATACGGAGAGCAGCTCTATGTTTTTCGTGGGACCGCCGCGGCATACAGACCTCCGTGGCCGCTCGAGATCCGATAGCTGGTGCTCTGCAGATCCGCCAGTCTCTCCGCGCGCGCGCAAGCACGGAAGGTCGCGCGCGAGGGGAGACTTTAACGAGCGGCTATACAGGCGATCGGACCGTTTAATTGGAGCCCCAGCTGCGCAGCTGCGATATACATACATGTATATTATATGTGTGTACAATGGACGCGACTCGAGCGGCGGCGGCGGCGGCTCGCGGTTGAGCAAACGCTCCGGGGGGATCGGTAATCAGCCGTGAAAAAATTAATCGCTTTTCACCGGCGCGCGGCAGATTGAGAGAGAACGCACACGGCTTTTCCAAAGCGTGTCAAGTTCGTCGGATCGCGCGCTATTATTACATGCTAATCGCCACGCCGTGGCACCACCACCTTGGCTCGCTTTTTCATACGTATCCGTACCTACACACACACATGCAGGCGAGCACGCGATAAGCGACTCTTTCCCGAGAGCCCGAGCCCCGGCACACATGTGCGCGCAGCGTGACAGTCCGCGAGATCGAACCGAGCAGATATATATTTCGCCCGGCTAAAGTGGCATTTTTTTCCCGCCACGTAGCTATACTATCCTCGAAACGCGCGCGAGTTGTCCAGTTTTTTGCGCCATTTCGAGGAGCGCATCGAGTATTACAGATACATGAGGTGCTTTTTTGGACCGGGCAATCGTTTTTCGCCGCGGTCAGCTTGCTGCCTCGTTGCGGAACACGGCTGTTGCGTCCGGGCGGAGAAGAAAAAAAGTTGACGAGGGTTCGTTGATTAATATATATATATATACTCGGGTGAATCCGATCTCAATGCGAGTCGCTCGCATCCGGTGGATTTTCCTCGAAGAGCTTTCGATTCGTTATTTTTTTTGTGCGAGAAGCTGCGCGTTGCCTTGGGAGTTTCGTAGCAAGGTGCTAGTCCAATCTCCGAGGAAGGAGGCGTGTAGCTGGATAAAGGAGCTTGAGAAACGAGAGCCAATTTACAAGATTGAGCCTAATCGGTTTAAATTGATATTGATCATAATGCGTTATTGGTACCATGCAAATAGCATAATAAGGTATTAATTACTCGGCCATACGGTGCGTCAAGTTAAACGTCATTAGCGAACTTTTTGTCAAAACTAAAGGAGTCGTTCGCTCCTTTGATTTTGACGATTTAAATGCTAGAAACGAAGTGCACGTCAAAATCCATGCGAACGATGGTCGATCTGCCAAAAATGTCCATACGCAATTGCATCACCGCTCGTAAACTCCTGCCCGTGAAGTAATTCATATTGAAACCCATGAACGTAATGATTATGGGAATTTTTTCACAATCGCGTCCAGCTGCTGGGGTGTAATTACGTTTAACGAGATCCTCGCGGATAGCTCGTATATACGCGTCAGCGCTTTAATTCTCCCAGTGTATCATAATACTTCCGCGTGCGGCTCTGCGTATATATATGTATACATGCACGTTTCCATATACCCAAGATCAGCCGGAAAGAAAAAGTCGTGATCTCGGCGCACGCAGCGACCGTCTATCAGATCGAAAGAAAAAGTTAAGTTTCTCCCCCTGGCACGTGTGTGGAATCCCATGCCGATCCATGAATCAGTATAGACGAAGCGGCGCCTGCGCGGATTGGCATATGGCACACACAGCATCGACGGTGTTTATCCGGCCCGTCGGCTCTCAGCCAATGCAACGCTCCAATTTCCATGCGCGTGGCTCGATTCGCACAATATACCAAATTTATTCGACTCGCGCTCCTTTTGGACTTGGGTAATACTCAATGGAGGCGAAGTCTTAATGCGCTCGCGTTGCGCAACGCGGGGAATGCCTCGGCCACTGGCTCTCGAGATTGCCATCTGGTGACAAAACGTCATTATAATAAATTCCTCGCGCGACGCGTGCCCGACTCATTAACGCGCGCTCTCGATATTCGCGATCCCCCGTTGCTCCGCTCTTCGCGCGAGCCGCGGCAAAAAGTGCAGTTTTACGTGGGTATACGCGGAGAGGAGCTGTTCGGAATCAATTGATATTGACGCGCGTCGAACAGACGATTTAATTGAGCGTGGATAATCGATTCGAGCGCACGACGAGCGGCTCGGGTTCGGATTAATATCGCCGCGACGCCAATCAGCTTTGCATGTACGGAGCAGATGGAAATGGCCACGTGGTTCGAGTAGTCGGCTCGAATGCGTCCATAACTGATCGCAATTTCTCGCCGACACGACGAGCGGATTTGCTTGACGCGGGGGAAAATAAAACTCGATTCGAATTTCCATGTTTCGCGGGTAAACGTATGTATACATCGAAAAGTTGGGGCATTTTCCGTTGGATAAAAGTCCTCTGTTCGTCTGTACGGTACAGTTTTGCAACAACGCTCAAGCTCGGCCGTACTCGTAAGTACATACACTTGTACGAGCGGCCAACTCTCATCAATCTCGTCCAAAGCATATGCATCCTATACACAATACACGCGTACCCTCTCGAGTTTCACCTCGGATAACAATATTCAAACGATGCCGCGAAACTACCTACTCAATTAAAGTTGAGAACAAACATAAAATCGGATGGTTCGCGGCATATTGCGCTCGCGCGCGCACCTGTAATCGGCCCTCGGTAACGGGCCCGAAGCGTACAACGTATACGTATATATAAAGATATGCCGCGCATAGTTTGGAAGTAGCATCAAAAATCCGAGCACGATCGGTACACTGATCCCTCATTATTCGCCGGTTCTCCTCTCGCTCTGCCTCGTTCTCATTGAAAAATCAAAGCGCAGCCGCGGCGCGATAGCCGATCAGCCATCGAGCGGCCATAACAAGTGCGCCGCAAAAAATTCAGCCACGTTTCAATTCAGTCCCGGGCCCCCCGATTATACTCGGGCGTACGTGGGTATATGTTAGATCAGGCCGGGCCCGCAAGTGGCCGTGTCCTTATGTAACTCCGACACGCTTTATCCCGCGGCGGCGGCGGCAGGTCTCGCGCCGCGCGACACGTATACGCCGACCTGTATGTATATCTAGGGGCCGGCATCGATTACCGCCCCTCCCACGCGCAATCTGTAATTTTATCATTGTCTCGAGGGGGCGAGTCGGTCGCCGTGTTTAACGAAACCCATGGTCCGTGTGTATTGCTTTGGCCGTTGCACGTGCGGCTAAAGGCGGTGTACGCCGCGAGCCGAACTGTTTCAAAGGGTTTCTCCTCGACGGCGAGTGTGCGATCGGCAGCTCCACGGTTTGCCGAACGAAAATCCGTCTTGTGCACTAACTAGGATAGAAAGTGGAAGACTGTGCCGGATAAATGGCGCGATAGGTGGATACGTACATACATCGATTGAAATACTGCTTTTACACGGCGAACCCTCGTCGAGCCGAAAGCTATATCGCTTCTATATCCGAAAAATGTATCATTATAGCGATTATCGATTCCGATACGGGCTTCCACGGGTTTATGAAACATCTAAATTGAAAATCTCGTTTGAATCGTTCACGTCTCAATTTCACGTGTTATCAAGTGTTCCCCCCCCCCTCGGCTTCGCGCAGTTGATAAAACGCTACGGAAAACTACGGTCCAAGCGATTTTCGAGCCACCTCGAGAAAGTATGTACAGCAGAGGACACGTTGATTTTCGAAGAGAATAAAAAATAAACGCGCGGGGAAATCTTGGTGTTACGCGTGATAGTATAGGCACGAAATTGGGGGTAATCCAGCGAACGGAGGTGAAAGCCAACTGGCCATCCTTGCATCGTGCGCCGAACGGATGGATTCGGTACGCTTCCGCGAGCTGATAGCTAACAATGCGTGATTATGTAAAAAAATGAATATGGTATACAAAATCGAGAAACGCACTTGGATTATTTTCGCCGAGCTCGAGCGACTTCGCGCGATAACGAAGTTATAATACCATACGAGTATATGGCAGAGGCGAAATGGCGCGAAATGATTAACGCGTGAAATTTCGCGAAGATAAGTGCGTTTTCCCCGTCTCTCCCGATCGAAGGAGCTGGATTTATGATGTTTGCCGTCCGACGCGAGTGATTATCGGGTGCCAGAGGCTCTCGGTTTAGCTGCAGCGCGGTACCGCGGGGGCTCATTAGGTCAGTCGCGATAGGAGCAATGTAATTAAATATATGCCGCTCGGTTATCTCGACAAGTCCTTGTCGGGCAGTGAGTAGATTTTCCAGTGTGCGCGTATATGTAATTGAATGAATATTCCGTGGGGAGCACTGGATCGATGGATATTACTAATGCGCGCGCGCGCGAGAATCGATTAGTATTATCCGCGTCGGTGCAGCGGGGGCTAATACCGTTGGGAAAATCGCGTGCACCACACGGCTCAGCCCAAACTTTCGCGGAAACTCAATCGCGATCGACGGGGGGGGGGGCAATGAAATCATCATCGGCCCGTCGGAAGAGCGTTCAATCAGCGCGATAAGGATCGTTCTTCGGCAGCGAAGATACACACGGCTCGCGGCGCAACGCGCGATGATACAATCTCGCGCTTTCATGCACGGTTTATTAAATCTTGAGCAATATTCGCCGATTCCCGCGGCGTTCAATTATATTTCTCCTGCCCGTCCATGAAACTTTTAATTTCATTATCGCCGCGCGCACGTAGTGCTATTAATCTAGCAGCGCTGGCGCCTCAGAGGATGCGGCTGCTTCCGAGTTATCGAAGCGCAATTCTATTGGCGCGCGCGTAATAACGTACATAAATGCATATATATATTGGAAGAGCGTGCCGTGAATCACCTGTTCTCCTGCGCAGTGCGCACTCGTCAAAGTTTCATAATTCGCGCACTTTCATGTGTATATCCGTGAGTATACTGCACATATCGCGCGCACCTCGTGATTGAGAAATTCAACATCCGATGTTTTGGTGTGCGCAACCCCCCCGAGTTTCTTACCAAATATTGTTTAATTAACGCGCATCTGTCGGCAGTTCCAACCATATCTCACACTGATACCGAGCCGAATGTATCCCTAATCGCGAAATCTCACGCGTACTTTTTTTTCAAACCGCTCGCGCTCCAAGATCCGCTCGTACGTTCTCCGAGGCGGAGGTGTGTTTGGGGGAGGGGGGGCGTACGGATGTCGTTGCGTAGCTGCCATTCAGGTGCGTATAATAATAATGGGTATCGGTGCACCAAAGTGCAGCATTGAAACGAGAATCAATAGCGAAAGCGCGATAGATACGGCGCGATAAGAGGGTCGCGGCTTTTGAAAAACTCGCAATCACGCGGGAGGCCCGCGAGATCGGTCGGCGCGATATCGCGGAGGCGTCGCTCGAGCAGCGTTAAAATCCGTCTCGTCAGCTGGGGCACGCCGCGTTGTCCGGGAGCAGCGGCCCACGGTGAACGCGCCGACGTATATAACCAATAGTCAATGTCGAGCGCGAAAGTCCGGAGCGGTTATGTATACACGGCTCGCGTGGAGCGATCGTGCGTTCGCACAATAAAACAGAGACGAGCGTCGTTGAGCACGCGGCTCCTGTATAGCCGTTATTTATGCAATTGAAACGTTTAACGGCGCGTAAGATGAATTATCGTTGCGTTTTCATCGACGTTCGAAGGTCGTAAAGTCGAATAGCCGTTCGAATGCATCTCCGAGGAGAGATTTGCTGCCCGAGAGATCTCGTGGCCGTTGATAGCGCTCGGAACATCTTTTTTGTATGACGATTATGATGTGTTTTCGCTGGTTCAACTCGGACGAATAGCTCGTCGTGTGGTTTTGTCTCGACTTATCCCGATACCGGAAAACCAGTAAAAGCCAGGCTCAATCAATTATACTTATCTCACGCGATTGTCCAAATAAGATTGACTTTTCCAAGTTTCACTCGTACACTAAATTACTACGCGCAAACGTGATTAGCGCGGCCATAAGTGCTAGGCTGCTTATCTTCGAAAATCAAAACGAAGCCCTGTATCATATTCGTACGGGATAAGTCGTTCGAGGATCTAGCGAAATACGCGTGTTCTAAGGGAATTACTCAACTTTGATCTTAATAGATCCTTGTGCAAGGATTTCGTCCGATACATCGATTCCCAGGAGACATTCTATCGGTCATTATTGATCTCACGCACGAGCAGTATAGAGATATAGGACACGTAATACGAGTAACCCTGGAAAATCGTACGATTGCTCGAGATTCTTTAACGAAATCTCCCACCGTCGAATCAACGCTCTCGCGCGCGTGCGGTTCTCCATGAGAATCCAGCCGGCCAGAAGTGTTCCCCCTCGCAAGTGCCTCTCGTCTCGTCATATATGTATACACAAGCGCTCCGAGTTGATTTATTCAAAGCCGTAAATTACGAGGCAGCGAAGACGCGTTTATAAGCCGTGTGTACTCGTCGGCAAACAGCCCACGAGCTATAATAACCAATTACAATTAGAAGCGATCTCGTCAATCACACAGGCGCGACTGTTCCGGTGTCGAGCCGAACAATCGGGCGCGCACATCTCGGATCGCTGCAGTATTACGCTGATCCAGCGGCGATCGCGTCGCTTATCCGTCGATCTACGCGCGATGAGCCGTGTCGGCGGCCGCTCGTGGCGTAACTGCCCCGCGACACGGCTGTACGCGTCGATATACCTGATTAATTTCAACGGCTGCCGTCGTATACCTTCGAGGCCTCCTCCCTCGTTCCCTCCTCGCGACCGCGACTAGTGTCACTCAATTATTTCAAGGCCTGCAGTGCCATATGGATGTATTCCAATGGAAACTCGAGACGCCGGTGGCTCGCCCCGGTTGGAAGGAAAAGCGCCGACCCCGATGGTCGCGAACCTGTTTGTTTTCAGCAGCTATATACCAGCGAATCCAAGGCGATCGTCGCGTCGGTACACAGACGTATCGGCTAATAATCGGGCCGCGGATAGTTCCCCGCGCGGCCGATTTATATTTACATGTCTCCGCGCGCGCGCACGCGGCCACTTTCGTTTTTCGCAACGGCCGCGCGCGCGGGGAAAAAATTTCGCGCGAACGCAACTGGATATAAAACGCAGCCGTGAGCTGGCACTGGACTCTGTATGTACACACATATGCGCGCGCGTATATATAAACGCGTACGCACAGGAGAGCGGAGCGCGCGACGCGATACATATACCGTATGTATCGAAGCATTGGCCGAGTGCCATTAACGCATTACTACGTAATTTAGCGGGCCTTGGTTAACGTTAGCGCATACATACAGATCGCGACTCGTTCTCGTTTGTTGTAATCGCGTGCGAAAGCACACACTCGCGGTACGTGTGCGAGCGTTGCAGCTGTGGGGTTCCAGCGAGGTGTTACGTATATATATATATAAATCGCGAGACGTTCTCCGAAAGGTTAAAACGCCCGGCCGAATCGTTACATGCCCGGAGATGATGTGTATAATGAGGCGCGAATTAGATCGGAGAAGGAGAATCCGCAACGATTACGCTTCGCGGTATAAATTAGCTGTAAATCAGCTGGCATAATGACAGCGATGAAAAGTCGTCCATCAATGGAGCGCTGGGTAGAACGGAGAATCGACGATTGGCATATATATAGCAACGGATGGATTTTCTGTGTTCGCGGAAATTTATCGATTTGTAATTACGCTCATCAATCAATTCCCGAGAAACGAGCTCGGCGATTTGCACCAAAGCTACACTCGCACTCCTGCGCTCGCTGGTGAGCTGAGGAAATTTTCGAATCTGCTTTATCATATATATAATTAGAGAATTACGGAAGAAACTCTGCCGGGATTGTTAGCTTTGTTTTGATGGGAAATAAAGAAAAAAACTGTTCACTCGTCTCGACACTCCCCGACTGTATCTACTTAACTATCTCTATCGCACGCTTTTGCTTCACGGAGGTTAATTCGCGTCGCAATTCCATTCACCTCGCTCTCCAGTGTCCAGGGGGGCTGGGGGGACTCTTCCGTTTCGAATTTCGTCGAAATCCAAAACAATCGAACAAAACTCATCCGACCGTTGCTTTCTATTCATATACATTCTCGAGTGAGTATATATCTGGACACAGGTGCGATTCCTTATCCCCGCGTGTTACGTTGTAAATTGCCGCGACAAATCCCCAATCACAACAACACCCATTTCGCCGACGTTTTGTTTGTCCCGATCGCCTACACGCACTCGAGCTCGCATGTCGCACCGTTTATTTTCGTAATAAGCCGCACGCGCCGCGGAGCGTCGGCCGATAGATATAGAGAAGGCGAGACAAAGCGCAGGTAACTAAATTTATTAATCACGCGCAGGGTACAAAACGCCCCGACCACGCAAGAGGCCAGCTCGAAAAGTAATCGAGTGATAAAGGTTGTATGCACGCGCGAGCGCGAGAACGCTCGGGATATGTATGTATATATTGAGTGCACTTTCGCAACCGGCAATATTCCTATTATCTATTGCCGGTACGCCCGTAGCAATGGCAAAAGTACACGTACACGCGAGCGCGCTATGGGTTAACCGTAATTTCCGCGGGGCCCCGAAGTAGCTCCGCGTGCGAAAATCAACGGCGCGTTTAACGCCGTCGAGTAAAGATACTTATATGTTTTTCTCCGCGCGTGGCGCGCATTTCGGCCGGGTTGATACGACGAGCCGGATAAGGTGCGAATGGGTATAGCTCGGCACTTTGCCCTGGCGCGCTCAATGTTCCTATCCCATGAGATTCTCCATTAAACGCGCGGCTAATAAAAGTTAGCTCACACAACGTTTTGACTTGTAACGTTCCCCGCGAGCTATAAATAATTGAATTCATATAACTACGAAACTCTCTCGTTTGCGCTCGTGGCTATGGCGATAATGAAACGCTACTGATCGATGGCTATAGGAAACGTTTGCTAATACGTGCCCGCCGCCGAGCAATTATATTGTTGTAATAAAGTGTCGCGCAACTCTATACTCGTTAATTTCATCCACTGGGATAAAACTCGACGCCGACAATGCGGCCGGGGTAAGGTGCGTTCGATTTCAATGCTCGGATTGACATAGCTTCCTTCGGCCGTGTAGCTGCTGAAAATCCACCGGACTCCTGGGAAAATTATTTTTCATCACTTGTATCGAAAAGTTGATCATTAAACCTTAGTTTTCTACACTCGTGATGAAAAATACTGTTCGACACTAGATCAAAAGACGATTTCTAGGCACCGTCTAGAATTCGACTTTTGATCTAGTATCGAAATGTACTATTTCCTCGCATCGATATACCGACGGAATTCCATCGACCACTCGCGATCGCTGTGCATACGAAGCATTCAAAATATCCAGCTCACATACCCGGTTCAACTCCCGGCAACGGAAAAATAAAGCGTCAAGTGCAGCGAGAAATAGACCCGTTATGGAGAAAAGACATTCCGCCCATAAATTGCCCAATGTCATTCGCGATCAGTTCGATTTAGCCAGCTGACTCGGGCGTCGGACAAAGGCCGGGAAACGGTGAGGCTAACGGGCGAAAATCCGTGTACGTATAGCGAGCGAGCGAGTTTCCCCGCGCTGCGCGTGACGGCGCGGAAGTGGCAAAAAAAGGCGCAGCGCGCGGCGATCACGTACACACGTATACCGCCGAGGGCAAGGCCGCGAATCGGCGGAGCGCTCGAGACGCGTTTCGCCGCGGGCCATAAGCTCCGTGTATACACCGGAGACCGGCGAATGGATCGGCGCGTGACTCGGACGAGCTTGTCAGCATCAGAGTGGCGATCGGGCCGAGACTGCATCTAACAAAGTGATCCTGTAGCGCGGCTGATGGCCTTCGCTTGTCAGCACGCGCGCGCACAGCTGTTGTCCGTTGCTCCGGCTGTCAATCTCGGACGCATTGTTGCGCTCACAAAAATGAAAATTTCGGTACGAGAAAAAAAATCAGTTTGACGATATGTTATAGCGAGAAAGTCTTCTCTAAAATTACTAGACTCTATTCATGATCCTAGATGAATCTGTTGGAGTGTGGCTTTTCGAGCAACGATATTCGCGAAACGGCAAATGCATACGCGCCCTATTGTGCTGCGATCGCTGATCGTTTTCGGTCTAAATGATTCGGGTGTCGGTTTCGCGAGCCGCAGGCTATCGATACCGCGGGAACGAAGCTGATGCAAGTGCAGGCGCGACTCGCGCGGCGAGCCAGCCGAATTTCAGTGCTTTCTCCAGACGATTGTGAGCGATATGGTAAACGGCTCGTTCAATTCTGACGAGGAAAAAATTATTATCAAAGGATTCAATGGTGAAATGACGATCGAGGCCTATACGCCTGCCTCTAATTGAATATTTAAATGCTATACGTTGCATGGACAGCACTGTTATCTGCGCGTCATCCGCATTAGTTTCACGAGCGAGATGTAGCAAGGTTTGTTAGAACACAAAGTAATTGTCGAGATATGAGAAATTTGCGTTTCATAATAATACGATCAATCCGCGTCTGGCATTCCATCGAGCGAGCACTATTATTTGCATTGCGTGCGTGTGCGTGCGGGTGCGCGCGTGTGTGTGGCTTTGCCGTGCACAATTATTCCATATAACGTATCTAATTCGAGCTGTTTTGTTTGAAGGATCCCGAGTGCTAATTTCACGCCTCTCTTTCTCCGCGTATTTAATTGGTTTTGGACGAACGAAAAAAATCCATTGCAAATTCGCGTTCACACGCGTTGCGCGTGAGCCCAAGCAATATAATTGGCTCAAAATTATAACTGTCTTTTTTCCTTTTTCCATTGCCAGGGTGAACGTTTCCAGGACTGCGAAAGAATTCCAAGCTCGAGAGCCTGGCAGTTCCTTGCAAGATAATTTTGTGTTGTCTTTCTCTATATACCCGCGGTATTTCACTCCGTATTTCCAACCGTGTATAAGGAATCCGATTGGACTGTCGGTTAAAATTGTCTATCACGGGCGTGTATCGCGCGCGAGTGTTATGCACTACGGCTACTCGTGAATTCAGCCTCACGTGGAATTTGGACTGGCGATTAGAAATTATTATATTAGATAAAAATGCCACCACGCGAGTATCACCGCGAGGTCGAAAATGTTGGATAGAGTTACAGTAGGCCGGGAGAATTATTATAATGGAATCATTATCGGCGCGAGTTATTGTGTAGCAGGTGAGATCATGCGAATTCGCGGAGCAAAACAATACGCGATATATCATAGCCACTCGATTCGCAACAAGAGTATCCCATTTACGAGCGAGGCACGAATTTACTGCTCAATGATTCAATTTATATACGTATCCTGCTTCTCGAGTATACCCGCGTCACGCGGGAATTTCGCAATAGTAGTATATTCTTTCCCGCTCATGCCTAATGTCTCTCCACCTGTCCCAAAGTTATTACCGCGTCGCGGCCGAGACTTTCTCCGGTGGAGGCTTCCTGAGTTGCGCAAAATTCGCGGGTCCCCCCAAGGTGCGCGTGATCCTTGACTCATGCTCCCGATTCACCGAGCGCGAACGCACCAGCCGCCGCCACCGCCGCCGCCCACGGTTGGATCGTTACGAAATTACCTCGCTCGTGTCTTTCCACAGTCAAAATTTTTATCGTCCAACCAGGGCAACAATATTATAGCCCCCCCCCCTCTTTTCCCCAAAAAGGTGCCCAAGTACAAGGAGTTGGATCTTCGCGGCTCGTTACTTTCGAAAAGGAGTAAAGGCTCTCACTCTCTCTCTCTCTCTCGCCGTATCTTTCTCTCGCTCTTGCGTGCGCGCAACGGCCCATAAAGTACGCTCTGATTCGTATGGTTGTTGGCTTTTCCACCGACCGATGCGCCTCTTGGCGCGTCTCCTTGACGCGGCTGTTAAACCGACAGCGAGCTGTCCCTGATTAATCCGATGGATTGGGAAAAGTCTCGCGCCCCGCGCGCGATTTACGGCCGCGCTTGATTTCATTGTCGGGCGATTACGATTGTGTGTCCGCGTTTTATGTTTGGCAGACAGGCAAAGTGGGCTGTTTGATTGAAGGCTCCATTCATTTTCATGCCTCCACTTGGTGTCGGGCTTCAAATGAAGTATCGCCCCGCTAATCACTTAATCGTGATTCATCGAGCTTTACGGGCGCGCTTATGGGGATACGGAGCGATTCGTTATACTCGTTGCGTATCCCCGCTCGCGCGCGATAGCCGTCTCATAATCCCACACGGCGTTTCGTATGCGCTTCCCGTCTCTATCCGTGGGCAATCCATTTTTTGTTTTTTTCCTTTTCTCTTGCATCCTCTCCCCCCCCCCCTCCTTGTATATCCCGAGTCGACGGTGGAATTATGAGACCGAGCGCGCGTATTGCGCATGGCGCTCGCGCAGGCCAATTATCCAAAATCAACCGGCTTATATTCTCAGAGCGATTTCAAGAGCTACGCGGTGAGCGTTTCGAGAAGTAGAGCAAACGATCGTCGAGATACAGAAGGAAAAAGGAAAAAAAAGAGGGAAAAATAAGCGTATTTCCGAATCTCCCGGGAGGCCCGCAACAAAGACGGCGCGTGAAAATGATGAGAAAGTTGAAAAACAAAAAGCTCCCTACGCGCGCCTGCACAGGCGCGAGAGAGAGTCTCGCATTGTGACGCAAAGGAACAACGCGCGGCAAAGACGTTGTACGGCCCGACAGCTTGATTGCACGGCTCTGTATAACACCGAGCACAACACGGCCGGTGGGTGTCTGGGCTGTGGGATCATTGTAATCAAGCCACCGATAGCCCGTCAATTATAACGCCTGTACAGCGCGATTGGAACAAGCGTGAAAGTCAAGCGCTCGAAGCGGCAACGAGCTCGAGCGAGCGAATGAACGAACGAGGGGGAAAAAAATTGCATATCGAGGAATACGGAGTCGCGGATGCGTGGCGGCACACATTTTTTCCTTCTTTCCCGAGAACAGTCGAGAGAGGAGGTCCAGCCGAGCCGGCTCGTTCGTTATTTCGATTTAACGATCGCGCGCGCGCCGCTTTTATCACACTTTCGCCCAACATGTGCGGCTCGCGCGCGCGCTTCGCTTTCATTAGCGGGGCGATCCTCCGCTGGTGCTTCTGCGCGCGCGAGCGGGAAAGCCTATGGTCGTAATAAAATTCGAGTGCTGCACGTGCGCTCAAACGGCGATGACGTGCGAAAACTCGTCTCTGTCGCACTGCTGATGGTCAGTGAGTGATGCCTCGGGCGCTCGAGGTATACATGTTTATGTATAATTACTCTCGCTTGGCGCCCCTTGCAACTAATCTGTTCAGCAGCCGTTCGGGTTTCGGAGAATCGACGAGCAGGTGATGCGTACTGTACGTGAAGCTTCGAGAGACTGCGTCGACCAAAGTGAATTGCGTATGAGGATATTCCCCTATGCGTATATGGTTATCAATTCTCGTAGACGTCGCAGTCCGTTTTTAATATGTACTCAACCCTCCGAATTTATCCGCACTACCTTGATATTTTACGTTCGTTATCGAAGTATCGAGTCTCCAGATTGAATCGCTCAGTGGTGCAGACGTGTTTTATCGATAAAATGAAACAAATTACCGAACGCGAGTGCATTGTCAGGTCGTCACGCTCGTATACTAATAAAATCCACCCACGTGTTCTAGTTCAAATCCCCGATATTATTGGGTAATCGCGCAGTATCACGACCGGCCATCGCAGCCCTCGGCTCTGCCCAAGGGACGATTCAAGAACCGAACACTCACTCAATTTTCCCGACAGTTCACACAGGACACTCGCGTAAACTTGTCGCGTCGCGGCACTTGGAATCGCGGGTAATCGAAGGGGCGTTGGGGTTGTGGGGGGTCGGGAAGACAATCAGGGTACTCACGATTCTCATGTTGGCGGCGGGTGCTCGTCGGAAGGAGAGCGAGCAGATGTAGAGGCAGCTGTACGGGGATCGTAGAGCGAGCGAGCGAGCGAGCGCGAGCGCGGGCCCGAGCGTGTAAGCGCGGCGCTTAGCGCAGGACTGTTTTGAATCGGCGGGCGCTGGCGAGGCTGGCGCAGGCCGCTGCTGCTGCAGGCCGTGCAGTTGCGGGGGGGTTAGGCTGCTGCTGCCGCTGCTGCGCTAGCGCTCTCCTTTCGGCACGAGCAGATGCCACTGCTCTCTGCTCCTGCTGCGGCTTGTCCGATTGACACAGGCGAGGTGGGGGCCTCGCGGGCACTTTTATACCCGAGCCAGCGGAGGTCAGCCAAACCCCTCCAGAGGGTCAACCCTTGGAGGGGTGCGTGTCGCGCGCCTCGTCCGAGCAGCCACGTGGCCACCCACCTCTCTTGCTCTCCCTCTCGCGGACCGATCGGCTCTCGTTCGAGCCAATTGCGTAAGACGCGGGGATTCGACACGAGCCTCGCGACACTGCCGCGCGAATTCTTTCGATCCATTGGACGCGCGCGACCGGCTGTCGGACGGCTTTCGATGCGCATCCGCGAGCAGTTCCCCAACCGAATCTTGGCATTAGCGTATTTTCAAGTTCTCGGATACGATTTTTCGATGATGCTCTGGCACGTCAAAGCACATTGAGTGTACGTATTTTTAATGTATCGATTTGTTCGTTGCATATAGGCATTTTGATAACTTGCCTCGCTTGGCAGAGAAATCGGATGGAGTGAAAATGAACAGCTAATTTCAAAAGCAGTTCAAGCTTGGGTTGGGAAATTACGAATGAAAAATTACTCTTGAGTGATCGGTAGCAAAACTACTTGGTTGCAAACCGAACGATCAATTGCTCATTACGAATGCAGATGGATTCAACCACGACAGAAGAGACTACCGAGAAACGTAGGTAGGCCTCGTAAATCATTCCTTGGATTTACAGCGAATTGAAATCTTCATCTCATCAATTCAACTTTTGTATGGTGAATCAAAAATTTATCATCATTAAAGATTGTGAAAATCTCTCGTGGACAGGTGGCAAGGTCGACGCACTCCAGTGTATCCATTGATATTTCCGAAGCTCATCATATTCTATACAAGACTCCAACCTAATGGTTTGGACGATGAAATGAGAACAATTTTCAGTAGAATGAGTCAGGCATGGTGAGACAAGATAATTGAGTTGAATTGAATTGATTTGCATTTATTTAGGACTAAGGACTCATGGTCCTAGATAATCTCATAGAGAGAAAGAGAAGAGAGAGAGAGAGAGAGAGAGAGAGAGAGAGAGAGAGAGAGAGAGAGAGAGCGGCGACGTGTTTCACTCGCGCGAGTCGAAAATTCTGCGTTCCGTTACATCCGCGTTGGTCACGAGTCCTTTTCCAGCTGGCGGAAACTCGGCTTGGAAAACAAACAAACAAGCGCCGCGGCGCATATCCGCACGCGCGCGTGTCCATCCGTCTTGCCCCGAATTCCCCCCGGGGGCTAGAGGTAGCTGCTTTATTTTTAGCAGAACTTTATTAGCAGGTGCTGTCTCTCTCTGTCTCTCGTCTCACTCGAGCGCTGAGTATGATTTGAACGAGGAGAGCGAGAGCGCGCAGCCTTGCGCCACGCTCCAGCTTCCGGCCTTCTGCTCCTTTATTTTTTTTCCTCTCTTCTTAGCGGCGAAAATCGTGTTGTCGTTCGTACGCGTGCAGCCACTGACCGGCGGCGAAGGCTGAGCTCGCTCGAGTCAAAAAACTTGGTCTCGGAAAAACGCGTCTGTCCGCTGGTTATTGGACTGGCACGATGGGAGGGTGGAGTCAGCCGAAACCGAATGAAAAGCGGAGCGAGGCTCCTCGCTGCGCGCACGTATACATATTTTTTTCGAGCACAGAGGCAGTCGCCTCGGTGTCGCAGGATACCCGATGCTCGCGGCACCGGAAATCTGTCGCAGTATAGCGGATGCTTTACGTCTCGTTATGATTTTTTAACGATCGAATATAACACGTCGATATGCTACGTTGTCGAATGTCGCAACACGCGCGTGCAATGACACTTTCCGATACGAGTTGCGATTTTATTTAAGAGCCGCATGCGAGGCCCTACAGTCATTTCCTGCAATTACACGATTAGAAAAAGTAATTCTTTTGTCTCTCGCCATAATCAAGGGAAAATTTCATTACTCCGCGCGGGCGCAATTCAATTCCAGCCGCGGGCTATCTCTCATTGCGCGCACGCGCGCACGCGCGAAAATTGCACGTCTGAAAAGTGGATGGGTAAGAGACGGTACCTCAACAACAGCCGAGGCATATTAATAAGCGCCGCATCTCCGGGATATGATACATCGCGATCGCGAGGTCAGCCGATGACAAACGCCACGCGACTGCTGTGGACCTTTGTTCGACCGACGCGAAGAGGTTTTTTTTTAAATATGAAAATCACCAGCTGCATGGAATCCGTTTCATAACTCATTTAAAGAGCGTGCTCGGGTTTCGGAAAAGGAAGTCTTCCAGCTGCGCGGCGGCTGACCTTGCGCCCGGGAGCACGAGCCAAGCGCCGGCTGCTTATTATTTACCTCGCCGACCGCGCTCAGGATCCCTGCTCCTTGGCTCTCGCCGTTTACCTCACTTTTACTCACGTTCAATGTAGCAAGGATCATTAAGCAGGTCTCATTGTTAGCTTTTACGACCGAGAAAAAAGCTCGCTTTGTATAAACTCCTGTAATTTTCGCTACCTCGTGGATTTATGGAGAGCACGAGCTATTCCGGGGCAGGGTTTTTCCAAGCATTGCAGGCACGTGGCGAGATATCTAGCATTGATAAACGTCGTTTTCAAACACCGAAAAATCGGGAGGTTCGCTGTTTCGAATAGCGCTATATGGATACCACACGACTATAGCCAGCCACGGTTATGATTCGCCCGAGCATATGATTATCATTTAAATCAAAGCATTTCCTCAATATTGCATAAGCTCGATTGCAGATCACGCGTGGGTGATAAAGCTGGTGTTTAACGATGATAAATAAAATTTCAATTTATTATATTCTAATGGATTCTGTTGCAATTACACGCTCGGCACAAAAGGCGGAGAGAACACAGATTCACACTCTTGATTTGATGGAATCTATTCGAAATGTTAATGCCACGATTAGTAAGGAGGATGTTTATGGGATGTAGGAGGATGTTGCAGACTTTTATTCCGAGCATAAAAACTGTGTGGATTTGGAAAAACAACCCAACGTATAATCAAAAATAGAGAGAATTTACGAGGCTGCAATCGTGTTTCTTGGGATTCCAACGAAATGCATTATGTATCGAAATCCGCTTGGAGCATGTGAAATCGAATCTGATTAACCGACTCGTCAGTTACTTATATCCCTTCATTGAACACGCCGAACATCGTTATAACATCTCAGTCAACATTTTCAGGAAAAAAGGAATTGAGAGTAAAATCTTGTATTGTTTTCGCATGAAAATTATTCAATTTTCATCACCAATTATAACAGACATAAATCTTGACATAAACTCTATCAAACTAGAGATTCATCAAAATCATACGTGTCCATTTAGACAAATTAACTCTCATCACGAAATTGCCAAGAACTCGGGTTTTATTCAATCCTCGAAATTACGCGAGTGCAGCATTCGCGCCTTTCTCCAAAATCGTCTCATCGTCCCCCGAACCAGGCTTTCCGCATCACGGAACATCTAGCCACGCCGGCGACGCGCTCATTGAGATTTTCGAACCGATCGAGAGCGATCGGCTGACGTAACGAAAAAGTGACACCGGCGCACCTCGCTACTCGCAGGTGTAATTACATTATCACTCGGCGCTCGGAACGGTAGCTGCAGCCGGTTGACTCCCCTCCCCCCCCCCCGTCCCCTTATCCGTCAATGTCAAACGCATCTCACGCTTTGAGCCGCAGCATTCCGCGGCTATCGTCTGAATTAATAGAGCGATCACCGCGGCAACACCCGCACGCGCTCTATCGTTCGCATATGTCCGAGTAATTATATAGTGTGGTAATCACGATGCATAAGAAACTACACGAGTCCTTGGAGGTTGAGGTAATTCGACTCAGTGAAGATGTATAACTGGTTCTTGCCGTTGGAAGTGGTCTGGATCGCGCGGCAATCCGAGGCAGATAGGCGGATTTTACAAACGGTTACATGGTGAAATATCGGTCGAGTTCGAGCCATATGGCTAATTAACGTGGGTTTTGTAATGCTCGTTGCACTCGACCGATGATTGTTTCAATATGCATTTGACCCATTGTTGTGTATAAAATTAATACGAGCGATGATTTATGGCGATTGGAGAGAATGAATTATGCGACGCAAAGAGGGAAAAGGAATTACCGCGTTTGCTCGAGTAGTAAAGTTCGCGTTCGGGTTAGACGGCAGCATAACGAGCTTAAATCGAGATCGCTATCTCATGTCTGTCGCAGCAAGGTGTGATCTCGCGTCTACGCAACAATGATGAATTAATCACCGTTAGGATTTATGATTCGGATGATTTTTCAATCCGTCCCAACTTTAGGTCTCGGGCGAAATCGCTCGTGCTTTGAGGAATCGGCGCGAGTATACCTGGCTATTCCTCCGATCTTCGCCACAAAGCTTTTAGCTGGATGAAAAAAAAGCCATAATACAATTCAACTGTCATCGTACATCGCACGTGATTTCCTATACGATTCCTCCGCGAGCATCAGAAAATTTATAACCAGAAATGATTTCCATGATGCGCGTTCGCGATCAGCGATTCAAGAATGTCGAACAAAACAAGGCAATTCCCGCTAATCGCTCGGTGCGAAAAAAAGCAATTCTGACCTAACGATCTCATCTGCTCGTCGTCTCGAAAACAATCCAGTATCACGCAATCGTAACGAAAAATCAGTGAGATATTTTAATTTATAATCTCATTATACTCGCGGCTTCGCGAGCTCGTGCTTTATTTCCGACAGTCAAGTCTGTATATGGAGACTCGCAGGGGAAAAAGTAAAGAGCGACTCGAGTCCCCGCGCCCGTGAAACCATCGGGACAGCTACTTGCTTTCTTACCACATACGGAGCGCGCCAGATGCTGTACCGTAATCGCTTGTGTAACCACACATTCGCGCACGGATGTCCGCCAGTACCTGCATCGGCGTGTCTCATTCGCCGATGCGAGTTTTCTCGCGCGTCTCGTACGATCGATGATGAATTAATTTTACGCGACTCGATGCGCGTGTTAGATCGGTCTCTGATGTTTGGCTGAAAGGATACAAGCAGTTCGAGAATAAATATTGTTTTTCTGATTTATGAGAGGCTGGAGAGGCATGGCTCACGTCTATGAATGGAGCTTTTAGGGAAAACGATCAGAATCGAATTTCCCGAGAACTTTGAGGTAGGCTTGTTATCATAGTGGTTTAATTTGTGAATCGCGCCCTGTTACTTCGCTTCAAGTCACGCGGTTTTCTCATCTGAAATAGCTATCATAATGAAACGGGTTTTCGACAGGACATTTGTACAGATTGAGAAACCGGAAAACAATGAGTTCGCGCTCGAGAGAAACGTGCTCGCCGGTGGAAGTGCAAGGCCGGCCCAATTGTCCGTGTTTTTGTCGCTGCGCTTATTTTTTTTGTTTCCCCTCGCCGATATCATCCGGTTGCGGAAAGGCTGCCGCGCGCGTAAAAGACGAATCAGCCTCTACGTATCCTAAATCCAGAGGTAAGGCCGCGCTAAGGCCGAGTCGCGCTTGAGAAACGGCCGCGTATTTTCCCACGACGCCCGCTACTGATTTTTACGAGCGGCGCTTTGTTGCTAGATGATCCAGAGGATATGCTTGCCGAGCTCCTAAGGACGCTGGCCTTTGTCTCCGAGCTTTGCGTGAGAATAGATCAAACTTGGCCGCTTGTTTTGTTTATTCGTTCCTACTGTGCCGAGTCACCGTTGTTTTTCTCTTGCATTTCGACTCGTGACGATTGTGTTGTCACTAGGACTGTCCTGCATTCACGTACGCGTATTTTCAATTTCGTAACGCCCGAGCGAATCGGGTGAAAATTTTATCTGCTCGTTAGATGCCGAGTGATATCGTTCGAATGAATATGCAAAATGAAACTTTCCAAATTGTAAACCATTAATGTGTAATGTAGCCGTGCGCTTGTCACGAATTGGCTTCTACAAGTAAACTTAGAGAAGGAAATTACCCGTTGGAGGATTAATCCATTACTTCCTAAATGATCGGACGTAACTAGCTGCATTCGTGGATTATTCAGGTGCGTGAGCGAGAAAAAAATTAAGCACTTGATCGATACTAATAGATAATGAAAAAGCAAGTCTCATAAACAGTGATGACTTACGCCGGTTCTTACGCTGAACTTGTCGTTTTCCACTCCAGATATATGGTACGTGTACACAGACCTGTAATATGGAACATAAACATTTTTTTTACGTTGATATTGATTAAACACAATCAGACATTGAGCTTGAAATTGCGATACATTTCTGTATTTTCGGAGGACTATTATTTCTTTCCAACGTGCATCGATCTAAATATTTCTAAGGTCTTAATTCATATCCGAATCAGAAATATGTAGACTATTTTCTTTTCATTTTTAGTGTCATTTATTTATGTATCTTTCAAGATTTAATAGGCAGTAGTACAAGCTATTTCCTTATTGACGAGGTTCAGTTTCTAAAGTAATAAACATAATTTTAATCTTGTAAGTTTGTTTGTAACTTACATTCCTTTTTTCCCCATATAGAATGAATTTTCCATGAACATTTTCATTCAATTTTTGGAATGGAAGTGCATTGTAAGCGCATTAGACACGCATCTGATCGTGCCGAATTCCAAGCATGCAGGCAATATTCTTATCCTTCGTGGCTAATAGTTTATGGGTCTTTCCACAGTGTGCGTATCAAATCAGAAATGGAAAGTGTGATAATGTGTAACGTAAGGGGCACCGTGTGTCACCACGCTTCACAGAACTCGTTTTTGTATTACAATAATTATTCGTCGATTGCTGCCGCGAGTCTTGTATTTTTCCAAAATTCATAATGATCCAAGCGTGCACTCACGAACACGCTTTGGTTGCCATTCGGCGACGAATCAACCGCTGAATTATACGCACCCGCACGAATTATCTCGACTTTTTTACCTCACTCCATCCGTTTCTCGTCTAAGCCACCCAGTCAAAAAAGCGAACGAGCCAAGCGACCCATTTAGCGTTTTGCCGCCGTTCGGTGATTATGGTCCCAGTAGCCTTCGGAGTCTGCAGCTTATCAGCCCGCGGCCGGGGCGATTTCTCTTTCGCGCATTATAGTCCGAGCCGGGAGAAGAGCCCCGCTAAGTCGATGCCGCAGCCTCAGCTCGGAGCCATTCCCATATCTCCGATTGGGCTTCGCGTCTTCCGCAATAGAGTCGCGTGCGCTCGCACGAGCAATTAGCCGCGCTGCGTCACGCCGCGCCACGTGTCCGTGAGCTGAATCCGCAACTTCGGAAAATGTCCGCTTCCGTTGCGGATTCGTCGCTCCTGATGCCTCTCTTTCTCGCGCGTCTGGCGCGTGTGAGTCGTCGCCCCCCCCCCCCTCCGATCCCGACGCACATATATACGTAATCGTGATTGATGCGCCTTTCCGTTGTTCCACGATTCGCATCGCACAATTGTTAGCGCCATCACGGATGGCGATTCTCTCCGGGACCTTTCCAATTTCGGTTTCAATTGTTTGTTTTTTTTTTCGCAGGTTTGTTTTGGACAAATAGCGTTTCCTCCTTCGCGGCCAAGTCGAGCCAGCTGAGAAATTGAATTGTATTATGGAGTTTCTTTGTGCGGCGAAGTTTGAGCTATGTGATTCAAGGAAAATCGGCAGAGCTCGTTAACGTATTTTTTTTTTAATGTATGTTCTTTTTGCCATGGTTATGGAACGGAAGAAAAACCTCGCTACGTGACTGTTATTGATTGTTTGTAATGCACGATGTGCATGAATTCCACTTGACTTTTTTTTTTTTTCATGACATGGACATTTTTTCGAATAGAATATTGATATACTACGTGTGTGGATGTTGCGAAAAAATTACGTTGCGGCATGTAGGACTCGAGTGTAACATAAAGAATTATGTGCGAAGTTTCCTTTTATAACCATGTGAAAAAATATCAAGCTGAATAGACCCCAATAACAATACATGAGCGTTACATTAATATTTTGTAACTTGATCACGATTTCATTCAACAACGAATGGCCGTTTTACATCGGAAATTTTAAGTGCGCTCAATTTTGACCAATCATTGGAATTAGCCCTCCAAGTACAGTACGCGGGTCAGAATCAATACCGCATAATCACGAGAAAAACTGTCCGATCAAGGACTGCAATTTTCGTTATGAAGTCATTCAAGACAGCTTTGTTGAGATAGTGCACGGTGACATCATTCATGCACTCGCAAATCAGCTGATTCCATCGGAAATCACGGGATCGTCGAGTTGGCGTGACAACCTAATTCCGCCGATGCTTTACAAGCAGCAGTAGCAGCAGCAGCAACAGTAGCTACCCATACTGATGCGTTTTTGCTACGTGCTTTGCTAATGGTGGCGACGGCAGAGGCTGCACTTATTATGCCATTCACCACAGACGATATGTAAATATGGGGCAAGTGGATGGCAATCAAGAATGGTAAACGAGAAAATCTCGTAAGAATGTATGGAAAATGCAACAACCAATCACTTCTGTGAGTCTTGAACATTTTTCACTTGCCACGAAAAACTCGAGTATTAAATTTAAACAATGCAGATTCGTTTTATTTTGAAATTTAGTATATATGGTATAGTTAATCTTTGATCGCTCGAGAATTAGATGGTTGGGAAAGTTTGTGAACGATTAATTTCATGATGAGATTTCTAATTTGTAATTTTCACATTATATTTATCAAATAGTATCGATGGTATGGATAAGACCGTTACGGCTTACATCTGATATAGAAACACATTATTCAAAATTGGAGAAATCATGTATTGATGAATTTATGTTTGAAAAATAAATATTGGCAATTCTTTCCATATCGAAACCAGTGTTTATCCAGAAGATTTCAAACCTGAAATGTTCTCACTTATCAGTAACAAACTACGAGTGATGTGATTATCATTTTTTTCGTACTCATTACAAGGAAATATGAACTGTTGGCTTCCTTTGTAGACACTAGCTATACGAATTCTCATAACGTGATCGCGGCGAACTCGCGATTTTCCCCCTAATGATCTTATCAGGAAATCTGAAAGTGCCTCAGCGTTACTCGATTTGCCGCCAACGGAGCAATGCTCCACTGATTTTATCGTTAATGGAATGCGAAATGGACTAAAATTTATCAATTCTAGAATCAAGAAAATTCCAATCTCATCGAAAGAATTTTCAGGAAAAATTATTCTGAAAAAAGATATCGTGAGAATCACAATCCGTTTTTTCACAGAAGAATTTCTTGATATTATCGTGAGTATAAATGATGAAAAGTATTTTTTAGTAACAATATGAAAAATGGACAGTATTTTTGTTATTAATAATAAGACATGCAAGATAATAACATTAGCATCAGCGAATCCTGTTCTCTCATATGAGAAGTAGAAATCTGGATATTATAAATGTTTTGTAGTAAACGTACTACTTAACCGACACCAAGCGCCTTTTACCAACAGAAGAATTTTTCTTCTCCGCGTCACCAAATGGCTGTAAGGTGGCAGCACCTCCGTAAACAAGAGAATAGCGAATAATGATTGTTATAACAATATATTGTGTTTTAGCTGCATAACGAGGAGTTTTAGCTAATCGAAATTTCGGTCAGATAGAGGAAACATTTAAAAAAATTGTTATAATAAACTGGATGAAGAGCCAATGAAATAATACTGAAGTATTGGATTTTGACCGAGACCATATAAATATTAATTAATAAAAAATCCTGCAAAACGTTTTCTTTGACTATAAATTGAATTTATGAATTACAAAATCAATGATCAGTTTGAAAAATATTCTCATCATGCAAAAAAATAATCTAAAAACTTTTAGATTTTCAAATGACAATTTTCTCATAAAATTACCAACACTCGAGATAATTTTTTACTATAACAAATAATAAGTAGTGAAAACTGATGATTTAAATAATGAGTAATAATTAGAAATTATAATTATTAGAACAGATATGCATATCTTAATAACATTATTTATGATGAGCGTGTATTGTCACTGGTAATTATTATTATCATTATGAAGTGTTTCATTAATTCTGTTGAATTGAGCCAATTTTGTATTTAAAGTTTATAATTAATCCCATGAAAAAAGCAATTGAGATCGAGTTCAAGGCTCACAGGATTTTCTCAGCACTTCTCTTCCAAGATTCAAACCAAGTTGAGATGACTGGCTCATAGCTGTTGAGTTAATATATTTTAGTATAATTAAGTAAATTTACTCGCCACGAATTATGAACGCTTGTTCACCCGGATGATGTATTCAAATTTCAAAATCGTAGACCTTAGCAAATCTACTAATTTCATGTCGAGTACACTATAATTCCTCTATTTTTTCTTTGATTTTAATCCATCTAGAATTCCAAACAGGGAAAGAATTGAGACATTTCTGACGAAAAAATATATATTCTATCGAGGCAGGAGTTTATCTACGGAAAAGTTATAAATAACTTGACCGTATGCTCTGGTGTTAAGCAAACGGGAACTATGAATTCACTTTATGCCAATAGAAACTCTGGAGCAGTTCTTCGATCACTCAAGTATTAGCTCATTTCCGGTCACCGATTCACCACAAGCATCGTATACGAAAAAAAGTTCATTGCTATATTCTAGCGCGATTTTTATCGAGTCTCGGAAAACGTTTCATTGCTCGTGTAAAATGCCATTACAATAATTGCAATTTCAATTACGAGCTCAACTCCCGAGTCATTGAGATACTCATATTGCAAATCATCGCGATTTGTTCTCGCCGAGCCCCGAATTGACCAAATGTTTCCTCCAAACGTGGTCGAAGAACGATTTTACATAGCGAGCTCCTAATGCATCACCGCTAATTACGCGGATGACACGCTTACATATGAAAACAGCGCGGAGAGTCTCTCCGTACATGTTGGAATACCAATGACCCGCAGCGCGCGAGTGAAAGTCGATCTCGGGATGTTGATAAGCCGCGGAGCGATTCTAAGTGCGCGTATTACACGCTGCATCACGAAGAGAGAGATCTGCTCTGCTTCACGCACGAGCTGCGCGCACGTACGCCCTCGCCGACCAAACACCAACCGAGCCGATCGCTCTCGCGCGGCTCATATTGCCGATCGTTAAAGCCAGCTAATCGAGGGCCTTAAGGCCGAGACGGGTACCGGTGTAAGGACGCGCCAATAGTGTAATGACTAAGAATAAATCTAAAATATGTATAAGTTGTCGATCTTTGAGGGCCAATCCAGAATTCTGGATTGGCCCTCAAAGATCGACAACTTATACATATTTGGAATTATGGAGGGTACACAGCATAATACTAAGAATAAATCTACCGGCGTCCACGGAGACGCTTTTTGCGCTCGTTTGAGGTTTGAGAAAAAGCCTGGCTGGATTTACCCTTGCTTCTTTCTACCATTGAATATTTGCGAATTCGTTTCTTTCGTGGACCAGTTGAATCGATTCTGTCCAGAAGGACAGTTTCTTTGTATACATGCGCATATATTACTATATGATACTCGTCGCTTGCGTATAAACGATTTAGTAACGGTCTGGATAGTGTGAATTAAGTGTCATGCAGATATTTTTTGAATTATTTTTTTTTCTAAACGAGTGGGACATCGCTCGTGGCATATTAATTGGCTTATCATCAAAAGGCACGACAGACGCAAGACGGCTATCGAGTATTTAATTTTATAATATTCAATTTACTTTTAGTATTTTTTTATCTGTATTAACAGTTATTCAAATATTATCAATCGCTTGATAGTCAAAATCAGTACTGAAGCTTTATCACTTTTTATTCGATTTAGGACAACCATTCGATAAATTTGACTTTGCTATTATGAAAGCACGTATACATAGAATTATATGTGGCTCATATTAGATACACTTGTCTTGTAATAAAAACTGTTATCAAGTGAATTAGCAGTATGCTTTCTCGAAGAGGCTTTGTTGATTGAGTATCCTTGAAATATAGAGTTTACATTGAATTCTCCCTCTTTTCAACAGTTGCTGCGGAAATAAACATATAGATCACTAGGGACGTCAGCAACTGTTACTATGGAATACTCAGGATGACCACACATTGATTTTGATTCTTTCTCAGTAGTAGTTGCTAGGGAAACAAACAATGTTCACTAGTGATATATACACATCAGTTGCTGAGGAAAACCGTAAAAGATTCAGTGTCCTTTGCCGTTAAAGGTTCTGAAAATATATCTTATATTGATCTTTTTCCACACATTAGCACGGATGACCCTCAACTTCTGAAAATAAAAGCCCAGAAATCCAATTCGAAGTTTGATTTTCACTCAGTTACAATTTTCTCTTTGAGAAAGCAATTATATACTCGTTATTTTCACTTTGACCTTCTATAGAAAACCAATCAGTCGATATCATTCAATGACCGCTGATGCATGATAAACTACTAAAATTAGAAAATCTACCAAAACTGCTTAAAACTACCAAATTTCGTTGATTAATACGAGCATCTTGAGAAGATACCGCGAGTTGAATTTCAGATTTCATTTTGTTGCATGCCTACTTCAGTCTCCCGATCACGTGCCCGAAACGACCGCGACGGGACGTAATATGATGTTTTTGATTCCATTATGATGTAATACGTTTCAAACTATATTTTTGTGCAAATAAAAGAGAATATTTGGAAATCAATTTCACTATCGGAAAATTGATATGTGCGCCGTAAGACGAGCGCACGAATAAAATTGAATATTTCCGAAACTCAAAAGTTCATGAAAATCACTGCCAAACTGTATTTTTTTTTTTTACTTCCTGAAGGCTATTACCAGTATGTGTCTAAGTCAAACTGCGTTAGCAGTATGTTTTTATGGGAAGGTTTTATACAACTGTGAGTTTTAGAAGATCTCATTATTGAAAATAATGAAATTACGTATACCACCTAAGAAATATTGAAGAAAAAAAAACGAATCTTTTAAAAAGTCCGATTTTTCTGAATCAACTTATTAACATTCCGCCGAATAATTTATTTCTGTCACTTGTATCGACAAGTTGATCATTAGGACAAAAGATGATTTTAAGCTGGTGTGATTACCAGCCTTTCTTCGCTCGGGCGGCAAACCTCGCATGTGCATATAATTCATCTTTTGCTATAGTGTAGAAATATACTATTTGTAATGATATATGGTTAAAATTGATAGATTAAGTTTGAATGGATAAAAAGTTGAGTAAGTATGTAAAATTTCTTATATGTGCACATCTTCAATGGAATGGATGAATGAATGAACTCATTTTTATTAGCTCAGAGAACAAAGTTGATTCACGTGTTGCTTTCATGTAACTCAGTAACAGTTAAATTTGAATAAGCCTACGAGCCGTGGTACATAATTTGTGATTGAAAATTCCCAGTAGCTGTACTATCTTACATCTATAAGAATCTGGTCGATTTCTTGGGTGTCTTATGCTGTGGAAAATACATGTAAGTTACTTATTCAAAAATAGTTTTCTCTATATATCTAATATCTAATAGTAAAATATATATTTAGAGATGCTTGAGTGTTTTGTGGGAATGCAGAGAACCCTATATGAAACTCACATAGGTACATGAATTCTTAAAGCATCACAAGTATTTTGGAATTTTTCTCATCACAAAACGATGCACGTTCACCCATTAACGCCGAAGCGTACCGTTTTTAGTGCATTTTCAACGCGATTATTTTCTATGTTATCGGAGCTAAAATCATTTTATTTGTACATATTCCAATGTAAAATTTTATGCTCTTTTAGAATCTGGGCTCAAAATTTTGATTGGACATCGAGAAAAAAATATATGGCCGATTTAAACATAAAAAATGCAAAAATTTTCGGAAAAAAAAATTTTCTCGATTTTTTTTAACAATGTTACCGATATAGATCCATGCTATAATTGTGATCAGAGGTGATCACGATAGTTGAAGTTCATTGAAGATCATTAAATCACATCATTAAACCACTTCTCTTTACAATATGGCGGCAAGAACGTAAATATTTTACAAAAACCTAAGCTAATTTTTTTCTCGGAAACTATCGAGTTGAGCACAAAATATCTAAGAACAAAAACATTTTAGAATTGGTTGAAGAGTACACTCAATTTTTTTCATAATCTTTAGAGATGATTTTTGGTTTTTCGAAATCTCAAAAAAATGGCAATTTTCCAGAAATTCGTTTTTTCTTCTGAAAAAATTTCAGGGTATTCTTTAATGAAAAAAATTAGCTTAGGTTGTTGTAAAATATTTACGTTCTTGCCGCCATATTGTGAAGAGAAGTGGTTCAATGATTACCAAAAAATTCTCCAATAAACTTCAACTAGCGTGATCACCTCTGATTACAATTGGAGCATGGATCTATAGCGGTAACATTGCGAAAAAAAATCGAGAAAATTTTTTTTTCCGAAAATTTTTCCATTTTTTATGTTTAAATCGGCCATATTTTTTTTTCTCGATGTCCAATCAAAATTTTGAGCCCAGATTCTAAAAGAGCATAAAATTTTACGTCGGAATATGTACAAATAAAATGTCTTTAGCTCCGATAACATAGAAAATAATCGTGTTGAAAATGCACTAAAAAAACGGTACGCTTCGGCGTTAATGGGTTAAAATGTAAATGTAACATTTGGTAACCACTGCCAACTGCTTGGTAGTTTGCTTTTACTAAAAGATCATTTTCGATAAGTTTCAAATAGGACATTATTAAAACAAGTATGGTCTACACTAAAATTAATGGTGGTTCAAGTTGAATAGACATGAATATATCTACCATGAAACTAATCGAACCCTATAAGGTCTAATCGACACCCGTTGATGAAACCTTCATTTATACGGTCACGAGAAATGACGTGCTCAAATTAGCTACACGCGCACACACACACACACACACACACACACACACACACACACACACACACACACACACACACACACACACACACTCACTCATACAGATTTGGGATTAGCATAATTAATCGTGCAGGAAATCCAATCTTCCACATTAGAAATTGAAAGATATCGGCGTAAATTCGATATTCAAAAATATCCTGTCCAAAAGCTTTCTGTTCGAGAAAACAAAATCCATACTCTTCTTCAATATAACAAGTGATGGGTTTTAAAGTGTAGACAGTTCATTCGTAATTTGGTTGGCTTAGACAACCACGTGCCGTGAGTGTGGTAGATAATACAGAGGGCAGGTGAGCAAGGCTATTAGTTGGAGAAAGAATGTATTTGTATAGTTCGTTTTAATCAGTTTGGACAACAGCTGAAAAAGCTGATGATTATAAATTTTGTAGTTATTGTTCAGATTTATTCTACAAAAGCTGAATGAAATAAATAGTTTTAAAAATGAAATGATGAATAGAATGAAATTAATGAAATGCATAATTTTAGAAATTAGCATATTGAAATAAGTTGATAAGAATGTAGGAAAAATTAAACAGCAATGAAATACGTAAGAGTAATAATTGAAATATATTTTTGAAACATCTGCACGTCTAAATGTAATTGGAAGTATTTCACTGATTAACTTATTGGGAGACTATGAGCTGTAAACAGTGCCAAAGAGCTGGATCGTGGTCAATAAAAATGTAAATAACTCTTTCTCCTTCCTCAAAACACTCAAACTACCTAAAAATTGTTTAATGACACATCTAATAAATCATTAAAAATTATCTAAAATTTTCAGACAGAATCTTTTTATCAGATGATTGTTTTTTTTTCAGTGATCTGCTGTAATAAGCAGTTATTTTAAACTATTTTTTAGATCGAAGCACTGAAAATTCAGAATGACACACCTACACCTGGTCTTTCATTTCCTGCTAATTTCCATATGCGGAATAACATGTTTGCAAAGACCCATTTTGACTTCACAAAAAATTGTTGAAATCGCTAACAACAACAACAAACTTCTTCACTATGGGAATGATTTAGAAGTAAATCAAAACTGGAGCATTGATGAAGTCAGTAAAATGATAATAAAAGGATTATCCAATAATATTCTGGAGTGGAAATACAAGCTGATGACTCAAAGCTCAACTACTTTTTTGAATGAATTGAGTGATAAAATGGATGATTTTGTCGAGTGCACCAATTATGTCGAGGACTTGTATATGAAATTTTCATACATGTACATACATTATAATGCGTATACAAAATTGAACAAATCCGAAGAAAAATTGCAGTATTTGTCTACAAAATATTTATTGAACGATTCAGTAAAGTTGGAAATGAAAATGAACAGGATGGACGAGGTTCTGATCGGTTCAGATACAGAAGGAAAAAATCTCGCTACGATAATTAGTAGGAGTTTGGTATGTATCAATCGTAAAAAACATATTAGCTTTTTGTATTATGATAGATTCTACCAACAATTATACCAAATTCTCGGAAAGTATTCATATGATTATTCTCGTTAGCCCTCCGATACCATGGATGCAGATGTAGGATCCCCTCAGCAAATTATTCATAAATTGTATGCAATGTCAGTTCTTACCCACACTAAAGCACTATTAATTGTGCTCTATGCTCTAGACCTAAAAGAACAGTTTGAAAAAGGTAAGACATAAGCTATTTCTTGAATGAATTATTCTCATTATAAAAATTGTTATTTTCTTTTTTATGAACTCGAAGTGGATCTCGAAAACGAAAAGCAGAACGAGATTAATAAATACTATTCATCGATTAATAGTGTTTTTCAAAAAGTCAAGCAAACGATGGGCGTTGCTTCACGAGAGCTTTGGACATTTGATCCGGTGGAACACGTAGATGGTTTGGTGCTTTAACATCAGAGAACTAGATATTTTTCAAACAATACAATCTGATGAAATTGATGATTTTTAGGCTTAACATATTCGACGTTGCATCCCATTTTCCAAGGCTATTTCATACCTGATGTGGATAATTTCAATCATTCACTCATCAAAAGTTGCGATGCATTCAACGGAAATAAACTGATCTGCAGTTCTGATTCCTGCAAATCTGAGATAGAAGATAAAAAGTGCAAAGGAGTCTTGAGAAATTGTCAATCTGCAGACAGTAATATTCATCTTTGTTATAGCGTAAGTTGACTGCGGGAAACAGGCCAATATCGCTGGATCAACTTGAGAATTGTACACGAAAGGGAGCTCGCATGAAATCGACATGAACGTTCTGTTTGTTTTTTTTTTTTGCTGAGCTATTAAAAATGGGGGGAGGGGTTCTTCATTTGCTTGATAATTTGTTGACTGTGATGAAATACAATCAAGTTTTTCGCTTCCAAAATAGGCTGATCCCGGCCGGAAATACAATTGGATGAAAACAAAAGAAGGCATTCTGTACGGACGTGGAACCAAATCTTGTTGGCGCTTTGAAACTCAAAGAAGTTCACAGAGTTTCGGCAATTGTCGATGCACTTGTGAAAGTGGATTTAGACATGTAGATCGATATTTCAGTTTACTTGATGTTGTTTCCAATGTCGACCTAAACAAGTACGTAAATATACACTAGTATTTAAGGGGTAATATACCTTTGTGACCTCCGATTTCGAGGTCATTTTCAAACACTTACCATAAGCGCAGGAAAAATCCTATGAATATGGGGTTTATTGCATATGGAAGTACTACTCTCCAACTACAAAAAACACACTTTATTTTTTCCAAAAAATACAAAATGGCGGCGTACCAGCTCGTCAAAGCAGAAAAAAATTTTTTACTTTTTCTCTACTAGCCTACCGCTACAGGTCACAATTTTGAACTTAGAACAAAAAATCAAACGGGATTTTGAAGTAAAATAGAAAACTCAGTGAACGTCGGGCCGTTTTTTTGAAATTCGAATTTGGGGCCAAATGGCGTCAATTTGAATTTTTTTTTGTTTTTTTCGCAAAAAAATCGATCGAAATTCGGCCATAAAATCGGTAAAAATCAAAATATCGAAAAAGTCGTACGGCGTTCACTTAAAAATCATGTTTCCAAGCTACAGTTAGAATTTGAAGTGAATCGGTTGAAAATTGACGACGCTATCGGTAGGCTAATGTCAAAAAAGACGGTTTCGAGATGAACGCGTTCAAAGTTTTGAGTACTGTACTAGTACTATACGATTCTGTTCAGATAATCGATTTTTTGAGGCACTTAGAACTCCTTCTCCCACTTTATCGACTTTTTATATCATTCTTAGGTAGTTTATGGAGTGCTTAAGCCAATAAAAAAAAATTGGAAAAAAAAGTCACTAAGGTATATTACCCCTTAATAGTAGTTTAACCAACTCACTGTCACATATTCTTATCAACAATGGAATAATTCATGTGACGTATTAAATCCAACGCGATAATGGTAAACAAAACGATTTTTCAGAGTTGTGACAGGAGCAAGAATAGTCCAATATGGTAATATTTTCTACATTCAAATACAACAAGGAACTTTGGGGAAGAACGGAACCATAATCGATCGTACTACCGAATGGAAACCCGTGAATAAAAATCAAGAGGACCAACTTTGGACAGATTATGTAGCCACTTATAATACAGAGTTCATAAGGTCAAATAGAAATTCTTATAACGATGGATTGGTTGACTGGAAAGACAACAAGCTTGTGTACGTCGTACGGGAAGGCAGGGATACCGTATATCTCGATAATATAGAAGGTCGAAAAAATGATCTTGTGACTGGATTGAGGTTCGAGCAGGACGGAAGTGGTTTGAAGTTGGCAATTCGATTAACGAAATTCAACTATTTAGCGGGACAATTATATAATGAATCGAATTCGTGGATCTCCGCTACAGTTGATAATAGGTGAGTTCAGCTTCATGTACATTGTATTTTGTAAATGTAGATATTTTTCAAAATGTAAGTGAATTGTAACCTCATGCACATTGAATGAATTTCCAAAAATTGAAAAATGTTGTAGAACGGAATTGGTACTCGATGAACCAGACGTGCCAATAAAAGCACCGGTGAAAACGGACACGTTTTCTCAGAACAATCAGTACTTACGCTTCAGGATGACAGATTTCAAAAAAGATTTGGGTCAAAATACAATTCCTTTCATTGACGTGCAACCTGTAGTGACGAACCCACCTTCCCCACTCGCTGGTGCAGGAATATTTCACAAAGCGACGAATCACTATGGCGGATTTTTGGCACTGAAATTAATCCACTTGGATTTCTCTGCTTATTTTTAAAGCGATTTGAATTTTCAATTCAAGCCTTCATGAAAATTTGTTCTTCATTTTACGATAATTTCTTTATAATTTGAAATGGAACTTTGGCGTTTGAAATCATCAAACCTTGAAAAATAAGCAGTATATATACCTTCAACATCACAGTGAGTGAAATGTAATAGTTAATGAACGGAACCAAGCATAGTAGGTTGTAAATAAATTTGATAAAAACAACGCCTTGAAAGTACTGTTATTTTTATATTTATGCTTACTCATAGGCCCTTGCCAACCATCATTCAAATGTGAAAAAACATGTATATAATCAGTATTAATATCGTTTTCCTGAAGAACCCAATCAAAAATCGCATCGGCTCGAGAATCAGCATCAATTAGTCACTGTGCGATTGACGCATCGCGTAGGTACGAGCGTATAACACTCTTACTTGGTCGCACGCGATAAAAAGAGATCGTTCAATCGATCCGCAAGGAGAGAGAAAATTGTATGAGAACACGAGCGCGTCACTCGCGCACCTCTATTATTGTAATACTCCGGCTAGAGGATCGAAAATTAATTGAGTGAGGACTCAATTGAGTATTTTCGTAGATTTCATTGCAATTTAACGAGTCTTGTTTTGCTAATAAAAAAAATCAGGATGGAGCTGTCAGTCAGATTATACACGTGATTCATACGGGAATAGAATTTCTTATTCAGGACTAATCTTATCTAGGACTATGAGTCCTGATTTAGAGTTTTTGAGAGTTGTTCGACAAAATTAGTTATGAATTTCAAAAGGTTCGCAAAGCTTTCGAATTATCACATGATTTTCTCATCTTTTTCAATATACTCAGAAGTTCATTCTGGATAAATATATTGCAATCATTGATCACTTTTCCATCATTAATTCGCAATAACATATGTTATCTTTATTTTCAGAGAAACAACTTGGATCGTATGGATGGTACATAATTATTTCACCAGATTTCTAGCAGTGTCTATTTTTAAATGCATTTACTGTCGTGACAATTATGTGCCGAGTAATGTGCGTCAGAATTACATTGCAAAAGTTCAGCAATAACTTCCAGTGTATAGTGGTAAAAAATATGGAGGCGTCCTTGCGATGGTAGGTCATCTGAGAACACTGAACGAGATTGAATATCGTGATTAAAATCACCACAAACATTAATTTCAAAAGCCTACCACTTGACAAACCAAATCCATTGTTTTCAATTTTTAGTTTGTAAAACATAAAAAAAATTCTGAGGCTCAAAAACTATTTGCCGAACGCGTCTCCTTAGATTTGAGAGCCGCACATATAATGTCTCTTCAATTTCCAATCTTTCAATCTTGACATTGGCAGCGGCGGTCCTGCGGAAATTAAAGAAAACAAGCGAACGCAATCCTAGCGCGCCGTGTATCAAGTGTGCTACATGCGGACATTCTCTCTTTCCATGCGCGCGTACTTGAGCCAAGATTTGCGGTCGCATGTGTATGCGGTGCCCCCGTGGGACATTTATTGTTTAGGCTCGCGCACGTACCCGCGACTGCGTAATATTATGCCCGCACTCGTCAGACTCGTATGTGGGTATTTGCCGAATTTGGAGATTAAAGCGAAACGTATAGAAATGAAGGATCTTAGGAAATGGGATACGAAACGAGGAGTGGGTTGGCCTGATTCCGCTTGGCGCATGAGTTCTTTGGGGGAAAAGAGTAGTTCTGGGGAAGTATTCGAAAGGGAATGTTGCTTATGCGATCGAAGCTCAAATGTTCCTTCCATGCGTACAAGTGTCAATATGACTTCGGTTATACTGGGTTTCGTATTGTCAAAGGCAAAATTGTTCTACGCTCAAAGTTTTTCATATCGTCAGTGTAACGTAATAGAAGCGTCGATTTTTTTTTATAAAGAAATACGTGTGAGAATAACCTCAGGATCGAACTAACAGATAAAACAACTTTATTACTCGTAAACTGTCGATGACGAATTCGCCTCTCGATGCCACATTTTCAACCAATATTCGTAGTTGTTATTCAGACTAGTCTCTCCCAGCATTGAACGTTCTCGGGCTCGCGCGCGTATTGCACAAATGAAATCGTTCCAGCGGCGCAAATAAACACGCGAGTAAAAGAAGTAAAAATGAGCCGCGAGCTTTGGCGTAAGAGAGTCTGCGAAAAAAACGCTGCACACCTCGCGAAGCTGTGAAGAACAGCGGAAAGTACCTCGCGCCGCTGCAACAGCAGATAAACAAAACTGAATTATGACGAGCTCGGGCGGCATTCATCCACCGTTGAGAAAAGGAGAAAAAGAGCACAACGGTGGCGCATTGCGACTGTATATAGCGACGTGCGCGCACGCCTCTCCGCGTTTTGTTTTTCGTTTACATACATACGCTTTATCGCGAATCGTCGTAAATTCGCTTCCTCCGCAATGAGCCAAGAGCTACGCTTACTTAATATTAATTAGCCGAGCGGTAAGAGCGGCCAGAGAGACAAAAGCGCGTCCGCCGACGACCAGACGTGACCAGATGAGCTGTAACGCAACGCTCGCCCCGTCGATTTATTCCTCGCTGCCTCGGACCTCTCGGTTTCTCTTACTTTTTTTCTTTCCTTCTAACGAGCAGCAGAAGCCTATTTGCCCGCGATGCACCATATTGCATTTCGTAATTGCACGTTCGATCAGCGCATTGAATCACCAAATGAGTCGTTTGGGACGTACGGGAATATTTTTATCCTGCGCATGATTAATCAGCGATGAATAAGGCGGAAGTGCGTTGAAGAAAATCATAGCGATGTTACCTTATGATCATTGCAATTACATATAGCTATAAGTTTCATTGATAAGGGTCTCGTCGTTGCATGAGTGTATAGTGCATCGCATCTGAGAAATCTAAATGTAACCATCAATTCAATCAGATACTATTGCAGATTATAGCTCGTTAATTATAAAAAGATTTTCTCTCTTCAAGAATACGTTTGTTTTCTTTCCAGCTGTCATCGCAACGAAGCTGCAGTCTTGTTAACCACAGAAATACTGCGCACTACCGAAATTAATAGTCTTGGTAACTCTAATTCCATGCAAGATACATTCGAAGCGTGATTTTTCTGTCAAGTATGCAAATATATGTACATGATATTAAATGTCGTCCTTCCATTCTCCGCAATTCCCCATATGTATTTTCTCGTGTGTCATCTTTTGAGTGTTATCGAAATTCCTCACGAGCCGTGAGTTTTCCACGTTCTATTATACTTGAGAATTTAGAATGCGTTGCTTGATTTGCATTCGCATCTTACGCCACTGCCATCCATTCATACATTGAACTCATAAACTGATGTATCCGAGGAAAACACGAGTCGAAGACATTAAGAATTCAGAGTGTTTACTCTGTTTATGCGACAGTGTCCGGATAGTCCCGGCCGTTACTACTCATCCAATGATATAGATACGATCGCCGGGGTTACTCCATCACTTTGGCCCCGTATCTTCACCGTATACTCTTCCATACGAAAAGTAGGTTCACATTTTTACATACGACCCACATCTTTTCGTGAATTGACACACACTTCTATTGAGCTTGGCTAAATTGCACGTGTTTATGCGCGCGTACATCCACCGGTTAGTACGTTTCGACTTTCCACACAGGAGGGGAAATGGAATACACGTGTATACGTTCAAACGTGCACTTGATACACGCGACATTTTCGAAAACTCGGTTTTGACAAATCCACCGGGACGATAGTTTCCATCTGTGCGTCACGTAAACGAAGAATCAGATCCATCGGGGAGAGCCAATCTTACGCAGATCTCCGGAGCGACAGGTCTCCGGACCATTCAGATGCAAAGCCACGCGTCGGAGCGTAAACACACCCATGCGTTCGCGCGCGCGCGCGCGTCATCGCGTCCAGCCATATCACCACGAGGACAATACGCTCAGGTGTTTTCGCGTTTCAGCTATACATTCATATATGTATATACATGTAAACACGAAGGAAGCTCGAAAAGCCTCGACGCGCATTCTCGAGGAGCTGGCTTACGCAATGGGCGGCGCGCGAGAGCGTCGTTATGTTATAATGGCTCAAGGCCCGAGCACATGCAGCGCCGAGGCCGGGCCGTTCCAGATCATCGTGGGACTACCAGCCGACGTCCTCTGGGTGCGGTCTCGCTCGCTCGCTCTCTCACTCGCTCTTTCTTCTGAAGCGAATACGCTCGCACCACGAGATTCCAAGAATGCGGTTGTTCCCATGGAAATGGCTCGTCCGACTGGCGGGGAGTCCTGTCGTTGTCGAATATCACGTGCGATTTTCTCGCGTGCAGGTGTACGTTCGCACCCGAGTCCGAGTCGCCAATCGATCATGTTGAAAAGTTGCTCTGCTCATATTTCAAGTTTGTCATTTAGTGCACAAACGAACCTTCGAACCGTTTGCTGGATACTCGAGTTTTGTCATTTCAATCGCGACGTTTTTCACGAGGATTTTAACTCGGACAAATGCTTTGCTCGGGGTGGGGTCACAAAAATGACGATTCAACCGTAACTTGCAATTTCACAGGAAATCGTGATGGGATCCCGCTTACCCAGGCAACAAAAAACATTGCGATTTCTTCGATCACGTGCGATTTGTACGTTTTCCCAACGACAATATGTCAACCTTGCGAACCTGGATGTAAAGAAACGCAGAATTGGAAGGCTGAGGAAAAGATGTATACGTTTTGACAATTATATGCAGTTATGTACGTCACGGTGAATGGTGAAAAAGACTCCGACAAAGTGAAGAATCTCATTGTCATTTGGAACTTGGGTGTTTCGAATTTCCATAGCAGCTCGTGTCATTTACGTTTGAAATGGACGCATCATCGTTAAAAGCCGAATATAAAGCAGTGGAGGAGTCGTCAATGTAGTGAGAAACGAAACCAGAAGAACAAAAGTATTCAAATTACAAAATGAATTTATTCATTGCGATTGATTTTATAACAATTATCGGTACTTCCATCATCGAAGAGATGTTTTGGAAATCTTTTTGTTGTAATACACAGAAGTTTCACGTATCTTGAAAAGACGTACACATGCGGCTCTACACACAATGCATATTTATGTTATCAAGTAAAGTGCTGTAGACTAAAATAACCGGAAAAAGCTATATGTGAAAGTGTACCATTCAGTTTTTTCTCTTTCTCGCAAGAATAAACCGAAGAAAAGCCTGCTGAAATTTTGATTACTACTCCATACAGTGTGCTCTTGAATATTTTCTCCAAATCATAAAAATTGTATTCTTCTCAAGATAACGCGAACAGAGCAAATCTTAGAATAGAACAAAATGGAACTTGAAAGAGTAATAAAAAAGTGCCGCGAACAAGATTTACGACATCTAAAGCTGAGATATGTACATTACCATTTTCAGTGGTCAGGATTAGTTATTCCTCCAATCGAGCAAGTTTTTCTACCGTGAGATAAGTAGAACATGGTTGATACATCGCCGATGCAAATATAACATTGATGACAAACATTCTCATACTGTTCGCGTCTGCATCTGTCGATCCATTGTTTGCATACGTGCTCGAGCACTACTTCGAAATCACGCAAATGGAAACTACCTTGATCGGCAACGCCAAGACTGCAGTCGGCGTTGTTTATAAAAATGTTCCAGTCCACCGGCATACGGAGCCAGAATTTTCCCAACATCTCCGTAATCCACGAGCAGGGGGCTTATCAGAGCATAATCACAGAAGACAATAATCTCGGGCGCGCGGCTGCGTCACGCACACCCGCATTTCGACAGGTGAATTTCTCCCCGAAACTATATACATGCGCAGCGAGGATAATGTGTTTCCGTACCATAAATAAAGGTTTCCACAGTGTCATTTGAGCTCGTGCTCCCGCGATACATGTATTTCCATGCGCGCGGCTCGACGGCTCGTGACAGTCGAACAATTGAAGCGTCAAAGTTTCACGATTTTTTTTCTTCATAAAACTCGGAGAACGCGCGCGCGCAGAGAGAGAAATGGGAGAAAAGAAGAAAGAGAGACGGCTGAGAAACAATGGGACGGCTCGCAAAGTGTCAATCGTCGCATTAAGCCTCGCGTTGCGGTGGTGCGTCCCCATTCCTGCAATTTCGCAAGAGCGTTAACGCGGCTCTCTGCCGCATGCAGAGCAAAAGTCCACCGCCGCTGGCGACTCTTCTCGCTTTTTTCAAACGCTCGCGTTTACATGGATATGTACATACACGTAATGAAAAGCCGGACTCGAACGACGCGCGCGAGTTTGTTTTTTCTTTTCTTCCCTGTAAAAGGCAATTCGACTTTGCGTACAGACGAGCTAATGAAATTCATGGGTAAACACTGCGAGCGCGCCACACGCGAACGGATCTGTGGGATTCGCGACGCCGGAATCAATTGCGGACGGCCGTAATTAAACGTAATTATTCAGGAAAAAAACGAGAAGCGCTACGTAAACGGTGAATCAGACGAGTAATTCCGCCATTCCGAGACACGACGCTCGAGATATATATTATGCATTTGTGTGGTCTGGCTGCATCGAGCTTTTTCCGGGTCCATTGGCACTTGACAACTGAAGTATTGACATACTTTATTGGACTAACCGATTCTCTAGGAAGAAATCTATTTTCGTATGATGTCGAACACATAATCCTTTTTCGTCATCACATCTCTTACGTTATACCACGTTGTGATGGTTATAACCCTGCTATTAGAGTCGAGTGGGAACAAGTGTTCTCGACTACATAATTGTGCGATTTGTCCTGGGTCTGCCTGAGGATTCTCGAGTAAGGTTATATAAACAGACAGACCCGAAATACAATTTTTGGGTAGTTTTTAAATTGGTTCGATAAGATGATCCAGTATCTATCAAATAACTAAATAAAAATGATAAGGTTCATTTCCATGCATTAAGAAGTACTGATATTCACGTTTGGTGAACTCTTCATTATTATGAAGATATCCTTATCTAGAATTATAGTTAAATAAATTATATCTCATATAGATTCAGCTCTACTATAACTGATCTTAATTTTTATGATTGTTCAATAGCTTATATTGACTAAAGAATCTTCCAATCCTCAGAAATTGAATGGATTTCAAGGTAAGGTGACTTTGTAAGCTTTCACACAGCAATCGAGCACTTGATATCTTCTCAAAATATTGAAAATTGGTACTTAAAAGCCGTGTTTAAAAAAAGATGATGTTATCCAAAAATAATGTATGACTATGCAGTTCTTGAGCTAGAAATGTGAAAAATCAAAGATTGTCTTCGTGATTGTTATGGTGGAAAAATTATTACAGCTCTAGTGAATTTCTCAAGTAGATGCATCAAATGATTATTCGGATTCGCATTTCACACGGTTCGAATGTCACCATACCAGCAAAATCTGTGATCCAAACATAGACGCGATGATGTTTCAGTAGGAGCTGCCGAGAGTGAATTTTAAAGCAGCTCGAATAATGCCCGTCTCTCTCGCGAATTATTATCTTCGTGTCAGTTCGGCGCGATAATTGTCAGGTCTATTCTGGCTGCATCCCAGTCAGCGCGGCATAAAGAAACTGCGCTCATTCAAATTCAAATGCCCATTGAACCATCGATTGCGCAAGCCCAGAAAAAAAGTTTTGCCGAGTCGGTTTGCGTTTCGCATTAGCCGAGTGTGTCGTGTGGCCGGGGCTCGTTACCCGAGAAAATGCGCCAACACACGCCCGAGCGTAAACATTCAAATCAGGCTTTACAACGGGCACTTAGCTCAAAATGTGTCCCACTGAGCCAAGGTCAGGAGCCCACGGGGAACTTGGAGCTTGCGACTCCGCCTGTATTGCTACCGATTCACTTTCGTTGCACAATACCGGCGCGCGCGTCTAAGTACAAGCCAATTCCGACATGAAAAATCACTAGAAACTTGGGTGATTCGGCAGTGCTGTGGATGGGAGAGCCGTGCGACAGAAATCGAGACGCAGCCTTGTTGTTCCATTGTTAGGCTTTTTTCCCTTCGTGATTATTTTGATGATCAACACAAGAGAGGCCCAGACGAGTTTTTGAGTTGGACCGTGAATTCGTGGACGTGCGATGCCTAATCGTGTGTTTTTCGTGACCTCAGCCCGGCAGTTTAGTTCTCAAGATTATAGTCATTTCACGCGTAACGCGATGCCGTAATTAAAATCATGCCTAACCATGTAATTATCGTATCTTCTGGAGAACTAGAGATTTCCTCGCCGTATTCGGCTAAAAACTTGATTCTTTTATTACACGCGTATCGACCTTCGCGCGCTCTGATATTAACTTAGTTATTTGAATGATGCAAACGCATTCAAAGCGAGATAACATTTCTCCCATACAAAGAGCACACTCACCGAGAGATCATTACCGGCATATCGCACTGCGAGTCTATTATAATGGGAAAACAAACTGAAATATGATTTTCAATCAAACATGTAACGTGCAATTCTCACGAGCCTCGACAAAATGCAGAATAACGACGAACTGTCATTACCCAAACCTGATTGAGATTGAAAAGCTATAACGACGCTCAAGTTCAAATTAAATTATAAATCGATCTCTTGAAAACATATAGTACTTATATGATCTGAACAATTGCGGGTTTCACGCGTCATTATACCCATACACTTTGTACCGTCGATTATCGACCACGACGATTATTCCTTCCAACACGAGAGGATCGCCTAAACATTTCACGAATGATATTCACAAACACGTATTTTGCCGGATTAAATGGGACCCCGAGTCACCCGAAAAAATTAAATTCAATTCAATCCAATACTTCGTAGTAATATCACTCAACGCCTATTCACTTCCTGGTCGAAGCCCGAGGATCCAATGCCCCCTGGGAAAAACCAATGAGGAGAAAAACTTTGGCGAGTTGCGCTGCAAAAAAGGAAACGTGTCTTGCAGTAGCTGCCGGCGAAGGTTACGCGCTCGCTCGGGGCTAGGATACGCCGCCGCGACAATGGCTAGGCCGACGGGTTCCTCTACGTCAACGTGGGAACTCGTGTTGCAAGTCCGCGGCCTCACGCGCGCCTCGCTACTCCACGCGCACGATTTTCTTCTTTTTTTCTCTTCGTATATTAGTAGCTAGCCCCTCATCCGCCAGCTATATGATTCCCTTCACGAGTGTATTTTTACTTGTTTTATATAGGTGGTCCTTCCTCCCTCTCGCCACCTCCCCCACCCCGAGTTTCTCAAAGGCCTTGAGCTTGTCGCTGAGTTGTCTAGCGCTAGATCTTTATGGCGGCATTGTTGTTTGTTCCATACAACATTGGTACTCGTTAACCAGCGCTTTATTAAATTAATGCATGATGCAAATGAGATTATAATAAATTTTATCTTCAGCCTCGGATAAACATTTTATGGATTATACACGTGATTCTAGATTATTATGTGTTCGAGAGAGAATTTTTTCAAGTCGTCGCTGAAATTTTTAGTACTCGTTATGAATGAGCGTTGATTATTGTGGTAGCGAGTGATTTGGCCAATGAATCACTCAAATTCATTAGAATTCAAATCGAGTCATCAGTGTAATCAATGTCTGAACACACATTGAAGAGGAAATTGATAACACTGTATATGACAATGCAAGTTGAAATTCATAGTGACAATGCTGATTGAATATTAATGATGTAACAAAGTAACAATCAGTATATTTGAAAAATCGTGCGGCTCATTACTTTTCTTCCTTCTGAGAAGAGAATGAGTAACACCTGTTTGGTGGTCATCATGAATAATGCAGTAATTTTGTGCACAAATAGTCACGCATAGACAGTTGAAATGTTTCTTATACCTGAAGAACATAATCTTTTGGAGACGAACGATTATTATACCGGTGTTAGTCATAAATTTAAAATTAATGATGTGTCCACAAAAAAATCAGTATGCAATCAGACAATATGATGTATCACCGAAGTGTATGTACAGTATTAAATTACATAATGAAAGCTTGACCCTGCTTTGTGATTTAACAACTGAATTTATAATAATAAGTCTAAAAATAAACTCGAAAGTTCAAGACATTTTTTTTCATATTTTCTTCAAACGCCAAATTAATTGTAGTTCTTGAAGTAATACTCTTTTTTCCAAATTAGTGTGACTATTTCATTAAAGTTGGAGATATTTTACACCTCTTATCATTAACATCAACTCATTTTTACAAGTGCACCTCATGCTTGTCCACACAGAAAAATACAATTTTAATAATGCACCCAGCAGAAACAAACTCATTACGTAGGAACAATTACGGTTCCAGGTGTACTCATGCAATGGATATAATGAGTATTTTGTGTATAATTTTCCGATAGCCCATTTGAGTTTTATCGACCGAGAGTGGATTTAATTTTTCCTGGATGAATGTTAATTCGAACAAAACATTGCATTGCACACCCGTACTTCAAGCGAGTGAGCTACGATCAGATACGATCTATCCCAAAAAACGCAGTCCACACTCTACATATAAGACAGTTTTTTGTCAAGTGTTTACATTGTCGGCATTGACCCTGTTTGGGTCTTACACCGTTCATCACTTAAAAGTACATAGGTATCCTCGATTTGTACAGAAGTATTTAACAATATCCACAAACACTGGGAAGGCCAAATATGGGGTATTTCCCACGGGACACATTACAAAATACTTGTTATCTCCGTTTAATCATTTGAATGCTCTGGAAATCATTGAAAAAGTCTGTATATTACCCACGTTGTTTTTAATTAAGATTCATTGTTGGAAGGACCAATTCGTTTTCGAAAAAAAACTAAAGACCTCTAGATTTTTGGTTTGATCGTATATGATAGCTGTCGAACAGTGTATTTGCATCAGGTGAGTTTGTAAGTTCTTCGATCGTAATGTTAAACTGGCCCCCGAATACGTGTCTCTCAAAGTCGACCCAACAATAGCCAGGACGATTGTTAGCGTCTTTTTTATCCTTTCTGACAATCGCTTTGCGATGACGTATAATTGAACTTAGCCTTCCGGAATGAGAGGCCCGAAAGAGCCGCGTGCGCGCAGAACAGGACAATCGCCGAAAGATCTTTGTCCTCATAAATCGTTCGTCGAACGTTGAAAATTTCCCATCGCGTCACCCGCGAGTGACGCTCCGAGAAGCTCCCCTTCCCTCGCTGGAAATTCGGCCGGTTCGCCCCCTCGACTTGCGCTTGGCTCGTGGGGGAGACGCGCGCGCGCGAGCGATGACAACAGGTGTTGTATACGCGTCTATACGCGCCTCCCACTCTCGGTGGCGCGCGCGAGCGACTCTATGGATGACCTCCCGCGCGCGTGTCGCTCGCAGGGATAAATGTATACTCGCGGGCCCACCAAGCTTTTAGTTTACAACTCCGTACGTAGGTAGGCGCACCTTCCTGTGCGCGGCACACGTCATCCGTTGCGATCTTTTTTTTTTTCAACGCGCTCGGTTCAGTGCGTCGAGTCGACAGTTCAAGTGGCGAGGCACACAGTCGCGTGTCCAGAGTTGCGCGGGCCCACCGAGGGATTATCGCTTGGACGAAGCGACACGGGCCGATCATGGAGGTAGTGCACCGGCCGGTCAACGTGATCGTCGTCGATCGTCCGACCCTGCACCTTGTAAGTGACGTTCACGTGGTGCAAGCGCTCCTGATGGGGATCCCACAAACACCCGGTCGAGGCTTGTTTTGGTGGGGGATTTGTGTGATTGGTGATGGCTGCCGGGCTCGATGGGAGTGTGAAATTGATTCGGTCGATTAGATCTCGGTGCGATTTCATTTGCGTTTTGCTCGAGAGGAATCGAGATCGACTCAACGTTATACTCGTCGAAGGATTCTCTTCGTACGAAATTTGAGAGACATTTCATTTTTTCGTACTATTTTTTTCATATTCCATAATGGAATCAGATGTAGTCAAGCATCAAACCTGTCGACACGATATCATAACATTTCTTTCGTTTCGATAAATTTCATGATACACAAGTGAAGAATTCCAAAGTAGGGATGATTCAAAATATTTATTCTTAATAACAATTTAGGGTAGACAGAACGAATATCGAAAAATTATGTGAAAAATCATTGACCTGGGATCTACTAGAATCAAATGCCGTATGTCGGGGTGAATCTGTTGAAACGTCATTTTAATTGAAAATTGATTTCTAAACCAATTATATTTGACTATATTGAGAATGAACATCGAAATATATATCGGGCGGATCATTTATTAGTCAATAAAATAAGCATATTTTTAATTTGGCAAGTGATAGTAAATAGATTCGTCCACTACAAATATATCAATTTTTCTTAATTTAATATTCCTCAAAAATGTATATATTCATACTTTTATTTTGTTTGTGTTACAACGAAATTGATAATCAAGCATAAAGCTCGTTAACACAAGATAATATTTCTCACCCCATGAAGTTTTCCAACCAGCATTCAGAAATTTTTCATCTTGCTTTCAGGAAACATTCAAAAAAATTTTGGGGGAGAAACTCATTAAAAATTGAATATTTACACGCAAAACCAGTGAAAATTTTCTTTAAAAAGCCTTATGATATATTATTGTTTTTCAATAACGGGGAAATCGTTAACTAATATGCCTCTTCATTATTTTCATTTTATTAAAAAGAAAAATAATTTGTTCCAAACATTATCAAATATTTTATTTCTCATTTACATTTTTATATTTATAGAATATAAAATTCTATAAAAACGTTTCAATAATTATATTTCTTTGTACCTGATGATACTAAAGTTTATTCAAATTTGAATCCTATACTGTAGTGAATTTGCTACTCTAATCAAATTTAAAAAGGTCCCTCTATTGAAGGCCGAAATAAGATCGAATCGAATGTCAATGGGACCAAAAGAGAAACGAGGATTAAATCCTGGTACTCTAAAAGTTAAATTACAAATAATTTTGACTATTTTCATTTACTATTTAAGATTCTGACCTAATGTAGAGAACCTTTCATCTTGTTATACTGAGGAATAACAAACAGTACAATAGACTTTTGAAATACATTACGTGGTAATTACTTAATATCAATTATCGATACAAATGCTAATCCCCCTGCGCATTTAATACATCCATGAATTAGAATCTATTTATTTGCAATGACGAAGAGACAATCATGAATTGGAATCGAAAAAACAATGCAATGTCAAAGAATTAAAATGACATTATAAATACCGAGAAAGGATATATGTACATTGACATTCCAACTCGAAAATTCATTTCCGGATGCGACACCTGTACCGTGGGAAACATCAATCCAAATGACTCAATAAGTCAGGCTGATTAATTTGTCACTGCATAATCGCAGGCGCGAGAAAAACAGACCGCTCCATCGGCAATTAAGATCATAATTTTCTGCATCATGAAAGAGTCTGCGGGACGAACGGTCTCGGGCAAGGAAAAGCAATGTGAAATATCTCTTCCCTTGACATACCTGGCGAGCTCGATGGCATTAGTTGTCAGTTATATCACGAGATACGCACTGGAGCACATGTATATGACCCATATTATCCAATAAACGAACTCTTTTTCTCGTTCTCATGCGCGTCCGCGGTCTGAGGAGGGGCTGAACCCATAGAGAAACGCATTATAGATATACACGTAACGTCGCCGCCGCCGCCACGACCTTGCAGCTCTTACGAGGATAATACGCGAAACACGTAATATTGCTTGACTTGCCAGGATAATGCATTTGATACACCGAGAGCACTCGCCGTTCTGTAATCGGCCGAGCGTAAAGCACGTACACGAGCAGCCAACGGACGCCATGGTTTTGCCTAGCCGCGATGTGCACTTGATTTAACGTGACTCGCATGGGCGAAACGAGAAACTGCCCGTTCAGTACGTATCCTCGTCGCTAAGAAAAAAAAATAGCTTTTTGGCACGCGATCCAACTGTACCAATGACAATTGCTTAAACCAACCCGTAAGTGCCCCTCTGTTTCCTCATTACGGCTCTTCTGTTTTTATTTCTTCGTATATTTTTCAACTCGCGACAATCGATGTTTTACGTAAAGAGAGAGTTGCAATGGAAAATACATCACAAAATCGTACTTGATACACATGTCACGTGTTTCCCAAGAAAACACACCAACGATTCAATTTGTTTAATCTAATGTGTAATGCGATGATGACAGCATTTTTAGTTTCACAACATAGTTTATACTTCAACGTGACATTTGTATGGGTCCAGATTAATTCACGGTTATTATTGAATGTAAATATGATATTATGTCTCATCAATATTGTGATCTAATTTTTCGAAGCGCTCATTTCCCTTCATTTTATGTAAGCGATTGATTTTACTCTATCAATTCGAGTGAATCAATTTTCTATGAGTCATTGAACATTCATTAAGCTTCAGCTTCTACGTGTGAAATGTACTTTGCCCGTAAAAGTATGCAGTAAATTGAATCTGTGATCATTTCACAGTGACGCGCGCATTATTATTTATCGGCTTATATCGTGTTGGACAACGTCGTAATTGCCCCTCGAATATTCGTCAGATCAAATGATTCCGTAATAGCTGATGGAAATACGAAAAAATAAGATTTTCCCCGTGTTCAAACATTCTCACCGTGGTCTACCGGAAGTATGAGTGGAGAATGACTGTGTGATATTAGGGTAAGAGAATCACCCTTCCAGAAGTCTATATCCCTGCATATGGAGTTTTTACCAATATATAACGACCCCCCTCCCCAACTTTTTTCCATGACTCTGAAATTTTATCTCAGCCCAAATCAAATGTAATTACGGTGAGGGTTAGGTCAGACACTTGGTGTGGCAGTCTAGCCGAAATGAAGAAAAGTTTAATGTACCGTGAGAATGGAATATTGATTATTACGATAATTCAGATGAATAGAAAATAAGAGAAATTCAAGATAAGGCATGACTCATTCGCAGATCCTTGAAACCGTATTGCTCTCACTACCCCTTGACGATTTTACTCTGTGTACTAATGGTGACATCTTTATGTTCAAATCAACGTGACTCATGTTTTTCAATCATATCAGTAAAGAATTTTTCATGGTAACAACATTTCAACGTTTATTTGGAATTTGAATTTTTAATTCTTTATACTAATATTTTCTCGTGTATTTCAAACACATGTATAAGAAATTCTTTATTTGTAATAAAATTAATCTGTATTTTCTTATTCGAATCGTTACTACGGTATGGTTTCTAATGATGAAATTGTACCAATCTCTCTCTTTTTTCAATTTTGTTGAAACAATTTTTGTATTCTCGTTGTATTTTCTAAAACTATTTATGAGTTTTATCTTTGACTTCCTTCCTGTTTTGTCATAGTTCTCTCAAGCCAGTGGCTCACTATTCCCCATATCGTTTACAAAAATTGGGATGCCAACCTTCGTCATCGACTGATAATCTCACGGAAACTCTCTCCTTTTCACTCGCTTCTGCATTGAATCGTTTTGTATCCAGTCCATGTCAACACTCTCCTTTGAACTTTATTGTCGCGTTTTCTTCTCGTTTTTTTCCGAAGTAATTGTTTGCCTCGTCACTGTACTGTGACACTTTTTTTATCAGCCAACCTCAGTCGCGCATGAGCTATTGAATTATTCATGATATTACATTTCGGGCCCACATATTGCCATAAGTACCACAAAAAATGAAAGTAGTCTCGGAGAATCCAGTTTATTTAAAAAATCAATTCCAGTGTTTACAAATCCCCCTTTCGGATCCACTCGATTAATCCTACATATGCGCCCGTTCGTCTTGCAGATAATATCGGCTCTGCTCTTACTCCTGGCAATAAACAGCGTTTCGAGTCAATTGGATCTGCCACCGTTGAGGGATGACAGGTACAGTGATCGGGACGAAGTCAGGAGATACCCGCAAGATGAGCGGTACGGTGACGGCAGAAGGTATCCGCAAGACGATCGGTACGATCGCTTTGAAGGCAGGAGACCGTCGCAGGATCAGTCGCCGTTCAGGGATGACCGATATGATAACGTCGGCAGGAGACCACCTGAGATAGACTACACGAGTCTTCTGGCTAGTCTCGACTTTACCGGCACGCAGCGATGCAGCAATAACGTTGCGGCCCAGTGGAATTACGAGACGAACGTCAACGAAGTCACCCAGTTACAAGCGGTAAGGGCAAAGATTGATGTAGTGAAACATCGTCATTACTAAATTGTAGATGTTTAACGCGAATTTTGCAAGGCATACGAAGTATTTGCAATGAAATATTTACTCAATCATTTAGATTTTATAATAAAAATTCGTTCTGTTTTTGTTGGAAATCGTATTCGTGTTATTACGTATAAAAAAGATTCAATTTGTCCAAATGATCAAATTGATCAGTGGAACTAATTGAATATATTAGATTTTTTCTTCTAAGTTATATCACGTACCTGAAAAAGAAATGTATCTGCTAAAGTAATTTAAAATTAAAAAAGGTAAATATGTATGTTTCGCGAACCACAGAAAATACATCGGAAAGGATGAAAGATTTGAAATTTGTGATGAAACAGATAAGTGAGTATATTAGAGGTGAATGACCTCTCGTAATACCTTTCCAATAATTTACCAAAGTTTTGTGTGTCGGTGCCAGAGCGGAAATGTCGAGTACCTATCGATCGACCCACTTGTCTGACGAAATTCACCAGTAGTTACTTTCTTATTAACGTTTCACCCGCGTGCGTGTACCTTAGCTGTTATACCTGCGACACCTCACGTGTCATATCTACCGTGAAAAAGCAATTCATGCTGTCGATTCGTAATGGGCGAACGTTGAAAACCATCTTTTGCCCGTTTTCACATTGCCAAGTAATCTTAAGTGAGCATCTGGCCGCGGGCACGTTGTGAAAAGCCATAATTAAAACGATGAACTGCTTGGAATTCTGAAAATACGAGTAGCCGAAAAAAAAGGATTCCCGCGAGGCTGTGGCAACATTCGAAGAAACCGCGCGTCCGTAAGCGATTATCAGAATGCATCCCGACATTAATCGTGCGAAAGGGAAAAAAATGAAACCGCCGAATGGAGAAGAGGCCTCGACCCGATGCTCCGTCTCTATCTGGCGCGGGTTTCCCTGGCAGAAGGGGGCGAAAGACGCGCGCCTGTTACGGGAAACGTTCCCAGGCGATGCCATTGTCTATCGGGCCGCGGATTGGGTAAGCGGCGCATTAAGCATCGTCCCAGCGACGACACACGCACGCGGTCAGTCCCCTCGTTCAAAGTGTATACGCGCAAACGGTGTCTCCACGCACCGGCTCTTGGAATTTCCATTTCCAGCTCACGTCTATACTCGGCTTTTACGTTGCTTATCACCCGCCGTCGCTCATTTCCCTTTCTAGCCACAACTTTCCTCGGGAAGATGTGGTTCAAGGTTATCATCGCATGCCGGGGGCCCGATACACTTTTTTTTCACTTTCGAAAAAAGTAAACGTGCGAACGGAAGAGCTTTGAGGTACGGGAGCACGAGCATGGGAACTAATTCGAGAAAATTATAATTCAGGTGTTGTCAATAACACGGTTGTTGAAAAATGAGAGATCTAGGAGTGGAAGATACCTTGAACAACTGAAAATTGCTGCGAATCAAATATTTTTTGTTTGCTACGACGTGAAATCGAATGTTGTTTCACAACCTGGTATCGGTTGTACCACGAAATAGTCGATGGCGAAACGAACACTGATAACAAAATCCCTTTGGGTCGAGTGCTACTTCTGCGTGGGTCCCGACGTCATTGGCATTCTTTATGCCCGTTGAATGGGAATTTTACAAAAGAATTAAAAACCCGCGCGCGCGAGACAGGCGTGAAAATATTCTAATAGAATCGGCGAAGACGATCACGGAAACAATAAGCTGTCGGGCTCTCGAGCGGTGGGAAAATCACGTCACGCCGCGGCTATTATCTCCAACGGTAAAATAGCAGAGCTCGGCGCCGGCTGCACTGGTGCAGGCGTTCGTCGCGAAAAAAAAACTAACGAGAAATCGCCTTATCGCCGAGGAAAAGACACACGTCCCGGCGCGCGCGCGTAATCTATCCTACATAGATATCGCTCAATCGGTTAGAGCCTGCAGAACGCATTGGAAACGTGTTGCGCGATTATTTTTTGATAGGCAAAGCTGATTCTTCAACCATTCTTACCCTTGTTGTAGCTACAAGCCCAAAGACTGTACGCTGATTTTCAATATCAATCATGGCTGCAAATCAGCCAAATCGACCCGGCTACGGTGCGAGAGCCAAATCTCAGAAGGCGATTGAGGTATCTCTCGGCAGTTGGCCCAGCGGCACTTCCACCTGATCAACTCGATCGAGTGAGTTAATATTTTGGAAAATGTCAATTTTGATATCTGAAAACAAGGTTATGTTGGAAAGAATTTTCAAAAATTTGAAAAATGTTCATTGAAACAATTGAATTTTATTAACCGCAGTACAACCGGATTATCAACGATATGCTGTCTATATACAACAGCGCGACGATCTGTGCTTACAAAGAGCCTCTACGATGCGGATTACGATTATTCCCAGGTATGCCAATATCCGTCAAAATTGAACATTTCTATTATTTCTTCTTCTAATTCGATTTACTTTAAAAATGTTGTTATAGAAATTTCTCAAATAATGGCTCGATCTCGCGATTGGGATGAGCTGCAGTGGGTGTGGACTGAATGGAGACGCCGAAGTGGTTCTCAAATCAAAGAACTGTACCAACAATTGGTCGACTTAAATAATGAAGCTGCTCGTATCAATAGTAAGTAGATTCTTATCTTGAATAATGTTGCAGTTTATGTACCAATACCAATCCATTGTTCCCTGTAGATTTCACGGATGCTGCAGACTACTGGAAGTTCCCATATGAATCTTTCAACTTTGAGCGTGAAATTGACGAAGTGTGGGATGGAATCAAGCCTCTTTATGAAGAGCTGCATGCTTACGTGAGAAAGAGACTACGAGATCGTTATGGACCAGAAAAAATTAGTGGACATGCTCCATTACCGTCTCACATCCTAGGTAACTCATCTTGCATACAAATAAATTCATGTTACGAATATATCACTGACTATTTATTTATTTATTTCTTAATCATATCACAAACTGTGTCATCTTAATATTTCACACACTCAGTCAATATATTTATCTTAATGTTTATCAGTTGAGCGATATTTCCGGGCAAAAAATGAATTAATCGTATTTTTTATAGAAATTTTGGAACCCAAATAACTCATTCTCATCATAAACTGAAATTATCTTTTAGGAAACATTTGGGCTCAGTCATGGACAAACATTTTGGACGTGACAATGCCATACCCAGGCAAAAACTATTTGGATGCCACCCAAGAAATGTTGGAACAGGTAACATTAAAATCAAAACATTTGATTACGATAATTGATTTCCAAATAATCATTGAAATTCGTTGCATTCTAGGGCTGGACTCCAATCGACATGTTTCGAGTAGGCGAAGACTTTTTCTTGTCAATGAACTTGAGCGCACTTCCACCTGAATTTTGGGGTGGCAGTTTAATTGTTGATCCAGGCGACCGACCTCTCATTTGCCAAGCTTCAGCTTGGGACTTTTGCAATCGCATTGACTACAGGTAAGATAACCATTTCATCTAGCTCATGTTCTCTCTGAAATGTAATTGTCAACGGAATGATCGAATTTGGGTTAGGTCTCTGAGGCAGGTCCGTTCAAAATTTCCGACATTTCCATCTTCTTTTAGATTTTCATCACGTACTTGAATTCGTATCCCCTAAACATCCAAAAAAAATTAGTTCACGTTTTTTTCGATCATTTGAATACTATTAAAGCCGGTTTAATATTGCAATTCAACACCATTGTTCAACAAGGTGTAAACATTTACATTCCTGAATCACATTAATAACATCAAATATCAATTAGTGGAAAGTGTTCCACTTATTTCATTGATGTTCATTCGGAAAGAATATACTCTGCAGTAATTCCGTTGTTACTTCACAAAAAGTAGTCTTTGAAATAATTTGGGAATATGAAGCTGACGAAAAATATTCTAATCATAAACAGAAATTAAACTTCTCCAAAACCCGCTTATTCGGACACCTTTTTTCTATACACAAGTGATAAAATCATAATTTGTACAACTAAATTGAATTATTATTTTCAGGATAAAAATGTGCACGAAGATATCTATGAAGGACTTGATAACGGTGCACCACGAGCTGGCTCATATTCAATACTTCTTGCGCTACAGTCATCTACCTCGGGAATTCCGCGACGGTGCTAATCCGGGTAAGAATAGAATGACTTTCAAATCAACAAATAAAACCGAGCGTATTGATATGCCTCAGTGATTAGAACATTAATCTCAACTGTTGCAACCGCGTGTACCTATCTCTTCTTGAAGAAACAATTTACTTTTCCCGCTTTATTCCACGAGCAGGAAAAAAAAGTGTTGGCTCGGCGTTGCTCTGCACGGAATAGGCGATAAACTGTAACTTTTATTATCATTGCTAAATGAACTTTCTCCGTTTCGCGTTATCAGGAGTGTTGCGCCAAAAATGAGTAAAAGTTGAATTGGAACACGATTTACCAATCGGTTTAATTTAAGAATATTTCTTAGTAACAATTACAATTATCCAATAAATTAATTTTCTTTCAATCGTATCAAAAACGTAAAGAAATAATAAACTAAACGTAACGATTGCTAATGTACGATTCTGTATGATTCAGAATATCCCGAAAATTGAACATCTTATAAAAAAAATAAACATTTTTCAAAACTTTGATTTTCAGGTTTCCATGAAGCTGTTGGAGAAGCAGTCGCGCTAAGTGTAGCAACTCCCAAGCATTTACAGACTTTAGGATTAGCGAATAAATATGTTGATGAACGTGCTGCCGATATAAATTACCTCTTCTCACTGGCGATGGAAAAATTAGTCCTCCTACCTTATAGTATTGCACTAGATAAGTGGCGTTATGACGTATTCAAAGGAGTTATCAATAGACAAGAGTACAATTGTCATTGGCACCGACTGAAGGAGACTTATGCTGGAACCAAACCACCCATTCTTAGATCCGAAGAAGACTTTGATCCAGGCTCCAAGTATCACATTCCAGCGAACATTCCATACATAAGGTGAGTAGAAAAAAATATTGACAATTTGGTGAATTTAATAGTAATTTAGAACCCATTTTGTTTGAAAACTCATGTTTATTGAATCGTTTGAGCTTTGTGTGCATGATGATGACATTGCGATGGTTATTTGATAAAGCCAATAAAGCGATTGGCTTACTGATACGCTTACCGATTGAAGAACGAAAACAATTCGAATTTCAAATTTGAAGCGCGTCAAAAAATAAAGATGAAATCCTATACTTTTAATTTACATTATATACGGTCCTCACGATGAGCCGACAACTAAGAGTGAGGATTGATATTTGAATGGTTACATTATTATTTCTATGAGCATTTCCTAAGAGAACTTGGAAAAAAATATTCTACAAAAAATTGATCATTCCTTACGAGAGAAGTGAGATGAACCTTTTGCTTTCTTCACTTTTGGGTAGATATTTTGAGAACCATATGATCTTCTGCAGAATCCAGTGACTTCTCATGCGGTTCTCTGACCGAACCTTCGATTGCTACACTATTGTCTGTGCTATGACTTATCCATTAAGGATCGATCCTTTCTTAAAGAACTGATTCTCGTACCGTTAGACCTATTAGCATTTCTAGTTCTAATTCTGTTTGGTCTTGTGAATGACTTTTGCGTCGTTAACATTTCGTCTCCGAATATCTTTGAAAGTATTAAAAAAAGTAGCGTTATAGATATGCGCATTATGAGTTGATTACAATTTCAAGTGTAAGTACTTACTTCATCATATATCCGATTGGTCGTAATACCCACTTTGGGAGTCGTCACTTCTGCCCCGTAATGGTTTTGAGCGCCGTACTTGGGTAGATACGTCATTGGGATGGTTCTATAGACATTCGTGGGCCTGGGGATTTTTTCATAATTATTCTCCTGGTTCTTCGCGGTGCGATACAGTATTTGGTAGCCGGCAGTAGGATTTTTCGAATCCAGGGACAAGGTAGCCAAGCGTGGTTCTTCTTTTGTCGATTCTTCGGAAACGCGTTTCACGTTCGCCTCTCGCTGCTTGTTGCCTTCTGCCCGTTGTCGCTGCTTCTGATCGATAGGCTTAGCCATCTGATCGGTGAATCCGCCCCAGAAAGCCCGGGCGACGCGACTCTTACTGTCGTCCCAGAGTGGCCTGTGCCTCACCCAGCCTCCCTTTTTCGTGCTCGACCATCCGCCCGGGCCGTGATTCGTCGCGTACATCTTGAAGATCTCCGCGTCATCTTCCTCGTCGACGTCCACCTTCCCATCGGGGTAATCCTTCGGCTTGGAATACGACTTGAGAAAGGTATTCGTCTGCGAGTTGCTCTTGAGACCGAAGTCCCCGCTCAAGTCCAGCCCGGCAAAGTCACCCCCGAAATCCGAGTGGTCAAAATTCTTGATTGACGTGGAGAGGGTTGGCAGCTCTTCCTTCGCCTCCTCCTTCGTCCGACTCTCGTCCGACGATTCGGCTTCCTCCTTCGAGGCCTCTTCCCGTTCCCCGGACTCTGCCGCCTCTTCCTCGCCTTGCGCTTCGCTCTGCCCTTCGCCCTGGCCTTCTCCGTCGCCATCCCCCTCGACCGATCCCTGCTGCTCTTCGACGCTCGAGTTCACGGATTCCTTGGATATGCCCAACTGCTCGGCTTCAGTCGAGTCGTACACTTTGTACTGACCGGGACCCCCCGGTACGTATCCGTACTGTCTGTCGGTCTTGTCATTGGGGTCGTGAGGACGAGTGGACTCGGCGCCCGGAGCCGCGGCTTCTTCGGCAACTTTCATGGCGTTCGCGTAGGACTCCTTGACGGTGACGGTGACGGTGGACGAGTTGCCCTCGTTCAACGCCTTCTCCACCGCCCGCTCTGCAGCTTTTTCAGCGGCTCGCTCGACCGCAAGCTCGGCCGCGCGTTCCAGCTCCTTCTGCTTGATCGATAGCTCCGTCATGACGCTAGAGCTGCATAGCAGTGCGATTGCTACGATGACCTGCTGCTGTCGGAAAGAACATTATTGGATTTTATATGGGGAAGGAGGGTATGGTTTTCTCTCGAATGAAGAAGCATTAACTGGAAAAATGGATACGGAAAAGTTGACTAAAAGCTTGAAAAATTAGAAAAATGATCACTTCAATTCGAACACTGCTAAAAAAAAACACTGGGATGTTTTGAATTCATGCAAGGTTAACACTTCTTTTTTCGAAAACCGAGAGTGGAGTTAGTTAATCACAAACCAAACGTCTCATGATAAAGCTCTTGTTCACCTGTTGAAGCACGAAACAATACTGGACCTGAGTACAGCGAACTGTGGCATTATTTATAGCCAGCGGACACTTTCTTCCTTCGGCACCCGTTATACGGCACACCTAAAACTAAAGTATCTCGGCCAGTCTCCTTTTCTCGTTCCGAAACATACAATTAAACTCGACTCCGGGACGCATCGTTTCCCGTTGAAGGTTTTATCTTGTTTTTTTACAGTAAACAGAGAATTGTTATTTTAATATTGACCTTTTTATGAAAAGAGAAAGTACTTTTTCGTTTGGAACTTGAATGGGAATTGTTAACAAAATCGTTACATTGGATAATTTTCCCTTCATTCGTAAATATTTTTGAAAATAAAGCAATGAACGTGGACGTTAACAGTCATTTGTGATTAGATTGATTTTCTTAATTTATTCGCAAAAATTCACTCGGTACTTCCTAAAATAACATGGAATAAATTTATTGCAAGTATGTTGCATTCGAAATACGTGAGAGTTCAAATTACTATGCAACATGCAATTGTAATGTGCATCCTGACATGATCTTAGATGGCAAATGAGTAAATTAAAACTGCACATTATTATAAGGTACAAGTTGTACTCACGTCTATAATTTATATGAAAATTTTGAAAGGCTACTAGTGATTTCTAGCGAAGCGTATGGACAATCGTTAATCGAATCTAATAATACGGCGGTTAAGGAGAAAAAATCAAGTTTGTAGAGCACGCTTGAGGAGTCAGAGCCAGTCGTGATCAGTGCGGCATAACGAACGATCAAAAACCACACAAGTACAAGCACATGGCGTGACTGCGTGATAATCGGCCGCAACTTTCATCTCGATTTCTTTCGACAGCTCTTCAATCTAATGCGCATAATATAACCTCATAATGTTATTAATACAAATAATTAGGACAATGTTTTGTATATCGAATCACTTGTATTATTGAGCTTAATCACGATGAACCCAGCTCTACATGAAGTTTGAACGATTATGGTTATCACAACAGATAAACATATGGTGTATTCTCAAAATCACAATATCTTATTAAATAGTCGGTATCAAAGCAAAACAGGAAAGCGATACATTACATCGACGTATCTATAACAAACTAACGGCATTGCATTAAAAACAACAAAAATTCAACGTTACAGTAAGCGAGACAAAAAAAATGGTATTAAAAACTAGATAACAATGGTTTTCGGCTCCATACTAATATGATACACAACAACGAATATTCGACCTGTCGCTCATTCGTTGCCCTCTTCGTAAACCTTGGGTGGTTCCTTTGAGTGAGCCGGGGACTGGGGCTCTTCGCCGTCTTTCTTGTCCGTGTGAACGGCAACGGGATAAGGCACCTCTTTTTCCACCGGATAGGGCACCTCCTTCTCGACGGGGTAGGGCGCGGGCACGGGCACCTCGACCCTGACGGGTACGGGCTTCTCGTAGGGGACGGGCACGGGGTGGTCGACCTTGACCTTGACGGGATAGCGCACGACCTTCTCGACGGGGTAGGGCACGTGTTTGGTGACGGGCACCGGGTAGGGTTTGTACACCGGCACCGGCACCGGCCTCTCCTTCTCCACCTTCACCGGGTACGGCACGATCTTGTCCACGGGGTAGGGCTGCAGCACTGGCACCGCGACCTTCACCGGATAGTGCACCTTCTTCTCGACGGGGAAGGGCTCGGGCACTGGCACCTGCACCTCGTAGAAGACCTTCTTCTCGACCGGGTAGGGCTCGGGCACGTACACCCTGTGCGGCACCATCCTGTCCACCGGCACGTGCACCGGGTAGTACGACTCCTTGACAACGGCGATAGGCTGGGGCACCTTCACCGGCACCTTCACTATCACCTTGACTGGGTAGGGAATTTTTTTCTCCACGGGGTAGGGCTCGGCGACCGGCACCTCCACGGCGTACGGGACTTTCTTCAGGATCGGCACGTGCACCGTCTTCTCCACTGGATACGGCTCCGGGACTTTTTTCACGACTGTCACTATTTTCTCCTCGTGGTGGTAGTGGTGGTGCTGCTGCTCTTCGTGGTGGTGGTTCTCGTGAGCTTCTTGTTCCGCGTTATGCTGATCCCTCGCGGTGGCGTGATCCGCGGGGAGACCTTGACTGCTCAGTTCTCCAGCGTGCAAATGCGTTTCCATTGCCTGCGTATCCGGCTCGAGTTGAACTTTTCCATTTGCGTACTCTGCGCAGAATTAAATTGACACATGCCGGATTGAGGAATCACGGGGCGATAGACTGGGGGATAAATCATTGTTCAATTTGAGAGCTACTCGCACACTTACCAAAATCATCCTCGGTCAAACTGTTTCGGTCGATTTTGTTTGTTCCTCTCTGGCTCTCGGCCGTGTCCAGATCATCGCTTCGGTCGATCGGGTGCACTTTCGTCACGACGTATCCTATTTTACGATTCGACGTTGGGTCCACTAAGAAGTCGACACTTTTGACTCTCGAGTGAACCTCGTCGATCGATGCGGTAACCGTTAGAATCACTAATGCAATCGCTGTGCGGCACTATTGAGAATCAAACGGCAAACGATTAGCTATACTCGCTCAACTTCTCGAACCGCGTGTAAAGATAAATACGCATGTTTGCACTATCGACGTTGGAGACGAAAAGAAAAAGAATGAAACAAGTAAAATTAATCGCTCGCTCGAAACCCGCGGCATCTTCCTACCAAAGCTCGCCCGGCACATGTAAACGATTCATCATCGAGGATTTATCATATGGAGCAAATTGAAAGAGTCGAGCGATGAACATTGCCCCGCCCGACGGCCAACAATTAATCACTCGATCTCTCGGAGCGGCGCGCATCGAGTTGGCGGCCAATATACGAACGCGCGCGCACTGCTGGGATCTCGCGGGATTATTCATAAAAACACACTGTGGTCCGGGGGATAATCGATGCCCGCGCGGACACGAGCGCTTCGGCCGAATTAGCAGAGAAAGTGGACGTACCGCGTTATGGCGCCCCATGGCGAAGCCTCGGTATGCAGGATGACGAGCGCGCAGTGCACCGGCGAGCGTTAATCCAACACAACTGACACCAGACAAGCTCGCACGCGAGTTTTCACTCTATATATGAGCGCGCCTCCTCGCTCGAGTGCGCCCGGCTGAAAAGCTCGAGCGGGTAGGGCGTTTTCGCTTTCGAGCTCGCGCGCGCGCGGATGGACCGCTGAAAGTGAAATTTCATCTCCCTCCCTCTCTCTCGGTGCCGCGCGAGCAACATCCTATCCGCGAGAGAGCGAAATTCCAAGCGCGCTCATCCTCGCGTCCGCGGCACGCATATGCTTTTCCAATCCGAGCAAGCAAGCGCGGGCGAGCGAGCCAAATGTGCCATTACCAGTGCCATTATTCATTAGCAGCGCCGGGTGCAACGTCCTGCGCCAGCCGGAAATATTCTTCGCCTCGATCGGATTTCCTCTTTTTCTTCTTCTTCCCTCAAAGAGTACAGCTGGATGAAACAGACAGAGGGCCTTCGAGCCTATTGGACTTTTTTGATGCTTTTGACGAATCAAACGACAAACGTGGAAAAGCTATATCGACATTTTTTTCTTGCAAGGTTGGATAGCTGTGTCATTGCAGATGAATACTCGAAATCCGATGGAAACGAAGTTTTTTCAAAAACTTTTGTCTAAACTTTGATTTTCAGATACAGAAAAAGAATCTTGAAAAATTTCTGTTAATAAATTTGAAATTATCAAAAAAGTTTATTCCGGCGTCGTAGGGCTGAAGAATTGCCAAAAACTGTAAAAATTAATGAAACCAAGCTCTGAATTATTGGGTTGAGAGGGGTTGGGAATTTAGCTCAAGCCGCAATTCCATCATGTTCTTCGAATTGGCTCAGAGTTCCGTGGACTCAATATTACTTACTGCTTGGTCCGTAACAAATACACTGTCATTACTGACATGCGTGTAACTTTAGAAATCACATTGTAATTCGAGGTAGAAACTAGATAATTATGTGTGTCCACGAGTATTTAAAAGTAGGCGAAATAACAAGAATTTGATAATTTCGGAAGTTTCGCCACTCAGGAGAAATCTTTTCAATTTTATTTTCGAATTGGGGTTGCTGCAGATCACGATACATTTTGAAAATCGTATCCAAACAAAAGTGAATAAGTTGGTGCATATTAGCGTTTGCAATTAATCCTTGACAGATTGGCATCGCCCGGGCAATATACTCAATTGGTTTCCGCGAATATTATCTCGCGACATTTCGCGTCCTTTCGAACTCTCGCCCGCAAACCAGATTGCACATCACTGACGAATGCGCCTCTTCCGCAACGAGTCCGAGGAGCAGCCGAGTCGAGAGAATGAAGCCGTTGCTCATTACTTTTTTTTCGCCCATATAATTTTACGCCGGAGATTTGGAAAATTGAATGGAATGCTCGCTGTAATTGTTCCATGCAGTTGAGGCGCCTAATTGAGATTACATTCGTGTCTATCCGTGTAACAATCGGGGAATCCGTTACAACTCAAGTGGAAACCCTCTCTCGAGTTATGCGGGGGGGGGGGCATTTAATCAATATTCAAATCTCGAAGGAGCAGCCGGCGAGTATATACGTATCCCAAGCGGTTCTCTCTCTCTCGCAACGCGCGAAATTACAATAGAAAATCACGCGGGGACGGGGACGGTCACGCGATTCGCGCGCGCGCACCGGACGCAAGAAAATCTTTTCGAAACGAGCTGAGCGATGGATCCGTTGCGGGCGTTAGTTGGCTCTCATCACGCCAAGCGCGTGTTTTAGCCGGCATCCACGCGTACGTATATGTGTATACATGTAATGTATGGGCTGTTATTCACGGTTCCTGCACTGCTCACACTGCAGTCCGCAGCTTCGTTCACGTGCTATCGCTCGCCACGCTGCGCGGACACGCGGATGTGAGATTATAAGGCGATCATAACGCGCGTTATTAGCTGGGAATAGATCATAATCGACACCTTTCTTCACTCAAAGCCCGATACATTTTTCTCTGGCCGTGTATTAATCGCCACCCGGCCGGATCGCACTGTTACATGCTTGAATTCGCGTGTTAGAGTACGAAACTGATTTTCAATCTTTTATTAGGGATACGTATTTTCACGAGCATTTTCCTCTAAGCTTCGAAGGAATACTCGTCGGACTGGATGGTGTGTAATTGGGAAAATAACGTGATCGGCGTATGGGTTCCCCATGTGAAAAAAACAGTCTGGCAAAAATCTGGCACGTGTCTGGTGTTGTAAAATAATTTAATTTGTATTGAAAAAGTCTGGCGAAACATTAGACTAGACTTCATACCAGACTTCATGTCAGAATTTATGCTATATTTCATTTGGGGAAGATATACTTAGTTGGGAGCTCCGCGAAAGTGACTGGGCAGGTTTATGGTTTGCTGGCCCACTAAGTTATCCAATCGGTCTACTCTTCTTCCGCGTCGTTGGTGAAGCAGATGGATCTCTGGAATGAAAATAAAAATTTACACAAAGTATCGACTCATGCGTATAATGTTATTATTATTGGTATAGACACTTCAATAATAATCAAACATTTCATCGTCAATTTTGAGATAGCTCAATGGATATCATACCTTTGTCGCAAATTTTTATTTCGTTTCATTGCGGTTCAGAAGAATCACTTGGATTTTTTATTTTTCATGCCTGCATTTCGAACGAACGAGGAAAAGTATTTCAATTCCAAAGTAGGAAAAGAAAGCGAGGAACAATGACGATACGAACACGATTCGTATGAACTAATCCAAATTAAAATAAATTTGATCGTATCAAAATTTATCTCACATGCAAAAATGTTCTCTCGATTCGGTAAATTCACTCTTGAACGAATCAATTACATTAGTTTTTTTTTTTTCATTTATCGATTGCTCACCTCGTGAGCACATGTGTTCCTCGGTTGTTCCGCTTTCTATTTTCAATTTCCTACAAATCATAGTTAATTGATGCAAACAAGTTCGATCCCCTCTATTTTTAATTGCCGATTGATTGAGCACAAGGGTATGTGGAGTTTTACATTCTTTCGTATTATCTCCGACCCACTATTCGAGATTACCTGTTGTCAACACCCGACATGCATCAATTACTCGGCGGAATAGTTTCAATTGAGTAACAAATCATCTAACATTATATACTTCCTTCGAAAACAATGCTGGTTGGATTATTGCAAATAATTTTAATAATTACCATCCGATCTACGATCTGTCAATGAGATTGCTTACGAAATAATGCAAAAGCTGATGCTATTCATTTTTCTTATTAGTTTAAAAATTCAATTTCCTTAATCATCCTATTATTTAAAATTTGATTGCCTGTCATGAAACTATGCGAGCAATACAGTTTTCCCCTTATCTAAATCTATTTGTGCAAGAGTTCGCTCATTTCATTTGATTGACGTGTACCTCATTTGAATGTTATTTTTCACCACTTGTTCACAGCTACTTGTAATCTCGCTTGATGCATTGTTTACTTTCCTAGATCCCCTTCGTGTATAATTTAGATTGCAGATCTGGTTACAAGTCCGTTTATGAATAAACACTTTTCGTGGATTCTCACGACCTTGAGTATATGGCGTAACGCCGCTTTCTTACGATTGAATTGCATGTGGAAGTCAATTTGCTGCACATGGCTGGAATTTTACAAACTGCGCACTCAAACCATGGCAATACTCGTTTTATTTTTATACTTTTTGAATTACCAAGTTGATAAAATGAAAACACAGAAAGCTTATTTGAAAATGAACACTCTACACAGTATCAAATTTGAACTGCTATCGAATTGAAATATCTCATCCTCGACGCAATTCCGAAATAGCCCGCATCATTTGTGGATACAGATAATTCTGGGCATTTGCTACCCAAATCTACCATTTTCCAGCTACCTTCCTTACCAACAGCTAAAGTACAGGTGGTCGTTGAAGTTTCTCTCAGTCGCCGTTGTGCGTAAAAAGCGCTACCGGCTGGAAACCTCGTCGCTTTCAGTCTTTCAAATTCGAAAGCATTCAGTTCATACATATGCTCTCTGAAACTCTTCACACACTCTTTTCATTTTTCCTTCCGTCACATGCCCACTGAAATATTTATCGTAGATCCTATTTCATCGTGGTTTTCACGATATTATTCCTCCCTACAAAGATAGCACGTAATTATTGAAAAACGAAACGAAAATGCCGTCTACACAAAATCTAAGGATTTACATATACATAGTAAATTTTCAAACAACGAAACTACAATTCGGTATTTTACTATCCGGCCCACCGACAAGGAAGAAAATCGCCTTGCCCTCCTGTCCCCCTCCGTCTGGCTCTCGTTCGGCCTACTTCCATGACAATTCACATACAGTAGCGTCTCGGATAGTGGAAAAGAGGACTCTCACTTTCAATCCCGGCGTCGCGTGCGCGCGCGCTAATAATAGATTACGCAACGCCCCGTCTACTTGCATTGTAACGGAATAAAAAAAAAATATATACGTAAGGTCCACCGGGAGACAAGTGCCTATATACCTGCTTTGCAATTGCCGACGCTTTTTGTCGGCTGCCAAAATTCCATTCCATTCACGTAAAAACGACGAGTTCGTTGCGTGACTTCTTTCTCTTCCTGTGTGATTCGTCAAAATAAAGAAAAAACACTCCACTCTCGTCCCGAAATTTTCAAATCCTGTAATTGAAGACTCGATAGAATGCATCAAGTGCATCAGTTCGAATCTCGAAGCAAAACGGTGCGTTGTCGATCGGAAAACGTTATCGGTCGATCGCGAGCGCGACTGCTGAAACGTGCGTGTCGGCTCGTTCGCCAACAATCGGAGCAACGGCGACAAACCGCGTGCACAGGTCAGAATATTACTTTGCATCATCTCGGCGATTCGTAGAAGTGTGCACACGTTGCCCAACACGCTCTCGCCATATCTGGATATCTCTTTCCTCCCCCCTCCCCCTCTCTCTGCTTGGTGCGGGATATAAAGGAATATGAGAATGGGGTACAGTGCATTTTTCGAGAGAGAGATAGAGAGGCAGGCTTTCATTGTTGCGGGGCGGAGGGAAAAAAAAGTCGCTCGAGTGACCATGTTAGCCTAACGATTACTTATTTGTTATCGTGCTAAGTGCATTTGGTTATAAGCGCGCCGTGGAGCGCGAGCCGAACGAGTGAATGGCGGGAAAATTGCGAAATCCACAGCTCATTGGACGACGACGGACCGCCGCGCGCATGGCTATATGGGTGTATATATGCAGCAGTTGCCGTTGACTGGGACTAATGCGCGCGCGAGCGCGTATAATTAGCAACGCGCAGGTTGCACACGAGAGCTATCTCACCCACTTCTCACGGGTGGCTTTTCCCTCCCCCGCTCGCGTGCCGCACTCGTACGTTGCGCGCACGACGAAAATTAATGAAAACGATCGAGCCGCGCGCGCGAGTGGCAAGCCGATCGGATCATAACCGGCAATTAAAAATTTATCACTCCGTCGAATTATCCCCCCGGCCCCCCTGCGCCCGTATATAATCTATCGGGCCGATCTCCCGGGTCTCTCTCGCGCGCGCGCGCGCGAATAAAATCCTTTTGCGGCGCGCGGCGTTGGGTATAACATACGCGACACATGGCCCCAGTTTTCCACGAGCGCGCGTTCTAAGGTTATAAGTCGCGCGGGGCGATTATTCATTGGGAAAATCCGGTGTTGCAACGGAGCGACGGGAGCTGCAGATCCCGAATTATTTAACGGGAAACGCCGCTCGGCCGAGCCTGTAATTTATAAATCGCGTGTGCGCGCGATTTCCGCGGCCGCGGCGGTTTGCGCAACGCGAGAGACGCGCCGATCGTAGGGATTACTCGCTGCCGCGCGCGATCTCCACCGCGCGCGGCGTACGGACGGGTATCGATTTTCATCACTGGCCGCCGCCGCCGCCGCTGCTTCCTTTGCCGATTGGAAATCGGCGTCGCGGTGTCGAAATCCACAATGGGAATTCCAGTGCTGGCGTTTAATCGCGCAACCAAAGCGGTAAACCGATCATTAGCCGAATAATTAATGTCACTCCAATTGCATGCCATTTGTTTCGGACTCTCGTATATGTATGCGCGCGAGGCTAGAAATAGTTGCCTCGTTCCAAAGCAGATGCGTTCGATTCTTCTTTGGCCGAGGGGCTTCTCACTCCAGTACTCCCGGAGGGAGTACCATGGAGTACCAAGGAGTACCATAGAGTACTGCGGGCTGATGAATTAATAGTACTCTTTATTCTTGCCAATATAAACCAAGAACTATCAGTTCCGGTTAGGAGGCTGGATCAAAACACAATAAGTTCATGCTGGCAAAATGAGAACTTGAATGCCATCAAATTTAGTACTATGGAGTACTAAAAAACGATGGGAGTACTGTGGGAGTACTAGAGTGAGAAACCCCTCGTCCTTGGCCGATGGTTGAGGCCGGTATACCCCGTATTGCGTATCGTATATTGGGGTTATCACCCCCGCGGTAACAACCCCAAGATCTCCGCGAATCGATGCCAATGATCAAGTGATAGGAGTTATTTTTTTCTCATACTGAACAATAAATAGTCAATCAGCGTGCACTTTGATGAAGATGATGATGATGGTGATGAGGTGTTGTGCAATAACAAGATGGGGTGTTTTTGATTTTTAAAAAATTTCTTTATGTCTTTTTTTTCCGTATAAAAAATACATTAATCTCCTAAGTCGGTACAAAACAAACATACAAAATAATCTACATCGAGGTTCCAGATCCTCGCGTACACGAAGTTGGTCGAGCGCGGCCCAGTGCGTGGCGGCTCGCGGCGTTGCGAGCCGCGACACACTTGGGCGCGTGTCCGGCGGTCCCCTCCTTGAACGGTGACGGCCAATTGCAGGTGCGTCGGTTTTTTCCTTTCCTTTACAATGTTCGCGCTCGTGTCCAATGACCGACGGATTACAAGTCACGCGAAAAGGTCAGAGATTTGAGTGAAAAAAAAAAAAAAAAACGTAGTAACAGATGAAAAAAAGGGGGGCGTGGAAGTTACTTTAGAGGGCACAGGTGGATCGGTCCAGAGAACGACAGAGTTACTTCTTATGTTAATAGTGGAGTTGCGCAGTTGCTAGTGAGTACGATACAGATCGATATAAATGAATATATCGCTGAGCGGTGAGTGAGAGACGTAGCCTAGTGGCGATGGGGCGGGTCGATGTGGCTCTCTCGCGCGTCTAGTATCCGCCGTGCTCGCCGTAGTTGCCGTAGTCGTTGTAGGCGGGCGACTCGTGGATGTGCTGCTTGTGTACGGGCACGGGGTAGGGCACCTTGACGGGGTAGGGCACGGGCTTCTCGACGGGGTAGGGCACCGGGCGGTCGACGTGGACGGGGTAGGGCCTCTCGACGGGCACCTTGACCGGGTACGGCACGGGCTTCTCCACCGGGTAGGGCACTTGCTTCTCGACGGGGTAGGGCGCGGGCACGGGCACCTTCACCGGCACTGGCACGGGCCTGTCCACGTGGACCGGGTACGGCCTGTCTACCGGCACCTGCACTGGGTACGGGATGTGCTTCTCCACGGGGTACGGCACGGGCTTCTCAACGTGCACTGGGTACGGCTTGGGCACTGGCACCGGGTACGGCCGGTCGACTGGCACCTGCACCGGGTACGGCACCTGCTTCTCCACCGGGTACGGGGCTGGCACGTGCACCGGCACCTTCACTGGGTACGGGATGCGCTTCTCCACGGGGTACGGCGCCGGCACCGGCACCTTCACCGGGTACGGGATGTGCTTCTCCACTGGGTACGGCTGTGGCACGTACACCTTGACGGGGTAAGGTCGGTCGACCGGCACGTGCACCGGTACGGGCACTCGCTTCTCTACCGGGTAGGGTTGGGGCACGTGGACTGGTACCTTGACGTAGACCTTGTACGGGACTGGAACTTCCTTCTCGACTGGGTACGGCTGGGGAACCGGCACCTGCGCAACGTTGTAAACACACACTCGGTCAGACATCCGTTTTACCTGGCAAACCATCGTACAAGTCGAGCAGAGGTATATATATGGGCTTACCTTAACGGGGTAAGGCACGTGTTTCTCCACGGGGTAAGGGATGTGCTTCTCCACGGGGTAGGGCACGGCGACGTTCTTCACGACGGTCACGACCTTCTCGTGGTGGGTGACGTGGGGGGCGGCGTGGGCGTATCCGTACTCGTAACCGTTGGCCTCGGGCTGGCCGAAGGAGATGGGGGCGCCGTGGGCGGCCGCGCCGACCTCGTACCCGTTCTCGATCCCGTACCCGTACCCCAGTCCCAGCAGGCCGCGCTTCTCCTGCTTTTTGCTCTCCGCGGCCGCGGGCTTCTCCTCCTCCTTGGCCGCTTCCTCCGCGTGGACCCACGTCGCCGAGACGACGAGGGCTAGCAACGCCAAGTGCATCTGCAAACAGTACAACAACGGGTTCAGTGGTGTGTGTGTGTGCGTGTGCCTCTTTGAGGGGAAGACACTCACGCAAGTTTCTCGCTATTCCCAGAGGAATTGAGCTTCAGTCAGAATTTCTGCTACTACCGAACAGAATCTTCTCGAAGAAGACTTTTCTTCTCCAATCAACGATATATTAGCAGAAATTCTGACTGAGGCCCCAATTTCTCTGGGAACAACGAGAAACTTTTGTTAGTGTAGGGCTTGCGCGAGCTTTCGCGTCGGTTCCGGGGGAGAGACCAGCTCGCCGGAGCGGGACATTTTCGAGGGCCGGTCGGCTGACCGTCGCTCTCGAAATGTATCCACTCCGTGGAGGGCTCGCGACACTGTACATCCGCGCACACTCGAGCCGATCAACACTGCGTCGAGTCGCGGTCGGTGAAAAAAACACTGTTGGCAGACCGGGAGACTTTACGGGTCGTCGCGAAGGGTCGGGAGGAACACTCGTGGCGCGCGAAACACAGGCGTATCCGAAGACTCGGCAGGGGGAGGCGTTGGGGGCGGGCCGCGCACACACGTACCAGGCTCCTCATTTTGTCTGTCGCGATGTTCCGGGTGCGTCCAGGAGTGAACTGGATGCTGATTGCCGGGCCCGTGGGGCCTTATATACGCGCGCCACTTTCGCCTTCGCTCGCTCGCTAAGTCCCAGCGCGCGAGCGCTCGCTCGCCCCCCTACCCCCGCGCGCGCTGTCCTTTGTTCGCTAGAAAGAGAGAGTAGAGCAGGCCGCGTTCGACCACCACTCCCTTGGGACGCACTGCTCCTCCCTCCCTCCCTCTCCCTCTCTCTCTCTCTCTTTCTCTCCGACTCTCGATTTCCTTTTCCCTCGCGCTTTTCGCTCTCCCTCTCACTGGCCGCGCCGCCGCCGCCGCCGCTTCGTTTTCGCTTTCCGACCAGCGCCTCCTCTCGCTTTCGTTCGCGCGCGGCCTTTTCCTCGCGCGGACACACACGTAAGCGCAAGCCGCGTGTCCACCCACGGATCGATGATCGCGCGCGACCATCGATATTGCACCGAGTTGTCGCCACGCGACGTGTCCGGCGTTCGTTACTTCTCTAAGCGCGAGTTTTCCTCTTCGCCGCTTTAATTTAGCCAGTTTCGCGCGCTAGAGGTACCGTTTTTGCTCCGCGAGACGCCCTTTCGCGCTCGGCTTAGGCGGGGGCGCACCTGCGCGCGCGCGAGAGAGAGATAGATCATGTGCTTAAGGATACGTGCTTCTGTAACAGCGGTGTTACGCAACTCTGTCGCGGGAGAACTGGTCTCTCAAAGTCTCCAAGGAAGTTCAAGAGAAATGTTGATTCGCGATGAGATTAGCCGTGAGGAAATGAATTTGACACTGTTTCCTATCCACTCGTTTCGTTAACAGTCGAAGAAACTGAATTATACGCATATATGCTTCTCGGTGGTACGTTTCTCGCTCGTTTCTTCGTAACTCGCCGTTTGGTTCGTTGATCTCGTCAACAAAATATCGAATTCATTTAACATGTATCAGTCGGTGATTAACGTTCAGATCAGTTCACATGCATACATCAGTTCGCATGAGAGGCGAGAGTGAGAGAGCACCTCGGTGCGGGGAAAGAGACATAAGTCTTCGCTGAAGCGTCCAAACATCCAGTTGAATTATGCCCTTGGTAGATTACACGCGCCGAATGATGTTTTCTCCTGTTTTTCATGTACGGCGTAACGATTAAGCTATATCCAATAATTCAATCTCGACATGATGTGTATATATATACATATGCAGGATCAATCCGTGTTAAACCAAGTAGCCATCGATTTTTGCGAATCCATCAATTTCTATATATACATATTATACACGCGAACGTGTTTTTCACGCAAGTTTCCTCGCAATACCCACTTTTTAAAATCGTTCATTTCAATCAGAATAACCAGTGTGAATATAAGTTTCTCAATGATAACCACCCAAGTGTACGTTACTTATGTGTTGACTTGTTCGGAGAATGAATTTCGCCGATTGCATCGAGATGAATCAAGTTCATGTTTCGGTAATGCATATACCCACGGTCACAATGCCAAATGAAATTCGATAGAATTTCTCGACCATATTACACGGGTATACCGCGACGTATTCGCTTATCTCCGAATGATTATTTATTCGACACGTATCCTCCCGCAGTAGCGATGAAAGTCCCCATTTAATGGATAATCGACTATCACGATGAATAAATTTGTCCGCGTCAAACTCGAATGGCCCGAAGCGGAAAAAAAAATCGAAATATCACGGCCTTGATATTGTTGAAGAAGAAAGTTGAAAAAGCCATTTTATAGAGATCCTGAGGTGTTCCAGGAACCTTCGCTCCTTTATCGCGAGCTTCACAATCTTGTTTCTAGAGAGTTTAAATCTTATTGACGCGTATACATACGCGCACAGAACAAAACTCGCTGCGCATGTTATAGATTCTCGTTCATTGTCAGCCGGTGCTCCTTTGTGCGATCGGCTCCGGACCCTCCGGGACCAGCGTCCTTATAGCTCGGATGGAAAAAACGAAAACGAAAGAATAAGAACGGCGCGCCTCGACGCTGGAAAATCATTATCTCGAGGCAGAAGGTCGCGCGCGCGCTCGGCCTGCGCAGTGTTTGGCATTGTTCCCGCGGCTATCTCGCCACTTCCGACTCGTTTTGCGAAACTGCGGCGCGGGCGGGCGGCCGGGCGTTTGTTACCAACGGGTCAGCCGGTGCCTGTGTGTAGGCCCGGCGACGAAAGTTCCCGGCGGCCGGGCGCGACGCGATTTATCGCGATATACATACCAGTGCCCGTATAACACTCGCCTCGGTCAAGCTTGCGCCGATGAATCGTACATATAAGATACGTTTTGTCGCGTATCGTCGAACGTGTAGGTTTTTGCCGCGAAATCCGACGCTCGAGCCAGCCTTATGTCGATCCGGAGATCTTTCTTTCCTTTTCTTTTTTCTTCGCCCCTCCCCCCTTCCACCCATCGCGTAAATCGACTCGCTTCTTTTGTAACGCGATTCGGGACATTGCGCGCACGTACCCGAACGACCATCCGGAATGTTCGCTTTCGTATTTCGACCAAGTTTTTCATCGACTTGGTGAAAAAAGAAAGAAAAAGGTACACTCTCCGCGTGATTGCCGGTTTAACGTCTCAATAAGCCGAAAAAAATCTAATCTGATCGGGCGCCAAGGTAATATCTTTTAATTTTTCCAAAACGGCGAATACGCGTCTCGTCTCGAGGAGGAGGGGGGGAAGAGAGCGAACGCCGCCCGCTTAATGATTGTTTTCATCGGGCCCAAACGAGGGGCTAATTACAATGATCCGATAACGGGTGGCTCACGGGCCGCGCGCCGAGAGCGATAAATTTCGCGAAACGCGCGAGTCAATTATGCAAATGGCACCGAGCGAAACTGGAGTAAATTGATAATCAACGAGGAGGGGGAACGGGGGGATGGGAGCCGGCCGAAAGGAGAGAAAAAACCGCGCCGAGGCATCTCCGGTCGCGCGGCCACCTTAATCAAACAATCACGCGGGCCCCGGCGAATGGAGCCATAAATTACAAGGAGATGGATACACGGCTGTCGCGCCCCTGCGCAATCGGCGGGCCACTTTCGTCGATGGAGGAGGAGCGCGCGCGAGGTGTGCTCGAGCTGGGCGGGCCGGCGCATCAGCGGGACGCTGAGTAATTAGCCGAAATTCGCGCGCGAGCCGCTATATAAGTGCGGGCTTATGTAAACGACACGAGAGAGTTGGGTGTTTGTGTGTGTGTACTATTGGGTTACGATGTGCAATATCGATGATAATAACGGTGCTTTTTCTCCTCTGCTCGCAGGAACTTCGTCTCGGGAGTGCTGCAGTTCCAGCTGTACAGGTCGCTGTGCAACGCCGCGGGACAGAGGAACCCGCAGGACCCGAGGAAGCAGCTGCACAGGTGCGACTTCTACAGGAGCCCCGACGCCGGCAGGATGCTTGGGTGAGCTCGACGTTATGTTTATTATTATGGTGTACTCACATTTGTTTCCGTAAACACACACACAATGGCATAATTGTTACGAGGAGAATGTTTGGTGATCCGAGGCGTTTTTCATCTCGAGAGCTATACGAGTTTCCTTGCGCTTCGCGCACTGTGTTTACCTATATTGCCAAATTCCCATTCAACTTTTTTCACACGAGCTGTCGATATGCTCTTTCGACTCGCTTTACGAGGGGCAAACTATAAGCTCTCGGGAGATTCGTCACTGCCAGGCTTATAATTTTGTTACGGAACAATTTCAAAGTTCCGAAGCTCGACGTTCTTGATGGACAGCTACGACTGATTATATCAGCAGCTGTTAAGTCGAAACTTATAAGTCCATTCTTATAATCAGCTGTAATGAAATAGGGGCACGAATACTTCCAATCAAGACACAGATTTTCTAGAATATGTGTGGGTGTGTTTACAAGTGCACGAGACACTCGTTCAATATATTTCATTATAAGAAATATCTCAGGAAATTTCTCTCTATAACTGCTATGATAGAATCAGTTATATGAATAGTATTACATCAATATTAGGAGAAAAGAATGAATCACTTTTGAACATTATTGAAAAGTTCTACTCCTAAATAAGGATGTTTGGTATTGAAGTGTGAATTTAGGATGTTTATTAAACACACACATCATTATATTATAATATGAAAGTTCATCATATCCGCGAAATTACATTCCAGGTGGATTCATTAAATCTATAAAGCACGAATACAATAAATGTCGTCTCGTTCACGCGTATTACACTCGGTTCGTCAAGTTCAAATGGCTCAGGCATGGACAAAAGATGCTGCAACGTATAGGAGCACAATAAGTTGCCAACGCCATATTCGCGTTTGACGATCGCAGCTCGACGAGCAAGTGTGTCAAGCCGATCGTAAATAATATCCAACCGGGCTTCCCCGGCGGAACGTTGAATCAATGCAAAATGCATCATAATCTCATCAATCAAACCAAGTTCGCGCGCGCGCCAGCCGAAAACAAGTCATACTCTCGCGGCCTCTCGAACTTTCGCGTCGGGTCGTCGTCGGGCTGCTGCAGTTCCGCTTGCTCGAGTAGCAATCGCCGATATGCGGTGTCTCCCGCGCGCGTATCCTACTTACGGAAGGACCGCAGCGTTCTCGAGCCCCGAAATTACGCTGTCGCTTCTCGTGGACTCCATATTGTCCAGCTCTCCCTAAATCTTCCGCGGCCGTCGTCGTTCGCCGGACGAAAACATCCCGGATCGAAATTGCAACTTTCTTCGTGCGCGAGCTTCATACGTGCTCCCGCGGCGGGACATTGTTCGGGCGAGGATCCATAAAAAAACCGGCTCGAGAGCGAGGAACGAACGATGGATCGTCGTTGTAATAGTCTTCGACGCACACGCCGCTCGATATATTACCGTGGCGGACCGCGGAGAATTAATTTTCCGTCATTCGCGAAATCGCGACAGCTGCGCCTGTTAATTAATGATCGACTCGCGTTCACACACATTCACATACATAGGTCCGAGACGCGTAATCAAGTCGTTATAACTCGGCCCGGTCCCGTTGCGTAGGGTATAACGAATACTCGCGATTATTTTGCCCCTCTCGAGTGTATAATATACCCCGGCTAGAAACGAAGGTTATATCGGCATTTTCCTTTTCCCTCGCGATCCCCTCCCCGTCGGTCAGGGCGGAAATTTAATGGGATAGCTATATCACGTCCGAAGCTAGTCATTCTCACGAATTACTGCATTAATCCATCGAGTCGCGTGTTGGGACACACAGACACACTCTGACACAAGAAAATCGGGCCATTAACGGGCGATCCATTATTCCGGCCTTTCATTCACATATGAACGAGAACAGCCTCTCGCGCCACGGGCATATAATCACTTTTTTTTCTCTCCATCGGTGTTTTGTAACAGAGAGACCTGCCCGCGCCTGGCCGGCCGAATATCCCAGGACAAATTGTCGCGCGCCAACGTTCGCAATCGTTTTGAAGGACAATATGTGTATTACAATAGCAATTTTCGATTATACATCCTCGCATTTGCCCCGCAGAATAGTTATTGTACAACTAACACTCGCCGCGGAATGTGTTGCATACTGCAGTGCTATGTCCCCAAATTACGCGTTTGCAACTTACGAGCCGGGGTACAAAAAAATACATGAATTATGTTATTACAGCTCGGCATTAATTATGCGCCAATCTCGTGGCCGTAAGTTCCGGAGCTATACAAAACGTTGCTGCTATACTCGAGCCGCCGTATAAACTTGGGAGAGGTATACACATGCGTGCACGCACGAGGAACCATATACTAATCCATCGATCGAACGAGTTTTCACAAAACTATATGCGCGCGTGTTGACACACGTGGCACACACATCCGAGTGCAAGAGGCGCATCGACATATTATGCGTTGTCGAAATGACAAATCGGGAACACAACCCCAAGTGTGGCAAGTGGTTAATGCGCGGCCGCTCGAGGTCGTCCAAGCGTCAACTTCCTATACTTACGCCCCATCAAAATAATAGCAGCCATCGGAATTGGCGCATCCCAAGCCCCGGCCAATATATGCTCCACTCGAGCCTCCGTCCGTGTACGTATGTATACGCACACGCACATACGAGGAAGAGTCGAAAATTCGCGCGCGGGCGACGAATATAATACTCGTATGGGCTCGGCTAAACGCTCGCGTGTGCTTCCGGCCAGTGCTCGTGGCTTAGTTCGGTAAATATAGTAAATGCAGTCGCGAGTGGCGCGCGTTCGGCTCTCCGGCGTAGTTGCGCAATCGATGTACGTGTGTCTATACAGATATACACGCGCTCGCTCGCATTATCCTATACACCGCGCGTATTGCACAACCCGTCGCTCCTGCGCGCCGACCTCTCGGTCTGCAGTGCTTCCATTAATCTCTCCCAAAGCGGAAAAGGCGGGCGTTCCTTCTTTTTTTCTTCTTTTTCGTTTCGTTTGCCCCCTTTTGGTCTCGGACGTATACACACAATTAGCGGCCGAGAGAGAGATAAAAAGATCGCGCGTCGCGCAATCGACGCGCGGGATGAAGAAATATATTTTTCGGTAGCCCGGGCGCGTAACGAGCCAAGGCCGCGCTCCGCTCGACTGCTCGGCGACGACGACCGGCTCTTATCCGCTGGACGGGCTGTCTCTCACACGTGGCGGACAAAACGATCCCCGCGAAAGCGTGAAAATACTTATATCTCTCTCTCGCTGCACTTAATAGCATTGGATAACGAGTCCTCGAGTCACTTGCGTTCGTGTGTACGGATACACCCGCCCGCGTGACATAACGCTCGGTCGTTAGGCGTGTTCGCGGGTACGCGGCCTTATTCGGACGAGCCCGAAAAAGTTAATAAGGGTCAGGGAGCGATTTTCGATTCGTTGGTACATTGTCTCGAGCGATGAAGAAATCGGTCCAAGCGCGCGTAATGATATCAGCGGAGATCGATCGTTTGTATATATTGTCGTTGAGGATCAATCCATTACGCGGCGATTTCCTGTGATACGCTCGGAAATCGATTCATGTGTTCTCTCTCTCTCCCTCGTATCCCGTCGTCATCAAAGCTATACTCCGGTCCGACACGAGATTCTCGGGTACGGCGATATTTCCCCCTCGCGCGCATCTGCACCGTCGGCCGAACGTGTTTATATATACGCGTGTGTGTATATACCGTTGTGGAGAGCTGCAGCGCGCGAGCGTCGGCCAATGGCTGATTGGCTATAAATGCGAGTCTCTCCGATTAATAAAACGTGTTTATCGCCGGCAATCCGGAGGTGGCTATCGGATGTACTGAATTGACACATTAGCGACAACTCGTCGCCGCGACTAAACGCCACCGCTCTCTCTCTCTCACTCACTCGCTCGCTGATATCCTTTCTATCTCTCTGGGCCTCCTCGCCCCCTTCTACTACTATGCCGATACCGTGTGTCCGGTCTCTCGCTGTCGCCCGCGTTATTATATCGTATGCGCGCCGTATTATAATCCGGGCGCCGCCGCCGCCGCCACACACACACAACGACCCGTGTGGAATTAGATAAGCCCGGTTGCAATTTCTCCGCTGAAAGAAAAAACGACGCGTCCTGGGGCAGCAGAGGAGAGGAGGGGAAAGAACAAACGCGTAAAATCTCGGGATCGTTACGCGAGAAACGCGTTGCGCAAAGCGTTATTATAACGCGTGTATATATACATACGCGCGCCGGCACGGACGGCTTATCGAGAGCGGAAGAAAGAAGAGAAAAAAAGCATAGCGCGATATATATTATAGGCGAGCCGGGACGGAAGCGAGCTCGATCGGCCAGGCGAATTTCGTCGTACGTGTGTCGCGCAGGTGCGTACATAGAAAGCTCGCTCAGCCTGGTGAGGGGGTCGGTTTTGGGGCGACGACTGCTCGACGCGCGTGTCACGCGGCGAAATTTGAAAGGCGGGCAGCTGGCCAGTAAATTCGCGGCTAGATCGTCGCGAGCGATACAGATCGCGCACGGGCAGAGGTCCGGAGGGGGGGGGGAGGATTTTCCAACGCTAGATTTCACTTGGCTGATCGGCTGTGGCGGAGGCCATACGTTGCTCAAGCAGGAAGGATGGGGTGGGCTGCTCTACGTTATTGTTATCGCGCCGCGGCTCTCAGCGCGCGTTAATGAAGTGATTTATGTAGATTTCCTCGGGTGGGATCGTTTTCTACTCTTGCCGTAAGACCTCGACGCACACACGCGCACGCGGTAAAATCCCAGCAAATGCACACTATTTCTCATCCATGTACACAGATTCCTAAATTCTCGAACGACTTGGTGGACGCGACTTGGTGTGTGTATACGTACCTACTCCAGAAATAACCGAATCGTCCGAGTATGCATGTTCGATCAATCACGAGTGCCCGGGGTCGTGGATGAGTCGGCGGCGGGTATACCCAGTAATCTAGTGTTCTCGCGAGTCTCTCTCTCTCTCAGTCTGTGAAGAGATCGATTATCAGCCGCGATCGCGCACGTCCGTTGCAATCGCGATTGGGAAACAGGCTCGCGAGCCGAGAGGGATCGATAAGCAGCTGCTTGAGAATTCAGCCGAGCCGTTATGTAGTCCACATACGTGTGTGTCTGTAAGTGTGTGTATATATACATGTATGTATCCGAGCGCTCGCTGCACCGGTAGCTGCTAGAAATTGCGCGCGAAAAATAGTAATACGTGGCGGCGGCGGCGGTGGCGGCGGGCCACTTTCTTCTCTCCGCGCACTGTGCCACATGTGCGCGCACGTCCTTGCGCGATTCCGCATGCATATATACATATATACGTACAGGCTGTATCGGCGGCTCATCAGCTGGCACGCGCCCCGCGAGGAAGTTGTATCTGGCGCGGTGATCGCGCGCGCGCACGTGGCGCAATTCGCGAAAGTGTAATCGCGCGCTTGCTCCTCCCGTATATATATATATGCACCATTGTGTCCGTCCTCCCTCCCCCGCGCGACGTATCGTGGAAAAATTTTAACCGGCCGCCGCCGCCCCCCAAAAGAGCCATTCATCATTGTGCACTTTACGGCCCGGCCGATCGATACGATCTCGCTCACCCGAGATTATCGACCCGCTGCAGCGTACACAGACACACGCGTGTCTTCGTTTCGCGGCTAATTTCGGCCGCGTGGGAGCTGCGGTATGCCAGCCGCGCGATTATGACATTCGGCGCAGCTCGTTAACACCGGCGGGAGGAGCCGTTACCGCCGAGCCGTGTAATCGTCCGGGTACGTATAACACCTAAATCGGGGCCGGTGTATATATACATATACGCGAGCGCGCGGGCCGTAAACCTCGCGGCCCGTATCCCGGGGCCGATTATACACTCCTTCAACTCGTGCATTATTAATTTTACACGAGCTGGACCGCAACGCGCGCTAAAAACCGATCGGGGCGGCCTCCTCGATAGTCATCTTTCGAAGCTTTATAGCGTATATATTATACACGCAAAACGGCTCGGTCGTTATCGCAGTAACGTTCGACTTTATATTTCCTCCTTCGCCAAGCCGAAAAGTATATACACTCGGACAGACAGACACACGCTCTGGTTGTGCGGCGCGAACGTCGGATTAGGATCGGCCGCGCGACGCGAGAGAAAGAATTCACTTGCATAACGGCCCCCCCCCCGCATTTTAAAATCAAACGCCCCGCTTTATTCTGACTGTCTGCATAACGCGCGCATTTCCTCGTGGGCCGCCCGCTCGAAGAACAGCCGGTGGCTTTATCCGATGGCGAGAACAGAGAGACGGGAAAAAATTGCCCCGTAAAAAAGCTCGCGCCGACGCAGTAGACCCACGAGGATAGTCCCTCTCCGTCTCCCATATGCGCGGAGAGCCTCTACGTAGTGTCTAATTGACGGAAAACGATCCGGGGGGGAGGCCGTAAGTAAAATCTGTCAATGCGCGCAGCAGCAGCAGCAGCACGCGGAACACGCTTTACGTCACGATCGCGGCCCCGGCCCCCCGCTTTGTTCGCGCCCCGATTTTTATCGGCGCCGACATCTCGCGCCCATGCAAATCCCCGCGGACGAAGAAAAAAATCCTCCTGGCGTGTGCACCGTCTCTCGAGCTCGGGATAAGCTTACGAGCGCGCGGGAAACTCTATACGGCTATACTTACGCCAGCTCGAGCTTCGGTTTTTCATTTTTCTCTTTTGGTTTTAGGTGTTTGGTAATTTGCATAAGAGGGGGAAGGGTTGGGGCAGCGTTGCGTATGCGCCACAGTGGCGCGACGGTAAGGGGAGCCTCTGGATCCATGATGTATTGCGGTTGGTCGCTCGGCGACTGCAGTCGGGTCGCGCGAATCCGATATATCGGGCGTCGGAACGTTTCATTGCCAATTGACGGCAGCGAAGGTTGAGCTTGACGCGCGTCGTTTGGCAATAGGGTGTCCGGTTTTGACACGCGCCAGGTCTATAGAGAGGGGCTCCGACGAATGGCTGGAACGCGTTGGATGGCGAGCCGCGTTGCGAAGTCATGAACCCAAAGCTCGAGTGGATCGCTCGCTCGTGTTGCCCTTTTTTTCCTCGCTTGATTGTTGGATCGAAATTCAATTGGGATAGATGACACGGTGCATTTCGACTTCCCGACCGGCACCGGCCTTGCCCGGATTTGCGAAACGATATAATAACGACTTTCCAATGCGGTGCAGTGTGTATACGAATGGGTCGGGCGATGCGATCGAGGTCGATAGGGCAAAAAATTCAAAAATCAACGATCGCCGCGGCCTTCCTCTGGCGCTCGTGATGCAACGGCAGCCGAAAACCGGCGGGCAAAGTAACAGTGCGCGGGCACACGCCCAAAAACGCACGTATGCCCTTCTCAAGGTCGACTTTCGTGCGGGTCCTTTTTTCGAAAGCCGAGCGGCGTCGGTACTCTCTCCCCCTCTCTTGCTCTCTGTCGAGAAACGGCGTCAAAATGATACGCAAGAAAAAAAACAAAGAAAAGCGAAACACCGAAAGCAGCTTTTACCGTGTCCGCGTGAGAAGCGGTTGAGCGAGATAGAAGCACACGTCGCCGAGGCTTATTTTTGTCATTTCGAGATTGGCCGTCGCGAGTGGGTAAGGCCCAAGATAAATATGTATGCATGCGCGAGTGGATCGCGGGCAGAAATTGATACAGTTTTGTTGCGTGCCGTGTATATAAGCACTCGCCGGGCGGGTTCTCTCTCGTTATTTTTTTTCTGCGCAATTCTCGTACTCATCAACGCGCGACGATTATAAAAACGCATTTGCGCAACACACGGCGGGGCGGGTATGCGAATTCGCGGCTGCTGAACTGAAGGATGATATTTCGGAAAGTGAACGATGGCCGCGCGCGCGATCGTCGAGTTTGAGCAATCCGGGAAAGTTGCGCTGGCGCGATCGTAAAAATCGCAACGGATTGATTTTTAACCGATGCAAATTTTATTCTCCCCGAGCGCCTCGAAGAATAACATCCCGCCGTCATATATACATACGAACTCGTTAGCGAAATTAGAGCTGACGGCTCGTTTCGAAATTCGAACCAATTTACGGTGTCGGTGGATGGTGGAGGGGGTCGAGGTAGAGCGAGATCGAAATTTAGCTGAGAATTCAAAAAGATCGCGGCGAGATCTTTGATGGGCATGTGGGAAAGTCACGTGGGGCTGCTCGAGGCTCGAGTATGTGGGAATCGCCGCGGCGACCCGGTATATTTATCATGCGAGCCGACGAGCGCGCAACAGTGAGTATCGAATATTAGACGGTGGGAAATCCCCTCGGTTCGTTTCTCAATGAACGGGCAAGGGGGGGGGGCTTTTGTTTCTGCGTCGACGCTCGAGACATAGCGGGGACAGGGGAAAAACTTCGCAGACAAAGCCACGCCAGACGTATTTTTCGACTTCTCTCCCTCCCGAGTGTATACACGTTGTGTGTCGAGCTCGAACTCGAGCCGGATGAAAAATAAGTGCGCGCACCGGCTCAATCGGATCTATCCGCTCGAGATTAAATTGTTGCCGCGCGAAAGGAGCCAAAGGCTCGCCGCGTTGCCGCAGCGCTCGGATATACGTGGCTTATCGAGAAAAATACATGCGTCCCGTTCGCGGAGCAATGAGATTTCGATTAATTTAACGATAAGTGCCCGCGAATGTGTATCCCTCGAATAGCCTCGACATAGTTGGGTGCGTGTGCAATTGGTCGAATCTATCCCGAGCGATTTCAAAGGGGAAAAAACGAGAAGCGAAATATTTCCTGTGTGTTGATTTTTAAACAGTTTCGATACAAAAGTCACTCGGTTCTCGGCTGCGATTCTCACCCGGGCAGTTTTATCCTTCCCGCACGAATAATTCAATGGTTGTTTTCGCGAGCGATATATGCATAACGATTCGCGTGTATATCGGGAGCCGAGGAGAAACCGTTAGGCGGGGCGATATTTCCGCGCGGTGGCTCGGCCGCGCGCGCGCGTTTGTATTGGATTTGAATCAAGGAAACGGCGGCAAAGAGTGCAGCTCGAGTGACGTAACTTGATTGACAAATATTAGAAAACCAAGTAAAAGTCCATTAGCTCTGTGTACGCACGCGTACCGAGCGCGTATATGAATAAACGCGAATCACTGGACACTCGCGCGTTCGCCGCTGCACGCTAATGTCAATTTGGACTAATGCTCGGCTATTACAATTGCATAAAAATAAAATTTACGCAACCCGGCAATAATGGGGTACTTGCCTCCCCCCCCCTTCCGCTCCTCCCCCGTATACCGAGCATTAGCCGAGACAAAAATGTATTACCCACAATTGTACTTCGTTTCAGCGCGCGACGAGTTGTAGTAATGAGCCGGGTGGGAATATTTTCCCGCGTGCCCGGTATATAGCACGATCCCTCTGCCGGCTGTACCGCCGCGATAAATTCTAATCAACGATCGCCAATAAAATCCTTCGAATATAGCTGAGCGCGCGGGCTCACGCGCTCCGTTGCCTCTCCGTGTATACATACATACGTATCCCCGATCGATTTCCGAAAGATACCGCTGGCGGCGCGGCCTCGCCGCGTATCGATTGTCCTCTCTCGGTTCTATCTAGACAAACACAGCGGTGCACCTGATTTCCCTCTCTCTATATCCTATCGATACACCGGCGCGCGCGCGCGGGCATATAAATTTATATCAGTTGCGACACGGGCGTGCGCGCGTAACCTTGTTGAAACGGCGCGCGCGTATGTAGCTGCACGCAGCCTTGGCCAGATATTGCGCTGTTGTGTGCGCTGCACAGATGAAACGCGCGGCTCGTGAAAGTGGTGCGCGGGTAAAAATGCGCCGAATCAAAGCGTGATGCCCTGGCAGCTGTCAGTCGGCCGTTGAGTCGCGCGCGCGCCGCGAGGGGAGGAGGAGGGTTATACGGTTAGCGCGCGGAGAGCAGCTCGTTTACGTGTTTTGTTGGTTGCCTCATTAAAAACTCTCTCGCGAGCGTCTGCTCTTCCTTTCCCCCCCGGCTCTTACGCGCATTTGCGTAACGGACCCGCGATGCATCTGGGTCGCGATCCGCTAGAGCTACAGCAGCTGGACGGTCGGTCCCGCACGTACACACACACATGCCATCAGTGTCATTACCAGTTTCGCAACGTTTCACACTCGTGCGCACGCAATTAATGGGCGCGCGCGCGAAGGCCTAATAAGCGGGGCTGTCAATGGGACGTGGAATCAATTGGGGGAGCGATCAGGGGGCAGCCAACAATGCACCGATCAATCACTCGCGCGCGCGAGCGGCGATTATGAAACGAAGGGCCGATTCCCATGTTTATACGTGTGCGTGACGATCCTCCCGAGCGAACCGCCCCGGAGACGTTCCCGCGCCGGCGCGGTTAATTACGATACTTTCGACGCGCTCACTTCCGTTATCGACGCGCCCCCAGGCTGGTGCGTGTGCCGCGCGAAATGTGTGCTTCCGATCGGTGCGCGTACGTTTATCGGGACACTTTGCGATACCGTACGACGTATGGTACCGCCACTTAAAAGCTTAAAGTGTGAAACCGACGGATGAAAGTGAAAAAAGTCACTCCAACGAGGTGGATGAATTATTGACTTGAATTGCAGGGAATTTTCGACTTGGCTCCATGAGTTTCACATATAATTTATTGTGAACTTTTGGTATATCTAAACTTATGGGACTAGAGTGAAAATTTACTTTTATTGCATTGGTATAATTAACTGGAATACAGTCAATGATTCAGCCAACTTCGTAAATTGAAGCGGGGAGTACATTCGGCAACGCGTTGATCGATCAACGCTCGCACCGGTAATCACTGGCCGCCGTCCTTACTCGAGCATCATTAATATTCGTGTTGACAATGATACTTCAACGAGGATATACGCAGATGTTTGATCGGCGTTGGTTATAAGGAGAGACACAGGTGCGAAGCGCGAAGAAGGAGAGATAGAGTCTGACGTACATATAAGTAGATCGACGCCGGCTCGGGTCAGACACTGTACCAGGCGAACGTCAATCCAGTCATCTCGAGAAAGCCAAATTCAGAAAAGACCTCCCACATCCCTTCATTCTTCTTTGACATCATCGACTCGCACGCACATGACGCAACACGCGCGCGATACACATACATACAAGTATATATATCGCCTCAGCCAGCGCGCGACAACAATAGTCACCGTTGCGCCCATAGCTAAAAGCCATAAGAAAAAGGCCTTGGGATACCCGAGCAAAAGAGCGTCGAGGCGTATGCAGCAGCAGCAGCAGCCGCATTACGCAACCCATGCATACGCGAGAATCGATTGTGGTGACCCGCCGGGCGTCGCGCGGGACGTTTGCGCACTCTATATACCCCGACAATGCGATCATTGAGAGCCGGGGCCCGCACAGTGGATCGCATACGCACTTGCCACCGGAAATTATGAGTAGGCCGATATAAATTACGCGCGCGCACGCGGCCATTCCACTCGCGGCGTCCGGTTCTCACGACCTTTTGGCGCTTGCGAAAACAAACACTTCTAGCGCGCGGCGACCTGTCGATACCCGGCCGCGATATACACACACGCTTGTTCACCACACGTATAGGTAGGTGGCCCGAACTCGGTGAACTTCCGCGTGAGGGCCAGCCACGCTGAACACACATATATACTCGGATTTGATTCGGTATGTCACGACCTCACGAGCTCGAGCGCAGCGGGCCGCTCTTATGTCAGCTCCCGATGATTTGCCCAATTTGCCCAATTGACCCGCGCGCGCCCGTCTCGCAGGCGTAACCAATATAACCCTCGGTACACGTATACTTCACCTGGGGCCGAGCGAATTTCTCACGTTCATCCGTCGTGGTCCTTTCCTCCCGGCGAATCAATGATCTTGTATATATATATATGTATATACAACCACTGGACGCTGTGCTTTACCGATTGTCGGCGCATCAAGTTTGCAAGTCGAGGGACGTACGTGTATCGTATACGACCGAGCAATGAAGAATCAAGCGATGTTTGACTCGAGAAAATTCGACGGGAGGCGATTCGCGCGGATAGAGTTATTCAACAGCTGATCGGCGCGCGGCCTCGGGTGCCGGAAAAAGTTGAGGTAGCTCGCGCTCGTAGCTGCCCTGTATATGTATACGTGTGTGTGTGTGTGTGTGTATACACACAGGATTCGGGAGCGCGGCGCGATGTTTTCTCGGCTGCAATCACGTGAAACACGAAGTTTCTTTATTTAGGGGCATTTCGTGACTCATAAATTACGATTTATGACACCTGCACTGTTTTCCCGCATCGCCCCGAGTCGCATTCAATAAAGCGAGACTTGGCCGTTTGCCCTGGCCGCTGAACGCTTTTTCACGCTCCATCGCTCTCTCTCTCTCTCTCTCTTTCTCGCGCGCCCGTGCATACACTTCCTCATGCAAATCCGCAACATCTAATCTGTGTATATACCGCGTTATATCGGAACGGCACTTTTTTTTGAGAGCAATAACAATCGAATAAGCGCGGATTCGACTGGCTAACGCGATAAATGTATTACACAGTGGAAGTGGAGTTACCGGTAAGACCGAAGAAAAGTACTGTATGACGATATCGCCCGACACGGATGTTTATTCGAGTACGCTAATAAGCAGCTTGTCCCGGAGATATCACACGGCAGCTGTCGCGGTGTCGGATTCGTACGTGAAAATCGTCCCAGCAGAGATGTAAAACCAAACGGACCGGATGCGAGATCGCTCAAGAGACGTAAGAAACTACCCGCTGGCGCTTCAGCGGCCGTTTCGACAGCCGACGAACGAGCCGCGCCGTGCTCGCGAAAACACGGAAAACTTCATCGGAACGTGTGTGTGTATACACATATATAAGCAAATAGACGCGTCGGGGAAGTTTCTCCTGGCGGCTCGAGTGGCCGCGCACGCAGCTACCGGTTGCACGTATTAGAATTGTATCGTGTGTTGGTTGATCCGCGAGGCGATGTGCGCGCGACAGAAGAATGGTTGTTATGCAAGGCCCACTTTTTCCGCGGCTCGGCGCGTATGTACCTGTGTAGGATCGCGGGCGCGCGCACACACTGCAGTGGGACGCGGCCTCTTCCGATCCGCGCGCGCGGGATTGAAATGCAGGACAGCGGCCGTGAATGTCGCGGACTGCCGGAAATGAAAAGGACCCCGAGCGCGTACGTGTGTCCGTGTGTATGCCCGCGGAGAAATCTCGACGTGTCGGCTGCTCCCGTAGCTCGTGTACAGCGATTATCGGTACACGCTTAAACGCACGCGTGTGTGCGTACGCGGGGGAATCGCGATCGTTAAAACACACCGCGTGTGTCTTACATTAATCGGGGCGCAAAATATTCATAACCGCCGAGGGATCGCTTGCGCAATTCAATCATAAGAGCAAATCTGCTCGGACGGATAAAATCATCAATGCGCGATCCCGTGTCTGTGTGAACACACGTGGCGTTGCGTAATTCGTGCGAGCCAGTTCAAACGGCGAAATTACTTACGGCTGTTTTGAGTATGTTAAGCGCGCGAGCTTTGGAAATTGTTCGGCCGGCGCTTTTACTTTCGGCTACCTGATAGACGCTTGACAGCTCATGTGTGTATGCGAGCGTACACACGTGCCGCGCAACGCGGAAATGTAATGTACTGCAGCTGGAGTAAATTCATTCACATGGAAGCGGGTAAAATTAAAACGAGATTATACATGCGTTTAGGAGCAGCCATATCTGTGGCTCGCTCCTCCGAGACCCATCGCCGCATCGGGATCATTCCGATCGCCGAGCGCCAGGAAATCGTACGACGATACGTTACGATCGTAACCGATTTCGCGATATCGGCCGGACGAACATTAAAGTGCGCCGGCCGATCGGGTGTTCCACGTTGAATCTCGAGTGAAAAATTCGTCATCGCTATATATTATATGCACCATACACAGTTAATATATACGTATAAATAATATGTCCCGCGCGCAGCACGAGCCAAGCATTCGAAAATTTATGTGTTCCCCTCTCGAAGATAAGCCGGATAAGCGATGTTAAATGTATATGAGTATATACGCAAACGAGACACGTGTATAACATGGATAATTAATTGGCGGACGTTTACAGGAGGCTGATGGAAAGAGGAGCCTCGGTGCCGTGGCAGGACGCGCTGCAAGACGCGACGGGCGAATCGAGATTGGACCCGTCGGCCCTCAGGGAGTACTTCCAGCCTCTCGAGGATTGGCTGCGACAGGAAAATTTCAGGACGAACGAGCTCGTCGGATGGACCTACGGTAAGTCGACCGCACCTTTTTGTCAGGTTATCCTTCCTCCCCAGTCGTGGAAAAGGCCCACTCGACCCGCCAACTGCAATTCGAAAATTCCCAACGGCTATATATTCTTGATTGTACCGTAAAGTATGTAGTGGTATTCAATTTGCGAGCAGGTGCATATATGCACACGCACAACTACCCAGATTAATACTGGCGTTGCGAAATCTGCGTGTGCTACGCGTCCCTCGAGATTATATACAAAAGGTAAAACTACGAATATGATACGGTGCACGTAACGTTATTTGTGCAGTATACATACACACACACGAACACGCTTCGAGACTCGGGAATTCGATACGATTGTGTATGAGGAAACGACGAAGGGCGTGTGGCGGTTGTCAAGAGCGCATTGCACCCAACAGCCGTTGCACAACACCGCGTCTTATGATATTCAAATCGAGATGATTTTTACGGCTCCACTCAGCGGTGCAGCCGCGTTTCCCACTGCAGCACAACGGCATCTCGCCAGATCTCCCCGAGTTACCTATCCCGGCGTCATTGATCCCGTCTAAATCAGCCACGTGTACGTCCTTATGATCGCCCCGACCCGGCTCGAATTTCTCTCGGTGGGCCGCGGATCGCTCGGCGTGATTTATTTGTGTATACTCGCGCGCCTCGCGGACAGTAATTGGGCGCCCTCGACGCCCCGAAAACAGACCTGTGATTGCCGGGCGCGACAAGTCGTTCAATTAGACGAGCCCGTTTAGAGCTACGTAAAGGGGGATGCACGCACGGAAACAGCTCTGCCCCCCCGGGGCCGAGCTATGGAAATATGTCGGAGCGTGAAAACACGCGCGCTTTTGTAATGAGCCGCGTAACGATCGGCGAATTAATGCCCGCTACGTGATCCCGATGCTTAATCGTCCGAGATGTATAAATATATATCTTTCCCGTGTGTGTGTGTGTGTGTGTGTGTGTGTGTGTGTGTACATACTGATTTTGCGCCGCGTGTGTGCTTTTCAAACGACGAGATACACGCGGATCGAAAGCGGTGAATTTGATACGGCCGCGCACGCGTAAAGTCGGAAAGTTGAAGTGACAGGTGGCGATTATAGGAGTCGGCTCTATACACGTCTCGAAAATACTTCGTCGCGCGTATTAGAGCCGTATTAGGTTTCCGGTCATTTATCCTATCTACAAATATAACGTTAATACCATAACGCACCGACACTCGTCTCGTTTCCACATATTATGTAAAAATACGCGCGTGTCCCAATCCACGCGCGCGCGTAATCAAAATGGCCCAATTAAGATTATGTACGCGGGGGGGGAGGGAAGACAGAAAAAAAGGAAACTATTCACATGTAAAGTCATAAATCTCCCGACGCGGATTGGTAATTCATTCGGGAATCAAGTTATGCGCGCCGCGCGGAGAATCGAACTTCCATGATTTTACGATTCTTATATACGGGTCGGGCGACTCGAAAGATCAAGTTTTCGTGCGTATACGCGGCAAGGATTTAAAGCGCGGTAAGCAATTAACGAGGCATAAGGAAATAGGAAACGTCAGTTTAATTAGTGAATTACGCGCTCGCGAGCGGGTACGCGTATGTGCGTTCGAAAAATCGCGACCCCCCGCTTTTGGGCTAACGTGAAATCCAACCGGAACGCGCGTTCTGAAATCGACCGCGGCCGCATGTGCCGCGGACGAGAAGATAACACGCGGCGATAATCGGTGAAACATTATTTAATCCCCTCTCCCGCGGCTAAGCGCGTAACATGCGGCTACGCCCGATAAGGGGCGCCAAAAATGAACAAATGGCTCGCGGGTTTTAAATAAACTCGGTGTCGCCATGAATCGAGAGCGAGATCTAGCGTATCTGTCTTTGTGTTTACTCACCAGGAGCGACCATCTCACATTTTGGTCTCTTCAATTCCATTGGAATTTTTCGAGGTAGTTGTTTTTTTATGATACTCAGACACTTGCAGTCACTTGGTCCACCATTTGATTTGTTAGAGACATCACCCGTTCATTGATAATTTTGTCCACGTAATATGGATGCATGTATGGATTTATATTCTTTGCATAAGAAAATAATAATATATATGTCTGGGAAATCATAATGTTTGAATGAACGACTGCAGATATTATCTATTTGGCGAAGCATAAACCAGCTCCAAAAGTTTTAGTGCGCTGCGAAACCCAAATGCTGAGTGGTTTCCTGGTGAGAACTTCCGAAACATATCGTTATTCATACCGCAAGCTGAATTCGCTTACTTCGAGTTCAAACTACGGAACTATCTTATTGTGATAGAGAGTAGACCCAAGTAGATAACAATTTCTAGAAATTAATATGTCAACACCAAATATGTGGTTTGTCTCTACACATCGGTAGCTTACACGTGTTTGTCTCTTATTTACTAAGATAACGTAATTCAAGGCTCAGTATAAAATGAGAACCTGTCAAATCATCAAATGCGGGAAAAATGTTTTTGGAAAAATGCCGCTCCTGTGTAAATAGATGAAATCTGTAGCAGAACACAGCGGGCTATTTTTTTATCTCCTTTCTCTAAATTTTGGATGTGTGATTATGTTCTCCGAGTGATTCGGAAACGAGAAATTCAAAATTGAAATTTGATCGAAAATAAATGAATTCGTTTTTCGTAGGTGACGATATCTCGACACATAACAGTGAAACTTTGTTGAGAATCGTTGTTTTGATTTGACGTTTTGAAACGAAAATGAAAAAAAATTATTTTCAACATCTCGATACCTCGATGTCATGCATATCAACTTTTTTCTATGTTCCGCGCTACCCTTTACCCGACCGTGCGTAACGTATACGGTTTGTACATATTAAGCGCAATCGCTCCGGCCGACTAGAGCCTGTATAGTCGCGCGCGGGCGCGCGCGGTGAATTCGAAATTCTTCCTAATTATCGATAATTTCAGAAGGCGATCATCCGTATGCGGCACAGTCGTAACGCGCGCAACCGAGTCACGTTGGCCGAATTCCTCCCGTGACATAATCCCGCGATATTTTCCCAAAGGCCAGTCTCGGCCGCGCGTGGATCTTGTAATGATATATACAGAGTCGGCGGAGCACGCGGCTCTAGAGTTACCCAACGCCATCGTGGATTATCTAATTAAGTGCAGCGTTGCAGCCGTCTCGCGCGATATACAGTGCGGCGCCTCTTCCTTCTTCCTTCTTGGCGCCCCGAGAGAAGCCACCGAGCTTTGTCTCGAGCGAGAGATATACACGGTTCAACGGAAAACGCGCTCGTGCGTTAGCCGCCGCCCCGTTTCTCACGCCCGGTTGCTCGATCCGAGCTGCTATGTGGGTCACGGTGTACTCGGACCAACGTACGTCTGCAACGTATCTTCGTACTCGTCCTTTCCAGCTCTTTTAATCTTTCCACACGACTCTTGTTCTCCGTTTGGCGAGGTCCTATGATCCGCTCGACGGCAACGACTCGTGTTTCATCGAAATTGTTATTACCCAAATCAGTTTGGCGGAAGTCGCGCGTTATGATTGATGTGACGAAAACAGGTTCTTTAACGGTTCTGCTTTTTCGTCTATTTCGAAAGGAATGTTTAAAATGAGAATGTCCGCCGCGACGTTTTTCATTTTCGATTTCGCATGTATACGAGGATTATGAGGCAACAGGCGAATAGCCATAATGTACTCTAACGGATAATAATAAACGGTCAAGTATTCAACGCTTCGGGAATGTAAAAGGAAAACTATACTTAAGAAAACGCAAGCAAATATTTGAATTCTGCATCCGGTATGGAAAACTCGATCGGGTTACGACGTACAATAAAATTACAAAAACACTTTGAAAGTATGCATAACGAATCAAGCCGAATTATTTAACACATCGGAAATACGCGTATGAGGAATTTGCGGTGACCCGTATTGATATTCGAAATTATCTTGATATCTGAATGAGTGCATCGAGTTAATGTTGATTAAACAATTTCAGCTCTCGACCCTGTCCTTTTCCTGATGCGTAGTTGAATGTTTCATTCTCCCCATGCGTTACGTTTTAAATTTATTCGTCCGAGGAGTCTTTCGCCCCTATTTATTTCGCCAAATTCCACAATTTTCGACTAATTTTAGCACCAGAAACTATTTCCATTTCGCTTCGTTTAATATTAATCCTCGTGCTCCCGCCGTCGAGTTAGTCGAGCGACGTGTCAGATTTTACCGTGGAAATATATTTTATTGTTCATTTTTACGAGTAAAAGTCGAACAGTGCGAGTGTTCGCGCGGGAAAAAAAAAGTTAGATCGTAGGAGTCTTTGTAAGGAGCGTCGATATGTGCTCATAACTTGTTACATAAAAATGTCTACTCATACCTGAGAATTAGAATGGATACGAGCTGGTGAACTCTTGGGAGAATAATACCGCCGTTCAAACAATCACTCGTCTTCGTATTACAGAGTAAATTAAGAAGCTTTTGTACTCGCGCTTAGATACGTTTACCTTGTATCATCAGAAACACCCTCAAACATCTTCGTACCGTTTCAAGTCTGGATATCACGACCTGCGCGCGTATTTCAGGCACGTATTGTCTCTCGAGGCCAAGCCCTTTACCCGAGTCTTGTTGAGAGTAGAAATGATTTGTGTCCCAACTGCTCCCAAAGCTCGATACGAAAGATTAACGAGCATTCATCCTCCAACGCAATGTAGCATATCAACTATTATTTAATCGAGCCCATTGACGGCTCGGATATCCGCAACGAGTCTTTGGTCTCTATTGATTTCTTGAGTGAAAAACACCAATTTACCTTGGTACAGTGAAATTTTCACTGGGATACCCTTCACTCTTTGAAACAGGAAAGAACTGCTATTTCTTTTTAGTAGAAATCGAATATTTTATATGAATACGTATGAACTGACGTTCAACTAATTTTTAGTGAAATTCTGTTGAATCACATAAGTTGTGGAATTTGTACTATTTCGGAGAGTATAAGTAAAACAGTGGTTTTTCTCTGCCCCGCGAGCCGCGACATCCCAACTTCGCGAATCCTATACGCGAGACGCAGCAGCTTTTGCCGCATGTATGTATCGGGGTGCGATCACAACACGCGTTTGCCCAAGCTGTCATACCCGCATTGGATCGAATCTGCGAACCCAATCGGCACGAAATAACGAATCATCACATGGCTACTCGGATAACGCATTGGTGAGTGCAGCTTCGTTGATTTCTCACAGGGTTGTGGCGGCCGCGCGTGCGAACCCACCCGCGGGTGCCGATATTAACAAACGCGTGTCCGCTGATCTACTCTCTCGCGGGCGCGTATTATGAAAAAATATTCGCCGTTCGGCGTGGCATTGTGTATATGCACACACCCAATACACGTATAGTGTACGCTACGTGAGAAACGGCCCGGATTGCGCTGGTACACACACGTATATATAGACGTGTCTTCGGCGCGGGAAGGAGCCGTGCCGCGCTCGAGTAAAAACCGAGCCAGCTCTTACTCCAGATATTGCAAGAAACGCGCGCAAGTGCGCCGAGATCCAGAGACGCTAACGAGCCGAGCGGGAAAAACTACTCGCTTCTTTCCTTTCCGAATGGCGCACGTCTCTCTCACTCTTCTCTGGAGTTCGTTTCGTTACGTCGCCGAATTATACGGAGCCGCGCGGCTATTCAAATGATGTATCCGCGTGACTCGCGTTACCCCCCCAGCCCCGTTTAATCGCCCGGTTACGTCGAGATCGATTTTCGATTTGGACACCGCCTAGGAAAGATCGAACGCTCCCTACCGCGCATTCGTGAATATACATAAGCGCGCGCGAATTCAGTGTCTGTCGAATAACGAATGATTTTTCTTGTTCCATGCCGCAGACGGTGACTACTGCAAGCTGAGCATCGAGACGGCGGGACTGGAGGTGTTGGGCAGCGGCTTCTACTACAACAACGCGGCCGGCTTTGCCGCCTCGCTCGCGCTCATCCTGCTGACCCTGGCCTTATCCTCGTTCCTCCGGACTCGGCTGTACTAGTGCGTTGTGGTCGTGCGCGGCTGTCCAGTTGCGCCACTGCAGCCGCTTATATATATTTACACACGTACACGCACACACACACACACACAGGTACACACATGAATCGACGAACGACCGGATCTCCGAGGGGTCTATTAGACGCGCGCCGAATCACACTGGGGCCACTGCGCGCGCGTGTCAGACCTGCTAATACACCGTATGTACACGCCTACCCGAGCGCGTGTAAAGTTTGTGGATTTACACGCTCGAGCCGTTCGAATTGCACCGCAGCGAAGCTGGCTTGAGCCGGGGAGAGGGAGTCAGTGTCCATCGTCGCGATGCATTACGGCACGATATCCGCGCGCCGAATCGAGCCGCGCATTTACGAGAGGACAATGTAATAATCGCGGGAGCCGCGACGGCCGGTGTCTCCCAGGCACTTTCCGCGATCGCGCGCTGCATGTATTATGCACGAGCCTCGAGGAATTACGCTATACTACGTGTGTATCACCCGAATCGTCGCAAAGCACGGAGGGACACGCGCTCGTGTGTGTGTGTGTACATACACGAAATCGCGCGGCCGGCCTAATTAAAACGAGGCGTGCAGCTGTCGATCGGAAGCGCGCGCGAGATTATCAATCTCGGCACGCGGCTCGATTAATAACCGATCGGCAACGATAAATCGGTTAATTGGCCCGATCCATCAGCGGCTTTCGCGTGTCCGAAAAATCCCGCCGCGCCAGACTTGGCCAGTGCGCGCAACGTTATATAATAGGAAGAGGCCCGCTCTCGATCGATGGAGGAAACGAGCCGAGAGCGTCCGAGGGCAGAAGGAATGAAAGAAAAAAAAAAAACAGTCGGCGGCGAAGAAGTGCATATATACGAGCCCCGGGAACAATGAGAGGACGCGCGCGTGCACAGCGGCGCGCACTTTCACCGTTTACCGCGTCTCGCGCGCGACACGGCGAAGAAAAAAATGGAGCGACGGACGGGTGCGCGCGCGTTTACACACACGAGCGCATACCTTGTTGCGCATGTACATGAGACGCGCGGACGCGGAGATGAGTAACAGCAGCGCCTCGATCGGTTTGACAGGCTTATCCGCGCGCGCGTACGCGTGTGTTTGGCTTTCTCTTTCGGTGCGCTCGCGGTGCACATCCTTCACCCGCGCACCATTCGATTCGTGCTAATTCCAACGAAAAGTCCAACGGCCAATCGAAAGATATCCGCTTGTTGGCCGACGGTATAATTACGGCTTGGCTCGCGCGCGCGCGAGAGAGCCACACAGAGAGAGAACACCGCGGGCCGTAATATAAGCTCGGAGCGCCGCGTCTCCCCCACGTTCGACGCTCATTAATTACGCCGAGAGCCGATAAACGGCCCGCCGCGGGATTATCCAACGCTAACAAAATTTCGGAGCTAATTGAAGTTTCATTATACCACCGAGTGCCCGCGAGGGGGGAGCAATTAACGCCGCACCGAGTCAATTGTACGCGAACATCTCCCTCGATCGCCTGTATAAATGGCCTACATATATATATATATATATAAATGTGTATGCATATTTATAGAGAGCCGCGGACGCGCAGCTTGGACTCCGGTCTAATGCGGCGCGCGGGGTGTACGAAATACCCGCGAGCCGAAAGATCGATTGGCTCATCCCTATGGCTATACGTATATACACGTACACGAGACGAGGTTGTAACGACGCGCGCGTTGCACAATCGCGGGCAGCCGACGTTTCGGCGGCGGCGGCGGCGGCTATCCCCGACCGAAGCCAAATCGGCGCGTAAACAAAGAGCAATAATGTGTATGTAAGTATCGTTTGTGGAAGGAGCCGGGTCCGGACGCAAAAAGCATCCTTGAACTGGTTGATCCCAATCTCGCCCGGCTTTAACCCGCTCGATTCGTTCGGCCCGAGAGAGACGTTTGGCAATCGCGATCGTCTCCTATTATCGACTCGAGCAGTTCCTTCGAGGGGGGGAGGAGGCGACCGGCAAAAATCGATTGTGCAACGCACGCGCGCAACCCGACCCGCGGCCGTCTCGATCCAGATGCATACACACGTACGTACACGCTACTCGCGAACACGCGCTATGCGATAATCTTGCGTGAGCTTTGCCGAGAGCCGGTGAATGTGCGTTTGTGTATATGTATATATAAATGTATCTCGGCCGGATCATCTCGCGACGCTCGATATATAAATATATATACACGCTTTAATTAGCGTGTCTGTCGAGCGGGTCGCACGGCCGAGAAGAATCGACGCGACGCCGCGCCGTACTCCCCTCGATTTGGACTTCTTTCTTTCCCCCGTTTTCGCAACTCGACCGAGCTGCATAATGACAGGTGTGAACTCTCGACGGGCCACTTGCAACACGTGCGCACACACACACACACACACAGACACTAACACACTTGTACACTATACCCTATGTTGTGAGCTAGTTTCTTCAGCCGGTTGGAAATGTTCTCTCTCTCGTCCTCTTCTTTTCCCACACGGCGCGCGATGTCCCTACTCGACTCTGACATATATGATTAACATGTAATTACAGGTAAGACGAGAGAGAGAGACAGAGCAGTATACATGTATACGTATAAGTTGAAATACTTCCTAGTGGATAGAGGCAATTGTTGTAAATATACATAGAAGCGTCGCTCGCTGGATTATTTTTATTATGTAAAGATTGTATTGTAATCGTTATATATTGTATCATGTGTGCTTGTGAAATTTATCATATAAGATATTGTAATCGTAGACAATAAACATCTCCTTATACATTGTATATTTCCTTACTTTTCACTATAGCCCCGTTACGCGTGTATAGACGCATCACCGCGAGCTCGTTCGTTAACTCTGAAGAGGAGGAAAAAATCCGAAGGACAATCGGAGGAAATCAGGCATGTATGGGGTACGCAAAGGGAAACAGGATCTGCGCACTTGTGTATACGTTGACCCGCGGTGTTCTCTGATAATAGACGGAAGAAGACGAAAAGGAAAAAGGTTGAACGGCCTGGGCGCGAGTGGCGCGGTTACGCGCCCGAGAGGGAGGATTCGAAGAGCCGCAGGGCAGCGCGCAACCTTGGCGAGGGAAAAAACCGCCGCGTGTATACGGGCGCTCGACGTTTACGACGCTCGCGCGTCTCAAGATCACGTTGCAGAAGCTATTACGCACTCGGAGCGCTACTTGATTTTGAAAAATTCCCCCGGCGCGACCTTGTACGGCTGCAGCGGCGGCGGCGGAGGCAAAAGGAGATCGACGAATTTTCGCTCGAGTGCGTGCCGGATGTTCGGCCGAGTGAAAAACAGGGATGGGAGAAAAATACCCGGCGCAGACGCTCGTATAATGGCCGGCCTCGCGCGCGATCGCGCGGATCGACATGTCGTGTGTGCGCGCAACGATCGCGGATACATCAAGGGTGGCGCGGTTCGCTCGCCGCCGCCGTGAGAAAACCCGGGGTTTCGCAAGGCTGCACCAGCGAGAGACGCTCGGTATATACGTACAAGCGCTCGCGGTTGGACTTTCGCGTCGAATGGACCCGTCGCGCTCGGCCGAGCTTTCAACCGGTGTATATACGCTGGCAATTCTCTCGTATATATATACGCTCTCGTTCCCGAGCGCGTATATTAGAGCTTGCGTTCGTCAAGACCGCGCGTGCCTCTCGAACACCTCTCGAGAGTGTCGATCGAGATTTATGCGGCGAGTCGTGTGTGTCGATCGATTCGGGGCGGTGATTTTTACGCGCGACGACGATTCGGAGGAGGAGAGAGCGTGCGAGTAAAATTACGGGATTTGATTGATCCTGGTGGGTACGGGAGAGACGTTGGAGGATTCGCATGGAAGAACGCAAAGCGATTTGTTTGTAAGTCGAGGAGTGCACGTATCGATTTTATAACGCGATCCCGACGAAAATTCGGAGTAGGAGTATCTTCGTGTCGGGACGAAGCTGAATGTATTTTTTTCCTCTCTGTGAAAATCTCACTGTAAGCTAAAGTGAAACATTTTTCACTGTACTGACAGTTGATAGTCACTGTATTACAATGAATTTTAAACTGTATAAATATAAACCTATCGGTTCCACTGCAGTGAGTTACAGTGAGCGACATTTGACGGAAACTGCAAGGAATTTAGAGAGTATATCGTATCAACCAACCGAATTGATTTCAGTCTCACGTTCGTCATTGCCGCATATATACCTACATGAAAATCGAAACGTTGGTGTCGGGAAAAAGGGTAAAAAAACCGAGCAGCACATGGTTCCGGCGAGCAGCGGGCCACCAAGCAGCAGCGGCCTCCATAACTTTTTAGCGCCCGACGACCCGTGAAACGGGGGCAGCTGCCGCGGGTTGTTGGTCGTTCGTGGTTCAGGCGAGGGGGTGGGGGCGCGAATACACTGCATACCGTATGGGCGGCCGGAACGATCGGCGAATATCGACCGCTTCCGCGCCCGATGTGCCTCTACATATATACATATATAGTCGCGGGCTGTGAAAAATCGGGTAGTAACGCGGCGGGAATATCCGGTGTGCGCGGGAGCCGCGACTGCAGCTGCAGTTGTCTCTCCCGGCTGCTGTTGGGTCGCGGAGGGGGCAATCAAATAGATTGGCCGTCGCAATCATTCCATTAGCGCGCGCGGCAAACGGTATACGGCTGCTGCTGCGGCTGCTGCTAATATACGCGCGGTCCCTTTCAACGCTGTATAGTGTGGACCGGTGCCGAGACGCTTGTATCCTCCCCACCACGAGTGGTCCACTCGATTGAATTATAGACCGAAATCATTCGCGAGATGATGATGTTGCTCTCGCGGGAGAAACTTTGATTTTGGATTCAACGATCGCGCGGAGTTGAGAGATTTCACGGAGTTTTCATGGAACGTGACTTCCTCGCCGCGCGGCTGTGTGTGTACACACGCTGGATTACGGGATAATAAACAAACGATGCACGAGCTCGATCGCGTTTTAATGATGAATCACGCGCACGCGCGCGCAATTGCAATTTGCGTTCGATCGGAGAGGCCTCCGGCGCAGCTTCGTGTGATGGGCTTTCAATCGATCGCGCGTTTCTCATCTTCTGTTGAAGTATCAAGTTGGATAAATTTTGACTTCTAATTCATCTCATGGGTACAAATTCGTTACGGAAAAAATACAAATCGACTTTTGTCGAAAAGGTCGTAAAGAGCGATCATAATGATGTTGCCGCGCTTGAAAACAATCAATTTCTAGCTGTTGGATATACTCTTTTCGTTGTATTCTTCCTCGCACAAAACGTTTACCCAAACGAATTGAAATTTAAAAGGTATACAACTGCGGGAAAAAACTTTCTCATTTCCCAATACCTTCCAAGGATTTGACAATCGGTGATATAAACGAAAAGAAAAAAAAGACCGACAACAATCTGGCAACTCGGCAATTTTTTCCCCCCGACGAAAAATATTTTATTCCCCCCAACGAATCGTGACAATTTTTTCATTATCCGCATTCCTATCCGCGGACTGCAAAAAAAAGGCAATCCGGCCATCTCGTCGGAGCGTTGGGCGCCGACGTTTCTACTCGGCTGACGTATACAACGGTCGCGCGATCTGACGTAATTATAGCATTTAACTTCATCGTATAGAAAAGCGAGGAATATAAAATATCGCATTTCTCCACAATGGGAAGGTCGGTTTTCTTTCATACGAATGACCCAATTTCGCCGCTCGATTGGATATAAATGCTAGGCTACATAGCGAATCGCGCGGGGAGTTGGGGGGGGGAGGGAAAGACTGCAGCTCGTTACGGACAAAACTATAACCCTTTACATAATCAAACATAATAATCGATCGCTCTCCATAAAACGCAAAATACAATGTTCGCCGGGCGATAATATCGGCTCGAGCCGCGCGGCCTATATATCGGTTGAAGTGAAAACGCGCGCGCGCGCGCGGCCGATTCCAATCTGAAAACTGCGCGCACGTATATATATATGAATCGCGCGCTAATCCGAACGTGTTTGTATATACATGCGAAGGGAGCTGCTGGTACGGACAGTCGACAGCGTGTGGGAACGTTACGCCACGGAGGTATAGCCCTTATGCGCTAATAAAAATGCCCAGTCTGGGGCTTGATTGAACCAAGGTCAGAGTCGAGGATCAGTGGACCCTCGCCTAATCATCACCTCGCCCTCCGTCTCTCGCTCTGCGCGCGCGCGTATATACGCACATGTGTATGCGGGTTGCCCGATGACACCACACGCTCGCAAGCGCCGCACAACGGAAATATCCCAGCCACTGAGTTTTAATTGACTTTCTCACGACGAGATGTAAATTTTTACGGGCCGCGCGCGCGGCTAACGAGTTGAGAACTCGCTGCGTCTGCGTCAACCGATCGACGCTGCAGCGTTGGGAATTCCTATTTTGCCTCGTATCTCTGGTCGTCCCGTCGAAATTAAAAATATCAATTGGCTCGATCGTGATTTTTTCCGACTTTAGCGTACCTTTCGAACGGCGCGCGTATACCGGGTACGTATACATATCTCTCGGAGTACACGTGCGATTGATTCGATAAGCAGCTGAAGGGCAGTAATTAAATTTGACGTTACGATAATAGCCATTTCACCACGCGAATCCCACTATACTGTCTTGCAAATTAAATGTTTGCTAAGCCGCGCGTCGCACGCGATTGTTCGTAATCATAAGGCAGCGCCACGTCTCGCGCGCGTGTATATCTCTCATAAATCAACGTATATGAACGTCAACTCTGCTCGCGCTATGCGTACTCGTCTATCGAAGCGGCATTACGAAAATCGCATTCGCACAACGATTGTATGTACGTATACCAGTGTGCGGATCGAGTCAAATCGATACAGCAAATTTCAAACGGGGCTGCGCACAGTCGCCCGTTCGCGCTCACGAAGCGAAACACGTATTTTTCTGCTGTGGCGCATTTTAAACGTCACGTCTGAATTAGCCGGGGTGAAGCTCTTATCTCCCTCGGGAGTACACACGGACGCGGCGAGAAGAGAGACGGTAGGAGAAAAAACAAAAACCCCGCGAACTTCTCGAGTGGCACGTATTCGCGGAGTGGGTCGCTCTCGATGCGCGGATATGTGTGTGTGGCTCCCCTCGTCAGCCGCCCTTTTGACGATTTTTCGACCTCGCGCATATACGCGAGGGAGAAAAAGAGTATATAAGCGGGACCGGCAAGGTTGCATATACACGCGCGCGCGTCATATAATAGGATGCGGGGGGGGGGGGGTAAGCCGCGTACAGCTTTGATAATATCCCTCCCACCGATGGAGCGTCTTTTCTCCGCTCCTTTTTCTTCTCCCCCGGCGCGGCGCGCGAGGATTTTTCCCCGCCGTGTGTAATACCCATCGAGCGCCCGCGCTGAGTCAGATCCTCCTCCGAACGATCTCGAACGCGGATGTTATACACTTTTCGCGCGCCGTTCGACTTCTGGATATACGCACACACTCGCATACTCGTTTGGCCGAGCGTCCACGCATATATGCGTGTTCTCGCATTGTTTTCCCGCCGACTTTTGAATTCGCGACGCGTATAACGTCGGCGTTTAGCTCTCTATCCGATTTTTCATGCTTTCATCGGCTCGCGCATTGCTCGTCCCGTATAGATCGGCGGGTGAAAGTTTCTTCGGGAAGTGTGTGCGTGTGCAGTACGTATGTATGTATATGTAGAGCGAGTCTCTCTCTCGTGCGTGTTTGAAAAATGACTCGCGGTTGGCGCGCGTGCGCCTGATTAAGAGCCGCGATATCATTATTATGCGCGCGCTCGCGTTATACTTACAGCGTAATTCTAATGGAGTCGACGCTCGTATATATATTGAGCTATATATATATTGAGGCGCGAATTCGAGTGCGTTCGCCCGACATCGACGAGGGAGACACTGCTGCAGGCCGCGAGCGATCGTTTCTTGTGTTACGTCGTCGCTCGCGCGAAAGCAATTCTTGTGTGTATACACGGGCGTGTATGCGCGAATCGTACAAAGACGGGGTCGTACGCGCCGTGAAATTTCGCGTTAAATCGGCTCGAATTGTTGTTTATGGAATATATTATGTATACGTGACGCAAATCCGAGCATTTGACAAGCGTCGGAAGTTATGCCGATAAGCAATTTGGAGTATCGAATCCGATCGATGTATCGCCGGGTGTCGGCAACCGATTGGTATATACACGTACGTTCAATGGTGAATTCCTTTTTAAGTGCCGTGGGCACATATATATATATATATATGCTCGTATCAGATGGTTTTATTCGCGGTGAGAAATAAAGCCCGCGTTGTACACGTCCCTTTGAGCTACGAGCTATTCTTTTCCGTCGATTTATAGTTTTATATAGGTTCCACCGTTTGAGATTTTGAAATTCTTCAGTGACTCCGAAAGCTTCCTTCGTGTTATTTTTCTCGCCTCGACTTTGCCTAAGACTGTTAGATACGCGAGTGTCATGGAGCGATGCGATTCCAACGATAACGCGATGAATGAAAGAAACGTAAATATATCCAGTGCATCGGGAAAGGAATTTGTTGATAAGGCAAGAGAGAGAGAAATGAAAAACGCTCTCACGACTATGCGTATCTCGGACGACAACCGCCGCTCTATATATATACCCGCGAGTGTGTTTTGAAAACAATCGATATCCTCCGTCGAGTGTCCAAATATCTGCGCCTGCCTCGTTATCAGCACACTAGAGTCGGAGAGCACGGTCCCGTCGTCGCGACGGCTGCTGCCGCTGCTCGGGATCAATTTCTCTCTGTGTCTTTCTCCGCGTGTACGTGCACGCATACACACATCCGCGGCGGGGCGGAGGGTCGGGGTTCATTGTGCCCCGCTTCAGAGGCCGGCGGACGTCAATTGACACACACGAGGACCGAGAGGCCCTTGGCGCGTCAGTCGGGCGGCTGCTTCGTCGCACGCAGCACATCCGAGTTCACTCTCTGTTGTGTACTATATCGCGCGGCCGGCCGCTAATCCACGAGCTGCAGTTAGGACGACGGCTGCACACATACACAAGTACTCCCTACGCTCGCCAAGGTCGGGCTGATTTCCTCCAGGTGAGTTGTTCGGGCCAGAGGTGGATCCGCGACTATTGCGGGTATGAGCGGCCGGCTGAGCGGGGATGCTTCTTGCGTCCGATATATCAGAGGGTCGAGCTAGAAGAAAAAAAAGTATAAATCTTTCCGAGATTTCTTTGTACTCGGATACACGAGTACGTCAGCGCAAAAAAGCATCTCAAAAACCGAGAGACTCGATGATGTCGAGGAAACGCGTTAAATTATGATCGTTCATAGAATTTCACGAGACTGCAGCCGACTAAAAGCTTCTCGTACCCTATACAAAATCGACCATTTGACCACTCGCGTATTTCCTTTTGCGCGAGGCTCGAGCCCTACACCGCACGCGCGAAATCGCGAAATTAGACTTAATATGTAAGCTCGCGCTTATTATGAGAAACTCCCGACACGCCGGTTCTCGCCGACGTTCTCGTTAATAAACGCGACATATGCGCGTGCCACACGGCGGCAGCTCCGAATGAAATGTTGACCATTATGAAATTGATACAACTTTTCGGAGTCTTTTTCCCGGATCAGGATGATCTCGTTCGCTCGCTCGCGCGCGCGAGACATTAATAAAATCGAGTTTGCGTCTCGGTTTTAATTCGTTGCGTCCCGCCGAGAAAACAGATCTTATCGGCTCGTAACGGCTTCTCCCCACCCCGCGGTACTCCCGGCCAAATAAAATGACACTTCTGAAAACGTCGCAAAACGTCGGCATCTAGAGCGGGACCGGGTTAATTAAGCCCGCGTTATTTATCCCTCGCGATTTGACTGCGTAACATTATATTTTGTCGAGCATTTATACGTACGTACGTACGTATGTATATAAATCGATTGAGTCACACTCGCGATCGTCGTGGCCCGCGCGACCGAGCGCCAGTGTCCGGATGCTCGCGATAAGTTGAACAGCACGAGCGAGTTAAAGTAGTTTTGAAAGTTGTCGTCTTCGAAAAATCGCCGAGTCGTGCGCAATATCAGCCCAGTGCAATTAAGGCGTTATTCAACGTACATCGGTGCAAGCGTGCACGAGTATTCGGGATCGATTTGTGTGCGTTTGTGTGTGTATATATATAGTATAGCGGCCTATGCGCGCTCGCGATGATATCGAAATTAAATAATAACGCTCACGCGCGGCGACAGATTGAATGGCGGCGGAGGTCGTGCGTGTCGTAAAAGGTTCACTTTCGTGTGTATATACGTTTGCACATGTGCACACGCCAGGCCTACTTTTTTGCGCCCCGCATATAATGTAATTTGAATGTAAATAAGCCGGGGCGCGAGTTTATTTTTATCGCGCCCCGTCGTTGATTTTATGTTTGTGAAAATCAAGAGCCGCGCGCGCGCAACTGCCGCATTACGCGGTAGTTGCGCGTTTGGTACCCGGGGCAGCGGGCATTCGAAGTTTTATATTCACATCTAAACTGGATGCTCGAATGAACAAAAATTAACAGAATCCAGTTAATCGGTATATGATTTTGAAATGCGTTATTGGCTTGATATGTGACCCTAATTGAATACGGATGTTGGGGAGGGGGAGTGAAAAAAGACCCACACGAGATCGGTATACATAGCGCTGCTCGCGAAACTCTCCGACGGCGCGGCTAGATTACGATCCTGTGTGTCGCGCTTTGATCGGAAAACACACGGAAAGGACGAGCCGACACTTACCTGTTGCAGTGTGTGGTAACATTTATATTTTCGAGAAAAAAAATTTCTCTTCCTTTTTGAGGAAAACTTATGTTCAAATTGAGAGAAAAATTCTCGTCGGCGGTCACAATTTCTGTATCAACTGGCCAGAAAAATATTCCGAGTTTTGGTCTCCGATATCTCGAAGAAATTTTCGAAGGTGGCTTATGGTTTTTCAATAGGCAGTGCATGCGCAGCCATTTGTCATAACATTTTATTTCGCGTGAAATATACGTTTCTTCGTACAAAGAATGTACATGCATACGTATTAAAATTTTGACCACGAAACAGGTATATATTGTCACATGCATAAAATCAATATCAATAAGTTGACATCTGAGACAAATCGAAACGTTAGGACAAACGACTGCAAATATCGCCTATTTGTATATCTAGAAGTTCCAGTAAAATCATAAAGACCGAACTCCTCAGGTCTTCTGGTGCACATTCATTACGTAAAGAGAGATACTTATTCTCCACTTGGAAGGTACAATAATTTCTCTTAGCCGCGCACCGTTTCAATGAAGAATATCCTCTCGAATCGAGAGTGATTTTCCACCCGATTAGCGGTAATTAGCCGCGCGCGCGCGGCGGGTGCACGTACTCGTGCAACAATCTCGAGAGCTACAGTGACGCAATCGCGACGTCACGGGGCGCGGGCGAGCGGATCATCGATCCGCCCGCCCGCGCGGCTGAATAACGTCTTTCTGATGTACGAGAATTGGCACGCGAGAAGCGCTTACTCGAGCAGCCGGGGCATTGGTTCCGATGGTACTCGAGAGCTTCGGCCCGTTGAGTTATCCAATTGTGTCGGGGCTAAAGACACTTCGAGTGTCCGCGACCCGTATATGAAATTACCCGATCGGCAGATTGGGGATCCTCGAGAGGATGAGACGTAGCGTTATATATCGATCGCTCGACCCCGAGTCGCGATGCTTTACACTCGCGGGACGATTGCCGATTGATTTTTCTCTCCGCGACGGCCACTGGGCTACATAAATATCTCGTTTATCGATCGGCACGAACCCGATTATAAGCCGGAATGTGCATAAATCAGAACAATTATACAAACTCATTACGCTATCTTCACTCAAGCGTTTCACTTTCGTCAAAAATGTGTGTATGTTCGTGTGTGCGAGCGCGGATCAGATTTGCGATCACGGCACTGTGACGCTGCGGCTTTCGATCGCGTTGCGGCGGCTCATGCGGCGGCTAAGGCGTTTTATATATTCCCCAGCGAAAATAAACTATAACGCGTTCGCGCCGGCGCCTCCCAATACAATGTGCGAATTATATTCGCGGATCATATCGGGGGGGAAATTAAAAGGAAATTTCCATGGAAAGTTCTGTGCGCCAAAAGTGCTGTGCTCGATAATTAACGGTATATGTATAGACACCGTGTCATCATAAACGTCGTTTGCCAATACGTCCCAGCACGCGGGATTGCAGTCGCGTCGCATTATTCCCATGTGTGGAAATAAAGGAGGAATTATGAAGTGACATCCGCCGCGCGCACGCTGTAACTCTCGCGCCCAAATATGAAAAGTCGTTAATGTGATATAATTTCACCGGCCAACTCTCTGTTTATGTAAGATCTCGCGGTGTAAAAGCAATAATGCACTGATGATTTCAAACCGACTCGTAGTAATGAGGACTCATTTTCCCTCGTATACAAAGCGAGCCGTGCATTGCTATATTTGTACGCGCACGCGCGACGATATTATGCATTCACGCGCGCTCGCACATATACTTATATATCGGGACCGACATTAACGTGAAAATGGTTCGTGCGGTATTCTAACAAGCGCGTCTTTGGGATATAACCAGGCAAAACAATCGAGACAATATTGCAGGAAATCATTAGCGAGCCTCGAAGACGTGTAGTTCGAGCCCGAAAGGAAAAACCAAAGATAAATAGGAAACGTCGCGGCCACAAAGGAAAAACCTATCGAGTGGCTTACTTCCTCCCGATCGCGTTCGCATTCGGTCCCCCGTCGGAAATTCCCTCCGAAATCGTCGCTCGAACGGCAGCGCAACACTCGAGCGGCGAGTCGGTGATCTTGAAACGGGGTTGCGGCGCTCGAGCCCGCGTATATACAGTCCCCCGAGGCCTTCGATCAAAATGCTTTTATTCTAAGGCGACGCGACTCGCGCGAACTTTCATTTGGACTCGACGTGCATTCGAATTTCGACGAAATTTCAAACACGTATCCCTCGGACGGCAATTTAGTGACAGATATTCAAAAATTCGCTCGAGTGCTCTCTCGACGCTTTGCATATGCAAAAGTGCGAATGAGATCCGAATTCCTCAAAGGCCAAATGCATGATTCATTCGAGTATATGCGTGCAGCGCCGCGTTGCCTCGTCGCGCGTCTGCTCACTCAATATAAAACTCGTTCGAGCTCGTTCGAGCTAATGTGGGAAGCGCTCGCGACTCGCGTATAAACAACCGCACCCGAAAAAGCGCGTATACAACCGAATTCGTTAAATTGAAACGTCGCGAAAAACTCGTCGAGCGCTTTTGCGACCGATTATATCGTTTTGCGGGTCCGCGGTCGTGTCTGCTCGTGACTGCGATCCGAGACGCACTCATAAATCCGCCCTTGTTATTGGCGGTGTATTGTGCACTACATATTCATTGCTCCTCGAGCCGCGGATGACGGGAGTAGCCGTGGGCTGTGTATACATATATATACGGATTATGCGCCGATCCGGAGTCTGTAATTTTGATCGCGGTATTGTGAGTTACGAGATCGCGAAACGCCGCGGCTCGGCAGAGCGTGGTATACATGTCGCTTCGAACCGAGACGTACTGATCAATTTATACACTGAGAATAAAATAGAATAGAATAGAATGATGTCTTTATTTCGGTCTAGGGACTCATGGTCTCGTTTAGACTCGGCAGGCTGCATAGGTCGCATGGTGTTGTGCATAATATAAATAAAAACAAAAACTAAATAAAAGATGCACAGCCGGTGCATCTTTTATTTATTTAGAAAAATGGGGGATATAGAAATATACTAATCCAACTTAGTGAAGGAAAACCTAGTGACCGTTACTACAATTTATAACAGAGAATATTCTATCTTTAGTAGAAGTTAAAATTACGGATAGTGAAGTTTACTAAGTAAATTCTAGTAAAGTTCACTATATTAAAGTAGTAACTTAACTTAACCACACTTAAAGTACTATACGAGTAGAATGTTCTATAAATCGAATATTGAATGTTGTTTTTTCTAGTAATGAATACCATGTTTTGGATAGTAAAGTTTACTTATATGTGACTTAGTTGTCCTCGCCTGTCACTAGAAAACCTATTAAAAATCTAGTAACCATTACTATACTTTTTATTCAGTGAATATGCTCTGAAACTTCACCCCGAACGAACAGTTGGGATATTGTTTGTATTTGTCGCTAAATACGAGCTGTAGATCATACAACGTTAAGCGCATGGGAGATATACGTTTGTCGCAGCTGCACACATGCGGGGATCACACACCGTTTCGCCAGCCAGCCTCTCAACCGCGATGCGTTTATTTTTTAATAATAAACTGGGGAACATTCATAATTACGTAATTGATGAGTCCCATCGAAGCGGAAAATCTAGTTACACGCTCGGCGCCGCTTGAATCAATTTCAAGATAATTTGAACTATGTAATGGATGTATATGAGCGCGCGGGCGCGCGAGTCGGGTCATTATAGCTCGATGGCCACGAGACCGGCCCAATGAGTCTATCCGGATGGGCGATTACTCCGCGAGACACGGGCAAACAACTAAATCTGGCTATGGATCGCGTGTTCCGATGCAAAACGCGAGCTGGCGACGAGTCGCCGAGGTGGTCGATAAATTTCACCCTGCAACACCTGGCGCCGCGAATTGGCTGTATATAACGGCAGCAGCGCGCCGACGACTATACATATACGTATACGCAACGCGTACATCAGCCGCTCCATCGATTAATCTTGCTGCGAGTTATGCGCCTCGCGAATTCCGTCATATTAGCTCGGCGCCGTGCGTATAGGTCTAATGCGAGCACACACGTGCGTTTGTGCGCCTTTTTTTTGTTCTCGTATATATATGGGTCGTTACCATGAAAATGGTAGTTTTTTTTAATAGAGAAAATGGAAATATGCAGTGGTTCATCAGCTCGGAGTCTTTTTTCTTTATTAATTATGTTTCGCGGTGCCAACAGTTTTATCGTGATAGTTTTCTCTTGCCAGTGCCGTTCCGACGAACCTATTAACGTTAAAAAGTGAGGCAAGCGTGATTTTCTATATGATTTTGTACTCAAAATACATATACAATATATTGATATAATAACTGCGTTGAAAATACACGCAAAGAAATTACACATCTCCAAACTTACGTATTTTTGGTTTTTATTTCTAATGCATCCATCAGATTCACCAAAAAATGCATTCCATTACTATGAAATATGAGCACCGACCCGGTAATAAAATGTTACATAATAGCGTCAGTACCAATGACGTGTTAGCTTATGATGAACAAAATCATCAATTTCATATTAAAAGTACATATTTATTCAATCTCACATCTTATACATAATAGACAGCGTTTGCATAATGACGGCATATATTTGTAATTAGTATTAAGCAAAATTCACGATCTGTAGATTCGATTCCAATGTCCAAAGTGCCAAACTCATCATTACCATTAGATCGTTGTTACGATTAGTTAGATAACTGATTGATGAGCGCAGTCTAAGCAATGATCACAACTTGTTTTTGTAATACTTTTGAGGAAACCCGTAAAAATACAGGAAATATCTCTGGACATGAAGTAAATATTTCATATTCTTACTATATGAATTTGTGTAACCAATTTATTGTGGTAATTTTTGTAAAATAAATGTTAACATCTCCGCCGATAGAATATGAAAATTTGGATTTGGGATGTTTCAGCCCAATGATGTTTCAGCTTGATTTCGCCTTCATTAAAATTCCAAATAAAAACTTTGGTAACCGTTTGCTGTTAAAACTTGGCGAACCACAACTAACTCGAACTGTATTTAGCCGTTAGTGACGGCTAACTGTTCTTTTCAATGCTCAAAATATCGACGACATAAAGATATCAGTTTCGCGTGAATCATTCATATGTACTGTATCTTACTCGCATGCATCTCTGACTGCGGCAATCAAGAATCGAGTGAGCTATAATATTTCGCTCTCCCGCGAACGCTCGGAAATGGCGGAGGATTTTGGCATTTATGGAAAACCGATGAAATCGCTCCGCGCAAAGAATCGGTACAAACGTATGTAACAACCTCGACGGAGGAGGAAAATAAAAGGAAAACCAGATCTCCGCGGCCTTGAGAAGGTTGGGTAAGGCTATTGACATTACGTTCGGTTCTCGGACAGACTACATTCTCCTCGGGATTTTTATCACCTTTTTTTGCACTTTCTGCAAATAAATACTCTCGAGAAGGGCACAGCGGTTTCCGGAAAAAGTCTCCACCTGGATGGGTTATTCGCTCCAGAATCATTTATAATTTTTTCAGTTCTTTATTCTTAGTGTAACCCCGGAGTTAATAACCCCTCGTTTTTGATTGAGCGAATCAAGCTGAAACTTTAGTCCATCCCAAAAATACATCAGAGAGTTATTTACTCCAGAATAATATAACAAATATTACGCAGAAAATGGATAAAATGAAAGAAAATCACCGATGATCCTGGAACTAACATCTGTATATATGTTCAATCGAAAACGGCAGCTGGAATAGTTGGGTCTTTGGAGAAATAGTGTCTTCGTATCAGCGCAAGCCAAAAGGTAATCGCTAACGCGTTCCCTGAACCGTGTTTTATTTTCAGAGTGTGCAGAGGAGAGATATCAAGAGGACAAACAAGAGGACGCGTCGCTTTCGGAAATGTGATCGTCGCCCGGTGTCCATTGTCAGCGGCGATTGACACTCGAGACGGTGGTGATGGGCTGGACAGGGCAGCCAGCAGCGGCCGAGCGATCCTGCTCCACTTGAGGTACGACATATCGACGCTTCTTACGCGATTCACCCAAGAGCATAGCTGCTTTCGCCGATGCGACGAAAATTTGCCGCAAAAATATCGCAAGGACGTGTACGTTTTCACGGGAAAAAGTCTAATGTCCAATTGATTCGCTACAATATCTTCGTATTAGCTGCATGGTCGCACCGTATAACCAAGTGTCGCGCATTCCGGTTGCGCAAAGGTCGTCCGTTTGCGCCGGATACAGTGGGCAAAAAACTAATTGATCGACGGATAGCCGGTGTCTGCAGTGTTGCACTTTCTACTACGGCCGATCGATTGTGCGCGATTGAAAAAAGATGAATGAGCGCGGAGCTTATGCGGATCAGGCACGTGGGGCTACGCCTTGATCCCGTTTTCCTCTCGGTCGTTTCAAAACAAAAAATTAATATGTATAAAGCGCGCGCGGCTTGGGAAACGCGGGAAATTCCATGCACTACGGCATCAGGGATATGGCTGTTTGCAGGCTCGCCGGGCGGAGAACGGAACATGCGTAAGCACTGGAGCCCCGTCGTCGCGGCGACGTCGCTGCTGCTGCTGCTGCTGCTCAGGCCGATGCCCATGATTGTGCTGCAGGCAGACGCGGCACTCACCGGCGCCCATGTCTGCCACCGAGTCGACAAGTGAGTCGTCGCTCCTCCTGCATTATTGTCTCTTCAAGTAAACGCGATGGTTGAGATCGGAATAGACACGGGTCGATGGGTGGAAAGTGTCATCGAAACTATATGACAATCGTCCATTTACTCTACTGTTTTCAATATATATAAGTATTTTCATGGGCAAACTCCGCAATATTGTAGTTTCCCATTACGTCTGAAATTTAAAAGTTTATTATCTTTCATTTTCGGTGGGATCGGCTACTCGATTATTATGTAATTACTTGATTACTGGATTACACTTTTTCGGTAGGCCGAAAAATCGGATTTACAAGAAACGTTTTCATAAACTCCTTTCACTCGTGAATACTTTTTTTTTACAAGTGCCGACCTGTATCAAAAGTTACGGCTGGATTCAAGTTTTCAATTACTTAACTGCCACGGCATATCTGTTTTGAGAATTTAGAACGTTTTTGTGGTTGCGATTGTGATCGTTACTACGAAGTAACTCTATATATAAGCCCGATATTAGGTTTTTATAAGCAATATGATTTGCATAAGATTACCTTATGCTGTTGGTGCACCTATTTAGCATGCTGGTTACCGAGTTTTCCAATGGCTTTTCTTCGAAACGGGGACGTATACCGCGTATATGGAAATCGAGCCAATCAATTGTAAAAACAAAACCACGGAATCGTTACGCAAAATCATGAAAAATCATAAGGAAATTTCAGGAAAATATTATATGCTACAATTTTGATAATTCGAAAAAAAAGACTCACGTTTATATACGTTTTTTTCTACTTTTTAGATTGCGACAAGTTCCGCGAGACTATTATAGAATTTCACATGTTATACGTCTATCTAGTCCATTTAATATCTAACAGGAAGTATGGTAGCCTTTACAATTTACGATTCCGGAATTATACTATTTTTTGTGCTCTTCGATAGGGGCTATGTAAACCAGATGCCTTGAGCCACAACCGGTAACATTCATGCTGTGATTAAAAATGTGCTTTTGTTAACGAATATCCATAATTTTCCAACAGTATTGTTCGTTCAAACTCTCCCCCGTTTTAGTGAATCGCATAACTCTTGTTTCAATCGCACCGTGTAGAAACGCATCTAATTCACTATCCGCAATTAACAATGTTCGGGGGCGATGTTCGAGCGACAAGCTCGGCCCTTGTGACCATCAATAATAGCTAATGCTAATGTTGCCAGCTACACGGTGAAAACGAGGGAGCAGTACGTGGAGCCGGTGGAGATCCTGACGTTGGCTTGGTGCCTGCAGATCCCGCCGCGTTGCCCCCAGACCCACACCGAGTTGCGCCAGCGTTGGCGCATGAAGGTGAGTAGCTACGATGCTTTCCCAATCCCTCGGCTCTCGTGTAGCTTGATCCTCCCGCAGCGATCGCTGATCGGCTCAAATTTTGCCGTTGGTTTAAGCCGTGTGATTTGTTGCCCTCCCGGCCTGCAGCGGGACGCAGCGACTGTCGGCCGCGGCCACGAGTTACGAGGCACTAAAATCCGAATAACTCGGCGAGTGCTCTCGAAGGATCCGCGAGTGTGTTTGTTCTGACACTGAAGCTCCGAGCGATATCGGCTCCGGGGCTCGATGTACAAATAAAGTCGCCGGGAAACACCTGTTACGAGTGAGGAAATCGCACGGACGAGGCTCGTCGAGTTTATTGGAGCGTTTTTGTCGAAGGGTCGAAAAACACTTGTTTTTCCAGGGATCCTTAAATTTAAGGATTTTTCCTGTGAAAATGCAATCCCGGGATAAGCCCACTTTATGTACATTGATATAGAAGAATGTGGTAATATACAGTATAAACTCGAAAACAGGAAGACTCGTAACGATGTGAAAATCGAGCTCGACCTCCGGACCTTCATTCTTGTAATTTATGGATCAAATAATATCAAATCGTAGAAATGTCTATACATGCGTCACATGATATCTCCCGAAGGAATGGTCCGATTTTCCTGAAATATGTATAATGGCAAAATATTGAAATTCAATTCTCAATAGCGAACATTACTCAAACATTTTTCATGTTTCCTCATGAATGGTCGTTGTGATTTTCATTATGACTTATGAGAATCAATGAGGGTCAATAAAAATCATTCATGTGTATCATCGAATTCCATAACAATCGTTGTCAAGGGATAAAAATATCAGTATAAGGTCAATTTCCAGAACTTTTGACGGTAAACGATAAAGAATTATTTAACACATTTTTAATTTAAAAGAATTCATTTTAATACGATTTAGGATTTTGCGACTCTATTACAAATACACAAAATTAATTAGAAATGAAAAGTTCCAAAATACTTAAAATCAAGTGCTACTTGAATTTTTCTATTTATGGTCAGATAAAAATATGAGAAAATCTATGATTATTCTAGAAACGAATTCAAACGTATGTGCCGAAGCAACATTAAAAAGAATATTTTGAACCGACTAACTTATTAATTAACTATATTCAGAACCTCATGTATGTACTGCTAAGATGGATAGCATCAATAATAATTCGTAAATATTTGTGGGAAATAGGAATTTCAGACTGAACCATCTCTCAAAGTATTAGTGAGTATGAGGACCCAGTGGTTATGATCTCGTCAAGTCGATTCGATGCATAATTTGATTACGCGTGTAACACACGGTTAAATTTCAATTTCATCGATTTTATCGATTTATAGCGACACGTGGCTTTCAGTCAGATGTAACTACTACACGATTAATAAGCATGTGCATATAATTACGATATGATTGCGCTGCGAATACTATACCGTTGAATGAAATATTTGCACTTTTTCAAAATGATCCTGAAAAATTCAAACGAGACTTGGGCAATGTTTGTTTTCCACCAGAAGCGCGGCTTCTAATTTCCATCGGTCGTTATTAATGGCGAAAAACCAGTTTCCTTTCACGATAATAGCGCCACCGTTTCGTCATGGAACAATATATGTCCCGTGTACCCACGAATCGCTCGATAATCGATGCAATTTTCCCATTCACGTGCGGCTCAGAGCTGCCGTCTCTCATTGATGGAGGGCGGGATCGGTATATAATGTACATATAAGTTGTACAATATCGCTCACAACTGCAGTGCCGGCAGTAACTGTACGTATGCGACGTGGCGGTTCTTACATTTTTCTTCACGAGCTGCTGAGCTATTTTCGGTTATCATATATATGTGCCTATACAGTTGCAAGCGTCGGCAAAGGAAAAGCCACGTGCCGCGACGCGAGCAGTTTCTACCGGATGGCGATGCATGTGAGCCGACTCGAGGCTCGCGTGAATTTTAATTAGGACCATTACGACGCAACCCGCGCGTTTTCCAGTTTCAATCCGCGCGTCGAATCAAATTAATAAAGCAATTACCGAATTAACCGGCCGGAAGAGCCGCCGCAGCCCCCTGCACTGCGCCGTGCCATGCCCCATCCTCTTTCCTCTGCCGTGAGCTGTGCGCAAGAATTTCGCAACGAGACAATCTGCTATCGCACAGACGCGAAAGAGCCACTGGGGAATAATGTAATTTGATCGATCGCGAGCTGATGGGGCTATTTGAGATTCGAAAATCAAACGAACATCGGCGTGTGCTCGTGAATTTCAGATAGAATCTGAATCAATCTCAATTTTTCCATGGGGATTAGCGCGGGGATCCCCGCAGTCGTGAATGTTATATAAATAATTACAAGATCGAGGCTGTACGAGACGAAACCTTTCATTTGCTTGTGAAAACAACTGAGGGATCAAGATAAACGGAGGAAAATTGAAAACTAACGATAAACGAAAAGTGCAATTCATTAATTGAGCGACTGTTACGCGCATTTAGTTAATCGGTCACTCGTGAGTGAGTGCACACGAAAATATAGTCGGGGCGGTGCACTTGCGTATGTACTCGGCCACGCGCGCAGTCCACGCGGAGGTGTATATCGAGTTACCGAAGACAAAGAGCATATATATTTGAACGGGCGCGCGCACAATCAGATTAAACTCGCGCCCGGTAAAGAAGCGAATTTCACGGCTCGCGGAGCCGGTGTATAATTGCTCACAAAACGCGCGAAATTCATATCTGCGTCGAGAGATCTCGATTTGTATCACTGCTTTTGGTATTTCGAATGCCGAAGAGCCGGGCTACCACAGCGAAGATTACTCTGACTGTTTGGGCTGGCGAAAATTCGATTGGAAGTAAACAGTTGAAAATGAAGAAGTATCAACCGATCTGGTGAAGTTCCGACGCCGTGAATCCATGAATCGTTTTACAATTCGCATCGTTAGGCCGGTTACAACAATCCGGGAAATCACAAGAGTCGACGTTTTCGTTTGCCCGTGATGACAGACGAATCAACGTGAATAAAAAAGTCGCTATTGAATTGAAAATTGATCCAAGTATCAATTAGCTTGAGTATCTGGGCTACTGAATATTTACTGTAATATTGGATAGGGGGACCGGGGCTTGTTGGCGTTTTCTTTTACAATTATGCTCGTAGCTTCCACCCACACGATATAAATAGAAATCTAAATATATCAACTGATAGTACTTCGGTTACAGATTATGTTAAAATTGAGTTAACTGAGATCTGTAAGTAGTTTTTTTAAAATAATCTATTTTTTATGGAGTAATTTTTTTCCCCACGTGAGATTAAACTTCATACAATGAACATAAACTATAGTTTCGTAAAGAACATAAATATTATTAATCAAATACAATATTTTTCGTAGAATTTTTCAATTATATTTGAGTTATCATTCCCTTCAATTATGAATAATTACTTTGGGTATACGAAAACTCACCTCAAAATCTCACCTGTTGTCGTGACAAAAGGCTGCTACCGGACTGAAACTCACAGCATATAGCCAAAACAAAAAGTTGATGGTGGGGTATATATGCTGTGGTGCTATATATATGATAGATTACGAGATATAGCCATTGCGACAACTTGCCCCTGTAGCCAACTAGCCCCGGTCTCCCCTACTTCACTTCAAAAACTCCGATCCGTCGTTGTTCACACATCGAACTAATATCATATAACTGACAAAACAGTCTCATAATGAATACATTTTCGCAAGCAAAACATTATTCGCTCGCTCAATCTTTAGGTTGAATAGAAAATGTACGGCAGTATGGATAATACGCAACGGGGGAAATGTGTCGCGAAAGCTTCTAATATATACCAACTGCATAATCCGAGGGAAACCCACTGAAAGAGTCGACGTGCTAAATGACTTTCATCCTCGATTGTATACGCGTAGCAGAGAGGCGAACGCGGAAAGCACGCGGGAGTCCTTGTCGTTGTCACTCGGAATCGATGCTGCACGTGAGAAAAATGTGAAATGCTCGCTTTACCAAGACATTTCAAAATCATAGCCGTTAATACGTCAGCTGAAACGCACTCGCGCCTCCATTCACCATTTAAACGCCATAGTTCAAGCTGGTGAGGGAATTTAATTGTTGAATCATGTCTTCGTGCTCGCCGTTATGGGGCTATTGTATTCCCTATCCATTTGTCCGCGTGAAATACCGAGGGAGATTGTAACTTTTGCGCTGAGGCTATATCGCATTATGTATCCTGTATGTACACTAATTGATATTTCAGATAAACGGATTAGATTTACGAGATCGTTTCCCGGCTGCGCAATGTTTACAAATTATCGACTACTATATAAATTTTACGCTGTTCTGTACTCTTTCCCTTTCCTAAACGCTTCGGCGCGAATCTTCTGTAGTAATTGTGGAATCGCTCAGCTTAGTTCGTCCTGCCGCAGGAGTGCTCAATTTAAGACTTCGCAAAAATATTTTCATTAGGAGTTGATCGATATTACTGATTGCAGAATCCTTTCACTTAGCCGAATTCCGAATAACGAAATGACAGGCATAAAAACCGATTGCTACATCATCAGAATGAGATACCAAAACGTTGCACCATGATGTAGATATATCATTAGCACATGAGATGATAATTTAGATCGCCAACATAACTTAGAAATAAATATAACAAATTTTTTTTGAAAATGTGCTTCCATGCAAACAACTGAAATAAAAGAAATAATTTGCATCACTCAACATTGTTCTGTAAAATAATGAGTTACTTGATCGAAAATGATGATGGATTCATAACTCTCGCTTTGACGGAGAAGAACGTCTAAACGGACATATTTGAAAAAACACATGCGTCACGATTTGTTCTGAAATGTTGACCAACAATAATAAATTTAGATGCGTACACTCACAAAAGTATCTTCTCGTTCCCAGAGGAATTAGGCCTCAGTCAGACATTCCACTACTTCCGAACAGAATCTTCTTGAGAGAAGACTATTCTTCTACAATCAACAATATATTATGTTTCGAAGTAACGGAATTCTGTATGAGGCCTAATTCCTCTGAGAACAATGAGATACTTTTGTGAGTGTAACAGGACTAACAGCCACTGTTGCTTCAGTCCACCCGCCGGAAATTATTTATCTGCTAAACCTCTATTTCTAGTAGAAAAATATGTTGATTTTATTAGACTCAATAAAACTGATGTGACCAATCAAAATATGTGATATTTTTACATAAAAAAGAATAATAACACTTTGAGAGACAAAAATTATTTACACTTGATTTTTTAAGTTGAGTGTGAATATTGAAATAAGAAAAGGGAGAAAAAATCAGTAAGTGAAACAAAGTGTTTTAGGAGAGTGGTTTTGAGGGCTAAATGAGCGGGAAAGGTACCGAAAATTTTCTTTTAATACCCCCAACATGACCCAAGGGCGACTGATGCTCAGAGAGCACCAGAAATACGAAATCTGATGAACGTGCCAAATTGCCTGCAGTTACTTTATTTTGAATTTAAAAAGTAAATGATTATCGGGTCTTCAATCTCATCAACACACTAAACAATCATATTTATCCATTAATGAATTGTCCGTCAGCATTCTTATCAAAATTGACAAAACGATACTGTGAGATTTGGGATAGGATAATGGTTAAGTCATTAACAAAGGGAACGTATGTGTATTAACATACACATTATCTAATTCATTAGCACAAATATTCGTACATTTACTCGTGGTGTGAGGTAAACACAACGTCTCTCACGGGACTGACCGTCTAGACCCGTAGGCCCAGTCGCCCAGGTTGCGAGGAAGCCGTCATATACTTATGCGTCCCTGCTCGCATACACCCGTGGCATTTTTCAACTCTGCTCTCTCGCTATTACTCACTATTATTCCCGCAATATGGTATATGGATACTTACATTGATATATTGAAGAAATGATATACAAAATCAGAAGGATCGAGCACCACATGTTGTTTATCACTCTAATCTCCATTTTCTCACAAACTGCGAGACTAACTTGATCGAAATGAGTTAAGACTCAGAAAGACATTTCCAAATCAGTGATTTAATGATATATTTATCAAGTATAGAATCATGCATTCACTAAGGAAAATCATAAATGATACAATATGACCAATGGATAAGACTATCAATAAACGATGTAAGGTAATGTCAATATTTTCGTATTCTGAGGGTACTTCTTCTATATTTCGGTGGATAGATATAAACTTTTCAGGGTAAATCCATGGACTATGTATACCTGATTCGGTGATCATTTGTATGATATAATTAAACTTTTCTTCAAAAGGTGAATTTGAATAGAAAGGAAACACCAAAAAGTCCGTGTAAAGTCTTGGTGTAGCGATTTTCATTATTCTCCTTCCTTCACTGCTTCTGTAAAGGTCCATCAGAAATCTCCCACGAGCATACGGCATAGTACATATTAATCTTCTTGTTTCGGCCAATTTTCTTAAGCATTCATCATTATGTAAGCGACTTTTAATAATTTGAGACTGCAACCTCTTCATAGATTCAAGTTCATTATTTTCGAAAATCATTCTATAATATTCTGGTGGCACCTGCATAGGCAACTCAGATTTCTCAATTTCTTCCAGGGAATCGAAAGCTACCTCATCGAATCGTAGTAAGGAGTTCATTAGTTTCTCGTGCACATTTATTGTGTATATAATGGAAAGAAACACTATCGTGACGAAAATGATGCGTTGCCTTGCTCTAATTGGCTGGTTAAATGCAGGTAAACCAATGATCAAAAAAAGAATGTCGGAAACGCCCCAATGTTGTCTAGAGAATTTCATCAAGCGTGCTACTATGTAAAAAGTTATAACAAATACAGGAAGGAGGATCATGTAGATGAATAAATTTTCCGGAATGTCCAATGAATATTTTTGCAAAATTGGTACTATGAAGACCATATGAGTATCAGCAACTGTCCTAGTCAACGTAAGATAAGGATTCGCAAATGAATGACTCAAGAAACTAGTTATCATTATTGCTCGGGCATTTTTTGATTTAGCGATTTCGTGAGAATTCAGCTTTGAATATTCACTATCAACAATTTCTAATGAAAAATTATATTTTTCTGCAAAAATCCTGAAATATTCATAATTAGCCAAACCCATCAAATCATTTTTTGGATCTCTATAAAAAAGAACCGGAAAAGAGTATCGATTTACATCGCTAATTTTATCCGGAAAAATATTTCTTCCTGGTTTGAAAGATTGGACTGAAAGTTTTTGCACAAATGGATTGCGAATTACAATAAAAGGATTCCGTCTGCTTCCGAAAACCAATATTGTAAAATCGATGTACATGAGAGGATTCCATGAATAATGTAAGATACTCTCCAAATCGTCGATTAAGTCATCAAAATTATGATCATAATTTTTACTCACGAAATACATCATTAGACATTTAGTACGTTTTTTAGTCGTTCCAATGGCATCGAGGAAATACATAACTTCATCAAACTCACTAAAAAGTGTAGTTTTATCACTCTGTAGAATGATGTACTTGGTTATCGATGTTGGGTGTTGAAAAGTTGGATACTCCACTGTCTGAAGACGTTCTGAATAACGAAACTTAGCCAAATCAAATGAAATTAATGGAATTTTCTTCGCTACCGTTTGAAATACATCATTTTTGGTCTTGATATTTATATCTGATAAATTGAATGTACAGATTGTAATGTGATGGAGTCTGGAGTCTTGCTCGAACATTTCAATAATGTAATTTAACGAACCCATACTGTCCAACCACATATATTTTGCATTACACCCACAAATCATAAGAATATACCAAAGATACATGACTTTTTGGGCATATATCAATTATGTCCCTGACTGTTTATTCTTATTTTGATTCTATTGACGATTATCAACCGGACTATAAATGAACTGCTTGATTGTACGCTACCACGACTAGAATTCTTTGAATTTCAACACACGGAGCATTATTCTTGATTTATGTGAAGATTGAGCTGAAATTGCGTTTTGTACATATTATTAGAGAGATGACTGCTCTTGTGTTAAATATATTATTTTTTATCGTACCTTTGAATTATTCACGTCATTATTACCATGTACATATATTCGCTCAACGTTATTAGTAGAATACATTCATGTAAATAAGTAGAATTATTCATGTACATATATTCGCTCAACGTTATTAGTAGAATACATTCAAGAGTTAGTAAAGATAGAAATGAAGTCAAAAAAACGGAAGAAAATTTATAATGACAATTACAATATCATTATCAATAATGGTCAAGGCAACTCCATTGTTGGATAATCTGAATGTTGCTCATTTCAAACTTGATTAACGATTAACTCCGATATACTAAGTGTTGATTTCAACAGCAATCGAAAGCTACCGCTGACCACACCCTGATAGAAACGTTAAGCATTGGTTAGCTATAAGAATCGGTTAAGGTTAGCCTTCTTAGCTGAGTTTTTGTTAAGGTAGTAGCATAATATACTGCTAAAAACCGGATAACGAAGAGACGGATTCTTAGCTTAAAATACTGCTAAGATTCTAATAACGAAGAAACGGACTCGGTCGGTACATTGTGCGCAGCAGATTTGCCGAGGTCGCGAGAGGGTACGAACACATGGAATCATTGGACGGATCAACCCAGTTTGCTGCTCTAGCTATATAAACTTAATGATTACTGTCAATTCTTATTCATTATTTTACTCAGTCCATGTTTTCAAATTGCAGAAAACATCACTCAGAAATCAAATCCTTCTCTGAAATTAACATAACCTAAAAATAATGCATTGCTGACGCGCATGCCTCCATCAAAGGCCTTAGACATTTCTAAGCTTAACTTAATGCTTAACTTCGGATAACCTTTAGATAATGATTTTAGCCAAGTCTTGTTTAACTTGTCTTGTGTTAGCTTTGAGAAATGCTAATTTTTTATCGAGGCATCCAGAGATATTTTGGTAATTTCCTTAGCGACCGTTGGAAATAGTAATGAGAATTTTATTTTTAATTAACGGTGCGACGGGTAAAAAAATAACAGCAGTAGTAGGGGAGAGCGGGACAGGTTGCCAATGTAATAAGTTGGCAAACTATAAATATCTTCTCATTCATGCGATGAGAAAAAAATCGTTGAATGCAATTTTGTGTGCATTACTACTACACATATTTGTCCTGAGTACTACATGTACAGCGCTGTTTGTAGAAAAATGAGGTGATTTTAAAAAAATTTTACTGATCTGAAGAAAAAAAAATTTTAAAAAAATTTCGTTTTTCTTTGAATCTAGATCGTAATCAATGATTGCTAGTAATGGGTCATGTAAAGTTTCACCACCTCTATAATTCTGTAAAATTTTTTTTTGAGAAGTCAAATAGTTTTCTTTTTATATTATTTATTGTCATGTTATTCAATGGGAGGTAAGTTGGCAGAGATTTCTAGGGGCATGTTGGCATACTGCGTAACATATACTTTTTTTCAGAAATGGTCAGAAATCGAAAAATTACAACGGCTAGGCCACTAGCAGGTTTCACAACAGATAGGCCGTATGCATCTGAAAGTAGTTCAAAAGATGATGCTCTATTGTCATTAATACATAACAAATTTAAAACAATACAACTTTAAAAAACAAACTTACTTAAAACAATACAGTCACTGCTGAAAGCGTCAAAAAGAAGAGATAATAAGCGAGTTTGTAGAAGAAGGAGCTAAGCTATTTTGACATATTATTGTGTCCGAAACCAGCTGGCTGCAAAACAGAAGAAGTCCCTTCAAAAAATAAACAATATTTATTCAATAAATCTTCCTTGTCAACTTACCTCCACTGGGGGCACATTGTTAGCAATGTCCTAGCTCAATATAATCATTTATTTAACAAAAATGAATTTATATTTCGTAGAGAGAAAAAACGCTATATAGTCATGAGAGCAAGTACTTTCATATAGTGTACTTTAATATTCGGTGTATTCCATTTTTCTTGTAGAAAAACGATATTTTGTAAAAACTTTGCCTATCTGCCCCGCTCTCCCCTATCTTATGCAACTAGTGCGTGGAATTTTAAAGACGCGTATGGACATGTCCAATCACTCAAATTACTTATCAAACTGGAAATATACTGGTCACTCGGTGGATATAAACTTCTGAATATGCTGGTCTTGATTATATTTGGTCGAAATTCAGTAAACTAGGAATCAAAGATGACCGGCTGCAAGGCGCTCGTGATGTTATAGTCGGCTCCGGGGGAAAATTACAGTCCGCCATCTTCCACGGCAATAGCTATTCGCCGTTGATAAAATGGTTAAATATAAACTTAATTCGAACAAGAAAACGAAACTGAGCAGGACTAAAGAAAGGAATATAAAAGAAAAATTGGGAAAGAAGAGGTAGGAAGAAAGGTGATAGAAGGAACGCCCGCTCGGCTCGGAGTCCGCGGACGGAATCACTTTTGCATATTAATTTTCATTACGTTTTCTAATGACTATCATCAATAGAGGTGTATGTGGGCCCGCAAAATCTCGGGCTGCCCGAAGAAAGAGCTGGAAGTTAACGACTGTCGAGCTATTCAGAATTATCGGGCTGCCCAAGAGTTCAGGCTAAGTAGCCGAAAAAATTGGCGTTTAGACTATACGACCTTGCAGGTTGCCCGAAAATTTAGGTAGCCCGAAAAATTCGGGCCCCCGATAAGAGCCCGATCGAAAAGCCCAACATGGCCCGGATCGAGTTTTCGGGCCCCCGCACAAATCTAAACATCATTGATTGGGAACAATGTTCTAATTATTGATTTTGGTTAAGGACGAAATTCATATCTATCGGAAGAAATCGTCGATGAGAATCATCAACTCACATACTAAATCACACATGAGAAAAGACAATAAAAGTTTAGCATCGCAAGGTGTTATATACTTTATAAATTTTATTTTCTCACAATCAACGAAACATGATTGAATCTAGTTAATACTATAAAATACTTTTTCAAGCTCGGCAAATTTCATAATTTATGCATCATGTAATAAATCGTGTATTCACTCAGAACTATCGTCAATGATACAATGTAACCGACGAATACAATCAACAATAAACGATGTAAGGTAATGTCAATTTTTTCGTATTCTGAGGGTACTTCTTCTATTTTTCGATGGATAGATAAGAACTTTTCAGGGTAAATCCATGGACTATGTATACCTGATTCGGTGATCTTCTGAATGACATCATCAAACTTTTCTCCGAAAGGTGTCGTTAAAAAGAAAGGAAAGACCAAAAAATCGGTGTAAAGTCTTGGTGCAGCGATTTTCATTATTCTCCTTCCATCACTAGTCCTGTAACGGTCTATCAAAAATCTCCCACGAGCATACATCATAGTACATATTAATCTTCTCGTTTCGGCCAATTTTTCTAAGCATTCCTCATCAGCCAAGCGACTTTTAATAATTCGAGACTGCAACCTCTTCATAGATTCAAGTTCATTATTTTCGAAAATCATTCTATAATATTCTGATGGCACATGCATGGGCAACTCAGATTTTTCAATTTCTTCCAGAGAATCAAACGCTACCTCATCGAATCGTAGTAAGGAGTTCATTAGTTTCTCGTGCACATTTATTGTGTATATAGTAGAAACAAAGACTATCGTGACAAAAATGATGCGTTGCCTTGCTTTAATTGGCTGGTTGACTGCAGGTAAACCAATGATTAAAAAAAGAATGTCGGAAACACCCCAATGTTGTCTGGAAAATTTCATCAGGCGTGCTACTATGAAAAAAGTTATAACAAACACAGGAAGGAGAATCGTGTAGATGAATAAATTTTCCGGGAAGTCCAATGAATATTGTTGCAAAATTGGTACTATGAAGACAATGTGAGTATCAGCAACGGTCCTAGTCAACGTAAGATAAGGATTTACAAATGAATGACTCAAGAAACTAGTACTCATGATTGCTCGGGCATTTTTTGATTTAGCGATTTCATAGGTATTCTGCTTTGAATATTCACTATCAACAATTTCTAATGAAAAATTGTATTTTTCTGCAAAAATCCTGAAATATTCATAACTAGCCAAACCTATTAAATCCACTTTTGGATTTCTCACAAAGAGAATCGTAAAGGGGTATCGTTCCACGTTATTTATTTTATCCGGAAAAATATCCATTCCTATCGCCATAGTTCGACCGAACAATAAATCCACAAATGGGTTATAGAACACAATGAAAGTTTTCCACTGTCTTCTAAAAACCGCTATTGTATAATCAATGTAAATGAGAGGATTCCATGAATAATATAAGATACTCTCCAAATCATGCATCAAGTCATCAGAATTATGATCATAATTTTTACTCACGAAATACATCATTAGACATTTGGTACGTTTGCTTGTCGTTCCAATGACTTGGAAAAAATACATAACTTCATCAAACTCACTAAAAAGTGTAGTTTTATCACTCTGTAGAATGATGTACTTGGTTATCGATGTTGGGTAATGAAAAGTTGGATATTTCACTGTTTGAAGACGTTCTGGATAACTCAACTTAACCAAATCAAATGAAATTAATGGAATTTTTCCTGCTACCCTTTGGAATACATCATTTTTAGTCTTGATATCTATATCTGATAAATTGAATGTACAAATTGTAATGTGATGGAGTCTGGAGTCTTGCTCGAGCGATTCAATAATGTAATTCATTGAAGCTGTTCCGCCCAAATAAATATCTTTCGCATTACAGACACAAATCATCAAAATACACCAAAGATACATCATTTTATTGTATATATATCACTTTATCTCTGACTGTTTATTCTCATTCTGATACAGAAGCAGTAATGTTTGAGGTATTTGTTGTGTGTCCGTCCAACAGGTACCAAGTTTGAATGAAAGTATCGATGAATTTCCATCAGAAGATAATGACAAAATTCATTTGAATAACTGTTAGGTCGAAAATTCCATTCTATTCTTGCCTATTGATGAAAATCAACCGTATCTTACATAAACGGCTTGTATGTACGCTACCACGACTAGAATTCTTTGGATTTGAACACTCCGAATATCATTCTCGATTTACGTGAAATTTTAGCTGAAATTGGGTTTTGTACATATTATGATAGATGACTGATCATGTGTTCAATACACTTTTATTTATTGTATCTTTGAATTATTCACGTCGAACATTATGTAATATTTGCTCAACGCCATTAGAAGGATACATTCAAGAGTTTGTAAAAATGGAAATGCAGCCAACAAAAAGTAGAAAAAAAATCATAATAAGAATTATGATGTTATTATCGAAAAAGGGCCAAATTATCTCTATTATCGCATAATCAGAATTTTGAAAATTTCAACCTTAATTCACGATAAATTTCTGAATCCGACTGACTAATCACTAATTTCAAGAGCAATCAAAAGCTACTACTGTCAAAATTCCAGTAACGTTTGGTAGCAAACATTCCTTAGCAACCGTTAGAAATAGTGATGAGATATCAATTTTCGGCTAATCTTAATGTACCCAATTCTCAAATCCTCTCTGAGAAAGCATACTTTTAATTCACTCTACAGCAGTTTTTCTCTCTCAAAGAGAAACACTTGTAACGGGGCAGCAATCAAACTTACGATACAGACTGCAGAACCACGGTTCTCGTAATCTGCGGGTCGAAAAACATGGAATCTCAAAAATATCAGTAGTACGTACGTGCGACGTGTGTGTACGCTTTTTTTGACGCGCGATGACTGTTGGAGAAACCATCTAATCGTCCGTTCGTCCAGAAATTTTGCACAGGAGTTATAGTCGTGGAGAGATGTAGCCTAAGTGCGTTTTTCAGCAACATCCGTTTTTCAAAGAAAAATCAGTTTGAAGCCTATTCATTGTTGGTGAACGACACGTAAAACATCGTTTCTCCTCAGCAACCATTGTTCACGTCCCAAGTAACCGTTGCTAAGATGGTAAAATATCTTGTTAAAGTTCATTTACAGTACTTTTGAAGTCAAACGACACAGTATTTTAGTATTTTCCATAGCAATTGTTGTTGATGTCCAGAGCAACCGTTGCTATATGTAGTTAGAAAAATCAATTCTAGGTCAATTCGTCGGTTATTAAAGACCCTATTCTCATTTCTACTGCATAGTAACCGTTTTTTATTCGAAGCATTTTCGAGAAAGCATACTGTCAATGCAGTTACCAGCGGGTTTTCCCTAACTAACACTGCTAACGTAATTTGAGAATTTCTCTTAAATCTCCATTACTGCTCATTGGAACTTGAGTAATCGATATTTCTCATAGCATATTGGCATCCCTTATAGTAACCATCTGTATAAATTTTTTCGGGAACATGAATTATTGTTTATGTCAATAGGGTTGAAAAGTTGTAAAAATAATAGTATAAGATCGTTTTCCGTAACTTTCAATGGTGATGAAACAGAATCTCCATAATTGTCCATCGCAACCGTTGTTTACTTATAAGTAACCATTGCTAGTAAGTAAACTTTAAGGGCCATTTGAGAACTTTCAAAGGTGAGGGGCAATAATTCTCCATACCACCCGCAGTTTACATCTTTAGCATTCGACGGTTCATAAATATATTCGCAGCTATATTCGATTTAGATTTTGATCACGAATCAATTCTCGTATGGCAAATGGGCAAATGATATGTGACTATTCTAGTGATTTTTAAAAAATTGAATTTAATTGAGATTTAGTGAGGAAGAACTGCGGAAGTAGTAAACTACGATTATCGCTATGCACATATTAGTTAATGACATATAAAAAAGATAAATGATGTAAAAAAACAAGAAATCGAGAATCGCAAGGTGTTATATATTTTATAATCTTTTATTTTTTCACAACTTACGAAACATGATCAAAACTAGTTAAGTCTAAGGAATACTGTTTCAAACTCAGTAAATTTCATGATTCATTCAAGAAGTATTGAATCGTGCATTCACTAAGAAATGTCACAAATGATACAACGTGACCGACGAATACTATCAACAAAAAACGATGTAAGGTTATGTCAATGTTTTCGTATTCTGTGGGTATTTCCGATGGATAGATAAGAACTTTTCAGGGTAAATCCATGGGCTATGTATACCTGATTCGGTGATCTTCTGTATGATATCATCAAACTTTTCTCCGAAAGCTGTTGTTGAAAAGAAAGGAAAGACCAAAAAATCGGTGAAAAGTCTTGGTGCAGCGATTTTCATTATTCTCCTTCCGTCACTGCTCCTGTAGCGGTCTATCAGGAATCTCCCACGAGCATACGTCATAGTACATATTAATCTTCTCGTTTCGGCCAATTTTTCTAAGCATTCCTCATGATCCAAGTGATTTTTAACAATTCGGAGCTTTGACTTTTCCGCTGATTCAAGCCCATTATTTCCAAATATCATTCTATAATAACGTGATGACACATGCATGGGCAACTCTGATTTTTCAATTTCTTCCAGAGAATCAAAAGCTACCTCATCGAATCGTAGTAAGGAGTTCATTAGTTTCTCGTGCACATTTATTGTGTATACAGTAGAAAGAAAGACTATCGTGACGAAAATGATGCGTTGCCTTGTTCTAATTGGCTGGTTAAATGAAGGTACACCAATGATCAAAAAAAGAATGTCGGGAACGCCCCAATGTTGATTAGGGAAATTCATCAAGCGTGCTACTATGTAAAAAGTTATAAGAAACACAGGAAGCAGAATTATGTAAAGAAATAAACTGTGTGCACTGAGAAAAAAATCTAGTTGATTCAACAATATATTTTTATGAATACATCCAACAAGATATTTAGTTGAATCAATCAAGCTAAGTGCATTGAACCAACAAGACACCGTATTGTAGATTTGACAACTCGTTCCGGTTGATCCAACCATATTAAGTTTGAGGTTAAGGATGAAAAAATTTTCTTCATCTGTTTCACAGTTGCTATTTTGATTCGAAACCGCTGATTCTATGAATTTATTGATGAGGCTGTAAGAGACTCGTATTACAGCCACACATGTATTTAATGAACATTTAAGTCAGTTACAAATTTCACATTGATAGGATTGTAGTTCATTCGTTATATTTGCTATATATAATTTCAACTTTAGGATTGAAAGTAAGTCATAACGCTTGTTACCTGATGTATATGATCGCTGCACCCATATATGTATGTCGCCCGCGCGTGCCTTGTATTTCCCATGCTATCTTCGGGTATATATACAAACGATGTCGATTCTGACCACTTGCGAGTTTGAGATTTTTTTTACTCAAGTTAATAAAAAAATACGGTACTCATCGGTAATAGCAACAACACGTTTCCACTAAGTTTGAAAAATATTAGCAAGAGGAATCCATGAAATTTTTCCGTTATTAATTCAGTTTCTCCAACTTTAATGAGATAAATCATCGATCATTCTATACGTACTTCGGTTTGACGCCACCTATCGGTTATTGCTGGACTACTGGTTGGAAAAAAATGAATTGATTGTTCCAACATAACGAATTGTCAATTTGGAGTTAAATTTCATTTACAATACAGAGTATGTTGAATCAACAAAATCCTTCTGTTGGATCGACAAGTGTCGGTGCGCCCTCTACTGGATAACCACCGAGTTTGCTGATTTAACAATATTTTTGATCAAATCGACAAGAAATCGTGTATTGGATGTATTCATACGAATATATTGTTGGATCAACTAGATTTTTTTCTCAGTGTGGAATGTCCAATGAATATCGTTGCAGAATGGGTACTACGAAGACAATATGAGCATCAGCTACTGTCCTAGTCAACGTAAGATAAGGATTTACAAATGAATGACTCAAGTAACTAGTACTCATGATTGCTAGGGCATTTTTTGATTTAGCGATTTCATAGGTATTCTGCTTTGAATATTCACTATCAACAATTTCTAATGAAAAATTATATTTTTCTGCAAAAATCCTGAAATATTCGTAACTAGCCAAACCCATTAAATCCACTTTTGGATTTCTCACAAATAGAATTGTAAAGGGGTATCGTTCCACGTTATTTATTTTATCCGGAAAAATATCCATTCCTTTCGCCATATTTCGACCGACCAATAGATCCACAAATGGGTTATAGAATACAATGAAAGTTATCCACTGTCTTCTAAAAAGTGCTATTGTAAAATCGTTGTAGATGAGTTTATACCAAGAAAAATATAATATATGCTTCAAAACTTTGATCAAGTCGCCAGGATAATTCTCATAATTGTTACTAACGAAATACATCAATAGACATTTGGTACGTTTTCTAGTCGGTGCAATAGTATCGAGAAAATACATAACTTCATCAAACTCACTAAAAAGTGTATTTTTATCACTCTGTAGAATGATGTACTTGGTTATCGATGTTGGATTATAAAAAGCTGGATACTCCACTGTTTGAAGACGTTCTGAATAAGTCAACTCAGCTAAATCAAATGAAATGATTGGAATCTTTCCCGCTACCATTTGAAATATATCATTTTGAGTATTGATATTTATATCTGATAAATTGAATGTACAAATTGTAATGTAATGGAGTCTGGAGTCTTGCTCGAACGTTTCAATAATGTAATTTAACGAAGCCATACTGTCCAACCACATATATTTTGCATTACACCCACAAATCATAAGAATATACCAAAGATACATGATTTTTTGGGAATATATCAATTATGTCTCTGACTGTTCATTCTTCTTCCGATACAGGAGCAGTGATGTATCCATCCAGCAAATTATGAATGGAATTATCGATGAATTTCCATAAAACGATTATAACGAAATTCATCTGAATAACTGTAAGGTCGAAAATTCTATTTCATTCTTTCCTGTTGATGAAAACTAGCCAAACCACACAATATGAACTGCTTGAATATCCGCTACCAGGACTAGAATTCTTTGAATTTATAATATACTCACATTTTTCTCGATTTACGTAGAAATTCAGCTAAAATTGGGGTTTGTTTTCACTACTTTTTCGAATAAATAATTCTGAGTATTAATATCTATATCTGATAAATTGAAAGGACAGATTGTTATGTGATGGAGTCTGGAGTCTCACTGAAGTATTTCAATAACGTAATCCAATGGAGCTTTACGATTATCATACATATTCCTTGCATTACATACATATATCATGAAATAACACCATACTTGATGAATCATACTATAAAGAGTATATTAGCTATATCTCTGGCTGTTTGCTCTTTTTTTTGATGAAGAACGATTGACGTTCGATTAAATCATCATGTGCCTTTTCAGACGGTATGATTCGTCGATGAACAACTATAAGGTAAATCTCTCCACTGATATCAACTAACTAACCAGGTACGAACTGCATTGTCATGCGTTATCATGATTACTCCAATGAATTCTTTGAATTTCCGTAGTTGGAACATTTTTCTTAATTTACTTGAGAATTGAGCAGAAACTGTGTCTTGTAAATATATTAGTTGTCATGATCATGTGTACTCTTTATTGTATCTTTGAATTATTCACATTGTACATTATCTTATATTTGCTCAACTATAAGGTAGGTGTATCCAATACATGCCACTTGAGCGTGAAACGTCACTACATCGTTTTGAATGTAAATTTCTCATTCCCTTCATTGGAATGAGAAAGGTAAATTCAATAACTTCAAAATATACCAAGCCACATCTTGCCAGGACTTGTCTACGTTGCATTTTCAAAAAATTGCCTTCTTCTGGATAAAAACATCACCTTCGTATATTTATATAATAAAGAAAAACTTGACAAACATTAGTTACTAGAAGAGTGAATTTCAGATCATCCTTTATTATTATCTTCTTTGTTAAAAAGTTCTCAGTGTGAGGAAAAAATATACATCTTTTTGACTTGCTTTCAACCCTGATATAATGGCAGTACTCATCACCACGAGAATTTCTATCCAAATTTATCAAAATTAGTAGTCTCTTTTTACTATAGATATAGTCTCAAAATGATAAGCTTACTAATATGTATAAGTTGTTGATCTTTGAGGCCCAACCCAGAGTGAAGTGGAAAAGGGAAAATTCACAAAATCCACCACATATTTATTTAATGCGACGTTTCGCCAGTTAGGTTCACTGGCCTCATCAGGCTAAAAATTTATTACACAAAAAACACGTAATAAATAATACAATTTAAGTACAAAACAATCGACGAAGTAACAATTAAATATTCTTTCTCACCAGTTTTGAATGAAAATATAATATTACGTTCGGCAGTGGAAGCGGCTGCTTCCACTGCCATTGTCAAACTATTGTATATAAAGCTAACGTCAGTGGTCTTATATACCATCAGATACATTGGTGTGTTTGTTTTGAAAAATCTTGCTAAGCTTCCTATACGTGTGACTGAGTTGTTGTGTGTCTTCCTTCCTATTAAGTGTGTGTTGGTACATGTTGATGTGGAGCGTTTCCGAAATAAGTTGTTTCTTATTATTCGCTTCGCGGTCTAAAATTTTAACGTTATTCCAATCAAATGTGTGCGTACTGTTTTCTATTAAATGCAAAGGGACCGGAAGTGGTTTATCAGTAATTTTTTGATGTTTTGTGATTCTATCTTTTAATTTTCTCTTCGTCTCGCCAATATATTTTGTGTAATAAATTTTTAGCCTGATGAGGCCAGTGAACCTAACTGGCGAAACGTCGCATTAAATAAATATGTGGTGGATTTTGTGAATTTTCCCTTTTCCACTTCACTCTGGATTGGCTCTCAAAGATCGACAACTTATACATATTTGGAATTATGGAGGGTGCACTGCATAATATTATAAGCTTACTTTTTAATTATTTTTCTTTAGAATTGAACTGAAATTAATCATGTTTAAGAAAAGAATCACTTGAAGAGAAAAACCGCTGCCAAGTGCCTTAGCAGTATGCTTTCTCAAAGAGGCTTCAACATCACCCACAAACGCATCCCAAAACTGTATTTTCACCATTCCACTAGCGTAAATACTATCATTTATTTTTCAAAAATTACAAAAATATTATTTAATCAGTTCAATTCGTATCTTTGTGACTGTGTAAAGTGTCGTTCTTTTTCAATTGACCAAACTTTGTCGCGACTGTTGATGTCTGCCCGGGCTCTCTTATTATTTGATCAAATGCAACAAAGCAAACGGTTCTAGGTTATACACGATGCGAGACATTTAGACCTGCTTAATTTTTCGATCAATTCATCTTGTGACTGTCATACGGTTTAATGGTGGTTAAAATCGATCCGTCCTGCCCTTAAGTCCGTATTTAGCAAACTCGAAGACTCATTTTGATCATTTTCGACGGCTGAGGTTGGAAATGATTAATTCAAAATCTATTTTGATCATTTTCGACGGCAAAAGACACCAAATTTTCCCAATTTTCTCTATAGCACGTTGAAAATACTGGAAACGAAACTTACATGAATTTTTCTTTCCCTTAGCAACGGTTGCTAGGGCGGTAAACAACGGTTGCTAAGGAGCTAATTGGGAAGATTTTGTGTCCTTTGCCGTCGAAAATGATGGAAATGGGTCATAAATTAATGATTTCCAACCTTCGTAACTGTTGCTAGGGAAGTAAACAACGGTTGCTATGGAGCAAATACAACAATTCAGTGTCCTTGGCCATCGAGTGTGACTTAAAACTGATTTTCCGGCTTGCCCCAATGAGCACTCATAAGGATTTGTGAGAAAACACGTTAGAAACGGTTGCTAAGGAAATAACCAACGGATTTTGCTGAAAATTTAACTCGGACTAGATCTTGTCACAACTAACCGGTGTGCAAAATTTTAAGACGATCGGATCATTCCTTCGGGAGTTATCGTGGACGAAAGAAACGAAAAAATAGACACCTTAACAACGGTTGCTAAGGAAATAAACAACGGATTTCGCTGAAAATTGAACTCGCCCGAGATTTTGCCGCGATTAACCTGTGTGCAAAATTTCAAGACGATCGGACCATTCCTTCGAGAGTTATCGTGGACGAAAAAAAAACGGGACGCACACACACACACACACACACACACATACATACATACAGACACTTTTGGATTTCCATGTTTTTCGACCCGTAGATCACGAAAATCGAGGTCCCGAGGTCTGATTCGGTGGGTCGATTTTTGCCCCATTACAAAGCTTTCTCTTTGAGAAAGCAAAATCAGCGTCATGCGTTGTTATGGATGATTTTTCAGATTAATTTCTTACTTTCGACGTAACATAGTTGGTACATCACCCGGCTGAGTAAAAGATAATCAAGAAACATTCCCACGTTGATTCAGGTAAAATCAAACTCGGATTGGTTGTAGCTTCCAAAGTACGTTTTCAAACGTTCCAATATTATTTTTGATCTACCAAGATCTTACGTTCTTCAGAAATATATGTGGCATTCAAATATCAATGATTCGAAAGGACCCTTGAAATCAGTCGAGAATTAATCTTATATCGTTGATTTCACTATTTCTTAAGATGTGATAGATCATGTGTTCAGTCAAGAATATCATAAATGATACAATGTGCCCAATGGATAATATTATCAATAAGCGATGTAAAGTGACGTCGAGGTTGTCATATGCTGTCTGTATTTCTTCTACTTTTCGGTGGAGAGATATGAATTTTTCAGGATAAGTCCATGGGCTGTGTATACCTGATTCGGTGATCTTCTGTATGGTATCATCAAACTTTTCTCCGAAAGGTGTCGTTAAAAAGAAAGGAAAGACCAAAAAATCGGTGTCAAGTCTTGGTGCAGCGATTTTCATTATTCTCCTTCCATCACTGCCCCTGTAACGGTCTATGAAAAATCTCCCACGAGCATAAGTCGCAATGCATATCAATTTTCTGGCCTGTGCCATTTCTCTTAAGCATTTCTCCTCACTCATCGGACTATTGGAACCAATTTGAGATTCCAACCTTTTTATAGAATCTAGCTCGTTATCTTCAAAAATCATTCTATAGTATACTGCTGGCATATGCATAGGCAACTCAGATTTCTCAATATCTTCCAGAGAATCGAAAGCTACCTCATCGAATTGTAGTAAGGAGTCCATTAGTTTCTCGTGCACATTTATTGTGTATATAATAGAAAGAAACACTATCGTGACGAAAATGATGCGTTGCCTTGCTCCAAATGGCTCGTTAAGTGCAGATAAACCAATGATCAAAAAAAGAATGTCGGAAACGCCCCAATATTGATTAGGGAAATTCATCAGGCGTGCTACTATGGAAAAAATTATAACGAACACAGGAAGGAGAATCACGTATAGAATTAAATTTTGCGGGATGTCCAATGAATATCGTTGCAGAATTGGCACTATGAAGACAATATGAGCATCAGCGAGTATCCTACTCATTGTAAGATAAGGAATTGCGTTTGATTGACTCAAAAAAGAAGTTACCATTATTGCTCGGGCATTATTCGACTGAGCGATTTCCTTCGTCTTTCTTTCAGAATATCCACTGTCTAATATTTCTAATGAAAAATTGTATTTTTCTGCAAAAATCCTGAAGTATTCATAATTAGCCAAACCCATCAAATCATTTCTTGGATTTCTATAATAAAGAACCGGAAAAGAGTATCGATTCACATCGTCAATTTTGTCCGGAAAAATATTTATTCCTGGTTTGAAAGATTTGATTACAACTTTTTCCACAAATGGGTTGCGAAATACAATAAAAGGATTCCATTTTTTTCCGAAAACCAATATTGTAAAATCGATGTACATGAGAGGATTCCATGAATAATTCAATATATTCTCCAAGTGTTCAATCAACTCTCTATGATCCTCGTAAGTTTTACTAACGAAATACATCATTAGATATTTAGAGGTTTTCTTATTGTCTCCAATGGCTTCGAGAAAATACAAAACTTCATCAAATTCTCTTAAAAGCGTTATAGGTTTATCACTCTGTAGAATAATGTACTTGGTTATTGATGTTGGATTATGAAAATTTGGATATTCCACTGATTGGTCATCATCTGAATAACCCAACTTAGTCACATCAAATGACATCAATGGTATTGTTCTCGCTACTTTTTTGAATAAATAATTCTGAATATGAATATCTATATCTGATAAATTTAATGAACAGATTGTTATGTGATACAGTCTGGAGTCTTGTTCGAACATTTCCAAAACATAGTCCAATGGAGTTTTTTTACTGCCATATGTGATCCTTGCATTACATATATAAATCATAAAGTAATACCAAATTTGATGAATCATATTCTTCAAAATATATTAGCTGTATTTCCGACTGTTTATTCTTATTCCGACGCAGAAGGATTGATAATTTGTTCCTTTCCTAGATGAATGCGCCATCGATGAAGTACGATAAGAAAGTTTTAAACTGAGATATTCTAATCATCATTGAGTAAAAATTATTTCCTATTCATAAACTATCGAACTATCGCATCCATGACTAGGCGCCATCATGATTAGTGCAATGAATTTTTTTTGAATTTTCATACTTGGAGCTGAGCTGAAATTGGGCTTTGTATATGAGCCTATAGATGTTTGCTCGTTCGTTCAATACATTATTTACCATTGTATGTTTAAATTATTCACAGTATAAATTATCTCTTATTTACTTCATTCTTGAATGACATGAATTTTGTGGTAGTCAAGGGTTTTTCGAGGTAGAGATGAAGCTTGATAAAAGCTTTTGTCATGAAATAAAATGCTGTTAGTGTAAAACTTCATTCTAGAATTTCCTAGATTATTTCCTAAATCCAATTTCCCGATTTTTTTTCCGAAGCAATATTTCCTCTCTTCTTCCTACGTAATCAAGATGTTAGTTTATATTATCATATTAGTTCGACAAATTCAGTTTAAAAGTTCAATGTGCACATAACGTTATATTTACCATTCAGAATGTAACAAATGTGAATAAATTATGTAGTTCCTGTAGTTCATAATGTGTGTCGTGTATATTTGTATTTTTTATATCATAGTTATAAGATTTCTATCTGAATTTAACTGCTGTAAAAAAAATGTGATTGCATCCATCTTCCAAATAATTTATCATATCAAGAAATCTAACATTCCATGAATTAATTCTAAGGTACTGGCTGGAAAACTGATTGTGCTATAAATTATTATGCACCTTGCTCGTCTTAGACTATTTCGGTACACACAGACTTATAACCCTCGCTGCACTCGAGTTGCAAACGATTTTCGTGCCGAAGACGCCTTAGTAAGGCGCATAATATGCCATTTCCATAGTCACAGGGAAATCTCGAAAGATAGTAAGTTTTGAATACATTTTTTCACCCAACAATAATTTCCAAAGCCAGGCTTACTGTTTTTAGTTTTTACTACTTCTTACGGCAGCTTTGAGAATTCCATTTTCATTTGAGTTTTCAAATTCACTTTCGCTGTCATATAATTATTGTTATAATAAACGTACATAGTGTAAAAATTAATATGTTTAAAGTCTCACTTCTTTCCTAAGAACATAGTAGAGAATACTTGTAATCAAAATACGATCAGCATATCCTACTAGTTTTTAAAGGATGAAAATGATTATATGTAATTTAAATGTTAAATACCACAAGAAAAAAATTGACCCTCCTATATTTAGAATGTACAGGAACATTGAATGGTAGGTGACACTACTGTCAACAAGTGAACTAAAACTATTAAATTTGGAGGGTGTGTGGATCGGTGTGATATCTATGTATATCTTTTTACAAACGTTTTATCGTATTGAATGAGCTGTTTAAAAAAGCAACATTATTTTTATTCATATCTTCAGCAACTGCTACATTTTTCTACTCTACTTACTGTGAAATTAGAAAATTAGAAAATTCACTTTAGTTGCATGAAAAATTCACAGCAATTCTAGTGAATTTGTCGTCCACCTTCTTACAGTGATTTTTCACTGCAATGCAGTGGTTTTTCATAGTAAGGATTCAAGAGAGCGCGACTTTGAGCACCTACGAATTGCAGCGGAGAATACAAAACGGACGCATCCGGTACAGTGGATAAACACCCAGTACGATGAAAATGCGTAATCGCGAACCCACCCCGGACTCCACGTAAAACCATAAAATTCAAATAACACGGATATGAAATGATATTTACGCACAATTGTACAAACAAAATTCAGAATATTAACCTCTACCCACACGAAGTTGCTATGGATTTTCGGGAGATGAATTTGGTCTATATTGAAAAACTTGGTCTTATCGCGTCTGTTTTCCCGTTGCCCGCAGACGGAGGTGAAGTACAAGACGGTGCCGGTGTGCTGCGAGGGCTACAAAGTACAGGAGCTGGTGGGCAACGGCAGCGCCGACGCCAAGTGCGTGCCCCAGTGCAAGAAATGCCGGAGCGGCGTGTGCACCGCCCCCGACGAGTGCACCTGCGATCCGGGATTCCAAGGACAGGATTGCGCCTACGGTGAGTGACGCGAATAATCATCATCATACACACGGGGCTCGTTTGCTCCGCGGCTTTCGACGCGCGCGCGCGCCGTCAAATATATACGCCCGCGAGGGATTTTCTCTCTCTCTCTCTCTCTGGGAGCAACCGAGGGGCTTCAAATTTAATGAGGGCTCGTTTCAGTCGCTGAAAATCCGGCTCTTCAAGCGCCGCGCAACGCCGAGCGAGTAAAGGGAGTTTGAGCTGGATTTAATAGCGCTTATAAGCGCGGAGAGCAACGAATTTTAATTTTGAATTCGAAATTTAATTCTCCCTCTCGGCCCACCGCGGCTTAATTCCGCGGCAGAAATTTCAAGCCAACCCGAGAGTGTATACACTCGCGGAAACAAATAATCCTAAAAAGTCCATTGTGATTTTTCGACTCGAATCATTCGTAAGCGTATCAAGCGCGATAAATTCGGGCATGTAACTCTGATCCGATTGAGAGAGACGCGCGCGGGAGTCCGTCAAAGGCCGAATTAACTCTTCATCCGCGTCTCGAACGGCGAAACGCCTCGTCGCGCAGTCGGTTTAAAAGCATTTTCGGAGAGGTACGTTCACCGGAGCGAATTCCAGCACTCGGCGCCCATTACTCGCCATCCCCGCGCGTATGATACTTGCGGGAGCGGGAGAAATGAAACGTTTTAGTCGGGCGGACCGCCAAGTAAATCGTTATGTCACTCGCGGGGGACAAAAGGGGGGAAAAATGCTCTGCGTGGCCGCGGTGGATTGCGTGCGGCGCGCAATTAAGCATCGGCCGAGAGCCAGTGCGTCTGAATAATCGAGTGAGCCGGCGCGGTTGGCGCAGAGTGTCCGCAGGGTACCTGGGGCCAGAGCTGCGAGAACGAGTGCAGCTGCCTGCGCGAGGTCGCGTGCAATCCCGTGAGCGGCAAGTGCGAGTGCCCGCCCGGGTGGACCGGACCCCGGTGAGTACTTGTTCAGCTTCGATATGCGAATTTTTTACTTGCTTCCTGTATCCAAAATAGAATCTCGATTCGAAATGGAGAATCTGTTTGACGCTGTAATAGACAGGTTTCCTCTAGGACCAAGAAGTGTGCCTTGATCCTAGAGGGATCCACTTAGCAAGGTGAAAAAAAATCTTCTTGCTACAGCGTCAAGCAGATTTTTTCCTGTTGAAACAACGTTCCGACTCTCTAGAGCCTTGCAGCTTACATCTTAAATCCATTGCTCAATAAGATTTAAATAGTAAAAATTGCACAACTGATAAAGTTAGCGAATATTCAACTATTTACTCGAACATTAACTATTTCTTATCAGTTATGCAATTTCTACCTATAAATAGTAGATTTTTACTATTTCAAATTTATAGTGTACTTTGGTTTGATCTCGTCGTGCGTTCGTGGATTATTTGAAATGCAAAGTTTCGTAAGCGCCTCGCTACACGACATTTCTGCGACGATGAAAACGTGCCGATTCGATTAGATTGAGAATATTGGTATATACGGGTTTGTGTGATATGACGTCGTTAAATACCGGGTTATTTTCATGTTCTAAAACATTCGCTCAAATCCGATCGATTCGCGACTTCAATTGACTTTCCATTCGACCGAGCGATATCCTCTCTGTTCAATTCAAAATGCTCATTGAGTTTGGTGGACATCCTGAATCATCCAATTAATGATTACAATGATCCCACCGACGAATGCACCGATTCCGAACGGGGATATAGAGTTTCGAGTCGATCCGGTTTCAAACGGTCGGCTGAAGTAGAGACATAAAATCGCGGAAGTAGAGGAACGCGGCACTACATACGCACTAACTAAGGGGCGAGCAAGGAAAGTTACGTCGTGGCCTAATGCACCGGGGAGGATGATTGACAGGTGCGAGAGCAAGTGCCCGGAGGGTCAGTGGGGCGCGGGCTGCAACTCGATCTGCCTGTGCGACAGTCCGGAGGCCCGATGCCACCACGAGACGGGCGAGTGCGCCGAGCCGGAGGCGAACAACGCGCCCGTCGACCCCTTCGAGGCGTCCGGCATTGCCGGGATTCCGGTGCCGGCAAAGCAGCCCGACTACGTCGACATCATCGACTTCGACAAGGAGCCCGTCGGCAGTATGCCCGTACTGCCCGGCCTCGGAGGTGAGATTCGACCAACTGGGTCCTCGCCAGCTTCTCCCTCGTAATCCTTCCGTTCTCTGCTATATATCCGGGCATTGAATTTTCGATTCTCCGACAGATCTCTTTTGTCGTCGTATCGATGGTCGGGGGTAGTCTTTCGAACCTTGAACCTATACTCACGAAAATCGAATTTTGGTTCAAGAAGAAAAATCAGTTTGACGCTATAGCAAGAAGATTTATTTTCCTGCTATACAGACTCATGTATCTAGGATCAATAATAGAATATTAATTCTGGAGGACGTTTTCTCGCTATTAGCGTCAAACTGAATTTACTTATTGAACCAAAATTCCATTTTTGTGAATCAGTTACTCAAAATCGATGATTTCGTGATATTTTGCCGGTACCTACTTCTTTTGTTTTGAAACAAGACGAGTAAAAATACAATTTCGGAATGTTCGGAGCTCTCCTGGATCCGTGCGTCTACTATTTCGAGAAGAAGAATTAATGTAATTGTATATAATCAGTGCGGGTACGATGAACAAAAGTTTCAGCTACGCAAACGCCTAGAGTACTATTGAATAACGCACGCTAAGCTCGTGAACGTTTCATAAATATTATACGACCGCGACATAAAAAGATAGAGCTCGTTTTTATTCCTCATAAAACGCTCGGATGGACATTCATGTATATTTAAATAGCAACCCTTTTGAAATGCGGCAAGATAAGTAATTGTTTGAAAAGTTGGTGAGCTGTGAAAGTAAATCACCTTGATTAAAACTTGAACCCGGACCTCCATCTTTTCTTCTTTTCTTTTCCCTTCTCGAATGCTTTTATTTACTTGGAACTTTTCATGGTCAGCGTACTGTATAAAAGTCCATAATTCATAAGGAATCTCAAAGTTCTCTCGGGAGCCACAAGAATCCCTTTCTGCGCGGAGTAATGATATTCTTGTTAATGCTCTCAACGTCAACATGTCCTTGTCCATAAATCCATTCGACGAAAATGTCCAGTGGTGAATTCGCCAGAAGATAATCACACTCTTTACATTTTGATGCATTTAACCTTGGCCAAGAACACACTTTGCGTTAAATTTCTAGTATCCGAATTTTTATACACTATCATCTCATTTACTCTTTGTATCTGTCTTTCGGTCGTGGTGAGATGGTCGACATTCTGGAAATGCAGATCTTGACATAAAATTTAGAATATTCTGAAACTTCGAACACAGCAGCAATGGAAAGGAATCTCCCAACAAACTTTATCGTTTGAAAAATTGTTAACTTCGAGTCCTGCGAAATAATTTTCAAAAGTATACACTTTCACGTAAAATGTACTGTATGGTTGGGAATGATGCCTCTGCCACAGTTTCGAAGACCATCAATATAATTGAATTGTAATATCAAATACCTCAAAAGCTTCGCTTAAAGGGTCACTGCAATGCAGTACTGTGGCTTGGAACTTCCACGAAGTAATCAATTTCAACATCTTATATATGCTTCAGATATGAATGTATTCTTGATATTACTTTCGTCCGTTTGTTACGTAATTTTCTTCGATTATACATTGTTTTGCTTCTCACATACGCCCAAAAATTCAAATATCAAAACTGATGATATTTCAATATGAGAAGTTGCAATAACAAGATTTGCATCACATAACATCCAAAAGCCAAGGAGCACATTTCAGAAAATTTAGTACTTGCGATACAAACACATTTTTCGTAATCGTTCGACTTCAGGGTCACGAGGTACAACATTTCGATTCTAAATCAGCACTTAGGCCCATCAAAAGTCTTCTCTCATTCGAAATTGTCAAAAATGTGATTTGTTCTCCCTGGCTTTTAAGCGGCGCTTACAAGCAACGATTAAAAATTAAAAGTACCCTTCGGATCCTCTGATGACGGATACGACACTCGAGCCGGAAAAGCTAAAAGTTACGTGGATGGTTTTTCAGACGACTCGGTGACACCGGCGGTGCCGAGCCTCCCGGACGAGCTTGCGCCGGTGCAGCGACGGCCGCCGACAACGGAGGGCCCGGCGGCTGAGGAGAAGAGGCCGCCGGTGGCGGCGGCGACGAGCCCGTTGCCGTCCTCCGAAGGAAAACAACTTTCGCAGCCGCCCAAGCGGGGCGAGTTCGACTTTGACGAGCGGAGGACCAACTTTCGCGTGATTGTCTCCCCCAAGACCGAGTACGTCAAGAACACGCGCGAAGGTGGGTACACACAACGCACCGATTCACCCGTTACCAATCGGTATCGGGAATCAAGGTCTCGTGCGTATATTCCTTCGCTTCGAAAAAGCTTGGGAGATGGAATTTGGAAAGTTTACTCGGGGCAGTAACGGGGTGAGCAACGAATACTCGTGGCGCGGAAAGTTCCTAGTGAAAATTGCAAGTGTCGACAGCAACGCGACGCACAGGCCGGCAATACTAAATCACTAGAACGGATAAAAACAACAGACCACGGGAGATAGTAAAAATTGACGGGTTGTATCTTCCCGGGATTATTGCCATGATCAATCAAAAGCTCGAGGTATAGCTCTGGAGTACTGGAGGAGCAAGAAACAATTAATGACCATTCGTTGGACAAATTTTACTCTATTTACTCGACTTTGCTATAACTCTTGATGGGGTAATTTATGAACAATCGATGTTCTCATAATCACTGCGTAATTCAAAGTAAGCAAAGTAAGCGTGGCTCGGTGTACACACGCGCGTTGCAACGTTTGTTTTCTTCTTGATTTATGATTCATGAAAACGCATACTCGAAAACACACCACTAAAGTCGAATTCGTCATTAAAGTTCGTCAACGTATAGTTTACAACCGATTCGTTGGTGAGTCGCTTTATATTCTTGAAAAGATAAAAAAATCTCGCAACAATATTTCCAGTGTTGACGGCGCAGCTCTCGAATGACTCACTGATATTTCTTCGATAAGGACCGCGGCTTCCCGAATAAAACTCCGCCAACGCTTTTTCTCTCGCGCGCGATAAGAATTAAATAGAAACGGGGCGCATCGATTCGTCGCGAGGAGCATATATTCATATACGTAATAAAGCAGTTTGTCGCTATTCCGACACAGAACTAACGAAAGACTCATCCGATGCTCTTATCGTTTTCGCTATCCATACAGAATGTCCCGTAATAACCACCGGTCGTGTGTATATATATACATTATAGCACCAGTGAAAAACGAGTATTTTGCGGGCAATTAGCTGGTCCGCGAGCGAGTATAGAGCTGGGCAATGCGTCATATCGGTTGCGCGGGTGTAAACAGGCGCATCCACGGCAATTATCACGCTCGGCTCAACCTTGACTGATAAGCCTCGGCTGTGGTGTGTGTGAGTGTGTGCGTGCGCGTCGGCGCCCCAGATACACATTTTTCCGCGTTCGTCTAAATAGCTTTCGCAATGCGGCGCTGCACTGGCGCACACCCGCTCCGAGCGATTCGCCGCGCGCACCAGCCGCAGCCTTTGCGGCCTACGTATATCGTATATATATCGACGCGTGCGTATATGTATACGAAAATCCACACCGCAATGTATATTATATACAGGGAAGGAAGTGGCCAATTACGGGTGTAGTAGCCATGCTGTTCATAAATATATACATATCGTAATGTGATTGTAATTACACACGACAACTGTTGTATATTATCTGGACTGAGCTGCATAATTGAGAGAGATGACATTACAAATATAAATTAGTGTGAACCATCGATGGGCCGTAAGATTGTGATACCGAATCGCTCAAACACCACAATGTGTCCAAATTTCTAAAAACTAATCGCGCTGGGCTCGAAAAAATATAGAAATTCGAAAGAAATGATATGTGGCTATTGTCGATGATTTTTTACAGCCACAAAATTGGAATCTTGAAAGAAAAATCAGTTTAACGGTACAGAAAGAAGATTTTCTCTAGGTTTTGTACTTTTTTTCATCTCAGAGGAGTCGGTTTGGCAGGAGAATAATTTTTCCGAGTGTATAAAATGTAGCAATATTCAAATTCGCGCGAAGGATATGAAGCATCAACCGACGTTCACCATAAAGACTGCAATGATTTAGCCTTTCTACGTATACTGCTGTCACTATTCCGACTTTTCTTCCGGAAGAAATGACAATTTTCAACCAATTATCATAAAACTATTTTTATTCGTCTTTGGTTCTCTTAATACTTCGGAAACAGCGAGCAGAATAATGTATGATGTGTATGTTCACATTTAAGATAAATAGGATATTGCCTGGATCTTTACTCGACGAGCTCTGACCGACCGAGAATCAATGAGTGGGGTTTTGCGTTGCAGGTGGAGGTCCGGGTGGCGAGCCGGTCTCCTCGATCCCGATCGACGTGGCGGCGATGATAGTCGTGGGCGCCCTGGTCTCGCTCGGGCTCACCTCCGTCGCTGTGCTCATGCTGTTCCAGGTGAGGTCGAGGCTGCTCAAAGCCGCCCTGTCGATGTACAGCCAGGAGAAGGCAGACGGACAGCTCGGCCACGACAAGGACAACGGCCCGGCCAGCAGCCTGGGCGTCACCATCGGCACACTTCCGCGTGGTTCGTCACCCACCACCTGGCCTATCAGTGTACACACGTATCCGCGAGCTGTGTCGGGCTTGTCGCCTTCCCTTTTTTTCCTCTCCTCCGGCTGTCCTCAACTGCGAAATCGGGCTTGTTTCTTGAAATCCTGAAATTCAATTTCCGGCATTCGCTCGAGGAGGAAAATTCCGTTGGCACGTGACATTCGTTTTATGAGACACTTGTATATTTTCGTCCTTATTGCGAATAACACAGCGCGCGGATTGAAAAAATATCGCTTGAAGGGAGTTCCTTGAAAATATTTATATAATTCATTTTTACTTTTGATTTACAAATATAGCTTTCTATTGAAATAATTAAGTGTTTTGGTAGAAATGTGTTACCTAAACTTGTGATATCGACATATTAGTCAGCGGTCAAAATTAATATCATTAATGAATAATACGCTCCGTTTCGCGCAACTAATATACCGATTAATTCGCTTCTGTGATCTGTCTACAGGTACTCTGACAAGAGTCAATCCTGTGTACAACGCTGGCATGGACGCGGGTCCAGCTATCCTGACGTTTGAAGAGAGGCCGGTGGAGTACGCGAATGGAACAGTGACTATCGGCATTCGATTATCCAGCAATTTCCGTGGTAATTACGATGCCTCGCTCACTTTCAACCTCCCGCAAAAATTGCTCTGTACTTTTACGTCGAGTAGATTGAAGAGTTTCGCAGTTTAACCGTTACAATTTGGTCAAAGGGACCTTTTTCGGGCCAATAGCTTTCATCGATGCCATTCAGAAAAAACGGTATACACAATAGAATAGTCGTTCGAAAGAATGACATTGAATTTAGTATTTGATCAATTTTTTCTTTTTCATCCAAATCATATGTAATCCTTCGAATCAAAGTATTAAAAGTGATTCTCAACGAGGATAGATACATTTATAAATGTATAATACGACTCGGTTACTCTGTCTGTTATCACAGGATGAAAAATCCCACGTCCTCAAATTGACATATAGGTCACAATTAGTCCAAGAGTACAACTCGGCGGCCACAAAATCAGGTCGTCCATCATGTTTTGAGTCGTGCTCGGCCAAGGAGCGCCTATCCAATTAGACAATTGCGAGCTATTTGTCAATTGACAATGTGGGAATTTAAACTGTGATCTCGCGATAATGGGCCTAAAGACGAGGGTTGCAAGTCTTCGGAACGTCATGATAATAAAATATTATTCAGAAGTAAAACTTTGATCTAGAAAAACGAAGACCTCGGTATAAACCATCTTTGTTAACGCAAATTGGTCACACTTCAGTAGAATTGCATAACAGTCACACGAGGGCAAAATTCACTTAAGCTCCTACAAAAAAGTCACATATGTTGCATTGTTGAAAATCTAAAAAATGCATCTAGATACAGTCAAATAATCTCTCTCAATTTTCCCGTCGACAACTGATCGTTTAAACTCGCCGGCACAGTTGAGATAACAAACGAATTCGCGAAACGTTCGGGGTGAAATTTGACCAGCGTGATCAATGACGATAAATGAGTAAAATGTTTCAGATTTCCTCGAGAGCCACTACGACAAGCCGGCGGGTTGCTCGGGGCGCCAGGCGCCGATGGTGGCCGACGAGGCGGACGTGGAGCACGTGTACGACGAGATCCCGCTCACGGCGCCCTTCTGCATCGGCAAATACACGTAACTCACGCTGCAGTCGGCGCGTCCTCTGTGATAAGCTCTCCGAGGCGTTGCGGCTTGCCTCGCGTGTCCTGCCTCTCTGTGTGTGTGAATGTGCGAATGTATATATATACGCGACGTTGCGGGAGACCGTGAGAAACTTATCGGCTCCTGTATACGCGGAATCAGTTTTGTATTTATCGAGAGCTGCTCGCCAGGTGTGTACAATATCTCGCGCCGATTATCCTACCAAAGAAAAACTCACCAACTCCGTTGCATTGTTTTCCGAGAGGAGGCTGCCGTTCGCGTGTTTCGCATATGAGCCGCGACGCTTATATTTATACGCGGCGCAATATGCATTTGTCGCTTTTGGAAAAAGCCTCTCGTGTTTCAAGCATACGCGCGCCGCGACTCGAACGCGGATTCACGCTATATATATATATATATTCCCGCGTGAAAAAGTGATTTCGTATGCCATTCCAATTTGCTAACTCTCTATATATACGTACTCGGGCTCGCTCGCGTTTGCGGTGTAATTTATGAAATTTAACCAACGTGCCATGTAAGAACGGAGCAAGCGATAAACACCGTCTATTGTATTTTATCTAGAGATACTCTCAGCCCAGTTGTAACCTATTATGTGATTATGCTGCATTTAATTATACAATTCATATAGTCATTCGTATTAATAATACATATATATTATACTTGTACGATATCTGTTATAGGTATAATCTTGTAAAATAATTTCTGTAATCATTGAAAATCGATGAAAAAAATTTTATACTCCAAGAACAGTAAACTCTTCGTGCTGTTCCAGATGTAATGTAAAAGTATGACGAATAAAGTAACATTCCTGACATAATTTCGATAATCATTATCCCACCCTCTTTGTCTAAAATATGTAAACACTTTGACACGGATTGGAAACTGAATATGCAAGAAACCAAAACATTTCGTAATCGAATCCGCAACACTATCGCAGTCAAATGTTACATTGAGAATTGAACTTACATTGACCTTTAGCCCGGCTATAGATAATCTTATTTTCATAAACATGACTCAAAATTCTTACTAGAGTCAGTCGATTATGATCGTTTAACAAGACAAGATGTCGCGTAAGAAACTTACGCTCTTGCTGTCCTATCTAATAACTGTACTGTCAGTTTTGAGTATCGAAACTAGTTCAAATTCGAATTACGTCAGCTTTCCGGCGAGGGAAAATGGCACGTGTTATAAAAGAATTCCGTAAGTCTGTAACAAACTTATTTGAGTTATTCGCGTTACTCCGTAATATCATTGTTGTGAAAAGCAAATGACACATTAAACGAGTATCGAAATAATTCTATTCTGTAATCAAACGTGAAAATTCCTCATTGCGTCACGGCTCAATGACTGATGAAGTATTTTCAATAGAGCATTGATTGCACGGAGTTTGTTTTCATCATTGTCAACGCGCGATCGAGTAGCGTGATAAAATCCCATTCGTTACGAAAGCCAGGAAGGAAAAGCTTTCGCTGAGATAGAAGTTGCTTCGTTACAGATACACCGAGCAGGTAGCCGCCAACGTTTCCGAAGGCCTGCTGAAAATCCCACCGGAATACGAGCAGCAAAGCGTTCAGAGGGTAATATATACCTGCCTGTAAACCATTCCGTAATCGACTAACCCCACGTTCCATGATGTACAGACGGCCGGCCGGGGCTGGGTCACCATAATCGAGTGCTGTGAGGGCTGGACGCGCAAGGAGGACGGTAGCTGCGAAACGCACTGCGAGGAGGGTTGCTTCGGGGGCACGTGTACCGGGCCGAACGAGTGCAGCTGCGAGCCGGGCTGGCGGGCCGAGGCGGGGGTGTGCAAGCCCGAGTGCCAGAGGCCCTGCGCCCCCAACGCCTACTGCTTCTCGCCCGACGTGTGCACCTGCCAGTTCGGCTACGACGAGCAGGAGGGCGAGTGCAGGCCCGTCTGCCTCAACGACTGCGCCAACGGCCGGTGCGTCGCTCCCAGGGTCTGCCAGTGCTTCCCCGGCTTCAAGCTCAACGCCAGCCAGGTCTGCGAGCCGATTTGCACCAGCAACTGCGAGCATGGTTTCTGCATCAAGCCCGGCGTCTGCGCGTGCGACGAAGGGCACGTATAGACATTGATCTACAGTCCTTGGTGGTCACGGTTGTTTCATGATTTTTTTTTTCTATCTTTACAGATACGTAAACCCTCCGTTCAACCGAGAGACGTGTGTGCCGCACTGCCCAGATACTTGTGTGAACGGAGAGTGCTCGGAGCCAGACGTGTGCACTTGCAAGCCGGGATACAAAGAGAAGAATGACTTTTGCGTCCCTGATTGTCAAGAAGGCTGCGAGAACGGCGAATGTGTCGCGCCCGAACAATGCTCCTGCAGTCCTGGTTACATATTGAATCGACAAACGAAAAAGTGCGTTAAGACACAGGGCAGTTTGGTAAACAGAGATAACACTCAGAGCAACACGGAATATAGAGAATCGCCAACGAGAAGGCCGTACGAGGATCGTTACTCGACAAGACCAGGGGATGACTCTCGGGTGAATTCTGGTTACCGAGATTCCTCCGCAAGGAGACCGTATGAAGACCGGTTCAGTCACACAACTGGCAGACCCGGGGATGCTCGTCGAACTGATGACTCGTCTACGAGGAAGCCGTATGAAGATCGCTTCACTTACACAAGTAGGCCTGAGGTTTCTCACAGTAGACCGAGTACGTATCGTCCACAGCAATCGAATCAAGGACAAGGTGCGCCCGACGATCGAGAAAATTTTGGTGTCTTAGCGATTGAGGAAGCAGTTCATCAACCTGGTGTTCAAGATAGGCTTCGCGAATCAGATCAGAATCAAGATGACAAGTACAAAACTTATCAATCTGGTCAAACACAAAGACCTCCAGAAAGTACAGGGATAGGAGCATCTCGACAAAATCCACACACACACGGAGATGATAATTTATCCGGTAGATATGGAAGTAACCCAGCGTATAGACCACAACAGACGCATTCAACTACTAGACCAAATTACAGGCCAGGTGATTCATATAGACCGGATGATACTCAAGAAAATGATAGATCATCTGAGCAACAGGGAGCTTATCCAACACAAACTCCTTATCCATCTCGTAGACCAAGTTATAGACCTAGCAGCCCTTACGAATCTGATGGACAACAAGAAAATGATAAGACATCTATCCAACAAGGAACATATCCAACACAGACTCCTTATCCATCTCGTAGACCAAGTCATAGACCTGGCAGTTCCTACAGACCTGATGGTACACAAGAAAATGATAGGACTTCCGAGCAACAAGGAGCATATCCAACACAACCTCCTTATTCATCACGTAGACCAAGTCATAGGCCTGATGGTACTCAAGAAAATGATAGATCATCTGAGCAACAGGGAGCTTATCCAACACAAACTCCTTATCCATCTCGTAGACCAAGTCATAGACCTAGTAGTTCTTATGGACCTGGCCGCAATCAAGAAAACGATAGGACTTCTGAGCAACAAGGAGATTATCCATCACGTAGACCTAATCAAACACAAAGTTCATATGAACCTAATCAAGAGAACGAAAGAGAATCTCATTCGAAGCAAAGACCATACAACGGAATGCCGCCCCAAGACCAAAATTCATATGGAACTGGAGTTGAGCAGGGTGAAAATAATCAAACTCCGAGACCGCAGGGACCTTTCCCTTCACTAGGACCTTATCACAGTCAAAACCAAGGCTCTCATGGATCTCGTAATCCTTACCAAACAGAAGATAACAGACAAACCTATAGTCCCCATGGTACTTATCATTCACCATCTTCTACACAAAGTCCGTATATCACGTTAGAAACTCAATCACAACGTCCGCAAGGAGCAGGTAGCTCTTACGGTCCACGTGAACCTGGCCAGACTCACGATTCGGTTGGAGTCAAAGGTCACAGATTTAATCAAGCTCAAGATCCATACAAACTCAGCAGGCCTGAGAGTGCTAATCGAGAAGATCAACAGTTGAACAGAAATCAGGGGCTATTCACACCAGACCAAACTACCCCTCCACAAACAAATTTATTTTCACCTGCTCGAGGAGTGGAAGGTGTGAAGAATCCTCATAGAAGACCTGAGCAGTCTAATTGGAGACCTGGGACAGAACCAGCTACTAGCTATCAAGGAGTACATTCAGCATACGGAGTTAATAAACAGAATAACAGACCAACCAGTAACCAAGGATTCAGTCCGAGTCACGGCGTCGGTAGACCTCTCGATTCTCGTCATCAAGCAGGAAGCACTGGCACCGATAACGTGTACAACCAAGATTCATCGCTGACTCATGGAATTTACGAGCCTTACGATCCGTATAGCCTACAACCAGGAAGTGTTGACATCGGTATGGGATATCCCGTGCAATTGATTGCGGGCCCGCAAGCTATGTGCGAAATTCCATGCCTTAATGGTGACTGTATCGCGCCCAACACATGTTTGTGTAAGCCGGGGTACGGTCCAGATTTTGAAAACCCACTCAACAATCGAGGCTCATGCATGCCAATTTGCCTTGGAGGATGCCCGAACGGTATATGCTCGGCACCGGGCCTCTGCCTTTGTAAAGTAGGATTTGTGAAAGAGCACGCAGTCAAAAGTTCTCAAAGATGTGTTCCAGCTCACCAATAGTATTCTGAATATTTTTTTTTCTCGTCATATATCTGTACCGAATACACTATACACGCATCCTGGAAATTATTAATAAAATTATCTCGAATGTTCTTATGATATTTTATGTAATGAACGCAATAAATTTTATTTGACAATCATACATACATTTGTGTTAAGCATTGATTCATAAAAATATTCGTTTAGAGTAGGTTCTAGTAAGATAATAAGTATTCAATGTCATTCATTTGTTGCCTATCTCTCCATGCTAAGTTCAGGAAGATATGAAAATTATACATGTTAAGTGATCCCTAGATTAATCTGACCGATGATCTCGATTCGGTCGCAGGCTCAGTTCAATGCTAATTTAATTGCCTTGAAAAAATAAAATTACCGGACTGACCGGGAAATATAGTATAAATCGCCAATAATTTACAGAGGGTAATAAGCAAATGTATTTTAAAGACACAGGTCCGTTAATTTCACAGAACACCTTAAAATTTCAGCGTTCACTCAAAAATGTATACTTTTTATTAATTATTCAGATCCACGTAGGTAAAAAGTCAAAAAAAAAACAAATGCGACTCGTCTCGAGACCTTCCACGGTAATTTTCACGGTAGAAATCTTTCATTGTATAAAGCTGCTGCGGATGATAGGAGGGAGCATCCTGCGATAAGTTCGGCCCGAGGCGATAAGAAATCACCGAGAGCAACGAAGGGAGATTCTCTTGTTATTATTCATCATGCTCTCTAGTCTCGCGCGAACCAGCGACGAGTGAGAAACATGAGATTCAAAGTGGCTGCTGTGATATTCTCGTTTTTATTGAGTCAAATACAAGCAGGCAACGTCAACGACTATGCTATAATCCAAAACTGCACGGAAACATACAGGTAGGAAATTCGCCAAGGATCATAATCGTGTGTTTCGATCCGACGATATTCAAATTTTCAAATTTAATCAGCGATCGAATTATCTGATTGTCAGCATATCAACGCCGAAGTATGTGCCCTACGACGAGCCATACCGCGCGAGAACTTGGTTGGGAACTTACAAATGGAAGACTCGCACGAACTACAGGCTCGAGGTAAATTTTCTAACGCCTAATACACGTATCACCGAATCGCGAGTTTTCCGAGCTATTGGCCCAAACGATCTCATCCCCACGTTACTGCTCAGAACCACATAAGTTTTCAAAAACGGCCGACGTGCTGTTCCGGATACATCAACTACGGGGCGAACATGTGCATGCCAGTCTGCAGCCGACCCTGCGGTCCGCACGGGGTCTGCGCCCAGCCCGAGTACTGCAAGTGCGACGACGGCTACACGATGGACTACGGACTGAACGAGTGCAAGCCCATCTGCCGCGAGGACTGCATCCACGGGGTGTGCTCGGCCCCGGACACGTGCACCTGCAACGACGGCTACCGGCTGCTGCCCGACGAGCACACCTGCGCCCCCGTCTGCGCCCACTGCGACAACCTCGAGTTCTGCGTCGAGCCTCACATCTGCCGGTGCATCAACGGCTACACGAGGGAGTCCCTGGAGCGGCTGGACCGCGGAAAGCCGAGCCCGTGCCGACCGGTCTGCGACAGGGACTGCGTCAACGCCGACTGCGTCGAGCCGAACCTCTGCAAATGCCGCGACGGCTACTTCGACGAGGACAACGACGTGTTCACGTGCGAGCCGGTGTGCAGCCGCGGCTGCAGGGACGGCGTTTGCTCGGCGCCGGAGACCTGCTCGTGTTTCGCGGGATACGAGCTCCGGCCGAACAGTACGCACATTTGCGAGCCGCAGTGTAGCGTCGAGTGTGTCAACGCGGTTAGTATGTCCACCCGGGGACGCCGAGCGGCGAATTTCTAAAATGGAACGATTTGGATTTTAGGATTGCATCGCGCCCGGAATATGCTCGTGCCGCGAGGGTTACGTGCCGTCGGTGGGAGGCGACGAGAGCCACGTCTGCGAGCCGTACTGTACGAGCCCGTGCACTCACGGGCGCTGCAGCCAGCCGGAAACGTGCGATTGCGATGCCGGCTACGAGCCGGTGAATAACAGCACCGCTTGCGAGCCGAGGTGCGACGAGCCGTGCGTCGATGGGGTAAACATTGATATATATATGGGACGTTCCACGTCAAGTGAGCAAGGTCAAAATTTTGTTCGCAATTCTGCATTGACAAATTGATTGGTATCCATCCCCAGAACACTCAAAAATTTTCTCAGATTTTCAGGTGCACGTATGTGGAAGTTAGTACATGCACTCGAAACCTGAATTATTCAAAATTTAACTTTTTTCCCAATTTTGAGAGCCCAAATAATCTTGTCTATATGTGAAAATGAAAAAAAGATGAGAACAAAAATTATGCTGAATACTACAAAGATTATAAAAAAAAATTGTTTGACACCAGAATCCTCCATCCGGATAGGCTACTCTATTAATTGAACATGTTTCAACCAGTTTGGCTATGTTCGCCCACTAATTTTGACCTTTCAAGTTATACGTACAAACCTTTGTTTGATAGCTTGAAAATGGTCTCATACATTTTTTGGAGAAATTCCAATATCTCCTGAAATTAATTGTTTGAATCTGCAATATCATGCAGAATGCATTTCTTGTTATTTTTGACATATCAGGTCCACAATGAAACTCACAATGAGGATATCATGCCTTCGGGTCATCAATCTCAGCCAAACTCTACAGATATGTTCCCTGACACTGGATCAAGCTACCGGTAGAGTTTCGAGTTCCAGTGCTGCCTTGTTATAGAGCTTTCTTATGACTGTAGACTGAGGCAGCTATGTATAGAAATACATATCTGGCTTGATTTGTCTGGAATTCACATAATTTTCATAATTTCATCAAGAAAATGATGTATTTCACTTTCATCTAACCTTTGTAGTATTCAGCATAATTTTTGTTCTCATCTTTTTTTCATTTTCACATATAGACAAGATTATTTGGGCTCTCAAAATTGGGAAAAAAGTCAAATTTTGAATAATTCAGGTTTTGAGTGCAACTTCCAGATACATGCACATAAAAATCTGAAAAAATTTTTGAGTATTCTGGGGATGGATACCAATCAATTTGTCAATGCAGAATTTCGAACAAAATTTTGACCTTGCTCACTTGACGTGGAACGTCCCATATACATATATGAAGTGAGGATAGGATATTATATATTAGGATGTGTGAATTCCAGAGCTGCACCGGCCCGAACACGTGCACGTGTTTCGAGGGGTACAAACCGACGGAAGACGGCAACTCGACGTGCGAGCCGATCTGCAACGAGCCGTGCGTCAACGGGCGATGCACCGCCCCGGACGAGTGCACCTGCCTCGAGGGCTACGAGATGAAAAACTCGACGACGGGCCCGTCGAGGTGCGTCGTCGTCTGTGAGTGCGAGAACGGCAACTGCATAGAGTCGGATTCCGTTTGCGAGAGCTGCGCGGTAAGTTGAACATTTTTTAAAAGCTCCCGCACGTTTGCACGTGCGAAATTGTAACTGTGCCTAATGTGTCGTACTCCTAAGAGTTTTTGCGAATGCGACTGTGATGAAACTGGAAGGATGGCCCAATACCTGTCGGAAACCATCGCTGTATAATCGTCATTTGCCCATTTTCAACCATTCGAAATGTCACTTGACCAAAGTAACTCTAATAAAAAATGTTGCACCGTTTCATAATCACTTGTTACATACTCTGTACGACTACTGAGATGACCAAATTGGTATTGAAATAAACTCAAAATTATGTTTCAATAGTTATTCATTGGAAACTTTTGTCATCAAGTAAGAAATAAATTAAACTTGTTGGTTAAAAATACTTATCTAAAGCTTTACAGTTTGTCTATAAAAACTTGATGCTGTTTCTTAAATATTGATCCATTTTACTCGGTCTTTTGTCTCATAAGCACGTAAAGTGCCACATTGGCTTCACTTTTATTTCATGCCGAAAAAAAATTATTTGAGTAGGATAGGAAATAGTTTGGCCAAAAGCTGATGTGACCAAACGAAAGATGAGATATTTTCACAAGTCAAATGTAAAGCGAAATGAAAATGATTACACTTGATTATTGCGATTTAGTTAGCGGAGTAAAATAAGACGAGAAGGAAAAATGGTCAGGTAGTGAAAGTTCAAACTGTTGTGAGATATAGTGGTTTGAACGTCTAAACGAGCGTGTAAGCGTCCGTGCATTATGTTTCGAAACTGCCAACATAATCCAAGCGGGCCACTGGCGCCCAGATAGCAGCGTAATCACTAAATCCGCGAGAAACCATGGGCCACATTGGGCGTGCAGTTACCTTATAACGGCCCCTAGATTCGTAATGCACAAACATACGCACGTGCACACAGGAGGGCTACGAGCTGGTGTTGGAGGGCAATCGCACGAGGTGCGAGCCGCAGTGCGGGTCCGACTGCGGTGGCGGCCGATGCGTCGAGCCGCAAAAATGCGAGTGCTATGATAATTACTTGGCGGCCAACGACACGAGGGGCAATCCGACGTGCGTCCACGCCTGCGGCGGCGAGTGCGTGCACGGCAGTTGCGACGCGGAAAACGCCACTTGCGCCTGCGTCTACGGCTGGTCCGGCAAATATTGCGACGTGCCGTCGCTCTGCCGAGTCTCCGTGACGCATAACCAGACCATTTACTTGCAGCTGAACGAGTGAGTTCGTTACGCGTGAACCTATATACACCCACGATATACATATACGCAATTTTAAAACAATTTCAGAACTGCTTACGAGTTCGAGTCCGGGGCGGCGGACGCGGAGCCTTGGCTCGGGCCCAGCTGCCATGATCGGTGTACCCTCCAAGTAGACAACACGACGCAGTGCCACAATCAATCGGACGCGCCGGCGTCGGAACTCGTGTGCTTCATGGACATAGGCACGTATACGTATATATTACAGTCGGGTAGATTTGCCCGTTGCAAAATTGATAACGGCCGTTCCGATGTGTGCCCCACAGAGTCGCCGTGCAATATTTACAGCGTCGTTCGATCGGACCATTACAAGACGGAACTGGGCACAGTTACGGTTGTGATATCGACGGTAATACCCGCGCTGCTCCTCGTGATCGTCGTCCCCGTGCTGTTATTCATCATCAAGAAAAGAAGAAGGATGAAATCCATCGGTGAGTCTGGTCGATCGTGCATCGAATCAAAATCCATGGCCGTACGGGATATACCGGGCGTCGGCAATACACGTGTACTGTAGAACAATCCAATTCTGTGTTGTTTTTTAGAGTTGACGAAGTCAATTAACCGAGTGCCAAGAAGCGAGGAGGACTGCCTGATGGAAAACGACACGGCCAGCACCGTCAGTTTGTAGCCGAGCGATTTGTTCATTACCTAATCAGGCGACGACTGTCACGAGATCAATTTTATTTTTACATAAAATTACTGCTTTCGAAATCCGAAGAAAATCATTGTATTCAAGACGAATGAAATTTCTATGAAGCCTATGAAACGGTTGTTCGTTGAATCTGTGAATTATACTATACCAAAATTGAATCAATCAAATTTCATCGACTCTTCGTTCTTTTCCCCTCGACACATTGTTCATCTCACGATCGCATGGGGGTCGACGACGAGTATTCGACGTACGAAACGAGAAACTCGCAGGAGCCTCGACTGGTAATGCAGACAGGCAACCAGTCGTACGGTGCAGAGTATACGGCAGCGGGGGGTGTGAGATCGTTGCAAATTCACAGCCGGAACACACGGCGAAGCAAGGAAAAAGGGTGTCAAGAGGTCGGGTGCTTCGGGTAGGGTGCGCTATGCCATAAGACCCGTAACGGCTTAGTTGCATTGTCCTCTCGAGGCATTTCACGTGTGTCAGTCGAGCCGTTGGTAATCTCTCGGATGGCTCAACAGACGCGCGCGCGGCTCTCGGGGCGTCATCTCCCCTCGGCCTTAACTCGTGTGCCGCGGCTCTGATTCACTTCCTATCCTTCCTAACCCGCTCGAGCACGAAACATTCTACCTCGCTCGAATGCATAATTAATCGTATACACGCGTACACCGCGGACTTGGTTCTTTCGTAATGTATTTTTATAAAACCTCCTCGAAACACCCCTACAACTCTGAATCCCTGCTCGGAGAGGAGCATCGAGGTAATTACGAAACTCTCTTCGTGACTCGAAGTACACTTTGCTCGGGGCAAAGTTTTAAAAGTGAAAAATCTCGCTAAACGGAATGTGAACACAGAGCGATCGATAAAGGTGAAGGGCCTCCCTCGCGACGACCGACTGGCGTTGTTATATATTCGTGTACACATTAAACTCGATTCGCGAATCTAAACGTCGCGTCGTCGCAACATCGAGTAAAGAACAAAATCTCCCGTGCTTCCGACTGCGTCGGGGAGGGAGTAGAGCTATACGCATCCACCTGGACCGCTTGAATCAGCCGTTGCAAAATCAAATCGACCAGAGGCGCGCGAGTGTACAAACGCGCGCACGCATATCCACGGCTTAATCCGTCCGCAATGTATCTACGGGGGGGGGGGTGGGTGCGCAGGAAAGCTCTCTCGCGAATCCGCGAGGGAGCTTTGGCCGGCCGCGGGGGAAGTAGGGCATAAGGGCAGGAGGAGAGTCGCGCGTGCGCCGTTGTGGCGTGGCAGGGGGAGGCGGGGGGGCTGCCCGGCGGCGGCGACGGGAGCACGGATCAGAACGGAGCGGCGGCTCGGCGGAAAATGTCGATGCGGCGGCGCCGCGGGGGCGATGAGCGCTTTTGCCCTGCTGCTGGTGCTGGTGCAGCTGGCCGTGGTGCAGCTGGTCGGCTCGGACAGGCAGCGCCGGCCGCTGAGCCTGCCCGGGGCCGAGCAGCCCGAGGCGTACGACGAGCTGCCCGATGAGGAGCTCGACGAGGACTATGCCGAGCTCAACGTCACCGCAGGTACACCTGCAAGTGCCCTGCAACCCCCTCGACAGTTTCTACATCGCAGTGCGCGCGTGCGAGTGTGCGTGTGCGCGATATCCAGGTGCCTCCATATCTGTCCCTGCATATATACGTGTCCCGCCGTGGCGAGACGAACAACCAGCCACCAGCGGGACAAAGGATCTTTGTTTACGTTGGAGGAGGGGGAGGTTGGGTTTCGCGCGGCACAATCGATATAATATGGTGGTGGTGCTGCTGCTGCTGCTGAGGGAGGAGGGCAAACTTGGTCACACGAGCCGTCTCGAGTGCGGGACATGCCCGTCTATCTCGGCCGGGGCGCTCGCCATCTCGCCGCGGAGCACCCCGACCTCATTCGTCCGTCGCGTCCCGCGTACGTGTGTCTGCGTGTGTGTGTATTCATGCATATGCGCGGATGAAACAGCCCGCGCGCGCCCTCGACGCTGGAGAGAGAACAGCCCCGAGGAGATTGGCTTCGTACACTACTCCGGAATTGGCTCGAGCCGCGCAAAGCGCAAAGCGGCGAGCCTCCGGTATTGATCTCATCACACTGACCCGCCGCCGCCGCCGCCGCGGCTTTTTTCTTTCTCCCCCCGCGACGTGCTGCAGTATCGACACGAGGGTTGACGAACGCCCGGCTGCTGTGCCCGCTCGTGTGTGTCTTTCAAACACGCGCGTGTATATACGCATATACGTGTGTATTGTCGTGATTTGCACGGAATAACGTTGATTCGCCCAGCCAGCCGTGAGCCCACCCGCGCGAGCGAGCGACTCTAAAAATAGAGCTCGTTCGTCTGACGCTGGGAAACGTCGATAATGACGCGGCGGCTGCAGCAGCCGCGGATGTATATACATTGTTTACCTAGCTGCGTCTCGCGGATATATACGTCGTTGGCCCATTGTAATCTCACGTTGGACGCGCGAGGGGCTGAAGATCGACGGTGGTCCGTGTGATCCATCGCGTGATTTCGTACATATATACGCGCGTGTGTTTCTGTGCCCTCGAGCTGTGCGCCAGTGGCAGAAAGATCATTAATGGATGGGACGGGAATCTCCAGGGAGGTTCAGGGGAGGGGAAAACTCGATTACGGCCTTTCCTCGGTGTACGGAGAGCGAGTATCTATGCGCGCGCGTGCCTACTGCGTATATCAGTAGTAACAGACGTGTGTGGGGAGACTCGGCTCCGGGACGGACTCACGCTATACGGAGATTGTATTTTCGAATTAATCCTGATGTCTGTTTCTCCTCGCGCCGAGAGAAATTTAATTTCGAGCTGCAACTACAGTGGCATACGATTTGTTTAACGTGCGGGATGCAATAATACGACGAGCTACATTCCACGTCGGGCGAGGGCTGGAATTTCGAAAAGTAAACTTCAAAATCAAGTGGAACAAGGGAGGAAGGAAAAAACTAGAGGCGCAATACAAACGCAAGGTTTTCGCGGATATTTCCAAAAGACCGTCGAATGGTATACCTCACGTTTCGATGTAGATAATACCCGAGGCGTTTTAACCCTGATTCCGTCTATTTTTCGGAGTCGAATTGTCGAGGAGGATCCCTCAAGATATTTAAAATGAGCTATCGAAATATCCGCGGTTGCCCCCTTTTTGACTAGAGTAACAAGTCTCTCAGTTCCAGAATTGATTTCGAACGTTCAATTTTCGTTTATTAATGAAGAAAAATAATCACTTTGCGGAATGACAATACGACAAATAAATACACACGCGGCTATTATATAACTTTGGAATATCCTCGAAACATTGATGTGTCCCGCGTGAAAATACGCCAGAATTGCAATTCGGAACGAGTGAAATATGTGACGCGCTGAAACATATATAGCGGACGCGTCGCCGAAGCGCCGCCGGTACAATGTTCGAGCTCGATTGGACGCGTGAAAACTCATTCGGTCGAGGTGACGTGGAAAAATCAACTCCAGGGAACAATATGCGATCGAGCGTGCAACGATTGCACGGCCGAATGCCCAAGTATATACAGCCCTGGCTGAAGTGGACGTTATCGAGGCGGTGTGAAAAATACCCGTATCCGCACTGGCAATAGACGTCAACCTTCTCGAGCGACGCGTCGCTTTCCCCAACGCCGTTAGCGTCCTGGGCCAGCGGCGGCCGTTAGTCCTCGAAACCTCGGCCGCGCCGCACGAGATTTTCATATCTCGCAGAGGAGCCGCTGGCGCGCGCAATCGATAACTCGATATACCACTCCACCCCCTCCCACCGGCAATGCGCGAGAGGGTAAGCCTCCTTTGCAGTATTTCGCAGCGGCCCCGTCGCATGAATAATTCAACGGGACGGCCGTGGGGGAGGGACTGGCGCGAAGCGACACATATGGGGCTGCGCTTAACCGAGTGACCAACGGGGTGGTTTTGTCGAATTTTCAGAGAAGTCAAAGTACCTGGGCTCGCCGTGCGACCTCACGTGCAACCCGATGCTGCAGCACGTGTCGTGCAACCTCCAGAGCAAGCTATGCGAGTGCGAGAAGCAGTACCCGGTGCAGCTCGGCCCCACGAAAGGATGTGCCAAACGTACGTTGCGCTACCCCCGCAGTGCGGATCAGAAAAGTTACGTCCGTCGTATATTGTGTATATATACTTATACGAGGCTCGCTCGTGTGTTCGCAGCGAAGAAACTGGGCGAGCAGTGCCTGTACCAGGCGACCTGCACCTACACGGACCAGCACGCGGTGTGTACCCAGGTCCGGCACAACGCCGTGTGCGAGTGCGAGGCCGGCTACCATCGGGTCCCCTTGTCCAGGTCGAACAGGAGGCTCTTCTGCGCCGTGGGTGAGTCTTTCCTCTTTATTCTTCCCTCTTTCGTCCCTGTGCTGGTGCACGTGTATACTTTTTTTGTACGCGGGCCGTGCTTCGGGGGATCGTTATACCAAAGTTCCCAACTCTCGGTTCGTTTTGCTCGAGCCGAGCGAGCTTTTTTTCTCTTTCCCCTTCTCTCCCCCGCTTCTTTTTTCTTTATTCTCTTCGAATCGAGTTTTATTAACTCGCGGTATACGCGCCATCGACCCGGAACAACGATCTAACAATACATCACGGGGAATTTTTAATCAAGTCTCGATCCACTCGCTAATCTGCCGTGTTTCGCGCGAGGCTCGTCGAGCTGGTGTCGACGAGCCCAGTTATATTTTAATCCGTCGCTCGTAATACGAGACGGCCGGTGGGGGGGAGGGATTAAACGTAAAAGGCGTCGTAAAGTGGCATTTTCCGTTCTCGTCAGATCCGAGCCAACTCTCCTCCGTTATCTCCTCTCGCTGCGAGATTCTTTTCGCAAAATGATATCGGACGAGGAGGCTCGAGCCTGCCAAAAAAAGTTCTTCATTTAATCCAGCCCGGGGCTCTCGCGAGAACGACAGCTACTTACGCTAATAGAAAGATCGATGCGCGTTTTCACTCCGTAATGCCACCGCGGCCACTTCTCGCGTGATTTTGCCAGTCGCGCCAACGGATAAATATATATGAAAACCAAAAAAAAAACAAAAATCAATGCAGCGAATGACAATTTATCCTCGTCTGGCGTCGCGAACAAATTTTAAGCGCTTCAAAAACTGAAGCGCTTGAAAAATTAAACACGGCAGATATACAAAAGCACTCGGTCGGCCGTCCTCCCAGCCGCGAGTCATCCTCTGTAGCCGCTGCACAGCAGCGAATCGATCCGCGCCGTGTATATAACCGTGCAACAGGATTATTATTTCCACGCTAAATTGGCCGACCGACAATGACCGGGCGAATTCTCGACGCGTAGTATCGAGTTTTCGAGGCGGACCGTTCCGGCGCTCGACGGAGAGGAACGGGCGGGGGGGGGGCGGGGGTGATTGTTCCGGCGCTATCTCGGGAAAGACGCTTTTGATATATATCTCGAGCGAACGCGCGATAGTTGCATCGCCACCCCCCGCAGTGTAGTCTAATTAAAAATGACCGATACCATCGATATCTCTTGGCATCGAGCCAATCCATTGTGTCCTGCCGGCCCGCCCCCCGTAGCTTCGGCCCTCGATAGATCCTATCTTTTAATCCGGAACGCTGGGGCATCGGCAACGTGTATAGGTCGGGTCACCACACATTTGGAGCATTTGTCCCTTGACGACGCGACGCGTTTCTCTCGTGTGCCGGTGGAAACATTTTTCGAGTGGCATCGACATTTGTAACACGTGCGAGACTATATATGTGCGCGCGCAATGTAACTCTGCACTCCAATAATACAGTTTCGTATTTTCTATCGTATCGACGCTTCTATACGAGGACCGCATCCTTATTAAGATGTTTCCTTCGCTTTTCTTCGCGAAAACCGCGACAGTATTCGATTGATACGCTCGCGTGAAATACTTCGATTTCCCTTGGATTCCAGCTCGCTCTCAATCCTTCGAATCAATCGAGTCACGATGGAGCGATGTACTGCTCTTGAAACAGCGAAAGCATACTTTTGTTGGGAAAAAAAAAGGTTAAATAACGATGACGTGTGCTCGTATATAGGGAAAAGTTTTCGCGAGAGGACGTTCGATTAGTCTCCGTCGATATATTCACTCTAGTCGAACAGTCGAATTTGCTATTCGAAGCGCTGTTCTCTGCTCGCGGAGCACACGTCGGTCGAATGCGCAAAAGGAACTTTGCTCTTTGAACAATTCGCCGGGGCTTTCGCGCCGCGCTATTTTCATCTTATTTTTGTATCGAGCTGAATTCGAAAGTTCGGAACGAAATTGCCCGAACTCCGGGAGCTCCCGGGGATATAGATTGCCCGCGAGAGTGTCTCTCGCGAGAATCGGACGTATATTATACACTCGCGATGCGCGGACGTACGCCAGCGCGAGTGGATCTATCGGGGAGAACAAATAATTCGAGAGCGAGCAGCGGGTGGATTAATCAAACTGGTATTTTACGAAACACAGACTTGGTGCTGATAGCGACCGACTTTCCGACGCTGCTCGGCGTCGCATCGGGGATAGCCGTGTTCACAGGTGGGATCTGCTTCGCCCTAAAGCTGTTCAGCCGGGCGCGTTACACGAGACCTCGGCATTACGCTAATGCGGGCCACACGGGTCCGATACTCTTCTCCAGTGACACAGGTACCTCGCTATATTTATCTATATTTATACGTGATTGATTGGCTCGCGACAAATTGTGCACATTATACGTGAGGATAATGAAATTAACAAAGACACATTATTCAGAGTCGAGGTTTGGTTGTTCGTACAAACATTTGATGTTCGAACATTATCATCGCGAATAGCTTAAGGAAACTTGGGAAATTCAGGATTACAAAATTTTTGTTGCAAAACACCATCTGAAAGTTAAACTTGTAGGTACAATAGCGTAACTTCGTATCCATTTAATTCGTAATATTATCTTCTTTTAGTTTTGGAGTCTTCATTGTGAATCGAATGGAAGATAACATTCATCTGTTTATGTAGAGAAGATACACACAAAAAAGAAACTCTCGGTATAGGTTATTTGCTTACTAATAACGTCTACCCGAGTCCGGCCTTTGTCTACTTATATCTCTTATATGTGCTCAAAAAAAGCTTCTGGCTTACTTCCCACAGATATTGTTGGTATATTCTCGTGTACACCGCCGTACGATAGCTGGTGTTTGACCATAGTAAATATATCAAGTGTCTATTGATTTGCTACCGATGAACTTGGAACGGCTGATCTGAAAGCTGAATCCCTGGCTTAGGATAATAAATATATATACATCAGTCGTTCAATAAATATCACTTGGAGTGTATTTCCTTTGAACATACTAAGTGAACTATCTCTATATATAATACCGGATTCACGTTGGTTTTAACGTTGCGTTAACTATTCAAACGGGAGAATCCTTTGACACAGAGGGAGAGGAATAACTCTCTCCGGAGCTTTGGAAATAAAAATGATTACCCGTGAATCATTCAATTACGCGGTAAACTTTAGTTATAGGCTATAACAATAGAGTTTTATTCGCATGAGCGTACTTCTGTTGGATTTCAAAAAAATTGTATTTATCTTCTGCATAAATTACTTTAATGGTTATTGCGGATATATCGAGCGCTGCAGATGAAGCTGAATAACGAATCGATGACAGGAAGGCTGCATATATTATTGCAACGTTGAGTTATTTGAATAGAACTTCATTTCATTTCACACTATTTTATACATTTTTTTTCACTGGTCGGCAGACCAGTTATGCTCTGTCATAAACAAGATCTTGTAAAAACGATCTTATATTGCTTGTGGCAGTCTCAAGTATATGAAAAGATCTTATTCGAATTCCAATGAGACGAGGATGATGCGTGCAGGGGGAAAATAATATGAATTCCCACGGGTAGATTTTCCCTGGTAATCATCATTTATTCAGCAAAGCATACAAATCAAGTGGGTGTTTGAATATACGAAGATTGGCCCTTTGTGGAAAAACTACCGTCTTGTGGAGGGATTCAGATTCAAAATTTTTCATTACATGGACATTTTGTTGTAAAACTATATTGAATATCATAATCAACATTCGCTGCTGAGCGTATCGTATAATACATAATTTCCTATGGGTTGACGGTTTGCAATTCGTTGATTGATAACAAGACCATTGCAACACATCGCTGACCGAGTAGGTGTTCAATAAGATGGTATACTTGAAAACGAGGAAAGAGCGAGTTTGTAGAATATAGATAAGGGGTAGGAGGGAGCTTGATAGGTTGTCCCATACTTTCTAAATTTCTTACAGTGAAATTAAACTTTAACATTGAGTTCCAGCCTAAGTACAGTGAATTTCCAACTATAAATATGAAATTCCCATCTTTCACTGCAAGTAGCGGTGACTTTTCATTGTAATACAACGTTGTGCGAGGAATCGACATGGCGCGCAAAAACACGCGAGGGGGGGGTGGGGGGGTCGGGGGAACAAAGGGAGAAAGAAAGACGTGTGTGCACCGAGGGTTGTGTACATTGGACGTGTTGCAGGGATCCCGATGACGCTGCACGGCGGCAGGCCGTCGTCGCGCTCGTCGCAGCGCAGCAGCGGGGCGGCGAGCTACGGGGGCCGGAAGCCGAGCTACGCGGGCGGCGCGGACGGCCGGGCCCGCTCGGGCAGCGGCATCGTGCCCGCGTCGAGGGCAGGTACGGCCGCGCGAGCCGCCGCCATCTTGCTGATCTCGTGCCACCGGCAGCCGAGCGCGGTGAACGGCAAGCAGCAGCAGCAGCTTCAGCAGCACCAGGCCCAACCTGCGCCGCACCAGCACCGCCGGGCCCTCAGCGACGTCGCCGAGGTCTCGTCCGCCGACGGCCTCGGTACTCCAACTCGCTCCCCCACACGCGCGGCTCCACTCGCAAATGCTTCTTCTTCCTCCCACAGCAATTGCGCCTCGGTCCGAATTTCGCTGCTACTTTCGATCGTAATATCGATGGCTCTTGCGAAGAAAGACACAATTCGCAATCTGTCCGCGAAAAAAACACATGGCGCACATCCCAGAATTTTTCGACGTTACATAATTATATGTAATGAAAGCTTAGAATGAGTATAGGTAGTTAACAAAAAACAAAACAAGCCTTTTCTACAGTTCGATTTTGGTTTAAACTTTTTCTTCGTTAATATATTTACGGGAGAATAATTCCGACATGGGTCTTTCTTTGTGGACAGATTGCATTTGTCTTTTTTCGTAAGAGCCATCGATATATTGTTGATTGGAGAAAACTAGTCTCCTCTCAAAAAGATTCTGTTTGGAAGTAGCAGAAATTCTGACTGAGGCCCAATTCCTTTGGGAAACACAAGAAACTTTTGTGAGTGTGCGAGACCCGCAAACCCCCTCCCCTGAGCCGACGACTCGAGACCCTTGAAGCACGCACTCGTGGATACCCAGCTTCGCCGCCGAGCTGTACAGTCTCGTTTGATCGATTCGACCTTGTTGTCGGGTGTATGTGTACTTGTACCCTCAGATTCGGGATAGTCACGCATTTCGTTCTTCGCTGGCGCGCCAAGTCCTGATTGATGAAGTCAAATACGTTTGCCCGCGCAAATTTTTGTACATTGAGGGGTTTTGTTCGCCATCTCGTTTTATTTCTCACGCGTCTATCTGGAGATTTACCACGGAGAATTTGAAGAGCGGCCGATTGTTTATACAAAAGAAATGCACATTTGATCGAGCAATTTACTCTTTTTCTACTAACTACGCGGCAGATATTCTCTATAGATATTTACAATTGAAAACCTCGACAAATACAATATCTCTCGTGTCGCCCTTATTAAATCAATCCTACGACAGTCGGGCGAAAACTGTTAAAAGAACGGGGATTCCTATTGAAAAATGATAAAATCGTCAATTTATAATATTTTTCTTTATACCTCCCGGAATTGTGTATGAAAAAATTGCAAATTGAGAAAAGTACCTCGTGTGTTGGGACGTTATGTGTATAAATTGCGCTTTGATGCTCGAATGTCGATTTTCAATCAGTTGAGCGAGCTGTACAGCGTTTGACGCGCGATTCCGGCTCTGGGCTAGCCTGATTGTACAGCTCGAGTTGGGCGCTGTTATTTTTCGAATATTCATCCAATTCTTAAATCGATCGATCGAAAATTGATTCGATGCTTTTTTGTCCGGTTGAAAAACCCCGCGCTTCGGTGCAATTGGGGTCCGATGCGGTTTTCTCTTTCGGTATACAGGGCTGCTGCTGCCAAGGGCTCGACGCTGCTCCGGAGTGCCGTCGGGTTTTCCATGTTTGTCTCTATGTGCGTGCTGTTAGTGTTTTTCTTTCACTCGTCTCTGTGTTTTGTGCGTCTCGAATTCTGGTGCTGAACTAGATCTCACTTCTATTGTTCTTTTTGTTTGTCCGCGGGGAAAATGCGACCGATTCATTTACGATTGCTTCACGATCTCTCGTGGCTCCTGTTATGGCCGTTTAGTCACGGCCTATAGCTCGCTCGATCGCACAAGATATCACTTGATTCTAGTGTCAAGTGCGCGACTGTATATGGTTAACGGCTCATTTGAATGATTCTCGACATTTCTGTACTCTAAATCCTCTTTCTTTCAGTGTCTCATATATTGTGTGAGCTTGTTCAGAATTGATAGCAAGCAACGTGTGCTTCGATGTCGGCTTTTAATGTTTTTGCAATTACAGATTATTTTCTTCGAATGAAAACATCACAGTCACAACAATGTGCCTTATATATGTTTGACTTGTATACTTTATGTCATTATCACACAAGACTACTAGATCCAAGTACATTGAAACGGATTCGATAGGTAATATAACGTATTCTGTTCCCATATATGACGAAGATGATTTCCGAATCGGTATGCAATGTTGTCGCGCCGTTCGACGACTCAATTCGAGATCAATATCAGTCGTTCCGTTGGCTGAAATCGAACGATCATAAATTCATCTTTGTTGATTCGATAGTTTGAATTTATACCACTGAATAATGATGGGATTCGCGAAAGAGAACCGATGAAAAAGAGTCACTATAAAGCACGCCATAAGAATTTTATAAAAGAAACTGAAAATGTTTCTCTCCTAAGATTAAGAATTTATTTAAATATATATATATATACGACTTGACGAGAATACAAGACAGCAAGATGGTAGCGGTAAATTCCATTGTATTATTATTCTCACACGAGCACACATACTTTGAATCCATCCGTTTTTGGTAAGGAAAAAAAACTACACAACTATAACTATTTGCACACGTAGTTAGACTTGAAAGAGGGTATTTTCCTATCGAGCCACTAGTACACTTTTAACAAAAAAAAAAAAAACGTACAGACACTCGAGAGTTTTCAACCTCGAGCAATCGCAACTGTCGCTCTGGCACTTTGATAAAATCGATAAGAAAATTCCCTCAGGCACTCATCATTTTCACGATTCGCATAGTGATTATTGGATTATTCAATCTGATCATATACATACACACATACGTATGTATATATGTATGTGTGTATGTATGTATGTATGTATGTGTATACATGCCAGAAACAAACAAGAAAAATGCATGTTGTTCGGTCGCTTGATGTTTTGCCTGTGCTTGACCCGTGAATATACAAGATAATATCGAACAATCTCTCGCTCTGTTGTAAACTAATACAAAAAAAAACTTGGAAAATCTCTCGAGTATTGTGCATGCGGCCAAACATTTTATAGTCAACGCGACACACGTTACACGCGTGTGTACGCGGTTGAAAAACTTCCCCCTGTATCTATCCGCAACTTGACATATACTATACAATAATATACGCTTCCTCGCGCGAGGAGCTTGCACAATGCTTCACTCCGATGAATTACATTATACTAGTCAGGAAAAACAACGAGAGCGAACAACACGTTGATTGTGAATTTACACGCGCGGGCTATATGCGGTGTGTGTGTGTGTGTGTGTGTGTGTGTGTCGGGAGTCGAGGAGTGATAAAGTATTGCGGGTCGCGGTTAAAACGAGTCTATTGTGCGTAGGCTCGCGGCGCCCGAGCCTGGCGTCGATCCACAGCACGACCTCCTCGGCGAAGAGCTACAGCGCCCGGAGGCTGGAGCGCGAGCGCAACGACAAGGAGCAGCGCCACGCCCTGCTCGAGCTCAAGCTCAAGCAGCAGCGCGAGAACCAGCAGCAGCAGCAGCAGCAGCAACAGCAGCAGCAACAGCAGCAGCTTCTCAACGAGCAGCCCAACGGACAGCCGAGCCCCAGCCCAAGGACGCCCCACTCGACGGACGAGCTGCTGCCAGCCGTCGAGGAGAGCACCGAGACTTACTACAGCGAGGTGCGCTACATACACCTCACCACCGCGTCATTCTTTTTATCGTCTACTCTCTTAAATCCTCACAGTCAAAAATGACTGCATTGCAGTGAAAAATCTCTGTAAGAAGATGCAAGAGAGTAAAAATTCACTCTACATCGTACTTACTGCAAATCGTGATGTAAAAATGTGAATTTTATGTATAAATGTTTTCTATCAAAACTCATGGAACTAAAGTGAAAATTCACTTTAGTTACATAAGAAATTCACTGCAATCCAGGTAGTTTTCCACCTTCAACAGTGATTTTCCAATGCAATCCAGTAATTTTTCACTGCAAGGATTTAAGAGAGTAGATCTCGTGCGGCTCGCGTCTAACCCTCCGCTTGTATAATCCTCCTCGTGTTATTTCGAGATTATCGAGCCCGCCCCGCGGTGACCGTAGATCGTTAATAATTCGTTTACCGAACCCTCTCGAGGGATGGATACATGATTTTACATAGTTTTCTCAATAGGCGATATTTGGACGTCGTCTTGGGCTTGTTGTACGGTGTGCGGTGAATAACAAACTTTGACATGGATGTGTTCGAGCTTCGAGTCAAATTCATTCGTCCGATTGATAAAAAAATTAATTCATCCAAAGCGGACGTTTTCGCGTTTTATCCAACGCGTGATGGTACACCCACACGCACCTGCAATCAAATGCTCCAACGACGTGAATCTATCAAGAATACTATTTTATTGATTATACGGAAAAGTAGTCTTAGATATTGGGAGAATCGGCAGTGTGATATTTCAAGATTAGTCTTCATTTTCAAATCAGCGACGCCATCTGTTGATATCTATATATATATTTCCAACAATTTAGCCCACTAATTCTTCAATATGCTCACGGAAAAAATATCATTCATAAAAATGAATCAATACTGATAATAATGTAAATCTGGTCTGGATATAGTAGAACGAATTAGTTGGTTTCATCCGTAATGGTCCACCGAATTTAATGATATTGGTCTCACTATAGTGTTAATTGATCTGGGTATGCTTCGATTAATGAGAGAATTTGCCATCTTTCAAACCGTATATATAATTGACTTCGAAAGATCAAAGAGCAGTCATCATTAGAGTTGATACCCATCGCGAACAAGCACAAAAGCCCAATAACGTAACTTTGGCAATTAAATCTGAAAAGCTCTGTATGCCACGGTTCCCGTTGTATAACTCAAAATACATATACAGTGACAATGGGACGCGAAATCTATCGACCGATTGTGCAATAGCTCATAATGTAAAAAGCGACAAACTGCGTACCCGAGATCGCGTGATTAGGAGCCCAACAAAAAGCCACGTGTTCAAGATGAAAGGGAAAGGATAAGGAGCGCGAGACAGCGCGATATACGAGCGTGAAAATCTCCCGAGTCATGGAATAGTTTTTTCGAGAGTTGTCGGAAGGTCGTGATTTTGAGAAGTAAGCCTCGCCCAAGATCGATCGATAAAGATGAATTAATTGCAGTGTCGAAGAAAAAAAAAGAGAAGCGAGCGTGAACGAGAGATTTGGTCGTAACGTATATTAAATTGCCAATGATTTATCGAGGTGAAAAAAACAAAGTTTTCTTTGGCATTTTAGCAGAAACCAACGACGTCCGGCACACTGAACAAGATTAGCTGTGGAGTCCAGGCGACATCGGCGTCGAGCACTGCGGTCAACGAGGCGACCAGTCCGCTTTTCGAGATCGACGTGAAGCCCTGCACGTCCGCCTACTCCTATCGTTCTTAACCCAACCTCATTCTGCACGCGCGACAGATGAGTGCAACAATCGACAAAACTAGCGTATATCTGTGTGCGTACCCGTTGGGCTCAGAGCTCAGAGAATACCATCAGCGACTGCAGCAGGCTTTCGAATGTCCAGCGTTTAATTAGCCGACTCGCGATGGCATTGACTTTTGGTTCGAGCACGAATCGGTCATCATCCACGTTGAAAATAACAATTGTTGTATATTAGAGTATAGTTGTACAACGGACAATACGAGACAAAAAAAACACACAATGGAATTATTGACGAGGGCAACGTGATTGGTATTTTCTGGACTCTGCGATGGAATATGTATTCTATAACTGTTCCATGTAACTGGTGAGAAAAAAAAAAAACGAACTCAGGACTGTTCATCAATGTCATCGAGAATCAAATGTTCTTGTTTTTCACTCGATAATAACATGAGAGCACAAGCATTTTTAACCGATGTTTCATATAACGCAAACGTACACTTAAAGGCAATTGATTCTGTCCTCTGTTCTAGAACGCCGCGCGTATCGTGACGTTTCGTACGTATGCTAATACATTAGACTTAGGTTAGGATGACGGTCACGATACGCGCGGCGTTCGAGAACAGAGGACAGAATCAATGGACTTCAAGTGTACATGTGAAAAAGAATGGGAAAATATTAACGCGCACTTCGAGATTCCGTAAATTTTTAAGAAAACAGCGTGCATTCATGTGATTTGGAGAAACCAACGAGGCAATCATATAGGTACGCAAAGAGCATATTTCGTACGACATGGGGAAATGAATGCAACTCGAGAACAAAAAAATCATGCGCATTATACGGAATTCTGTGACGAATATAGAAAATTATTTATGCAATATGAAGAAATCAATGCGGCAATCGTAGGTACGGAAACGTAGCTTTCGCAAAAAGAATATCAAGAATTTTATAGTATTATTTGCTGAAGGTTGAATGAATGTAATACTTTTCAATTTTTTATACTGTTTTAACACTTTGATAAATTTTTGGGAATCAGTTTTTTGAACTCTTTTTGATTACCCCTACAAATTTACACTTTACTTAAACATCGCAAACAATAAACATACCTAGTCTTTCATTTTTTTTTCTTGTCACTAGCTATAGATAGTAACATGTAGTTCTGTATCAACAGAACGTGCGAATCTAACATTGTGTGCAGATGCCTAATAAATTCTGCAAGTGCTTAATGATTCGGTTTTTAACCAAAGTGTGCCTATGAACAAGAAAATAATATGTTTTACATGATATTTTATTTCAAGCCCAAATGGTCCTAGAGAATTTTATTGATCCCGTTCATCATGTAGCGGATTTCATGAATAAAAATTTCTCCAGCTCAAAAAATCTCCCAATTTGGTTAGTTTGACAATTATAACAATTAGATTTGATCATTTGGCACTTGCAGATTCAAAATAATAATTCACATAAATTCAGAAGAAAAACCGAATTTCACTACGTTAAATATATAAACCTGTTGAAAGAATGATTGGAAAATAACATATGCTGCCTTTTTCACATGAATAAAAAAAATCATTACCTTGCGCTAAAAAACTTTATGAAGAGAAAATTGAATAAAGTTGCGATTAGGCTTTGAAAAGTTAATATGTTATAATAAATTAATTATAATCACGTTGAATCTATTATTTATCATTACCATAGTTAGAATAATATGAAATAAATAAAACGGGAGTCGCATGACGCGTGTCTGTAAGTCAACTCAAAATTTAGAACTCATAAACCGAAATGAGAAAATATCCAATATCATTCTGTTGAATAATATTAATTCGTTAGTTCGCCAGGTAATTGCAAGATGAAGACGAATTTTCTTAAAAATAGTTAGAAACAAAAAATTGTTACCAGTGGGCATTTGCTTGAATGAAAAATTGTCAAATAGTAGAATTTAAGTTTAACGAGAAACGATCAATTGGACGACGAGAGAAAAGATTGATGTGCATGATGTTTATATAAGTCGATGTAAACAGCGATATCATTTTAGTCCATTTTGAATGTTTACTGTACGATAAATTGTAATATAGACGTTGAGCAAATAAAGCTCATTTTCCTACGTAATCTCAGGTCACTTATGTTGAAATACTCCTAGTCATGAATATGATAGAAATCAGTATTACAAAATTGTTTAATTTAAATAACAATTTATTGAGTCATTTTTATTCAAGTATGAATGTGATAAAAATTGCAAATGAAATGAATACAGCATGAATAAGTAGTCAACATTTTCTGTTAAAATTGGTGCATATTTTAATAATTATATCAAATTGAACAATAAATAAGAGTTTACAAAATGCTAACTTCAATACAAATTTTACGAAATTTGAAAAAGTTGATGAAACGTTACTTTACGGCAGGTATACATTTGAGCCTGCAAGATTTGTGAAAACGGTAAAAAGTCTGGCTTTGCTTCAAAATAAAAAGGAAAAGAAGTTGAAGTTTTGTTGGAAATGAATAGTTAGCGAGCATAATTAGTCGACCTCCTCGATGGTAGGGCCACCGGCGGTCGGTGCGCCGCCACTTGGTGGTGGGGCACCAGGCATGCCATCGGGAGCGCCACCGGCCTGGTAGAGCTTGGTAATGATTGGAGCGCAGACACCCTCGAGCTCCTTCTGTTTGTCGGCGAACTCTTCCTTCTCAGCGAGCTGATTAGCGTCGAGCCATGCGATGACTTCGTTGCACTTGTTCAGGACTGTGGTGCGGTCGGCCTCGCTGATTTTGTCCTTGATCTTGTCGTCCTCAACGGTGCTCTTCATGTTGAAGCAGTACGACTCGAGGGCGTTCTTCGAGCCGATCTTTTCACGCTGCTGCTCGTCCTCGCTCTTGTACTTCTCGGCCTCGTTAACCATACGCTCAATGTCTTCCTTGGACAGACGACCCTTGTCATTGGTAATCGTGATCTTGTTCTCCTTGCCGGTGGACTTGTCGACGGCCGAGACGTTAAGGATACCGTTGGCGTCGATGTCGAACGTCACCTCAATCTGAGGAACACCACGAGGAGCCGGCGGGATTCCGGTCAGCTCAAACTTGCCCAGCAAGTTGTTGTCCTTGGTCATGGCGCGCTCACCCTCGAACACCTGGATCAATACTCCCGGCTGGTTGTCAGCGTACGTCGTGAAGGTCTGCGTCTGCTTGGTGGGTATGGTCGTGTTCCTCTTGATCAGAGTGGTCATGACTCCACCGGCGGTCTCGATACCCAGCGACAGAGGGGTAACGTCGAGCAGCAGGAGATCCTGCACTTCCTCGGATTTGTCACCGCTGAGAATGGCAGCCTGGACTGCAGCTCCGTAAGCGACGGCCTCGTCCGGGTTGATCGACTTGTTCAACTCCTTACCGTTGAAGAAGTCCTGCAGCAGTTTCTGGATCTTGGGGATTCTGGTGGAACCACCGACCAGGACGATACTGTGAATCGTGCTCTTGTCCATTTTCGCATCACGCAGCGACTTCTCAACGGGCTCGAGAGTACCTCTGAACAAGTCAGAGCACAACTCCTCGAATCTCGCTCGGGTGACCGACGTGTAGAAGTCGATTCCCTCGAACAGCGAGTCGATTTCGATGCTCGCCTGGGTCGACGAACTGAGAGTTCTCTTCGCTCGCTCGCATGCTGTTCGCAGACGCCTCACAGCCCTCTTATTGCTAGCCAGGTCCTTTTTGTACTTGCGAGTGAACTCCTGGATGAAGTGGTTTACCATGCGGTTGTCAAAGTCCTCACCTCCAAGATGAGTGTCACCAGCTGTGGACTTGACTTCGAAGATACCGTCCTCGATGGTAAGAACAGACACGTCGAAGGTGCCGCCACCCAAGTCGAAGATGAGCACGTTCTTCTCACCAGCCGATTTCTTGTCGAGACCATAGGCGATGGCAGCCGCGGTTGGCTCGTTAATAATACGCAAAACATTGAGTCCGGAGATAGTTCCTGCGTCCTTGGTTGCTTGGCGCTGAGAGTCGTTGAAGTACGCTGGCACCGTGATTACTGCGTTAGTTACTGTCTTGCCAAGATACGCCTCGGCAATCTCCTTCATCTTGACTAGAACCATTGAGGAGACCTCCTCGGGGAAGAACGTTTTCACCTCACCCTTGTAGGTGACCTGGATCTTTGGTTTACCACCGTCGCTCACCACTTCAAACGGCCAGTGCTTCATGTCACTTTGGACTGTGGCATCCTCAAACCGACGACCAATCAGTCGTTTTGCATCTGAAAATATCATTCGAACATCGAATTAGTTTAGTCTCATCAGAGCAGATGTAAGATTGAAAGAAAAATTATTTGACTGAGTTATTGAATTCTAATAACAAAGAATGTTCAGAAAAGAAACATTTCGAAGCTATCCCAAGAACGGTCATAAATAATGAGATATCAATAATTCAAAGCAATCTTTGAATAATGATTGTTCAAATAATCAATGTATGGAGATTTGATAAAAATGTTAACAGCCCAACTTCAATCATTCCAATCTCCACTCCAGTTTTATGGGATAAATTTACTTGTGGTTGCAATGATATATCTCGGTAATAACAATCAATGAAAAGTCAACAGCGATTCATTTCTATGAGTCGTATCCACAAGTTCTTACCAAAAATAGTGTTGGTGGGGTTCATGGCGACTTGATTTTTGGCGGCATCTCCAACCAGTCGTTCAGTGTCAGTAAATGCAACATAACTGGGCGTCGTTCTGTTTCCTTGGTCATTGGCAATGATTTCCACCTTTCCGTGTTGGAAAACACCAACACAGGAATAAGTGGTTCCAAGATCGATACCGATTGCGGGTGCCTTAGTCATCTTGATCTGAAATTACAATTTTTCAATGTAAGCAAAAAGTAGACAATCCTCGAATTACAATTAATTTCACAAAGCAAAATGAAATTCCTCTCAATTTCTCGAATGCCCTACAAATTATTATCGGATTGAAATAAAAACCTAGTGTCCCAGCCCTGAATCCGCCTCGCTAAGTGGCTTACACGATCGAGTTACGCCATTTCATGTCTAGGGGCATGGCCGGAACATTCCAGAAAAAAACGTGGTCGATACGAATTAACCTCAAATAACCTTCACGATTAAATTTAGGCTTCCCGCTTCCTTTACCAGCCGCAAAAATGATGGACTTGATCAATCGGAATAAATATGAGTCATCGCTCGCGATATATGGAGTTGGGGAAAAATCCATTCACTTGCATCATCTTTCAACCGTAACGGGCGATTCGAAGAACAAGTTTCTTTGTCCAGTGGTCAGTTTATTAATCATCAAATCTATCCCTTTGTCGATACCTCCGCGAAAATAAAAATTCCTTCTCGATAATTCTCGCCCCTTGCCACTTGGACGCAGAGAACAATGTAACGCGATCTAATCTGCTTAACACAAATTCCAAAACTACCGACTATACAACTGCACCGCTGTCTAAAAATAGTCCAAAACTTCTAATAATAGAGGATTTTAGGGAACTCACCTTTTATAGATTCACACGAGGTAACAAAGTTCAGTAATAAAACTAATATATATATGCGTGCTGTTTCTGCAGCGATCCGTACTCGTCCAAGTCCGCTCAGTTTCTGCTGTGTGGGCGCGCCGCGCGAGGTGGAGCAACTTCCCGCGCCGCCGCCGAGTTTTAATAGGAAGTAGCTCACTTCTAGAAGCTTCGACCAATGGCAGTTGTTTTCCGTTCCCCCGCGCGCGCTCGTCATGTCTCTGCGCATGAGCAGCTGAGCCGCATGCCGCATGCGACCAGCGCGGCATGAGTCGACAAACGGACGATATAGCCGTGCCCAGCCGTGCCATGGCCGACACACGTGCATACGCCAACGATATAGATATAGAATCACATAGGCCCACACGCGCGCGCATGACGTGGCCCATGCGCTACAGCTACAGACCCAGAAAACGCGAGAACTGGCGAGAACGCTTGCGCGCTAAACTATGTGGGCCTTACCGCGTGCGTCCACCGAGTTATACTTATATACGATATTTATAGCTTAGTCGAGCTCAAAACAGTTCGCGTTTTCTTTTCTGAGAGCCGACATTATTGTATATTTATTGCTTGCCGGCCCGGGCGCGGTCTTACCTCCGGCTTATTTTAGGGTATCTCGAGATCAATGAGATTTAATCGTATTTTCATTACCGTATATGGATTTTATTTTTTATACTTTCGACAAACAGTCTCGAGCTTCGTCGCAGGAATGATTCATAAAAGAATTTCCATTCATCAAAAGTTTTATAAACTTTTATTGATAACAATTTGATGTTGGGTGTATGTATGTACAATGACGCTTTATTATGATGGAATTTTTTGCGAGAAAGACTTTTGATTTGCTCATTTTGTTAAAAACTATTTACATGCATTCTACTTCGGAATCATTTAATCAATATTTTTCGAGTTCAGTTTTGAATGGCTGATTGAAATGAATCATTATTTCAATCTCTTATTTCAATATTAGTTTTTTCTTCGTGAAATCTGTTTTTTTTTTCATCATTTTATAATTTTACTTGCAAGTTGTATTGTGCTTAGAGTTTTTCAAATAAACTACACATTTGTAAAGTAAGTTTGGTAAAGCATGCCCATGGCTGTTGTAGCAAATAATGCGAAGCAACTCCACCAAGTAGCTAATCCAAAAATTCCTCTGAACACTTCAGTGGTGAATATCTGAAACAATATTGTTAAGGAAAAATCATGAATGGTCAAATTCATAGATACATAGAAGAAATAATCGAAAATATGAGAAATAATCAGTGATGATTTTTAACAAAACCTATAATATTTGATTTTTTACTGGTATATTGAATATCTATCTTTTACTGGTATATTGAATATAAGAACACATTCATATTTGAATACTCCTAAAAAATTTTATGAGGCTTCAAAAATAAAATCTCACTTGTTTCATGGAGCTTAAAGCCAACTGAAATTCTTGAGCTGTTTGGGCCACAGTCATTTCTTCATCACTAGAGAAAATGGTTGGTTCTACTAAGGGTTGTGGCATAGTGCAATTGCCAATATCTACATTTTTGTAAATTCCTTCCCAGCTGTAGTCTCCTAAACATTTTCAAATTCGATAAATTATCATCCTTTTATCACATGTGAATAATGGTGCAACAGAAAGTTTCTTACCAAGTGTTTTATACATCAGAGTACAATACAAACAGATTATCAGAGGAGCAATATACTGTAACGCTACAACGCATAAATAATAAAAAACTGCTGCAATCTAAAGAAATATTTCTTATGAATGTATGAATTTTTCAATCACAATTAGAATTAATGTTGGAATAAATTACCTTCTTTTGAAATTCTACATTTGATATCCTACCAGCTTCTTTCTTCTGTACTTCTAATCTTTGGTTAGCAAGATTCAAATAAGATTGTAGATAAATTGGCATCAATACTAATTTTAATATTACAGCAATCACAATTACAATCAACCTCATACTTTCAAAAGTTGAGGGTGTCATTCTGAAAGAAATAAATAGTCAAACTTTAATTCAGAAGTAGAACATTAAATTAAACAATAATGAGAAAAATCTTACAATGGTTTTGTCATGCCAGAAAATATTCTGACAGTGAGGTAGTCTCGACTTATAGGCTTAATCCATAAGCTTGCTAAAATAAGTGGTGAAGCATAACTAAGATTTGCGAGGATGAGCAGAAGCTTATTGTCTTTATGATACCTTCAATAGAAAAACGTTTGTCAGGAAATAATTGTTCAGTACTGATGATAGATTCAGTAACAAAAGTATGTAAAGAAATTTACTTTAAGGTATCCCAATGCATCTTGGATGCGCGCAATCCTGGAAACGTGAATAACGAACCAAGAAAACCACATGTAACAGCCATGACAAATTTGACAATGAGTTTAGATGCTGGACCACTATAAAAATAAATTGAAAATATTGATGAAAGTTTACAATATTTTTGTACAAGTTTAGTGTATGCACACATACCTTGAGGAAAGACCTTGGTTCTTCAAAAAAATAGAAGCAGTGTGATTGAAACTTGTATAAGCACTATCTAGTCCAAGTTCAAGAGTATTTTCGTCGACTATGAGAACCATCATAGAAATTAATAGATAGGAAAATCCGGTGACAATGCATGTTGATCTTTCCCCAATACTTTCTTCACCTTTGAAATATTGTACCCAAAGCGTGACCAAGACTTTACTAAATAATGTTAAAGGATTTTTCTGAAGATTTAATGATAAGATAAACATATATTAAATATTTTTTGTCATAATAAAGGCGTAAAGTACGCTTTTTTGGTTTCGTTTCGCGGGCGTAAAGTTAATTTTTACGACAGACAGTTACTATAGTAACCACGCCACAGCATATGATTCAGTCTACCGTTTTTACGTTGTTATCATATAGCATCTGCTCTCGGGCGTCAAAATCTTTTTGTTTTTAAATGGTAAAACGAGCATTCTAGGCCCAAGCCTGAAAAACGCTGTTTTCTCCCTTGTAACGGAAAGTTTTATACGCACCTCGATTGCGTGGGTACGTAATGTACTATTACGGCCAAAAACAAAACCACAAGCATACTCTAAGCTAACGATGACAAAAAAATATGTTCGCACCACGGGCGTTAGATGTAACTCACGCCCATGGGTGATCTTGTGATCCTCGGGCCCATCCGATCACCCGCGGGTCTAAGGTTGCACTTTACGCTCTTGATACGAAAATTGCTAATATATCAAGGATACAATGCAAATCCTATGACCAAACAGCACCACAGCATGCTCAAGTTGATTTCATCTTTGATTGGATAAAAACTATTATATACCTGTTGAAAATAAACAAGTACATACATGAGAATTGCTTATAAGTGCAGTATCATAAAAATAATAGTTCAATATTCAATCTTGAATGGCTTAACAAACATTTGTCAACAAAATGTATTTTAGCAGTAATATTACTTTGTAGCTATTTACTCTAATCAAAAAAAAGACTAATGGACAAATGATTGGCTGATTAGAGCAACTGAATTATTGTCTCCAATTGAAATGAATCCAAAATTTAATGGGCAAAATTATGTTAATGATGTTGAAAACATACCTCTGTCATAATATATACAATCACACCATAGATAGAAAAATCCATAAGCCAATGAAAGTCTGAGTAAAACTTTAAATGTATAATATCAAGAGGAGTGACAAGTGCAGTCTCAAGAGTAATATCTAAATTCCTTGGTATTTGAAAAGTTTCTGGAACCTTCCCATTCTCAGGATGTTTCCCCTTTTTATGTTTTTCCTTAGGAGCACCAACCAGACTCCTCAATTCTTGGTCCGTTGGATAGAGGTACCTTTTCAATCTAAAATTCACAGGAATAGACAATTAAACAAGATGTAATATAATTTTGAATGAAATGATTCAAATAAGGACACTTACCCTGTAGAACACAAGATCCATTTTGCTATTGAAAAATGCGATCCTAATTTTTGAATCACGCTGACCATTATCAGCGTAATGACCAATTGTGCTCCTAATAGAGCCTGAAAATTAAACAAAAATAGGATCAAGCTCAATTGAGGTTATGGATCACTTGGTTTTCATTACTAAATTACACATGGTTGTAATTGTGTTTTTGATACTGCAAATGATACATGCTGGGATGTTTCTTAGTGATTCAATGCAGCATCCAATGGACTAATTGGTTAAAGAATCATGAATAAAGATACTGATCAAACTCACCATGATTGATAATAATTTTTCACGTGAATGACAGTGTTACTGAAATACTGAGTCCAACAATCCATTCATGTCGACGCGTCGACCGATCACTTTCTGACTGGAGTCAGACAAACCAGTCGTGGAATTGAGTCGTCCAACTCATAGTTGTGAAGGAGGAAAATCTAGGATTCATGGAAAGTGCAGTTCGACTGCAAATGACAGACTAAAATCGCGGGCACATTATGCTGCTGGCTATATTAATAGAACGCATGTTCCAAAACTAGCCTGCAGCTCCTGCCTGCAGCAGCCAGCAGCTGACTGGTGCGCGGCCGACCCAAACAACTGGCCCTTTGCCCTGAAGTTGACTGATCTCGCGCTATGTTCAGTTCAGAGCGCTCAATTCAAAAACAGTTCCATATAATACGAATACTTATCATATAACATAAATGAAAATCAGCCACGTGAATAATGAAGGCAATGAAACCGTATTATGAGAAGTAATAAAAATAAGGATAGTGAATGAAACGGTAATATTCGGACAGTTTGAATTTTTGTTCAGTCAATAGGGAATCATGGTTGGGATTAAATAATCAGAGAAATCACAGGTTTAAATCAAAAAATTTATTTAAGCATAATATATATTCTATAACATGGAGATAATTTAATATTATGGGAATGATGGAAAATTTTGAGGTAAAAACAATTATACAGAAATTCAGCTAGCTTTGATGAGATAATTCATATAACATTGAATCTACAGCCTTGACTCTGTTTCTCTTGCGTAACAGGGTGATGGATTGTATAAAAATAATACAAAAATGTTTCAGTCGAATTATTCAGGTTGTACTTTGTAGATCCTGGTGCACACAATATCGTCCACTTTCATGATCTAGAACAGATAAAAATATTCAACTTAATGATGAAAATTGCGACTGTTTCAACTGGAGCTGAAAAATACCACGGACGATGGGCATATAATATCGCGCCTTCGAAAAAAAAATACTGATGAATATTTTTGAGTAATCAAGACGTGAAAAGAATAAAATACACTTTCACCCTTATCACTTTTATCAGTATCGATCCTATATTGATCTAGAACTGCAAGAGATAAGGATTTTTACAGAGAAAAAAAAACTTCTCCGAGCGATGTATAGATCGCGTGAGAAATTCAAACAAAAGCCACGTCCTGCTCGTGGCCGACGAGAGATAAAAAGCAAAGAGACGGATGACTCACAGCCTTCATTTCTTCAGGGCCGAACTCGCGCTCGATAACGGTGTCCTTGTTGTCGCCCTTCTGGATGTGAATCATTTTGTTGCCGTCGAGGGTGATGGTGCTCTTAACGGTGCGACCGTCGGGCGTCTCCTCGTCGAATTCCTGGCCGAGCTTGAACTTGATCTCTTGGTTCTTGAACGTGCTCGACGTCTTCATCGTGTACTCGCCGTCCTTTTCGGTCACCTCAACCGTCGGGCTGACAGCAGCTCCCATCTTGCGGGTGATTAGACTGACGCCTGAAAAATTTACGATTTTTAGGGGTAAGGTAGCATATCAAAGGAGCGTTTCGGGGAGGAATTGCTGAGATCAAAATCAGACTTTTGGTATTAGCTAATAGGTGCGGATTACGCAATTTTGCCACCTTTTTGATTAGACGTGATAAAAGTAATCTCGGAGTATTTTGGCGAATATAATGCAGGGAGATTGAAAGTGCCGATATATGCGATTAGATGTTGAACTTAGGTGTAAGATTAGGATTATTTTTTCAAGATTATACAGGTAGCGATTACATTAATCGTGTTTCGATCATGAGAAAGTTAATCTAAAAATGTTTTTTCCAAATTTATTATTTTTTTTGTTAAGAAATGCAATTCGAGCAAGAAAGTAAGTGTTGAGCTAAATCCATTAATGCTGATTGGGACAAGGATTTTCCCGTGAATTAGACCTTAAACAGTCAGGTCACTGAGAAGGCCTAAAAATAAAATACTTTTTGGATATTAATCCTTATGTATTACGGTAGAAATATGTATATTCTTATACCATATTTTTTATCAAGAAATTGTATAGAATTACGGCATAGTGCAACTTTTGAAAAAATATCTTTTTTAAAAGTGCCTTCTGGTCTTGAAGCATATCTCGAGTAAACTTTAAGTGCAATAAAAAAAATTCTTAATCTACATAAAACTATCTGTAGAAATACGCGCGGAATTCTGAAAATATTGATTTTTGAAAATGCCACGCTTTCGAAAGGAAAAATTTGATTGATTAAATAATTGTCCAAAATTTGTCTTACAATTTTCAATATTTTGCAAAATACTTGTAGCTCTTTGAAATTTCGAGTCAATCGATTGAAAAATGACTGACTGTAAAATGAAACGTTATGCTGCAAGCCGATTTCAAAAATGTAGTTCGGAGATAATTGCGTTCAAAGTTTTAATCGTACGTTATACAGCGGCATGACACCATTGAATAATTTAAGTGTTCAAGCATTCAGAAGTTAAAGGTTTCCCAGAGAATAAAGATTTTAATCATATTCATAAATAGTTCAAGTATCAATTGAGCCAATGAAAATTTGATTTTTTTTTTCAATTTTACAGTATCCTAACTCCTTGAAATAATTATTTCCGTGAAATTCCACCTCCTGGATTTTCCTTTTTTTTGTTGCCTGATGAGTTTTATACCAATTTTTCATCTACTCATGAAAAGTTTCTTCATAACATGAAATATATCCACATACATCAACTGCAGAACATACAAAAAAAACCCACTTCGACATTCAAGAAATTCTTTGCTCATGAGATCTTATGGTTTCCGGTTTTATTTTTTTCCTTGTGTATTCATCTAAAGATTAACAGTGGGGGTTTAAATACATATTCATTGGTTGCGGATCAAGAGCTAATTGTTATAGAAAAATTGATAAAAATTAGAAAAAATCGATAAAAATGTTTTCATGTAGAAGACAAATAGAATGTTCGAAAAAAAAACAAAATTTAGCAGGTAAGAAAAAAGAAATGAATTCTAGAAGGTCAAATTACCGGGATAACTATATTTTGTATTTGTTTACTTCAAGATTTTTTGTACTCGATTTTTTTCCAAATCTCACCTTTTCGAAATGAAAAGTCAAAAACGAATACAAGTAAAGAATACTCTAAATATAGAGACTTGCACACGAAATACGTAAAATTTAAGAAAACGTCGTCCAATAAATGTGTTATAATATATCCAAATTTCGAAAAATTTAGACGTTCTGGTTGGACGCACACCTTTTTCTTTCTCCAATGAATCTTTAATTAATTATACCAAAATTTATTCCTTCAGTTTTTATACACCGAAATCAGGGAGAGCAACCCCGAAAATTCGTAGATATATGTAGTATGAGAAAGAAACTTTGTGCATTTTCATCAAGTTTCAACCGGCATTGACGAGTCAATCACTAATATACTGAATGAAGAAACATTCATAGAACATTGAGCCAGATAAAATTGAATGATGTACACAATAACTGAAATTATAATTTTCCATTCAGATTAAAAAGAAGTTTTTCACAAAATTATGTGTTTGCTCGATACTTGATGCATAAGGAAAAAAACGTGCCGGTGTTAAACGTGGATAATTTTTTTCTTATCTCTACAGCATTATATCACTCAATTTTAAAATTAAACACGCTGCAGTTATATACTGATTTCATATTATACACGAGTGGCATTAAATAGTTAAATAATAAAAATAAATATATATCGACGATTGAAACACCAACTCGACATTACGAGAATATTGTGTATATAAAATTTCCCAAAGAATCCATCATTGAATTTCGTTTGTCATCTTACCGATGGCCTTCATGTACTCGTCGAACTTGTCGCTGGATTCCAATTTGTATTTTTTGTTCAAAAAGTGGGCCATTTTTGCAGAATCGATTGTCCGCGTCGTACAGATGAAGAAAGCGAAATAACAGTGCGTCCCGACAGACGTTTGAACGAGTACTGAGTGATGTTGCCATGCAGTCCAGGCAATTTATAACAGTCTGTAATCGTCCCATCGATCTTTTATGTCAATGACACTACAAGCCGACGAATCATTGCGGCGGACTTTTTCGGAACTCACAAATGTTTGCCGTAAGAGTGAAAAAGCAGCTACAGGATAGGACGATAAAGCGAGATAGTGCGCCGGGGCGAATGGAGAAGTGCGAAAAAATTTGCGCGCGCGCGCAATAAGCCGGCGAAGTTTGACCTGTTGGCGCTGCTCAGACAGCGTCATTTTTCAAAGATACGACGAGAGCAAGTTTGTTGGGATTATCTGGAGGCTTGTCGAAGTTAGTGCTCGAGATATTTATGTTCGTTTCTCGCTAAAATAATGATTGTGTTTTTTTCAAGCTCGTCGAGCGTCGTTTCCCTTCGGCATACTAGATTATATAGCAACTATTGAGAAAAGAGCATCGTTTCACGCATGTACACTCTGTCGCGCTATACATTTAATGAACATTAATTGATCACGGAGGGTAATTTTTTTCCCGAATTTAGTCATTTGTATGGTGTATAAATAGTCCGTTATTTCAATTGACTCATACAAGCACATGTACCGGTGAGATCTGATCATGTACTTCTCAGAGATTGAATATGTTTCTATCGCTCTCCGTCAACGATCGCAAATTCAAAAAAGTACCTTCGAACAAGATTTTCCTTCGCCTCTTCAGAGGATGCAAAAATCAAGACGAACCGATCGCCTCGACGCGTCATACATTAATTATCTTTTCATCCCGCCCGGCCGTATAATATTTCCACTGGATTCGCCGTGCATTAGGACTGAACTGCGAAAAGCCGAGGATAAAAAGCTCGTGGCCGCGCGGGGCAATTGGTCGAGTTGAACATACATATACGAGTATATATATCGACTCTATAAAACAAAGTGCGATGCCCCGGGTGCATATAGGCGGGAATGAGTGCGGCGCATCAGCTGCCTGACGAGTAGCGCGCGCTGCTCTCTCTCTCCGTCGCATCCTCCGCTCTTGGGCGAGCGAGATAAAATATTGAATTTGCCGTCCATTAAGATTCCAATGCGAGCTCGCGGCCGGCCAATTCAGCCCGTGCATGCGCGTGTAGTAACTCAACAAGCAGAAGCTGTTGCGCGTCGAGCGCGTGTACATGCGTATATAAGTACACGCCCACGTCCAAGGCGACGGGGGCTCTACATACATACTTTATGCATATTACAGATCAGAGATTGGGAGAAAAGTTCTGGCGCGAATTTCTCCGCATCATCTTGATGTACTAATGCGTATCACAGTCAAGTAAACCCGGGTCTCGGTGAAAATTCACGCGCTCGTGCAGGCCGACACTGCATACACGCATACATATACGAACATATACGGTCAAGGTGAAGAGGGGGATTACGATTCGTTAAGAGAGAGAAAGAAAGAGGGACGAATTCAGGGATTAAATTGGCCGACAATTGGCCTGTCTGGGGCGCAGCGGGTCATCGCACGCACACGCGCTCCTCGGAATTAACATTGATTCGATTATATACGCGGCGCGGATTCCTTTCTGCGAACGCCGAATTCCATGCTATATACGCTCGCCCGGCGCGACTAATCGAATGATGAAGCGTGCGAGCTTCTATATAAACAGTCTCCGCATATCCTATACATAAACACGCCGCGGGCCATAATTGAGTGCGAAAATTGAGAACACACCGCGCGAAATACGTGTAATTTCGCGTGCCCATAAGTACGTGGGTACATATGCGCCCGTAAGTGAGTGTGCGCGCATTATGAAACGTGCTGGCGAGCAGACACGCGCCGCGCCGGTTGGCGCGCACTAACACGCGTGTTGGAGTGTGTGTGCGTGTGCAGCCGGCGTCGCGCGAATCTCGACGACGCAGCTCCTCGGCCGGAAGCGTCTCGGGTTTTCTTCCCTCATCGAGTCCGTCCCATCTATTTCGTGCCCCGAGTCGTCCCCCGCTCGAATCGTACATGTTTATACCTACGGATGAGCTGCTCACGTGCAGGGGGATGAGGAGCCTGTATACACGCGTACCGCAGACGCCACGACGCCACAACAGCGGGGCGCGAGTGTAAAAACGCGCGATGCTCCGCGGTATTACGAACCTTTCGTACACGTGTGTATGTATGTAGATACACACACGCACGCACACCTGTGCACATACGTACCGAGAGCCTTCATGAGCTCGTCGAACTTGTCGCTGCTGGACAACTTGTACTTCTTGCCGAAGAACTCAGGCATGGCTGCGAGCTGGGGGGATAGAGTTGGGGTCCGGTGTACGACTCGAGGAACGGCTTGGTGTGCAGTGTGCGTTTGCAAGCACGAGGTGCGAATCGAGCTGTGTGCCGGGTGAGACTGTGCAGCGGAGCCGGCAGCGGCGGCCCGGCACACCCATGCAACCGCGCGCGCGCCACCGTTCCCTCCCCTCCGCGCCCGCCTCCCCCTGTCTCGTTCCCCCCCATCCCCCTTCTGCATGTCGCGCTCTTTCTCTCTCTCTCTCTCTCTCTCTCTCCCAGCTCCCGCAGCTCTCTCGCGTGATTTTTTTTTCTATATACTCCGCGCGCGGGCGGGTGGGCGTCTCTTTCTTTCTTTCATTCTCTCCCTTTCTCTCTCTCTCCCTCCCTGCTTCCCGTCGCATCGGACGACTGCTTTTTATCGAGGCATCTTTCGTGTCCGCGAGCGTGTATTGGTGTATACACGTGTGAGTAGATGCGCGAACGTGTTTACTTTTCACGCACACCGCCGAGGCCACGTTACACACACACACATATGTGTGTACATACGCATTAGGTACATAAGAGAGACGCGGGATCGAACGACGACATCCCTGCGGGTTGGGAGCCGGCGATTGGCTCGTTGGATGTTCTCGTGCCGGCGTGAGGCCCCCAATCGCGTGACATATTCACGCATAGCGTGAAACACAAATACAGAGCACACCACGTGAGCCGGGTCGAATATGTACATTCAAATTCTCAAACGGTCTCGAGGCGAAGCGGCCCGCATAAATCGCTCGCGCACCCTCTCATTGGATCAATCAAAGAAACATACGCGCGCCTCGAGATTAGTCGTCGGGCCGCGCGCGCGCGGCTCTACTTCCTCTCGTTCTCTATACTTCGAAGGCTGCTTCGAGGAAATTCGGCATTGATCAAATGGCCGCACGCGGTGATTCAGCTCTCATCTTCAAATTTCAACAATTGACTTCATCTTTTTCAAAGGGGGAATTCGAAAGTTTAGTTTGATCGCCGCGCCGAGTATGCACAATAGGTGAAACATATGTACATACAACGTGTATGCGAACTTGTTCCCAGGAGTTGAAAATTGCTCGGGGCAAAAACTATAATGTGCGCCCGCCTCACCGTTGATTGGACGAATCGCGTCGAGTTTGCGTTGTACGGACAACGTCGGGCCGGCAATTTGTTATGTAAATTCTTGCGACGTTTCCAAGTGCGGAGAATCAAATCGTAAATTGAGATTTATTAACGAGAGGTAAGACGTTGCGCGATCGTTACCTTCTGCCCGTACTGTATACCAGAGAACGAAAAATATCTTCGAGATACGTCAAATACACGCGAGCTAAAAATAATGGCATATAGAGCTGGTTAACACACTTGAGTTTCCTTGTGAAATTCGACGCTGCGCGCTTCGGTATACCAGTATTCGAATGAAAATCTTTTTCTTCCAACGACTCCGCTTACTTACACGTTAACAAAGTGCAGTATATTCTCTGAAAATAAGCGTATAAAGTGATTTTCTCATTCGTTTCAACCGCACGGAAATCGTGGAAAAATAAAAGCTTGATGTTGATCGTCTTCCATCACACAGTGATTTCCAGCCAGTATCAAAATCAAAATGAAAAAAATTAGTATACTCAAAAGTTGAGACACAACTAAATATATAGTCTCTCGCGCGTTCAATCCTATATTTACTGTACAAATATACAAACTTTGTGTGAATAAAACAGATCAAACTGAGAAATGCTGTAATGAGCTGCGAATAACATTTATTTAAGTAACCCTTTAGTATAAGTTTTTCCGCGGCTCTGGTATATTCGTGTATTGGAGCGATGGGCGTGCTGCAGTAGAAATGGACCGAGCACGTGGCCCCACGCGTTGTCGGGTTGGCAACAGCGTCTGTCGATTCCGCGAGCGGAACGCGTACGCGGCCATTCCGCAACGATGTTCGACACGGAGCGTATGATCGCCGAAATAAAGCAGCGACCGGCGATATACGCGACCAAATCGGAGCTGTACAGTAGCAGGGCGGCGAGGAGCGTCGCGTGGACGGAGGTCGCCGAGATATTGTGCCCCAATTGGCACAATCTGCCCGACACCATCCAGACCGCCGAACGTAAGTCCTTTTGCCTGTGTATATCTGTGTGTGTGTGTGTGTGTATTCTGCATGACGATATACGGAGACGGTTGCTCTCTCATGCTTGCCAACTGAGCCATTCGAATCGAGCGGAAAATTTGAATTCTGGCGAATCTTTTTTGTGTACCATGTGCTTTTACAGTCGACATGATCAAGGCCAAGTGGAGAAACATCAGGGACTACTTTGTCAAGGAACTGAAGAGAAGGAAGGACCCGCCGAGTACGGTTGGCGAGAAGAAATACGTTTATCACGATCAGCTTAATTTTTTGATACCACACGTCGAGATCGTCGAGACGGAAGGTGGCAAGTACACAGTGTAAGGGCAACATTTTTATTACCATGCTTCCGTAAACGTATTTTTATAAATTGCAATTCTATATGCCAATTTCAATTTTCACGCAAGCATTTTCTTCCGCTTTCCCTCCAGCATCTATCAGCTGCTATTGCGAATTGTAGTTTACACGTAGTAGCTTTTCAAAACATAAAATCAATCCAAGATGAGATCGTTTTTTGTTTACTTCCACCACTTTATTTCACTAACAATATTCCGTGTGTGTGTCAATCAGTATCGGCCGAAGGTATCGAAAGGCAAAGAAGGGCTCGACTTCACCCTATCCGGAGATAATAAACAGCGACTCGACATACGAGGCGCTGCTGCAAAACAACGAGAGCGACCCGCTGGTGGATAGCACCGATAGCAGCAGCCAGATCGATAGTAAATCGATAATCAAGTTGTACGTGCCGAAGCCGATGCCGATGTGCGTCACGTCGGGGACTTCCCCGAGCGAGCAGGAGATGAAAATGGACGAGGAAGGCGACTACGGCGACGACGACTACGACCGGATGTTCCTGCTGTCGATGCTACCGTCGATGCGCAGAGTGCCCGAACACATGAAGCTCGACGTCAAGATAAGGATGCAACAGGTACTTGCCGAGGTGTTGCGCGCCTCGGAGCCTAGGTGAATTTTACGCCAATTAGTGCTCAATACAGTGAGTCCGCGGCCGTTTGCAACCTCTGAAACTAATGTGCCCTCCTGCTGTCGGGGCTGAGTAACGAGGACATTCAACGAGACTTCTTCGGTGAATCACTGCCAAAGTGCAGGGGAGAAAAGTTCTTTGCGGACGCCGGCAAGGGAAAGTAGCATTTTTCTCTTCTCGGCGACAAATTCTTAGGCGCCTAAGCGAGTTTAGGCGAAATCGGATGATGTACTGTTATAGACATGCCAGTTCCCATTAGAGTGATTTTTGTTGGAACCTTGAAATATTGTAAACATTCTCGGGAATAGTCTAATTTGAATGTCTTGAATGAAAATTGTCTGTAAATGTTTCTATTCTTGCCCTGTAAAAAAGCATATGCAATAAATATATTAATTTTGTAATAAATGTACTCTTATTTTCTGTAAATTCATTCCTTCAAGATACAAATATAGAAACACTGCGGAAAAGTATATTAAAAGTTTCCAATAGCAATGAACAACATATTGGTCCACGTTCATTATTTTTTCTCGGGGGGTTATCACGAAACTTGGTTTCTATTCTGAATCGACCGCTCAATGGATTTTTATGAACTTAAAAAACGTTCTTGCAAGAGAAAATGCATAATTATCATATTGAATAGAATAGTATAGACTTCATAACGTTTTCGGTAAATTTATTTGAACTCGGAATGAGAAAAGCTTCAATTATATACGTATGATATAATTATCAGTAATACAATGACAAAAACGATGATTCATTCCAAGAATTTTAGTGAAGATAAATGCATTATGTTAAAATTAATCTACTCTTGTTTCTCCGGTTCCGTAACAGAGTAACAAAAGAATCGTCACAAAAAAACATGAAATTGGGAATTAGGGTAAAATTTGTTATGATAAATGTCCAGCTATCTTTCGTCCATACAAGGATTGCGAAAGTGATGACGCCAGGGTTTATATATTAAATTAAAGTAAGTATACGTACAAAAATTACTCGAGTAAAAAAATGAACTGAAGTGTAACAATCGGAATGCATTGGAGCAGATCGATATGTGGTGACGTGCCGCTATCTTTCGGCCACATGTGGGAGCACTCAATAAAAAAAACATGCGGGAGCTTGTAGAAGGTGAACGAAAATCATCAAATCACACTGAAATTAGTGAGTAAGTATTGACCAGAAATTGGTGACAAAATTGATAAAGATTGGAGTTAGAATGTGTTGCGATATATGAACATATGTATAGAAGAACCGATTCTCCATTGGCCACGCGTGGAAGTCGAAATAAAGATGGCTGAGGCACGTAGTATGTGTATGCAAATCATCAAATCACTAGAATACTATTGAAGACTAAAAAAAGTCAAAGAATTAGCATCAGAACATACTTTCTCAAACAAATTTTAAAAATAGATGAAAATGAAGCTCTCGATTATGTTATTTTATGTGACTGCTGTAAAGGCCGACATTTTACAAGAACTCTCTTCATCGACTGAATCAAAATTTAACTGAGATAACACTGGAAATGCAAAACTGTAGAAAATAATTAATCATAACGCATTCCATTGATTGATTTATGATTGAACGTGTTTTAATAATTTAAAGAATAATAAATTATTGATAATTCACATCTTAATCTAAAATAACTGATGATTTAAAAAGTTTTGAATAATTATTTTTTAAATAATTGACCAAAAAATTAATGATCAATCATTCTGAACATGATTAATAATTGAACTGATCATTAATTATATCACAACGAATGAAAATCTCAATAACTCACCTTTTATTTAGTTGATTAAAAAAATGTCTCATCCCTGAATTTATAATCCTGAATATATGAATTCGGCAATCAATTGAACAAATGCACTAGAGAATTCTCTTCAGAAATGAGTACGATTCATAAATCTGCGCGTTTCTGGTAATGTTTGGTTCTCCGATCGACTTGAGATACCTATTTACGTCCTACGTCCTATATTCCCTTCGGCAATGACCATCTCGTTAGTCTGTAAACACTCTCCGAAGATGCGCGTGATGGATTTGGAGTGAGTATTAAATACCTGATTCGAATATGACTCGAGTGAACCTGGATGGGGAATATTTCTCCCGTAACGTCGAGAAATTCCGACTACTCCGCGAGTACGTCGAAAAATCGCTTCAGAAAGGAGTCTTGAAGGAAGAGGATCTCTCGAACATTGAAAAAATAAAATCAATCCGTACGAGAATAGGGCTAAAACATCATAATAGCTGGGCTGATGAGACACTTCAAGCATTTTTGATAAAACATGGTGGATTTAAAGGATTTATTCGAGAGCCGGTCTACAATTTCTCACCCGTAATTGCTGCAGTCGCGTACCTGAAAATGTAAGTATACACGTGTACACTTTTGATATCAACACGAATTTGTGATATTCTTATGTAAACTGTTCAAGTCCGATATATTTGTGAATGAACATATTATCATATACCATGTATTGGTGTATTGCATGCTATGGACCTTTTTCTTAGGCTAAATCCACGCAACGAGTATGACTCAATCCACCAAACCAGCCTAGGGGAAAGCAAGCAAATATTGCAGATTCTGTTCGGTCATGACATTCCCAGGGGCGATCCTCGGATCACCAGTCTCAGATCTTTTTGCCATAGAAATAGTTTCGTCGATGCTAGAAAATTAATTGAAACGACTTTGCACGCACCTGTTGATCAGAAAACATTGGATGACATAAAAAATCACTTGATCGAATTCTTGTAAGTCTACTTCATACTTTTTGACACTTGAAAATTAACAACCTTCTTTATTTGTATATATTTTTGAAGAGAAAAAGATGTACAATCTAAGAGCAACAGAGATAGCAGCCAACGTACGAAACTTCTTACACCAAGCATTTCAGTTGGCCTACAAAAGTAAGTTCAAATATTTATAGCTATACGTGATAATACAAAAGTGGACATAAAGCTTCTTATATATACTTATTCTTTATACGGGAAGCAATATATAACTGCAAATAAGATGGGTCATTCTGCTATCCCAGGTGCTAAAAGTTCTCCGATTCGTTATAAATGAACACATCATGAAAACAGTCATTAAGTCTCGATGTGTAACAAGATCAATAAAATCATTATTATACTTCAGGGCACAAAAAAATAGTTAAATTGCCTCACATTGAAAATTTAATCGCTTTTAAATTATGAACATATTCTCCAGTTACCTGATTCATTCATGTGTCATTATTACTTTCAAGCACCAATCGAACAAAACAGTCGCACGTCTTATCGGAACAAGAATCACGATCTGCTCTAACGCCACAGGTTCAAAGGTAATGAATATCAGTCTACATCTTAGATTGATGCGATTAAATATTGAATGTATTTTTAAGCAATTCATTAATGTGTGACTTCTTTTAAACAGTGGAAACAACAATTTTTCACGCGTCTTGTCGGTACAAAAAACACAGCATGATTCTACACAGCCACAAAGGTAATATCGACGGAATATCTTCAATCAACGTCGTAAGTTGATCCTAATACTTCCAAATAATTAAAACGCGTGTAATTATTTTCAAGCAGCAAAAATTCGTTACAATCATCTGACCAGACGCTGCCAGAGAGGTAATATCATTAGAATATTTTAGGTCAATGTTATATGGAATTTATTTCCAAGTTTACCCGTGTATAATTGCAGTGTGAATTCGGCACAATTGGAATTTGCCCCACCAATTCAGGACGCGCAACACGTTCGAACGGCGTCACAACGGTAATATCAAAATATTTTTGATTAAATTTTATAGTTGGAATCTATTTCTTAGTGATCCTTTTTGCACATGTATTATTACTTTTAATTAGCGCAAAGCCAACACTACCACCCGACTTACCAATTCAGAATGCAGAACATGTTCCGGCCCAGCTTCAAAGGTGAGTTGAACCCATCTCTGAATGATAAGTATACACGTGCGATATTTACTTTCAAGATGACATCGGAGATCAAAGTTAATTTTATACGTGTTATGTTTATCCAATTTTGTATAACACGTTGATTTATATACTTTCAGCGATAATCCAGTTGATGGTATCCCACTTATTGAGCATATTCGGAACGTTCCACGGGCTCGAGACCCACTTCGCCAAAGGTAAGACCTGTTGATCAAATAAAAATATTTCTAATATGCGAATGAATATCAGTGATTGAAAAGTGGATAACTTCAAACTAACTACCAAGCAATGGCAAAGTTTTATCATGATCGTGATACTAATCATGCACTCACAAAAATATCTTCTTGTTCCCAGAGGAATTATGCCTCATGAAGAATTTCTGCTACTTCCAAACAGAATTTTCTTGAGAGAAGACTTTTCTTCTCCAATCAACAATATATTACGATTGAAAATAGCGGAATTCTGTATGAGGCTCAATTCCTCTAGGAACAAGAAGATATTTTTGTGAGTGTGATACATTTTTATCGCAAAAAGTATATAAGCAGAGATATTATGACAAATATAAGAAATTTTTATCATCTCTTGGCTCTAACGCTTTGATCGACAAACATTTTCCAGAAGTCCAAAACGGAACATAAGTCTAGGTGGAGTACGAGAGACCGACGAGAATGTGCCAACAAAAAAATGTCGATTTGAGGAGAATCCCGATCGAATGTTTCTCCTGTCCCTCCTACCGTATTTGGAAAGAATCCCCGACAGCCAGAAACTTAGGGTAAGAACTGAACTTCAGGAGACCATAAATAACGCTTCACGTCGGCCGAGCAACTTTTTGACAAAATTGAACGACTGGCTTTATAAAAAGTAAATTTTCATTGTTTGTTATGTTTGTTGTTTGTTATTGTTCGAATAATTTATATTTTAATTGTTTTTTTAAAACAAACTCATTTCTTCTGTTGTAAGCTTGATTTTTGTTATAGTTCGTCATAGCTTTAAATATAATACGAAATATTCAGTAATGAGAGTATTTTGTACTAAAATTAGTATTCCCAATCCTGATTTAAATTAGTCAGTTTGTAATTGCACAATCTTCAGTGATCCGTCTCGACAAATCTTACCACGATGTGCATATCTTTTGTATACATCTGTCTCATCGAGGATCAGTAACTCCACATATTGAAATATACATAGGTGAAAAAATATGGACAATTTTCTCTTATCTTTTTCTTACACTCTCTGGTGGAGTTAGTGATTTGGTGATTTTCGTACACTACTACTCATTCGTCAATGTAAACCACATCATTATACACTAGCATGACTCACACATATTGAATACTTTAATTTTCGTAGTTGGAACATTATTTTAAACTGACTAAGGAAATTGAGTTGAAATTAAGTTCCGTGTAGAAGATTAAGATCGATCGTGAGTCTATTTATGATGTGTCATTCTTTAATGTCTATGGTTTAACACATTTTATACCTATCCTCAACTACACATTAATGTTCACCTATATTTGTAAAATAAACGAATGCTGTGATGAGTTGGGGCCGGGGGTATGCATATAATAGGGTATGTACATATACATATAAAAAAGTTTAATCACAGAATCCACAATAATACTATCAACAATGCAAATTTAACTCGACGAGTAAACTACTGTGTCTCACAGTAAAATTTTCACCTAAATTTTGATCTCCCATACATTTTATCTAAATTTATATTTTCTTAAATACAGTTTATAACCAAATTGAGCTAAGCGCAATTACTTTGGTGAAGACAATAACTGAAACATTTCTGTCGAAATAAATCGTCTATTCCAGAACGGATATACTAACACTTTTTAGAAGACAAGATTCAACAATTTCTTATTTCCTCGAGGGATCTCCATGTAACATATAACTATGATAATAATACCTTCTTCAGACATGTAAAACTCTACGCCAAAAATTGATCAGAACACCAAAGTAACGCATTATATTTTAGTATCGTCCTGTATCCAAGAAATGTAAAGCTAACGGTAAGGATAGGGATATTGAAGAAGAGGCGGAAAGAAGACCCAAGTTACTTTTGAAAATTATCTTTATTGTGACTTTCTTGGTACATCGAGTATACTTATATTTAGTTACAATGTATGAAAATGGTAGATATTATTCGGTTCCCAGTCTAAACTTTGATTCGAGTATAAGCTTTTCATCACGGGTGCACGAAAACTGACATATTGCGTAGCAGTTTCGGGGATGCAAAATGAGCGATTGTGTACTCCGTTGCCATAGTGTTATTTTGTCACGCTCTCGCGTCATTGCATGACGCTCTAGCGTTACAAAATGACACTTATTTTACTTACTAGGTATTATGGACATGGATTCGAAAAAATCTAATTGGGTTTAGGTTTAACTGGCTTATAACTAATATGCGTTAAAATTAACTTACTAGGAGAGTGTATACACAACCTTTGTGTCAATCAAAATGTTAGATTGTATGGTATAAGTACAAGCTGATAAGTTACATAGGTAAGAACTATCAAACAAAGTTTCATCGTGATTGGCCCACTTCTAGTTAGTGGCTGCTAAATCTATTTATAGGTAATTGTAGGTGGGTAAAATCCAAACGATATTCACATGAATATTGTTTTTGGTGGAATTAATAATAAATGTGGTAGTTTAAATTTAATTTTAGGGAGCATTATTATCTCTCAGTGCTGCTAGCTCATTCAGATTGTTTATCTTCTGAATTTGTACGGTGTAAACTTTCTGTATGACTTCGTATATACGCTGTATTGAAGCTTATGCACTTTTAATTCATCTATAATTTTTCCATTTGTAATTCTAGACACGGAGTTGACGATCATGCATAGCATTTCGTTTTGTATGTTTTCAAGGATATTTGATTTATGCATGTTTCTCCTAATGGGTGCAACGGGCAGCATGATTGGTTTGATGACTACTTTGTAAATAGTAATAGTTTGTATTGGTAACTCACTGAGCTTTTTGCATCCATAAGGTTGTAAAGTCAAGCGATAGAAGAAAAGCAGAGAGATAGCTTTTGGAGCACGATTTTTTAATGTGTCAGTTTATAATCTGGGGTTTTTTCCAACATATTTAGCTTCTTTTCTGGGTCAATTGCGGTGCTCTGCATATATTTTCATTGGATTTATTATCTGTTTTTCTATATGTTTATTGAAGAATACTAGTTGTTTTTCTTATACATTCATTTGGATTTTGAAATACTTTTCTAGAGATAAAATATGCTGTTGTATATTTCACTGTGATTCATTCCTTTTGTAATTACCGTTACTTCTACGTATACCGTTACGAGTTTTCTATTAGATAGTACACTTTTTAAAAATTTTGAGCTATAGTCTGGGAATAATTTTTATCACTAAAGCCTATGTCAGTTTCAACATTACATTGAGTGGTTGCCTATCTCTTTTCTGCGCATAAAATATTTTGGTTATCTCCATTTTTCGTTAGTATCGGATTATTATTATACTTTTTTTTCAATTTTCATTTTCACGCCCGTTTTTTGCAAGCACTTGATTGGATTATCACATACTTCAAGTAGGTATTTGATTCCCTGATCTTATTGTTCACTGCATTTATATGGGATGGAGTCTTTGATGTTCTTAGAAACAGGATATATCTATCATATCCATGAATGCCATTCAAAAATCTGTATTGTATTAGTATATATGGACCTGGGCTACATCGCCGTGAAGCTTCCCACTTCATTCTATTTAAATACGTCACTCACTGAAGATGTGAATTCAAGTTCATATACCCCTTTATCACTTTTTATTTATGAAGCGTTGGAAAAATTATTTCAGATCTATCCAAATACTGATGTATGTACTTGGAAACACAATACATCCATCATACCCATCAATGCCATTCAAAAATCAGTATTTTGAAATGGAACATTTGTATCAATTTTGCCATTAACTTTCATCCTTAAATAATGCAGTAAATTGTATATTTTCATTGTAAAGTAATGAAGCCAGACTTCTTTTAGGAATATCAAAAACGATACAAAGTAACCACTTAATAAAATGAACAATAAACGATGTAGAGTGATGTCCATATTTTCGTATTCTGTTGATATTTCTCCTATCTTCCGATGGAGAGATATAAATTTTTCTGGATAAATCCATGGATTATGTATACCAGATTCGGTAATCTTTTGAATAATAAAATCGAACTTTTCTCCGAAACTTGAAGGTGTATAGAAAGGGAACACCAAAAAATCGGTGTAGAGCTTTGGTGCAGCAATTTTCATTATTCTCCTTCCGTTACTGTCCCTGTATTGGTCTATTAGAAACTTCCCACGAGCGTACGTCGTGGTACATATACATTTCCTGGTCTGTGCCAATTTTCCGAAACAATCTTCGTCATTCGAAAGACTTACAATTATTTGGGGTCGCAACCTCTTCATAGATTCAAGCTCATTATTTTCGAATATCATTCTATGATATACTGGTAACATACTTATAGATAACTCAGATTTTTCAATTTCTTCAAGGGTATCGAAAGAAATTTCCTCAAATTGTAGTAGAGAACTCATCAATTTTTCATGTACATTTATAGTGTATATTATTGAAAGAAAAACTATAGTGACGAAAATGATGCGTTGCTTTGCGTTTCTCGGCTGATTCAACGCAGGTAAACCAACAATCAAAACCATAATGTCGGGAACACCCCAATACCTACTAGGAAAATTCATCAAGCGTGCAAACAAGTAAAAAATTATCACAAATGCAGGGAGAAGAATTAAGTAAAGAAATAAACTGTGTGGAATGTCCAATGAATATTGTTGGACGATTGGAACTGCAAAGACCAAATGAGCATCAGCAAGTATCCTACTCATTATAAGATATGGATTTCTGAACGAATGACTCAAGTAACTAGTTATCATTATCGCTTGGGCATTTTTCGATTTAGCGATTTCGTTACTTTTTCCGTCGAAATATTCACTGTCAATGACTTTTAATGAAAAATTGTATTTCTCTGAAAAAATTCGAAAGTACTCATAATTAGCAAAACTCATCAAATCCATTTCTGGATCTTTATAATAAAGAACTGCGAAAGGGTCTCGTTCTACATCTTTTATTTTATCCGGAAAAATATCTATCCCTGGTTTCATGGACTTTATGAAAAGCCTTTGAATAAATGGATTGTGAAAAAGAATAAAAGAGTTCGCCGAGGGACGTAGAACCAATATTGTAAAATCGATAAAAGATAGAGAATACCAGGCTAGTTGCGCGATCGAGTCCAAATCATCGACCAAAGATTTATGAAAGGCATGGGCGAAATACATCATTAGACATTTTGGGTTTCTCTTATTTTTCCCAAGTATAATGAAAAAAAGCATGATTTCATCAAATTCCTTTAATAAGGTAGGTTTATGATTTTGTAGAATAATGAACTTAGTCGTTGATCTTGGGTCATGAAACGATGGGTATTGCATAAATTTAAGATTTTCTGATTGTTCCAACTTGACAATATCAATTGAAATCAATGGAATCATTCTCAACACCATTTGAAATAGAATATTTCGGTTACGAATATCGATATCTGACAAATTGTATGCGCCGATTGTAATGTGATGAAGTCTGGGGTCTTGTTCGAGCATTCTAATCACGTAATCAAATGCTTCAATCTTACTGAACATAATTGTTGCGCTACACACACAAATCAATGAAAAACACCAAATAAGATACATTATTATATCAGCAAATTATCATTGATGTCTCTGACATTTTCAACGTAGAATTACCAAAGCCGTTATAATAGATGATGATGCGTCCTTTTGCTATACAGGTTCTCGTTAAATTCAACTATAGCAAGGAAAAACTTTATTTGAAACAATATTAGGACAAAAGTCATATTTTATTGTATTAAGGTCAATTATCAAATCTGATGTAAATAAAATTACTGTACACTATCATGACTCACCTATGCACTTGAAAAGATTGTTTCAAATTGACTCCTTCGAAAATTGAGTTGCAATTGAGATTATAAATTAATCCATATCTATCTTTGACATGTTCTTTTTTATTTTTTCATGTCGATTATTTACATTGTAAATTATTTGATACGTTTGACTACTCAACGATCAAATGTATTTACCGGCAAATGAAGTTCTATCGTAATTAAACGGGGAGTGGAGGCTTGTTTGAAGAGATTAAAATTACGTAGTACCACTTTCCATTGCCAAGTTTTTTTTTGAGCAGCAAATTTGTCTAGTCTTTCTGCATATGTACGGTTTTGCTTCATATGCTTGACAGGTGAGATGTTGGGGTGGTAATTTCTAAAACAAGAACTATTATCACCATTTTGAACGAATCCTTGTATAATTACAATCTTTACTTCACTCACTGGTAAGTTCGTTCCATAGTTTAATTATACTTCGATTTTATTATTCAGTATTAAATATGTATAGACGTACAAAGTAACAGTATGCGTCATTATTATATATTTATTGAGATTGATTAAACTAACATGTACTTGTGACCGAGTATTAAAAGCTATAGCTTAAGCAATGCTATCGATATTTTGCCCTCAATTTCATCCCCTTTTTTATACCCTCCACATTCATTCTCTTTTTTTATTCTCCTTTTCAAATGTCATAAGTCAGAAATTAAAGATCGTAGATCATAAGTCAGAAAGCAAAGATCATATAAGGTAACTGTAACCAATTTGACACAATCGACAGATTTCGTATTTCCGGTGCTCTCTGAGCACCAGTCGCTCTTGGGTTATGTTGGGGGAATTAAAAGAAAATTTCCGGTACCTTCCCCACCCATATAGCCCTTAAAACCACACTCCTACAACACTTTGAAGTTTCATTTACTCATTTTTTTACCATTTTCTTATTTCACTTTTCACACTCAACCTCAAAAATCAGGTGTCAATAATTCGCGCGTTTTAATCGTTCTAGCGGCGCATAAAGGTACTGGGATCACGTTTTAGTATTGAAACAAGATGATTGGTTCCAGGTGTTACGAGTACCGGTCATTTTTCAATCCAACCAGTCGTTTTTAGAACACTTTGAAGTGGAACACCATTGAATTATCTATTTTATTTACAACTTGTATTGCCGCACCATAAGTTTCCTCTACCAAATTCGTATATTAACTTTTTTTTCAAATGTGGCTACTCCATTCCATGCAAAAAAAGCTCATCTTTCGATTGGTCACATTAGTTTTCCTTCAAATATTTCTCCACACTGTCAATACAATTGGTTTTAATGAATTCAAATGAACTCAAGACGTTTTCATTGAGCAGAAATTCAAAATTATCAATTATTGTTCCTATTATGAGTTACAATTCTTCTAGTGGTTGGAACTGGCCTTTTTCTATATAGTACTCCTGCAATACTAGGATTACCGTCTATTTCGAGTGATTCAATATATCTCAATTTGTGATTATGAACTAAGAGTTTTACAAACATGTTACAATGATTTAAATATGTATTTTTCAGTTGAATGACGAAAATTTTTAATAAAAATCTTTAAAATTTTTATTAAAATTTTTAATAAATAGGGGGGGGGGGCACATTGGGTACAGTTACTTTAGGTCATAATTTAAAAACCAAATAGGCCAAATGTCGCAAGTTGAAGATCGTGGATCTTGATCAAAAAGCATAGGTTAGATTCGAAGGTCAAATTTCATAGGTTAAAGTTCAGAGGTCAAATATCATAAGTTCAAGGTCATAAGTCAAAGATCAAAGGTCATTACTGCATCAACACTCGTGGCTCCAACAGATAGATATCTCCATCATCAGATGACCAATAGCTCTGAATTTCGTTGTATGATCGCGATCTGTAATCTATATATAAATCGACATCGATTAAGGGAGACCGCGGCAAAAGTGAACAGATTTTTTTGGAAGCAGTATCTCCTCCAATATTCTAGTAATCATATTTATCAAACTACGGGTAAAAAATGATTCTCAGGATGTTAGCTAACTAAACCGTGTTCGTTTACTCATTTGGATATAAAACATTTAATTATTATCAATTGAAAAAAATCGTTCACGGCACTCTTTCGGCGGGTACGGGGCACTGCAAATAGCGGTTCTATGACGTATATGTTTGCAGTTTTCACTTGCGAATAGTGAATATATATACTATTAAATTTGCTCATCAGAATCACATTTTCTAGAAGGGGCCGTTGAAGATTGTTTTGGGATGAGAAGATTAGTTAAATACATACATATAAAGTATCATAGAATAGATGGTTAGATCCTACCAGAGTAAAAACGTATTGCACCTCCAGGTGTTCGCTTCGCATTAATTCCCCAAGAGGTTTGTAACGTCGGCCGTGTATACATAGCGGTTAGTGATTCTGAGATTTTAGCTTTTGAGAAAAATAAATTTAATTTGGACAGAGTACATTTTCATATCTTGAAGCAGAGTCATGCATTTCCTTAACTAGTGATGAGTAAACTCGCGATCACCTTCGAGTCAGCTTCACAACAGCCATATATACAATATGTCCAGCAGTCAAAAGAGAAGCCCTCTGTTTATTTATTTTATTCATTTATTGAAAATATATGAGCTATATGCTTATACCGGTGAAAGGATTTTTGTTTCGTCATTCTTGCAATTATTTTCAATCGTTGAGTTACCAATAGTACAATTAAACATGATACATGAACAATATATAAACAGTATATATTTCATTGTGTAAATTTTGATAATCGATCCACTGAATTCAATAATTTTTAATGTCGAATAAGATATAGATTATTTTTCATTTATCCATTAACATGATAGGGCAAGAGTTTGTTGAACTTTTATTTTTATCTGTCACATGTTGGTAAAATAAATACTTTGGTAAAGAAAGAAACTACTGGTATAGTGATCAGTTTTCACCGGTATAGGTAGTATGAGACTCACTAGTCAATCGTAGTATGTATGTGCATACAAATACAATTAAAGAGAGGTGTTTTAAGGTCATTATAAGGTAAAGATTTTCAAATACTATATCTTCTGATGGTATAAAAATTCTGAGAAATTAACTGCAGCCCACTCAATTATTCATCCACTCCCATACAGACATTTTCAACTTTCATACACTGGATTTCACTATAAGAAGTATGTAGCATTAGTGGTGTATTATTACTGGGTGTATACATACTTATACATAAATTTTCTAATTATTACTGTTCACTGAATAACAGACCAAGAGCTTTTGAGTTTTCCATTTGAGAATCACTTTTGTAATACATTGTTTTTTTTCATCATTCCAAACATTTTCAAATGTATTGCAGTTGGATATCTTCCTTCGCTTGTTTTTTGAAGATTTCCAGCAAAAAAATTAACATTCACTAGATGCGGTTGTGCCTAGCGATAATGGTAGCACCAAGGGACAATTAATCCCATACGATAAGAAAAGGTGGTCTGCAAATACCAAACACCTAACGTCACACATTGTTAAATATTTTCTGTGGAAGTGATATGTTATATGTTCACTTAGAAGATACAAGTAAGTACCACTCATAGCATCGCCAACTAAGAATGTCAGCAACAGTAGCTAAGAACAACTATATGAAAACAGTGTCCTTCGATATCAAACGTGGATTTGAAGTTGATTCTTCTTTTCCCATAGCAACGATTGCTATCGAAAATGAACTTTTTTCACATTTTTTGCGAACTGAGTTGTGTGCAAAACTTCAGCAAAATCGGGCCTGGGCTACATCGCCATGGAGCTTCCAACTTCATTCTATTCAAATACCTCACTTACTGAAGATGTAAATTCAAGTTCGTATACTCCTTTATCACTTTTTATTTACGAAACGTTGGAAAAATTATTTCAGATCTATCCAAATACTGATGGTCTTGGAAACAGGATACATCTATCACATCCATCAATCATGCCATTCAAAAATCAGTATTTTGAAATGGAACATTTGTATCAATTTTGCGATTTACTTTCATTCTTAAATAATTCAGTAAATTGCATATTTTCATTCTAAAGTAATGGAGCCAGACTTCTTTTAGGAATATCAAAAACGATAAAAAGTGACCGATGAATAAAATGAACAATAATCGATGTAAAGTGATGTCCTCATTTTCGTATTCTGTTGGTATTTTTCGTTTCTTTCGATGAAGAGATATAAATTTTTCTGGATAAATCCATGGATTATGTATACCGGATTCGGTGATCTTTTGTAGGATAGAATTAAACTTTTGTACGAAAGGTGAACTTGTATAGAAAGGAAAAGCCAAAAAGTCAGTGTAGAGCTTTGGTCCAGCAATTTTCATTATTCTTCTTCCGTCACTACTCATGTAGAGATCTATCAAAAACCTCCCACGAGCGTACGTCGAGGTACATATACATTTTTTGGTCTGCGCCAATTCTTTCAAACAATTTTCGTCATTCAAACGACTTACAATTATTTGAGGCTGCAACCTCTTCATAGATTCAAGCTCATTATTTTCGAATATCATTCTATAATTTACTGGTGACATTTTTATAGATAATTTAGACTTTTCAATTTCTTCGAGAGTATCGAAAGAAATTTCCTTCAACTGTAGTATAGAATTCATCAATTTTTCATGTACGTTTATAGTGTATATTGCAGAAAGAAGAAGTATCGTGATGAAAATAATGCGTTGCTTTGCGTTTCTTGGCTGATTCAACACAGGTAAACCGACAATCAAAACCATAATGTCGGGAAAACCCCAATACCTACTAGGAAAATTCATCAAGCGTGCAAACAAGTAAAAAATTATCATAAATGCAGGGAGAAGAATTAAGTAAAGAAATAAACTGTGTGGAATGTCCAATGAATATTGTTGGACGATTGGAACTACAAAGACCAAATGAGCATCAGCAACAATTCTACTCATTGTAAGATATGGATTCCTGAATGAATGACTCAAGTAGCTAGTTATCATTATCGCTCGGGCATTTTTCGATTTAGCGATTTCTTGAGACTTATTTTCTGAATATCCACTATCAACTATTTCTAGTGAATAATTGTATTTTTCTGAAAAAATCCTGAAGTACTCATAATTAGCAAAACCAATCAAATCATTTCTTGGATCTTTATAAAAAAGAACTGCGAAAGGGTATCCATTTACATTTTTCATTTTATCCGGAAAAAGATCTATTCCGGCTTTCATGGATCGTATGGAAATATTTTTTATAAACGGATTCCGGAACAGAACGACAGATGTACTTCTGTGTACTGGAATCAATATTGTAAAATCGATATAATTGAGAACGTTCCACGTAAATTGCAAAATATGTTCTAAATCTGCAAACAATTGATTACCGAGAGTATGAGCGAGATATATCATCAGACATTTTGGACTTGCATTCCGTCCAAGCGTTCTCAGGTAATACATGATCTCATCGAACTCCTCGAAGTAAGTAGTTTTTTGTCTCTGTAGGATAATAAACTCAGTCGTCGTTCTTGGATCACGAAATGTTGGATACTGCATAATTTGAAGATGTTCTGAATCTTTCAGATCAGATATATCGATCGAAATCGATGGAATACTTCTCAGTATGATTCGAAATATAGTATTCTTATCGGCAATATTTATAGCAGACATATTCAATGCACAGATTGTAATGTGATGGATGTCGGAGTCTCGCTCGAGCATTTTAACAATGTAATCCAATGAAACTTCACCATTGAAAATTACATCTTTTGCATTACATACACACAACATTAAATAACACCAAATTTTATACATTATTTTATAAAAAAAATATCAGTTATAACTCTGACTGTTTCTTCCTATTCCAATGAAGAGGTAGTGCCGTCTGAGTTAATAGTATCCTCTGAGCCATATATAGATTATTTGTGAATTAAACCACGATGGGGAAAAAATGAGAGAACTTATTTGAATCACTGGAAGGTGAAAAATGCTATTCTATTTTATTCATGTAAACTATCAATTTAATATGAGTGTTCTATGTATATGTATATTTTCGCTATCACGACTCCCCTATATATATATAATTCTTTGAATTTCCGAACGTGAAACATTATTCTCAATTAAGTTTAAAAATTGAACTGAAATTGAGTTTTGTGTGGAAGATTATGATCGATCATGCATTTATAACATGTCATTGTTTATCGCGTGTTCAAGATGTTATTCATTTAGGCAATTATTTCACTGAGAGGTAAGTTGACATTGAACATTTTTTCAACCTTTTTTTTCGGCTTAAAACATGTATAATCTACCCAAAATTAATATTTTATGAACTTTAGATTTACGAAATATTTTTAAAAATTGTATTTCGCGTCTCCTCCTCTAAGATCAATGGTAGTCTCTTTGAATCTATGTTAATATGACGATTAGCTTATAAGAAGAGGATTAATTTCGGTATAATCTACTCGCAGGAAATATACATGCACGAATGGTTAAGTAGTGAAACTAGTATAGTGAAATCAGAAAGACGATGATTCAAATTCATTTAGGAGAGCATTGAATTTCTCCTTTAGCTATTTAATTTTTCAAGAAATAAGTGGTATCGCTCATCAAAACTTGATATTTCAATTATTTATAAAATCAAATGAGTGTTACGAAAAATAAATCTCTGTTAAATGACTACTCCTGGTGAATCACCAGAAGGTGGGCCGGGTGGATGTGGATATAATAACGATCTGTAATTGAAACGATCGAATCCATGATTGCATCAGGAAAGCGTCGAAATTAAAAGATATGAATTCACGCGTCTGGATGTGTCGCCGCCAACTTGCTATGAGTACAAGAGGTAGCGCAACTAACCGGGTATCATCAGGAGATTGATGATTCAAATTGATCCTATGAATTTAAATTTATGTGAATATAAAAAATAGAAAGAAACATTAAACTCATGTGTTCAATTGAAAGATGAGGTGTTTTTGCGTGAGATTGAGCTGTCACATGTGAAGAAATGAAAATGATTATGCCTTATTACGATACCTTATACCACATCTTTTGAGAGTATATTGCAAGTGACGATATACCTCATTGTAAATAATAAAATGATAAAAATGTTCATTTTACGTTGTTACTAAGGTATAGTTGTTTATTAATAGTTTTACAATGTATCTCTCAAAATTTCAGTATAATATCAACGTTACAATTCTCTTCATTCCCACATCAGTTTTACAGTAGGGATGATGCTTATCGAATATCGTTTATTCAATTAGGCCAAGTATTTACACAATACTCATGAGCATTCACACTTGAGCTAAAAAACGCTTGCTCCCCTTTCTGGGTTACTCTTTATTTATAATACATAACAATTATGTTTCATTTAGAAGAATTTTCCTTTCCAGAACTTGGGTTAAAAATACCAGGTACACATATTTTTTTACTGTCTAAAATCGAGATTTCTACTCTGTCAAAAGGCTCACAAAGGTTTGAACATTAGGTAGAAATGAAAAGTGATCGCGCTAAAATCTATACACAAAGACACTGGCAGTTGATCCACTGGATCCACAACATATTCCTGCTAATCGTTTTATTTGTATACAAATGCTGCGGCCGTAGACAAATCTTTTGTCTCCAACCACGCGCGCACGCGTCTCTTGGATTCACACTACACGAGCTATTTCAATTAAGTACATCTCCTCTTATAGTCGTTTGGCTGCGTTGGCGACACGCACGAGCGCAGCGCGAGTGAAATGCCGAGGGGGTCGCGGTGAACGTACATGATTAAATTGACTTTTAGTAAGAGTTAAACGTAAACGTAAGATTGCTCGAGCCCCGGCATTTCACCGTAATTCTAAAAGTACGTAAGAAGCTCGTTTTGGGGGTGAGGAAAAGTAGTTCGCCGCATAATCAGTACATACGTATATACGTAATATCGAATCCTCGCTTGTGACTACATGAAATAAAAGCTCGTGGCACCGTTTGGCGGGGACTTGAATATTAATACATATACATAGGTTACAAACGAAGATGAACCAATCAGTCTTCGACGACGGAGCGTAGACGCTTTGAAAAAGTTATTCAAAAATATATATAATCGTATTTCGTTGCTCGAGGTATCCCCGGTTGGGGGGGACATTAAAAATGCATAGAAAAAAACTTGGGGGCTTTATAAAAGTGGAAAGGAGTTTTGGGTCAGAGGGAGTACTTGGGCGAGGTGGAGGTGTCGGCGAGGGACAGGCTCGAGGAGTGGAATCGCCTGTGGGCCGGGGCGACGGGGCTGGCCGGGGCCGACATGGACAGGGTCGACGAGCAGCGGCTGGGCTGCCTGGAGGGTCTCTTGGAGGGCCTGGGCGAGTGGGGCACCGGCTGCCGGCTGCTCGCCCGCTGGTGGGCGTACAGCAGCACGCCGATGTCCGCGTGGCCGGCCTCCAGGGCTATCTTCAGGGCGGAGCTGCCGTCCACGTCGACGACGCTCGAGTCGCAGTCCGGCTGGCTCAGCAGCAGCTTGACTATGTCGACGTGGCCGTGCTCGGCGGCGCACATCAGCGCCGTGCTGCCGTCCTCGTCCTGCACGTTCACCGCCGCGCCGGCCTCCAGCAGCAGCCGCGTCATGTCCCGCCGGCCGTGCGACACCGACAGCATCAGCGCTGTCTGCCCGTGCTGCAACAAACCATACTGCACTAAATTCAGATTCCTGCACCCGGTTACACTGCGCGCGACTCCAAGGGATGATATACTATACTCTCTTGAATCCTTACAGTGAAAAACCACTGCACGTTGCAGTGAAAAACACTGTAAGAACTGGTGGACGACAAATTCACTGGATTACAGTGAATTTCTCAAGTAAATTTTCACATTTTCACATCGCGATTTACAGTAAGTATGGTGTGAAGTGAATTTCCACTCTATTTACTGTAAATTTTATGTAAATTTTATGTTTTCTATCAAAACTCATGGAACAAAAGTGAAAATTCACTTTAGTTACATGAGAAATTCAGTGTAACCCAATGAATTTGTCGTGCACCTTCTTACAGTGATTTTTAACTGTAATGCAGTGGTTTTTGACTGTAAGGATTTAAGAGAGTACGGATAAAGTGGCGTTCTATTATTTGTTTTGATTTCACAGCGCCGATTGTTGTCCGTTTCCCACAGCAATTTTACCGAAAGCTCGAGGATTTTTTGGCTACGAATGAGAATAGTAACAAATACTTGAAACTCCGTAAAACAAGTGATTGATTGAGGATTGACTGGTCAGCAGCATACGTGCTACACTGATTTTCATGCGCTCTAAGCTACGGAAAAAATAGTGAGAATCTGAAAAAAACTCTTGAAAACGAGAGAATAACATCCAATGACTAGATATATGCAAAGATCATATTGCAACAAAATATTAACGGTTTTTCAACGTATTCCAGTGATGGACAATTTATAACTTGGAGGATAATCAATATCAAAAGTTTAAGACGCGCTTACAGACGAGAGAGTTCAAATATGATTTCTCTGTGCTTCGAATCCTTGATATACTCGTACAACTGTGGATATGCGGTTATTCATATTACCAACGAAAACACCTTCTGTAGCTCAGCTCTCCAAATAAGTTTAACGATTCATCTAACTTTTGGGTCAGTACATCCTCAATCGCGAATTCGAGCAGTGTTGAAATAACGCGTGACTCTTTCGGTCCAGCACGTTAGACGGGAGAGCTCGCTATACATATAATATATGCATAAACTAGCGGATCGCCGAGTGTAATTTCAGTCGGTACTGAAATTTCAATAGCCTACTGCGCGTACGGTCAGATAGAAGAAAAAAAAATTCGAACAGCGCCCGGTCTAGAATTACTTCGCGCGACAGCGAACGCTACGAGTAGTATACGGGATGGCAGTACCAGCTTGGCCCGGACGTTGACGTCGGCGATGTGGAAGAGCCTCTTGACGACCTGCGCGTGGGTGGAGTTGCGCAGCTGGGCGAGGGCGGCGAGCATGACGGGCGTGTAGCCGGCGTTGTTGGGCTTGTTCACGTCGCACACCTTCGAGTCAATGAGGATCGAGACGACGTCGAAGTTGGCGTGGGACACGGCGTAGTGCATGGCCGTGTTGCCGCTCGAGTCCGTCAGGTTGACCACGTGGTCGAGCAGCCCGGCCGACTGCTGCTCGAACTGGTCCAGGTAGAACTCGACCCCGTGCGGGTTCGCCCCCTGGGTGCTCGACACCTTGAACCACTCGTGCTGCACGATGTTGCTCGCGTTCTTCACCCGGCTCGGCAGAGTCCCGCCCGAGCTCACCTTCCTGCGGATAATACACAATCATTGATCGATTAGTCCCCGATCGTTTCAATCGGTATTCTCCTTAATTCCTCTGATATAGCATCGAAAAATATGAGTCGTACGATAAATAATCATTCACGTATATAGAAATAATCTAAGAACATTCGAAAACCAAAGAGTATGTCTAGAATATTTTGAGAGTGATTGATTGAAACTTGGTCGAAATTCTGTAGACACACCGAGAGAAATATATAGTGATTTATACTATGATTCAACTATAAATATAGTAACATTTTGGACTAGCTATTACTTATAGTAGATTTACATGAAAAAATATAGTTATTTTGAATATAAAAATGCAGTTATTTTTATTATTTTTTCAGTGCTCTTCATTAAATTTGTATTATATGTTACTTCAGAACTACAGAACAATTTTTCATTTCTGGATGATAACGAAAAATTTTAATATTCGGAAAATTGGGGGAAATTATGGTTAAACTTACTAGAAATGTGTCCGGAATTATACAAAAAAATTTGTCAATTTGACTACTCAATCCATATAGTCGAGACGTATAGTTAATCTCAATATGATAGAATATCGACTTTATTATAAATTTAGTATCTCTTACAAGAAAATAAGTTGAAAGTACTATTTTTCATCATACTATGTGACGTAGTAGATTTTACAAGGGCGATTTTTCTCAGTGCAGAAAAAAGCGCATCCCATTGTGATGACTTGAAGATAAACTCGCTTTGAAAATTAATGACTACGCATGTTTTGTGTCTCAATTCGAGTCTTCGCTCGGATCACACGTAAGAAATGCCCATAGTTAGTGTTGTTCCGTTACCCAATGACGCCCACTACCTGGAAAATCTCTCATGCTACTCTCCGTTTCAAAAGTCCAACTACCAAAAACAACGGTTTTTCGAAAGTACTTACTCTACCTCATGAAAAGATTAATAGATTTTACAGTAAAACACGTTGGAAAATTTGAAATGTTTTAATAGTTTTCGTCGAAAAATGAAATATGCTAGTCTCTATTGGCCAATTTTGAATCTCGTAATGTAACTACTTTCTGACTTTATCTTCAAGAATCAAACAGATCGAATTCCGTCTGTTGCGATAAACTCTCGTACACCTCATTCAATGGCACTATACCAACCGTACTGATGACTCCATGCCCGACTATTCGGAGCAAACGAACAACATTTTTCGGTCGCGAAGTCTCGAGTCGTTTGGCAGCTCGAACCACACTCACTACGGGTTGGCTGCGCGAGGTATAATATATATACGTATAGTTCTCTCCGCGCTCACCTGAGATTGTCGTCGAGGACCTTGAGGGCAGCCTTCATCTCGCGCGACAGTTCCATGGGCGGCCGCTGGCTGCTCATTTTGGGGGTCTCGAGGACGAAGCTTTCGGCGAGAGCGTCATCCTCGAGCTCGCTCGTCTTGTCCGCGGACGAGGCACTGTCCACCGCGGCTGCGCTCGGCTCGTTTTTCCTGCCGGCCGCCGCCTCTTTCTCGCTCTCTTCCAGCCGTTTGCGATCCTCCTCATCGCTGCTCTCGCAATTGCTCCTGTCCTGCTTCGCCGCCGCCGCCGCCGCCCCCGCCGACGCTGCTGTTGCTGCTGGTGTTTTCTTCGGCTGACCTCCTCCGGCTAGTGCTCGATTCCCATGCTTATCTCCACCTGCAGACCTGCGCGCCAGCACCACATGATTTATCATTACTTCCATCGCTCTTAGGGGGAGCAAAAAGAGAGAGAAAAATAAAATACGAAGTTTCGTACGTTGTTTCGCCATGTACGCGTTTGGAAAGCACTCGCGACATGTCGATAACGCATATTTAATTATGATGGATACGAGAGATCAGCGTGGGCGCGAGTGCTCCGTTACGAAAGCGCGGCCGCGGTGAAATTCGACAACAGCTGTGCGGGAGAGAGGGAGGGAGAGAGAGAGAGAGAGAGAACCATACCATAAGTGCCACGGCAACGAGCTCTGGCCAACACACACGCAATATACAACTCGCATGCAGACACCCACTCGTTATATATGTATATACATATATACTTGCTCCGCGGCGTTTTCCCCCCTTGAAATTTTTTCGCCCGTTTCGCATGACGTATCGAAGTAATTTGAGTCTGTACCGAACGCTCGCTCTCCACTGCACACGCACACTCGCACACACACACACACACACACACACACATACATTCTCCCGATGCAAATCAATCGCGCTATGCGCTGCCGCGGCAATTATCATCAAGCGAGCACCGACCACAGCCGCGCACTCGACATATAGACGGACATTCTTATTTTTACCCAAGGCAAAATTACCGTGCCTCGACATATTGTTGAATATTCAACGCGGAAATTGCTTTTTCTAATATCTCTTCGGATCTCGCGAACGTCGATTTGCGTGACCAAGTGACGATGGGGCAAAAAATATATCTATCTTGTTGTACATGGTCGCGAGATTGTCGTAAAACTCACATCATCTCGAGTATTGTATATACATCGTGGGGGCAATGGATTTTCCAGCCGAGAGATGGGTCAGACGACAGCTGATTGTCGAGCGTATACCCCCGGCGAGACGGTCTACGGATCGCGGATTGATTGATTTTTATATACATCTCGGCAAAATGCAAGATTGCAAGACGGATCTATAACGTATAATTGTGCGCTCACATGCAGTCAGGTGGCCGCTCGAGTGAGGTCGGAGCCAGTCGCCTCGCAGTGTACAACTCGTTCGAGCCTATGGTGTTGGGCTGCACCGCGGACACAGATTTCCCAAGCGCGATTCGTTTTCGAGCATCGAGCTCGAGTGTGCTACTTATACACAATATACTTATACACACAGGGAACGGCGCGGCTCGGGACCGGACTGCATTTATCGAGTCGTCGCGCGAGCTGTCCGGCGAAGCACTGGGGCGAGCTGCTCTCGACGGGTTGCGCGTGACGTATACAACATACCGTTGTTTTCGGGGGCTCGCTCCCCTATACATATATCGGCTCACAGCTGAACTCGGTTGCGCGCGCACTTATCGAACGGATTTTTCCCGTGCGCACCCCTAAAACGCACCGCGCGCGACTCTCTCACGTCCGTCGATTACGTATATATATAACGAATGCGTGCGCTTCAAAGAGCCGCGCGCCGACGTCACCGTGAAACACTGACGCGCGGCAAATTGATTGGGAAGAAAATCGACGTTTATCGTAGGAGCCTCGTGCATATAACGTATGAGTCAAATGCTCTCGATTGATTCTTCGTACTTGAGAGGCTCGTGTGTTCAACTGAGCTCATACTGCACGCGCGTTACAGTAGCCGAGGCAGTAGTATTATAATGCTGTAATGTTGGAGTGAGAGGCGCGTGCGACCGTTGTTGCGTTGTGAATAACAATCGTGTCGCGTGGGCGTTCGAATAAAATTTAACCGCGAGCTGCACTCACAACAGGCTCGTTATTAATTCAACCGAGAGGCGCTTCGAGTTGAATCGTGATTGCGCGCGGGCCTCTCGATGTGTGGATACGCGATAGACATGGTGCAGCTTGTGCGCATCACGCGTAATCGGGCGACCCCTTCGAGGTGACAGGAAAGTTCGGAAAGGTGTTGCGCGCGCGCACTTACTCTTTGCCGAGCTGGTCGAGGCTGCCGGTCCAGGTGTCGTGCCTGATGAGGCCAGGCCTGCCGAGGCTGGTCAGCTGGGGGATCCGGCTCGGCTGGTGGCCGCCGCCGGTCTGTCGGGTCTGGGTCTGCTTGCACTCGTCGCAGTAGTTGGTCGAGGGGCTGGAGGGCAGGTCGGGCCCGACGGCCGCGTCGCTCGTCCGGGCGGGCGGCTGGGGCGAGGTGGCCGAGTCGGCGCGCGACCGCTGCTCCTGGGTCGCTCGGCTCACGCTGCCAACCAGCTCCGAGCGCTCGACGTTCGTGCCGACGCTCTTGCAGCTCGGCTGCCGCCTCAGCAGCTCCTGCCTCCTCAGTGCCATCAGGCTGAGCGACGCGTCCTGCGTCTCGGTCGCCACCTCCTCGACCGAAGGCTTCGCCGTCACTCCCACGCTCAGCTTCAGCTTCGACCTGCCGCCAACGCAACGTTCAATCAAGTCAACCGACCGAGCTCCAGCCCTTCGAGATAACGAGGAATGCCGAAAGAAGCTACGCGTTCGTTGTCTTGCAGCTCGTTCCGAGTTACGCAACGCATTATCTTTTTTCGCAGTACAACTGCTCAAATCGTTCGAGTGTCACGCAACTTTCGGTGAAATTAACGTTTATACATTTGTCTGATGAGTAATCTTATTAATGTTTAAAATCATTGTTATTCTTTTACAATAACGACGATACATCAATCATAAATAACATTATTTATCGGTGATTTATTCTATTCTCTCTTATGAAAATATTCATGTAATTGCATCTATCAGCAATTAAGGAGACAGTGGTTGCCCATTGATTATGTTAATCAATTTGAGCATAAAAAAAACTGTATTACTGGACGAAACATACTTAGTAATTTACTAATAATATTGCCTCAAATTATACTAACAACAGTTGATAACATTTCTTTCTCAAACTATCATAAATATCCATGATTCATATCTCGTCACAATTCACACAATCAAACTTACATTCATACAACACATTACTCAATAATTACACATTCACAAATTTTGAATATACATGTGTATAATACAGTTGTTTTATGCTCAAATTGATTAACATAATCAATGGCCAACCACAGTCTGCTTACTTGCTGATAGATGCAATTACATGAAATTAACGTTTACCGATAGTCGCGAGACAATAGCTTATAGGTACCCGCAAGTGAACGTACTCTCGGAATAGTAAATATTCACTATCAAAATAGTAAAATTTTACTAAAATTTTAGTGATTTAGTGAAAGTTTACTATTTTATGTTAAAATTCTACTATTTTCTTAGTGATTATCTACTATTTTGAGCAGTTGTGCAATATTCTTTACGAATAGTAAAGTTTGGACTGACCAGGGCTGAGGCTCGGTGGCCTGGACGTATCTGCTCCTGGTGAGGGGCGGCTCGGGCAGCTTGGCCGGCTGCTCGAGGATGCCGCACCAGGTGGCCTTGTCGGCGGTTCGGGTGTCGCTCGGCGGCGCCGGGGCCGGCGGCTCGCACTGGGTGTGCGCGTCCGAGCTCGCGGCTCGCACCGACGCGTCGCACTGGGTCGACTTGGTCGAGGTGAGCGCGGCGAGCCTCGCCCCGAAACACTGGGTGCCCTTCGTGAGGCGCGCCCTCGTCGATTGCACTTCCGCCGGCTCCGTGCTCGTCCCCCGTTCCCGCGTTTTCGCCTGCACACACACACAATTAAACGCATTGTAGCCTCGTCCGAGTCCGTCCAAGAACCGATCGGTACACAGCATAAACGATTCCATGATTCAAGTGAAAAATCTTTCTTAAAATGTGACGGAATGAATTTCAGTATAAAAAAAAGTACTTAAATCAAGATTCGTATTATGTAAAATTAGTTTTAAGTAAAATAGATTTTCAGTACTGCAATTTTTTTTAAGTAATCGTTTTTACTGTGTATGTACGTGTGCGTATGTAGGTGAGGGATACTCACGAGCTGGAGCAGGGGCGAGAGGCCGACCTCGCGGGTAAGTACGGCGCAGGTGGTGCTGGCGTCCCTGGAGGCGGGCCGGGCGGGCTGCTGCTGCTGCTGGTTGTTGAGGCCGAGGCGCTTGTGGCTGGCGAGCTGCCTGAGCAGTATGCGCCGCTCCTCCCTCAGCACAGACATCTGCACGTGCAGCAGGGGTATCTCCTTGAGCTGCTCCTCGAGCTGCCTGCAACGCTCCAGGGCCCCGGCCATCTGCTCGCGGATCAGGTGCAAGCTCGGCAGCTCCTGCTCGACCTGCCCCGGCCTCGCTTCCTCCTCCTCCTCCTCCACGTCCTCGTCGCTGTCCTCGTCCGACCCTCGACCATTGCTCTGGGACGCGAGTCGCGGCTCCGGGCTTGCGCTGTACCGCGGCCACTTTGCTGCTTCGCTGTTTTTCAACATTAACGCGCAACTCGAGTTTGTAGCAATATCGATATCGAACTAACTAAAGGCTGGATTTTGTTTTTCAGGGTGTAACCGATCGGCCGCGAGGAGAGGAGAGCATTACCTGAAGAAGGAGTTGTTGGCGACGGGGGTGGAGCAGATGCTACCGCTCGGTCCATTGTACGACTGCGACAGGGTCTCCTCGAAATTACTCAGGCTGTCCTGCCAGTCCTTGTTCAGCTTTATGCTCTCGAGGTTCGGCTTCGGCGGAGGCTTCGGTGGCGCAGGCTTCGTCGTCGGGGCAAGAGTCGATTTGCTCTTCTGTGTTTAATACACCCATCGTTATAGACAATCGTCCAGGTTTATAGGCGATAATCAACGCGGAGGTGCGGACGGCTTACGCGGGATCCACCAGGTGTTTCCAAATGGAAAGGAGAAAAAAAGGCAAAACAAAACAATGCGTAGATAACTCGACGAACGCGTGTTTCTTCGGGTCCGATTGGAGCTTACAGCTGTTTACCGCACGCGAGTTATCGGATTATTGAGACACACAATTCATTTCATTCCCCTCGCGATAAGGAATCAATTGTAACGAACATTGTTGTGACATCTATGACGTATAATATTGAACGTTGTTAAGAACACAATGTAACGACAATATGTTTATATGGGAGACTATTGTAACACGCGTCGTATCTACGGTGAAAAGGGGTATGTTCAAGTATACCTCGGCACGATTCCGTTGAGTGTTAAATAATTTGCCGGTCCAGGGTTTCCTCCAGCAGGGCATGGTATATTCAGTTCGAGGTATATACAAGTATAAATGTCACTCGGTACCAATCGGCGGGATCGTCCAGCTACCAATTATTGTATGTGGAAGCGTTACTTTGCTACGAGCTGGCATCTGTTTTGGATCCATCGAATTGGCAAGAACGACTGACGTCCGACCCAGCGCGCAAACATTGGCGCGTGCGTGCGCGTGTTAGTGTGTACGCGTTATCGCTCGCGCGGGAGATAGCGCGCGCGCGCGCGTGCAGCTATTAGAGAGACTATACTTGTATATTAAGCGGTTGCGCAAGTGGCGCGCCGCGGTTGCTCACCTCGTTATCGTCGGGCAGCCCGAGGAGGAACTCCATCGAGTGGCATTGCTTGCGGTGGGCCCGGCGCCGGCGCTTCTCCTCGTTTCCCTGGGCTATCCGGTTGCTCGCCAGCGCCTGCCAGTTCTCGCAGTAGCGCACAAAGTCCAGGTCGATGTGGTAGCCGTACGGGCAGCAGAAGCACTTGCTGCCGTGGGCCCCGCTGCTGCTCTGCTGCTCTCGCGGCTGCTGGCCATTGTGCTGGTAGCCGCCGGGGCTGCCCCGCGAGAACAAACCTGCGCCCGCCAAAAATCCTCTTACCCACTCGAAGCTCCTGATTCTCGCGGGATCCAATCGTTCTACGCACTCCGCGCGGATGTAGTATAGCGCGAGCCTTGCTCTCTGAGTTACTCACAGTGGGAATTACCACTGTATGAAAGGGCTTGACTGATTCCCTTTGACACAGTGATATTTTCACTGCGTCAAAGTGAAAAATTGCTTTTACTGAGTGAATTTTCACTGGGCTCAAAGTGATTTTCCGATGGTAAATAGTGAAATTGTTAAAAGTTAAAACCAGTGGAGTAGAAGCGAATGTATACTGGTATTAAATTTCACTGTATCGGGGTGTCGTATTAGTCTTCCACTTTCGTACAGTCGTTTTTCACTGTGCGAGGAATTTGGAGAGTACTTCCAATGCTAAGTGGGATAATATGGGAGCTACAGTTTCCCGAAAAAACTAATCCGAAACGGAAGCTTGTATGAGCTTCTGTACGACTCCACTCCTTGTAAAAATATGACTAATGCGATTGTTCGATCGCGCCATTGTCACGTACATGCTATACAGAGTTACCCTCATTTGAATGATGTAATGAGCCCGCGCCTCTTGAGTTGTTTTACATACAATGCAAATTTTGACTCGAGGACACAATAATAAGATAAATTTATATACCAACAAACTGTACAGTTAATATGTCGCAACGATAATCATGATTATGCAGCTCATCTGTGTAGCCAGAATTCATTACGAGTTTCAATATTTTTCTGATGATAACCATTCAAGTACAAGGCACTCTCTATATACGAGAGTCATCAAGGTTTTGTCGGAGGCTTTTTATCGCGACGATTGAATGGTAACATCCAAGAAGAAAAACTGTCCATTGGTGAATTGGCACTAACTCAATTAATCAAGATAATCTAGTAATTTACTGGATCATGTTTCTCACGCGCCGATTCCTCTATACGTTGCCAAACACTCGAAAACGGTGTCATCGATCGACACGAGAGGTAGTTAAAAAATTAATAAATCAAGGATACATCGAATCACTACTTCGGTATGGAGAAAAAAGACGAAGACGCAGAATGAAAAATGACTATTCATGGGATCCACGTTGACAGCCGCAAATAAATTCTGCCGTCGCGCGTCTATACTCTGCTGATTTAACCCGCGATAAATTTGAGATACGTGTGTAGTAAACTTTTGATTCGCCAATTAACATTCATTAGTGTCCGGACGTTAATCAAATATGTCTTGCTCGTTGAAAGTGACGATTAACGAAACGTAAAATTGAGTTCGACGTGGTGCTTTTACGAGGATGAACCGAGAAAGGGAGGAGGGGGGACGATCGTTTTACCCAAGATCACGTCGGACCACAAACCGATGCGTTTGAAAGTTCACGCGCCAGATTATGGTTAGCCGCAGTGCGGCAGTCGGCACGCGGAGAAAAAAAAACAAGTCGAAATGCAAAGCAGTCGTGCGCGCGCCGCGGCGGTGACAATTGGCCGATCGCCGTTTGCGATACCATCTCGGAAGGAGAAAAATCAGTCACGACCTTGGGAGCCGAAGAGGTGGGAGCGAGAGAGAGTAGCGCGCATGGAGAACCAACAGCATTACCAAGTCGGTATATACACATACTCACACACACAGTATTTTCGTTGAGCGCATTACGCTGTTTTATCGCGTTCTCGCCGCGCGAATCGGCCGATTTTTCCTTCGAATCACGCGTACACGCGATAAGAGCCGGCGAACGGTATATAGCGAAGCCCGGTGAACGCGAGACGTTTCAAACGAGTCGCGGTCGACGGCGAGTTTTGGAAGGCCGTGCGCGCGCGCGCGACAATTATACCTAAACTAATGCGGGATGCGAGAAGGGAAGATGAACCGCGGGAGGAGACGAGAAGTGAGTTTTGGGTGTATACCTGGGTCGGCGGCGAGGTCGCTGAAGAGCCGAGCCCTGCTGGTTGACATGGTGGTGGTCATGTTGCTGCAGCACAGCGGTCGCGACTCTTCGCCTTGTTTGGCAATGCGTGCGCTCGAGCTCGCTCGCCCGCTACCAGCCTGCGCTCTGGTCGCGGGGGCATCAGCAGCAGCGGCGGCGGCGGCGGCAGGTGCAGTTGAGCGTCAACCCGGCTGCTGGGGACGCGGCGGCGCGGCCACGTCTCGGCCGCGACATTCTCTCGGCAGTGGCTGCACGACTGCCTCCTGGACTCGGCCGAGAGCCAAGGCGACTGCACTGCGCTACACCTCCGCGCTCCCACTTGGCTCGCTCTCGCTCTCGCTCTCTCTCTCTCTCTTTCTCTCGCTCGCGATGGTCCCCACTATATCCGTCTCGAGCAGGAGGCTGCCCTCTCCCCTCGGGCCGAGACCGATATACCTTTACTCTCTTTTTTAGCAAGCGAGCCGCCGCCGCCGCCTCCGCAACCGTATACTTTGGCCCGATCGCCCGTGTCTCCTGCCCCACTACCTGCACCTCAATATATATACCCTTCTCATCTCGCCGCTCGATTGCCGCGATCGACTAAACAAATAACGCGATCCTCCCAATGTTCATCGCGCTCTTTCCCTATTCTCAACCTCGCTCCGGTACGTCACTGCGACGATGACGAAGATTTAGATAAGGATAGAGATGGGAGAGCTTGGCCTGTACGAGTGGGTTCAAAACGAATGATACACTTTTCATGTATATACAGATTATATGTGCCACATACACAATAGTTTGACAATGGCAGTGGAAGCAGCCGCTTCCACTGCCGAACGTAATATTATATTTTCATTCAAAACTGGTCAGAGAGAATATTTTATTGTTACTTCGTCGATTGTTTTGTACTTAAATTGTATTATTTATGACGTGTTTTTTTGTGTAATAAATTTTTAGCCTGATGAGGCCAGTAAACCTAACTGGCGAAACGTCGCATAAAATGAATATGTGGTGGATTGTGTGAATTTTCCTTTTTCCACTTCACTCTGGATTGGCCCTCAAAGATTGACAATTTACAACCATTTGATTATATGTGCCGTTCGTTTTTGAATTGTCAAGACGCGCGGGAAACTTTGCGATTATTCAATCGTAGCTCGAAAACGTGTGGATATACTTGTTGAACGCTCTGGTATATATGTATATATACACTCGAGGAGTACAGCGACGCGGCGGGAATCTCTCCCCCACTCTTCGCGCGTCCCAAGTCGACAAGCTCTTTTTCTCTCTTGCATCTATTTCTTGCCCACGTGTTTTCGCTTTCTTTTGCCGCGGCTGTTTTCGACCCCCGTTGTGTGACGTTCTCGGGATGAAAATAATCAGGTTCTATGGATCAGTCAGCGCTTTCCACTTATCGTATTTTCATTCTTCGTCGCAACAGTGCGGAGTCAGTGCGGTAGCTCACTGGAAAGGAAAAATCCGCACTACTTTTGCAGTGACATCTCAATTTTTTTTTTTTGAAAAAAAAAATGACCTGTGACTTGAAGTTTGTTGAAATTAGAAAAATTTCTTTTATTTCAAAATTTACAACGTATCGACTAATGTTCGAAATACAAGAGTGAAAGCATTCACTCTCTATAATCAAATGCAACTGAGCAAGTAAAGGAAATAAATGCTCTTTTGGAAGATGTTAATGATCGCCTCATTGAGAATTACAATCTCAGCCACGAAGGAGCAATCGTCGCTTGGAATAAAACATACTGTAGTAACGATAGTCAAAAAATTGTGCACGTTATGACATTAACGCACGCACACACTCAAACGCACACCCACGTGCTCACGGATACCAAGCTACGAGGACACAAGTGTAACTCGGTTTGAAAAACAGTGGAGCTCAAGCGAGACAAGAGAACGCCTGCCACGCTTTAATCGTCGAGAATGGCACCGTGAAGTCATCACAATAAGAGTCGTGTCCATTAATGCGACCGTTCAATGCGTAGGCGAGCAGCGTTCCACTTTTTTTAAACTGTCGGCGCTCGACTTCAATCGGCCTTGCCGAGAGCTTCGAGCCGCTCCAGTAGAGGTGGATGACTGTGATGCCAATTGGAGTACAGCTCATCGAAGAACGGGTAGCCCAAATTATCTTTGTGAAGCTTTATCAGAGCACGCTTGAGGGAATCTGCGTGACCAAGTCCAAGTGCGAATTTATCAGCCTGGAACTCGAACCTTCGCGAGTTCCACGTAAGGCCCCATGACAGCAGCTATACAGTTAATATCCATAATTATTATATTTTGTTTGATAATTACTGATATTTGTTTCAACCGTTTTTAAGAGAATTTTGATTACAAAAAAGTTGAAATCGTCATACACAGAACATTATTTTCTGGCTATTAAAAAAAATGAACTTGGCTTCTTAAAAACGTTAATTTTTTTCCAAAATTCAGTTTTACCTTATTGAAAGGCGCGAGGGCATAATTCATGATGATCATGAGACCTATCATGACTGGTCTACTATCGGTGAATCCAAAAGCTTCGTAAAATAGCCCGTAGTGCAGCAATTGCGCGAACAGTACAAAATTGCTCAGCAAAATGATCTGAAAGATGAAAAATGGTCATTAATCAGTTACTACACTACGAAACGTGATTAAATTGTACAACATCGATCAATTTTGCAAACGAGTTCGATTTCGACGTGTGATCTTACCTGTCCATAAAAGAAAGCCAATAATGTATGGTTGTGCTTCCAATGTCCGAGCTCATGTGCCAGCACAGCAATAATTTCATCGGTATCACAGCCTCGACTTTGTTTCTTCTCTGTAGTTGCTTCAGTACCTTCCCTGAGAAAAGAAGACCCAAAAAACTTATTTTTGATTGCTAAGGTCATTCACCACCATTTGAACTGATAGGCATCTGATTGAAAGTTGTTGGATAAACCAATTATATTACAGCTAATTATGTACTCACTCCTGGTTCTTCTTTTCCTCTTCATCAATTTTCTTCTGTTGATACTCTGCAACAAGAGTATCAAAGAGTACAATTCTCTTATTCTTGTGGAAGCCATACATGTAAGCATTGCTGTGGGTAGAACGACGTGAGCCTTCAACAATATATAGCTTGTACAGAGGGAAGCCAAGACTTGAGGCTAATGCTTCAATTCGTGTCTTTAGATCTCCTTCGGGCAGAGGAGTGTATTTGTCAAAAAGTGGTGCTATAAACTCTGGATAGATGATCATGAACACCAGGCTCATGATAATTGTGAACAGCCAGAGGTACACAAAGAAGAAATCACCACCATTCTTTACAATCCAGACTGATGCACAAACTAATGGAACCATCAGCATCTGTAAATTAAATCCAAGCTGCACATCTCTTTTCTAAGGTTTCAATGTTCTATAAGAAGCAAGCTAGTGACTAACGTGTGACACAAGAAACTTGATTGCCTGATCCTTAATGAAAAACAGAGGCGTTTGCTGATTGAATTTGTACTTTTCCTCGAGTACAAAGGTTGAGTAGATGGTAAAGGGAAGGTCGCACAGAATTGTTGAGTAAATCCTCAAGATTGTTATACATCCAGCAGTGGCATATATTTCATTCTGCCGGTCCAAGCCCAAGAACTCAATGAGGTCTTCACCCCACACCCAAATGTAATAAAAACCCCAACATGTCACAAAGATCTAGACAGGAAAAAAGTGTGGGTTTAGAATATTTTGAATCACCTTCTTCGACTACTTAAGTTATGTAATAAGGGCCTTACTGTATTCAAAACATTTGAGTACAAGTCTTGAATGATACCAAAGGCGTTTTTATCTAGGGCGTATACCCGCGATTTTTCGTAATCCTCCGATGACAGCAAATTGTCCAGGACTTTTGGCGGTTGAGTCAATTTTTGCATAAGCTTCCTCTGGAAAAGTCATATAAAGATCGTACATTATAGATATACTAATCGGACACGAAATCAATGATGGCTCTCGGTACACACTGTACGTAGGTATAATGTAAATAATGAAAGTGCGTACGTGTGTATGAAGCGCGAACCGAGATAACCTCTAATTTTATAGAGAGAACTCAAAAGAAAAACGAAGATATAGACCAGACGAAGAGTCTGACAACGAACCTGACGGAAGCTGAGGTAGAGTTCCCACAGGGCAATGATCCATGAGACGAGAAGCAGCTCGGCGAGAATGTGCCTCTGAAGGAAATCAGCCGGCGGCGGCCCATGCGATTCCGACTCCATTCTGCTGTTGCTAAGTACTTACTGCTGGTTTTTGGTGTTGTATGCTTAATTTTCACCACCGACTGGCTAATTAGCTTATAGATATACTTAATCACCGGTAACAGGAAAAACCGAATGACTTCGATTCCTTATCTATAAATCCTATACCACATAGTACCTGGTACAGAATCGAATGGAATTGAACACGCATTCACAGCCACATATATTATATACAGCAGCTGACTGGGGCTGACTGCCGACGACACTGGCTGGCGAAACTTATGTGTGCGGCGCGCGCACGCGATTCTGCGACTCAACTCATACAAGCGCGCGCAAAAGATTTTTTTGTTTTCCTCGGGAAAGGGATGGACAGTTGAACGTAAAAAATCTATAAGTATAAGACCAATTCATACATAAATAAAGCATGTAAAGATCCGTTTCAGTATAACTTGGTTTGGCAGTTAAATTCTATAAATTAGTTCAGAAAGCAGACAGATTGAAACGGATTTTCCGTTGAATATCCTGACACTAATACGTCATGACTATAGCATTAGCCGATTGAATGTTATCAAGAAAAATTTAGTTCAGAAGCATTTCTATTACCAAATGTCATCTAAAAATCCAAGCCAAATCTTTATTTTATTTTTTGAATTTTTGATTGACGAATGATTTTAATATCTTATAAGGATAAAGATGTAGAAAAGATAGTGGAATTAGTAATAATGACGGAGTCATGATTTTGAGACAATCAATGTTGCATAATTTTTCAAGTTATTAATTTGAACGAGGAAATAAAAATTTTCATCTCATGTAACTCAATCAGACTCAATCCAAAGTGTTTTTCTCCAGTAAAAAAAAAACAAAATCAATCACACATCCATTTAATGTCGAGGAGTAGAAATTGAACAAATTTCATAGACTTATTTTTATTAAAAGATTTTAATATTATTTGGAAAATCAAAGGAGTTATTTTCAAATAATTTTTCAGCGACAAATATTGTAATAACAAATATGATATTTGAAATAAAATTCTTTATACACTAGTGGTTTATAAACAGAAAACAACATTTTCATAGTTTTGTCCTAAGTATTATTTGCGCGATCCAACGTTGTAGAAGTTTTTACTTGCGCTTTCTCGCTGAGTTTTTACCAATAAATTAGAATCTTTTGAAATACAGTACTATATTCTTTTCTCATTCAATATTCTTTACGTACTTTTAAAACAAGTAAGAAAAAGTAATAAAATAGATTCTCATACTGATAAAAACTCAGTACATAACAAATATACATATCGATTATTTAATTTAAGTTGTGAAACTTTGGAATTTTTCTTCCAAATTGAGTGAACAATATTTTCCCTTCTAAATGAACTTACACCGAATCAAGACGCCTAAATGCAGATGAATTCGTATGAACAGAATTCTCACAAGATTATAGAACTGATAACTTCTATCATACGAGTATTCAGTTCCATAACTTTAGAACTATTTTGAAAATATATTCAAAGTCACGTGATAACTATTATACAGTTCGTTCTTAATTCCCATGCCACATGCAGTAATATCTAATTTGTTACAGCTGCGGCTCTTTATGATTCGCGCAAGGTTTAGGCACTAGCTACTTCGGTAGGAGAATTAGGCGCAGGCTCAATAGCGGGAAGCGTCTTTTTCACATGAACAGCCGACTGATCTTTTTCACTGGCATATATCGACTTGGACTCCTTCTTTTCTTGTTCACTCTGCCATTGTACCTGAAAATTGAAATGAAAAATCAGCTTTAGAATATTATTTCAAATAGATTTGAATCGAATGTTTTCTTTGTGCAAATGTATTGCACGTGTATTTTTAGTTTCTCAAGGGTGGCTAAGAATTTATTAATTTATATTCCATTCTAATACACGGAACATTGAACGATACCACACATTCAAATTGATTCTATTAGAAAAAATAGCGTGCAAATTTACCTTCTGTCTGTGCTGTTTAACGGCTTCGGAACACTTTTCGATAACCATCTGTTCGGTGAGCACACCGTCAGCCGAGGCATAAGCTGCAGCTTGCCAGGCTACTCCGAGCTTGGCAAGCTCTCGGCCGGACATACCCTTGGTCATATCGGCCATTTTAGTGCAAAGAACACCATAGTCAAACTGTGCAAGCTTGAGCCTTCTTTTGCCCTCGGTGGCTGGCTGCAAGACAAACTTATCAAAGTACAGCCTGATGAGTCGCTCGCGCTCTTCCCGGCCAGGCAGTGAAAATTCGACCATTTCGTCGAGACGATCGTTAACAGCCCAATCGAACTGCTCTGGGGTATTGGACGCGAGGACCAGCATGAACTTACTGCTTTGCTCTCCAGTACGATAGAGGAAAGCGTTGAGCATGGCGCGTAGGTCCTCACTTATGTGCTCGCTTGAGCGCTTACGCAGAAACGCGTCGGCCTCGTCGATGAACAGGAGCAGACCCTTGCGTGACGTAGACGCCCAGTCGAACACTTTGTGGATCGCGGTGACACCGTCACGACCCAAGGGTGCAAGGTCACCACCCGTCAGGATAGCATAGTCCATCGCCGAATGCTCAGCCAATTTTTTCGCGAACATAGTTTTACCTATTAGGACGATTTATCGGTTATGAAACTACCATTGGAACGAGTACAGTAAACAAATAAGCAAAACTTACCGGTTCCGGGTGGACCGTGCATCAGAATATTCCTGTACATGCCGCGATTCAGCTTCGTATTTTTGGTCGCAATGGCAATATCTCGGAGCCGTTCCTCGAGCTTGGGAGCGAGTACGACGCCCTGGAGCGCGTCGCTTGGCTTCTGAATAATCTTCTTTTTAACGGCCTGGATAGGATGGCGTATGACATCGATTGCGGAGAAACGCGACGTCTCGCGAACCAGAGACGGTTTGCCGAGCCGAGCTTCGATGTAACGCGCCGCCACTCCGGTCGAGCCCTTGGCTGAGTAGACACCGAGAGCCACCAGTGACAACCCACCAGCTGCCGCTAAAACCTTGTCCCAGTCGCTCAATAGTGCAGAAACGCCCGAGCCAAGGACGGAACCTGCCGTTCTGAAATGTACGGTTTAACATTAGATGATTTACAAAGCAACAGTTCAAGAAATCAATTAATCCTTATAAACGTACTTTATCGATTCTAAGACAGTGATTCTGTTTTCTGAAGCCTTAAGTCTAATCTTTTCAAGATTCAAATCTTGATTTTCTCTGTCAACTTTAGCTTTTGCCCTCAATTCTGCATCTAGTTTTTTCATTTCATTTGCATGCCTAAGTTCCATTTCATGCTCAATTGTTGCTTTTCTCATAGCTTCTTGTTTGGCTATGGATTCTTCTTGCCTTCTCAAGTTTTCGTCTGACATTCTTTGCTGCTGAATCAGCTGGTCATCGTATCTTTTCCTAGACAATTGGTCCTGGTATTGTGCTCGCATCTGATGCTGCTTGGTCTCTTCTTGTAAAGTTTTCCTGCGTTCTTCACCTTCAACACGCTTTTGTTCCGCTTTCATTTGTTCAATTCCAGCTTCATATTTTTTCAATTCTGCTTGCAACTCAGTTTGTCTTGTATTTTCTTGCAACTTGGCCAATTCAAGTGCTTCTTTGGCATGAGCTGGAAAGCAATATATTGTTTCATTATAATTTCTCAATTGGGTTAGAATTTCATTCAGAGATCCTTCTTAAACTGGGATAAAATTTAAATTATTAAAATTGTAAAATATCCCTTCTATTTTATCAATCAAAACCGTATAATCTACAATTATTCTCATCACACTGTATTCTCTGATCAATATTTATACATAGAAGAGTTTATTCCAAACGTTTGTTTTCAATTTAATTTGGAATCTACGTTAACTTAGTTGTTAATAATTCACAAACACACTCTAGTGATCATATCGTAGTATGTCTATTTGAAAATTTCAATTTTCGAAATTGTAAATCTCCCCATGTTTACAGCGAAGTTTTGAACAATGCTACAATGAAACGTAAAATTCCCATCACGTTTTCGTGAATGATCAAGAGTAAAAAACGACACGGACGATGAGAAATCGAAAATGTCCAAAGCCCCTGAGAAAATCAGGGATACTTGCATCATGCATCCCGGCGCGCGCGCTCGCGGGCGAGCGCATGGGCCCAGCGATCGCTCTAACCTCGAATCTTACGTAACCTTACATAACCCGGTATGCTCAGGGTTCGGAGAGGCGAGGACAGGGTACTCACAGGATTTCTCGAGTTCCTTGGCGGCCTGGGCGGCTCGCTCGAGGGCGGACGAGTCAAACCTGTAGGCTTCCATCTGGTTTTTCACGCCTTTGGGCGGCTCGCCACCGGGTGGTGCTCCTCCGCCGGCGCCGGCCGCTCCCCCGGCTCCCCCCATGAAGTCCGCGGCCGTCGGGGGCGGCTGGCCCTTGAAGTGATTGCCCAGCAGCCACGACATCCCGCCAATTTATTCCAAGCTTCGGCACACGCGTACTTCCAACAACACACCCGCGACTGCCCGCGACTGCCCGCGACTGGCGAGACTGGAGTCTGCACACCGCGACCGCGCGACACACACGAGACACAGAGGCGCGCGCGAGCGCATGCGGCCAGCTCGTACCTCGTGGTCTGCAGACTGCAACAGAGTTGCGACACTGTTTCCACTTGCTTGTCCACTAAATTATACTTATACCGCGCGTAACTCGCGCCCTGATTCAGAGCAGTTCAGAGACCCTAAATATGATGAGAATATAAATATGATGGTGTTACACCCACTTTACATTTGTTTCTTTATGAATCCGAATCCCATTGTTCATCAACCTTCAGTTGTTCTGCTTCGAATGGGACATAAGTATTTTGGAGCAACGTGGAATCAAGCCATTATTTTTTGTATATATATGGTATTGGTAAATCGATGTGTCACTATGAAAGCTATATTAACGTTTTGGGTACTGTTAACTGTATACAATAGCGTTTACAATACACAAAATGAAAATATCTCACGATCGTCGTATCTGTTGAATGAATATATGGTTCGGATCATTGTTTCGATTTGATTATCGGATCAATCAAACCAAGTATTTACGCAAATTATGCGGGGGTAATCAATGTATGTATATATATATATATATATATATATATATATATATATATATATATATATATATATATATATATATATATATATATATATATATATATAGGTACACGATGCGCGTACCGGCTTCATTCAGAGCGCACCTGCGGCAATGAGCAAATATTTCGCGCGCGGCTGCTGATATATATATTCGATCCGATCCGCATCTCCGAAATATGCAGCATGTCTGCAAGTATTATACACAAGCGACAAACGTAGCCGCGTATAATACGCCTGGCGGCGAGTGCTGAGTTGACTTGGGGGCAGTGTTGGGGCGAGATAAGGACGGAGCGAATGTTGGCGAGAGCGAAATTGGCGTATAAGTATATAGTCTCGTTCCGAGTGTTTATCATCTGGCCGGTCCACCCCCCCTTGGCCCGAGTGGATCATGTGTGCGGCGTTGGAGGTGTTAGGTGAGGTGAGCCCCGTTGTCCCGGCCGCGCCTCGACATCCCCTCGGCTATGCCCGGCCTCTGCTTTAACTGCGGCCCCGCGTGACAGGACGAGCAGCCCGACAATGGCTGAGGAAAACGGCTCCAACTCCGACCTGGGCTCCCAGGAGAATCTCGCAGCTGATGTCATCAATCTCGAGATCGAGGAGGTGAGCCGATCTTGCTTGTTTATCCCAACTACTCGCGGTTTTCATTGCCGCATTATTTGTTTTTGGGCTTGCAGTTGGATGATGCTGAGTACGCCATTCCTGCAGTCGACAAGCTCCCATCTCTTGAGAGTATCTTGGCCGAGCCGGACTGTGGCTCGCTGTCGGGGACTGACGATGATGTGGGAGCAGCCTCTCTGGAGAGGCTGTCCACCAGCGAGACTGTCAGCGTTGGCAGCCTGCTGTCCCTCAACTCTCCCAGTAGACCCAAAACTCGTCAACCACCTCCATCAGGTGTCATTCTCCGGCATGTCATTCTCAAGGGGATCTGTGCTCAGGTTGCATCTGCCAGTGTGAGTAAACATACTTTACTGCTGGTGTATATCATCGATCTGGTTAATTAAAAGATTTGGGTGAGTCTAATAATTTGATGTACTTTTTTTATTTAGGACAAAATCAATGCTGGTCTAGCTAGTGCAGTGGCAGCAGGGGTCAATATGCTAGCAATAGGTACTAGCCACGGTCTTGTGCTAGGATTTGATTCTGCGCAGACTTTGAGGTGGTGTCATCGAGATACAAGACATCAAGGTTCTGTTTCTGCTCTCTGTTTCAATCATGATGGGACCAGAATCCTTGCAGGCTTTGCCAAAGGATACATTCTCATGATTGATAGTAGTAATGGAAAAATACTCAGGACATTGACTGATGTACATCCTCCTGGAACAGCTGTCTTACATGTTAAGGTAAATTTCTGATAAAAAGAGTTATGAACTCAAATACTGAAGGGTTGGATGTAACAATATTATTCCTTGTACAGTTTACAGATTCTCCAAAGTTGGCTCTTTGTAGTGATAGTGGTGGCTCAGTATTTGAATTAACTTTTACTAGGACAATGGGAGTGAGAGGCTGTGACAGTAAATGTTTGTTTAGTGGCTCTAGAGGAGAGGTTTGTAGTCTTGAACCTCTTCTTCTAGAAGAATTAACTACTCATCCTCTAAAAAATTATACCCTTGTTGCAATGGCTACTTTATCCAAAGTTATTGTTGTATGTATACGACCGAGAATGCGTGTTGTTTTAACTCACCCATTGAATGGAGCACCAATAGCTCCACCACAGGTAGCTTGGCAGTTGGTTGTCATTCGTTCTGTTGATGATACTAGAATCGTCGATCCTGTCCTAGCACTTGGGCGAGACAATGTCATACATTTCTATCAAGTAAGTACATTTCTATTGAGCAATATAAAATCGTGAGTTTATGACAAACTCAAATATACTGAATGAGAATAATAATGAGAAAAATTTTTTACTCAGGTATGTAGTGAAGCTGGAATGAGAGTAAGACTGATGCCTCTCCGCAGGATTATTTTAACTTATACAATGAGCAATTTGCGATGGATGAACTCAAGGTCACTCGCGGTACTAGACGTTCAAGAAAAACTTCATTTGTTAGATGTGCGAACGCAAGAACATCTTGAGACTCTGGATGTCAGTAGCGTCGGCCTCTCTTATGCCTCGAGTCATTTCAAAGGACTGTCGACCGGTGGAAATGTATCAAAAGCAATGGCTCTAGCTGGCGAACGAGCATGCTATAATACAGTTATAGTTTATGGTTCACAATTACTATTATTAGGCATGAAAAGCCTTCACGCAATTTGTATGAGAACGTGGATGGAGAGGTTGCGTCACTTGACAATGCAGGTATGCCCACAAAATTTCTCAATTATTTTTCGTAAGCCTGACATGACTAAATGTAGACTGTTTCAAAAACGCAAAATCATCAATTTTACTTAGAAACTTTTCATCAGCAATAATAATTCATACTCGGTAGAAAATTAATCAATTCAACTTGAAAATGATCATCCATGATTATTGATCGGAACAAAATCGCATTGTTACAAACAGAAACGCTATCGTGAGGCACTCGAGCTCGGTCTAGACTTTTACCGTGACAAGGGTAAAGCGGTGGTCGGACTCCGGGGTTCCAAGCAACGTCGCAAGCAGATTATTCAAGACAAGGTGTGCCAGGTGCTTATTCGCTACATGGAAGAACTGTCGAGCTCAAGCGAAGGCACGAGTAGCGCTGACCTCGAAATCGTCAGCACCTGCGTTGAGTACTGCGTGCATTTCGAGAGCACCAATCTTCTTTTTGGCAAACTGTGGGACTTGGTCTCGGAATCGGACGGGCTCAAAGCAATATACTTAAGATCACTCGAATCTCCTCTCATGGAAGGGATTCTTCCGCCCCAACTACCGCCGCTGATAGCCCAACAAATGGTCACACTCTACACCGACGAGGACAGACTTGACTCGTTGCAAGCCATCATCATTCTGCTGAACGTCGATTGCTTGGATATTCATCAAGCAAGTTCAATTTTACATATAAATTGAAAAGAAAATGAAATGTATGCAAGAGTATAAACATTTTATTGAGAGTATTTTCATTTTTCCTGGTCAGGTGACTACGATCTGTAATCAACGTGGCTTGTGGGAAGCGTTGATCCACCTGCAGACTGCGGCCCTAGGTGACTACACGATGCCGATCCACCAGCTGGTGCCCATTCTGCAGAAACATGTGATGGACAGTTTGGATAGCGTACAGCCCTGGGACTGCATAAGCCTGGGCAACGCGCTACTCGTATACACGAGCTGCTGCCTCACGGGTCGACAATTTCCGCGCAAGAGCGAGATGCCCGAGGGTTTACCACGAAAGGTCAAGGCTGACGTCCTTAGAGCCCTACTCTCCCAACACTCCAGTCAGGCTAGCGATGCTGAGAGACAATATCCGTACCTCAGGACTCTGCTTAGGTTTGTTGGGAATTAATTGTTTGTTTAAACAGTTTCGAGTACATACTTGAAAATACATACTTGGTATTAACAGTGTTGTCGCTGAATGATTTTCTAGATTCGACGCCAAGGGTTTTCTCGATGCCATTGCTATGGCTTTCCAAGAGCCCGAGTTTACTTCAGAAATGGGCTTGAGGCAGCGTCAAAGGATTGTGGACATACTTTTCAACATAGTAACGTCTAATACGCCGATGAGTCCTGAAAACTCGGATTACTTGTCCAACGAGCAGAAAATATTCGTGCTGATATTCATCGTTGACGAGGTCGTCGAGTGCACCGTTTCATTAGAACCAAACTCATTGTACAGAATTGTTGAAATACTCTGCTTGGAAGTGTGCGAACATAAATCTAGGCGAGAGAATGCATTATTGAAACTATTGCATGGAAACAAATTGACCAACATTCCAGAAACTACGCTTTTAAATCTGACGCGCAAAGCAAATTTGTAAGTCTTGCTGTTCATGAATGAAATACTTGTCGAGATAATCAATTATATGATTTATATTGATCAATGTCCTCTTTTCAGTTTACGCGTGTCTGAAATGCTGTACACAAATCGCGGCGATTGGGAATCGGTTTGCGAGTGCTTAATGGATGATCCATCCAGGCATTCCGAAGTTCTGCCACTTTTGCAGCAATTACCTACAATTCAACTAAATGAGATAGCAAAAAAGCACGCACTAAAGCTTGTCAGCATTGATTCCTCTGGATTCGCGGGAATTGTCGCAACGCGTCTCCCTGACCAGATGGACGAGATTCTCGAAATCGTTCAGAAGGATCCTTACTGTGAATATGCACTTTTGTCCGCATTGTATGACCAAACTGACTATGAAAAAAAAGATCTAAGCGACAAAGAAACTGCAGACGAGGAAGAAGAGGACAGAGACAGTAGCCCAGCAAAAGTGCAACTATTACATGCAGCTTTGGAACGCTTTCTAGAGCTAATGTGCGAGATGGAACCTGACAGAGTAAATGGATACAATACATGTGCTTCAAAATATATGACTATCACAGTATATCATATTGAAAATAAAATTTATTTATAGGTACTGAAACATCTTCATGGACCCTATGGCTGCCAACCAGATCGTGCGTTAGAAATAGTTCGGAAAGTTAGTCGTAAGGATGCGGAAGCTGTGCTACTCGAACAATCCGGTAATTATCAAGGTGCCTTTGATCTTCTGCTCGGTCGACTTACTGAAATTATAAATGTGGTAAGAAACTTTACCAATCACGTAAATCATTAGAACGATTATTTCAGAAATTCATCAGTCATCAAAATTTCATAAAATGCGATTGAACAGAAAAAATCATTTTCTCTTCAATTTCATTAGTTCACAGTAATAGAATAAAATTGAAAATGAACGCACCAGTTGGATACGATATTTTATGTTACGAGTGCTCGTTTAAAGAGCATTTCAAAAAAGCACTAGTGCTTGAAATGCGATTTCACGCACTAGTAACATAAAATGATGTTTATCATAGTAACAATCCAATACCATTTTGTATATCTATCACTTAATTAGAATTTTTGAACAAACTTCCCATAGATCAAATAGTACATTAAGCACCTGAGTGCGTGTTGGCGTTTTTCGGCACAAGAACAGGTCATGACCCCGACCGAAGCAACTAGGTTTATGAGTGCGCGGTGCCAAAAAACACCTACGCAAGTAGGGTGTATACCGAACTTTTTGTTACAAGGGAGAAAATAGCGCCATTTAGTTCGGACTCCGGGCTTAAAACGCTCGTTTCACTACCTAAGAACAAAAAGTTTATTTTCTCTGCAATTAAATTTTATTGAGCAACATTTACCAACCGAATCTACTTTTCATGGTCTAAAGCAGAACCTCAATTTTTACATATCGAGTAACTGCATAACTTTGAACAATTATTTCACAGTACAAGGAAGATGAATCGTTAGAAAGCGAAGCCATTGAAATTACATTGCAAATATCAGGTATTTGCAGGAGGTCAGCTGGTGTTCTTGACTGGTTGCCCCTTGTTAAAGTAGTTTTGAGTTTCCAGTCAAATTCTGATGCTCAAAAAAGTAATAATGATTCTATTTCTTAGTTCAATAAGAATTTTTGCCATTTGAAATAATCATAAATGTGTGATAAATTTATAGACAGCAACAGTTTAGATAAAAAGTTATTGAAAGTAATATTGGAAGTTCTCAGTGGCACAACTGCCTTATCAAGCGTTCTAGAGTATATACTGAAACAGCCTTTGTCTACCGGTGGTACTATGGGAGACATTCGGCAACTCTTGACTGGCGTTCTGGCCCAATCTAGGTACGAGCAAGTTCTCGTGCAAACAACTGCAAAATTAGTCAGCCTGGAACTGCATGAAGCATTGAAGAAAAGTTTAAGGTTCTTAATTGACAAATACAATTTGATAAATACAACAAATACAATTTCCTCATGAATGTTTAAAAATATATTACGTTTTATTTCTCAGGGAAGCTGGAAAAGCACGTACTAGCGACAGTTTGATTTGCCCAGTTTGTAGGAGAATTCTATCCAATGCTGCGAATTGTATAGTAATATTTAGCTGTAACCACACATATCATTTGGAATGCTTGTCTGAACCAAAGCTGTGTTATGAATGTTTGAATACAAAAGGCTGGGCAAATCCTGTTACAGATTTTTCACCACCCACTGCTCAAAGTACGAGTTCTAGAATGTTACAGGTAAATATTTAATCTAATCAAGAGATGGTAACATGGAATATTCTTTGAGTGATTGGATTTAGTTCATCACATGATGAACCTTTTAGTTTTAGAATTAACGAAAATAGGATATTAATCATAGCATATTATTTTTTAGGAAAGAAGAAAGTTGGAACCCCCAGCCTTCATGAAAAACAAACTTACCTCTTTAAGACTTGCACCGCCAGTTCCCTGGCCGGATTTGGAAGACGTTTTATAGTCTAGTCATTGTTGACTACGAAGCTGGGATTATTTCGGAAATTATATATTATAATATTCCAAGTCAATGTGGTATATTAATACTCAGCCTCTTTGTACATTTGTAAACATGCATGTAGGTATATGTAAATTCTATCATATGAATAATATGTAAAGCTATGATATAGATATCTGTTCTTGGCGATGAAACGATTACTCGTTTTTTCAATGTTATGTAATTTATCTACAAAAATATTATTGTAACGTTAAAAAAGTTATAGTAAGTAAACAAAATTTTACTGCAATTTTGAACGTCGTATGTTATTTTTCAACATTTCTGATTATTTTATCATTTAGAATTAATCATTATGATCTGAAACGTTTTAGTAGTTATGAGTGAAAAGATTCTGAAAGGAAAATAATGTTAATACAATTGGTCTCGACTTAATCCAATGTCTGATTACATCAATACGTTGTTAGAATCGTTGTTTTTATTTTTAATTTTATTTGGGTTCGTGGAATAAAACTACAGACAAAGATTTCATCGTTATTTTATTAATATTTCATGTACTGTGTCTTCATACTTATAAAAATATTGAATAAGTTTATGTTGTAAATAATTTCCAAGCAACACTTCCAATTTACTCTCTATATTTCGTAAATAATTTTTTTACTCAATCATTAATAACAATAGTACTTTTTAGTTACAAAAGCTAATTATCGGATGTTTACTAAAATATTCCTTAAAAACTGAACCCGACATTACTTTCCATGATTCGAATAAATACAAAATGTACAACAGAGGAAGGTGCAAACATTAAATAATAGAAATAATTCAAACAAAAAAGAAAAAAACAAAAAAACCACTCTAACATAGAAGTGGTATTAAAAACAATCAACAGAGTGGCTCCAAAAGATTCTAAATTTGGATATTTCGATAGAGATCACATCATTTGAGATTGTTTTAAGCCCTAAACTTAATGGTATTCACAAAATAGCATCAAGGCTTAAATCAACAATTATTTTAATCCATCAAGTAGAAGCAATACAAGCTCAACCAAATGCTGAGCTTATTTTTCTTTTATATTTTATGGAAGCTCACTTTCTGCATTCATGTTCTTTTCAACTACAAAATAGAAGAAATCATACGAAATTAAAAAGAGCTGTCCCTAAGATTTTTTTTCAACTTATTTTCCACAATCATTTCCCTATACACACGGATGAATAATGCATACCTGTTATCATCTTGCGCTCTGTCATCTTGAACATACATCATTACACACGAGTAATATACGCGCGTGTATGCACACACAAATGGCATTCATTTTTATTAATTGTATTGTTTCCTTACTGTTTAACAAGACAATTTCTCATGTACGGTAGTCAAATTAGACTCAACTTCATCTCTTAGCTCAGAAACTTACTTGAAGTTTCATTTTTTTCTTTCGCTTCCAAATTCCGGTTTCAGGTGTCTTGCTTGAATAACTATCACTCTTTTCATCATTCCTAAACTAGCTATTTTAGCTAATTGCCTAATTTTTTGGTTAAATGTTGGAATCGCAATGACATTTAACACAACAAGGTGTATCATACAATGATGGGTGAAGTGTAGCCGCTTACTTTTCCTATAGAACTGTGAGAATATTCAACATTTTGGGTAAGACTCAGTGAATTACTAATCTTTTGTATTCAATTTTTAGTTAAGTCTTTTTGAATATTGCAATACGAGACTTCCAACTATTCTAAGGAAAATGCGACATTTTTATTCAAGCTCGCCGCAGAGAATAATATTCATAAATAACCACTTGCAAACACTTTGAGAATAAATCGTGTTCACACATGATTCTATCAAATGAAGAATACTACAATGATAATTAATTGATTATGGTCAACTTCTGAATTAAATTTACAAAGAAGCATAATACATTGAATTGAATGAATGAAAAATGCTTATACTATCTGTACATATATACGTTCTTAAGAAAAAATAAAAAAGCAAAATGATTTGCATATAGGGAATTTTTCTTTATTTTATATCAAAATGCATGAAGGAAAGTATTCACCAATTATAAGAAATCAATTATAATAGAAATATTTACAAAAATTTGAAATACCAGCGCCGACTCTTTTTTCTGTTTATTCTTAATACTCAAGACTGAGTCAGTTTTTAAAAACAGAGAAACAGTTCGAAGCAGAGTTATTGACTGAAAACTTATCACACAAGCTCTAATTTGCCTGTGACTTATCAATCATTCAAGACTTATTGACGATATAAAATAGCTTTTATTACATAGAAAAAAACGCATAAGTTCGTGCTATACAGTCGAACAAATGAAAGACTCTTTAACCGAGTTATTAACGTCTGTCTCGTCCTTTGCTATTGATGAAGTAACAAATCAAAGCATCATCTCATTCTCTCATTCTTTCTCTCATTCTTTCTCTCATTCTATCATTTACATACACACAATCGTTTTTCATTCTCTCGCTAATTCTATTTCTTTTTTGCAACTTCAGACAGAAGGACGGAACCGTGACGCAGAATTAGTTTCACGGTACGTGTGGAATAAAAAAGAATGTCCATTTTTTCGCACTCAAGAAAATTAAACTGTCTGGGCGTGTATGACAATTTTGTTAATCATACTCAATCATATGGAACCAGTGTGGATCTTGTATAGGGTACAAATTTTGCCTTTGTCATAGTGCACAAATAAAAGAAATAATTGAAATATAAATCTAAAGACAATATTCGTACTATAATGATCATGATTATACTATTCGACTTACAATTTATTTGTACGCAAGGATAGACATTCAATGAATTCCGTAATTTGCCATCCAACATTTGGTACAGTATCGATCTGTTTTTTTTTTATGAACTTGTGAGTTGTATGCCAACTAATGTTGTATACTTTAATATGCATTCGAGTTCGTAATAAAATTTCTATATTTCATTTCAAGAGCTTTACCCTACAGGAAAACATTGAAAATCTACTCAAACAAATATGGCATAAAAAAGTAGACATTTATGAATTTGAAAAACTTATTTGCCATAGCATTTATATATGTGTAAATATATATAATCTTCAAATTATGTAATTATTTTTTCCTGGGAATACTGAACACCGTGTCGTCAATATGCAATATATGATGAAAAATTCATTATCAAATTCAGATTTACACGTAAACGAGATTTAATTTCTCTCGTGTTTAGAATGCCTTCCCTGAACTGTAATAATCTTGGGAACGTAAGTATGGAAATATGGATTGGAAATCGCATGAAACCGGGTATACCAGTGCAGTCTATTTGCTTCGTATATTCTTTTCAGTTCATTAAATCTTCTGAAGGAACGCGCTAGTACATACATTTGCGTACGTACATGTCAACGCGAGATAAACAGCATACGGAAATGCAATGGATAAACGATATTTTCATCGTTTCATTGATCGTTTTTCGCGAATAAAATTAAATGTAGATGAAGAAACGTTTTCAGTGGCATATACTCGTTTATACGCGCTTACAGCAATATAACATTTCCGACATTAATGGATCGAGTATTACGTTGAAAATCCTTGAAAATTACCAAAAATTACGGATAAAAGTAATTTTAGTCGATAAGTTAATCACGTCATTATTATGAATTGTCGAAATAAAAATTAATTCTACTTCTACTCTATATTTTACAAGATCATCTCGATGAATTCTATAATCTTAAGAAGACATCATATTTGAAATGATTCAATCGCTATACTTACTCTATGCGTAAATGATATACAATAATTGTATTTCGATTTTGCACAATAATTCGCCGTTTAAAATTCATAAATATACTCTTATCGACAAAAATTTTAATTTGTGCCGCTCTTTATTATTAAAATGATTATTGCAATTTCAAAATCATCTAATTATCTAAAAAGAGAACTTTGCTCGTGAAATTACAATAGATCTAAAGGAGCAATTATTGATTGAAAATATACATTTATTCTAAATAAATTGCAGCAATGTGTCATCAACATTTTTAACGTAATACTCTTCCAATTTGTGAGTTTTTCGATAAATTGTTACGGTCTCTTCATATTCTTAAACTTAGTCTAGGGCATTTCTTGGCCGAGGGCCGCGCAACTAATTTTATGAGGATAACGTCATCAGCGGCGAACTCACATCATGATTCCTATCTCTTCCAGTTTCCAGATTTGTAATATTGTGGGTGATTCCTGTTGTAGTTGCTGTTACCATTGAATCGCGGTCGACGGTATGCGTGGTTATTTCGGTGAGAATTGTTTCCCCAAGTATTTTGATTATTGTTGAAATGTTGGAATGGATTATACTTGTAGTCGCTACGTTCTTTATAACCGTTGTGCATCTTTATTTTCTTAGAACGACCACGATCGAGCTCATCATCGTCGTTGCCAAAAGCCCGCTTACGATCCATTCGTCGCTGGTTGTTAACATCACGATCAACGTGTGCTTTGCCACCTTCCCAACTTTGTACTGAAAATCATTATTAGATTTTAGTTCCTAATGCATCCGTTACTATTTGTGAGAGTGAATATCGTGAGATTAAATTAATTATTATTTAAATTAGATATCAACCGAGATAGAAAAATTTAAATGAAATTATCAGCATAATACTCACCATTGCCACTACCGTATCCCCAAGGCGATGATTTTTGTAAATGAGATGTACTATCGGGGCGATCAGGAATATGCGAATTTCTTGAGTCTGCTCCATTGGGGGCTCGGTAATGATTGTGAAATCTTTTACCACTCGATGCATTCCTGTGAAACAGATTAAAGTGAATTCAATTCCTCAAATACCAAGCTATTCATGTATCATTGATGACTTACGGTAAATTATCGGATACTGACCAACCATTGGCCGCAGCGGCAGACGAAGGCGAGGAACTGTCTTGACTGACCGACCATCCCTTATTATCATTAATCACAGCAGAAGCTTTTGTATAGACTTTCTGCTCGAACGACTTATGATGCCATTTTTCTCTAGATTTGTCCGACGAGCCATTACTAAAATCCCCTTTTCCAGTACTAGACCCATTCTTAGGAGACATACCGCGTGGAGATGATCCACTACTATTACTACTGTTGCTGCTAAGGTGACCATTAGTGCCATTACCATTCACACCATAGCCGTTAGACAACGAATGGTAGTGATTCCCATTGTGATTTGAAGATGTGTAAGAGTGCGCATTGCCATTTGTTTTCACTGATTTAGATGATCCGTTTTCTCGATCCTCTTGATAAAGTTTCGAGGCATTATCTTTATCGTCTTCGTCGCTAGAATCACCATCATAATCAACTAATTTACCACTTTTTGATGGATTATTCAGACTGGAAATTTGAAATAATAAACATGTTTTAGTTTCAAATAGAACAAAATGGAAAATACTGCTCCAACAACGTTAACATTAAGTAATAATGAATGCTCACCTATTTTTTTCCATATGGGGTGGTAATTGTGGTCCAATGAAGTTTCGCCTCGCATTATTAGACGATGACAGTAGAGGTGGCGGCGGTGGTGGTGGTGGCGTTGGCGCTCCAGAGCAGTTATTTCGATCCTTGGGCTTCGATGAAGATGAGCTGCTCTCTGCATTTTTATTAGGGGAGTTTAGGGATTTGCTGACATTACCATCCAGCAGTTTACTCGACAGACCATTTGAATTAGGAAATGACAAATTGGATTTTGACATCGACGGGACATCACTGCTTTTTGAGCCTACCAGCTGATTACCTTGCGTCTGGCAGTTCGTCGTCGACGATGACGAGGGAGGTTCCATCTCAAAAATCATGATGTAAGCATTAGTACTTACTGCATTGTTCAGACTAATTGGACGAACCTGGACAGAAAAGAGAAATGAAATATTAGACTTATATATTACAAGAAAAATTCCTAGCTTTTCAAGTTCACATGCGAGCTGAAATCCAATTCAGTAGCGGTATAGATTTTGAAATACTTACGCAAGAATCATCGAAGGAGTAAAATTTGCCCGTCGATACTTGCGCGATGGCAGTGTAGTGTCCGCAATTGATAGATGGGCCCATGTGTGTGACCATTGAAGTAAGTCTGTAGATGAGCTTATTATGAGGTTCACCGGGCTTCCGCCTAATATACTGACCCATATCGATGGTCGGTTTAAATCCGACGTGCCGCGATATTTTTCCACCCAAAACGCTGAACCGTTTTAGCTGGACGCATAACACCTTTGGTGGCCGCTCGAGGATGAACTGTTTTGTGGCTGGTACTCGTCTTTTGCAAGCTTCACACTTGTAGTCATTGTTGTCTAGTTGTTCTTGACTAAAATATCCAGCTAGCGCTTCGTCCAAGGTGTTAGCTTTTCGGATGTCTAATAGTAGATCCTAAAATATTGGATAACCGTTTTTGTAAGACCCTTATCGTAATTAAGTATTTCTGAACAGGTTTAAGGTTGAATAACAAAATTTTTTGCTCACCTGAAAATGTTGAAAAGTTGTAGAAACATGTCGACACTGAAGACACTTGACTTCAGTTCTAATATATCCTCCAAATATTTGATTAATAGGAGTAGTTTCTTTCGAATAGCTGTCCAGCTTCTGTGCTTTGTGTCGTGCCAAGTATGCTTTTTCCATGCCTTCAAGTAAATAACGTAAAAATTCATGGGCATCTTCTTGTTGACCTGGCACCATTGTTCTGCAAATGACTGAAAAACAAATAATGAATTTGAGTAAAAATTTATGATAATTAGAAATTATGTAAGGAAATAATTCATCAATACTAACGCTTAAGTTTACTGTAAACGGAAAAAGGCTTGATCGCTTCGCCAGATTTTTGATGACTGAACTGTAGGGTTTTTGCTACTGCGCATGTAAGGCACTCGCCAGCTCCATCTGAAAAGAAACGATTTCTGACTGTCGTTTCGTGAAGAACATTAAATTAGTACAGACAAACACTACAAAATAGAACGAGATATAAAGAAGGTATAGGATAATGTTACAAAAATAATTTAAAACAAAACAATAGTTTGGGTAAAGAAAAAGGAATCTGTTTAGCACAATATAATTACATGACAGAATTATGCATAGAAAATAAACTCCTAAAGGCAATCCTCGAGAATCAAATTATTTCCATTACATGATAACTAAAACCTATGTCAAAATACCAAGAATCTTATGTATTTGCATTATCTCAATTATAATGACATGATTATTACTGATGTTAGTACCAAATTCCGTTCTTTTCATCATGTAAACAAAACATATTGGAGATTGATATTAGAGTCACCATATTAGCTAATAAGTGGCAATAGCATCCAAGTGAAGAACTTACACATAGGAAATAAGATAAATTTGCAATCTAACTACCCAAACAAATTTTTTAGTATAACTAAATGAAAAACGAGTTTCTACACTACGATGAATATTTACCATTCTGTTCACACTTTGACTCATGGTGTGCATCAGACAGAAGCCAATTCACCAATGCTGGAACATGAAAGAGCGCTTGCAAAGTGCTGTTCAAGTAGCATGTATTGCCAACATTGCACATGCCAGCTCCAATAGGGAAACTCTTGTTCCAGCCAAGATTCACTTTATCAGGTGCATATAAGACAACAGCTGGTTCAGGCAATCTGGGCTCCTTACTTTTTTCTAAATTCTTTGAGCAGGTAGGCAGATCTTTCAGTTTGCCATTATCTATTGTCTCTTGTTTAGGTGCTTTCAAGAGTATGCATTTACTCTTGAGGCGATCCTGAACAGACGACTTGTAATGGTCAGTCTCTTCGAAGACAAGTTCATCGCGCAGTAGACGATTTGCACTGCCTGTCAAGTTTAGGTTAAGGTCATCTGGAGATTTGGACTGACCAGCAGTATCCAAGTTATGTCGTATGGTTACTGCCAGTGTGTCGCAAACACTCACGGCAGGCATCTTGTCTATTTTGGAAATTTTGCTTGAACTAGCCACAGTTTCTGATTTAAAAATAACTTCTTGTTGATGATTAGTTGGAGGCAGTCTGCCTGCACTCCCTGAAAGAAACAAAAATAAAATTTCCTTTGTGGTGCTCAAATACAAATATTAATGGATAAATTTGATTTTATTCTTCGAGTCATGGGCAAATGATATTTCAAGATCAGCCTGAAAGCGTCATCTTTGGACATAAAATGTGAGTGTGTGAAAGAAGAAGAAATGAAGTAGGTTAGAGACTTGAATTACACGAAGCACATGTTTCTTATTTAACCCTTCCAGCAAGCAGAAGCAAGAATGTAGCATGAGTTAAACTCATGAAATGTACATTCTGAATTTAATATACATAAGAAAATGTTGAATTTTACAATAGTACAAAGAAAAATGTGCCAACCGGAATCATGTTTCAAAACATTTTCAATTTTGAGAGCATGCTTCTACAATACTCCTCTCGGAGCAGGAACAGAGATAAGAGAAAAAGGGGATAGCGTGGTGATGTAAAATTCTACCGGGCGTACCATTTCCTCAAGGCTCCAAATCTACGGTGAGAAACCCGCACATCTTGGAGATTTCACTGACAACATGTGTTGAAAACTAGTGAAAAACGAAAATATTGATTGCACACCGCGAACGCCGATAAGGCAGAGATCCCGTCTGTTACTCGACTTCCTCAGCGCCGACACATACTGAATAAAAGCAATTCTCGCGGCGACAGGCGCGGTTTTCCGTCGCAGAGCGTATACCGACATCTACAGAAACTCTACGAGGAAAAAACTATGAAAAGGGAAGCCCGGAAAAAAGTTGGGGGAAAAGAGCACGCGCATGGCTATGCAACTCGTGGAGCAATCGTCGTATGGGAATAAGGGAACGCGGGCACTGGGAAGCATGCATATACGCGTGACCCTCGGGCACGTACGTCAGACCAGACGTGAAAAACGATAACAACAACAGACGGAAGTACCTATAGTTATTCCGGAGCCGCGAGTCGGTCAGATGAGAGAGAGAGGAAGAATTAGACGCAGCGGGAAACACGTGCGGAGGCGCCGTGGCAGGCGTGACCCACGTGGTCAGCGCGCGGACTCCCGCCTCGGATCAGGCCCCCTCCCTGCCGAGGCCCGCGCGCGGACCCAGAGCCGTCAGTCCGACAAGCAGGAGAGCGGTCAGGTTCTTGGAAAAGGAGCCAGAGAGACAGAGAGAGCGTATATCGATCGGTCGGAGCGCGACACTCGCCCGTCGCTGTTGGCTCGCTCTCTATCTACTGTCTCTCCGGTCCATGCACCCAGAGAGCGCGTGGGAGGCTTATAGGTTAATCTCCCGGGCGCGTGGCACGCAGCTACCTGGATGGCGGCTGGCCCGCGCGCGGATATTATGCACGCGTACACATATAGACATTTGCGAGTGCAGAACCGCACTCGAGAAACGAGACATAGGTATATACAGAAGCAGAGCAGAGAGAGAGAGAGAGAGATAAAGAGAGAGGGGGAGACGAGTGGGAGAAAGAAGGACAGGCAGAGCCGACGCCGGCGCGCGGCGTCGGCCGCGCGCGCGGAGTGCTGGATTAAAGGGCCGCACTCTGTCGGGGGGGCGGCGGGAGGTGGCGGGTGGGTGGGTGGGGGGGGGAGGTTATGTATACTTACGTGTGGGTCGGCCGCGAGGCGAGGGGGTTGTCTGTCGAGCTGGTGGGCCTGCGGGGCCGCCGGCTACTTACTCGCCGCTCGCCGCATATCGCCGGGGATGCGTCGACGCTCGCGCTGGGCCGGATCCGCGCGCGCGGCACCTGTGCTGCTGCCCGCACCAAGTCGACGCACTGCACAGCGGACCGGCGTGAGCGAGGGCAGAGGCCAGCTGGGGCCCACCGACCGCACTCCGCGCTCTCTCGACACGCCGCGCCACGATTTTCACCGACGAACCGAGCTAGCCGCGCCGCCGGCCATATTTGCCTTATAGCCGTGCTGCTGCTGCTGCTGCTGCCGCTGCGCTGGTAGCCACTCGAGCTAGCCGCAAATGCCTTGGCTCGTGGCTCCCGCTGCTGGTGCTGCTGGTGCTGCTGCTGTAGCTGAGCTGCTGCCCGTTGCTGCTGCTGCTTCCCACTCGCGCGCAGCGGCTCCCGCTCAAGCCTGATGCACATACACCAGCTCCTGTCCTGCCTGCCCGCCTATAGCTGCTCTCTTTCCACCCGTTCTCTGCTCCCTCCCTGGTGTACACGCGCAGAGACTGCTCGGCACAGCCAGAGACATATATCTCCGCTCTCTCGCGCGGCAGCTCGCCGCGTACTATACCATACAGCCACGACACTCGATCCTGCAGCAGTCTCCCCGCGGGTATTTTACTCGCGCGTCCGTGAGAAAACGCGCTTCATTCGAACTCTCACCGCGGTGCAGCTGTAACGTGTGTGTTGTCGACTTTACGACAATATATATTGAGCAAGGTTAAAACACGCGACTGTCACGGTTCGATCGATTTTCGCCCGCATGGTATATATATATGAGTTCTGATGAGATGGCCAACCGCGCGATTTTCGTCAATCGAACCATCTTGCATTTTTGAGCCTCGGTGAGCGATGAAAAAGATATAAGATCGTCAAAGTTATTTGGGAGATATAGTCGTCGCGCGTTTGGTAATGAAGCTAGTATAGTCGCTTGGCAAACATAAATCGCGTGATTCTATATTTATTTTTTTCGAAAGCTTCTCAGTACTAAAAGTGTTATTTTCATGCGACGCTTGGGGTTTGATTTTATCATCTGATATTCACACGTGTATAGAAGTTCAGTGTATACTCCAGTCTCACAGCCAATCAAAACAATGGTACTGGTGGGTTTGATTTTTTTATTAGTATGCACCTCGTATAATATACGGGAACAATATAAGAGTACTCATATACAATTGCAATGATCAGATGAAATGTCGGTAAACTCTTAATCTGCTTCTGTTAATCCTTATTATCATCAAATCAAACTATTTGTAGGTTTGACAAAGGTCGTTCAAAACATGACTATCTTCAATCAATACTCAGTGGGTCTACGAGAAATGTCAAATCTCGAATCCGTCTTTTTATCGTTCCATCCCTTATGTTAATCTCGCGTTACCAGATGCCAATACCCCATTTATCAAAAAAACGCACACATATTAAATGTGTGTGCATTTAGTCACACGAAAAATCAATCGCCATTGTCGTCGTTTTCATCGAGTTCATCGCGCTCGCGCGGCTCGATGAAAAATTCAGATTTCCGTCCATCTTGAGTGTTCGATTTAGGTGCTGAGGTCTGTCGTTTGACGCTGCGCTTGAATTTAGTGCTGGGCTTCGATCGGCGCATGAGTGGCCGTCGCTTCGGCTCGTTCGGCTCCATCAGTCGGCGAAGCGCCGCCAACAGCCGCTGCATCAGCTCGTACTGAAATTAATAGCGAACAATTGATGATTCGACTTGGTCGTGACATACAAAGCGAACGTACTCTTCGTTCGTGCGCGCAATCGTTCATTGCTTGTCGCGCGCGCAGAGCAAGAGAAATGACGAACCTTTTGGGTATATTATATATCAGTGCCCATAGAATACAAATCATTCAGTTCTTGTCCCTTTTTATCGTGCAATTTCCCCTCGTCAAAACTCACGTGACTACCTATTTGACTATACGCAAAGAGTGACATTTGGACAAAGCCTCGAGGATTTTCATCAAGATATACATATATATGCGCGCGAGGCGAGTCGGCTATATAACGGAAGTGAAAATTACAAAGGCGTCCGAGGCTCGCGCGCTTCGCTTCGCGTATGTCACGCATTTTCCCTCTTATAAACCGGACTAATGAGAATAATTGTCTTATACGCGAGCAAATTCAATAGAAAGAAGAAAAAAAAATTGGGGCGTCGACGGTAGAGAAAGTATGTAGTTATGAATTTTTGGTTAATCTGATCTTGAGAGAATTTATATGTACGTTTTTGTGTACTTCGCGCGCGCGCGCGTTTGTCTGGGTGTAATTCTCTCGACTGTGCCAGAGCTATAACTTGATAATTTGTGATATTCAATTTGAAAGTGCAGCGAATAAACTGAAAATGATCAAGTGATCGTTGAACGCTGGAACATCGGCCAGCTCATAAATCATATTCGGCTCATATTCGGCGTGTTTTTCCTCAGGCACCAGCCCTCGCGGGAATACCAGACAAACATCGTCAATACCATTTCTCTCTTGTTGTCCGTGTACCTTTCTCACGCGGACAATCGCCAGTGCGTGACACGTGTCACGCGTACTTTTCAAAACACGTCGCGAATCGAGAGCTCTAGATAACGTGAATAAGTATAAGTACTATACTCTTCCAGCTACAACACGAGGAATCAAACTTATATTTTTCGTCAACCTGTATATTATTCGCGCGCTCAAAACGAATGCGATACAGCGTTATCCCGATGACGTGCATATATATGGGGCCAGATACTCTCTAAATCTAAAATAGTAAAAAACTACTATATAATAATAAAAATTGCACAACTGCTCGAAATAATAAATATTCACCAGAAAAATAGTAAAATGTCACTAATAATTTAGTAATTTAGTAAGATTTTACTATTATTTAGTTAAAATTGTACTATTTTTAGTAAAATTTAACTATTTTTCATTGAATATCTACTATTTTGTGCAGCTGTGCAATTTGTACTTTTAGATTTAGAGAGTGAGATTGAGCTGTTGCCGCGACGAGTCGACGGGCACACGTATGAGCATTGCAGTGAATACGCACCTTCCTGGCGGCGTCCTCGATTTCTCGGGCATGCCTGATCTCCTGGCGGAAGCCGTCCCTCTCGGCGCTGAGCACGAGCTGGCGCGGCAGGGTGTCGAGCTCGGAGCTGAGCGCCTCGTACCGGGCCTCGAGGGCGCGGCACATGCTCAGCGGCCCGAGGCGCGCCTCGTTACCCGAGACGCAGCTCTCGAACGCGTCCTCTATCAGCACCCGCGTCTGCAGCGTCTGCTCCGAGCAGACCAGCGCCCGGAACACCCGCTGCAACAGCTTGCCGCTCAGCGCCTCCAGACGCTGGGCCCGACGCTCCTCCGCCTCGATCGACACCTGCTCCTCCCGAGCAACAACAAAAGCACAACCATCAAATCGATATGAATGCCGGGTTTATCGCCTTCGGCCGCGGGTGTCGGGCTCAACGCTCACTCGAGACCTTTTTTCCCCCATTTTTGCCTTGAGTATTTTATCCAATGCGTAAATATACATGAAAAGTATACACGAAAAGTCAAGTTGGAATGGTTGCCCAGGGCTTGTGCGAGGCAGATGCTTGTGCGAGGTGGGTATCCCTTTCGCAGTGAATTGTCTCACTGTAAGCTTGAGTCAAGTATATCGCTCACTACGTATTCCACTGATAAATCACTGAGATTCACAGTGAAAATCGGTAATTTAATATTTATAGTTACGGAAGCTTACAGTGATATTTTCACAGTAAGGAATTTCTAGAGGAAGTTTACGCTCTTTCAATTTCAGCAGTTGGTCAAAAACGCTTGGAACAATATATAAACAGACACGTATTGACACGAACGAACCTCGAGCATTTTGATGCCATCGATGACACCTTCTATCTCTTTGCTCACTCGGCTCTCGGCGTCGGTGATCTTGGCGACAGTCTCGGCCATGGGGCCTCCCAGAGACTCGAGGTGAATCAGGGCGTTGAGATTCTGCAGCTCGATCGCTCGGAACTCCTGCAGTAGGTTTTCCGCGTCGTCGAATCCAAGCTCGTGGGGCAGTTTGCCCGGTGTCTTCGACAAATGGTCTGCTTCCTTCTCAAACGCCGCTAAATGATTTTCCATGCGTTTGCGCAATTATCAATCAGTTTACTATCGATATGGGAATGAATAGGGTATGATTTGACCATCTGACACTTGGATCTCGAATTCCCCTGAAACTTTGGGAAGTCGATAGGTTTTATCCAAGTGTGTTGAGTGCAGCCCCCTGAGGGTTTTCAACCCATTCAAATTGTCAATTAAAACAAAAATTCAAAATTTTCATGATCACTTGTTACAGCCTCTATACACCAGCATGGGGAAAATCTCAGGAACAAATGAGAGCTGGGCAATAGTCAGTAGTGAAATTTTATAAAACGCCGGCGCGCCAAAAAAACGCATCATCAGTAAACGTGTAATTGTATACGAGTATATCGACTGACGTAGCCCCTGATCAACGTTCTTTTACCAACTGCACCAGTGACGAGTCAAGAATGAAAACAGAATAATTAGGCAATAGAAGTTGCGAGCTGTGTCCTTCGCAGCGCAATCAGGCCGCCGCGGCGGCGGCGCGTCGTCGTAAAGAATTGCGTGTCCATATGGTTACCAAATGCGCCGGGAGAAGAAGAAGAAAAAAAAGTGGGAAATTCGCAGCTCACCGATGAGTGACTCGAGCGAGGAGGCGCCGTTGTCGCTGGACTTGCCGGGGCTGGTCAGGGCGAAGCTCTCGGCGTCCGACATGGGCAGGTCGGTGAACTGCTCGTCGATGGAGGCCGTGGAGACGCGCAGGAGGAATCGCTGGCAGGCCTTGACGGTGCGCCAAGTCTCCTCCCAGTGGTAGACATCGAGGCGCGTGTGGCCGAGCCGCCGCGACAGGTCGTCCCTCTTCTGGCTCAGCTTCGTCGTCTCGGCCAACTGTTTGTCCGCCTCGTACAGGAGGTTCATGCTCATCTCGTGGTCCTTGGCGACGAAGCGCTCCAACTCCAGGGCGCAACGCTTGTACTCGTCCTGTCGAGCAATCGTTCGTTCTCCTTACTCATTCATATATCTTTCACTCGACTCGACTTTTACGACAGACGAGCTTTTGGATTCATTTTTAATACATCATATGACTGATCTTGATCCAATCTTATTTTGCTTGTGGGCTCACAAGAGTAAGGATATCAGCGAGTCGAATATTCGTTTGTCTCACACTACGAAATAATCAAGACAAAGTCCAGTTTGCGCGTGGCGGAATAGCTTATAGACGAGCGAGATACATATTCTACTTTTCGTAACCCGCGGGAGAAAAGCATCAATCTTTGCTAACGCCAGGACGCAAAATTAGAACTTTGCTTCCGTGGTTTACGCGATTTTGTTTATGGATTAACTATAATTGAGTTTGTATTAATGGGTACTTAATAATAATTCATAATAATATTAGTACATCGAAAAATTATCCAATTAAACGTTTCGACCTGGGAATAAGAATGGCCAAATACACTCAAAAAAATTCTTGGACAATCTCATTGCTATATTCATAAATGCCATACTTAATACACTTCTTAGGGGTTCTAATAATTGCTTAAAAAATAACCCGCCATTAGCCGTAGAACCGAGTCACAATATCAAAGTAATTTTGTCTCATTATAATCGATTATAAATAATGATCATTTTAATAATATAATTGAAGAAATTATACTGAGGAAGTTGTCTTGCAGCGGATTTTTGATAATTTTGAGGCTTCGACGAAGAATCTCGTTTTTTCAAATGTATAATGGCGTTGTTTGCCGTAGAAGCTCGGAAAACACTATCAAAAGCAGAAATGTCAATGAAACGTTTCTGGAATCAAGCATCCTGCAAGACGATACTCAGTGTTGTAATTAAGTAACTTAAGTAACTTGTAATTAAGCACACAAACTGAATTATGAATGTACTTACTTACTACTCACTTACACTTCGTATACTATATTATTATATTATCTATGTAAATATCTATATATGTACTCAAGCAGAGTCCAACGGGGTCCTACCCCAGGATTTGAATAAATTAGTTTTCAATCAAAATCAGTGTTGGGATATATCACGTTGAAAGCTGAAACCGCGACTTGTGGGTTAAAACTGCATCAACGTGTGAAACAAAGATCCACTTAAATACGATGTTTCGGTCATTTGAAGGAAAATAAATTCACCCGGAGAACTACGTCTCTTTGTTATCCATGCTTGTCAATTAACTACGTGTCATGTTTGAGCTAAGCGTAAATAACGAGGGGTATAAGGGGGAAGGAACCTTGATTTGGATGAATTTCTGCTGCTCGAGATCGAGTTGTTGCTCGATCTGAATTACACTGTCGCGTTTCTGCCCGACGCAGAGCCTCCACCTGGACAGCATCCGCATGTCGTGCACGTAGCGCGTCAAGGAGAACGATTTGCCCTTGCTCCTGCCGCGCAGCTCCTTCATCAAATCGGCGTCCGTGTCGTGGGTCTTGCTCGCCTTCTCCGCACTCGAGTCCTTCTGCAGAACACAGCCATTTTATCGTTTGAATACAAACGCTGCTCCCGGGATTGGCAGCCCACGAGTCATACGCTTACGTGCTTGTGCGAGATCTTCCATGGCTTGGGGGGATACCGAGTCGCGTTCTTCCACAGCCAGTAGGACAGCAGCCGGTCGTCGGATGGCAGCTTGTACGGATTCTCATCCTCGCTTCAAATGTAAATAATGACAATGTTCGTAGGTGCAGTTTTCCAAGAGCGCTCGATTTTTGATTTCCCCATTTTTCTTTTTGTCAACAAAATCCATTACAATTGTTAATCGATCAATGATCTGCGTCTGCGATATAATTTACAAACACTGTTTAAAGGGGCAATGGTAGAAAGAATAGCGTATAATATACACCTGTCTCGCGTGGGCGGATTTTGACGTATACACGCGATCCGTGGGAATCACGCCGAAAACGCCCCAACTCGGCGAGGTACATGAACAGGCACGATTGCCACGATTCCGAATGATGAAAACGTTCGATTACTCAGCGCTCTATTATTATATTGAAAAACTCTAACCGAAACTTAATGTGAAAGAAAAAAAAACTCTTTTTTAAATGCTTTTTTAAACACGAGCTGTTCACAACCACAATGATTTCGAGCATATCTGTGTATACACTTATAAAGTGTCGAAATGGGAGTTTGGGAAAAACGTCTCACCTCTTGACATCGTTCGTCTCGGCGTTGGTCATTTCGACTAGGCGACACTTGCGCAAGCGTATCGAGCACAGCGCGCTAAGTCCGTCGCGTCCTCCTCATCGCCGGTCGCGTCGTCGTGTATAACACTCGCGGGAGCTCCGAGCGCAGGTTAATCCGGAGCGTCTTGCTACGTTGCGCTCAGCTGCTCGGCCGCCGCGCCGCGGATCCAAATGGGCCACTTTCGACTATACGCGGACGCGCCAAATTACGCCCGCGCGCTTTTGCGCCGACGAAACGGAACCGAGCAGCGCCCCATTGTTGCTGTCCCCGCGCCATACACGTGGATACGTATGTATGTATGTTCGTGTACACAGGGGTTAACGCTTCTGCTACTGCCAAGCCCGTTTGATCGGTTGCCCCGGGCGATATAATACTCACGGCGAGCTTTTATTCCGCGCGGGCGTATATGTATATATACTCGCTGTACGTATATACTTGCTGTGCAGCTTGCAAGGGAAGGAATTTTTTGATCGACTCGCCCGGTTTTGTTTTTCGATTAATTTCTCCACTATAATCCTCGAAAATGTTGACGAGTATTCTTTCGGTGGCTACGCGAAATAATTTTCGTTGATCAACATCCTCAGTAATATGTGAAAATTTGTTGTCAATGCAGGAGAGATTGAATAGGAGATATTCCATCGAATGCTACTGAAATATGACTATAAAAAATATTACATTTATCTTCCAACGATTTATATAAGTTCACGTGTAGTAGCCGCAGAAATATACATAGCTCGCATGCGTCAGAGATTACGAATGAGAAACTTTTCACGGTTCCAATTTCTTATTGGCTCAATTATTCAAAGTAGTGCCCCGTATTCTACATACGTCAACTCTCGTCAAAAGTTCACTGTTCCTTTCCTGGTCTAAGCGGCCGGTGAAATCTGCAGCCGGCGAGAAAAAAAAGATACATATTATACTTATGCACGATTATTCGTTTCTCTCGAACTACTGTAAATAAAAATATATATCAAATGAGACGATTCAACTGCTCGCACGAGCCTATATGTATATTCAAACAAACAAACGAAGAGCGTTGTTTCGCGCGTTGTTCGCTCTCCACGAGCGCACAATCCCACAGCCCCGTATCTCCTATGCAGCTTTTCATTTTTTACAGCGAACGCCATAAAGTGCAATGTAACGTCAGTATAGTTAATCGAGGCTAGCCGCGGCAAGAGAGGAAATAATAAACCGCTCGTGCTGTGCGCTCTCGATTCGCGTACGCCAATCAATCCCGCGCGAGCTCATCCACTCACCTGCGCGAGAAAACTGTTCGAGAGTATTGAAAAGTCTCGACTCGTATGTGAAAAACCATGATTTATATTGTGTATCGCGCGAAATCGAACGTCCTCGTGGTCTTGGTCTCGGAGGCAAAGCAGAACCGATCCACGCCAGTTATAACGAGAGCTGCGCCGCGTGGGCCCCGAGATCGCGAGGAGATATAGACGTCGCCAAGCGGAGCAAGGAAAGGACACGTACTAGGAGGAGGAGGAGGAGGAGGAGGAGGAGGAGGAGGTGGAGGCGGTTGATGAGCTCGTCTCGCGCGAGCCCGCACGCACCGCGAGCCATCCACTTTCATTGTTGTTTCGTCCGCCAAGCGGGCCCCAACTCTCGGACCGCAAAAGTGTACTATACACGCAGATTAGAAAGTTCGCTTGTGGGTATATTTGTGTACAGGCGAATTTACTCCGCGCGATTTTCGACCGAGCGGCTCGTTCGTCCGTGGCCCGCCGCAAGATCGTTAGGTGTTAGATATCGCGCGCGCACAGTGTGGTGAGTGAGCTTTCTCGCAAGCTGGGATTGCGTTTGTGTATACTTCGAACGGTGAGTTTTTTTTTCTTGGGTTTTCTTTATATGTAGTTTTCCGACGGCGACGGCTGGACGGTTGATCGATTCATTAGCGGATGATCGGGATGAGGAAGAACAGCGACTTTCTAGTTCTAGATCTTTCATTGTGAGTCGTTACAGCTCTCGAGCAGTAAATTACGTCGCCGCGCGCCATGTGAATTTAATGATGAAATTGATAAGGTCTTGTTGTTTCGCGTTGGCGGAATTCTCGTGCGCCGCGTTTACTTAGTCATTCGAAATCGTATGTATACGCTGCGATAAATATATGTTGATCACCGACACAGGCTTTTCATCATTTTTCTTTTATCGAGGCTATCTATCGCAATCACTTTATCCGTGTAGTATATTTCTTCAATATGGATCATTCGGTATTTGCATGTTTTAATTGACGGAAATATCGATGAAACTATGTGTGCGAGAACTTGTAAGCTTTGTAAGTAAAGCAAAATTTCAAAAGCATATACCGGTTTCCGAGACATTCGTATATAATAATCGAGGAACCGAATTCGGAGAAATTACGTATGCGAATAATTGATGAGACGCTCTACATTCAACAATGCTTCTTCGATCCCTATCAGTTCTCCTCATTGCTCCCCTAACCAGAGCGTGAAAGTTTTCGAAAAAAAAAGATCGCGAGTTTTGAGCGGCTCGCAGAGAAATTCATCGACGGGGATTAGATAACCATATATATGATCTTTTTCACGCGAGCAACGCGCGAGATCACTCGAAATATCCAGCGTTTCTCCCGACGACTCTCTCTCTCTCTCTCTCCAACAACAGCCGCACGCCGACGAAAATCACTTCCTCGTCGAGATAAGCGCGCGAGAACCCGTTCCCTAGACGTGTACGTACGTACGCGGTATATATACGCGCGATCGCGTTGTCTGCCGCGCAACGCAGGAAGGGATGATGTGCGAGAGTGAGCTACTCGAGTTGCGCGCGCGCGTCAAAATCAGTTGCAGGTTCGCGGATGCGGGTTTGCGTCACATCGCGGAGGAGGAGAGCTCGCGCGGCGAGAGATTCACGCTTGGCGGCCGGGCAACAATAAAACGGGGATCCGCGGTGCATAACGATGTGCCGAAACGCCGATCGTCGGGCCCCGTAAAACCCGACGCGTCTCAGCTCATAATATATATATACACACACACACACACAGACACAGCTGAGTCGACGGAGCCGCGCGCCCGAGGTGTCGAAAGCAGACGCGGGAGGAGCGGTTGCGCGGCGAAAGTCGCGAGAGCAGCCGGATGTCGTGCATCCTGCGACGCGGCCGCCTACACCTCGCAGCTGACTTACCCCCAAAGCCCGCTGCTGCCCGACACTTGCGACCGGCGGGCCGAGAGCCTCGCGTCTGCACCACCGACCCGGCCTCCCGACTCTCGCGACGCTGATGCTCATCCAGCTTTGCACCAGCAGGTGGGTCGATTTTTTTTAATTCGCCGCGCCACAACCCCATTACAGACAACAAGTTACACTCGATCGACCCGTTGCACAATCCACGATTGTCGATCGAATATCTCACACGACCAATTGTATCCTATATCATACATTGAGATCCGTGTGAGACTTTCCAACTAATACTCCTGAGAATATTCGCGCGATTCTCGGGACGATTGTATACGGCACAGTATGATAATTGTAATGTTGAAACTTAACTCAAGTGAGGGTGACAGGTGAAAGATGAAGGGTACGTTGAGTCGAGTGGCGCTGATGCTGAGCCTGTGGCTGCTGGGCGGCGAGGCTCGTTGCGGAGAGAGGCTCGAGCGGGCCCTCGACATGATGCAGCGCGGCGCAAGCTCGACCCGCCGCCGCTACGACCCCGAAGACGCGGACATGGTGTACCAGCAGCGACTGCGCTCCGCGCCGATCCACGTCTCCATCACCAGGATCATGGTCGAGGTATGTCACGTTCTATAGCTGATTCTTTCAAATTCTCTAGCTCTCGTGGCTACCAGCTCGATGTTCCTCACACGCGAACAGCTCGATGTGCATAGCCCGAGCTCGAAAACTCTTTCGGGGAGCAATGCACGTTCGAAAGATTTCCTAAAAAGTTGTGTATAGAAGCTCCGTCTTTACTCTTATCACGTCTACACTTTTTCTCATAAAGTCCAAAATATCAAAAGCTGTGGGTGACACTCGGATTGGCCCTGTAATCGCGGAACGACCTGTTCACACGCGCCTGTGCGCTGCATTTCACTGTTCATGCAACCCGTTATAACAACCCTACTCTCTGAATCTAAAATAGTAAAAAACTACTATTTAATAGTATAAATCGCACAACTGTTCGAAATAGTAAATATTCACTAGAAAAATAGTAAAATTTTACTCGATATTTTAGTAATTTAGTGAAAATTTACTATTTCTTAGTAAAATTCTAATATTTTTTAGTGAATTTCGACTAAGGTAACTGTACCCAATGTGCCCCCCCTAAGGGTTTTTCGCGAATTTGACTATGATAGACTTCGAATTTTAAAATTCTGTGAACGGCATCTCAAAGCTTAGCTCAATACCTATTAGAAACCATCTTCATAATCATCATTCGACTACTTTAACCTATCGAAAATTACCAATTTAAAAAAAAACGCAAAAAGGCTAAATGCACAAAACGTGTACTCAATTTGGCACAATTTTTTAATCATTAGCTACAGCCTATATAGGCCTACAGGGACGATCCAATTGGCATTGAAATAAACTCTCAATTATGTTCCCAGTGATATTTATACAAAATTTTTAACATACAACTCAAAAATACGCGTCTAAACCATCGTAATATGTCTATACAAATATTCAATGATTTCACTCAGTCTTCCCATTTAAAAACGCGTAGAGGGGCACATTGGGTTCACTTTCTTTTGATGCGAAAAACAGCAATTTGAGTAGGATAAAAAATAATTTTAGGAAAACTGATGAGACCAATCGAAAGCTGAGATGTTTTTACACAAAAAAGAGTAATGACACTTTGAGAGATAAAAATTATTGACACCTGATTTTTGAGGTTGAGTGTGAAAAGTGAAATAAGAAAATGGTGAAAAAATCAGTAAGTGAAACTTCAAAGTGTTGTAGGAGAGTGGTTTTAAGGGCTAAATGGGCGGGGAAGATACCGAAAATTTTCTTTTAATTCCCCCAACATAACCCAAGAGCGACTGATGCTCAGAGAGCACCGGAAATACGAAATCTGACGATTGTGCCAAATTGGGTACAGTGCCAAATTGGGTACAGTTACCTTATTTCAAGCAGTTGTGCAATTTGTACCATTAAATAGTAGATTTTTACTATTTTAGATTTAGAGAGTATACCGAAGGGCGCGCGTTTAAGGCCCATCGCGGGATTACCGAACTCATCGAAAAATGTCGACGTATCGAGTCGAATGTACACTGGACGGACAAGCTATCGCGTGCTCTGTTTGAAAGCCCGCCCAAAATTATGGATGATGAACAAGCGAATTTTGGGCGGGCTTTTCAAACAGAGCACGCGATAGCTTGTCCGTCCAGTGTACATGTGAGAAACGAGGATGATTGTAGATCCCGCCCGGAGGAAGCCGCGACGGGGTCGGTTGGGCGCGGGTGGAGCAGTGCCAGTACGAGCCGAGCAACAACTCGGTGCGCACGCGGCTGTCGTTCAGCGAGCTGCAGGTGAACGGGCTGGTGCGGCTGGTGGGCAGCAGCTCCGTGGAGCCGGAGCGGACCGAGGACGAGCCGGACGAGCCGCTGGAGTCGCGGGGCCTGCTCCAGCCAGCCGAGCAGTGCCGCGTCAGCCTGAGGATGCGCCGCGCCGGCATGGACTTCTACACGAGCCCGATCTCCCGGGGCCGGGGCCAGATGCGCATACGCACCGAGTCCAGCTTCCTCGAGCCCCGCTTCGCCTCGATCTACGCCTACGGCTGCAGGCCCGCCTTCCTCACGCCCGCCGGCTACGACAGGGTCGAGTCCGAGCCCCGCAGCAGGCGCGAACCTCCTAGCCCTAGGCTCGTGAGTTCCACCTCCTTTTTTCTTTCTATCGCTTCGTTCGATGGGTTCTATACGAAGAAAAGCACTATCCAATCTCTCCGTGAAGAGAGACACATCTCACGATTTCCCGCCTGAGAAAAACACATTTCACGGTTTATCTGTTAGTGAAATTGTTCTAAAGGGGATTAGAAAGAAAGACAGATAACAACGAGCGCGTGAGCAAGTTAACTTTTTTACAAGTGCTCTTTCAAACGATTTTTTTTTAAATGTTTTCCTTGGTTGGGCGATTGTGGTATATGCGTATATCTCTTCTCGTCGGGAGATTCTGAGATCAGTGCAATTTTCCTCGTAGGAGCCACGCGTATTGATGACGAAACCCGTCTACCAAAAATTCTCTTATCCTTATCCGAGAGCCCGTGTGTTGCACGGTTATTAATTATCGAATATGCCGCGCATAAATCGCCGAGTCATGTCATTTCAAATTGGCCCACAGGCGAACGCGGATTCGAATCTCGTGACGAATTCTTCGGCTTACGAGGAAGAGCTGGCAGAGGAGGAGAATCGAATTCCCGAGTGGCGACCCGAGCGCGGCCCCGGGAGCGACGCGCTCCTCGACTCGCTGTGGAGGTCGCGAGGCGACATCGCCAGGGAGATGGAGGACGTGTTCCTGAGGAGTGCGAGCCAGGCCATCACTCATTACATCGAGCGTCAATTACATCCGGCCATCAAGGAAACTCTCATGCTCTCCATGGGCTATACTGTCAGCTACGGTTGAACGCCGCTTCACTCGCGACACTCTGTACTCGTTCGATCTTTCGGGCTTGTCCTCGTTTCGTAACGAGCAACGGCTGATTGTTCGCCCCTTTTCGTCAAAGAAACGACGTACCCTCGTAGCGGGCTTGAGAAAGTTATATACATGCTGCCTCTTTTGATCATTTGAATTGTGTAACGTTCTGTATATTAAGGTAGTTTTGTTTTTGTGATTTGCATTATTACCAAACACTGGAGATGAGTCATACTGCATGTTAAAATCGTGTTTTTCTATCAAGTATGTGGAATGAAAATTTATAAAGATACGAGTAATCTCCTTTGTTCGAAATAATATAAATAATCTATCCCATGTTGTAGCTTATCTTATTCATAAACGAAGTAAATGTACAGACTAAGATAGATATATGAATGAATGTAATGAATTAAATGCTGATAATCTATATTTCCAAATCACAAACGCTGTATATTCTCCTAAATATGATACAATTTTTAGAATGACATCATCATTCGCACAACCATTTTTCCTTCAGGCGTTCTAACGAAAAAATTCATCGAGACAATCATTTGCGACAATATTTAAATTGAATATATATACATTATCGATTAATTTAAATATTTAGCAAAACAGTATAGAATATAGCGAGTAATTGTTTTTGTACTCCTCATAACTAAAGTAAGAAACTGTAGAAAATATATCACACATGATATGTTTCGAAATGGTTTGAAATGAGTCTGTATATTTAATTTGTTTACAAATGTGTTTATTGCTAAGAGCATGAGTACGTGGCAAGAATTATATTTATAAACAACTGCAGAAAATATGAATCAACCTTCAATGACTGAATTAATATCACATAGAGAATAAAATCCCTATTGACTCTGCAGGTTCTTGGGTATGCTCCAATACAATCAAGATTTTACTGTGATGTTTATTGAAAAATTGTTCAAAATACTTTTGAAATTTCTATATATTGATAATATATCAAAAAGCGTGCAATATAAAATTAATTATATCATTTAAAATGAAAAAAACCATTTTAAAAAGCAAATGTTGAGTGTGTAGTGAATTTAAGAAATAAATTTTGTTAAAAATGAAAATATTGGTATCCATGTCACCTCGAATCTTCGTTCCGAAAATTTCAAACCAAAATAGTCGCATTTCCACAAAAAAATCTAAAAAAAAAAAATCTTTACAGATGAAAAACGCAATTCAAGACTTACTACTTATATGAAAATCAACCAAGAACATAAGAGTAGCTTAGACTATGGAGAGATCGACGACAGCAGCGATGCATTAGAGGAGTGTTGAAAAAAAATAAATAAAAGGCCTACTAATACTTTTTTGTTTAATTTTTCTCACTAAACATCATTTCTTTCTTTGTTTTCTTGCAAACAGTAATACAACACAATAAAAAAAATCCTTACGTTCGACTTCCTCCTTGAATATCCTCTTTTGTACAGTATGTAAATGCCGAGCGATAATTAGCGATAAATATTAAAGAGGGTTCCTCTCAGCAATATCGTGAGCACGACCCCGTAAAGTTTCATCGTTTTATTAAAGATTGATAAATTTGTTCTTTTATACAATGGCTTAATTGCTCCTCGCGGCTTTTGGTAAGAGTGAAGCAGCACAGGACATCATTTCTATCTCTCTCTCTCTCTTTCTCTCTCGCTCTCTTTCTCTCTCTCTTTCACTCACTCCCTTTAAGGGGAAACGCAGATCATGAAAATATCAGCAGCGAAACACCTTGTTTTTCTTCATTTTCGCAGTTTGTGTCTTCTCTCTCGCATGCCTGTTGCCCTCTGACTTTCCTTGTGTTGCGTGCGATTCACCTGGACGCATGGGCGGAGATGGGTGAGGGCGGCTGGATTGGCTGCGGAGGAGGCGTACAGGCGGAGGTCGACAAACCTCCTGGTCAAGGCTGATTTTGGTGGAAAGTGTTTGGCAGGTGAGGTCTGCCTTCGAGTTTCGTGTAATCGAGATGGAACTCTTTTGGTACCTTTCGCCAGTTTTGCGCATCGAAATAGTAGTAAGTACCGCGCTCGTACGTCGACGTCTTTTCGACGAGACCAAGACCCGGCGCTTGCGTTATCCACACTTTTTCTTCCATATGATATCGCCACTCCCTAGTGTATCTATAATTTAAATTGCGGTCGAATTAAAAATACACATTGAAGCAATAAGCTTTCATAAACTATCATTTTCTGCGATTAACTAAAATTAGTAATTGTTCAGACAATTACAATAACAAACATAAGATCCACACAAATCATATTGGGGATACAATACGTTTCTACTACGCGCAAACTATTCATATTTCTTCAGAATTTTTTCATCGAAAAAAAAATATTCGTTCAATATTCAAACACTATTTATAAATAAATTTCTTTAAGGACTCCAACTTACAGTTCCGCCGCAGCTGCCAATTGCAAAACATCACCAACATTTGTGTAAAACATGTAAAACAAGAGATCGTCCTTATATCGATTTAACTTTACAGGTGCCAGTTTATCCCTAGAAGCGTTCAAAAAAATATGTAAAACAAAAGTCATTCAACCTTTCAACATTCTTGGTCTTGTTTTATATGGATTCATCACCTGATGGAAGCATTAATGAGGTACTCTGGTGGAACGTGAAAGTCTATGTCTTGTGGCCGACAAGGCGCTTCCGCCCATGGTCCACCAAAATTTTGATAGAGATTTTCAGGTGAGTTGAGATTAAGGCCTAGCGCCGTCAGATCTTGGCCGAGCGCTAACGTGACGAGGTTGGGATCAGTTTCCGCCGCTCTGATGAACGTTAATAAGCCTACCATTCCAAACTGATCCTTCACCATACTTGCAGGTATATTCGTTACTTTGCCTGAAAATGCAATAAATGAAAATTAGAAAAATTGTTAAGAGATAATAAATATCACATTAATTGAAGCAAATTACAATAATACAAACCATCTGGTGACGTTTGAATGCCCTTTTTAGTCGATTGTAATTTGTCCGAGACAGAAGACCTGTTGGCTGGTATCAAGTCTTGACTGATTTCTGGGCCAAAACCAACAGGCATTCCCTTATCACCTGGCGTCACACTTCCTCCCGGCGACGGGCCATCTCGATTTTGTGTTCCTGGTAACGCAGGAAAATCTTCTGAACTCATCTGGAACTCACTTGCCTCGGACGTCGGTTGTTTGACCATTCCAACTGTAATTAATTCAATCGCTAATAACGACACATGAAAATCAAGCAACTTAAAATTTCAAATCGTAATTTATCTCTACAATAATGATTGAAATGAAATAATAAAAAATAATAATATAAATAGAAATAATAATAATAATAACATTAGTAATTATAACAACAATAGTAATAGAATACCAATAATTGTAGATACAATTATTTAATTTTTATAAAATGAAATCTATCAAGTAAGTTAGAAAACTAAGTTATGTTCAAAGTACTTTCTTGTCTTTAAATCAAGGGATGAATGGGAATGATGTAGTTTGATAAACAAAAAATACAGAATATCAGAGTTGATACTTACCATAAGGTTGTTTCCCTGGCATGGGACTAGGTTGAGGCATGGAAGAGTCTCCTTGCCCCCGATTGGTTAACGAAGGGAATTCAGATAAGTCCAGAAGTGGAGGTGTGCTTGTGTCCCCACCACCTCCACTCGCAGCACTACCAAATGCAGAATGAAAACTGTTGATAGTACCTTGAGATCCGTAGTTACGATTTTGTGGTATTCCAAAACCGCTCATACCACCCATTGGATTAGTATTTCTGCAAATAATTATTACAATGAAATTCATGGCGATATTTTAATAATTAGAAGAGAAACTTACTTTACTGTGAGGATGCATTATAATTTGGAATTTCAAAGTACAATAAGTTAGCTATAACCAACACTTTCTAATAATTTCTCTTCACTGAAAATCTGGTCATTTGATCCCAGTTGACAAAAGCTATACTACGAAACTTGAAAAGATAATCTGTAAATTTGATTCAACTGGATGTTGTAATTCTACAAGGGTATCGATTGCTCAGTGTTCCATAAGATCCCCGAGGTTATAGAAGCACAAGGTAGACTCGAAGAGTGGAACAAATGTATTGAAAAGTAATGAGGGAAGAAGAAACTTACCCTAAAGTTGGCATATTACGCCTATCACCAGTGAATGCTCTTTGTCCAAACAGTCCTCTACTGTTCATAGGAGAGAGCTGTTGCTGCTGTTGTTGCTGCTGGGCCTGATGGTTGGAGGTAGGCTGCCCGCCACCCACAGCTGCTCCTCCTGGGTGATAAGAGAGATTTGGTCCGATGACCGCAGAGTTGGCTGCTCCAGAAGCGCCCGTTGTTGAGCCAGAAAACATACCGGACGTAGGAGTGACATGACCCGCAAGGGTCGATGAGTTAAGAGCACTAGCACTTCCAGCTGCACGGGTTGCTAAGCTCGCATTAGCTATACTCCTTGGCGGTTGCTCGAAGTTCAGATTGGCCATAGCCCAGTGGCAGCCCTGTCTGCTCTCGAATCCTGCTGCTGAGTCCTGCAAGCAGCATAGTCTCATCACTCAATAATTGTATGTCATCATAACCAACAAAGTGATTATCAGAGAGCTCTGCGGTCGGTGAGGCATGCGTGACAGAAAAGCGACGAGGAAACGATTGGATTTAGGTAAACAAGGCTTGGGGAAAACAGAGCTGTACAGAGGGTCACGTACGCTCGGCGAGTTTCACAACAGCCGAGGCCGCGCTCACACAAAGCATCGTAGCTGCGTGTGTATGAGTACGTACCCCTAGAGCCTCATATCCCAGCCGACTCCAGAGCAGCTCTCTCGACGTGGACGGCGCGCCGCTACGGCAGTCTCCTGGCCATCTCTCGAATTGCTCCGTCTTGCGAGCTGCCCAGCACACGCACACACACGCACAAGCACAAGCACAGTCCCTCTGTAGCTTCAGCCAAACTCGAGCTGTTCAGCCGCGCGATCCAGATCCTTCCGCAGTCGCGCGTATATTATAGGTATACCAGCTCGCTCCGCTCCTGCGCGATCGCTCACTAGTGCTCTACTACTCCGTCGTTCGCGCTCGACGTCGCCGCCTGCAGCGATGCCTCTTCCGCGCTCATGTCTCGTCCGCGAGAGTCCGCGGGAGTCGACTTTTTCAAAAATTATCTCATTTTCTTCGACTTTTCGATGCCTGATCTGCAGCGCGTTTGTACACTTGCAACATTTCCCCCCAGCCCGCTAGATGTTTTCTAATTTATCATTTACTGTTTCAATTATATGTGTGCATACAGGAATTACAAGCCCTTTTACACCGCTGCGAGATCATTCGATAAATTCAAGCCTCTCCCCGATTCTTTGGAGGCCAACGTGATGTATCAAGGTTTTTCAACTTCTCATGCTCAATGACTTCGAACGCAATGTTTGAACAGCTGTTGAATGTTATTGAATCAAGTATAAACAACGATTCGAGTGATTAATACGACAATCTACATTTCTTCGGAGATATTATGAAATTTACTCACCTATTAATTTGCAATTATGCTTGTTTCACAGGGATTAACGGCTTTTCATTGATTCCAATATATCGGTGTAAACGTACATAAGTATATATACATGTAATCTAAGAATTAAAGACTATACAAAACATTTTATGAACTATTTTAGGTTAAAAAAAATGTTTATGTATGAATGACGATGAAAACTTTGAACAATTTTTCATCGTTTTCAATTGTTCCACTTTTTATGATGGTGGTTTTTCTCATAACAAAATCAATCAGCATAATGCCTACATATCAGTATATCTATATTGTCATACATATCGTTATATGTGTGAGAGGGTGTACGATATGATCACGTGCGCAAAATATTCAGTAGTGGGGGAAGAGCAAGAGCTGTTGAATAAACGCAGAGATTGCGGAGTATAGCGCAAATATAACCTTCAAGTCACTTAAAATTATTAAATTTAGAATACTTTGAAACTCTATTCAAACAAGCCCATCTATTAGAATGAATATCAGAACTTATATTATTTCTTCTTTGACCAGAGATTACAAAATCTTTAAAAATCGAACATTCAAAGTGAGTAGTGTTAGTGGCAGTAGAACAGCAAGCACTGATGCTGACAGAAATAATGACAAAACTACACATTTTGGATTCAAAACAATCAAAGAATCAGAGAAAACTAAGGAAGGTATGTCACTCTTTCATCTTATATCATTATATAATTTTAAGAAATTGCCCGATTAAAACATCAAATCTAAACTGAATTATTTGTATTTACAGTGTACTCTGTATTTGAAAATGTTGCAAACTCCTATGATCAAATGAATGATGCTATGAGTTTTGGAATCCACAGAATATGGAAAGATCTTTTTATTCAGAAACTTGATCCAGAACATGGATGTAGACTATTGGATTGTGCTGGTGGAACTGGTGACATAACGTTTCGTTATCTGCAGCACTTGCAGAATAAGTGCAATCCCAAAGCTATTAAAAGTCATGTAACTGTTCTGGACATAAATGCCAACATGTTGGATGTCGGACAGGCTAGAGCAAAACGACTAGGTTATACAGTAGAAAAGGGATATGACATAGCGTGGACTCAGGGCGATGCAGAGAATCTCCCATGTGAGAGTAACTTATTTACAGCATACACAATTGCTTTTGGTATTCGAAATGTTACACGAATTGATAAGGTACACAATTGACTAATTATCTAATGTACAGTCGATTAGGTATCTCACTACATAATAACACTAACAATTTTCTAGGCTTTACAAGAAGCTTACAGGGTTCTGAAACCTGGAGGTAGATTTCTCTGTCTTGAATTTAGCCATGTGGAAAATGATATGCTAAGATGGTTGGTAACATTAAAAATATTAAATCAATATTATTTTTTCCATAATGTATGGAATTGTCAAGTTGATAATGATATTCTTCTCGCAAGTTCTCATTTAGTTCAATTCTATGTATTCATTTCAGGGCCTACGATAAATATTCCTTCCAAGTTATCCCAGTGCTAGGAACACTCATTGCTGGACAATGGCAGCCCTATCAGTATCTTGTAGAGAGCATTAGACGTTTTCCAAAACAAGAAGAATTCAAAGTAAGCCATTGATATTTATCACAAAATTTATCATCAGCTAGTTTACTCATAATTACAAATTTTTTAAACTTGTCAATTGCAGAATATGATTTCCGAAGCTGGTTTTCAAAAAGTTACATATGAAAATCTAACTTTTGGAACAGTAGCTATACACGTTGGACATAAAATATAATTGTGATTTCATGGATAATCTCAATTTTTTTGAAGAAACTGTTTCATATTATCTAATTCAAGTTCACTAGAAAAACAATAGTAATTCTTCTGTGAAATTGTTAAGCTCTGTAAGGATTTAAAGAAACGTGTTTTTTTTTAAACTGTGTAAATATATAATGTTATCTTTTGTACATAAAATAAAACAATGTGATTGATTATAACAGCCATTTTTGTTCAGAAGTATTCTCACTCGTTTATTTAAATTATTGTTAAGAAACCTATTCATAAATCATGGAAAAGCTCATTGATATTTAATGGGTATACCGTATCATATAGTAAAGTGAATCAGTTTGAGAGGGATCTCTGCTTACGTTAGCACAATCATGAGCTGGCTAATATATAACGATTATTAATCATTTATGTTTCATACGTATGAAGTTAGCCTATTTATAACTATAGAAGATACAGTATAAAGTCACATATACTAATAATAGTATATTAAATATTTTCTAACTTCAATTGTTGTATAAATTCAGTATTCCAACCAGTGTTTACGGCTCGTACATTCATAAACTAGACAATTCTATACAGAACATATGTAACACGTGTAACGAACACATTTATATAAAAGTTGTTCTGTAACTTGGTATTCACATATTTGTGGGTCTCTCACGTTTGTTGGCTATTGTTTAGTATTTAAGTTCATGAGCCAGAGTGTTACCGTGATCATGACGTCGATTTATAAAACATCCACTTCTAAGTATATTCTGTATTGTATACAGATACTCTCGAATTTCGACAATATTTTTCGGATTAATAGGGAATGGGTTTTCTTGATCAAAGCATATATCTACATATTTATTTTTCATTTTTTTTATTTGTACAAACATTACAAAACTTAAAAAATTTGTTTAACATTTCTGATTTTATACTTTCACTATCACTGATATAATAAGTAAATAGCAATATGAAAAATTCATGAATATCATGAAAACGTAGATATTCTCATCGTTAAACATTGTAAAATTCTATAAAAACTGAAAAGATCATGTGGACGTAAGTTATGTAAATAAATAGCATTAGTTTTTACATAAATGAGGCGTGTTGATTTTTATGTGATTCATATCGCAATAGCGATAGGATCTTTGGCCGGCAATGTTAACGTACTTCAAACAAAACATACAACTATGAAGAAATATAATTCATAAACGAAAATTTCTTAATATATAAAAATTGATCGCGCACAAAATAAAATGCGACAGAAATGTTTACGATACTTCATCGTAGGAGTGATGAAAATTTATTCAATTTTAATGAAATAATTGAATTGATATTTTTTTTATTGGAATAATTAATTGATTAATTAAATTTCATACTTGTGCTCTCGACATATCATTTAAAATTGTTAAACTATCTCTTTCATTTCAACTTTCTATGTACAGAACAATAACATCATTATTTGTCTCTTGTTCAAAAGATATAAAAGCTTCAATAGTATAAAAGATTTTTTTTCGTTTTATATCTCATCATTTTCTGGTTAAAAGTTGTAAAAGTGTTTTGTATCTTTCAATCTAGATATCTATTCAAATAACTAAGTAATATCGCTAAGATAAATTTGAGATTCAAACATTGCTTCTTAAAAAAGTAGAATATGTGATATAAGTCTATCGTAGGACGGAATAATTATAGGATTTGTTACGAGTTTACGGCGCATTGTATGCACACAGCGTCAAAACAAATCGTTCTTACTTACTAAAAGCTTGGTCATATCCTTTGTACATGTCATTCTCGTCTACTAATACATTTTTACAACTGTAACTAGAGTATATAGAGTGATGAAGAAATAGCCAGGCGATGTCAGGAGCATTGCCGCATTGTAAATGGGGCAGTATGGACATTGTGAGCTACCGCACACCTCGCATATGTTCAGAACATACGTTTCCAATAGCTCATACATAGATTCATTAAATCGTTCTGAAAAAAAAGAAAATATCATTAATAACGGGAATATTGATAAATATTTCCAAAAGTTCTGTATATATTACGAATTAACTCACCAGGTGCATAATAATCGTAAACTCTTGCAGCAAGGTATCTCGACATATTAGCGACAGGATGCCATCGTTCCACTGTGAATTCGACACACGTCTCCTCTTGGTCCAAGTAATCAAAGTAGAACAGAAGCTTGGACGGTTGGAAACGAGCTCTCTGAAGATTTCTCACGGTGCGCGAGCGCACGTAACGATCCAAATTTTGTTGCTGGACGATGTAGCCAGTCGGTACTGTCACGTCCAAAACCGCCATTCCCGATCTCTCCGATTCGTTGGCGTACGTCCATCTAGATTATGGACAGAACGTTACATTTTAGTACTTCGTGTACATACAAACATTATATATTTCTTGATAGCAAATTGAACCGTTCAATGATGTTGGCGAGAGCACGTACCTCTGGCATGTCAAATAACGAATGTGAGAATTATTTCTCCCGTATCCTGTTGGAGAAATTCTTAAATCGAAAGCAGGTACTGGCGGTTTGGTCTGGAATCTCCTAATATCAGTATTGTATTGGACGTGCATTTGTAGGATAGCATAACCTGCTCCTCTCGCTTGAACTTTCACCGTACCCCAAGCATGTGGGATCTAAAAAAAAGTTGGTGATCCGTTAGAAGATATTATAAAAGATATGATGCTATTGTTTGCGTCGGTGGTAGGACTATCCATACGCTAAAAATGTTTTCACCTGGAGGGTCTGCAGTTTGGCGAGATTTCTATTGCTGACCTGGAGCAGCTTGGTCTGTCCAGGTAATGAGGTGGCCTCTATAGTAACAGACAACGAGCTGACGTCCCTGAGCCTTTGCCTGACCGTGTACTCCATGAGGGCCTTCATGGCCCAGGCGGTGTCCTGGGTTGAGGCCCAGCCTCCGTCGGTAAGCCGCTGCGAGTTGAGCCACCTCACGATCGGTTCAACCCCGACCTCCTGGCGCGCGACGTACACCAGCAGCGCGTAAGACGTCGTTTCAATATTCTCCGCGTCGTACTTGTATGGCAGGCGGGGAAGCGCGAAAGGCTTCTGGTTCTCGATCTTGTATGGTGGCTGAGGCACCATTTCTCGACCCCAATAGATCAGGCCGCCCTCCTCGCGCCGTCGGTCGCGCATCAGATTGAACGCCTGCTCGGCCGTCGAGGCCTTGGCTGTCAGCAGGGCATACGCGACTATCGCTATTTCGTACGGTTTGCCTTTCAGTTCCAACAACTGCAAGTTTTGCTCGAGCCATCTGCAATTGATGAACATTAATAACAGTTTCATACACAGAATACAGAGATACCAGACAAAGATCTACATACCTGACAGCGTTGGCAGCGGCGAGAGACACGCGAGCACCCAGGCCATCAGCGAGATTTTTCACGGACTCGAGCGAGATGAGCACGTGAGCGGTGAGAGATATATTCCTATGCCTATACAAGTAGTGCTCCTGGTCGTAGTTAAGAGTACTGTTCATTTTGCGATCGGGCAGCCAAGTGGTCTCGTAGAAGGAGCCGTCGGGCGTCTGGTGGTCCAGCAGCCAAGTTGTAGCCGCGGATATAACTTTGGGATCTATGTACAGATAGTTTTCCCACTCTTGGAAGCTCGCCTCCTGGAAGATGCGCAGACAGTAGGCTGTAAGCCAAACGCTCGGCGCCGACTGGTTCCAGTCGCTTCGGAACGTCGAAAATGAGCCGTCGTGGTTCATGAACGACAGCTGGCGTTGGTAGCCGATGTTCATGTGGTAGAAGCTCTCCTTTTCCTGGGTAAGGTTGCGCTGGTTTATCGCGCGCATCAGCCAGTTCGTGTAGAACAGAGCGGCAAAACTGAACATCGTCTGCTCGCCGCAGTCCATCGGCAGACTGATCAGACTTGTTGCGTTAACTGGCATCGTTGGGAATATTGGACCCACTACATCACCTACCAAACTGTCGCACGAAATAAATCAAGCAAATCGCTATTAATTTTCGATCGTGACAATTTAAGAGAAAACAAAAACGAGTCAGATTTTTGGATATACCTTATAGTAGCCTTGTTTGACCCGAAGATGTAGTAACGGTCTTCTTCGTAAGGAATAATGGGGGTTTCAGTAATGTTCACGTGCATGTACTGGAACACGTAGGCTCGGTTACTCAGATCCAAGAGTATCGATTGATGCCTGTACTGCGGCAGACCATCGGCCTCGACATGCAGATTCCTGGTGACCGAGTCTTTTCCGATCAGTGTCGTCGCGTAGATGTTCACCTTAATGTCGCCCAATCTCACCGGTACGATAGGAATGTATACAATTGATGCATCTTGGGCTGGTATCCAGATGAAGAACTGGTGCTCGCCGAAGGACGTGCGAGGGTTGTAAGATTGCACGATACCGTGCTTCTCAACATGCACGAACTTGTAGTCACTCGAGCCTAATTATCATCCAGATCGTGAGTATATTTTTTTCATGAAACTCGATTTAACAAGGGAATATCGAGTTAAGTTAATACTGACCCGGTAGAATGACGGTGACTTCGATGTTGTGGCGCATGTAGTTGAACACCGTGACACGCACGCCAACCTGTTCGCCCTGCTTGCAGACATCTGGCATTTCAACGTTGATGTAGAACGGCAGCACGGCTATGTACTCGAGAGCCTGGGGCAACATGCCAAAGCCGTTAGTGGGGCTCATGCCGAAAGCGGTGACCATCCAGTGCACGGGCGTTTTGGGAACGTCAATGTTGAAGATGAAACGACCGTGGGGACCGATGTTTACATCCCGCCATAGCCACACGTTCTCGTACTGGCGTTGGATACGGTTGAATCGCCACTTTCTGAAGTGCGCTATGTCCGTCGCGTTGCCCTGCGTCATGAATCATTCAATGAATTTTAATTAATGCATGTGACGCAAACATATGGTGAGAGATAATATTTTTGAATTTTTTGTCGTCCCCTAATGACGATCTGTCACGTGAGATTTGCATAAAAACCGTTGTTTTCATACGCCTTATATTGAAAAAACTATATGCACATAAAATACATAGTTATTTCAACCGAAATATGGTGTTTCTTTTCACTTGTGAAATACGTACAAACTATTGTGAAAAAAATACTGTTAAAAACGAATTGAGTTTACCCTTGGACAGCGAGCTTCGTCAGTACCATCCTCACACTGCATTACACCGTCGCATTTCTGATCGACCCTGTAGCAGCGCCCGTTAAGACACTCAAGGAAGCCCTGGGTTCGGTTGCACAATTCCTGCTTCCGGTACACTACTGCGTCGGTAAAAACGACCAGACCCACGTAGTCGAAGGTTCGATTGACGTCAACGCCAAAGGTCGACGACGGGAAGTAAACGACCGCGTCTGGGTCGCCTTCGTGGAAGAGCCAAGTGTGCGAGTGCGTGCCATTCGTGTCTTCGCCAAAGTGCGACATCTTCTCGATCACGTTGGCGTATGTCAATTCGTTACCCGCCTGCATTGCGTAGAAAGATCGATCGATACCCGACAGAGCCACGTACGCACCTGGCTCACCGTAGATCGCAACCTAAAGTACGTGCATGATCAATTTATTAATATATCCTTTTTGTTCTTCTTTCTGTTGGCTATGGTTCGAGACCGTCACGCCATCACAAGATGTATATTAATATATACTCCAAAGTGCTAATTAGATTCTTTGAATCATAAATATCATAAATATTCGTATACGAATCGATGACGAACACCGTTGAAGTATACCGTATGGATCAATTTTTAACGATTGAAAGTCGAGATCAACGTACCTCAACGTTTTCACCAGTTCGAGCCTTCTTGTTGTTGATAAATACGGTGAAGTTGTTGCGCGATATTCCGTTTACGGGGAAGGTGAGCGAGTCGGCAACGACTTCGCCGTACCTGCCCACGTGATAAACGACGACCGTGGCTACGGGTGCCATTTCGGGGCTAAGCGGCAGGGCGAAGGTTTTAATGCTCTGCTGCATCCTCTCGTCGCTCGCCAACAATATCGTCCCCTTGGACATGACGATGTAGTTGAAGCTCTCGATGTAGAAATTGGTTTGCACGTGGAGCACAAGGTACTCGCCGACCTTGGCCTGCTCAGTAGACGTCCACGCCTTTATGTGCTTCTGGTTGGGCGACTCGTGGGCAAGCATGAGCAGATCGGCCCCGGCACGGTGGCCTTCGCTATCGGTCAGCTCCGCGTGGAAGCGCATCGTTATGATGTCGTTTAACATAGCCTGGACTCGCTGCTGGTTCTCTCCCAGGCCCAACAATTTCCTCAAATCGACCTGGTGAAAATTTCAATCGTTACTAATGTTAGTCAAACAGATGTGTAAAGTGAAATTCATGCGCCAGTAAATCTCCATTCTCAATTTTGATCAGAGATACTTCCGAAATAAAGACAATAGTACGAAAATATACCGATGAGAAAATGCGATCCTTACCCGCATAGACCAGACAGCTTCATGATTTCCGTAAGGTCTGAGGAACTGGCTTTCGATGGTCCTGCGACCGCTGCTCCTGAACTCGATGTCACCGCGAACCTCAAGATTCGCCCCTCTCAGTTGGGACGGCCTCAGAGGCGAGCCGTCGTGGAACGAGGCGACGAGATTCAGGTCAAAGGGCATGCCCGGCTTGAAGACCTGGGGCGAGCCGCCGAAGAAGTGTATCTTGACGCTGGCATTGTAGATTCGCGCGGTCGAGTAGCCGACGATGACTTCGTTGAGGAAGTGCTCGCCGACGGTCGCGGTTAATTCGACCTCAATGCCCTCGCTGTTGGGCGGCATATACTGCAGCAGGTCTATCATTGGGTAGCGGAACCTGTACGTGCCATTGAAGAACCTCAACACCGGTACCGACTCCCGGCCGAGGTCCCGCGGGGTGAACCAAGACGGGTACTGCTCGTCGAAGTACAGATACCTGTCGGGCACGTTCTCAAGCTGACCCGTGGTCTGTCGGTACCTGTCGATCGGCTTGAAGCTCGCCTTGAGCGTGAGGTTGCCAGGGACCGGTGCCCCCGAAGTGTAATTCGCCATTACGATACCGTGGATGTAAGGCTCGCTGTCGAAGAAGAACGCGGGCATCGTCACGTTGACCTCGAAGCGCGTCTGATAGTACTCCTCCACGTAGATCGCCTTCTCCTCGACCTGGCCCTGGGCTATAACTTTGATTATCCACTCGCCGAAAACCGGCTGGTCGGACAGCTGGTACGACAGCGGCACCGTACCGAGGTTGCTCTGACGACTCAGCCAGCGACGCATTATTCTGCGCTTCGGGTCCAGCATGTGCACCTCCACCGTGTCGTCGAACGCCTTCAGTTCCGTGTTTATCAGAATCGTACGGAATCTAAATGGGAACATTTTTTTCAATCAATTTCAATACTTTTCTCTATTCGGTCGATTGATATTGTTTTTTTCCTTCATTTTCTAAAGCCAGCTTGTAAAATCCTTTTTATCTAAATCCAGCTTATAGGATCATTTTTTAATAAAAAAATTTTAAAAAAATCTCTAGTTTGATAATAAACCATTTAAAAGGAATATTTGATTTGTGTTATTCATTTACGAATGCAGCATTTCATAGACTTGGAAAAAGTCATCAGAATGAAACCTCCGATCGAAAACCCCTCAACTTATCCAATCGTGTGCGCATGAAAGATCAATTTCAAATCGATTCGAGTGAATAGGCATAGCCTGCACCAGAGACCAACGCGCCGTTCAAGCGCTAAAAAGGCACATATATACATATACTAAAGGGGGGAGAGCCCCATCATACAGTTTCACACGCTGCAGGGAATTTCAAGATGGTAGGCTGCGCATTGAATGAGCGTCGAGGCGTAAACGTCACGCTGCTGTTCCCGTACAATGCGCCCGCGCCCGCGCGCACGCGTGACAAAGGTGAGAGGGCCCTACCCCGGTTTCCCAGCCCCAAACCCACCTGATGGTCTGGCTCTGCATGTACACGGGCTTGTCGCACTGTATGAATATCGTCATCGAGCGCTGGGTGAACACGAGCTGGGTCTCGTTGTAGAACGCCTGGCCGCCGGTGAGGCTGTTGTAGTGGCCCTCGACGCGCAGCCGGTAGTCCCCGGGCACGGACGTCGGGGGAATCCGCATGAGCAGCTTCTCGGGCACGCCTTCGCGCAGCTCCTGGAAGTCGGCCGCCACCTCGACGCCGTTGCGCGCGATCGACGAGCGCACCGTCATCGGCAGCGGGCTGTGCAGTATGTTCACCGCCGCGCGGTACACCTGGCCCGGTCGGACCATGCGCGACGCCACGATGAAGTACGTCCTGAGAAGAAAAGCAAAAAAATACGGGATCGTGTAGTATGCCGTTTGGATTTTTGGTGATTTTTTTCCCCGAGATTGTTACGTCCTCGTAATTTACACTGGGAGTATATAAATCGACCGAGAAGCGGCTCAGCCCACGTTTATTGGGTCTAACGCCGTAATTTCCATGGGAAAATGCTCTCGGTACGCCTGCACGGGATTTCTCCTTGCGAGCCACGTTCAAGGCAGCTGCAGAGCTGATGTTTTAATACTGTCTATCAATTTGACTTGCAATTATTAATCCTTTGTCCGGTGACCGCTATGGCGTCTCCGCATTCTCTCTTCTTCAAATTGACATAGTTTTTTTTTCCAATCGACATTGAACGTTTAACCTAGAGGCCGTAGCTATAATAAAAAACGAACTCCTCTCGATTCTCAACAGTTCACCCGCATCGGTATGGCGTTAGGGTTTTGGTACACGCATTGCGACCGATTAAATTCAACTCTCAATTTCTTCGAAAAGCCTTGGACAGATTTATACTAGCACAAGTTATGGCAAGAATATTTTACAGTCAGCATCAGCGAGATAATGGAAAATTGTTCGTATGAGCTACAGCCAAGTTTGAAAAGCAATACCCTTGAGAATGTTGCGTTCGCGTGGAAGAGAGTATATCGAAAGAGAACCGCAGGACGACCGCGACGTCACGTCGCTCGAAAGCAGGGACCGTTGCTCACACACACACGCGCGGCGTTGGATTTCAAACAAAAATCATACGCGCGCGTGTGTGTGTGTGTAACTCAAATTCCCTTGTCTAGAGTTACTTGGACTAAAAACGCGAATGGCATGTATAGCCCAGGCCAATTGCAAGGCTAATTGCTCGAGAGCACACGTATATATAATACACATATTATACTTACGCCTCCTTGATGATGACATTGTCGGAGAGGCCGGGGGACTGTCCGCGGTATTGGTGATAGTTGGACTCGCGCGAGCTGAAGTCACGATCCGAGTCCCGGTCCTTGATGTAGCCCTCGCCATAGAGCAGTCGGGGCGCTTCCGTCTGCTCCGGGGGCAGCTGACCCTGGCATGTCGTCGCCCCCAATACGGCTAGCGCCGCCACTACCCGCCACCAAGTCATTCTGCGCAAAAAAACACGAGAATTACACAGTGTCGTTATAGCTCGATTATTCGCTAATGACTGCAACGTTATAGTAATCCAGCGTCGCCGGGAAGTATAATGGGGTATTTATGGGAGCGCGTGAGTAATATTTGTTTTGCTCGCTTGTCTCGGATGGGTGCCGTCGTAGTTAAGCTCGGTTTGGCTTATTTTCGCGCGATAAGAAACCGTAAAACTCCCTTTCATTTGCGGACGTAGGGAGAACGAAATATCCCGATTGCGAGAGAAGCGTTGCACAGCCGCATTGTTTACTCCTAATGGATTTTTAATCGCTCGCTCGATTTTCAGTTAGAACGGTAATATATCATCTCCATCACTTTACAGCTGCAAACGGCTCATGTATGGTTTCGGAAGGGAATAAAGTACGAAATATGATTTTCATTCAACTTTCCAATCGAAATACACAACGTTGATAAACTTTAACAAAGGGAAAAGTATGAGAGTACTGTTATTCAATTCGATGAACCTTACACGAGGCGACAGTCTGTGTGGGACTCCGAAAATCGATGAAAATTGGTAAGTACAGCGGTTTAATTTGATCTTGTCATCAAGACGGCGGGTAAGTACGTCATGAGTCACGGCGCATTCATGTGCGCGCGGCCAAGTAAACGATCCTACTTTATATATACTCGTATACTGGCAGAGCGTTATAATCGTGTTTCACTATATGCGGGGCAACTTGATGGTCAATACTTCCCGCAACTACGCGCGAGTGTCATCACGTGTCAAGCCACATATAATAATCATACTTCAACGAAATGACCAATAATCCTGCAAACATTCGATACTTTACGTGCTTCATTACTCGATCGAGATTTGGAAGCTCCAAAGCGAAACTTTGAGAAAACCATTACAGAATAAAAATCGTCAAACTCAAATTACAAGCCCGACTGCTCTGAAAATTCGATCGAATTAAATCGCCCACATGATTCACGCCACTCTTCGTCAACTGTTTGCCCCCCCTCTCCCGCCCCTCACTCGACCAATCAATCATTCGCCCAAATCTAGAGGCGACGATCGTCCGCCACCAGAATCCGGGAAATCTCGATGCTGGAATGTGCTGCTGCAGTACCGCCGCCCGCGCGACATGTGGGAGCGAGAGCACAACACACGCCCGAGAGACGTTTTTACGTCCACGCCTATGACAGCCGAACGCGCGCGAGCGACCCAAGCTTAATCATCGTCCCTACTTTTTTTTCGGTCGGACGGGTGCATAAATATAAGTGTACTATTTTTGAGCGCTCTCTCCCTCTACGAAAACAAACAGCGAGTTCTTCGATCGCGCGCCTCGTTTTTCAAATGAACTTAGGGGCTCCGCATAACGGATGACGGATAATCCGGATACGCCTATTTTTCAAACGTCTAGGCAGCATATACTTACTTATAGGCGCAGGAAAGTCTTACTCGTGGACGAATTGCGATCGCTCGTGTAAAGTATGCGTGTGGATCGTGTAATTTGCATGGTATACAGGTGACACCCAAAACCAATCGCACAATACCACAAGCACGTAAAAACTCGTACGGTGAACATTGGAAGCATTAATGAAACGGGGATTTTCGTGGCGGTAATTGGATCGGGACAGCGTTAATGAAATATATAGCGCGACAAAAAATTTGCAGGAGTTTGCGGGATGGGTATGGCTATATATGCAACAGATATCCGCGCGCGCACTATAGAGCACACGTCAGAGAACACTTGTGTATTATGAGTATACACTTGTCGAGGGAGGCGTGTTTGTGAGAAAACATCAATGGTGCGCGGTGCAGGTGGGTAGGCGATCCCCATCAGCACCTGCACAATGGCCCGTGCTGCAGTTGACAAAGGCCACGAATAGGGATACTTAACGTGCAGGCAAACTCGAGCGCGCGCGAGCGAGCCTATTGAGCAAAACAACAGCCACCCACGGAGAGGGCAAGTTATATATACCTGAGAAGTCAGTTACACGAGCTCGAGAGCCTGCAGTGCACCCGGGGATCGGCGCGGCATCGGTGCCGCGAGCACGACACACCCGATTCCGAGACGTTATTCCCAAGTCGTATATATGTAACACGTACGGACACTCGCGAGCACGGCGTCGCCGATCCGGCGCGGACCCCGCGTGGCGCTGGTAACGGCGGCAGCGGCGCGGCGGCGCGGCGTGCGGTCAACGCCCAAAAATACCTGAGCGCTGAGTTTACCTGCGGCTTGGGCTGCGCGCTTGCGTGTCCGCGCGCACCGCGTGCTCCTCTGCTCCTCTCCTGTCGACTTGCGCCTGCGGCCTGCACGGAGCGGCACAGCTCGGTGTATGGGCGCGTCCGTTGCTGCAGTGCGTGTGCCGAGCTGTCGCGCGAGCAGCCGGTCTCTCTCTCTCACCTCGACATGGCTGCAGCAGGTGCACCTACACACGCGCGCGCGCACACACACACACACCGCAGGAGCGCAGGTTCTGGCGCGCTTCTCACCGCCGCGCAACTGCAGCTATAACAGAGCCGCCGCCGCGAGGGAGTATCCGCGCCCGCACGCGCTCCCACTCCAGAGGCGCGCGCGCGCCCACATCGGTCCCCACTCGCACACCGGACCCCAGGGCCGTACGACCGTTGGAGAATCGTACATACGTGCGAGCCCTCTTCCACAATTTTTCACGCACCTGGGTAAGGACTTCCGATTTACACTGGGACTTTTCAGCTCCTGGAGAGAGATGCACTCGCTGCACGATGCTCTCGAATCACTTCGTGCATGCACTAACGCGAGATTTCATATTACATATGTAGATAAGTCGCCGCGCGCGAGTTGGTGCTCACATCCTGCGGTCACATCCTCACTCGTTGATTGCGCCGCGCGATGGAGATGTGGAAATTATAAAGATGAACCCTCGGAGAAAAAAAAATGTTGTAAGTGATTATGTTCAACGCGTCATGCAGTTAGATTAGTTAATTGCTATTGCGTTTAGAGGACCAGATTTATAGATTAATTCGAATCTGGAGACGGATATAATATGACGTAAATCGAATAATGAATTAAAGTCATACAAAGTGATGCTTCCAAAAATCGGTATACCACCCTAAATAAAGGATTTACAACTATATATATGAATCGTATGTCGTACATACCTCGTGCTCTAACGAATTGTATACAAATATGAATGTTGAATCTTTGACTTACCTGCTAGATTTATGGATCAAATCAAAATATAAAAATTTCATCTATTCACATTGCAATAACACGTACGAGAGATTCGTGTTGAAATACTTGGAGTGTCCTCCAGAAAATATCGCACTATTCGTATTAGTAATCACAATTGAATTTTATGGCTGTACTTTTAATAGTTGTATCCCTCATTATACATCGGCTGATTTTTACAAAATCATAGAACTTTCTTTTGATAGAATCACTTTGTGTTAAGGGGGGATATACAGGTCGAACGAGAAAAAAAACTAATTTTTGAAAATCGTTTTTCAAGGGTAGTTTTTAATCAAATCTATCGAAAATTTTCGACAGTTATAAGTTGATCCATGTAGTACACAAAAATATTTTTTTTTAATTTTTTCTCACAAAATGGCGGCCGTTAGATAGCGTTGAAAAATTACCTCTATTTTGCTTGTGCCGGCTCTCCTGGTCGCAATTTTGATCGGAAATCAAAAAATCAAAAAAATTTACATTAATTACATTCATAGTTAGTAGATGAATTCTCAAAAAAAAATTTAAAAAAAAATTTGCACTTTTGGCGTATCTTTTTCGAAAAACTCAATTTTTTTCAATTTTTTTCCCGCCATTTTCTCACATTTTTCCATATTTAATAATAAAATATTACAATAATTTTTAATTCATCTGATAGGTAATACTATAATAAAGAAACCCTATAAGTTTCAGCTCAATCGGATAATTAGTTTTCGAGTTATCACCGGCATAAACTCCAAAAATGCAGTTTTGAGAAAAACGCGTTGAAAGTTTTAAATTACCGTTAAATCGTACTTACACTTCAATCAGCAATCCCTTGCAAAAAACACTTGGAGTTCGAATTCCGAAGAAAGGGTTTCAGGAGCGTATTCTACCTATAATCTAAGATATAAATTTCAGATGATCCTTTGCGAGATTATTCCATTGAAATCGCGATTTAGAATCGATATGGATAATATTTTCAAACCGATTTCTGTGAATTTTGAACAAAAAATTATTGAATAAAAATGTATAAATACTTTCTTTCCTACATTCAGTTTGGGTATGAAGAATTGATACGTCATTCACTCAATCCTACACCATAGATCCATCTTATTTTGATATTCGAATTTACCGCTGAGCGAGATTCTGTAAAAATCAGATTGCGCATGCCCTGTGCCGATTCAATTTCAAATAGCAAATTCGCAACCGTTCATACACAGTTTATCAATTACTCATGCACTCAACATCATTCAAAAGAGATAGTCGACAATTTTGGTCGTTCGTTTTCTCCGAGAGATTTTTACAAGAAACATTCAGATTGATATTACTAGCAAGTCCATAAGAGTAAGTATAGGGATCAAATACAGTGTAACATATTCTTCAATAGGTTATATTGATAAACCATAAATTTAAAATAAAAAAAAAGACGATAATTAAAACTTCGTAGGATATATAAAAAGTAATCAATAAATAAATAGCTCATACCTTTTTCAGATCGTTCATCAGGATGAAACCATCCCAGCGTGTGGTTAGAGAAATAAAGAAACTGTTTGAAAGTCCTCCAGAAGGTATCATTTGTGATGGTACTGCAGACAAAACAAATTACCTGAAAATAAATGTCATCGGACCTAGCGGAAGTCCTTATGATGGAGCAGTTTTTCAAATGGATTTAGAAATTCCAGAAAGATACCCATTCATACCTCCAAAATTGAAATTTATAACTCCAGTTTATCATCCAAATATTGACTCACAAGGACGGATATGTATGGATCTTCTGAAAATGCCTCCAAATGGTGGTTGGAGGCCAACAATCAGCTTAGAGAATTTAATTGTTGCTGTTCAATCTCTAATGGCCAATCCTAATCCAGACGATCCTCTCATGATAGATATTGCAGAAGAATATCGTTTCAACAAGATTGAGTTTGAAAGGAAAGCAAGACAGTTAGCTCAAATGCATGGTAAAAATAGTGATTAGCTTTAATGTATGTAATTATAATTTTTAGATGTATTTTGTATTTGCGTGTTTGAATGTTATTCGTTTAAGCTAGTGAGAAATTTTTACATTTTAAATTGTTGTAAAATAATTAAGATAATGATACAATTTTACCCTATGATTTAGTTAAATAAATAATATTTTTATAAATAACATGAAAAATAAAATTTCTACATCTTTCAGGAAATTGGGATTTTTTAAATAGAACATAGTTGTACCATTAAAGTATTTTATTAAATTCCATTCAGGAGAAACAACAAGAAGAGTTAACATGACATGCCAATGCAATATTCAAGCAAACTACATATACTTATAGTCAATTTGTTTTAGTCGGTTGTGTTAATCAACCAGTCTTGAGTTTAGATGTTTGTTTTATCACAATTTTCATTTAGTACATTGAGTGAGAGCTTTATCAAGCCATAATCAAAATTATACTCAATTTACATCAGAAATATTCTTAGAAGTTAATAACGTAAACTAAATGCTTATATATTATTATACATAGAATAAAAATTTCACAATCATAATGCTAGAAATGCCCAAATTATCAATTAAATTCAATTGCAAAAATTTGATTCTTAGCTTACATTCACACATACACTGTTACATAATTACATATAAATAAATTGTGCAACATAAGTAACATTTATTGAGTTACGATTTTTTTGCAGACAATTCCAATCAATATGATTTTGCTTTGGAATGACAGAAAAAATTGTCAGATTTGCAACATAACAATAACTCTTCCAAATTTTAACAAGCTTGCTCATAATAACCTCCCATTCAATTTTGCAATAGATAGAGATTTTGAGGCACACAGCGAAAGGCAGTGGACATTTCTCAGTGTCTCCAATGTCTTTGCTTTTTCCAAAGTTTACCAAATATACATATAGATTATGCACTTTATCACAATAGTTTGTACATATTTTGTTTGGATTTAGGAAAGTAGAAAAGTCATCTGTAGAATATATTCTATGAAAATGGCATGGATTGCGATTGATATGGCATTGTTCCTCTGAATATATGACATTGGCTGTGCTAGACAGACACAGACACCTTCCACCTATAGAATAATTTTTCTGCTTAATTAAGCCACTATTATTATTCTAATACTGATCAACTATTTTGTACCAAATAATCAGTATTGCATTGTCACTTCTGAAGAATGAAAAAATCAAGAGAAATTTAGAAAAAAAATTACTATTATTCGCAAAACCAATTCCTTGTTGTTTGAGAATATTTAAATACATGACAAATAGATCAACTAGAATATCTCATTATTTTTCTATACAAGTATCTATAAGGCTTAATCAAACAAAAACTATTTGTTAAATTTAGATCTCGCTCACAGTAATTGATACTATAATACTGAATTATTTCAGCTAATTGCTTACAAAGCGATTCTCACAAGACTTTTGTTGCGTGTAATAGCGAAATCACTTTTTCTCGGTATATTCCCTAAAAATTCTCTAAAACATGAATACCAAAGTTTGAACTTTGATAGTTCAAAAGTTCAATAAAAATTGGAATGTACATCGTACCTTTCACTACATAAAAAATCTTTAAAGCAAGCAGATTGCATTTTCGGTTGTTGCTAAAATACGGGAGCACGCATCTCCGTAATTACGTATATAATATATATCTGCTAAGTTCCCTCCTGTCGTTTCATAACGAGAAAACGCATTTGTCATGGCCAGACAGGAATTCGCTACATATTAAAAATGCATTTGTCCGCCGACTCGCCACTTGTCGCCACGAGTCTTTTATCTCTTTCGGAGGTTTCCAAGTCTCCGGGAAGACAAAAATAAATAATTTCCTATTCCGTCCGCGCGATTGCTAAAAGCTTTTATAAACATGCGTAATATGCATATATAAATACGATACAAAATTTTGTTCTCGTTTTGGCTGAAAGCATAACTGAGAGTGAGGGAGAGTAACGAGGCCGTTGAGACGCACTATCAGCGGGATTCATCGCATCACCATGTACATGTTTTCCGCCTGCGTTTGCTGCTGTAGGTCGCGCAGGGCGATGTCCTGGAGCCGGGGCGACATCGGGACGTATTCCGACGTGTCGATCGGCATGCAGTTGGACCCGGGCAGCTTGTCCTCGGGCGTCGGCGTCGCGTCGTCTTGCGTGTTGGGCGTAGCCGATCTGGTGCCTCCCTCCGAATCCAAGCCGTCGTCGCTTACGCTGTGAAACACAACAATGAGTTATCCCTGCGATCTAGAGAGACTTTTCACTCGTGAAAAAGTATGAGCTGAAGTACCAACCTTCCGTTCCTCGTCGATCCCGAACCGCATCTCTGCCTAGGCGGCAGAGGAGGAGGTTGAAGTTTGATCGAAGAGTTGAGAATCATTTCACCGGGATCCTCGTACAGGTTTGAGGGCAACCTGCGCGTCCTGTGGGGGACGAAGTCGTCCGGGATCTCCTCGTAGACGCCCGAGCCAACTGATATGTTTGAGACGCGCCTGAGCGAAGGCTCCTCCAACTCCTCGAGACTCGACGTTACGTTGTTCATCGCTGCGGGCTCCGGTTGATACACGTTGTCAACGGCTCGCTTGTGCGACGCTGTCAGTATCTTCGACGGGATCTTTTCCAAAGCACCTGTATCAAAAAAGCGAATAGTCAGTTATGAAACACCACCGTGCGGGAAAATCAAAGCGTACATCCGTATCGGTAATGGATCAGGACGACTCACCATTACTGGCGACGATCTCGTTGAGCAGTTTGGCTTCGCTGCCGGACTTTGCGGAGAGCAGCAGACCCAGGCCGGCGTTGACTATGTTGGCGGCGATCTTGTGTTTGATGGTGTGGAAGGCCGTGCTGGGGCAGCCGATCTCCTGCTGCGCAGCGGCCCTCAGGTCTCCCTCGCTGAGACTGAGCGGCCTCTGGGCCAGTTGCTTGTGCAGCCTGGGCCCGCGGCCCTGGGTGACCAGGTCCTGCAGCAGCCTCGGCGCGTTCAGGCAGAACACGTGCAGCTCGCCCACGCCACCACGGAACTCTTTGGTCGTGTGGATCACGCAGACGCGCTTCACGTCCTCGGGTCGGCCCGAGTTGGCCAAGTGGAACTGCTCCATCTCCTTCCACTCGAAGCTCTCGACGATCTCGCCGGTGTGCGAGTCCTTGACGAAGATACCCGAACGACTGGCTACCAGGTCGCCGTGCAGACCTGCAAAAACACAAGGAAAAAAAACATTGTCAACACTGCGAGTGCGAGACATGGCGCGGTGCGCGCGTCAGAGAAAGCGCGTGGACGAGCTCATCAAGCGTCGAGAAAGCGTCTGTGCACCGAATTTATCCAGCTGCATGCGGTTCCAGCGTCCGGATTACAATTCATTCCGGGCGCCGGTGCCGACGAAAAACAACAGCGCGCGAAAGATTAAAGAGTATGCGTATTATATGACACTCACCAGTCAGTCCAGCTGATCTGGAGTGCGCGTTGTCGACCATGGACACGTTGAAGGTGCCGGCGATGAACCTGTGCCTCCTTGGCCTGAGCATCTGCCTGAGGCTGGCCATCCAGCGCTGCGAGTCTGACTCGCTGGCGGCGGCCAGGTAGAGCAGGGGCTTGCGCTCGCCCGGCGGGAATATGCCGAACGCGAAGTTCTTGGTGCGCGACTCGGTGCGGCAGACGAGGGCGTCGGCGGGTATGCGGTGGCGGCTGCGCTTGTCCGCCTGGTGGGACGCGTTGCTGAGGCCGCTGCCGATGCCGTGGTCCAGGAGCACCTCGAGCCCGAGGCCCGGGCCGAGCCGGCGCACGGCGCACCAGTGACGGCGCCAAACCTTCCACGGCGTCGCCAGGCTGCGCTTCTTCACCCGGCCCCCGGGCTGCTTCGCGTCCATGAAGCCGCACAGGTCGGTGTCCTCGCCCGCCATCCTCTCCTCGTTCCTCAGCGCTGCTGCAGCTGAAAAATCATAAAAAATCACAATTATTATACCGTCGTTTTTCTTCCTGTATCTGTACCGATAACTTATATTGTTCTCGTTCACGCCAGCTTTTTGTACACTTGTATCGCATTCGTCTCGGTTAGAGGAAAGTTTGGGAAAAAAATTGGCTTCGAATCGGTTATGTACGCTTTTCGGAGAGGGTCTTGGTCTACGCGAACCAGATCTAAACGAATGGGTACGGTCAAAGGATGAAAGGGCCCTGGAAAAGCACGATTTGCACAACTGGAAGATCCGTATTAGTCATTTGTAGATACACAGCTGACTTTGCCACGGAGAATTCAAAATATAGAAAGTAGAACGTGAATTTTCGTAGCATTGAGAAATTTTGTTTGTGTAAGCGTTCCACTTCCTATATTAGTACCACTTCTCATTGAAAACAGAAAAACTCGCGATCGAAACGTAAGTAAGCTCATCGTCGAAAGCTCGTTTATTATTTCGGTTGAAAACGAAACGCCTCGCTGTGCAACCGAGATCAAACGGAATTACACCGGCAAAATTCCCTATGAACTTTTAACGTTTCTGCGATGTTTACGATTGGACGTTTCGCGGAGTCGCGCGAAACGTGACTAAGTGTAATGATACTGCATAATCATGTAAACTATGCGGTAAGAAGCGAAATTGTGAGAGTTTCACGTTTTATCCCGCGCGACTGCGGTACGTGACACGAATTCGCGGTCCAAATTCAGTGGTATACAAATATACGAGAGTCCGCATTGGCGGGAATGATTACAAGTAGCAAGCAAACATTTTTTTTTAGCTTAATTTGTGAGAACGCGTGTCGTCTCGATCGCGGAAGTGTTGCAACGAGTGAAAATACAAATTACACGCGCAATTGGAAAATACGCGAACGCGAGTTTTCAACTGAATCGCGGGGAGCGTCAAGGTGGGAACCGATTTAAAATCCGCAGGGTCTGTTAGTCATGCATGGGATATATACATCGCGCTCGATCGCCCGGCAACAGATTCAGAGTCGCTCGTTGGGGGGTTTAAAAATAATTTCCAAAATCACGCGCACCATGCACTTCTATAAATAATACGCTCTCACTCACTCACTCGGCAGTGCACTGGGCGTTGAAAAAATGCGCACGCCAAGCGAAACAGACGCTCGCACAGGAGTCAGGCGTGCGGGGGCTTTTAACGAAAAGAGAAAAAGTGCGAGTCCCGGCGTGAAAACACATGCGGGCAACGAGTCGCGCGCGCGGGCGGGCGCTTGGCAACGGCGGGTGTCGAGGAACGTGCCCGAGATGGGCGATAGCGCAGCGAAACAGAGGCTAACGCCGCGCCGGAGGGATTTGGGCAAAGGGGCGGAAGTGCGAGAGCGAGCGAGAGAAGGAGAGAGAGAGAGAGCATCCACGCTCGTGATGCGGCCGCAGCGACTGGGCCCCCAGCTCGATCAATGAGCTTAAGAGGTTCGACGAGCGTCGCCTTTGTCGGCGCTCGCTCATCCCCGAGGGATCAGCTGAGAGAGTAACAATAATAACAAAACAAACCCTTCCGGCCGAGTGGACGGAGAGAGCGCGCGAGATCAGAGAGCTGCTGCGATGTGCGAAACGCGTCACTGGCTCTCTCTCTCTCTCTCCGAGCTATTATATACACGGACGCGCGGGGCAGAGAGAAGCGTGTCTCACCTGGTGCGAGAGGCGTGAGTCGCGCGAGTCAAGGCATCGAGCCGGCCGAGTCGGTCATATCGCGGCTCCAACTGATGGCGAGCGCGCGCGCGGGCGCGGGCACAGAGCGACGGGAGCTGCGCTGCGCGCGGCAGCTCTGCTGGCTTCCAACTGAGTTTACCATGGCACACAGTATACGACGACGCACGCAGGCGACGCCGCCGCCGCGCCGAGCTCTCGAACCCCCACCTGCTGGATCGATCCAGGCCCCACCCTGCAGCTCTCTCTCGTGCCAGTCAGCGCAGCTGCAGGGCTCGCGCTCTCGCTGTATCCTGCAGGCTAGTCGCGCGTGGCTCCCCGGTTCGCCGTATTTTTTTGCACTCGACTTTTTTTGCCGAAGGGGAAGGAAAAAAACGAGAAATATCTGGCTTATCTCGGCTCGCGTGGGAAGCACGGGAGAAAATAAAAGAAATCATAACTGCACGCCCGATTCACCTGAATTTCACGCCGGCCGGCTGTCTCCCGTGGGGCGCGCGCCGCTGGCATAATCGCACGTTACGCTACGGCGCGTTTCAATGCACTCTCTGTTATTAAGGTTGACGTCATACTGCAAGGGTGGATTATTTACTTTTTCATGACGTCACCCAAACTCTGAATATTACTATTCTCGAAAATGATTCGCTGACCGACGTAGGCATATCGTTTTCCGTATATTTGTCCGGGACAAGCACACTCCACGAGCTAGAGTATACACGCGATACGCTCGAGTTTCAAAAAAAATCTCCGCGCCAATTCGACGAATCCCCCGCGATACGGCAATGGTATGGTACACACACGAAATCCGCGTTTGTATAATAATATAAGTACTTGAGAAATTGTCGAGTGCGTAAGACCGGGCGCAGGACGGGTCGAAAGAAAAAGATCGTTGCGCAATTTTAATTACGCGCGAACGAACCGAGTTAACGAAGGCCCGATGCATGCGCGCACACTTCCCCTCGCGGCAATCGCGACGATTAAACGCAAAGAAAACCCCGGCCGAGCGTGAACTCGCTGCTGCAGTTGGATTTTAATTGGCGCACGTGTCGCGCTGCCTTTGATGTGTTTTGCGTGTATGCAAGTGTGCGCTCGCGTGCGTATGTTTGCGGCCCTCGCGGCGAACAGGTGCACACTCGCGCTTATGCTGGCGCAGGTTTGATGCACTTCCTCCCAATGCCAAGGACAGTGCGCGCGGCGGACGCCGCTCATTCGAATGCGCGGTGGGCCCTCGTCGTCGTCGCGAATCAGAATTGTGTATGTGCAGCTCGATCCACGGGCTATTTTCGGTACGCGCGGCTCGTGTTTTCTTTTTTCTTTTATCCATCCCCCAAATCTGCATCTCTTTCCCGATTGTTCGAACGGCCCGGCGCGCATATATAGCGGAATCAAACGCACCCGCGCGGTAGTGAAGTTTCGCGTGCTGCTGCGTATATGTATATTCGTGTTGGTTGTTTTGGAGAGGAAAGTCCAACGTTGGAAAGACGTTTGTTTTGCGCGTTGTTGCAGATAATAATGCGACCATCGTAACACTTTCCTCGTATTTTTTTTCCTCTCCCAACGAAGAAAGTCAATTGTCCCGGCTAATTTAAATTTATCGTGAATTAACGGACCGAAGAATTAGTACCCGGAACGAATGAAGTTCTGACGGAAGAACTATTGCACCCGAGAATAATGACCCAGACCCGAAGTTATTTTTGTTTCTTTTACAAAGTCTCGCTGGAATATTCAGTATAACGTCTGCATGATCGCCGAGCGAGGAAACCCGTTATTTTTTGCGTCGAATTTGTACGACGAGAAACGCAATGTTTTTTTCCGATTGATTTTCAAAGAACCGAATAAGCCGTCGCACTCGAGTTTCTCGGATCAAACTGTCTCTCCATGCCGAAGTTGAAAGAATAAAAATAAAAAAGTCGCAAGTGGTAAAAGTCACTCGCGCCCGATGACTCGTAACAGTGACCGATATACCCGAGCCTTGCTCGCGCGCGCGCGCTAAAAGTCTCGCTCTATATGTATATATAAAAAGCTGGCGTGAACAAAGTCCTCAAGTCGCTTAACGGGGGGAAAAAAAAAATGTCAATAAAAAAACTCACTTTTCTTCGTTCGATAAAGCATGGCGTGTTGTCGTGGACCCTTTGAAAATATATTGCTCCTCGGTTCGTATATCACTCGGACACACGGACACACAGACACAGAGTATGAGAAACACACATACACACACACACCGAACTGGGGTACAAAGTTTTGGACAGGTTCAAGATAGCAGTAGATAGCAACACGTCCGAAGGCAGACTGACTGGGTGGATGCGCGTCACACTCCGGAGACGTTTCTGCCGCTTGCTTACGCTGCTCGTGTACAAATTAGCGCCGATCAGCTGCAGGTCATTGGAGTTCGGCAAGCGCGTGCCCCGTTCGGTCGGATGGGATACTATGGGTACTTACTATTGCAGGGGGCGGGTTTGGCCGCGGCCCTCCCGGCAGTGCAGCCCTCGTGTTATGACGCTCGCTTAGCTCTTTGGATCCTCAGGTATAAGCCGCGGGCATTAACTACGCCTCCTCCTCCCCTTTGCTTGATTCGCCCCTGCGCTTGCTTCTGGGCTTGGATCCATCTACTTATATGCTCCGTGTAAACAAGATTTTTGCCGCGTGCTCCCCTTCTTTCCCCCCCTCTCTCCCTCTCGTGGTAAAAGTTATTATCATTTGTCCGCTTTTGACCGTTTTGCTGTCCGACCTGATGCGGGCCCGCTCCCTTTCGCGCCGCTGACTATGTGCTCAACATCGTTAAGCCCGACTTTTCCTCGAAACTTTTTAATGCACGGGATACACACGCGTGTGACAATGGCACATCTAACAGCTGGCTGAATTAAGTTTTTGACTCTATACAGAACATCGGCATGAAACCAATCAATAATATTCCTAATACTAGATCTATCATAAGCATTCCCTGTTTGAACTATTAATACTTAATAAATATTGATTGTAATATTTAATAATGTTGATTTCACGTGAAATCAGTCCCAAAATATAATGATACTGATTCAATACCAAAAATTCAAGATGCAAAATTTTGGTTTTGGAATGAAAAAAAAACATTCCCTTACGTAAATTTGAGAGCTAATTTTTATCGTAGTGATTCTTTTTTCGAAAATTAGAAGAAAATAAAATACCAAAGCTCAATCCCACAGTTTGGATGTTATTATCCGTATGGTTAACTTCTGTAAAGAGCTCAAACTCAAGTGGGAAAATGATTTGTTTTATATTTTGAAACGAAATTTATGCATTTCAATTTCATATATTGAATCAATGTTTCGTTTTGGGACTGATTTCACGTGAAATCCACATTATTGAATATTAAAATCAACATTCATTCAATATTGATAGTTTAAACAGAGTTGGGACATGAGCTGGCGGACGGGGTGGCTAATATCTAACCCGAAAAGTTAATCGCTTCGTACAGCCCAATATAATTATAATTACTTACCTTGTTGGGACAATAATAAGGGAACTGCCCAGAAATTCTCGATTTGTAAATTACAAACAGTCGTCACTCGAGTTGGTCTTACTCCGAGTATTTCTAGCTAGCTGACCCCTCACATGCTTATAGTGATTTATACAACATATATTCGTTTTGCCCTAGATACTCACGAGGGCCCGGTGTTTCTTAATCAGGTGTAAAATCACACTGATTCTTTTGAACTGTCAAAATCATGAAGAATTAGTCTATATTCTCTGTGCAGATAAACCTGTGTTCTTGAATTTGAGAATGAATCGTTATCGTTTGACTTTGTTATCTCTGTCCTAAGAACGCTTGATCATCCGTTTAATCCTTCTACATATTACATTTTTTCTTATCTAACTTGAATGCAGGTTCTATCCCATTATTAATAATATTAGTTTAGATGTAACGTGGGATATAGGCACTAAAAACTGCCGAAGTTTGTGAATACATACTTTGAGTTGGATAAAAGCTTGGAAATGGGAGTCATGAACGGTTAATTCAACGTGTAATCACAATAGTGAACGATATAATTTTGCAGTAAACCCTTCAGCCGGGTAAAAAGTAATTATGTATGACTCGTCCGTAGGTACCAAGAAGCTGGCCGGATTATTTTGACTAATCCCTTCGCCCATATGTGCTTGAAGTTGAGACAAACATCCCCAGGCAATCCGTTGGATTAATAACGCTTACCTAACAACCCTCCTGTTGTGCCCCTTCTGACTATTTTTGGAATCTCATATAATAGAGATATAAACGACCTATTGTTATGGTATGGAACAATGCGCTACGAGTTAACTGCTTCACTTACTTTATTGAATTGATTTGATACAATTCAATTCGAGGCAGTATTGATTTTATTTCTTTTAAAATGGATCTTCGACTAGTATCCGATTCAAAACACTGTGACTCATAGTAGAATAGTAACATATATACCATTCGAAGAATGATAAAAATAAGTTTAATTTCCAATTTTAATGAACTAAGACACGAATTTTGAAAATAGAATTGAATCGAATGAAAATCAGTGATTTCCATTGAATAACAAACTCACAAAAATATTTGTGCTCAATTATTGAGAGAATGTAGATTTCATGCAATTTTCTACTATGTGAACTTGAAAAATCATTAGTTGTTATGGAATATACCATAAGAATTTTCAGCCGCGATGCTACTTGTAATAGTATCATAAGCAAACTATAGAATCATAATTTATAAGCATAATTATGTATAAATACACTGTAATCAATACATATCATCTCGAGAATGAGATAAGATAAAATATATATATAGGATTCAAAATAGTTTTAAAATAGTTCTGCCGGTGAAAAAAAACATGTAAAATTGATATACCCGAAGGTAATTTAACCTTGGCCCAGATTTAGCGGACTTCGCAAAATCTAAGACCCTGAAATACGAGTTCTACGATTCCTCGTAACTTTCTCAAACGGAGCCGCGATTTTTTTAGCTCTTTCCGTCTCGACCATTAGCCATACTCGTTCGAGTTTGACTCATCAAGTGCGGTAAACTGAGCGCGCGGGAAAAAAATCTATCCTCTGCAATGACTCGTGTATACCGAGCGATTATATCCAATCCGCGACACCTTTAAATTGCAAATCTTCCTCTTCCGAGCCATCTCTTCGCGAGCCTTGACAAATCGACGATTACCGAATAAAAAAAAACACTCGCTCGAAATTGGATAAATAGGAATAGCGGCGCGTGGCATATAAATCAAAATATCGAGCGATTCAAAGTCAGAGCTGAATCGTATAAAAATAGCGCGCAGGTTGTAAATCATTGGTAGAAGCGGATGCATTCTGGACCATCTCTGCGTCGTAAACAACTAAACAACCTGCACAGAGGACTACGTGAGCGAATGTATAAGATCGCGCGTGGCGGTGTGGCCTGTCCGCGCGACGCCATATATATAAAACAGCATAAAATTACGCAGGAGCAACGGGCAAATCGGCCCGTAAAATCAGTCATTAGAGAATTAGTACCTAGCACTTTGACAGGTCATTTTTGAAAATATGATATGCGCAAAGTGGCGATAGGAGGGGGGGGGGGGTTCGGGATGCGCGCGGCGCATAAATGTTTATGGGCGTTTATGGAGCGGGCCCCGCGCTCTTTACCGTTACAGGCGTCAACGCTCGAGACAAACAGGATAAGCCTCCCGGCAATAAAACCCAATACATATACCTACTGCTAAGCCTTCTTTTCGCATAATACGCCGGCAGGATCATTCCGAAGGTATAAGAGCGCGCGGATACCATCCCCGCACGCATGGGTGCGCGCGCGCGGGCGCGCTTATACTGTCACAGGCCCGCGCTGCAGCGCTGATGTAGATACCATACTGACATTTATCTCTACTCGAGGGAGCTGTGCACTTGGACAACTCGAGCTCGGCCTTGGGCATTTCTTTTCACGCTAGGGATATATATATATACATTTTTAAATGGGAATAGTTGTTAGTATGCTCATTGTGGTGGTTGACTGCGGGGTGCATTCAAAGCACGGCCGGCCAAGGGACACGCAGCCTTTTGTTGTCGCGTAAGGTCAAGTGTCACTTTTCAACGTTCTAATTAGGATGAAATTCGGTATACAGTGGAGATGTACCCTAAATTAGGATGCATTGTGCTGGTTCGAGGAGTTAATACAACGGCACAGCTAATATGCATGTACGATTGTCCGCCAATTTTTTGTTCGCGTGTTAATTTTTTCCTACTTAGGGAGGAAAAAAAATCAGAAGCAACCAAATTTTTTATCTTTGTCAAAGGGTCTACCAACCGAATCCACTCTCTTGTATATTCTACTGTTATTCTCATAGAAGAAAATAGATCAGTAAGAGGCTTTTCGAATTTGGTGATCCGACACCGATCGCGCGTGCGAATCGATTGAAAATTGTATGATAAAAATTCGCCGACAACGAGCTGAGAAAGCGAATCGGTATCCGTCAGCTGTGCGACGCTAAGTCTGGGCGAGCGTAAAAGTTGCAGATATGGTTTACCCCAAGTGAGGAAGAGAAGAGCGAAGGAGCGCACGCCGCAGGGGACATGGAATCAAGTGGTCGTGGTGTCGCAAATTGACTGCTTAGTTCTTAGGGCAGCCCTAAATTATATTCACACAAAGGGGGTCATTGCGGCGCTGGGGAAACCCAGACTCGGTCTAGCCAGTTTCGTGCGAAAAGTGTCGAAAACAAGTTGTAAAATCGTCAGGCCCCGAGGCAGGCCCTTTTGCAGCCCCCTCGCTCTCTCTCTCTCTATCTCTCTCCCTCTATCTCTGTACCGCGCGCAACCTTTGGCACCTCCTTGCGCCCTGCGCCAGCGTGGCGTTGCGCTGTATTATATACAGCTCTCTCGATCGACTATAACTCGATTCCGATTCAACTTTGGCCGCACTCTGTCGAATTGAGTTATGGCGTTGCGTCATGTGCTATTGTCCGCCGCAGCGGTTCCTTTTGCTTCCGGCAGTTTCGGGAGCCGTTAACCGGGCCCAATGTGCTCGCATATTTATTGGTCTTTTTCAATTTGGACATTTAAAGACTATATGGGCTATGTACCGGTATGGTTTGGAACACATATACACCCGTTAGGGCTCTTTATTTTTCAAAGGAAAAAAATACTTAGAGCTGCGCGCAAATTTATTCAAACATGCACTTCACAACAACGCGTTGGATGTTGTATTTTGTTTTATAACTTTATTTTCAAACGGGATTTTCTTATGAAAAAAAAAATGCTCAAAGTAATCATACTTAATAATTGTTCGATCAAGAGTCATACATTGTTGAATTTAATTAAGTATAATATATGTCAGGGTAGAGAATATCTCACCAATTCTGATTCCTGGAAAATGCCATGCAGGTAATAAACGCCACTAAGCTGCCTGGACCTACTTATGTTTATATGCATATCCATCCCATATCCCATTAAATATCTTAGTAAATAATCATAACCAACCCGCGGAGCACTATATCACATGTATTCGTTGTGCATGTGATACGTTGAGTATGTGAACATACATGTGAATTTTACAAAATCATTCATGGATCAAACTCACTTTCAATTTTACGGAAATCGCTGTTTGGATATAACATTTCTCGAGTCACTTGTATGGAAAAGTTGATCATCAAACTTTAGTTTTGTAAGATGATTCTAGGCTCGTGTGATTATCGGCCTCGCTTCGCTCGGGGGCGGCAAACCTCCCTCGAGTGTAGAATTCGTCTTCTGCTCCAAATGTCGAAATGTACTATTATACTATTACAGCTCCATGTTTCTAACACTTTTCTTTGAGTTCGAATTATATATTTAGTTTTTTTTTCATGACAGCGTTTTCAAAAATATATACATGTCACCTGATTAATCACATGATAAATCATGTGATTTATCATGTGATTTATCAGGCCAAAACGTCATGTAGTTAAAAGTTAAAGTATTGAAAATTGGAACTAGAGAATGGTTTGATTGGGAAGAAACATATGCAATATATAATAGTATTTGAATAAATTTTATTTATATTTCACAGCAATTCCCTGCATACTTCATAACATCAACTTCTATAACTAATTAGTATCGCATGAAAGGTATCGACTTAAAACTAATTGTGTACAAATTAAAGAACAAACGTGGTTTCTGTTCATTGTTATAAATATATATATTTATAACAATGAATATGTTATCCCAAATATACTTATATTTATCTTTGATATATGCAAATTCTAAAATTCTTTTCTGGTTCCTATGCAGACTAGACAAATTCTAACCGATTTTGTTTCATGACTTAATAGGTTTGCATCAAGTAATGCAAACTTCCAATAACCATACATAAAGTTTATAAATTTTTAAAAGTGTTCAAATAGAACTAACAAATTGTACAATATAAATCTAAAAACTTGGTACTTTCAGTATTAAATAGGATTGAATACTTATCATAGTAAAATAATTAACTGATGCTTAGATCACAAAATTTCACAAGAAATTAAAAACTTGATCGATTGAAAAATACAGTAAAAACGTGTAAGATACCAAATATTCAATAGATAGTCATAACAGCATTATTAATGATCTAGATCTAATTAAAAATGGAAATTTCAAAATCAATTCTGGTATCATGTTAGTGAGAAATTAAATTCTATATAAATGAATCCTGTACGCAGTCACTAGATAGATTCCACAGTAAATTAAATCAATTTGAATTGTACTCAAGAAATTAGCCAAGCATATCAGTTACAAGATTACCATCAAATTTTAAATCATATAGTTGTAAAAAATTTCATGTTGAGTTTTCCATTAATTGTAATGGGAGATATTTTCCAAGATACCTGGTCTCGAGTTTAGACAATAGTGCGCATGAACAAATATGTTTGTATAACAAAATAATTATGTATGTACCAATTTTAAGTTTCACAACTTCAGTTCTGCTTTGCACTCATCAATATTTCATCCATTTTGAAAATGTAGCTTGTCAGAACATGCTAATCTTTGTAAATTCATCACTCTAACTCACTTGCCACTGAAAATACAATAATTATTGATGAACGGCATTAAATTGATGATTTCAGAAAATTAGAAATCAACTCACTTTGAGACCAGTATTTGTGTTTCCAGCTACAGATTCTCTTTTTTCACGTTCCTCAGTTAATTTCTGTTGTCTCCTGACATTATCCACATTCCCAATACCTCTTTTTGCTTGAGCTTCCAACCGTCTTTCTGCAGCTTCTGCTTGTTGTTGTCGAATAACATCCTAACCAAGTTACAATGATTAAATATATATGAAATGGAATAATTCAATTTCTACATGCAGCTTACTCTCAAAATACTCAATTTCAGCATTCTATTCAAGTACTACAATCCTGAGTAGAATGAGTCATTCTAATTAATCTTATTTAATCCTTTGATAAAATATGTCTGTGTGAAAGTTTGTAAAAATTTATGCAATGCTCTAACGAGTTTTCAAAAAATACCACGTTGTTATAAAAATCTCTGCTTTTAAACTCCTGGCCTATTCAATATTAGAAGAATTTGAAAAAAAAATATCATAACATTATTTAAATTATAACCTCAAAATAAAATACTCACTCGATCAGGTGTTATATCTTCGTATGTTGAAGAACCTCCTCCACAGCAACTAAGTAAAGCTCCCATTTTACGAAATTTCAATATTTCTAATTAAACTTGATTGTATCCGATTGGAGTAGAATTTCTATACTGTAGATGTAAGACACAGTGTTAACTCAGATACGGAACCGCAGCATTCACTTCGAGTATAATATATATAGATATAATTATAAGCATTATACAATATGTTATAGGTGATATATGTAGATAAGTATTCTTTAACTCAATTTCGATATTTGATTATTCAAGGTGGAAATATAAAAAGAACTCGCGCGTTCCCTGATATCAGCAAAATATCAGCTGTCATGGCGGGCATACTCTGTCACTATAGGTCATGCATGTCAACTATAAAAACATGCTTTAGAAAATAAATGTGAGTCAGACACCTCAGTGGTATAATTTAACGGTAGATTTATGGTACACTGCTTTTAATCAATGAAATTTATATTAGTTTTTTATACAATGTATCAAAAAAGGCTTGAAAGCTTTCAAGATCGTTAAAAGTCAGCTAATAATCTAGCATAAAGTACTCCGTTCTCAGAGTAAATGTTTAGATTTTCAACGATTGTTCCATTATAATACTTCACTCAATCCAATTGTTCAACTTTTGTTACTTTATTATCTTTCTTGTCACTACTTAGTGTGCAAAGTTATCAGTTGCGTCTTTTTTGCATAGTATCTTGTGTATATATAGCTCAACCGCGAGATGTAATATATTATACATAAATGACCATTTGCCATACCTCACGAGTAATTATTCAACTATATATAGCGAGTGCGAGTATACCACTACTTGGAATATAATCGGTTGATTTAGAAAAAATCAAATGAACCCGGCCACCTTGACGGTAAACCGATCCGAAGGAATTCACAGAATTGGATTGCACAAGTTTCAAAATTTGAAAAATTGTTGACGCCTTTACGTTCACACTTATGCATGTATCGAAAGTACGAAATTGTTGGGGCATCCTATATAATACATAAAATTTTATTGAATACAAATTAGCTTAGTATGTTATCACGTTGAATTGAAGTGTGGCCCTGAAAAGGGCCGATTGGTATTGAGAGAGGGTTTTACGAAGTTTACTTCGAGCTGGTGTATTTGGTCACTGCTTTGGTGCCTTCGCTGATGGCGTGTTTGGCAAGTTCACCCGGCAGCAAAAGTCGTACGGCTGTCTGGATGTCGCGAGATGTTAAAGTTTTCTGCTTATTGTATTGGACCAGGCGGGCAGCCTCCGCGACGATGCGCTCATAGACGTCGATCACGAAACTGTTCATCATTCCCATGGTGTTGGTGGAGATGCGATGATCCGGATGAACTTGTTTAAGCACTCGGTAGATGTAGGTGTCGTACCTGCTGGTGTTGGCCTTCTTCCTGGGTTTTTTCTTTTGATCAGGATCTTGGGAAGGAGATGACTTCGAAACCTTGGATTTCGTGACCTTCTCCAACTTGGACACTGCTTTCTCGCTCGAAGTTTTCTTGGACTTAGGAGCCATGGCGAAAAATTCGAATTCACTACTTCCCGTGAGAAGAGTAATTGATTTGTGATTAAAAAATCCCCGTGATTGCTTTTTTATACTCTCATGAGGCACTGTCGGACCAATCGCGGAGGCCGAGAAGAGAGGGTTACCTTCTCATTGGTTCGGAGTAGCAAAAAATCCGAGAGTAGGGGAAGCTTGCGAGCTCTGCGCCGATTGGCGCAGAGCGATTCACAAGATAGTGAATACTTTTTCATCACTTTTTTATCAAAACTTGCGGAGTATTTTTTACTCACTTCATCGTGTGCTAAAAATTGAATCAAATCACATCGTAAAATTGGTGAATCTGGACGGAGGAGTTATTTTGTCACTTATAAGAGGATAATAGCTTCTATTTGGGAATGTGTACTATGTGGTTACGGTGTTCGAGAAGGATACTTTTTTTTGCTTTCAGGTCTTATCTCGTGTAGAAGTACCCATAGATTAGGGCGCTTCTCTCTCTGAACTAAGATTTTATCCCAATTCCGTAATCCATAACCGTACCAGATTATGGATATGTATATATGTATACACCATATAGCAAATCCCACCCCGGTGCATATAGCGGCGAATGAATTGTTATACTATCTAGATTGTTACTTTTCATGATCGGCTGCTTTCAGGGCCTCAAATATCCAAAGTATCTGCATAACTCTTCGGTTTTTGCTTTTAATCGTCTGCAAGTTTTATAATTGGAATACAGATTCACGCAAAACAATGGCGTTATTATCAATCGTATTCTTTGTTAAGTAGCAAGAAAATTGTCGAATTTCAAAATGTTCTTGTCTTGAGTATTCTACAATGATTTAAATTTTATACATATTCGATTTATTGATTGCTTAACATTATATAACTCATACCGATAAAAATGAGTAATTTATTCTTTTTATGGTCAGTTCTGACAATTTATGAAGAACCAAATAAATTAATTTTCTTATAATTATGATGGAAAATATGATACTCAATCTACAATGTAGGATTAAGTAAGCAAATTATACCTATCAGCTTAAGATGAGAGACATACTAGATGCAGGCGTAATACTGCAGAATAAAAAAAAATTAATTGATCCGAATGTGAAGATCTTACGATGAATGTTACCGCATAACTGTTGCAAGATGGATTCATCATCATCATTTATCTGCTGGAGTTTATTCAACTTGGCAAACAGATTTTAGTATTTCTCTCTATTGTGATACATACTACTGAAAGCTCTTCATAAACTTCCTGTGCAGTACCATTCTCAGCTGTGTATTTGATTTGATTTAACATGCAAAGTGAAGAGGGGGTCATAACTACAGACAAAAGCTTCCAGTCATCGCATACACACTTGAACACAGATATTCAAAGCTATATCAGATCTGATTTTGTACCATAGTATCAATTAAAATTAAATTTTGTGTGAGGATGTAATGAAGCCCTGCATGCATATGAAATTTGTGTCAATACTAAAGATTATAAAAATAATAACACTATGGATATAGAGATATAGAATGAAGGAATAGATTTATGAGTTTGAAATTAATGTTCATTGTATAGAGCCATAAGGCCCCAAATGTTTCTTTTATGAAAATCGGTATGACATATTGGAAATCTTGAAAAAGACTGATTGTATGGAAGTAGGATGTTAATTATCAATTCCAAACTTATCTCAGAGCTAGTAGGACTAGTTTTCCACTCTACAATAAAAAATCTATTGAAATCCGATCAGCGCTTTTCTGATCCCGAAAATAATTTGACGTTGCTTTTTCGTTGGGAAACGATATTTGAAAAGCATACATTTTCAGTAGAAGTTGCGCGGCATAGCCCGACCTCCGTATAATAGCATCGCTTACCTGGGTGACGCTAAGTAGAACGGCTTCATATACTTATACATAGAATGTACGATTGTTATCCATTGATTGTCTGTAATTTACTTACAGCTTGTTTAAAAGCATCGAACAGCTTATAGGTAATAAAAAGTTTTGCTACTGTGATCGTTTGCAAACAAATCACGGTCACGCCGGTTTAGGAGCGATATACCGTTTCGACAGCTATTGTTACCATTTTTAAGTCATTATTAGCTCATGGATTAGTGTGTAACTTAAGCAGGCAATGAAACTATATTCATCCTTATGTAAATGTTGTGCGCGTCTTATTTATTATAGACTTCAGTCTTTCTTCATTGGGGTATCTTACAAGTTTTTCTATGTTGTGAAAAATGGAGATAAAATTTGGATTTCAATCAAATCATTTTTTATAAGTCTGTATCGGGAAGAATGATATATATTTCAAGAGTGTACTATACTACCATTTCTTAATATTTTTGATTATATCGAAAAATGCAGATATCTGGTTCCAGTATTGTTGAACAGAACCTGTACAACTGTGCAACTATATAAGTAGTTTAATGATTAAAGTATGTAGAGACCTGACAAAATTATGATAAATTATGATTTTAACTAGATATAAGTACTTGATGTATCCAAATAATTTCAAAATAAATATAATTTCAAAAGTAAAATTAAATAACTGAATTGGTTACACATCCTTGTGAGTAAAAAATGCAATGAGATGAATACTGTTATGTTACTCACACTTGTATTATGGTTTCATCCCTCCAATCATTCTATAACGTCAAGTATCTGTAATACTCCGGGCGCAGGGACCGATTCCGTAGCCGATGGATGGCCCAAGCTCCACCCAGGTTTTTCCTATGTGGTTTGAGCTGCTGAACACGAATTTCGAGGGTGGACAGCCGGGAAATGGGCAGGAAAATTTTTATCGAGAATTTTCCGAGAGCGATAGAAAAATCCGTTTTTATGCAAAAAAACCTCAGCATTCTGCACAAAAAAGGTCCTAGTACATTTATCACGAAAAATATCTATTTTCAGTGTTATTTGAATTTTCCGAATTTTTCTCCGAATTTCCTAATTTTCCTTCGGAAAATTGAATTTTAGAGAATTCAAATAAATGGGAAAACATTATCGAAAGAAATTGGGTCGAATCTAACCATCGACCCAACCTCGGAAAATCCTTTAGCACGTGAATAAGCGTAATCAAAGGGCGCTGGAGGTGCTTGGAAAACTAATGCCGGGAAATTGAAAAATACCATTTTTCCGGCTCAAAAACTGTCAAAATCTCCAGTTGAGACCCAAAACAGCAGTTTGAGACCGGGTGGACTGGAAAATATTGTGGCGTGACTGAGCAGCAGCACCTTGAAAATCGGAAAATCGCATTTTCTCAAAGTTTGGGAATTTTTTACTCCGGTACGGCGCATTTTCGTGGAAAATGTATGAGGACCTTTTTTGTGCAGAATGCTGAGGAGAATATAGAAATATTTTTTCGCAAAAAACCCGATTTTTCTATCGCTCTCGGAAAATTCTCGATAAAAATTTTCCTGTCCACTTTCCGGCTGTCCACCATTGAAATTCGTGTTCAGCAGCTCAAACCACATAGGAAAGAACCTGGGTGGAGCTTGGGCCATCCATCGGCTACGGAATCGGTCCCTGCGCCCGGAATATATGTTTTGGCGCAAGCACACGCAGCGTACATTTTGGAGCAGCTGCGCGCCGCTTTTGCCTGTCGAAAATTGCTCCGGCGGAGTCAGTTACGCGCCGGTCGTTGAATCAAGAACATGTATATCAATTAATGCAAACAATCGAGGCGTACCGATATTGGAGACAATAGGATAAAAAAAAAGCTAGCAAGGGATAGGCAGGTCAAAAAAGGGTGTATATGCATGCAAGTGCGCCGCATCGAGGCGTACCGATATTTACCATAGAGTCGCAATAGGATATTTCTCCGAGATGAGCAAGTACAAGGAAATGTACAAGAAAAACGGGTTGAAGCTCGGACACCCGGAGGAAAAGTTTAAAGAATATCTCGATAGTCGGAGAGTTAGAAGAAGCGTACTCGTCGACGAGCAGAGAGACGATGCTATCTTCGGTTGTAATGGTGATTGCTGCAGCTAATTCTTCCATCCGTTATTCCTATTGCATTGCTTTTCTTTTTTATAATCGAGGTTTTGTATGTATTTACCTGGCTCTGAAATTTGAATTATGAGTAAGTGTCCATTATAACACTGTATATAATAAGACCAACGCAAGTATCACCAGGCTTTGTTTTCTTTTGAAGGTCACTGACTTTCGGAGGACATACGATCCTCGAAATTCGTTGCCGCTACGCGGGGACAGCATTTTGCAACCCAGATTGTAATCTTCTTCAAAGCAATACGTGTAGTTTTCTACTTATAAAATGAAAACTTATACAGCAAATAAGAATATGAACAAAATATCCATTCATGGGACGGTGCATTCGGTTCTCAGCTAGCATTTTTGTCACGATCCTCCACAGATTTACTAAGAAATCGTAGTTAGCAAATGATAGTTACAAAATTGTTGATTTCAAATTGTCGAATTGAAAAGTGGATTGTTTTCTAATCGTGCATAATACACAATGTCTTCACTACTTGCGATTTTTAATGATTCTATTTTGAAACCTTTTTATCTTGATCTTCTCATCTATCATAAACAATGAGCATCTACTAAATTCTTGTTTAATGTACAATTTTTATAGAACCTGAACCCACACGATACAAGCCTAAATCATACAAAAATATGAAAACAGAAGAAGGTCTAAACGAAAATGAAAAAAGGTCAGTCACCAAATCTAAAGTACGTCCCTTTGTAGTTGGTGTTGTCCGACACAAAATCCACTCGCCGCCCTTTTTGCGTGGGCCATATAAGCAGGAACCCTGCGCTCACTCTAGCAAAAAGAATACCACCCCTTTAAAGGTACGAATTTCTTCATCTTGATTAAAAACTTCTGTGAAAAAAATGCAATTCAATTGATTTCGATTAATTTTGTTTATTCTCCAGTCTTTTGCTCCAAGAAACTATAAATTCAATCCTCCGAAGGGCCTTCATATCTATACATCCACTCCTGCTGGATCGGCTGGACCTGCATCGTCAATCACGTTTGATAGTATTTTCCGTAACCGCGACCAGAATAATGTGAAAAGGCACAAAATTGATTTCGAAAACATAACAATGCGTTCGAGAAATGCCAAGAAATCGCCGGAGAATTCGCCGCTCAGAACTATTACTAATACATTAGCTGTACAAAAGGGTAATTATTTCTTTTTAATTTTCTATAGAGATAATCAACGTTGTGAGATATTGTCAATAAGTATCGATTTATCGGTTATCATCTCTTTTGAATAGTTATATTTCAAAATTCAAACGTGTCAATTGAATTTCTTACACTTTTTACAGATGAATCAGAAGGTGTATGCATTTTTGGTAGACTAAATCTGGCCAGAGAATTAAATCGATCGGTTTCCAGAATGTCTAGTGGTACGTATGCTTATTTTGTTTCATCTAAATTGCGGCTGATGATTCTGATGTGGGACATTGTCGATGTTTCCGGAAAATACAATAAAAGTAGTGGGAAACAAAAATATATTCTTAAGAATAAGTGTTCAAAGCTGAAATGTTCGTAAAATTTCAGATAGCACGTGTAGCTCTGACGAGCGTTCAACAAAATATACGTCTACACCTTTCTTTGATGGAAAGAAAATTCCGTTATTGAATTCAACGTAAGTGCCTTTTTTCTTTATGGTCATAATTGTGTGATAGTTCATACGTACGTAAATGATAACGTGAAACAATTTTTAGAACCAAAGTTGAACCAAAAGATGATTCAGAAGGTGTATGCATTTTTGGTAGACTAAATCTGGCCAGAGAATTAAATCGATCGGTTTCCAGAATGTCTAGTGGTACGTATGCTTATTTTATTTCATCTAAATTGCGGCTAATGATTCTGATGTGGGACACTGTCGATGTTTCGGGAAAATACAATAAAAGTAGTGGGAAACTAAAATTTATTCTTAAGAATAAGTGTTCAAAGCTGAAATGTTCGTAAAATTTCAGATACCTCGCCAACATTGTTCAACAGAACGCACATTCTAAAATCTTCTTCTGAAACAGTGCAATCAGACGAAGAAAATAATAGTATACCTCAACCAGAAGAGACTACGCTTCAAGAAGTAACAATCGAAATATTTTTAATAATATTCATTAATTCTGATCATGTTAAATCGCATAATTTACGTATGTATCATGAATATTTCTTACTAGATCAACTTGATCAACGGGATCGAACAACGTCCTCCAATTTTATCTGAAGTCGCCGATAATTTATTCAATAAAATAACTGTACGAAAACATCACAATCATGATAATTTTACGACAATCCAAGAGAAAGACATGTCAACAAACCATGTAGAAGTCGAAACGGAAAATTCTTACTCAGAGTCGGTAAGAAAAAATTATAGTTATTGATTGATTTTATGAATTACTATGAAAATTATCCATCGAAAATTTATCGAAATATTCTTTTTCCTCCACTAGAGAATGGAAATATTATTTCATAATATATTCTTGAAGAGCTAATTCCAACAAAAAAAATTTGTTTTAGAGCCATTTTTTTCATTTTTGCCAAGACTTCATTATAATTATTGATTTTCAAATAAATTCATTCATTCGGTTCATAAATGATGATTCTTTTATAAATATAAAATATGGGATTTTACTGATATTTCCGTCATTTCATCATCTCTGACCAAAGTTGGTTTAAAAATTAATAATTTTTCACTTCTACAAGTTTTAAACTGTAAATATTTATTTATCAGGCTTAGTGAACCATTCCAAATTTATTGAAAAGTAAGATCGAGAGAAATCCAGCTCGGGGAGTGTACATTTTTTCTCTTGCAATCTCACTTTTTAATAAATTTGGAATGACCTACCAAGGCTGATCAATGAATATTCATTGTTCGAAGTTAGTTTAGTCTGTCATTGGTTTCTAGAAGTTATTTTTTTATTGAATACGAAAAAACACCAATAATCTAATTGAAACAAATTATTCAAAATTATTAATTTGAATTATTTATTTTTTTATTAAAAATTACCAGCTTAATTTCCACCAATATTGCTGTTAAATCCAAACTTGCATATAAGATTGTATTTTTTAAGTTAATATCTTTTGAAATACATTTTGAATCTGTCAATAGGTTGAAAACTCGAGCACAGAAAACACTGCGATATTCATTGGAAATTTACCTGTACAAATGGAATCGCGAACAGAAGTAGATTCCGTCCAAGATGATGAAATTGATGACATCACAAATCTTTCAGTTCACCAATCATTCATAAATCAAAAAGACGAACGTAATTTAACCAATTCATCCCATGCAGCGATGGTTAGTTTCATTGAAATAATGAGTAGTTCGTTATCTGATCAAATGATGAAGATTTCATTACTGTAAATGTAAATTTTTATTCTCTTTAACAAAGAAATTCAAGTTCAAACACAAGTATTCCCCCATTACTTATTTGAGATGTCAAAAAGTCCTTCAAGTGAAACCAAAGCTTGTGTAGATACTTTGCGATCATCTGACTAATAATTATTCCGATATTGCATACTAGATTACACTCATCTATTATGACAAAATCCATATTTTCCTACTTGGATTAATATGCACTTCTAATAAAATAAATATTCTTGTTGAAGGAAGTAAACATGAGTTTTGATGAAAGTGAAGTAACCGCTCAGACTTCAATCAACGATTTTAATACATTATCAACAGGAGCGATTCTTTCAAAAGGATCTGAAGATTTATGTAACAACAGTTTTGTGAATAACAGTAATGATTTGCAATTTCAGTTTCACCAAGAATCTCGTACAATTATGCATGGAAACGTGTCAAACTTTGATTCATTAAATTGTACCAAGAAAAATAAGGTATTAATCTGAAGATACATTAATTTTTTGATAGATTACTTAAAACTATTTAACCTGAAAATTGTGAATTTAATAGGATGAAAATGCGAGAGTAGATGCGAATATTCCGTTACACTCGTTTGGTCTATCAGATAGTTACTTTAAAACTTCAAAACCTCAAGTTGAAGGACCATTATTTGACTCAGAGGCAAATGAAAAACCGGTACACTCGTTTGGTTTATCAGATAGTTACTTCAACACTTCAAAACCTCAAGTTGAAGGACCATTATTTGATACAGAGGCCAATGAAAAAACGTTACACTCGTTTGGTCTATCAGATAGTTATTTTAACAATTCAAAACCTCAAGTTGAAGAGCCATTATTTGAAGCCGAGGCTAATGAAAAAACGTTACACTCGTTTGGTCTATCAGATAGTTACTTTAACAATTCCAAACCTCAAGTTGAAGAGCCATTATTAGAAACCGAGGCTAATGACAAAAGCTTGAGTAAAGATCCAGGAACAGAAACTACTCTTCCAAAAAAACTCAAAACAATGGATAATGATATTATTATCATGGATAGTTCTATTTGTCTGCCTCTAATATTTGAACAAGAACCTCGCATGGAAAAATCAAGTTTATCGATTGTAAATGACATGGCTTGTTCTGTAGTTAATCAGGTATTCATTACAATATTCATGATCGATCGATATCATAGATATAAAATCATTCCACGGCAAAGTGTAATAATTGTATTATTTACATTTGTAGACCGTAAATAAGGATTTAAATATTAGTATTCCATTGAATTTCTTTGAAGTGAACAAAGAAAAAACTTTCGTGAATGAACAGGCATTGGACTTGGAAACTATAGAAAAAATTCCAATTATTGAAACGAATAATTCATGTAACGCAGGAAATAATGATGAACCAAATACTGCCAATGAAATGGAATATGAAAATATAATTTCTGTATCAGAGAAATCCGAGGTATTCTCGTTTGATATTTATTTTTTTTTCGTCCCGGCGGGAGAAAAATGCTGTGTTACGAAAAATAGTATATGCACCTCGCTCTTCTAGGCTATTTCGGCGCGCGCTATAACTTGCAATCAAAGTTGCGCTCGAGTCGCAAACGTTTTTTGTGCCGAAATCGTCTAACCTCGCTCGAGTGCACAATATACTATTTTATTTTTATTCATTAGTTGTTACTTACATGTTTTTGATTCTCAGTATATTTTAAAATTTTTTCCAATTCTAGTAATTCATTTTTATATATTCGACAATATATTTCGCGAGTAAGAAATCTTATTATTTCATGAAAATAAAAAACTTTTTGAATTTTCATGTTAGGATGAGAGTTTGAAATCCCAACAACTGACACCCGTTCCGCCATGCGATGAAATGCCTCGAGAAGAAGCATTATCAAATAACAGTGTCATATGGAACCTGTTGAATGAAGGTATAGAAAAAAGTAATATTGTTGACAGTCCAGTTCTATCATCAATCTCGCTTGCTCCACGTCAACTTCAGGTGTTTATTTGAACTATGAATTCTTTATCTTGTTGATTAATTATTATTATTTATAGTCTATTTTCAAAAAATTTTAATATTTAGTTTTGAAATTCACGGTATTTTTCGTAGCTTGCAAGTGTCGATCGTAACAAAGCACACGTGTGCAAAGCACACAAAAATGTGGTTTATCAAATATTTTTCCGGACATTGGAGTTTGTCATGATTTATTCGATATATGGTTTCTAATTTTTATTTCTATCTATTCCAGAACGTTATTGCAGAGAATATGACGAGTTCAAGTGAACCATCATTGGTACAGATGTCCGGTCTAGTACAAGTAGTACAAGATATTAAAAATAAATCAACTAGAAGTGCGAAGAATAAATTATTCGAAAATACTGAAGTCATTGGGACTCAAAGTCAAAATCTCAGTGATCCATCATCGATGAAATTATCCAGTCCAGCAATACAAGGAATCAGAACAATGCTCACTACAAGTGCAAAAAAGAAATTATTCGCTAACACTGAAGCCGGAACCAGTCCAATGCAAAATACGAATGAACTCTTACCAATTGAGTTGTCTAGTCCAGTAGTGCAAGGAATTGAAAAAAAATCTACTAGAAGCTCGAGAAAAAAATTAGTAGCTTCTGAAGTCGTAGCTAATTCAACCACTCCTCGACCAAAACAAAAGATTCACAAATTCCAATTGATAGTTGACACTCCAGAAAAATTGGAAGATTCTTCAGAGAAAACTCCAAAAATAAAGGTTTGTATTTGGATACAGCCATGTAATTGATATTGTACGGTCTATGATTGGAGGTGATTGATCATTTAAACCATACAATTCTTTTTAAGGAAGTACAATCGTTGGCAAAACGAGTTCTGAATGAGATATCACCAAACATTGTAATAGATTTAGTGAATTCTCGCGGTGAATGTAAATCGCCAATAGTTCTTCCGAAACAACAGAAGAAATTAAATGAAAGTTTCTCAAACCCTGCTGAAAATGAAATCGTAGACCTTATTTCAGATGATGAGGTATGACAAATCAACTATGTTTTCTGAGAAAAATTAAAGCCAGCTCATAAATTGGTGTTCATGAATATAATTCGACTTTTCAGGAAGATTACAAGTCGTCTTTGTCCCGAGTTCTTGCTACTCACGTGCCATCAGTAACTCTTTCTCCAGGGTCTTCTAAAGTGCCCAATAAAAAGAGTCCTGCTCTTCAAGTAGCATTATCGACTGGTTCTCCAAAAACCCCCAATAAAAAAGTTCAGAAAAAGGTATTGATACAAACTTATTGATGCTGTATTTTTTTTATATTAACCCAAAACTAATCCTTTTCTCTTTGTATGGTTCTTTATGTCAACGTGATATTTAATAGTTTTATGTTATTTGCTTTATTTTTCTTCAGCAAAATGGATCGCCAGCTTTATCGCCCCTACTAAAATCAGATACAAAAGGGAATTCTCTAGAGGAAATCGGAAGAACCCCAATACGCTTATTACAATTGCGTAGTAGTAATATTAGCGTCTCGCCTTCTCCTAAAAGAATAACTCCAATGGTAAGTTTACTTGCAATATTTGACTTGTAACGTTTTGATATTCCCTAATTCCGGTAAACGTTTATAACTATATTCATTCATGACGTTCTTTATTCCTAACTCTTCTTTAAATTTGAAAAAAATATCTACTTATAGTACTTAAAAATTATCATTATTTTATTAAACTATTATTCAATAACTGAAAATTATTCTTACGATAATATTATAAACTCAAATCTTAATAAAACTCATAATGTTCAATTTTTTTTTCAGAAAAAAGCAAAAGGGGTCCGCAAGAATATGGATTAAGCGATAAAAATTTTATTTAAAAACAATCAATTGTACATTTTATGATATTTGAATCATTTTATATATTAGACTTAAGATTTATCAAATCAATTTATTTTGAGTAGTTTGACATTTGAATTATTGTACATTTTTATATTTTATAAATGTAAAGATAAGATGTTCTATTATACGTTATAATGTATTATACACTTTAGTACTTTAGATAAAGTTTTAAATATTTTGTTAAGAACGTGTAAAAATCAGTCGAAGAACCACAAACATGATATTTTGCCACATTTTTTCAGCCAAGAATGATAGTAATTTAGAACAGTAAGAAAAAATTTACCATGTTAAGTAATACACAATGATATTTGCAAATTATATCTATTCAAATTCTAAAATGATCTAATTGCTTTGTATACTCTGAAGCATTCAATAATTTTTATCTTTCATCAAGCGAAAAGTGCGTTCCCTTGGATCCTAAAAAACGCACTTCTGGCCATTGGATGGAAAAAAGTTGTACACCATGTTAAAAGTTTAGCTCGCTCAAATTGAGCTCCACGAATTTCTTGCTGGCATTGTATCGATGATAGTTGTGTTTGCCCGAGTCTGGGATACTTTCTGATTTTTTTGCTGGGCTTTGAAGGGGGAATCACGAGATTAAAATTCATTGCTAGTATATGGTGAGCTTTCAGGATGAATAACTCGCGTTTCGTCAATCCCAGAATTTTTTGCTGGATCAAATAGAGCTCCAATAATCTTTTGAAGCCATTATATCAAAGATAGTTGTGTTCGCGCGAGTCTGCAAATACTTTCTGATTTTTTTGCTGGGGTTTGAAGTCATTGCAAGTATACCGTGATCTTTCGGAATCAATAATGCGTGTTTCATCAACGCCACAATTTTTTGCTGGCTCGAATTGAGCTCCACGAATTATCTGCTGGCATTGTATCGATCATAGTAGAATTTGCACGAGTCTGGGATACTTTCTGATTTTTTTGCTGGGCTTTGAAGTGGAAATCACGAGATTAAAATTCATTGCTAGTATATGGTGACCTTTCAGTATGATCTACTCGCGTTTCGTCAATCCCAGAATTTTTTGCTGGATCAAATTGAGCTCCAATAATCTTTTGAAGCCATTATATCAAAGATATAAGAGCTAATATTGTTGAAGAAATTTCAAAAAATCACGTAGAAACACATGTGCAGAGATGTAATTAGTATATAGAACTTGAGCTAGTATATGAAAAACTATTCACTGAAGAAAAGATACAAACTGATGAATTGATTGAATATATAAAAGACAGATATATAGAAGTTTTGCCATCATGTTCGAAAAAGTTCCACACATCAGATAACCCATACTATAATGATATTTTTCTGAAAGAGATGATGAAATTTTTGTACTTCTTCCCCATCATTTCTAATATCTTTGTTCATTGTAAAGAATCTTTGAACTTCGATATTGTTGTTATGAAATCTTAATATATCCACTCCATAGTTCAGTCCAAAAGTATGGAAAAAATGATAAACGCTGATTTTATTATGAAACATGCAGAGAACTTGAAAAGTTCAACTGGGGAAGGTCGAAAGATCATTAATGAAATGAAAAAACACAGTTCGATTGAAGGAAAAGATAAAGAATATTCTATACACTCCTATTTAGACTTTAACGAAAATTGGATGGGAAAAACAGATATTGGTAAAAAAGACAAGGAAGAAAATGCAAGTTTTGATATAAAGCGTGAAGAAAAAAATAAGAAAATTATTTCCGCGAATGTTGATATAGAATGTTTTACAAACCCTAAAACAAAGGATTTATTGTCTGAATTAATTGACAATCCTTCAGTAATTATTGAACACCTTACACATGTAAATGATCCACAAAAAATTGCATCTGAACATTCGTACTCTTTGAACAGTTCAGCAGTTCGCTCAAAGCCAGTGGAACAAAAAAAATCGTCTAAAAAGCCATCAAAGTACCTTCTACCATTCCCAGGAGTAGAATTGCAATATAATCGTCCTAAGACCAACAATTTAAATAAATTGATAAAGAGTCAAACATCGATAACTTTAAAGAATAAGAAATATTTTTATGACAATACAAGTTGTATAGATGGTATTTCCGAAATCTTGGTTCACATGATGGTTACTTTCAATAATTTTTATACATATTGTAAGAATAGTCTTGAAAAAATTGATTGCCCCAATTTTCTCGAAACTCTGTTCAGTTATGCCTGTACTGGAAAATTTCGTGATTTTTCAAAAAACAGACTACTTTTGTTATTCGAAGTAGGAGCGTTGGTAGGAGATATTATTTATTGCCAGGAAGCCGCTTGTGTTTATTTTGACAGACTGATGAAAAGAAATGAGTGTATAACTGAGAAAACTTGCTGTTCTACACTTTGTAAAGAAGATATAATCAGTCATTCAACATTCAAGAACGCATCGCAACATCAGCTGTATAAATTAGAAGAGGCATTTTCATCAGAATCAACGAAATGTATTCATTGCGAGAAATCTTCTATTAAATCATTCACAGCCAACAATTACCTTTCCTTTGACATAGAAGAAGCAAATATTACTAAAAATATTGCAGAAATTCAAGAAAAAATATTGATAAACAGGAAAACGTTTTTATTAGCTGGAATTCTGAGTTACGTACCATCTAAGTCCAATTCTTCCCATAAGCAATACATAGCTCATTGTGTATCAATACGTGGCCATTGGTATGAGAAAAGCAATACAGCTAAGAAGATTGAATTAGTACAAAGCAAGAAGGAGAATGTCAGATTGGCTATGCTTTTTTATGTCGAACGTGAAAATAGAGAATTTTTTAATTATATTGAAAATGATTTGAAATCTATTGCTCCCCAAGAATTTCAGCGGAATATTGACAAAAATGAACATTCAGAAGAGATGTCAAGCTCTCCTAATATAAGAGACGACGTATTTATAACGAAAGTATTAAAGCTTCAAATTGTAATATCGATGACTCATTAAAACAGAAAATTGAAAAAAATCCTATTCTTCCATCAGAAACTACAATGAACATTGTAGAAAATGAAAATCTAGTCGATGAAGACAGTTTTACAAAAGAAACATTTATTGAAGATTATTATGAAGATAAAGAAACTCTAATCGATGCTACTAATGATAATCCAGAAGAGAAAATTAATATAAACCCTATTAATATAAATTAATATAAAATTAATATAAACCCTAGTTTTAATTGCGGACGGCTCAAAACTGCCACCAATAATACATGGAAATCAGAAAACTAAGCTTGTTGAAACTCATGCTATAGACAGTCTGATGGAGCTTTTCAATGCTAGTTATTCTTGTATGAAATCGTTTGCTGATTTACTACTGAACATTATAGTGAATGATGACATGCATGAGATTTTTCATATCCTTTTGAATTGCCTTAATGAACCAATAAAAACGTATTATGAAGAACGACTGAGATATTGTACATCGTGCTATTGTGCTAACAGTCAAATAGTTGAAAATATTACTGTGATTAATTGTGATGATAATATTATATCTCTATTTGAAAAGTGCATGTCAAATTATCCTTGCATGGAAGAAATAATACATTGTAATAATTGCAACTATGTCAAAGTCATTAAAAAATGTAAGCAATATATACATACAAACATTCAGGAAATATTTTCTTCAACTTATATTGTAAAAAATTTAGAGAGTTGTCTACAATCAAGTGTGCAAAATTGTCTAATTTGTGAAAGTGTATTTATTGATGTAAACTACAAATTCTATGAATATTTTTGTTTAGATTCATCAGATACAGAAATACAAATAGAACTTAATTCTGTACCCTCAGAAATATTTTTACAAGAAAAGAAGTATGTACTGATTGGAGTGATAGCCTCTTCACTTTCCAGGTATTGCGTTTTTATTCACAATTTTCGAAAACAATGGGAAGAGAGAAATAATCTGATGAATGAAATTTTAGTTCACTCTGAAAAAACAGTAAAAACAATAAAGCCTTGTATATTTTTCTATGTCCGTGCACAGAGCGGCCACAAAAACATCTGCCTGTAAAGATTAAAATCTCTTTATTATTGTACGCCACCATCAACTGATTTTATTGTTTTAATTTGTATTAGATAAAAATAAAAGAAAGAACTATTTGAAAATAATAAGGTTCTACATTTTAAGTTTGTTATAAAAATCCCATACAATGTAATATAAGAAATCGTTTATTTACAATAGAAAAATTACTCAATATTCACCTGATTACTACTAGTTGTAGGACAAGGATCAGCTTTAGAAGTTGCAGTTGCTCAGTGTCGAAGCTAATTACATCTTGTTCGTTGACAGATTTTTCTGGGTATTTTCTCTGCGACTTTAGTTTCCAATACTCTTGTACTCAGTGAATCCTTTTTCGACATGGCTTGATCCACAACCTAGAAAGATTTCAAGTTAACGAAAGATATACTACAATATAGTTGAGGCTATACATGAAAAATAGCTTTGTACGGTAAAGCTAAATAATATAAATACAGCCTGCGAGTCGAGGGAAGCTGAATAGCCAGATGACCTATTATTTTTGGCACACTTTGCCTTGAGAGTAGGTAATACCTGCAGATGATTTTTCTTCGTAGAAAGCAACTATGATGAGGTCTGCGACTGATGGCAGTTCCAGAGGCAGGAATACATCTTCCAAATTCTCAATGTAGACAATAGTTTGGATACCACGGCTTGCGCAGTTCCTCAGACTTATTTCAGTGCCTACTGTACACAATAATTCCATCTGATGAAACAAGTTAAATTGAGAGTGATTATCAAATGTGTTACTATTGTAAAGTGAATTTACCAATTTGCTTGCTGCTGGCTTTGTTGACACCTGTGAGTTGAGTGGGGCACCATCTTGCGAGCCACCTAACTTGCCCGAGGACGCTTCTCCTGGGAAGGATCTTGCTGATGAACGCTTCACTCCAGAGCTTGGCAGCTCATCGCGTTGCTCCGCAGTCTAAACCACCGCACCACGATCTCATCGATTCGCACCTCCTGCATGCTCCTGCAGCCACTGTCAGCACTGTCAGCTGTCTGCAGTCTGCTGCCCGGCGCCCACGGCAGAGGCGGTCCGTGCAGCAGACGGCCGGAGCGACCGACGCCGACCGTCGACCGACGACCGTTGCGTCTGAGCGCATGCGCAGTAGCAGTTTTAACAATATTCATTTAAAAAATTTATTTCTTGCGCATTTTTTCACAAAATCAAGGATTTTCTCCTCGGTTCTTTAATAATTCCTCTGACGCGCATTCCTTCGTACTAGATTCAAGTCCTAAATTCAAATATTGACGAAGTTATGGACTTCTGAAGATACTACAGCAGCGGCTACTATTTTTTAAATATCGGAAGATAGACTTTTCGCATAATTTTTTCAATCACGGATTCTGAACGCGCAAACGAGCGCAGTATTTTGGGATAGATTGTTTTTATCTAAAATTGACTTTGGTCGCCCACTTCCCGGAGGTGCAGCTGACGACCATGCTGACGACAATATATCCTGATGCCAGTTATTGGCTGCAGCAGGCTGCAGTTCTAACGATAATTTGCGTCAGCAGCATTTTATTGCGCTACGGATTTCCCTCGAAAGCTGATAAGCAGGTAAGCTATCGCGAATTATTGCTAATTATTGAACGAGTGAATTATTTATCGAGTTTGGAATGTACAGGTGAGAGGAGGGAGCGTTGCATGCGCCGGAGAAAAAAGCAGCTGCCGGCGAGTTGGTGCAGCAGCTTGCAGTAAATACACACTATCCACGTGGTCCCAGGTCGGGGCACTGAGGAAGCCGCTATGGCCACCGAACTGATGGAGAAGGTGCTGGAGTACTTGGCCAAGCACGACGAGATCGACTCGCTCGATCTGGCCAAACACTTCGGCGTGGATCATCAAAGAATCATCGGGGCCATTAAAAGCTTGCAAGCTTTTGAAGATGTGAGCTTTTCTTCTTATTTTTTATTGAGTACACTTATTGTATCCATAAGTGTAATATTGAATTAGTTACTCTATTATGGAATGTTTCTGAATATACAAGCTTTTTGTGCACTTGATCAGTGAGAAATTGCGGTTAGCTATCGAGTACTTAATTGTAGTTATGAATGAAAAATCAAAATCTAGACTGAAATGTTCACAATAAAGAATTATTATAACCTATGTATTACATGTAGCTGCTAAAAGTAGACTCCAAGAGCAGCAAAGAGTGGGTTTTGACTGAAGAAGGCCAGCACGTATTGGAGCATGGAAGTCACGAAGCTGCAGTGTATAATGCTGTGCCAGCTAACGGAGAAGGAGTCCGCCAAGCAGATATACTAGCCGCAGTCCCATTTGCCAAGGTTGGTTTGTCCAAGGCTCTAGCTGCTTCTTGGGTAGAGTTAGTCAAAACAGGAAGTGATACCCTTATCAAAAGGAAAACCCCTGTCATTAGAGATGAAATCCAGAGTAATTTGAAGGAATTGCAAACGCTGTCTGATGACTCAAAGAAAGAGTACAAAAAGAGGAAATTAATCAAGGAAAAGTGAGTACATCGTTATCGCAATTCATCATTATCTCACCAATATATATTTTTCATTCAAAATATTATTTTGTTTGATTGTCGTCAATGTATATTATTCAGTATCATCAAGATTATGGTGCTCCATAAAGGTCCAAATTTTTCTACCAAAATAGAAAAACCTGAAGCTGATCTCACTGCTGATCTATTAGTTAGTGATGTATGGAAAAAGAAAAAGTTCAAACCAATTAATCTAGATGCTCTTGGTGCACCACTTGATGTGGGCCACCTTCATCCTTTAATGAAAGTGCGCACAGAATTTAGGAAAATATTTCTAGAAATGGGATTCCAAGAAATGCCTACAAATAATTATGTAGAAAACTCTTTCTGGAATTTCGATGCTCTGTTCCAGCCTCAACAGCATCCAGCAAGAGATGCACACGATACCTTCTTCATTTCAGGTAACGCATGCCAGTAGTAACATTAATTCAAGATACTTTGGTATAGGAATTAAGATTCGATGAGATACAACAGGATATTTACTTGATAACATTGTACAGATCCTGCAGTAAGCACATCTTTCCCAGAGGACTACTTGGAGAGAGTTCGTAAAGTTCATAGTGAAGGAGGCTACGGTTCACAAGGTTATAGGTATGACTGGAAAATTGAAGAGGCTCAAAAAAATTTATTGAGAACGCACACAACAGCTGTTAGTGCTAGAATGCTATACAGGTTAATGAAAAAGGTAAAAAAGACATTAAATAGTTATTTTAAAGCGAGACATCCGTTTTTGTACATTTTTAATTAGTGAAATATTTTATATTTTCCTTTTCTAGGGTAAATTTGAACCAGTAAGATATTTCAGTATTGATAGGGTATTCAGGAATGAAACATTAGATGCTACACACTTGGCTGAGTTTCACCAAGTAGAAGGTGTTATTGCAGATTATGATCTTACTTTAGGAGACTTGATTGGTACACTTTATGAGTTTTTCAGTAAACTTGGAATTACAAAACTAGAATTCAAGCCAGCCTACAATCCATACACCGAGCCAAGTATGGAAATCTTTTGTTTCCATGAGGGCCTGGGAAAGTGGATTGAAATCGGAAACAGTGGTATTTTCAGACCAGAAATGTTACTGCCAATGGGACTGCCAGAAAATGTCAATGTAATTGCTTGGGGCTTATCGCTCGAAAGGTAGTTTTTGAATAGTCAAAATTTATGCTTTTTGAAAAAACATTGAATCTGCACAATAAAGTAAATTTAATATACACTATTGATAATGAAAAATCGATTTTTCAGGCCAACAATGATAAAATATGGACTCAATAACATAAGGGACCTGGTTGGACCTAAGGTTGACTTGCAAATGGTGCAGGATAATCCATTATGTCGTCTAGACAAGTAATAATAATTTATTTAATATCTCATACATACGTACTCCTTGTAAACGTTATGATATTTAAGTTTAATAAAAAACATTTTTCATTCACTTGATGTGTAGTTGTATTTGTGTTTGATAGCTTGCGAGTTGTGTACGAGAGCATGCTTTGTCGCATCCCCAACCCTCTGAGGTACTAACCAATTCGATCTGTTTCAAACTAAATTCTTTCGACAGATGTGAAGTCTCGACAGGCTCGAGGACGCAAGACGAACCAGTGCCAAAAGAGCAAGAGTTTGCCAGCTCACAGCAGCTGAGGAGCGAGCCGATCACCGAAGACGTAGTGCTGTTCTGCGACGTGAGGCATCCGCCGTACTTCGTCAAGTCGCTGCTGAGGCTGCTGAGGCAAGTGTTTTGCGTGCATCTGTCCGTGTACTGGCACTCGTCCGTACCCGCGCCGACGGCGGCTGTTCAGAGGTTCGTCGAAGAGCTCGCTGCCCCGGGCGACTCGACCCTGCCCGACCTTAGTCTAGTGCTGATCTGGAGGCGAGACGACGAGGCCGCCGCGTTTTGCCTGCGACGATCCGGGGGCTGCGAGATCGCCGGTCAGGTGAACGTCGCCCGCTGCCTATGCAGGATCGTCGAGCAGCACCGACCCCAGTTGCTCAGGTACGAGAGTCTCGGTCCGGCCTTCGCCTACAACGTTGACACTATACTCAGGAGGCTGGAGGAAATCGAACCAATCGACAGGAACAGAATCGACCAAATCTGTAGAGCCGAAAAGAACAGGAAGTCCAAGTACTTTTTCGGCCAGGAGATGAGCATCGTCGACGTGTTTCTTGAGTCTTAAGGGAGTTGTAGCATCCAACTTAATCCACACATTCTTCCGATCGTTTTTTGATACCTGAATGATGTTTTTATTGTTTGTTCTGAGTCTTGAGAATTGAGAAATAGTTTCATGTAAAAAAAGAAAAATTCGTATCGTATGCATGTACAAGACTCATTTTATTCTTTGAGGAATCAATGGATGTCGTATATATGTACTTCAGTTCGTAATCCAGTTTTTTTTAAATGGATCCTTGAACTCCATGAAATGCTTTATAAAAAAAAAAATAGTTAAAATTTTTAATAGTTGAAATTTTTTAGTAAAAATCAGTGGATAAATTATTTCATGTTTTATGGATAAGTTGACCATGAAAAAAAAGGTTGTAGGAAGTTGCCGTATTTGATACGGAGAAAGTTCGTTAATACACGTTAACTTTGACTATAGCAGAAGTTTCACGAGCTTGTTTGTGCATACAACATGTACATACATATATGTATACCTTTTGCAATTTTTGGGGGAAATGAAAATTCGGATTAACAAAGAGTAGTTGAGTATGATGAATTTTAAATCAATCAAGTAACGGTGAAATCAGCGTTTTAACACGGGTGCTTGTGCAAAGAAAAACATATTTTTGACCTCTGCTCTCATGACAATAGAATTAATATATTGGTTTCAAATGAGTTTCTGGTCGTTTTTTTCATACAACGATTGTAAATAGATTGAACATAGACTTTACAATATTTTTAGATTAGTTTAGTTACACCAGAACAATGATTGATTGCTTATTCAGAACTGTAGGCAGTGTATCGAATAAATAATTTACCATACAAGTCATATACTTTATTGAAAAATTGTATCTATCATATGCGCTTGGGATTGCTGAATCTCTTACTATGTATTATTTATTCAAATCTGAATTCTTTTTTTGAGAGAATATTTTTATTTTCGTGACGGTGAATTGAATACAATTTTATCATAAATTTATTATAAATTAAATCATTTACTCCTCGGCGCGTCAATACAAGTTTAATTTAACCAAACTTCAAATTTAATAAACATTCTCAAATAGAATATATAATACTGTTTTTCGAGTCTACAATCTGTCGTTCCTTGTTTATCCCGATGTAACTATCCAAAAAATTTAACTGTGTCATGAAAGATTAGCGAATCGAATACCTGCGAATGTCGCCAAGCCTTTCGGGGGCCGTTTTCGTCTAATGTGAGAAAATATAAGCCATAACGTAGAAGGTTGAAGAATAATATTAGGGATATGAAGAAGTGATTCTACCACTCTATTTCAGCAACATTTATTATTTTTTACACTGTACGTAAATAACAATTACATTTTCCTCACTGCATACACTTTATGCAGGCTGGATGAATATGAAATGTTTATTGGTCCATTGTAATGCATGATTTTAGAGCCTGCCTATATAATACATTATAATGGTAACTTTAGGCCCATTCAATTTTTGATTGCACGTTCTATTCCACTCACTCACTCACATCGTGAACATATTATACGCGGCGTAGGTATATTTTTTATCATCGACATGACACAAAGTAGCTTATTCGTAATAAAGTTCTCATTTCGGCTAGAGAATCGTTTTTAATGACTATTTAAATTTACGCACTTATATTGCTACAGTGCTTCAGATTGACTCCAGCAATCCCAAAACGAGATTTTTTTCAGATACCAGGAGAATGGTTGTCTTAGCTCATTACATGTATGTATGTACATATAAACTACTAGTTACTTAGCACCAAGTGAAAAAGACGCATTTTGAATATTTTACGATGCTTTGGTATTTTTAAAGTTTGGTGGAAAATACTATCGCTACGCAATAAAAATATATCGGAGATTATCGATTGATATTCTTTATACAAGGCATGATTTAATCTTAACTGCCAAATTGAAGTTCTTGGGTGTAGTTTCATTGATTTCGAACTCGTAAATATAACAATCCGTGATGACATTGGAATAATTTTAAATATTTGAGCATTATACACTATTCGAACAAAAAATTAAAAAATTTGAATAGTAACAATTTTTTAGTGATTTTTATGTAAAAACATAAAATTAAAAAATGTAAGCTCTTATTTTTTATGTATTATACAATGCATTTACATATGAACAATTTCCTGACAATAGAATCTCAAATAAATCATATTATAATTATCACATCGAGTTCGGCTATAATATAATATGTCGCGATGTCTTGTCATCGAATCTAAAATCAACGAATATAGACGTCTATATTCGTTGCTAAAATTGAACTTTAATGATCGTGAAAATAAATTCTTGCTTGGAAAATTTGTTATGAAAAATAAAATCAATAATTATTCTAAAATGCTATTTAAGAATGTGACTAGATTTTAAAGAAATAGTTTCAAGTCAGTTTTTGTTATTTCGGAAGATTTAATTTTTCATTGGGACATTTGTTTCAGAATTGTTCTTTTCAGCTGATGATAAAAGACTTGCATGAATAAATCTCGGACAATCGTTTTACCTAATACTTGAATCTTTCAAAATTTGTTGGCTCAGCCATTCTTTAATAATTTATCTTAGACGTTTTTACACTTGAATAAGTTTTACATAAAATCTTCGATCTACTCGTAACGTAACAAATTCTTTCTTTTTTTTTTTGAATAAAAGAGAAAAGATAAATATGGAAAGAAATTCGCAATGCTTTCAGTATTATCCTGACACTTACATACATAGAAATATAATCAAATATTGTAACATCATCGATATAACAAAAACATATAACAAGGTGTAAAATATAGATAAAACATAAATATATATACAATGTTACATAAATTATACATACGACTATCTTAATGATACATTCTAACTGCTTACGCTCAATACACGTTATTCATATAAAACGATTTATATCAATACACAGCTACGCCTATGTTAAATATATCGAGATAATAATACGCTGAAATTGATATACAACGTTAGAGCAATAGAATGTTCTGTTCATCAAATTCCGTATTATCAGTAAGATCTTAAACAGTAGTTATTGATATTTACATGGGTTTATGTATTTCTTTATAGTAACTCTTTAGATTATTCAAATGAAGCTCATAAAGACTGACTAGCTTTTATTGAAAACCCGAAAGTGACATTAATTCGATTTACTTCGAATGATAGAATTATCATCTCTCAATTTGACGCAGGATTTTACAAAAAAATTCAAAATCATCCATTTCCTAATATTTGTATGGTTTGAATAATTATTTTTTGAAGAAAAAAACACGCATCAGTTTTTATAACCATGATCCATTATTTACAATTGGAAGTTCTTTTTATACTGTTACTTACGTAATTCTCATTAGTTGAAATCACTCATAAATTATATTTTACAATCATATACCTAAGAGTTATATTCGTTTAAACAACAAACAACAATACAGTTGAAAAACAAGCATGCTATATATTTTGTTGAAGAATTTCCGGAACGTGATTTCTTTATGAAATCAAAATAAACTCCGATATTTGTAGGCCGAGCGAAATAGCATTATCGAGAGTGTTGAATTGATGCATTATTTTTGGCAAAAGATTCTCAATTTTAGAACTATAAGAAAGGTCCGCGAAAAAGTATGATCTCATTTATTTTCGAGTCAAATAATACTAGTAATATATGGCGCTTGATGCAGTTCAATCAGTCCGCTGTTCGATACGCAATCAATGCACAAACCTTTTTACAAAATGGGAACCGATTGCTCATAATTATTATGCGTGGGGGAAAATCTTGATCCGCAAAAATTATAATTTGAATTAAAAAGAATTCAAATATTCTCGACTCTAAAAATATGATTTCTGTTCAATTTCTCTTTTACTTGATTGCTGCATGCGAGTATTCGACCACGACCGGATTTTACATTCTGCTCCAAGCAAACGAAATCAGTTGCCATTCATCGAGTGCGTACCAACTTGGACAATCAGTTGTACGAGAATATATCAACAGATACAGGTGTATATATATTTATGAACACTGCTGCAGGGATAAAACGATAGAATATTTGGAAAATCAGCCACTGGGAAAGTTTCATTAAATCATATGTCGCGCGTCGATAGTCTGTATAATAAATAGTTTGTCGCGCCGGCGAGTGCGCAAAAAAGAAATGTCGAACGAACGCGCGGGAGTAGTGGTACGTACTTTTTTACACGTAACAGTTACACATATATATATATATGCAATATAATATATTTATAAGTATCTATATAGGTACTCGGTCGCAGCGCGCCAGTCGCGCTCGAGCGCTGGGGCAAGGTTGTGCGAGGTGCACTGCAAGAAGCACTGCATGCGTGTATACGTATATATGTACATAATATGTATATGAGGCCAACACAACGGTTTGGCACGGCGTATATAGCACTCGAGGCCCTGCTCTCGAGACGAGGAAGGGTCAGTCATTGCGAGGGGGAAGGCCGTGTGTCGATTGGTACATAGTCGAAGTCTCTGCGGGGGAGAAGTCGCAGTAGTGCAGCCAAGACGCGCCGACTCGAGCTCACAGCCAGGTGTTGATGAAGACGCGCTTGGTGGATTGGGAGGGCTCGGGCGCGGTGGGCTCGAGGGCCGACTGTCAGGAGGGCGGCTTCTCCTCCCGCGGCTCCGAGCTCTCGAGCTTGTGGAACCGGGCGGTGTAGGGCAGCCGCTGCTTGTAGCCGAACTGCCGCCGCGCCGACGAGCCGTTCTCCTGCAGCGCCGAGCAGTCCGTGTTGTAGCTGCTGCGCCTCGAGATCGGGGCGATCGTCGTCGTCGTCTCGTGCAGTGGCAGCCTCGTCGTGCCTGAAACACACAGTCGTCCCATCGTCAACGCCAACCTCCGACTTTTAGCTTTTTCTTTTACTTTTTTCTTTCCATTCCAGGACACCAAGGGGCTTCTTCTCACTCCATGGAACAGAGTACTTATAGAGTACTGCGGATTCACGGATGAATAGCACTCTTTATTCGTACCACGGAGTACTGAAAAATTATGGGAGTACTGAAGAAATTTAGAGGGAGTACCGGAGTGAGACAAACCTTGGCAGACACGTTCAGGAAAGGTTCAGAGTCAGAGATGCATGGAAATATGCGTGCGGCTGCCGGTTGACATTCAAGTAGTAACAGACACGCGTGGCGAGGCAATGCCGTGAATCACGATTCTGTTCTAAACCTCATTTCGCTGACATCGCGTTGAATAAAATATTTATGGATTGACGATCGGGGAGAAAAGACATTACCGAGGAATTCAATATTCTATTATCATTTTTGAGAATTGGGTTTGAACGAGTCAACAAACAGGTATTTCAATCGTTATAGGTCACAAAGTTCATAAACCTTCACGACGGCATTACCAGATAAATTTTTACGAGTTTGGATGCATGTATTCGTGAAGTGAGAGAGATTCTGTCGAATCGAAGGTTCGTGATAGAATGTATTAAACCGTAGCTCGCTCCACCAACCCTTTTATCACGGATTTAATGTCTTACCAACTTGGAACGTTTTCTACTTTTAATAGGCTTTTACCCCACATTCTTCGATATTTCCATAGCAGCGCGAACGAACCTTAATTTTACATCTATAGCTATTGATTTACTCTTGGCCTGGGGAGACGTGGGTACCGACGTAGAAAAAACTCAAGCATCTCAACGTCATTATTTTCACTATAAACGCGCGCGTATATGGAAATAAATTACCGGGGGATCCCCCCGTCCCCTTGTAAAGAAGTGATGGACTGCTGAGCGAAGTCAAAAGAAGCTTGATATGATTGGTTGCTGGAGGTTTAACCAAGTAAATTGGAATTTGTATAGGTAAAGACTTTTCATTGCCCTAGCTATTAATGGCTTTCCTCGTATCAAAAGCGTAAAGTGCAACTTTAGATCAATGCGTGTTATTTTTTTCTCTTGTTTTTTCGGCGTGCTCTTGAATTTCGCGACCCAAGTCAATTTCTACCGTAATCTTGTAAAGTAAGGGCAAAAACGCGTACTTAACTATGGCGGAAATGTAATATATTTTGAAAAGACAATCACACATAAAATATCGAATTATAAAATTTGTTATATAGTTCTCATATAGTTACTTCAAATTCGATAAAGAATCCCTAGCAAAAAACTTATTTCCCGGGATAATTGTAGCGAATAACACCAATATATCTCCGTAAGTTCTTGTTCGTAAAGGTAAGTAGTGAGATATGTATTGTTCAAATTGAGCTAAAGAGCTTTTTCAACGTGAAAATAAGTTTGTACCAAGTAAGAAAGCAAACGAGTAATTTCAAGAGAAAATACAGAAATGCCGCTTCGAAATGAGAACTTTTCCAACCATAATTATGCACCTGAACTGATGTTATATTGCCCGAGCGACGCGAGGGTATAATGCCGAAAAACAACTAGGCAAATGCGGTGCGTGCAGGACTTTATATTGCACGGGAGAAAACTGCATTTTCCTTTCCGGACGCCGAGCCTACAGCCCTCGTTCAACTCCCTAGAAATAATAGTATTATTTTTCGTCACTGGCGCAGAACACGTGATCCTCTTACGAGCTCGAGAATCGCGTTATTTACATGTATATACCCCAGGGGATATTTTTCATCTAAAGGTTATTACGCACGATTTTGAGACGGAAAACGTTTGCGAACATGCCTATCTCGATGGACATTTCCGTTTTATCCCGTCCCGAAGCAACTCGTAACCTCGAGACGTATAGCTACGTCGGCATATCCAGACAGCGAATAATAATAGAGTATAACGTGTACTCATTTACGTATCTTGGCCGCAAACGTTTCGCAGACACATCAACAAATATAGTAATGGCAGGCATCGCACACCCCATAAATTCGAGAGCTCGAAATGGCGCTACAGACAACCGGGGGAAGATATATTTAGGTGTATACACGTACCATTGCGGGAGAGTCTGGCGCGTACGTCGGGGCTGCCGGCGCAACTGTAGCGCGAGTTGACCGCTTCGGAGCGGGACAGCGCCGGCTCTGGCCGCACCCGGATCCACGGCAGGCATGAGAATACCTGCGCGAACCCTCGACGAAACCTGGAAAACGAAAAATTACTTTCGATTTGGCTGCACGGGCGTGAATAACAATTATAACAATTATTATATCGGTTCACGCGTTCATCGCTGTAACCGTATTATAGAATTTTTCTATCTCTATAACAACCGCGAAGAAGGTTGCGTGAGTTTGTTTTACAATCGCAACGCATTGTTGAATTGAATTGTTAAATTGGACTAGCATTAATTCTTGAATTTGTATCGTGGATGTTTTGCCTTTGATGGTGGATATACCAGTTGATTTATTCGCGCATATGACTCGATCATTGAGTCGAAATGCATGGACGTTAATCGTGGAAACGGTATATTAGTGATAGATTTTGAGCCGAAGTTGTATGTTAATTTGTTTTTAATTTGATTGGTTAATGGACTGATATAGATCACACAGGGGTCTCATTTTATGGACGTAATTAGTCGAGCTAATTTTACGATAATAACGAGCCTGCTTCGATAAGTTGCAGAGTAAAGTGACATTACTCGATAAAGTTCGGTACCTTCCAACTTTACGATACGAAACTTAAAAGGTACCGAATAAATTTTTGAGTAACTCAGTAAAGATGACCACAAAATAATAATTTATTTGAAATTCATTCCAAATTTAAAATTGTACGAAATAAGGTTGAAGTTTGAAGAGCTATATTTTATAAATTATTCTAAGCTTATATAATAAAACAGTACAAAATATGTATACCATTCGGCTTCTAAATCGTGCAATCACATTTGTTTTGTAAATAACCCTATTTCTTACTATAATTCCAACGCTCCTTCTAAACGTAACCCAATAAAATTCCAACGAAGAGTACACTGACAAAGAAGATTAGTGGTTATTATATTTATTAAGGTTATCATATTTTTATTATGTTTCTTAGCGCAATAGCGTGACAGCCATGCGATATTAGTTAACTTTACCAGCCAAAACATAGTTTTGAACAGTACACAACTGTTTGTATGAAGCGTCAATTTCTAGTACAAAACTTGGCTTTGCGTATTTTTCATCAATGTAATTTATAAAAAAAAAACAATAAAAAAATACATGACTTTGATTGACGACTCTGCTAGCAGATCCACATTTCAAAACATATACGAGGAAACATTTTTCACGGTAACACTGGAGAGCATATGTGGAACGCACGTCGACGTAAAAGTGGGATTAAAAAAAACAGGAAGCTGCGTGAGCGTATTTTTTCACACCTCGAAAGTTCACTGGGTTCTTAGTTCACGTTAATTTTTCCCAGCGTGGCTCGTACTATCCTTTTTCAATAAACTGTTCCAACTTAATTTTCCGCAACCATAGCTGCGAGGAAATGAATAAAGGTAGTAAGGAATATTCAAGTGCCTTGCGGTTGTAAAAAGAAAGAAACAATTTTGAATCGCTCTGGCTTTTCAAAAAACCACAATGTTTTATTTCAAGGCTTTTCGTATCAAACTTTTTGACTTTTTACTTCTGACTTTTCACTCTTTGTGGAAGATAACTTTTGAGAAAATGTTCTTACATATTTTGGAAATGTTAAACATACTTATGTTGTACTAAGGATATGCTATGTATGCTATGTATCACTGAGAACAATCTTTAACAGTCGAATTGTGGGTAAATCCCTTGTTTTTTTTTTTTTCAAGAGATTCTATGACTAATTAAGTGTCGGAATGAAATAACTATTCCAACTATACTTGAAATATCATGTTTGCGCAGATTCACACGAGATAAAATTCAATCAATGATTCGATGAAGTTTTGCTTACACAATATGAATGCGAGAGAAGAGAATTAAATCTACTCACTGGCTATTATTGATTCGCGAGTCGGGCTCGAATAAAAGTGAACAAGAAAAATTTAATTCAAAAAATAATCTTCACTCGTGAAATTCAAAGCAGAACCGTCAAACGGATTTCTCTCGAAATCTCCGAGATTAAGCGAGACAGGGTGAAATTAAAAGATCTCCCAGCACGAGTCAGCGAAAACCATCTTGATGAATACGTGGCTGTAAATTACGAATCAAGCCTCGCTTGGCGCGCTCTCTAGGTAAGACAAGAAGGAGAGAGAGTGAGAGCGAGAGAGGGGGGGGGGGAGAAAAAAGAAAGAAGAAGCATAAATGCAGCAGAAAAGAATCGAAAGGAAAGCCTCGGTAATCCCGTGGAATTCGCGCGGGAAAAGAAGAACGAGCCTGCCCAGTTAATCCACGTGGCGGCGGTCCAATTAGCCATGTTGCATAAATACCCGTTAGCCGGTAATACCCGCCGTGCGAATTCGCCCTCTTACCTGGAATTCATCCAGCAGTAGATGATGGGGTTGTACATGCTGTTGGACATGGCGAGCCAGTATATGGCGAGGTACAGCTCCTGGATGTACGGCTCGTTGGTCAGGTCGGGCATGTGCGACGTGACGATGAAGTACATGTGGAACGGCAGCCAGCACACGACGAATATCACCACTACCACCATCATCATCTTCACCACCTGGAACACGCACGCGCGCCAACTGCTTTGTTAACGAGCTCCCGTTTCTCCGTTCTTTCGGCTACACACACACACGCGCGCGCGCGCACACACACACACACACACACACACATACACACACGTGGAAAGGGGGCGTTAGCGAATTCACCCATGAGGCATGCGGGCTCTACTTTCTAAGGATCAGCAAAGTCGTTTCACCTCCTACGTCGAGTGCATTATAACACGGTGCGCACGCCACCGAGTCTTTTACTCTTTCAACTCGCTTTTCTTGATTGGTAGTTTTCAAATTGGTCGTTTGTCGAGATCACGCGAGTCCTACAGGAGCGATTTGACGTCCCCTTACAATCGCGAATCGACAATGCAGTGGTGGGCTGGCTCTCGCGGTCACGTTGCATTGCGCGAGCATCGATAAAATTTACAATCAGAGCGGGGAGAGCCGAATGCGGCTCGACGCACACGAGCGGGGGATCGACGGGGAAAGTTCATAATCCGACACGCGTGGCCCACCATCCCCCAGTGGATCGGGGCAGAGTTTAGCCAGACACATGCCGGAGCAAACTCGTTTCGTTCGTCGGCCAACCTTTCGCCTCTTGCCCGTGAATAAATATATCGGTGTTCGGGGCAAATCGAACACGCGAAAACAGCAGTATAAGACCGCGGCGCAATAACTCTGGCGCGGGCCGCGCGTAAATTCATAGAGAGCTTGGAATAGCACTCACATCCTGGCGATCCCTCACTCGAATTCCCAACTCGGTCTATACAAGCTTGGCCGCGTAAGAGCCGCTCGCGGCTACACTTTGCGGTTCGACCCAAGTCTCTGTCTCCCCCTCTCGCTCACGCTATTCGCGAGTAACGTATTCCCGGGTTAAAAGTGCTTTCCCACCGCTGCACCGTATAACATACCCCAAATTTTCGATTTATCCTTCCGTATGTTATTCCAACTCGTCGCGCGAAGAAATATGCCGTAAGCGCGCTTAATTACTTATGAAACGAGCAGCCGGACAGACGGATAAAGCCGGGAAAGAAAAGAAGGGAAAGACACGAGGAGGGACGGTCGAGATGAGCTGCAGTTTGCACAGCGCGACTGTTTACTGCGTTGTAGAACGCTGCGCGGGCCGTGCCGAGCTTCTCTTTCTCTGTTCGCCCCGTCGCTGCTCCTCCAGCAAGCTAAAGTGCGCGCGATGCTTGACGCGCGCGAGTTTCAGAGGGAGCTTTCAAAGTCTGAGCGATTGCTGGGAGCTGCAGCCGAGCTTCCGCTGACTCGATTATTTTCGGCTGTTGACGCGCTCGCGCGCGTCCGCCGGTCTTGCAGTCGAATTAAATTTTTGATGCGCCACACTCGCTGGGCGGCGCGCACGGCTTCGAGGAGGTCACGGATTATAGATCTCCTGTCCACGGGTACTTCGGGAAATTGGCTCAGGAAGTTGATTGTGACGATAGAGTTTTCTCACGGTAAGTGCGCGCCAGGTGCTCTTCACGGCGTATATAGACCGCCAAGTCGCACGGGGTAAAAATGCATTGACTCTAGTAGGATCAATATTTTAAAGCGATCCTTTTGTCTTAATATTTTTCAATATCTCGCGCGCGAGCGTGCTTTTCCAGTCCTCGAGCTTGTCTTATCAGCTCGGATCGGAACGGAGACTCTGAGCATTACGAGTTGATTAATAAAAATTACTATTAATGAAGTCTACGATGTACCGTGGCCAATTAGATTTCATTAACGCACATGCAATTCAATGTATCAAAGCGTCCTTGATAAATAAAATAGTATTGGAATAAGGCAGATAATATTCCTGCACCATATGTGAAACATCGCCACGAACGAGCCAGTGCACTTACTTTATATAGTATACAGTGCAGTAATAATTCACCGAGCGTCAATCGAATAATCGATTTAGGAAGACCGGGATTTTTATACTCTTGACTTAATCAAGCGTATATAGCGAGAGTACTTGGCGCAATCAGATTACTGATAAATCGGCGCAGCAAATGGCTATATCCATATTGAATCACGATCCCATACAGTCGAGTAGTCACTTGATTTAACCAACGCACACGCACGAGTCGGCGCGGATGCTCAGCGAACGATAGTTACTCCGTGCTCTCGGTGTTGATAAATTAAGTGCAGGCGCAAGTTATACCATATAGACGTGTGCCCGAGTGTGGGTTGAGCTTTAATACTCTATCGAGTCGCGCGACCCGAAAACGGTATATATGTATGATTATACAATCACAGTAAACAAATTTGGATGCAAGATATTCGTCAAATTGCGAACAGCGCGAACAACAAATCACGGCCCCCGGCTCAGGCACTTGAGAGAAGTAAACAGAGGCCAGTTTTTTCATTTGCCTCGGAGCATGCGTGCGCGCCGTCAAGTTCAGGCCCGCGGAGAGTAACGAGCTGGGCGACGGGCAAAAATTGGATCCGCCGGAGCGCGCGATCTTGACGAATGGATAGCGAGCTCGTGGCGAACGAGCACGATCGTTACTTACCAATAGCACGCCGACACACACACACACACACACACACACACACGCACACGACCAACCCCCTCATTTCGATATGCCTCTCGTCACTGGATCGCAACCGCGGCTCAAGTAGCTTTGGCGGTGCGAGTTATGATAGCTGTTTAGCTGCATACGTATCGAAATTGATGGGGCACGTACGAATGTGGTGAGCGAGCGAGGTTGAGAGTGTGTTTGAGAAGGATGATGAAAATTACACGAGCGAGGAATCGAGCCGATGGAAAAAATCTTAAATTTTCTGACTACAAACTGAGTGTAATTCAACGCAGTTGTCTCTAAAAGGTTAAGAAATTTTTCAAGTATTTCTTTTTTCGCGTATATTAAAGAAATTGAAATTAAATGTTGAGGATTTATTGAACGTGTTTCAAGGCATGGACATTTTTTATTTCGATTCAGATTACAAAATGCCATCGCGAGATCAGGTCAATCGAGAGCGTTTGTTTTGCAGAGGAGGTATAAATGGTGTGAAGCAAAACTCAGTTCAGTTTTCATCCGATTGATTCGGAATCTTAACTTTTTTAGCTTTTAAATTTTAGCTTTTCAGGTACCTTGAATATTGCAGCACCTTGGCTTTCACAAATATATCGATTTTTCAAAATCTGGCTCACATTTGAACTTTTTTCCTTTCGTAAAAAGGTCGTCTTAGAGTTGTTCGTAGAAACGGTATTTATCTGTTAATCGCAAAAAACTCGGATACTGCGATAGTCAACATATTGGGAAAGCTACAGTTGAAATTTCAAACCTATTGGATGAAAACTGGCAAAGTTATGATAAACAGGAATTTAAAAATTTCAGTTTCGAGACAATAGCTTGAGAGATAAAAGAGGGTCCTCAGGGAATAGGCTATGAATACTTTTAAAAATATTTCCCATCTACAAGTGTGATGCGATATCATTTTTGTAGGTACATTTTACACGTTTCAAGCCAAGAAAAAAAAATCGAGAAGAAACATTTTCAAAGTTAATCCTTAAGAGAAAAATTTGGGAAAAAATATTCAAAGCAAATCCATTGAATCCTACGCTGAATGTAAACCCAACGAAATCTAGGCTGTGCTGAAATTGGAATTCGTGAGATTCAATTGATCACGTATATCCACGATCTTCATTCACGTTATGCTATCACTGCAGAGTATCCAAACATTTGTTCTATTTACTATTCAGTTTTCGTATCAGTCAATTATACGTGCACGGTTATTTGGATTGTTTTCACTTGAATTGATACCGACGAACAGGTGGCCTATGAATATCCTATTTGTGATTTAATTATCAAACGGAATGGTGAAAGTAATTCCAGTTAAACGAGATTATTTTAAATAAATCAAGATGTTTTTTCATACGAATGTGCCTTTGGATGAGATCGCGTGATACTTGATCACAAATAATTAGGTCATAACTTCAAAAGACCGTTCACGAATCTTCGTAATACTATAATTATTCAGAGTTGAAGTAAACATCATGTCTATGACACATACGTGACCTCTCACGCAATCGCAATCAAATCAATAAGCATAATATTTTCATGTTGGGATCATGAATTCTCTAAACTCTTTCTCAATTAGATTAGAGAATTGTAAGTGCGTAATGACCCTCCTCGTAACAAAATAGAGGGGTATTTCCAGAAGAGAGGAGCGCATCAAAGTTTAATTATACCTAGTATACGACAGAATGCATGTAGTAATTTCGCAAGCCTGTTAAACGTGAATACACTCGGAGTTATTAAACATAGTGTACTCACTTATCAGCTAACCACCTCGGGAATTAACAGAAGCCTGGCCAAATGAACAAACTTGAAAGTTTTTATTTCCCTCGGAGTTTACAAAAATTCCACAGCTTCTGTGGAATATTTCTGTAAACTGAGCGAGTGACATATCACTTTCTTCAAAGTATTTCAATTAAAAACTACAAAATTAGAATTAGTTTTTGTTGAAGATTTAGTTCAGGCTATATGTCGAGTGATGCATAATTAAGCATCATACCGATTGAAATATCGAAATCTAACGAAGTCCGCATTTCTTCCTAACTTGGAGCATTTCTTCGACAGACATGTATTCGACTAATGCTATTCAGCCCATTAGACCTTGGATTAAATGAAAGAGAATGTAATCATCAAAGATTCTCATGATAATGTGATAAAAGTAGAAAATACGTTCAAATGGATTTGGCAACGTGGTTTTTCGCACGAGAAAACTTTTCAAGTAGAAGATCCATCAATCATGCAATGAATTTGAAATCAATAATCGGACTAAAATTTCCAAACAGAAAACCTAGGCTTCTCATCACCGGTAAACGTTTATACATATACAACCTCAGCTATCTATTCTCGCCATCCCTAACCAATTGGTACGTACAGAACAAGCCCGTCTTGTGGAATCGGGTCAACACAGGCGCGGATGGTTTTCAATTAAACGTCGACAGCCGTTCTCGCAGCCGATTGATCATTCGCGCTCTCGCCGAGGAGGAGCGCAAGTGGGCCGTTTTGCCGCGGGGCAGCTATATGCTGTACAATCGAGGGGCGACGGAAAAATCGCAGCGGAAATTCGGAGAGTTGTTGTATAGCGCGCGACTCGCGCAGCCGCTTCAACGGGGACCTCGCGGCGTTTTCTTTCAGCCTGAAATTTCAGCGCTGCGAATTTGCGCGCCGCCTCGAGACGCTCGGCAATCTTGGGACGCGGCGTCGTTGTATATGCAGGAGGTATGGGATGCTCGAAGAGCGCGACCAAGTCTCATGAGCGGCGGTAGAGGAGAATTTGTCGGGTTGACAAAGCAGTGCTTCGCTTGTGCTCACATCGAATTCTTCCATCTTCGTTGTATTTCTCTAACATATGATAAAACGTAACGTTGAACGAGGAAAAAGAATGGATTTTCTCATCGCTGCAAACAAATTGCACAACGCGTGCGTATACGGATCCACGGCGAAATTCCCCTTGGGTATTCTTTTATCAGGATCCCCGAGAAGTCGCGGATGTGCAATGCTTCAGGCTCGAGCTGACGTCAGCGTGTTCCCGGCGAGATGCGTGATAAGGGGAAATTCGGCTAATATCGCGGGGTAGCAATAGCCAACGCAGAGGTCACCGTTCCCGTTCCGTTTTAAAAACAAAAAAAAACATCGTTGAAGGAGTCTCGCGCAACTAATGCCTCGAACTGTCGTTCGAGGGCGAGAGACGCGCGGCGTGAGTTAAAACACGCGATCCTCGTAAGACGGAAAATCTGCATAATAGGACGCGCCAAAAACTCAACCCAAGTCCCAGCGAAGCCCGGCACGATAACGGCCGTCGACGGACGGGGGCAAGACACATCGCGTGTCGCGTATATAAAGCCGTAATGTGCACGCGTGATTCGGAGGATATATACAACGGGTGCGCGCACGTCGCTCCGGCCGTCGTCGGGCAAAAGAGGCGCGGCCCTGAAGGATAGAGCCGTCCGCTCGATTTACTACGCCCCTTCCGCCGCCGTCGCTGCAACGGCCCGTGAATTCTTCATCGCCGGCAAAATATGGCGCGCCTCGCGCAAATTCGTTACGCCGCCGCTTTGACGCGTGAGCGAGCGACCCTCTTACCTCGTTTTCTCCTCCTCGCGCAAGCGCGCGCGGGGGATAATTGAGGGCCTGTCCGCGTCGGATGGGTTGCACGCGTCCGAAAAAAAGTGCGCTATATACGAGGGAAAGTTTTTAATAGTCACGCCCGCGCCCTCTCATACGGTTTGACGAGGCGTTTCGCGAGTTACCCGGCAAAGCTCCTTCGGGCCGGGGGAGGAGGATGCTTTTGGTAATTACTCCGACTCGCCGTGTGCGTGCGCTCGCGCTCGCGAGAGGGGAAACTTCGCTCCGCGATTTTTCGCAGTTGACTTACTTTCCCCGGTTTTATTTTCCGGCCGTGAGCATCTTCAGTTCTGGGACGAGCTTTTTGAATTAATGAGTTTTCTCGTCTGGATATATGTTACGCGCCGAGCTGGATTTAGAACCGGACTGCAGATGGGAAAACAAATTACTCGCGCCGGGGAGAGTTTTTCCCGAGGTTAGATCGGAATGTTTGACGGTTCGAGCGTTGTCCGAGCTTTTATTCGAAAATTCAAAACCTCGGTAACAGTTTTGATCCGGGTGGTTTTGCTCCGAACACCGCGGGATGTTACGCGCGGCTTACCCAATGTTTTATGTGGAATTTCCACCGAACTACACTGGCACGGTCATGTATCGAAGCTTTTATATTTTACCGTTTCCCGTGAGAATTTTACGGGCTCTCCGGGTGGCGCTGGAGGCCGCATATATATACATGACGATTTTTTCTCGCTGCGTATATATGGGCAATTCTCTGTGGGATCGAACATGAAAAAATTTGATTTGGCTCAAAATTTTTTTGTAAGTTCTAGGGCATCAAGCCGATTTCCCAGAATTTTTTTAGATTTTTTCGAGCACTTTAACCCCCTTTAATAAATAGGCAAAGTTGCTGATTTTGCTGTTTTTGCATTTTCAGAGGCATTTTCAACCTTCATTTACACCCTGAAAATGACCTCTGAGGCAAAAAATGAATGGGACACTTTTTTCTGCAAATTGCCTGAATTTTATAGAAAAATTATCTCCAAGGTCATTGGAGCACACTAAGTACTCCACATTACCAATTGGAGCCTCTATTTTTGAACCCTGGGAGTTCGCTCGTCAAGCCCCACACCACATGGGTACTAAAAGTTGTCCCAACTCATACCACATACAGCCTATATAGTGAAAAAATGGGCCTGGACTCTGGAAGCTGCCAAAAAATTAATATATTAACTAGAATAGGGGTAAAAACAGGCTAAAATGACAATTCAAGGGGAGCCTTGTACCGCCAACACTTCCAATTTTTGCAAACACTTGTCTGTGGTATTATTACAATTATCCACTGTAAAAACTCACATTCTATCATACTAATACATATCCTGAGTTGTCAATATCATATTTATATAGATCAAGCATTACTATACTACTTGACGCCACCTTACTTTCAGTAGTTACATGTATTGATGGTCAATATATTGGCTCTATTGTGTTAAAATGTACAAGAAACTACTAATAAAGTAGATTGTCATGAATTGCATTCACTCGATAAGAAAGATTAATCCAGAAAGTAAATTGTAAGCTGTGCATTACACGTACACCTTATAACACACTAGGCAGTGCATAGATATCATATGATTTTTTTAATATCAACAAGAAAATGTTGAAGTTCACTAAACATGGGTAATATTCATGAATGTGGGACTCATGAAATCCACTCATATTGTATAAACTGCTTAGCTAAGGTCCAAGCAGCTATCGCCGGATGGGCTCAAACTACAACCTCAAGTTATTTACTCATGAAAATAGATAATATGAATCAATCCACTTGAAAGTATGATCACTAGATGCGCAATTTGATAAGGAATTCAAATATATATAGTTTGCATGTGTTAAAATGACTTTATAAACCACTTTGTGAACGTTATACTTGCCTATACTGGAGATATATATGACCCATGTATGGCAAAGGTTAGGTTACCGACCATAGACTTTTAGACATGTAAAGCTACTTTGGAAGCTCCAAACTCATTTCTGGACAGGCAAACTATATATATTTGAATTCCTTATCAAATTGCGCATCTAGTGATCATACTTTCAAGTGGATTGATTCATATTATCTATTTTCATGAGTAAATAACTTGAGGTTGTAGTTTGAGCCCATCCGGCGATAGCTGCTTGGACCTTAGCTAAGCAGTTTATACAATATGAGTGGATTTCATGAGTCCCACATTCATGAATATTACCCATGTTTAGTGAACTTCAACATTTTCTTGTTGATATTAAAAAAATCATATGATATCTATGCACTGCCTAGTGTGTTATAAGGTGTACGTGTAATGCACAGCTTACAATTTACTTTCTGGATTAATCTTTCTTATCGAGTGAATGCAATTCATGACAATCTACTTTATTAGTAGTTTCTTGCACATTTTAACACAATAGAGCCAATATATTGACCATCAATACATGTAACTACTGAAAGTAAGGTGGCGTCAAGTAGTATAGTAATGCTTGATCTATATAAATATGATATTGACAACTCAGGATATGTATTAGTATGATAGAATGTGAGTTTTTACAGTGGATAATTGTAATAATACCACAGACAAGTGTTTGCAAAAATTGGAAGTGTTGGCGGTACAAGGCTCCCCTTGAATTGTCATTTTAGCCTGTTTTTACCCCTATTCTAGTTAATATATTAATTTTTTGGCAGCTTCCAGAGTCCAGGCCCATTTTTTCACTATATAGGCTGTATGTGGTATGAGTTGGGACAACTTTTAGTACCCATGTGGTGTGGGGCTTGACGAGCGAACTCCCAGGGTTCAAAAATAGAGGCTCCAATTGGTAATGTGGAGTACTTAGTGTGCTCTAATGACCTTGGAGATAATTTTTCTATAAAATTCAGGCAATTTGCAGAAAAAAGTGTCCCATTCATTTTTTGCCTCAGAGGTCATTTTCAGGGTGTAAATGAAGGTTGAAAATGCCTCTGAAAATGCAAAAACAGCAAAATCAGCAACTTTGCCTATTTATTAAAGGGGGTTAAAGTGCTCGAAAAAATCTAAAAAAATTCTGGGAAATCGGCTTGATGCCCTAGAACTTACAAAAAAATTTTGAGCCAAATCAAATTTTTTCATGTTCGATCCCACAGAGAATTGCCCATATACATGTGTAGCGTCAATGAAACATCAACTCGCCAGTTGAGCGTTTTGCGAGACCAAAGACTATATAGCCGTATCGTCAAGGAATTTACATTTACACGTCGCGGAAAGAAAAAGGAAGGAGGCTCGTTACTGGTATTGGAGAGAAAACGTAAATGAAAAGCTGTGCAGCTTACAAAAAGTTCGCGATGAATAATATCAGAAACGGCAGATATATAGAGTTGAATTAAATCGGAAGAGGATTGTAGGAGATTATGGTGAACTTTGGTGGAGAGAAGCAGCGGTGAGTAGATCGAGCGCCGACACAGGTATAGAGCGCGTGGGAAAGTTATATAGGTGGGCCGATAACACGATCGTCACGCTTCGGTCAGAGTAAAAACATACGTTAACTCGGCGATGGCGCGTTGTCAACTGAGAAAATTGACTTTGCGAAAGACGTGTGCGCGCGCGAATAAACTATGTACACAGGGGAAAGTATTGAGCCGCGATGAGTGCTGCACAAACAATTTAGGGGGCGCATCGAGCTGTGATGATGATAAGAGAGATAAAATATCGTCGGAACACTTTAAAAATCACTTCGACGTTCATGATGAGTTTGACGAAATTCATAAAATAGAAAAAATGTTCATTAAGTGTTATTTCGGTAGAACAAGAGCACGTCAGTTGCCAACCAGAGATTCCGATGAGAAGTGTCAGGGATAAACTTCTATTTTCAATATTTTATCTGTACGCATAACAAGGTTGTGGCTTTTTTCCCATCAGCAGAAAAAAGTTTACATCAGTGAAAAACTGATAAAACTCAACTGACTCGATCGAGGAACGTATTTCCATTTTGGATATTGCAATTGAAGCATCACCATTGTGATTGAGGACTCTAAGGGGAAGATAGAGAGAAAATAGAGTGAAGATAGAGTGAATTTATCTCTAGAACGCAATGAAGATTCTCTCGGTAAAATAGCGAGGTAGAAATGTGAAGAAGGAGCAGGGTAGTGAAGTAACAGAAAAAGTTAGATGGGATGAATTAATAATGACATAACACTTCGGTAAGCGGAGTACTCTCCAAGTATAATGAAGCAATAAAGTGCGAAATGTCCTAACGCTTGAATTTTTCAAGGGTTTGGCCACGTTCCTCCCGCTGGATGCAGCTAAATGGGCTCTTGCGAGGGAAAAACGAGATATCTGATGAAGAAACGGTAAGTGGCTGGAATTTGTTCAATTTATAAAGCCCAAGAACAGAGCCTTCGGCCAGCAACCAGATGAGAATACGGCTATACTCCGTGTTAGCGTGCAGTGAGGAAGTAATGCATACGGGTTGCCCGAGTTACGATATTAAACCTCGCCAGGCGCGCTAACATTACCGCTGATTAAAAATCCAAAAGTAAAGCGTGAAAAATTAATGAATCTCCGTACTTGCGCTTTTGATCCAACGGGAAGCGAGTGTCGCGAAATTCGCTCCTCGTTTTTCATGGGACATTTAGCGCGTGGTTCTCGAGTATACACAAATGAGCCACCCGCCCGATATGCCGTGCAGTAACGACACTCGCCCGAATATCGCAGCAACAAGGGAACGAAGGGCTCTGCGAGTGGCTCGCAGCGTGACCGCCAAAATGGCCCAAGATAGCAAGTGGCCCTGCGATCAATGGCTCAATTAGTAACGGCGCGCGCGAGCTGCTCGATTATTCAACGCCATCGTGTGTAATCTCTCAACCCCGCGCGCGCGCCTGTTAAATTCGGAGGGCAAGGTATATATGCCTCGTGACATTAATCCCCGCGAGTATTCCGTCGCGTTATTAAAGCTCAAACCGCGGGGCAAATTTTACGCGATGGCTCATTGAGCCGCACCCGCTGAAAGCCCGGCTCAATGGAGACGAAGAATAAGGCGCGTTCCACGCGACGGGGCTAATACGCGCCCGCCCGCGCCCGCGGTATTATAGCCGATTAATTAAATTGCTCCAAAGTCAAATGACTCTTTGTCCGCCCGGGCTCCATTGTTTTGATCGTGAAATTTTTCCTGCACGTCCCCCGGCTAATTGGCCTGCAGCTTACAATGAATCCAGCATATTTCCACTTTTTCATCCCCCGATATGCTATTCAGCTGGCCCCGGAGCACGAACACTCTTGGAATTTTTAATTAAAGAAAGTGATATCCCATTGGGCTCCGATGAACCGATCGAATAAGGAAATATCCTTATGTGACGAGTCTTCGTTTTATATTCGTCAATGAATTGTGCCAGCTAATAGGTATACATTTATTTTTAGATAAGGTAACTGTAACCAATTTGGCACTGTAGTCAATTTGGCACATTCGTCAGATTTCGTATTTCCGGTGCTCTCTGAGCATCAGTCGCTCTTGGGTTATGTTGGGGGAATTAAAAGAAAATTTTCGGTACCTTCCCCGCCCATAGTTTTATTTACTCATTTTTTCACCCTTTTCTTATTTCACTTTTCACACTCAACCTAAAATAACAGGAGTGAATAATTTTTATCTCTCAAAGTGTCATTACCCTTTTTTGTTTAAAAACATCTCAGCTTTCGATTGGTCTCATCAGTTTTCCCAAAATTATTTTTTAAGCCACTCAAATTGCTCCTTTTTGCATCAAAAAAAAGTGAAGCCAATTTGACACATTTTTTGATATTTTGTAATTCGCGCGTTTTAGTCGTTCTAGCGTCGCATAAAGGCGCTCGGATGCGAGAGATTGAAGTGGATCACCGTTGGGATCAACGGTGATCGCATCCAAGTGGATGATTTGAAGTCGAACACCGTTGAATTATCTATTTTATTTTACAACTTTTATTGCCGCACTGTAAGTTTCCTCTACCAAATTAGTATATTAACTTTTTTTTCAAATGTGGCTACTCATTTCCATGCAAAAAAAGCTCATCTTTCGATTGGTCACATTAGTTTTCCTTCAACTATTTTTCCACGCTGTCAAGACGATTGGTTTAAATGAAATTCACGTGAGCTCAAGACGGTTCCTCTGAGCAGAAATTCAAAATTATCATTTATTGTTCCTATTATGAGTTAAAATTCTTCTAGTAGTTGGAACTGGCTTTTTTCTATAGAACTCCTGTAATACTAGGATTACCGTCTATTTCGAGTGATTCAATCGATCTTAATTTGTGATTATGAACTGAGAGACTGAGTTAAATGAATCAATATTTAAGAGATAAACGTTTGGTGATTCTAAACATGTTACAATGATTTAAATATGTATTTTTCAGTCGAATGACGAAAATTTTTTATAAAAATCAATGGAAACATGATTGAGATTTTATTTCAACACCAATTTGATCGTCCATGTAGGCCCAAATAGGCTGTAACTAATGATTAAAAAATTGTGCCAAATTGACTACAGGTGTAGCCAACTTGGCCTATTTACGTTTTTTTTTTAAATTGCCATTTTCATTGGGTTAAAGTAGTCGTATGATGATTATGAAGATGGTTTTTAATAGGTATTGAGCTAAGCTTTGAGATGATGTTCGCAGAATTTTGGGATTCGAAGTTTATCATAGTCAAATTCGTAAATAACCCTTAGGGGGGGGGGGGCACATTGGGTACAGCTACCATATATTCTTCTCGTCTCTTTCAAATTGTCCATTCGAGCAGTGTTATACTATTGAAAGCATCACTGCGCAAGGAAGCAATTTGAATCTAATGTTCTATTTGAACGTTATCGTATACCATACAACTTTGGTAGCATCAATTTTGAAAATTGTACCGCGTAGCAAAGCATGTGTCCAGAGCTAGCTTGTAACGTAGCAGCGAAGTTACTATTGGCTATGTTTAATTCGAAGTCTTATAGTTCAGTGAGCTAACCGGTACATCGTTCACAGTGTCCGAGGGCTTTAGTGAATATCGATGTCTGTCTGTGGGCGTAAATCGTCCTCTATTTGCCTATCTACCGCGGCACAAGTTCGCCTCGCCTCGTCTGTTGGACTCTCCACTTGTTCAATTGAAGAGAACCGTTCGTTTAGACGACGGCTAAACCTTCGCTCGTAACAGATGACAAATTATATTGCGAGTGTCAAGTGTAGGGGAATACTGATAATGCGACTTTGAAAGCGTAATATTTCAAACTCTTATATCGAAGGTGATATAACCAAGTGACATTAGGGTATTTAGCATCAAAAAAGTTTACCAATTCACATTTTATTTTAACTGTGGTAATAAAGATGATTGAAGAAGTCAAGCAAAAACTAAGTAAAGTGCCAACTATTAAAATTGACACGTTGGAATTTTCCGTTAATTCAGTCAAACGTCAATTTGAGTTCAACGTTGACGAGAGTTAATTTTCTTTTTCCGCCCGTGACTGTCTTGAACAGAAGTGTTGCCAAGGAATTACAAAATTGTTTTTTATCCGATTTAGTAACACTTCGTCATATTTATCTCCATGCAATGTTACTTATTTGAGATTTGTGTGAATATACAAGCTCATCGGATTCTCACACAGCCTTGTTTCAATGACACGCGAGATACAATAAATTCACATACTAATATGTTAATTGTTAGTGTTTTGAATAGCAACATGATAATGCAAAGAATAAAAAGGTACTGATCCACGGATTGGCATATTTTACAATTTTTTAGGCCTCATCCAACGACATGATTAGAAAAATTCGGTTCGTTTATTGACAAATAAGCAGAATAACTATAAAATAACTATAGAACTGGCCAATTGATCAGAAGAAAATAATGAAGATATAGCGATGTGAATACTGAGCCTCCAATAGATGTACCTCTTGAAACGAGTCGTATTATTTCGAACAGAGAAGAAGTTGTGCGCTCTAATTGACCCACTTATAGCGAGAGAAAAATAAGCGCGTGCTCTTCCCCAAGTGCTAAGACAGCCGGTGGGTTTTTATATGATTGACAATTCCCTCAATTTAGCAGATGGTTAAGTGATAAAAAGTTTTCTAGTTAACGCTACGACATTTTTCTTTTGAGCTCAATGAGTGGAGTGATGAAGAGGAGAACACAAACTGTGAACAAATGAATTTGTTCACGACTGTTTGAAAGATCATGCGCCGACAATTTTTTTTCACCCACTTTTCAGTTTCTCGGGATAATTCCTCCGTCAATTTTACCGGTAAGATTGGACTCGAAATATTTCTATTAAAAATAGCCCTGCTGCGTTTTAGTTTTTATCGATTTTAGTTGAAACACGGGTAAAAGAGTAATTCATTGAAATCGTATATTCTGCCGTTCGCAGTATGAAATATTATAGCCCAGTACGTGCTAATACTTCTAATTCCAGTCTGAACACAAACTTCCAACAGTTGAGCGATTATAATTGATCGTCGATATGTGGCGTGATTTAAACTTAAAGCAGCTTTAGCTTGTCCCTATTATCGAAGTACCATTTAACGCTGAAAGTATTCGACGTATAGTAAAGCAATTAAATCATCCAAATTTTTAATAAAGAAATTACCTGATAATTTGAGTTTAGATTGATAACATTTTTCTACAATTATTTCTACACTGATATCTCATTCTACCGTACATCTTAATAAGAATGGCTGTGAAGAAAAGTGTCTTCTTCAATACCAATTTCCCTTTAATTTTAAATGGTTTCTCGCTATGCCCACGGGACAGAATGAAATAAGAAAGAGAAAAACATAATAGCACGAGATGGTGTAGCAAATTTATCCTTTTCTCGTTCCTCTTTCTTCGTATTTTTCAAAGGAGAATATCATGCGATTCTGGGATCAATTAACTCTATGGTAATTCAACTTTACAATATTCGGTTTGTGTACGTATAATTTATGATTCATAAATTATACGCACTAACTCGACTTCAGGCAGAATAAGAGGATAGGAAAAAGAAGGAAGTAAATTAAAATGCTACACTTTTTTGTCACACGTCTCTGCAAAACCTCCCATGCATACCTATATAACTAACTTCAAGTTTACGCTGAGTGATTTTAGAAATCATTGAGATGATGATACACTGCGCTTGATTTTTTCTGTTCGATTGATTTTGAGAGAACGTAGTTACTATTTACTTGATGGATTTCAATTTATTTCAATAATTTTCCCAGTGAAACTTCATCTGGAGTCGAGAGGGGTAAATTCAATGACCTACTTATCAAAGTCAATCAAATCGTATGGAGCATCCATGTGTATGGATGGATACATTCGAAAAATCTATAATGCGCAAGAAAGGCAAAAGCTTACCCGTCGTTTATTTTTCTGCTGCTCTGTGTTTCGCTGATACGACTCGCCGATGCCCTTCGAGCCCCACAGCTCGAAGCCGATGCGCACGTACGTGTACGTCATCGCGCCGACTGGCAGGAAGTACGTCAGGACCATGAATATCACGTTGTATCTACGGAAGAGAAATTCGTGGCATTAACAGCGTGCGAGTCGTTCCAATTGCAGCTTCTCTAATTGTGCTAAGGAGCTTTTTCGATTAAACCCACGTCCAAATCCTTGAAATCGACCTTCATGAGAATTGCATCGGGTCCGATTGAATTTTAATTAAGTACGGCAAATAGAAAAGATTCCCCACTTTTCCGCGAGCGCCGCTCCGCCAAAGGCTGGACGGATTCGAGCCACACGATTTCATTTAAAATGGAAAATTGCAACGGTATTAAATTATGGAACGTGTGATACGCAATGGTATCTCGTGGATATCGAGCCGCTAATTTTAATGGGCTGCGCTGTTAATACTGGTGTAATTATTCCTATATACGTGATGATCATCCGTCGAAACAAAAGATAATAGCCATACGGGGGGGGGGGGGAATGTAATAATTGAATGGATATCTATTCGTTTATTTTTAGAAATGTTTCGTTTCATTACGAGAAACGCGTTTTGTTGTAATAGTAGGGACATTTTGGTGGCTCATGTATAGTAATTAGTACTATTAAAGACTTGTTTGTAATTAGTGATAACGTATTCAAGTTCTTTACTAAATATTTGCTTTAAATTAAAAAGTTTCTGAATAATTCTGAATATATAATGGATGAAACTGGAGCAAACAATTTTGCATATACAAAAACGATATATTCGGTAATCGCAGTAAAACGTCATCATTTCTTCAAAGTCTTTCTGTTGGATGAAACTGTGATTCAATCTTCTAATTGTTTGTGCGATTTATGTAAATTCTGTCTACAAGCAAAATCATTTGTTCTAGTTTTTAATTCTCATCTGATAATAAATTCAATTTTAAATCAGTACAGAGATCAGCATTCGACACACAATCAATTGAATTCTCCAGAAATTTCTCAAAAATACGCAAGGCATGTTTTTCTATATTTTTCAAAAGCTCGGGCCTACCTTGTAAAATTGTAAATATTAAGAATCTCAATTCCCTATCAAATGTCGTAATTCACCTAGGACTTTATTGATTTCCTGTTATCTGTATATAGGCGCGAAACACTCGGCAACGCAGTCACTTCAAAACTATGACGTGAATGCCACGTATTGTTCTGTAGTTGATCTAAATAATATTCTAGACGCAATGAACAAAACGCAGGCTGCACTGACAAGCGGCAATAACTTCAGCTATATCGAGTCCCCGCTTTCTTTTCTCCCTTTTACGGAATCCATATTTATTTCGTGTATTTTTCAAACTAAGTTATCACAATTCAGATACACGACGAGATTCACTACTGATGTCATCATTATTCTGCACGTGAAACAACGTAGAACTCAATATTACGACATAATTTAATATGCAATCAACTTTCGGGCGTACTTTCAAATAATAATGAAATGTTGCTCTGTTGTTTTTGAGCAATTGAAATGAGGGCATGGGAGAATAACTCTTTATGAAAAGTCAGATTTGTAAGTCATGGCGAGAAACTTCTATGCAACATCATTTTTTTACATCTACGGTAATTACATTAAAACTTGACTCATTCTGGAAAAGAATAATTTGTCAAATTTATATTACAAACGGTCCTCTGCCGGTCACATGAACAACAAACATTCCTTTCCATTATATATACGAAGCTGATAACAAGCTTCTCCTTTAGCAAACAAGCAATCGGATACTGCGACAGCTGTGGAATAACTTTGAAAATGGATTACCCTTAATCAGTGCCCTGTTCTCCACTGTATTTCTTGTTGAGAGTCCGACGATTGTTTCAAAGAAAATAACTATCAAGCAAGGATTGAGATTCAACAACTCACTGTATACACGTATACGTGTCAAAGACTGACGCATTCCCTTTGAAATCCAAAAAGTGATATTTGCATTGTGTCCAATAATGCTAGTGAGATTCTCTAAATGAACCTTTGATCGTAATCGGATGTAGATCTCCATATTGTGTAGTATTTGAAATATATTCAGTATGAATCAACGTTTTATTCAGTATTTAATTGAATCAACGTTCTTCAGGTGAAATACTCCAAAAGTATACTTCCAAAAAACTGAATGACGTTTTTTTTACGCGAGTCGCTAGATGTATCGAAGTAGGGGAGAGATGGGCAGGTAAGCACAGTTTTAAAAAATGTATTTTTTTTTACATAAAAACTAAAATTGAGCTAATATTAAAGTACACTATATGAATGTACTTGGCCTAATGAGTACGAAGCCGTTCTTTTACAAGAGAGTACCTGAGTACCAGATGCTCAGCACTGATTGTGAAGGGAAGAAGTAAATTTAAGATATTTAGTTCATTTTTAGTTTTTGTCCTGAGTACCATATATCCAGCAGTGCTGGACATATGGTACTCAGGACAAATATATGTATAACGTTAGTGTATACAAATCGCAATTAGCGTCATCTTTGCCCATCGTATGAATTAGAAGACGTTCATAGTTTGCCAACTTAGCTACACCGGCAACCTGACCCTCTCTCCCCTACTAGTGATCTCACGGCAGCGCACAAATATATACGTAAAATGTGTACTGGCAATCAATAACAATACGGACGTTTTCCAGATGAATACGCATCTAATCTGTCAACGAAGCACGGGCGAGTTTTCTCCGAGAAGTAAGATCGATCATTGTTGCGGGAGCGAAATTACACGAGAGTCGACGCACGCTCGGTATTCCGCTATCCGCGCGAGGCATTAGTTGTATACACGCAAGATTAATTGGGAGACCGAGGTCCTGTCAGCTGGAGACGGGCGCAAAGCTGTAAGCAGAGGAATACTTGCATGTACTCGTCGTTGCTAGTGCCGTCGTCGCCGGCGTCGGGCCAGTTGGCGTAGCAGATCACCCTGACCTCGCCGTTGGCGAAGTTCTGCGTGAACGTCGTGTAGAAGAGGAGCATCGGCAGGGAGAGGATCGCGCCCACTGCCCAGATCGCCACCGCGATGCACAGCGTCGCCCGCTTGCCCATCCGCGGCTTCAGGGGATTTATTATCGCCATGTACCTGCAACCAAACGTCGTTTTTCTACATGAGCAGAGCGGATTTTTCTTCGGTACCTCCGACGGCTGCCCATTACTTCTCGTCGAGCCTCGGCTTGCAGTGTGATTGAGCTACCGAGGACGACTACTTCTCGTTTTGTCTTGATGAGTCTTGTGTGTATATGGTGCCTGTCACAAGTGACGGAGCAACGAAATTTTTGTAAAATCAATGGCATTGCTATCGACAAATCTCTTGCGTTACAGAAAAAAAATGTGGCGATACTCCAGTAGTATAGCTTTCGGAACATTTGTATCGCATGCCACGTCAAACCTTCCGATGTGGTGAGCGTTTCGAATATCAATGTATAATTGATTCACATTGATGATTCGTTTAATTTTGTTTGGCTTCCAATGACACTTGCAAAATATTAAGTTTCTTCTTACCAATTCCCCGATGAAGCCCCGTTGAGAATAATGTATTTCGAGACTATAACTGTCTAAATTGGAAATAGTATAAATTTCATAACGGATGTAAAATTGACTAATTCATCAGTTATGCGATTTCTACTGATATAGTATACTATACGAATTAGTGCGTGGAATTCTGAAGGCGAAGCACGAGTAACATAAAATTGTTTTTTAATATTTTAAAAGCGATCAGGGAAAAAGTGTTGAATCTTGCACGAGCCGAGATTTATCTTTCTTTCGACGGCATTGAACTATATTCTTTGTAACAGTATGTGTGAAATACGATTATTGGACTTGAAAGAAATTACTCTTACTTATCATTACTTATTAATTCATTTAGATAATTATTCAAGTGAGAATAGAAAAAAAATTCTCAAAAAAGTCAGGGTAATTGGTATTTATCAGTAGAATATGACACGCTTCTGACTGTTCAGACCGTGCAAAATCGCAAAAGGTGGTCCCAAAATATGTTGGACGTTCAACTGTTTAGATATTATTGGAAATTACTTCCAAAGGGTCGGAGAATTTGTCTATAACGTGTTTACATGTCATCCGAAGTCCAAGAGTTGAGAGAATCGTATGTTGTCCATAAAATAAGATAAGGAATCCAAAAAGTGGATTCTGATGCTTATAACAGGTGTTTACGAGCACATCTTTACTAATAGTTGATTACAGTATTTGGAAGTAGTCTAGGATAAATAGATGCAGGGTTTTAACGCGATATAATTGAATAGAGAATTGAAAGATTATTTTTGAACCCCAGTAAGACCCTGATATCTACGCGTTACCAACTGATAATGAACGCCTACTCGTCAAATCTACTTGTATGCAAAGTCCAAAGCATTTTTGAGAAAATTTTTTTCCAGCTGACCTTCGTCAAGTAGATGTCTCACATCAAGTAGATGTCTGCTCTAAGATTATATGTTACATCAGATGAAAGTTCTGATAGGGGTTTTTCGCTTTCTCAAAGAGAAAGCTTTGTAATGGGGTAAAAATCGACCCATCGAATCGGACTTCAGGACCTCGATTTTCGTAATCTACGGGTCGAAAAACATGGAAATCCGAAAATGTCTGTATGTATGTACGTACGTACGTACGTACGTGCACTTTTTTGTCGTACGATAACTTTTGAAGGAATTGTCCGATCGTCCTGGAATTTTGCACACAGGTTAGTCGCCGCAAAATCTCGGCCGAATTCAATTTTCAGTCAAATCCGTTGTTTATTTCTGTAGCAACCGTTGCTAACGTGTTTTTGATAAGTTCCCATATAATTCATGATGAATGGTCATTTGGGTTTGTATATTTATGGGATTCTATAAGAATCAAAGAGACATTTCCCGTAGAAACCATTGTTGATGTCTCTAGCAACCGTTGTTTATATCCCTTGCAACCGTAACTAGGGAATAGAAAAAGTCAGTTGGAGGTCCATTTTCGGAACTGTTGACGACTAAGAAGTAAGAACACCGAAGCTCGGATATTTAGCATAGCAACCGTTGTTTACGTCCTTAGCAACCGTTACGATGGAGTGAAAAAAGTCAGTTAGAGGTTCATTTTGCTTTCTCAAAGAGTGGTGATTAATGCAAGTTGAGGTTCAATTGCAATACTTTGAGAAAGCATACTGCTGAGGCACTTGGCAGCGGTTTTTTTTCTTATAAAGAGAGAGTATGAGGAGCGAGATAAAGGGAGGAAATGAGAGGGTGAGAGAGAGACCCATGCGGAACACACTCATCAGATGCAAGATTTTTAATTCGTTCTAGATGTATATATATAGAGCGACGTAGCCAGATTATTCCAAGACTGGATTAACCCAGCATTTGTCAAGTTAAATAACCCGGGTGGCGTAGTATGATACGGAATTAAAAGGCTTATGTCCTCTTTTTAAATTGCTCTGCCACACGATAACGGCCCTAAGAATTTAATCCCGTCTCCCGGATGGTTTGGGCTTAGCTCATACAACGATATGACTTAGTACCAGTAGTACCGGAAAATTTTGCAGAAATCCGATTGAGCTAATTAGCGCACATAAGTTTGATTATAGGGCAACGTGTAATTCAAGCTCCCCCGAGCCATTCTTCACAAAGTAAATTAAATGGAAAGTCCGTCAAAGTGTCCTGCTAAAAGTTTGTTACAGAGCTACCGGGTCATCAGTCACGGCCGGTCGCTGAGTTACTTTTTATCCGGCATAAAACAATTAATCACCCTTGCGTATGATAGAGCCGGACGAGGTACGTTGTACTCTTTCGGATGAAATGCACGCTCGGGATGAAAATACGAGCTGGTCCGATTTCAATCCACTATGTCGCTCTCGTTGAAGAATGAAAATATTGATTGGTAATAAAATTGTGCGCAAGAGGATGAAACGGGAGGTCGCGACTTTTGATCCACGAGGCACGAGAGTGGAATTAATATAACGGCGACGTGAATCGATGCGGACTTGGTGACAGATAGGAACTTCGCCAATGAACAGTTTGCAGCGGTATCGGGCAAATTCAATTTCTATAGGAGCAACTTTGCCCTGAATACTGATGCCCATAATTTAGCGAGCTGGAATAGCAGATTCAACCACATGATGTAATCGTACGTGGAGTTTCAGTTAATCGAAATTGATTTCACAAATGCATATAGAGGCTGAACTTGGGTTTTCCATTGACGACAATCCTATATTGTTCGCCAGGAAACGAAATATTCTTGCTATAGGAATTTTCACGTTTCGCACTTGCAGTCTGAAACGAAGTAGATCAACTCTTGTGAAAAAATGATAAATTAAAACTTGAGAAGAGCTAAAGAATGGGGATGAAGTGGTTCCGTTGGAAGAGAAGATAAAGGAAGATCAATGTCCAAGAAAAGTACAACCGGGAGTAAAAAAAAATTGTAAAAAGCCATTTTAACCAGCCCATCTAGTCTGTTCGGTAGTCTTGGAATTCTCTCCGACTTCGTTCCCCGAAGCTTCAACCAGAGAACCCGCAAAAAATAGCGGCGAAAAGTGGGGAAAGGGAGAATAAGAGTGAGCAGAGCAAGAGGGTCTCTTTAAATCATTTTGATTCTCGCAAGCGACTGTGATGTATTTCCGCGGAGAATACATCAAATAAGACCTATCGCTGATACGAGAGATGTACCGACTATGTTGTGGAGAAGGGGAATTTACACAATGCAAGGGAAATGACATGTATTCGATGAAAGAGAGATCGCTACATATTTGTTCCTGTAGTCTGACTTTTTATGGGATATTTTTTTACCCATCACTCGAATGTTATATACATATATATACTCATGTTTCTAGCTCGTCGACTCTTTAGGGGCCCCGATAGGGGCGATGTTTTTGATGTCTGGATCTCTCAAATACTCTTCAATTCTCCTACCCATTTTTCTTTTTTACGTTCGCATAAAATGTATGAATAATCGACACACGAAAAATTGAATGTAATGAATCTTACGCGCTCTCGTAGTTTTTCAGCTTTGAACAAGTGTTTAATTAAACAAGAAAGTACAAGGGTCTCCGTCTGGTCTCTCAGGTGGAGGCGCTCATACAATTAGAAACGAACTTCACAGGGCAATTTCATTCAATTATACAATTGTACAGCAACGAAAAGGAATTCATATTACGAGGAGAAAAGGACTCGATAGAAGAAATTTCATGCTTGAAAAATTGATGAACTTTTGTTATATCTATCACTGAAACGCTATGCCGGGAAATTGTACTCGAGCAAAATTATCTCTCGATCTGTTGAATTATTTGAAATATAATATATGTGTGAACAGTGAGGAAAAAGAGGTGGGAATTTTAAACGATTCTCGCAAGGATATATTATACGATTCGCAGTGAAAAGTTTTGGGATTGATGGAGAGGTTCACTCACAGCTTAAACTGACTAATAATGCTCCGATGGAGCGGAAGTGGCGCGTTTAAAAGTTCGGACGTACTTCATAAGAATGATTCTTCAATCCGGGAAAATTCACACTGCTCCCATACATCGATTATATACGAGAGTTTTTATCCCAAGGTCTCATGGATTATTCATCGAGTCTCTGCGTGTACCCCGCGAATTTTCATCCTTCTCTCGCGATGCGCCCGAAGCTATCGCTAAGCCGGACCACTTCCCCGAACTCGAGTATCCGGCAAACATTTTCCTCGAGGATGAATATTCAAAAATTCCTCCCCCCTCTCCTCCTCGCCGATCGTTCGCGCGCGCGCCTCAATATTCCCAAACCGAAGGATATCCGAAAGCCGAGCCATTCGAATCGCGGATGCAAAACGCGCGAGTAATCCGGCCGGGGCGCGGTTCAATATTCAACGCATACTGCTCGCCGGGACAGATGAATCGTAATTGGCGCGAGGAAAAAACAAACGGGACAATACGGAGCCACTCGTAATTTAATAGCGGGCGCGCGCACACATACAAACCACGCGGAAAGGTCGAGCGGTGGGTTTTCCATTACTCCGAGGGTCCGGCGCGCGACTTTTTCTTATGCAAATTCGCCCGACACACAACTCGGGCTCGCTCGAGCGACTTCTGCCGTTTTTAATTTTGCCCCGTGTAACCGGTTGTATCGTGCATACGAAAAATCTCAGTGCCAAGTGTATTGTTCTTCGGGATATACGAATTTCAACGGGGCGAACGTGTACAATTCTACAACCGAGAGCCAAGTCGAACAATTCGAAGCGTCGGAGCCCGCGGGGCCATAAAGCATTTGCATCGAGGTGAAATATCGTCGCGGAGAAAGACGGCTCGTGCAAAAGCCAGTCTATGGTCGACCGCGGGAGCAAGCATACAGCACGTTGTAAGAGCTAGTCGTTAATCAACGAGATGAGCTTCGCGCAAAGTCGTTCCCGCGTTTTCCGCACCATTGTTGGGTGCTTTCACCAATTTTACGGGGGTTCGGCTCTAGTTAGACTCTTGAGGTCCCTATAGGCACTCCAAATCTGAAGTTGCTTTGATCAATCGCTCGCCGTCGACTGTAGGTTGAAGGGCTCGGTGGTGGTCCCGATTCACTACCGCCGTTTCGTTGCGGCTGATGCAGATGCCGAAGACTGTCGGTCGGGCATTCTAATTCTGAATGCGATCCCGAGACAATAATCCCAACTTCAGTAAGTCATTACTAGCGAGTAGCTGCGAATATGAATCAAGCTCGAATTAATATGTCGAAACTCTGATGAAATCTCGCACGGTGCATTGGTCGAATCACATAATAAAGAGGAAATTCCGGGACGCGTGAATTGAAATCATGAAGCACAAAAACAAAAGTACTCATATTTTATTACTATTAATTATAATATTTTATTACTCATATCTTGAAATAAAATATACCTCCTTTCAACAATTTGGGATTTTTTCGAATGACACGTCACATTGGTAATTATTTCATGTATTGACAATATTACCTTCTAGATTTCTGTTTATATGGAAATATCTTTTTAATATCGACCCTGAATATACCGGCATAGCTCATCAAATGGCGTAACAATAAGTGGCCAAAGTAGCCTCATCTTTACGGTATGTAATTATTTGAACGCGACGATCGTTAGTATAAAAAGCCATTTTCCGTGCAATTGTTCATGCTAAAAACATGACCTGTTTACAACTCATATTATACAAACCGTTTTTCAGGCTCTGATGGTATTCATTCAGAAAATTGTGCAGTTAATAGAGTTGTGAGTCAAATACATTTATTGGTGACTGCGTGTTTAGAATATAACGACATTCGGGAAATATAAAAAAATGCAGGGAAATTATCTTATATCGACTTTATTGCAAAGAGTCTCCGTACTCATAATAATTGGTGTACTCTGTACAGAGTAAGTTTGGAAAAATTGATGAAAAGGGTGACGTTTTCTTTTTTCCACAAATCGAGTGAGAGAAAACCAATTGATCTGATTAAACATATCGAACACGCGTCGGGAATCGCAGACCGAGTATACTGGAGTTGTCGACTGGAGTTATTCTCATGAGTATGCACGTCACGCCTCGAGGGAAACACTCCAATCACTCAGATATCTCATTTGGAAGTTTGACAGTGCCTCGCTCCGCGGCGATTTCTTACTCGACCTTCTCGTAGCGAGATTCGATGAAGTGAATTATGGTTCTTTCCCATTACAATAATGAAATTCCAAGATATGCAATCGTCATATGACGAGCGTGTATCATATCGCAGCCCCTACACTCGTGAGAAGCTACCGCACGAACTGACACATCCCGCTCGCAAATTTGTTTCTTGGTCGAGTCGAGCATTCGTTTATCCTCCCCCCCCCCTCCGTCGCCGAGATAAATAATCCAACCGAGATCTAAAGCACTTCGAGTGCCGGGATCGTGAAATAATCCTTTTGTCTTGGCACCGGTCCAGTTTAAAGAAAACTCAACGTTTTAGCGAGGCAGCGAAGGATTATAGCCGCGGTAGGGCTTTCCAGAGCCCGCCCACAGGAACGAGAGGAGCCTCAAAAGAGACGGAGAGTCCACTGGCGTAACATTTACACGTTGCGCCGCAAGTGAAGTAGCACTGATTTAAGTCAGACGTGAAATCGGTAGAAAATGGTACACCAAATTTCTAAATGAATTTCCAAACGGATCCGTTTGGAAATAAACATCCGTGTATCGCGCATGTTTTTTTTTTCAAAGCTCGCGAACGCAATACAAAAAGACTCGACTGAAAAAAAAAATGGCAATCGATCTTTGAAGAACCTTTTCGCCCTAGGTAGGAAAAGTTTTGACTACCGTTTTATTTGCACGTACATATTTCTCCTCATTCGATTCTGGCAAAATTTGTTCGGACGCTTCAGATTGGTATGAAGCGGCCGTGCACAAGGATTCCAAATAGTTGATGAAAAAAGACGAAACGCGTATGTAAATCGAATGGATTCGCGATGTTCGCGGATGGGATTTCATTCGTGGGATATATAATAGGAAAAACAAATCGGAAATTCGTTTGTATATGGGACTAAAACGAAACTTGAAATATTCGGAGGGGGGCGGGAGGGAACAGCGTACACGATTGTCTGGACCAGCGGGATAAATTAAACCGGCAGAGTTGAAGCGAACCGAATAAACGAGTAACGACGTGGAGAAACGCGCGCGAGCTCGGCTCGATGTGAAAACTCGCTGGAATAAACAACAAACACTGCGGCCGGGTCGAGGAGAAAAAAAATGCGTATATGGGCCACGAGCACATCGGGGGCGAATTCAGGACGGGATTAATGACGCGTGCAGTGCAGGCGATCCGACCCCCCTGACATACGTATACGTGGACGCGTTCGCGGCCGCGCTCTTATACAAATCGGATACCTCGCGCGCGAGCGCGGGCGACTGGCATTATTTGCCGTCGGCACTCTGGCTTTCCATTTAAATCGCCCGACGAACCGCGCGCCGCGCGATTTTGAATGACGTGAGCGCGCGCCGCTCGATTTAATTATAATTGGATAGGGCGGCTGGCCCGGAAAGCCCAGCGACGACCGCACAGCCCATTGGCTCAATTAATATACAATTCATTTCCGCTGATTGATGGGTCGGTTGTGTGCCGGTGATTCGGCACGATTGCCCGCCGCGGTCGAGAGGGAGACGCGCTTCAATGGGCGACAATCCGCTCGCGCGGCCGGGGCAGGGCTGCGGCCAATAAGCGCGCCGCGGTATACATAACGCGCGGGCAAAACTCGAATTTCGCGCGGCGCGTCCAACTCGCGCTTGACGCGCGCGGCGACGCCGAGACACGCGAGCATACGCGACCGAGTTATGAACTGTTAACCGAGGCTCTTTCGCGATTTTAACTATTTTCACGTGTACTCGATCAGCCTTCCTCGCTATATGCCGAGTGATGCGCGCATCGAATGGCGAGTCTCTTTATTGTACTGGCGTTATGTACACTTTCAACGCTATACCATCAAACTCGAGAATACAAGCGACGTATTTTTCGATGATCCAAAGTTCGGTTAGTACGTCACATTGGCCAGTAAAAACTCATGACCGATTCTTAGAAATAAAAGTTATTTCTTTTTATGCTTATCGTGCGAATAACCAAAATGATTTCGTGGTTCATCGTAGGAATGCAATCCGGTAACTTGATACTGACGTTCGCTTTATTGGATAATCCTAGGTCAGCTCATAGTGAATGTGGAAGCTTCTGACCTCTCATATAGATCGTTAATTGTACGTTATATTGCAAAATTATTTCGAAAATTTCAGATAGTCTCACGATATTACAATTCAAATATCGGCGCTAAAGACAGCTAAATTGACGAGCTATGTTTAACTTGGAATTCGCAGTCGAAGACGATCGGATGTCAGTATATACATCGAGCCGGCGATGGTGCATGAGTGCACGCGCCGCTATATCGACCCAGCTATCTTGCTCAGTTTCCATAAAGTAACACAGCCCCTCCGGCGTTTGTCTAACAAGGAGAATATCGGGCCTTTGGGTCTACGATCTCGCTGAAACTCTAAAATTGTTCTTGGCCACCTGAATACCTCACTCGTATACAGCATTTCGTTTTACCGCGGCCGAGATACTCGCAAATCATTCTCGATATCCGCGATGCATGTTTGGCATACCGCGTATGGTGTACTGTTTGCCCATTAAATCAATAGTGATGTTTTGGAATGAATGAATGCGTCGATCCTGAATTCCAGCAGGTTGGTGTAGTCACAATATATCCGCGACGCTTTACCGGTCCAATTTCGCATGTCGAAAGTGTGCGCGCGCGATTCGAGCACCAGCGCGTGATATCGCGGTAATTTTCATCCGATGAATTCCGCCCGGAGCGCCGTCCAACGAACGAATGGCTGATTTAGCACGGCCAGCTCTTTTTCAAAGCGGCGCGGTATCACCGGCCAAGTTCCGCGTGTACAATACAACCGCGAGAGCGCCCAACATAAAACCCGAATTCGCAGCTGCGTTTTTCCCGGGGCCGCGATCGCCGCGGAACGTATTGGAAATTCGACGTTCGAAACAGAAGTGTAATTTGGCGCGTAAGAGCGTCGACAGGCGCGAGTCACGGCTCTCGAGCGGGCCGAGATTAAGTGGCCGTTGCAGTCGAATGGAAAGAGGCTGCAATTGTACGTCGGGACTCGCCCGCGGAATTCGCCCGTTAGTTCTGCCGACGTTACACCTCGGCCGTTCATTCTCATTAGTGAAATTATTAATTGCTGTTGCGCGCAGTTGTGTGGCGGCGGGGCTGGCGCGTTTTAAGCTCCTCGGCGCCAACGGCAAACTCATAATTGAACAGCTCCATGGTTTTGTCGGCGACATTCGGCCGAACTCCCGCAGAGAAAATTGAACGGGGACCTTGCGGGCAATGAGGAATTTTGAAATTTTGATAATTTACATTCCGTCCTCGGCAAAAGCCCTGTCAACGGGGAGCCGGGGTCCTTTTGTTAATCGAAAGCCAAGCTTCTACTCGAGCGTCCCAGCAGCGTAATTCTTGCGCAGATTAGAGAAAACAAGCTCGCGCGAGAAGAAAAATCGCGAAAATTGAAATTTTCTTTACCCAGAGCGAGTCGATCGCGAAACATGGATGTATTATTTTTCTCCATAATGATGGTTCAGAATTCACTGTGAAAAATTCCCGTTGTCCAAGGTTTCATAACCGACTCACATCAGAAACAAAGCGTAAAAGGTCAATCGATAAAAAAAATAATATTTATCGTCACATATATTCGAACGAATGACCCGCTAAGGCAGCCCAAATTCCTGCATGGCCATCAGCCAAATACGATATATATGTATAACTCCGATTGTGACAATATTCTATGAATACCCGGCAAGTTGATTGTTTCGTCCAAACGAATAACATTCCACGAGTTAAACAAATCGACCAGTGGCTCACTATTACAAATAGCTCTTTCGACGTTTCTTTTTTTCGCTTTATGATTCGGTACGCGTCCAATTGTGCAGGCATTCAGCTTCATACGTTTTTGCGAATTGATTTTAAAAACCGGCGATTTGTATACCCCACCCCGCATACCCACTCGAGAAACAAACTATAAACTGGGAAGAGAACGTTTTTAATTGCACATTTTTCATAGCTGCATTTTATCCCCATCGCTGGAACGCAAATAATTCCGTGGCTTCGTAGCGCCCGACGTTTCTCTTTCTCTCTCTCTCTCTCTCTCTCTCTCTCTCTCTCTCTCTCGGAAGAATCCAGAGATGACTCATGTATAAACATCCGTCATCAGCATCCGAACGTGAAAAATAAAAGTCTCCCCTGTTCTCTAACCGCACGGTCTTATCGACTTTCCCCCCCGTTCGCCCGGCAAACATCGCGGAAGACTCCATGCCGTCCCAGCGAGATATAAATATACATCACGAGGCTCGTCTGCCGATGTATAGAGCCTGCAATACAAGCCACGCGCGCCTTATAGCTCTGCGTGCACCATACGTCAAATTTTATTGGCGCGGCGGCGGCGGCGACGGGGAGGAAAAAAGATAGGATAATCTCGCGACCGATATGTCACCGGCAGTAACTCACGCCGTCGCAGGAGAGAAAAAGAGAGAGAGAGATATAGCCTCATTACTGCGCAGCACAGTAACGCGATAGCGATCGTTCGGGGCGAAACTAGCGCGTTAGCTCGCGCCGAACTTTGCCAAATAAGAAACAGACGCGATGCTGCTGCTGCTGCCTGCTGCAGCCAAAGTTCGAGCTCCGCGCGGCCGAGAGTGGAGTGCTTACACAGGGTGGAAATTGGAAATGAAGCGGAGCAAACTCAGCGGATCTTCGATTATAAGCCCGCGAGAGCTCTTTCCTCTCTATATATATATACACGTGGGCGCGGCTGCGCTGCAGTGTGTCTTGTGTTTATGACGCGCAACCCGCAAGAAAACTCGAGCAAGCTCTCGACGTTGTTTTATATCCAGCACGTCCCGGGACTCGCGGCTCCTGAATTATCTGCCGATTTCCTCGTGTATCGATAGCTCGTCGCCGAGCGTATACACATCGACAGCTCGTCTCTCGGTCTGACATTAAAAAGTGCCTCTCCGTTTAATCGGGCCGCCTTAGCCGCCACTACGTCGCCCGAAGCCGCATTCGTCTCGCCTGCCGCGGCCAAGTTTTACGCCGATCGTGCCTTGGAATACTGCGGATCGTATATATAGACTCGCGAACGTCGCGAGAATAACTAAGCAGACGCCCGCGGGAGCGCGAAATTTGAAATGTGCCATTTCTGTAGAATAATATATGTGCATGTGCCGTCGAACGATTATACATGTATAAACACGAACGCACAAATACACGTCGGGAACGTAAATACTTGGTGTTTCACGCCGACTTTATGTTCCTCGCGAGGACCAAGCGGTGATGGATTTCTTTACTGATCACGAGTCCCCGGTGTTGCTCGAGGTTACGCACTAGTTTTCGAAATATTTAGTATTCCTGTGTCCGCTGATCGGACGCGATCGATGCATTTCATCCGAAAATAATCACGTAATTTTTTTTTTTCTAATGTAACGATGGCCATACTACAGTAGTGATGGAGCGTGAAATTCTTTTTGACTTGATTGAGGATGAAATGATTCTTCATTTGAATTTCAGGAAGACGCAACAGCCGGTCCCGTTCAAAGACATCCCTTGAAGTTCGATTAGACAAACTAACTCATCGCGTGGAAAATACAACGAGGAGTACTGCATCGCAGTGAACTTGAATCAATACATTATGAATTCCAACATAAAGATATAGGGAAGCTAACATTTTCTATCTGCTCGGATTGGCCGATTGATATTAGACGGGATATAATCAAATTGAATATGATTTGAGCAATTGGGCCTAGCTATGCAGGTCGTTAACCGCGCCGCGAGCCAAATCAACACCGTCCCCGGCCAGCCTGATGGTTTCGTCATTTACACGATTCGCTTCGAATTACCACGAGCCAAGGAAACTCAGCCCCTACAAGCGCGCTCGCGCGTTTAACGGGCGGCTCGGGTATCTCGCGGGAAGAACGCACGAAATGGATACTCGGAGGGGTGCGGGTGCGCGCGCGCGAGCGTTTCAGCCGCGCTACACGCGCTGCCCCTCTCCGCGTGGTTTAATCGTTCGTCAGCGGTGCGAGAACTCGACTTTTGTCTCTCTCAGGAGAAGATTGATGGGGTGGTGGGCAGGGGGAGATGAGTTTCCTCACTCTAGGGAGCCACCAAAGCTTTTGTCTATGCAGGTTTTACGACACTTTTTGCAGGGCCCCTGTGCGAGGGGGAGTGCGAGAGAGAGAGATGCGCCAGCCACTCATAAGCGTATTTACGACTCGCTTATTGCCCCAGACGCTTCGGCCGAGTGTGTATACACACACTCGATGAATATCCGATCGGGGAGAGAGGCACGCTTTTTTCCCCGAGTATACTTTCCTCCGACGTGTAAGTCCGCTCGTGTGTCAGCTGTAGGTCGTTATACTGGGACTCTTGTTACAACTTTTGTCCGCGATTGGCCCGGATTGGTATACTACACACACGCGGCGATTTCCTTTGAGATTCATAATTTAGAAAGGTACGTATAGTGCGAGATATTTTCTTTCTCGAGAACTTCAGCCATATCCTCGACGAACCGGCTATAATCGAACTGAGAATAACTTGACGAACAGGATGACTGTTCGCAATGGTACTCTCGACCGAGGAAAACCTTCTCTCACGCACAGCCGACGTGGGTACGGTTTTACAAACTCGTCACGGGCGCGTCGCTCGTACGGTACATGTATATGTGTATACACGTAGATATGACACTGATAAATGAAATCACTGCGCGGGATTCCGACTCAAGCTCGATAAGTTCGCTGGGGCGAGGCTCGAGAGAGAGAGAGAGAGAGAAGGGATCCGCCGTATAGATATTTATCGGTGCATAAGCTGATAAAATAAAGTACGCCGGGAGATAATCCAATACATCTCAAAGATCGTATCAATTTATCAGGATAAATAGGGTATTCCCTCAATCACGCGAGTTCAGCCAGCTGCCTGCGTCTTTTCAACCTCTCTCTCCCGACCCCCACCCGACCCCCTACTCCCCGAGCCACTCCTAATTATTCCCCGCACGGCGCGCAAGTTCCATTTTCGGTGACGCGTTCGACGCATGTGCGGCGTCCCCGTAATAAAGCCCGATGGCACTCGCACTATAACTCGCTTTGGTAAATGCGGAGAGGTTTCGTTGGCCAAGGGCCGGTCTAACGTATATACGCGGTATATCAAGCGTTATTAGCATCAATATTTCGGCAACGTTCGGCGGGGCTTCTTTCACGAAACGAGACCTACGACCTTTTTCTTTTTTCGTCCCCGGAATCTTCCATTTAGCAGCGATACATGAATCATCATTCTACATGCCTTGTTACGTATATTCCCTAATATTTCAAGTCGATGGGAATAAGCGAATCGCACGGAGGAGACGTTTCAATATCAATTTTGTTGGCGCAGTGATGTATGAAAGTGATCCAGATGGATGTTTCATGCGCGAAAATGGCATCGCGAAGATAAAGAGAGGCTGGGAGTTTCAGGAAAGCGTCGCGCCGAGGAAGTATTAATCAAGCCGTTTTTCACGACGATGGATTAAACGGTAGTTGATCCTCGATTTTCATTTTACCTCCTCCGTCGGCTGATCCGGCGAGAAGAATCCGTCCTATACTCGGATAATGCATCATACGCCCGAGAATTTTCCGCGTTGGTGCGGACGTAACCCACAGGACGTGTCCATGCACGTCTTGCGTTGAGGCTCGTTTCTCGAGGAGGTCATACTTCTGGAGAGCCCCATCAAAGTTAAACCTTCGGCTTTTCATGTCGCCAGACTTATGGGCAGTGCGCCATATACATCTAATCTCTCCAGAAGGATTTAATCGCCCCGCTGCCTGATCAATAATCAATTATTTGCCTTAGTGCCCCTTTGACTTGGCGGTATATACGTTGTATATCGTCATTTTTTATCGCGTAAAAACAAATTTACGACCGCGGGCGCGGTGGCCATCGGCATGAAAAAATAATAATTCAATCTTTCACAGCCTCGTGAAAAAAGTGGAATTCGCTGTCCTAGACGTGTTGTATGTTACACACTCGTTAGTCGACGTATGCTCGAGCCGGAAGGCGCGGGTCGATTATTCAACGGTCTTTTTGATTACCCACAATCCCTCGGGCTATTTGTCAATTCCCGCGTTTGCGGGATGGCATGTTGAACCAGCAACTCGACGAATCAATGAACATGTCATAAATACACATTATATGTACACATATGTATGCGGACACGAAATAACTCGTGTGTGCTTGATTATTCGTTCGTTAGTCGCGACGGCACATATCTGCGTATCGCACGTTATCACACGAAATCGGCTTGATCCTTGTTCGATTGAGGTTTGAGCCAGCTCCTCGAGCGTCAACAATGAAACAGCAGGTGTCATCATTCCAATGACAACATGAACGTTATGCGCATTTGATTAATTTCTTCTCAGTAAACGTCGTATACGTGTCAGGATATGCTAATTCAATCAAGTTTCTCAAACCAAGGATTCACCTTCTATCAGTGCGTACTTATGATTGCCATACATTTTTCCGTACTGTCTGCCAGTTAGGTAATTCGAATCGTTGATTGTTTAAAATCGCACGTAACACGGGGTGAAAAAATTGCCCCAAGAGTGTACGATCTACCAAGCGTGGTAAGCGCGACAAGCCAATCGATGGTAAATACCGTTTCCATATACGTAACGCAGCGGGGCCAACGAAAAAGAGAAAAAAAAGGGAAACAACGACTCGCCGAGTGTACACACTTGCGCGCCGACCGTATAAAGCTTCGGCCACGACGTGAATCACACGCGCCATTCAATTGTGCGGCCTTTGGTTCGCGCATCCGAATCACTCGGCTGCAGTCGGCCCCGATGTACGCGTATACCGACACACACACACACACACACGCGCGCGCGCGAACACTTTGATTATAATTCACGCGCCGGGCAATATAACTTGGCCGCTATACGCGCCGCGCGGCTGAAAGTTGTGTGAGCGGGGGCGTCCATCGGCCGCGGGGCAAGTCCCTCTCGCGTGAGCGCGTGTATCCGTTATATACGGGCGGCCGAGCTCGCTCGAACGCGCGTATATGCATATACGCGAGAACGCCTCGGCTGGATGTAATAACCTCGCGCCGAGGAATCTTCATAAATCGCCGGGTGTGCATTAGCTCCTCGCGGCGGCGCGTAATCGCGGCCCAACTGGCGCGCCCGCGAGCCGGGGATGAATAATAAACGCGATCAGCGGCCCGCGCAGTTCATAATGACGCCGCGCGAGCGCGCGGCTCGCCGCCGGTATACTTATGTATATAACAAGCCTGAAAACACGATGTGCAACGTGCACTATACGCTCTCCCCAAGTTTCGTGCCTCCCCCCTCCTCCTCGCTCTTATTCGGCGGCTGTGCTCTCGTATACGTTGTGCGTCTCGTGCACCGTGGCCGTCTTGGGTGCGTCTCGTGTGCTCTCACGGCGCGGGCTTGTATGTGCGAAGCGGATCTCCCGGTCGTGTTTAGACGGGGGCCGTTCGCAAATTGATCTATTATGCAGCTGTTTGCAGAGTCCTCTTTTCCCTTCGTAGCTTATCGTCGGCCGACATGAGATGGATCGGATAGATCGTATGGAGAGTCGCTTTGATAAAACTATTAACAGATATTGACGACTTTCTTTCGCCACAAGTTCACTTATTGCTGCAAATGCCACATCTCGAAAGACGTTTCGACTGTTGCCCGTTTGCTTCAGTTCTAAAATTTCCTCAACATGCATCGCGTAAACATTCTCCAGAAATGAGGGTTGATTTGAGCAGTCGACCGAGACTTATTTTTTGTAATACTCTCGCGAAGATAAGCTCATTTCAGAGCTTCCTGAGAAGATGAAGATGTCCTTACAGTTTTTGCGGTAAAATCGGAATTCACCAGCTGATTTCACCATCTTGATGAGCTTGCAAGCATGTGGCTCAATGCAAATATTACCGATCATTAGACTCGAAAACTCGATCAGTTGTTGGGAAGAATGTTGAAAAACAACCAAACAGCGTCGCAAGGCTGAGTAGCGCTACACGTCGCTGGGAGCGTCATTATTTCCCAAAGAGTTTCTCAAAACGAAATGGTTACACGAGATTGATTTGTGTTCCACTCTAATCTGATCTAACAGAATTCGAACTATCGGGTTTCCGGTACACGGATATTCGGAATTACCCGATCAAACGCTATACCCGACACGTAACACGAGCTCAAAGTTTTGCGAGGAGCGAATTTAATTTAATCATCGGCTCGGCAAGTGGCGCACTAGAGCATTTTTGAAACCCGATGGACAACAAAAAAACTAACCCATAAAGAAACTGGCCCTTTTATGTTTAATCCTTACAGTAAAAATACACCGTACTCGAATGATATTTCACTACTGCAAGCGTGCGGGGGAAATTCCGAGTGGATCACAGTGAAATTTCCACCGCAGTACCGGTGAATAATCGCCTGGATTTTTCATCAGACTTGGTATTCTAAATTTTTACCGTGAATTCACGTTGAGTCCAGTGAACATCCGTTGCAAGCGAGTTTTCAACCAATCTCACGGAACGCGAGTGAATTTCCTCTGTGAGGATGGCACGGCAACGCCACACTGTCCAGCATTTGGCTCATCTGTCGTGCTGGCTTGAGATAAGGTGTCGAAGAGCCACTGCTATTGGGTTGGAAAATTATTACGCAGTCGGGCCGCTCGTAACGGCCGAGTTTTACGACGTCCGCGCGGCCTCTGATCAATATAATACGTACGGTACGCCAGGCCACGGCTAATCGGCTGCGCGGCGGCTAAGACGGACAACTCGCCAACTCATTCGGCATTGTGCAACACTTAATCGGATTGGGCTGGACCAAGGATTTGCGCGGCTTTATTTCCCTGCCAATCGATCGTTTGCTGGACGGTGCATCAGGATAAATACGAAGCTTATGTCGTTCCGAGCTCGAACGAATCGAGCACTTGGATCGATCGAATCGAAAGTTGTGTATGAGAAAAAGCTTAACATCCAATCTTTCATTATCGTTAGTGTCATCATTAATGAGAATTTATATCTCGAATCGCGTTATAAAAGAACCAAAAATTACACGACAATAATTTTCATGTCATTTATCAAGTCCAGGAGGATCTGTAGACAAAATTCAATATTGCAATGCAAACTCGTAACTGGCGAGATCAATCCCATTTGTCAATTTTATGCTTATTCAGCGTAGTCTCGGCAATTTAACACTTGCTTCCCTCTTCTGCAATCTCACCCATGTAGCAAAATCGTATCGAATCATAAAAATTTAAAGGGCAGAAAAATCTTGCGAAAATTTCATAGTTTTATGGGTTACGGTTTGATGTGAATATATTATTCATTTAATTATTTAATCATACAAGAAGATATATGGCAATCTATAATTGTATACTCGTACATCATCTTGAAAGTTGAGGGTCAATTGAATTTTCTTACAATTTTGGAATGTAGAGTGTCTGAGGAGTACGGCTGCAAACGTCACCACGTCGGCATTGAGTATGCGAGGAATTTTCGTTGGACGTCACAGTATAATGCAAATGCTATCGGCGCTGCTGAATATATTTCGCTCTTCGTATTTGAAGTATTTGTGGCACAATTCGACATTGCTATACGACAATATATATCGTGTTTTTTTTTTGAGCCAGAACAAGTTGCGTCCATCGGTATCGGATATCATAATTTTGGTTTCGTCCGACATTAACCATTACTAACAAATCTATTATGACGCCGATCGTGTGAAAACCGTTCTACTAATTAAAAGCCATTGAGATTTTTGTTTCACGTCTTTTGGAATTGAATGTTCAAACTGTTAACCTTTTTTTCAACAGAAAAAATATTCCACGAAGTTACGAACTTTCAACGAAGTTTTGTCTCGAAAAAATGTCCCCACTCGATTGGATAATTTAACCACACTGAGAAAAATTCCCTTATAGGAATCTGCTATATGATATAGTTAACGAAATTATAGAAGAATCTACTATAAATATCGTTAAATTAACTTTATTTGTGTAAATAACCCTCATGATTTATAGTTTTTCCAACATTGCTCAATTACTATTGACCATTGTTGGAAAAACTATATTGATTATTGTTCATCGACCAATAATTATTGTTTAATGAACCAGAATTATAGTCAACTGTATCCACTCAATCATATCTACTATAAATAAAAGTACTATATAGAGTAAAATCTACTTTAAATATGGTATAATTAATACTTTTTCCATGGTATACATCAGTAAATTTGGTATAGTTGAATTGACATTATTTCATAGCTGGGTCAAAATAGAACTATATTTATAGGAGATTCGTAGTTCACCCAACTATAAACTGCTCTCAGTGCAGGTAAGATTTTTTACTTCTAATCTTTTATTTCTTCTGCTGGTGAGACGATTTGCCAGTAAGTTATATGTAGTTTGTTCAACCATCTCCAATCGTTTCGAGTGTGAAACGAGTTCGAAACAAGTTTTCTTAGGGCTGGTGATCAGCTTCCTTTTTGCAATTATGCCCAACAATTCGATTGATAAGGTTGGTACCCGGTGATCAATATCTCAAAAGCATGCCAGTGTATTCTTTTAACTACGCCATCTTATTTTTCTTTGACACTCACAAAAGTTTCTTGTTGTTCCCAGAAGAATTGGGCCTCAGTCAGAATTTCTGCTACTTTCAATCATAATACATTGTTGGTTGGAGAAGAAAAGTCTTCTCTCAAGAAGATTCTGTTTGGAAGCAGCAAAAATTTTGACTGAGGCACAATTCCTCTGGGTACGACAAGAAACTTTTGTGAGTGGATAATATTGAATTACGCACAATGGGTTGGGCTATGAAACGCGGATTATATGCACGAACATGCGATGATAATTCTGTATTATCAAAAATTCATAAGAAGTGGCAAACTAATCGAAAAATCCCGACAGAAAAAGAAAAAAGCCAAATAAATCTCATGCAAAAAATGTTATAAGGTTCGAAGAGAAATGGAAAATTTCATGTGCCTGCCCCTTCTGACTTCCAAGAGTTGCGATTATTCAATTTCTTCATGGTACTTTTTCAAATTGGAACCAACACCTATTGATTTTTTCATACATGTATTTTTGTATTGAAATTAGTTTTACGGTAAAAAGTTCTTAGTTTCCTGCCTTACTACTTTACTCGGTATTTCCTTGCGTTCGATAGGGGATCGATACGTTTTCTTATTTCACGCTCGAATACTCGCCTATTGTTTTACTACCCCTGACAGAATCTTGGAACGCTGCAGGCTAGAATACAGTACTCAGCGAATTCGACGCATCATCGAATAAATCAAGAGCTTCTTATTGATTACATGAATTCGATTTCTCATACGAATCTAATATTATTGATTTTTAAAAAATTTATCTCCTCCTTTCTTTCAAGAAATAGATATTTGTTATAACCATTGTATATATTATTGAAAATTACTCATGTTCCTGAAGTTTTTAATATTTCTTCCTGTAGTGGGTTGCGTAAAAAAAAAAGTAATAACTTTTGCAATGTTTTCAAAGATGAAATATCCAAGTACTTTCTGAGTTTCTAAAAAGAAGAATTGCGTTGCAGCCATCAATTACTAATCATAATATCCTTCATTCAAAGTAAAATATTCAACCTATTCGAATTTTAAATTTCAAGATCTGTTCTCTGCATTAAAAATGCTCGGGAAGAATTATCTGTAGAGGAATAATATTTCATTTTAGACCCGCTATTCGAATGACGTTCCCACTTTATCACTAGTCTCTATTGTCTTTTAATAGTTGGTGTGTCACTGGGTGATTCCTTACACTGCGTTACACGTAGAAAAAATTGAAAAATGAAGGGAATAAACTACGAATACACTGGCTTAGTGAATAATTCGAATAGATATATTGTAGTTTCGACGGCAGCTTTGAGTTATCCACGTATATTGCTATATGTAGTAGCTACACTGGATGAATGATGTTCTACATCCAGATTAGAATTCTAATTCCGGAAACTTTAATAATTGAAAACTACAGTAGTTGAGTCCATGAGATTTGAGATAACCATACTTTTTATATCTAAATGAATATATTCTGTGGAAAAAAGTCCGGGTTTCCTTGACGCAATCCGACATTTCTCGACAGACGAGGTGAAAAACTGACTGAAGAAATCGACATGTATCATTTGCGGATGACATTAATTGTTCAATCCTTCGTTGAACAATGTCTCGTCATCCCTTCGACTAGTATTCAGTGACGCGTGTCCGTCACCTGCTAAATCTACTATCACTTTTTCGATATACGCCCACCACAGAGAATATTTCAAATTGATGATATCCTCTGCACAGAGAACATAGAATTGTCAATTAATTATAATGATTATAGTCATATAATTAATTATATGAATGCACTAGCAATTTGAAATTTCAATTCTCAATCGATGAACAGAATATGGAAATTTGAAGTTTATAAATACAAGGAAGTACAATTAGACAGAGTTTATTAAATATAAAATCATATTGTAGCTAGGACAACTGATGTTGTTTTGAAATTGTCTGCAGTCTGAAAGAACGAGATCAGTTTTCGAAGAACTGCAGTGAAACTCTTTGCTGAATAAGTATAATTACCCATTGATTCAATATTTCTTTCACAAAGTGAAGGTAAAAGAGGAATTGATAGTGTTTCCTTTAATTATAGTTCTGAGCGAAAGAATTTCCGGTTCACTGGATCAATTTGACAAAACTGATGAGAATCTTGTTAATAAACTACTGTAAGTTTACAAAGTTTTAATGGTTTTAAATTTCTCACCAGTCGTCGAGCAACTTTTCTCGATAATCAATCAGTTCTTGCTCAGTTTCTCTGTACTAAAGCCTCGTAACGCTAAAGCTTTAACGAAATATTTGGTGCCTGATGATAAATTTTATTTAGCACAAATCAGAATGGAAGGTACAGTGATTATTGAAAAAGTAAAACACGTCATACGATAGAATTAATGTCACAAACAATTCTGCGCATTGGATAATAAAAGTTGAAAAAGATAAGAAGTTATTTCCATCCCACATGAAAATATTTTGCGATTACGTTCAAATCTGATTTTCAAAGTTAACATCAATTGTCGATAGACCGCTTTATTTGAAAAATAGATACTTATCGTAGGTATACTGACGTGTGCCATCTGATAAGCCTTTTTCAATTATTACAGAGCCCGAAACAAAGTATCAAACTCGATTACCCAATGTAAGTACTTTTGGAATTACGTATATTTAACGATTGTATTTAAGAATAAGTCAAATTCAGTTGAAAATGTGCCAATAAATCCAAATGTCCAATAAAATCATGCTCTGAAGTTACCAGTATTACCATACTGGGCTCTGCCTGTGCATACGTTTGCCGCGAGCACGATTTCATTCATTCCGAATCATATTTCTCTTCCCTTGGTCGTATACGTCGATTTATTCAGGAGCCGGCTCAGGCTTGGCAAATAGTAACACATTTTCTAAATCTTCTTATGTGAAGAACACGCACTTAGGGACTTTGCTTAATTATCTACGCTCCTGGGCATCCCAGTCACTTTACGTGATCAAATTCATCAAAAGCCTATTTCTCATTTCTATCTTTTCATGCACAAATTCCATCGGATATTGAGATCAAAAATGAATCGAATATATAAGTATCAATAATCATCTCAATGACTTTTCAGCCTTTCACATGATAAAAATGTTACGTGAGAAAAAATCAATCTTCTGAAATAATATCCATGATTCTTTATTTTCAATGAGTCAGCGATGAAACTACGAGATGTGTGCTTTTCAGTCATTGATATGTGGATTTTAAGTCACACTATCGTTGCGAGAAACTAGTGAATGTCAAATTTGTTCCATTTTAACTCACGGAAGAACATTTCCTTTGCAGTCTATGGCATGTCTCCCACGGCCAAAACGTTTATTGTGCGATTAAAATAGGCTACTCCTAAATTAGTGGGGGCCCACCGTAATAGACTCGTGTGCTTTCCTCACCATCTCCGCGGAGCATTTAATTTTAATTAATCTCAATTAAAAGGCAATGTACCATTTTAATTGGGGATTTCTAGTTCGAACCAGTTCAACCAAAATTTGTGTTTTAGACTAAACCGCTGGAATCAGGTGATTAATTACAATCCATGCATATTGTTCATCCATACAAAGTATTCTCGAATCATCGATTGAAAAGTATAATTTTGAAATATCTAGCTGGAAAAATTGATGCGCGTATTTGCGGTCTGCCGCGCAAATAGCGGGTCTGCCATACACGGGACGGGATATATTTCATCCTCATCGTTTGCGGAGACCGCCGCAGCTTTTTTAAAACGCACAAGAGCCTCTTTGAAAGCTGGGAAGTGTGGATGAGCGGATCCTTTGAGAGAATGTAGACGAGGACATTCGAGAAGGATGAGAGGGCGAATTACGCATGGACTGCTTGCTCGAATTTTCGGCTGTGCTCAATGGCTCTTTTGTATCGTTTGGATTTTCGCTTGCCGCACTTGTGGCTGCTTGAATTATTTAGAGTAGCTCCGTTTGATTTGCGAATGAGCTATATATATATATATATATATATATATATATATATATATATATATATAGGATGTAGCAGTCGAGTGGACCGTTGTTTGTTGCTGTCTCGAATCATGGGATAGACTGCTGCTGCACACTCGAAAATAAATGTGTATAGACGCGCATGTCAACGCTTTTTCGTGGTATTTCTTTACTTCAAGAACTATCGATGGCTTTCGTACTTGTTGTCATGAGTTACACAGTCCCGAAATGAATCGCATCGGGCGAAATTGCAAGTTTCTTTGTTTGAAAACTTTGACTGGAAAGTTTGGCGAGAACGTTTTGTGTTTTGAAATTTCGGATCAACAAATTCACAACTTTCGTGATAATTCTCCGCTCGCCCGACGAGCTGAACGAGTCGCGATATTGTAATAAATAATAAATTCACAGATTTTAATATGATTTTACAATAGCTATAGATCGTCCATCAGTAGAAGTATAATTGAGAATAAATGAATTATTTCCTTGATAGACGATCAAAGTTGGTAAATTTCGTAGGACACGAGCTCGCCCGAACGGCGGGGTAAATAGATTATTTCGAGCTCATTTTAAGTTGGAATTTTCGCGAATATATCGCTCACTCGTCGCCGTCGTCGTCGTTGTCGTTGGAGGCGAGGACGGGACGAGGGTGAAATCGAATCAAATCGCGCGAACTCGTCCGTTCTCCGCGACGTGTGTATTTATATTCGTCGCAGGCGCAAAGGTCGCGGAGACGCGAGCGACGATATAATGTATACATGTGGATGCGGCGATGGGATAGCTGGTTGCGCGTGGGTAAGTAAGGGCCGATGCAAATGACTCACCTGTCGATGGATATGGCCATGAGGGTGAACACACTGGCGCATATGGTGATGACCGCGATGAACTGGCTGACCTTGCAGTAGAGCCTGCCGAAGGGCCAGTGGCTGTTGAGCATGTAGGTGTAGTTGAATATGACGTTGAGGGTGGACACCATGGCGTCGGCGATGCTGAGGTTGACGAGGAAGTAGTTGGTGACGGAGCGCATGCGCCGGTGGGTCAGCACGATCCAGATGACGATGAGGTTGCCGGTGGTCGCGACCGCTATCATGTTGGCGAACAGCACGGTCCAGAACACCTGGCGCCACCACGGCAGGATGAACTTGTTCGAGTTCTCGGGCTCGAGCAGCGAGCCGTTGCCGCCGCTGGCGAGGCTCGCGTTGTACCAGTCGGGCCACGGCGACGTCACCGACCACCACTCGCTCTCGTTCACCACCGGGCCCCTCATGCCCCCCTCCTCGCCCGACCACTCCATCTTGCGCGCTTCGCTCAGCCGCTCCGCGACCCTGCAATCACACACGCGGCCCGCACATTCAGTTTTGCCCGACTCGTCTGCCTCCACTGCCTCTTCTCATTACGATGTACACTACAAGTCTGAAATAGTGAAAAACTACTGTTTAATAGCACAAATTGCACAACTGATGAAACTGATGAAACATCAACTGAAAGTTGATCAATTTTTCGTCATTGAATTCTTTTGAATACCCGTTTTTCTATAGCAATATTTAAAAGCAACACGGCCTGTGAAATATAAATAGATCATTCATAGACAACTGAACTATTTTAATCCCTTTTTCCTTTTCACAAGTTTTACAGAGAAAAAAAAATCCCTAACGGACTCGAAATTAGGAATTCATTTTTATAGAAATATCGTACATTCATCGAGCTTTCCCTTGATATCGTCAAGTATTATTGGCTATATGAAATCTCATTCGACGGGAGAAAATCCCATTCGAAGCGATAACGACAAGTTCAACATTGAATTTTATTTATTTTCCCGCTGTCTCGCAAATGAGTCGCGGGACAAATTATATAGACAGACATTGATATATCATCGAGGGGCGCGGAGGTACCGAACGAGGTCACAGCGGAAATTTCACTCTCACCCCGACACACCTGCAGTGGCTGGAGTTTCAAATGGAAGGAAGAATTTGTCAGTGTCCTGAAGAAAAACCCTTCCGCGTGATCCTTCTCATGCGGCGCTTTAATCAAATTCTCGCTGGATTCAAATCCCTTCCGAGGGAATGAAAAAAGAGCCGCCTCAATCCAATGAAATCCCACGCACCGGGTCAATCGAGTTATATAGGTGAGATGGATGAAAAAGGCCGAATATTTTCCCGGTCGATCGTTAAACAAAGCAAAGTGAGAAGAAATAAGCCACCGGGATGAAGGAAGCCTGATGAAAGGGGGTTTAGATTACCGGGCGTTTTCATTGGCTGTTCCCCAGCTCTGCTCGGCTGCCGGTTGCGCGGCCGCAACGTCATTTCCTTCGCCGGTTTCGGCCGCCCGGCAGCGAAACGAGGCCAAGTGCCGGCCTCGCGGTACACCTTGTCATCTCTTCCTCCTTTGCCGGCGCTGCTGCTGCTGCTGAGCTTCGTCTTTGGCTATTGATTTTTTAGTGGCCGTTTGTGTTTTCTTTTCTACACCGGCGATTTAGCTCCTATCGCGCCTCAATCGCTCTTCAGCCGTTCATGTTCGCGCGGCTTTCTCGTCCCCGACAGGGCCAATTTCCTCTTCGGTCAACCGTTGCCACGAGATTTCCAAGCCTCTTTTGATAGTACCGAGAATGCTCTTGGCGATTTTATTTTTCTCATTCGCCGGATACGCACGTTTGACGTCAAGTTTAACTCTACCGATTAACAAAAAAATATTCAATCCAAATAAGCTGACGCCGAGCAGGTGGATCGGCGAATGCACATGGCGTATATACACGACGGAAACATAATCCACGAGCAAAGTCTCGCGAAATTCGACTGCTTCCGAGACACCCAACACTCGCCCACTGTACACGTATATATAATCTACTTGTTAAGCGTTGAACTTTCCCCGGTTGATACAATCTCGCCGCGGGAGCGAGGCGCACAGTCGAACCAATGCCCTCGGCCCGAGTGTGACTCGATCACGCTCATCGAGCCGTCAAGTTTGAAAGTCGACGGGCCGGGCCGATGAGGTCGCCCGTGGTGGCCGCGCTGGCAGGTACGCAGGAAGCGGCGACCTCCGTCATCGCACTGCAGCAGCTGGCTCTTCCTCCGGTCCGTCCTGCTCCTGCAACACACGCACACGCCGGACTTTAGAAGAATACGGGCATGGGAAGGCGGCGAGGCTTGATGTACGGCCGCGGCACGCCGCGCCGGAGCGAACATCCGTGTTTCCCTTTCTCGTGGCGCCGATTTATGTCCCGAGCCCTCGCGCGCCCGCGCGCCGAGACGCCACATGTGCGCGCGCTCGCGCACCCGGTCAGCGGGGAATAACTCGAGCTGCAGCGCGCGATCTCGTATGTACTTATGGACCCGCGGCGAGGAATTTTCAGCCGAGCTGCAGCTGCTGATTTCGCTGACCCATGTAATCCAGTGCTTCAAGAGTGTAACCATTTTTTTTTTCAAAAGTGCTATTTTATCCTCTGTTAGTGAGGGGGAAGTGATGAAAATTATGTGTATACATATTTATCAAGGAATAGTTGATTAGCTCGCGTTTGTTTAAAGCACCATCCGAAAAGTGGTGAAAAACGATCTTTTCTGCTTCGACAAATAACCTATTAGTTGGATTTCGACATGACCGATGGGGTGACCAGGCGTAGGTGAGATTAGCTCGGTCTCAGTGAATTTGCTTGCTCGAGATAAAGTGTTTTCTCCCGAGCAAAACAACGGAACCGGTGCCGCGTATTGAATCATCGCCACCGTCGCACCGCTATTCTAAAATATTCCAGTAGAAACAGCCGAATGTGGTCGGGCGCTCGCCAAGACTCGACAAATATTTGAGAATGTATCTATAAATGGGATTTATGCAAGGTTCATATAAAGTTTGACATTGAAAACTGTGTATTAAATTTTAACTAACGGGATTTTCCTGAAAACATCCCTGAAATACTTCAGTTTATTATCACAATTGGAGTAATCCCGGAAAGTGTACCAATGAATTTTTCTCTTTTCAACTAAGACGTGCGGTAAATTTTCGAGCTTGTGAATACCCCCTTCGCGTGCGTATGCGTATGAGACAACGAATTCTACGGAAACATCTCTAAAATACTTCCATTTTTAAAATATCGCATTTATTCAGCGTAAACTTGGAACACTCTGATTCCGTGTTCTCTATTAATGTTCTTTGACGAAGCCGTAAGCTGGTATTTCAAGCTTGGGAAAATTCTCTTTATAGAGTTAGTAGAATCGTGAACGATTTAATGATCTTGAACACATATGCACCTCCCATAATATTCAAATTCATTTATATACCTCGAGGGATTATGTAGAGGGCACAATTATCAAGTGAACAATTGGCTTTTCGATAGTTCTTTACGGGCTGTTTAGTCGACTACCTCATGCAAGAGAAAACTCGAACCTTTCGACGGTATAAATGGAGATATCCGGAATATCAAACTCGAGGGTATACTTTCTGAGTAGCAACTGTATGGGAGATGGACCCATCGCAGAATTTTCATCGCTTCAATTTGTCCCGGGGGCGCATATCAGTTACATACATCAGCAGTGTAACGTGGGCATTCCGACTATTTTTCCCTCTCTCCCCCTATCCCAACTCTTTTATCCGTCATGGCAGTCTTTTTCCCCGTCTGGCTCACGCGCGCCGTACATACTTGCGCAACGGCGCTGTCCTTTTTACGAAGCGCGGCTCTCGCGCGATTGGCCCGGATACTTGTGTAATTGGAATTTTTCTTCGCGACAGGGACAAAGCGCGCTCGGAAACTCGGCTGCCCCGGCCGCCCCCCGATGTCTCGATTTTTCAGCATCCGTCAACGGATACCTGAGAATGTGTGGCGAAGCAAATTGAACGTTGAGTATTAAAGTCGGGCGCGGTGGAAAAATCAAAAAATTGTATTCGCGAAGCGCGACGCCGGCGCGGAGTAGTATAGAAGGAAGAGCGATTTCAATGGAGAGAGCCCGAACAATGTGTACGTGCGAGTCGGAGAGGGGGAATTGAGTTTTGACGGCGTTAATATATATTGGACAATGGCATTGTTAGGGTTCCTTTGTATTGGCTTAGAATTTCGTAGCTCGAGGAGGAAAAATTTTCACGGACTCGGACGAAATAATTTCCCTGAGGCTCGAACTTCCGTGGGCACGTGTTCCGTCGTTCCGTCGGTCTGTCGTGAGCGATCATTTTTGGGTAAAAATCGCGTATCCGAACCATCCGAAAATTGTTATTCCAACAATTCTGCATCACAAGACGTTCTGATATATATATATATATATATATATATATATATATATATATATATATATATATATATATATATATATATATATATATATATATATATAGGTGAATATATATATATATATATATATATTCACCTCGATCGAAGCTTCACCTCTACACGTGTGTGTATGTGCATATATTGGACGCTGCCAAGCATACAAGCCAAGGGGCTTACTGATTGTTAATTTGCATATCGGCTCCAATTTTGCACTTGGCTAGCGCTAATGAAGGTATGGTCGCGCCCATTGTTGCTCCGCCAGTCAATTACAATACACACCCGCAAAAATCGAATTCTGGTTCAAGGAGAAAAATTAGTTTATCGCTGTAGCAAGAAGATTCCTAATCCTCCGCCGAAACAGACTCCTCTACAGAATCAAGAAAAGAGAAAAAATCTCTTAATTATATCGTATGTTGAACTCTCCTCGATTTTCTCGTGAGTGTGGCAGCGATCGAACGATCACCCGCAACCGAAACGGAAAACCCATCGCCGCAGTTTTACAGCCGCGCCATCAGAATCCGCCCGGGAGAAGCACGCTGGAAAATGAATAGCTATGTGCTTGGTAATTCTAAAAGGCTCATTTCCGCATCTGGGTCGTAGGCGACGCGTCATAAAGCCATGCAAATTAGGCGGGTTGCTTTTCTCGCGCGCCGCGGGCCAAGTGCCCCGTGGATAATTCGATTCCGATTCTCGGGGCAAAATTTCCCGACTCGCCCGTGTTTACGCTGGATAAAGTATTAATAAAAACATCCACGTCCGGCGGAGCATGTGGGTGTACAATGAGCGCGACTCGACTATATATGCGCGAAGAGTTACCGCGCGCAGCTCCCTCACCCTCGAGCCCACCCCCCTTTCCCGCCCCCTACTCACTCCTGTCGTGCTAAATTTATTTCGAGACGTGCGCTGGACGCGCAATCGACGCTGCTTTCTTTGCTCGCTCTCTTGTGCGCACCGATCCTGCAACGTGACAATTCTCAGTCAGCGAGTCGATCCTCTTTCTTCGATGCGGCTTCTGCTAGTACTGGCATAACTTCCTGACATCTAATTATGTTCAATCAATCAATTCTCTTTGAAATAGATGCTCGCCATCTCCGTAGAATTCCGGTGAAACATATAAAGCCGCGGGTTTCCACGGAAATTCGCCTATTTACGATAAAATTGAAATTTCAAAATTCTACTAACGGCATCTTGAAGGCTAGCTCGAGATCTATCAGAAACTATCTCTATGATCATCATCTGACTGTTTTAACCCATTAAAAATGTCAATAAACCAAAAGTACATTGGGTACAGTCAACTTACATTAGAAAGTTCAAATGAGCAGGTAAAATTGTACATTCTGGTATGCATTCCCATCTCTATGAGAGAAAAAAATTTTCGATGGACAGATTGACTATATAGCCAACACGAGAGGAATTACAGCATCGATGATCTTCAATATCAGGGCTATTTCACTCGACGCGTCTTTGATAAAAATCTCAACACATAATGGGAATCACGCAATTTCGCCTGCGACCCCCAACTAGAGTGGAAACTTCTGGCGCCCCCCAAGAAACTCGGAAGCCTCCGCAGTCTCGCGTCGCACAACTCGCGAGTGAATACAATTTAGGCGCGGTATGGAGTACACGAGGGAACCGTTTTGATAGCGTTATATACAGAGCTGCGTTATGGAGCGTCTAAGTGAATCCAACGATACTCTCGGGTTAATTTTAGACGGCGCGATTGTTTTGCCAGCGGTAGACTATGGGTTTTGGGGTCGCGCGTCGCCGGTATCGCGTGTATATGTATTCATGAGGGCGCTTTGGATTCACTCGCGGTGGACAACCGAGCACGGCGTTTTTACGACCTGGAGACGACGAGATTATTTCAGTTCCAATGCGCGGAGATTCCATGGGCGACGCTAGGACGCCTATATATACAAGTGTATCATGCCGCGCACCGAAACGATTGTTCATAAGAGCTATAATGAGTTTTCATACCCTCCCGCTCGCACTCCCAGCTCTCATGGCTCTGTAAACTCTGCTGCTTATGAATATTAATTAGTAAGGATTTACAGTGCTCAGCCAACTTGGTCAAAGTTTTTTCACCTCTCAATGCTCGCGTCGACTTTACGAGGACTGCTCCACGTCTGTGCTTTGTCACTGAGTTATCGCCGCATTTTCTTCCAAATTATTGAGATCTCTTGAATTTGAGATCTCGTGATTATATTGATCCATTTGATTTTATCGGAGTGTTAACACTTACAGTTTTGGGGGATCGAGAAAATCATTATTCCACAAGGATATATAAAAAGTAATGGTCTATAGAGTGAAGCGTCTTAACCCGTGATCGGTTTGATTGGTCTAGACCTTCACGTGACGAACGAGTGAGATATAGATAGTGAATGCAAACAAGCGAAAAACATAATATCGATGAGTTTCGAGGCTTAGGCACGTATGCTCTTGTGGCGATAGTCTAAGGACGAGAGAAAAAAGTTTTGAGGTTGAAACGACCAAATACTTCTGCCTGACGCTGAATAAGATTTGATTGTATAGGTTTTAGAATTGTGCATAATGAAACGAAGGTACACCAAATGAAGATAAAAGTAGAACAAAATATGATTTTAGGTTTAGAAGATGCGAATATTGGAATGAATCGATAAGTACATGGAAAATATCATCACGTGAATAACATAATTCTGAAACGCGCGAATGTAGATCACGCGGGTAGCGGGTCTAAATGTAGCTAGTTACTATAATAAGCAATTACCACGACGAAAGGAAATTTTATCAAAGCCACAGGTTATTCTATCTAAGTTCCAAGCGAATTGTATGTGGTCAAGATTACCTTTTTAAATTTGATCGGGATGAAATCGACTGGAAAAAAACTTGGAAAAATGTTTGTACTTGCCCGAGTTGAAATTAGAAGCAGGGTACTTTCGGAAAATTAAAAGTCACACGGGCTAACTGGCCGTGTGAAATTAGATTCTGCAAGGGGAAACTCAGCCGGGAGCTGTAAGTCAAAGAGAGTTTCCTATTGTTTCGAAACTTCACATTCTGAGTGGGAGTTAATTTTTCAACTTCTTTCGAAAACGAAAACTTGCTTCGGATAAAAACGAACGAAATATTCCTCGCTTATAATCAAGTAGAGCAATTTGATCACGCCGGAATACGAATGATGAACTATCGGATTCTATACGGCGCTGATGTTTTTTCTTTCCGCCAAACGAATTTTTATGGGAAACAAATTGAATGCCAGCTAGTAATATCGGCTTTGCCCGAGATTAAAAACTAGACGAAACTTTTTGATATCACATACGTATCATTGATAGAGCAAGTATCCGATTCATTACTGTCCAGGGGAATTTGGTTGTCATGACAAAGGTAAAAAGTTCAGACAATATAAACTTCGAAATGTTGGGTAGACTCCTTCATGTGAACTTTACGTTGAGACTCGCATACTCGAACTGACTACACTTCAGTTTTTTTTTCCTTACTCCATCGCCGTACAAGTGAGCTGTAATTGAAAATGCCATTACCCTGTAACGACTTGGCTGAGTCGCGATCTAAAAAGCTCGCGCGTCGCCAGAGTCCACAAAACGCGAGTTTGCTTGATCATCACAGCTACGTAACTGCACAGATAGCAAAGACACGTAGCCCATACCCGGTATATGACGGCCGCCCGCAGCTCCATTATCGGGAGGCTGTAACGCTGTTATACCAGCCTAACCCACGTGCATCTCGCCGAAATTAGCCTTTGTAAACGGCAGGGCCGATTTGTCATTCGCCCGGAGATGGTTTGTTTGCGGTGGGTATTCCTGATCCGGTATGTAGGCCCCTCGCCCTACCATATACGCCCTCGACGTCCTATCGCAATTGAGACGGAGCTTATGCGGTATGCCTCTATCGGTGAATATTGTACGAGATAACTAGTCCTCCTCTCGAACAATCGCTCCACGTGATTTTGATTGTGCCTCAAGACACTATTTCGAATGGTTTCACCGAAGAATAACGTCGCGGGGAGGTAGGCAAAGTACGTCGGGTAATTTTTCCATTGTGGATATGTGTGAGCGAGAGGAGCGGGTCGATAAAAATTTAATAATGTTCGTTCCGAGCTATTAGCTTCAAATATTGGACTTTCATTGGGCCATTCACCGCCATCTCATTCAATTGCTTGATTATTTTATCGAGCTCGAAACTGTTTTACTTCATTTGAAACGCGAGCCGTTACATTTTCATCCTTTGATTCTTGTATATTTATCCAGTTCCATTCAACTACGCGTTTTTTGATTGAGAATGAAATGGAACGCGTACTTTTAATTGGAAAAATAACGATTCGCGAGTAGCGATAATACTAAAAAAAAGAGATTGTGTATATATACTGCGAATCGAATAATCTCAAGTCTTGAAAGATTTTTAGATCCCTGTTGTGGCGTTTTCCTTTGGTTTACGATCAAATCACCGTAAAATCCGTTGGGAAAATCTGATAATGCAATGCTAACCACGAACCACGCTGATTTGACATCGGCCGGACAATGACGGAACATCCCCGATAAAGTGAAAATAATGCAAACGAGTTGTTCGAAATGCTAATATGTTGCTCGATTCGATTTTGGCTGGGGGACTTCCAGCGCGTAAGCTCTACACCGAGGATATTTTATCATTCGGAAACGCATCTATAATTACACAGAGATTGTAGAGAGGTCGGGCATGCGTTAATAATTGGCGATGATATTTCTCGATGCTCGACGCGGGGGGAGGAGAAGTTAATAATACAAAATACGTTTCACGCGTGCGTCGGTCGAAAATTTACAATTTTCGGCAATATTAACTTGGCTACGCTGCGACGGGGAGCCCGCGCGTGCATGCGCGCGTGGACGTTGCTCAGCCGGCCGTGGAACGCTTGGGAGATATTGTTCCAAAACAGAGTTGCACTTGGTCGCGGTTGGCTTTTGTTCCACCGAGTGTATAAGCTAACAGCTCGTTAACTACGCCTTAACCGAGTATTCGGTTATTTTTTTCTCGGTTCCAATGCGCGGTTTGCTATTTATATATAGATAAGAAAGGAAATTCTCATTGACGCTAAGTATCTGATCGGATTTCGTTGCGCCCTCGAGGATCGAGCTTGCATATGCATTACAGCGTCACAGGCGCGCGATGAGCGAAATTGCTCGGGGGTAATTCAACTTTTCCTCATATTGATTTTCGATCGGTGAGGAGTCGCTCGCCTCCGCGCGTACACGTGACGCGAATAATCGGTTATCGCGTTTCCACTGCGTGCGCGCACTCTAAATTCAGTTATTGCCCGGCCGCGAGTTCTCTCTCACTCTCTCCCTTCCTAGTCCTTTTCCGCGCCGCGGCTCCTACACGGCGGCAGTGGCTTCGATATCACCTCGGCTTATGACTTATTCCTCGAGAGGAGTACGGATAAGATACGCATATATATCCGCTCGCAGTTTTGGTTGATGTAATTCGACAGACATTTGAATTACTGTCTTACCGCGCCGGGAGAGATGTTTTCGCGGGCTTTCGAGCTTTAACCGGCTCGAGGAGCTTTTTTACGAGAAAATTCACCGAGTATTACACGAAATCTCTTACAGATTCGTAATTTTTAACGTCTCATATTTTCTAGGGGCAACTCAGCATCTCCTCCCGAAGGCACAGAGGATGCTAAATCCAGCTGGATTTTCTTTGCTCCTTCTGTCATTTCAGCACGGGATATAACTCTGTTGTCGGGGCATTTTCATTGTTTTCTCTCTCGGCTCCCACGAGTTCTCACAAATCAAATACGAAAATGTTATGATTTTAAAAATTGTATACCATTGTAACAATCACGAGTATATATACATTCACAAAGTGTGAATAGGGGGTCCAAAGAGTAAACATGCCGCGAGAACACTAAATACGTTATATAAGGCATTATTCTGCGTGCAATTCAGCGTCGCATATGCTGTTTGTAGGTACTAATAAAAGAAAAACAATAAAGTTCAATTCTAACCGAATGAGCGAGTTTGGGTGGAAATTGGAAAAATGATTGCTGGCACCAACTTGGATATTACAAGCAAATAACGAATCTCGTGTTGATCTGCAGAAAGTACAGGGGTGGAGAATCTGGGTCAAATTATTTGGATACGACGCGAACTTTTTACATTCCAAATGTCCCGGCGATTTTAATCAAGATCCTCCTCGAGGCATCTCTCATAATTAGTGGAGGGTAAAAGTCGCCTCACAAAATTAGAACGGGGAAAGGGACACTAAAGAGCGCAATGATGCGACACACTGTCCAAACGCGGGTGACAATCGATGCTGGCAATTTGTCGCGCGCAGGGCAGAGAGGCTGCGACCGCACGTACACGTAGCAAAAACCAAGCGAATCTGAATGTCTCGGTGCAAAAATCGCCGCTGGACAATATCCTCTCGTCAAGGCTGGCCGGGTGTCCACTCGAGCTAGTGCAGCGCGCGCGATCAATCAACGCCGCGAGCGGTGCGGCGGGGCAGGTGAAGCGAGAGAGAGAAAAAAAAAACAGCAACTAGCCCGCGCTTATCGATCCCCGCAGCGAAGAATCTTCCCCCGAGAAAAAAGTCCATTATGCCGCCGGGGCCGAGGCTCGCACGCGAGGATATCCGCGCCACTTCTCCTATCGCCCCCGGCTTAATTCTGCCCACTACGCCGGGCATTCGCAATTAAGCCCGCGACGCTCCCTGATACTAACTTCGGGCTTCACGAGGAAACTTTGTTTCTTCTAACGAATTCAAGGGTCGAGAGATGCTATCGGGACGGGGGAATTATGCAACGCGTGTCGTCACCCGCACGCCAGCCCGGAATCCCTCCGTCAAATCAACGGATTTCCGCGAGTTCGGCGTCAAAAACGAAGTTCGCGCGCGGCGACCAATGAGCCGCGAGCCGGCTCGTCCGACGGGAAAATGTATACGCCGAGCAGTTATAATTCTCGTCAGGATCGTGTATATACTGTTACAAAGTGTGGGATGTATAAACTCGTGGCAAAGTTCGACGTGGTCGATGAGAAAGTTTTCATTCGCGTATATCTCAGGGAGCGTGAGGAAGCGATGGAATCAGTCGATCTGCAAGAGCTCCTGTTATTTCTGGCAGAGATCAAAAAGTTAATGTATCAAGGGGAGGAAAGTCCGTTGAAAATGTAGATTATGCCCAGGAAAAATTACAGGGGCTGTCTCTGTAACCCTCCCTCCTCACATTGTACAGGAGGCGCTGTACAGATATTCAGGACTTTTCAATCAATTTTTAACGGCGACCCTGTAAAAACGTCTCGGCCATCTTTTTTTCGAGCCATTGTTTTTTGCGCGAGAAAATATAAACGCGATTTAAAGTACGAGGAAGTTTATGATCAAACAGGCGTAGACAATTTAACGAAAAATCATGGTTTAATTATTGAAAAATGCATTAGTTCCAATTTTATTTAAAAAATGTTAACTAGGTCTTCAAGAGTTGCTAATGGGAGATTTTTGATTGTAGAAGAATTAGTTTCAGTTTCTACAATTTGATTGTAGAAACTGGAACTAATAAATACAATCTTGACATCGAATAGTTATATTTTCGGGGTTGAGCTACATTCCCGTTGCAGATTATTAAAAAGCAAAACTGTTATGAGTAATTCACAGTCTCGCACGCACGACTCTCTGCAAGCGAGGGAAACTAAATGAGAAGCGAATAGTCAAAGAGACGCGAGATCCGGGTGGCATCGAATTCCTCTCTCAACTCGAGCCAATTTTGCGGAAAGCGTGATTTCGCAAAGTCTGCATCTTATCTCGAAAGATCGCGGAATAGAAGTTCTATCCGTTCTTGCCAATATTTTTTGATTTGAAAATATTTGGAGATCAATGCTTCTGTCGCACAGAGATTCGACTCTGTTGTGCCCTGGCTCTCGCGTATCCGAGAAGCTCTTGTGTGTATAACCATGTATGAGAAATACACGGGACTGCTGCAGGGGGCTCAATGGGAACGTATTCTTTTGACGCGGAGATTACAGGAATATTGCTTTTTCGGGATGATTTTAAACCCCGTTCAATGGGCTTATTTTTACGAGCTCTAGGCTTTGAACTTCGGGGGAAAAATCTTGATATTGCACACGAGGATTATCGTACATGAGAAGTTAGGGCTAACATTGAAAATCGTGAAAAATTCCTGGAGAGAATATTTGCTCCAACGTTTAGAACTGGTAAGCCATTCATTCCAGCGATTTCTTGGCGGGGGAGCACACTGATAATTCGTTCCCTTTTAAAGTGTTGAAAAAGTAAACTGTATATTGTTTTTAACCTTAGTATTGTTCAAAAATAAAATTGCTTGACCGCATTATTCACGAGAAGCAATTAAGCTGATTCAGTGTACTCACTTTAGAGAACAAACTCTCAGAAAATCATGACGGAAGCTGCATCGAGGTCGCGAATGGAACTGGTCAAGGGGAAATATACAGAAAAATATTGCACGACAGATCAGAATTCTTAGGAGATTTTTGTGTCTTGCACGAGGAAAATTTATAAACCAAATCTACTCATGGTCGAATATTCATGTCCCAAAAATAAAATACTCAGAATTAGTAAACATATATTAAGGAAATATTATTTCCATTTGTATGTAACAAATTAGAGACGTTCAAACATGTATTTGAACATTATGCTAACACACAATAACCATTGAAGCCAGCCACATTGTAATAAGGCTGGAAAAAATATCAAAATAAGTTGGAAACATCGCTTATGATTCCTCTCGTGTATAGTGAGCATGAAAAAACTCATTTTCTCATTGAACCTGAAAATGAGTCTTTTATCTCAACCAAATGTTTTCCTATGTCACTGAACAAGCGGTATTCAGTTACGTATTCGATAGGCAAGAAGGAATTATGTAGAATCGTTAACATTTTTCTAACCCTCGTATGCGTTACGTGGTCGTGAATAGGATTAACTTGAGCCATGAATCAATCTGTGACCGAAATACTGCTCACCAAAGCCACTTTCAAAGCCACGCTTTAAGAGAGTATAACTGTCCGATACAACGCCAGAGATCCCCTGAAATAGTCCGACTAATCCAAACTGTAGAACAGCTACCATTCGAATGGTTACATGCATGTATAGGTGTGCGTGGGTGTACACTGACGGCGAGACGGCAAATCGCGACGAGCCGATTGTTCAGGCAAAAGAGCTTCTTAACGAGTGTTTATCCCGCACTCGGTCGGTGACATTACATAATCCAATTAGCGCCACGCGCTAGTTACACCCGGCGTAATTGCATTGTCCGACGACAGATTGAGCGGCAACAAAGGGACACCGCGCGGCTATTTCGCCAGCGGCTCGTTCGGGCATACCCATTACGACGGGTGCGAGTCTATACTCGCGGACAATGCCCGTTTCGTTTTTGGTCTCCGTTGACTCATCCTGAATATTCATGTGCAGTTTGAGCTGATCAAACGATCCGGCTTGTATTTTCTGATGTGGAGGTAAAGTGGATATCACACTGCGTTTGTGATTCTCACGTTTTCTATGCATGCCATTCGATCCCAATGGTTCTCAACATTCAAGGTAGTTACTCTGAAAATGGCCAAGAAGCAGATGCACTTGAAACTAATTACAGTGAAGTTAGTCCAGACATCGATAAATGAGTGCAAGCTTAATGTGAGCCTGATTGGTCGTCAAGTTTAGAAGGTCATTCATTCGAAGTGCAGGGTGCTTTCGACATTGAACATAAAAATGAACGTCTCCTAATTTCTGTCATTCACTCACAATCCACAGTACAGACTGCGATTGCCGTTGCCAACTTCATTGGCACCCAAGAGGCTGTTTGTGCCTACTACATCCAAATCCAACCGTCCAATTGTGAGATATCACGTAGAAAAAATTTGCGCGAAGGGCTATAAGCCAGGAGCCTTTTCGCATTTTTCTGAAAACCTACAGATAATTTCCTTTGACAACGCCTTCATGGGCATCAAGTATGCCTGTACGGATGAAAAATATTGCTTGTCAATACAAAAACCTACAGATATTTAATTCAAACTTGTAGAAATATGATGTGTCGACTAAGATAAAATCAACTGTTTAGTTTAATAGGATTGTCAATTGAAAAAATTAAATTCATGAGTGCAAGTGGGAAAAAAATGAAATGAATTATTTCACATATAATTACGAGAATATAATTACGAGAACGAACTTTCTAATTGAATGCATAACAAAAAACACAAGTTGCCAAGAGAAAACTGAATAAGAAAAAGTTAATCGAGGCGCGTAAGAAATTTTCAAGCTTTTCATTCTTAACTTGAACATGTGGTGGCAGAATTAATCTTAACTTATACTTTATCGATTGTATATTTGAAGTTTTGTGAGTTTGGATCAGGAATGTTTCGAACTTATCCAACATATTTCCAACAACGAGTAGCTAACTTTATATATATATTGATTATTCGTATACAATAAACGATCTGTAAAGATGAGCTTCTCGTCTCAAACTTTTTGACATTCGCTATATGAAATTCAGAAGCAAATGCAAACCTGTACTTCCGTATCATATTTGATCGAGAGATTTTTCACCCAGAAAACCATAGGAAATCTCTGGGAAACCAAAGGAATAACTAAAAATTGAGAAAATCAAAGAAATCTTGGAAACTGCAGAAAAGTTTAGTTGCTTCGGCTTCGAACCGCTTGAAATTTTACAAAATATTTCTGGAGAATGACAAAGACATATTAGAAGATAATAATTTATACAGGCTTTTAATGAGATGTATTTGTGAATTGAAAATCTAATTCCGCTTCTGAGTTAAACCTCATTACATAATTGACTCGAAGAGGAATTAAATTTAACTCTGGTTTTGACTGTCGATAGTTCGTCTATATTGCGATCAAATTCTACAGGAGAGCTGTTTATTATTCAGAGGAATATGCATGAGAAGACGGCTCGGATCCAAACTAATCTATTCTCATTGATTTTCTAGGGAAAAGCCTCTTAGAAAACATAATTTGGAATTCACAAAAAAAAAATTCGCATCCACTGATATTTTATTACAGTATTCCATAGTCGCGACGCTACATGAACTCAAATGTATCGGAAAGGGTGAATTATGAAGCCATTGTTTACGACTTCTCGCTCACTGTTTTGATTCCTCAATAGCGTGTACTAAAGCGTCCGGTAGGAAGCGTCGGCCTCAAAAACAAATCCGAGCGGTAACTTACTTGGAAAATCAGAGGGGCTAGATTAATAGAGTAAAGCTACTGGGCTCAAAAACAATAGAACTGCCCCAATCACGTTTGTTACGGCGAGTCAGCGAGCGAGAAGTCCTCAATGGAAAGGTGACGATTTTATCGATTTTATCTAGAGACACGAATAAGGGTAACGAAGTATAACTTCGAAAATACTCTATTTACTTTCTATTTTTCATCCGACATCAACGAGAACGAAGAAGAATAAGCAGTGGCTAAGTCGATTTCGCCTCGCTCACTCTATATATAGCGTGAATTGTCTTTATAAATAGAACGAGAAATATCGATGACGCTCTGCCAAGTTGGAGTTCTTCAAAATCGAGGGAAAAAGAGGAAAGATGAAAAAGTGAAATTGACGACGAGTGTAAGTTAACGAACAACTTGAGTTACAGAGTGCGGAAACGAATGGATTGTAGAGTGCGTGAAACAGCTGGAAGCCACGGGAAGAGTGATTTGAGCATGTTAAATTTGGTGGCTGTGTGTTTTGATTGCGGTACAGATGGACGAAGGAAAACAACCTGTAAGAGTGATTAATTGACTCGGAATGAGGTGCCGAGGTACATCAAAGATACAAATTGGATTTTATAGTTCACAGAACTCGTATAGGAGAGATCGCTGGTAGTCAACTTGATTCATTTCGTTGATTGAATATCGATTGGCTTTTCATAATAATCGTAAGATTTTATACAAGCGATTAGAAAGCAAATATAAAGTTAATGATCAAATCGCAATTTATTGACAATCTGAGATGGTCCAAGGTGATTCGCAGGGGTATTTGGAATATCACAAGATGGTGTTATTTGAATCTAATGTTGAGTTTATCAGTTTTACTTTACTGAAATGATATAGACACGCAAAGTAGGTCCATAAACCAAAATGTATCATTCAGATTAATGATAATGTTATACGTACTCTTTTATAGTAAACATAAGTTTTTAATTATTCATCAATGCAATCTTTCAAAAGAAGAAATGAGAAGATTTGATAATTGAATACTATCCCATTATTTCATATGCAAATTTTAAAATTTCAAATTTGTTTGGGAAAGATGCAAGGAACAATGATGCCCGATGAAATGCACGAGCCATGGCAAGAACCAGTTTTGCACATGTAACCAGATGAATCCCCTTTGGTATAATTATCATGAATAATCATGCAACGTAATTAAAGCTTATAACATTAAATACGAGTGTCTAGTTGTATCCAATAGCCATACGTTCGGGCTAATTTTACGCTTGACTTCGATTCTCGTTTGACCTCCACAATGGCCACATGAAATCTAAGTCGTTAAATTTACCAATAAAACGGTGACTGCTGCAACAATGGCTGTGGCATCGATGAAACGCGCGCAATTTGTCACCGAACGGTCATGAGTTACATTAGAATATCGACAGTACACCTTTGTATACGTAGCAGCGAGCGAAAGCTCTGATCGATCATTTGGAATTCCGAACCAATAATACCTCCAGAATGCAATCGATCTCCAATTGCTCTTTTATCCGCTCGAGGGGAGCTATTCTCGCTAGTAAATTCGAGCACCCTTTTACGTAACCGAGGCTCAATTTTCAAATACTCTCATGGGTGGAATATCTGGTACTTGTGATTTTTCCCCTCAATTAATTGCATGTAATTGATGAATGATCGGTTTGTTGAAAATCGTTGAAAGCAAACATGCTTCGTGCATCGGACGATTGATACGTACAGATTAGTTTGAATTTTAACAGTTCTATTGACGTTTTTCGGTTAGTCACCGCTTTCGAATTTGGTAAGGAGAACAGTTAATGTTTCAACAAGTATTGAGATCTTCATCCCTTGTATCTTATCATAACATTGCCAGAGAACCATTTGGCATTTAGGTCTCGGATCTCATTGAAACTTTCTGAGGTTTTTTCTGCTTGCCCAAATAGATATAACATCTAGACTCACCCATCTTGACGTTCTGACTTTCCGGAGATATGGGCATCTCCAAAAGGCTTCTCACTCCGGCATTCCTCCAAAATTTTGAACGTACATACTCCGATTGTTTTTGAGTGGCGTTTGGGGTTTTTGTCTCGTCATCATAAACTGATTGTATTTTAATAAAGCCTTTTAATCTGAGATGGTAGTTCTTGGTTGATATTGACAATAATATAAAGTATGATTCACCTTCAAAACCACAGTACTCCATAAGTATTTCATGGTTCTCCCTTTGAGAGTACTAGAATGAAAACCCCCTCGGGCATCTCTTCATACAGAGAATGTATACGCATACCTAAGCTTATACGCATTATTACTTGCATTAATTCAGCAATGATCAATATATCATCCCAACGTCTGCCAATATCAAATATCAAAAATCATTAGGTACGAAAGAACTACCTCCAAAATTTTCAGTGGAATCGAAGGCCCAAATGTGAGATCGTCCCCATGTAGAGTTTGATTTGAACCTTTGACTCATCTGCGCTCGCCAACTTTTCAAAATTACGAATTTCAAATGGCACGGGCTTTCGATCGGTCGACCGGATAATTGCCGATATAGCCAGAGGTGATGTTGACATTCGGAAAAATCACGATATCAGAGCCGTCCGTTGCACACGTCAACGTCCCCACCCGCAACATCCCAAGAGCTATTTATACATATACGCATCCGTGCATTACGCTCGAGCGACAGCCTATATACGTGTGTGTACATATATGTTATGCCGCCAAGTGGCGACGCGTTTAATTGGTGCCACGCGCGCGCTGTTACGCGTCACCCTGCACTCGACTGCACACACACACACACGCACACATGCTCACAGGTATAGACGCACTCGCGAATGCATGCGAGCCGCTTTTTCATTTCGTGCGCGCACAAAGGACGAGAATCGGTGTGCGCGGGGGCCCTCGATATAAGCGTGATTTGCGAACGCCGTCAGATTGCGCCGCGCCCGCACGAGAGGCAAAACGAGCGTCCTTGGCGATTACCGCGTGGATATGTGTGCCGCGGTGAAATGAGCCAGGCGGACTTTTTTTTTGTCGCGGCAGCGTTTTCCCCTTTTTTTCTCTCTCGCTCCTCTACCCCCCGTCGCCAGGAGAGCGCCGACGAGGATCAAGGTTATCGGTATTTTCGGTATTTTCGGAGATGGATTCGTCTGATGCGTCTCGGGTAGGCGATATTTTCCATCAATCCCCCCCGGGGAGCGAATTTGCCTGCTGGCTGGTGTGCAAGATACAGCCGAAGATCGTATACGTGGTCTGCGTGATGAGCGGCGAATAATCCTTTCATCTGCCCACTCGAGTCCGACGTAGCTTCTTTCGCTCCTCCCTCGTGTCCCGGTCCTCTCGTTTTCCATCAAAATGACCAGCTGTCATTACCCGACGAGGGAGATTATTTGTCATCTCGTCCTTGTATCACAGGAGCAAGACACAAACTTCGTGTTTTTGATTTATGAGTCAAGCTCGTGGCGGACAAATTGAATAAGGGATGACAAATAAGAAGCAGGACGGAGGTGAGGCGGAGCGCGCCGGGACACGGACCACTCTCTCCGCGTACCCAGTTCAGCAGCATTTGAATATTAAATTCATGAATTTTCGGTGGATAAATATCAAATTTGAACCTTCTCCTGAAGTTTCTCATTCTTTATTCACTCGAGAGTTTCTTTTTCACAAAGTCATGGCTGAATTTATTGGACATTATTATCCTCCCAAATTCAGAGCTCCCCGAGTAGGTTGAGTTGACTTTGCGCATTTCGATATTGAAATTCACCACTATATAATCTATCAAGTACAATGAAATATTTTCCACTTCGGTAAGTAATACATACGCGAATGTGTGCCCACGTAATGTTATTTTTGGCCAGCGCTTCGATACGAACTAGATTTTGACCAATTTCAATTTTCCATCGTTGCCAGGTTTCCCAGCAACCATCGCTCGTGGGAATCAATATAAGGCCTATTTTTTTTACTTGTACTTCGTCTCATTTTCCAAAATCGGAAACTCAAAATTATTGTTTCTTTTTGGTGACACCGAATGCCTCACCTCGTATCTATTTGTAAAAGACCAAAACATAAACTCTAAATCTAAAATAGTGAAAAACTACTATTCAATAATAGAAAATTACACAACTGCTAAAAATAGTAAATATTTACTAAAAAGTTTTACTATTTTATAATCAATAACTACTATTTTTATCAGTTGGGCATCTTGTACTATTAAATAGTAGTTTTTGACTATTTCAGATTTAGAGTGCAGTAATCTCATTTCTAACTGCCCTTTGATTGTTAAAAATTCGTCTCTATCGCTATTGCCTAGAATTTATTCGTCAAGAAGCTCGACATAGTGTGATTAAATGAAATCACACCAACTTGATAAGTTCCTGCTCAATCCTGAGCTTAAACGACATCAAACAGGTACGAAATGTCGCAGCCCGCCAGAGGTAGGGTTCGACAAACAAGAAAAAGTAATTAATCAGCCGTTTACACAAAGAAGCCTTGTATACATCGTTCTATATAGCAGTAGCGTTAAACACAAGAGGTCGAGAAGGTTGTATAAGCCTTTTATTCGTAACAAATCACCCGTCTCATCCCACTTTCTTTCTCCCTTTCTCCTGCTGACTTGGTTCTGTCCCGCCTCCTGCGATTTCCGGGGCCCTTGGCAAAGCTTACTCTGATTTGGGCGTTTCTTCGCTTTTTCCACGTCACCAGCTACAACTGAGCACTTTTTTTCTCTCCGTCGCAGTAACAAGATGTCCCCAATATTCGCGAGATCTTTCAGTTGTCTGCCTTGCCCGCGGCTTTTCAATCCAGAAAATCTTATGAATAGATCGTAACGAGATATACAAAACTACACGCCCGAAGACTTTAACATCATATTTTCCCTGGCTCATGACTGCAGTCCTCGACAAAATAACATTTTCCACCTAGTGCATCTAATCATCCGCATTCGAGGATAAATATATATTATGTATCAGCTTCCCGCGATTCTTTCGACAACCAGGGATAAGCCGATTTGATGGCTCAACCCCGCTGAATATGTAATTCATCATCTCGTTAGAATTTGTTCAAGCGAGCACCTGAAGATTTCACGATGAACTCGCGACGAGTAGCTTTTCCACCTGCATGGGCTAAGTCCGTCGACGGGTCTCTCGAGGCTGAAAAATCCGTCCGACCGAGTTATGCATTGGTAAAAACATTTTCAGCGAATGCAGCCGGCCGGAAAATGAGGGAAAGCCTGCCAGCCAATTTCTTCGTCGGTCGTTCGCGTATTATCGTAATCCACCGATCGCTCGTAAGACTTTGGAAATGTTCTTCGCGCGAGTTCCCGCTTCCCTGTATGCATTCGCTTAAATCGCCGTAAATTTCCACGCGGAGAAGTTTATCTAGTACGTATGCCGATGAAAGTTGGCTGTTTCATGCATTGGCGAACGATCGCGTGCGAGCTGCCGAGAGCAATCGTGATTTATCAATTACGGTAGCTGTGCGATATGCTGTCCGAGCTATCGGTATGGGTTTGATTCATACCTGCCGGGCCTCGGGGAAATTATTGACCCAGTGTGAATAGCTCGATCGTGTAATAATTTTCGAGTTTGGGGAAAAGTTGGCGAGGATAATTTTCCGAAGACACGTATATATAATTGAAACGCTTTAGACACTGTTCTTCCGGTATTTAACTCGCGAACAAGTCAACAAATACAAGGAAAGTAATTTCTGTGGGTAATTTATCTCAAAATAGAAATAACAGAGCCTTCATAAATATCGATGATTATACCGGTAAGTTGTTTGGCTAGAAAAATATTGATTAAAAATATACATCTCCCGTAAGATCCGAACCGGAATTGTAAAACTCATCGTGATCGATCACGGAGGATCTATATATAACAGGAGAATTCATGTGCACGTGACGGGTGACATTTCACTGAATTTCATGACATATCCGATCCGGCACATTCGCAGCTCAATTGTTCCTCGTCTACGTTTGAACGAGCGTAAAACATGTTACACTGTGACAAACTCGTTTCTGGCAACGACGTGGAATATAATTGGCAATTATGTTAAGCAGTCGCACAGTCCGATTCGTTGAATATTCATAAAGGAGCGTTTTCGCGGGGAGTGCTTAATCATAGCCATCCAATGATCCGCGCGAGTGTCCACCGATGAAAGTCCCCCGTCCAGCGCGTGTAACACCTGGCTCGCAACATACACTACGATGAGTCGCGCGCACGTCGAAACCAGAAAAAGTCGCTCCAAACGATAATTCAACGTTCCAACGTGAAAAGCCTTTGCGAGTTTTACACGCAAGACCGCGAGTTTGCCCAACTCTTTTCCCGAACTCCGGCGGGAAATATTGCAGGAGCCGGAAAATGCGAGAGGGCACGGGAAAAAGAATAACAATTTCGGCGAAAACTTTAGCATAAACTCGCGTGCGCGCGCGCGAGACTTCTTCATCTCTTATACATGCAGAATTTTCGGTCAGCGCTTCCGCGTATATGGTAAGTGCGCATGTAGCCCCGTGAAAGGGTGCTACACGGGCCCGCCCGCGCTGTGTATGAATATTTTTCCCCAGCGACAAATACAAAGGGGAAAGAATCTTCCTCTCCATTCGGCAAAAGCTTACTGCTATAATGTGACAATGACGAACACCTCCCGCGCGACTTCCATTATGAGCCATTAGATCGTCGGCGAGGGGGAGAATTTCGCATGCTAAATCGCTGCCCAAATAGACCATTGCTCGTCTCTGCCTTTTAAGGATCCGTATAAAGAAGGAAGGATCAATATTTAACCAAGCGCCGATTACGCTTCTTGAGAGGCCAGACAGACGGGAGCCTGACTTTTTAATAGAGCGTGACGAGGGGCTGTTGACTGGCGGGGCTTTTGAACTTTTTTTTGCTGCTTTTTTTCATTTAATAGTGTTTACAGTGAACGACGAGGTATTCGTTTCAGCGACGAACCGCATTAAAATTTATAGAGCTTTCGCGCGCGCGAAGTATCAATAAGAAAAATTGTCTTTCGTGTAATTCGATCCAGTCTGGCGTCGAGAGGTATCCCAAAGGATATTAAAAATTATTATCCGAAACTCTGACACCTGCTTGTGAGCAATCGCATGAAGGAATACACGGAAAAATATGATATTCCAGGGTGAAAATTCGATCATACGGTGAAATCCAAGCTCATCCGAATGCAGGTATCAGACGGGATAGGACAATGATTCACGGGAAAATTCATGAATAATTCAAACATTGTAGCATAAGAATTCAGTATTCGTCGTGAGAGTACACACACTAGTCATGGAGACATCTCAAAAAAGAATCACAAAGCGCAAATCTATTAATATACCGGTAGCCGATGAAACGAGACGTTGCCCCAAGAGAGTGGAACCTGCAACCACTCCGGGTCTGAGCAACAAAGAAACTCTCTGTGTATAAGTATAGTATACGAGAAGAAACGCGAGCTTCGCTCTGCCGAGGAAACAAAAGCCGGTTCACTCACTGCGACTACTAGGGGAGAGGCTGGTGAAAAACGTCATCTGTAGCCGGTAAACAGTTTCGAAGCACACAGGGATGCATCGCCGTGCTTCCACCGGTGCGGGGAAAGTCACATGCCGTCCAATCTTGATATCTACGCCCACGTGAAATGAAAACGACGCTTCGTGCCCACTACAACGAATCGTTTATCCTCGAAGCGATTATCATTAGGAGGCTTTTCCCTGGGTAAAGTATCACGGGTGACGCTGGCCATTTTTCTGACCGAGGTTGATGGGCTCCCCTCTGACACTCGAGAACAGAGAAAAATCGACACGCTAATTTTGAGTATTTTATAATTTTGTCGGTTTTGGTGACCAAGAGTAATTTTCAGTTTGAGCCCGGCATTTCTAACGCACTGATACAGGAGCGAAAATCCACCTCCCAAAACACACTTTGGGACATTCAAGAAGAAATCGACCGCTCTTCCTGGAATCTTGCACACTACAGGATAGCCGTGGTGAGATTCAAACCAAGTTCGATTTTCAGCAAAATACGTTGTTTATTTCATTATTCGTTCAGCATCTTCCTTTTTTATTAAGGAGTTAATGTTGGTGTGAACTTTATTACATTGTTGCCATTTTATTTTCAGAGTAACGTATATATACTAAGCAGAAATAGTCAATAGTCATTTGAACGGATTAATACTCTTCCTATGAAGGAAAAAACGTGTTTGGTGCACTGCGTGATCGCAGGGCCAGTAATGAAATCGGGAACTATAGTTTGAAATATTTTTTGATTATGTGGACATTCTTTAATCTCCGCAGATCCAAGACCTCCTTGTCACGCACCTCTTAATTTTTTTTTAACATTCGAAACTGTTGGAAAACAAGCGAAATTGCTACACGAGGCCTTAGACACATGGCATGTTATTTCATAGCTGTACATAATCTGTAACCTTCGGGCATGTATGTACAACAAAGCTGTACTATTAAAATTTGCTAACATCCGGTTGAGTAGTTTTTGAAGTTCATGTCAACAAAAAAACGGCTTCATCTTTATATAATCGTATGTATATAGTAAGATAAGATAATAATATAAAATTAGAATAGATGTTTTGATAGTTTTATATGTACAAAAAGTGTAAATCTACGTATAAAAAGTCAAGACATTTTGGTCCCCCTTCAGTGTCAATATCATTTGTTTATGTAAATTATATTCATAGAAAATTTTCCATACAAAGCATCTTTGAGAAAGCAATACAGCTTGCAGTGCTAGAGTTTTATAGAAACGTAATATATAAAATTCTGAAGAAATGTCTATTTGTACGTATCGGTGAATGTGTGTGAATTGTGTGTGTGTTTAGGAAATTATTACCAGTGTAATAACAAAAGTTTGAAGGTTCGTTAGTTCACAATATTTTAAATAATAGAATAATGAAATAGTAATGACTTTATTTGATCATGGTAGTAGAAATAGTTCTGAAATGTAGTAATAGTACTATTACTACATTTCAGAATTTGTGATGAGTTTACATTTCGAAACATTTCATCAAAATTATTCGTTCTTTCGTCGATGTTTAACCATTTGTCTATGCTAGGCTACTTCGTAGGCCAGAGCGCTGGGAGAAAGTAGAATCCCAAGGCAGTCAAATTTCCATTAGTTGATTCGAGTAATTTTGAATACTCCTTGATCCAGTCATAGTAATAAACAATGTCAACGTATTTATTCGAATTCGAATCCGAATCCGACTGCAAAGAACTATGACAACGTAGATTCCAGGGTATGAGTCCGACCTGAATGTTATTTTTGACGAGCGGACCACCAGAATAGCCGTGGCAAATCTCTACTAGATCTCCAGCGACGCAAATCTCATCGGCCAATACCCTGCACTCGCTGGATGGGAGGATGCGCAAGTTGGTGGTCCTCAACTCGTTGCCTTCATTATGAGGTAGTGGACTCCAACCTGCGACTCTAAAAGTTGTATTCATCGGGACGGCGCTTACTTTAATAGCCTGACCGTTTAAATCCTTGCCATTTCGTGAATCGACCAACGGCGGCCGCTTTCCCAAGGTTGCTGTATCTGGCAGACCGACTGCTGTCACGTTCTTGCCAAACTCAAAGGGTGGCGCCACTTTCATCAATGCCAATTCGTTCGAGGAGAGTTTTTCGCAATTTTTGTAGCATTTTATCATAATGACCCGGTGCCTCGAGGCTCCATAGTTGGCCATGGACCTGCCTATCTGTACGCTCAAGTCCATGATCGTGCCATTGGCGCAGTGAGCCGTGGTTAAGACTACGCTTTTGGATAATATACTAGCAGAACATGTGTGTATACCCCCATGCCGGATCGAGGCGAGCCATGGGTACATATCCAGATCAATGTTGGGACTGTCTTGGTGGATATTGTGCGGGATGGGATCTCCTGTAGATACATTATCAAGTATTTAACAATCAGTAGGAATTTTGAAAAATGGTTGTCGAAAAACACTCCCAAGACGCTGAATATTTAATAGCGGGAGCCGTAACTCACCCAGAATTTGACATAATAAGAATGCAGCGATGACTATAAGAATCATTTTTGCTCACTGTATCATTCGGTACTAATCAAAATTACCGCGTAAGCTGAATTTATAACTCATATCCATCATGCACGTGAGCCATCGTCGATACAGACAGTTCTATACTTGATTCAGACATAGGTCAATAAATTGATATCAAAAAATGTGTGTGCTCAGTTTCTTTATAGTGCCGTAACGTCATTGAATAATCCAGTAAGATTAGCATCAAATGTATCAAATTAAGCACAAAAGTATACACATATCACACAACTTCAAATATGATATTCCAGTTTTACAGAATGATACTCTCGGAATTCTTGACAGTGTAAAGTCACTCCATATAATAAGGTGGAAACTTTAATATAACGGTTTTAATAATGTCATGATTCATCGGGGAATCCATCGGGAAAGTCCAGTGAATATTTACTTGTCGCAGAGTAAAAATTCATCAAAACAACCTCAAAAATCGAGATCTCAAAGAAAAATTATGGTTTTTGCTTTATCGGTAAAACATGGAGTGCAGTTAGCTCTGTATCAAAATAATTTAATTTTATTATATTTTGAAAAGTATACAAGTACTCGCGCAGACCGCTTTACGATTAATATATAAGACGGAATATCCACGGCTTTTGAAATACACGACATTTTGGAGTTGACCCACAGACTTCCAGCCGAGCAATTATTCTTAGAACAAAAGATAACTTATGGTTTGGGAAAGATTACTTACTAGGAGAGTGCACAACCTTTGGGTTGCACCGAACAAGATGAAACTTTGTGAGATGGTTTATGGGTACCATAGTAGATTATATCTACATCCATAAAGTCTAACGTTTTAATTTCCAGGAGATATACTGTCAACTCATTCGATTTTATATATTTACAGTATGTCTATATTGATGACATTTTATGTATGGACGTTCCGCACGTCAAGTGGGTACAGTCAACATTTTGTTTGTGATTCTGTTCTTTTCCGGTTTTGGAAGCCCAGAAAATTTTGTTATATACCTTAAAAAAAACTATAAAGACGAAAGTTATGCCGAATACTGCAAAGATTATAAAAAAAATTGTTTGACACCAAATTCCTTCATCCTAATTGGCTATACTCTATTGATGAAACATGTTTGAGCCAGTTTGGCTCTATTCACCCACTTATTTTTGACATATCGAGATAGGTACGTACATACCCCTGGTTGATACCTTCAGAATGATCACATACGTATTTTGGAGCTATTTCAATACCTCTTCCAATTAATTTTTTCAATCTGCAATATCTCAATTCATACTCCTTGTTAGTTACAACATATAAGATTCATGTTGAAACTCACAGTGAGGGTATGAGACCTTCGTGTCATAAATTTCAATCAAAGTCTACAAATATGTTCCTTGGCACTACAGGAAGCTACCCAGGCTCACCGGTAGAGTTTGGAGTTCCAGCGCTGCTTTGGTCTTAAACTATATATAGATATACATAGCTGCCTTGATTTGCCTGAATTTTCCATAATTTTTCCAGTGTTATCAAGAAAATGTTATAGTTCACCTACTCGGGTACTAAGTGATCGTTCCAAAAATGTCTTATACACATATATATATTACGAAATTCAAAGAATTTTAAACTTTTAATATCCATGTTCAAAATGATATATTGAAACAGCTTGGAATCATAATCATTATGGTTTCTTCTAATAAAAAGCGAATAAATTGAAGTATTTTTAAATGTTTATCACTTATTCTTAGTCGATACTTATCTATCTATCTATCCATAAAATTACAATTTCCGGGAAATGAGATTCTTCAATTGATTTAAAGAGTTCATTTTCATATGGTACTCTACTAGCTTCGAGAATATGTGAGATAAAATGATGTTTTTCCCTTACATAAAGAAAATAAAATTCTGGCAGTGTATCCAGGACTTGGGTACTTTACGTTGGAAAGAAATTTGTCCTCATGTAAACGAGACTAAAATAAGCTCCGATATCGCTTTCATACAGAATATACCTCATAGAACATACCTGAGTACGACCCAGAATCAGATGGCTCATTGATTCAATAAAATATGTACGAGTATATATTTATTGAATTTCAAATATTTTTCATTGCAATCTTCGTGGTAATCGATTTTTGTGGTTCGTAATATTCTAGTCAATTTTCTCTGGGTTCGAAGTGGTTTTCCGGCGAAATTATCAAAACCACTCGTATTGTAGTTAATATACACTGTATCAAAGTGAAACAATCAACCGCTTTCATATAGTGATTTTACACTGTATAAAATTTAAAGATAAGCGATATTTTGAAAAATATGTTCTTTTATATAAAGCCTCTTTGAGAAAGCATACTGCTTATGTAGTTGGAATCACGGTATTAATCTATTTGAATTTGCCATGTATTGATTCTCAGGTTCTGTCAGTCTTTTATCTCTCTTGCTTATCAAATATTGGAGAGAATTGAATGCAAATACCATAGCATCGTCAAAAATACTTTGTAGGTGAGTAGCTCAAGGTCCCTTGGGTATCTTGAAACAGAATTTTTACGGCATAGAACATAATATACGAGCAATATTCAAATGGAAAACTCTCAAAGTTGACAGGGTTATGTAAAACGGTTATGAGTAAGCTTTAACGGGTTTGAATATTTTAACCCGTCTTATAAACGAACGAGAATGTACTATATTCCCGCCTGTATACCCTTTGACAGATTCGAAAAGTGAGTTTCCAGCGCACTCAATAGACAAAATCGTTTCTAATAATGATTTAATAAGCGCTTAATGTTCAGCAAAACTGTTTTTCATCTGAGCGCTCATGTTTGAGCTCAGACGATAGTTGGAAGTTTAAAATTTGATAACAAGCTGATTCAGAGCAATTTTTTAATACAGTGACCGAATTTGTCAAGATTCATTTAACAAGACGATGTTTGAGAGCGAATCCAGTAAAATACGAAGAACAAAAAATTTTCAACTTCATATCTTAATTTATCGATTTTTCGCCAGAAAGGTTGACTTTGTAATAACATTTGCTTGATCAGGCTTGTAAACTTTGCTGGCAAAACGTTGCCAAGTTGAGATATGGAGTTTGTTCTCCATATTCCACTGGATCGTCTCTCCAAAAACGACTTTCCAATGATCTTTGAATAATGAAACGTGTTCTATAAACAATACGAAATTTTTAATTTCTTCCAAAGTTAATTTTCAGCTCTGCAAAACTTTAATTGCTTCGTAAAGTATCGTACAAAATAACCTTGGTTTTTACTCGGTTCTACTGCAATATCGATTAAAAACTTTTCCTCGGCGTTCAGTTTCCTTTTGCAGGCTACTAAAAACGACAAATGATCAGGGATGGTGGAAAGATTCGGAATCGCGTTTCGAGCGCGCGCAATTAATAAATGGCACATTTCGCAACCAGTGCTCGTGAAATTGTCACATTCGCCTGGAATAACCCGTCGCAACGAGTCGAGCCGATATTATTCCCCCATAACGAGGCGGTGCGCGCGGCGCCGGGTACCGACACTTTCTCGCGCACCCGGAGTTCTGAGGAGCTATTTTATCCTCTTCTGCGTCTCGTCAATTGAAAGAACGCGCCCATACACGCACACCTCAAAAATATTATTTTCCCTTTTGCGAGCGCGCACTCGAAAACGCGAAGAATCACACGAGAAAAGCGAATGCTTATTTTTTTTTAAAAAAAATGACTCGTCGAAACGTTCCTCGAAAATTGACTGAGTATACTCTTTCAGCGCTGCTCCTTTGATTCGCGCGGGATCCTTTAGGAAGCGCGACTGCAGCAGCGTGGAACTCAGCGGAAACGTGCGCCAAAGCTCGGGCGCATCCTGTGCCTGCGATGGCGCACGAGCCAACCGATACACAATGCGCCCGGCTCACAAAGTAAAAGGGCTTCAATTGCAAATGGTGCGTGCGGCTGCTCGGCGGCGCGCGCGCGGCTGCGTACGCAAATCGCAGCCTTTGTCTCGCGACGAGACGAGCATCAACGAGAAGCGACAGGGGGGGTCAAACAGCCGCCTCTATGCAAATATTTATCGGGACCGGGCAAAAAGTTTCGAGGTGGGCTGTCTCTAGAGCGCGACGCTAATGCCCGACGCCGCCGTATATATATACGTGTGATGGATCGTTTTTGCGCCTTATAGCGCCAGATTTACATGAAGCTCGAGTTTCGCCGCGCACTGCAGTGACCCAAGCGCGCAACTTCACGGCTGGCTGTACACTTCATTGTAAATATGCACTCGGTATAAGCTCCTCAAAAAGCCAGCGCCGCGCTGCTGTTGCTGCTGCTTGGCTCGATAAATTCACTCCGTTGTTTCGCGTGCTTATCGACGCGTGCAGCGATCGTTGAATTGCAAAGGCTGTATAATACACACACGTGATGGAGTAAAAATACCGTGTCATCAGTCGGATGCACGGATAAATCGGCTTTGTCGGTGTTAATTTAACGGTCATCGTCGGTATAGGGCCGGCGACGATAAATCCGATGGAGGTAATTCCAAACTGTTATAGCGATCGAACAAGCACGCGTATATCTTTCATCGTTCATTGCTTCGGAAACGGATAGAGTGCAATCCTCGTCGAGGAAAGGGTTTTTTTTGTCCCTCCCTCTATTTCAACAAACTCAATTGGATGTATAGGATTTTAGCTCTCCGTTCTCTCGATACTTTTGTAAACTGCTATTGGAAACTTCGAATTATAATCTTCCAAGGGCTACTCGCCATTGTGCTCGTGGCCGTATATTTCCCGGGGAAAACAAAAGGAAAAATGATTGACGCAAAAGTAAATAAAACACTCGGGAAATCACTCGCTCAGCCGAGAGAATCCGAAGCGTGCACTTGCTCTCCGCTGCCGACCGAAAAATCCCCGTCCTCCGCGGCGTTTACCTCCGGCATACAAACGAGCGACTTTCAATTTTCTCCTCCGCGCGTGCTGCATATAGCTATGGCTGGAGGTCAATACGCGCGGCCGAATCTCCGCAGACGAGCCGACGCGCGTGCCGAGATTGCGATACACATTCGTTAGCTTCGGGTGGCTCGCTTTTTCCCTTCGGTTATTGCCGCCCGAGGCATGAAATAATACGAGCTCCGGTATATGCTTAATATTGTTCGTCTGCGCGCAGTACTGGCGAGTTGGTAGTTTGGTGCGCTGCTCCGGTCGGGGTATTATCGTGGAACCCTAAGGTATGTTGAGAATTTCCCTCTGTCTATTAGCGAACGTTGGCCGTGTGCGCGTGAGTTGATTGGAACAATACGAAAATCCTTGAGTATTGTTGTTTGGTGTGAGGCGCGCGCGTGGATGGGTTATTTTTCCGATTCACCCCGAACGAAAATACCTCAATTTCTAAATTTATCGACGGTAATTCAATGGCTATCGGTAGTCGGAGAATACTTGTAAACGCACGTACATGCGCAGGATAACGAGCTGTCAGACCGCGGGCTCAAAGGAATTATTATATTTATCGTGACAGTTTCAAAGGGACGTATGACGCATCGTTTCGATCCTTTTGCGCTTCATTAATTCTATGAATCACGAACTGACTTCGCCTTTGACGAGAAATTAGACACGATGTCTCAGATGACATTTTGAAGTCTGGCAAGTTAGAGACGTTGGAAAACACATTCAGTAATATGAATCGGATGCTTTCACACAGGTAGAGTATATTTTGAAATTCCCTCTGATGCAAAGCTAACTGCTCTCCCCAGAGGTTTCGTAACTGTTCAGCTTTATTTTAATTAAGGTCTCCTGCTTTTTTCATGCAGCATTTCACAAAGAACCTTCTAATTACGACTATTCGTCTTCCAACCTAATCCCCCTCGACCTGTCTAAATTATACTTTTTAGCGAATTTTTCCCCCTCCAGTGGGGCTAAGTTTACATATGAAGCGCATTGCAAATAAAAGGCCAGTCGTAAAAAAACAGCGAGGCAAAAAGTGGACGCGCGTTAAAATTTCAGCGCATCCGAAACATTTCACGAGATTGAATTTAAAGTTCAATCGATGTGGTGTCAGTCAAATGGCCAACCATCGCAAATAACTGCGCGTTACGGGGATCGAAGCTCGTCCCGCGAATCGCAGACATCCGTAACATAAATCGGGAACTGTATACTCCCATAAATTTCCGTGAACGTAAAAATAAACGCCAGAAGGCGGCGAGAGTGAGTACCTTTAATCGTCCCCTCCGCCCCCCCCCTCCATCGAGAATGTGATGATGTAAATGATTGATTCACGAGGGTGATTAGCTTTTGGAGATTCCTGTTTTTGGGTGAGGAGTGAATTTATTGGGTTTGTCTGCGTCATACTCATTTGTCGAGAACCGTGTAGAATTGTCTAAACTCGCACTTTAAACTACTATTACACGGAAATCAGATTTAAAACATATAAATTGTAGATGACGACTTGCAGTGTCGGTATGTTCTTATAGTGATAACTCAAAAATGGTTTGATAAATTCTGTTGAGATTCTTTGTGTGGGATTTAGGTTGAGCCTGTTGTATGGTTGAATCATAAAGTACATGTCTCGAAAAATTGATTTTGGAATTTTTTTTAAATCGATCCTCTAATATTAGTAGTGCCAAAACACTGACCGAGAGCTTCCTTTTAAATTATCGATTGAAAATTATTCATGCATAACATTCGTATTAATCGACGAATAAAAATTCGATAATCCAACCGAAATGTTACCGTTTTAATATTATTTAAACAAGTTCAAATGTTACCGGCCAGAAAGGGTTGGAGATACGTTGTTATCCATTATCGTACTGGGAAAAGAAAACATAAAAATGAATTATAAAATGAAACATAGCATAAATTTGGAAAACTAAAAGTCTTGGGTAAAATCTATTCTACGGACTATCTATGCTTGAAATTAATTGCCTTTATAACCTAAAGCTAGATTCACACTGGACATTACAGTTAGTCACCAGCAAGCGTAAGCTTTTCTATTACGTTGGTCACTAATATTTCATACCATAACATACATGAACGTATGCGACTTGTGTGGAAATGATTTGTATGTACAGTAATGTGTAAAATTGGTACACAGTCGCTGCCGGTTTCACCATCGCTCGTGCCCTTTTTCTTGCGTACATACGTAAAATCGCATTTCCTGCACATGCTGTATGAAATAGTGCAATGCGCAACTAGTGCATAAAAATTATGAACGCGTGTGGACGCGTCCACGAGGGGTCAGCGAGGCCAGCGACGAGTCCTACACGTTCACACAAATGTTTAAATTTCAATGCACCAACCGAAAACAATATTTCATGTTGTGCTCGTTTAATATGGCCATTTAAAAAACGCACCGGTGCGCAAAATGGCGTTTCGCGCGCCGGATAACATACAATAATATTTCAGCGTTGACACATTTAATTTGGGTGAAATAAAAATTGAATAAATCAACGAAATGAAATGATGATTCAGTGCAAATTTGGAGAACGTGAAATAATTGAAAGTTTTATCAGTGAAATCGATTCATCTTGAAAACTTGTGAAACTTGGAAATGAAGCACAAGCGAAATCAATAGAAAGTAATAAGCCAAGTTCATTTATGAATCGCTTTCGAGAAATATCGCATCGGTTGGTTTTTCTTGAGTCTTCGCCTACAATTCGTATTTTCCAAAAGCCGTATTTGGATAATTTTTACACGGCCCTCGAGCATCGAGCATCCCTCGTTTGGCGAGTGGAGCCACGCAGCGGGCGATGGAGCGAGCTCGGCTTTTACGGGCGACTCGCTTCGGGTCCGGCAAATCGAATTTGCCCGGAGTTACGTATACTGGCCCATGGTGTGCCTCGGGCCAGAGCCGGGCAATTATCGCGTGAATATAAGACGACCGTATGATCGCGTGAGCCTGGCTCGAGCTACTGCAAGCTATAACGCAGTTTTGGCCGGATTTCAGGTTTCATATCTCCCGATGGGCTCGCTTCGTAATGTAACTTTGGCGACTCTTATCTAATAATATTATGGAATTTAAAGGAGGTCGGGACTATTGGCAAATGCATAATAAGATGTTATTTCATTTACTTAGTATAGGTATATAGTCTCTCTCCCTCTCTCTCTCTCTTCCTCTTTACCGCTTCCTCTTACACAAAGCTGCACTAAACCGACCCCGTATCAAGTGCACCCTTCGTCCTCAGATTCTGAGCTAATTGACCGCCAATATTTTTAATTAAGACTAAGTATTTTGTTCTCATCTCCCAGCAGGTATATTTTTATTCTCCTTCGAATTACAAAAAAGTTGGATAAGTACGACGATACACAACATCGATTCATCCGCAACAAACAATATGTAACGTACGTCAAGCCTTATTATAATTTGAAATCGAAAATTGCCGAGTTGAGTCAGTTGTACTGTATCATCTATATTGACACAGCCTAATTAATAACGAAGAGCAATGGATCAAAAGAAATTCCGTAGAAGCATAAAAAACCATCTGCTCTAGCATGAACATTTATTTTCCGTTCAACGAAGTTTTCATAAACGTTTATGAACCGCATTCTGAGAAATGCTAATAGGCAAGAGCTGGTAATACAGAAGCTTTCCACGCAGTTACCCGCGCAAGTTCTCTTTATGAAGGCCTCTCCTTACTAAATCACACAGCTGTTAATCAAAATAATGTTCGCAATCTCTACGGTTTGGACTTAAAGATTTTGTTTATCCGTACTATAATGGACCGGCTTGGAACAAACTTTTCCACTCAGACTTGATGTTTAGAAACGATTGGAAATATAGTAATAGATTTCGAAAATTCTCCCGGAGATTCTTCAAAAACGTTATTTATTGGTAGCCGTTTATCACAAATGATGATTGAATTCTAAAAATATATATAATGATAAGTTTGGATTTTAGTGATATAACCGACTTAACTGTTAGTTCCATAGTTCTAATAGGATTTCCAACCCTAAATTATCCTTAAAGGCACGATAATCTCGACTAGATTGCTCAGTTGAATATAATTGTGTTAATATTACACTCTACATGAATAAACTAATATCCTATTTTTAAATATATTCTGTCTTTACATAAATTCGGTTATTATAATGATACCATATCCTGAAATAACTAAGTAATTGAAATAAATTTCCACTGGACTTTAAGCGCAATATTCAATTATCAATCCTCGAACATGTTATTTGCGAGACATAATTCAATTGAAAATTGCAAATGAAAGCTCTACTATATATTATATCACAATATTTGAAATTTAAAAAAATTCAGATGCTCGCTAATACGAATAAATTTATATTCTAAGCGAGCACGGCACCTGGCAGTAATGATCATTGCAGTGACAAACAAAAAAGTTGGCCGACCTCTTTAGTGTAATGAGATGCAGGTTTCTTCATTGTCATCCACGTAATGAATATTATAGCGCAGAGTCTGGGATCTTTTCACTTCCACCAACCGTATTTAAAGTGGATCTGATGAATTTTTCAGTTGCGCGTCAAACGCCTGATTATTTTCTACTCGGAGAAATCGATGCCTCGCCGCCCGCTTTGGCATACTGAAATTGATACGAATAGCGGAATAATGAAAATAAAAGGAGGAAACTAAAGGCCGCTTGAAAAAAAGAAGAAGTAGAGCATATAATGACAGCGTCGCGTTGGGGATGCTGTTGGGTAATACAACACGTAACTGGTGGTTCGATGCTAATTGAGCCACGAACATCGAGCCCATAATTAATAAGCGTTTTCCGAACACTTATACATTTCAAATTAAAATTGACGTCGCGACAATCAAGATACCTCGCTCGATGCTTACTCGCGACATCTGACACAACGTATTGCTTGCCGGGTACATGTAAATCCAAATACATACGTGAATCCGTTTCCAAGCAACAAATGCTGATGTTGATGGACAACGATCCGATGTTGATAATCGAAAACCTGTTATATATTTATTCTCATCTCAATTACGACAATATTATTATCAATTACCGTTTCAACGATAATTTTGAATGATGAATTTCCCCTCAGATTTTCGCGGACACTATGGTGGCGACACGATCGTGACGAGGACTGTGGGACTCCATTTTAGTACTGCGAACAAAGCAGATGGTGAAATTGGGATGAAAAGCTTCGTTAGGTTGGAAACGACGTCGCGTGCGCACTTATAAATGGGCGTCCCATCAATCTCCTCGTTTGGGTTCAATACAAATGTCGGGGGAAAAATATTATCGAGCACGCGTGTTTAGCAGAGTTCCGGAAGACTAGGCGCGCGCCCGAGTGACACGATGTATACACAGCTGGGGAACATCGCTTCCGTCAAGAACGTGTTCTATTTGGGATCGCCACGCGTAAATGCAGCCTCGATCAAAGCGCTCCGGCGAATATTCTTCGGGGTATCGAGGTGGCGGCGGTGGCGGTGGCCCGAGTTAGCGACCAGGACTTGCCAGCAGTATAGGGTGAAGCATCAGTGGACTCTTCCTCAACTCCGTATACCGATCGCTTCGTATCTCGACAAAGTTTCGGGGGGCAGACTTTAACCGTGGCGTGTGTCTGGCGCGCAACGAGACTAACTTGCTAAGTTATACGGATCCGGACATTTTGCCCTCTGCTACTCCCGCGAGATTCATTGTTTGCTCTGGCTGTTTGCGAACCAACTGCTTGATTTAATTTGTCTGGTGTTGGGGGGTACATAATGAATGCGCACATTCTTATGAGTTTTTGAGTGTCTTCCGATATAGGCTTGACTCGAGATTGCGATTGGTGGGAATCAAGACAAGTTTATCTAACCAAATGAGCCGCTTAGCGCAATTTGAATTTTGTAAAACAATTCGGTGAACGGGTCGAAGAGGTATGGATCCAACAATTTGACCCACTGAGCTATACAAGAATTGTGTACAAGGAAAATAAGATCGACGGTAAAAAAAATCAAGTTCGGAAAGAACTAATCCAATCACCGTCATCATTAGATGAGTTTCTCCTAGACAAGACTGAGACGTCACAGGCGGAGAAAAAAGGTAACACGTACCTATTAGGTAGTATCAAATTTTTTACCGGAAGCCGTCGTCCCTGCAACGACGATGTATATATTATTCCACACAATACATACCCAATTAAGGATAACGAACTTCCGGAAAAAATAACGAAGAAGAAGTGAGTATCTTGTAAGATGCAGCGAAACTCCGGAGAACGTCTAAGGTTTATTCCGTAGAAACGCGTTGGAATAATTGGTCGTTGAATGGAAAACAAACTCGTTTTCCGAAATTCATTACTCAATCTTCGACGGAAACAAGCAGGAAACAGTGCCAAAAACATCAGCCGAAACAGCAACACACAGCGAAGCTCAAACAAACAACCAATTGTACGGGGGGCCCCTCGTAATTCCACTCGGCCGCACAATAGCGGCCGACACGTGGGCGCGAAACAACAACAAAAAGCGACGGGCGCCGCTCATTAGCGTCGGAGCGGACGCGTGTAAACAATGCATTTCTCTCTCGAGCGATTCCGATCGATGCCTCTTAATTAATTGCCGCGTGCTGCCCTCGACGGTTACGTTCTGTTTGTTCCACTTCCACTCGGGCGACAGAAAAAAAGTAAAACTTCCGCTTGCCCAAATCGCGCGGGATCAGCATCGACAGTGGCCAGTGCGCTCGTGTACATACATGCACTCGGACGAGCGCGGAAGTATCTCGTGGTGGGATCAATTTATCACTCGCGAGTTTTTCACTCGGCGGCCCATCAGACGTCCTCCCTCTTGGCATCAATGGATTTATGATGCTACGGATACGCATCGAAGTAGTGGCGGACTTTGTAAAGGTCGTAAAGCGCGCGAGGATGGGAGGGCGAGCTGCGTATAACGAATTGCGCGGCTGACTCGAGCGAGCGTTACTACTGATTTATTCACGGGCACGAGCGAGCCGCGATCGGGCCAAGCACAGGCCGTCCTAATTTCGGCGCGTCATATAGAGGCGTTTTCGAAAGTCGCGGGGGAAAATAAGAAGCGACAGCCGAGCGAAGCTGCGTGTGCCGCCACGCTGGTGTTTTCATCCGAGCCGCTCGCGAACGTGAGGAGAATGACGATTCGCGGCGATCCGGCGACAAAGCCGCGCCGCTTATCGGATGTAAATTGCGCGCTCGCGAGCGTACACCTCGGGCCAGACCGACGAGGAAGTATTGCCGGCGCATGGAATATCTCATGGGAATCGATGGGGATTAAAATACCACGGCACGAGCGCGCGAATCGTACACGCGAGGGATCCTCGAATCCGCGGCATGCGTGTACTCGGGACGCGAGGGTCGCGCGAATAGACGGCGGACGAAAAAAAAACAGAGCGTCACAGTCCGCTTGGCGTTGCGTAACCACGGCTCGTGTACTCGCAGTCGGACGCGCATCGATGAATTATTGGCCGGTTGAAAGAGCGAACGTTGGAGCGAAGAGAAAAAGACGTATTGCCGAGGTAATTGATGTGAAATTCACGGCTTGGTGGATATATGTAAACGAGCGCGGCACTCCCGGATTGAAAGGCTCGAAAATTAAATTCAAAGTGGGAAGCCCGCAATAACGGTTTTGATAATTACAACCTTTTTTGATCATATCAAATTTCGCTGATTGGATTGAACCGTAAATGGTAATCAAGAACAGCAGTCGGATTTTCCGTCACACGTCTATCGAACGATGAAAAATAATATTTACGATGACTCGTTGCCTTGTTTCTTTAGTTCAGCTTCGATAAGCGTGGAGCACAAACGCTCCTATTCGCCAAGTTTTAAGGATAACACTCGTGAATTATATTTTATTATAATATTTACTAATATTTACTTAAGTACGCGTATAAAATTATGAGAAGGTGGAAACTAATTTAAATTATCTTTATATAGAATTCCCAATGGTTTTGCAAGTGATAATTCGCTAGAATACTAATGATGAGATGATAGAATTCTATTCAATTAGTTTCATTATTACAATATACGCGTATGTTGAATATCAAAACTGATTTGTTCACGTGCACGGTTCCGTTCTGTCACGTTCTTGTCAGCTATACCACGTATAAAAAAATACGATGATGAATTAGTAATTCCAAATGACCTAATCAAGTTTGTATCTCGGCCACACATGATGTGGTGGCTATAGAGACTGCCATATCGATCCATTACGTGTCATAAATCGCACGATACGATCTACCACAAATTTCCAAGGAATCGAGAGCAGTGACTATCGGCTGCGCTCCTAAAATTAAATACACCGCCCGGGGGAAACGAGCAAAATCTTATGGTGCTTGCGCAACACCGACGACTCTCTGTTCGCGCCTAAGAATAATTTGCCGAGTTCGTCGGCGAGGTTCTGTGGGCATGAAAAGCGCCGCTGTACGCATAATTAGCGCGGCGAGCTGTTTCGCCGCGACTATTCGCGGTCGAACTGAGAGCGAATCCATGAACGAGTATCGCGGCCGACAAGCAGTGACATATTGTTCCACGATCCACTGGTGATTTTTTTCTTTCATCAATATTCAAGCTAGAATTTTTTCATTCTACAGTTTGAAGACAAATGTATACGTTACGACGTGACTCATTACTTTCTCACGTTCAAACATTGATTACTTTACGTTTTGACTTAATCTATACTAGCCATACTTTCAGGTGCGATTCACATCCACACGTTCTAAAATAATATATTAATTATTGTTCTTGAATTCCATTGACAATGATCAAATCACTAACTCACTGGTTTTACTTTATAGGCCATCACTATTTATATAAGGATACCAATTACTGATGATAGATCGTACGTGACTTTCCCAAAGGTTTAATAAATTCTGTAACCATAGTTTACAGTATAAATGAGCAGCTTTAAAATTTCTGTTGTTCAAAATATATAATCGAGTCTGTTTCTTCTGAGAGCAGCACTTGAGCGACAAATAAATCACTAATTCCCCTGTTGCCACGGACGAGCTCTTGATATTTGATAAGCCTCAATATCTATCCTTACACATAACTGCTCTTTCTCGATCCGCTTCCGTAACTGCCTTATCTCTTTGAAATGCTTTCTTACCACCCGCCTCTTCTTGATTCAGATGAAAGCGAGGCCGCTGGAGGATCTGCTTCACGGTTCTGAAGAGATCCAACTCGAGGAAATTTGTTATATATGTATGTTTAACAGATTTAGGCAAATCCGCTCGAGGGAATACCGCAAAGATCAGCGCCTTATATAAATACTACTGAGGTTTAGGTAGAAACTTGAATTAATTGATTTTCTCGCTTTTCCACAGCAGCTACTTCTTCTTTTTTCTTCCACTTCTTCTTCTTCTTCCTCCCGGTCCCGACAAAAAACTTGCCGACGGCGATTAAATTTTTAATATCTTTCACCACGATTTGGAGTAGCTTGCGTGAGCGTGAAATTAAATGATTATTCTTCGCTAGATGAAGTTGCTATGAATACGAGGTCAAAGGTATATACATTGCTCTGCCCCTGGGTAATCTTCAAGACTTTTCTCCATCAGTAAAATGAACTGACTAAACAAAAAATCTTTGATTGACAGGCTTGAAGAATGAAAGCTCACAAAGATACAATGAAAAGTAGGAACAGGAAACAGCTAATTGCGAGACGTTGTATATTTATGAGTCACACAGTGTATTCTGTTAGCAAAATCGCCGCGGAGATTTAGATCCGAATACATTTATGAGAGAAAGAAAAAAATTCTAAAGTTTACGCTCTCAAAGCGATTGCTTATATTATCTCCATCTATTTTCGGCGACATACCAACAGTATAATTGCGAGTTGTCGTACAAAATAAGTCCATAGAGATTTTCACTTGAGCCTCTAGGTGAAATTTATTGTGGTGATCCCGAGTATGCGAACTACATGGAACAATAATACATAAAACCGAAAGCACGTATACACGCGTGTGAAGGGCTTCTCATTTTTTTGCGCGCGAGAATTTTCTTCGCCACTCTGATGTCTAATATACAGATCCCAATCAACAAAGTGTCTATTCTCTAAATTCCTTGCAGAGAAAATTTTACTGTAACCGTCAGTGAAATATTTTCCACTGTACTTGCAGTAGATTATTCATCGTGGCTACAGTTAACCGTGGTTTGGAAGTTACGGCCGTGTCCGTTGGTTCATTTAATCGTCGTGAACTATCCAACAAGGAGTTTGATCCAAATCCGAAATCAGAAAAGATATCCAAGCAAAGGTGACGGGTTTCTCACTTCGGTACACCCTCCAAATTTTGACGATACTCCCATCGTTTATTAGTACTCCATGGTCCTACATTTTTTGGCATTCGGCGTTTTTATCTCGTCAACATAAACTTATTGTGTTTTGATCCAGCTTGTCTAAATCTGGGGAATAGCTCTTGGTTAGTACTGGCAAGAATAAAGATTACTATTCATCCATAAACTTCATAAGAACTCCCTCTGGGAGTACTGCAGTTAGAAGCCCCTCGAGCAAAGTAGAAGAAATTAACTCGTTATAGGTCTGCCAATGAGTAGCCATGACGGTATTCACTGCCATACAATGAGCGACCGAGGCTCGCAGTGAATATCCACTGAGTACCCGCGGCTGATCGAAATGAGCTCCGTCGGTTGCGCGTCTACGAATCGCGCACAGCTCGCGCCAGTCCAGTTCCCATTACACCGGGTAATTTAGCGCAAATTTATTTCTCCAGATTGCCGCGGCAGCTGCACCGACGCACAAAGGCGCGACCGGGACGCGTAATAGAGCAGCAGCGGCCCGGCGTGCGCGCGCGGAAAAATTCTCGCGCGACGCGCCTTGAATGCGCGCAAATTGTGTGCGCGCGCGACCCCTCCACTTCCTCCGAAGAGCCCGCGGCTATTTCGCGTGCGCTTGCGCACCGACGCAGCGCGAAAAAACAGGGGACGTCCGACTTTCCTCGGAATGTCGGGCGGAAGTACGGGGCGCTGCAATTATATATATCGGGCCAGAAGCTTCGCTCGATCGGCGGGTAATCGCGGCACTCACCGGCTGCGTGCCAGCTCCTATACGTCTCGGAGCTCCTCGACGAGGGCGAAGAATGGCTTGTGTGCGCAAGTGAAACGAATCGATCGAGTCGCCGCGTGGATTCCGGACTGTGCTCCATTTCCCACCAAAGCATATTTTGCATTTTTTCCCCGCTCTCCAATATAGCGACCCATGTCGCGAGCGAGCGATGATGTACACGTTACTATACGAATTCTAAACCGAATGGACCATATAGAAATGCCGGAGCTCCGCCGAGAGAGCGAATATCATTTGCAGTCAGCCATCATCCACGGTGTACGAGCACTCGTGCACACCCGCATTCGTACATCGATGCGCGTCCGGTATTTTTGGCCTGATTCCCCGTGACAAGTAGAGGCGGCCGGCTCTCACTCCATATATATATATATATATGCATGGGCAGTTGAAAATCGATCCCCCTCGCCCGGGCGAAATTTCGCTAACGCTTTGAGAGCTTTCGTCCCGTCGAGTGGTTTGAATGAGCGATATTTTTTCACCGCGGCATGCGAGACGAGTGACTCTTCTCGTCTTCGTATGCTTTCAATTCGATTTGCCCGAATTTTAAAAACCGAAATACGCTGCCCGACGATGGCTTGACGTGTGTTATAGCGCGCGTGTATACGTTTTCGATTCGGTGTATATAAGTACAACAGCTGTCGGCTCGATGCTATCAGTGTAAAATGCACATCCACAATGCAGCGTAAAGTAATTAATCATAGTCGCTATTCGCAGGAAGGCTAATTCAGTCTCATTTACGTGTCGGCCGTCTCGCACGCACACAGCACTTTCGTGCTCAGTAACATGCTCCGACAAATGCGATGCGCGCGTGAGGGAAAAAAACTAGCCTGGTTTTTCGAAGAACACGAGTTGATTTGATGGCCGTATACACTTATCGAAGCCGTCTAATGGTCTACGGGAGGCATTTTTACGAGTTAATCATTTTGATTTGAAAGGAATGCACGACCAGCAGTATTGGCGCGAGGTCTTGAAAATTCTCATAGTGTCGCAAGCTGTATATGAGGCAGCATTTCGCACACTTATGAGGTCGTATTTCGTGACATCAATAGAGCCATTCAATGATCTTACCGAACGAAAAAAAAACAGCCGAGCATACCGTCCTTCTTTCGTCGGAAATTAATTTACCCTAACTCGAACAGATCAGAACGTTTTTGCGTCGCCGCCAAGTTTATGGGGAAGCTTAACGACTCCCATCCGCCAAGGTCACCCCGACAAGCCAGTAATCGCCGCATTAAAACGCACCTGTGAAATGTTCTTAGAACAAAATTCGCAAAGAGTCAACGAGGCCAACTAAGAAAGCCCGCCATCATCTCCTATCGCTATCTATCGTTAGTCTATAATACAGACGAACACTTCGTGATCTACAAATTTACGGGGCTGATCTCCTGTCGAATAACTGCCCTGGTGGCGTCGAGTTGGCGCAGACGAAATCAGCGCGAATCTCCTGTTGGACGTTCGACGTCGAGATCGCGCGTCGTGCCCGACAACGGCCGCTCGATTTTTCCTCGTGAAAATCACGTATAGCCCGGAGAGTGCAGGCTGCTCCTTCTATCCAGCGGTCGAGGCGTACGCGGTTAACAGCCCCACTCGCGGACGATCGCGCGGCTCATAAATCGAACGAGTGCCATGCGGTTTACAAAACGATTCTCCCGCAGACGATCGCTTTGCTATGTGTTGCGCGTTTTTTACCTTCCCCCGGAAACGGTGCCTTACAGCTCTCCGCCCGGCAACACACACGTATACCAAAAGCTCTTTGGAACTAAGTGGCCCGGCAAGGCGCAGCGAGCCCCCGCGCGTCAAAGGCTATCCTACGTCGGTATATAACCTCTTGCTCGCGGAGAGATGTGGGCGACGATTCACAAAAGCTCCTTTCGACCCCGAACTCCAGCTTGTTTTCATTTTTCGAAACGACCAGCGGGAGAACACATACATGCGTTCGTTGGAATGTTAACGGCGGGGCGTTGATAAGTCGCGCTTTGAAAAAGCAATCGACGACCAGATATAATTGAAATTCTCCTCGTCTCGGTGCGGCGCTATCAACTTGTAGACAGAAGACTTTGGAGTTCTTTGATTTGAGCAAGCGACGTCCCGTACTTTTTCCTTCCAAGCGTGTGCCTCGCAAAAGTTGCGAAGAATTTCTTTGATCGAGTCAGTTGAAATGCGCCATGGAAAAGTCATGGCCGTGGAAGTTCTTTACTGCAGGGCGGAGCAAAGAATCTCGAGATCTTGGATACAGTCGTTTATGGAGTTCCCTACACGAGTTTATCATTTTCATAGGGGCAAGAGAGGAGGCGGGCGGGGGGGGGGGGGAATTTCTCGGGTAACTCGGTTTTTCCACCGAGTACATTCGTTCTACGTGAGAAAATGGGCGAACGACTCGAGAACAAAGGGGTAAAAATATAAGACGAAGCATCAAACGCTGAATAAAAGTGTAACGCGCGCGCTGAGCCGACGATAAAGTCGTGCGTGAAAAAATACGTCGCGCACGCGGAGTTTCGGTTCGGCTCTCGCGCGCGCGCGTGCGGTAACTCGGGGATGTTAAAAGAGATAGCGCAACGACGCGGCAAAAAGGCATAACTCGGAGTTACGCCGTATAGACAGTTTTAATCGATTTGGAACGTCCCAAAGTATACATAAAATAATGATTTACGGCCGAGGGCTTTGCCGGCTCCATTAAACTTTTTCCCCTCCGCGCGTTGTCCGAAGCGACTAATTGAAATTTATCCGTTTCTGAAAAATCATCCCTAGAAGCGTGCGAACTCCTGATCAGCATAAAACGTGTGCGCACGCCGAGGGAACTTCCTCAATACTTCACGCGATTGCAGTGAGTTTTTCTAGAAACACACTTGGTTACCAATTCAGGAGAATATCCGCGATTTTGTGCTCGGAAGTAATAAATCAAAAATAAACATAGTCCCCACAACACTCGGACGAATATCCAAACTGATGCAGGATATTTTGTATGGCGTTGCCAAAACTCTCGCCATCCTGTGTATAATAGTAACTTCAAACTTCCCGATTTCCTTATTGTCATTCAACTAATTACATCCATACGAATATCAGAAGGTTTCGCAATGGAGATGAAACGAGAGATGTTTAAAATTCTGTCAGTCGTTGGGTGTTGAAATAAACGTATCTTTGATACGACTATATCACACACCATTAGCGGAACGCAAACGCGTGCGCATGATCGTCATGGCAGTCGCGTCGACGCTGCATCAATCAGATTCCGGCAAGGATCCATCACGCGTTGCTCGTTGCAAAAAGCCCAACGTACGTCCGCAAGCCCGTCCAGCTCGAAAATCGCGCGTCGCTCTAGTCGGGCACGCTGCGCGACCGGTGCGCGCGCGGGCTCGAAATTAGGATGTCGCGAAGGGGGAGGGAGGGGGAGAGGGGGGCGTGGGCGTAAAAAACGAGCGGCGCGCTGAAACTCGAGAGGCTCGGTATACTCTCGTATAGCTGTGCAGCTGCGCTCGCTATACGTCTTTGTCCCTCTTCTCTTAGTCGCCCGCTCGCCCGTCGCCTCGAGCGAATGCAGCCTTACGAGGAGGATAAGGAGGGGGGGGGGGGCTTTTTGCTATTGACCTTGCGAGAAAAAGCTGTACCAACTTGGATGGCGGCGAGCGAAGGTGTGGCGTTGAGAAGGGAAGATTTTCGCTTGGATTTATTTTGCGCCCGACACTCGTATTGATTCGTAAGTGTGAAACAAGTGCCGCATTCGAATCGTTTATAATCGAAATGTGCTTAATCGCGCAAGTATCATTGGGAGAAATTGTGTCGAACTTGGCGTGGCTACGAAACAATCGAAATCATTGACGTGGCTTGTATTTACGATTTAATATCTAGTGTTTTTTTTTATAGTTTATTACGTGAGAATACTTGGTCTGTAATGTGGAGCTACGTGGAAACAAATACAATTGTCTCGATGAAAGAGTATTCGAGAGATGTAACGAATCGTGAATCCTCTGATGAATAAGCTTTTACAGGTGATCGGATTTTCATCTAGCAGGATATTTCAAAGGCAAAAAAGGGCGCTTTGATGAAAATTAAAAAAATCGCGCAAAGTTCCAATCTCCTCCGAAAAGCTATTCTGCGCGTAGTATTCGAATATATTATCGCGTTTGAAAATGGATTGAAATTGAAAGCAAATTGTGAAACTTTATCCACATCATCTTGGATAATAAACCCAACGAATCGAGAAACATCGTCTTCGTTTCACTCTAACGATTTCTTCGTTTGTTGGGGAGGGGGTGGACTTTGAGCAACGCCCAACGACTATGCAAGTATTGTAAAGCGCGGAGTAACAGTTTCTCGTTAAGAGAATATTCGGATTTAGTAGTTGAAAACTCCGCCGGACTTATTAAATGAGAGAGGGACAAACGCCTGCGGTAATTGAACCACGATATGAGCGAACTGATGTATGCATTAGCGTAGGTGGCTAATGCACCTACGATATTCGTCACTCTTATATATATATACACTCGAGCTCTTAGCCAAATTAACGAGTGACTAATATCTCGAAAATAAACGGCTGTTATATTTAGATTAGAAGTGTAATTTTTGTCGTTTACTGGCGGTGCTTCCGATAAGAATGACCGTATTCGATGCACAACTCGTGGGCTCTGATTTTCATGCATAAAACCAAGGCCAGCCGGTAATGAGGCCAAATTGCCATCTGACAATGCTGTAAATTAATCAGTCCAACGTCGCGGCGCTAGTGAAATGCTCGGTCCAATGTCACACGGATAACTGAAGTGAGAGCTCGTATTGTCGAAAGTACTCGCCGCGGAATTTGTTAATCACATTGCGAGGTTTATAAGAGCTCTTAAATCAATAATGAACTTGAAAATTTATTTGCCACTGTTCGAAGCTGTTTCCGCCGGAGTCACGAGAATAAATGAGTTATCGTGCGAGAGTATATACTTTCGGAATTTCTATTACTTAAAACCAAACTGTGGCGCACTGGCAAACTTATGTTCTTGTGTTTCCTGAATTATAAATAATTGCTCTGACGGAGAAAGATGCTACACCGCCAGTTCAGTTTCTCAATCCCTTCCGTCTCTTCTAATACAAAGAGATGGAAGGAATCGCAAAAGAAAATTTTATTCCATCTGTATACAATGCCGAAATTACTGGGATTATAAAGTGAATATAGAATCTGTCAGACGAACCAACTGCGTGTTCTCGAGCAGTGTTTCGTTACACGAGAGTTGGATCGGCAAAGCGTGACAACGGCCAAGAAAAAACTCGACACTTTGGACCGCATCGAAAATAAAGAAGTTGGGAGGTGAGGGAAGGGGGGAGAAAAAAAAATAAACGAAACGCGGTTTTCTCCCAAAGCAAACACGATGTTCGCGTACTAACTGACACGAAACGACCAGTTAAAATCCCGAGACTCGAGAGCTCGCGCGCGCGCGGGCGCAAGGAAGACGGAGAGTCTTCGAGACTTTTATTTTAATGAAAACGCAGGGGCAAATGAGGGGACGCATTATGAAAGATTCTCTCTCTCTCTCTCGGGGCGAACGCTGCTCTGCTTGTTATTCTTCGCCGGCGGTTCGAAATGTTTATGCGAGCGCGGACACTTAAATCAGTCGTAATGCGAGCGCGAGCGGGGCAATTTCAATTAAAATCCGGCCGAAAGTGTGACATCATTCTCCATCGAGCGGCTCGATTCCCGCCAGCTGACATTTACGTCCCTGATCAACCCCCTCGGTTTCTAATGCGACCCGCGCGTACCGCTCGCTGCCCTATGAATATCGGGATCGCTACACGGAACCACTGTACACACCGGCGCGCGGTACACGAAGCCCACGCGCATCCGAATCGACGCTATGCAGATGGGTAACTTGATACACAGTCTAACCATCGCGCGCATGTACCACGTCATACGTACACCGGCTATACGCGATTTCCCCGGGGCACCGGTGAAAAGCTCGTTTTTTTCTTTGCGCTACAGCGACACGTCGAGTCGACGGTGGAGAAGAGCGATCGACGCGACGTATGCTTTTGGCTTAGGCATTCGCGGGCGAAAAACGCTCCTGGTGCGGCGATCGTGAACTCGCCGCGAGACGGGCTCTCGGAAATTGGAAGAGCCGCGTCACGGTCACGCGGACTCGTCTCTAAGATTAGAACGGCCGCGTGCGCGAGAGGGGCCTTCGGCTGCACGAGGAACCGCTGGCCGAGCTTCTCGGCGCGCGGCGCATCCGTCTTTCCCGGTGAGCTCGCTTGATCCGCGCTTGAATCGCGCGGCCAACGACTGCGATTTTCTTTCCTTCCACGTCGCTCGATGCGCGCGTAACCGGTGGAGAGGCAGGCGAATTCACGAGGCTCGATCGTACGTGTAGTTCGATTAGATTCGCGCGAGCAGCTTTTAAACGCCGTCGGGGAAGCCGTGAACTCGCTCGAGAGCTCGATTATTATTGGATCAAAGCGGAAGCTCTCGTGATTTTGATTCTCATAGGGAACGCGCTGTTGGCTCGTGCGGAGCGTCTCTGGCGATCGTGTGTACTAATCGTAGCGCGCGCTCGATGGAAATCGGCTCGCCGCTTGATTTGTTTCGCGGGGAGAATGAGGGAGAGAGAGAGAGAGAGAGAGAGAGAGCATGGGGCCTTGACGAAGCTGTGTATACACGCGGGAGATATATACGCGTGTATCCGAGCTTTGACGGCACCTCAAGTTTAACGAGCCCAAAATTGATGTTGTTTACGCGAGATCCGCGTGAAATCGGACCCTGCTTAATAACTGCATCTTCAGCTGAATTATATACCCGCACGTCCCCCAGGCATTTCCCGTGAGCAGCTCGCTGACAGATTTATGCCCTGTCGTATACGAACAAAAGGATGAAGTTGTTTATTGACCGAGCACCCAACACGATCCAACGTCGAGCTACGCGCTCGCCGAAAATTAGGGGCTACACGGTGCGAGCGCCCGAAACGACTCTACTTTCGTACACGCAGCGATTTCGTTCGGCGATCGTTCAGTAGGATTGTACGCGTTCATTTTTAAATACTCCATTCAGATTGAGAACTGAGAGGGGGAGAGAGATAGTGGGAGAACAGTCACAGTTTTACGCAGCGATTACGCATAATTTCTTCAAGTTACATATCTTGTCATTATTCAGTTAATACATGCGTACGGTGAATTGCCAGAGGTATTTCAAACTAATCGTTTGATCTTTTGACAAATGATGTTAGTTGTCTCGAAATCTTTTGACACCGAAAAAAAAGTGGCCTCGTAGGAATTTCAAATTTCCCGGAGTTTCGTTGACTATTCTCATATATTTTGACCCATCGACTTACTAACACATTTTAAATCGCGTTTTTGAGATATTATCATTCGATTTTTTGTTATAAAGAATTTTTTACAAAATTCTTGAATCTCTTGAAAAAAAAAATTTATAAAATCGTTCCATGTAGAACCAAAAATGAATCACTTTTGTCAATTCAGCTTTTTTAAGAAAAGCTTTTATCTCAATAATTTTTACAATATGTGGATGTGAAACCGCGAGATTTGCCTTCTTATCAGACATCCAGGATTCATGTATACAGACATTTTAATTTTTCTAAGGTCATTCTATGGCAAATAGTCTAGGTCAGAGTTGAATTGAACTTGATTTTCCGGGAAGGCAAGATTCGAGTGAAAATAAGCATGAACCAGAGTAATTTATTTAAATTTACTATCGCAGTACGTGACATGTATTGCTCATTCTAATGTGCTGCACAATTTGAGGAACGTGATAAGAATAATTATATTAGGAAATTGTGGTTACAGTAGTTATGTAATACATTTCGAAAATGTTACAGAAAACAAAAATATTTTATTTTTAATTTTGCTTTCATATGCATTTTAAAAAGAAAAATTTAGTGAATTCGTGATTTCTGCGAAAATAAATTGTTTGATAGAAACCTAGTAGAAGAGTATTAATACCTAGTATAATAGTACCCTTTGAACTTCCGAATTCCTACGGATATACTTGTCGTTGGTTTGTACCTAAAAACCATGAACGTTAAAATTTTCGTAAACTCCAAGATTATGTCAATGTCCCACGATCGCAATAATTAAACAAAACTAGTCGAGGTATCTATTTCTGGTTAAGTAAAAAATAACAGGCCATGGACATCAATTTCTAGGTTTGATAATAAGGATAATAATAAAATTGTAGATACTAACCCACAGAATGAATAGCAACGATAATGCTGCATCTAAGTAAGTAGCACAGAACTATCATTGTATAAATGTTTGGTCTGGAGTGGCCAATCGCAAAAACATCTTTAATTGGGTCAAATGGCTGTAAGTGAATATGTTGCTTCATGCATTGCACTAACGATTCCCCTGCACATCTTAAATAAATATCGTTCAAAGACTACCTCATTATACTTTCATAATCATCAACAGTACTAATTCAAAAGGGGATCATTCATCATTTAATGAATATAGTAGGTTATTCGGACCCCAAGACTATAAATTTGAGTTAGTGAATTTCAAACTCGTAAGCAAGATATTTTCGCCGGCAGAATGAGAATTACCATACAAAGTTTCTGTGAAATTCCTATTGCAAGATTTTTTCCCGAGCACGCAACATTCTCAAAGCTATTTCGCCTGTTTTGTCTGAATCCCCATCAGCAGTATTTCTATGCAAAAAGATTGCTCCGTGATAAATATACTTGGGTTATATTATGGTATCCCTCTCGATATTGCGAAACATTTCTCTAAAATTCATGAAAGGTACTTTCATAGTACTAAAGATAATTCCAAACTGGCTGTGAGATCCTGAATATCGATAGACATTTTTGAGCGCGTGCGTTTTCATTTTTATTCCCCAAAGCGAATTGGAAATGTTTTTATCCTGAATTTAAATTTCTCGATGGTCTGTCGATTTTCGAGTTTGTTTTACGGGTGTGTGAATACGGAATGGATATGATGAAACTCAATTTACAAATGCGTATGATTTGAGTTCGATAGATTCACAGTTTTTATTCCGATGCTCCGAAAATAACGCTGTTCCCGTGAGGGGAGAGTCCAGATTCGAGATCTACAATTCGTCGCTAACTCAATTTTTTGCTTTACCGCGTCATATGCCGCGTACGAATGATTCGTTTCCCAGGGCTTTGCCATCGGGAAACTCGATTCAATGTGCTGTGTGGTGAATTTTTACGCGCGTATATCTTTTGGTCTCGACTAATCTGGAGGGAGGAAGAGGATTTCATTTAACTCCGCAAAGAGTACTGTTCAGCGAAGCTCATTTCCCTATAACCTCATCCTTTAATCAAACTTTGATATATGTATATACCGAGGGATCTTTTAATCCAATTTTCTGTATAATTGAGATGAGTATGATGAAATGAACACTCGTCGATAATCATATCCATTTGTCAATCATCCGCAACACGCAGTCTTCGTGATGTTTGCGTAATGGTAGCGAAAAAGTTCGAAATGGGTCTGTACGAGCAAGAAATTGTTGCCAACCACCTCTAAATACTTATCGGTAGTCGGCGAGTGATGAACGAACAATAACGGTAGATTCTTGGGTACGGCGCGGTATTGAAGAATAATCTTGCGTTCTGAATTTCAATTGAAATGAACGCACAATTGGCATATATATTTTTTCTTTCGGCCGTTTCTCGGTTCACATCGATGAATATACTGATCAGTGCACTCATAATCCTAATCGTCAGCCATGCGCATCGGGAGTGAAATACGAAGTAGATCAAGGATGTGATATCGGCTGTATCCAATCGCGGTGGAGGAGGAAGCAAAAAGTGGCGGGGACAGAAAAACAAAACAAACACGCGCGAACGCGACATTCTCATAAAAGGCAGGATATTCCGTAACGGCAATTCATCGTTATCCGACAGCGTTGAATATTCACAACGCGAGTCGTATCTGCAAGACGTAGCTCGTGTACGACCCGGTGCGAAGTCGCGTCGGGGCTATACACACGCGAAACTCGCTGGCGCGACGTCGTTCGGCTATATGCAGTGTCAAACTGTACGTATACGAGAGCGACACATCTTCCGGGGCGCAAACTTGGTCCCGAAATAGGAACGCACGTGGCAGGGTCAATGTCACGCACTTGCCCCCTCCGCGAAAAAGCCCGCGGCCGACGGGCCGCTTACGCAAGCCCGCGACGTTTCGTCGTTTCGCGCGTATCCGCGGATGAGAAAACGAAAACGAGACTACGGAGCGACGGTACATACAGCGAGTGTGCAATGCTTACGCTTTGGAAGTGCTCGTCCCTCGTCGTCGGCTGGCGCACGGCTACGGCCGCCGCGGGCCGCACATTACTGCACACTGCACCTGTTCAAGAACGCATTTCAACACTTGTACTCGTCCCGTCGGACTTACGGCGTACGGCGATGCAGCTCGTGATCGTCCCCGCGAGCTGCCGCGGGGAGGCTTGTGCTTCGATGGGATCGCGCGAGTTTAATCGAACCCGACCGAATAACCCGTCCGTCGCGCGGCTACCCGACGCAACTCGAGCCAACACTGTCAGTCTAGCCGCGAGCGCGCCTCGTGTTTCATTCAATGACGGAACGGCTCGTACGAAGCGACGTTCCCTCAACGCGGATTATACCGTCGTGGTATTCTCGAGGCAAACGTCGTTGGGCGGAAATATAGAGCGGAAGTGCATTCGCGATCATCGACGGCTTTCCCGTAATTCACCCGGAACGGCATTCCGGGTGAGAAGACACAGCCGCGCGCGGCACACGAAGAAAAACGCGCGATTTGTGATAAATCGAGGGAGGATAAAATTCAAATTGGCAAAAGGAGAGCGAGCGACGCAAGGGGTTTCACGGGGAAGCACAAGCCTCCCGGAGGAGGCTCGAATTAGCACGGCATGCGAGAGAAAAGCACTGGCCACCTGCTGCGATAGCGGGAGGAAGACGGGCGCGCGGGAGCACGTGCAGCTGCGGTGTTGTCGGGCGCGCGGCTACGCAGCGACTGGCTCCCGCACCAGCGGCCGCCCGACTCGCCGACGCTATATATGTATATACATATATATATACCCATCCATATATATATATGTGTGTGTGTGTGTGTGTGCCAGCGCCTCGCACGCCCTATTCTCCGTGGATCCGACGCTTCGCGCGACTTTTCAGATCTGCCCGATGGGTGTCTGCTCGTGTATATATATATATATATATACGCGCGTGTAATAAATAGGCTCGCGGTTCCAGTTGCGGGACGCGCTGGAATATAGCTTCTGCGCTGCGCCGAACGATTTTGGACGCGTGTTGCGCGGCGGCGGAGGAGCGTTCGACGGGAAGGTTATGATGATGATGATGATGATTTCCCGTGCGTTCAAAATCGAATCGACCAATATAGACGAAGTTTAGTGATTTTTTCGTATAATATCTCGGTTGCGAGTTTTTTGCTGGAACGCAAATTTGTCCGGTTTTTTCTTCTATATCAACGGGCGAATTCAATGGGATCATTGTCAATCTGATCGATTTATCCAAAAACAAATGCCGACCGCGCGGCTCTCGAGCTCTCGGATAATTCGAGTGATCAGCGGGATACCACGAGCCCACGTGTATTCTAAACACCGTGTCAGAGCTCATACCGACAACTCGGGTTCACGTCTCGTACACGTACGTTCCGTCCGTCGATTATTCTATGGCTATACAACGCGACTATAATTAATTTTGTCCACAGCTCCCCGATTCGATTGGGAATACTGGGAACAATATAACGTTTGTTTTGGCCGTTTGCGATTGGTCATTGAGTCGTTCTCTGTCCAATGTTAATTAAGCCCTCGTGGAAATTAATTGACTATCGTTCTGATTTGCTTTGGGTATAGTGTAGAAGCGATAAAGCACTGATTATACGGAGTTCTTCATAATTGTCCAATGAAACTGGCTCCGAAGACACAACTGTTCGATAATAAACCAGTATTGAATTCTCGTATACATATGCAGTCATATATTCTCCCTCGGATTGACACTGTATAAATAAGCGGCACATCTGCCATAGGTTGAGGCATCTCGAATCAGATTGTATAATGAGCCAATCCAGACTGAAGGCAAACGATTTCGTCAGCGCTCCCCTAACGTATATATATATATATATATATATATGAAGCCGCGCAGCGAGACAATGGGCGGCGCGCGATTGACAATTATAAATTCGTCACCTCCGTCTCGACGAGCAGCTATACCTAAGGCCGATCATTTTCCAATTATCGCTCGAGGGTATTCCCGGGTGGATATGCCTGATGATCGGCCGTCTATCTTGCGGGTCTGCTTCAGCGCTTATCGATTAGCCCCTAAACAACGGATCCCCTCCTCCCCCCCTCTTCTTATCCCGCGCGTCACCCAACTTTTTCCCGGCTGCATCAGTACGCCACGCCCAACTGCAGTCTCCTTCAAGAGAGAGAGAGAGAGAGAAAGAGAGATTGCGACTGTTCCAATTTCAATTTTGGCCCTGAAACAAGGGTAAGCCCCGAGAATCTTCGCGTCGTACGTCCTGGCGCATCTCAATTTCTCCCCGAGCTCCCCCCTTTCGTTCGAGTCCATCCCGCCTCGTCACTCCATTATTTATATACACGCTCGCCGGAACTCTTCGTTCAGCCGGTGCTCTCGCGTATACATATGTAAGCGAGCTTTCTGTCGATTGCCCCAATAAATGGCTAGGCTATATATTTACTCGCGTTGGATTCTAGAGAGGCTCGGGGTAGGGTTAGTTGTCGAAGAACGAGCGCCGTGGTCTGCTATATATAGTTTCGAGGGGGAGTCAGCGTGATTTGTTGTCTCAAAGGGAGACTTATTGTTGAAAGATATTGTCTTCGATTGTCCAGAAGCTGTGGGAACTTAAAATTCAATTGAACACGATTTGAATCGTGACCTTTACTCCCACACGAGGAGCAAAGAAAAATACTACACTATATTATCGCCATTCAATATATAGTGTGATAATCTCACGCCAATATGATTCTTGTTGATTCTTGATAAAAACGAGAAGATTAGGTCGAAGGTTCGAGAAACATCCCATGGTACAAATATCCCGTGGGAAGAAAGTTTCTCGTTTTTTTCTGTCCCACGATTGGGGAAAGTTTTGATTTCGCCTCTCAAGATCCCACTGATGTATTTCTGAAGAATAAGCCGAAACTACTTTCCTGGACGTGATTGGATTATTTAAAAATGTTTAATAAATGAGCTTCTAGCTCACTCTCTCCTAGAACGTGGCTTCGTGTAATGTTCATCCACCGACCCTTTGTACATCTCCACTTTGTCTCAAAACCTATGGTCTCTTTTATTGTTATCGTCGAGATCTATTGTATTGTAGAATAACATCTCAAGAGGAGGCGTAATATTTTTTCAATAATATAAAGTTTATCAACTGCCAGTTGCTGTTGTTTTACCACACAATGTTTTGGGATATTGTGGTTGTTCTGTTCCTCAGGGAACAAAGTTATTAAACATTCATGATTAAATCTAATAACTCACAGAGCGGTGTATACATTTTGATCTGGAATTTTCATAACCTTTGTTGCCTAAAGAAAGGGATATTCGAGTCCTCGAAACATTGTGTGAATGAATTATTTCGGGCAGTAGCAATTAGTTCTTATCAGATTCGACGCTGTGAAAATTGACCATCGACTTGCGGCTGGGTCTATAAACGATATTCAAAAAACGTAAAATTCAATACAGACAGAATAATGACATTTTTACATTCTATACCGACAAGAAAAATGCATAAATGCAATACAATGGAAGTGAAATTATTAGTCAACTTGAGTACGCTGAAAAGAATTGAGGCTATTCATCATTCTAACACACAATAATTCAAGGAATTATGGCTCTTCACGAATATTTTTTTTTGTATAACTTGTGTATGAGTTTATAACTTGCAGATTCTGCTTCGTCTCTGATGTATTTACGAGGTATGAATTTCTAGACGCACACGATTCGAGTATTACCACCGGGACACCAAGGCATGGAAAGGACGGGAAGCTTCGAAGACAAAAACATTTCAGCGACTCCGGAACCGTTGAGTATTCTCAGGTTTTAAAGTTTAGGGCAGGAGAAAGACCGGAAGAGGTACTTATCCGGAGATAAGAACCTCGAAAGAAGAGCGACGTCACGGGAATAGAACAACAAAGCTGATAAAACACTGATGTAATTCACGAGCCAAGCGAAAAATGCGCGAAGCGAGTATGTATCAGTAGAGAATGCCCGGCTCCGGTCGGACACGACACATGGTTTGGCGTAGCCCATCCGTTACTTAAATCTACTCTTGCCTCCATTAATTACTCTAGCTCGTTCCATTAAAGAGATATTGCTGGTAAAAATATAATAGGGAATATCCTTTGGCTGGTGTGGTTTTTAGTACACGGAGAGAAGTCATGCACGACAGACGCGCAGACCCGCGCGTCAGACGAGCATTATAGCAGAGAGCTATCGTGCATCCATTCTGCGCGATATACGCGCAGAAACGATACCTCAGACGCGCATCACTGGCACATTCGTTGTGCATGGAGCATGGACGTCTTTCGCCGGTCACACTGCGTATCCTGCGCGCACAGTTCCAGAGCGACCTGCTTGGGTTTGTTACGAGGGTGCGCTCCACGTATTTTCTCTTGGACGGGTTGACCCTGGACCCAAACGGTGTCCAGGTAGTCAGGGTACCCGATGACGACGTTCCACGGGTGCGCTCCTGGTATTTTTCGTTGGAGTACCTGACCCTGGACCCGAACGATGTCCAGGTGGTCAGAGTACCCGATCACGGTGTTCCAAGGGTGCGCTCCTGGAGTTTTTGCTTGAGGAAGCTCACCCTGGACCCGGACGATGTCCAGGTGGTCAGGGTACCCGATGACGGTGTTCCAAGGGTGCGCACCTGGTATTTTTCGTTGGAGTACCTGACTCTGGACCCGAACGATGTCCAGGTAGTCAGGGTACCCGATGACGCTGTTCCAAGGGTGCGCTCCTGGTATTTTTCGTTGGAGTACCTGACTCTGGACCCGAACGATGTCCAGGTAGTCAGGGTACCCGATGACGCTGTTCCAAGGGTGCGCTCCTGGTATTTTTCGTTGGAGTACCTGACTCTGGACCCGAACGATGTCCAGGTAGTCAGGGTACCCGAAGACGCTGTTCCAAGGGTGCGCTCCTGGAGTTTTTGCTTGAGGAAGCTCACCCTGGACCCGGACGATGTCCAGGTGGTCAGGGTACCCGACGACGGTGTTCCAAGGGTGCGCTTCTGGTATTTTTCGTTGGAGTACCTGACTCTGGACCCGAACGATGTCCAGGTAGTCCGGGTACCTGAAAAACTTCAGGAGCGCACACTTCGAAGACCGTCATCGGGTACCCTTACCACCTGGACATCGTTCGGGTCCACGGTCAGCTGCTTCAAGCGAAAATTCCAGGAGCGCACCCTTGGAACACCGTCATCGGGTACTCTGACTACCTGGACATCGTTCGGGTCCAGGGTCAGCTGCTTCAAGCGAAAATTCCAGGAGCGCACCCTTGGAACACCGTCATCGAGTACCCTGACCACCTGGACATCGTCCGGGTCCAGGGTGAGCTTCCTCAAGCAAAAACTCCAGGAGCGCATCCTTGGAATACCGTCATCGGGTACCCTGACCACCTGGACATCGTCCGGGTCCAGGGTGAGCTTCCTCAAGCAAAAACTCCAGGAGCGCACACTTCGAAGAGCGTCATCGGGTACCCTTACCACCTGGACATCATCCGGGTCCAGGGTGAGCTTCCTCAAGCGAAAATTCCAGGAGCGCATCCTTGGAACACCGTCATCGGGTACCCTGACCACCTGGACATCGTCCGGGTCCAGGGTGAGCTTCCTCAAGCAAAAACTCCAGGAGCGAACCCTTGGAACACCGTCATCGGGTACCCTGACTACCTGGACATCGTTCGGGTCCAGTCAGGTACTCCAACGAAAAATACCAGGAGCGCACCCTTGGAACACCGTCATCGGGTACCCTGACCACCTGGACATCGTTCGGGTCCAGGGTCAACTTGTCCAAGAAAAAATACGTGGAGCGCACCCTCGTAACAAACCCAAGCAGGTCGCTCTAGAACTGTGCGCGTAGGATACGCAGAAATGACCGGCGAAAGACGTCCACGCTCCATGCACGACGAATGTGCAGTGATGCGCGTCTGAGGTGTCGTTTCTGCGCGTATATCGCGCAGAATGGATGCACGATAGCTCTCTGCTTTACCGCGCGTCTGATGTGCACGACTTCTCTCCGTGTATGGGTACACTTGACTATTCTCGATTCATTGACGAATAGCGCTAAATCTTGACATTATTAGACCCGATCCTTATAGCAGACCCGATATCAAGTGTAACCTCGAGAATTACTGTACTATTTCACTCTATCCATTGATTTTGTGAGCTTTCGCGGTTTTTATAGACAACAAGCCTACTCATACACATGGATGAGTATACTAATTCCCAAGTGAATGCATATGAGATTCACTTTTATTCGCTCATTATTATTTGTGACAATGAGCCCGCGAATATCGCATGGAGAAGTGTAGAGCAAAGAGGATCGATAGCTACATACTTAACACGTGTTCCTGACTGTTTTGGCTATTCGGACAGACTCGTAACGAGTGGACCAGAGTACGAGAGTGGTCGACGAGTTCAAGTGGGTGAGCGTATTTTCATGGGACTATTTGTACTGCGAGTGCACCGGAGTTTCAGAGAATTACAACTGCGACAGCTAGGATAATTGTATTTACGAATCAAAAGAATGTCTCTCAAATGTATTGGCACAGTGCTTTCTTAAACAGATTCAATGCTCTAAGTTTGATAAGCCTGAGGAAGTCAGTCCGTAGATTTCGAATGGCCAAAGTATCAATGAATAAAAGTAAAACGAGCACCAGATGAACAATGTATGGCTTTCCTAAAGAGAAAGCTTTGTAATGCGGTGAAAATCGATCTCTCGAATCGGACTTTGAAATCTTGATATTCGTGATCTACGGGTCGAAAAACGTCGAGTCCCAAAAATATCCATATGTGCGAACGTACGTATGTGGTCGTTTTTTATCGCACGATAACTTTCGAAGGATACCGTTTGATTCTCCTGAAATTTTGCACATAGGTTAATCGTGGTAAGATGCGGGTCGAGTTCAATTTTTAGCAAAATCCGTTGTTTGTTTCCTTAGTAATTGTTGCTAATGTGTTTGTAGCAAACTCCATATGATTCCTCGCAAATGCTAGTTTGGATCCGAATACTTAGCAACCGTTGCTACGAAAGGAGGAAAAGGAAAAATATTATTTTTTTGATAAATCCACTGGGTCATTAAAACATTTCGCCACGAAAAGTGAATACTGAAATGGCTAAACATCTGCCCAACTTTTTTGATGTATAATTTTTCCATTAATCAAACGTCTTCGTGAAAGCATATTTCGCTGATGCACTTAGCAGCGGGTTTTCTCTCATCTCGTCTGCTCTCAGATTGCTGTATTCGAAAAATCGACAAGGCTCGTGAGTTTGGATGAGTCCAACGAGCTTATTTGGGTCGCAGCAGTCGCGAGAACTGGTGAAAGCGCGTTTATGGGCGATCCGATTGCGTATACGTTGTCCCGAATATGATACGATGAATCGAACTGCCGCGATTCAACAATCGTAACAGCAATCTCGTACAGCCCCAGCGAATTGAGCGATTCCACGAATCGATCAGTGATCCTACGAGAAACGCTGCTGCTCCTCGATTACCCTCGTGGGAAGACTAGTGGCGGGAACATCGGAGAGAAAAGATCTTGTAGAACGTACACGAGATCTCGAGAATTTTCGGATTTTTCTCGAGTTTTGCCAGAGCTATAGGACATTTTTCTGGAATCATGGTTGACGTTACAAAAATATCCCGATGAAAACATTTATACTGCTTTACTTGTTTGCGTATTGTTACTTTCTAGAGAATTTCAGGACAAAAGTTTTCAGTACTACGGTATTGTGAGTTTTAATACACTACCACGACACTGTACGGACTGCACAAAGAATTTTAGTCAAAAAAGCAGTCGTCAACGTGTCTCTGCTCGATGCCGAGTTAAATAGGTATATATGCACACACTGGCGTAATTTTCACAAGTTCTTTCCGCTGCTACGTTGGCTCGCGAAGCGTCTCGTTTCGCCGAAGCCCTCACCCGTGCACTATTTCGCGGGCCATGGCGCTTGGGGGAGCCGTACTTTCGCCCACCCCCGCCGTATTATCGCCAGGGTCGAATGTGACCGTAGAGGCGACGGGATTGGCTTCCTCGCGCGACCCGGCGTCGTATTGAAATTTCTTATTTGACCGAGGGGTTTGTTATGGGAGGGGTGGGACGAATTCGAGGCCGGGCGTTCTTCTTCTTCTTTTTCGTTTTTTTTTATGTCGCCGAGGGATCGAGCATCGGGATCTATGGATATGATATCTCGCGCTCGAGCTCTGATTGTCCCGCGCGCTTTGGCTGCTGTTTCGTGGGCGAACGAGGTGGGCGTAACGATCGCAGGTCTCTCGATGGCAGGCTGTTCGGCCCGTGGGCACACGCGTTTCGCGCGCGCCCGTGAGAAACGATCTGGGGGAAAGCTCCGCGCTCGCTCGCGCGTCTCCGGGCTTTTGCTCAGTTTCCTCGCTCACGTTTCCGGGGGCTGGCTCGAGTGTCGTTTCTCTCGTGGCAATGCAGCAGCCCCATCAATTCGCTCCGTATATTACTCGTCCGCGTTCAACAGCCTCGTGTGGTTATGCTCGGTTCTCCCAGCCCCTGCAGCCCCGGGAGGGGCGAAAGTAAACCGACTCATTTTGATGGCACTCCGCGGGGCGAGATAAATATATACGCGCACACGCGCTACATCTGATTCGGCCGACAATCCAAAAGTTATTTCACGACGCTTGGATGCTTTTATTCGCGCGGCAAAATACTCGGACCGAAAAATCGACTGTGGGTATGATATGTCGCCCGATAGAATCCCCGCATATATCGTGTTCTAATTGTTATACAGATTTCCAATGCAAATGATCCTCCCCCCCCCCCAACGCGTAATGGTCAATTCATCATGTTTATTTGATGTTTATTATAGCCGGCTCACTGCGTCGTATCATTTTACTCTAATTCTGATGAGAATGGCATTGATTTATACCGTGAATTATGATCCCCCGATGTATGATGTATTGGGGCACGTTCATATTTATCACTAAAACGGAATATGAATTAACTACGCTAGAGGGAGAACAATGATGAATAATGTGAATTTTATCTAATTTCTTCATCAACCCCGTAACCCAACCTCTATTCGAGATAAGATAAAAAAAAAGAATATTTCAGAAGTATGATGTTCTGCGCAGGATACACGCATTTCTCTCTCTGTCTCTCTCTCTGACACTGATTTAGAAAAGATGGCTTCTCGAATTTATGAATACGACCAAGTTAATCGTTTGAACATCTGTCTCGCTTTTGAGAGTAGTATCTCGCGCCATTACACAGATCAATCTGTTCCCAAATTCGTTTCACACTTAAATGTTTATCTTTTCACGTTGAATGGCCAAGACAATCTTGATTTCATAGGGAGAATCATTGAGCTATTACACTGGAATAAATCGCACCTCGTATCAAGAAGAAAAATCAGCTCGTCGCCGTGGCAAGAAGATTACCTCTGCAACCAAGACTCTTTTCTTCAAAGAGGAGTCAGTTCGGCAAGAGGAGAAATCTCCTTGTGGCAGGGTCAAAGTGATTTGCCTCGTTTAATCAAAATTCATCGACCTTATTCGCGTATAAACGCGATGGAAGTAACAAAACACCGGAGCAACGCGGCATTGGGAAATTAATCAGGATATTGAACACCTGCCCAACTCGTGCCCCGTTTAATTTTCACGTCGGCAACAGATATTTGCAGCGCAACTCCGAGTTAACTCTCCGGCTCGGCTGAAACAATATACGTACGAGCGTTTCCGCGGTGTATCGACCATAACTCGCGCGAGCGATCCACGGGGAACCGCAATCAAAAGAAACGCCGAGTTCGCGCAGTTCCATTGGGTACATCGTGCGCGCGCGCGAGTACATGAAACGCGGATGTTTCGAGAAGCGATTAGATGCAGGCACCTGTCCGCCAGTCGGCGAGCCCCGAGACACCCGCGATCCTATTCAGATATACACACACATATATACATAAATCCTCGGGGGGAAAGCCAAGCTGCCAGTTATAGATTGAGCCGTCAATCGAGTCGAATTAAAGCGCGCACGCTTTATCGCTCGCTCCCTCGTCGGAAGAGCTTCTTCCGGGCCGTCTGCTCTCCGTCTGTCTTCTTCTCCCCGAGGATCGCCTCGTCGGGCTTCGTTTGCCTTGATTACCAAGCTGCAGCGCGGCCTGCGGAGTTATACGAGCGCCCGTTTTGCCCTGGTTGTTCCGCGCGGGGTTTCGACGGTTTGCCTCGACGCGACGCCGCAGCTGGCCGCTTCGAGAGCTTCTCGGACGAGCTTCGGGAGTCGAGACGGGTGAACTCCGGGACAATAGCCCGGCCGAGTCGTTGGAACGCTAACGGCTTTTCCTCGCCATGCCCCATAGCGCGGGTGCAGTGAAGTTCGCATGGCAGTATACACATTTGCCGGGGGAAGCGCGACACACACGCGCGCGCAACGAGACCGAGCGATGCGGTGGAGGAGGTAAAAATCCATATGTACGGCGCGCGCGCGCGCAAGAAAGTGGGCTGTTTGATGGGTGTCCCGGAGCAACAAAAAAAAAGTAGATCAAACAGCCCCGACGAGCGAACGCTCGGCTCTGGGAGGGAGATCTTGTCTTGGCAATTTCGCTGTTGAATTGAAATACCGAGAAAAACGCGGGGCGATAAGCATCGGCTGTTCGGGGGTGTGTGTGCGCGCGCGCGCGCTCGCCTCCGCGGCTACATTGCCCAGTTCGAATGTACGTACATGGACGTATATACGTAAGAAAGGGGTCGAATGCCGTGACGGGAAACTATAATCCGTCGGATCGATCGGCGCTCTTTTCCCGCGTTCAAGCTCCCGTACGTAATGGGTAAAAAGTGCGAAGATTGCGCGAATCCGATAAGTGCAGCGCGCGCCGCTGTTTGGGCAATGATAATCTATATACGTGGCGCGGCGCGCATCTGGTCGATCGCTATTATCGGCCCACGGAGTCGCTCGCGGACAACGTTATTAGGACAGCTAACGCGAGCATTTGGCGCTTTGACGATCGCTCGTGTTTACACGTGTACCCGCGCGCGCGCATATGACCGACGTACGCGTATACATTTCCGGATTATACCCTTCGTTTGGCTACTGATCCGCCTCGTTACGCGTCCACCCGTCGACAGATCGTGGTATATATACACGTCACCGCGTGGCCAAAGCTGCCGGGCAATTAGCGCGGAGGGCCAAAGTTGCTTTGGCCAGTGCATACTATCCTCGGGAAGAATAGCACCAGCGCGGAAAAGTTTTCGTATCAAAAGCGTATCACTCCGCGCGGAGTGTGTAGGCAAAAGAGCTCGGGGAGCATCGGCGCGCGCGCGCTCCCAATCGACTTTCTTTCCTCATCGCTTTGCATTTCCGCGGTTCCCGGGAGATTTCTCCGGGCGGCGATGGCGGAGTGGGAAAAGAAGGGGGAAAAAAAGAGAAAAAGTGCGGCAAAGTTCGAGGAGTATCAGCTGTACAGCCCAAGAGAGAGAGAGAGTTGCGCAAATTCACTCGCACTATCTGCTAATCTCCCGGCTCGTCGCCGAATTTTCATCCGAGACCGCCGGCCCGCGCGACAACTTTCCACCGTAAATCGAGAGTGTGTGTGTATATACGTATATATACGCGCGCGCTGCTCTAACCGCTGTATATAGAGGGAAGAAAATCTCTGCTGGCAAAAGGGTTTGAGCTGGGGTCGTTTCCGCGCTCTCGCCCTCATCCCCGCGACGGCCGAGTGTGCCATGTACATATATATACACGTAGATGTACGTATCCACACACCGCGGGAGCCGTTAATCCCTGCAGCGCTCGGCGACGGGCAAATACTCGCGACGATCGGCCCGCGGCTCTCGGTATACGTCTATTGTAAATTCATTATCCGGCCGGATTACACTGGGCGCCGCGTCAACATAAAGTTCCATTTCAATTTCAATTTTAATCCCGCCACTCGCGCTCTTTCGGATTCCAGGTTAATGCGCTCGCTCGCTCGCTCTGTGCAGCTCGTTTTGCGGGGGCGCGTGCGCTCATTAAAAATCCCTGGTACCAGCCGCCGCTAGCGGGGCTAATCGGGAGTTAGGGTTGCGCGCCGCGCCGCTCGGGCTATGCGCGCACACGCATGCACGGCTTTCGTCGATCCCGCTTCATTTCGTGCATGCGTTTGTGGTACATCATTTACCGGCGGCCGAGGGCTGCGGATTAAACGCTCCGCCTCCACTGCTTGTTTCGCTTTGAGCGCCGGCGAGCCTAAGCGTGAGTGGCGGTTCGAGAAAAAGTCGGAAAATACGTCAGTTCGAGCGAGGTTGTCTGTGTGATCAGTCGGTCGGATCCAGCATATGTATGAACTTTTTGTGCGAGGTACACGTCAGACGAAAATTTGCGTTTTTGCAACGGTGTTGTATCCACTGCTCGCGATTATATATGTTGACGATGATGAGACAAGCAGTGGAGCTTGCACGGAAACGCTGTGAAAATTTCATTTAGCTCTTCGGTATAAAATCACGCTACAGATACTGCGGCTTGAAGTTTCCCGTGGGATAACAATTATCGCAGTCTTTTGTACGTAGCCGTACGCGAACGAGGATCATGGAACTATGTAATTTTTGTTAAATCTAGAAACATGAGAATATGTGCGTCGGATTTATTAATGAAAAAGCGTCTATAACATATTCTTCACGCGCGTTGCCCGATGTTAAACCCTCTTTGCAGTTTAGCTACGCAAATGTGCGCATTTCCGCAATCATGTTAGAAATTGAACTTGTTTTAGCTCTGAGCGGCATACATGCGAAGCAAGATCCGATTATGGCTATAATGATATAATCTCATACATGTGTGATCCCGAGGCGAGCACCGCTGCTCAAAATACACTGGCCACGAGAAGCGGCGTGTGAATTTTTCGGGCCCAGACAAATATATGCGTCTGAAGTGATGTCAAGCGAATTATCATCGAGTTAGGCTACAGATCAGCAACTTGAACGAACCTTCTCTTCGCCCCGCCGACCCACATGAACGAGTGTGTGTATATATAATATATATTATATATATATATATATATATATATATATATATATATAATATATATATATATATATATATATATATGTATATGTATATATCCTGGTTTCGAGGCAAGTTTGCTCGCTACCCTCTTTGCCTGTTTTCTCATGGGGGATATTGCTGTGTATACACACGCATATATAGGTATAAACGTGGAAGCCTGCGCAAACGTGTCTAATCCTCGTAGACTTGAAGAGTGGAAACACTATCCCATCTACTCTCTTGCCCGTCCGAATAATTACCCCGCAATTTTGAAATTTTCTCGTAACTCTGTCTCTATATTATGAACAGAAACGTCCATGTGTATTTTCCATTCGAACTGAATTCTGTGTTTATCAATACATTGACGTATTAGTAAATACGGCCGCGGCGTAACAAAACAGCCTCATGTTTAGATATCTGTCGAATCTTGCTAATATATAGAGCTATAAATGAAATGGGACGATTCGAGCTGTTCTATGCTGAGGAAAAATGAGGAACCATTGCTTGATAATCAGTCAAGTTCAAGTTTGATTTGGTTTCTGTCAGCAGTACGGCTAATACGGTTCTGTCACAATTGCTCCCCCTCTCCCTCCCTCTCTTCTCAAGATCATTATTGTGGTATTGTGAAAAATAATTCAAACAATGCAATCAACTAAACATCGCATGATATTGTGAGAGAATTCCGGATAATCCAAATAACCCAAGTGCTGATTCGACATCATGATCATAGTCCCAAGTCATAGAGCTGTGTTATCAGGATTTAGATCCTGAGGTCTTATGTGGAGATTCCAGAACATCGTGTATATTGTGAGAATGATTCAACTTCTAAGTTCATGGTCAAAGTTTTTCATGGAAAAAATTATAATTATATAGAAAAATAGTTAGCTGTGTTCAAACGGGCTGCCTTGCAATCTACATTTACGCATTTCGAAATTAAATTTTAATTATTGTTATTACATTTAGTTGAAAATGATATTTTTAACGTACTTACAAACTAATTTCGATTGCGTTTTAAAAATTCACATTAATATTTCATTCGACTTTTGAAGAAAAAATTTGGAATCAGGACCTCGCAACTCATTATCTTTATAGCTTCTCATATTGTTCACAAAATTCATTTTAATCAAGGAAGTCAATCATTTTTCATGTATAAGTGTGATGTACATACTCATATCCTCAGTGTAACAACTCTCTTGCGAGTTTTTCCAATGAATTTTTCCAACTCAGAAATTTAACCATCCTCTCAATACAATAAATTCCGGTTATTTCTGTTTTTTCTTCATTTATCCCGGTTATTCCCATAATAATACGATGTCAGGCTATTTAGGTTATCTATTTTTTCATTTTAGCGTTTCACTGTAAAATACTACAGCAATGCTATTGAAGTGGCCATGGGGAAATCAAGAGGGGGGGGGGAGTGTCAATTCTCCTGAAATAGCTTTTTGGGTATTCTAATAGATCACATCTGTAGCAATTTAGTCTAATGCCTATATTTCCCCGAGATACCCGTGATTTATTAATGACTTTAAGCAGTTACAATATACATACGTGGATTCCTGCAGTATATACAGATTTAATGTACAAGCATAAAATCAATACTGATTGTCGAATATCTCCAGGAAATCAAGGCATCAGTCTAAAAGTAACGTGTCTCTAGACACAATACATGTAAAAGTTAGCACGAAGTTGAATTAGATTGCGTCATATATATGCGAAGAATGCAATATTTCCATGCATGAGACTTCAATAAAACAACAGTCGCGTATTTAGCGTAAAAATTTAGAACGAAGTGAGAAACCGTCCACGATATGTATATAAGAATAATTCTCTGGATTGTCATAGTCAAAATTGAACTTCCCGCTGGACAACTGAACACTCTTCGTATGGGAAAACTAGAAACTCAATTGGATTCAAATTGAGCGAAAAAGAGACGTTGGAACATTGAACAATGTTAGAATATACCCTTCAAGAATGAAATAGTAGATACTCAACTAAAGATTAGTAAAATTTTACTGTTGATCAGTAAACTTTTACTATTTTCCAGTTGAACGTCTACTATTTTTAACACTTATGCAATTTCTACTATAATAAATAGTAGTTTTTACTATTTTATATGTACAGTTTATGCAAAGAAGATTATAACTTATCTTTTCGCAGCTCCAACGCGATCTACTCCCAATATAATTCATATAGTCGCGGAGAACGGAATACACGCGCGGTGTGTTATTTCGAAATCGTCACACGCGCCGAGCAGTAAGTTTAGCATTCCCGAGACCGACTGTGCCTGCAGGCGCGCATTTCCGCTGGCTACGATATCGTGGTAGGTGTTTACACAGAGGCGCGCGCGAGACCGAGCGTTTTCATTCGGCAACAAGTGTGCGCGCGAGCTTTATCCGCGGCTTTTAGATTGAAAGACGCGCGCCGGGGGCCGGGTGCAGCTCGGGTATCGAGTAATTTTATATATTTGCTCCGGGATATCGGAGACGTCGCTCGAGCCTGAGAAGAATCGAAACGGGAGAATAAAGAGAAGATCGACGCTCGCGCGCGCGAGTCTCCTTTGAATATATCCCTATATAGTCAAACGCTCGCTCGCGCGAGAACCGGGGTACGTGAAGAATGTGCGCGCACGCGGCAGAGCAGGTCCGGGGGTAAAGGTTAAGAGCGTTCTTGAAAAGAGCCGGCACGTATCTGCGCGACTCGAGCTCCAGATTCGACAATCTGACGACGCGTCAGTCGGACATCTCCGACTCGATCAATTTAACCCCCATGCATTCACGTATTCGCGGAAAAATACGTATACCCCGGATGCTATGAAGTTTCGCGCATTATCTTTGTTTCTCTTGGTGGAATACTGCGTTAAACAAGATTGTCTAGCTAACCGAATCTTTGCAGGAGTTGTGGGAGGAACGCCGTTTGCGGCGAATTCCAAAGTGTAGAACCAATTATTGGACTGACGCTTCCACCTCTCGCAAAGCTTGTGAAATGTTTGAGCTCGTTCTGCGGATGACATCGCTCTCTTCCAAATATGTTTTTCACTATTGCAAATAGGATATATGCCTCTAAAGGAAACTAACATTTTCACTCGAGCACAGACTGAAAACAACGATTTCCTCGGTCAAATTGAAACAAAATATGCATTTACTATCGATTTTATAACCTTCGACATCTTTCCAACCAGTACGCCAGCACATCAGTGTTGACAAAATAAATTTTGGGCTATATTGAATCTACGAATACGAAGCCAGATCAAACTTCCCGACGGTGGAGGAAGAAAAAAAACACAAGCTACCTATACCCAGCGGCGAATATACGGAAGATCGCGGATACCCAAGAGCGTAAATATCGAGTGTCCCCTGTATGCGTATATTAGATTTGACATAGCCCAAGGGTATACAAATGCGTACCAAGAACAGAGCTTTGATCCAGAGTGATCAAGGTTATTAGTGTAGAGCACGCGTATGTAAGCACATATACGACTCTATGTGTTTAGAGAGTGTTCACTTATCAACTATTTCCAATTTGCTATTTAATTATATTTACTTTACCTGTCAAGTTAATCAGTTTCCCTGACTTATTTATATAGCTATTACGCAACTGCTCGGGCAGATACGGAATAGAATAAACGCTGCATTACTTAATATTGAGGATACTTGCAGTTATATATTCCCAATAATGTTTACAGCAACATTATGCTGTTATTATAAAGTTAAGTGGAAATTAGAGCGCTCGTAAGTGATATATGTGTATGATTATTCATTCGTAACCATGAATTATGTTGTAAATCAGTTAGCGATGGTTTTTCTACACTCACTGCAAATTGTGCAAACCCAGACAAGGTCTAAAAAATTGAGTCACATACCGTTTGATCCCTTGACATTTCGCCCACACCTTGCGTGCATATTTTTAATTGATTTTTGTTTTTAACCCAATATACACCCTCCGACTGAATTATTAATTCAACCCGACTGCTATTACTCAGGGTAGAAAAGTTCAAATCGGCTGCAGATCATTTCGAAGGTGTCGAGTGGGCTATTAATTTCCTACCAAGCAACTTTAGAAAATTCATATCTGACGCTATGTAGTGATTATTTAAGTTGTGGTGGCTCATATTCGTTACACCTCATATGGAACTCCCGAGAACGTCTACTTGTGTGATCAAATTGACCAAACCCATATAAAATACTCTCAATTTGTTTCCAATGGAAAATCTTCAACGTAATACATAATAATCCACGCTTACCCATATTATTTTGTCCTCGCGTAGTCCAAGGTTCAGGGTGAATTTATACACGTAAAGTGGACCGCGATTGGTCACTCTTTCTGGGACGGCTGCAGCGTGCTTCGCTCGCTGACCCGCCGAATAACTGCATCGCGACGAACGATGCTTTTTCACGCTATTCGATGTCAATCGAAATACATCGCGGTGTGACATCAACGTGTAGCCCTATGTATATATATATATACGTATATTGCGGATCGCGCGTGAGCTGTATAATTGATTTGTCCGCATTGAAAAATTGATGAGCCGTGATTGGATGCATCGGATTTGAAAGTCGTTTTGACGATTCGCATTCGCATCGTACAATTTGCCAGTCGCGTTGAGATCTCTTTGAGACGCAATATCTCTTTGAGCCGGCTATATTTCCACGAGAATACGTTATAAGCGAAATTGCATTTGCGCGCGAAATCATTACTTATGGCGTCGACTCACGTTCATTCTCGCGTTTTACCCACGCGCGCGTTCAGCCTTTTTCCCCCCGAGATTATATTCTCACCAACTGACGTTCGATAATCCCACGTTATATTTGTCTGCCACCGACGGTATACGCATACGACGACGCAGCTCCCGAACCAACATGTGTAGGTGCGAGCCAACGTAAGAGAAGATCGAGTGATCCCTTCGTATATATAATCTTTGACGGAGCCCTTCAAATATTTGTCGAAAAAAGAAGAAGGTGCCGCTCACCGGTCGCGGCCGACGCGCCATGAATAAATATACCAGTCGTCCTTGCCGATGTGGATAAGGATGAGCCGGGTGTGTGATGTTGCGCACACAACAACGCCTGTATATATATACACACAGCTGCCCGGAATTTCATTCGCGAATGAGCTCGGCTGGGAGCCGAGGCGAAATTATTCGCAAGACGCGAGAGGTATTTCCCCGACAATTGATAAGAATTTGAATCGCAGGTGAGCGCGGCGGGGGGGGGGGGGGTGGGGGAGGAGCAGCGAGGTGAAATTCTACGATGAGCAAGTTCTGATAAAGCAGCGCTTGGGTAGCGCGAATTTTTCGGCTAGAATTTATGAGGATGAGCGTTATCTGGCCAAATGGTCGCGACCCCACAGAGGCGGGGGGTGATATAATACACCGCATTCGTAGATTTACGCTTTCGCGCCAAGTTCGGCTATACACGTTCTATGATATATACGTCGGGCGTCTAGTCCAAACAGGAGATATATACATTATCCACGCGACATTAGTCGGTGGGTGATGCACGGCCAATCCTCGCCGGGAAAACGCCAAGGTGGATAATATCGGCAGAATTGACCCGCGCGAATCATAAAGGGCGCTAATCGATAACGAATCGATTCCGCGGACTCGCGCGTGCTCGGAGAAGATCGCGCGCAGCTTATCCTGACTCGTTGGCGGCTAAGGAACTCCATATCGGCTTGAATTACTCGAGCTTTCAGCCACACACGCTCGAGAGAGAGAGAGAGAGAGAGAGAGCAGCTGTTGGCCGGGCGCGCGTTAAAATTGAATAATTCAGCGGGCCGCGGGTAGTACGCGGGAGGTACGGCAGCAGCTCAGCGCGCGGCCAATAAAATCCTTGGCGTCGGTCATGTCTCTCCGGGGCGAGTTTCCGGGTTAACAGCCGCCTTCCCCGTCGCTGTTGAAGTCAAACCGTCGTCTCACCGCAGTGCAAGTCGGCCGCAAGTTCTCGCAAGACGCGCGCGCGCGCGGATGCCCGCGAACGAAATTCGCGCGAGCTCACCCGCGACCCCGTATTATATATCCCGGGCGTGCGTCAGCGCGCGGGGAGGAAAATGCCACCTATAGAGGAGGGGAGCAAATACGCGCGCGCGCGCGCGCTCGACTACGCCGGAATGTCCGCACGGGATTCTCGGCCATCTGCGCACGAGAGAGCCTGGACCGCACCCGCTCCCACGTGTGTGTTTCTGTGTATATATATACACGGGGTATTGCTTTTTCATGAGGAATTTTCACGGAGCCGTGGCGAACGCGGGGGCGATCATCGGTCGTACGAGCGGCTCGCGCGACGCGCAATTATATACCACGAGCGCCGCTTCTGCACCGAGCGCCGCGATTCCTAATCCCCGACGGCGAGCTAGCGCGCTCGATCGATACGTCCTCGCGGTATGCCCACTCGGAACCGACGTCTTGCCCCCGCCGCGGGTGGACGAGTGTCTCGGATGCCGCGGCGCGACGAGTTGAAAAAGCTCTGTCCACGAGAGGGAAAAGTGCACGACGAGTGGATGGGGGGAAAAAAGTGGCAGGACGAGGGAGAGAGGCGGGCCGGGGCATTCAGTAGCCCGGAGCTGTTTTGAGAATGTTGAGTGAAGCATCAAGTGGGACAAGCCGAGTTTAGCGCGTATACGCGCGAGTGCCACTCGAGATGCTTGCCAAGCTTGTTTACGAGTAAATAAGTATAGCGTTTCATTAAACTTCACATATTTGAAATGCGAATCGTGCGCGCGCGCAAGTACGACACTCGCATGGAGCGTGTTGAACGTCTCATTATTTTTATTCCCGAGCGTTCGCTAAGGGTCAGTCCGTCGTTAGAAATTTCTTCGATTCGTAGTGGGACGAGATCGATGTCGAATGAACTATTTTTCTTTTTTATACCCGAGTCACAGAATGTTAAAAGACTGAATATCAAATATATACCACCGTTACCGTACAGACTCGGAAAAAAATGTGCGACTATGTGGGAGTTCTCTATGCCTGAATTCTATTCTTTAAGAACATAGCGAAAAAACTGTACTCCAAGTTTTCAATCAACTCGGTTTGTATAACATTATCCCGACCCATGTCATCGAGATTCATCAGCCAATCTGTTATCTTGGATCCAGTCAATCAGCACTGCTTGCTCGTATATTATCAATCCACTGTTATTCTGCAACAGAGCGGTTCCAACGCGCGGAACTCGATTCTACTCGAGCAGATCAGGGTGCAATTGAAACAGACGATAGACGGAGTTTGTCGCTGAAACAAGGGAGGGCCGTTCCTCAGTCTCGCGCGCGCGCGCAGTCCAAAGTAATAATGAAAAGCAAGAGTTAGGAAAACTCGAATCCCTCGTCGAATTACTCAGGCTGTGTTCTCCCTCGGAATAATTGAACGTTTTACACGGCGGTGGAGTCGAGTCGCACTGACGAATGGGCGGCGCCACTTCGCGACTCGCCCTCGCGAAGAACGAGCGCTTCCACTGCAGGTGACGGGAATAAGGGATTTGCTACGTTTGGCGAGCCGCGAATCAACAAACTACTATATTCTTGCGTTCTCTCTCGTTTTTGTTTTTTCTTGAAAAATGCCTGCTTTATTAAAGACGTGAAAAATAAAAGAGAAAATATATATCGTGCGACGTGATGACTGTGTTGTTGTTTTCTCGCTCGGGCTCAGTCCCGCGGGACCACTTGTTTCCCGCTGTCGTCTTCCCGTGGCGTGAAGTACATCGCGTCGATGAAGCACTTGGTCAGGTAGTCGACGACGCTGCGATCGCTTACCCCCTGGCTCGAGCCGTAAACAGCGTACTGAAACAACGACGAGAAACGTTATAAATTTTGAGCGTCCTCGCGTGCGGGCCAGGTTATTTTTCTTTCGATGGAATATTGAAAATTTGCTGTCCGTATGGTAAACCGGATGAATTGAGTCACATATGAATTGGGTTATTTCTATATTTGTGTTATTTGAATTCGGAACCCACGCATGAGTATATTAGTTGCTGAGTACCCAAACTCTTGAAAGCTTCCGTCAGTAGAAGTTTTCGTATTTTATATAGAGCCAAGAAGAAAAAGAGCGGGTGGAGAGGAAACTTTCGATCGAGTGGATGACGCTGATAAGTTGGAATAGTTGCGCGAAGTATTTCACAATTGCAGTATACCGATATTAGTTGTGAAAGATCAATATAATGCGAGGATTTTTTCATGCACACATACCAGTGCCCACGCCAGAGCAAACTGAACCTTCCAGTTGATAAATTGACTTGCATCTAAAAATGATGAAAACACAACGAAAACTCCCCAATTTACGAGTGCAGTATATATAAACAAGGTTATTCCGCATGCCACACCCTATATACCCGAATACCGTGGGTGTGTATGTACGAATTGGAAGACAGTGAAGCGTTGTGAAAATTTTCCGGAGACGAAGCCTGGAAAAACCGTCCTCATGCAAAATGGATTCACGGCAAGCGTATCAGCATTCAAAGCAAATTGAGTTGGGCATGAAGCACAGCGAGTTCGGAGGCAAGAACAACGGCGACGACGACGACGACGACGACGGCGGTGGCTGTGGCGTCTCTGGTCGATGTTGCTCGGAACCGCAGAGCCTGCGGTAACTTGATTACCCGGTGCAAATAGAAGGACGTGAGAAAAGTTGTCGCACGGACAGAAAGAATCGAATCGCTGCGCTGAAACAAACAAAGCGTCTATACCCGGCCCATACGTAAGTAGACCCGCCGGAACGAGCAATTAAACTTGAGCTTTATCCCCGACGCAGCAGTTAGATAAAAAGTGCAGTTTTGACAGACGCGCAAAACTTTCCGCTGAAGCCATTTGCAGCTGGCTCATCGGCGTTAGGGAGATTGATCGCACAATAAGTTTTACGACGATTCGCCGCGGCATTTTATAGTTCGTCAGTCGGCCTTCGGAATAAGTGCGGCGCGAATCGCGTTCGTACCCAACTTGATACCTCATCCTGGAGGAATTAGTTTCCCAAGGAGGATGACTATTTGTTTTTTCGTCCGAGTATTGAATGAAAAAGTTGGATTACCAACCGACATTCGATTCAAGCCCGGCCTCCGCAACGTTGATGAGTGCTGTGAATTTTGAAAGAGCCGAACGAGTCGCTGGTGATTTTGACGATTTTGAAAGCTTAGACCACAGACACTCAAGCTTGTTAACGTGCTCTACCGAGGATGAGCCAAGCGTCATCCATGTTAACAGCTCCAATCGCAGTCGTAACCACACTTACAGTGTCACTGTGTAGGATAATCGTGAACGAGGGATATCTGATGGTGTTAGAGGGAGCGAGCCGTTATTAGGAAGGGTGCAGTTAATCGCTCGATTCCGGTCGATCAAAATCCCATTCAGAATTCGTAATTTCATATTAGTACATCGCGATCGATTATTTCAAAGTGGTTACGCAAAATACCTGTAACCACCATATGGTGATCATTTACCAAACTTTCAAAGTGGTCAAAAACGAGACTCATATTTTTCTTCGTAGCTCATTTTTACGTTGAATTTAATGACGTATCGTTCATTAAGAAAAAAAATCAATTTTTCAATAAGATAATTTATGTAGGATTATTTTTCTCAACTCCTCAAAAATGCAAATCGAAACGCAACTCAAAAATGCATAGTTGAATATATAAATTGAACGTATTCGTCAGGCACTATAAATATGCGTACAACCAAAGATCTACGATAGATAATTTTCTGGATAAATCCATAAATTGAACGTATTCGTCAGGCACTATAAATATGCGTACAACCAAAGATCTACGATAGATAATTTTCTGGATAAATCCGCGAAGTCCATAAAATGAATAATATTTCATATATCGATCCTCCCTATTCATAAGGACGTATCTCCCGGAACGCCGGAGCGCGGGAAAATAAGGACGTATCTCGCGTGAGCGCAAAATAAGGACGTATCTCGCGTGAGCGCAAAGTAAGGACGTATCTCGGACGAGCGCGAAATAATGTCGCAGCTCACGGAGAATCGCAAAGTAAGAAAGTATCTCAGCGGTTTAAAATCAACTAGTGAAGTTTACACATGAAGATAAAATCCAGTCACCAGTCACTCAGTCGTATTAATCTTCTAAAAACAGTAGGAGACCAATTCTGATCACTATAGTCGCCACTCGAGTACCTTACACGTTTCACTGCAAGTTTATTAATAACATCCATAATAAGCACTGTAGTACACTGTCGATATGACTCTGGTTCTGATTTAAGAAGTTGACGGTAGCGCTCGAGTCTGACAGCGGCTACTGCAGTGATCAACTGTGGAATGAGCCGCCGCGCGCCGCGGCCGGTGGCGATCAATTCGTGGATAAGACTCGGGGTTCGATTCCCGGATTTCCCGGCATGCACCTAAGTAGGGCCAGTTTTATATGGAAAGCAAAAATAAGAACACGCTCCGCCGTGAGCATCATGTGATTGTGGCTAGTCGGTTTCTTGAATGTAAACTACAAGCCAATAACGAGAGACGAAAAACTGCGTCTTGTTACGCGACTCGCGACTGCAGTTAGAGAAGCTTGGCCTGTATACATATACTATAGTCTTAGGGCAGTCCAGCGCAGTCGAGCAGAGAGCCACCGCGTTTCCACGTATATAAATGCCAGGTAGGCTCTTGACCATCGTTTCTGCAGTGCTTTTGACTCATGAATGAAAAAATACAGATGCTTCATATTTTGACTCGCCCCCATGATCGCTTTCATGTTTGCCGAGTTTTGATTCTATGCTTGAGATTTATTTGCGGTTATGATCGGTTATAATTTTTAATCAAATAAGAGATTCAATATTGAGTCGCAATTCTCCGCGAGCTGCGATATTATTTCGCGCTCGTCCGAGATACGTCCTTTCTTTGCGCTCACGCGAGATACGTCCTTACTTTGCACTCGCACGAGATACGTCTTTATTATTCTGCCGCCTGAGATACGTCCTTATTTCGAGAATCTCCGAGATACGTCCTTATGAATAGGGAGGGTCGATATATGCTAAATTTACGTGGGAATTTGAATGGACATTACGTCATTTGACGTAAGAAAGTAAGTTCCGAATTAGAAATAACAGTCCCGTACGATTTTTTTAAGATGCCGAAAATTCGGAAAATGTGGAATGCGTAATATTTTTGTCAAATTACTCCAGAAAGTAACGGCTCACCCATACGCGAGCATATCCCAGCAAATGTCGCTAAAGTGTCACTAAAGCGAATGAACCAAGTTTCACCTCACCCAAGAAGTATAAAAATCGGACAGAGAAGAGAACGTACCTGACCCTCGACGTTTTTTGGCTTATCCTTGAGTAGGATGGCAAGAGCCTCGCTCACGTCGTCGACGAACTGCTGGGCGACGCCCGGCTGGGTGTGCACGTGGGTGACGCATATGTGCACCGCACTGGGGAACTGGAGCGTGTTGAGGCTCCAGCCCTTGGCGTTCATCATCTCGCACAGGTTGAAAATGTGGAAATCATTCGAGCCGAATGCTATGACCGACGTCGCCGGCGTGCCCATCACGTAGATCCCGTCCATCTGGCGCAGCCTGTAACAAGCATAACCCGCTTGAATCTTTGTCCCTCGTCCCGAATATTATGCATACACGACGGCGTATGTCGGAAAATAACTCGGTTAGGATTTTCAGTGAGCATGTAGATTTCGTGGCAAACAAGCTTTTCTCTCTGGGTTATGTTCTAGTTTAATCTCGGGAATTTCGTACTGACAATTTTTATGATGTTGGCGTCAAATACATTTCAACGAGTAACGGCAGAATTATTTATATGATCAAGAATCTACGCAAATCGGGGAATTATTTTTGAGTACAAATTCCGATTCTGGAAACGATATCGAAACAATGTCTGTGATCGCTGAGGAAAATACTGCAGATCTAGTATTAACTTACAAGGAGACACTATGTAGTCCAGAAGCTGAAACCATAATGGAACTTTGCAAATATACGTTTCTTTCGCGTTAAAGAGAAGTTTATACAAGAATTTCATCAATTGCTTTTCTACTTAAGTTTATGAATTTTTTATACACGTGTGTCGTGTATTATGGTTTGCATGTGGCTTTCTGTCGTACTCCACATGGATAAAATAAACAATGATTCACGGATATCCCACGAAAACTGTTTGACAAAATTCCTGTACAAAACTTCTTATCCTGGTAGGAGTATATTGGCAAAGTTTCATTCAATCTAGCTTCCGGACACTGCGTAGAGTATCCCCTTGTAAGTAATATGATTTCAGCCATCATATAAAATGCTATGTTCATTGATGCAAAAATAATCAAAACATTTAGATTATATATAAGGTTTCAAGTAATCTTATTAATTTTTTCCGCGTCTTTAAAAAAATTGTAAATAAAGATTGTCTATTAATAATTTTCTTAGGTAAGTTGAATGACGATTCAATTCTATTATTCAACTTTCTAATTCAAAGTGGGATGGAAAATATTCGTCACGGTTGTTCGATAACCGCGCAACCACGAGCATGATCCAACTTTTGCATCGGGACCCATTGAGTCTTCGCCATTGACCCGTTGAATTTTACTCTGCATCGAAGACAATAATGATAACACGCGATAGCCCCGGGGTCGATAGTGAGAAAGGAGACATTGGTTTTGATCCAAATGAGAAAACACAATACGGGTATGACTCGCGACTACTGCACCATGTTGGTGTATATAATCACGTAAAGCAGGGTTGATTCTAACTGTCTGTTCTCTCGCTCCGCGGCAATAAGTGTCGAAGTCATGAGCGCAGTACGACCTCGGGGGGATATGCATTCTCCCAAGGCGGGTAAAACTTAATTTCGCCCGCTGTTCCGTGCGTGCTCAGATCATAGCCGACGCTCTCCTTATTAAACGCAAGGAGCGACGCATTAATCTGACTATTCATAGAATGTCAAGGCAAGGCCGCGCGAGGCTCGCTGCGTGTTCCCTAGTGCCGCGGGGGCAATCGGACCGCAAATGCGATATTTAAACATGTAATTATCAAATTCGCGGAATTTCATTACTGTCCTCGACGAGCGTGGGAGGCAATCCCACGGAGTTGTCCGATTGATATTCTAGAGGCGCGCCGAGAAAAATTTTACCGAAATTCGGATCTACGATATTACTCGAGCACATACATACATTTTTAAAAAAAAAACATGTTTTCAAATTCAATATTATGCACCCGAGCGAGGTGCATATATTGTTGTTCTCAAGCTTTGCAAACGTCAGGACGCAAAGTTGGCACTATGCTCCCGCTGGGACGAAAAAGCAGTATTGGCGGGTGCATGGGGTATTATTCTTCAGCAAAGTCCGCCATCGAAACAATGTGTCTCAGCGAAACCTCGTGCTGATCGAATGAAGCCCGTAGACGGTACTCACTCTTTCTCGATGAACCTCGCGGTACTGATGACGTTCCTGGTGGCCTCGACGTAGCCGTCGCTGCCGTGGTACATCATCGTGGCCCAGCAAGAGGCGATCAGTCCTCCGGCCCTGGAGCCGTTGATCGTAGGCGAGCCGTAAAGGCCGCCAAGCCAGTCGGTGGTTATCGTGTACTGGTAGTGCCTCAACTTCTTGTTCCTGTACAGTATTACGGAGGTGCCCTTGGGCGCGTAGCCGTACTTGTGCGTGTCGGCGCTGATGCTGGTTACGCCCGCCAGCCGGAAGTCGAACTCGTCCACGTAGAAGCCAGCCTGGCGCATGAAGCACACGAGGAAGCCGCCGAGGCACGCGTCCACGTGAACCGGCACGTCGTACCTCAGCCCCAGCTCCGAGATCGCCGACACGTTGTCCGCCGTGCCGTACGGGAAGTTTGGCATCGAGCACACCAACTGACAACAATGCAATGTTATTGCGCCCATTAGATTGGCTGTTATTTAACACAAAGCGCAACACTATAATTCGAACTCTCGCGAACGCGTAAACAGAACCGTACTTTGACAACACTCGCAATTTGCTCGGTGCACAAAATCACTACTTGTACGGAAATCGCCAACTCAATACTATTCTCAAAAAGTTGAATAGGTTGAGAAATCATTGAGGAAACATCGACCCCTACGCCGCGCCGTGCGTTTGCAGAATCTAGACTCATCTGCTGACGATGAGATACTTGAGGAAAAGAACGAAGCTTCCTCGATTTTTGCTCATCCAGATTTGCTACAAGCTTTTTATGAACTATCAGTACATATGAAAAATCAAATAATTTTCGTATAACTCGACGGATCGAATCCCTTTGATAAATATCAAATAGAATTTAAAACGTAATTAATAATGAACATCAGCATCAACCTTAATTACATAATATTAAATTCAAAAAGCTGAGAAGGCAGTAATGGGTAGAGATAAACTTTTGAAAAAAAAACGCGATTTTACACGGTGTCTAAGTTAATTTAATGTGGTTCTCTGACCTCTCAACGTTTGAATTATGCATGAGAACTGTGTATTTTAAACGAGCAATTGTGGCTTTCTATGCACATGGGATTTAAATGGACGTGTGGTTTGTAGAGATTTGACTAGAGGTAAAATATGCTCGAAATTATATTGGTCTAATTTCAGAATATTTTATTGAAACCCTTTTATGTATAGATAACGTGACGAAATTTCAAACATATTATCATCTCATCACCTTGAGGATAAATTAAGTTTCTTGTGATTCTCTATTATTCTTCGGGGATTGTGAATATCTAATCTTCTCATTTCTAAAAGAATAAAGTATTTGAAATCTTATATCATTCTTTCGTATAGGCGCTGAGTGCAACAAACATCAATAATACTTCACGATGCATCCATGAGTTGCAAAGAGTCTATGGAAAATCTAACAGGCAGTACGACGCTACGTAAGTTTACATATTTTTACATAGTTTTACATTATTCTTATAAACATCAAATTTGAATTTTGCCCTATTGAAATGCAGCAAATGAAAAGTTTATTCTAGTTTAATGCAAGTTTAATTCAGATTTGTCTCATGCTGTTTGTTGTCAACTAATACTGTACTCTAATTCCCAAACTTTCAATGCCAAGATTTATTCCAATGGACAATGAAAGTTCGATCTTCAAAGTTTCGATTTTCTGTTTAATGGGCTTATGTAAGTTCCAACAGGAATCCATTATTCTAGTTTCATTCTGGAAATGTTGCTTTACAGAAGAGTTCTGTGCGAAGAAAATTTTTAGAAAGACGCATGCAAATATATGGAAAAGTATGTGGTGTAAAGCTCTTTCAAAATGCATGAGATTATATTCGACTCGTGAAGAGAAAAGGAGATTTTTCGAAAATGATGCGACAAAGAAGTCGGGAAAAATAAAAGGGTCGGATTCGACAATACGATTGGAGCGGCGAGGTGAGAACATCTCCTAATACATTTCAGAGAACACGTACATCTCGGGATAATGTCCAGCAAAAGACATATAAAACTCTAAGCATGTCACGTGCGACTAATGTATCTCCGTTTGGTCCTATTGGGGCTAACGTGTCTGAAAAGTAACGGATAGATATGTGAAAAATTTTATGTTCTCGACTCGCTGTAAAACGAAAAGAGCCGTGATGAATTTTGACCCGATTATCGCTTGCTTGTTACTTTGAGTATACTGTAACGCTGTAATTCAATTCGATACTCAAGGTAGTTAACTGCACTTTATAGTCCATGGATAATTAATTGGTTATTGATCAATGGAACTTCGCTTATGCGCGAAAACAAACTTGTACAGCCAAAATCGACAAGTAAGCTATAACAATGTACTGAAATATGTTCCTTGGCTCTTGCGAATTCATCAGCCTGGATGATCCATTACTATCAATCATCGTTAGAATCTCGAAAGTGTATCTTCTCAAAGATGGACGATCTTCCAGAAAACTACAAGACTGATGCATATATATTGATTCGATTGATGAGCTGTCGAAACGCAGAACGAGAAATTCCAGTAAGGTTTATACGTGATTTCTTGAGTTCGGACAGCCGTAGGAGAGCCTCTGTTAATTTTCACATGTGCACGAGAGAAACGTGTATTGGTTGTACAGCATGCAGTTATCGCAGCAATTGACTCACCAGAATGGTGTTGCTGTTGATGGCCCGCCTCACAGCGTCAACCTTAACAGTGTAGCTGTCCGGATTGCAGGGCACGTAGCGCACCCGGATGTTGAAGTACTGGGCCGCCTTGTCGAAGGCCGCGTGGGCTGTTATTGGCACGACCATCTCCGGCCGGGTGATGCCCTTGACTTCTCGCGCGTAGTCCCGGTACGCCTTGCAAGCCAGCAGGATCGACTCGGTGCCCCCCGACGTCATCTAACCATACGTGATATCTTTATTTTGCAATAACGCCTGATCGAACTGCGACCGATGGGCCGAGATTTTTCCGAGAGAGGAAGGACCAGGGGCTCAAGAGGAGGACGCGCGGCACGGCCGGTTTTATGGGACGGAAAGGGGCTGCGCGTTATTGGCGGAAGTTAGGGGAGGGGCGCGCGCGTTTTATCGGCTGTCCGAAATTTCACGGCCGCTACACGCGGAATCGCCCGTTCCTCGCGGATCATGCTCTCGACGAGCCGTATCGATTGCCGCGAATGCCATTTTCATTTCCTTTCGTGCGAATGCTTCGCGGTGCGTCCCTGCGGTGTGTTCTCCGCGAAATTTATGTACTCGCGATAAAAGTTCGAGTTGGAACTTGCGGCTATGTGACTGCGGGTTAGTTCGATATTGAAGATGAAAGAGGAAAGTGGAAAATTGACGATCGAAAGTGAAAATTAAACGTGGTGAATCCGAGTCGACGCCGCGTGTGTTTCTGATTTTTGTTTCCGTATCTCGGGTGGAAAAGCGAACGCAAACGCCAGTCCGACGCGGCAAAGGATCGAGAAAACCCTCGGAGCTGCTTGTCCGCGCACAAAAGCAGCCGGCAAACGAATTAATCCGCTCGCGAAGCCCGGAGGAAGAAAGGCAAATCTTCGGGCAAACAATTATTAGCCCCGGTCTTGAGACGGCGAAGGGGGCCAGGACGATGGGGCATACACAACGCTCGGCTCTTCGGCTCGCCAACTGTACGTACAATGGCTGGTAAGTGGATTATACTTACGGTGCCGCAAGTGTCCTGGTCGCCGCCGAACAGTTTGCACGCGATCTTCACGACCTCCGCCTCCATTTTGCAGACCCCGGGAAAGACGTCCGGGTGCAGGGGGTTCGTGTACGAGGCCAGCCCGTACACCTCCGTCACGAGCTTCTTCAGCTCGGCGTCCGCGTGGTACACGCAGCCCGACACCCTGCCCTTGTCCCAGTCGTACCGACCTGGCGATCCGTCAAATTTCACATACTCAGTCCAACGACAATTATCCTTCGTTCCTGTCGTATGCATGTATGTCTACGTCGAGATTTAACTGGTTTTATGACACACCGATTGTGTCCGGGGGTCGTATTCGCGAGCGCCAGTGCGTCTCTGACCCAATCAAGAGAGAAGGAGAGAAAGAGGAGCCGAGCGGAGAGTCGCGCAGTGTTACTTTCGAGGGCTTGCTCGAGTAATTTCCAGTGGATTCCTTTTCCCATTTTAAGGTGGATAGGATTCGGAGAGGAATGGCAAATTGAACTGGTATACTTATAATCTCTCGGATGCAACGTGCTCCTACCCCGGCTAGGCTGGTTAAATATTTGAGTATTTGCGCAGGTCGGCTTCTTGAGCGTTTCTCCAACCGAAGTAATTCATTAAAGATTTGACCCACTTTTGTTACGTCGGCTAGTTTTGTTCAGAGAAATTGTTGGACTCGTCGTTCATTTGAATGATTGACAATATCTCATGGCACTTGAAGAGTTTAGAGACGCAGTCGAATCACGTAAGTAAATTATTATAATTCCGGTGATGTTTTTTTTTGTAATTGAACCGGAAACTGATAAATGATACAAAAAATTGTTGAATTGTAATTATAATAAGATGACAAAAATATTTAGAGCCTATGGTATACCCAGAAATTGAAGAATTCAAATTACTAAACACTTGATTGGACGAGGTACAGTTTAACCGTGTATGCTAATTATGAATATCAATTAGTTTGCAAAACGCGTTAATAACATTAGAAGTTACTCAGTCAATCAGATGCTCTTCTGATGAATGTAGCATTTTCAATATTAGTTGAATTTGAATAGAGGACGTAAAATGCATGATCACTCATGAGCGACGGACACCCATGATCAGATTCAGAATCCAACTGATCATTCACGAACAAAATAAAGAACTCCAAAATTAAAATGATACTTTTTGGAAACGATGAAAGCCATGCTACAAATTATACGTTCGTAAATATGAAAGATACCATCATGGGTCGTTCAGATTGTAATTTGAGTTTACTCACTCACAATTCAAAGGATTTTAGAATTGACTTGACTCTTTCCGTGGGATAAAACCTATCATCGAAGTGGCAGGTGAAGATTCACTCAGCATGATTGAAATGTTTTTGATTTCTAGGAAAAAAGGTCACGAGTGTGATAAAAATTTTAATATGTATCGATCATCAAATTGCTTCACGCTCTCTTAAATAGGTCTTTCGAGGCATTTGTAGCTGCAGCTTTTGTTCATCGACTCATTCGTATAAGTTTCGAATTGGAGCGAAGATTTCTCATTACCAGAGTGAACAATAAAGTTAATCCGCGAATTAATAATATGTACTAGTAAGAGCTCTTCAATCTTGGTAATTAACAAAAAATACTGTTCAGCGCGTCAAATGTTGATTTTTCTCCTGAATCGTAATTTCAAACGGAAATTGAAGTCTTGATTAAATTAATCCCGGCACAAAACTAAAAAATTGAAAATGTAAACGTCGTAGGAACTACATAAAAAAACTCCAGTTATTCGTTTGAATTGGTCATCTCTTGACGCTACTTGTAAGAAAAAAATTATATATACACAAGCACAATTCATATTCAGTTCGATGTTGTATGTACGCGCATATTGATCAATTAAAAATGTCAACTCGTGCGACAAGCTTGTGCTCAACAGTAACAGGTCTGAGTATTTGTATACATATACCACGGCAAGATCACGTATAGTATACCCAGGTATTTCTCCAAGAGCGCAGAGAACAGTAGTTGCTCGTGTCGCGCGGGCTATAAACGACACTCACCCAAGTGTATGTGACTTTCGGCGAGCTTGATGATCTGGGCGGGATCGATACCCTTGGCTGGGAGGGTCAGCGTGAACGGCAGCTCCTTCGTCCTCTTCCAGGTTTGGTCCTCAAATTGGGCATTCAGTCGCTTTGTCTCCCGCTCGATTTTCTCTCGCACTGCCGGGATTTTGCGGACAAGCCGCATCGCCGCCTTCTTGCATCGCACATACACACCTGTGACATACATGCGTACGAGTTTTTCGTCATCTCATCTCTGGATCAGGTTTATCCACGAAAAAAACGTAAAATATTATAAGTAAGGCATCTAATAAACAATCGTATTATCATCATTATCAATTATCATACGATTGTTTATTAGATGCCTTACTTATAATATTTTACATGGTGAAAACCGTGTTGAGTAATGTGATTACAGAAGGTATATCCCATGTCCTCTTAGTATGTCGTTTTTTATATGATACTACATTCAAGCGATCGTCGATAAGTTTGAAACAAGTTGAAAAAAATTCATCATCATTATTAGTTATTTTAAATAAGTTTGTAATTAGAAACATTACATTTCGAAAAGACGTCGAATTTAAAAATGCACTTGGATCTTTTTGCTGCCTCGAATGTAATTGAGAATAAAAGCAAACGGTCAATTGATCAAATATGTATAATGAATAAGCAAATAAAAATTGTAAAAAATGGTCGCCAAAGTGTCGGAGAGAGAAAAGAATTACTTTACGCTGACATTTTTCTCTTACTTTCATCCTGGAAAACGAAGTTGTAGAAGTAAATGGCAGCGAGAATAGTAGTAGACGTTATCCCGACGATTTCCCATGGCTCCCTGCCTTTGAAAGCCTCGTTGATAACGTTTTTGGCGGGTGTGCCAATAAAAGTTATCACAGTCATGGCGCTTCCTTTAACTCAGCCCTTGCTCCTTATTTTTCCCTGCGCGATAAAAGAAAAAAAACTCCAGTTCAATTACAAAGTACTCTCGGGTGGATATGAAAACACAGAAGCTATAATATCGGCCCCAGTATCAATTTCATCCGAACAATTTTATTCCACTGATATAATCACCGTTAAGGGTGCATTTATCAGTATTACATCCGCACGTTTATCAAACCTTTCAAGCACATGTCTATCCATCAAATACGAGAGTGATCTACATGCGAAAAGTAAACGTATAAATAAGCAGAATACACACACAACAATATACGTCATTTCAGCTTCGAGTCAAAATCACTGAAAGCCGTTACCGGGTAATGATATGATAGGGCAGGTGTCTATCCAGCTGATTTCGGAACGAGCCTAAACCAAGCTTGTATCATTCATGACAAGCAATCAGTGTGTTTTCGAATACGGGAGCTGAATCATATACAGTTCCCGCACCTAAGTAAGATTTGACGACGTCTCAACATAATTATCATACCAGTTTATTTACAATCGTTAATTTCTGTCAATGTACTTTATTACATTATATAGTCCTCATTGTTCAATGAAAAGAATAGATGATTAGTATCTAGTTTTATGAATGAAATGACTTACAAAAAATATCAAAAATTGATTACGAAAATTTGAATGACGCACTGAAAACTCATGCCTGCTTTTTCATAAAATAACTTATTTAATTTCGAACGTAACGAAAATGCAGGAGCAAGAAGATATCGCGAATCGTACCGAAAGAAATTTAAAGATATTTGGCTGTAGTGAAAAGATGATATTTACACGGTGACGTACAAGTTCCGTAACTGCTCTTATCGAATTATTTAACAGTGCGCGTTGCTCTTCCAACGTTATGGCAACATTTCTTACCATTCCAAAAGCTTTTCGCGTATTATTACAACGAAAAGAAAAGACAACATTTTGACTCGGAAAAGTTCCCTACATTGAAAACATCATTCGATATTATCTTAAGAAATTTTAGACACCTTCATTATTATGGTTAAATTTTTTTGTGAAAAGTATACAATTTGGTTCTTGAAACGAACGGAAGAAAGAAATATATCTTACGTATTCTTGTACGATGAACCACCCCGTGATGAGTGTACATCATTTTGTTTGATAATATTTTTATTTGACCCGGACATGCATAATTTTCGTACATCAGTGTGAGTATACGTTCACTACAGAGAACCTTAAAAACAATGATAATACGGGAATTTCATCGACTTCTAAGGCAGCTGCACTTGCCTTTTTTAGATGAAAATTGTCTGTGGTGCTATATTTGTGTATAGTGACTAACGAGAGCGGAGAAATACTCAGTATGAACTAAAGCAGTACTGGTCAGTGTGTTTATTGTGAAAGATTACAAGTACATGGCTATTTTCTCGTCGTTATTCGATAGCAGCTGACCTTGACCGAGCGCGCATATATAGACACCTGCAGATATTTCAGAAATTACATCATTATCGAGACAAAGTATACGAACAGGAATCTATTATCTCTTTTCATTCCGCGCTATTTGAGTTCAATTAGAGATTTAGAAATCGTCAAAACATTTTGAATGGCGATTAGTACATAATAACTTAACTAAACGAAAAGTGGCTCACATGAAGACTCATAAGTGTCTTCCAAGTGTATTAATAGAATTTGGCTGTATCTACACTCCCAACTGACTCCATTATCCACTCTTTTATGCTTCAGCACGTGTACCGTATATTATAAAAGCAATAAATGAACTCGAAACGGCGTTGAAAAATTGAAAATTTCAACTTCATCATTACAAATTAGTTTATGGAACTGATTATGAGTATTCAAAAATACTCCAAATATAAATGTATGATCATGTACATAGTATTTAAAAAAAAAATACATGTTTTACGATTCAATGTCCGTGAATTCCGAAGTAAAAGAGAAATTTTAATTTACCAACTTCTGAAGATCCTCTTCAAATAGTGTTATTTCAATGACTGATTGAAGTGTTTGCGCATCGTATTTGGATTGAATCAATGGCGCCCCTATAACATTATACTTACAGCGCATGCAGGAAGATTAAAAATACGAATATCATCGGATACTTAATCGAGATAAAAAGTTTCGAAACGAGCCGTGTAAGAGCGAGACGTGATGAAGTATCATAGATAACGAAACCCGCGATTTTCGTTATTTGGCGCAATGTCGTTTCTATTCTGAATCGACACGGACTATCGCAGAGCACACCGGTTCTTCAGCTCAGCTGATGTGGCTATACCGGTTCTCCACTCGCGTGTGTAATTTCCGAACTACACTCAAGCGTACACATGTATATTTGTACTATCGGTGTGCAGCCGATTGCAGCGACTGCAGGATAGTGGAAAAGCCGCGAAAAAGCCTATGTATACATACATGCACTGTTAGAAAGTAAGATTGGAATGCGGGGCTCGAGTACGAAAGGATGATTAACACGAGAGACGTATGGGAGACTCTCTCTCTCTCTCTCTCTCTCTCTGTCTCTGTCTCTGACTCGGTGTTGGTTTGGCAAGTACATAAGGAACTTGGACAAGCGAGCGAAAGATGATTACCTGCAGATTCACCTGTTGACTGCGAACTGCGGGTCGCTAAAGTTTCAAAGCCATCCCCGGGCGCGGATACACATATACAATGGAACTTGTTGCTATGTGGAAAAAATGGAAGAGCCGAGAAGGCGCGCAGGAGGCATGACAGAGCGATAAAATCACGGGGCCCACGACGCCGCGCTCTGTATCTAATCGCTTGTATATACTGATGCGCGCGTATATATACGCCACAAGTTTGCAATACACGTATGTATAAGGGTCTGTTCTCCACCGCTTGTGGGGCTGGCAGCGATGCGGCGAGTATATACCAGCAACCGATCAAGTCATCCCCGCACACTGCACTTGGATTCCGGTGAGTGTACTTACCCGCCTGGCCGGGTGACACGAGCCGCCCGTTCTCCAACGCATGAGCAGCCGCTGTCCCGTCGCCCGCGAGCACCACTGCGCCCGCACACTTTTATATCATTGGCAAACCCAGGGCCAATGTGTGCAGTGTGTAGGGATGGGCGATACTACCCGATACTATCGAGGGAGTCCGATACTTTTGTCGGAGAATCGATTATTTTATCGATTCTTAAAATAATCGATTCTCGGCGATTCGATTCCATTTTTATGAAGAATCGAGCCAAGAATCGAATACTTTTGACGCCTTTTTTTTACGTTTCATTTACTTTTTTTATGAATATTTGAATGTCACAGCATTGACTCTAGTAGTATTTTCCGAAGCCGCAGTTCGCAGTCCGCACTGCTTGGCGTTTGAACTTGAATGCTTGGCACAAAAACACTCTGAATTAGGCAGTAAACACCCAGCTTCTATCGTTCTATTGCGTCAAAATCACACAAAATCTGTTCATCGTCCACCACCGTTCTTTCTTACCTTTCACTAATTCCAAGGATCCCGGGATGAAGAAACTATTTATTTTGAATTTATACATGGATCTACTTGGAGAACATTGTACTGACAAAAAATTCTGGTAAACCCTACTTTATTTTCACTATATTATATGAAGGAAAAGGCGACAAACATACGTTTTTGGTGAATCCTACTATGTAAAATTTAGGACATCTTACCTTCTTTAGGACAGATTAATATGGTTCAGACTACCTCAAAATATGTTAATATTTACTTTACAAATGGCAAATTTTTAAAAAAATATACGATTTTTTCAGATTTTCGAACCCTTAATCCGTTAAAGCCCACGGAGAATGTGGGCGAGCTGAATTCAAAGTATAAATATTGGGAATAGAATAAAACTGTGGACGATAAACGATATAATTTCATAATTGGTTAAACAAATTACTAAAAATTGATTTTTTTTTAAATCCAAGGCCGACGATCGATTCTGCGAGAAATATTACTTACAGAACATACTTTGAAAAGTTAATTTTTTATTTCTCAAAATGCTCATGAATAAATATATTTTTTCTTCGGATTCATAGTTCATATACAAGCGTTTCGTGAATCAAAAAATGATCTCTCCAAGGAACAAATGTATTTTCCATACGCAATTTTCTCCGTAGACTCAACTGCCGACCTCCGATTTTTTCAGAAAATAATTTTTTTATAATTTGTTTAAACAAATAGAAAAACTATCTTGTTAGTATGTACATTTATGATGCCGGTAACTCTTTTATTATTCTATGAATTTTTCTGCTGTTTATATTTTCAATTTTTGTCCATTATGAATAGTATTATTGAACATTCCTAAAAAAATTCGATTCTTATTCGATTCTCCGATTATTTTGGAAGAATCGTGATACTTAGGTATCGATACTTTTAAGAAATCGATTCTCGGGAATCGATTATTTTTTTAGGAATCGCCCATCCCTAGCAGTGTGTCACCGCCGCCGCCGCCGTCGCCGGTGGTTTTTCGCCGACTCGTGGGGGCGCCAGCTGACGGACTGCACGAGCCGCGCGCGATCGCTCACTTACCGGCCCGCGCTGCGGCAAAATCATTTTCCCAGATTATTTATATTGTATACGTCTTCGGCACTTTTTCACTGCGCCCCACTACTCGCCAGCATACACATACATACGTACATAAAGTGTGCGTTGCGGAATGCGGACGCGTTCGGCCGAGCTTTTTCGGGACGGACAGCCGCACGCGCGCGCATCTTTGTGTGTACTTATATACATGTAAGTTCGAGCCGAATCAATCATTGAGAAATTCACTCGTGTTTTGTTCGTCGCGTGCATGTGTCGGTGATTGTCGCCACCGCCTGATGTGCTCCGATTCGAACGATATCGCCTATTCGCAATATTCGCAACTCGGTTCTCGTTATTACAATAGCATGAACAACTCTTTACCATTGACCGATAATATAACGATGAAATTTGATGGACCTTTGGCTTTTCAAATGATTCGTCAGCAGTGTTACACTTGATACGAACGATTTTTTCACGCGCTTCACGATCCAACCAAAAAATGTGAAGAACAAAAACAGATGTGAAGAATATTACCCGGACCAACGATTCTCCTTCCATTCCTTGCTTTATAAAGGATAGTTTCAAGATCCACGCGCGCTCGAGCATTTTCTTTGCGACAAAAGCTTCGGACATCAACAGGTCGCCTGTCTCCTACCCCCCCCCCCTCCTCACCTCCTCCTACCCATCGACAATAGAATAGCTTGCGCGATATATTCCCTTTTGAAGGCGGTGCAGTTTATAATAGGCTCAGGGCAGTGCAAGGCCAGCACAATTGCGTATCGATCCCGAATCCCGTATAGCTGTTATGCTGAATAAGCTTTCGGCTAGTTGAACGTCATGCCGCGCTGCAACATTTCGACGCCCCAGCTGCGAAGAAGATTCGAAGCGCCTTCTGGAAGACTCGGACGGTTACGTTTCGACTTTTTCACACTTTCCTATATATCTGTGTCCGCGCGTTGAATCCGACCACATTTTGACGTGACAAAGTCGGAAGAACGAGGTTCAATATGAATCGAAGTTGATTCTATTTATATTCTCTGATAACTGATAGATTAAATCTGAAAAATAGCCGAACAGTTCTTCGCGAGGAACGTCAAACGGCGCTATATTCTTTGTGTACAATTCCGAAATGTGCATTCTCTTTGTGCGTAAATTTACTAAGATATGTGTGGATTTTAAACGTTCACACGCGTGATCGAAGTTTAACGCACCAGTCGGATATTTTATGTTATGAGTTCTCGTTTTTTGGACATTTAAAAGATGCACTAGTGAGTACACATTTGAAGAATAATGTAAATTTGTCTCGTGCACTTTTCACGATTCGGCACCCTGCAATCGATGATGAATTTTTGGCTAATACTGAAATTCGATCGTTTTGTAAATTACACATTTCGTCTATTTCGGATATATGTATAATCGAAACAATCGCGTTGGTTGAAAATAATATGCGACCAATGGAGTTTTCTTGCCTGAAATTTTCATACGAACAAATTTATGCTGGCAACATTTGAATGATGGAATTTACACATAGAATGAAATGCTAAACCATTCGATACACAGCTTGGTTCTGAAGTAAAATTAGAAAAAAACTTATTATGACTATAATAATTCATAGTTCCTGGGCCAATCAAAATAATGTAGTCTCGCATAAATCATTCGTTCCTCATTTATCTCATGTCGAACATAATTACAATCATTTATGTTTTCTTCCTGCCGGTCGCAGTTGCGAGGGAGAGGGGGAGGAATCATCAGTTTGCACTCGAGATGGTATCATGCTTGCGACGTAGGCCCACCATCAGGTATTGTCCGGCACCAACCGAGCGCTATACGCTTGAGCGGTTTGGTTTATTAGTATTCACTGTAAGCTTCAGTCAAGTGCCGCTCACTGTATTACAGTGAAAAGTCACTGGAAGTTCCAGTGAAAATCTGTAAAATGGTAATTTTATATTTTTAGTTTGAAATTTACTGTAGTACGTGTAAAAATCGTTCCATCGAAGCTTGCAGTGCGTTTTGCACTGCAAGGAATTTAGAGAGTACGGGATTGATAGAAAAGTGCTAGCGGAAATTCTTACTCGGAATATAAAATATGATCTTGTGGGAAATGAAATTTGAAATAAAGTTTCTTTCTGTTTGAACTCGATCAAATTAGCGAATATGGCCAAAAATAGAGTCTCTTTAAATTACTGAAAATCTAGAGCTCCGACATATAACGTTTCGTTTCAAAACTTTCCAGGATGTTACAGAGCTTTTAATTTCCAGTTCTATGATTTTACAGTATAAATACGAGTTGTAATAAGTATATCACCTATCGAGAATACACACTCACCGCGTCATTTGTGAATTTCAAAGTGCCTGGCGGCAAAAGAAAGGTGTACTCAATACCTTCAAAATGAGCCAAGCCGTATATTTAATTTGGACGTTTTTACCTCTAGTATCAAAAAACTTCGCACTTACCTGAACGAAATTAGATCAAAAATCAGAATTGATGAAAAAATGTAGAGAGAGAGAGGTGTAACAAGTCGAGATCGGTCAGAATGTTTTCTTTCCTCACATTATGCTGTATTGCCGATAAGATTCTGTGTCTCGGTGCTGCTCTAGACGCGCGAATATACATATGAAATCCAAAGGGTGGTGCATTTGGGTATACCTTATTTAAAAATGATTATTATACTTCATGATTATTTGAAAACTGTCTAAATTCAATAATATTTAAATATTTCCGGGACTATTTTGCTTCTAAAACGAGTTTACCTCGTCAAACTACCCCACCTCAAGTACTCAAGATGACGTTTGTACGTGGTCCAGAAGCGGAGACATCAAAGATTTTGCAAGCGCGAGTCATTTGGAATGGATGTAATCAGTTTTCAGATCGAGTGTGCTCAATTTTTTTATTTTTCAAATTAATATAATTGTAAAATTGGTTTCATAGAATGAATTAAGAACTCTTACGGCATAATCGAGTCTAAAATCGTTATCGTGTAAAGCAATTAGCCGAGGAGATTGAACCAATTTTCAAAAGCATGTTTAGCATTTTTTATTTTTTAGCATTTTTATATTATAATTATATATTTTTATATTTTAAGTATATATTATAATTTTTCAATAAATTAGTTCTCTGACTTGTCGTGGGGCGACTCGATTTATTATTGTCTTTCTTTAATATATCTCGAAAAGTAAACAAAGAGATCATAAGCATAAGAATAATCAATCGGTAGATGTTTCTAAAACGTATGTACAACTTTCAATATTTATCAGTACAGGGAGCCACAGTTTCCCAGTTATTTAGGAACCGTTTCTCGCAACTTTGCGACGTTTGCAATTCTGGGGTCGAATTCAAAGAGAGAGAGAGAGAGCATTTCGATTCCAAATTCAATTTCCCATACGGTATAACGATTTTTGTTTGTAAGAAATTCATCAAAATGCCCAAACTACGCTGGCAGCGGGCTGCATCACCGGGTATGAATCATCGCGGGCACCGGCTCGAGGATAGCTGGGGGCGTGCTCGTCGGCTCGTATCTCTATATATGAATTTGCGTGTCGTCCAACAGCGAGAGAAAGAGAGATAGCTGCTGGGCATGTTATTGTAATCGGTGCGCGCGGCCGTCGGTATCTCTCTATAGGTATACACCATAGTATCGCGCAGGCCTGTGTCTCTGACACTGTCGGTCGGTCGGTCGGAGAACGGGCGGTGGTATAGCATCAGCCAGCGCGCCACGCACACACTCGCGCCCGCGCGCGCCTGCCGCGCCTGCCATGAGTATAGCTATATAGCATTCCGAAGCCAGCGAGTCACACACAGACACAGGGAAAGAGAGAGGGAGGGAGAGTGCGCGCGCGCTCGCTCGCGACAAGGACGGAGCGAGCGCGGAAGATGCGGAGAGAGAGTGGAGAGCGGCGAACAATAAGTGGGAGTGAGAGACGGCTAGCGGCGAGCCACGGCGAGCGCGCACAGCAAAGCAACGGACGAAAGTAGAGTAGCGCGCGCGCGGCGAGAGCTGCAGATCGAGCTGGCGAGAGAGAGAGCTGCACTGCACACACAAGAGCGTATACATACAATACACACACACACACACACAGACACAGATCCAGCAGTGCAGAGAGCAGAGAGAGAGAGAGAGACGCGTCCAGGAACGGCTTCTGCTCGGGGCCCAAGCACCGAAAGTACGCTGCACGCACGCCTCTCGCACGGCACATGCGCGATTGTGTGAGTGACGCGTCTGCCAGCCGCCGCCGCAGCAGTCCCCGCAAGCAGCCCACACACAACCGAGAGCGACAGCTAGTGCAGCCGCGCGGCCACGAGACGGCTGCCGCCCTCCCAGCAGCAGAGCAGTAGCACTGCGCCACTAGCCTGACCCCCCACAGCCGCCGCCAGCCCCAGCCAACATGACCCAGCTGCTGCCCATCAGGTTCCAGGAGCACCTGCAGGTAACGCGCATCCCGGCAATCCACATCGATCGCCGCCACGGCCACGTCGGCTCGCTTCCGCCCTCGCGCGCGACGCCGCCTCCTCTCCTACTCTCTTCCCATCCTACTTCAGCTCTTCACTGCACCGCTCTCCCGCAATCACGCACACGCACGCACACACACACACACACACACACACACAATCCAATCAGTTTCTTTTCATCTCTCTGTCTCTCTGTCTCTCTCTCTCTGTCTCTCTCTCTCTCTCTCTCTCTATCTATCTTTCTCATTATCCTACTCGCCACTCACTTTTCAGCCTCTGGCCCTTTATCCAACTACTTACTCCAGCTACTGCACCGGCGCACACACACACGCTCAACCAACAAACAGATGCTCCTTTGCATTGCTCGACGTTTTGCAATAGCTGTGGCAATTCGCAAGCAATGCCAGCGTATGATCTTGTTGTTTCTTCCCCGCCCATTGGGTCTTGCTTTTGCCACAGCCAGCTGCTCTAGTTTTCCCAGAGCCCAAGCAATGTTTTGTTTACATTTGCTATTGACATTTGTTCCCCCCAAACCTGAATCCATCTATTCCGATCCACATAGTTGATTTGTCCAAATATAGAGCAGGTAAACAAACATCCTACCAACTTCTTGGACTCACGTGTGCCTCGTTCTCACACTACTCCAATACTCAATGGGTGGAAACTTTTTCGATTCCTTCTTTATGTATGAATCAGTACTCAATAACACTGCTATGCATCAGATGAGACCACTGACTGTTTACGGCACACAAGACAACTAAAATTACATTGTTGTATGCAAGATGTAATGCTGTGGGAGTTTGTTTATTTCTCAAGCAACTTCTATTTCTCAAATTACCTTTTGATTATTCAAGTTCAAGTTTTCTCAATTGAGCATAACGTATTCATTTTCAAGATCATTATTCTCATTACTTTTCTTCTTCCTTTGTGCCAAAAATAGCTCACTGCAGTGGGGATCAATGCCAACAATGTCAGCTTCAACACAGTCACCATGGAGTCGGACAAGTTCATCTGTGTCCGTGAGAAGGTGGGTGACACGGCACAGGTGGTTATCATTGACATGAATGATACTGCCAATCCCATCAGAAGGCCCATCTCCGCCGATTCAGCAATCATGAATCCTGCCAGCAAAGTCATTGCTCTCAAAGGTAAGCTCTCTTCTACTTATCTTAATTGATAATTACTGATAGAATTGAAGAAATTATTACTGTTACAATAGTAAGAACATTTTGTAGATCATTATTTTTCCTAATTTTAAAGTATTTGAAGAATGTTACATTACAAAGAGTAATTCTACCTTTATAAACTATGGGTTTCGTAAGGAAAATATTTTCTCAAATATCATAGATTTTGAGGTATAAATTGTTTTCCTAAAAACTAATATTTCTGTTGAAATTTGAGGGTATAAGAATTTAGCTGGCCAAAAATTGCTTTTTTAAAATCTAAAAATAAATCTGAGATCATCCATGCTCGAATGAAAAAAGAACAGATCGAAAATCAATACCAACGTTTTCTCCCAAAGTAATGGGATATTGTTTTCCAAATATAAAATGAACAATGCAAATTGTGAAATTATCAAAAATTAAATAACAGTTTTAAAACAGGCAGAGAACGGTTTAAAATGTTCATTGAAGTACTAAAATTAAAGCTGCTAATGCTTGTGTCAATAAACCAGAAGTTTCTATTATTGATTCTGACATCTATTAACGTATGACAGTTATTGGAGATTGAAAGAATTCAATCATCATAAAAAGATCATTCAACTGATTTAGGAGTACGGAATATTGTAATAATAAGCATGAAAATTTGATTAAATAATTCACTAAACATGATAATTGTCAGTTTTTTCTCTAGACATAGATCTATTAAATTAAATTCATATCTAAACTTATAGACTGAATTTGCAATTCTCCTCAGTTGTAAGGATTCTAAGTTAACACTGAGCTCAATCAAATTGTGTGAGTTTATTACGTGAAATCAAGTAACTCTGACTAATCGCATCAAATTTCTTGAATTATTACATCTACAAACATTTTCTCTGTCAATAATAAACAATAAAATCAAGTTTTGAAGAGAACTTTGAGTGTACCAGCAATCTAACGATCAACGACTGTATTTTTAGCTCAAAAGACGCTGCAAATCTTCAACATCGAGATGAAGTCAAAGATGAAGGCGCACACGATGATGGAAGACGTTGTGTTCTGGAAGTGGATATCGCTAAACACCTTAGCCCTTGTGACAGAGACGTGTGTATACCACTGGTCGATGGAGGGTGACTCGCAGCCTAGTAAGGCGTTCGATCGTCACTCGTCTCTACTCGGCTGTCAGATCATCAACTACCGCACGGACGCAAAGCAGACGTGGCTTCTGCTGATCGGCATATCAGCCCACAACAACCGCGTTGTCGGCGCGATGCAATTGTATTCGGTTGAGCGCAAGTGCAGCCAGCCTATTGAGGGCCACGCGGCCTCCTTCGCCCAGTTCAAGATGGAGGGCAATGCCGAGCCCAGCAATCTCTTCTGCTTTGCCGTGAGGTCGGTTCAGGGTGCAAAACTGCACATTATTGAAGTTGGAACGCCACCCAACAAAAACACGCCTTTCCCCAAGAAGGCCGTCGACGTCTTCTTCCCACCTGAAGCTGGCAATGATTTTCCTGTTGCGATGCAGGTAGGACTCGATTATTATCTATTATCTTTTTCCGAGTAGTGTGTTACATTCTTTGGAACTAGTACTCTTCTATTAAAATTAATTACTTCCTTGCTGTGTATTACTGTTGAATTCATTCTTTTACATGCCACTTGTTTATGTGGCTTATTTTTATCTGGAAGCAGTATTGATAAGACATACTTGTCTCATTCATATGGCTTATTATTTTTAATACTGAGGATACTACCATCTGTTTCATTCAATTTTATTATATTCATTGAAAATTTGTTAGAAACAACTTCAGTTACAATGGAAACATTTATAAAATTCTAACGTGCGTCAAAATAAAATTTTGTTTCAATGTCATAAATAGAACTTGGAAAAATACAGTATGGAAGGAAATCAAAAGGTTCGATTAAATTACGTGAAAGCTTACTCAGTTTTTTCAATTTTACAGGTGAGCTCAAAGTATGACGTAATCTACCTAATCACAAAGTATGGCTACATCCATATGTACGACATTGAGTCTGCAACGTGTATCTTCATGAACCGGATATCCAGCGAAACAATTTTCGTGACAGCACCTCATGAATTGTCAGGTGGTATTATAGGTGTCAACCGAAAGGGCCAAGTTTTGTCGGTGTCCGTCGACGAGGAAAACATCATACCCTACATCAATGGTGTACTACAGAATCCAGAACTTGCACTGCGCATGGCTGTCCGCAATAACTTGTCTGGTGCTGAAGATCTCTTCGTACGCAAATTCAACATGCTCTTCCAAAACGGTCAATATGCCGAGGCAGCTAAAGTCGCGGCTAATGCGCCAAAAGGTAGAATTTCTCAAAGACGTAAGCTTGTTGATTTTAAAAAAGTGAACAAAACTAAAAATTTTTTCATTACAGGTATCCTCCGCACGCCTGGCACTATCCAGAAGTTCCAACAAGTACCAACAACACAGGGCCAGACATCACCACTTTTGCAATATTTTGGTATTCTTCTGGACCAAGGCCAGCTAAACAAATATGAATCACTGGAACTTTGCCGTCCAGTTTTAGTGCAGGGGCGCAAGCAGTTACTAGAAAAGTGGCTGAAAGAAGATAAGCTTGAGTGCAGTGAGGAGCTCGGTGACCTAGTCAAACAGGTTGATCCGACTCTTGCGCTCAGCGTTTACTTGAGAGCCAATGTGCCTAACAAGGTTATACAATGCTTTGCCGAGACTGGTCAGTTCCAGAAGATCGTTCTTTATGCCAAGAAAGTTTCGTACACCCCAGATTACATATTCCTGCTTCGCAACGTCATGAGGATTAATCCGGATCAAGGAGTGATTTTTGCTCAAATGCTTGTACAAGATGATGAACCACTTGCTGACATCAACCAAATCGTTGATATATTCATGGAACAGAATATGGTACAACAATGCACAGCATTCTTGTTGGATGCTCTGAAGAACAACAGGCCTAGTGAAGGAGCCTTACAGACCAGATTACTTGAAATGAACCTCATGTCTGCTCCACAGGTAATTGTTTAGTGAATTTTGAAAGAAAATTTGCTTCGATTTGCAGACACCTTTTTCTTTTTTCATTTTCGAAACATTTTTAAAAGTTCAAGAACGTTAGATTTCGTTTGATACGTACCTAGATAATTTGATTTTTCAAACTAATTTCAACGGATATCTGAAACTTAAAAGACAAGAAATAAAAATGCAGTTTATTTTTGTATTTTGGATTCTTTGTTAAAATTAATATTATGCCAGATCTCTTATGTATAGAGTGTGCAAATATAAATACCATGTGTTGAAACTTTTATTTTTCGTCATGAACGGAGTTTCATTAATACATGGTGAGCTTGTAAAATTTTTCTTAATTTTTTTTCCAATTATTTTTGCCCTCTGTATATCTATATACTTATCTTTGATGGAATCAGAATGAAAAAAAAGCAATTATAATTTCCAGGTGGCTGACGCAATTCTAGGCAATCAGATGTTCACCCATTACGATCGTGCCCACGTTGCCCAGCTGTGTGAAAAAGCCGGACTTCTCCAGCGTGCCCTAGAACATTACACTGATCTCTACGATATCAAACGAGCCGTAGTACATACACACCTCTTGTCTCCCGACTGGCTCGTTGGTTTCTTCGGTACCCTATCGGTCGAAGATTCGTTGGAATGCTTGAAAGCCATGCTCACTGCGAACATGCGTCAGAACCTCCAGATCTGTGTACAAATCGCTACCAAGTACCATGAGCAGCTAACCACCAAGGCACTGATCGATCTCTTCGAGAGCTTCAAATCTTACGAGGGTCTTTTCTACTTCCTCGGCTCGATCGTCAACTTCAGCCAGGACCAGGAGGTCCACTTCAAGTATATTCAGGCTGCTTGCAAGACTGGCCAGATCAAGGAAGTCGAGCGCATTTGCCGCGAGAGCAACTGCTACAATCCTGAGCGCGTCAAGAACTTTCTCAAGGAAGCCAAACTCTCTGATCAGCTTCCCCTTATCATCGTCTGCGATCGCTTTGACTTTGTGCACGACCTCGTTCTCTACCTTTACCGCAACAACCTGCAAAAATACATTGAAATCTACGTTCAAAAGGTCAATCCTTCTCGACTGCCTGTCGTGATCGGAGGACTCCTTGATGTTGACTGCTCGGAGGACATAATAAAGAACTTGATTCTCGTCGTCCGTGGTCAGTTTTCCACCGACGAACTTGTAGAGGAGGTGGAGAAACGCAACCGCTTGAAACTACTCCTGCCTTGGCTAGAGTCGCGCGTCCACGAGGGCTGCGTAGAGCCCGCGACCCACAACGCCCTGGCTAAGATCTATATCGACAGCAACAACAACCCAGAGCGGTTTCTGAAGGAGAACCAGTTCTACGACAGCCGGGTCGTAGGAAAGTACTGCGAGAAGCGGGACCCTCACCTAGCGTGTATCGCGTACGAGCGGGGTCAATGTGACCGCGAGCTGATCAGCGTATGTAACGAAAACAGCTTGTTCAAGAGTGAGGCGAGATACCTGGTGCGTAGGCGCGATCCCGAGCTCTGGGCCGAGGTTCTCCAAGAGAGCAACCCATACAAGAGGCCTCTCATCGACCAGGTTGTCCAAACCGCCCTGTCTGAGACTCAAGACCCCGAGGACATCTCCGTCACTGTCAAAGCCTTCATGACCGCCGATCTCCCTAACGAACTGATCGAGCTCCTCGAGAAGATCGTGCTTGACAGTAGCGTGTTTAGCGACCATCGCAATCTGCAGAATCTTCTCATTTTGACTGCCATCAAGGCTGATCGCACTCGGGTTATGGAGTACATCAACAGATTGGATAACTACGACGCGCCAGACATCGCTAACATTGCGATCAATAATGAATTATACGAGGAGGCGTTTGCTATATTCAAGAAGTTTGACGTTAACACTTCGGCTATCCAAGTGTTGATTGAACAGGTCAACAATCTAGACAGAGCTTATGAATTCGCGGAAAGGTGCAATGAGCCTGCTGTTTGGTCTCAACTTGGTAAGTTGGTTTACATTTATTTTCGGTTTATTAATCTCTTGAGACTTAAAACTTTAATTTATTAAATCTTTGGATTATTATTCACTACCATGGAGATCACTAAAATATTTTTTTTCGGAAATAAGTATAAAGATACATTTTTATTTCTATATTCGCTGATTTGCAGTGCATTCTGTAGCTTATGATTCATACAAAAACAGATAATTTGAACCAATTCTGAAAACCATGAAGTCTCGACAAGATAACTCGAACGCTCAAATTAAATGATAAAACTGGCAACAATTCTAAAAGTATATTCTTGTTATCTTCAGATACGTATTTGAACACTGCAATTTTTGCCTGACCCATGAATATTTTTAATAGCAAATTACATTCCGGTTTTATCCAAACAATGAAGATACTCAATTTTAAATGTGAAATTTGGGAATATTTCTGATTAATTCAGCAGTACATAAAAAAACGTTAAGAGCAAGTGGTCGATGGAATTCATAGTAAATGAAAAAACGCTTACCCATGAAAATCTGAATGAACATATTCCAAATGGTCGAAACAAAATGTTGATAATTGCATGATTGTGTCAAAAAGCTCGAGCTCAGCTGCAGCAGGGCATGGTGAAGGAGTCGATTGATAGTTTTATCAAGGCCGACGACCCGTCAGCGTATGTGGACGTAGTGGAGACCGCCCACCGCACCTCACACTGGGAGGACCTTGTGCGCTACCTACAGATGGCCAGAAAGAAGGCACGCGAATCCTTCATCGAGTCCGAGCTTATTTACGCGTACGCTAGAACCAACCGGCTAGCCGATCTCGAGGAGTTCATCTCGGGGCCGAACCACGCCGACATCCAGAAGATCGGGGATCGATGCTTCGACGACAAGATGTACGACGCGGCCAAGCTGCTTTACAACAACGTATCCAACTTTGCCCGACTGGCCATCACACTCGTCCACCTGAAGGAGTTCCAGGGTGCAGTGGACAGCGCGCGCAAGGCCAACTCCACGCGCACTTGGAAAGAAGTCTGCTTCGCCTGCGTCGACAGCGGAGAGTTCAGGCTCGCCCAAATGTGCGGACTTCACATCGTTGTCCATGCCGACGAGCTGGAGGATCTTATCAACTATTACCAGGACAGAGGCCACTTTGAGGAGCTCATCAATTTGCTGGAAGCTGCTCTCGGCCTGGAGAGAGCCCATATGGGAATGTTCACTGAGCTGGCTATACTCTACAGCAAGTACAAGCCTCAGAGAATGAGGGAACATCTCGAGCTTTTCTGGTCGCGCGTTAATATTCCCAAGGTAAGTCTGACAAACTTCAGGATCACGTACGTATGTGATTCTATAATCATGATAGTCGTCAGAGTAATGATTTTCGAACATTTAAAGCTAGTGACGTTCCCCAAATAATATCGTGAATGTCTTATCGCGAGTCTACATTGATTAGCCACATATAAATAAAGTTGAATAGCCCGATTCCTGAACATTATTCTCTCAGAAAATTATATTCACCGTTCGTTATCTGCAGTCATTAGACGGTGAATATTAATATTCCGATCAACTAGTAAGATCACTAATTTTTTCACCATGCTGCTGAATTTTTATTCTGGAGTGTTTGTGAATAATGTTACGGAGGAAAGCAACAGAACAGAAAGTCCACCGGCATGAAACTCACGGTCGAGCGAGCAGTGATAGGATCTGAGAGCGTTACCCTCATTTACAGGTGTTACGCGCGGCTGAATCAGCTCACCTGTGGGCAGAGCTCGTCTTCCTGTACGACAAGTACGAAGAATACGACAATGCAGTGCTCGCAATGATGCAGCACCCAACGGAGGCGTGGCGTGAGGGCCACTTTAAGGACGTCATCACCAAGGTGGCCAACGTCGAGCTCTATTACAAGGCCATCCAATTCTACGTGGAGTTCAAGCCTCTTCTGCTCAATGACATTCTCCTAGTGCTCGCTCCTCGCATGGATCATACGAGATCGGTTGCTTACTTTACGCGCACCAACCACCTTCAGCTTGTCAAGCCTTACCTGAGATCCGTACAGGCGCTCAACAATAAGGCGATTAACGAGGCCCTCAATGGGCTTCTCATCGACGAAGAGGACTACTTGGGACTGAGGACGTCCATCGATGCCTTCGACAACTTCGACAACATTGCGCTGGCGCAACAGTTGGAGAAGCACGAGCTCATCGAGTTCAGGAGAATCGCCGCCTACCTGTACAAGGGCAACAACAGGTGGAAGCAATCGGTTGAGCTTTGCAAGAAAGACAGACTCTTCAGGTCAGTTTTTCTTTTTCTTCATTTCAAGTTTTTTTCTACGTTCGGTGGAAGATTTCTCTTTGGTTTTTATAGATTGTAGCAAAAAGTTCAAATAGCATTTGTTTTCCATTCTAGAGATGCGATGGAATACGCAGCTGAGTCTCATAATCATGAGGTTGCTGAAGAGTTGTTGGAGTGGTTCCTGGAGAGAGGATCCAAGGACTGTTTTGCCGCTTGCCTATTCTACTGCTATGACTTGCTTCATCCCGATGTCATTCTTGAGCTTGCGTGGAGACACCAAATCATGCATTTTGCAATGCCTTATCTTATCCAAGTATCTCGCGAATATATAACTAAGGTAAATAATCTACATTTTTAAAACTATTTTATGAGAAAGTATTTGAATTAATTAGGATGAGAATATCTCTTGTGTATTTCGATCGCCAGTTTTTATTTTACTCAAATAGAGGAATAAGAAACTCAATGCTACTATTTTGGTTTTTAGGTTGATAAATTAGAAGAAGCAGAAAGTCGTCGCGTTGAAGAGACTGATGATCAAGAACATAAATCTATGATTATGCGTAAGTAGATATTATCTGAAGACGATGGATTTTGCTTCAACTATCAGTGTTTGATATTGAAAAATTATGAAGAAGTAAGATAGAGCTTGATTGTCTTATACGATGAATCTCAGTCATTCGTTAATAATCCACACGCGATTCTACGTGATTAAACATCTAATTAATTCCAATTCACTTCGGTTTAAGTGGTTCACGATGTTGAAATTATAAGATTGATTCCAAATTACCAAACAAGTAAATGTTTAATATCCCTGTATATTATAAAACTTGTTTTTTTTTGCACGATCAATAATGACACACTATCATTAGCACTGGGTCTTCAATAAAAAAAATTAATGATTTGAAAAAGCAGTTTGTAAATCTCGTTTCTAAATATCTACAGCTGAGCCACAGCTGATGCTGACTGCCGGACCAGGTATGATGGCACCAGGATACGCGCCCCAAGCAGTGTACGGTGCTCCAGCACAGAACGTGTACGCACCTCCGGCTGCAGCCGCGGCCTACCAAACGTACGGTATGTGAGACTCTGCGCCGCAGCAGCTTTACAGCGCCATATAAGAGCGGCCGCCGTGGCATCCCCGCAACACTGCAGCACCGTTCGCGACGACCATTATGACTTTTTCTATTCTATTATCCGGGGAGTACAGAGAAGTAATTAAATAATTATAGTAGGAGAGGAAGTGAATAAGAGAGATCATGCGATCATAGCTCGTACATAGGACATGATATCTTTTGCCGAGGTTTAAAACGACTATCGAGGTTTGTGACGGGGAGAATAAGACGAGAGCAAGCTTACCGTGAACTAGCTGGCGGGAGTCTGCGCTTAGATTCTTATTGCTGAATATGACGATAGAGAAAGTAAAAAAATCCTGAGAATAGATCGCGGATAGATACGAAAAAGTAATAAACAAATGGCAACTCAATTTACTGTACCAAATACCAATTATGGAAAATTGTAGATAAAAAACGGGAATGGTTGAAAGAAATTATGATTAATAACGATTTGGCTCTTGACGAAGCTTGACTATTGCACAATGTACAGTCGAGCTCAGAGAGTGAAAAGTTATATCTGTAAGTAATGTTCCAGCGTGTTAATTATTATTCTGTCACGTGAAAATTTATTGAAAAGAATATGGATTTTTTCGATGTGCTCTTCGCCTGCTGCGCTGTGCAAAAGTGCAAGATACAAAACAAAATGAGTTAAATGACAACAATTGTATAAAATGTAATCGAGTATATGCGTAGTTCCGCTTGCAAGGCTGATCCCTAATGAGTGTATCTGCGAAGCTCGACTTCCTATAAAGAAAAAGAATGAAATAAATACTCTGTGTCCACTCTTGTATATCGAATTGTGTATACGGTGACGACACTTGTTACGAGGTATTTTATAACTTGTAGTCGTGTTCAAGTTATAACTATTATAACTATATTATTATATATTATTATTGTTTTTCCAATCGTCAGTCGACTTTTAAATTATTTATGTGGAAAATGTGAATCTGGGAGCGTGAACCGCGCGCGTCGCCCATATGTTTAGCAACAGCTTGTTCGAATCAAAGCAATCACTAGTAATTTGCTTTTGAAAATAATAGTCCCCCTGTCTTTTTCGTTTTTTATCGTATCAAGTGTATTTTGTCGTTGCCCCTTTAGAAAGAAAATCTTGTATCCGCGTTTTTGTAAGACCGGCCTTGCACGCTCTTGTAATAAGTATGTCCTTCTCGCCTCCTTTTTTTTTGTCTTGAATATGAACATCGATATATTGCCAGTAGATTTGAGCATAAGGGAGTATAGAATCGCAATTTATAAGATTCTTTAGGAAACTCATGAAGTACACTCATACACAATGAACGACTCACACATAATTACATGTACACTCTTTATACCTGTTTATTATGACACAAGTGAAGTTCGTTTGACACCTTACCGAAAAAAAAAACTTAGCCAGTAAGTCAAAGACTAAACAAATGGAAAAAAAGTAACATAACGTAAACATACTATGAATTTCAGACATTCCCTTTATCGAAATTTGAAAGTGATAATTTAAATAAAACTACTTGAATGATTTATTGAAATTTATAAGGCACGGGACTACGCGAATGTATTAGTTTCCCTCTTGGAGCAAAGGAGACAGCTACTGTTTTTAAATTTGTTCGCTCCATCAGTTGTTGTTGTATCATGATTATTTGAATATATATTATGAATTATTATTATAATAATAATTATTATTGCGTCACATGTTGGAAATAAAAGAACAATATAAAAAGCGAACGAGCGAAAGAAAGATAGAGCGAGTGAGAAAAATAATACAGAGAAAAGGAGCAAAAACGATTAATAATTATATATTATAAATACATGATTATGTTATACATTATACTGGTAATTGATATAACATGTAATTAGTAGGTATATATAATATAATGGTATGAAAATAATGAATCGTATTAACGAAATATGAAAAAATAAAGGAAAGTGAAAAAAAATTGAATTGACTTCGCTATATGAGTTGAATGAACCAAAATAACAAATGGGGTGAAAGAACATGGAGCGCTTTGTTGTTTTTACTGTTGAATGTAAAGTGGATGTGCTGATAGCTATATACATAGTGTGAAATAAAGTAAAAGACTGCTTCATCATTTCGAGTATATTGCACTAAAGTATAGGTAGATTAAGATTCTTGAATTTCTTTACGGAGCGCTCCGCTGGTCGAATACAGAGTTCTTTCCCAAAAACTTCAAGATTAACGTCATTTTCTAGATGTATTTTAAATACACAGGATTCCTTAGGTATTGCTAAGATTAGAAAAAAACATACAATTAATTCATGTTCTTCACCAAAAGTATTGGAGAAATCTTATCAACTCACTTCGAACAATATTATCTTGACTCAAAATTCTAAATGTGTTTTTTGTATCTTGTATTATGATTCCTTTAATACCAGTAATACTTGGGCATTTTGACCGTACAACAGTTGTTTGGGCTCCGTGATAATCAGCTTTAATCAATCGTTGGCTAACATTTTCCCATTGAGAGCTAGAAGGCTTCATAGGTAGACTTGTGAAATCATCTGTGCCAAGCATGTGGTGCATATAATCAAGCCATAAAGTATTCAATGGCAACATATCTGAATAGAGCAAGCTTTTTTTCTTGAATTTATTGATACCCAGTAGAAGGCTTTTCCTTTTTGTTAGAAATTGTGACTTTTTTGGCTTTTTTCTGACGACTTTGGATTTGTGTTTACTCAGAGTGAAAGCCTAGTTCAAAAGTATTTTGGATGAAAACTTTTGTTATTTTTTATTATTTCATGCTGACAATTTATTTACCTTTTTAAGTTCTTCATCAATATCTGGTATATCACAGGATGGTAACAGGTTTTGTAAAAAATTACGGAGATATTGCTCACGTTGTTCATGAATAGTAACTCTATTTGTAATTGTTGGCGGTAGAGGTAAACACACATTTGCTACAAAGAAATTCATTTGTTGATAATTGCGGAGCATATACATAATGTAAATGAGTATATTTATATCATTTGGAAAATATGTACTTCAATGGATTAAACATTTGATCTAAATATAATTGTCAAGAGTGGATAATTTTCACCTATCATTGTACATGTGTAGATAGTTACAAAAATGTATGTTTAGTTAATTGTTAGGTTGTTTCTTGTTTTCTTATTATGCATTGAGTTGACAGTTCAATTATATTATTGATTATTCAAGAATAACAAATGGTGTCTTATTAAATTTATGTATGAATATTGTTGAAAAATTAATTGTTTATTTCTAGAAGAACATAGTTAATGCACTGAAATACCGAGAAGTAAGAACACCGTCTGTAATCACTTGTTTTCGTAAAATACACATATGATTTATCTAATATATTTCAGATTCCACCTTCATTTTCAACAATTATAATAGTCAGCTCTTAACAACAAAAAGAAACTTACGCGTGTCGTTTTCCATGATTCAAAACAATCCAGATGCCACGCGTATGAAACCTAACCTAAAATCCAGCAGACGCCGCTTACCAGCTGACCAATTTAGTGACACAATCACACAACGCCCTCAAAAATGGCTTGGAAAATGTATATAAGTGAGTCCTTCCTTGACATTCGTCAGATTCAAGCAGGTATATTAGTATCAAGTTTCGGGTATGAGTACATCTCCAAGTGAGAGGACAACTCCGTCCGGTCTGCGGGAGAGAAGAAAAAACAGCTTAGTACTTTTCAAGTAGTAACAGACAGTTCACCGCAAACTGACTTTGGAATTTCTCCCTCTACATCGTACGCGTCAAATGTATGAAACAAAAAAGTATCCTAAAAGATCTGATGCTGAACAAAATTCGGAGTATTATCTCGGGAAAGCGCAATTAGTTAACTTGCATGCATGCGCACGGGAATCGGGAAGTTATTCTCTCTCTCGAGAGTGCAATAACCGAGCGGCAGATGCGTATGACGGCTGAATCGCGCGCAATCGTCAGTCAACATTGAGCTTGAATCCCCGCTCGACCGATAGTTTTCGCGTCTAGTACAGGGTGCCGGAGGTGCAGCAGCTGCATATGTTGCATTTTCAGGCCACAGCCCATATGCAGCTTGTGTACATGCACATATATACACGCAAACAAAGCCGCCCAGTAGTGGTGTGTGTATGTCACACACAAGTTGTTTGGTTGCGCGCGCGGGACGCATGCGCGCTGGCCAGTCGCTGGCTGGCTGCTGTCATGTCAACAATCGCACGGCACGCCTGAAATATCGTGTCTCTCTCGCCTCCTGGAGAGAGCTCATCAGCTGCAGTGAGAGGTGAGAGCGGCTCGCAGCATCCCGATGTCATCGGCCAGATGAGACGCGGCTAAGCTCTTGCGGGATTGATGAGCTGGTGTCGTGCGGCAGGAGGAGGCGGTGCAGCGTATACCGACGCGGGCTAGCTGACGGACGCATATCTGGGCTGCGGCTGCTGCTGCTGCTGCTGCTGCTGCTGCTGTAAGGGACAGCGAGCGACGAGGTTGGAACGATCGAGCGGCGGCGGCCCGGGCTGCAAGTGCCGATACGACGGACGGCCGAGGCAGGAAGCGCGGCGGCGAGGCAAACATGGCCGCGAACTCCCTCGAGGAGCAGCAGTGCCTGCGCGACTGCACCGAGTACATGCAGCGCAGCAAGATCGTCCCCGTGATGAAGGACTGCTTCGTCCAGCTGTGCGTCGACCAGCCCGAGAACCCCGTCACCTTCCTGCGCGAGTACTTCCAGAAGCTCGAGAGGGTGAGTCCCCCCGCCCGCATGTACTCCCGAACATTCGCACCTCTCGTGCGTGCTTTTGTGTGTATGCGTATCTTCTCAAAGGTTCCGCGAGCCGCTGCTGATGTATGTGCGCCGATGCTGCGGCGTTACACGCAGCGCGTCACGAGCGCGCGCCTATCTCGCGATTCCACTTTTTCAATTTGCCGACGAGCTGTCTCGTTATGGGGTTGCGGCGTTGCAGCTATCTGTGCACTCTCCAGCTCCGTATAAGCATGTGTCAGGCTCTCTGTCTCTCTCCCGTCCCACATTCGATGCTACACTATTAATCCAAGTGATTTTTCGTCCCTGCGATTGAATGATTGTGGTGTGCTATGTGTACAGACGGTGGGATACGCGCGCTTGGGTAGATCATCATCCGCGACTATGTTGATCGTCGCGATACGACAATCGCGTTTGATTCGTAATTCGTTAGCCGAGACGACACGACGAATTCAACAGATATCAACATATATCAACTCTCGCTGGATGATCAATCGAGACTATTTTCATTCTCGTAACCGATGGCACCAAATGCCTAGACGCTATATACTCTTCTTCAAGTTCCCTCTGGGTTTTTGATTCTGAAAAGCAAGAATCGACCCTTGATTTCTCTTGATGATTCTAACGGATGAGAATCAAATGTTTTCTCATCAAGCTTGAAATCGACAAGTTTGTTCAGAATATCAATCCTCTCAACAATGCGTAGGACGTGCATTTACAGCCGTGCAGAGAAATATGGATACCAAGAAGTAACAGCTCCTTTATCAGCCTATTTATACCCGAATCTTATGTGGAAGTACGTATTTGTTGAATTTTCACGTCTACTTTTGTGATCGAAAGTAATACCATGTCAAGATATAAGTACGTGAAGAATTGAATATATGCGCGGTTATATATCACTGTGAGTAAGTGGCGCTACCTTCACCGAACGCGCCAGCATTATTTTTCTCAACCGCGTCGTCAGTTTTACTCAAACTGTCACTCTCGCGGATGCGCCATTCCGCTGTTATATTACTTTTTCTCAATAAAACTCATGACAGCATTCTGTTCATCCTTAACCCGTACATAATATTGACGAGGATAATGTTTTTTCACAGTAGATCTATTTTTCTAATACAATACCTAATATAATACATTTGATTTTCAATGACTTACAGGGAACGTAAACCGACTCAGCTGGTCAAATTATAATATCATTTCGATCTAATGTTACAATTACATTTTTTGTTTCTTCTTTGTGTTACGATCATCCTTCGATAGCGATTCAAAGATTACAGTCTATGGAATGACAGCTTGATAATTATTTTTCATCACCTATCAGTATCATAAATTTAACTTGGTATATATACGCAGACAATTTTTGCAAATCACGAACAAACTTGCCAAAATCATTTGAATGAGGCCATCCAACTACATGTTAGTTAACTGTCGAAGTATAAGGTGTTTTCTCTTGTGACACAGTTTGCGGCGCAGCGATCTTTTTTGTTACTTTTATGGCTCTCGAAATCTAGTTTTTGCCTCTATTCAAAACACGTAAACGCTGCAAGACTTCTCATTTTGGTATTTTAGTACTCGTTCGACTTCGCAGACAAACTAACATTGCAGGAGCGATGTCAGGCTTCGATAACGTACGGTTTATTATATCACCGGTTCCCCATATATATATTATATATATATATATATATATATATATATATATATATATATATATGCATACGCTGAAAAATTAAGTAAGAAGTTTCTCTAAAGATCGTACTTATCTTTACCAACAAGGGAGTTTATCAACTGAACAATGAATTGGGAACTTTAATTGTCTATTGATAAACCCCCATGATCCCTGCCATTCTCTATTCCTATTCGAATTGGCTCATTTTACCCTTTCTGAAAATCATGAAAATTCCATCATAATTCTGACATGCGTTCTCGTTTAAATCACGTGTCGAATTTGCTTCCCTGGGAGCGCTTCGTATTGGAAAAAAAAACCCTCGTATACGCGCGCGCGCGAACTTAAGAAAGCGTCAGCTGATTTACGTGTGCCGCCCGCGAATTTACATTATCCCGGAATGTTCTTCCTGCGCCATTACTCGGCGTTAATTGATCTCTCCTAGCCTAGTCACCGGGAGAAAAAAGAAATGTTTATCGAGCGAAAATACGTCAGAACGAGTAGACGGCGCCCCGTGACGTCACACTGATGAACGACCTATCGTGACGTCGAGCGATGTAATCATGTGTTGCTTCACTATATTAGACCTTTGGGCTCGAACTCTATATATATTTGTACTCGAGGGTTATTTGCGGGTTCACGCGTTTACCTGGTCCGATTCGAGTGTGCTTTTTTAGATGCGTCGAATCGCTTGATTTTCCAGCCAACTTGTGAGTTATGTCGACGGGGATTGAATTAATTCAAAGACATGCTGGCGAATTGAGAACATCATTTCTTCGTGGTGGTGAATCTTGAGTGTCCAAATGGAGCTGATGCGTTTCGGTGGGAGGAGAAGACATTATTGTTTTGTAGAAAAAAATGAGTTTAACTGGCATCTATTGATTATTAAGATTTTCATGAGTGCCCAGCTAATACTTTTTAATTTGGCAATCGTTAACAAGTTTTACTCCGTATATACTCACGTTAATCTTGTCGAAGCTGACGCGAGACGATTCAGTATAGAGTGGGCATTTGAAAGATTCGAATACAAGCAGTATGGAAGTTACAAAAGATACATAACATGCCTTGAAACACTTATTCTCTGTTGAATGAATGAAAATTAAGTTCGTTCATGCTCGGGAGTGTCAATGTATGTGCACGCATATACACGGGAATAGATAAATATAGATACAAATAAGGCGACCGAAGAATTTGCATGGTGTTCCGAAAACAAAATTTGTACGATGTATTTAGGCTATTCAGTACTTCTCTCTCTTTCTCTCTCGATCATGAAATGTTATTGGTCTCTTCAAGCAAGAACCACTATCAAGTTAAATGGAGTAGAAAAGTGATAGTTAGAAGTGTTTACAGCTCTGTGAAAAAAATCTCTTGGCTACGGAACAAATTTTCACAGACTGTAAGGTTTTTTTAACCCATTAATGCCCAAAGTGACCGAAATTTTGCGCTGTCTTTGAGCTTATTATTTTCGATGAAATCATAGTCTAAAAACAATGTTAACCTATCGAAAAATCAATAACAAATTAAAAAACCCATAATTTTACAGTGAAATTTTCTCTTAAAACTAACTTTTCGGTCCGTTAACATGGTTTTAAATGCTTAAAACTCATATTTACCTGGTCAATGATAGTCAAACTAAAAGTAAGTAAGATTATTTTGTCTGCAAAATTATTTGGTAACACAAAATGGCGACCGAGATTTAACATTTATCTTTCAAACTTGACTGACTTTTTTCTCAAAATCGGTGCCTTTTAGGGAAAATTTTCCAAGAATAAAAAGGTCTTAGAATCAATCAAGGAACGTGCTCAAATTTTTTCAGAATTTTCCGAGAATATTTTTGATTTTCTGAAAATTCGAAAATTTGATTTTTCAAAAAAAATCGAGAAAAATTCTGAAAAAATTTTATCGTGTTCCTTGAGTTATTCTAAGACTTTTTTATTCATGGAAAATTTTTCCTCAAGTGCACCGTTTTTGAGAAAAAAATTCATAAAATTTTTTTTCGTAAGAGACGATAATTTGGAAAGTATTTCATGTTTTAATCGTCTTTGTAGATGTTTGAAAACAAAGTTATCTTGTTTCTACCTCTTGGAGGTTTGAACAAACTATATTCATGTTTTTCTTCAATTTTTTTTTGCGAATTGTTGTAATCATCATGAATTTTAGAGTAGGAATGTTCAGGAAAGGGCAAATTATTCTCATTTGTGGGACTTTCATCTATTTCATCTATAGAATCAGTTTCAGATTCTTCTGAATCATTGATATCAGGAAGAATAGTAAAATCGAAGTGATTATCATTTTCCTGAATTTCATAATTTTTTCTATTTCTTGACATCTTGAGTTTACAAACGAACTATTATTTTTCGGTGTTACTAGGGTACAGTACGAAAATTATGCGTCAAATTAGCAGAAATACAAATGCAAAAAAGAATATAGTTTGTTCAAACCTCCAAGAGGTAGAAACAAGATAACTTTGTTTTCAAACATCTACAAAGACGATTAAAACATGAAATACTTTCCAAATTATCGTCTCTTACGAAAAAAAATTTTATGAATTTTTTTCTCAAAAACGGTGCACTTGAGGAAAAATTTTCCATGAATAAAAAAGTCTTAGAATAACTCAAGGAACACGATAAAATTTTTTCAGAATTTTTCTCGATTTTTTTTGAAAAATCAAATTTTCGAATTTTCAGAAAATCAAAAATATTCTCGGAAAATTCTGAAAAAATTTGAGCACGTTCCTTGATTGATTCTAAGACCTTTTTATTCTTGGAAAATTTTCCCTAAAAGGCACCGATTTTGAGAAAAAAGTCAGTCAAGTTTGAAAGATAAATGTTAAATCTCGGTCGCCATTTTGTGTTACCAAATAATTTTGCAGACAAAATAATCTTACTTACTTTTAGTTTGACTATCATTGACCAGGTAAATATGAGTTTTAAGCATTTAAAACCATGTTAACGGACCGAAAAGTTAGTTTTAAGAGAAAATTTCACTGTAAAATTATGGGTTTTTTAATTTGTTATTGATTTTTCGATAGGTTAACATTGTTTTTAGACTATGATTTCATCGAAAATAATAAGCTCAAAGACAGCGCAAAATTTCGGTCACTTTGGGCATTAATGGGTTAATTGATGTACTTCTCATTGCAGTCATAATTAAAAGACTGGTCGTTCTCTAGCTAATGAGAATACACATACTGTTACTGCTTTTTTAAAAGTATGTTATCATATTTCTTTTATGTAAAACATTCGTTTCCTTCAACATATCCATTGAGTGGAAGACTGCTTTAATTAACGTTTATCTCTTAAGGGATACCATAACACTTGGAAACGTTGCATGTTTGAGGCCGATTATTCTAATGGATAGTAGAATGCAGCTTCAGTATTTTTAGTTGAACTATTTGGATTTCAAAAACTTTAAAGTGCTGACTAGATTTAGAGAGTAAAATATGTTAAGAAACAAAACGATTCGAAGCTTTGATCGTATTTCGTGAATGTTCTTTTTTCCCTCTAGAATGAATAGAAATATTCTTGATATTTACAAGGAGATTATCAGACCTATATGGGTCTCGGATCTCACTGAAACGTTGTGAGATGATTTTTTGGCAGTCAAACAGGTGATGTGTTCAGCCATAAGGCCCAACGTTTCATTTTCCTAGAGATATTCATGAATAAATATTAGTTTTAGGTACGCACAGTATATTTATATATCCGTGTTTCTGTATATAAAAATATACTATATGTGAACATGCATAAAGTCAAGAATGATTCGTGAATATCGCTCCAAGAAAACGAGAAGTTGGGCCTTGTGGCTGTACACGTCATTTTTTTCCATCCAGGGGCTATTCTCACGAGGAGATATACCCATAATACACCTAAACAAGTACACGTCACTTGTTTGGCTGTCCAAAAACCACCTCACAAAGTTTCAGCAAGATCCAAGACCCAAAGGTCTGGCACTCTCCTCATTAGTCAGTGAATTGATGCCCATACACTGAAAACAGCTGTATGCGACGTCAGAGGTCGTGCTCAGGACGCCCGGCGTCCATAACGCCGGTCGGCTTGCGAGCGCTCAGATAAGGCTCCTCGTGCCTCATCTAACAACGAAAGACACCCGTATTCGGGGTAGAAGCAGCGTTACCTACTGCGGATAGCCTATGACTGGATTATACTCATTTTGCGAATGCTGTCGATACAAGCGCCAATGCGCACGGACAAAAGAAACAATTTCAATTGCAAACAGTTATTACTTTTAGTTCGATTTATGACGATAACGAGAGGAAAGATCACTGTGATAGCCCTGACATAAATAATTGAGGTCGCAATACTATAAACAAATAAGTATCAATAATATTTTGTACAATATTGGCACATCTTGAGTAGTGAGTTTGTAAAGATTATTGATATAGTTTTACTACATAAGAAAATTGTTTTCTTCTTGGAATCGTTCCAAGGATTATATTTTGATTTTCATGATCATGCGTACGCTTTAATGAAAATGAGAATAAACAATATGATCAACTTGAAAAATTTACTCAAGAGGGTTCCAGTCCGTTCTATTGTTAAAAACAATGTTCGTTACTTTTTTATAAAATACGGGTTTTAAATGAGTTCAACTCATTGTATATCTATATGCGACTGATGAAACAATTTCGGCTTAAAAGTGCAGCCTTTCATCTTTCTTTCGGATGTTATATTATCTCAATACACATAAACTTTTATTATTGGTATACATGTAAAGTCATTGTTTACTCTACACAGTATGTACAAATTTATACAAATTTATATCGAAGAAATATACACATCTATTTGTCGCGTTGTCAATAATGGAAGACCATATAAAACAAGAGTGATTCTCCAGCGTGCTGTCTACATATTTATATATTCTTCATAGATATTTTTGTTCGGTTCGTGCTGCACGCACACAAGATCTGGGACGCCTTGTACCCCATAACGACCGAACAAACGACGCACTGCGAGAAACACGTTTGGCGCTCCAAATCGTTTTTAGTGTAGTTAGCATAATTAAAACAAAATTAATCTCATCCCCAATCGCCCTAAAATATGAAATAGTCCACACCCCAACAACATATAGCATCCGGTGGCTCTGCCAGCCTCTTTTTCGATATATATGAGCCCCGTCTCTCGGCTCCACCTCCACTTAGAGAAACAGTGTCGAAAGACCAAGCCAGCATCCCTCCTATGAACGAATCAATTTCCTCTCTCTCTCTCTCTCTCTCTCTTACTCTCAAACTCACTTTACTTGGCAATTAGTTGAGCTCGAGTGGAAAAGCGCCATATCTCTGGGCTCAGCCACTAAAGGAAGCTGCAGCCGCGGCAACGGTTCTGCGCTGGCTGCGATGTGATCTATATTCTCAACGTGTTGCACGCACTACGTAATCGAAATACACCGCTGCGAAGCTCCGGAGAAATCGAAATTTACGAGTTCAAGGGCGGCGAGTCTCGCGTGAAGTGGCAAAACTATTTCGCAGGCGATCGCACCGATAGCGAGAAGAAACGCAGCAATGACGTACAAGATGGATTCGCTGATAGAGCTTGTTCCGTCGAGATCCGATCGGAAGGAGCTTTTGAGTTTGGGATCCGAGGGGAAACAGATATATTTCGCCCGTTGCTGATGAATTCAGATGTTTTTCCTAGAGATCGTATCGGCATTTTATCTCTCGGGGTAGAAACATATATTTGAATAGAAAAGAGAAATACGTAATTTTCTCTCGGCTTTTATATTCAACGGAAATCGCGTTCATCTGGAAAGTGGTGGGTAGAATTACGGTGATTCGCTTAGTAACTCAGTGAGTGCATGAGAAAGCCTCCTGTCGAAAATAATTTCAACCCTCGCTGTTTTGAAGTTTATGAAGTACGCTCAAAATTAGTGTTTGACGAATTGTGCTTAACTTCTTGCTTATACTCGACAAACTACGAACTTTAATCGAGTTTCCTCTGGCTCCCTTCGTGGCTCGTAGGGTCGAAGTTCACTTCAAATTTCAATACTTGACTCATGATGTACAGCAGTGGTGATCAAGCATTTAATAAAAGCTGATTCGGTAATCTATTTTACGATCTTCATATTAGTGCATTGAAAAATGAAGTTAACGTATATTATACACTATTTTCATTAATTCGTTATTTAATACACCTGCAGTTATCTAGACAGTACATGGATATATATTCAAACGAGTGAGTATTTTGAGATTTTAGCCTTACTTGAATTACTGCTTTCTCCCAGATTCGCTTGAGTGTTTTGATTTAGAACATACATGTTGAACCATTTTGCTCAGACTATTATTCATTTCAGCTTTTCGAAGATTATCATATTTCATTTGATTTATTAGAATGTAGACACAACAAATATATGTCAAAGAAAAATTATCAGTGATAATTTTTGACATAATAATGAGCATGCTCAGCCCTTTCTGTGTTTCTCATTATCTAACGGGATTGCCATGCTTTTGCTTTTCGTGTGAAATCCTCATTGTAACTGGTACAAACAAAGCTCCCGGAACGTCAAAGAGACGTGCAATAAAAGAATAGCCATGGCAAACAAATACTACAGGAATGAAAACTATATATAGGTACTCGGGCGTTAATGAATTTACCAAGCTTGTTAATTTTTAAACATACAATTGTTCAGTGGAAAATTAATTAATATGAAACTGATCATAGACAATTGATTAAAGGATATGTAATATTTTCGACGGATTAGGATAACGGATCTCATGACGGATCTTTTGATTCGAAACAAGGCAGTAGCATTCCATCAGCATCCCACCTTCATTCGTGATGAGGAATTCCAAAATGAGCCTGGGTCGATCATTGTGAACGACAAAGAAAGTATAGAACGGGGGTAGCTCGACCTCCAAAAATTCCGCGCTCTCCTGCGTCTTTCTAGGCTTTAAAGTAGCTGTATACCTATTCAGAAAAATTGGGACGCTTGCTATGTCGTTCTGCTACCGTTTGTCACGTATGTGTGTCTCTCTTTCCCTCTCCCTCTCTCTCTCCCTTTCTGGGAAATCGAGGCTCTTCCGATTGTGCCGCGTATCTTCACGCCCGAGCTGGCCTTCTGATGCCTCGTCGGCATGCGTTCTCGCGCGCCTCGTTGACGTGACTGCGTGGAGGGAGAAATCTGGTAGTTATCGGATTCATGTGAAGCGGAGGTAATGAGATGGATCTGTCAACGAGACTGAGTTTCTGAATATTCCATCGCAATGAGCATTTTTCAGATCGGCATGCAACAAATTCGTAAGAACAGAAGCTCTTAATTGCATGTTCGAAAGGGTCGCGCTAACATTTCAGCCTAGAATGTAATAGAGAATGTTTGAAGCGTTTCGCTGCAGTGATGAATCTAATTTGTGCGATATAGTTTTCTCGTCTAATTTTGAAATGCTTTTCGCATTGCATGTTGAGCCGTGAAACTAGTTTAGAAGAAGTGCGACGCCGACTTCGCGTGTGTGATAAATGACGGAAGAGCGAAAAATCCCGTATTTTTGAATTGAAAAAATGTTACTTTGCGAGAATTACTTTGCTAATCTAATTTCGGCCTAAAACATTAAATCATGCACTCAATTATTTACAGCGCTCGAAACTCATTAAAACATTCATTAAGGGACTTCCAGATTCTTAAGTGCCGGTAAAAACCAAGTTGGCTGTTCAATTTTTTCATATTTCATCGGAGCTCATAGAGATTTGAAAAGATGTTGATGAATCTGCCATTGACCCGAAAGAGAAAAATTTCAAATTTTGGTAATGACGCCAGCTTCTACAAAATTATTCTCGATCTTGCGAGTTCAACTTGACGGATCAAAATTTTTCAAACGATATATCAGACAACCTTACATCAAATACTGCGTTTTTTTATACATGCCATTCGAACTGTGTATATATGATTTCTGTTTCTTTTATAAAAATCATCGTGATAACTGGAGAGCTTTTTATCCACAGGGAAAAAAGTTTTTGTATTCAGTCGTCATATGTGGAACTACACCAGTCCCTCGGCTGTTTGATTGCTCCTTCTCGTGTGTATCTGGTCCAAGCTGAGCGCCTCTTCACCCCTTGACTTACTAGTGGCTCGTGTTACTTTATTATATCCACGCGACGCTCATTATAACCTGCCCCAGGTGACTTACTCAGCCTCCTTTGCTTGCACGCCCCTTCTCTATTTCCGTCCAAACTTCACTATTGAATCGCTTTTTCTTTAGAGGAAGGGTAAATTTTCGAGCTCGTTCGAGCATCAACTACCTATTGTGGGAATCTTATTTATTGAATTCCGAGGAACAAGTAAAATTGTCATCACTAATTTAAATCATTATTATATTATAAGCTTTCTGCAGTCAAATCAATCAATCCAAATATTATATATACTAGCTACATTTAGACGCGCTGCGCGCGATCTACATTCGTGCGTTTCAAAATTATGTTCTAATAATTCACCTACGATAATCTTTTCCATTTACTTATCAATTCGTTCACAATATTCGTATTTTTAAACCCGTCATTCATATTTCATTCAACTTTTATTTTATTTCCATTATCCGCAACTTTAAAAGCTACATTTGGATTTTGGAATCACTAGTGCATTTTCAACGCGCTTCGCGCGCCTTTAATTTGATGCCGCATCATATGCTTCATGAAATTCGAAATGTATATATGGGCAATTCTCTGTGGGATCGAACATGAAAAAATTTGATTTGGCTCAAAATTTTTTTGTAAGTTCTAGGGCATCAAGCCGATTTCCCAGAATTTTTTTAGATTTTTCCGAGCACTTTAACCCCCTTTCATAAATAGGCAAAGTTGCTGATTTTGCTGTTTTTGCATTTTCAGAGGCATTTTCAACCTTAATTTACACCCTGAAAATGACCTCTGAGGCAAAAAATGAATGGGACACTTTTTCCTGCAAATTGCCTGAATTTTATAGAAAAATTATCTCCAAGGTCATTGGAGCACATTAAGTACTCCACATTACCAATTGGAGCCTCTATTTTTGAACCCTGGGAGTTCGCTCGTCAAGCCCCACACCACATGGGTACTAAAAGTTGTCCCAACTCATACCACATACAGCCTATATAGTGAAAAAATGGGCCTGGACTCTGGAAGCTCCCAAAAAATTAATATATTAACTAAAATAGGGGTAAAAACAGGCTAAAATGTCAATTCAAGGGGAGCCTTGTACCGCCAACACTTCCAATTTTTGCAAACACTTGTCTGTGGTATTATTACAATTATCCACTGTAAAAACTCACATTCTATCATACTAATACATATCCTGAGTTGTCAATATCATATTTATATAGATCAAGCATTACTATACTACTTGACGCCACCCAACTTTCAGTAGTTACATGTATTGATGGTCAATATATTGGCTCTATTGTGTTAAAATGTACAAGAAACTACTAATAAAGTACATTGTCATGAATTGCATTCACTCGATAAGAAAGATTAATCCAGAAAGTAAATTGTAAGCTGTGCATTACACGTACACCTTATAACACACTAGGCAGTGCATAGATATCATATGATTTTTTTAATATCAACAAGAAAATGTTGAAGTTCACTAAACATGGGTAATATTCATGAATGTGGGACTCATGAAATCCACTCATATTGTATAAACTGCATAGCTAAGGTCCAAGCAGCTATCGCCGGATGGGCTCAAATTACAACCTCAAGTTATTTACTCATGAAAAAAGATAATATGAATCAATCCACTTGAAAGTATGATCACTAGATGCGCAATTTGATAAGGAATTCAAATATATATAGTTTGCCTGTGTTTAAATGACTTTATAAACCACTTTGTGAACGTTATACTTGCCTATACTGGAGATATATATGACCTATGTATGGCAAAGGTTAGGTTACCGACCATAGACTTTTAGACATGCAAAGCTACTTTGGAAGCTCCAAACCCATTTCTGGACAGGCAAACTATATATATTTGAACTCCTTATCAAATTGCGCATCTAGTGATCATACTTTCAAGTGGATTGATTCATATTATCTATTTTCATGAGTAAATAACTTGAGGTTGTAATTTGAGCCCATCCGGCGATAGCTGCTTGGACCTTAGCTATGCAGTTTATACAATATGAGTGGATTTCATGAGTCCCACATTCATGAATATTACCCATGTTTAGTGAACTTCAACATTTTCTTGTTGATATTAAAAAAATCATATGATATCTATGCACTGCCTAGTGTGTTATAAGGTGTACGTGTAATGCACAGCTTACAATTTACTTTCTGGATTAATCTTTCTTATCGAGTGAATGCAATTCATGACAATGTACTTTATTAGTAGTTTCTTGTACATTTTAACACAATAGAGCCAATATATTGACCATCAATACATGTAACTACTGAAAGTAAGGTGGCGTCAAGTAGTATAGTAATGCTTGATCTATATAAATATGATATTGACAACTCAGGATATGTATTAGTATGATAGAATGTGAGTTTTTACAGTGGATAATTGTAATAATACCACAGACAAGTGTTTGCAAAAATTGGAAGTGTTGGCGGTACAAGGCTCCCCTTGAATTGTCATTTTAGCCTGTTTTTACCCCTATTTTAGTTAATATATTAATTTTTTGGGAGCTTCCAGAGTCCAGGCCCATTTTTTCACTATATAGGCTGTATGTGGTATGAGTTGGGACAACTTTTAGTACCCATGTGGTGTGGGGCTTGACGAGCGAACTCCCAGGGTTCAAAAATAGAGGCTCCAATTGGTAATGTGGAGTACTTAATGTGCTCCAATGACCTTGGAGATAATTTTTCTATAAAATTCAGGCAATTTGCAGGAAAAAGTGTCCCATTCATTTTTTGCCTCAGAGGTCATTTTCAGGGTGTAAATTAAGGTTGAAAATGCCTCTGAAAATGCAAAAACAGCAAAATCAGCAACTTTGCCTATTTATTAAAGGGGGTTAAAGTGCTCGGAAAAATCTAAAAAAATTCTGGGAAATCGGCTTGATGCCCTAAAACTTACAAAAAAATTTTGAGCCAAATCAAATTTTTTCATGTTCGATCCCACAGAGAATTGCCCATATATACATTTAAATATCTGGCGTATACCGCGAGCGTGTCATTTTTGTCCAGCTTCTGATGTCCTTTCAAAAAGTAGAGCCAAAATCTCGAATTTGCAGTTTAGCCTGGATACAAAGAGCGAGCCTGCACCTTAACCTAATCATACCATAGAGACATCTCTGTAGTCTACTCTACCTATAGTCTCTATATTGACTCTATACACTACATGTCTCATGGTTTGGTCTTAGCCAATCAAATCATCGGAAGCGAGGCTTCACATCACTTTTTTAAGGAAGGATCTGGCAAGGATTTGGTCGTTACACAACCTCAAAACTTATCGTTCTTATGTTTCTTGCTTGCCTGTATCTATATCTATATTTTACGCGACTCGTCACGTGGTTAGGTCTACACCAATCAAATGACGAGTTAAGACGCTTTCCTTGGACCCACATCACTTTTTATGTAAGGAAATGTATTCATTATCCTCTTTCTGGATCTTCGATCGCTCTCTGATGGGCCGTCTTTGTGGAAAGAAAGTCAACCAATTCAAAGGAATCGTGTCGCAAATCTATTCTGACCACTAATAGCTGTTCCGCAACAGATAATTTCCTTCCTGGACTTTGCATAAGTATACGTACAGTGTATTGGGAATCAGTATTGAATCGTTTAAACTTTCGAAAGAGAAAATTAGTTCTTGAAAAAATATTCCATGACCACAGTTTCTGTAATATTCATTCGTCACTTGCATGTATGTACATTAGATAATAGACTGAACTCGAAATGTGAATAAAATATATATTTCAATTGTAATAGAAGCAGTTTTGAATAATATTTTATATCTATCAAATACATGGGGCATTTATGTTTTATAAAATACCATTTTGTAGTGGTTCTGTTATGCCATAAAGTAGCAGATTATAGTATACAAATTCATGTATATGTAAATTTGCCGTTCATTAGTTGAATCTAATTAGGTAATTCCGCCGTAACCCGTACATTCTGCGTGCAAGTCTGCTTAGGCTATTAAATCATGGAATGAATGTTCCCTTGTGATCAAATACTATATGTAGAATGTACTCCAGAATCGTGTTCAATTGCAGAATTGACAATAAATACAGTAATTCTACCATGAATGAATAATTTAGACCTCAAATATGTTTCATAAATTCAAGTATGTAAAACTACGCCAATTCTAAGAAATTTGACATCAGATTTACCGTAAAGTGATACCACAATGATTTTTTTTTGTTTAACAACGGTTGCTAGGGAGATGAATAAAGCTACGGAACGGTTCGTATCTTACCACCATTGACTTACGTGGAGAATTTCTGAAAGATTGGACGACTCCTTTAAAAGATATCGTGTTTCAGAAGAGTAGAAAATGTTGAGGTATAGAACCCGAGAAAAATGATTATTATTCTTTCGACGTTTTCTAGATTAATATCTGCAAGTTGTGGGAATCACCAAACTATAGTTTCGTATACGAAACTCTAATTCACCTACGAAATATTCCATCTTTTATACTTCTATTAGCTTCCATTTTGATTGCAGTATACTGGTTTTTGTATTTATTTGTTGTTTTCAAGTCCACATGAAGAAATACCGCGCGACAATGATAAACGGATTCTCAAACACGAATGCATTGTTTGAGCGTGAAAATGTTCCTTTATGCTGCTCTCACGTGGAATATAGAATCTTAGAAAAAGAAAACCCGTTTTCGCAGTGGGTCTTTCGATGGAATAACTTTTTTATTGGATCTCGAAAACATTCCAAGAAAATATTTTCTCGGCAATATGAAACAAATCGATAGTCCAATGTAAGCATCTTGTGTTGGCGTATCATGTTATCGTATCATTATTCTGGAGTAATGTTAAATAATGGCGATAATTACTTTATAAGACATTGACGAACTCAACAATATACTTACCCTAATATTTAATCTCGAAAACTTGTTGGATGCCGCCTTATTGTATCTCTCCGTTCGTCAGCTTTTAAGCTTCTCTCTGTTTCTATGTAGGTCTATTCAACCGAACATCTACCTGCTTTTTTCACCCTTTGCCAGCTTGTACGCTTTTAGACCAGCCCTCGCTCACTCGCTTAGTTGCTTCAGCTCCCTTTAGCTAACGCCTCTTCTGTATCTTACACTTGCCTCTTCTGCAACTTGCCCTTCCCTCTATTTATGCCATACTGATGGGTTTGACCGGCTTCGCTTCCCTAAAGAGAGAATCTCAAATGGAACACTTGTATAATTATATCAGGGAATATTTGAGGATTGTATACCTGTTTTATTATAAAAGCTGTTCGTCAAAATTAAACTCTGAAAAAATTTCGTAACTGATATATTTCATTTAAATTCTCGCATGTATTGTATTTTTTTATGTTTCTTTTTTTTTATATATGTGTCTCTTGATATACTGAAATCTCTTTAACTGGTTTACTTCTTTGGAATTGACAGAAAGGGATATTGTTGACCGTTTAGCTTAAATGATTGGAGGAAAATAAGGTCCTGTGGTTGTATTTAAAAACTTTTAATAGCAGACAATTCTTTTTTTAAAAGAAGAAATTTACGTAGGGAATTCGTTCATCACTCTAAACGTTTTTCTGATGGATATTTGACGGCGTCAGTTATTCAACAACCAGTATACACGGCTAGCAGGCGAGCAATAAGAAAAAGATCTTTTAAAGCGCTAGTATTACCAGCTCGGATGCATATGGGATATAATAGGCGTATTGACATAAGTTAAGCTCGGGGCACAATGGAGCCTTCAAGCCTTGTCTGTCGGGCCTATACCTATTTAACTATCCATCCATTTCTAATTGCTTCCTCTTACCTTTCCCTGCTCGCTTCGCCGAGCTCTGTCTGTTTTACTTTCACCCACAGTTGTTACTCTGTATCTCGTCTCTTTTTTCCGCCTCTCCTATTTTCTGCCCTTTGCTATTTTCTCTTTCACAAAGCTGACGTGTCGTGAGTGAACATTACATATTCATCGTGGAGATGAATTCGACTGACCACGTCGGGGAAGAAGTGCACGGCTGATTTCATAAATTCACCGTCTAATGTTTCGGGATGGAAATGGAATCATTAAATAGATTAGGCGGATTTTCTCTGATCTCATCTAATAAACATGATAATCTGACGCGCTGAATGAAGATTAACTTGGAACACTTTTTCAATTCATAATTTTCATGTGACAATTCTCATTGAAATATAGTGATTCAGTTTGCACTCAAAGTAGAAATGTTTGCACCAAGCGGTAAACGTTTTTAGCACTTTAAAATATTTGCGATCACAATTAATAGTCCTGCAAATCTCATAAAACCATGCATTTCCATTGTTCAATTCATCAAATGTTTCGTAAATAATCTGTAGATCAGAGTGTGAAAGGCTCTCCAAATGTATCTATATCATGCATACAACAATACCAGTCTTTTTTCGCTAAAAGATTCAAAAACATTAATAAGACAAGTGAGTTGTCCCAGCAGAAAGATGAGAAACGAATGGATTTTGAAAATGTAAACAGCGACCATAGCCATGGATGTCTCATAGATAATGTACGTCAAAGTGCCTCAGTTACATGTGCCTCAGCTCTCTTTGAACTTTCTATATTCTAAATGTAGAATTTAGTATGGAAATATACGCATATAGAAAATATTCTAAAAAATTGTTCATTGGAAACAATTTCACTTTTTCTTTTTGAAAGGGGTAAATAAGTGATCAACTGTGAAGGTGTACGTAATCTCTTAAATGTGTGTTTACCCTTTTACAAAAATATTCGTTATTCAAAATGTTCCATATCCGAATTTCCACTATACTTAACTAAATTTAAACTGAATGAAACGTGGATCCTTTTGAGAGTATAAATTATATTACTCTGTGGCGGGTACCGGTGGGTAATGTTATTACACCGGACTCACTCATACGCGCAGGAAACAATTCAATTTAAGTCTCCGTGAAAACTCGATCGACGGATATTAGTTTTAGTTTTGGTCAAAACCATTCAAGGCTGAAATGCTAGTACTAAAAAGTCCACTGAAGAAATTGCCCGGTCGGTTTTGCGTCGACACCGAAGTTTTGGTGTATCGAGTCCACCGTGCATTTATGTACAGTGGAGGAAAAAAAAACGATCAACGGTACAGAACTCGATCAAAGAAAGCCCTTTGATCTAATCAAAAAGGAATACAAGCATGAGAGACCCTTTCACAGCTGGTCTTTCCACCGAGGAGAAAAAAAACTAGGCGAACGGAGTACTCTAGCTATGTGGCGATCGGTGCAGGTGTTTCAAACGAGTGCAAGGATGGACCCTAAAATTTCGAAAGCCCCAGATTTGTCATCCCCAAGTGGTTGTGGTCGCGGTCGCGGGCCAGCCTAGGCTCCCTTAGCAGCGCAGCGCAGCAGCAGCAGCAGCATCTCGCGTTTGCGACCTCGTGGCGATGGAGATGGAGGGGGTGGCGCTGGCGTCCCCCTACGCACGCTCAGTAGCGCTTGCGCGCCGCTAAACATAGCACAGCTCTCGAAATATAACTGGCGGCCGACGCGAGCAGAGGCTCCAGTAGCTTTGGCGCGCGCGATCCTGAAGCCCGGCTCTCGTGCGCCCACCCGAGCGTGCAGTGCTGTGTCCAGTGCATGTGTGGGGCTTGATGCGATTAGCGCCGGCAGCCGAGGCCGGAAAAATGTCCGACTGAACCGACAGCGATCGACGCGAGCCCAGTGGTAGCAGCGCGACTGGGTCAGACATGGCCGAGGTACGTTGTTTGTTTGCAAAGGCCAACCCTTCGGCCGTGGCACTTTGTTTAATAGCCTCTCGATCAGAGTCACTGGCAGTTTCGGTCGTGTTTCACGCTCTCTGCCAACGCCGAGATAATGAGCCCGTGTCAGTCGGGGGATAGGCGACAGATAAAGTGGGTGCAAGCGCGCGTCTCTTTCCGATGTGCCACGCTTTTTGCGCACTGCTCGGGGATGTTTCCATCGGACGACGTGTATGTTGAGTCACTGGAACAGCGATGATCCATTCGTGCCCATAAACCTGAATGTAAATTAATACAAAGCGCACCCCGTCGCCCTCGGGGCTCATTCGATCGATTCCACGCGGATGCTCCTTGTTCGCGACTAATTGAAATTGGACCTTTCACAATTTTTAATCATCCCAAACGATCCGCAAATGTTGCGTTCAATGCGACCCGATCAAAGTAAATGCAATTTTTTTAATTCAACATACCATTCGATTACTTAAATCAAACTCGTTGCTTTTGCTTCTTTTAGGTCGATAGATATTATTTCAAGATGTAAATTCCGTGCCTTTTCAAAAAAGCAACCTCTGAGAGATAAAAACAAAAATGTCATATGCTATAGAGATTTTTCCATCGCACACGTTTTTTGATCATCATGAAAGAATGTCAGCTGCTACACGTGAAATTTCTACTTAACTACATCAAATCACAATTTTTCCCATAGAAGGTAACAGGTGGTCCTATTTTAATCTCTGCGCTAAGTGAATTTTCTTCTGAGAACTTCGAAGCGCGAGAACCTGCTTGTTCCAACCTTTTAATCTCTCCATCGGCTTAATAGTGCCCCCTAAATTCTGGAAAGCTCATATATCTCTATCACACGTTGATCTCTCTTATGATGAAAATAAAACCGCGTAAAAAGGTCGTTAGATACTGAAAAGAGGAGGCATAATCCAGTCCGCTCTCTTCGTTTACTTTTATTTCTCGATTCTTGCTCTGCTCTTAGTAGTAGTATTAGTAGCTAAAAACTAAGTAGTTTTTATTTTTAGGCAGAAATCGCAAGTCAACTCATCTTGCTCTAGCATACATTCGTCAAACTTTAAACAGCTTTATTAGCTATCCGAGCGAAACCCGTATGAGGCAATACACGCCAAGTAACGTTCTCAAAATGCTGCGAAAAATGGAATTCAACAAACAAATCCATTTCCAAGAGAACGGATGAGCGCGTATGCGCGTGGGCGCTCAGCTTTTGGCCACGGGCTCCTGGCCGATGATAGTTATATAGAGCACACGAGCGCAAAAATCGAGACGCTCGAGCGCGTGCGAATTCCTTGTGAGTCTTTTTTCACACGACGTTGTCGTGGGACTCTACCAAATTTCCCTAACTCGGGGGCCAATGAAAAGTGTGAGTCACAAATCTCGCGCACTCGACAAATGCTATAAACTTGCATTCAACCCCACGTGAAAGATCTCTATCCTCGAGAGAGATTTACCAAGTTTCATGTTCTGTATGTGATATTGTTGTGATTTCTTTGACAAAGTCCACCATTCTCGAGCCTTTCTAGATTCATATTTAGTCATAATTCGCCTTTAGGTGAGCCATATGAGGTACACGTGTCCATGTTATCCAGAAGGGATAAATATTTTTTAAAGTATATTTCTTGGTTTCTTTATTGGAAAAGTATACATGTATTTCTATGGAGTCGATTTCGTGTGGAAATATGCGTGAAAATTAAAATATTACATGCCGCTTTTCGTCACATGCTACACAGTTAATTAAATTTTGAATATCGACAACAGTCAAATAAATCCCATGATATACGGAATATTCATCATTGAGAAAAGATTAATGTGGGATATTATTATATTTATATAATAGTAATAGGATAGGATTATACCTATAATACCGATAAAAGATTGAAAATTAACGAAATGGCGGACTTGTGAAATTTACGTACCGATTTCGCACTTTTTTTTGCTCTTAAAATCGACATATAGACAAAAATTAATAATAAAATTAATGGTTTTATAGGTATAGGATCCCAAAAATTCAATCGCCTTTAAAATAAAAAAAGATTGAAGTCGATACCTTGATTAGTTTTTGAGCTAGGATTCCCAACAGTTTAAAAAAAGTCGATTCGAGATAAATGCGTTTAAAGATTCGATTAACCATAACAATAACATTAGTCATAGGTTCCATTATTAGCTATAACTTTTTTAAAAATAATATTTCGGTCACACGCTTTTCGGGGGATATTCTACACATCATAAGGTAGCAAAATCAGCAAAAAAAAAATCAAATTTTTGAAATTGCTTGATGAGAACCTCCCCTTGTAACATGACTGGCGTTGCTAGAAGTTGATCTGCACAAATTTGAATAGATATGTAAAAGTGGGGAAAATAAATATACTCAATGTCGTAAAAAATTACGCTACCAATCTGCACTGATGAAGAGTGTTCGACAGACGCCTGTCCATGCATTGAGTGCAATCATTGGCTACGGCTTGGACTAGATTACAAGTGAAATTGCTTTTTTTTTATACCTATGATATTTTGACATTTCCAAAATATGATGACTTGAAATTAATTATTTTGTTAGAATATTTTTCTCCTCGAAATAAACTGTTATGTAGGTACAGTAAACCGACAGTACATAAAATGTATAAACAATAAATAGAATATTATTTTCAAATGTGTGAATTGAACGCGTGGAATGTGAAAGAATAAATCTTGTACAATGAAACATTTCAGGTTTTAGCATACACTTGAAATTTGTCGGGAATTATTTTATTATTATTATTATTATTATTATTATTATTATTATTATTATTATTATTATTATTGTTATTACTATTATTACTATTGCCCAACAAATATAGAATTTGCGTACTGTTGACAACGTATCGAAATGAGGTACTCTTGTGCTTCTCACACCAGCTTATGTCTTCATACTTTTTCAAAACGTTTCAAGTGACGCGTATTTGCTTTTTGATAAATTTTAACCGCGTAAATGCATACGAGATAAACGTGATTAACACTACAAGTCCTGTTTTTGCTTGTTTATTTTTAGAAATTTTAAACTTGAATGAATTTTCATTCCAGACAACATCAATTCAGAATCGAAGATAATAAGAGCTGAGATGAATTTCATCAAAGAATTTAACTGAGTATACTCATAATCAAATGATATACGTAATTGAAAAATATGAAAAAAGTTAATACCCCTTTATTGTAGACTCAGAAAATACCAAAATGGAATCGCAACTGTCATATAGCATTCAGTTTCATTCTTTTCTTTTCACATAAGAAGAAAATGTTCCTATACAAAATAGAAGTGTCAACACCTGTCGGATTGTTTCGAGACTGCATTGAAATGCCCTGTAGCGTTGAGGAATATTTGTATATCGTAAGTGAATCCCAAGATGTAAAATTCAAGAATAGTTCAGGGCAGCTTCAAAAGTGGGCGAACGTCGAGATTTCATTTATACGTGGAGAACCCGCAGTAAACCCAGCGTGGAATAGCATTATCTTTTCTAACATATACGAAGATAGACAGCAACTATTCTGGCAGCTCCAGAATACTATAATTCAAAATACATCTTCCCAGTTAATTAGCACATAGAGGCTGGATAAGCTCAATTTCATTGGATTAAAAGGTCTTTGATGCTCTCGAAACATTATTCACAGTGAATCAATCTGTTCCTGCAGAATAAAAGTCAAATTACTCATTGAGTTGCGCGTTCTCATTTGCATTATCGCTGAACAAATGCATTCATTTGAAATGGGCTTGCGATTACAAATCACGGGTTGAAAAAGCCAACCAACGAAACCTCCGGAACCTTCATTTGTGATTGTGCTGATGAGGGATCTCTCAGAATTTCTCCATGGATGATACGTTTTCGTAAATCTTGTTCCTTTAGATAAATGGCACCGTCGTACATTGCCGATTCTAACAATCGCGTATCACACAGAATCCATTAATTTAAAAAACGATGCCACTCGAGACGAAATCATAAATCAACCTGTATCTACACGTGATGCGTATCTTGAATCATCTCCACCCACAACGATATGGCCGGAGGAAGTTTTACCCCAGGGAGATTATGATCTTTACGAACGAATCAAATTGCTCTCGGAAACTCGACAAACGCCAGTTTCCGGCCGATCCTCCGCGCCTATTCATGATTCCGGATTCGAGGCATCGCAATTCGGCCCTAGCAGCATCGCTTTTGTGGCTCCGATTGATTTTCCAAACGGACTCCCTCCTCCCTTGCGCGCAGCCCCGATTTTCCAAGGCCACCTGTATCAGAGCGACGTCCGGCCGGGGTAATCGATTGGGCCGAGAGCGCACTCGAGATTCCCGGAGATCTCTCTCCCTTTTTCCGTGGAGACTGGGTTCTCTTTTTCTCCCCCCGGGAGCCATTGGGAGCTTATCGTCGAGCCCGATTTCAGATAAATTTGCGATTCAACGAGGCGTCGCGGTTTGTTTGCGCCTTGCTTCTTCACGCTGCTCGCTCATGCCGGGATAGACCGAGATCTAATTGGTCGGGATGGCTTGACCGCAATCCCTACTGGATCAGCTGCTGCTCGAGTTTCCTCCGAGATCGATTTTATTGGACGATTGATATTTCTAACGGAATATTTACTTCCTCATTGATTCATACCGCGACACTTTCTTTGAGTACATTTTATATTTTTAACAAGTGAGACATATTGTGTGTGTGTGTTGTGAATGATATGAGGCCGAGAATAATTTATCAGGAATATATCTTATTTGCGTCTGTGATTCGCAGAAAAAAAGTTTTACGTCGTTGAAAGTATCATTTTATTTTGAAACAATGCCTTTGTGTATCAACTCGTTAGCAAAAATACGAACGACGTCAAATAAAGAATCAATATGGAAGGTTCATTCGTAGAAGTGTTGTTTTGAGGCAAGAAATTTACATTCAGAGTTAAAAGTTAAAAACTCAACCCGTCCCCTTCTATTTTCAATTTTTCTAAAATAATTAATATTCATTTTTTATTAGTTTAATATTTTTGTATTTCAAATTCGAAAATTCTTGAAAACCATCGAGAATAATTTGTAAGGAACCCTGTTAGAGATTTTACTGCTCAATTCAAAAAGTCCGCCGACTGAAATAACTATGTTTACTTTGAAAAAGTTTTTGCTAAATTTATTTCGCTCTTTTGAGAGATACTTTAGAGGAATTATACCAAAGAGTACGCACATACATTCAATATTTATGATGTAAGATATTACTTGAGCAGATCCACGCCTGAAAAATTCGAACTAAATTTATTTTTATACAAATTTATTGAGAAGCATAGAATTGATATGTAACGATGATAAGTTATAGAGAAATATTGAACATAATCACTGCTCGTATACTGAATGATACCGTCGAGAAAAAAACATTCGAAAATCAATACTTTGAGCTCATACGCAGTACATGAATGTGAAATTCATATATTTGAAAGTTAGCTTCGGTACAGATCGCATGTACAACGAGTAGCACTTGAACTAACCACGCTGCCGCTTGAAACTTGCAAACTAGATATCGATAATTTTCATCGGGAAGGTGTATGTATACAGATATATATGTGAAACTTTGGGAAAGATTCTGCGTCAGTGTATTCCGCTAATAGACTAATTAATGCGCGCTTGGGCAGCCAGCTCGAAGCGACGAGCTCAAAGATACGTATGCCGTGTTAAAGCGGGTCATCTCTCTTTCTCTCCCTCTCTCAGACATTCCGAGAGCCGCTCGCGCGTGGATATGCGGGCTGCTCTGCCTAATATAAGTGCCGACCCGGTACTTCATATATATCGCAAGCGTCGAGTGAGATGCACGTAGTTGCTCCTCCGCATCTCGTTGAGTTTTTGAAGTAAAAAAAACGTATCGCACGAGTTAACATGAGTCTATTGACTCCGTACGTTCAAAAAAATCTGTAAAGACTATGAGATTGAAACTGGAATGACATATTAATTTTCTACTTGAACTCATACGAGTTTTAATCTAATTAACTCAATTTCCTCAATGGAATCCATTGATGTAGTTTCTATTTTAGAAAAATTATATATATCTGGATAATGAAAGTAACATGAACGTGACGTTGTTTGATGAATCGATAATGAATGATGCATTTAAATCTTTTTGTACTCGTGAACTGGATTTGATACCCATACATATACCATTATCACCATTGAAGATGTTATGATACCGAATCCAAGAATAACCACGAAAATTTGCAATAAATAATCCGATTTAAAAAAATTCAGTTTCCAAATCAATCCGTTCACGTTTTAACTAGTTTACACCTACACGATTTTTCTCAGAAGTAGCATCTAAAAGATTTATCTCAAACGAGCCATAGCTATACTTTACATATTGACTCAACAATTTGAGGAGAGGTGATTGAAAGACTTTCAGCACAGAGCGATTGGATCAAAATGTTTGAGGAACACTTATTACTTTTTGTAAATACATGAAAAATACGACGTACGAAAAGAGATACACCCGCAGCGCTCCGTGTGGTTACGACTCGCTATACTCTCAACTAGCAACTCGAAAATGAAATCAAGTGTCACCATAGAGCCAACTGAATATTCACCCGCGGTGAATATTAAATCAACATGTTCAGTCATCGTGATCACCTCTTTCTCTCTGTGCATGCGAAAACTTTAAAACATTTCTGTTCATTGAGCACTGAGTCAACACTTGATCTACATTCACTCTTCAATAATTTTCGCCACGTAACAGAGAGGAAAATTGAAAATTTCTCCCAGGTCAGTTGCGCGTAAAGGGGCGAGATGAGGACTCTGTGTATGTGTATAGGTACTCGTCATCAAGGCTACTCCGTGAGGGGAAAGCTTATTTATAAAATGCTACGTGGGGGGGGGGGGGAGGAAACAGCGTATATAAAAAAAAAGAGACGCGTCCGAGCGTTTTCTCGTCGTTCGCAGAGTCTTGTGAGGCTCGAGCAAAATTATTATTGATAGCATGATCAGGTTGTGAGATATATCGTACGTTCAAGCTTGAAGGGCCGCCATCGTCAGCTTTGGAATTGGCATTTCTTATAGTCAAGGGTTAGTGTGGAATTTCGTTTGCCAAGTACCTTGTATTCCGAATGTCGTTGTTCTCGAGAACTAAAAGAAAGATTCGAGCTCTCGGGCTCATTTTCTGGAAGAGTGTGAATAAAAATAGTTATGTTCGAAATAACAAGGTCAAAATGATTCATACGTTCTATAGTTTGAATTGGATTTTTTTATTGAACAACTGATTCATCATCAATTTTCAAATTGTAAACACGGAAAAATAATTGTGCTATTTTCGCATAAGAAGTTGTATGTGAAAATCTACAAAAATACTTATATTAAATATTGATGTCTCCAACGCCTAGAAAAGGAATTGTTGTTCCAGTTTACTGTTGATAATAGAAGATCAAGTTGATCCTCTTATGTTGGGCAACAATTAAGAACCATGAAAAAAGCTCACCGTCGCCATTGGTTTTGCGTATAGAGTATATCCGAGCTAAGCTCATCCCTTGAATGGCATAGATATATATTCTTGCTGCGCATACTTTAAATATATAAACATGTCTCATATTTACTCGGAGCTAGTATAGTGGGTAAACGGGAATCACGAGGGTAACGCCGAGAAATAATCAGAACCTCGTTTATTTTTAATGAAGAGAACCCAGCTCTAGTGATGAATGGTTGAACTTCAATTTATCTCGAAAATCTAACGATATTTCACGTTAAAATAATGGGAAACTGTACAAATCTAATAAATTTTACCCTGATATGCAATTTAAATATGTAGAAATTTTGAATTTGAAAGATTTAATTTAAATATTGTTTCAGTTTGTAGGACGATTCGATTTTTTTTCATTTCTCATGTCTATGATAAAATGATGGTTTCTGCAATAAAACGCAGCATATGATACATATAAACAATGAATATTCATATTCTGCTCCAGATAGTCCACTTTCCACCTAGCTAGAGAATTTGAGCTCAACGAAAATTTTGTAAATTAATATAAATGTGAATATAATATATAATATAAAATAAAATAATAGAAATCTGAATCAAAACAAATAAAGTTCTCATCACGGGTGTGAAAATGTTCACAAGAAGTGAATAAAAATTACTAAATCTTCTTCGTATTAAAATTTGTAATGTATATAAACAGAATTCGCGTCATTAGCATTTTACAATTTCTTAGTGGCGATGAGAGCAAATACATCAAACTGCTATGTTTCATGAAAAGAATCTATGTTTTGCTCGCCGAGAAAATGACAGTGAACCAATCAATTGTATACTCCCTGTGCATGAAAACGTATCTTGGCGCTCAGGATGACAATGACGGTAGAACATTACGGCTATAAGATGAATTGAAAGTGGGGGTGTATTGTGAGCGATTCGAATTTGGGAATAATCTTGAAAATATCAGGATTTGACCTTATTACACGTATTCGATATAAACTTTGCTATACAGTACATGTTTGTATTCTATGGTCTCATATCACAAAGCTTTCCATGTCTTATTCTTCCATAAATCACGCAGCTTGTCAGATTTGAAATTTAATTCCAATAGAGTTGGTATGATTAAGGGTTGTCCCGCCCCGCGAGCTTCAATTATGTCCTTAGCGCCGAATTTTCTGCGTGCGGAAACGAGAAAAGCTGCGCCAAGGTTATGTCGTCCCGTAATAGCTGGGCCGGTTGTATTCCACTTTGGGCACGCAATCGCGTGCAGCTGATTCACGTGGACAGCCACGTCACGAATGAGCGTCGAGCCACGTGAGAGCTCTTCAGCCGTATTGCGTCACTCGCTGGCATAGCGATACACCCCTAGCTATTAATCATCCCGCTGTCTACCTTTCGACCAATTTGCATCGTTATAGGGTCATTTTTCGTTATCTTTTCAGGTAAATTTTCGAGTATTTGCGACCACCACGAACTTCTCGTGATAAACATATATAATATGTTTATGAGTCCGGGGGGATAACGAGTGTCAGAATTGCTGGAGTTCCTTTCATCTTGGCTTCCACCTCTTGTTGGTCGCATTCCCATTCGAGTGGAAGAAAAACAACCAAATTATTCTACCATTTTGGCCCGAAGTATTTTTGGCCTTTAGATATTTCTCAGTCGGTGACCCATCACGATTGTTCGAATACCAATATTTAACGTAAGCTCAGCCTTGGTAGACCTCGGGTAATCTTTTTCGACAACCCTGCTCTAAAGTCTTGCTTCACTTGCTTTACCTCCTTCACAAAGTTGTCTAGTACCTGTCATTTTGTTTCCACTCAGCGATGCATAAAGAGTTCTATCCACAATATTGGATAACGTTACTGATTCGCTCGAAAATTTATGCGACATATAAGGTACCTGTATCCAATATGCGCCACCTAAGCGAGAAAGGTCACTACACAGCGTCGAATGAATATTTTCTAACATAATTGGTGTCAAATGAAAGGTCTACTCAATACCTACAAAATGAGCTAAGTCTTTTCCAATTTGAACAGTTCTACGCTAAGATACCGAGGTTTTAAAAAAAAAAAAAATTTCGGGAAAAAATGTTTAGTGTACCCAATATGGAGCCACCCTGAAAATACTTCTTTTCATCCATTTTGAAGCATGAAGCATGTCTGAAATGAATAAAATACAAACAAAAAAGTATATTTCTGATATAATTTTATTGAAAAATACATTTTGTCTTTGATTGAACCATAGTACATAGATTATATGAACTTCTAACAACCTAAATCAAATCAAGTTTTCAGTTAAAATTCATGAAAAACCGTTGTTTTTGAATCAACAAAATTAACTTATGCAACATCTAATTCCAATATTAATCTCTCAAATTGATGAACATTCTTATTAGTGTAATTTTAAATATAATTGAGATGTTCTCACTTTCTTTCAAAATTCCCGTTCAGGCTTTCGTATTTTAGTTTCTTACAAGTCCTCGACAGTATTCTATATGAAAGAAATATCGAAAATTGAGTTAGCTCTTCAAAATTTCATAAAAACGGCTGAAAACCTTTAAATGCGATTATCTCGCTAAATAATGGGTTTAGGGCGAAAATAAGCGAAATTCGGGATCAGTCGATTTTTTTTTCGAAATTCCCGTTCAGGCTTTCGTATTTTAGTTTCTTACAAGTCCTCGACAGTATTCTATATGAAAGAAATACCGAAAATTGAGTTAACTCTTCAAAATTTCATAAAAACGGCTGAAAACCTTTAAATGCGATTATCTCGCTAAATAATGGGTTTAGGGCGAAAATAAGCGAAATTCGGGATCAGTCGATTTTTTTTTCGAAATTCCCGTTCAGGCTTTCGTATTTTAGTTTCTTACAAGTCCTCGACAGTATTCTATATGAAAGAAATACCGAAAATTGAGTTAACTCTTCAAAATTTCATAAAAACGGCTGAAAACCTTTAAATGCGATTATCTCGCTAAATAAGGTTTATGGCAAAAATAAGCGAAATTCGGGATCAGTCGATTTTTGCCCGTCTGGGTCGAGCCAGCTCGTGTCGCCAACTCGACACGAGCTGGCTGGTTATACTCGAGATGACAACTGTTGAAAAGTACCGACAAGCCCGCAACTAACTGGGGTGACGATTTGTCTGTTGCAGCAAGCGCACGATGCGAAGCAGCAGACCGCGGCGAGCCCGGAGGACACGGAGGACATGCCGGTGGGCCAGCAGGGTCCGCAGGTGCCGCGTCGCCGGGGCGGCGTGTCAGCCGAGCCCATGAGCGAGGAGGACGCGGCGAGCTACGTGAAAAAGGTCGTGCCCAAGGACTACAAGACTATGGCCGCCCTCAGCAAGGCCATCGCAAGGAACGTCCTCTTCGCCCACCTTGACGAGAACGAGCGCTCCGACATCTTCGACGCCATGTTCCCCGTCAATTTTCTCCCAGGCGAGCCCATCATTCGTCAAGGTGAGTCGGCACCTTCAGCTGAACCACACGATGTTTTCGTAGGAGTCCATTGCCGAATGAATCGCCATTCAATGGTATCAATATCAGTGACAGAATATTGTTTATGCTCGATTATACGTCACTTCAATACATTCGTTAATTACGTTTTGTGCGATAATTAGTTCCATTAAATGTTAGTAAAGTCTGATAAAATGATTGACAACAGCAAAATTGAGATTAATGACCCTCTTCACTCCCTGTACAAGTTATGTAATCAAACTTGAATTATTAGCTCTCTATATGGAGTTCGTTTTGCGTCACCATTCGCTCGAGATAATCCGATTATGGATTTGCATTAAAATTTATAGGGGATGGAAATTTTCAAAGAACTGTATTGACTCACGTACCTTAATTGTAAGTAGTATAAAAATGAGAGCAATAAGGTTGAGCTTCAATTTGAAACCAGATGTAAATTATAATTAGAAATTTAAATTTTGAACGTCCCACCCGAAGGTATTGAAAAAAAATACAGAAAATACAGTATTTTTTCATAACAGTTTCATAACAGCTCAAATACTAGTTTGAGAACTCTTCCATGCAGCTATGAAATGCAACAACATAATCACAAATATGTCATCAACTGATGGTTTTGAATGACCAGGGTTATGTTCGCGCAGGCTTTCGATTAATTCCAAGCTTAGCTCTCGAGAGTGTTGAAGGTTAAGTGGTCAGCAAAGCTTAGTCGTTTTCTAAAGTAGAGTTAACGAATATAGAGCAACTTTTTAATTAGTGCTAATCAATGAGTAAACTCAGTGAAAACGGCAATTTCTTCAGAGAAAAAGTACAAATAACGGGAAAAATTATACTCTGCACGTTTGAAATCGATGTTTTTGTATGCATTATTCAATGTTCCTGGAAAAATAACAGACGTCGATTTACTTTCCTCTGAAAGGAGCACAAATTGTATGCTAATGTAGTGTCATACTCGCTTCGTTGCAAATCACAGAGTATGAAAGATGAGTATGAAGACTTCTCTTTCTGTAATCACCAAGAGAAAATTGAAACATGAGCTTGAACTTGTGTATATTTGAATGATGCAAAGTCTAAAAATGTATATGTAAAAGTTTTTTTCACTCCGACAATGAGTATATAAGTAAATTATGCTCAAACTTGTCACCTACAAGTAGCCTGTTCTGTATACATGTTCCAAGTCCTTAATCTCACTATTATATAGAGAATCAGTGTTCTTGTTAACGCTTTTGAAATTCCAACACTTTAGATAAGCAGTTTCTTTTCTGAGCATTCAATTTGAGAAAGTATCACCATCATTAAACAGTATAAAATTCCCCATAGAATCGATAATTTAAATCATAGATTCAAATCGAAATTTGTTCGCGAAAAAGATTAAAAAATTCAACTACGAAGAAATCTTTGCCTGAAAAAATGAGCATAAACTGCTAAGACTGATCAGTCCAATAATCGAATGAATATAAAATGTAAAATTATGTAAATTTGTTATGTAATGAATGTAAATCCAAATTGAATCTTGCAAAAGCTCTTTCATCTCGATAGATTGAAGAAATAAAGCTCCCGGGAGTATAACGTGTACGCAGAGCTTATCGTCCCATTATTTCCACACAGCTAATTCATACAGTTTAAACCAATACTGGCGAGCGCTCTTTTTGTATTGTCATGCGCGCTTAAGACAACTATATGCCAATATCTATTATTTACAATTTTCATTCCTGAACCTTAATAAAAATGTTGAATATACCCTATGCCCATTAGGAGTCAAGTTATGATCTTCAGATCTTGACATTTTATAGTCTGTAACATTTTTACGACCTTTGAAAATGAAATTCTGTTTTACAACTAGAAAAGTCAAAGAATACCCAAGTTTAATAAAGTCTAACTGCATCGGGTCACTGCTATTTGAATAACAAGATTTCCTTATCAAACTTACTGCATATCAAATTGGTCGGATTAAACATAGGGGAATATATATTTTCGCCAAGACTTTTGTTCAGAGGATATCTACATAAGACCACGTATCATTCGGTGATGCTTATCTACATAAGCATCACCGAATTTATCTTCTTTCTTAGTAAGCAGAGCTGAAAGGGAAAAAACTATCCAAGACTCTGAACTTCCCTTAGTTATATATCGTGTCTATGTGCTCAAAGTCTCCAGCTAAGAAGTAATTTAGAATTTTGATATGAGAAGAAAAAAGCGAACATCAAAGCGGACTCGAAATCCTTCGAGTGCGTACTCACCAGTGCAGGTTATAAAGAAGGAATGAAGTAAAAATTTCATCTTTGACGCCTTTTTCTAGTTGAGGATTCTTTGGATCAACCAGAATTATACTAGATCTGTGGAAAAATACAGTCCTTCGCCAATAATACTTTACACTTGAGTTTTGTCAATTATGCTTCACTTTTACTTCAGGCTACAGTTTAAGAATATTATAAGGTCCCTGCGGGTATTATGGCCACTTTGAGGTCAATTAATTTTTTTAAAATGCCTTTTGACTGAAAATTCTCTTCAGATAATCTTTTGAAGTGAATTTTTCATGCGACCAAATCTAAATTTTTAATTTCTTTTCTACGTAACGGAAAATACCTTGAAAGTAGGTATTTTACCAGAACATGTGAGTTAACGGCTACTTTGGGAAATCGTATAGTAAAAAAGAGGCAAAACAAGTGTTGAGTATATGTCGGGGCATAAAATAGTTATTTAACGTAGTCCACGAAATCCAAGTGGAAATTTCATCCTAATGTAATTTTTCATGCGTTAAAATCACGTGAACATTTTGCTTGGATTATACCGGTAAAATAACCCGTTTAAAGAGAATTGTATGGAGTGGACAACAAATAGCCGTTTTACCGCACAGTCTAGGAAACATTTTAACCTAGTTTTAACAATTATGTTAAGACAAAAATTCCCCCGGGATCTTGCACAACGTGTTAAATACCTTTATACCCCGACACATTTTTTCCATCGGATAGAAGAAGACACAAAATATTGAGATTTTGCAGCAAAAAGTTAATTTTTCTCTCAAAAATAAACAAATTACCCGTTACGTTCTTGAGACATTACAATTAGAACTTTGCATTCTATCGTCCCTCCGTAGGTATGTATATAAGAATCGCAGATTGCAATTCCAAACCAACGCATTTTATTTTTTAAAAAAATGATTGGCCGTTCTTCTTGCCCGGCCGTATTACCCCGTATAAATAAAACTGAAACGCGTCAGCTACTCATTGATTAAAACATCCCAGTTTCTATTTTCGTTGTCACTCAACTTCAGTAACAGTTGTTCTTAGTAAATCGATGAAATTTCGCGATGAAAACCTGAAAAAAACACATTTTATTTATAGCTATGATTATTTCGATTTTTTTATCTGACGTGGATGCGTACAGTTGGAGTAGAATCACGTAAACGATAAAAGTAACTAATGGGAGTGATTGTTTTCATTGCGGACGAAATATTGGTAATACAAAATATATTCACTCGTGCTCGGGCGACAACGCACTGTAAAGAAATTATTCTTATAGGGGGTAAAGAGGTTTTGTTAATCCAGCGTACATCATCCTTAATGTTTTCGCATCGAAGTCTGGCAGACGATGATGTCAAAGCCTGTCAGTACACTGCGTATTTTCTAACTGCGAGTGAATGCCGCGTGGTTTCGCGCTTCACATGTCAGATCCAAATCGTATAATCATAATACGCCAGATATTGATATCCTGATTCAGATGAAGAGGAACGAACGATTCAACCAAGTCTCTGAACTTGATTTTGTATAGGTTCACTCGATCAATTTTTCTGGGATCGCTCAATCACAAAACAGACAAGTTGATTGGATATATCTGTCCTTCTTCACGGTTATTTGTCAAGTCGAAGGAAACAGAAAGCACACCCTCTCGTTTTTTCAGTCTTCAACGTGCGATTTGAATTTTCACTGTACCCTTGGTTCCAGTTTTCCAGCATTCGTGACTGACGGTTTTTTCATTTGTACAGGCGACGAGGGTGACAACTTCTACGTGATCGACCAGGGCGAGGTTGAGATCTTCGTGAACGGCGAACTGGTGACGACGATCGGCGAGGGAGGCAGCTTCGGCGAGCTCGCGCTTATCTACGGGACGCCGAGGGCCGCGACGGTCAGGGCCAAGACCGACGTCAAGCTGTGGGGCATCGACCGAGACTCTTACCGCCGCATACTCATGGGCTCCACCATCAGGAAGCGCAAGATGTACGAGGAGTTCCTCTCAAGGGTCTCCATCCTCGGTAATATTTCTTCGTTCGTTATTACATTTTTCGCATTTTTCAAGCTGCGATTAAGTTGCCAAGGGGGAAGCTGATCGAGATTTGTAACGAGGCGAATGTTTTATAATAATTATTGCTATCTATTTGATGAGATGAAAAGTCTTAATTGTATCGAGCAATGAATCCAAGACGCTAACAATGTTCCGATGAAAGGAAAAAATCGACTCTGAAAAAACGATTCAGTCTCCAAGTTAAATGCGACTTGTGAGAAGTTTGATTGAGTTTTGTCTCATTTGAAATACAAATGAAACTTGAATAAGTTTAAACTCGATCAAACAGTGTTGGATAAAGTAAGACTTGGTCCGCTGATTCTCAAGCTTTTTTATTATCCTCGAAACTTTTCACCAATTATAAGTTTCGTCCATGGTGTTCTTTCAATGCCTTAGTCAACGAGTCACATGGATGTGAGCTGTACCGCATTTTCAATCATAGATTCGGATTATCTTATCGAAGAATTAAACTTCACGAGCATGAGAAATTTCAAATTTCCTATTTTGTCGTTTTAGAAAGTTTTTAAATCTAAATTCGAAATCGAAATCTTCAGAGAAAAAGAGAGAAAGCGAGAAAGAAGAAAAGTTATTAGCATAATAATTTTTGTGAGTTCCTATCCGAACTCCCGCCGCTATGCTCGTCACTGAAAAACCACTCGAGAAACCGCGAGAATAAGAAGAGATTTTTATTTTCAGAATCTCTGGAGAAGTGGGAGCGGCTGACGGTGGCTGACGCCCTGGAGCCCGTGGCGTTCGAAGATGGCGAGACGATAGTCCGCCAGGGCGAACCAGGCGAGGACTTTTACATAATCGTCGAAGGCACCGCGGTCGTTCTCCAGCAGCGCACAGAGGCTGAGGAGCCAGCGGAAGTAGGTCGCCTCGGGCCCTCGGATTACTTCGGTAAGTGTAAATACGTGCAACGAGTGCAGTTTGACTCTGACACTCCACTCGGCGAATTGCAAAACTGATCGGGCTCGATCGGTGAATCATTGCACGCTTTTCTCATCGGCTTTTCATTCTATAGAACACTGTAACCTACATGCTCTTAGATTCCGATAGAAATTTATGCAAGCCGCATTCTGAATTCTCTATTAATTTACCTTCACTATTGGTTTTTGATATTTCGATTTTCCAAAGATATCCTTTTGCAAGAAACGTATATATGGATTCACCGTGCGCGCGCAAGAAAAAATATTAGCCTGTCATAAATTTTGTGTTTTCAAACTCGCTTGGTTTCTTCAGTAATTAATTTTCAAACCTATCTGTTCGAAAATCAACGATATTATATTTTCTTGATACTGTTATAAAAAAATACGAACTCCCGTTAATTTAAACTTGATATGGAATTTTCTAATACCAATTAATATTATATTAATTTCGTTTTCTTCTAAGTGCACTTGATAATTTGCTTCTCATATTCATCAAAATTGAATGTTGCCACTATTTTTATATCGAGTTATTGACATTTCACTGAAAATTCACTCGAAAATTGAAATATTTTCATGGCAATATGTTGTGTGAATTTTGAGAGTTATTATACAATATCGAGATAATGACGTTTGAAAGACTATTAGTGGGTCGGAAATTCAATCCCAGACAATTAAGTTAAGAGTATGGATGAATATTGAATCAAACTTCTAATGTTCATTATAACAGAATTCGAGAGAATTAGGTTGTTTCTGTAAATATTCAATTTCCTAATAGCTTTTCCAAATAATCCAAATAGATGTTTTTTTTCGTGTGGTTACTACAGCGAGAAATATAATTACGGAAAAATCAACTGATTTCTATACTCGAACCTTTTCTTCTCGTCTTTCTTATTTAAACTTTCATAGCATGATTAACGATGTTGCGTGTTGATGTGTGCAGGTGAGATAGCCCTACTGCTGGACAGGCCAAGGGCCGCAACCGTCGTCGCCCGCGGGCCTCTCAAGTGCGTCAAGCTGGACAGGTCTCGCTTTGAACGCGTCCTCGGCCCCTGCGCCGACATCCTCAAGCGCAACATCACCCAGTACAATAGTTTTGTTTCGTTATCCGTGTAAAAAAAAATCAAGTATCATCAACCAAAACCGACATGCATAATGAAAGACAAGAGTAACAAAAAGTAACACAAGACAATTTGAAAAGGGGAAACAAAAACGGAATTATATAAAAAAAGAAGTTAAAATGAAAAAATAAAAAAGTTGTGTGTCGTCCGCCTTCCGACCCCTGTAACGGACGTCCTCTCTCACCACGTTGTTACGATTTTTTATTTGATCAATATTTTAATATATACATATATATATATATTATATATAATGAATAATGTAATTGTATTACGTCAACTATTAATATATATTATATATACACAAACATTATTGTATAATTAGAAGAATTCTGTAATAAACAAAAGAATTACAAGAAATAAAAGAGTTTAGTTTCTTGGGAGGGAATAAGTAATTACACATATTATTACCTATTGTATTTATAATTGGACATTGAAATTTTATATCCATATCCACAAGATATGTATCAGCAAGAACACACCAAGCCATTGCGAAAACGATGTGTGAATTCATGTCGGAGAAGTAATCGAAATCTAAGTCACCGCATGAGACACCAGTAATACAATGTGGGAGAAACACTGTAATAACTCCGTCAATTTTATAGCATTGCTAGCAAATCTGATTGTTGGTGAATTTAGTAATACAACAAGATTATGAAATATATCAAAATGATTCATCTAAAATGACCGTGAACGATTTTTATTGTATAGCTGGTTGATGCTTGGATTCCCCACCATTCTCATCCTCTCCATAGTGTCCCCCGTTGAACAGAGGGCGAATCATCTGCTTTGTTCCTGTTCAGCATGGCATTGATAGAATAATCAATAAGAAACAACTATTCCTGAATTTTTCACCCTATTGATCTGTGGGCTTACCAGTTTATAATCAAATCCAAAATAAGTTGTAAATATTTACATGAAAGAAGTTGTATAGAAAGTTTTTTTCTGAAAAAAAATGATTGTGAGAGACTTGCGAGAGTGAACAATTCAGTAAAGTTGAAATTATAGTCATCAAGATACTTGTTTTGTAATTAGGTACTATTAAATATCATATGTTTTGCAAAGAAGTGTATGACGCTCGAGTGTATGGTGATTTTATTGTCGCTATCGTATTATACACGCTACCATACGATCCTACCTTAACGTTTGGCTGAACAATAAAAATAACTGACGTATGAGAATCCTAATTATTGGATACTTCAAGTATGATTTTTTAATTATATATCTTACACAATTCGGAACTTCATCCAAGTTTTATGTTGCAATTGGATGTTTCGAAAGGCACATTAATTATAGACCGATTCTGATTTATGTATATATACGTGTTTTCTATTGTACTTCACTAATCAGAGAACGTTGTCATTTCATCTTATCTTGTTATCGTTTGAAACTCCTTCGTCTTGCACATCTCAGACTTCGTCAAGTCGTCGTGTATAAATACAAAGTCATTAATGAATATAAATAAAATAAGAGATTCTAAATTCGTGGAAAGAAACGAAATTACAAACCCATTCGAGAGTATATCTTTACCATAGACCTGTATATAGCAGCCCAATTGCAGCCCCTGTTAAACTATCAATATTAATTTTAATATGGATTTTAGAATAAGAGAAATATTCTCACGTGAATTTGAGCCTGTCTTGAAAGTTTACTATACCGATAATAACACCAAAACTGGGATTTTTCAGTTTCTTGATAAATTCATGCGTGGGAAAGCTGTTTAATAATAAAACACAAACTCAATTGTTTTTAGAAAATTATTGTATTATTACATTTATTGCAGTTATCCAAGACTCAATGTATATAACCATAATAAAAGCGACAAGCATACCTTCTAAGAAATAATTTTCTTCAAAAGATAATATACAGGTTTCATTCATTTTCAAAAACAATTACAGAAAACAAAATAACTTGCGAAATTCTCCATTTTTTTTCTTAGAATACTAGACTCAATAATCTCAAAGCACTTGAGAGAAATCATAATTTGGAAAGAACTTACATTTAGTTACTAAGCAATTTACACTTTTTCGACATGATTGAAAATAATTACATGTAATTATTTGAGGCTATACATACAATAATTAAATCTTAAATATTTTTTAAGCTTTTCTTCTTGATCAAAAAAAAAAAGTAATTCTAGCATGTATCAATTTTATTGTTTTTCGATGTAGGTGTTGAATTTAAACCAGCTGTGTCGCCTGATTCCAGCTGCTTGAGTAGACGAAACAGAGCAGCTGCTTCTCTTATTCGACTAAATTCTATACAAAATGCTTGGATTTCTAAAAATAGTTCCTGCACATTGATTATCTTATTTCTAATCAGAGACTGCAAGAAAACACACACTAACCGCACCAATCTATTCTGCATATAACGATCCCTGATTGTTTCACAAGTTGATATACAGTTACTTATATAAAGGTGAACAAATTCTGTAGGGAGGTCAACTGTTGTTGTTAATCTATTAACAACCTCCATGGAATGAAGTGACATTTCCATATTAACAAGTACACTAAAATATTCCGTGATTTGGTTGGACTGCATTAATTTTAGAAGCACTTCAATGGCAATCAATGGATTATTTTCCACTAATTCAGGAAGTCTCGGTGGAGTTAGTCCTATGTGATAGACAAGTTTTGGATCTTTGTGCAGTTCAGTCACAAGATGTTGCTGCTGTTGGAGAGTTAGAACATTCTTGAAGGCTCTACACATGAGCCTCCTAGCTTCTGTTCCAGCAGAATTTGATACACACATGCTTGTATCATATTCTACTTTAAATTGATTTGGTTCTGTCATATTCATCCATGGTACTTCATCAAGTGTAGATCTGTGTATTGGTGGGGCCGGCCTTAAAAATTCTGGTTGGTAACTCTGAGCATAAGGAGGTGGATCTCCAGTAACCAGAGCTTCTATGATGCTTCTACTTGAATTCTTCATAGCTTCAGCATCATTCAGAATCCCTGCTTTGGGTCGTTCTGCAGTGTCTGATAATATAACTGGATTACCAGACTTTTCAACTGCAAGAAGCTCAGAACGCCTTTCAACCAATTGTAACTGCAAATCAGTTGAATCACAGGGTGGAGGGTTGGCAAGTGGATATAATTCTTCAATGATTTGACGGGGTGATTTTTTCATCATCTCCTTGTAACTGTACCCCATTAAGCTGGCAATTAAATATTTTTCACACCGAGATAATACTGGAATGTGACCAGAAAAATGTGTTTTTTCAACTTTGTCACCAGGAGTCTTCAAGATTTGAACAAAGACCTGGAAGAATAATTAAGAAAAATTAGTATTTTGTTGATCTTTAATTTTATCATTCGATGAATTCATTAATCTTGACAAATTGACAAATGAAAAATGACAAATTGAGTGTAATGAGCAATAACTCAATGTCTCTTTGAGTATTAGAATTCACCCCAAGTACAAACCCAGTTTGGATTTTAGCTTGAAGAAATCTAATCATTTACTCTCTACAGTATTTATCTCAAGATCAAAAATATATCAAGAGAGAGTATCTTTATTCATGCGACAAAAGTTTCAATTTTTACCGGAGCAAATGGTGTAGATGCTAGGGGTTCATCCTTGTAAAGATTAAAGAGCATCGCCACAGCAATTATTCTCTGCAATTCTTTGGGTAGTAGGTCCACATGTTGCAAAAGGAGCAACAAGGTCATTCCAACTTTGAAACGCTCTTCTTCAGGGAATATTGCATGTAGTTGGTTAGTCAAATTCTCCAATGATGTGCTCGCATTTTTTTCCTCGTCCATCAAATCTAGTAACTTGGTCATGTCTTTTACCGATAGTGACATTTTGAATGTTTATGCACCCAATAACTTGTATACTGAAATACTTGGAAATTTACTTGATTCGCTGACTACAAGCAGCTGTACCTAGAAAAAAATAAATTGGCTCATTTGAAATTGGGTTTAGACAAATTATTTCAAAACTAGTGTTTCATTTACCCGGTTAGTTTCCGACGTTCCATAAAGACGAATGGAAATTTCATCTTGGTATGTATGACCTTTATTATCTTCATAAACTATGGTAGAGTGACAAAAATTAGCTTAAGAACATGCCGACACAAATCACAATCGAAAATCCGGTCAACCAAAAAACAGCTGATACCAAAAGAGGTTAGGCCTATATTGCGCATGCGTGATCACCTCTCTCTACAGTCTACTCTCTCTCGCGCGCGGTGTTCGTCAAAATTACTTATCAATGATATGATGTTATAATGTTTACTCAGCTTTTTTCAAACTTGCATTTCTTTTCGAACATATCCATAAGCAGACAAGACGAATAAATTATATGTGTGACATGACTGTGGTACGCTGTAATACCTATAACTGATGAGTTGGTTTTTGATTAATTCTAGAATAGGGGCGAAAATGTCACTTCTCACGATAATAAGAGCAGCAGCTTATTGAGAGTAATCGATTTGTATTTTTTATTTCTATTTACTTTTTTAGCTTGCAGCAACAGAAATAATCAGCTGATCAGACATCGGGGCCATCGGGCTATAATTGGCGCATGCGCCAGCAACTCGCGACTGAGACTCGTATGTGTCTGTATTTTCGAGTATACATGTGCATATCTCAAAGTTGCTGTTTCTTATGTAGTAGTAACTTCATATAAAACTTATATATATGTAGACGTATGTACATGTTGTGTGTGGACTGTGTACAGGAAAATAAACCCGTGCGGCGGCAATGAGCCTACTGTACATCTATTACATGCTCGCCGCTAAGTTTATTGTTCATATTTGACGATGCGGGTCCAGCCACGTCTGTCGCGTGCTTTACGCGTCTACATAGACATAGACCGAGATCCCAATTCTTTTGGTACTAATGATATTCACGCAAAAAGAGAAGAAGTCACTGCCGAACGCAGAAGGTAAGATTAGGTTATATGTTTCAATAATTGTTGTAACTGTTCGATTTTATTTCAAAATATCTGTTATAAGCATGCCCTGTTTGATGGATGTTGATTTTGGTATAATTAGTATATTTTGCATTATAGAAAAATCCATGGTGATTTCTGCCTGTATCTATGATATTTTTTCAAATAGTTAATTCTTTTTCATTACTTCAAGTGATTCATCACTCTGATTGTAAAGTTGAAAAGTGTGATAATCGGTTCATCTTATTACACAAGAAATCATATGGAGTTTTTCATAATCAGACTTACAAAACATAGACTAGCAAGATAACTCAATGGATATTTTTCATCAACAGAGCTTTAGATTGGAATCAACTGTTTAAACGATTTCCAAAAGATGTTGTACAACTATTCAATAAATTACATCATATTGTATCAAAGATTTGCGGTAATTGTTTATATTCAACTTTAAAAATTGTTCAAATTTTAAATATTTATTAAACTTCATTTTATGATTTTCATATTAGAGGGTCAACCCCTGGATATTATTAATGAGCTTAGTATGTATGTACTAAAATTGTTAATTCAGGAGAAAATTGTTAGTCAGAAGACAATGATAGAATTGAAGCAGGTTCTTGGTATATCAGATCAGCAATCCTCAAAGCATATATTAGAGGTAAATATTATTAATAATATGTGTAGATGATAAAGTTTAACAGAATCATGATCATAAAATATTTTTTCCAGGTCGTATCTGAAATACGAAGAAAAATTTCTGAAAATGATTTAGATTTGATTTTAGGACGTGGGAAAAATGAGCAAGAATCAGATTTCAGACCAGAACCATTTGAAATGGATATTGTTTATGAAGATAAGGTGGTGTATGTAGATACAGATAAACTTACTGATATGAGTACCAATACTTTTAATAATATATCAGATAAATTTGATGAACTTGTCAAATTACCACAACTAAGTTTAGCACATAATACATCCACTAAAAAAGCTGAAGTTAGTATCAAATTCATTTACCAACTGATTACTGTCCAAAAGAACTGCTAATGAGTTGTTTTTCCTTTTATTTCCAGTTCAATAAACAAGAAGTTGTTACAGGAATGAAAAAGGCATTTGAAAAGTATCGATCAACAATGTCATATGATGAATTTGTAAATGTTATAGTTGATAAACTCAAAACATCTGGACAATCTTTTGAGAGTGAATTATTTGATCTTTTGGGATATGAATACATAAGTTTTATCGAGTATTTGATTAACTATCGCAAACAAGTTATAGCATGGCATAGTAATCAGAAGTTAACAAGAACATTTGCTAGTAAGTTGACAAAAGATTATGGTTAATCAAAATATGTCTATTTATTGATTTTGTGAACTCTGCAGATATGGAAAAACAACCACAAATATCTGCTCAAGTGATTGTGCAGACAGAAAAAGAAAAAGAATTAATGAAACAAGTTCGCAAAGAGGAGAAAAAACTACAAAAAGTCGTTAGTAAATTTGATAGTGGAAAAGATATGGACGACGATGATGATGAGATTTTCAATCCCATAGAGCTGAGGACGATAAGAAAGGAAGCTCTAGCTGCGAGGTCTGAGCCTCTATTTAAGAAAACTAGAGCTGTCATGCCTTCTGCAGTCCAGGAAAATTATCCATTTGTGTTTGATTCAAAATTGAATACAAAAGCTTCTGCAGGTCATTAATAAACTTTAATATATATGAAGCATTCTGAGTCAGATCATACAGTAATCTGCTCGACTTCTTAGGATTTGTTTAAACAATTTTTTTCAGTCACTTCTTGTCTAATTGAAAGCCTACATTTTTTAAAATGTTTGTCACCTTTATTGATCTATGAAATGAGGTCAGGCAGATGACCACGTGATTTCGAGTCTAATGATATTTTCAGACTAACATTTTCATATTTATTCTGTTTGTGTTTGTAGGCTTCATATCAGGCCAGAGAATAGTTTTGCAAGAAAATGTAAAAAGAACTGACACGTCACTGTGTGAAAAAGTTGATATTCCCATTCCAACAATGGATGATTTAAAAGTTGGGAATGATCGTGTTCAAATATCAACATTAGATGAAGTGAGTATGAAAAATGCGTAACAAGAAAATAAATATTCATTATCTATAAATTATTATTTCAGATAGGACAAATGGCATTTAAGGGCATAGAATCTTTGAATAGGATTCAAAGTATAGTATTTGACGCTGCATATCATACCAATGAAAATTTACTCATAAGTGCACCAACCGGAGCGGGAAAGACTAATGTTGCGCTATTAACGATAGTTCATCAAATTAAGTTACATATAGACAATGGTATCCTGAAAACCACCGACTTCAAAATTGTTTATATTGCACCGATGAAAGCATTGGCAGCAGAAATGACAGCTAATTTCAGTAAGAGACTTGGCAATTTGGGAATCGCAGTTAGAGAACTGACGGGCGATATGCAATTAACCAAAACAGAAATACAACAAACTCAAATGATAGTTACAACCCCGGAAAAGTGGGATGTTGTCACCCGAAAAGGCACAGGAGATGTTGCATTGACAAGGATAGTTCGATTATTAATTATTGATGAAGTCCATTTGCTACACGGAGATCGTGGACCCGTTGTAGAAGCCCTTGTTGCGCGAACGCTTAGACAAGTAAGTGAATATTTTTCCCCCATTTTTTGAAAATAAAAAGTAGTTTTTTAATTTTTGATCGAGAAATTTTGTAAAACCAATCACATATCAAAGACTATATAGGAATGTATTGATGTCAATAAAAATTAGGTTGAATCCTCACAAAGTATGATCAGAATTGTTGGTCTTTCTGCAACACTGCCAAATTACGTTGATGTAGCGAGGTTCTTACGGGTAAATCCTTACAAAGGATTATTTTACTTTGATCATCGCTTCCGTCCTGTGCCCCTTAGTCAAAGTTTCATCGGTGTCAAAGCTATCAAACCAATGCAGCAAATGAGTGACATGGATCTTGTATGCTACAATGAAGTAATAGACATGGTAAAAAAAGGATATCAGGTGAATGCGCTTTTTGACTACTCGTAAAAATTCTAAACTATCAAGTTTAAGAAAATGAAATACAATTTTTATTTCTTTCATCAAAGGTCATGGTTTTTGTTCATGCTCGAAATGCGACGATCAGAACTGCAAATGTTATAAAGGAATTATCTTTAAAAAACGGTACGCATAAATTATTTCTATCTGAAGAAGGCACAAGGTTAGCCCAGAGAGCTTTTGGCAGATCCCCAAATAAATATCTGTCCGAGTTATTTGATCACGGTTTATCAGTACACCATGCTGGCATGCTCAGAACTGATAGGTATGCTTGAAAAATATACGTTAGATAACATTTGCTCTTGCCAATACTAATAAAATCTTTGTATCATTTATAGGAACATGGTAGAAAAGTACTTCTCCGATGGAATGATTAAAGTGCTCGTTTGTACGTCTACACTTGCTTGGGGTGTCAATCTGCCAGCACATGCCGTCATTATACGTGTAAGATGAATGATTCGTTTGGTTCAAGTTAAGACATTCTCATCGAACATACTGTATTTCGTGGTTTCAGGGCACAGAAATTTATGATTCAAAGCACGGGGCATTCATTGATTTGGGCATACTAGACGTTTTACAAATCTTCGGTCGAGCTGGAAGACCACAATTCGACACATCGGGACACGCAGTCATCATAACATCCCACGACAAGTTATCGCACTACTTGTCCCTCTTGACCAATCAGTTCCCGATCGAGAGTAGTTTCATCAGATATCTGGCCGATAACTTGAATGCTGAGGTAATTTAGAAATAAATCAAAGTTAAACTTTTGAAAAATCGAGAATACATATTGATTTATCTAAAAAACAGGTAGTTTTGGGTACGATAGCCAACATTGAAGAAGCCGTCCAGTGGCTGAGTTATACATATCTTTTTGTGAGAATGAGGCTCAATCATCTTGGGTATGGCATAGAATATCAAACAATCGTTGACGACCCAAATTTGGAAAAGAAACGAAAAGAGCTGATACATGCTGCGGCTATGGCACTTGACAAAGCAAGGATGCTTCGATACAACATGGCTACCGGAGACTTGAATGCAACTGGTTTGTTTGAAAAAAAAAAAAAATTGTTTATCCATAAAATTTTATTCGAATTTGAATTAAATAGTTTATTTTTCACGTAGATTTGGGGAGAACGGCGAGTTACTTTTACTTGAAATACGATACAATCGAAATCTTTAACGAAATAATGAGACCGATTATGACCGAAGCCGATATTTTGGGTCTGATATCGCGTTCTCAAGAGTTCGAACAGCTCAAAGTTAGGGAAGACGAGATGGACGAGCTCGATAATTTGCAAGCGGAGTATTGTGAAGTCATTCCCCAGGGTGGCAAAGAGAATATCCACGGAAAAGTCAATATTCTTATCCAGACGTTCCTTTCAAGGGGAAGACTTGAATCATTCTCTTTGATATCGGATCAAGCATACATTACCCAAGTAAGTTCTCGATCTATTTGACGACATCGCTGATTTTTCATATTGTAATTGAGAATTGGATAATTGTTTCAAATAGAATGCAGTTCGTATATGCAGGGCGTTGTTTGAGATGATGCTGCGCAAAAACAACGCCATAATGGCCAGTCGGGTACTGAACATGGCTAAAATGTTGGAACTCCAACAGTGGGATCACATGAGTGCCTTGCGACAATTTTATTGTTTACCTCAGGATGTCATCAATAAAGTTGAGGACCGTGAATTGTCGATCGAGAGGCTTCGTGAAATGAGCACCGCGGAAATCGGTTTGTAATTGCTCTATTTACGTGGTGGAAACACACTGACGACGTTCTACTCATGTATATTTTATCACTGTTCAGGAAACATGGTGCGAAACCAAAAGTATGCTGCTCTTGTGAAAAAGTGCTGCGATGAGTTTCCTTGTCTAGATTTCGAAGCCACCTTACAACCGATTACCCGCACCGTACTGAGGATACGGTTACAAATTATTCCAGAATTCAAATGGAATGACAAAATCCACGGCAAACATTCTGAAGCTTTCTGGCTTTGGATAGAAGATCCTGACAATAATTACATTTACCATTATGAATATGTTCAATTAACAAAGAAACAAGTACGTCAATGCTAATTATTTATCTTGAATCTACCGAGAGTTTGTTTTGTAATGAATTTTTTTTATGCAGGTCATGACGAGATCGGGAAATGATCTTGTGATGACGATTCCATTGAGTGAACCGCTTCCCAATCAATACTTTGTCAAAGCTATAAGTGACCGTTGGTTGGGCTGTGAATTTATGCAATCTCTTAAACTTTCTGGCCTCATACTGCCGGAATCCCATCCACCTCACACTGGTAAAAATTATATCTGTTGGACTATTAATACTTCGTGAATAGCTGTTGTAATTGTTTAAATTCAGCAGTTTACCGATAGAATAGTTGAATTTAATTTTTAGTGAAACACCTTACCGCAATATTTATTTTCATTTCCAGACCTTCTTGAATTGCAACCGCTGCCAATTACTGCATTGAAAAATCCTGAATTCCAGAAATTATACAAGTTCTCTCATTTTAATCCTATTCAAACGCAAATATTCCATTGCTTGTACCATACGGATCACAATGTTCTGCTTGGAGCACCAACCGGTTCGGGTAAAACGATCGCAGCTGAAATAGCCATGATGCGAGTTTTTAGGACTGAACCTGATCGAAAAGTAAGCAGAAAAATCATTATTTTATATTGAGAATGAAAAATGTCGTTATCTATTCTGGAGTGTAATCAAATGTGTATTATCTAGGTAGTATATATTGCTCCGTTGAAAGCTTTAGTGAGAGAACGAATGAAAGACTGGGCTAAACGACTAGGAGAAGTATTAGGAAAGAGTGTTGTAGAACTGACAGGAGATGTGACTCCGGATATAAGATCGATATCGGAATCGGATGTCATCGTCACTACTCCAGAGAAATGGGACGGCATAAGTAGAAGCTGGCAAACAAGAAACTACGTACAGAAAGTGGCTCTGATCGTCATCGATGAGATCCACTTGCTGGGAGAGGATCGAGGTCCCGTGCTCGAAGTCATCGTTTCGAGGACGAACTTCATTGCGTCCCACACTTCCAAGACCCTGAGGATTATTGGTCTGTCTACGGCCTTGGCGAATGCAGTCGATCTGGGCCACTGGCTTGGAATAAAAAAGGTTCGCAGTTGATTTCCTGCCCGCGCGAAAACAATCATCCCAACGACCTGTTTGATTTCAGATGGGTCTGTACAATTTCCGTCCCTCGGTGCGTCCGGTGCCGCTGGAGGTGCACATAAACGGCTTCGCCGGCAAGCACTACTGTCCGCGAATGGCGACGATGAACAAGCCGACGTTCGCGGCTATCCGCCAGCACGCGCCCACCAGTCCGTCCTTGGTGTTCGTCTCGTCGCGCCGGCAGACCCGGCTCACGGCCCTCGACCTCATCGCCTACCTCGCCGCCGAGGACAACCCCAAGCAGTGGCTGCACATGCCCGAGGACGAGATGGAGAACATCCTCGACAACATCAAGGACGTTAACCTCAAGCTCACGCTCGCTTTTGGCATCGGGCTCCATCACGCTGGCTTGGAGGAGAGGGACCGACAGACCGTCGAGGAGCTCTTTGTCAACAATAAGATTCAGGTTAGCGTGCTTTGGCCTTCTTTTTTCCATGTCCTCAGACGTCTAGGAAGATTGCTCCGGTATAATCGTTTAAGTAAAATCGTGAAGTGAATATGAGACACCGTGTTGCGAAAATTTATAATCCGAATTAGCTTTTCGTTGAACCATTATTACACTACCGGCCTAGACCACTGTTCGCGAGGATGAAAAAACGATTATAAGGTCGCGTGCAACAAGTGAGCAGTCAATAAATCAAAGCATTTCAGATTCTGGTGACAACGGCTACCCTGGCTTGGGGCGTGAACTTTCCGGCGCACCTGGTGGTGATAAAGGGCACGGAATATTACGACGGCAAGACCAAGCGCTACGTTGACATGCCGATCACGGACGTGCTGCAAATGATGGGCCGGGCGGGCCGGCCGCAGTTCGACGACTCCGGGGTCGCGGTAGTACTCGTGCACGACATCAAGAAGAACTTCTACAAGCAGTTCCTGTACGAGCCGTTCCCCGTAGAGTCAAGCCTGCTCGAAGTGCTGCCCGATCACATAAACGCCGAGGTCATCGCTGGCACCATCAAGTCCAAGCAGGAGTTCCTCGACTACCTCACCTGGACCTACTTTTTCAGGCGGTTGCTTAAAAACCCGCGATACTACAACCTCGAGAGCATGGAGCCCGAGGAAGTCAACTCTTACCTGTCGAAGCTCGTAGACGACACCCTTGCCGTGCTTATACAGTCTCAATGTATATACAACGATGAGGTCTGTCCGCACGACCGAATTTACGATCTGATTTATGGTGATAATTGAATGCAGCCTTTTGTATGTGTTTTTTGTGGCGAAAAGTAATTCAATTATTCTCATGAATATGGGACAAATATATTTTTTATACAACGAATTCACTATTTTTCCAATGTTCTTGTTTCACGAGTCGATGTTTTGTTACAGGAAGAGCAATGCATAGGTCCGCTGCCCTTGGGAAGGATTGCATCGTACTACTACATGTCGCACCAAACGATCGCCATGTTCAGTGAAACTTTGCACGATGAAATTTCGCTGGAAAAATGCTTGAGGATAATGTGCAATGCACACGAGTACGATGAACTTCCAGTTAGGCATAATGAGGATTTGCTCAATGAGTGAGTGATTTTTTATTCGTTGATCAATCAGATTTCAAACGATATTTCATTGTAACGATTATTTTGTAAAAAATTAGAGAACTGGCGAAAATGTGCCGTTATCCAGTGGAACGATTGTCTTACGACTCGTCGAATACAAAGGCTTTCTTACTATTACAAGCACATTTCTCGAGGCTTCCACTTCCGTGTGCTGATTATTACACGGATTTAAAATCTGTACTTGATCAATCTATCAGGATATTGCAGGTAAACTTGAGTAGATTACTTAATACTTATCTATTTGTCAATAACATGACCAATACCACTCAGACATCATTAGTGTACAGTAAATTCTCACATTCAATCATATTAGATAGTTTTCAAATGATTTTAATATTTGAATTATTTGGAATTATATAGAATTTGATGATTGTGAATAGAGATATAATACTTACACGAAAAAAAAATAAAAATTATGGACAGTAAAAATAATATCTATGAAAATTCGTTCAATATTCATCACTATACATTTTATATCTCGTTGTATCATAAATATCTTCCAATTGTAAGAAAATTAAAAGTAACAAATGTAATGGTACAGGCTATGATTGATGTCGTCGCCGAACGAGGTTTTCTTTCCTCCACTCTCCAAGTCATGCAACTTCTTCAGATGGTTCTCCAAGCGAGATGGATCGATGAGCCCGCTCTGCTCACTTTGCCATACATTGAAAAAGAGCATTTACATTTGTTCTCCAACGTTCCCAAGTGTCTTCCTAAGTTCTGCGCAAATGTCGTCAATAGTCACCAGTCTACGTCGCAAGCGAAACTGTTGACAGAATTTATTGATGATCACGTCAGTAAGGTGAGTCTTATTTTTCTATTCATCCATATGACTTATATTGCACGTGTATATATTATTTAATATATTGTTTGAAACGATTTATTACGAGACAACAGAATAATTTCTCAGAATAACTAAAAACTAGCATCATTTGATTTCAATCTGATTTTGTTCGATTCTTAAATGTTATAATCCTCTTAAATATTTATTGGAATAAAAGACTTGAAATATGGGTGAACTTAAAAAACTTTATTGAATATTACCATTTCAATATGCTTAATTTCAAATTAAATCTGAACATTTTTAGTTGCTCGTAAATTAATTTTTTCCATCTAGAAAAATGTTGATTCTGTATTTGATCTGTCCAGATTCATCAAGTTGCCAAAGACATGCCAGTATTATGCATTGACTTGAGCGTCCAAGGTGATCTGGAGTCCGAGAAGGAGATAAGGATCGACTTGGCGAATTCCACGCAGATACGTCTGCAAATGGACCACGAGTACACGCTGGTAGTGGGCACGAAAAGGAAAAACTACTCTAAAAGCCTGAAAGCACACTGTCCGCGCTTCCACCGCCCCAAAGACGAGGGTTGGTTCTTGGTCCTCGGCGACATCGAGCGCCGCGAGTTATGGGCTTTGAAACGGATATCCGGAATCAATGGGCCGCGAAAGACTCATTACTTACAATTTACTACGCCTCCAGCTCATGGTGAGTGCCCCTACGTTTTTCTACCACATTGTCGCTCGGGAGTTTCATGCAAGATTGATAACTAAGACTTTCCTCTCGATTACTGGTGGAATTTAACCTCTTGGGGGTTTTTTATTGGACGTTGAGAGTTTTCAATTTCCTGATAGAATTCCGGCAGAAAAATATGTGGAGAAATACATTTTATTTTATCACCGTTGACATGGAGATTAATTTTTGTTTACTTTTCCAGGGCCTAGGAAACTGCAGCTCTACGTCTTGTCTGATTGTTACATAGGATTGGATCAACAGTATACTGTTGCACTAAATGTGATATAGATTATTAAGTTTTTTCCATGTCCCATTCAGACTTCACTTGCCTGTAAGATAATTATTTCGTGTAAAATATGAAGGGAGAGGCACAATCAATAATATTTAAGATATATTCAAATAAAAGTTTTTAGAAACGATTAACTTCTTATATTTATTGTTTCATGATCTTTTCCACTACATCCATTGGCTGAAGGATGTAACGCAACAATACAAAAATTCAATCCGGTGGATATAAACAATTAAAGATGTACTTTCAGATACTTTAACGCTGCGCACACTGCTGCATCACAATCCCTTCAATACCAAAAAATTCTTTATTAATCATTTTGCTTCTCAATATGGCAACACATCAAATAAAAATTGTTATACTTGTCATATTACTAACTATAATTTTCTACTTTGTTATTACATATTCGTAGGAACCACATATTAACAGAAGCCTCAGCCTTCGCATCCATAGTAAACTTGAATACACAAAGTTAATGAAACTGTCAAAGAGGAACAGTTCAATTTTATCAAGTGTATATGTAGATACAAAAAATACTGATGTCGTAAATCGCTCAAGTGTTATATCAATATTGTTTTATAAGAATCACAATGAACGGCTCTCGTGCGATTTTTACAGCCAGTCAAAAATTTATAAAAAAAAATGAAATACATTACATATATAGTAGCTTTTGAGTTTCCTATATTTCATTCATTCACGCATCAAAAAGCTTTTATAACATCGGGACTGTCAGGATGCACATAGAACATCATAACTGAAGCGCGACAATAAATATTTGTATACAAAATTCGAACATCTTTCATGGATAGTTATACTTTTTCTCTCTCTCTTTCAGAAGTGAACATTCATATTATTTTTGATTCGAAATAGTTAACAAATTTTATGAATAATTTGTGGCTAAGTTCTACCAACAATAGAATTTTTTTAAATTATTTATTATTCTCGCAATTATTGCATTTTATATGAGAGTTCAAGTATTTGATCATTCTTTGAACACTTCTAAAGATGCGTATAGCCATACACTTTTCAGTTTATCAAAGAAACTGTCTATTCAAATTTTACAACAATACTTATCTCCATAATTCTAACAATTTAGACAATTCTTACGATATTTGTAAATCTCTAATATTTTTCATGATAAAACTAATGTAAGAGAAATTTCATACGATAGTTACACGAATTTATTCCATTAAGTTCTATAAGTCTCTATAATGATAGATGGATACTGTTTATTAAACACATAAAAAAATGATACCATTATATGAATCATTGCAATTTTCATACGAAAATAATCAGTTGGTATAGTTCATTCACTGAACATTCTTATCAGTAATAAAACTGAAAGAAAATTATTATAATTATACTGTCAACAGAAACCGACAATAGCCAACGTCACGCTTCAATTTTACATGAATACGTTATGCATAGTCGTATTATCAAATACGATGATTCCGAAGAGGAATTCCAAAAATTATGAATCAACATGATCTGAATACATGATCGCATGAAAACGTTTCATTCTATTGGGATACACATTAGAAATTCACATAATTAATGAAAACGGAGTGCAACTAGAATGGGTGATTTTCTGTTGCAGTAACTGCTTAATAAATCGGTGAGAAGTATAAACATGATCGCTTGAATCTTCAAGAAATTCGTCAAATTGCGTGTAACGTAATTTAAACTCCTGATACGCTGTTTCGTATCGATTAAAACAACATGTTGCTCCTCATCTTGAGTGAGAACGTCGCCAGCGAGTTATAAGCTGTTGATGGAATAAAATTGTCATTATTAGTCGACTAGATAATACTCATGCTCATTAATCTATATTTTGTACTTCAATTGAAGAAAAATAGTTGAATATATTATTCTATAACATACTTTGTGTTAAGCATTAAAGTATTAGTGCTGTAAGCAGTTTTTCAAATTACTACTTCTTGAGTTTATGCCATCCATGCAAATAAGTATCTTAATAATTTTGTTAGTATTGTTATTTACTATTTTATTTGTGAGCAAGTTTGTAAGCAATATATTAATCACTCAAACAATGTAAATAAAAAGACAAGTTTCAAAAAACACATGCCACATAAAGAGTCCCAAGTGTAAAGAAATCATTCTCTTGATTGTGTGCATTAAGATTTTTCAGTGCTCCTATCTAAGTTGGAATATTCGAATATTATATTGATCAATATCGAATTGTTTGTATACATCTAATTTATAAATTGAATATACGAATCTCAAAAAAGAACAGTTAGTAGTAAAATGGGAGTAAGTCAAGACTAAAAGATTAACTACTTCTTAAACTTAGAATTAAACAAAACCAATCTACGAGGGAAAAGAGAAATGCAAATTTCCCATGCTATATATTCAAAATTGATAACTAAAAATCTATTTACCATTTCGAGTTATAAAAATGATCATCTATTTATTACTTTTTTCCACTGCTTCTTTCTGCTTTATTTCAATGAGAAAGCAGTTGAGAAACTATAAAAGAGAAAAATTATACTATAATGTTTGTTATTATTACATTCATATTATTAAAAAAAAAATCGTGAAAGCTAACCGGAACAGCCACTCAATTTTTTGAATGTAAAGAAACCAAGAATTTAACTGATATGATAGTTTTATATATCATGAGAAAAATTCTCAATACTTTTAAACATTTTCTTTCGTAATAGAAAAAATTAAGTTTATATACAACTCGCTTTTTTCAGTTATTGAGAAAAGAGTCATTGAACAGTATATACAACAGTTTGCTCCAGTGCGAGGTAGACTTTTGATCCTGCTAAGTATTTTGACATCCAAGCTAATAAGTGAGTGCATGAGGTGAACGTGAACATGCACTCTCATATTTAATCGCACCAAGTGGGACTATCGTACATTCCAAGTGACTCACATTTACATATCGATTATAACATTTTCAACTAACTCAGCGATGACAGAATATAAATAAACTGATGATACTTTTTCAATGAAACAGTATCAGCAAGAACTACTATGTTATAGGGTGAAACCTATGATTTATTAATTTTAAAAAGTAAAAATTATAGAAAAGCGTGTACGAGAAACGCGTGCTGTTGGTGCTGTGTTTCTATGAATAATAATCGGTTGCTTCAGATAGAAGCTTAGCTTTTTCATCTTTTGATTCAGATTTTACGGAATATTATCATTGAAAGATGCTGATAACCAAACACACGTTTAAGCAGTGTCATATTTTTTCTGCAAACACATATGATTTGGATAAAAGTTAAATCATGTTTCTAAATATTTTCTGAAAGTCATATTTTTTTTTTTTCATGCATCTGAACCGTCATAAAAGCTCGACCGCCGAATGAATTTTTGAATGGATAAAAAAAAGTACTCAATAGATTGAATTCTATCGATTTCGAAAAAAATAAGCATGAAAATTCAAGTCATGAGTTTCATATACTGTCAAAACTCACATTCAACGAAAATATTATATACATATCACGATGCACCAAGTATTACAACAAAAATGTTAAAAGGCTTCAAAGCTCAAAATGTTTGAAATGTCGCTGACATTTCTTACGAAGAGTAGTTCATTTCATCGGGTGGAAGCAAGAACGTAACAACTCTTAGCTTAACGTATACGAGTTGTTACGTTCTTATTCCCACCCGAAGATTTAATCTTTTTCCAGTCCGACGTTTCGATATTTTTTTTCGTTTTTTTTTCGATTTATATTAATTCTTTTGTTTAAGAATTATAAAAGACTCGGTCAGCGCACATGATTGGATTTTACCGAAGACAATAACCGAAAAAATTATTATCATGAAAAAAGGCGAAACGTGCTAGCCATTGTGGAGAGCTCCAGAACGTATTCCACGTAACAATCTTATGGATTTCAACCAAAAACATTTTGCGGAAGAATTAGGTGTCGCCTAGTCACAATAATTGATCCCAATTCTTCCGTTAAAATCATGTAAGAAAATGCTCCAAATTAGGTAAAATGTGGTATCAAATGCATTTTTTTTTGCAATTTGAGCAGGTCTCACTCTAGTGAGAAAGTCAACAAGGGAATATTTCAATTTCTACTCACTTCTCAGGTAGAATGCGTGGATTACTGAAAGTACTTGGCCATTTGTACATGTTGGGCAGAGGACTGTCATAATTAGAGTCGTACATTTTAGACATGATGAATTCTCGCTTGTCTTTTGGTTCTGGGTATTCGCTGGCCAAATTTCCTGGATAAGAAAGACGTTAGATTTTTGTTGATGTAATTTTAAAATATTGATGTAGAAGTGGTTATGTGAGAAGTTTTTATGAAACTACAGAAAATAATCGATTAATATTATCTTTCTTCGTAAATTACAACGAGAAAATTATTCGCTCATATTATATCAACAAATAGAGGTGCAATTTAACAATGATAATCACCAGTTTGGTAAGCATAGTCGGCAATTTTGCAGGCAATATCGATAGAGCACTCTTGGATGACGTTCAAGGGCGGGTACACGCTTCCCGCCGCTAAGTCTGCATCTGACACGTTGTTGGCGACTTCCTCAGCCGCCAAGAGGAACATCTTTTCGTGGATGTGATAGCAACCCGTCGCGATCACGCCAAGAGCGATGCCAGGAAATATATAGGCGTTGTTGCCTTGACCTGGTTTGAAGACTTTGCCTTCGTAATTCACTTCGCCGAACGGCGACCCAGACGAAAATATGCACCTGCCCTGATAATTGATAGCGCGTACGTCAGACTATTAACCGCTTTGTATTGAAATTATAAATTATTGATATAGGAAATTAATCGTATATTTGATGAAAATCAGAATGACAAGTAGAATTTGCTAAATTTTGATTTTACCAAAGTTGAGAAAATAACAAGGGGTTTCGAAAGAATAGATTATACGTATAAGTAGTCCTGCACCCCTTCGCAATAGACCTATTAAATACGTTTCCCCAGCTCTTCATCTTAAGAACAACGGCCAAGTCTATTTTGAATGTATGGCAATAATCGTCAATTCTCTCACCTGCGTGTGTTGGTAAGCCTCTTCTGCAGTACACTCGGCTTTGCTTGTTGGATTACTCAGTGCAAAGATCAAAGGCCTTTCATTATTTTTAGCCATCTCTCCTAAAACTTCTGGTGTAAACGTTTTGGCTGCAGCCGAAGCGCCTGTATAAATAAAATGAAACACAAAAATATTTATCGTTTGATCTTTGAAAATTGGGTTGAATGCGTCGCATGAAGCCATGATGTAAAGCGCGTGAAACTACATATTGTTTGTGCAGAAAAAAAAAAGTTGTCGTGAGATTTTGTTTAAACAAGTTTGTCTCTCACCGATAAGAACCGATGGCTTCACCATTTTGACGACGTCGATCAACGTCTTGACGGGCTTAACGTCCTTGGCGTACCAAGCTTTGTGTCCGTCCAAGTCGCCCACTTTGCGCGTAGTCGTGAGCAGACCGTCGATGTCCAGCATCCAAATTTTGCTTCGCGCCTCCTCCTCGGTGCATCCGTCGATAACCAACGCGTTAACGCACAAGTCCGCAATTCCGATTGCAGCCTAGGATACACAAACATACGATTAATCCGCCGGCAGACGAGCAACTCGACAGCAGTTTCACCAGGTGCATAGGCGCGACATGGCGCGCGCGAGGCAACAGGTTCAGGGTGTCAGATGTGGGGGGACGGGGGGCGGAGGGGCACGCGCGAAGAGGAACGAGGAGAGACTGCAGGGGTGAGGTGACAGACCTCGCCGGCTCCGAGGAAGACGAACTGGTTGTCCCTGAGGGGCTTGTTGGTGATCCGCTTGGAGGCGAACAGCCCGGCGACGGCGACGGCCGCGGTGCCTTGGATGTCGTCGTTGAACGTGCAGTACGAGTTGCGGTACTTGTCGAGCAGGCGGAACGCGTTGTGGTTGCCGAAATCCTCGAACTGGATGAGCACGTTCTGGCCGTACTTCTGCACGCACGCGTGCATGAACTCGTCGATGAGCTCGTCGTACTCGGGCCCGACGGTGCGCGGCTTGTTCAGCCCGATGTAGTGCGGGTCGTTCCTCAGCGTCTCGTTGTTCGTGCCGACGTCTATGGTGATGGGCAGGCACTGGTGCGGCTTGATCCCGGCCAGGGCAGTGTACAGCGCGAGCTTGCCCACGGGGATGCCCATGCCGCACGCGCCCAGGTCGCCCAGGCCCAGGATCCGCTCGCCGTCCGTCACGCAGATCGCCCGGACCGCCGTCTCCGGCCTGCGCAGACGCGTTATTGGACATGGCGTTTATTTTTCACTTTGATGCTTTTTTCTTTCTGTGTGCGCGAGAAAACACTCAACTCGCTGATTCAATTATTTTTCAGAGTCCAGCGCTGGGCTCCGAACTCAGCCAAGGCTCTATAGGCAGACTTTACATTCTTTTGATTATGAGGAAATTTGAATTGAAATAATCGACTGAAGAGATTTTTACCAATCTTATCTTTATCTTGGATCAAATTAGCTTTTCCCAAGAAACCATTAGAAATTACTTGTTTCGTAGTATATGCAACAAGGGCCGCAAATTATCTATTTTCCCATGGGAAGAAGCATCCGCCCCTTATTTTATACAGTATTTTTTTTAACGAGTGCACAAAACTGTTTTATCAAGCTTGTCGGATACCACTCGAGTTAGAGTGTCAATCTAAATGCACGGATACTAGAAATGGACAATTTTAACAATGTTTTAGCGAAAGGGATATTTTCAAAATACACTAGATCGAAATACGAACAAATTTTCTATCGGATTCCACGCGTTGTTACGAGTGAGTTATGATTTTCCATTGAAAAGTCAGCATTCGGTTCATTATCGAAATAGTACTCACCAATTGTTTAGAATTTCTAAAATGTGTCCCTTATCGTAAATAGTAAGGAAGAGTCCTCGAGGTCTGCGATATATCACACCAAACTTTTGACACGCAAGGCCTACAGTTGGCGTGTATACAATAGGCATCATCTGTTCGATGTTCTCTTGTAACAGTCGGAAGAATAGGCGTTCGTTTCGTTCCTAAAAACAAATTTCACGCTCAACGATCTGCTTTAGGGAATTTCGTTCTAAACATTTATGACCGTTATGTCCGTCCAAATCACGTCCAACGCGGTGTTGGTCGTGACTATGAGAAGCTCGCAGAATTAAATTATTCAAAGTGCGACTCTCCGGCTAGAAATCAACATTAGCGGCAGTTGAATCGTACATTTTTCAAGGTAAAAGACCCATTTCTTTTTTCTCAAGAACAAACCGAGTATAATTTTTTGCTGCTCAAACTTTGGCAAGGGAAAAAAACAAAACCGCACTGGTATTTTCAGAGATGAACTTAAACTGAATTTTACCACATGTAAATATTCCAAGAGCCTCTAACGTTGGTTCCGACGAACGAGTTTCGCAGTTTCCGGGCAATATTTCAACGCCACAGATGTTATTCATTATCTATCAATAATTCATTCACCTGAAGTTCTACGAGGTAAAGGTAACGGTTCAGATCTTCCGTGTACTTCATTACGGAAGCTTTACACAGAGCTAGTTGTTCCTCTTGGGTTTTGAATCTCGGTGGCTGGAGGCCATGGATTCCCAGTGCTATTCTCTCCTCCAGTGTAAAGGCTAATCCCTTTAAAATTTTCAATTATACATTATTATTCATTATCTCGGCAAGAGCAAGCATATTCTACACTTTAAAATTTGTTTAAAAAAACGGGCGCGTATTGTGAAGCTACGCGAATATTTACTATATATATGTACTTCATTAAACTCGTTTATTGAAAAGATACGACTTCCGTCGAGGACTACCTAAAGAGCTCACTTCCTCGAACCAGTTTGCTGAACAAAAAACTCGAGGCTCTGGTCTGACAATGTAGAACACTTTTTTTCAGGAATCTTTAGCTTTACATAGTAAACACATCATACTGTTTGATAACCACCATTTTCCCATTGAATTTATCACGTTGCATTATCTTTAGGTGAGTTTATTGTAGAACTGGAATATTCGACTTTTAGTGTTCGAAGAATAAATTAGGATATTAACATTTTTCTTAGTCGTCAATCAAACGTGTTCATGATTCATGGACATCTCTGTGAAATCAAAACTCCAGGCTAAATAGTCGCGTTTCAATTTCCAATAATAATCTCAAAATAAAAATGTACGACCTATTCCAATTAGTCACACTAAGTTAGAGGAAACATAAAGTTAAAACGAAATAATCCGAGTTTAATGAAAAGATAGTGGCTATCAATTGACAAAATACCAATAACGGCATGACAAAATCGATATAATCGTTATCCAAGCTCTGGAGCGTATAATACTGGAACTAAATAAACTATCCCCGTATCTCTGTGTAAATCAAGGTCGTTTCCGTACCCCCACGAGAATACATGAGAATATAATATCGATAATGAAAAGCCCAAGCGAACATGGATAATTTCTTAAAGTTTGGCTCTAACGGTTCATTGTCCTCTATTCCATTAGAATAATATTTACGACTTTTATTATTACTCTGCGAATTCCAATGCGAATGGAATTATCACAAGCGGACCCACTTTTTTAGTCGTTACATCTTTCTCATTGCGTTACTTTCAATACCATTAAGATGAGGTCGATATCAAAACTTAGCAGTTGTGAATCGATAACCGATAAAGAATCATCTTACTAAATGCCCCTTCGAGAGAATCCGTACTTTTTGAACTGTATGAAATCGATTCTTCGAGATTTTCAATGCGCGCACCAGCGAGTAATATCATGAGAATACTGTGTATATATGCATAAAAAAAGTACCGAGACGTCGATGGGTCGCGAATGCGAATCGAACATCAATGGCATATAGGTGTTTGCAAAACGCGAGCATAGCAGGGGGTATATAATTTGTATATTTGTGCAGAAAGCTTATATTTATTTACTTAATTAGGGCGATATAGAACCTTGTTGAGGCGGGGGTCCCGCAGGTGGCCGATGCCTTGGACCATGTTGATGGGCACGACGTCGCCCGTCACCTCGTGCATGTCCCTGCGCTGCTGCCTCTGATGTTTCTTGGCGGCATTGGCAGTCGCCGGTGGCAGCGTCCGCGCCCACGCGCCACCGCTCGTCCCGCAACTGCTCCTCCTGGAACAACCGACAGCTCGTTACAGGGTCTTATTGCGCAACGTTTTTTTGGGTTGCGAGAGGGGCCAGTGCCATTCGGCTGGGTTTGTCGCAAGTATACCGGCTCGAATGATAGACCAAAAAAAGAAGCTTTGGTGAAATATCCACCGCTATTTCCTTCTCTGTATGAATTCCTTGCAGTGAAAAATCTCATTGTAAACTTCAATCAAACGTTTTTCTTTGTACTAACAGTGGACTGTTCACTATATAACTTGGAGTGACTTTTCACTGTATAGCTTGCAGTTGACTGAAACTATACAGTGAATATTCACTGCAGTAGGGTGAAATTTCACTATAAGGAATTTAGCGAGTTTCTCCAATCGAACGAAGATTCAAAGTTAATCGTGCCAGACGTTTGTTGACGTGTGCTGATGAAAGTCGAGTTCCAATATGCACGCTATGCTCTACACACGTGCTGAAGGCATATCGGATCAATTAGCTCCTTTCAACTTTCATTCTAAAGCGCAATCGTTATTACAGGCCTCCTCGCCTTTTGCGCTTAAAGACGCTTATTAAATACTCAATTTCCGGGGGAAACACAGACGATTTTTCTTTATCGAGCAAAACGCTAGCTGCGCCGTAGCGCTTTGATCTATACTTATATGCTCGGCGTTTTATAAACTTTGAGGTTGAATTTCTCGTCTCCGGAATTGGCGAGTAGCCTCATGAGTCATCAATATAATTATGAATCATTACTTCTCAACGCGTTGGACATTAAGAAAATTAGCGGAAAAAATCACAATTTCAACAAGATAACTCATGGGCATATTAAATCCTGTGAGTCGTTATCGAGAAAAGAAGAGAACACTAGCAAATATATGTTGTCGTTGATACAAACAAACTCTTCGAATACTTGCCAAATATATTTTTAGGTTCAGTTTTCATGCGTGAGATAAAAGTTTTGGGCGCGAACGTGGGTCAAAAATCTTTCGACCTGCCAAGGAGGACATTCCGTGGCTGTCTAATTATATTTAAATATTTCTACATATGAACGATTCGATAAATTTTGAGACAATCAATTATTTTTCAAGCTGCATATGAATTTCTACGTAACTTGGTTCAAAGGAGTTAAATCCTCGTTTCGCATATTTATTATGAAGTTTTCTAAACAAAAGTAAATTTCACTCCCAAGTCCGAGAACATTTGAATTAATACACCGCGAGAAATGGTTTGAAAGCTTAGACCCCAGTGATTCCTGTAAAATACTGCAATTGATACTATAATCACTGCATGCTCATCAAGGTTGATTGTCACCAGATATTTGCAATCTGATCTATGGCTATACAGTTTCATTATCGTGACGGAAGGCATCTACGGCAATAGTTTTCATTATTAATGATTACACATCTTTCAATTCAATTAATGATTCATTTAGAAATGCATGGAATGCTAACGAATATCATCTTAATTTTTAATGATATAAGTTACACTTGTTAATGTTCGACTAATTTATTCACGAGTCATGAAAAACTTTTAAATTATTTCTAAATATATTAAAAATAAGGTGGCTGTCTCTATATTCCAACAGTTTCTATCTGTTTTTGAACTCACCATTTATTATGTATTAAATCCGCAGAAAAATTTAATTTCTAATGATATTGTACGCCAAAAAATTCCATGATTATTCAAACCTGTGTTTGAATTACCAAACGAGGCTTCATCTACAAGGCTTAATTGAATTAAATTAACATTTGACATTTTATTAAATGAGAAAAAATGATTGCCCTTCGAGATCGTAAAAAGCGCTGATAAACCAATTAAAGGTGGAACTCCGTAGGTGCCTGTTCATAAATTCGTGGCTTACATGAAAGAGAGAGATTTAGATTTAGATTTAGATTTGTTTATTTTCCTGTACATTATGTTGTACAATTTTCTAATAGTAATAATTAATGGTAACATAGTAGTAGTTTAATAGTAATAGTAAAAATAGTAAAAAAAAAATAAGTAAAAATAAGTATTATTAATGTGTAAATAACATGCGCGTTGCATAAGTACTAGAGACGTTAAGAGCAGTGCTAGCTCTCCCCACGGTCGCAAGCAAGGAGATGTATGAAAAGGAGCTTTTTAAAAACGAGAGAGAGAGAGAGAGAGAGAGAGAGAGAGAGAGAGAGAGAGAGAGAGAGAGAGAGAGAGAGAGAGAGAGAGAGAGAGAGAGAGAGAGAGAGAGAGAGAGGAGAGAGAGAGAGAGAGAGAGAGAGAGAGAGAGAGAGAGAGAGAGAGAGAGAGAGAGAGAGAGAGAGAGAGAGAGAGAGAGAGAGAGAGAGAGAGAGAGAGAGAGAGAGAGAGAAAGAGAGAGAGAGAGAGAGAGAGAGAGAGAGAGAGAGAGAGAGAGAGAGAGAATAAAAAAACAGGTTGGAACGGAGCGCGACAATAATCGCGGAAGGACAGTTGTACGCACGCGAGAATAACTCGGCACACACGACAGCGTATATACAGTCCGAGCAACGCGTTTAGGCTGAACCCACAGAATGTTTGCAGCGCTCTAGTTTTTTTTTTCACACGCTCTTCGCGTGCTCGTGTGAAACAACGTGCATTAAATATTACCTCCTGGAATGTTAGTTTTACCGCGACGATCAGGGTTTTCTGCAAAACTTCATAATTTTGTACGTTCAGTTGTAGCTCGTCAGTTTATCGCTCTTAAAAACTGATGCACTTACTAAAAATGAGTATTTGCTATCAAATACGTGGAAGCGAATGGATAGAGGATTGCTTTTCCTGTTAGCTTTGTAAGCTGCACAGTGGGATGTGTGGTTCAAATGGTGGTCTCATGAGGTCACCCCACATCTCATCACCCTGAGTGATATTTACCCCGAGGTAATTGCTTTTCTCTTCAAAATGTAGCGTGAAATTATTTCAAGAGAAATCTCACTAAACCCTGTCCGTGTCTCTTGAAACAAATTTTTTTATAATAACTAGGCAGAGGGAGGGGTTACTCCACCCCCGGCCCTGCTTACATCGTACTCCAACTCCCCGTATTTTTGAGATAGAAGTTTTATATAAAAAGTAATGGATTGATTATAAATATTCTACAGAGGAATTCATGAAACAATATCGCATGCTCAACTGTAACAGTATACAACTCTTAACAAATAATTATAGAAGAAAATGATTTATAGTTTATAGATTGTAAAAAGTACCCTATCTCTGCTTGATTCGCTCATCTACCCTCTATTTATTGTTTTTTGTACAATCTTTTTGCGGTTAAGAAAAAATATGTATATGGGTGATGTTAACTTCAAATTAACATTCGTTTGGCTTTGTTTTTTGCAATTGTCGCTTTTATGGTCTGCCATCTTTTGGGGTTTATTTCAATACAATTAACCGTTCCCATATTACCTTCAGTTATTATCAGCGCGAAAAATTATTATAGGAAGTTGGTTAAGCGATTAAGTGGGGATATAGTATAAATAATCACTTGTATTACAGACAAGTTCTACGAGATTTGTTAGCAATAAATGACTTGTCAATTAAGATATATCTGAAGCATAAATAATTCATATTGATCTTGATTTCATTGATATTATCAAAGTCTATAATACTACAGAGTTTACGCTATGAATAAAATACTCAATTGGTGAGTTATACTCATTTGGATATAATTTGATAATTCTCAGAATTTGATAACGTTATTGCATAGAACAATTAAACAAAAAAAAAAGAAGAAAATGTATTAAGTTAGTTTGATGAAATTTTACTCATTTTCGCTAAAAATAACGCCTTTTATACCAGTTTCTAACTGACAGTTATTAAAAGTCATTGATTGACATTTTGAGTAAAACTGAACCCACACTGTGCACGTCGTGTCGTGGTCACATTTTCCAAGAGTAACTCCCCTGTTCGCTTCGCTCGTCAACCCCCCGTCTTTGCTTGCAAAGAATTTAACGTTTCAGTAATAATAGTAAAAAAGATATTACTTTCAATTTTAATAGAACATCTATGAATTGGTGATTTAACGACAATAAATATACAGGGTTATACCCATGAAAATCCATAATCAAGAAGCTAACAAAAATAGATGTAAAAAATCAAATTAATTTTCAACAAAAAATGGGAATTTGAAATGAATGGATAGTTGAAGTATCATGAAGAGCTTTTAATTGATCTTCCGATATATCGAGAGCTAGAGACATTATCATCTTCAGACTTGACTCTGCACATTTTGATTTGTTTAATTTTTAAAATTGAGGAGTAAAACTCTAATGGCGGTAGTTTGGCTTTTATAAAACAATTAGAACTGTTGGAACTCCTCTTTATTTGTGGTTGTAATTTTCGCATAAAATTAGGAGATCATATATTCGTTTCATATAAACGAAACGCGTAGCATAATTCTGCGGATTGTGAGTCTCTTTTGCATATCCCCATTATTACGATTCAACTATAATCTTGTATATGTGCGCAAGCCGCATCCACGTAAGAAGCAAAAAAAACATGTGATTTAGCATTAAGAAAATTTCGAATTCTTTTAATAAGGTCTCGCAGGTGGAGGCGATAAGCCGCGCACGGGAGGACAAAACAACGAGAAGAACAAAAAGCTAGTGCATACGCGCTCCCGGCGACACTTAGGGTACAGCAGCTGAGCGGGACAAAAAAAAAGGAAAGATAAAAAAATAAGGCCAACAGAGTTGAGCGAGAAGCTTATGCCAGCCAGAACGGGCTGACGTACCAATCGAAAAACGATTAAGAGAGCGCGGTCGCGAGTCGATGTTTTTTAAATTTACCTCTGAGTGACGCTTGGGAGGAGGGGTGGGTCTGCTATATATGCCGCCGCTGCTCGATATATATTCCGATGCGTTGAAAAGCGGTAATATTAGATTAAAGGGTTTCTAGGCTCGCGCGAACAACCGTAACAGCGTATATCGTAGCTTGATTTTTTCACAATACATCCCACCCACTTGAAACTTCAAAATTATTTTAAGCGGAATGATATTAAATAGGACGAGAGGCTTTGAGTGTTGCACAAATCGATTGGAAATTGAGTACGCGTATATATATATACATGGCATTTTCACAGTGCACCGCGCGAGCGCACAGACTCAAATTAATCGAGACACGCACCAAGCCAATTTGTTTACATTGCCGAGGAGCTTGTTGCATTTGTTATATTGCCTTCGTGTCGAATTTTGAGTTACTATTATACGCTCGATGGTGCGGTAAAGCAAATCGCGTTCTATACGACACGCCAATCGAGTCTCATTTCATTGACGATAAAAGTGCCGGAATAAATGAGTTTCGCAGAAAACGAGCGCGGAATTTGATACTTAGTCCCATCACGCCATTCATGCTGTGTGTAAAATAACTTCGCGTAGTACTTCTTGCTTTTTGAAAAAACAAAAAAAATTATGAATAAGCTCTGACAAGCGTGCGAAATTATTATACTGTACTCGTAAAACATTCGACGATTCATACTTTTTTCGAAGAACGAGTTAAAATATGACCGCTAGGTACACGATAAGGAATGCACATAATGACATTTGTTCAAAGACTTGCAACGTTATGAAATAGTCACCGAGATTATATAATACATTGATTGTTTCATTGTGTATTTTTCGATTCAATATTTAAAAATTGTAATCTACACATTTGTAATCTACCGGCGGGATATTCGATTGCATCTTGATTAATTACAATTATAGTAACTTGAATTTACTGAAGCTTTGCAGTAATTGTTAATCTCATTCAATATTGAAGAGGATGCGAAATTTCCTACATTGTGATACGGGCTAATATCATTACGAAGAATCTCATTTGTGCTAATTGAAATTTGCCATGGATTTATTATGGTGTTATTATTGGCGATACGTGACGAAACGTTCTGTAAGTTTTCCCTCGAATAACATATCGACAGTTCTTTTAAAATATTAAATAAACGACCAGGAAATATTATTGAGAAGCGTCATGTGCGAGATTTGTGAAGCGGACGAAAAACGGCAAGAGCAATGTAGGGGGAGAGTGGGGAATGAGCGATTGCGTCACCGCCCACGGAGAGCAGCGAACAGCTGATCTATTCACCGCGTGGCCTAACGGGAAAATAAGCGGGCGCTCGCGAGCAGCAGCGGTGCAGCTGCATCACGCTACAGCTCCGTCTCTCTCTCGCCGCGGCCAGAGTGCGGATGCGTGCACGTGTGCGCGCATATGACGTATCGCGTTATAGACACCGTCGATTATCCCACATTGCGTTTCGCGTTTCGCGCCTTCCGCCATCGCCGCGTGTTCTCACGCCCACGCAGTGCGCAAGGCCACGTGCGCGCGCACGCACTCCCGCAGACGGGAAAACGGCTGATTACCCGAAATAAAGCGCGGCCGAGGCTGGGGAGGCCGCCGAAAATAACGCGTTTTCGGAGCCGAGTGCCCCCAAGGTTTTCCGTTCGATTTTCTCACCTCGAATGGGTCAGAGGGAGTCGCGTTAATTTCGTGGCCCGGATGAGTGACAATCGACTTTGATAATCTCACGGCGAAGGTGATCGAGTGCTGAGCTTCGCTCGATCATCCACGAGCTCGATGTGAGATTATTGAGCTTCAGAGCGTGGGATCCATTTGGTAATGATTAGCGAGCGAGTGTCGAGTTAACGTTGTTGAGTCATATGACACCGCGTTGACTTTTCGTCTGCGCGAATTTTGTTTGTTCTACTGCTGTGCGGCAAAAAGCAGTTCAACACTCACATTCGCGCAAACTCGCAGATGAGTATGCCCAAGTTTCTCGCGCATGTACGCACATATTTATAGTAAACATTGCTCGTTGATTTATATAATGTCGAGTGCGAATAGGATATTTATAAATTTGTAATTGTTTTCGTGTTTTACAGCTTGAGAAAAAAAGTCGAGTCAATGGCGTTAGGCATGATCGAACACTCGAAGGCTCGGTCAACTCTGTTCCGAGTCGAATAACATACGAGAATTACCACCCAATCATTTGTTCGATTGGATAATTATTGCTTCATACACAATCCATTTATTTATAATGAGTACTGTTGACACATATTTCTCGTCGACGCTTTTGACGCGCGCCCGATCTAAAATTGTCATTGTTTCAAGAATGAACGCGCGAAAGTATCCGAATGTACACACGAGTGTGCTAAATCGAGCCATATGTCGTCAAAAGATATATAGAACGTCAAACATTCACGCGAGCTAACAGTTTGCCGAGTATTAAAAGATAAGTAAATGGAGTATTTGCGCATGGAGGTATTAGCCGGCTGTGGGGCGCATCGTGTATGCGGAAGCTGATCGTCGGATGGTCTCGAGAGTGTCTTGAAAAAACAGTACGGTCGTAAATGTCAAACCCGGTTGCGTATCAGCTGGACATTTAATTTTACGGTCAAAACACATGGACATTTTTAACCAGGTCGTCAGCTGCGGTGGAGCTGACAGTAACCCGTGTGGACACCCTACATAGCATATGCGTGGAGAATCTAAATAAAGAGCGCGCGAATCAGCTGTCTTACGGAAGCCTCGCGGAAACGACCCAGAAAACTCGCGGTGCATTCCACACGGCGATCGCCTCCTCGCGTGCGCGCGACTCTGCGCATTTTGCAGATTCACACTCGGAGCCCACCAAGTGCAGCTGACTTTGGTGGGCGAAAAAGAACCTGCCGTGTATCAGAATGCGCGCGAGGGAACGTCTCGGCGTTAGCTCCCACACACACACGCGCGGGGAGAGCATCTCTCTCCCTCGCTATCGATCGCGCGAGATTACAGGGAGCGAGCAGGGTTGTGACAAGTACAGAGGAAGACACGGCGCGCGCTGTCATCAGCCGCGAATCAGCGGATCGCGTCGGGTGCGGGCACATCGGGGCGCGGGCTGCAGCCCCGCGAGTCAGTGTATACACACGACGGCCGGAGAAAGTCGGACGCGTCAGCGGGCGATTATCCTCGGGAGCTGGCTTTCTAACCTGGCTGTCGGCGGATCGATTGGCCCACAGACAGAGAGCCGCGTTGCCGATTAGGGCGTACGGTGTCGCTGGGGGGAGAAACAACGGGGTGGGCCAGTGTTTATACACGTATACTCGGGGGCCGCGGGCGCACGTATCGATCCGCGAGCCACGCTGTGTGTGTGTATGTTATATACCTATATACCCCTCGCGGCTCTCCCGTCGGCTCGCGCGCGCGCGCGCCCAGAGGGAAGCGGGCCAAACGGCTAACCTCTTTTCGCGGCTCTAATTACGCGCGCTCGCGACAATGCGGCTGCAAGGTTGCGAGTAGCGCGACAGGGGCAAGCTCGAGACTGTCGTTGCCACCTGCAAGCCGCGCGGGGTACATGGTATACACACGCGCAACTGTATAGGTAGGTCGGTCGGTCGCGGCAGTGTCGACGAGGGCGCGGGGCTACTCACAGGAGGCTTCTCTGCAGCGAGAACATTTTGGGCACCAGCTGATCCGCTCGGGGCTGCCTGTCGCTGCTGCTGCTGCTGGCAGAGCGAGTGTGTGTATAAGAGAGAGAGAGTGAGAGCGATTGAGAGGAGAGAGGAGAGAGAGAGACGAGCGTGTGACTCGAGCCGCGCGCGCCTGCTCACTAAAAGACGCTGCTCGCGCGAGAGCGCCAGTCGCCAACAGCCGCACGCCCGCGAACGCGCATGAGCGCGCGGCCCAGCAGACGCTATAGAGCAGCCACCTCGCGATCCTCGCGCTACCTATAATCCGCCCGATATCAGCTGCTCTCGCGAGAGAGATAGCTATCCGTCCCGGTTTCGCGCGCGCGCGCCGCACCGAGTTCGCGATTTCCCGCGCAAACCGCACGCGCGTCGCGCACGCTGCTGCAGGATATAATATACGCACGTGTACCTACAAAACGGTATTTTTTGATGGCGAAAATGGAGAAGTCGAATTCATCAACTTTGAATTTTTTTTCTCCATTATTTGTGTTCTATGATACCAAAAAAAGCTAAAACCACTTGTGGCCCTTCGAAATCGTCATCATTCATTTTTTTTCAACCATTTTCTGTTTTTATGATTTTTTAGCTATTGCGGTAATGGCGCGTTTTCATCGATATAATATGAAAAATACATTTTTTTCTCAATCTGACGAATTAATCAGATAGTGCGGAAAAAAGTGCGCAAGTTTGATTCATATACTTTTTTTGTCAGATGCCGTTTCAGCGGAGGTCTTTATGTTCAAAAGTAAGAAAAACGTGGTTACTGTACGTGTATACTGTAAATTGACTATAGTCAATAATACTGTCGATAATACATACTATCGTTCAACAGTAAAGGGACTAGAGTAATCTGTGAAGTGTATTGGTAAAGGTAGGAAGGCTCAGAGCTGCGAAAAGTGCAAGAGAGCCACTCACAATTCCGAGAAATTCGAGCGCGGGCCGGAGCGTCTGAATAATAGCGAGAATAGCGTTAGTCAATGACGCGCGTTAGTCAATGACGATTCGAACAAAATCATCGATTGCAGGCCCCAGAAGTAAATTTGGAAGGTGTCCGCGTGCATGTATTATAGATTCTATTAGTACTAACATATGCATACAGCAGAATTACTCAATTCCACATCTGACTAAGTCTGGCCCATAATATAACAGCGTTAGGCAATGACGGCATATGTTTGTAATCAGTTTTAAGCAAACTTCAAGAGCGGTGGATTCGATGGCAAGGTGCAAAGTGCCAAACTTATCATTACTATTCGATTGCTGGGATCATTGGTGAGAGAACTGATTGATTAACGCGATCTAAACAGTGCTTTAAACGTATTTTTCGAACGGTTTAAAAAAAAATCCTAAAAATAGGCAAAATTCGTTGACACAATATAAGTGGCTCAAATTCGCAAAAAAAATGCAAAAAATATAGATTTCAATAGGAAAACTTGAAAATGCACATCTCAATTGTGGGAAAACAATTTTTTTGTAATTTTTGAAGAGAGAATGATAGCCTCTACGTTAGTGGGAAGGTGAAAATTCGGGTATGCGACACGTTAGGCAATGACGATTTTGGCATGTTTTGGTCATCTTTAACACCCTAAATAACAACTTTTGTAACTTTTTATTGTATAACCTTTAAGGCCGTGGCTAATTCGAACTATCTGTAGCCGTTCGGGATGCCTAACAGTTCTTTTTCATGCTCAAAATGTCGAGGACATGGAAAATACCGTTTTCATGAGAATGACCCATATATGTATCGCTCTGGTATAGTACCGGCTGTTCTCCCAACGGCTATTTCTCTCTTCGATACGGCAGCTTCTTATCGCTCGCTCTTCTTATCTTACACACATATATACTCGGGACGCTTCTCAAGTGAAGCGTGCCTCATATCGCTTCTCCGCTTTTCGTGGATCAAGTCACCGCGAGTCGGTGCACATCCCGGTCGCGGTTGACAATCGATCGAATTTACCGACGGTTGTTATCATCTAGGAACGCCCTTCCTACAGTTGAGTTTGTAAGTACTCGGAAAAGGTGGCTTCGTACAAATTGACAAATATACAAATTGTATCTCCAATAATGATTGAAACGTATAACGTTGACGTAATTGTTCGATCTCGATAAACGAGTGAAAAAGCGTATGGCGAATTCTGAATATTTTTTATGCGTGTCGTATGTTCTCCACACAAATACGATATATAATATATAAATCTTATGCATTCGACAATGTGATGCGTTGATTGTTCACAGGGGGGAAATGTAATGACCATAAAGGAACTTTACAAGACGTAAGAGAGCAAGTTTTTTCATTACGAGTTGGATGTTTATCGATTGTAGCAATTAGCTTGATTTATCTCCAAAGTTTATTGTTCAGAGAATCAGAATTTTTCTCCATTCCAAACAACCTATATTAGAAGAGTTGCCAATTGTGCAACTCTGAGATTAAGGTAATGTGGGCTTTTCGTCCCTTGCTGCACTAATAAAATTGTAGGGTAAGCGTATGTCGGAGCCATGACCCGACTTTTCACAGGCGGCACATCAAATTTATCAGTAGCTTCTCAATTTTCATGGTTTTCCACAGTAAACGTAGTCCCAACATGACGGAACTTATGAAATACTTTTTAGACACCTTTAGGTGGCCATGTATATACAACCAGTCAATTTAACGTTTACATTTTCCGGAGATATTCCGGAGATTAAGAATACCTGATTTCTTTTAAGTACAGTATGTATATCTATGATTTTTTGTGTATATATATTTACCTACATATATACACTACAAATGCAAAATATAAAACCTTATTGGCAGAATATCTCCGGGAAATTAAAACATTAGACTGAATGGCCATGACTTATTGAGGTGCGCGTTTCTGTTTCGAAGAGTTTCGTCATGACTGGTCGTCAGAAGTAGACAACATCTCTTAGTTATAGTAAAGGGTTGAGACGTACACGCGCTTGACGAGGGAACTTTCATTCTTGAGGTGATTCACCATATATCATTATTACATATAACTGAACTATAACTGAGAGAACTAAGTTCTCTCAGTGTGCGCACTTGTCGATGGTGCGACCTCGTCATGATGCTGAAATGATGGCACTGCAGAGGCAAGATGCTGTTCCGGGAATATAAATCACTAACTCAACGGACTGCATTTACTTCCGCGAAGAGTTGGTAACTGAACCCTTTTCATTTGCATCGTTCTCACGCCATATATATTTCGATGCGCCATTCCTTTTGCCTTCGTACTTCTCGTATCTAGTTGGCTGGACGACTGGGCCGCAATATGGGTTACCTGCGGCGCTCAAGAATTGGAAATATATATGCATAAGAAAATACTGATTCTTTCTTACTCCTCGTTATCTACATCCCTTTCACCTATTGGGAAATTCGATATTCTTTTGGTGTCTCCTGCGTCGCCATGATAGTAATAATTAAAGATTCTTGTCTCTATGAATGACTGCAGGAAAAGATAAGAATATTGGCTATACTGTTCCAAAAATGACCTTTACCTCAAATCGATTTGCCATAAGAACTTTATCCCCTTCTTATAATCAATGTTAAAAGGAAAAATGTACTGGCTGTCCAAAGAGGTAAGTTCAAACCTAAGAAATGAGAATTCTAGAAACGCTGACAAATTTATCGATTATATTTTGGTTCTTATACTCGTTCATTCACGATAAAATTGGTATTCATATCGCTGCTTGAGATCGAATTTTCAATGTAATTCCATTACTCAATACGATTGCACTTTGATTGATAAATACTGATTAAATTTCGTTAAACACGAAAATTTTATACAATACTATTTAGTGAAATGGTCCCGTTCTTATTTGACAACGTGGGGGAAATTTGAAATGTCAAAAGATGGCTACAATAAGATTTCTTGATCAGAATTACAAGTTTACCTGGACAATTTCTTGTCATAATGTTTCATGTGTGTCATTTTCTTGAAAAGTGTTCCTGTAGACTTATCAGGAGAGTTTCTACTTATATACTAGTCCAGTATGAGGAACTGAACTGAACTTAAACTTTCGGTAGGTAAACAAATCTAGATAGGTATTTTGAGCATGTATGTATCTTTTGACAAGATTAAAGACCATTACTATCATGAAGTTCATATCCAACCCAGATAGTGACACTCTATCTGCCAGATAGTAGCTTTTCAAATACATGGAATTATGGGCAGATCTGCTTTAGGGATCTGAATAATATCGATGATAAATATCAAAGTGCAATCAAATGTTAGACATTGAATTCTCTTGGTTCAGGGCGTCGGAATAGTATATGTCTCATGTTCTATGTTTTTAAATACGAAACGCATCTAGTTTGATTTTGAAATAATTTATAATTGACGACCTTTGATGAACTGAACATGGATAGTTCGATTTTATTCTCGCACGTGTGAGAGCTAGACCGGCCTGGAACCAAGTAAGAGTATGTGGGGAAGTAGTACGTTGCTCAGGAGATGATGAGAACTTCGCGCTCCCTGTTTGAAATAGTATTCTCCGATATTGGCTGAAAACAAGTGATTCTCGCTCCAGTGAGAGCATTACGTTCTGTGACGTGTATCGAACGATATTTTTCGTCACGTGTGCTGAGAAATATTGTTGAATAGTCAATTTTTCAACGGACTGATGGAAAATTATTATACTTCGAGTCTTCAGCATGAGGAAACGATTACGACAATATAATCTGTGAAAATGTTCTCGTCGTCCCCTCTTTAGTCGCACCTTACCTTTATCACCTCTAATGAGTTTACGAGTCAGTAACCTACTCACCAGATTCCTTAGGATCGCGCAGGCGGTAAAGCCAGTCTCTTCTGGAAGTTTTCATTTTCTCCAGGTGCACGAGAGGGAATTATATAGGCGTGTCAAGGGCACAGCGGGAGCCAAGCCACAACAATGCGGCCGAACTCTTGAGCGCACCCACATATACACCCCCGAGCCTTCCGACAGCCGCAGTGGAGTGAAACCGCGTTACTTACCGTCCGTGACATAACCACGGGACTTTATCGCTTCGTTGTCGCTCCGCATAATGGGGCAAATCAAAAAAAGTGCGGAGCTACTCGTTCACGATGCAGTGCAACCGTAATTTATGCATAGAAAATCGGCGTTGCGTGGCGTGCCGGCAAAAAGCCGGCCCCGAGCTAGCCCCGGGGAAATTCGGATCCACCCGGGGATTGGCAAAAATTTAAGGTAAATATGTGCGGTTATACCTCTTTTGTACGCACGCTGAATTAGAACCAAACCGGGAATTCCAGCGAGCTTTTTCCCCTCAGTTCATTTTGTTCGGCGAAAAGTTGCGAACTCTTCATCTAGATCTATATTTACTTAATTCTCCATTGACAATTGAATATTTTCAAAAAATTTATACTTGTTCACAAGGAAAATTTTCATTGGTTCGAGAGCGATGAACCAAAAAATGACGTTCGTAGATTCTTTTGGAACAAGATATATCTCTCGCAATTTTGTTCTTCAGAAAATTGCATAAAAATTATTCAATTGATATTTTAGTGGAATCATGATTTTAGACTAAAGAATCACTGTACTCTCTAAATTTAACGTAGTAAAAAAAAACTACTATAGTTATCAGTAGAAATTACATAACTGATAAAAATAGTAAATATTTGCTTGAAAATTAGTAAAATTTCACTCATTTTCATCAATTATGCAATTTTTACTATTTTAAATATTAAGAGTAGGTATAAAATCTGTACTCAAGAATCATCTCACAAAACTCCTGGGTCTTCGCAAAGGTACTTGCCTCTCCTTGTAAATCCTGATATGCAAAGTGATGGCCTATAAAATGAAGCCAGTTAACTCTAGATTTGATTGGCTGCGACCTAACCAAGTGACGTGAATATAGTAGATATAGATAGAGGGTGCGGCAGAAAGAGTGAAGCAATGAGCAGGGTTACCTGCGATTAAAGAACAAAATGGTTAGCTTATAGTCAGTTTTTTCAATAAAAATAGGATAATCATTTTTGACATTCTAATGATCAAAACGTATTCCCAGAACCTAACTGAAACATGAACGCATATATTGAAAATTAACATATTGAAATGCATTGATGAGATTGTAAAACATATAAAATCGGCGTAACAAGACAAAACCCTAATCAATTGATGAGCTCAATCAGTTCCAAAAAGGAAGGCGTTCTCTTTCTTTTCGAAAATGAGTTGCAAATTACATATGTTTAGTACTTTTTTACCCATAAATTTATCAAAACAACGTGCGCAAAGTCGGATTTTGTGTATACCTGCGAGTGGGAAAGATGAATATTTGTCAAGAAACAATTGAATTCCATGAATTTTATTGGAAAAGTTCTTATTTCTCAACTCATTAGCGAATACCTAATTCTCCTATCATAAAATTTTGACCATCCCGCATTGACAGACAAGAAGAATGAGTCGAATGAAATTGCCGAAGGGAACTAATTTTCTATAGTTCTGGACGATTCTCCTCTTCTTTCAATCCTTTATTTTTTTTTCACATCGATTTTGTAGTTTGATAAAATAGTTGAGATCCGCTGAAAGATATTCCAATTATTTAAAAAAACACTCCACTCTGAATTCTCATCATGAGAGAAAAAAAACAATGGTGAATTGAAAAAAAGCATCACTGCAAAAGGTCTTTTATTCATCTCGTGTCTCTTGAGGGCTGTGAATGTCAGTTTGAAACAGTTAGAAAAAAGATAAAACGAGAGATCAAAGAGCCCGCGCATTTGTCACTAAGGCGAAGAGCAATTACTGCCGCTTTTAAGAGAGAACTATGCGTCGTGGAATCTGCAGACGATCATTGGTGGAAAATTGAAACTCAAATAAGAGCCATGGAAAAAAATGTGTGATGTCACTATCACGCTCTTTTTCATTTCGCTCATTCTCCCTTGCCAAGTGTTTCAAACAAAAAGTATTAGATGTCTTTGTATGCGCCCCTACATACTTTTCTCCTTGCTTCACCCAGAGTACCAGAACATTTTGTGAAGTTAATAATTCGAACGTTTCGGTGGTATATAATATACTTTAGAAATTTATCTGAGAGAGAGAGCTTACAATAGCGATTATCAATTATGATTTGCTGATGTCGATATTCTTTTTTTCTATATTATAGCTGCGTATGTATACTAATTCAAGGTATCTTCAATGCATGTTAATATTTGCTTGTTCAAACTTTATAATGCATATCTTTTCACAGTTGCATAGATGATGCATTAAATTATCACCGTGATTTTGCCTTGGAGTAACTTTTGGAAGAATCACTTACCCATTTGAAGTAATAAATCTGAGAATGTGCTGGAAATTCGTGCTCGAATGATTTTAGAGCTGTCCTGAAGCATATGAAATCGCTTCATTGGTGAGCTAACCTTATAACTGCAACGATAAAGATGGAAATGGTACCCATTTCAGTGATTTAAAATGTCGACAAAGATCGTCGATTTTCCTTCTGTAGAAGGAAAGAACAGCTGCTCTTCTATATTTATTTTTTACTTGACTTTATATACCACTGCACTTCAATCCATCGTCGTCGACAGCTATAAAATATTCAGTACATTGTTCCAGTGTAATGTGAATTTCTCTGACTATTGATCATACTCGATGTCAGACAAAGTGCGTTTTTTCTATCTGACTTCATATCTTTCCTATTGTTATTCAATTCTGCAAGAATATTCTACATAGTATATAAGCAGTTTTCAGTATTGTAGAAAGGCTGTATTTACAACTTCCCTGCGAATAAAATAACTACGATTAACTCGATAGAAGAGACTTCATTCTTCAAAAGCTAAAAGTGAGAACGGCGAGTTAAACCAGAGACTTTATCGTCCTGGGAAAATCAATGCAAATTGTAGAAGAATGATTGAAATAATTAAAATTAAATCATATTTGGGATGTGAATTTCTAAGGTGAATAGACAGGTTTATCAAATCAACGGGCCATACGAAGATTAGCACTATTCAAAATTAGGTAGTTTTCAAAGCTCCCATATATAGTAGTTTAAAAAAATGTTCAGATTGGTTATGAACAATGATGCCATAAAAAAATATGAAACTCAGTAACTTTCGAAATGAAATATGAGAAACGTCAAAATTTGAATAGTGCTATTCTTTGCAAAAGTCAAAAAATATCACTTATTGTTTTTTTCGGTTTTTTGTTTAATAGTGCACGTAATTGTTACAGGATGAGAGTTTATGACAATTTTTTGTGTTATGTGATAATGACAGATGACTGGAACATCCGTCCTTTTTGGTATTTACAATTTCAACAATCGTACAATTCGAAATCTAATATTTCTTGTCTGTGACGCTTTTTTTACCTATGACGTTGCTTCATCTTTTTTATGAATGAAAATAGGTGACATCGCTTCTTCATATTTTTCTACCTAACCCGCAATGCATTTTCTGTCCAAAAAACGATTGACATACTATGATCATTCATCAACTTTCGACTTTCAGTTCAACAGCTACGTAGTTAGTAGATATTATACATATTTATACTTATGACTTACACATAATTGTCCACTGCATCCTTTTCCTCTTTTGACTTGTCATTTTCCCCTTTAATATTAAATGACGCCCCGACAGAGTATAAATCAACGGTAATACTCAAAAAATGTCAACATTTCGTAGAACCTATGTTAAACAATACTTACAACAACCTAACGTATAGCTTATTTTTATTTAAATGACCTTTGCATCTCAGTACGTCTCAGTACTCTATACGTCGTTCGATAAATATTTGCTCTTCCCCTAGGTCATGGAAAATTGCTTGATTTTTGTCGTGTTAAATCGCATTCAATATTGATCTTTGACAAAATTTTATTTTAGATACATTTTGCTGAGTATTTCTTAAGCTAATTGACAAAATATAGAAATGATCTATAATTATTCTTTACACAAGTTGTTTTGACATAAACATAGTCTCACTGAAATGAAAAATTCCATGGAAGATACATTTATTCTCTTCTCATCATTGTTAATATGTGTAAGTACTTATGAGATTGCGATTTTAGAGTTTTTTTAAATAATTTCGTTCGAATGAGTGATTTAAAATCACGTTTATTTACCATAGATCAAGATAGATCTGCATACTTTATAAACGAAAACATTTACACATTCAATATAGCATTCAGTAATGAATCCATCTTTACTACAAAAAAGTGTAATGGTAACTTTTTTTTGAATTTTCGTATTCACTTTCATAAAAGTTCAATAGGAACAAAGGGCGCACAGTGATTGGTTTACGACAGGAAAAATTGCATTTGAAAGTCTTTATGAAAATTCAAGAAAGTTCAACTACGCTATATAATATGCTGATTTGTATAATTCGTTATAAAGACTACGCAGAAAAAAGGTAAAAATATACACTCGTCAAAAATATATAGGTTCCTTTTCTGAATTATAGATATTATAGGAATCTACAACGTTAAATTCATTTTTTGACTATTTTTCGAGATAGCATATCATATTCACGTTGATTGTTAAAAAATGTTTCTCAAAATTGGTTATTGAAGACTTGAAAAACAGTAAAAATTGTATCAACTTAACAACTGAAGGAAGGAAACTCGTATTGAAAATTAAATAGATGATAGTTTGCATCGATTTGAAAAATGCATATTGATTGTATAGTCAGATAATTCTGACATAATAACTCAATCAATACTTATAATAATACTGACATGACGAGGAAAATTACGTGCCTTTGTTTTCTAGACACTTTCCAAAATAAGTTCCTTCAATTCTTTTTGTTTCATCGTTTTTTTTTAGATTTTTAAACTCTACGATGTATATATAATATATATTTTATAACAAAACTAGGAAAATATCCAAGAAAATCGAAGTATTATACAGGTTTGAAATATTCTATAAATTGAATACCGAAGAACTGTATTTGGTCAATTATAGGTATAAAGAGTATAGAGATTACCAAATTTTCATTTCAATGGAATATCTCTTGTTGCGAATTATTGTTGCAGTTCCATCACTATATAAGAGAATATAAATGCTTTCTTTGTTCTTATTCTAAAAAAATTAACATTTCAATTGGATACCTATTCTACTAGAAACATTCCTATAACTGAAATCAGATCCAATTTTATTAATGAAAAAATCATTAACATATGTCAATCGTATTAAGAATCGAGATATTTCCTTATATTTATTATTACAGTCGTAGGGGAGATCGGGTACTACACGGGCCCCCTAATTTTATCTACTCGTTATGTATAAGCAATCGACCCTGGGATCGTGAAAAAAACTTGAATACAATGTTTTGTGTATCTAAAATCATAATCAGTGAGTTTTACCCCATGGTTTTAACAATAATTTATTTTAAACAAAATAAAGGGGGCTGAAATCGCTCGCCATGACCCGGGTACGAAGTATAGGCAGAGGTATGCTGGGCACGAGCAATAGACTGATTTTAACTGGTACTGGTATATGTATATCACTCTCCGGCTCCATTTGTCTAATAAAATGTTAGTTTAGACTCGTTCGCGTAATCTAATCTAATACCACAGCGTGTTCATTCCTACCCCGGTTGAGGTGCCCATCGTGCCCCATAACGACGTTCTTCTATGTTGCATATATCTTTGTTTGAAAATATTTCCTGGAAGAAAAAAACGGGATGTTGGAGATACAATATTAAAATTTCCGACTAGAGTCGGTTCTGGGTTAATATTACCTAGTTTTATATTCGATAAAAAATCAAGTTATTTTAATTCTTAGCGCAAAATGTTCAGCTTCATAAATTTTGACAAAATCATTACGTGGAACATGATTCCAAATGGAGGATTTTAAGAAGTTTTTTCTAAACTTATTCCAAGAATAGTTGCATTAAAATATAGGTTGCCCAGTTAACCGGTCTCTCTGATTAGTTCATTTCCTATCAAACTCAGATCAACTCCAAAAAAATATCCACGTGTTAACGGTAAGTTTTCGAAGAAAAATATTTCAATCATAAAATTATATATTCGAATAGATATATTCGAATACTTCTTTTTTAAAAGTAAATAATACATTTTAATAATTAAATTCTCAACATTTGAACTCCTCCTATATTATTAAATAAAACCGATTTTACATGGAAGTAATACACTACTGTGTAACAACTATACTACAAATGATCGGTAAGGAAAAATGATATTTAATGAATTAAAGATAACTCAATATTAAATCACAGAGGGATGTTCTCTCTCTCTCTCATCTATCTCTTTCCTTCCAAATGTAAAGAAAACTAGTTGTTAGTATGGCTCTGTCAGCGTACGCGTATAAAGAAGACTAGTACGCACCTATCTAAGAATAATACAGAATATCCTTTCGGTCTCGCAGAGAGTCGAGGAAAAATGGGAATTCATCACAGACACGTAATAAAAGGTAGAACCGTACGAATAGCACCACGAACCTTTTTCCGTAAATCTATGTGTGATCTCATGGTTGTGATTTATCCTGTATTTTTACGTTCATGCAATTCTTTTGCTTCATTCATCCAAGATGATTCGTTGGAAACATCAATATATGAGCTGTTTAGTTCAACAATAAATTAAATCCACTATTGAAATTTTCGAAAGAAAATACTTTGAAGTTGGTACGATATGGTTAATTCGAGTATCAATCATGGTATTCGAATAGTGATTCAAACAACAGATAAATATAGTTGATATGAGACATCAAGTATTTATCTATTAAAACACGAATTAATCATATCGTACCGACTTCAAATTAATTCTCTTCCAAAATTTTGAAAGTGCATTTGACTCGTTATGGAACTGAACAGCACATATTCGCATTAGCACTGCATTCGCGTTTTCGCGCGAATAAAATACTTACCGGAAAAGAGACGCTCTGTTTATGAATTCGAGGGAATCTTATTTGGCGTCGTTCAGCATCAAGTGATCATCATAATACTGATCTCAAATAGTATTCTAGCTAATTTTGAAAACCAAAATGAAACATTATTTTTACTAACGATATTAAAAACGGAACCGGTGGGCACAATATTGGGTACATAGACTAGATGATTCGTACAACCGGGCCCAAAGCAACGAATGCCTTCATTAATCGCGCGAGTGCTTTCAAAAATGCGCAGCGTTCCCGGGGACATGCTCGGATTTCCCCACGAAAATTGCCTCCCTCAATCGGATATGTACACGCGTGTGTCTTTCGCGAGTTCACGCGGTGCACTCGTCTGCGGGCGGCACACGGCCGAGAGCAAAACGCGAGAGTTCTCTCGTGGCGCTGTTGGCGCATAGGACATAAGGCTGATTGGTTTCCTTCTCCCCACCGCGTCACTCTGCTACTAGTCTCCTCGATTATTAACGCCACGGGGTTGGGCGCGGCTCCGCTGAACGTTCGGGCTCCCGAGGATCCTTTCAATTGCCCTTCGAGTTATTCTTACTGTTTCGTATGTATGCGCGCGCCCAACTGAAATACGTGCGAATAGTCCGGTGCACAATGGCAAAAAGCTCCGAGAATATAACTTCCAAAGGAGGGAGGGAGGGAGAGAGAGAAAAGGATATGGGGGCAAAAGCTCGTTCTCGTACAGGCTTCTCCATGATTCATTCTAGAGTTGGGCTTTATGTAAAAAACTTGCCTCGACTGATTGTACAAGATGCTATTGGGTTATCGCAAAAATATGCTTGTGTAGGCAGCTGGAGCTTTTTGAATATTTCAAATGGGAAATACGCGAAAAGTTTGTGTTTGAGTTCGTATGATTCGATCGATAGTTCGTATCAATTTATTAGAAATTCAATTGGGAGTCGACTCATTTCACATCAATTATAGTTTTAAACTCGATCATGTGAGTTGTTGTGAAAATTGGAAATCTCACAGATTGCGATATAAGTTGCATTGCAATTTTTTTTATTCGTCAAATTTTTCAAACTATCACCATCCATGATTCTTGCTCTTTACGAATAGAGTGATTTCATCGTGAGAATAAAGTCGTTGATAATTTGCTTTCGCAAACAGTCCTTTTAGAGACGTCATGATAATCATTCTCTCGACAAAGCTAAATGCAATAAAAGACGGATACTGTATAAAATATGATGATATAGCAAGTTAAGAAGGAAAATAAATACCGATTATCTACACGCGTTATTATTTAGTTTCACTAAATTTATCCCTATATAAAAGTGGCTGTTCATTTATTTATATAATCTCAATATCCATACGTCTCAAACGTTTTTATTTTTAAAATGTTTACAGGGGTGATGGTTCATTGTTTCAACTATCACTTGAGATTCAGAATATTGATTTTTACTCAACAACCGACACACCGCTATCTTTACAAGATTGATGACTTGTCAAAGCAAAATTATTGATCGCTCCATCATTGTGAAACCATTAAAGCATGATAGCCAATGAATAATAGATTTTTCAGTACAATTGATGTATCGAAATAATTGTTTTTATTATCTGTACGAAAAAAAGGTGAATGTTTTAATTCCCGGGCTTTGGCTCAAGAAACTCGATAAGTGCTTAACTAGCACTCATATTACAGTCATCAGAAACACTAGAACAGATTTGGAACAAAAATCCACATCATAGACTTTCTAATGACGTCGCTCTCTAACATCGTCGCAACAATCTTCATTATTTTCCTAATCACACGCAAACTTTCATTCTACGGCACTCGCACAATGACCGCACAGGGCAAACTTTCATTCTCATCGACGCGACTCGACGGGGTAAAACGAGAACAGCCACTTCTGCAACTTGTTAGTCGTGGACCCTGGCTGAAAACCAAGACCAACCCAGAAGAGCCGCGCGATTTCCTCTCCACCTCCTCGAATACACTATTTATTTTTATATATAAATAGCCGCGCTTCTTCCTCACATTAGCACCGCAACTAGTCCGAGTTGGAACGACTTCTCGGTCGCTCGCGCAAAACATCCCGAGCTCTTCTGCCAGTTTTAGGCTCGATTGACCAGCAGCAATAGCAGCAGCAGTAGCAGCACCAGAGTCGAGAAGCCTGCAACAGAAAACGAGACGAGTTCGATATTAGCCGAGTGGCTGATGGGCTGAGCGGATACGCTCGAGATGGGATTTTTGTCAGCTCATGATGGATCCATACGGCTATATAGAGTACTCTTGGGGAGGGATGTTTTTGATGGACGCGGGAAACACGTGAGTCATTTATGGGCTACTCCTCTGATGTATAGACCCGGCCAAAGGGTTTACTCGAGCTCCCATGTCTAATCTACGCAAGAACCTTACTACTGACACGTGATTTTAGTGACTGAGACTCTAAGCCTTAGAGTGCCCTTTGCCAGTGGGACCATATTTTTTTTCAAATTGCTCAACGCCATATTTTCATTCATGTTGAACTGAAGTATTTTATTTTCCGATAATCTACAGCTCAATGCTAGTTAATAAAATAGACAATGGCGCGTCTCTTATGTACATAGTGATGCAGATTATGTCTGATTCTTAATATGTTCGATCCGAGATGTCGATTACAATATTACAATATTTCGTCTTTGAGGAAGCAAAAGAACAAGATATAAAATTAAGAACGTATATCACATTTCGTAAATTTAATGCATAACGTTTATCAGAAACAAAAACAGTTTTAGGTCCATTCGTCGATGGTAAAAGACACAGAATCTTAATTTCTACATAGCAACCGTTGTTTATTTATTCAGCATTCGTAGATAAGAAAATGAAAATAGAGTTTGAGTTAATTTTTTTTTCAATGTAGCCTTTTCGAAAAAGCATACATTTAATGCGATAGACATCGGTTTTATCTATATGATATGTATATATTTTTATGTGATTTTTTTTATGCTCATAATCAACTTTACATTCAAGATTTTCATAGAATTTTTCACTCATGGAAAAATTGATATCAGTCAAGCGAAAGATTCTTGCTATACCAAACATAAATCTTCTGCCTCAAACGAACGCTGATACGTCTAATTTTTAATTTAATCAGGAAACGCCTTAGTGGTTGATATGGGTTCCGTTTGAATTTAGTGGTAACTTATATATCTTGTTAACCAGCTAGAACTCAATTTCTTCAGAATAATTCGGATGAATTTCACTAGGCTTAGCGTAAACTGTTTCCAAGTGTGTATGTCAGAGAATCTCACGTAAAATGAGGGAAAACTTGGTTCAAATGCGTTTGAACTGAATACAAGAGACCATGTATGTACGTTGCACATTAACACATACGCGAATGCTCATTGAGTTCAAAAGATACATGTCTATTAAACTTTGTCCAATAATCCTGATAGTATCCTTCTCTCAGTACTTGCCAAATGAAGAAAATAAATCTTTTTAGTTCAATGTCTTTTCTCTGTTTTCTGAAGAGGATTCTTTGTGACTGTAATCAACCGCCGAATTACAAGTTTCCGAAAACATGTTAAAAGCGTTCGAAAATGATTCCCAGGTGCATGTCTGCATGTATGCACGTATTTGGGATTTGAAATCTCACGAACAAAATTGATGATTTTTCTCTATTTTGGAGGTGATCTAACTTTCGAATTTGGTAGACTCGATTGTAAGGTGTTATATCCGATGAAGGTTTTCACGTATAACCAATATAACTCGTCAAAGTATACGTGGTTTTGAGAGAAATAACTAAGTTTATGATTTAAGCTTTGTATGATTTTGTTTGGTTTCATGAAGTACAGTGCACATGTGCACTTCAAATCTTCTGAATTTAGATCTTGTGCGCAAATAAAAATTCACTTTAAGGTGCATTTTCATTATCGATTGAAAAGGTATAGAAAATAAATTGGAGTTCTAATTTAACTAGATGGTCTTAGTGAAGTATATCCGTAGGGGGCGCTCTGCAAGGTAAGCATGAGAAAGCTTTCATAAGGTACTATTTTTTGAACTCTGTGTATACTCTTTCACATTCATGAGATAAATAGGTGTTTCGTAGAACTTTCTGCACGCTCAAACTTTTTCACCAGATGGGGACTAGTTAGATTCAACACGTTAGATGCTTTTGTAAAATCTAAAATTCGACCAAGGTGAGTAAAATTCAATAAATAGTACATCAATGAATCTTGACACGAGAGTCAAAATAATTATAATAAGAACGTTTCTTACAAAATATATATATTATATTGGTTTCAATTTTATTTGAAATTTTATTTGCAATCACAAATGTCAAGTTTCTTTTTGAGCGGACACCTTTATACGGGAGTTAGAGTTGGGTCTCTTGTTCCCCTGGACGAAACGCTCATTAGTTTGTATAAAAAGTATTCAAACTAAATTGTGATATGGTCTCTAATTTTTTCTATTTTATAATTACCAATTAAAACTCATCTCAAAAGTGTATGATCATAATATTAGTTGTGCTTCAAGAAACATACTGCTCAACTTAACACTCTCAAAAAATACTCTGATAGTGTGACCTCATTAGTAATTGTGCTCAAGAATTGTAATTCATTTCTCCCTCTCTCTCTCTTTCTTTCTGCAGAAATGCGGATGTTCCGTATACTTGAATGGGAATGTTAAAGGTGGTAGATTCTACTGTATACTTTTATAATAATATTGAATACAATATCCTTAAGTACACTTCTTCCTGTTGACGAATTTAAGTCTCACTTGGCTTTCCGTTATCGATTTCTAAACCGATCGAGTGATTCGTCTCTCTTTTTTGTCTATGTTTGATTTCATTCCGCCGCGTTTTTTATGTTTCATGTTCGACTTTTGGAATCTAAATATTTTTTAATATATCTGGAACATGACACACTTTTCAAATTACTACTTCAAATCTAGCTCGGCCCATTAAATTCGTTTCCAACCACAGATGATGGGTCAAATATTAAGTTATGCTCTTACACGCGCTCAGTATCATGCAATTTGTGTCGGGATTAAGCATTTTTTTCTAGATACAGGAGACACTCATGTTTGTGGGTTATCAATTTGGATCAAACTATTGGGGTAAAATTATTTTTCAGAGCACAATCAGCTTCTATGAAGTCAAAAAATGAGCTTCTCATATAGGTCATAAATAAATAACTATACATACGTTCCAACAATAATAATAGATCAAAATGGACGTTCCGAACAAAGGTTGAAGGTCATGTGCATGAAAGAAATTTTCGTGATCGGCATTGATCATCACCCATTTCCACTGGCTAACATCATTGAAAGAGGAGCTACAATACGTAACTAAGTTGATCCTAAAAAAGTACACATTTCGATAAAAACTATCATGACTATTAATCTCGCCAGGTACATGTACGCTAGTATTGGAGACCCAAGTTCTGTGACTGACGGTAACTGGCTGGTATCATTCTTATGGTTTTGGCTGTGGTAATCCGAAATTTTTCTGGGATCAAAATCGCTTCCCGTTCTATCCATTCTTCAGAATGAATAGTTTGGCAGAATTACTACATTTGAGATTTTAAAATAAATAATTTTATTTCATTGAAAAATTCATTAATGACATTAAAATGTTTACACCACGTTATAATGCCATCAATAACTAAGTTAAATAAACGGATAAACAGTAAATACAAGGCAATAACACTTGAATTAAACGAGAGGTATGAACAGTTTATCAGCGTGACCTAAATTTAGGCTTGGAAGTTTGTAAACTGTTAGCGCAATATCCTATTTAGGGTTAAGATATTGTCTTACCCCTTGTTCCAGGTGGTTTTCGATCATTCAAAGGCTCGATTACTTTGTTGGCAAAGCACTGAACGTGATCTCGAGACGTATACTCAACTGGAAGGTTCATAGTTACGAGAGTCGAGAACCCTTCTACTATGTCATTATGGGCTCTAACAAATGCAAGGGAGAATCTTTTTTTTTAAGAAAAGTCCCTAGGGCATAAGTTGGCAAACTTCTTTCTGCAACTTATCTACTTGAGTCTCACTCAACTCTACCTTTGAACCTTTTCTGTCTCTATCTGGCTCAAGTTTTTTCTCTTCATTACTTCTTCTAGGAGAGATTAATGACTCGAAAAACATTAGTTCGTTGATCAGTGTATGAATGAGATTAGCCTAGATGGTATTTTGAACAAATGGGGGTAATAAATTAAAAAATAACAGCTATAATCAGGCTGTCAAAAATATTCTGTGTCCATGATTAACACAAGTAAGCTACATATTCTGAAAGAATAACCTGACCAAAAGAGTATTCTCCGTACAAATAGTCAAGAGGTTATTTTTCGTATTTTAAAAATTAAATTATGTCCTTCATTAGTTACCTGGGAAAAACTTGCAATAAGTTTGAAACAGATAAAGTATCCTCGTGCCCCTTCTCTTTTAAATAGTCCGAATGAATCTTGGGTCACCTTCATGAAAAGTATTAGAGTATCACATTTTATATGTTTTTTAGTTCTGTTACGGCAATCAATTTTGAAAAATTAAAACTCATTGACAAGTCACTTCCGTATCCAAAAACCCTTTTAATCTTTCAATATTAGCTAAGAGTTTTCAACAAGATTCAAGCACATTGAAATGATTTTTGATTTGGAACTGCCCGAATACGCTTGCAAAATTTCAAAGATTCGCATGAAAATTTGTTATTCTCGCTTCGCTCATGCGCCCAAGGCTGTCCACGTACGCTATTAGTAATTTACCGCACTCGTTACACAATGTACAATTGCATGGAATATTACAAATCATGACTCAAAACTTTGACAACATTCTAACACAACATACACACACACGCGCGTGCACACATTGCTGCGCAGCTCATTCGATCCCGGTAATATTTGCCGCTCCAACTTTAATTAACCGAAATAATTTCGCGAAGCAAAGAAAACGAAAAATACAATAATTACTTTTCCAATAAATAATACCCAATTCATTATAATCATATTTTATGACGTGCTGTGTAAAAACACAAACTCAAAATTGGCTTGATAAATTTACATTGAATTTTAACACCGCAACGTACATTGCGCTGCGCTTCGAGAAAGCAAATGACGAGCGGATCGCCAACGAACCAAATTATTCCTCGGATTGGATCCCCAAAACAATTTCCATCCCTATCAAAAACACCTGACTGATCATTCGAGCTTTGGAATCAAGCAATCTTTGAAAAAAAAACTCGGCCATGAGGAGAGCCAACATTAGCCGGGTTCTTTGATCTTCTGTAGCGATCAGAAATTTTTCAATCTCAATGCAATCCGCCGCAGTACCCCGCAATATCCCCACCCTCGGCCCCCGTGACGAGTCAAATCAGACGATTTCAAAAAATGTATGCACTCATTCATTCGCGCCCATATGACAATCTCTTTTCTCTCATTCGCCATACATAGCGTTAGTCCTTTCAAAACTCAGTGACTCATCACGTGAACCTCTCGCGGATGACTTTTGATAAAACATATATATATGCGTTCCCCATCACATCTTACATTTCTTACCAAGTTTAGCATCAGCCCACTCGTTCACTTTTTTCTAGATAATTATTTTGATGTCCATAATTATTCATCCTGAGCTTATGATCAGTTTTATTTTTGATCAGTTATCTAAAATTTTCAGAATTTCCTAAAAGATGCAAGAAATATCCTTGCGTTATCCTTCCAAACACCGTTAAATTATTAACCAGAGACAGAACTGAGAATTTTAAATTTGCCGGTGCGGACGTTGGCGTAAAAACGCATATCCGTAAATCACTCGGTGCCGCGCAACTCGAATACGTATGTATATATACGTACATACATAAAACAGGTGGTGCTCGTTCGTGATTTGCCGCTCGTGAGCAGCCGTCGAAGGGCAGACTCGGTGTTGCGCGGCGCAGGCGTATAGTTGAGCGGCTAATTAAGGTAGTTCATGCCAAACTGCGTTTTCTTACAATTGTCTTGAAATTTTAGCCACTCATTCATAACAATATTTTACACCAGCTCTCAAAATTTGAGCGAGCTCAGCCGTGCCAATCATGAAATATTGAATGTCAAATTTTCACTTTTTAACACGTGAAGTCCTATACCGAGCCTCTCAGGGGATGCTCAAAAAGACGTTTCCATCGATATCTCGAAAATGCTTCTTTAAATGTTGACAAAAAAACAGTATGTTATAGAGGACATAGTAACGAAAACTTCCCTCGCTTAGTGTAGCATGTTAAACCGTACCGTTTCTGAGTTATTTTAATGCAAAGTTGATGATTTCACGTCGCGAACGCGTGAGCGCAGCGAGAGCAAGTGAGACAGAGCATGGGCGAGCTTGTGTTCGCCCGTGCGTGTGCCGTGTACATGTACCGTGCGTGTGTGCGTGAGCTTTATATGGCATGAACTACCTTAAGTTAGCCGGCCCCAAGTACTCGATGGAGAAAGACGCGGGCAGTGGAATAAACGAGGGACAGGGCGAAATTGGAGCAGAAGACAGGAGCAGCTTGACGGCGAGAAGTAAGTCGCAAAACAAGAAGGGAATTAAAAAAGTTAAAGCGAGCAGAGGCTGCGGGATAATGAGGTAAAGTCGGCGCTGCGAAGGAATTAGTTGTGAATTCCGTGAGACTGCGTGCTTTGCTCTTAATGAAAAGGCATGCACTGAGTTTCTCTATTTCGCCGCGCGCCCTATTCTCATAGGGCTCTCTCGGCTTTCTTTTTCGCTGATGGCGCAACCAACGTTTTTGTCGCGCGCGCATTCATGATTCGACTTTGTTATGCTCGCGAGTGGGCCGTGCTTCTAGTTTAGCGAGTCGCGAATGCGGCTAGACGAGCGAGCGCAAAAAGTGAATTTTGAATTTCTCGAATTGATTTTTTGATTTTCAGCGGAGCCTCCCTAATTAACCTCATATATTTTCATGGGACACTTATATTTCGCGAACTCGTATTTCCCAAGGAAATACGCGCAGAAGTTATGAGTCGCAACTGGTTTCATACTACGAATGAGCCGGAACTATTGATTGTCTTGGGATTACTTGAGGAATATTACATTTTGAAATTGAATTTCCGTAAAATCTATTCACAGAATTCTTAGTCACATCGTTTATAGTTACAATAGAGTTCGAATAAAATGAAAATTATTATACTGCCCCTGTAGTTTTGCGGTTCCACTTTCTGGCCGACGTATACAAATTCGGCCATTCAAATGGCAGCTCATTCACAGCGCGCGAAATAACCTACAGGCGATAAAGGGCAAAGAAAAAAGCAGAAACGAAAGCCAGTCGCCGAAATCGAAGTAAATGATGTATTGTCGTACGTATTTGCCCACGCTGCATTCGCGAACAATATATTCTTTATTTTTGTCATCTCACTCTCTCTCTTTCTGTTTCTCTCTTCTCCGTCTAAGCACAATTTGGCTCATTCTCTCCTGCTCATTGCAGCTTTTGAATAGCGATTACGATAATAATAACACCGCTCGCTCCTGGATTTAATTTGATTGCCTCGTTAGCGTCGAGCTCGCAGTATGTACATGCAGCTACACGCGCATTCATCTGTAATGCAAACTTCTCGTCTGGCTCTATTGCATTGCCTTTTTTTTGACTTGTCCTTCGTGTATTTTCCTTCCCCTCGGTGGCACTTGATTTCTCTGTATCGCTTATTGAACATATATACATCGCGTGCGCAGCTGCAATGCTGCCGGATGGAAAAATTGCTCCTTAAGCGTCAAGCGCTTTCCAGATTTCCATATTGTGTCCGGGAAACAATATTGGATTTCTACCGTACAATTTGATGGGGCTATTGTCAATTGGCCCATGCTTGATTAATAATTTACGCATTCAAATGGGATTTTCTGACATTATTCGGATAACTTTCAATTGTAATCACTGCAGTTCGAGGGCTTTAGATTTTCTTCATTCGCAGTTTGATTGTGATGTTAATTCCTATGATTACCATAAAGTGTACAACGATAGGATGAAAGTGATTGTTAACATAATCACACACATATTGATTCGTGGAACTAGTGAAAATGAAACGTGCAAATGAAACGAATGAACTCTATTGATCGATGAGTTCTGTTCATTTGCAACAAAATTGTGAACAATGCTGCCAGGTAACAACTACTATTGATTTAGGTTATTCTCGTAACAAGTAAGCCTAATCATACAGTTAGACTCAAAAGCATATTGATACTCAATGGTTGGTAGGGATGTAAACAACAGTAACTATGGAAATTTATGAAGATTCTGTATTCTTTGCCGTCAAAAGTACTGAAAATGGATCTTACATTGATTTACATATCACCTAACAACAGTTGCTAGGATGTACATAACAGTTGTTACAAAGAAAACACAGCATTCCCCAATAAACTTACATAGAAATGTGTATCAGATTCAACCAGTTTTTAATCCTATTGAGAGTGATTTTATTATCTAATTTTTGAATTCCCCTAGCAATAACTGCTAGAAAAATAAAAAATGGTTTGCTGTTGAAAATTCAACTCGGTTCACATCTTACTACCAATGACTTGTGTGCTAAAAGCAAGTAGATTAGAACATTCTTCCGAGAGTTGTCGCGTACCAAAATTAGCGCACGTACTGACTTTTTTAGGATTCGACATTTTTCGTCCCAGACATTACGAAAATGGAGGTCCAGAAGTCTGATTCGGAAGTTAAATTTTTGCCCGGTCACAAAGTTTTCTCTTTGAGAAAGCAAAATGAATAATCTCTTTTTAGTTAAAAAAGTCCTGGGTTCACTGGCGCCGCGCTGCCATGTCAAAAATCGCTCCCCTTGTTCCTTGCCACTCCCCTTGCTCCCTCCTTGCTAATACCTGATATGAAGTTTTGGTACAGAATAAGAATTATCCCCGTATAAACTGTTCCACCAGGATTCATTATCTACATGGAAATCCGTGTAGGAATATGTATAGGAATCCTTATAAGAATCCGTATGAGAATCCGCGAACAAATTAGTATGGGGAATCCGTATGAGAATCCAAGTGGAGTTTCGCATGAAAATGCTTACAAAAATCCTGTGAAATCTTAGTGGAAATTGTTCTAGTAGTACACACACAAAACTCTGTATGAAGGTCTGTATATTAGTTTATATTTTGGAATTAGACCACCAATAAAAAAAAAATTTCAAATTCAGATAAAATCAAATCATTTTTGAAAATACAAAATTATTATTCGGTATTAGTTTTAAATTTACGGTCGACTTTTTGAAGCTACGGATAATCTTAGATAATTGGGGAACTCTATAGTTTCTCTCTGATCTGAGAGCTCAAGCTGAATACCCATAGAAGTATCTTTCAATCCTTCTCGTTCACGTTGAAAATTGAGAATTAAAATGAAAGAATTGAGCGTTTCGTCCAAACACTGAAGGTGGACTCATCAGTGATGCCTTCAATGCCGTCATCAGGCGCTTAATATCATAATTGAATGAAATGCTTAAATAATTCTTTTTCGACTCTCGATTTTGAAAGCGAAAGAGTCGGTTTGAAAGATATTTTTCGTAGGAATTTCACTACAATTTTGAAATTAAGGAAATACTCAATTATCCCAATAATCTGTGAATTTAGTAATCGTATTCAACAACTGCAAATTTGAAAGTTCTTTGGGAATGTACTATGCCAGAGAAGTTTATTATCAAATAATATTTCTTATCGGATCACAAAGTCCGAAAAAAGGAGATGATGTTATGAAAAAATCAAGATCAATTGTGACATCACATGTTAGTGAAAATGAATCATAACCGAACAGGTATTTGCTGAAATGTCATGATATATATCTTGACATGTCAAAACACCTACATATCTAGAAGTCATTCTCGGGAAACCTATTTTTCACACCACAAAACTCTCTTGCTAAGCAATAAAATATCAATTTTTACATGGTGAATTAAGCATAATCATCAATTACGTTTCAAACCCAAAAAATTGTAATATATACTGCATGGAAAGAGCTAATGATCGATTTGATATAATACGCTCGATGAAATTTCAATTATACGCGCGTCATCATTATGACATATGTCGGCGATAACAACTTCGCCAACAGACAATCAATCAAATCCCTTCCGATCGAAGAATTCCAATTAGAGATGAGAAATTATGACTAGGTGAATAGGAATTATAGTGCAAAAAGCTGCGGGAAATTCGAGCGGTATAACCCGTGCAAGCCGCGTCCACACAGCAGGGGGGGGGAGGGCGAGGATGACTAACTAGCAGTCAATTTGCGCGCGAGGAGTGACTTAATCGATGGAAATTAATTAGCCCGCAGCAGTGACAGGCCGGAAGAGAAAGAGACGAGCGTCAGAGTGCAGCAAAGCGAAATTATTGCAGTGCGGGATTAAATTGCAGCAAGCGGGAGGCACACGGACGGGGCGTGAAACATCATTCGATGAGCGGAAATAATGAGGTATCGAATCGCACTGATTGTCTTTGACTTATAGAACTGAGCTGGAGGAAAAAGCTCATGAATTGATTGAATGATTAATTTTGGGAGTAGTTGTAAAAGTTTCTTTTCCTTTTCCTTCATTATCTTCGGGACTTTTGGTCTCATTTATTATAGTTTCATTTTGCCCTATCCAATTTTCTTCAAAAAATTTGATATTCAGCTCCAGCATATATATATTCATTTATATGTGCGGAATTGTTTCGTTTCATGCGGTCTTGGGCGAAATCGCACAAAATGGAGGTTGTTAACTTATCCATAAGGAGTCTAGCACGTAAGGTTTTATCTTTATGAATAGGACGGCGAATATACTTTCATGAATTACAACGAATCGACCCTCTCGAGTGCGAGAGTAGTTGAGAAATACGGCGCTAAAGTTCAAAAGTTAACATAGCTAGTACAACGCGTGCCAAGTTGGATCAGACGTACGTCCGACCAGTTTCGAACCATATCTACTTGTACCATATTGACAGCCCTTCCCAAGATCCAAAGTGAATTCGCGAGATCCTGAAACTAACCCCGTATTTTTCAACAGCGCCATATCAGTATTGGCTCGGATACCCGGTGCGATTTTCATCATACACCATATTTTACAGCTCTTACGAGCGTTAATTCAAAATACAAGCTATTCTCTGCGAAAAAGTTGATCCTATTGTGAAGTTCACTCCATGTATTGCTGTCAAGAACATTCACTTGAAAGATTCCTCGTGGATTTCTGATGTTCTAGGTTTTTTGTAATAAATAAACAAACTCGTTGTAATTTTCGATAGTCGACTGCGAAACGTGAGAGACTCACCATGGCTTTGTCTGGCGTCGCTGAGCGGCGTTTTGACGGTGTAGCTGTCCTCCTCGCTGACGAACTGGTAACTGGCATTGAATCCGGTGCCGTCGAGTCGGTCGTTGCTCTTGAAGGTCACCCGGAAGAACGACCGATCGGAATCGACATCAAACTCCGTCAGCTGTCCACAGTGCCGCGAGTACTTGCGGTCCCTCGACAGGTAGTTGGAGAAATCGACGTAGTCGCTCGCCGACACCGAGTCACATCTGCGAGTTGGACAATTTGAGTGGCATGTTAATTTTGCATTTTTTTTTTATTGCGTTGGCTATCAGAAATTCTTAAGCTAGTTAGATAACCAGAACTCGTAGTGCTGATAATCAAAGTCATTTGTATTCAGATCTTGTATAGTTTACTTTTGTAGCCGCGAATTTTTTTAATTTTCACGATTCTAATCAGTTTAACGCTTGCATTCGAACTGAAACATAATCATTATTGGTTTTGTTGAATGGCTTTGTTCTTATCTCAATGATGATAATATAAGAGTGATACACCCGTCGAATGCAAAGTACATTCATTGAAAATTCATACGTATAGTTATGTAAAGCTATGCCGGTCAGAGGACTGGTTCAAAAGCTCATCAATTATTCGAAAGATTTATTGTTGAGAGTATTGATACAATGAATTATTGGGGGAAACCGGTTGATTTCACCCGATAATGTCAAGCACCAATGTACTGTTGCCACAGTGAGCCTGTGATAACAATAGTTTCTCTTTCGTATGAAAATGAATGATAATATACACACAACAAATATAGCGCGATAATAGTATGTAACTTTAGCAGCGCACAACTCGTCAGGGCTGAGAGAGTAGCCAAATAGAAATGAATCGTGCAAATACATTTTCGTCGTCGGCACAGTGGTAATGTAAGCGAGCGAGTGCACTCGCTTGGCGAGACAGAGATTGAGCTTAATTTAGCCGGGGTGTGAACTCACGGTAGAACTCCCTCGACGTCGAAGTAGTGAAAGTGGAGGTGAACCCGCTCCTTGGGCTGGCCGTTGAAGAAGTAATGGCACTCGGTGTCCCGTGGATAAAAACCAGGATAATTGGGCGACGTGAACGTCCCGTTCATTGTCTCATTGCTATTGAAAACGAAGGCGCATGGGTACGACGGCTCTTGCCTCCCCGTCGTAATGCCGAAATCTGCGGATAACAATTGAATAACATGCATTGCACCGAAATCCTGCTCAAATCTGAGTGGCATGTGCGCGCCTGTGTTGTGTGTGAAAGTAGTGAGTTAGAATATTTTGCCGATACGTTGCATGGTTTTGGGAATATCAGGGCAATATGTTTGAACTACGTTGTTAGAAATGTGTTTCAGAGGAAATTTCGAACATCTGTTGATGTAAATTATGATTCCTGAAAACTTTGATTTACGCAAGGTACTTATCAAGGGGCCTTTAAGTCAATTCAGCCCAAGCTAATCTTTCACTCCTGATTTTTAGCTACTCCGAAGAATTTAAAGTATTTTCATGTAGGAGATGCACAAAGCCACTTGGTATTGATTACATATATTCTGTGTGATGGTTGGTTATACCGGTAACACAATGATATGGAAATTCTCGAAAAAGTTCGTTCTTCGAAGAAAAAAACTGTTTTATCACTATATCTGTCAGTCGCTTTACTCAATGTTAGCATATTTGCCTATCTTATGCAAACAGAAAGTTCCAGCTGATTTTGTGTTTACTCTTTGTTGCTTTTGGTAATCTTTGTTTTTAACTACGGCCTGACGAATTTCTTCGTTACAAGTACAAAAAGAAGCAACGAGAGGAAGCATAGCTGTGACGTTGAATATTACAATGAAAAAATACCCCTGAACTTAGATGGATCGATGAAAAATCGAATATATCGGGGAACGTGTTGTAGAATGCCAAATCAGGGGCTAGGGCCGGGGCCGGCTGGGTTTCACGCTCGAGGTGGCCGTCGAGGCGTGATCTCGCATCAGCTTCACATGTAGCGCGTCGAGTGCAGTATCAAGTGCCGATCAAAATCGCTACGCGCAGCCAATATTTGCTCATCGCGAATTGCTCGCTCGGCTGGACAAGCCACGCGCGCCGGCTCGCTCGCCTCTGATAAATCAAACGAGATTATTGACCATCTGTCCAATAATTGTTACGCTCCGTGTTTACAGCTTTATTGGGCTCCTCGTGATTTTGACACCGCTGTCTCTACTACGCGAACATCCATATTTCGCCTTTCACACAGAGTATTTCCGCGTCTGTCCCCCTCCCAACGCTGCGGAGTTTCACCGGCTCGGATTAGATCGACACGGCCGTCGGGTGCACGCTGTAATTGGCTTACGGAATCCCCCTTTCTGCTGTGTTTTTCTCTCTACCGGGCTCCCGCAATTTAGGTGTGTATAACTCGGAGGTCCTCGTGGAGGAGCTGCAGTCGAGGCCGCGCGCGCACAGGAGTCGAGTTTTTAGCGGAAGACGAGATACCGTGACTAACGAGGCCGAAATCAGCGAAATAACGAAAAATAAGGAGTGAAATGGGGAGCGGAGGCGAAACGGCGCGGCGAGAGCCAGGAAGGAAGGGAGAGGAACGTTGGAATTTTGAAAAAGCCGCGCGAGCTCGTAAGGCATGAATAGGATTCCGCTGCTTGCGCGAATTAAGTGTAGTTTTCGCTCTGGCGCTCACAGGGGGCTCCGTTTCTTTCTGCGTTTCCCTTCATTTCTGAGTTATTTTTCTCCGGACACTTTTCTTTACATACGCTCTATTCCTTCTCTTTGGCCAACCATTTCGTCCCATTTCCGGCCAGTGTGTTAGTGCATTCTTTCAAATCTTGTGTAACTCCTTCGCGTCCTCGCAAATTATTCTCGTGACTTCTCGTGACCCTTTTATGCGTTGTTATTTCTGCGTTGCTCACTCCTCCCCTGCTCCCTCGCCGCAGCCTCACGCGTATCATATACATTTTTAATTCCTCGCGGCAATTCTTGCACTTGTAATTATTCTGGTGGAATTCTACTGCTCGAGCATTGTATCCATTAGTACAAACACTTGTTCCCTAGTTTTCCGAGTATACGTTCGCCTTAGGTTTGTGTTGTAATCAGGTTTCGTGGAAGATATGGAGTGTGTTATTCTCATATATAAAGCGTTCCAACAAACGTTGAATATCACGTTACCACCAAGTGGTTGACCTCCACTTATTATGCCAATAAAATCTGGCTAGCGAGGTATTAAACAACGTTTTCTGTTAATGTCTGTATTCGAAACAAAATTTTCTCCTTGAATAGTACCACTATTTAGCCAATTCGACCTATAAATATGCGCGGGCCCTTCTTACAGAAAATTGAGAAAAAGTTTTTCAAGCTGCTAACTGACAAATTGATAGACAAATAAACGTAGCTAAATAAAAGTGTATCAAAACGGAAACGTTTAATCATTTTAGCTTCACAAAAGAACTTACGTTCTACATGACTTTGGCTTTCTGGACACCAGTTGCTGTTGGGTTATGTTAGCAGTATTCAAAGAAAATTTTTGGTCCCTTCTCGCTCATTTAGCCCATAAAACCACTCTTTCATAACAGTTTGAAGTTTTTTTTCTTTTTTTTCTCATTTAACTTTGTTGGTTCAATCACAATGATTAAGCGTAGTTACTTTCATTTCTCTACATATGACCACTCTATCTTATGTAAAAACATCTCGTGTTTCGAATGGCCACATCAGTTTTACCCAAATTTTTTTCTATCTCACTAATAATACTCTTTTTCGCATTAAAAGTGTACCCAATGTGGCCCTTGTGAGATTATGAATCGAAGACAGTAAAATGTATCAATAAATGTAATATAAACGTCAAGTTTTTATATATACGTTGTAATGATTTAGATACCTACTTTTTAGCTAGATGTCAGAAGTTTTTGACAACTGTCTATCACCTATAATTTCGAGTTCATGGTCTATTTCTCTCAATTCACAAAAACCCAATGAGGTAGGTGTGCCACAATAAATTTTGCTTCTATTTTTCTCGTGTCGAATATTTATATTTTTGCGGAAACTGTTGCATACACGTTCGTCGAATGAAGCTATTTCAAATATCAAGTGGAAATTCCTAAAAATCCAACGATCGACGAAGAATATTCTATTTTTTACAGTTTCAACATGATGTGCATGGAATCCCATTCGCCCGTCACGGGCATGGCCGTATAGTCATTTTGCAGACTATCAATTTTCAGATACGATGAGCGAGTTTTCCTATATTGAATGACAACATTCAATTGCATCAGTCTTCCATCAGTCTTTCCCGTTTGACGCGCTTTTCCGTCGTAAAATTTCGAAATTTTGAATCGCTGATTGTACGCTCCCAATTGCTTTTCCATAACTAACATCGAAAGATTGGATGGATATCGGTCGAAATCAAAGTTTCGAACCGCGGAATGATTTCAAAAACAATAATGCAAACTCCCGTTCGAGTTTACCCGATTCAATCCCACCGGTTTCCACCGCTTTTCTCTCCCATGACAATTGTCGTTCCCGCGGGAATAATCACCCGCGGTGGAAGGAAAACACTTCGACAGAAGCTACAGTCAATATCGGCGGCGAATAGCTAACAGAACTCGGTATCCGACCCCTCGCGAGCTCTTTTTTTTCCGTGTCGCAAACAGAAACGGACAAAAAATACACAGGCCTTCCGCGAATCTTCGCGCATCTCTCCCTCGGAGTACACGGCTCCCGGCCATCCTCCTCCATTTGGGTCCCCGAATGAGAGAAGGAAAGGGAGAGAAAGAGAGAAAAAGAGAGAGAGAGAGAGAGAGAGGCTCGTCGGGTGTGCTGTATTTGTCGTGGGAACGAATTTTCAGGACAGCTGACCGCGGGCTATTCCGGCTTCCGTTGCGCGCATGTTTGTCGGACTCGCACGCGATATTGTTTCGCGGCGGCCGACGATCTCCAGTTGCTTTTTTCGCCATTTTTGTGTTGCCTCGCGTCGTTTTTCCCCTGCACGCGCGCTTGCACCGCGCGACTCTTTCATCTGAAGGCTGCACGTTCCTATCTAATACTGCCAGTGCACTTTATTACTCTTTCGACTTTGCCCTCCTCTGTTTATTTCACACATGATTTGAAAGGCCGAATGAGCAAATGGGGATCGGTTATTTATTCGTTCTTTCGGCCGATGTGTTTCCCCGAAGAATCAATATTGCCAGTGGCACGGCTTTTCTTTTTATTCTTTTTTTTTCATCTATAGCAGCGACAAAGCTAATCAGTTTGTCCCGAAGGCAAGCTAATAGTTTTCGAAGCTCACACATGCCATCGCTTCAATTTTCAGTCTCTCTACAGCGAGCGTTCGAATGTTCTATGGGAAAAATTGAAAGTTATTTCGGAAATTTTTGCTACGATGCTTTGTCGAATGTTCACTCAACTTGAAATGCAATATCAAATTTTATTCCTTGTACTATGTCGAAAAAAATAGTGACGTTGAATGAAAAATTTCCAAATCAATGGATGAGGCATGCAACAGGGGCTGTACTAGAATGTGGATATGTCTAAGAATCAGTGTAAAAGAAAAATGTTATTTTAACAATAATATTTAACGCGCATCTTTGGTCTAATTTCATTTCTTATTTTCAATCGGGAACGTCAAACCATAATATCAGAAATAATTCAATCATCAGTTTTAAAGTCAATGTATAGACGAGTCATTGATTCGCAGTTAATTTAATACTGGTCGGTGGTCCTTCATCGAACTCGAACAGGTGTGATTTATAGATCATATTTGCATAATAAACTGCACCTCGTTTGGATTTGTCCAATAATAAAAGATACTTTTGATAATACATATCAGCGCAGTGTATCTCTTCATTGATTGAAAGTTTTTTCGTCCTATTACCGATATATATATCGTGTGTCATGAATTTGAATTGATACAGTGGATAAAATGCAAATGCAACTCGTTTGACCCCAATAAATATGCGGCGCGAGTTCGAGGGAGAAGTATCGATGGAATCGGAATACTTTAGGGATCGATTCAAAAGCCAAGTTTAGCCGAGCGCCCCGAATATACACTGACGAATTGCGCTGTCCGACCACAATCGGTCTTCCATTCTGCTTCGAGAGTAACCAACTCGCCGCTTATATATCGCCTCGGCCCGGAGTCGAAAACCAAAGAAGCCCCCGAGAGCCCGGGATTGGGCGGCCGCGAGTTCGGAAACTCCCACGAAGCAAAATCCAAGCTCGCACGCGCGGCCGGGCGGACTCGCGCTCACGGAATAAAAGGAAAACACTATCGACAAATGAAACGCGGCGGTATAGGATATAAAGGGTGGCGGCGGGGCCGGAGGAGGGAAAAAAAAGGAGCCGCGCGGCGAGCTTCGTAATTGAACGCCACGAGTGAGGAGGGGCCGAGAGAAGTCAGGCAAGACGCTCTAGCTGGCTCGAATCCGTAAAATTGATAAAGTTTGCGCGGGAACTTTTATAATACCTCGGCTAGCTTCTCTCCTCTCGAAGGAGGCCCCGCGCGCTCGCGCTCGCGCGTATACGTGTCGACGGGTTGTGGCGTTTTATGTTCGCGCGGACGCCCTCGTCCCGAGTGTGTCGTGCGCTTGGATTTCGGTACCATCCTTGACTTGAATGCCGATGTAGCTCGTACATCGCTCAGCTGACTCGCCCAACAGCTGATTCGTTCGCCCTAGCTCCATGTCGACTGAGAATCGTCCCGTTTGTATATATACAGCCGTGGCAAGCGGAGTGTGGGTCTTTGTTATTTATAGCTCGTGTTTTTGTCATGCCACTGACACAGTTTTGATATTCATTGTTTTGGTTTTTCCGAAATCCCGTATATTCGTATCCGTATGTATACATGTATATATATTGGTAAGGAAGGCACAACCAATACGAGCTACCCTTTGAATTTCATGTATACGCGCTACTGTGAAGCAGCGCCGGCCGCGGCACGGAACTTGTGACCGTTCGCGCGTAGGCGGCTCGTATTGGGTACTGCACTTATACCTTTTGTACATTAGAAGTATAATAGTTATTTCTCTGATAAAATATATTATTTGATCGTCGTACGATATTAGTGTACAGTTGTATAATCGAGAAATTCCATCATAGTATTCTTAAAGGGCAGGGTATCAAAAAAGTCGGAAAAACACATCCTTGGATAAAGACACTGAACATCATCTTATATACCATTTTCGTCTAACTATAGAAGACGTTGTCAACTTTGGGTGACCAATCATAATGAAACTTCCCCAAATGTTTTTTGGGTACGTCAACAAGTCATATGTACATCCGTTCAACCTAACGTTTCGATTTCTTTGAGAATTCAATCATTAATTTCTAATTCCTTCCATGCACAGTACATCTATATCTATTATTTCATGTATATACAGGTATTCTATAAATACACGAGATAGACACTAATTGTCAAAATATTTCTGAAAATCGAGATGTTAGACTGAATGGCCATATGACTTATTGAGGTGCCCAAAAAGTATTACAGAGAGTTTCGTCATGATTCGTCATCGTACATTGACAACATCAACTTTAGTAAGTCATAAATATATTTTGAAGCTTCGATAATGTAGAAACAATTTGGACAATCATTAAATATTTGTTATGTCATTTGTGAACTGTTGACGGTTGCATATAAGCTATACATGTCTGGGTGAGAACGAGTTTTTAAGGGATAATATACCTTTGTGACTTTTTTTCAAATTTTTTCAAAAACACTCTATATCTAAGAATCACATAAAAAGTAGATCACGTAAGAGGGAAAGTTTTAAGTGCCTCAAAAAATCGATTTTCTGAACAAAGTCGTGGAGACAAATAGGTGGTATTTGGAGCGCGTGGACAGTTATACAGTTAGGGCTTTTATTCTTCTCTTCATAATATTCTCCGCATAGACGCAATTTCGTCCAGAATAGATGAAAGGCAAAGGAATCTTCAATTGGAAGGCCAATTGTATTGAGCAGGCGTCGCAGATTAGAGGTATTGAGAATTTTATCGGATTTCTTACTCGAAACTTTGAACGCGTTTTTCTGGAAACCGTATTTTTTGAACTGGCCTTACTGATAGCTCCGTCAATTTTTAACCGATTGACTTGAAATTTTAGCTGTAGCTTGGAACTATAATTTTTCAGAGAACGTCGTAGAATTTTAAATTAACGCTATTTTTCCCCAAATTCGAATTTCGAAAATATCCTACGATGTTCCCTACGAAGTTCATAATTGTTACCTCTAGCAGTACGGCAGAGGGTACTAATTGAATTTTTTTTTTCTTTAATGCTCTAGTATGCCGCTATTTTGTATTTCTTGTAATGAATAAAGTGTGTTTTTTGTAGTTAAATATTAGTTCTTTCATATGTACCAAACTCCATATTTCCCAGAATTTTCCTGCGATTCTAGTAAGTCTTTGAAAATAACCTTGAATTCGGTGATCACAAAGGTATATTACGTTAATTGAATAATCTTTTCGAATTAATTTTCTATCTCTATCAAGTTTTCAGAAGGCATTGCTATTAGAAAAACTAAATTCATACATCGTAGTAGGTACAGACAAATGAAGTCAAAATTGGTGATTGTCTTATCCATGCAATTAATTTGTAATTGCTTACTGAATAGAGTTGTGAAAAGTTACGCTATTTCGCAGAAAATTAAAAAAAACTGTTAATTCTGCTCTTGGATGAAATGCTGGCGTTTCTAGTATCAACGAATTAAACATGAAACAATTAAAACTTTAATATAGTTAACAAAGTTCCAGTTCAAAACAATGGAACGTCACTTAAGTATGAAGACGAAGCAACAATTTATGCCCTAATAAGAAAAAGAAATCTACTAAAAAGAAATGATCTACGATTCGTTCATATTTTGATAAGCAGGAGTCATCTACTATTAATTTGTTATAATCGTAGACATGTAGATGAGAAACTTTAGAATTAGAAATTTCTGAACTTCGTTAATGTTCTATAACGCGTAGAAATTAAGTTGATTTGGTGAAAGAATTTCAGAAACTTCAATATTACCTGAGCTATATATTCAAATTGAGTATCGACGAATAAATAATGCAGCCGAACATTATTTGAGTTCAATCTGATTTATCATGCTTCTTAGTTTCTTGTTCAGTTACCGAGACAAAGGGAGAATTTCCTTCCTTCCTCTCTTCTTACTCTGTTGAAGATTTATGTAACTTATCAGTCTTACTTTATTGCAGTATTGCAGTTGCGATTAACAATCTTAATTATCTTCCTTCTACTCTCTCCCTTGAAGTAAGTACTCTCGTGGAGTCGAATCATTACGAATCAATATTGAATTTTCCGCAAAATGTTTTTCCATTCGATTTTCAACTTGTGATTCGGTAACGAAGAACAAATGTCGAAATTCTGCATATGCCCGCTTTCCCGAGAAACCCCCTCGTACGAAAACAATTCGTTTTCTCCGAGAAAATACCAAAATTTTCGCGGTACAACGCAAAAATTCTGCGTTGAAAAATGCTCGAAAAAAGCCGTTCACCTTGACATTTAGCTATGTCCGGACGCAACATTACGCATTGGATAAAACTCGGAATCGCCCGAATAGTTGCCCACTCTCCTGCGATGGGAGGGAACAAGAATAAACTAACCCAGAGCCGAGCTAGATGTCAATACACAGAACCCGCGAGCACGGGAAAGAGCTGGACGCGATGAAGCGCAATATATTTACAATTTATAGCGCTCGCGGGTACATGCGAATTGCGCATTTCGTGTGTGCGGGTTGTTTTACTTTTTATTGTACCGCAGCGCTTGAGCTGCGAACGCAAATTCCTGCGCGCAGAATGAAAAACAACAGCCAGCGAAACGGGCTCCGCAGTGTGTGCTCATTAAAATGTTTTCCTCGGGGGCGCGGCGAGCCGCAAGTTTGCCGGAGTCCCTCCGTCAAGGTTACGCTGTCCGGAGGTCCGATATCCGATGGCTGCGCGATACGGCTGGCGTGACTTGGCCCGTCCTTCCGCTCGGTCCACATCAAGGGTGCAAATACACATTCTGGTAGCGTAGTGCATCGTTGTTTCCCGGAGTTGCGCGAGCGCGCGCGAGAGCCGCTTTAGCTTCCGCCGGGCTAAACGTAAATCCATCGGAAAGTCTGGAGAGCCGCTACAGTCTCGCACCCTCTGTTTTGCGTATTTCTCCCGTACATAGTGAAAATCACGGGTGAGAGAGTTAGAGAGAGAGAGAGAGAGAGAGAGGAAAAGGAAGAGAGAAAGAGGGGCAGAGGGAGGAAGGCTGCTGAGCGCGAGACAAATATTTAGAGGAAACTCGGGTGCTTGGTTTATTGGCGCGGCGGCGGCGGCCTGTCCTACTTTCGGATTATTCGGAAGTCGGAGTTTCCCGTAAACGGAATCTTCAAGCTCCGCAGAATCGGAGCAGCTTTATTTCTCTGGCGCAGTTTAGACTCTTGAATTTGATCAATCGTCGCGTTTAGTTTTGTGATTTATACGCCCGAATGCGTATTGTCCCACCGTCTTTGGTCTTTTTTTACTTTTTCGGCAATTTAGACCGCGGAGAATCGAGAGTAGTTATGTCTTATTCGAGTTGCGCATTTCTACGATCCGATCAGCGTTCGCTCACACTGCTTTTTCAAAATTTCACGAATGATCCATCGGCTATACTTGAAGTAGGGAATAATTTTTAGACAACTTATCTGTTTTAGTTCTTATTTCATGAAAAATTACCGAACCAACTGACGGGTTCGAAAAATAAGGTAACTGTACCCAATGTGCTCCCCGCCCCCGAAGGGATTTTCACAAATTCGACTATGATAAAATTGGGATTTCAAAATTCTGCGAGAGGTTAGCTTAGGACCTATCAGAAACTATCACTGTCCATTTTAACACATTCAAGATGTCAATGAACCAGAGGGACACACAGAAGGACCACATTAGGTACACTTATATTTCATGCGGAATAGAGTAATTTGAGTGAGATAGAAGATAATTTGGGCAAGAGATAAATGAGCAGGTAAGGATCCGGAAAGTATGTTTTAATACTCCCAACATAACGGCCAATTGCGACTGGTACTCAAAGGGCACCGAAAATACGAAATCCGAGAAAAGTGCCAAATTGGGTACAGAGCTAAATTGGGCTCAGTCACCTTACTATGGATTTAGTTTGTGAGCTTGTTAAACTCGGTTTCTAATTTGGAGCTGAGGTTTGCTAATCCACGAAAGTCGACCGTGAAAACTTCGAAGTATTTCAATTTCCATAGTATTAATAATCTATATGATTCATTCAAGCTATAAAATTTAAGCATTTGAATGTTGAAATGGTCTCGATTCACTTCTAGTAAAATATTATGTCTAAAAACGGCATTTCCCAGGAGTCGTCATGCTGAAAGAATTTATTGGAATTCATTTGCTGTACATGGAGTTTTAGATCCCTAGTATTTGCTCAACTCGATTACTTTATTACTCATGTTCAGGTTAAAGGACTAAATTGAATTTTTTGGTGATTATTGAATACCTCCCGCGTAGAAATGAAACCATTGAAAAATCATGGGGAAAACTTTCATTGCTAGAACATGGCTTAAGGCTATGCATTTTCATGGCGATACCATGGCAGAATCGTGGCTAATGAACAAGAGCCGATTCGTTTAGTGCCATGTTTTTTTGGGAAAAACGTGGGAAATCTTTTTCCATTCATTGACGCTCCAAAGTTTTTACGCATTTTTTCATTGGAAAATCATGGTAGTTTTCCACCAACCAATTTTTTACTTTTTAAAATGTAAATAAAAATAATTATATACTTTTCTCATTTATTTACGCTTATTTCCTTTAAGAAAACGTGAAATTTTCATGCTTTTTTGAATTTTATGAATTCTGAAAGTAAAAAATTTGCGTACGTGATACACAAGGATATGACAACTCTGCAGTAATACGTTTTTGTTCTTCATATTTATTATCCATTTAATAACATAACATAAATAATCAATCATTCTCTCTCAATCAAGTTTACAGGTTCTACGATGTAATAAGCATCTAAATCTACTAAATTTATAAAAAAACAGACGCAACATCAATTACATCAATTTCGTCACTGATTATACATTGGAATATGTAAGATGGCTTTGTTTTTAATGTTCTTGATAGTAAATTTCTAATGATGCTCAATTTCTTAAGGATGGTATAATATGTGCTAGAACACTAGCATTTCCGTTTGCAATCACATATAGTCACTTTAAAAAACTGCTTAATGATACCATACATTGAACTAGTATTTGTCTTGTAATTCACACATTTTGAATAAAATTTGTTCTCTCGTGAATGTGCTTCTGATGTATATAAATAATTATCTTTTTGTTATCTCTGAAATTTGGAATAGTTATGATTTTCAATTATGTCATGTATCAATATTTCATCTTCTGGCTCAAATAATCCTCTGTTTAACGTTCCCACTAAATATAAGGATTTGCCTATTTCAGTTCATTTTAATTTTGTGAACACATGAAGACATATATACTTTTCCAGGAGGTTTTTCAAATTCAGAGACATATTTATGTAGTAATTTTTCTGCCAAATCGATATTATCCCGAGAGATCGATGACTTACACAATAAATATATTGCATTGATTAGTGACTCATGGTGTTGTGAGTAATTTATGGGCAATATATCATCTAAAATGATTCTCGAAAAGTAGAAAAACCAGTTTTTGAATTCCAAAGGCTTCCAATATCTTAAACTACTTTCTATGGGTTGTGGCCGTCTTTGAACAAAACAAGGTGGTTTCAATATCCGTATTCGAGAATCAACAATTCCTACTGTATCAGCTATTGAAAAAGACTCATCTTTCATATTTTTCCCGAACCATGACTTTATAAGTTGTTCTGTAATACGACCAAACACGCAATGCACAACATCAATGCCAGTAGTTTTAATTGTTTTATAACCGATGAAAATAAAATTGATCTTCCTTTACTTAACAAGCGTAGACAACAATAAATACACAATCACTGGCGAAGAGAAAGGCTTTCGTGCCTGAAAGACCTATATCATAATAACTGCATCATTTTTGAGATTTCCATTTTTTTCACTCTTCACTCAGTTCATCATCCTGTAGAAAAAGAAAACATTCGTACATGCGTCTTTTCAAAATCTTATACAAGATAAAAAGTAAAATATTTACAGTAAAATTGCTAATCGGGCTTGTTTTTCCACCGTTAGGTTTTTTATTTTCTGGTCCCTCACTAGAATCAGCAACCTTTCTTTTTTGTGAACTTTTACTTGATAAACTTCTTGATGATTCTTCATTATTTGAATTATTGAAACTCTTCATCATCCTGTTGAAGCTAGTATTATAGGTTATAGAGTCAATTATATGGTCTATGATCTAGAATCTTGTGAATATATATATAACAATGCGAATATTACCTGATTTGATCATCGTCATCATTTTCAGAATTTTCGTCATCATAACTGGGTGAGGAATTAGGAAGATTCTGTAAAGTATCCGAAGCATCTGTAGTTATTTTAGTAGTTACTTTTTTTGATTTCGATTCAGATTTTGGATTTCTAAGAGTGGTACATTGCTGTGAAATAACCTTCTTAAAATCCGAAGCCGTTATGCTTGTCTTAGCGTTTTTGTTCACAAACCCTAAAAATGAAGTAAAATTAATTTAAAATAACCTTGAAAAAGGTGACGGAAAAATTATGTTAACAGTAGATATAACTCACAAAATACAGCTTCTTTTATTGACGTCGGAATACCTTGTCGGTTTTTGTTACCAACAAAAACCAATTCTTTCAAAATTTTTTCTCCAATTGCACTTAGCATCAATTTTCGAACCATTTCAAAAGGTTTCTCAGAAAATCGCAATGCATCGGATATTTGTAGCTTATCAATGTATATTCCTGAACTGGGTTTCAATTCTTGGCAGCCTCTTCGCTTGGTGTAACATGGTAGATTCAAATTACAGCTCGTACGCTATAAAAATTCAACAAAGTTCAAATAGTTCCTTGATCAAAATGTGCAATAAATACTATTTTTCATCTTAATCAGACTCACTGCAATGTCTTGACTTTTGCAAGCTTCTAATATCTTGATCACGTTCAAAAGAGCTTGAATCGCATTGCTGATAGCTTTTGTACCAAGAAATTTATAATACAATAATTAGGCAAAAAATTTGTATAATCATAGAATCTACGAATAGAATCTAGAATACAATAAGAAATACGAATACGAATACGAATACGAATATAAATAGAATACGAATCTAGAATATAATAATAGAATCTACGAAGAACTTTGAAAGAAAATTTTCACCTGAGTTCAAAGTCGTGCAGTTCTGACAATCAGTTCCATTCACTTTTGGGTTGTCCTCCTCATTTATACAGGCAGATGTTATAGAACTTCCTTCTAACTCAATTTCCAGATTGCTATCTTGCTCGGACTGTTCAGTGATTTTTTCAATAGGTTCTTCTTGAATGGACTGATTTGAATTTTCAGTGCATCTTTTACGGGAAAAGTATTCATTATGAATTTCAAAAATCGACTTTTGATGTGATAAGCCTTTATTCAAGTTTTTGACTGCATTCATTTCCGCAATTTTTTCTTTCCGTTTGTTTGCCTTTTCATCCTTTTTCTTCTCATCCACACCGACCATCAACTTCCCATCTTTGCTCACTCCAAGAGAGTCTAAATACTCTTTATTTTCTTGAGTAAATACAATAAAATATTCTGATTATTTAAACAAAGTCATACTATGATGAATGAAAGAAAAAAAAAAATATTCCGAGGAAAATCTTTAAAATAACTTTTTTTCGAATCTGTCAACATTGATTAGTGTCACGCGCCCATTGCTTCATCTAGATTCAATCTTCAAACAGCGATAAGTTCTGATTCACACTACCACCTTATTACATACTAAATTCACTCTCAGATTTTTACTCCCATTTGTTCATTTGTTCACTATTATAAATTTTCCAGAGGTACTTAATTGTTAGTCAAATTGTTTTCACGAACGGGGTTCGCACACATGCTTGAGTTCGATAAATTGAGAATAACTTGTAACAAGTTCAAGAAAGAAAAATGAAAAAACTTTGAATCCTGAAGTGAACAAAATAAGGATTTCAGAAGACAGATTAAGTGACTGGCTTTGAGAGGTAAATGAATCTCTTTTCAAAAGAGTCCTTTGGAAAAGAAGTTTTGTAGCAGTTAAAGTATAATACAATGTATGTTCAATGTGAACTTGTTAAAAAGTCAGTGAAAAACTAGGCTTGCAGTTATTTAATTTAAAATCTCCATTAGTTTGAGAGCCGATTCTTTTAATGGCGATCATTATCGCCAAGACAATTTTTTGGAATTCTATTTATTCGGGCTGTTACAGTGTTTCAAAATAAAAATCTTTGGTGTATGGGAACATTTTTCAAAAACTGGGTCTTGAAATGTTCAATTAACAAGTTGATGGTGATTTGGGGTTTTACTTCCTAACAGAAACTATTTTATGTAATAAGCGTAGATGAACATGATACTTTTGTCGATATTTGTTTACTTTAGCTCATTTGAAATTAGTCTTCAAAACGAATCGTTGGATAATTTTTTAAAAATATGTACATATATATACTCTTGTACTTACTACGATAATGACTTAAGGTTAAGGGAATACTTACTGCTTTTCCGCAGAACTTTGGCCTCGTATTTTTTTTTCCCATAGAGAACTGTTACCATTTCATTTTCTTCTTTCTGTTCAAGAAGATCACTATCTTTTACCACACATTTTTCCTTATAATGGGTATAATAGACTAAATAGTACATCTTGGCTAAGATACAAACTTTTGGTTATATCGTAGTCAAATGAATATGGCTTCATCGAGTTAAACAATAACAGACAATTTCATGTTATTGATTTTTTACCAGAATCGAAATTTGTATCTTTGCCACGTATTCGAATTGAAATAAATATTACTTACATACGTATACACAATGCCGAAGAGAAAGAGGCCAAAAAAGTTTGCTAATTATTCCCGGACAACTCAAAATCGGATCTTAGATATTGAAATCGAAAATGATTTTGAATCATCCTCCAGCAGTATTGTTCCTACTGATACTGAAGAGGTAATTTCTCAATTTATAATTCTAAATTTATATCTTCTTCATAAATTAAACTTTATAATTTTTATAATTTATAATTGATCGTGAATAGAGCAACAATGTCGACGGTTCATCTTCTGACGGAGAGAGACTGGGAAATGATATTTTATCCAGTGAAAATGATGGAGAATATAGTGAAGAAGATAATTTGAGTAACTACTCAAGCACATTCTTGCAAAGCCATGAACCTATTGAAGATGTTTCCCTTGAAGGTGATAGAGAGAGAGTTAGTGATACTGATAAATCATGTACGTATAAATATATATATACGGTGTGAAACACATTAGTTTTTTCATGGTAAAACATTTTTTTTCTCATTTTTCTTTTTGCTTATAAAATCAAAAGTAAAATTAATAAATAGATTGAAACCATAAATACATGTTGGTGCATAAATAAAATGTTTATTGTAACGTACTGAAAACTAATATGCATAGACTCATTCGAAAATGAAAATCTGATTCTATTTAATTCACTTTTTTTCTATTTAGGCTCCATAACAAATAGTAATGGCAAACGCGATGAGATGAGTGATTTATTTGATGAAACGCAGTATAATGTGTGTGAAGATTCGAGTTCTAATGCTTCTGTATTTGTCCCTGATAGCAGTGATGGAGAAATTTTTCCAGACGAGAATGTTACGAAAATAATTGAATCCGAACCCCTGTACGAAGGCGCACGAATCACTAAGATAGAGAGTATAACTGCAATATTTCTATATGCAATACGCCATGGATGTACTGGCGAAGGCTTGAGGGACTTATTAGAGTTAGTTGAATTACATTGTCCAGAACATAATAACTGCGTTAAAACTCTGTACAAGTTCAGGCAGTACTTTAATGATAGTGAAGGTAAATCTGCAGTTCAGAGAAATTTCTATTGTAAATCGTGTCTCGTACTAGTTGAAAATATTAAATCACGTTGCCCAAATTGTAATAAATTTCCATCAAGAGATGATTACTTTTTAACACTATCCATCATCAATCAATTGAAACTTTTATATTCAAGGTCAAATTTTAGAAACAATTTAGAGTACAGATTCAATCGAGAAAAATTAAATAATGACAACTTAGAAGATATCTTTGATGGGGAAATCTATAGAGAATTGTCTGAACCGACTCAAATTCTGGCTGATCCGAATAACATTTCGTTTATGTGGTATACTGATGGAATTTCTATCTTTGTCTGCTCAAAGCTTAGTATTTGGCCTTTCTACTTAATTGTAAATAATTTACCAGAAAATCTTAGATATAAGCCAGAAAATCTAATTTTAGCAGGAATATGGTTTGGGAAAAAAAAACCTGCGCCAAATTTATTCTTAAAACCTTTACAAGAGGAATGTCTACAATTATATTCAGGAATTGATATTCCAGTAGACAACTCACTTGATATGATGAGGATCAGAGGGGTAATTGTGGCAGGAACTTGCGATTCTCCAGCTAAATCACTGTTTCTGAATATGAAACAATTCAATGGTAAATTCGGTTGTCAAAAATGTAAATTACCTGGAGAATCGTTGAATCATCACTGGATATATCCATACAAAAAAAAGTTACTTCTCAGAACAGATACTGAAACCGAACTGCATGCCTTAAGAGCAATTGATTTAGGATCAGATGTTTTTGGGGTTAAAGGAAGATCAATTTTATCTCTCATCGTTTATAAACCAATTAAAACTACTGGCATTGATGTTATGCATTGCGTGTTTGGTCGTATTACAGAACAACTTATAAACTCATGGTTTGGGAAAAATATGAAAGATGAGTCTTTTTCAATAGCTGATACAGTAGGAATAGTTGATTCTCGAATACGGATGTTGAAACCACCTTGTTTTGTTCAAAGACGGCCACAAACCATAGAAAGTAGTTTAAGCTATTGGAAGACTTCGGAATTCAAAAACTGGTTTTTCTACTTTTCGAGAATCATTTTAGACGATATATTGCCCATAAATTACTTACAACACCATGAGTTGTTAATCAGTGCAATATATTTATTGTGTAAGTCATCGATCTCTCGGGATGATATCGATTTGGCAGAAAAATTACTACATAAATATGTCTCAAAATTTGAAAAACTTTATGGAAAAGTATATATGTCTTCATGTGTTCATAGTTTATTACATTTACCAAATGTAGTCCGTGATGCAGGTCCTCTAAGAACTATGTCATGTTTTCCTCTAGAAGACATTAATGGAAAAATAAAAAAATTAGTCCATAGTAGTAATTCTGCTCAGTTACAGATTTGTTCATCTCTATTCATGCTCATGAAATCTTTTAACTTGAAAGATTGTTTGACAGAGGGTACGAAAGTATTTCAATTTTGCGAACGTCTATCCTCTGCACAGAAAAAACTGAAAAGAACTGAAATAGGCAAAATCCTTATATTTAGTGGGAACGTTAAACAGAGGATTATTTGAGCCAGAAGATGAAATATTGATACATGACATAATTGAAAATCATAACTATTTCAAATTTCAGAGATTACAAAAAGATAATTATTTATATACATCAGAAGCATATTCACGAGAGAACAAATTTTATTCAAAATGTGTGAAATACAAGACAAATACTAGTTCAATGTATGGTATCATTAAGCAGTTTTTTAAAGTGACTATATGTGATTGCAAACGAAAATGCCAGTGTCCTGGCACATATTATGCCATCCTTAAGAAATTGAGCATCATTCGAAATTTACTATCAAGAACATTAAAAACAAAGCCATCTTACATATTCCAATGTATAATCAGTGACGAAATTGATGTAATTGATGTTAAAGATCTATGTTGCGTTTGTTTTTTTATAAATTTAGTAGATTTAGATGCTTATTACATCGCAGAACCTGTAAACTTGATTGAGAGAGAATGATTGATTATTTATGTTATGTTATTAAATGGATAATAAATATGAAGAACAAAAACGTATTACTGCAGAGTTGTCATATCCTTGTGTATCACGTACGCAAATTTTTTACTTTCAGAATTCATAAAATTCAAAAAAGCATGAAAATTTCACGTTTTCTTAAAGGAAATAAGCGTAAATAAATGAGAAAAGTATATAATTATTTTTATTTACATTTTAAAAAGTAAAAAATTGGTTGGTGGAAAACTACCATGATTTTCCAATGAAAAAATGCGTAAAAACTTTGGAGCGTCAATGAATGGAAAAAGATTTCCCACGTTTTTCCCAAAAAAACATGGCACTAAACGAATCGGCTCTTGTTCATTAGCCACGATTCTGCCATGGTATCGCCATGAAAATGCATAGCCTTAAGCCATGTTCTAGCAATGAAAGTTTTCCCCATGATTTTTCAATGGTTTCATTTCTACGCGGGCTTGAACGAAAGGAATGACATAATATTGTCATTTTAAAGTATTACTTATATTAGAGGAAAAATCTGCATCGTTGAATTTTGTACAATGATATTTTGCTTTCAATTATATTTTGCTTTCAATTATATTTTCAATTTATCATGTTCACAGATGTTGATCTCCAATTAAAGGTATAAAACGATATACTTGTAATGTTATCATATACGCGTGTATTGTAGAATTTTGGGCGGAATGATATTTTCTGATTCAATGATCTCGAAAATGTCAAACACGATCAGAGATTTTAATTTTAAAATTGTTTGGCAGAGTGGGTAAAACCTCAATCACTCTATAGTAGAATGAAAAAAGAATTGATTGATACACACATCAATACGTTATGATAACGTTTATATTATCCTGTAATTTGATTCCAATAATTTATTATAATCCTTTTTTTCGAAGATTAATTCACATGAGAAATTAAATTGTATTCCGATATCAGAAGGCAAAATTGTTGATTTTCCATTTTTCCGAAAAAAGTTTTCCCACAAAGCCATTGCTTGACAAATGGAGAAAGAGACCCGCGCCAACAACTTTCATTCTGAAGTAGTGTGCGGTTGTGTGTACTCATGTATGCTAGTGTGTGTTGTATCCCGTCATGTATACTGCTCCCCAGTGACACGTGCAGTTACAAAATTGTACTCACTTTCCGTGAACGAGTAGGTTGCTTTGAAGCCTCGGGCGTGCCGTGACGAGGTGAGTCCTCGAAATTCGAGGAGCAACCGAGGTCCGTTGCTCATCAAGGGCCTCGGCGGCGCCTCCCCACAGAAAGAGTCGATCTTTTCCATTTTGCCGGCTATCTGTACGTACGCCACCAGTGAATCCGTCGATTCGCACCTGCGTTTTGACAACAAAGTTTATCTATCAATCGCTAGGCTGTGACTATATCTTTCCCGTTCCCGTATCTATGTCACTCGTAGGTAATTAATTCATGCATCTACTGTAAGGGCTGAATAATTTTTCACAACGCCTGCATTGCATAAAAAGTTAGAAAATAATTAGGTCGTATTTTCTCAGTTTTGTTCAAATTAATTCTTTCAAAAGATATGAAAGTTGAAAGACTCAGGACTTTTGGATAGATGCAGATATACTTCAAATGTAAATGACGTCTCACATCGTTACTAACGACATGGATTTCATTCTTTTGTATTGGCTTGAATTTTGAATGGATCGAAAAACAGCAAAATACGACTAATTTTGCACGTACTTTAAATTTCTAAGATGAGATAATTAGCGTATTCTTCCCTAATTGGAATTTAATCAATAATAATGAGCAGGAACGTTAATGAAGACTGGTAAATAACAATTGAACGTGTAGATAAACATTATCTCTTATTGGGGATTTGAATTCAAGCGAATTCAAGCTTGAGGCAGTGTGTACTCCAGTCTCAATTGATGGGACGAGACAATAATACTCGACGGAATCTAATGACGAGAATAGTAAACAGAAACATCTCTGTTTCTACTCCTCTTCAGTCATTCGCTATACGGGAGCTTCGTCGCTTTGCAGAAATATACTGTATGTGTGGTTGTGCATTTGCCATGACATCAACCGGTACAATAATATTTTTACATTCCCGACCCGTGGGTTCGAATCGATCAATCAAAATTTCGCCTCGAATTTCGATGGAATTGGAAGCAACTCAATTTTTACGCCATCATCATTCAAGATTATTTTCGGACCGACGCGAAAGCGATCGATTTCATAAATATCAATAGTCAAGGGTCACTTACTCTTTCGTTCCTTCCGGTGATCGATAAACGTCGAAATCGTGGAAGATTATTTGTATCCTCTCCTTGCCTCGACCGAGGAAATCGTAGCTGCATCTCGTCCTGGCCGGATATGAGCTTGGGTAGCCAGGGGAAGTGACTAGGCCTGATTTTGTCGTGTCGCTATTATACATCATGTCACACGACGATGCTGCAACACGAGAATGAAATTTATTGTTAAACGACGGAATGAAATAATCAACGACCTCCGTGCGTTGAGCATTAATTTATTCGTGTATTGTCACAGTAGTCGGATGAAATACCAAGAATAATAAATAATTTGGTCAACGGTGTCGAGTAGGAAAATGTGAATATTTATCGATTTTGGCCGAGTGAATTCCATTATGAAACAAGCGAAAACATTAAATGATAACTCACGATCCACCCGAGATAAACAAAATCAGCTCGTTGTTGCACGTGACAATAAATAATGACGGATAAAATGTGTGAAGTTCCTAAACTTTGAATAATAATCAATAATCCACATGCTTTTTGGAATTCGCTCTGCACAAACTTGTCGCAAAGATTGTAAGTGGTACACCTAACTAGAAAATATGATGGATTTGTCAATGGTAAAAACAAGATAATAATACTATCGGGTATTTCGTTAAATTCTTGTATGCGCAACCATCGTCAACAAACGGGCCGTTAAGATCTCAATTCTCGAGAATCGTAATTTCGATCGTCGTAGAGTGAAAATCAGGGAGGTCGGTTTGGCGAGTTGGAAAAAAAACAGGCGGGCCGGGCAGCAACGAGGCAAGCATTCGGGTATCGGGGAGGAAAAGACGGCTCACGTCCGAGGCACACGCTAGATTAGAGCAGTCGGACATCGATGCGCGCGAGCGCGGCTTAATATCGCCGGCGTCCCTCCTCGTCGCGCCACTTCCCGGCGGCGTACTTCCGCACGAATCAAAAGTTTCGCCGGGCGAGCTCGTTATTCTATTTCGCTAGTTTTCCGAGGAGTTGCTCGCTTCCTGCTCCCCGCTACCCCCGCCCCGCCCCTCCGTTCGTTATACCCCGCAGCCCCCCCCCCCGCTCCCCTTGTCGCCGTTTCTTCCCTACCCGCGCCGCGCTTTGAAGGCTTTGATCGCGTTCCCGGCGATGTACGCACCCGCGAGTTTTCGAAACGCCGACTCGACGGAATGGAGATGCGCTGAAGATCGCGCGCCCCGACACTGGTCACAGTTGGCGCACGCTAAATTGTTTCAGCCAGTGAATAATGACGCCAGGCGAGCAGAGAGCTTTCTCGTTACGCGGCTTCAAAGCGACCCACCTGAATCCATCAAAAAAGATCAGCTGCCGACTCTCTCTCTCGCTCTCTCTTTCCTTCTATCCCTCTCCTCTCGCCCTCTTGACTTTTCGACTTTTTTTCGAGTCCTCGCGAGTGAGCCCCTCCCACTTTGCCCGGCGATGATTAATTTGCGCTCGTCTACCATGAAATAAAGCGGAGCTGGTTAACAGCTGCCACAGCCACTTGCCCGAATGAGCCCGCGCGCTGTGATAACTTTAAAGGACTCGCTTCCGTGGAAGATGGTATTTTTGACTCGGATCCCAAGTGGTGAAATAAACTTGACGAACTGAGATTACACCCGGATCAAAGGGAATCAGCTGTAAACTGCTGCATTCAATTTCCGAGCTTCCTGAGTTTGGGATAGATTAGTCGATTTTGTTCCGGCCATCAGGGACCGAAATAAGCTTGGAACTTAGTTATCGAACTTTTACCAATCGGCTCCGAAGCATCGGGATTACAAATTAAATGTGAATTTTGCTCTAGAAACAATACACCCTCGAGAGACTCGTAAATCAAATCGCTATGCTCGTAGCGCAATAATCGGATTCGCACGATCGAGGAGGAGACCCACTGTTATATATCGTCGAAGAATACCAAAGTGTACCAGAAAGGTACCAGGGAATACCGAAAAGTGCATTTGGGAGTACTCGAGAAAGTCGCGCCGTGCGCACGGTTACAGGTGCGTACACTTTGTTCACTATTTAGTTTGCCGTGCAAATACTCTTTTGGTCAGAGGGTGAAAATTGTGACGCGTGTGGCGCAGCCGGGGCAAGACGGTAAAGCGGACGTGGCGTCAAATCGAATGAAATCTTTGTGACGACGTTAGCCGGGCGACACTCGTAGATCAGATTGTCCCCCCCGTGGGATTTATGAGGCTGCGCTGCTGTGGAAGAACGAATTTCGCGTGTATCTTCGGCTGACATCGAGAGGATGCCGCGGAGCGCGCGCTTGCGCTTGCGGCTGCGGCGACTTTCACTGAAAAGCCAGAAGCACATGCATGCGCGAGCTTGCGGACCGGGGCGGCCGTGATGCGGCCAAAATGCTCCCGGCGAAGAATGGATGAAAGGCGGCGGGCTTCCGACCAGCGGATTCTCGCGACTCGACTATATACACACACGCACACACCACCACCACTACCACTGGCAGAGAAAGGGCTTCGAGCGAAATTTCATTTGATCCCGCCGCTCTATTCGCGTCCAGTCTTCGAGGCCCGCCCGTGACAAATGTATCTGCCCCGTGCACGGGACGTACGCGGGCTAAGTGAAATTTTCGTGGCGAATTCTGGCCGCGCCGGATCGCGCGACAAATTTATGATTGCGTACTTTTCAATGGTCACATACAAGGCCGACGACCAGAGTGCATATCTCACGTTAAAGACTCGTATATGATTTTTCGGTATCGAGATTCGTAAGTTGGTGTACGAAGTCATAAATAACGTTTCGATTTCCCGGAGATATTGGTGAATCATTGATTTTACTCGTATGCAGCTATCTACGCATCCACGAACACCTGCGATTAAAACGTACGGCACGTGTGTGAAATTGATAATGAACCTTCTCCGGAAAATCGAATCGCTAAGTAAGATAGTTGCCTTGTTCGGGGATTTGCCTATCAGAAATCCACCGCATGAAACTTTGATTCGACGTGGTTTTCAAAGTTGTGTGGCCTTATGCAGCAAGTTTAACAAAGACTATGAACTCACTCGTGTATTGAGAATAATTGATCCAAGTGAGTTCTATTCTGTCAACCAGACTTTTCCATATAAAATTCAGGTCATGGATTTCTATGGAATCCTTGAGAGGGTTGGTTGCCTGGAAATGATTATTTTTTTTTATTTGCGAAAAATTATTAGATGCGCCACGTTCATTATTTGCATTATAGAAGTTCTGGTAAAAGTAGAATTTCACACATGAACGGTGTCGTGAATAAAGTTCTTGGAAATTCTGAAAAATTACATTCTATAGAGGGGAAAATCCCAAGCGCCGCGTCGCGAGAACAGCAGTATAAAGTATTTTTCGTACTATTCCGCTTTTTTTCCTTGGGCAAAGGAAATGAGGCTCGAAACAGAGTTTACTACGGCAAGTACAAGAGTAATGTGAATCTGCATATTTTCACTACGTGATGCATGTTTGTACACATAAATACCATGGACATAGACGTGAATGTAGATAAAGTGGGTCAATGGACATTATGTGAGCATCGAACTCTGGACATCCGAATGTGGATTTTTTTTTCAATCCGACGTGTTTACTATCGACGATGCGAACGTCGCACACGGAAGGATAATAAACAGTATTGATTTGTCGATCAGAAATCATCCGGATTGGAATCAACGCGAACAATATAGGCGTGGTGTTCTTTATGGAATTGATGGTTTTAAATATTAGTATAAGCATGACGTTATCGACATAAATTGAATCTTATGTAAAATATGTTCTTTATTCTAATGAAACGTACACGTTCCCTGAATGTCACTTCTGCAATCCAAATTAAAACCAAGATTTAAAACATGTAGTCTGGAAATACTCTCAACTCGTGCCTTGAGGGAATTGAATTGATTGAGAGGTTAGGTTAGAATTGGAACCACCTTATACGATACTATATACGGCGTTAACCTCGATACAGATATATGCATACACATGTAAAATAATCCGCACGTATTACAATATCAATATATATAGCTAAACTAAATGGGTCTTCTAATAAGCTCCTATTTCTCAATAAAAAGAAATGAATCAGTGAATAATGTAAAATAGAATATAAACCCGAAAATGCTGCAAAGATGAATTTATTATCAAAGCAGACTTTCCCCGTAGCCCAAGAGGAGAGAAACAGATACGAAAAGAGACCAAGAATCGACAGCCGGAGAGAAGCCGAAATAGAGAAATCCTGATTCGGCTTATTTGCATAAATGAGGAGTCGATATAGAGCTTCCCGAGAGATAAGGCAGCGCATTAGCGAATGCCTGAGGTACTTTTGTCACTCTTGCGTGAATAAGGTGGAATGGCAGCGCGAGCTCCGAGTCACTTATGACCCGAGCGTCGAATAAACTTCGAAGCTGCTGCTTTCACGGGGAAAGAGAGACTACGTAATGCGAGCCTCGATTATTGAATTCATCCCAATGAGAGGAGCCCGGGATCATCGGGCCTTTTGCGGACAGCTCTGCATTTTCCGGCAAAGGAAATTGCCCGGAATCTCATAGCCACGATTGGACCCTGGGAAAATCCAGAATGCCTCTAGAAATATAATCCTCAGCTTTGAGCAGGTCTAATCCAATATAACAGGGCTTGTTGATTCCTCATCGGGGGGTACGAGTTAAATAGGCAATTTATATTTGACTTATCACACGAATTTCACTCCGTCCGTCACACCTTTTTGCCGAAAACTCTTTGGAATAGCTATACACTCACGCGTCCGCGCGCGATCCCTTTGTTATAGATTCACTAACGCACGAGATTCTTCACGGTCAGATTATTCTCAAAGTGAAATTGAGAAAGGAAAAAATCGCGGCCAAGTAGGATTCCAACCCGCTATCTCGTGCTTTATTGCCAGACGCGCGTTACCAACCACGCATATACTCGGATAGTCGGTTCAAATCCCACCTGAGCTTAATTTTTCATCTCTCAAGATTTCTCTGAACATAACATTTCTTTGAGAATAATTCAAAAAATCCTCGGGCATTTGCGAGTCTACGTGAAAAGAAATTGCACTTACGTACGAGTGGCTCTCTCGTAAAAAGTTCTTGACTCCGAGTGATCAGTGGAGTAAGTTCCTTAATGTTCGTTTTCAGCGCGAGTAATAGAAGTATTTCCAATGGAATCTACGATAGCCGCGTGAATTTTTCATTTTCATAAACGCAACAGGCTTTGGACGATTCGCGAGTGTGGGAATCCAAACAACTTTGTATTTCGGATAATCAAGATTGAGTAAACAAATCGGGGACGTCTAGATACATCACGCATATTACTCTACCCTGATTGTCGGACTTTTATAAATCTTATTTTCCATATGAATCATATAAGTTTCTGCTCTGGATCACATCATCTGACAACGCCGAGAGGAATCCGCTTTTTTAGTACACCCGTGTAAGGATATTGAATTTTTCATGCATACGCATTAGAATATATTCGAAATGAAGTGCACATCGTACGTCATACTTTGCATCGGGGATGAAATTTATGGGAATGCATCAACCGCGAGTCAATTTATTCCAGAACAGCGAGAGAGAGAGGGAGAGGCATTATGTCTGATGAGACAGACCCTTTCAGCGTAATAATACCAACGAGCGTGGGATCTGCGTTGCTCCAATTTCGCCAATTTCCGACGCGTCCGCGAGTGACATAATCGCCGCGTAATCTCTCATAATTAGCTTATGGAGATGCGGATTAATATCACACAGCTGTGTTGACACACACACACACGTGCGATTGAGCTGGATTGTTCTCGCGCCCTCTCGACAAACTACTTTCGACCCTTCCCGCGGTGTCCCGACATCGTCGGATCCGCGGGGCATTGGAATATTTCGCCGTGTTGTCGGGAGCTGTTGGGCCGCGTCATTGCTCAATAATGTATATACCAAAGTCGGGCTGGCCTCGCCGTGCATTTAAACATTCATCAGACAAGGCCGCCAAGCTCTCGCCCGACCGGCTGCGGGTAAACTGCAAACTCCGAGCCCTTCCAATCAGCGTTGGCGCAGAGACAATCGGCGTTTTTGGGGAGCGCCGTGGCCGCCGTTCGCGGCAAAACCGGGTCGTACGTTGACCAGCTGACGCGCGGTTTTGCCGAGCCCGGCCGCCCGTCGATGCGCGGCGCGCATCTCTCGCGCGCCAGCACCAGCCCCGAATTACAATTGGAACCTGCGACTCGCGAATTTCCCGCTCGAACGCTCGCTCGCGTATAGATGTATACAATTATATAGGTTCGCGCGGCTCCGCGAAAACTGACGCCACGGCCATCCAGTTTACCCGCTCGCGCGCGTGTGTGTGTATACGTATAATTGAATCGGCGCCGCGGCCGTACACGGGCACGAGTCGTTTAAATTTCATTAGCGCTCGGATCACCGGGATTATCCTGTTTATTGTCTATGCCAGTACGGGTACGCAGGCGCGCGCGGTGTGCGCCGGCTCGCGACGGCTGTACCGCGTACGTAATTAATCTGATGAACTCGCTGAAAACGAGACCGAAGGTTATTAATTACGAATACGTGCGCGTGTGCGCGCGCCCGCGCGGTCGTCATTCAACCACTCCTAACGAGCGGCTCACTTGCGTGGGACGATTCTTTCCCTTCCCCCCGCGGCATATAGCTATCGGGATGAATTAATTGTAGCTCGCGGTTGAGGCATATGCGGCTCGTGCGCAGCCCGCCCTGTGCCATGACCCGTCCCAAGTTATTTCATGCCCGAGTTGTAATTATATCTCCCCCCCCCCCCCCTTCGCGATCGTAAAGTTTCTCGTACATGTATACGCGCTCGTGAAAAAATGTTCGCGCATCGGGAATCCAGGTCGAAGCCTCGAACAATCGCTCGTGTCTTTCGCGAGCGAAACACGAATCAATCGTTCGATATACGTGGCTAATATCGTTAGAGCGTGCGCGCGCGCCGCGCGTATCCCATCCGCGAGCGCTGGTATATAATGAGCGGCATTCGAGCCGACGCGAGCGAGGCGGGGAGAAAAAAGTCGCGGCGAATATACATCCTTGATAAATAAGGAATTAATTCACGAACCGCTGCCGAAGGATACGTATCCATAATTCACGAGGGCAAAACGAGGGGCAAAACGCGACCGAGCCAATTCTCAGGCGTAAACAAATGCCGCGCTCGCGCGGGCGGCTATGTATCTTCATCGAAATATTTTCCATTATTGCGCATTCGTTTTCTTTATTAAATTCCACGGAGGGTTCGGCCGGAGTCGTCGCGGGCAGCGGCAGTCGCGTCGTTGGCGAGGCCAACAATAGGAGCAAAAAGGAATGGGGGGGGGGGCGCGAAAAATTACGGAAATTGCGCCGGTCGCCATCGCGGGGGTGCCGGCTCCGCGAGCACACGTACACTCGAGCGCGCGCGCGCAGCCTACACGTATATATACGTCGACGTATACCCAGTCGAAGGAGCGCTAAATACGCCGCACCGCGAGAGGAAAGAAGAGGCGAAGGAAGGAAGGAAGGAAGGAAGCGGAGGGGAGGTGTCCGCGAGGAGGGGTCGCAGGCGCCTCCGGCAGAAACTACTTAACGCGAATGCAAAATGGAACATTGGAACTAATTCCGAGTGCGCGGCGGCCTGATTTATCGGCTTCCGGATTCTCATCGCCGGCGAATCTCCTAAGAAAGTGCCAGAGCCGCGTGTCGCGACGCGTTTGTCTCGAGATCAATTCTGCGCTCGCGCCCGCGCGCGTGCCCCCCGCTGCGACCTTACCGGGGTTCGTGTTTTTCCTTTTTTTCCTCTCCCCTCGTCTCTCGCCGCGGCCGAGAACAACAGTTTTCCTAGTCGGATCCCATCTCGCCGAATGAATCTCCATTAGCTAATGAGCCGAGCTAAGCGCTCCGAGCAAAAACCCGCCGGATTACACGCGTTCGCGGCGGGACACGCTAATCATATTGCGTGAGCTGCGCGCCCGGCCAGAGCATTATTTATCGCTGCTCGCGGCCGCTTTTTGTCCCGGGCGAGTGTTTGAATTTTCCCGCTCGCGCCTCGCGATGCGCACACGAATACACACACACACACACACGTCGCAACCGCTCCCGCGCTCGTTTCGAATTCAAAGTGGATTCCCGCGTTTTTCGCAGCTGGTCGCGGGGGCAGATGCGGCGCGCATAATATAAGTCGAGTCTCGGGGCGACGGTGTTAATTAAAGTTGGCGGATCCCGCATTGGCCGGGGCTCGGGCGGGGCTCGAGATGGATCCAGCAGCAGCGGAGAGACAACCGGGCCTGGCGCTCCGCTGCGAGCTTGTCCGTCTAACGTCTCGCTCCCGGATTGCAAAAGTTACTCCGAGTTATTAAAAATATAGGGTTGATTTGAAAGCCGCGCCACCGCGTCGCTCGCTCGACACACTCCCGGCGATGTCCCCGCCCGCCGACTAGATATTTATCCATTCAAATGGAAACGCCCTGGATTCGCGAGCGAGCGTTTTTAGACGCGAGCGCGCGCACCGTTGAATGGAGGTGCAGCGATGTGATATCTCCTCCGCGCAATCCTCCTCCGGGGAAAATTTCGCGCCGTACGTTTCTATGCGCCTAGCCGAATTTGTATTATGCTTGCTAATGAAAACACAAAATGTGACCCCGGGTGAAATTCACTTCGCCGAACCGAATTACATCGCGTGTTTCGCCCCGGCTAATTTCAACAAGTTCGAAGCGCTGCTTTTCGAGCGCGCTAATGATAAATTTGCGGCTAGATTCTGGAATTTCGCGATAATTTCCCGGTTTTGCATTTGGAAAGGTGGATTGGAAGCTTTTCAACTCAATTTCAATTGAAATTGAATATCGCGCGGGCAATCGCGCGCATGGCTCTTCAACTAGCTTGTAACCATTTGATTGAATTATATTCAAATAATTGAGTTCAACGAAAATTTAGGAATGTTTCGGACTTCTGACGTTCAAGTGTTATTCCAACGAAAGTTTGTAACTTTACAGGGGAAACGGAAGTTTCGCAGCGCGCAATCGTAGATTTATGCAGTTTCCAAAATTTAGCTATTTTCAGTTAAATAACCAAGTTAGTGTGATGTAAGTGTTTTGATTTTACCAGCTCTCGCACTGCAACGAGCCTCCAACTTTGCAATTTGTTATTAACTTTGGGCTAATTAGAGACCGCAAATGCGACTCGAGTTATAGGATCCCATCGTGATCACTGGAAACGCGAGATAACGAGGATTTAATTGTGTATTGTTCCATACGTGCGCCAGGTGAAAATACCCAAAATCTTCCCGCCGCTCGGATAAACTGCACCGCGGCTCCGGGCCGGAAGGCATCGCGGGATTTTCAAAGGTCCAAATGCAGTAACGATCCGCCTGTGTTATCGCGATGATTCACTCTTTTCCAACGCGGACACACGTACGCGCGAGCGAATGAAATATTTGCGCACGTTAGATTTGTATAATGGCAAGCAAACAGCATCCGCGCGCGCGCGCCGTCGGTGCTGCAGCGCATGGGGGGCTGAAAGAGACTTGCTTATCAACACATTGCGACGGCTTTTTCAAGGAGCCACGCGCCCCGACGAAAATGCTCGGTTCGCCTTTTTGTGTGGGGCGCGCCCGCTCGGCCCGGCTTATAAGGAAAATATTGCGATCCCGTACAATTCCGATAGAGGCGACACGGCGAGCGCACGTACACACACACACGTGCACCCGCCCGCGCTCCGCAGCCCGGCGAAGGAGAAGAAGAAGCAGCAATAAGAACGAGAGCAAAACGAGACGGAGCGTGGGGAGGAAAAAAGAGAGCTCCGAATCGAAAGCATGGGCGACTACGTGTATACACAAACGTACATACGTGTGTGTATACACACACACACACACACACGATAGTGCGCACACGTGGGGTGAGAGGAAGAAAACGAGGCAAGTGCATCGCGAACACATCGATCAAGGAATCGTCAAATGCGGGGTAGGAGGAAAAAGCTCTCTCGCTCTCTCTTGCGCGCTGGCGCGCGGTGGGCAAAAGTCGGTGGAGAAAATAAGTGTGGTCGGGGTGCGGCGGGGGGGCATCATTCGCTGGCTCGGGCGTACACGTGTGCGTGTGCCCGGAAAAAAGGGGCTGCGCGGCGCGAGATAAAATGGAAAGCCTAATGCACTTACCCGCCGCCGCCGCCGCCGCCGAGAGCAGCTAGTTATCGAGCGCCAGCGACGGGCGAGCAAAAAACACTCGCACGCGTATATATACACGCGTATATATGTATAGGAAAAGGCAGCCGCAGCTTATGCGCTGGCGCAGCTCGAGGCTCGCGATCCCCGAGCGACCCCCTTGTTCCCCCCCTACGACTGAGAAATATCGCCGAGCGACGAACGAGGCAGGTGTCGGGATTTTTTCCCCCAGCCGCCATCTCGCCCGATTGATCTCGAGAGCGGAAGCGCGAGAAATAGGTGAGCGCGAATACATATATACGTATACGCGTCCATCCGCGCCAACTCGAAGCCCAAATTGAAAGAATATACGTATCGAAGAAGAGTGGAATATGCCGGATGCGGCGCATATGTACCGATCGGCGTGCTCTCGCGCTTTTATCGGCGATCGTCGCGAGCTGCGACGAATGGCCCATCGACGTGATTTGTCACACACACGCCGAGCACTCCATCATCATCATCGTATACGCGCCCGCGTGACCTACTCCCCGGCGCGCGAGCAGGATGCTCCTTCCTCCCGACGGATCAAGTCTCGCGTGGGAATTTGCCGCGTCAGCTCGCGCGCAAAGTTTCGCCGAGTTTATACGACGAGGACGACCTTGCGATTTTCACCAATTCCCCGAACACCAGCTTATATATGTACGAGAAGACGTTGCACTCGACGTCCTTCGCGACGGACTATAGATTGCCGGGAGACAACGCAGTTATCGATAATCTCGCGGCTCGAGCTCCGTTCCGCGAACGCAACGAACGTCAGCGCGCTGGCCTTTCGAAAAAAATTAAACGTCCGAGGCGAGATACAGATATGAGAGAGCCGAGGGACGGAGTCGCGCTAGAAGGGCCGACTGACGCCGCCATTGGCAAGTTAAAAAATTGTGTAACGCAGGGCGTACCGAAGCGCGAAAGAAAGAGAGACCGAGAGCACACAGAGCACACAGAGTATCGAGGCGGAGATTTATTGCAAATTACCGGGCGATCGTTGGATAACGTCTTGCCGTTTGCTCTCGGTGAGACCCGCCGGGGGGAGAGGGGGGTCCGGGGATCGATGCGTGGATTTACGATGTTTTTCAATCGCCGTCGACTTGGCAGAACTTTCTTTGAAAAGGCCGCGAGCAGCAGCCCAGTCGCCGACGCGCCGCCGTAATGCAGTCTTTGGCTGAAATTTATTATTTCGACTGCTCTCCCTCCCTCTCTCTCTCTCTCTCTTTCTCTCGAAGCCGTGCGCTCGCGCGACTCGGAGGATTTCGCCGGTGCTATTCCGCGCCCGCGCGCGCGAGAGCTAGATTGTGCCGGGCGACGCAACGCGGCTCATATACACGCCCAAATGGCTGCGAGTCGAGATTAGCTGTAAGCCAGCTCGATGCGCCGCCGCGCGCGCCCTGTGTACTTTCAGCGCGTTCGAGTTGCGCGCGAATTAACTTACCAGTTTAATCGGGCGCTAATGCTATTTTTGCCTGACAAAGGAAAATTTTGAAGCTCGCCCGCGCCCTGCACAGCTAAACTTGTTTCGGCTGCAACGCGCGCGCGACTGTAACTATGTACGTATTTACTGCGCACGACGATACCCCTCGGTGTATATTGGTACGCGGTATTTAGCGAGATATTACTTTCCCACTGAATTCCTGATTTTTCCGAATGAAAAAGTGCTCCGTGACTGTAATAATACATGTACACCCAACTCCCAATTGAACAATTTTCCCTTGCGTGAGGCAAATCCAACATTCTACCGCGCAGCGAGCTATATGGGGAGCGGGTGCGCAAACAGTTTATTCTGTAAAACTCTGGTACAATGAAATTTCACTTTTATCAGCCAGCTCGTGAACAATTTTTCCCTTGGGTATATTGGCAGTGTTAATTATACACGAGTTTGGCGGATAACCAATGAACTATAACTTCGCGGGCTGTCAAAGTGAAACACGAGTTTCATTTTCATCATTAAGTTGCAAATTGTTGGCTTTCCGATTGAATTCGTGGCCTCGCTATTATCCGTTGTCTAACATATCTATGGGCGGAGCGAGCCATTGAGAGCCAACATTGCAAGTAAACACATTTGCAGTGAATGTGGAACTCGAACGTTGCCCGGAATTCCGCGGAGCGCACGTGCGAGTATGATGTTATACACGCAGCTCTTTTCAATATCCTCTCGACATATAGACCCGACGTTTCATTCTCGATGTTATCCAAAGATTGAGGATACGATTGGTCGTACGATCGGTCCCTCGGGGGGGGAAGGAAAGGCAATTACCGCCGATGTTGCATGATTCGCGCAATCAAGTAGAAGGCTAGAAGAAAGTGCAGAAAGTTTCCGTGCAATTGATCGCGGGTAATTGAATCACTCTTAGCAAAGCCGAGCTTTTACACGATGGGGTACAGATACCGAGTGAGATATATACCGTCTGAAAGTATATAACGCTGCATTGAACGGTCGGCAATGGGCCGCGATAATTCAAAAACAAAACATGGATATCTGCGGAAAGTATCCCAGCCGGCAAACGATAAAATTTCATGCGCGAATAATTAATAATCCGCGCTGGAACAATTCAAGTCCGTCTGCTCTAGCCGCGGTGGTGAGATATTCCCTCGGAAAGTCCAACGATAACCGTTCACATCCGCATATATATCGGTGGAAAACTGCTCATCGAACTTAATCGCACGAAAAATTCAATTCCCCAACGATCTATTATGTAGAGAGGCGAATGGAGCTCTACAACTGCGGTCGCATAACACGGGGGAGCATCCATTATCCACATATCTATCTCATCTCGTCGCGAGCGTCGCTGGTATGGCGCTCCTTTGGGCTTTAAAGGGCCGTTTTGTCTCGCTCTCTCTCCCTCCCTCCCCCCTCTCTCTCTCTCTCTCTTCACATCCAAGGGATGTTTCCGCGATCTTCTGGCGCTCGTCGATATCGATAATCGATTTTCATAATGCGAGAATCCAGCGCATACACGTCGCTGCGTCTATATATGTATATATGAATATTGCTCGAGGGCGCGAGGAGAAGATGCTCAGCCTAGCCTCAATTATTTCACCGTTTTACGGTATTTCGCTTTTACCGATCACAGCCTCTTTGACCGACTTTTCGCTATTGATGATTGTCAAGGATTTATTGAGTCATTTGCTCTCGATGGAATTTTGCACTCTTCCACCGACTATGAGCGCTATTCCCCGTTGGATCAATATTCATCCTATCTTGTGCAGTAAACCCTCCAGGTTACTTCTTCAACCCAAAGACATAATACGAAACGTGATCGTTTGTTTTGAGCTTGTTCCTGCCGTTAAGCGTGACGAGTACAGAGCCTTTTACATTTCCATACAATTTATTCCAATTGTTACTTTGAAGAAACTATTTCGTGTCGTCTATGATGATACAATAAATGCTTAGTTACCTCATTTCGTACGAGCCCATTGCAACTAGAAACCTTTTTTTCAATGTTAGTCATGGATGGAAGAAAAACTCTCGACAAACAGAATACCCAGGGATTCATATATTACTTCCAAGGTTCAAACTAGTAGATCGAGTCGCGGGCAAGTAGAAACAGCCCGTGAATAGTCAGACGCGTGTACAAATGTGAAACGCGCGCATTGTATGTTTACAACGGTTTTGTCGTAACATGAGAATCCAATCGACAATCAAGCCGTGAATCGTTCCGAGTACTTTGCAACCGCGTTTTCCGTCGAATCGAAGCGGTTTCTGATACGTCCCGCTGAAATAATGATAGCCACAACTCGCGGCCGCTTGTGGAACATCATAAAATGCGGCCGGCTTGGCTCTTTCGAATGTCCGGAGGCATCGGCCGTCTCGTAAATAATGGGAAGGAGGGACAGGTAACAGTGGGATCGGGGCTCTTGGGGAAATATATAGAGGCTCTCGATAGCGAAAGATGGGCAGGGCCAATGCGCATGCGTGTGTGTCTATATACAGATACGTGGCGGGTCTAATCGAGAATCACGGTGGGATCGGCGCGGGAGAACACGAGTGCCGCGCGGGCCTTGAATAAACAAGAGCAATGAAAAAGCAAAGTGCCCTAGCGGAGATAGGCGGAATCTCGTGCTCGTAAAGCTGCCCCGGGCTCAATAACAATTCCGCCCTGGCCCTTGACTCTTTAATGCCGGCTCTCCTAGTCATTACAGGGGGCGCGAGGCGAATTCGCGCAGTCTCGTCGGTGCAGGCATGCATGCGTTATGTGTCAGCGACTTCTCCCACCTAGTCGCGGCTGTCGAAAAGAACAGATAAGGCGAAACAGGCCAAAGAGGCGAAGGGCCGAAAGAGAGAGAGAGAGAGAGAGAGAGGGAGTATACAGCTCGAGGAGGCCAGCTGTACGTACATCATTGGACGGTTGAACTGCAGAGTCCAGGAAACTTTGCCCAGCTCCCAGGGAGCGCGTCGTACGCTCTAGTACCGCTCTTTATATCTCGTAAAACAGAGAGTTAAGTATACCGTGCAGCTCTTACGTCTTCGTGTACGTACATACACGTGCAATCTTTGTCTGACTCTCTGTCTCTTTCTCTTCCTGCTCCGCATCCGTCAGCCCATCCCCCCTTTCCCCTCTCCCTGCTGCGCCCCAGCCAGTCGAAAAAGAATAAGGAGATAGAGCAAGAGGAAGCCCAAGCCCGTGTATACCTACGCTCGCTAGCTTACATTATGCACGTGACCAGTGAGTCGTAGTATAGAGAGAGAGAGAGAACTAGAGATAGAGCGAGAGAGGGAGGGAGAGAGAGGAAAGAGGCACTGGAAGCAGGAAAGAAGGAGAGTCAAGGGACGGATGCTGCGGGAGGAAACTGCCGGGAAAAAGAAACGAGCTACAGAGGAGGCCGCGAGAGAGTAAATAAAGAACGCCGGAAAGGGAAAACAGAGACACGATGCGCATCCAGAGGATAAAAGCGCAAAATGAGCCCGGCAAATTTCGCGTAATTGCGTAGAAAATTCGTCGTTCCCACCGGGGGCCGAGCTATCTTCCCCGGGACAAGCTGCAGCTCGTTCTTTCCCTTCTTTTTCGCTCCCCATTCACGCCGCCTTTAATTTGCCCCGTCGAAGCCGCGGTGCGTCGAGTTTGGGGCATTATTAGGATGCGTCGACCCACTGAACGACGAGCGCATGCCTTTCATGCGGGGTACCCCCGAGCGGAATACATTTTGGGTCGGTGTACCGCGGGGAATTATTGAGCGCCGTGCGCGCGCGTCTCCGCTCGTGGTATCGGATGCCGACGCTCAACTTTTACCGCTTACATCATCGTATAATGAACGTTTGAGAAAGCACGAATTTTGATGGCGCCATTCGGGATGAAGGAGTCGCTGACTTGCCCTAACTCTTTATCTATCACTCTCTCGTAATCATAAAAGTTCCTCAACGATTTGCTGCCCCCTCGTTTTACGATCAAATTATTTTGAGCGTTCTGTAACTCATGATCGCGTCCCCATAATATCGTTATGTCATTCCCCGCGCTCTTCCCCCCATCTCATCTCCCATTAACCATTTATCAAGCCGGCAGAAACGCCTTGGTCTCGGATATGATAACTCAATTGTATGATAACACCGCGCGTTATCTCACGGAGAGAGAAAAAAGGGTACCAGCTGGTCCCAATTGCAAAAATTCACCACCAAGTTATCATATGTGCCATTCGTTATGTACAAATACTTTCCCTCGTTTCACGAAGGGCAAACCGACCAACTTAATGACTCATCGTAATATTCATATCCAGCAATTGAGATTCCTCTTGAGACGGAACCGAGCGATTTTTTTTTCACCGTTGCCTCGTTGCGTCTTCATTGTTGGCATGTCGATGAAATCTTTTTTATTCAATTATAGACCGAACTTCATTTATTCAATTTTTTCACAGTCAAATCAAATACATCGCAATGTCAATGAAATCCTTCTCGGCAAAATATTGTTTCTAAATTTAAAAATAGCGTGTCAAGACGCGTGTAAACGTACCCACGAGTTGCCAGTAAGTGTTCACAAGTGTGATTAAAATTCAACACACCAGTTGGATACAATATTCAATGTTACTAGTGCGTGAAATGCAATTTCACTAGTCCTTTTCGAATGCTCTTCAAAATGCAATTACACTAGTCCTTTTTCGAATACTCTTTAAAATGCAATTTCACTAGTCCTTTTTCGAATGCTCTTTAGACGAACACTCGTAACATAAAATACCGCATCCAACTGGTGCATTTATTTTTAATCATTCGTGTGAACGCGTAACATTAGTCGCCGGCCGCTCGTGGATACGTCCACACTAGTCTTCAAAATGTCACTAACTATATAGTTGCATAATGTACGATTATGTTATTAGAACTCGTAAAACGGGCATTTGAGAAACAAACTAGTGCGTGAAACGGCGTTTTACGCATAGAGTAATATAAAATTAATTTACCCCATTAATTTTGAGCATAAACTAACTGTACAGGCGGGGGTAAAAAGTATGTTCCTATGCCTTTTTAACCAATAGTAAGCAAACAAGTTTTCCCTTTGTTTTTTTCATGGAAAATATTCAAATACTTGTTATGCTCTTATTCTGAATATAGTTGTTTGTGAAGTTTGATTAAAATCCAAGTTTGCTATAAAGAGTCACTGTTATGGGGCTATTATGAAATCTCTTACGACTGAGTTTATTCTGAAAAGTCTTGAAAGCATCCCAGGCCAAATGCACATGTGCCCCAAATAGTTCAAATTGAAAACTTTTACATCCAAAGAGAACATTAATTTTATAAGAGATATGATTTCGATTATGGGCGGAAAGTTCTGTTGTTACACTTCTTACTGCTATGAGATACTAGTCATGTTGTGTTTTGCATGAGTTACGATAAAAACTCTGAATAATTATCTAAAAGTCCTATAGATCCTAAGTAGATATTGATGATTTCAATTCACGTGGAAACTCACTATCTATGCAACGCCAACTTGGTCTTGCGAGGGGATACTACATCTTCAGGGTGACCATCCGCGATGAAACTTGGTGAGATACTTTTCTGGTATATCACAAAAGTTGATATCTACAGTCATTTCGCCAATGCCTAGTTCCCCCCGCAGATACTCACGAATCATTATTGATTTCATGCCTAAAGAATATTTCTATGAGCTTCTGTATATACACATACACTGCGAATGCGTAAAATCGAAAATCACTCACAGAATATCTGCGAGAAATTGAAGCATATTGGACGGAATGTCACATATGTAACCTATTTTTTAAACGAAAAACTATTTCGCTCGATCAGTTCACGTCAGCCGAGAAGTGTAGTGTCTACTTGTTAGTAATATAACATAATGGACGACGCTAGATTGCAACCTGCTATGAATAAACCGACAATGAAAACCTCAGAAAAAATGTACCATCCGGCCCGAGAGAAAGTTTCATTTAAAAATACTGCTCGCTCAACAGAAAAAGAGACTGAGGGCTAAAGCGAGCCCAGTGCTCAGAGCAAGTGGGAGAGAATGAGAAGAGGAATAAGAAGACGAAAAAGTAAGATGCGCAAGCTTGGCCCTGTATCGTCGGGGAGGGGGTGGGGGACACAGTGGTGGGGGAAGGGCAAGGGCCGAGGCAGACCAAGATTCTTTATCTGTAAAGCGGCCTTGTTACGATGCGTTAAAAATTAATTCGTCCTGGTGCTCGTAGCCGTACTGGCTTGCTTTTACGATGGCGTCTGTGAAAAACTTGGTAGCAAGCAAAAAACACACTGGGCACACACACACACACACACACACACATGTACAAATAAAACTCGTATAAAGTAGGCTCGGTGGGCCCTCCTTACTTTTCCTGCAGCTCATGCGAGATACATATGTGCGAGGCGTCTTTTGTCTTCGTTAGTGCTGAGGAGGAAAAGTTAGTTTTTTCCTTCCTCTCCCCGTCTACTCGTCCGGCTACTTCTTTCGAGAACTTTGCTCGCGACAAAGTGTTTGCCATTTCTTTCGCGTAAAGACTAATGCTCCGCGATATTTTCATCCTCCCTAATCATGCGTTAATTTACATTCCATCCTTACTCTTGTTCGGCTCCATTGTTCGGCTCTTTTCCATAGTTTCTTCAATTGCAGTTGACGAGTTGCCCCATATTATTCATTTATTTATATTCATTAGCGAGCGGCGATCTCGAGGGTAAAGCAACGTTCTCTGAATATCAACGATTTGTTCATTTTCCCGACCTATGATTATCATCGCAGTTCTTAAACTTGAACTATGCGAATCTCACATTGAGAGAAAATAAAAGTTTGTTTTCTCATTAACTGCTTATATTGCCCATTTTACGAATAAAAGTTGGTATAAAAATGTTGATACGAATCTTCACTCTCTTTTCAGGGAAATGTTTCACCGCGCCGAGAGTTTCGAGAGGCAATGTGTCCATAGGAATACAAATCAGCACAAACTGCAAGTTTGTTCCAAGCAGCTGTTACTATTACTGGTCTATGCAGATGTTCCACTCTGTGCTCCATAAGAAAATACTTCGACTAGGTACTTCTATTCTCTGTTTTCGTCTTATAACTTTGGATAAATTTCCTGCATTACATATATTACAAACGTGAATAATCAAATTAAATGTTACGAATTTCTCTTCCAACTTGAATGCTGTCATAAACGGGATTAATTCGATAAATTTGTTTTATCGTTATTAATTATCTAGAAAATATAACCACATAATTTGGAACTAGACTCTGGTCGTTTGATACAAAAATTTAAATTAAATTTTCATCAGTTATTTCTCTACAAAAGAATCCTGATAACATTGAAGTCCAGCTCGATACGCAAGCATTTTCCAATAAATACACTGATAATCCCTTATTGCATTCGGGGCCTCAATTTGACCGTGAAATTGTAAGAATCATATTACGGTGCTTTTCATTCAGTTCACTAATCACAAGCTTGGAAAACCAATAACTGACTATTCGCGGTATTGATTCTCTCGTCATTGTGTTCGCCAAACGAAAGCAGATGGGATCGCACTGATCCCAGAATGTCGTATATGAAAAGATAACAGCTATCGCGCACTTTCATGTTTAAACATTTTTACACATATTTTCCGTATTTGAAATGAGAAATTTAAAAATTTCGTAATTCAATTTCGAGCGAATAAATTCCTGTAGATAAGTATTTTCTAATGCCTCCGACCGCTCACTATTGAATTTAACTCGAGCTCAACTTCTTACGGGGGCGGTGGGAATTTAACCTTGAGAAAAAGTCTCTCAAACAATGTGGCCAAAGTATGCAGTCGATCTGACTAGGAATTTCCCCCCTGAATCCCGTTAATGTAGTCATTTTGAAAGAACATCCGGCGCCAGGCCTCGAAATATCCAATTCGAGTCGGACTTTTTGTCCTTTTTTTGCGCTGGCCGAGTTGCAACAGCTCCGGCTGGTTCCGTCTTTGTCGCACCCACTTCCTCACCGAGCGAGTCTCTGCGTTAGTAATCCAGGGGTTCGCGTCCTCCTCTTTTCGACGCTGGAGCGCGAACTTACTTGGTGAACCGGGCAAATAGCCAGAGCAGAAAGCTCGCAGAGGGACTGAAAGTCGCGCGCGAAAGCTCTCACACTGCAAGGGACAAATTCAATTCGCCCCCACGCGTTATTCTACCATGATTTGGCCTATCGAACGTTTGAAGCCACACGCTCAGACAATTTAAACGTTTATTGTACTCCTCGAACAGGTCAACCCTGCTCCTGCCGAGTTCTTCTGCTTCCTTGTTAAAAGTTGCGATTCGACGTTGCGCTCGAATTGCCGAGGATGAAATTATTTTCAAAATCATTGGAAAATCATAAAATAGTATTTGCCATTGAAGGGTTGAACAACACTCGCTTATACACTTGCAATCCCTACCCGCCAAAGGTATTATCAAGGAATAAACAATTGAGAAGATGATTTGTTAAATATTGATAACAAATAAATTATCCAACATTTTTACATTAATAAATTCTATCATATAAATTGTTATATTTTTTAATTATTTATATAGAAATGATCTAGGAACAATTTTTTATGTTATACCAGCTGAAGTAAGTTCAAACAGACAATTTCCAACCAAATAGTAATTTTCATATCGTAACACTATGAATTAAAACACGCGAAAAATATAGCAATGCATATGATTTCACACATTAGATTACTTCAAGAGAAGAAACTTTTCGTAATAACCTAGTTTCCTCAATAACCTAGTAACGAAGTGGTTTAACATGAATTGCTGTAGTAAAGGATTAGGAAAGTTTCCACCGACTTGTTACTAAAAATTCATTCAAGTACTCGAAGTGTCTTTTGAATTTCACACTACTTGTTTCTGACTATCGTAACCAGAAAGCATGATTAAATGATTTCATTCATCCGACTTGCTATTGTTGCACTTTTTTATTGAGACATTTTGATCATTTTGATAAAAATGTCATAATGTATGATGACATAATGACATAATGTATAATGTAAAATATCATAATGTCATTACGTACAATTTAAAATATCACAATGTCACAATGTATAATACGTAAAATGTCATGATATCATAATTTTAATGTTATAACAGCAAACTGGATCGATGAAGTCTTTTCTGAAAACAATCTTTTGCTATGAATTGAGTAACTTGATGTATATGAAATGTACATGCATATGAAAATAATTCATATACGAGTAGTTGCGGGAAAATTTTAGCAATCGCGGGAAAAAAACTTTGAAAATATGTCTCTACTAGATGCTCGAAAACTTCGATAGAATAGCATTTGATTTAATTTGTGTAATAACCAGACTTATTGTTCAACTCTATTTTGTGAACTTCACGATCCAAATGATTTTATTCATTCCACACGAGTAATCTTTTGGTAAATATTTGTAGTGCAGAGTAATCATGTTGCATTATTGTTTGGTACAGGTGAAGTTTATGCGAGTGTATTAAACCAATATAAAGTCGATAGAGAATGCTCACATGGAAATACGATTCTATGACGACTGCAGAAGATCAAAAATTCATTTTTCGGGCGATATATTAAAATTTTTGTAGTATTTTTACTGTATTATTTCATGAAACAGTTTTAATTTAAGCAAATGTTCAGGATCAAATGTCAATATATCGATCTGGTTTGCAAAGAATAATCGGGACGATTCTCATTACTGATCAATTCGTGAAGTGATTAATATTTCTAGTAAATTATTCTAAGCGATCATAATTATGCAGCTGTTTTTTTAACATCAACCTAAATCATATGAGAAGGAATTTTTCCAGATTTTTAAGATACATTTATTCGCTCACGAATGAATGCCGTCGTTGGAATCATGTATGCGCATACAGAAACTATGTTTTGGTTGATGGGATTGTATCCATTTATTATTAAATATCTAATGCGTTAAATATTAATTTTTATATTTGAGAAACCCGCGAGTCTGAAATCAAATTAGGACAGCTGAGAGATTGAAACGCCCCGCACATCTCCATGGAATTTCGTTAAAATTCTACGACCCGGAGAATAGACTTATGAGGCGGCGTTGCCGTAAACCCCCCCCCCCCCTTCCTCTCATGAAGAAACGCATGAAACTTTGAGCGGTTTGCTTTTCCCCCATAGCGCAATACATCTATCCTTGCACGGACATCTCACGCACGAAGCGGTCCGGTGGAAATTCGCTCGGGCGGCTCCAATTTTTTTTTCCATCTACCCAGCTCGGATGTGCTTCCAAGCATTTCGCCCAGACATTCGTATGTACGCAAACGCGATGAAAAATGCGCGTTACGGTGAAGCGAGCAGTTGATTCGTCGGACACATGAGTCATTAGGTCCAGGAACGAACAAGAGGTGGATCGTTGCGGTTGGCACGGCTGGGTATGCAATTTTCTACTCTGTTTTTGCCGTGGAAATGTGGGTTAGAGGAGCGTGACTCTCTGCCTATATATCCCCTTCATATATATATATATATGGAGGAAAACTCGAGTGCGTGAGAACTGGTGAATGCGCTTTTTCCTCCCTCCGCTTTTTCTGTTCTTGCCCGTTTATACTTAAGGTAGTTTCCCGGCTGTAGGGATGCTCAATTCAAGGCTTCACAAAATAATCTCATTTTGAAGCTATCAAAACTCACTGCATTGTATTAAATGCCGAAATTTCGATAGATTGTACGAAGAACAAATTTTTCATACCTAAATAAAAGAGAGCAAACTTTTGCACCACTATCTGGATATACTGGTAACATTTGACTTTAGCTTCATGAGCCTGTATCTATGAGAATCATATCGCTTGCCATATCAAACTTCTTGCCATACTGTGTCTTTCATTATTTGGCATTGCATATTCGTTTTTCAGAGAGCAAGTCTAGCAAAACTTGTAGTGTAAATGTACTGACTTACTGTATGGTATATGTGTTTGTGTAGCTGCGTTTCACCAGAAACCAAAATTTACTTGTAAGCAGAGTTGCCAGAATAGTGAGGTGAGTAAACTAAGTAAGGTAGTTTTCGGGTAGTAAGGCCAGTCAGGCAGAGCTGCCACCCATATTTTTTATATTTAAAACGCAATAGTGGTAAAGTTCAAGAGGTCGCATTTGTGCCCGTGTATGCGCACTCTTCGCGTGACCTCGCATAATTTCGTCCTTCTCTAAGATTAATGAGTTGTGATTTTGATTCATTCATGTTGTTGGGCCGGCGTATAATCCGCCCGGATATTCGCGGATCCACACAGTGGCCAGAGTATAACAAGCGTCGAGAGAAATACATATTTATAGTGATACGAATTTCCGTTGAGAAATCGTTACTCAGATTCAGATTCAGATTTTCTTTTCATTTTTCAGATAGATGATCAGTTTGCGCGCTGGCGTATGATAACGCGGCATTTCACGTGTGATATTTCCTCCCAAGCTCGTTTGCATATGTGTCTATGGATTCTACGCGCGACGAGCAAAAGACCGGGGAAAAATTGGGTTAGCTACCAGAGCAAGTGAGAATGTAATGCGCGTCGGGGCACACACGCGCGCGCATACACTCGGGCGAGCGAGTGTGAGGGGAAGGGAGGGAGGGAGAACGAGAGTTTATAGGGAAATAGGAAGACGAGCGTAGCTGTGCATGATAGATGTGGCGCGGGTCGTCATTTTTTCCCAACTCGGCGTGCCGCGGTAAGTCTGCAGGATTCCTCGACGGGCCCGAGGAGCTTTATAGTCGGCTTGGCGGATCGAGAGCTGCAATTCGTCGTTTATAATGCACAGGGTTATGTGCATTATTGAGCGCGCACCTGCCAAAGGCAGCACCGAGGCTTAGCAAGTATCGATATATGTGTGTGTGTGGGTGTGTCTATACATATGTACGTTCGCGTTCGCGTGTATATTCATGGCGCATATATATGCACAGTAGCCGTCCAGCCTCCACATCGAAGCGGGAGGAAAGACAGTCAGAGACTTGCGCATCGACGAGCGTCGGCCCGTATACAGACCGCATAATTATGAGCTTTGCCGCGCGGTGCAACTTCTCAGTTCGCGCGCGCGCGCTCTTGCTTTTTCTTCTGGCACTCTATATATACGCTGGTTCGTGAATTTGTTGTTTATCGCCACTTCTACTCTATCTCCCTCTCTCTGCTTCGCTCTGATTTTTTTTCTTCCGCTTTTTTTTTATCTCTAGTTTGTTCCACTCAGACTTGCCACGTCTTGTTTTTACTCTCGCTCATTTTATACGCGCCGCTTCGAAGTTTTCATCCTTTTTTCCTCTCTGAGAAACAGAGAGGATTAGCAAAAAATAATAGCACGCGCGCAAAGGCTATCTCCCCAAGTTGAAAAAGACTCGCTGAAATGCTCAGTCATTTGACGCGAGCGAAAAGATTTTTCTCCCGTATTATTTTTGCCAACCCCCCCCCCCTCCCCCCAACCGCTATCCTTGATCTTTATTCCCTTCTTTATATACGTATGTATAGACACAGGTAAGAATAAATACTGGCGATTATCAAAGGCTTTTGAATAGAAACGAAATACGGCATACCTGCGGATCCAAGATTGTCTCTGGAATAACTCTGGACAAAGTGAATTTTCATAGCGACATGTTTACCAAGCGTATATATATGCCCGATTAGATTAATTTTCATTTGAGAGAGAGAAAAAAAAAGGAAGAAAAAGAACCGACCAAGATTCAATCGCGTTCATTTGAACCGAGTTTATTCGATTGATCGCCTGGGAATTGCAACCGATGAGTTTTTTCTCGGGCGAGAGAGATAGGAAGTGCGAAATGGAGAAAGGGAGAAGCAAGTACACTAGGGTATTTGTCAGCGACACCTCAAGAGTACTGTTGAATCACGGCCGGGATTGCCGGCGTGAAAGAGGTGGCGAGCAGATAAAGCGAGAGAGAGAGAGAGGAAGCGGGCGGAAGAAATGGAGGAAACAAATAAAGAGTTATTGTATTTGCCAGCGAGGCTTTAGAAACGCCTTTACTATCCTTCCTTGATAGGGACTTTGATTTGTCGGCGTTGTAATGTGTGCTTTTGACCTCATCGATGCAGCTCTTGAGCCTCGTGCAAAACGTACGATTTCTCCGTTTCCGTCGAGCTCTCCGTGTGAATCAGCGATTTTTCACAAGACAAATTATCCCGTACGACGAATTAGCGGCCGTAAATCAGAGACGCGAAAAAAAATGCGATTCACAAATACATTCCCATCAAATCTGTTCTCTTTCGTGGGAGGTGGGGGAGGAGGGTGAAAAAAAATTATCCTACATAACGATAGAATTTATTGTTGGCAATACATTCAAATAATCTCCCAATACTGCGCGATGCAAACATAATCCGTTTGAAATAATGTGTGCCGGCCTACGATGCTGAAATAAATAATGAGCACGAAAGTATAAAAAGGCTTTCCAACATAATGATGAAGAACTCATTAGGGCCGAGAGGAGTGCGAAACACGATGAACTCGGTTGGGCGCATTTGTTTCGATGAACGCGATAATCCTTTTATCCTGGTGTAACGACCACGACGTATAAATTCCACCCTGCTTGTCTTCCCGTCAAATATAAATATATCCGTGAATTCTAAAACAATCAAAGAGCAACTTTGTTGGTTGGCTGATGCGTGAATCAATTAGCCTGCAAATTCGCGAATACAGCCTCCTTTTATTCTGCGCGACTTACGCGCGCGCGCGCTACGATTATTAAAGTAATTGGCGTGCGCGCGCGGCCGGTGATTATAACCGATACGACGGATCGGAAATAACGAATAAAATAACGATTAAATATTAGCGTAACGAGCGTCGGGCGCAAATCATTCTGCCCTGCCGTGTAACGATTGCTTGTTAAGCAAGCGATGCGTGATTTTATTTGTCTTTCGTATCTGCCATTGTTCTTTTTAACGTTTGCACGGAACAGTGTACCATCAATTTTCGTATTTTGAAAACACGAGCAGAATACGAGGTGGGCTAGTTCTATATAAGTATACTCGTGGCACCTACAATTTACTTCTTTCATCGGGAATTCGTAAGCATGTTGGAAGACGTAGAGACTGGAGAGCTCGGCGTTGTCGACATCGCAATAACTTTCACTATCCAGGGCAGAAGGTTAATGTATCTTTAGTGTAGTTTACAGAAGCCGCACGACTTGCTTGTTCTAGAAGTCCAGCGCGGTGGTTTCCACAGAATCAAATAAACTTTTCTCAGTAGAATCATTGTGCTATTAGAATGGCTGCAAGATTATCCGATAACCATTACGTATTGTAAACACCCGGGCATCATTTCTGTGAATTTTATAATTCCAGAGTTGTAATCCTCTTGCTGGCTGTTCTGCATTCATTATTAAACTTTTGATATAAACTTTGAATGGGAACAATTGTATTATAAAATAAACTTTTATAAAGAATGCGCTTTCATCAAAACTTTTCTAAATTGAAACGTTTTGAATGAATTTGAATTAAAGTTAAATAGTAATCACTCCGCACAGTTTCAAAGATAAGTGATCTCCTGACGATCGTGAGGTATTTAGATAGATTTATTGCGTTTTGAACTGCAGAGAGATTCGCTTTCTCTTATTTGGTACGAGTTTGAAATTATTCTTTAGAAGACTGAAATAGTGCGGAGCAAGTGTACAAAGTTTGCTTTTTGAGCTTGCGCAGGTGCAGCGTGAGCACAGCCGGCACAGAGTACTCGAATTGTTCAGGTGCAGAAGAGGGCTAGCATCATCACGCGATAATTCAGTGTCTTGCTCTGCGTCGCCAACATCAGCGCGTGGAAAAGTGTGAAAAATTTATAGTAAAGCTGAGTTTCTGCGATGTATGCCGGAATCAGTTACTTTTTTCCAACATTTTAGATAGTATCAACGAACAATTTTAATGAGTATTTCACTTGTAACATAAAACTATATTGCATTATCATTGAAGATACATAGGCAAACTAACGTGTACTTGGTCTCCATCGGAATCGTAAATACAACGGTGCCAGATGAGCCACGGAAACACCCGATGCATTCGAGGTTGGCCTCTCTTTTTTATCTGGCTGTTACTGTAGTTCTTTTGACGCTATCGAAGTCTCTGTAAGTATTGGGAGGATATAACAATTTCGACGCATGTAATAAAATTCTTAACTGTACATTCCGATGAATTGAACATTTTAGTAGACTTTATTATTCTTTTCGTGTAGTTAAATGCAATATTTTTTAATCTCAAGGTGCTTCTCAATTATCCAGATTTTCGTAAACGAGATTGAATGGACAAAACGACACGTACATATAGCGATAAACTTTTTCCCATTTATCACGCATCGAATACATTCGCAATACGGGAAGAAAACATAAAACCACGTGCCAAACGACTGCAGTTGAAAAAGCTTGCCAATCATCCGATGAGATCGTTTCAATTTTCCCAAACGTCATTTCGGTAACGCGCGCTCGATTGTTTGCAAATTGAATATAAGCACGCGGCGGGTCTCATATGCGCGCGCGACACCGAGCGCACGGTACTTGGAAAGTGGGCGCCCGCCTCTCTTTCACCAGTTGCTCCCCCCTCGGGCCGTCCGCTCGGCGAGCCGGGATCAATTTTTATTTTTAAAATTCATGAAATTTGCAGGGCCGCGCGTCGGGCCACGAGAAATCGTCTATTCGACGGGGGGGCGGGCAGCCTCTCTCCAATATCCCTGCCCCGCTCCGCACACTTGCGTTTCTACCATTGCATCCGCGGGAGAGCACGTGTATATATACGCTCTCGTGTACGCGGGGTCGCGCGCCGAAACGCGGGGAACAGGCGACACGGAGCGGGAGCGCGTAAGTGCAGCTCCCGCGGCGGAGAGAAGGGAATACGTAATGCGAATCGAAGCTCCTCGCGGATGCATGTATTCCGCTGCACACGCGGCGCACACGCGGAACGAGCTCCGTGCAAGTTGCTGCGGGGTTGGGGTCGCGAGAGGTGCACTCGGTCTCGCTCGCGCGACCTCGACTCGCGAGTTCCCGCGTTTTTCCCCGGGCTGCCACGGGACCGAGAGGGACGGGCGTTGCGTTTAGACGCGGCGGCCCGATCCCGCGCGGACTTTGCAAATTCGTCCGGATGGGCTGTTGCGCGCGCGCGCGCGCCGCCTGATGCTCATGCGCCGCGACTTTGCTCGAGTGCCGCCTTGCTTTTTCGCGGCGCGAGCCATGGCAACAGCGAGACGCTGCAGCGACGAATGCCACGACCCGTGATTGCCGCCCTGACTTTTACCCGATTCAGTGTTTACCCGTTGTGCGACCCTCCACACAGCCAGAGTCTCGAGTAGTTTTGCAAGCCGCCGTTCGGACGAATCGAACGAGAGTTGGTTAAAACACGTATTCGGAGTACTAAGAGTACAGAGCGCGCGGCGTCTCTCGTTTGTCGAGCTGCTGCTGCTGCTGCTGCTCTCTCGGGGAATCCGCTGTAAATTTGTACGTGCCAACTTCGGGTATCCGAGCCGCGCCAACAATCCGCCACCTCGTAATATTCTCAAAACAATATAACAACTATATACTAGGCGAAGTTGGGGGAGGCGGGACTTTCGCCCGGATAAAGAACAGTCGAAACGGCCCAATTAGTTTGGGAAACGCGATCCGATATATATATACATTTATTATTCGTGAGCTCGACAATCGAACGCCAGTGTGAAAGGCCGTGGTGTGGCGTATAGGGCTACAGGGAGAGAGAGAGAGAGATATCCTCGGGCGCGCGCAACTCGAGAGCAGAAGTGCAGTTATGCACGAAGTGCTCGCTCATAATTCATGAATTCTAGCGGAGCGCACGCGCACCGTAAGTCCGCCTTGTCGCCGATGACTCTCGCCTTCTCTATGTACCATAATACGCGCGTGCCATGTGCTCCCCCCGTATATGCTGTTTGTCCGCATATGTCGCTCCCACGTATGGATATGAATGTATGAATGCATACATGTTGACAATCGACGCGACATATTCCTCTGCGCTATCGATCTTGTACGACCCAAATATGTGTATATATATATGTATATATAGACACGCACGTGCCGAAAAAGCCGTTATGCAAATTGCACGTCACATCGGCTATGCAGTATGTGCGCCTCGCTGTCCACTCGATATCGAATTCTGGATTTTCTCAAGATGTGTTTAGCTCGACGAATGCGCGCACAGTGAAAGTGCGCTCGAGGCCCGAGAACCACGCGGCAAACGATTTTCCAGCAAAGTAGATTTTCGCAATGGAAACTTGGTAAGAAATATTTCAATTTATACGCAATATATATATATATATATATATATATATATATATATTTACTATGACGTCTGATATCGTATACTCGCTGGTTTATTTATCGTCTGCTTTGCTTTTTCGTGTGCCTCGCGAAGCTAATACTCCATTCCGTGGGAGATTAACGCTCGGCACAAAATACCTCGCGCGTATCAGCTCCACTTACTCAAACGAATCGTCTTGCTTGATTAGTCTGATCCGTCGGCGCTCACGAACCATTACGGACTTAGCGCGCGCAGTACAAAGAGCTATTATATTATGAATGGAGTTTGCTCGCTCACACTCTGTTCCGCTGACGATTATGTTTAATTGTCATGTTCGATCGTTTTACTTTCGAGCCTGTATTAGTTTAACCACGCCTCCATTGGTCGCGAGTTGCATCACTTATAATTCAAAGGGGCGTAAGCAAACGAACTTGAAATGTTAATCGCCCAACAGTGAATTGCATCGATTATGGATTGTGCATTCTGGATGATGCAAGGGAAGTGGCAAATACAAAATCCCATTGAATTATTCGAGGCAAAGCCGAGCAATTAACAAATTACCTACTATACGTGTACGGCTGGGATAATGCAAGAATTTTCGATGACGAGTGAACTGTTGGAAAAAAAATACTTTGACATATATCGTGGGGTGAACTTGAGGTACGGTAAATTCATCTTTCTTCTCGCCATCTCGTGAGGCTCGACATTTCGTGACCTCATTTGACTGAAGGTGAAATGGTAAAAAACAATTTTTCGCCATATGGATTGGACATTGCATGGGAGGAAGTAAGAGTTGTATCGTGGAGTTTCACTTTATTTCCCCGGAGAGGACTAAAGGAAGGACCAAGAAATACTAAAAGAATAGGGGAAGCAAGGGAGTCCTGACGTCTGTGCCGCCGAGAAATCTCCAAAGACAGCTGCTGGTCTTGCAGATATCCATAACATTCCTTACCACTCTTGAGGCCCGAAGTGCCCGACAAAAGAATATACTTTCTCTTACAATTCGATCGAAGTCGTAAGTTGGGTATTTTGGAGCAAAAAGCTTGCCATTTGGATATAGAAGAAATCCTCTTCATGAGCATAAATGGAGAGAGGTTTTTTCAGTTTGTCGTGCTTTTTGTAAGAGAGGCGCCCCCTACTTTGTCCCCTGCTGCCCTGGGACCGATCCACCTCCTGCTCACACGTTGTACCCTCGTTACGCTCTGGCGACAAATACTAGATGCGTATAATTTATCCATTGTCATCATCAAACTTCTCGCACATCGTTATGAAAATAGCTTATTTTAAACAATGTATTCACGCAAGTTGCAAATATACTAATATGCAACTCGTGCACCCACAGGTGATTCCACCACTCGTATTGGCGCCCGAGTGTTGCCAGCTCTACTCATGCTGGATTCACCTATTTTAAGCACAAGTCGTAATCCACTATTTCATTACCAGTGTAGAAAACTGAGGTTCAATGATTAAGTTTTCAACACAAGTGACAATAGTATATTATGCAACTAGTGCCTGAAATGCGATTTCACGAGTTGCATACGATATTTTATGTTATAAGTGATCTACGCGAATTTCACACATCGATTTGAGTGCGTGAAATGCGAATTCATGCACTAGTGCTAAAAAAGTGGGCTAAAGTACTAGTGCGTGAACTCGCATTTCACGCACGGAAATCTATGCGTGAAATGCGCGTTTATGATCACGTATAACATAAAATAATTTTCGTGCCACGAAGGAATATTGGTGAAAGCGCAAGTTACTTGAATATGAATATTATATACAGAACCCACATCTATTCGTGGTGGAATAATAATTTTTTCTTTTCTTATTATCCACACATTGAATCATATTTAAAAATCTTAAAGCAACTACATACACACATACATATGGGTAATTCTCTGTGGGACCGAACATGAAAAAATTTGATTTGGCTCAAAATTTTTTTTCAAGTTCTAAGGCATCATGCCGAATTCCCAGAATTTTGAGTCAAATCAAATTTTTTCATGTTCGATCCCACAGAGAATTGCCCATATGTACATCCAAATATCTGTTGATAATACCATGCATGACTATTCTAGTATAGAAATGATTATTTCTAAAAGGTGTTGCCCGCGTGCTCACACAGCTTCCCCCCAAAGAAAGCAATATCCAAAACAATTCAACGGGATTACTTGGGAAATTGAAAATTTCGCTCACCCCCGTGTCTCGCAACTGACTCGTTTGATAGAAAATTATCCCGGTGACAGCGGCAAGGCAAGAAGACAATGCGATGACGCCTACGGTGACTGTTGTCGAATTATACATATAAATGCCGCGGGCTCGCACCATCCACGAGGAGTCTGCTAGGCCCATTCAAAATTAATGACGCAATCAGCGGGATTGCGTCATTAATTTTAACCTCCAACCCCCCGCCGAAAAAATCGCTATTCGGGAATGCAAGTATGAGCACGTACGTATACGTATGTATAAGCATGAAACGCTGAAACGCATCAATGCCCATGCGCGCGCGCGTATCACTCTCGCCGGGACAGATTCGAAGGGTTTAATATTCGTCAATCGTAAAGGCCAAAATTTGAACATTTAATTCTAGTCACCGACGAGGTTTTCACTGCTCAAACGCGAATATTCAAACGTGTTCACAAGTGTTCACAAAGTTTCAGACATAAGATATTTCACACACTAGTGCTTTTTCCAAATTCTCTTCAAACGAACACTTGTAACGTAAAATATCGTATCCATCTTCATTTTCAATCACTCGTGTGAACGTGTCACACTCGTTGCCGGCTTTGCCGGCCACTCATGATCATGTTCACACGCGTCTTCAAAATTTCACGTACTAGTTGCATAATATACTATATTTAGAATTTAACATTGAAAGGTTTTGTTTTTCCTAAACAAGACAGACCTCAACAACTCAGAACAACAGTTCAGATTTCTCGAAAAGCATCGAATCGCTTTAAATGTCAGTTTTAAAATTTCATATGGAATCTTTTTGAAATAATAAAATAAAATCGTTGACATAATGTGTGCCTGACTTTCGTTATTGTAAATATGGGAACGTTTTCTATTGGTTAGATTAATCTTTGAGAAACTGACAATAGACTACGACATGACATTGCGGTGTTCCCTGTATAGTAGCGCACGCAAAGCACTTGCAAATGAGGAGTCCTATTGGTTGGAAGATGCGTTTGACTTTGTGTATTGGCGCGCGAATGTACGAAGGCGTGTGGTTTACGGTTTGTTAGGCAACTTTGAATGAAATGCGTGCACACACACACACACACACACACACACACACACACACACACACACACACACTCTGACGCATGTTTATTGTTGGTGAAGAACATGAACATTTTGTGAGGGTTCAGTATAACTGCTACATTCTACTCACATTGTAAATTCCGATGCGAATTTTGTTGATGAAATGGAAGTTTTGTAACTAGTTCATTCTACTATACATTTACTATAACCAGTTTCTCAGGCTATTCTTACAATTAGCCAAATGACCAATCGTCACTAAACCAATCACTAATATGTGTCAATTTTTTTTAACTTACACTGGATCATGCTAAACTATTAAGTATCGTTTCGTAACTCGGAAGGGTAAACCCTACGGTCTTTTCGTGAAAAGAGCGACTCATGCACATGGTTGTTTTCATTCAAAAATTACTCACCAATCTTGTTAAAGCAGGTAATTTTGGTCGACTTTCTCCCTAATGGTCTTGACATTGGGCCCTGACAAAGTATTGTGAATACAAGCATCAATGCGTAGTTGACTCTCTCAAATGAGTATTCGAGCATATATGCCGTGTGCGAAAGCTCTTCAACAGAGGCCGTGCGTATGGTTGCGTGCAAAGATATTTCTTTCTGCTTCAAGTCAACTTCAAACGAGTTTAGTCGAATTCGCAGGAGACGTTTGGATTCGGTTTAATATCTCCTATGTATTTCGTCTTGATTTCGTACCTTTGAGACGGCAGCTTGTTAGAATTACACTCGACTGATCTTGGCAAATTTTGAGTGGCTGCTATCTATTGTGCCACGAAGGATGGAACATCGGGAGCGTTTTCACCATTACCCGTGTGCTTTATAGCGAATTTCAGGTATCTTTGCCTTTTAACAATTACAGAGGCTCTTATTTGCAACCGTCTGAGTAATTGCCTCTGTGTTTCTCTTGGATTGCATTGAAATTTCACGGAGTACGATATGCATCCAAATAATCGAAGTGTGCGACAGGGCACCAGATGTCAAGTCAAAATTACCCTGGGTTTCGATAAAAATTGATCATTTATTCAATTATTCATAAATCTTTTTTTTCTACTCTAGTAAAAAAAGTCCCATATATTTTCATGTAAACTTTTCCAATAATCACGAGTGAGGAATTAAATAGTAAATCTACCCAACATGTTCTTTCTGTAGCCTCATCGCGAATTTGACTTCGGATAAATTGAAATTTCATGAATCTGTGGCCAGATCGTCAAAATGTAATCCAACAGATAGCAGATACATAAGCAGATACATCCAATATAAAGCCCACTTTGATGATTTGCTCATTAGATGCAAGAGAAAATTGAATCACAGGGACATTTCCATCCGTATTAAAAAGTATTTACGATCTTCTAGTACTTATTTATGTATATTTGGCCCTTTTGGCTAGACAGAATATACTCGAGTCATATGAGACGACACATCATTTGAAGAGAAAAAGAGTATACCCGTAGTCAGACTAATGAACTTTCTGAAAAAAAAATTAAAAAGGTCAAATCAAACTGTGAACACAAACTGCTCTAAAATGGTCGTTTGGGCTGAAAAATTAACCAACGTTGCAATTAAACATCTTTTTTCAGCTCTACCAACATAACTCAAGTGCCACTCGAGCCAGAAGGAGGGTACATTGTGAGATATCATAGGTGGGCCACATTGAGTACACTCGTCTTACACTAACAAGCGGATACTACCACGCGGTCCGGGAGCTGGCTCATGCATGAAATCAATAATTATTCATAGAATATAACCGAGGAATCGAAGTATTTGACGAAATATCAGAACTTCATTGTATAGTAGAAGGAAACGCACTCGAAAATAATTTCGCGAGTGCGTTTTCAAACTACGCAGTGTCCCCTTGTAAGCATCGTCGAGTCGTAACAGAGACCAGTCATTTCAATTATCGTCATGAAACGCGATAATCGGTGATCATCGATAATCATCGACTGCTTGTAAAAGGAATCGTCTGTCGTTATTTGTCAAATTGTCGAAATTACATCTCCCCGGGTCAAAAAAATGGCAACTCAAAATAATTTACCGGTGACTGTTGCACGAGTAGATAGACACACACAGCGACGAAATACTGGCTGATTAATGAACGAACATGATCGGTCTTGATGTAACTCACACCGAGGGAACGCGTGACGGGTGAGAAATTCAAATTATTAAATCCTTATCGAATCAGAGCGCGGAGTAATTAAATGTTGGGCGTACAGCATTATTATCGGGGAGTTTTCAGTTTTAATTAGCCGCGGCGAATCGGAAGGGTCGCCCCCGCTGATAATTAAGCGTTTCGCTAACGCGCCGAGCGTCATTAGCTTAAAAGCCCGCGGACGAAATCACCGAACGCTCGTGAATCTGGGCGTTTCTTTCTCACCGCGGGTTCGCAAACGCGCTCGATGGCGCGCAAGTCAAAAGGACGCGGCTCGTTTCGTAAAACGGAAGCTCGCGAATCTCGGGCTAAATACCACGCGCCGCTCGTGATTAATTTACTTTCCATCGCGCTCTCGCCTTCCCGTGGATACTCGTATACACACACATACATATACACGTATACCTGGCGGGTACAACTCGTCTCGGGGCGCGCGAGCTCGCAATATCGCGTAATTATTTATCGCCCCCTGCTCTCGGGCGCTCCCTTTGATCCGCGGGGAAACTTGGCTGGCGGGACCGTCGCGCGTCGAGCCCGCGCCCACCCTGCGGGGACCGATTGATTCGCGCGCGACGCAACTCCTCCGATTATTGCTCTTGAATCTTCAGCTGCGGCTCGCGTAATCTCGTTGCGAGTTTGTCGCTTTCATTCCGCTTCTACGAGCTTGATCCCCACCACGAGGGATGACTCTGCAGTTTATTAATTTGTTGCTGCACGCGAGCAAGCGCCTGTATAATCTCGTTTATCCGCGCGCCGCTCGTCGGCGCACTGGACTCGACCGAAAATCGAGAGTAGGATATGTTTACACTTTGCCCTATATCGGGCGCTGTCAATTTCTCGTGCAAACTCGACTGCGCGTGCGAAAAATGTTAGTCACTTCCATGTAGCGGCCTCACTGAGAGTACTTGCCGAGTTAATAATTAGGGCATCTAGGAAAAATTCAGGTTATCACGGTGAACTTGCGACGTAACCCGGCTCAAATGAGCATCGAATGAGATACAGCTACATAAAATAGATGGCAGTCGGTTAGATTCGACTTACTAGGAGACGTTGTCAACTGCGGGTCACTGATCTTGATGATACTTTTTGAAATAGTTTTCGGGTGCCTGAATAAGCCATATGTCTATTCAGTCTAATGTTTCGATTTCTCCAAGATGTTCCATCAATAATATCTGATTCATATCATGTACCGTATATCTATATCTATAACTTTTCGTATACATAGATATACTGTACGATGCATAAATTCGAAACTAATTGAGAATATCTCCGGTAAATCGAAACATTATACTGAATAACTGTATATATGGCTTATTGAGATACCCAAAAAGCAGTTCGGAGAGTTTCGTCATAATTGGCCACCCAAAGTTGACAACCTCTCCTAGTTAGTAAGTATGTTCAAATATATTATCACGGTTTTTAGTGAAGGATCGATACCGAATATCTGCTATTAATATAAATGATATGAATCATTAATAGAGGCTGTGTCGGATCGGTGAAAATTGAGAAGTTGAAAAACTACTGGTGTTGCTCGGATACACGTTTACCGAGTGAACTGTAATTTTTGAGGTGATTCTCCTTAATCAGTAGCTAAAAGTTCTCTCAGTGACAGGAGTTGGCTTCATTGCAAAATAATCAAGTGAAAATTAAATCGGCGGCTTTTTACTCGAGTACCAGAATTCCTAGATATTGTAGACTGAAAATTGGCAAAACATTGGACTCAACCCGTGAATTCTGGTCAATGGTGATAGCTATAATAGTCATGCCCAAGAGTCAACTTGCTGAGTTGTTTCTAATTTGCTTACTTAACAAGCCAGCGTCGGAGTTTGAACAGGATTATTCGCAGTTGAATATGCATGCCGAAATTCGTATTAGTATGACTCCAGCTAACAGCTCCAAATGTACTCATTCCTTATATTAACGGTTCAGGATACTTCTGCATATCGTAATTGACCGGATGCACCGAATGATTGGAATCTAATTAGAAGCTTCGATATTTCACGTTCGTAAGTAAAAAGCGTGACATTCAATGGGATTTTCGCCGGGAACATTTTTTTTATAAAAGTGTCAAAGCTACAAATATAATTGCCAACTGTAGTTGTTTGCAAGCATATTCGTTTTGACAGTTACAGTTTCCATTTCGAACCTGTGTCATCAAATTTGTTCAAAAATTCCTCAATCTATTAAAGTGATCGCTGGAATGATTGAAGTTAGCAATAATTTGATGTACTTTTAATCCCGATTATTCGTGAAAAGTTTTCGTATTTCAAATGTTCTGTAGTATACCGAATATTCACCCCGTTGAATTTGATGCTTTTCACATTTGAAAACGTCTCATCTATATTCGGAGTGCTCGAAATTTCAACTGTTCGAATGTATAATATTCTGCTCAATTCAATCACTTTTCATGTGGATCTATTCCGAATTATAAAATAGATTTCCACGACGTTATTACAAGATTGATCAATTTTAAAATGTTCTACAAAATATCAGTTTCTCTCATAAAAAGTGTTACCTCCTGAGTAAAGACAAAGAAAATGATCCAATTAGTTACTGGAAAAATCTACCCCGAAAATTTGAATGACCAATTTCGAGTATTAGTATTGTTGAGTAGCCTTACTTGAAGACTGGGAGTTTCCGTATGAATTTTTAATAATAAAATGTAAAAGAATAAATGATATAAAATTCAAAATATTAGGAACTACTCTATTGCCCACCGGCGAGCTTCAAGGTTTGACTCCATCGACCCAAAGCCATTCCAACTCCCACGAGCTATTGTGGTAAGAGCTAATCAAGTACGGCAATCCTTTTATATGTAGAACTTGCAAATGTACGAGATTCAACGTGTTCGAGTTATTCTCACATGAATTTCTTTCACTTCCAAAGAGAAATCTCTTTGGAATTTCCAATTTTTCAAATTTTTTCACTTCCAAAGAGAAATCCTCGAAAAATTTGAGAAAGAGAAAACAGGATTTGATCCTATATACGATCGATCTCCTGCATCCCAGGACGGGATCTCACCCCCGCCCTCGAAACATCGATTAATTTAATTCTCAAATTTGACTTGGCTGTCGACAAGGCGAGTGTACACGTCGCCCGTGACGGCCGACCAAGGCAAATCTTCATTCAAAATGTATTCGACGATCTTGACTGTTGTAGCTCGTGCGTTGATGAAATTTCGTAAAACGAATGAAAACGCGCGAAGATCAATCATAGCGAAGATCGCCTGGCTTCGCAGCGCAATAACACTTTGACGCGTGTTTTCACGTGTGAAAATTCGAATCAAAAGCCCGAATCTTCGGCGGACAAAGCAGTCCTCCCCCCCTGTGGGCCAGAAGTAACGCGGGGCTGAGCTCGTACGTACACGCCAGATTTAGGGGGTCCGCGGGACAGATAAATAATCCAGAGCTCAACGTATTCGGCGCGTCTGCATCGGTTATTACGCGCGTGTGACACTTTGGCTAGGCTCTCCCGGTTGGTTCGTGGCCGCGCGCATGTAATGCCACGGGGGAACGCTCGCTGCGGCTCGTTAATAATTCCGGGGCGCGCAGCGCGCGCGACCTCGGTCACTTATGCGTAACCGAGGCTCCCCCGCCCCCCCGTGCACCGCAGCGTCTCGCGCGAAACGCATGAAAGTTAATTGCGTATTACGACGCGAAGGGTCGATCGTTCGCTTTGCGCCCGCCCGGTAGCTCCTGCGGCGAGGGGATACTTGTACGCTCGAGGTATTTATTTGTCAATAATATATACGAATGTCGGGCGGGGATGGCGCGACACAACTCGATACACGTGCATACATATATGTATAATGAATCAAACTTGGCAAATTTAGTTGTCGAGTCGGCGAGTCCATGGAGGACTTTAGCCGGTCGAGTTTTTGGTGAATATGCATATAGGAAACTAATGTTGATGTCGTCAAGTTGGAACTGATATTTCTGGCGTCAAATAGCCCTGGAAATTGAGAACTTTGTATCGGAGTGAATTTCATCATTGACTTTGGGAGTAACTTGTTATGGTTTGCGGGGATCAGGTGCCTATATGGAATATTGACGAGTGCTTAACGATGGGGATGGAAATTGTCATCATTACAAACTTGATTGGAGTGATTATTATTCGCGAGACAATATGGGACTTTAACAGCGATCCGATACCCCGCAATCGTACACTTCGGACGCTTTTTAACTTACGCATTCGTAACTGTTTGTGCTCACGCATTTCGATCTCGCAAATGTTCAATGTTGACAATGTCGTACATACACACCCCGAGGTAACTACTATTAATTGTACTGCGCCCCATTCGGTCTAGCAGTGCCATGCTGGCCAGAGAGCCATTGTACGGTCCTTAATGGCAATCTGCGACACACACATTAACACGTGAAATGCTAGGGATATACAACTATACTTCACGTGCAATTGTTTATCTCGCTCTACATACATTTTTTTACTCTATAATAGAAACGAAAACAAAAGCCTTGAAGGCAATTGAAGTTTCGTTATTGGGTTTGTGTTTCCTATGATTATCATCTTTCATAGTCGCGGGTATAGCTAGAATTCACCTTCACTATTATTTTTGGCAGAAAACTAGTGACAATCGAGTATTTCGTCTCTTTTTATGACCTCTCGACAAAATATGACGTGAACCAGATGAATGCACATGATATTTTGCTTTCAGGGAAGAGAAAGCTTCGTGATGAGGTCAAAACCCAACTTTTGAGAATCGGATTTTTATGCGAATACCCTCTATTTTATCTAGCAGGTTGTTCGATCAACTATGGATTCATTTGTTTTCGATGGAGTAGTGCAGAATGGAGGTTACATTAAAAATAATCGAGCCGTATGGAAATTTAATCTGGTTAACAGAAGATCACGTTAGTTCTGATGCAAATTGAATTGATTTTTTCATTTTTTACAAACTTTTGATCTTTTGCAGAGTCACTTTATGACTTGTCGTTTGAATATCACAACGCTGACGTTAGTAGCAGGCATAAGTGCGATTCCTTATATGAAAAGTGATGGGGTCTAAAGTGAAGCCAGTTAACTCGTGATTTGATTAGTGAATACCTAACCATGTTACGAGTGGAGTAAGATATAGAGATATAGATATAAGTGAATGCTTGCAAGCGACAAACAAAAGAACGATAAATTTTGACGTTAAGACACGTACTGTAGTCTTAATGAGAAAATGAAAAATTTTGAGGTTGCCCAAAATAAAATAAAGATAGAAGTACAATGACATTTGAACGTTGGTTTTGAAAATGTGAATATTGGAATGGATCGATACGTGAATGGAAATAACTAATGTGTGAATAATTGGAATCATTTTGAAACGCATGAAGCGTCGATCGCGCGCAGCGCGTCTGAATGTAGCTAATACCAATAAATGTTCATTCCATATCTTATGTATAGTATTAGCCTCACGATCCTTGACTGAAGACTGTAAAATGAAAAACATGACACAAACTATGATTCTTATCTAGTACACTAACCTTTAATTTAATTTGTAGAGATTGGACAACGAATTCAATTTATTTTTCAAATAAAATATACGTATCTGAATCAACTGCTTCTAAAGAACTCGGTGAAATCAAAGTATTTTCGCCAGGAGAAAAATCTAGCGGAAACAATGCCCTCCGAGGAAACAGCTGTCATTTGAATTGAAATCAGGAGCTCGTTCCAGTGTAAACGATGAATGTAGGCTGAGAGGGGTGCCCTGCTTCACAACAAACAATGCAAACCAACTCACGATTCCAGTTCCGATAACAGCTATTTCCTCGCAAAGAATTTTTTTCGCAAGAAGATTTTTCTTCTCACCAAAATACTTCTCTAGAAGGTTCCTCTTGAAGCAGTTGATTCAGATACGTGTAATATTTCATTCGAACAATCAATTGAATTTGCTGTCCAATCTCTACAAAGGATCAGTGTAATGGATGAGAATCATACATCGTGATAAGTATTTTATTTTTACAACTACAAAATTTCAGCTGGGAATGCCGAGGCTAGTGCTATGCTTAGAATAGAATGAACATATGCTGATATCGTACTTACAGCTGATAGCACCGTTGGCGTTGCGGCATTCAAACGATGGAAAGACTTTGCCAGACTTTTTTCTCACACGAGAATCTACCATATAAGTTGGCATCGATTTTTTCAGGTATTAACTCTTGATTCAGTTTGGGTTCATGTCTATAATTTACTCTTAAAACTATGACTTTGATCTTTCCACGAGTTTATACAATTAAAAAAAATTAGTTAGCCACTCCATATTATTACATCTACTATTGTCGACCATTATGTCTCAATAATAAAATAATATTTTAGAAGCACAATATCGATTATATTATTTTCAGTTATGGAATTTCTACATAAATACAAGCACGCGAAATTAGACTGATTAGCTACCTCTAGATTGAAATTTGTTGAACTTGGTGATTAATAATGCCTTACCTTCATCAATTTTCCGTTCACGAAAAGTTGAGTGGACGTTTGGCAAACTGTGACAAACTCGGATAATCCGCTTTGCCCAGGAATAATTATATCGGTGTTTGTTCCGAGCGCAGAATTTTTTACGATCAAGCGCGGGAAAATTAAATTGAAAATCAATTAATAATATCACCTAATGTTCCTTGCATTTTTCATAAAAGATAATTTGCCCGAAACAGACGTCATTATGATTGTTCACTAGTAAAGCGAACTATCCAATTGTCGCAGTTTGTGAAACAGTTTGCGCGAACAAAAAATTAACATACGGCTGATTATCAATCACAAGCGAGGGAACGAGTACGATCGCCATTACGCTTCACAAGTTCGACTCGACGCTCATCGCCTCGACTAATCTCAATCGGGCACTCATTAATAAAATCCCCAGAGCGCTTCATAATTCGGAGCCCGCACCGTAATAAACATTCCTCGGGCCGGGCTGCGAAAAAAGATAACTCGGTCGGGGAAGGAGGAGCAGCCGGGGGGGATATACGTATACCGCGCGAGTAGTAAGATTGCGGTGGACCGCCGAGATTTTCGGCAATTTACGAGGAGGCGCAGTATACGGAGCCGCAGGGGCTGGCTGCCACCCCCGAGGACTCGCGCGCGCTGCTTTTTCCACGGGCGGCGGGCTCCCGTAAGCAAGCAGCTCGTCATTAATACAGCCGGTTAACGAAGTTAGTCGGGCGTGCGGCACGTCCTCTTCTTTGCCGGCTGGCTCAGCAGTGCTGCGCCGGCGTTATTGTGCGCGCATCTCGTGCATTATGAGCGCTGCGCCCGAGCGACATCGACGCGAGGCGAATTATTTACGTCCCGCGCGTCGTGATTAATTCATGGCTTATCTCGGGCCCGCGCGCCGCCCGGCTATCCCCCAGACGAGCCCTTCGAATCATGCATGGAGCGGAATTTTAATTAAGCCCCGCAGTAGTCGCTCGCCGCTCACGACGACTGCCGAGATTTTTTGCCGGCGCCGCGCCGCCCGGCACTGTACACCCACGGCTAATAAGGAGTTTTTGCTGGCGGCGCCTCTCGCGGGATCGGATATTTTTCCGAGAACGACGACAAAAGTATTAGAGCGCCAGGAAGTGCCAAGTTGCAGCTCCGGCTATTTCCGCGTCTCTCGAATCTGCATGATTGGCAAGTCGTTAAGTGGCTGTATAAAAGTTCAACACCCGTTCGGGCTGGTGGGCGAGTCCGCCCGAGCAACTCACTTCCTCATCGGCCAAGTTTGTTTTCAGCCGCGTGACAATTTTTATTATTCATTTAAACGCGCCGCTCCCCCGGAGCCGCACGGGCGCGCGGAGAATCGATTTTATCTTTTATTGATCGCTCTTCTTGTTCCCTACTTACTCTCTTGTTTGGCCGCGTGAATTTTTCATCATAATACTTTATGGAGTTACGATGAGTTATGGCTGTTCTTAAATAAATAACGGCAAATCCCCGGGACTCGGCTCCCCCACGTGCTATTGCGTTTGGGAACCGACCCAAGTAGAAGCTGCCGAGTTTGGTCAGACGCGCTCGCGCGACCCACGGGTTCATTAACTCCGGCTGTGTGTCATCCGAGATACACGTATACGTATATTAACGTAAAAGTCCAGCGCAATAAGGACAATTCGTACGAAACTCCATCACTCCATCCAAACAACGTGGACTCTCGCAAGGGACAATCTTGGTTTTCGAAGTCGAAGCGGTGCAGTCCGGTGGAGATGTTGGTGATCACGGCCGAGCGATCGATGCGAATTCCTCCGAGGATCTCGTGTCCGGGGTTCGGATTGAATGGCGAGCACAAGTGGATTGTTCTTTTAGCGTTGGGCGGTGGGGGGGGGGGGAGAAATCGCAGTAATTAGAGGTAGTATCGGCTCGTGATTTCATGTTGCGAAGCACAACTCCCAGAACACCGAGATACAAAAGTTTCCCATCAGATGCCGAGGAGAACCGGGCGAAGTTCAAATTGGTTGTCTATACACAGCTTCAGATTTCTCGACGTTGATTGAGCAAGCTCGCGTTGGTAGCTTTTCGAATAACGCCCCGGCTTGTTTATCGTTGCGCGATATGAAATGAAAACAGCGCCACACAGGGATTGGCGGGGGGGGGGGAAGAATATTCGGAAATCATTTGGTTCCGTGGGCAAATACGACGAGATCATACTTTGAAACGCGCGATGAATAACGATCGAGGGTCTTCTATTATTCACGTTTCTGTTTACTCGTTCCCCGTAGCCTGGGCTACGCCCGCGAACAACTTTGATAAAGGCTAGTTTGCCCGGACAGCCGCGAAGACGGGATTCAATACCGAGTATTCAATCGTCGAAACGTCGAAGAATAATCTCGCATTACCCGAGCAATGCTCCATCGTCTATCCCGTCTGGCTCGTCAATGTTGTGCCGTCGATCGGGTTATGCGTGCATGAGCCGCGGTCGCGTCGGGGCTAATGTAGCTTCGGCTCGATTCCACCCAGTCCACATTATGCACGAATCCTCTCTACCTCTCGATTCTCTCTCTCTCTCTCTCTCTCTCTCTCTCTCTCTCTCTCTCTCTCTCCCTCTCTCTCTATAGCTCCCTCATCTGCTTTGACTCTCATTCATAGTCCAGACGGATGGGCGGATTCTCATCAAAATCCAAGAGAGTCGATAAGAGCAGACTGATGTCGCCCATCTCGGCTCGAAGAAGTTCCGCCGCCGTATAAGACTGGCGCACGCGGTGGAATCGCGGCGTTTCCCGCCCGTAATAGCGTGCGGCGAATCGCTGCAGCGCCTTGATTTATACCCGCGATCCCGGCCGGGCGAGGACGATCCGAAGACTCCAGACGCATATATACATATACACACACACACACACACACACACACACACCCACACACACACACACACACACACCCGTACACGAGTTATGCAGTCGACAATCATCGCGCGCCCGGCATCCTTATTCCGGCAGGAGGGGGAGAGCGGCTAATAATTTCGGGGCATTGTTTAGCACACGCGGCCGGACGGCCGGGGGGAGATCGATGATCGATGCCACGCGTATATACCGGGCGCCCAGAGGCCGGGGGGCGAGCGAGCGCCTCCGGCTGATTGGTCTATTATTCACCCGCTTGAGAAATGCTCGAGCCGTTAATGGCCGGGAGAGCCGGCGGGCCAAGTGAATTTTCTTGAGTTGCCATTTTAATAAAATCGACGCTGTTAGCCGGATTTATGGGCCGCGGCCTGGGAGTGCGCGAAAAATGCCCCGAGTTATCGCAATTAATTATTCCCTCCCTCTCTCTCTCTCTCTCTCTCTCTCTCTCTCTCTGCGACGAGAAGAATGATGCGTCGCACGAGCTGGATCGATCTGCGATTCTCGAATCTCCGTCTAGTGGATTCAGATGGAAGCCGGATAGGAACGTCGGAGTCGATATGTATATATATATTGAAGTGCGGGGATGTCACTGTGTAAATGGAATATCACGGGAAAGTTGGGAGCTAACAATTCACGTTTGTTGTTTGCTAGAGGGGACGGTGATTCTCCCAGCTGTAGTTTGCGCTCGCGTATATATATTTTGTTGGCCGGTATTCAAACCTGATGTTTATGTGGTTTGTCGTTTGATCAACCATCTGTTATAATTATAAATTCGTTCGCGGAAACACAAATGTGGAATTTTCGTCCAATTAGGAGGACTCTGGCTGTTTGAAAGAGGATTTTCATATTACCTAATTTCAGTATGCGGTGAGTAAGGGGGCGAGGCGGGGGGGGGGCAGGGAGGGAGAGCGGGGAAATCAATAAACCACCTACTCAAAAGTGAATTCCGAGCGAAGGATTCCTCGCTGATGAAAAGCTCGAGCAAAATTAATCGTTATTCCAATCAACGGTGTTGTTCGAACAGCCGCTATAAGATTGGAAAATCGCGCGCCCACCGCAATGAAAGCTAATTCCACCGTCGCGGATTGATTAATGAAATTTTAATTAATTGATTCATGTCAAATTGACCAAATTAACGCTGCTCACAGGCACTTTAAATACGCTCAGCTGGGGGGGGGGGGTATGGGTGTAGGGAAAAGAGGCGAAAATTACACAGTTGAGCCAGTATGAGAGCCAACTTTGGTAAAGGGTCGTCAACCGAGTGCTGCTTCTCCGCACTCATCTCGAGGGCTCTGTGGTGCGGTGTGCCTCATGCCCACCTGTGAGTATGCGCGAGACTCTGCACGTGATCGCCGCTTCTCGGGTACGATCCTAAAACTACTTTCAATTTTTTTTTTGGTTGGAAACAATATGTCATTTGAGAGGTAGAATCCCGAGATGAACACTTACTTTTCACATCGAAAGATATCCATGCATATATATGAATAGAGTTTGGGCTTTTAATCATTCAATTGATCAAATATTCGAGTGCTCCTGAACGAATAGAGCGAGTAATTCGCAGTGGAACTATAATCAGTAATAGACATTTGACCAATGACCCGATGTTTCAATTTAGCAATGGTACATGATTCTGTGATTGCGGATTCACTCGGGCAAATGAATCCGAGTGGACACGGCTAATCGCTAATACCGGAATTCAATGAAAATACACCGATATCGATTCCGTTCCACGACAATAACATTTTAACATCGCAAAATCAACGAACAAACATGCTCGAATTCGCTTATAATTAACGTGAAAATCCGATATTGATGAGCATATATTTGAATATTACTTTGTGAGGACTGGGCCGCGGGATTTCGTACCAGCATCTTTCACTGCACGTGTACAGTACGCGAATGCGTTTGATTAAAATTCGAAATGGAAAAATCAAGCATTACAATTTCTCGAAGAGTTTTTAGGGTTGTTGAATGAACCGATGGACGAGTGTAGAGGCTCTCGAGTTGGAAAAAAGAAATTGCCAACTTCGTTGGTTCTCGCTCGATCGTTACTACTGAGCCAGCTCGGAAAGCCCATTTCTCCTTGAGAGGTTTTTACTCTCATCAGAGAGCTACCGTGCAAATAAACAAAAAAATATGCGTACATTTTTATCGTGAGAGGTGGTGGCAAAGTGTACCATCCCCGGGGGATAATACAACTTCATACTCGAGTAATTTTTAGAGTACCGAAACGACAGTGTTGCATCGGAATGGCAAAGAACTCCGAGATACATCGTTGTTGTAGGGGAGGGAGAGGGGATGGGGTATGAGATTCGTTGAAAGCACGTCGTTCGGCAAAACTCGTAAAGCCTTGGCGAATGTGCTCGGTCGACGGCGCTTCCGCCCGCCAGATCAATCTCACGTGCACAGTCAATATCAGAAAGTGAGTCGATTTTCACGGTCGCTTCGGTCGGCGGGCGCGTGTATACGGCCCCGGGTCGTGTGTTTGCGCGCGCGCCGACTGTAATTCAACAAAGAGCACGCAACGTACGAGCAGCGCGCCAGCCAAATGACGAGTGCTTCTAATCAACGTGTGCCCCCCCTGCCTCCCTTCCGAGCTGCCGTGAATCTTCGCAGCGCCGTGCGGCTGAGATAATTACTCGCCCGCGCGCCCGTTACTTCTGCCTCGGGCGCGCGTTTGTCAATTACGCGTGCCGTGCGTATATATGTGTGTGCGTCGCCGCGCGATTGACCGATCGCCCGTTGTTTTTCCGCAGCCACCGGCCGCCAACCCCTCCTGCCCTGAAATTCCCCGCAGCTCCGCGCGTCTTTCCCGAAGCGGCATATGTCGGCCGCGTCTACGGTACACATGCTGCAGCCTCCGTTCTGCCTGACGGCTGCTGCCCCCGCTATACATACTGTGATTTAGTCGAACGACGGGCGTGCGCCCGACATATCAAGTTGGATGATCAGCTTACGCGCCCTTCGCGGCGAATATCCACTATCAAAGTACACGCCACCTCCGCGGGCTCGAGTTTCCGAATGACGAATCGGTAATATTTAATGCCTGTCGATTGTACCGTTCGCAGGTGCGCCAACTGCACGCATTAGCCGTAGTTCTAATTAATTTGGATAATTACGTTCTAGCGGAATCAACAGCTGACCAAACTTTCTGGGGGATTGAATCGTCCTCGTTTGACGAGCCCCGTTGATTTGTTGCGGAGGGACTAAGAACCGACAGGTTTAGAACTAAATAACAAATCCACGAGTGAGTGTATGGGTATTCGGCTGATTGTGTACGCTGTCGAGTATTTGTTTCGATCAATCTCGGGATCTTGCGTCGGAATGCGAGCTTGGGGAGTTTTGGCGGCTCGACTCTCCCACCGAGCCAAAGTCATCTGCAAACCAATGTAGCGGTTGAGCGGTCGAACGTGATGTCGTTTAAGGGCCGCTCGGGGCCTTTGCAGCATGCCGGGTAATTTAATTGTCTCGCCCACTGTCGACAACTGATTGTCACTCGAAATTGAATAATTGCCTTCTGTCTGTCACTCCGCGCGACGAAAATTGTACACGACTTCCCGCTCAGCTATATTCGCGGGCATGTTTCCCAAAGTCAATGATTTGATGGATAATTCAGAGGGTCAGTACTAATTTTTACAATCACTCTATTTTGGTTAGGTTTAGACAACTGAATTGCCTTGACTTTCATAGCCATAATGATTTTGCTTTATTTGCTAACCAACAGAGGACGGAATGGTATGAGACTGGCAGTTTTGACGTCCTTTTTCCGGGGAGAATGCAATTATCATGCTCTCAACGTCTTGTTTACTTTTATCGCGTCATACTTGAAACGCAAAAAAAAAGATGGAACATTGCGAATGTTTCAAATGGAGTTTCCCCGGTAACTTTGAACTAGAACATTTGACAATGAAATATCTCACATGATTAATTATTCGTTGAATTTCATTTTAATTTTTCGTCGCTACTGGGAATTTCAATTAAAACGTGGCAATCAAATAAGGCCCGAGTGTACGCTGACGAGGAAAACTTTTCTATTGTTCACATTTTCCACAGAGGCGTTCAATCGAGTCCGTTGGTATATGAACTTTTAATTCCTTCCATCAAATTAATTTTTCTCGGGAACCATTATTTCTCATATACGTACTTTGTACAATACGGGTATACACCCGCTTTATTGTTCAAAAAGTTATTGGAAAGACGACCTTGAAGGGTCAAACCAGTGGAATATGGACAATGAAAAATGTGAAACTCCATATCTTAGTTTTGCAACGTTTCGCCAGCAAGGTTAAGGTGAGACGAGTCAATTTTACTATAGCTAAACATCGTAAAACTGATACATGAAGTTAACCATTTTTCGTTTTCAATATTCCGCTAGATCGGCCTTCCAAGATCGTGTTTCCGATAATTTTTGTACATTGTATAAATTCAATTTGAAATGATCGTCGAAACGTTTGTATTAGTTTTTTTCCGATCATGTAGAAAGTTAAAACAAATAATGTACAGATACGTAAAGATCAATACCTGTAATTCGAGGGGGAAAAAACGAAGTGATTTACGGGTCGTAAAGAGGACGATCACTTTATCGGTCTCATTAAACTCATTAACAGCTCGGATTCGATCAACGCAATCCAAATTTACAGTTTTCCTCTCTTCGACACAGGGCATAACACGAGCTCCCGCGGGAGGAATAAAAAAATAAAAAATCGATCTCCAACTCTATAATCCGCTGAAGCAGGGATTTACGCGTGGCCGATCGTAATACCCGTATTGTAAATCATTTATGCAAATTACATCGTCTTTTTCATGCGCTCTCGGCCCTTTCCGGCCGTGGAAAAGCTTCACTTGATATCGTAACAAAAAAAAAAGTCGAGGGCTCTCAAGCTGGCAGGGGGTTCTGTAAATTAAGTATGCAATATTCCCCACGTACATCATATTAGCGAGGTCACGCGGATACGCGGGCGCGCGCGCGCCACGATCAGAAAGTTACGTATACGCTATGCGCGGCCCGCGAGACAAGGGAATTTCGCCGCGCGCGATACAAGCGCGACGACCGTTATTTATTTCCTCGCCGTGTTATCGACAGGATTTTTCCATGAATAATCAAACTACCGGGCAGCTATTAGACATGTGCGCATATTCCGTACGTCAGCGAAAATTTTCCCTCTCGCCGCGTTTAACATTCATAACTCCGATCCCATATATACGTTTGATGGATCCGCGAAAATGTATATACGCCCGCTCGCGCTTGTCAGAAATTAAAGTTCGTCCAGCGGCAGCGGCTGGTTTTTCGGTTGCATTTCCAAGTCGCGATGATCGATCACGCTAAATCGGTCGGGGGCGCGATATCGAACACTCGAGGGGGAGCGACGGCGTTCTTCGCTCTCGACTTTCGCCTCGGCCGAACTTTTCCCCGGCCGCGCCGGAAAGATGAGCGCCCTGAATTTTCGTGACGGGCCGCCGACGCCGCCGGCCGTGTTTGCGCCGTAGCATGTGCTGGATGGGCAGTTTCATCCCGCGCGGTTACGCGCGACTGCCCAACTTAGATAGACACGCGGATCCCCGGCAAACGGGGACGGATCGAGCGCGAGAATTTCGAGCTCGGGTCTAATAACTTTCTCGAGATGTTTATCTTTCCGCGTATTACGGCTGCTTGTCGGGCATATCCGAGGGACTTGATCGACTTGGCTGTTGAAGTCACGCGGTGCGACAGGATTATTGTTGATGGAATTCAGTCGACAATCGGGATGAAATCACGAATTCGCTACTTTCAGTAATCTCGACAGAGGTTCGATCGTGATACATCTATTCCATTCTAAGGTACTCAAATCACGACTACAAATTCGCCCTCTCGAACTGCCGTCGGCGGAGCAGAGCTGACTTCTTTCGTCCCGCGGGATCGCGTTATCAAGTATTCTATAAGATTACTCGGCTGAATCACGCAGTAAAAACGATAGTATCCTAGACGAGTATATATAGGACTCGTGTTCACTTTCAGCGCGTACACCCACTCAATTTTTCAGCTAATTGGTCGGTTAAGGGGGGGAATCCGATTTGAAGAATAACAAACCCGAGAGGATGAGGCGGGTGTGAGGTCGAATGGGGGATGAGCGCAGTTAATGCATTACGCATAAATTATGCATTCAGATACGCGGCACGCGGAGTGCTAAAAAGCCCTGGCGGCGAGTGAAAATTCGAAAAGCTCTTCGGCCTGTTAATAAAGCTCGGTACGATCGTGAAAAAAAAGAATAACAGGAGAGCGAGGGCGAGAGAGAAAGAAAGAGGAATGGGACTAGGTGAAAGTGAAACGCGATTGGGCAGTGGGTGAGCGCATCGAGCGTGATCACGCAGGCCATTCCCGATTCACGTGCAAACGCAGCATCAGCCAGGAGCAAAGGGGGCGGAAGGCCGCCTGGGCTGTGTACACACGAGCTCCTGCGCCAACAAGGGGCTGCATTATGCCGGGCGGTTGCCCTACAAAAGCAATTGCGCATACCGCTCGCGCGCCACTGATAATTAGCAACGAAGCCGGCGGTACGTTCGCCGCCCCCGCCTTCCCGGCCGTTCCTTTTATCGCCCGCCCGGGACCCGCTTACTCTCTGCGTGTTTATGCTTGCGCGCACCGCTCGGCCCCGTGTCGCTGTGGTCCAAGCGAGCCACAGCAGGACGAGATGTTCGTTCGGGAGCTCCGCCGGGCTTTGATCGATGGTATGTATACGGAGGAGCGGGGGACCCGGGCTCCCGGGGTGGAAAATGATTGAACGAGTGGGGATAATGTTCACGCTTGCTTTTCCTCCAATTCGAAAAAGTGAAATTACGAAAATCGGGCCGCGGCTCGCCCACGCGAGAGGTAATGAAACTGCGCCTGTAAAATGTGCTTCATAAATCTCGCGCGAGCTCATCCCCGGCGCGCCTGGATGGAAAGTGATGAATTATTTGCTCCACGCCGGATGAGATACTTTGTTCCTTTTTTTCTGTTTTTTTTTTCTCCAATCGAGTATTCGCACTTTTCATACCACGTGTTGAATGGGAAAGCCCGCGAGGGCACAAATACATCCGCGCGCGTTGAATCGCGAAGAATCAAACTCAATGAGTGTAATTACGCCGCTTGACGACTTTTGCACGCGTTCACGGCCCCCTCCGACGCCACGGGACTCGGATGCAGTTGGAAAATTAGCAGAGTGCAGCGCTGGCAATTTAGCCGCGGCGTATCGAGCGGCCGACAACGCGATTAACATATTTTTGTCCGCGGCCCACTCCAACCTCTTAGAGCCTCGGCCGGGCTATACTGCCAAACCCTTCTTATCTCGTTTTCCTCCTCGCCGCGGCCGCGCCGCGCCGGGGCGGCGGGAAAAAGGGAGGCTCTCGCGAGCCCGACCGGAGTCGCCGACAGTTCAGCGGGGCCCGCCGCGCTTAATCGGAAGCCATTAGCCGCAGCGGTTGGGCGCGTAGCGAGCGAGCGTAGCTCCGAAAGTCGAGCGTGCGCCGCGGGTAAGAAACTAGGCATTGTTTCTCCCCGAGTTGGGCCGCAGTCGCGGACCACTCGACCTTATAAACAGCTCTGAAAAACCCGCGCGTCCACCGCCAGAGAGACGCTCGAGTCGCGCGGGTACCTTATTCCGCGTGAACAATAAGTGCCGCGCGACACTCGCGGCTTTCGAATTTCCATGCTCATCGAAAATTTAAACGCAATCGTGAGTTTCATCGGCTGCGGGAAATACATCTGATGCAGATTTCGCGCGCGCGTGGCCAAATTCAATCGTCGCTCGTGCGAAATTGCGCGGCTGAGATTTTTGGCATTTGTCGACCTTCAGCCACTTCGCGAAGCTGTCGCTGACATGTGCACACGGGACGGGACTCGCGTGCGCGCGTAGCAAAACGCAATTCAACTTGTAAGAGAGCAAGAGTCAACTCTGCCAGTGAATTTCCTCGCATCGCGCCGCATTCCGCCGAGTGTCGACGCGAAAAAAGCTCTCTGGGATTGCACGATTTTTAAGACGTACAACGAAGCGTATCTGATGTGAGAAAATTCATGGTGTCGCGTTATCCCTCGTGCGCTCAGAGTTTATTTTCCCCCGAGTCTCCCGAACGCGCTGGATAGAGGTGTGCAGCCTTTTGAAATCTCACAACGTCACCCGCGACTCTCCCCAACAAGACTGAAATAATTCGAGAAGTCAAAAGGTGGTCGAGTGGATGTGCGGGTGGATGAAAAGTTCGCCCGGTACGCGCACGCACTCGGGCAAACAATCTCTCGCCACTTCGAAAACGCGCGTATAATCAGGTCAAGCAGCCCGGATTGACAAGCGCAATAAACGATTCCGGCCGCTCCCGCGCCCGGGCCACGGGCCGGGGGAGGGGCATTTTAATTAATAAACTATTTGGGGCCGAGCACCGCATTCCCCCACTCGGGGTCGCATAAAATAGAGGCTAGAGAGCCGAGCCGAGCCATCTAAAACTCATTCGCGCCGCATACCGCGCGGCACGGCGCTGCTGTAAGAAAGCAAAGTCTCGAACACACACACACACGGACGGGGAGAGCGCGCGGGAAAGTAGGTTAATCACGCGCGCTAATTCGCGCTGGCCCGTGAATTCCACGTCGACGAGATAGTTTAATTATGTCGCGCGCTCGCGGGCGGGCGAAACGTTACCCTGTCTCTCGAATCGAACCAGCCGCGCGAATGCCCGATGGGCGACGCTCCCGCGCCGCCGAGGCCCGTGAAATTTTAATTAGTTGACCGGGCCATTTTACACCTGGCCGCCCTCGGTCCATCGGGGGAAGCGGCCGAAACAATGGACGCCCGGCGGCGAATTACCCCCTGCCTGTCCCCTCCCGTGAGCGAGCGAGCCGGGAAACGCCGTCGCCGCGCCGTAAAAAAAAGCACGAAAATTTCTCCCCTCGCCAGGGATTTTTCAGTGTGCCAGGGATGCTGCGCGTGAAGCGAGCATTTTCGCGACTCCCCCGTGTGTGTTTTTGCGCGTGCGGGGCGAGGTGGGGTTTTTCTCCTTTTTTTTTTCCTTTCATCCGGCTCGGAAATGAGCTGCGTCGCGCAAAGTTTGTTGCGGGCGAGACACGCTTGTGAATTATTTCGGACGCGCGACGAGTGGACTGTGGCACGTTTTTTGATTAATATGCTTTGCCATGTAGATTTTGACAAGATTCCTGTTTCTATGTATGTACTTTTTTTCCTGTTTTTCGCTTTCGCATGAAGTTGGCTAATGCACGGCGCTTTTTCATCGGGCAGTTTGGCCGGGCCGAGTACGTACGCGGGACGTACTTGGTCTTTTCGAATTATTCCTAATTGCAATACGCATGCAGGGCGTTGCTCGTCTCCTCGATACGCCGAGCGTCAATCTCCGCTTGAAAATTGATGCGGGACATGCATTTTAATCTGCCTCGCGCCCGCGCGCCCGCGCACCCGCGCGACAGAAGTCAATTTCCAAATAATAGGCAAGTTTGAATGCGCCCGCACCCCATAATTTCAAGCTCGTGAGTAAAACTGACAAATTTCTGATTGACGTCGCTTTATTCCGCTGAACTTGACAAAGCTCTAGTGAAACGTCAGTCTTTCTTTTGGAAACGTATATATACATACGGATACGGTTGACTTACAAATAAGGTTTCACTGAACATATACTCTACGCCGGTTACGGATTCATAAATTCGTGGTTTGTTTCAACTTCGAAGTGTGGAATACACGTACTGTAAGTTCCAAAGTAACCTTCTCAATTTCAACGTTAACAGAAAAGTTCGGGAAGCACATATCGCTCTTGATGTATGGCAAAGTATCTTAGGAGATAAGAGTCCGATGAATGATTCAATATTGCGCTGAGATGTAATCTATCTTGACACTACGCTATATAGCTTTGCCTTATATTTTAAATATGATTCGAGAACATTTTGGGGTATGGTTGTTGATTCCAGATTAATCTGTTTGTATCGTATTTGTGAAATAATAACGATCCCGGGATATAATTACGATTCAATCTACCGTGACTAGGGCATGCGACATTATCTCATAACATACATTTCCTCGACCCGAATTTCCCGTTATTGTCCTCTTTGCTCAACCGAAACGTATTTTTCCAGTAGCTAACTTTGTAAATAATGTTATGCTCGCCCAGTTTCTTTCGAGTCTTTCACGAGCGAAATTCCCGAATTTGCCTTGAGCATCACTGAACATGAATATTATTCCGTCGAATCTCATTCATTAATTCTCCTTACCTTTAACTACCCTCTAATTCATACGTGGAAAGAAAAGTATCTCGAATACATGAGTTGGGAATTCGGGAATTGAATAGATAAAAAAAAATTTACTGTTCGTAAGTATGTACTCGTTTATGGTATATATTCGAGGTGCAGCACTGGAATATGGAGCGTTCAATAACATCAAAATTCCTAGAAATTCTAAATTAGAGGATGAGAAATTTTCATATAAATTGAAACGCACATCACATTTTGGAACTACTTGAAATATTCATCAATATTTATCAGATCTCTCAAACGTCCAAAAAGTTACTGTTATGATCGAGGCACAGCGTAATACCTGAGAAAAGTCTCGCATTATTTTTCCTCAGCAGAACATGATGAAATATGATAATGTTACAAAAAAGAAAGTTGCCCAACCAGAACACGTATAGTTTGCAGTGGGGGTTATACTTTATACTTAAAAAAATTTTTACGGCTTCACATGATGCCCTGTAAGATGTGAGCATACTTCGCTCTCCTCAATCTGTTATTACAAAGAACAACTTCTAAATTGAAATAACATTCAACATTCATATGAAAAGGAGCTTCGGTTACGTGATATTTCAGCGTAGCTTACATTTCATCCGATGGTCCCTGCTTGTTTGGGGAAAAGCAATATAACTCCCATGCTTCGGCAATTTGAATATGTAATAATCCTGACAAGGAAAAAGGGAATTATTTGATGAAACTTGAAATATGAGATTTTGAAGATTATATCTACTGCTTTGGAATGTTTCATCAACCTTCCGGTGGTGATATCGCCACCACCGGTCTCGATGTTTCGAGCAAGTTATAATTTAGTTATAATTTCATGAATATTATGTGACCAACAGTCCCAAAGTGTGATCTGAATGGAATACTAATATATATTCAAATAAATGTTAATTCTTGAGATGGACGTGATGATGAAGTACAACTGAATATTTCATGCGATTCACAATTTTTTTTGTATTCAAAATTATTAAAGCTTTTTCTATCTCAGAAAAAAAGAAACATTGAATTGATTCCGGGGATTCTAATCGAGTTTTTCACAATAATCATGTCCATTTTTGAGTAGGATAATTAAATCACTATGGATAGTTCAAGCTTAACTGGCTGATCGTATTTATAATTATTTTCATGTATGGAAATGACAGTTTGTCATGAAAATAAAATGTTTTGTAGCTCACGACGGTATCAAAAATTGCCGTCGATTTGCTACATTCAGTACTACGTACCCAACGCAATTTATGTTCGTCCCCGGACTTAATAATGTAAATTCAAGCCAGACAACGTTAGATTCAATGGTCGTATGGTTTCAGTCTCCGCACGTTCGGAGAAAACGTATGGGAAAAACGACATGGACCAAACTTAGGAAACATCGAAATCATCCACTCGATTGTCACACGCTAAACGGATTCGCGGGCCGATCAATTCCACGCATCATCTTCCTCTCTAACGTACAAAACCGCTGTCGCGTCCTAAAGGTAGTGATGGGGTGGTTGCGGGCGAAACAGCGGGGGTACCGCGGACTTTAGCCGCGGGTACTCACTCTTGCCGTCGCCGGCCTCCTTGGCCCGGAGCGCGCCGAGGGTCGGTGCCGAGCCCAGGCCGCACACGAGCCAGCACAGGCTCCACCCGAGCAGGAGCATATTGTCCCCGGCACTGCACTCACTCGCGCATGTTCGCCACGTGACGGCAAGCGCGGCTCGCGTGCACTCCGCACCGGCTCGAGTGCGCGCGGGACTCTGCCGCGACCGGCGCTCGCTCGGCGGCAGTGGCCCTCTCCGCGGCTCGCGCGCTCCGCCCTTCCACCCACCCCGACTGCGCGCGCGCGCCGAGCTTGTTTGCCGCGCGGCCGCTCCACCGTCACTGATGAGCCCCTGCGACCCCCCACCTCCTTCGGCTTTCCCTCCCACCCCCGCTCTCTACAACAAACAGTTTGGACTTCTCTCCGCGTATAATGGGCTAGAGTAGACACGTTACGCTTCCGGCAGGGCTGCGGCTTTTTTCAGACATCGCGCCTGACCGGTGGGCTCGCTTCTCCGCGCCCCGTCGCATGGCTCGTCAGACCCGCTGCCCCACGAGCTTTGCTCCGAGCTAATTCGAGGCGCGCGCTACGGAGCTTTCAAAGTGTCCAATTATCCACCGGCCAAATTAGCTTGGCCACGGCTGGATTTCACTCGGTATCGTTGGTATTCGGCACGATTGTCGCGGCTATCTATTTTCAAACGGGTGCCTGTTGATACATGTACGTGCTCGTGTAGTTTCCCTGGGCGGACGATTTTTCAATCCCGGTGTCGAATTGCTCCGATGGGTGGAAAATCCAATCCGACGGAGAAAAACTCGTGTAACTAGAGCAAATGACTTGAGAGAATAAAAGCTAATCGAACATTACCAGGATTGACTTTGTTGTTTCTTATTGATGTTCGATCTGCGAGGTTTCAATTACAAATAGGATCTCGCTTCCCCCGGTCTTCCTACGGATTCTACACTGAGAAAAAAATCTAGTTGATTCAACAATATATTTTTATGAATACATCCAACAAGATATTTAGTTGAATCAATCAAGCTAAGTGCATTGAACCAACAAGACACCGTATTGTAGATTTGACAATTCGTTCCGGTTGATCCAACCATATTAAGTTTGAGGTTAAGGATGAAAAAATTTTCTTCATCTGTTTCACAGTTGCTATTTTGATTCGAAACCGCTGATTGTACGAATTTGATGATGCTGTAAGAGACTCGTATTACAGCCACACATGTATTTAATGAACATTTAAGTCAGTTACAAATTTCACATTGATAGGATTGTAGTTCATTCGTTATATTTGCTACATATATAATTTCAACTTTAGGATTGAAAGTAAGTCATAATGCTTGTTACCTGGTGTATATGATCGCTGCACCCATATATATATATATATATGTCGCCCGCGCGTGCCTTGTATATATTTCCCATGCTATCTTCGGGTATATATACAAACGATGTCGATTCTGACCACTTGCGAGTTTGAGATTTTTTTTACTCAAGTTAATAAAAAAATACGGTACTCATCGGTAATAGCAACAACACGTTTCCACTAAGTTTGAAAAATATTAGCAAGAGGAATCCATGAAATTTTTCCGTTATTATTTCAGTTTCTCCAACTTTAATGAGATAAATCATCGATCATTCTATACGTACTTCGGTTTGACGCCACCTATCGGTTATTGCTGGACTACTGGTTGGAAAAAAATGAATTGATTGTTCCAACATAACGAATTGTCAATTTGGAGTTAAATTTCATTTACAATACAGAGTATGTTGAATCAACAAAATCCTTCTGTTGGATCGACAAGTGTCGGTGCGCCCTCTACTGGATAACTACCGAGTTTGCTGATTTAACAATATTTTTGATCAAATCGACAAGAAATCGTGTATTGGATGTATTCATACGAATATATTGTTGGATCAACTAGATTTTTTTCTCAGTGTACGGAAGGAAAAAAATCAATCATAAAATATGTCATCCCATTTGATGGAAATATATAACGAAATTCGATACGCGATTCAGTAGCGTAATCCATGCGAGAAGGTACAATTGCACGCGTTGTTGTTATTGTCGGTGCATCATGAAAAAAACTCGAGTAGAGATTAATATTGTTGAGAGCACCCTCCATTGTTCATGAATTAGACGAAAGGTTGATATTTGAGGGCCAATCCAGCGAGATGTGGAGAATGAATTACAAATTCCACTATATAATTTGCAACGTTCCCCAGCAAAGCTTAAAGAAATCGTCAGATGAAGTGTCTTGATGATACATTGAACTGTCCTAATAACTATTACGTGGCTTCCACTGCTGAATTTTATAATGTGAACTATTTCGAAAACTGGTGAGAAATAATAGTTTTTTCTTCGGTTGTCTTGAACACTGGTTGTATTATTTATTACGTGTTTTTGCTTTCTCAAAGGGAAAGCTTTGTAATGGGGCAAAAATCGGCCCACCGAATCAGACCTCGGGACATCGATTTTCGTGATCTACGGGTCGAAAAACATGGAAATCCAAAAGTGTCTGTATGTATGTATGTGTGTGTGTGTGTGTGTGTGTGTGTATGTGTGTGTGTATGTGCGTCCCGTTTTTTTTCGTCCACGATAACTCTCGAAGGAATGGTCCGATCGTCCTGAAATTTTGCACACAGGTTAATCGCGGCAAAATCTCGGGCGAGTTCAATTTTCAGCAAAATCCGTTGTTTATTTCTCTAGCAACCGTTGCTAAGGTGTAAAATTTTTTGTTTCTTTTGTCTAGGATAACTTTCGAAGGAATCGTCCGATCTAGCTGAAATTTTGCACACCGGTTAGTTGTGGCAAGATCTAGCCCGAGATCAATTTTCAGCAAAATCCGTTGGTTATTTCCCTAGCAACCGTTCCTAACGTGTTTTCTTACAAATCCTCATGAGTGCTCATTGGGGCAAGCCGGAAAATCAGTTTTAAGTCACACTCGATGGCCAAGGACACTGAATTGTTGTATTTGCTCCATAGCAACGGTTGTTTACCTCCCTAGCAACAGTTAGGAAGGTTGGAAATCATTTATTTATGACCTTTTTCCATCATTTTCGACGGCAAAGGACACAAAATCTTCCCAATTAGCTCCTTAGCAACCGTTGTTTACCGCCCTAGCAACCGTTGCTAAGGGGAAGAAAAATTCATGTAAGATACGTTTCCAATATTTTCAACATGCTATAGAGAAAATTGGAAAAATTTGGTGTCTTTTGCCCTCGAAAATGATCAAAATGAGTCTTCAAGTGTGCTAAATACGGACCGGATCGATTTTGACCACCATTAAACCGTATGACAGTCACAAGATGAATTGATCGAAAAATTATGCAGGTCCAAATATCTCGCATCGTGTAGAACCTAGAACCGTTTGCTTTGTTGCATTTGATCAAATCATAAGAGAGCCTGGGCAGACATCAACCCTCGCGACAAAGTTTGGTCAATTGAAAAAGAACGACACTTTACACAGTCACAAAGATACGAATTGAACTGATTAAATAATTTTTTTGTAATCTTTGAAAAATAAATGATAGTATCTACGCTAGTGGAATGGTGAAAATACAGGTTTGAGACGCGTTTGTGGGTGATGTTGAAGCCTCTTTGAGAAAGCATACTGCTAAGGCACTTGGCAGCGGTTTTTTTTCTGTAATCAATTTAGCCTGGTTAGGACAGTAAACCTTGCAATTTATGTGGAGGAGTAAGTGGTCCTCAAAAATCGACCTTTCGTCTAATCTTTGAGCAGAGATTATTCGAGTCGCATCTATTTTTTGGTGCAAGTTGGGAAAAGAGTGAGTTATTGATGTGATGCTGCACGAGTATATATCACGAGGATTACACCAGCGTCACGGAAACATCGAATCATATAAATTTACAATAAATCCTGAATGCGCGATCAATTTCTCATGACGAAAAGTGTCATCCGGGCACCGCGGCCAGACTACTCGCTTCCCTCGATTCAGCTTACACCGCCCGGCCAGGAGTAACGAACTGAAGCGATTAATTTTTTCGACCGCGCGCGACCGACTCCGGAAGGCGCTCGGAAATGCAAGAAACGAACGAGCAACAGAATTAGCGAGCGCGGAGTCGTCGGTTTCGAGCGAAAGAATCAGCTAATTCACAAATTCGCGTATAATTCTGAGCCGCAAGAACGGGCATAAATCTCGGGAGCACTCACGCAGTTTAGCGGCGGAAGTCGCTTGATCATCGCGTCCGGAAATGACGGAAAAAGCGCAAACGAGCTCAGCGATATACCTGCGGGCGCAGCGTCCGATTATTTCCGGCGGACCGGAACAAACAGAGTCGCAGCTCGTGGTTATAAATGCCGTGCGATTTCGGCGGGCGCGCGCGGCAGCGCGATTTTTCCGCGAGAATTAATGTGGCCGCCGACGACACGACTTCTCGATTTCTCGCGTGAGAAACGTTTATTTGCGCCACCGATCCGCCCTGGAAAGTTCCTGCGAAAGGAAGGAACCGATGGCTCGCTATTGCCGCACAAATCGTTGATTGCCCCCCTCCCCCGCCCGCCCCATCCTCCTTTCCTCCGCTCCCCCCGCCCTCCCCCCGAGCGCTCCCCTCTCGCTCGATCGTCGCCGGATTTTCCCAAGCTGTATCGCCAAGCGACGTCCCCAGGGGGTGGCTCGTTTGAGCTTTCAGTGGAATCGCTCTGTTCTTCGCGGATGCGAAGGTTTTTCCCAGAGCTGCGAAACGATTGTAACCGAGAGGTAAATGGAGAAATCGTATATCAGTGTAAGTTATGATGAGCTTCGGTCTGATCACAGCCACGCTTTGTCTACTTGCAATTCGCTTAATTTCCTTTTTCGAATTTCGTGCAGAGTACTGGTGTTTTTTCCGAGAAACTTGAGAATTCCGATTCTCGATTCGGAGAGTAATGTAGAGCCCCTTTCACGATCGGGGATCGGATATCCGGGAAATTTATTCCACCATCACCGCACCGAATACCCCTGGGCCCTGTTCGCGGTGCATTTCCGGTGTATCACTATTGAATGTTGAAAATCAATGGGGAAAGAGCGAGACTCGAGAGCGGAGCGACAGCTAGAATTGGCGGTGAGATATGTGCGCCGGGTTGATGCACCGCGGCTCGTGCGGACAACATTTGTGGTGGAAAACCCCGGCCCACTGGGCTCGTCGGGCCAAATACATAATCGTGGCATCCGCCGCGAGGTGGTTAAAGAGAATTTAGTGGGTATGCAGGCTGGTCAAGGATGAGTAAGGGCTCGCTCGCGCGAGCTGGGCTAAGGAGCGAGCGAGCGCGAGAGGAAGGGACGAAAGTTTCACGAGCCAGAGGCGATAAAGGTGATTTACCCACTGAAGGAATGTTTTTGAAGCGGCTCCAGGCACGCGCGAATGAGAGCAAAGCTGCGACCGACGCGCGGGCTATATCCACTGGCGAATATCCCGTGATCGAGAGGCCGCGAGAGCTGGTAAAGAGAGGGCCGGCCCACACGCGGCCGCGTCATAGCTGCGCATGTGAACGCGACGTTGATGAGCATTTGAATATTCTGCATATTTTCGTTTTGTCCAACGTTAAAAGCTCGCCGTGGCGTTTTTCGAGACTACTCGGCTGACCCGTACAATTTTGGTTTAGCTCCGGGTCGAAGTTCGGAATGCTTCATGTTGAGCACCGGGAATGTAATATTCGAATAGTCCCTTGCTTCCACTAGTTATCCTGGGTATTCGCGTTGCATTCGGTGGAATATGATTATTGGCAAGGGAAAATAGGTCGAGCTGGCTCTATGTATTGAGCAATATCGACAAGATGTACTGGAATCATTTTTATCTATCCGAAAAACGTGGACCGCGCACTGAGCATATTAAATCGTAATGGCAACACACACTTTGAATGAACTATTCCAGGGATCCAAAGAAACGCGATGTATAGGTGAAACGTGATCTCGCAATTCACCCAGAATTGAGATTCTTATGGACCTTCAATTTCACACAGGTTCTGAGAAAACATTCGAAATCGATTTTTCATTCGGACGTACGATTATTTTTGATATCAGGTATATAGGTTTTTTGGCGTACAAGCTCTTCACGATTCAATCTTCGACCGATGAACTCTTGAAAAAGAACAAAAATGATACAGCAAATTGGGAGCAGTGATATTTTGATCGTACCCGAGCATATCGCTTGCGCTGAGCGGAAACGTCGACGGAAACAAATTTTGTAGAAACAAATCGTTCGAAAAAGCAAAGGGGAAACGATCGCAGCTGAAAAACCAAGTAATTCGATGGTCGAAGAAACTAGAATCAAAAGGAGCAAAAGGAAGAACGATAAGGAAGGGATTTACCCGCGTGCTGTGTCTGGGTTTACACAGCGTAGAGTAATGAGGGTTTCAAGCAACAAAAACTCAAAAGCTTCAGATATTTCATGGCAGGATATTTGATAACTTCGTAAAAAAATTGTTTTCGCATGTTGACTGTGAGTTTTATTTCTAATTTACAAACCGGGATCAATCTATCAAAAAGTTCAAAAAATAATCCGAATGATTGCAATAAAATTTGCAAAGGGACTCTATAAAAAAAAATGAAAGCAGCTTTTCAATCGAATTCAAAAGTTTCTGATGGTTTTGGGATGTTATCGTTTATCAGAATATTTTAGGCTTATTTTCTGTAGCGTTTTCCCAAACCGACCAATACTGTTACATCTAGATGATTTGATGTATATATATTGTCATTATATTTCATAATAAAAAGCTGATTTCTGCATATTTTATTGAGAATACGTTTTCAATATTATTTTTCCACTCCATGTTTAGAATGTCAGCATTTATCATATGCCGCACATTTTTGAATTTGTCACTTCATTGCGATAGCATCGGTAAGGCTTCGGGAACTCCAATCAGACCAACATTCCCAAGAGTTACTCGTGGCATGTGAAAGGCGCAACACACTCCGTATACACAAGAAGAGAGAAAGCAAAGTAGATGAAGCACCGGCAGAAGAAAAGAAGAAAAGAATTAAAAGTGCCGGTACAACGCTCGTGCGCCACTGTTTATAGCTGCGTACGGAGGCAGTGACTTGTGACGAAAGTTAAAAAGTAAGGAGGAACACAGTCGAGAAAAGGCTGCAGTGCTTTAAAAGCAATGTAGCGCCAGCAAGAGAGAAAGAGAAAGAAAAAGAGAGTGCGAGGAAATAGCGAACCGCTGCGGTAAACTAAATGAGGAGTCATAATTTTCACTCGGGGGCGACAAGTAGCTTGCTCTCTCCCTCTTTCCCATAAGACTACACATATATATCCCGGCGCGTACTTTTCCTTTTTCTTTTCGTATTTTTGAGCTCCCCAACAGCCATGTGAGAGCAAAACAGGGCGCCATCCAACATCTCGCCACTAACGTGGGGTTTCGATTGAGTTGGAAACAGAAAATCTTGTAATTTCAATTTTTAGTTTCAAAACTTTCGTAAATGATGGGGTTAGTGATTTTTCTATATAGATTTTGACTCATTAAAATTTTATTACGAAAAGGAAGCTTCTCATTTGTTAATAGTTTCAATATATCTATATATTCACTAATTATCGTCCTCGGTAACTTAAATCCAAAATATTTTAAAGAATAGAGAGCTTAAGATGAAAGAATTCATGATAATGTAGGTTCTAGTGAAAAGGGAAAGATTAAAAGAATTAGACGCTTTATCCGATTTAACAGTCTAGCGTTTCTCACATTGTTCTGTCTCTTTCTCCTTTTTTCTGCTTGTACGTCCTACTACTTATTTGTTTTTAGTTTCCATCTCTAATAACGGTTTTTACCTGTAGCTGTACATGAAAAAGAATTATAAATGTGAATTAAAAACTAACGACCGAATCTATAGCTTGTTACAAATTTTTGTAAATTGATAAGTGAACTATTCCTGATCGAATGAAAGAATTCTCGAGTGAGAATCATGCGTAAGGTAATTATCAGTCACTTCATTCCATAAATATCTTTTTCGAAAATATTATTCCACCTAATACTGGGTGACAATGTAAAGAATAATTTCAAATTATCAAATATCAAGAGAAGATTATTCTCTACTCTTATGAATATTAGTTAACAAATACAGTTTAAAAATCAAATCAATTAAACATCAACCCCCTGCGTTCTTTCTTTCGTCAGTTTTTCATGTCAATTTTTCATGTGAAATTATTTGAACAAGTATCTCTAAAGTTGTTTATTTCGGAAAAAGAAGTACAGCTATCGATTCTACGGAAAAAAATTCTAAAAAATGGAAAAAACTAAGAAGAACCTTCTGCTACTTTTTCTGCTCATTTCTTGGAATAGGAGCGTTTTGTCAGAAAATGTGTGAAGATTGAATTTGTAGAGCATGAAGTGATCTAAAGAAAAATACAGGAGTATTGATTCTATTTAGAGAAACTTTCCCGAAATAATTGAGGAAAAGAAGAAAAATTGCCGATTTTGGTTAGTTTCATTATTTATTCACATCGCGCCCCAATTTTACAACAAAAATTACACTGTGGGTTTCACATTGAAGATAAATTCTAGCGAAGAATTGAAAACCAGCGTGTTATACTGAATTTGGTCAGTAACTCGTTAAAATTGTACACGTTTTCGGTCTGAAACTGCAATACTAAACGAAGATCAGACAGGATTTAATTCTCTCAAAGGAATCAATGAAAGTACATTAAGTATGGATATAACAAAGTACTAATGGTAAAGCTAGGCAATCTTAGCTACTTGCACTAAAGTTTTGAGCCGTGCGGATTTGGAATGTTGCGAAGTGCAGAAAGAAGCGAAAACAAATTTTCCGTAAGGGAAGAATACGCTATTCAAACCTAAAACTTCGTTGTAACTGTATAGAGCACAAAGAAAATTCTAAGTAATAAGACTTTCAAGTCAAACTAGATTCAAAAATAGAAATACAGATTATAGAAATTCATGTAAAATTTGATTTTACTGGATTATTCATCTGTTAGATTTAAAAACAATCTACAATCGAATTTTAAACTGTTCATTTATTTTGCAACGGAAACGACATTTTTCCCCAATCATCTCATTTATAAGAACTTTTCAATTGTTTTACAAAATGATGTTGAGAAAATTTCCTTAAGTATTACGATCTTGGATATTTACGTTTATTACTTCAGATTTTCTGGAAATATCATTTCTGATTCACGATAAAAGTATATCGATTACGGATATCCCTGGGAGGTGAAGCATTTGAGTATATCTATATGAAAGAGATGCGGGTGGTAGACTTGAATCGAAGATCAGTACAGCAATGTCCAAACTTTAATTCGTGAATTTGGCTATTTTTGAGAACCAAAATGACAATAAATATGCAAATGCATAAAGACTGGAGAATTCCATTTTTAATGTGAAACAAGATTCATCAGGAATAAACGGACACGATGTCATACACCCGGTTCAGAAAAAATTTTGATTGGGTAAAGGGTGAGGTTCTGTAGGAGAGTCTTCATGATAGAAAATTAGAGCGTTATCTTCCGTATCTTCATAACTGCGAATTTCGTTACCATGATGTCCAATGCTGAAGGATAATTGTTTCCTACCCGAAAACTTCCCAAAGTTAATAAAGATTCCGTTTAAGTAGGTACCCGGATGCCTTACGAATTCGCTGAAAGACGAATTCGTAGTTTGAATGTGCGCGTAGTTTGAATATTCGGAGAAGTCGCCAGAAAGAAGTGCCAGCTTTTCCCAGGTTCCTTGGAGCGGAAAGTCAAACCCGCATGAAGTCAAAGTAAATTTCTTAATTCGATGAGAATAGTATGTTCGGATCCCCCAGGCTGTGCGCTCATTCCCAAGTTTTTCTTTCCATGTCAAGCAAATTTAGTCCACGATTCAATTCTCTATTCTCATACACCCGATACTAAACTGGGAAACCATCTTAAAAAGAAGCAATTTCAAAAGGTATCCTTGAATCAGAACATTTCGTGACAGATCCCGATATTTTCGCACGAACCTCTGCGGATTTCTATCGTATCATTTGGATACTTTTGAAAAAATCAATAGAATCTCCATGTTGATACAAAAAGTTACAACTCACATATTCGAAGGATACCAAGTCTTACATTCTTTATTGTTTCAACTCAATTTTTTCTTTATCTTTTTGAGCGTTTAAAGCTAGAATCTTAACCTGGGGAAAGATCTGCTGTCACGCAGCTCTCTATCCTTTGCGCAAATTGCTAAGCAACCACGTAACCAAGAGATTAACGACATTAGCACGGTCTACGACGTGGGCTAGGGCAAGGATTTAAACTCGAATTTGAACAAGTGCGGAATCAGCACTAATCACTTTGAAAGGCATTCATTTTATTATCACAAGATTTTTCATAATTATTTTGTTGATGAACCTGAAACAGTACTTGAGTTTAGATATCTTGCCCACCCCATAGTATTCCAGAAACAAAAATGTTATTGTGATGAATCATTGTGCATTGCAGTATGCAGAAAGTGCTCTCGTTAAACCCTCTTTTTGACGGCTTCTTTCGAGCGTCTACGTGTATTTCAGTTTTTGTTAATAAAAAATTTTACAAAGTTCTTTCAAACCAATAAACTCCACTTAAAACGGAATTGCGATATTACGATGCGCAACTCATTAAAAAAACTCTCCAATTAATTATATCCCATATAGAATATTATTATCTTAAATTGTTTAACAAATTCACTCTGAATATACGAAAGACCATTTTGTAAATATTGTAATTGTAATTAATGCTAAGATTTGTGGTTTACGTCTTTGATTATAGTACAACCAAACGTTTCATATTCTAATTAATACGAGTATATTGCGAAGAACGGTCCGTAATGGAGGTGGTGCACATTGTGTAGCCGGCTCCTTTGGCTTCAAAGCAATAGAACGAGCAACAACGTGTGCTTAATTACCGTTATACGTTTCCAAGACCAATTCAAGCGAATTCGTGAACTAGCCAGAGACAATTGAAATCATTATGACGTTCTGCATGCCCTGCCACACGTATTAGAAAAGCTAACTTATTATCATGTTCGTTACGGGTTCATGTAAGATCTGTCCCGTAGCAACAAACGAAGGTGAAAAAATCTCGAGAAAAATTCATTAGCCCAAGTTCATATTCATGATTCTCCAAGAGAGATACGTATTCTGCATCTTGAGATTTCACCCCAACATTTCCCCGAGCCTTCGTGAATTCCTCAACGAGTTGACGTAAGCGAGACGGCAAATAAATTCAGCGAAGTAGATGAGGATCTTGTGGCCCTTTTTGCGCGTGTCCCGCTGTCTACATATTTCCGTCGTATAGGAAGACCGGACGCGCACACCCTTGACATTCGATCATTGAGCAGTACAGCGATCAAAATTCGTCGGAGGCTCGCTGCGGGGCTTCTGATCGAACGCTCTCACAAGCATATCGGATCGGGCGCGCCTAGTTCCTCGACTTTGGTGCGAGCACACGGGCGAGCGAGCATTTGGCCGTCGCCGCCCATATGAGCGCTTGCATGCAAAGTATGCGAATAAGTACATGTATGCACACACACACACACACACAGGGACGCACACATACACTCACAAACACACGTGGGTTTCTAGTCTCGGCCGCGCTCAAGTGAGTTTTGTCTGGAGATCTTGGCTTTTGAGCCGCTCTCGGCTCCGTTTGCCCAGCTATACGAAAGAAACGCGGCGCGCGTTCGCCAATGCATCGATACCTCTGTTTATTTTTTATGACGTACGCTTGTCTGGGAAGTTTTTAGCGGCAGAGGCTGGGTTATACAGGATAAGGAAATCTGGTGAATCCAGAAGAAAATTTGTCGTTGCGGGACGAGGAAGCAATAGCAACTCCTCCGAGTCGTTGTTCTCTCGTCGGAGAGAATAAATTGAAAGGCCTGGTGAATTTGCTTTCGTTCGAGGGTTTGCTTGCTTCTCAAATTCCCTCCAAGTTTTGACGGTACTCCCATAGTTTTTCGGTACTCCATGGTACGAAATTTAATGTCATTCAAGTTTTTATCTCGTCAGCATAAACGTCTTGCGTTTTGATCTAGTTTGTCCTAATCTGAGGGATAGCTCTTTGTTGATACTGTCAAGAATGAAGGGTACTATTCATCCCTAAACTCGCAGTACTCCGTGAGAACTCTATGGTACTCCCTCTGGGAGTACTGGAGTGAGAAGCCCCTTGCTTTCGACCGATTGATTACGCTGCATAGAAGAGTGAGAAATTCAAGAACAGCGGATCAATCACTCATTTCAAATTAAAATCGAGATAGACGTTGGCATGTCTCGATCACGCATCGCCTATAAACGGGAATTTCGCTGGAACAAATTATACATTAGCATCCGAGCGACGGATATGAACGACGGAGCGAGAGAAAACGAGCAAGCGCGATGATGGGACACTTCTCGTTATCGTCGCCCGTGGGGGCTTCGCGGGCTATATAATCTCTCTTTCTTTCTCGCTCCGTCTGGCTTTCACGCGCGGGCACGCACGTGCAGATCAAACGCACGGGGGCCAATGTGAGGCTGGGCTATTCATCGACATGGCCGCCTTCGGGTCAGCCGCTAAGCTAAGCCGAGCGCTGCGAAAGGCCGGGTTAAAAAGCCAGAGAAAAGCCGCGCAGCACAAGTCACTGCGGTGGCTGCTGTTGCTGCTGCTGCTGCTGCCTCTAGCAGTCTAATTAGAAAAACGAATCGGGTCCAAGGCATTCATCCACGACTCGCCAGCAGCAGCAGCAGCAGCAGCGGCGGCGTCGGCGGGCTTCCGCATATCCTGCTGTCTGCTTGTGGGTCAAAAGGTGAGAGCGAAAAAAAGAGTGTCCCGCTCCTGTCTTGTGCACGCGAGCGCGCTTATATAGTTTCGCTGATTGATCGTGCGCTTCGAGCTCGCCTCTCATCGCCCACGTCTTTGTATCGAGGTGATGTATTAATCGCCGAATCGCCCGCTGCGCTCGGATGATTTATATTACACCATTGCATACAGGGGAATTATTTCGATTCTCCGACTGTTCGAATCGTGCCTACGCGAGCGGCGAGGGGGAAGAGCTGATCGTCGGTATGACTGATTGTATTTGTATCGGGCGAGATGGACCCTGTACTCATTGTCGATCTAGTTCAATTGGTAAAACTTCCGATCGATACTGATATACTATGAATTAGCGCGGGGTCGTATCACGCGGGCTATATTTGACCTAGCGAGATTACATGGTTTGGTCGGTGATCGAGTGTTGAATTTTCAGTCCATCGAGTCTGCTTTAAAATGAATCAATTTATGGCGCGCCTCGGGGATGTTAACCCAAGGTCTTGTAAATTTTCGATGATCGCTAACACGTTACGGGAGAACGAATACCATTGACCTATTTTCGGTAAAGAGTATCACAAGGTGATACGAATATTCCTCGAGCGGATAGTATATGAGTTACGGAGTACTTTGGGTCCGCAGTAAGCAAAGCTGAAATGATAATAATGTCAAAAATATATCCTCAGGAATCTTTGTGGAATTGTGCGCGCGCACCTATATATATTTTCACGCTCGCTCGAGAGAGAACTAGATGCCCTCGTAACAAGCTCGAGCTTATTTCTCAGTAAATAAACCGTGTACTTAGTATCGCAAGCTCGCGGAGCGAGATGCACAATGGCGGAAATGAAAAGCGCGCGATAAAATCTTCATTGAGCGGTGGCAGTGCAGCATCGCCGACAAGTATACGCGGGAGGAGCCGAGCGTGTCTTGGCCCCGCTCACGCATCCCATTTCCTTTTTCGCTCCTGCCGCCGCGGGAGGCAGCGGGTGTCTTGCGGGTTGGGCGCCGCCGGTGGGACGCACACGTGGCTTCCCTCGTCGTCAGTATGCGCGAGGGATGAGGCTCTTCCGCGTCGTAACGCGTACACGCGCCAAGATGTAACGAGCAGCGCGTCGCTGTGCAACCCCGGCGTTTTGTCAAAGTGAAACCGAGCTGCGGTTGTACGGCGAGAGGCCGCCTATGGATACGTATATACACGCGCGGGCGAACAGAGTGGGGAGCGCGTTTTTAATGCCGCCCCCTATGTGCCGGTTAATTGGCGGGGAAATCGCCGGGGCGGCCGCGAATTATAGATCGAACCTTTCTGCCCCGACTACCCCACAATACGGCTCCTTTTTCCATTCAGCCGCCCCCCCCCCCTCCTCCCCTCCCGACTTTCTCGCTGTAGGCGCATTGTGCGCGAGCTCGTTTTCGCGGCGGTGCGGCGTTGTTGCGTGTATACATATATATCGTGTAAGGCTTTTCTTTCTCCTCTGTCGCCTGTGCGCGTTGTTATCCTGCTCTATATCGCGGCATATTCCAAACAATTCGCTTTCTCAAGACTCGAAGCGCGGCTCATGAGCACCGCCGCGATTGCATGTTCAGCTCAGTGAGCGTAATTCAGGATAAAAGTTGCGTCACAGAGTCGCCTTATGTATGTATACATGTATGTAAGCGTATTCGCGTGATTGGAGTCGCGAATGTATATATACACGGTCCTGTCACACGTGGCAATAGTTCGAGAGTGGGGCGAAGGTAAAGAATAAGCGCGAGTAGTGGGGCGAACGAAGCAGCGGCGGGCGAAAGAATAGAAGGGAAACTGGGTTAAATTAGCCATGAGCGTCGCTTTTGAGCTTTTTGAATATTACATAACTCGTTTGGGAATGAATATCCCGGCGCAGAGTCGAGGTCAGGTACACATTATCATATTTAGGAAAGGATAAAGCGCAACGGGCCGACGACGCGCGAGACAGCCGCAGGCCATTATAGAGTTTTCAATTGGTCCATTGATGTCATTAACGAATGAACTGGCCGACGTGCTGCCTTAATTTTCATCGATGTGTCGTAAAGTTTGCGATGAACTGAAATGGAGCCATCCTCCAAATCCTTGAACAATGGAAATTTCGGTGTACAGAATCAAAGAGCACTAACAGTCCTTCTATTTGCATATCCTCTTATTGAATGGGTGTAACACGTGTGATTGAATAACGCGTGTAATTAACTCTGGCGGGCAAATGTATACACGCAGGTACAACTTGTTTGCTCCAATTTAAATATACGATCGTGTATTTGAATTGGCGCATTCGAGTGACAAACATATTTATTCCTTGAGCCTACTCGTAATTTAGCGAGACCACAGTCTTTGCAAGTGTATATTATACTCATGAACAAACCAGCAGATGGATTATTGAATACTTGCGACGGGAAACCGTGTTTTTGAAATCACGACCGAATTCTCGAAACCTCTATTCAGTATAGAAATTTAATATTCCTCATTTAGTTCGTCGTGTGCGGTAGATGATTTGAATATTCACGGGTGCAGCATTAGTAGAGAGAAAATGATTTTCAAATTGTTTGAATTGTTCGGTTAGGTGTGTGGAGGTCGTTTTCGATTTTCAGTTCATAGGAATAATATTTGCAGATGTAGTTACAGAGCAATGTTTGGAATGAATTTTCGCTGATCTTAACGCATGAATCAATTTTGCGCACACATATGCCGAGGTTTGCATATTACCTGATAATGAGCATTATTGCGATACTGATTACGTTGGCGATAAATAATGCCTGGAATGCTACATCAAACATGCAGCTGCGGGAGGTGGGATATATATTTTCCCCGCGAACTAGGTCACAAAGTTCAAATTAGCATCGCTTTTTGAACTGTCATTCTTCATAAGATTCATATTCGAGCGAAGTCTAGAATTATGTTATGTCTCAGAAATGTTCACTGTATCCGCATAAAACTTTACTAATGCCACTTCCTTTTCATGAGAATCCTATTTACAGTTGAGCATAAACTCACTATTATAAGAGTAACTGACATTCAAATAGAGTTTTATTTTCTAATTAAACAGTTATAATACAAACTTATTAGGAAAACCTGTCAACCTGTGGTAGCGAATTGCGGAAAACTCTACAGAATGATTCTTTGCTGCAGCAATCATGTGTTTCTGTATACACAGATATACTGTGAATACTGTGATTGCATAAAATAGAGAAAAATCGATAGGGTTTTTCAAAGAAATCCAAACGTTAGACAGAATAGCCATATGACCTATTTGGGTAGCCAAAAACCATTTCACAAAGTTCCTCTATGATCGGTGACCCGAAGTTGACAACGTCTTCTATAGTTAGGCTCGAGACTTTTCGCCAAATCTATCAGGGTGGTCATTTAGCTCGAATGTCGCTTAACGCTGGATCGACAACCAAAGTGAGAGACGAGAGGAGTCACGAAGAGAGATGAAGTGCGAAGGATGCGAAACACGCAGTTTTTCAATATTGTGGGCGACGACGCATACTTGCGTTCAATGGAGCGAGGCATGAATAATGCATTTGCCCATGGGTTTTCTGTCTGGCATGGAAAAACAAGACACACGGCGAACATAAAAGTGATGCGGGGGAAGGTGATGCATCCGGCCCGATAATGTCTTACTTCTACGCGCACAGTGCTATATGCACGAGGCACTTACTGTCACCTCGAGACTACATTTTGTTCCTCCCATGCAAATGAGAAAACTCTGGGTTGTTTAAGCCCGTAATAGCGAAATTCTAAATCGAGATTAATACGATGTAGAATAGGAATGAAATTGATCATGATCCGTGAATAGTTTAGGATAATTATATTAGTGTCCTCCAGGTACGAAATCGACGTTTATTAGTATTCTCATTTATGATCATTCATAATTGGGAATAATTGTAATATGGAATATTGGTACCGTCATTATCAATTCACGAATAGTTTCATTCACATCCTTCGTTTAGATTCAGAATAGTATTTCATTTTCTTGAATCCCGGATGAATTTACAAGCATATTTCAGTACCATCAATCAAATCAAATTTTAATGGAATAATTGTTCTTTTGCTTTCTCAAAGAGAAAGCTTTGTAATGGGGCAAAAATCGACCCACCGAATCAGACCTCGGGACCTCGATTTTCGTGATCTACGGGTCGAAAAACATGGAAATTCAAAAGTGTCTGTATGTATGTATGTGTGTGTGTGTGTGTGTGTGTGTGTGTGTGTGTGTGTGTGTGCGTGCGTCCCGTTTTTTTTCGTCCACGATAACTCTCGAAGGAATGGTCCGATCGTCTTGAAATTTTGCACACAGGTTTATCGCGGCAAAATCTCGGGCGAGTTCAATTTTCAGCGAAATCCGTTGTTTATTTCCTTAGCAACCGTTGTTAAGGTGTCTATTTTTTCGTTTCTTTCGTCCACGATAACTCCCGAAGGAATGATCCGATCGTCTTGAAATTTTGCACACCGTTTAGTTGTGACAAGATCTAGTCCGAGTTAAATTTTCAGCAAAATCCGTTGGTTATTTCTCTAGCAACCGTTCCTAACGTGTTTTCTCACAAATCCTTATGAGTGCTCATTGGGGCAAGCCGGAAAATCAGTTTTAAGTCACACTCGATGGCCAAGGACACTGAATTGTTGTATTTGCTCCATAGCAACGGTTGTTTACCTCCCTAGCAACAGTTACGAAGGTTGGAAATCATTAATTTATGACCCATTTCCATCATTTTCGACGGCAAAGGACACAAAATCTTCCCAATTAGCTCCTTAGCAACCGTTGTTCACCGCCCTAGCAACCGTTGCTAAGGGGAAAAAAATTCATGTAAGTTTCGTTTCCAGTATTTCCAACGTGCTATAGAGAAAATTGGAAAAATTTGGTGTCTTTTGCCCTCGAAAATGATCAAAATGAGTCTTCAAGTGTGCTAAATACGAACCGGATCGATTTTGACCACCATTAAACCGTATGACAGTCACAAGATGAATTGATCGAAAAATTATGCAGGTCCAAATATCTCGCATCGTGTAGAACCTAGAACCGTTTGCTTTGTTGCATTTAATCAAATAATAAGAGAGCCCGGGCAGACATCAACACTCGCAACATAGTTTGGTCAATTGAAAAAGAACGACACTTTACACAGTCACAAAGATACGAATTGAATTGATTAAATAATTTTTTTGTAATTTTTGAAAAATAGATGATAGTATCTACGGTAGTGGAAAGGTGAAAATACAGGTTTGGGAAGCGTTTGTCGGTGATATTGAAGCCTCTTTGAGAAAGCATACTGCTAAGGCACTTGGCAGCGGTTTTTTTAAGCTTTTAAGCCTTTGATGAGGCTTATATAGCATAAATTTGTTCTTTACATTTCATACAACAGCTTACATTTGAGGTTACCGTTTGTATATATACATATATATTATTCGCAGGCGTTACACATTATAGTCGAGAGAGTTTATAGACATTGTATGCTTTCGTATTTTCCAATTATCATTTTGGAGCTTCTGATTATATATTTAGGCCACACTCATATGAAAATAATGCATATACAATTTTTCGAAGAGGAGAGTAAAAATGGTACTGCAGATTATTGAGAAATCATTCAATCTGTCTGAAAAATCTTCATGGCTCAACTATAATAGATTTGTAACGATTACATTCTAGGCATTTGTCTTGTCAGCAACACGATAAAAAGCAAGGTAAAATTCATTGAGCTCTTATGTGTTCATTTGCGATTTCCTAGCGAATGCTTTGCCAACTTCGGGGGTCGCAAAACCAGCCGCTGAAGAAACGAAAATTCATCCGACTAATGATAATTGCCACATCCCTGATAAAGTTTTGCTAACCGGAAAACGCGGGAAAAGGGAAAAATCGCCTGAGTGACTGGCTCTTGTGGTTATAACTTGTGAATTTAATAGTGGCATCGGGTAATAAATGCTTTGAGATTTCCGCTACCTGAGAAATTTCATAAGAAGTCAAACTCGTTATCTTCTGAACTACTTTTCCATTATTTTTCACAGTCCTTTCTGCGGACTCTTTTTTTTACTCGAGAGTTATTCCATTAGATTGAAAAATAATGGATAAACATGAAGTATCATTGCGATCGTTTAGTTTCAGAATGTATTGAATGTTCAAAGTTTTCTGCGATTCACATTCTACATTAATTTAGGGCAATTTGTTGATCACGTGGAACGATGTCTCTTGTAATTGTATTTTAAGGTCCGGTTAGAAACACTTTTCCCAATTAGAACGTTTTGTGGCTATTGTCTTATGAACCACGAATTTCCAATCTACAGAATTTTGATTGGAAATTCTGGAGTTCCACGCTTTGATCGATAAACGTCGTGTCTAAATTGTATAGTACGGTAGGGAAATTATGTAGAATGTTATAAATTAATGTTATTATGTTTTTAATTGCAAAATTATGACGGGGAAAAATTGGTAAAATCTACAAGTAAACACTGACTTATCGATTACAGGCATGTATAGAATATATTATAGTGGATTTAAAATGCTTTCTATACGCTGTTTTTCTTGAAATTGTTTTCCTTGTGCATTTGTCTGCCGGTGGCGGGATGGATGGCATTTTTCGTTTGAAATGTATACTGTTCTCCATTTACTGAATATCGTAACATTTTTATTCAGCTTTTCATTCACTATATTATTAAAAATTTTTGTCAAAAAATAATGGCTTGGAATATATACAAATTCAAATGTGTAGACTGAAATTGCCTAAAAGAGAGTAGGACATGTACGTATTACGTATCTGCATTTATCATTGTTAAAAAACTCGAGGTAACGATAGATTCAGTTGACTCTTCAATAACTTGCGGTACTGTGGGATCGTCAGTTGATGAGGCGTAAAGCGCGTGTGGGAAGGTTAAAAATGATAATACTTTTATTCAGGTTTTACAAAAGATTTTATTTTCTTGTCCAGTAAAACTGAGGTCTTGTTTATTCGATTGCTATAGTTCAAGGATTTTCCCTTTTGTAGAGTTTGAGTATCTGCACTGGCTTGCGCAGAGTTTATGTTTTGGTATCGACGTGCACAATCTTCAAAGTATTTGCACCAATTTGTGCAGAGTGAGAGTTTTTGCATGAACTCGAACAATTTTAAAGTGCTTGCATCGACATGTACAGAGTTATAGTTTTTGCATGAGCTCGGACAATTTGAAGTATTTGCACCGACTTATGCTTGGACTTTTTAGAGGAGAACTATTACTTGTAGATGATGTTGACTGTAGGAGAGATTTGCTTGTACTATTCATACGCCGTCGTGGTATCTCTATTCATATGCCTTAACTGCCATGACTTGGTAGTTTTCCTAGATTTATTAATTCTGCAATTTAGCCAGTATTTTTTAATCCGAATAGGCCTGAAGGTTCGTCTTTCTTCGTCTTCCTTTAGAATTCGTGGCCATAGCATTGTACTCTCTAAATCTAAAATAGTAAAAAACTACTATTTAATAGTAAAAATTGCACAACTGCTCAAAATAGTAAATATCACTATGAAAATATTAAAATTTTACTAATATTTTAGTAATTTAGTGAAAGTTTACTATTTTTTAGTTAAAATTCTACTAGTTTTTAGTAAAATTTTACTATTTTTTTGGTGAATTTCTACTATTTTGAGCAGTTGTGCAATTTGTACTATTGAATAGTAGATTTTTACTATTTTAGATTTAGAGAGTATTATCTTAAAGTGGGACAGAGTCGAGCCACTAAAATGGAATGTATGGAGTTTTCTGCGATCGGTATTGGCAGCGTCCTTCCATCGATGAATCCTTCATCCTCCTGCTCGAATTCATATACAAGAAAGGAGTGTAGACCCATGTTCATGGGAGTGTCTGGCCCCAAGTCCAGCATATATGGCATTTGGACTCAGATTTAAATTAAGATCTGAGTCCATCAAGGGATTTACATTTACCTTAGAATTCACTCATTGAGGGACATCGTACGTGATGCGCGATTGGGAAATATTGGGATATTATGGAGGTACAAAAGCGGCCGGTTGATCCCAGCGTCTGGAATGCCAAAACGAAGACTCGCGGGTGGACCTGTTGCACCTTGTAGATGACCACAACAGCAGCCAGGTGTAATTAAACTCTTAATTATACATTCGTTTTCGAATAAAGAAACTATATTTGCTGCACGGAGGAGTTAATGAAATCTTGGAATAAATTACATAAAAATATTCACTGATGTTCATTTGAGCTATAGATAAAATGGAAAACGCGTTTATTAGATTAAATCATTTATTATGTTTGAAGATGTGGCTGTCAGTCATGTGACGAGCGAAGCAAGCAGGGGTGGAGTGCATTATGAAAGTCATAATACATGTTTAGCGAACCACCTTGGAAAATTATTGAACGTGGGGAAAAATTGTTCCATCATACACTTGGCTGATGAAAATAGTTTGGAAGATTCATTTTTTCATTTCTATTCTTCATTTCATGTATCTGATTCGATTCTTCATCTTGTCCTCATTTCTGCAGCTTTTTATTCGGCAAATATTCATCTCTTTTTAACATTAGAATCTAGTCTCATTTCTGTCTAATTAGTCTTTCAACTGTTGCTTGTCACATAAGTCCAAAGTTTTTCATTGTCTCTTTTGTTTACTTACCCTAACTCTTTAAAGGCTTTGTTCCTCCTGCATTCTCTTCATTCCTTACTTTCCCGTATTACCTCTAATTCTAATTAGGTCACCCAATCCTACGCAATTATCTTTCATATATTCTATACTCTCATAATTGATGACCTTCGAATGAAACTATTTTTTTATACATCTGTAGTTTTCCCATACCCTTCATTCAATGGAATACCAATCGATGAATATTTGTGGAAAAATTGTTGAAGACCCAAATCCGACTATTTTCAAGTATGCTCTTTCGATTATTGATGTCAAAAATCAATAAGAATTCCAAGAAACCACTTAAAATTTTCAGTACATTTTTTTCTCATAGTTATTTTCTGATTTATCTGTCGAGAATGACTGTCTTCATGGAAAAGTTTTACTGGTGAAACAATTTTTAGAATCATTGAAAGTATGAGTGAATTTTCTAGAACTTTTGGAAGAGTTTTCAAATTATTCAACTCGGCCATTTTTTGGAAAATTCCTACGTGTTCTTTGAGTTATTCTAAACACTTCATGTAATTAGTAATTTTTCCTGAAACGTGATATCCTATTTGAATTATAAAATTATGAAAGTTTACACTGACATTGCGTCGCGTCGTTGCGGGGGCTACCTTGCAATGTTTTTGTGAAAATTCAAAGGGGGGGGGGTCGATATCTTTCATCTTTGAATATTCATTGCACGGTATTCAAAGTTTTCATCCAAAGAGGAGAACTAAAGCGAAGTATAACGTTTGAAAATTAAAATTCATCGATTTTTGAAATCACCAATTGAAAGATCATACTCGAAAGAAGTCGGATAAGGGTCTTCACCAATTTTTTTTTCACGCGTTTTCATCGATTGGCATTCCATCATATGCAGGGTATGTGAAAACTGCTATTGCAGCGTTAAAGAGTAAATGCACTTACGTGAATATCTCTCAATAATAATCAATACATTATATTGATAGATAAAATCCAATTGTAATGTATACAAAAGGATTATGTAAGAATCTTGGAGTGAACGTAGTCTAATTGATGAGTTGTATTAAAAAGTAGAAGTAGATTACTATTCTTTCACAAGTCTTGTATGAGTGTAAGAATGTTAAACGTGCGTAGAATGGGAGAGATAGAAAAATGTGGAAATTACATCTGAACGGGAGTAACTAACGCACATCGTGTGTTTTGATATTCTTGCTACATACGATTTTCGTGTATTTCCTCCTTCTTTATCTTCTTTTTCAGCCACAAAGCGACGCTATTCCGACAAAGTTTTATGAGACCAGTTCTCTTTGCTGTTAATCTTTTTTTTTCTTTCTCTTTATTTTCCAACATAGTCCACGAATTATTGCATGTTATTTTTTTTACATTCTCTGAAATATTCTTTAGCGATTATCATTACTACAGAAAATTGCGAGGATACACTCATCCAATTGGAGTAATCGCTTATCCTTAATATTATGAGCTTATAACATTTACATTTGCCTTCATGTCTACTGCAGAGAATTAATAACATTATTTTCAATTAATTTTACATGTATCATGTATTCTTATTACAATGAGCAACAAATGATTGATTCGAAAGATGGATGTTGAATAAATTCACTATCATTATATCGGTTCAAGTGTTAAAATATTTCTGAATTTTGTAACAATCGCGCTATCAAAGGTTGAAAGATCGAGTAATTTTACATCAGATCTTATCATCACTGAAGTATTCCACAAAATTATAACAAAAATTCAATATAGACAAACATGGTGAGGTTGGTGTGCGAAGCCCACCTAGTCCTTATATGAAAAGTGATGACCTGTAGAATGAAGCTAGTTAACTCGTCATTTGACTGGATTAGACCTAACCACATGACCAAAGAATATAGCTAACTATAGTCAGCTACACCCAGTTTTGACAACGGTCGGGAAGCTAATAATAATGAATCCTATGAGGTTCCAATAACCAAATCTCTTTTTCACAAGCTAAATAAGATATAAATGTAGGTTTTGGCAATAATTACGCATATTGGGGTGAATTGATAGTTAAGTGGAAAAGATGATCATCAAGAAAATTGAAAAAAATATACTGATCTTTACATAAAAAGTGATGGGGGTTAAAGTGAAGCCAGTTAACTCGTGGTTCGATTGGTGTGGACCTAACCACGTGACGAGTATAATATGGATATCGATAGTGAATGCAGGTAAACAAGAAACATAAGAATAATAAGTTTTAAGGTTATAACGACCAAATCCTTCTTGTCGGATGTTTCAAAATAAAATAGAAGTTGAATGAAATATGAATGTAGGTTTTAAAAATACGAATATTGCGATTAAATTTATAAGTAGATGGAAACGATTATCGTAAGTGAATGATTAGAATATCATTTTGAAACGCACAAATTTAGATCGCGCGTAGCGCGTTTGAATGTAGCTAGTTAATATATAATTTTGAACCACATGAATGTACATCGCGCGCAGCGAGTCTGAATGTAGCTAGTATATATATATATATATATATATATATATATATATATATATATATATATATATATATATATATATATATATATATATATATATATATATATATATATATTAAAGTAAATATTTCGCTTCCGGAATTTGTGTAATGTAATTCTTTGAGAATTTGTTTCTTATAACATTCCCGGAATTCGTTGAATTAATTCGTGGAATATAATTTGAAGATCATCTGACCGTTATTTTAGATAAATTTCTTGGGATTATATGAAGTAACGCGATATTATATAAAGATAGTCAAGTGAGGGTAGATAATTCAGTGAAGAAAATATATATTTATTAAGAACTATTAGTTTATTGGAATCGATCAAGAAAAATATTAAATATGGAACATTCATATCGTTATTGTAACCCATATATATTCTCAATAAAAAATGGCAGATCTATCCGTTTTCATTAATTTGAATATAAAGGATGTTGAGGATGAATATAAAACTAGGATGTTTGCACTTTGTCATTTGCCCTATTGAGATCAATCCAATACCCGAGACTCATTACCTACGGTTCTCTGATAAACCATCTGATGTTCTGTTACGGGTATTGAATTTCATACGCTGCAAACAGCTTACTGCTAATGGAACTCGAATTAAACTTAGGAATCAAGACTCTTCTAGTCTTACAATAAAATGACTTAGGATATTCAGCTTGCCAACTACAAGAGTAGGATACTAACATGTCTTATCTGCGAATTAACTCTGACCAGATCTATTGAATATTCACGCTTGTGAAAAGGTACTCATCCTCGCGAGAAATTCCCATGCGATCTCCTTCTTATAAGTTAATCAAACGACAGTACAGAGTAATAAGTTACTTGGAAATGGAGAAGATCAGTACCTAGTCTCAAGTAAGAGAAATCAGCAAACAGTAAGCAAAGAGTCTCGGACAAAGCCCCTCCCACCTGCTTATCAATGGTGAGCAGAGCGAATTCGGCCAATTGGCCCGGGTTATCGTTAGCTCACGCATTGCTCACGGCGATTTCACGTGCGGACTGCTCAGCCAAGCTAATAGCCATTCGGTTAGCCCTGGATCCCGATGCCTCGGCTCGATAATGAAGCGGGCCGCGCACTGACGCGACCTCCACCAGTCGCCGCCGGCTGCGCTACTGTTGACCCACCAGCTCGAGTGTGTTTGCGCGGTTTGTTGATCACCGAATAAAAGGGCCCTCGCCGGCCGCGCCGCGATAACTCCCCCCCTCAACGCGCGCCGGCTCCGCAAGCTGGCCTATCGCGAAAAATGCGCAAGCTGGCGCGGCTCTCTCCCTCAAACATGTGCTCGTGCGAGCCAGGCTCGAGATGCGCCGCGATTATGAGACTGCCTGCGCTTGCAGCGCTTTTTCCCCCCTTGTGTTGGCCTCACACTCGCTCCGGTTTGTGATGCTTGCCACCCGAGTGATTTACTCCCCGTGTGTACTGATGGCAAAGAAACTAGGATGAATAGCGTTATGAACGGCGTCTGACTGTATTTGGCTAGTTCTACTTGCACATGCTAGGGTGTCGGTGATCGAGTTCTGCAAGGGATAGGATTATGGGATTCTACCGCGAGAACGATCGGTTCCACCCATATCTCCGCTCGGCGACGTTTTTATCTATCGGAATGGCCTGGAATAGACGTGAATTATGCATCCTGATATACGGCCGCGGACCGGGCTAATGTTTAGAATCACGCAATAATCAACGAGCCCTGGGACCACCGCGAATAATACAATTCCACTTGTTAATCAAGTGTTTAATTCATTACGGATCCGGATGCTGGACCGCTATGAATGCTTTATGCTGTATGGCAGTCTAGCAATGTATTGTTGGCTAGCGAATAATGTTACTAAGGGATTTTGAGGATATTCCTAAATGATTATGATTACACTCGTTCATGCGATCGTTACGCAACGTTCAGACGCACAAGTTTATTTCCCTATGCAAAAAAAAATTTAGAACGACATTGGGAAAAAATTTGTATTTTTTTTAAAAAAAAAATCTCACCTTGCAACGACAGCGGCTTTTCAAATTGCACATTGTACATCTAGCGTAATTAATATGTTCTAGTAACAAATAAGGGTTGTTATATGGAATATTATCATGTCACTAATAACGACATCGAGAAAATCATTTTACAACGAGAAATCAGTATGGATCTGTATTATATCAAGTATCAAAAAGGCTAAGCAAGCCTCTTGTTGACTTCTCTAATTTATATAATCACATAGTGTGAGCAACGGATGCAAACTGGCTAACCATCATCCTTCGACATAACTCTACTCCATCTGTCAGGCGATCGATCCGTGAGCTGAATTTTCTTATACTCGACAGATGATTGTGAGTCTGAAAAAAATGTATTCATTTCCTGACTTGATGCTCATGTTAAGTTATCAAGCCCGTTATCAACCATTGTGTACTAAAAATCGGAAATCAAAATCGATGTATTCTGAACTAGGTTCTTTTCAGCACGTTCATGATTAATTTTTTTTACAAGTGATATTGAATGCAGAAAATATGGAAGGTATTCTTTTTTGTATAGAGAGAAAAACATTTTGGAATTTCGGCTACATTCCACAAACATGGAATGAAACTCTCCCAAATAAATTCCTATCATTGACGAGACATTCCACAAAATAACTTCATATGTTTTCTTTGTGTATTGCACATAAAAGTGGGGACACTTAATCAAATGTGTCCTTTCACTGGCTACTATTATAAATGAAACGAGTTTGAAAATTTAAAAATTGCTATTGCCGCAAATTTTCTCTATTTCTTCAGCTCTACAGATCAACAAATGGTCTATGAGCCACACTGTTGCTTAAAAAGGACAAGCTAACCTTCATGTGAATGAAAGTACAATCGGGTACATAATATATATCTACAATCGTTTTATATGTATTTATATTCTACATATCATGTACGCGTATATTACATATGTTTCTCGGTGCGAAATGAATAGGAATGAGTAGAAAGCTGAGTAAGATGAGTAGGATGGGTAGAAAACTTTCACGAGCCTAAAGATGGATGCTTATCTGCAGCCATGTGCGTCAAAAAGGTTCAAATGAAAATTAAAAATATCAACGGGGTGTTTGGTACTGTGTAGATCGAATTGTGCATCTTTAAAAGTGAATTCAGGAAATTTTTTTCTCGTCTTTCAAGATGTCCTGATTTAGACCGAGATGTTGATATGATTCCGAGTAGAAAGAAAAATCAATTATAAATTTCGTAATCAAAAAATATCGCCAAATTAATAGTGCAATAATGGACGGTAAATTGGTCATCGCCTTCCAGTCACTCGTTGTTTTTTTTTCTACAAGATCATAAACGGCTCATTTTTATGCGTGTAGGATGGACAGAGACTTTTACGGGAGGGAATAAGCTATTTCTCAACACTTCCAAAACTCACTCGAAATAAACTATTCTCTGTCCTCTTCACACGTGTTGAAACAAGTCGATTTTCTACTCGTCCCGTACGAAAAACACGCTTCTCACCCGTGCGTGGTAAAAACTGTTTTATACGTGTCGTTAACCAAGATATTTTTGGTACGAAAAAGTAAAGCGAGGTCAGGAGTTTTTCGTACGAAAATTATCTTCCTCATATACATATTATTGTTGCCTTACTACAATACATGAAAAGTTCATTTCATTTCATGACAAAAATATTTCGTAGGCTAGACACTTAAGTTGTCTCACAGCATAAAAAAAGTATAATATGTTCAATGAATCTCATCTATCACATGAATTGGGGATTGAATAAAAGATTCCACAAGGTTTCTTATGAAAAAAGCCTATAATAGAACCCAAAGGATTGCTTAATGTAGTCAATAGATTCGTGGTGACTATAGATATTTCATCATATCCTGTAGTACAAAATGTAGTTTGAAAAGACAGAAACAGTATTGACTTTATCAACATCGATTCGGTACATTCAAATATTCTTTTGAAGAATCAGGGTCCAATTAAGCTCTTCAATCAGGAGATGTGGATGAAATGAAACCACTGTACTTGACCTTTTCACCCAGTCTGACGCACACGCGAGCGTCCTAGACCGAACTCGATCGTGCGCTCGCGCGATGTGTGCTACTCGGTATCTCTTATGCACTCGCAGTACACGAGCAGCTTACCTTGAGCACTTTCCATTTGCGGAAGGTCCACGCGAAAAACCATGAATTCTCCAGCAACACCTTTTCCCAGCATCTTCGCATTCCCTCTTCGAGAGCCGAGAATCTCCCTTCTCATAGATACTCGAGAACCGGGAAGCCGGGGAGACCACGAGGAATTCATCAAAGTCATGGAGCTCTCGGAAAAGTCGTCCACGTGGATTTTTCAGCCCATCGTGAAATTTTTGGTAGAGGTCCAGGCGGTTGCCTGGTTGCGGTCGAGGGCGAGAGAAAAAAAAAACACCACCAGCAGGTCAGCGTATAAATTCCGATACGCCGGAGCTCATGTGCGTCGTGGTCTTCGTGCGCGGGCGGGTCGGCCGGTGCTGCAGTGCGCAGGAGCCTGACGTCGCGTACAAATTGCACGTGGGCCGCGCTGCTGCTTCACAGACTGCGGCGGCATGAAATAATAATCGGCCGAGTAATATTTAAGCCGGCCGCGTCTCTGGTGTAACATCAATCGGAATAATCCCGCCAGCGCCGGTGGCTGACCCGCTCTGTCTCTCTCTCTCTCTCTATCTTCCTCCCTCCCTGACCCTCTCCCTCTCGCGCGCGCCCGCGCACGCCTTCCTTCTGTCTTACGGAAATACATTAAGCGCACGTGAAACTCAACACGTGATAGTATTTTTTATTCAGCGCGCCTGGCACTTGTAATTCCTACGCGTAGTCGGCCGATCCGTCCGGCGCGTGTATATCTTACGTAAAAACGATTTACAGGGAATATTCCATTTGGACTTGTAAATAATTAACCGGGCGGAAAATTGTGGCTCTCTCGCCGCGGCTTTTCCTCAGGATTGCCAGACTTTGTTTTGGAAACTTTAGCGCGGGTCAGCGGAAGAGTCGATATCGCATGGCCGAAACGCGTGGGTGGAAACTACGCAGGTTTAACGCTGACCACACGTTCACGCTGCACTTATCGAATTTACAATATTGATCCAGTTGCCACTGAGCAATTTGAGTGGCTTTCAAATTTTTTTGCTTTCTCAAAGAGAGAGCTTTGTAATGGGGCAAAAATCGACCCACCGAATCAGACCTCGGGACCTCGATTTTCGTAATCTACAGGTCGAAAAACATGGAAATCCAAAAGTGTCTGTATGTATGTGTGTGTGTGTGTGTGTGTGTGTGTGTGTGTGTGTGTGTGTGTGTGTGTGTGTGTGTGTGTGTGTGTGTGTGTGTGTGTGTGTGTGTGTGTGTGTGTGTGTGTGTGTGTGTGTGTGTGTGTGTGTGTGTGTGTGTGTGTGTGTGTGTGTGTGTGTGTGTGTGTGTGTGTATGTATGTATGTGTGTAACGTTTTTTTTCGTCCACGATAACTCTCGAAGAAATGATCCGATCTTTTTGAAATTTTGTACACAGGTTAGTCGCGGCAAAATCTCGGCCGAGTTCATTTTTCAGCAAAATCCGTTGGTTATTTCCCTAGCAACCGTTTCTAACGTGTTTTCTTACAAATCCTTATGAGTGCTCATTGGGGCAAGCCGAAAAATCAGTTTTAAGTCACACTCGATGGCCAAGGACACTGAATTGTCCCATTTTCTCCATAGCAACCGTTGTTTACCTCCCTAGCAACCGTTACGAATGTTGGAAATTATTAATTTATGACCTATTTCCGTCATTTTCGACGGCAAAGGACACAAAATCTTCCCAATTAGCCCCTTATCAACCGTTGTTTACGGCCCTAGCAACCGTTGCTAAGGGGAAGAAAAATTTATGTAAGTTTCGTTTCCAGTATTTTCAATGTGCTATAGAGAAAATTGGGAAAATTTGGTGTCTTTTGCCGTCGAAAATGATCTTAATAGATTTTGAATTGATCATTTCCAACCTCAGCCGTCGAAAATGATCAAAATAAGTCTTCAAGTTTGCTAAATACGGACTTAAGGGCAGGACGGATGGATTTTAACCACCATTAAACCGTAAGACAGTCACAAGATGAATTGATCGAAAAATTATGCAGGTCCAAATGTCTCGCATCGTGTAGAACCTAGAACCGTTTGCTTTGTTGCATTTGATCAAATAATAATAGAGCCCGGGCAGACATCAACACTCGCGACAAAGTTTAGTCAATTGAAAAAGAACGACACTTTACACAGTCACAAAGATACGAATTGAACTGATTAAATAATATTTTTGTAATTTTTGAAAAATAAATGATAGTATTTACGCTAGTGGAATGGTGAAAATACAGGTTTGGGATGCGTTTGTGGGTGATGTTAAAGCCTCTTTGAGAAAGCATACTGCTAAGGCACTTGGCAGCGGTTTTTGCTTCTCCATCGATTCGGTTCCATACCCGTAACTCTATGGCTAATACTGATTGGCTGCGGTCTTTAACGAGCAATATTCATGTATCGCCATGAGAATTCACTTGTGAAAAAAATACTGTAGTAAGGATTTTACTCGTAGTTGTCTAGTTCAATTTTGGCTCATTGAATAACTACCCTTCACTCTAGATATCGATGTGATTGTTTGTGTCAATTAGGATATAAAATAAAATAACCGGATTCGGGTCGGTAACTTTTCAAAAATATTTCGGGATAGTTGACGAGTAATTTTTTTTCTATTTTCAAGAACCAAACATCATATTTGAAGCTTTTTCGACAACTTTTAATTCCTGAACTATTTCAGTATTTTTGAACAGAATTTGAACTCCCGGGTTATGAAAAAATACTATGATTCTCAAATTGTACTCGTACGAAAATTCTTCATACTATTTCATTTTTCGAACAGAATCAATTAACTGTTGTGCAATTTGATTACTGATCAGTCTATGATGACAAAGCCAAACGCTTTTGTGATAATTAAAATCCAAATAAAGAAAGTATTAAAGTGATTCTGGTATAAGTGATTTCACGAGCTTTTTCATTCTAGGAATTATTCATCGATCTTCTTTGGGAATGAAGTTCATATCTTTCTCATCATGTCTCTTTGCTATTTTATTTTTACCGAGCAGGTGAGAAATATCAGTCAAATACCAGATAACCGGATAATTACTTTACTGTCCCATGAAAAAAGGAAAAAATTGAGATGGAGATGGAAAGGAAGTGGGAGAGGAAGCGGGTGTGAGCAAAATAAGGAATGTTATAGCATACTGGATGGAGGGCATCGATCGTCTCTAAAACCAATATCTCATCTGTGCTCTCTTGCGGTTTATTAGATTCTCACTGTGCCTTAAAGAGGCTCCAACTATACGAGCCGCGCTGACGGTCTTACCTCGATTTCTTGCTCGGTAATCCGGCCTTCCGTGCCGAGGCGGAGTAAAACGAAGGGAAAACGCCGTCTGTATGTATGGTGCTTGATTCAAGACGGCCAAATGAAAAGAGCAAAATGTAGAGAAAGAAGTGAGATAAGTAGATTTCATAATTGACTTATCCAAGCGCTCTCCTTTCTTAGGCTTTAAATGAAAATGTTACACGGAAGCTTTCGGATGACATCCGCTGAGTAGTTTCGAAACGAATAACTGTTTCCGCTGTCTCTGAAAAAAAAACTTTCTGCCTCGACTATAGAACTATACAGAAGTAGTCGTGCTAATTCAGTATAACGAATAAAGATTATTCCAATTAAATTGCAAATTTTAGAATTAAACTGCGGTCTTTGGCAGGGCGTTATTATACATTTCCCAAGAAATTGGAAATGCATCGATACTTCGATAAACTAGCTGATTTTCAATAACTCCGCAAGAATCGAAAATCTATTAGGAAAGTTCTTCAAGCCGAGTTACTGATAGGAAATCCATTTAAAATTAAAATTCATTTTTATGAAGATTATTATTCTCTTCAATTGCTTTTTATAGTAGCAGCATCTTTGCAAGGACTTTTACTGATTGAACTTCTTCAAAAACTTCACCGTCTACCAAGAGAGCCTTGATTTTAAAATTACTTTTTACAAAAGTTTCCTTTCTGCATAAGTTTTTTCTTGAATCGTAGCATCTTTTATCATTCATTGATAAAGTGTCTCAACTCAGGAATCATTTGATTTCTCTCGATTATACTTTGGCATCTAATGAGCTCAGAACATTCCGAATGATTCAAAAAACTATTCTCAATAATTTTAGAAATAATTACGCGAAATAATTGTTTGAAAATTTCTTGCTCTGAATTCCATGGCATTTGCGAATAAACAAACTCTACTGCTGTGCCGGGGAAGCTCCTACTGCAATATGCTTATTTCTGATTGCGCAAGTGAATATGCACATATACGCTGATGTGCGGGTTGAATGTTTCAGTGCAGTGGCGTATGAAAAGATGTTTATAAAAGGTTGCTCTCGCACTTTCTGTTCGTAGAAGAGTGATAGAAAGGAGAAAAGAGAGCGGCCGCTATTACCGGTATACGAAGGAGCATGAGCGGAAAATGAATCTAGTATATGATATGAATGGAATGAGTAACAATACACATAGCGAATCTCGTAAAAAAAACACCTAAATTTTAAAAGCATCAGATTTTTTATGGTAAATAAGAGATATATTTATGCATATATAAAAATCAAAGATCTGTCTGAATCGTCTCCTGGATATAACTTACGAAAAATAAGAGATAAAAAAGTACTCGAAGAAAATAGCTTCCGAGCGCCCTAAGCAACTAGTGAAGCAGCCTTTCGAACGCGTATAATATGTTCGAGCGAATGAATAATTCTCAAGAGCGAAAAGTTTTCACTGCAGATCGATGCGAAATTCGTACGAGTACAAGCGGAGCAATTCGGTGGCAACAAAACAGGAAGTGAAAAGTAAGGCAAACAGGGGGGGGGGCGCGAGAGAGGGAGAGAGCGAGGGAAAAAAGAGGAATGTAAATGATAAAAGGACGGTCGGGCAAGGTGCGGGAGCAGAACAGAGGCGGGGGAGATAAAAAGAGGGAAGGGCCTGGTACTGGTCGGATACACATCCGCTGGCTGGCTGGGGAAGTTTATGCGGGCATGTGGAGGCCGTTGCAGGTGCGCGCACGGAGAGTTAACAGCACTTACCATAGCGCCGGGCGCATATGAAAGTAGGGCCTCGCAGTGGCGTATGAAAGCACGCCGAGTCGGGTGGTTGGGTGGTCGGGTGGGGGTGGGGGGGGCGAGTTTGCATTCTACTCTGTCTTGTCGAGGCTTAAAGCCCCGGCAACACGTACGATAACGGGCAAAAGATGGCTCAAACACGCTCGGCGCAGGAGTAGCTGCCGAGACGTTACGAGGGTTCCGCCGGAAATGGGTCGACACGGCCAGCAGATACGGCCGAGTCTCGACGATTTAAAGAGCCGAGCACACCGAGCTGAGAGGGCACGCCGGAGTGCCGGCACCGGATGTGATTAGTCGGCGGGGTGGGACGCGAGTCAAAGGGCTCGCGGGCCGCGCGGAAAAAGCAAGCCGGACGGAGCTGCCGATTGCGAGGACGTTGGTATACTACGTAGAGGCGCGCGTCCCGCGCCTTCGTGAGTGCAGCTCATTGCAGATTCAGCGTGTTGTTACGCTGCAAACTCTCTTTCCACTCTTCCTTCCCTCCCTCTCTCTCTCTCTTTTCCCATTCCCATTCTCTCGCTCCGCTTCCGCCACCGTCTCCTAGCCCGCTCTCCCCTGCGACCGTTGTTAACTTGCACATTAAGACGAGGATTTACATGAGTAAATACGCCGAGCTTGCGCTCAGGTACAAATTGAGATCGAGGCTGCGTCGAGTACGCTCCCTCTCTTTCTCTCCGTCTCTCTCGCTCTCTCTCTCTCCCCTTCGCAATGCTCCGCTCACAGCTGGCAGGACAAAAAAGCGTGGGCGCGCGCGCGAGATGCAAGCTCACTGTTCACACTGCTGTTGTTCCTCAGGAGTGTTCCATGAAATTCAAATTCATCATCCGGTGCGCGCGGGCCCTCGTTTCGTTAGTCCGTCGGGCGGAAAATCGGTGGCAGTGGACGTGCCTCGTGCCTTATGGATTCTCGTGGTGAATATATCTACCGAAACGTGGAAAACGAGGTGGTGCTCGAATAATTCTCGCATTCACACTGGATGAAATACCTTTGTACGGTGTAAAAAAAGAGGAATTTTGAAAAATTGTTGAGAGGAACAGGAACGGGTAAGAAAGAAAAGCAAACCGAGTTTCTAGAGAATAGGCAAATGTCGTGCACCTAAAATGATATAGCCGTGTTCCGTCTGGAAAACTTTTGTGCGTACCGAAAATGCCTGTGCGCATATTACATTATATACATATACACTATTTTCCTTCTGCCTGAACTTGTCTGAACGTGACTCTTGGCGAACTCTCGAGAGTTGAGGTGGCACATTTGGCTCACCGCTGTGACGCAAAATGTTTATCCAAAAGCATTGCGGAGATTTTGTCGGTGGCACAAAGGTATTCCATCAAAAATATTGATACACATGGACCAAGTTCGTGGCTGTGACTTTCGATAGATGGGACGGAACTAGGAATTTATCGAATGGCACTTGCCACGCTTCGCAGGATGGCGCTTTTTACGTCACGTATACCAATTATTCATCCATTTTCTCATGGACACGCTTGCCTACGAAATTTCAAAACTGGGTCACATCAAATTTGAAATAGTTCGTCCGACATCGACCGCGTGGTAATATCGAACCCATGTAAATCAAGTAAAAGTCGAAGGAAATTTTGAATAATCATTAGCTCTCTACGTGGTACGACGGATTATTGGGAAGAATGATATTCCAGAAAATACAAACACCGTGAATCAAGATTAATTTGGAAATATTAAAAGAAGGTCGAATCAAGTTTGTTTCTTCTTCGTTTTTGATTCGATTTTATAGCCCACGTATTCCACGACTTGGTGTTGTTGCTTTCAAAGGACTGACCTCGATTCACCGTGTGCGAGAGAGCTTTTGAATTTGTGTCATTTTATATCGGATTTCTCCATGAAGGGGGTATAGGTTTTTTCAATTTTCCAGCGAAGCGATAAAGCATTTCTCTTTTATCGATGAAACCACCGAAAATCTGTTGGTTCTCCCCGTACGGGATCGCGATTGACAAAATTGTCCGGGGTTACCATTTTTGGATAGCTTGCAGATGGACGGAAAACAACAGAGGCCATACGAGCGAAGCGATACAATAACATTGCCACGGGCACCAAAAATTGACTAATTTGCGAGACGATGTTTCGATATTTTCCACGTATGAATATGGAACGAGCAATCAAACAGAGAACAAAAAAAACGCATTGGATTTTGCTCATCCGACACGAGAATGACGCGCGCGAAACGGGGATGAAGAAACACGGCGAGGGCTATAATGCACGTACGGCAGAGAAGAGAAAAGGTTTGGTGCCCGCGGTGAATTCAGAGCCTCATTATCTCGGGATCCTTATCAATGAACGAGTCTTTCAAATCCCCGAGCGCAGTGGGCTGCAGCACTCGTCCAACTAGGGAAACTCGAACAAGATAGACAGGACGAGGAGAAAGGTGAGACGAGAGCAGCTCGGTGCAGCGCGCAGCGACACGCCAGCAGCATCTGCAGCGAAGGAAGCGGCCCGAGTGCATCAGATAGGAGCGGCGGCGGCGGCGGCGGCGGCGGCGCGGCGTGGCGCAGTAGCATCAGCCTTGGTTTGACAAAGGTATAAAAGTTGAGTGACGGCGTGTGACAGCTTGGCTGGGCTCACGGCGGCATATTGTTTTCGCTCAAGTCTCGCGCTCGCGACGTCATTCTTGCCCTCGCCCGCTCGAACGGGAAAGTGAAATTGGATAGCCGCCTAGAGAAAACTTTGATGCCGCTCCGATATTACTTTCCGGCGGAATTTATCTGGCGCGCAAAGTTTGCGCGTGCCCCGGCTAGTTAGCGAGCTGTTGTCCTGTAGCCAGTGTAGCCTTGTTTTACGAGCCCGTGAAGTATTACGTACGCCACGCGTACGTGACGCCGGACAATGACGCGGGCCCGCGAGTCAAATCAAGCGCTGCAGGCGCGTTCATTACTATGCAGTCGATGCGCCCCCAACTTTTTCTGCACCGCCCGGCGCGGGATCTTATTTCGCGAGAAAGAGCGACGGAGAGAGAGAGCAACTTAGCCGGCGCCCGGATAAATTGGCCCGAGAGGCGCCTCCCCCGCCCATCCCATGGATGTAGATGGATGCGTTAAGCTAAGTCTGTCGCGACCGACCGCCCGACCTTTACGATCTTCGCTCCGTAGCAGCAGTGCAGGCCGGCGAGCTGTTCCTAGACAAGCCACGATCGAGCGTTTTGTCGAAGGTACCCCCAGCGAAGTTTTAATCAAACCGGCATGTATACCCACACACACACACACATACACATACACATACATACCGTGATGATTTTATGGGGACGAATACGTGCCAAGTTTTGAAAACAATTCATCTGGCCCTTTTTTGGGATGGCAGCCATGCCCCTGGGGCTACTACTGTACTCGTCGGATTCATATCGCATTGTTTGCTCGATTTATTTTGAAAAGCATTTTTTTCCCTAGACTGACTGGCTCAGAAATATATTTCCACATTGTAGCGCGTACATTTTCAAACGTCACAAATGGAAATATATACCTTTACGTATCGGATCAAAATTCATCCCCAATGTTTTTTCTCATCTCCCTTCAACTTGATATCCAAATAATTAAGAGTCTACACAAAAATGCCTCAATCTTCACTGCTGAAATATTTGCACTAAATTTGGCTCTTGATTTTGCTCTTCAATGCATCACTCATAATCGAGGGGCGACTCACTAAAATTTTCCGTCAGAGAATACTAATGAATACCGGGGAGTACCATGGAGTTCGGAGGAATACCATGGAATACCATGGAGTACGAGGGAATACCGTGGAGTACTGAGGAATACTAAGGAGTACCAGGGGAATACTAAAGAATACTAAGGAGTATCAGGGAATACCAAGTATATATATATATATATATATATTCCACCCAGAGAATACTTTTTTCATTCGGTCTCTTTTTGTAGTTTTGTGGTAGAAATCCTATGAGGTGTTAAGAACTAAAAAAGTCGACTTAATACCTTCAGAATGAGCTAACAAGGAGTAGGCACAACCTTTGGGAAACCAATCACGATGAAACTTTGTGAGATGGTTCTAGGGTATATTAATAACTTATATTTCGATTCATTGAGTCTAACATTTTGTTTTCCCGAAGATATCCTGTCAAACATATTGGATTTTGAGCATGAACAGTATATCTATATATAAGAAAATCCATAAATATAGATATACTATAAATGTATAAAATCGAATGAATTGACGGAATAGCTCCTGCAAATCAAAACTTTAGACTTCATGGCTAGAGATATAAGCTGTTAAAGGACCCATGAACCAGCTCACAAAATTTCATCGTGATTGATGACCTAAAAGGTGTGCAATTTCCTAGTAAGCCACATAAATTCGAGAGAAAAACCAATGGTTCATGACTTGGGGGGTGGCGCATATTGGGTACATTTGAGAAAAATAACGAAAACCTATTGAAACGGTTGATAAACAGGACGTATTACGAAAAAAAAAATTAGATGATGTAGATGGAATGACAAGGAATCTAATGGTATGTCGCTCGATTTTGTTGACCTAGTCTAAGGGTATTAAAAAAATTCGCACTCACTTGAGCAAAATTAGCTTAAGAATCGAAATTGGTGGAAAAATGTAGAGAACGAGCTGTAACAAGTTGGTGTGAGCGTTGGCGATCGGTCAAAATGTTTTTTTCCTCATTATTCTGTATTGCCGACAAGATTTTGTGTCGCGGACCTGCTCTAGACGTGCGTATCTAGGTAATTTCAAAGGGAGTACTATTTTTAATATGGAGTACCTGGGAATACCAGGGAATACCAAAGAGTGAACTTGGGAGTACTGCAGTGAGTCGCCCCTCGCTCATAATAGTTTTTGCAATGATGACATTTACATATTCACTGATTCACTCAGCTCTTTACATAGTTTAAACACTACTCACATCAAAACCGATATCAACCCATATGTACTTGACACTAAAAAGAAATATGCTCAGTTTCAGTCTATATCCTCCAGTAGTCACATATTCTTCTTTTGGATACCTTCTCATATAGGATTGGTAGGCGACGAAATGGCTGATATCAAAGCCAAAGAAGGTACCTTGATTCCTTGTGACCCAAGTATTTTAATCCCTCCATCTGACTGTTTCCACTCTTTCAGAGCTTCCTTCAGACGAGAAACAGTTGAGATTTTGAGTACAGAAGGCGAAAAAAAGGGTATAGAATTCTTTCAATATTATTACAAATAAAGTAAAAAACCTTGGTTTCGAGGAAAAAGACTAGAACGTGAAGAAATCGTTTCTATAAATCGCATGAGGAGTAATCATTACAGTTTAGCGGCCTCCCTTGCACGCAAAAATATCATATCGGACCCATCCTGCTCTCTCTGCGGCTCTGACTTACAAGATTTGGATCACATCTTTTGGCAATGCCCCGCGCTCGACGATCATAGAAAAGAACTGGTTCAAAAATTGATTATCAAATGTAAACTGCAGCTACCATTATGTACTAGTATATTGATAGCAGAACCTAACATCCGTGCGTGCTTACTACTTTATAAGTTTATCTCTACATGTAATATCCATGTATAATCCTGAATATTATTTCATAAGTTAACCTATTAAGATTTTGTATAAAGTATGTATGAAGAATTTCATATAGTATCAGCTGTATAATCTCAGTAGAGATTTCTATATGCTTTAATAAAAAAAAAAAAATGTTTTTTCCTAAACCTAAAACTGAATGGAACTGAAAGATTTTGTGAAACGTTGTACAACACCATGCAGCATCGAACGCCTTTGCATGAGGTGAACTATGTTACGTCTAAAAATGAACTGTTCATTGAAAAAAGATTCGTCGAGAGAGACTTGAGAACTGATTCTATAGTAATTATGCATGTATAATGCCAAGTCGTGTCATTTGGTTATTTCATTCTGGAAAATGCGGTTTCCATATTCAACAGTATAAGGACTTACGTTATTTTTCTCCACATAATGAGGACAAGTATAAGAAATAAAAGCATACGATGTGGCCAAGGAAAACATAACGATATAAAATACAGCTAGGGTCAGCGAGAAATTAAAGTACCGCCGCGTCGGTTGCATAATTGTAGTGAAATAAATCTCCGCAAAATGTATACATATTCTCAATGTACACTGTAGCGTGAAAAATATTGTTACGAGAAAACTCACATTTTCAAGTTATAAATCAAAATTACATTTTGCGGCTTCTGACTCACTTGTTATTTTACTTGCTCTTGGTGTTTGAAACGACAGAAAAGAGATTCGATCATTACTGCCTGCAGTCAGATTTGCCCGAAGTAGATGATGATCACTATACCCACTTTTTGACTTCTTTTCAGCCAAGCTCATTTTCAATATCTGCATTATTTTCAGCACATGGATATTCTTATCTTGAATTGGTCATATCGAACAAAATATGGGCATGTGGAAATTCAATGCCAATTTGTATTGCATATTTACAGATATATTATGTTACAATTGTTCCGTACGAAATATGATGAATATCAACACACAAAAAGTAAATGTTCGCAAAACGCTCGAGATACTAACAGTTCATTCCCGCTAACCATTGAGAGATCAACACGTTTGAGGATGTCGTCAGCCGGACATTAACACTTGCCCCACGAGAAACCGAGGAATCCGCGCGTGCTTATCCCTCTGCGAGGGACGAAGCTGCAGACCAGGGGAAATATGCGGGAGGTTCGTGTGTTTCAGCGTGTGTGTGTGGGTGGGTGGATGTGCGTATGGGGGTGTGAGTACTCACTGGTAGCGCTGACTGCGGGTCCGATGAGCGAGTGCTTGGAGGTGGCGGCGGTGGCTGCGACCCCGGGGACTGCGACCTTGTCCGGCTCTGCAACACATTATTGTAATTATCCTCGCGGAATATACAGCAGCCCGTTAATTATGCGACGGCGGTGGAGAGGCTCCTCGACGCGAGGCGCGCATACGACACGGCCCAATCTAGCGTAATTCTGACCCCCTCCTCCCATGATTCATTGCATTATAAATTCGACCTAAGCGCGAGAGACGCCCTCGAGTTCGCGCCTCTCTCGCCAATATTAACGCGCCCATCCCTTCTTTGCCGCCGCTCTCCTTCTTTCTCCCTCCCTCGCGCGCGCGCACACACCTTCCTCGCCGCGCGCTCTGCCCTTCCCTTGTTTGTCTTACTTTCGGCTCTCGATCGAGAAAGCGAGCGAGAGGGAAATACCCACGTACCGTAAACAAGAGGAATCATTTTAATTACAGGCGGATGCCGGTCGAGCGGCGACCGACTCTCATCCCCGAGATGGGACTTGTTCGAGTTTCAATCGGAAAGAGAGCGCTGACGTTGCGGAGGAAGAGGACAGGGACGAGTTTGAATGTGCGCGATAATTATGGAGCCTGCGTTGAGAGGGTAAACCCGCCAAAGTAGGTGACACCGATCTCAATACGCTTAATTTCCGTCGAATTTTCTTCGCTCCCCAAGCGAACCAAACTCGTGAATTATTGTTCGTTAAGTTTCACACAGAGTTTTAATTGCTCTGCGACGCGACGTGTCAAATTGAGGTTAGAAAAATTATCTGTATTTGATGTACCAGGTTGGAGAGTACCAATAATGTTTAGCCGTATATCCATACCCACGTCTGATTCCAGTTGGGAACCTGCAACTGCTTGGGTCAGCTGAGAAGTTTGAATTGATTTCAATGTACGCGTGATAAAAAATTGACGAACCTCGGGTGTTTTCTTGAAATTATGCAATTGGCGTTCAGCTTGATGTTCAGCTGTACCATCACTAATACGAACTTCCGAGTTTTAATTTCGACCAAAAGTTGCAGACGCTAATTTTTGATAAATTTTTTCGTGTTCATTATTTTTTTAAAGCGAAAAGTAAATAGCTGCTTAGTAAAACACACGCAAGCTTGCTCACTTTTTTTCTGATCTTATTTATGCAAAGAATATTCAATGACGAATCAGAGCCTCGTCATCAGCATTTGATCTTACGCTTGCACGTATGGCTCAATTAGTATAATCACGATGAACGGTTAACCGCAGAGAGTGGCTACTACTTAGGATTGAAAGTGGTGCGCGCGCGTTTGGCCCGATGTAGGACTGACCATTGAGCTTTCGACGATTGATACACTGCTATGAGCTGATCAGACTGAACATTAAACTTCAATTTAGGACTTACTAATGGATCGAGTGCACATGAACATCACCGTGTCCTACGAACTAGTACATTTCAGATTCGTACGACTTTTTAAGTTCTTCCATTGAGACCAACTGCATTATAATTCGTGACAATTGAAACTTAAATATACTTAGAAAAGATGGTAGTTTTTCTAATAAATTTGGAACTTACGACGATTCAACCGAATCATACATATTCGAATTCAATAACCACCCATAATGATTTTGATTCCTTATCGCAGTCATTATTTCATATTATTATCGTCCAGCTAATACATATGATTACAATATTATTCCCGTGGCAGTAGAATTACGTACATACACAAATGACGAATCTGACAGAATACATATTTCACTTTTAATTCGGTCGAATGAGCAAACGGCGGTAAAATTCGCGCGGTCTGATGGGTAATTAAAAAGGCAAGGCAGGGGATTTGCGGTTCGAGCGGCAGTATTCACGAGGGTTGATGAAACGATCAAAAACCACTGAATGTTGTAGGGCCGCCAGCATCTGTCGCTGGTCGTGGCGCATTAGCACGAGTGCACGTGCTGTACAGCGCGTCGGGCGCGCCTCATCGGGCGCATCGCTCTCGCAGGGGAGGCATGAATTTCCGAGTGCCCTCGGTGAATCTTCATTGGCGCTCGGGCCGAGAACCAATCTTGTTCTCGTTGCCGCGCGCGCGAGCGAGCGAGCGAGCTGCCGTGCGCCACCGCCGCCGATCAATTGTTGTTCAGGCCTCGCGAGCTCGCGGCGCAGGCATGTGGAATTGAAGACGTCGCGCCTGTAATTACATCGTCCGCACAATGCACGTGCGTACGCCTGACTCCAGCTGCTCCGTGCCCCTCTCTCCCCCACTGCGATCTGTGATTGCAGCCACTCTGGCACGTGAGCCCCACATCTGTTTCCTGTTTTCCCAAGGAATTTGAATTGTCAGAGCTACTCCGGGCTCTGTTCTTGATTATGTTTCCCGCGCGTGCGACACCCCAAGCTGAGACGTCAGTTATCGCAAGGTCGATAGTGGTGTGGTCTTTTTCGCAAGATCGAGATCTCGATTCATCTTGATGTTCGATACTAAAGTGTGAACTGTAAGCTTTATGTTTTATCGAATTTCTTGACAGCTGTACACAATACGATGGTTTGTGATGCTTGTATGAACGAACATATTTTGTAAGTATATAGCAATTACTTCTCGTAGGCTCGACAGACGAACCATACATACGAACCACATCCAGATCGAATGGATATTTATTCCAAAAGAGGATTTCCCTAAGTACTACAAGTTCCTAGAGAATATTTTAAGAGAAAATATCCCCATTTCACAACTGTAGAAAATACATTGCAATGCATTTCGTTGAAATGCGAATAACATATTATTTCATTATTCTCTCAGTTACCAAGGAAGATAAGATAAAGTTTCAGAAAATGATTTTTAGAAGCTTGTTCAATGGAGTTTCTTTCCGGATGAATATTCACATGTACTTGTTTACGTCAAAGAAACTTAGGGGATTAAAAGACCCGCATAATTAACTATTTTCACATCAAAGACGTAAAGCGTAACTTTACACCCGCGTATGCATGATTACCCATGGGTATAAGTTTCACTCCATGGCTGTGATGCAAGTTTTTGTCATCCAAGCGTAAAGTATTGTTTTGGTCTTGTTTTCAGCTCTAGAACTGTAATTTACGTTCGAAAACAAGGTTTCAAATGACGCCTACTATGAGAATGAACATTTGGAATACCCGAATAAATTAAGTATATAGAAAACATGCAAAAACATAATGTAAGTCAAATCGAGTTTTTACTGGTATCCATTCGAACTTGTACAGAAAATTATCAGGGTTTTGGGGAGGCTGATTGCATATGATTAAAAGACAAATTTACTAATTGAAATTCCAACTGCTGGCGTCAAACATCAAACTTGTATATAACATGAAAAGAATAAACTAAAACATTTTCAGTTCAGCAGTTTTTTATGGAATGTATAGTTATTCATATTCATGGTGATCTTCCTAATAATTCATAGTTGATTAAAAGTTGTATAGCCTGAAAACAGTTCCTGTTACTTAATTTTCCATTCGAACTGCTTCAAAATATGATGAAAATTTTTTTATCTATTACAGATATTCGAGTGAAATCGTTGACTTTATCATAAGCTGTTTTCGACAGTACATGGTAAGTTACTGACGCTCGATAACGTTCCAAGAAATTTCTTCCTTGCCATCACATTACACTTAGGATAACTTGGTATATAACTATCGAATTCCTACTATACCGACTTCAGTTAGACATTGATTTAGCAGGGTACTTAATTGATTTCTTTATCATCCATTTAATCTACACAGATAATTCCATTATTGTAATCCTGTAGAAGTAATCAAGGTTACTTTCCTTTTCCATACATAGTATATTATGTTGAAAATACTAATACCCGAAAATATTGGATTTGATCTAATCTTTTATTCGTTTTTTAAACGAATTATCATTTAAGAAACGTATGGAAGATTGGATGTCTAGTGATTTGAGATTATTGTCTAGATCATTAAATACTTATATTGTTTCGAAATACTTATTTTTGTTTTTGACAGGTGTTAGATGACAGATCCAAACACTTCTGTCTTGTTTTAAATTCTTCAAATTTACTATATATGGTATATGATAATTCAGCCATGCAGTGCAAGCAATTTTCGTAGGTTTAACTTTCTCGGATGATATTTTTCAATAAAATTGAATTAAAATTGAATAGTCATTCATGAAACAGACGAACAATCGAATAATCTAAGAAACTTGATGATTATTTCTTCTAGTCACTCCAAAAATAATATTCTCCTCTATCCCCAGCCGAAAGTACGTTCAATAATCAGCCAAGGTAAGTCAAAAATTATATCTCTTGATGACATCAACTCTGTGCGGCCATTTTTTTACTTTCGCCTATGTTATGATAGCGTTAGCGTTCTCGCTGTCACATCAAGTCGTACTTGCAGTTTGCAGGTTAAATTTCTCAATGTTATTTTGGTTCGTAGTTTCTAATGCGGGCCATTAGGTGTTTTCGATGCCCACCCAACATTTGCAGCACGAGCGCAGCGAGTGCTGCTGGTTAGGGGCGGGCATCGGAATTAAATGAAGAAGCAGATTGTTATGATCAATGTTATTCCCATTGAACGTACATACATTTTTCATATTTAATACAAGAATTCTTCAACCAGTTTACTGTATTCGAATTTATTAATTTGGTTTAATTCCACAGTGTGGGAGGTTTCAATTTTTCTTGTAAACTTTTAAAATATATTATGAGATTATTCTACAGAGCATTGGAAGGATGATTTTTTATTTTCATTTTCCCACTTTTTGTATGTCTCGTAAACTTGTGTATAAAGATCGATGGATTTCTTTGGTAAAGTATCAAAATTTATGATTAATTTCGCTTCTTTATCGAAATCCCTTGTCACTTCCTCTTCATCGGTAGAATAGTTATCATCCGAAATAACAGATTGTTTACTCATATTGATCGTAAACCAAAGTCACCAACCACTGTATCGAAAATGGGGTTAGGCTATTCAAAATATTGCTGACAGAGCTTTCGCTGGTGAAATAGATGTCGCACGCAGTAGGCAAAAGTGCTCCTTTTTCTTCTAGTGTAAACCAATACGCGAATACACGTACTTTCGTCCGAGGGATAGAGAAAATTAATTTAAACTTTTTTCGGGAAGCAGCAATGTGTTTGTCGTGGAGTGATCGTTCGAATATGTATTTTTGTATTGATTAGATTGTTCAAGTTATGCAATATTTTCAGACTTATTTGATTAGGTATTAACACTAGATAGACATACGTTTATTCCATTCTGATGTACAAATTACTATAAAAAAAGAAAAGTATTTCATACAAATCAATTTTTGACTCAAATAAAAAGTTTTAGATCTTTTTATAGGAAATAATAAATATATATATATATATATATATATATATATGTATATTCATGTACACGTGAAAAAACGTGGTAGTCTTTGGGGCTAAAGTTGGACTTGACAGAGCTCCCGAACTCGTTCTTTCCCTCGCGTCAAGAGCAATGTATGAACGAAAGCAGAGAACTATTAGAAGATGGGATAGGACATAGTATTGGTGTTATGATTGAAACAGGAAGACCACAGTCTCGTAAAATTTAGACAATACTTCAAACTGATTAGTTCAATAACTGACTACGTTAATATTTTATTTAGCTTCTGACAAATATTATGTCAGTAGAACCTCAAAACTCATTATCCTTAGTTTCCCTAATTGTTAAGAAAACTGATTGTAATTGACCACTCTAACTGACGAAAATTCCCGGTTTTTAGCCTATTCTTTCTCCAACTGGTATACCAGCTGTAGCTTTTTTCCTCTCTGAATACTATTACCCCCTAGATATGTGCTTGAAGGAACATCAGCTGTAGCCGGGAGCCCTCTTTCTCTCGCTTACACTCTCTATATCTATATTTATCTTACTTACCTTACGTAGTTAGGTCTAGACCAATTAAACTATAAAATTATGAGTTAACTAGCTTCACTTTACAGGCTATAACTTTTTCGTAGAGAATTATCGAGGTCTAAATTATATACGTGTACAATATCGGTGTAGAATATATTTGCGAGTACACACGGAATATTGATATCTGAATTATCAATGAATTGACTTTTGTTACATTGGTACGTGCATGTTATTGAAATTATACAAGTAAAACCTCTGAACATTGCCATGGACAGACTTAACGAAATTTATATATTGCATGAGTTTCTCTACGAAAATGGCTGCACCAGGATCTGTAATCTCTAGCCACTTTTATTCAACTTGGTGATAAATGTGATTCCCGGTAAAATTTTAGGACCTTAATTTTGTTTTGTACGTGAATTCTTATAGAAGTGATTGGCATTTCATTCAAGTTTTCCCAAATTTGGTTCACATCAAATCCGCTTCTTTTCTCGTGGACTCCTCTTTGGGAGCTTCGATTTACGATAGTTCATCTATGCAATGTTCAGTGCCGAGAGTGTTTCCATTTTTGTGTCCCTGTAGCTGCAATGCATATGAATCACAACTGGCCCTACGGTTTTGAGTGGGTTCCGTACCACAAAGCCGCAGTGTCAATTTAATGCGCATGAAAAATCTTCAGCGTGAGCTGTGAAGTGAATCGGTAGTCATGACTGTCGGCTAATTTACTCAAGTGATCACGTGAAATACATAAATTGACTAAATATTCTAACTCAGACGTGGAGAGGTATACGGCAATAACGTACTTGAACGATCAAAATAGTATATCTTGTTACTTCTTGAGTAAAACGTCATTTTACGCATCGAGTAACATAGTAGTATATTATGCAACTGGTGCGTGAAATTTTAAAGACGCGTGTGGACGCGCCCACAAGTGGCCAGCGAAGCAGGCGACGAGTGTCACACGTTCACACAAGTGATCCAAGTTGAATACACCAGTTAAATACGATATTTTATGCTATGAGTGCTCGATTACAGGACATTTAAAAAACGCACTAGAGTATGAAATGCCATTTCATGCACCGAATAACATGAACAAATATAATAAGCTTAATTATTCCTTTTCTTCGCTCCCATAAAACGTTGACATTGACATCGAATACATGAAATTCGTTTTGAAGTGCATATAATGCTCTATTTATGGTATACGTGATCATAAACGCTCATTTTACGCATCGATTTTCGTGCCTTAAATGCGATTTTACGCACTCTAATCGATGCGTAAAATTCGCGTTTGATCACTATGCCATAAAATATTGTATGCAACTCGTGAATTACGATTCCACGCACTCGAGTGACCATCTAGCCCTCGTTCGCCGGCTCCGCCGACGACTCGTGCCAGCTTGTCACACTGGTGCGTAAAATCGCATTTTCGTATCTTAGTGCGCAAAGTTTGTCTTTTTTTCACGGACTAGGGTGCGCAAAGTACCTTTTTTTTCACCGTGCTAGAAAGCAGTGCGAGGAAAAACTTTCCAGCACCAATGCGAGAAAAAGATGCGAGAAAGCTTTTTCCCGCACCAGTGCGAGAAAGTAGTGCGAGAAATTGAAAATATACGAATGCACTGCGAGAAAGATATAAAATTTACGGTCATCGTATTACGCAGCCACGTATAACTTTAGATTCTTGGGGATTCTGCGTAGCAGAGAGACCAATGCATTTCTATATACATATATATGTATGCATTATGATATTCCTCTCATTTAATTTCTAAAACAAAATCCACACAAAAATTTCTGTCCAATTCGACTCGGTCAAGTTCAAAATTCAAACCTCTGGGAGTCGAAAGGACAAGATTAAGCAGTTACAATACAGTAGAGCTCAACTCTTCAGAGTGATGCTTGAAAACGTGAGGTTTACATGGCCGGTATATATACACAATGGTGTTCTATTTCACTTGCGAGAAAGGAAAATTAACAAATTGCAATGTTTCAGTAATACTATCATTTTGCCCTGATGTAAAATGTATTGCCCAATTGTGTTCATTTTTTTTGTAGTATCATATTTATTTTCTTTTTGATGTTGATATTTTTGTTGTTTCAAGTGGGGGGGCTCCGCCCCCCCCCCCCACCCCCCGGCGGGGGCTTCGCCCCCTGCACCCCCACCGGGGCTGCGCCCCTGGACCCGCTCTTTCCCTTCGCCTACTCGTACTCCGCTTATCGTACCTTCGTTGAACTCGAGCAACAAGAGCATGGGCACTATGTACGCGTGTCAATCATCCATTACATAGTCAAACTTTTCGCACTTCGATACGAAAAATAGTATACGCAACTCGTGCGCACGTAAGTGAATCCAGAACTCGTGTTGTCACCCTCGCTGCGCTCGGGCGCCAATCTCCACTCGTGCTGGATTCACCTACTTTGCGCACTAGTCACGTAATGTACTATTAACGCACTAGTTGCATAAGATACTATAATTCGTTTTCTTATATATAGTGTTTCCTCAATTAATTATGTTTCTCAGGACGAACAGTAGCTAGAGATGTTGGTAGCCCTTCGAAATTGCTATGAAACCTTTGTCTTTATAGCCATTTTCTGTTTTGATGAATTCTAGCTACTACGGTAATTACGTATCTTACGGAAACAACATAAGTATAAGTTTACAATATATTCGTTTCAGAATCTAATAAGCACATCAGATAGAACGAGATAAAATACGTAAGTTTTGCATTTGTTTATTCAACGTTAAAAATAAAGAAAATGTGCTTTCCAGTATTACTTAATTCTATAAATAGTATACCATGTGCCTGAGCGAGATCAGGCAATTTCATTCGAAAAACGTTTAGCGCGTGCCGAAATAGGGGTACGTATAATGTTTTTCTATTCTCGCAGGATAAAAGTGCCATTCTTTGCAAACGCCAAGACCCAAAGGTGACACTTGCTCCTGCTGGGATGAAGACTTATAGTAGTATGAAGAATTCCGCACGTATCTATAGTATATATATTCAACTGGTATAATCTTTAAAAGAACTAAACGTTGAGTGCGATCTCGGCATGCTAACTGGAGCCGTTCGCGATATAAAACAGTCTTTTTCAATGCTCGAAATGTTGAGGACATGGAAAGTACCGGTTCCATGAGAATGACCTATATATAAGAGCCCGTATGCAGGATACTGTGATTTAGTGCAATTCCTCGATCGATAACGCTGGAAATCGATAATCAGCCTCGGAAATAAAGCAGCTATTCTCCTCCCCTTAATTAATATAGTGGGTCTATCAGTTTGATTAATACGGACAAGGGCTTAGGAGCGAGACACGAGCGGGCGTGCGTGCAGTAAGCACAGCAACTAACCTGGTAAGACGTTGTCGTCGACCGGCTGGAACTGGTAGGTCGCCTTGAAGCCCTGTCCCGGCCACTTTGAGTTGGCGACGAAGTCGACGAAGAGGTCGGGCCCAGTGCTGAGCACCTCGGCCTCCGCGTCCTCGTTGCACAGCATCGCTATCGTCGGATGGGACGGGTCGCCGCCATCGTAGACCTTGATTAGATCAGCCCTGTTCAGGCAGCTGTAACAACACCGCGGGCGAGAGTCAATGTACTGCTGCACACATACGAGCGACCGATAAAGCGAGGCTAATTAAAATCCAGATGGGTTGGGATAGATTGGGGGTGCCAATTATGCCGAACCGGGTCGCGGCGAAAGTTGCTTCGAAAATCGAGACTTTTTTGTGCGAGCCACCCCCCGTCTGCTGATTTCTTTCAGATTACCGGCCGGTGACAACAGGCCGCTGAACGAGGCAATCTCACTCGGCGCTCGAATACTTGGGCATGTATGTTGTCCATGGGGTCAGTCGGACAATGAAGACGCTGCGCTAGGCACTTTTTCATCAACCACTCCACGAGAATGTTTTCATAAATTAATAACTGGTTTTAGCTTATATTTTTGAATTTTTGGATAAGAATAAGATTTTCGGATTATTATTCGCTTCGAATAGTTTTGATCTTGATGATTTAGAGAAAACATCGAGTCTTGAATGACGGATAAAGAAGATTCATGGTTACTTATTGCTATGACATGAACATTCCCGTGTATTGAGAAGAAAAAAAAATGAATCGATTGTGTTGATTGTATTTAATGTTAATGATTTACTTCGAATTTTTTTTCTTTAGAAGGAATATCACAGCACAGAAGTGTTTCGGGATTGACGACTTCTGAGGCTTATTGTTTTAACAACCTTAAAATAACATCCTATTTATATACATATTAAAGTACACGAAAACAGATTAGCTAAAAATTGTACTAGTATTTCATCATAATGATATGATGCCGTGTAAGGTATTTACTCGTGAGTATCTCTATGCAAATGGTTAATTGAATGTGCTAGATTAATAGTGTACAAAGCCTCCATTTGTAATTTCGATATATCTTCCGATATTGGCATCGTCAATATGCGAATTAATTGATGCTGCATTTTATTCTAAACAAACTGGTGAAAAATAAATATAGATGTAATTGAAAATTGAACCACAGACTAAATCTCTTTACCACTATGTATTTTGGGCTGCTGAATCCGAATCTGGCCTCAAAAAGTTCCATCGCCTTTAGTTTTTCCGTTAGCAGCCAATGAGTAACATGCCGGATAATAATCAATTATTTTTGGCTGCTATAAAGAAGCCTGCGGATGATGGAATCTTTCTGAGACTACATTGTTGTCTCTGGTTCAATTTTTTTTTCTCTGTGGAGCTGTGTAATCAATGACGTATACGCAATGATGTACACGCAATAAAAAGAACTTCTCAATACCAAGCAAGATTGTACGGATAGAGTATGTTAAATCTGTTGCCACATGAAAACTATAGTTCCACGCTCGTTCGATCACGATGACTCCAATATGAAGTGGTCCCGCGTGTAGACACGCGTCGGACAAGATCAATTGCTGATAATAGAGACCGCATCGACGCGTACGACTTTCGTGCGGTGCTCATTGCGCGCCGCACTTACCCACGTCCCACCGCGCGAGCATTTATTTTAGATCGCCAGCCCATTATACCCGCGCCGGATACTTTCTCCGAAAGCGCGGCTCGTAAAAAAAGCCAGGGGAGCAACGTACAGTGGCGCACGATGGAAAACTGATGCTTCCGCGAAGATGTGCGTGCGCGCACCGGGCAAAAAGGAGTCGCGGCGTCGGCCGCGCGCCCGATCCTTGCACGGCTTCGCGCGCGCGCGCGGAAAAAGAGTCGCGAGTCGCGCGCAGCCCCGCGCTCTATATGCGGAGTGCCACAACGGGTCGCGAATTCTGCTGCCTCCGCGAGCCTATGCGCCAGACGAGACCAGCCTTTCTTGCGAGCTGCTCGGCAGAGGTGGATTTTACTTTTGCCGTCGTGAGAATGCTCGCGATGTCGATGCTCCAGCCTGCGCAAGTGTCGTTCGGGCTCGCCGCGAGTTTCGGCTGCAGCGCCCAAGCGGACCAACGGTTTTAGACCCTCCAGTTGATATTTCGCGGGAGTGAATATCGTTTGGTTGTTTGGCCAGCTCTCGGGAATGCCGGTTCGCATTTTACTCCGGAGTGAATCAATTGCTTTTGCCCACGCGAAATTCCGAACGGCTAAAGGTTCGTGCTTTATCCATCGGCTTAGGCTATTGGAACATTTTTGAAATCCACTCGTCCGTGTCTCTGATCCATCGATTCATCATCTATCTATTTTACTCAAGAGTTTCAGTGTAATCAATATACACCCGATGTGAATCATCATATCCACTGATTGATATAAATATATAAATTTATTCTCTCAGTATATACTGGAACGTCCTTAGTTATGCGCTCTCGTACTCCTGCGGCCGACCAGAGCTTCCGAGCTTAATTAGTAATTCCAAACGAGCATCCATGAACCGACTACATTAAGCGTGCAAAGAAGTACAGCGTCGCGCGCGGCAGAGGACGAGGGGAAACGGGGGAAAAAGTGAAGCGCGGGGAGCACATAGGTAGGTTGGCCTGCGGGACTTAATCCTTGATAAATCCCCGGAAGTCCCGTTTTAATTCCGGCATCGAGCTTGCGTAATTTGATTCTGACGTTGTTGCGCGAGCTGCGGCGCGCGTCCCCTGCACTTCCCCCTTGCGCGAGCTCGGATAAATTTCACTCCCGGCCCTCTCGCTCGCTCGCTCGCGCTCCTGTTCTTTCCGAATGGCCGGGGTGCAATTTTTCTCACTTTGCTCGCGAGAGGCCCGTGTCGCCCTCCTCCGTAAAGGATTGCTGCATATTCATTCTTCGCTCCGCCAAGAGCGAAAGAGGGAGAGAAAGAGGGGGAGATGGAGAGGGGGGGAGGGAAGGGATCGAGCTGCACCGGCAGCAGCCGAGTAATGACCGAGTCCCGGGACAACGCGACGGGGACAAAGTTGCCACGGGAGAATTCGAAATTTATCAGTGGCCCATTTCGTTCTCTTTACCGGCCCGTATGTACCTCCCTGACCATATATATATATATATGTGTGTGTGTGTGAGTGTGTGTGTGTGTGTGTGTGCGTATTCGTGTATCCATCTCCGGTCTACTTTTATGCTTAGTTTTGGGGTCCTTCTGGAACTTGAGGGAGATACTCAGCTAGAAAGCAAGAGAGCCCAGAAATAGCGGGGCACTTTAAATGTCCTCAAGGCGATGAGGTAGCGAGGGAGCTACACCACTGCGGTCACTTCAATGCACCACCAACTTGAGGGGGCTCGTTTTTTTTTATCTCTATCGCGTGACGACGATGCTTCATTCGTAATTTATGAATGTCTACGTCGGGCTTTTCAATGTGCTTTCTACCCGGGAATGATGAAATATTGAAAGTGCCGAGAGTAAGTTCCCGTGATTTAGGGCCACGCTGGCTTGTGCCAGAGCTCGATTCGTGCGGATGACAAAACAGACTGTTCATGTGATTAAGTTGCGATGTTGTCCTTCGTTTAGATGCGCCAGGTGGACTTATAGTCGGATAATCGAGAGGAGAGTTAAAAGCAACAAAAGTTCGACGAATGATCCGAACGAAAGCCATTTCGCGGCCGGAAATTCCAAACTAGATTACGTCTATCGGTTATTCGCGAAATCAAAATTTCTCTATTAACAACAATTTACAAACTTCCAGTACTATATCAGGAAGATTTAACGGTTTGTTGATTTCGAATTCACGAGTGAAATAGGAACAAAGTTTTAAACATGATCGAGGGATATTTTATATAGCATGATTGTATTGCTACTGAACTTTATATTGCAAAATAACGTCTATTGACAAGGACATAGTACAGCTTTCGGGTGACCAATCAAGATAAAACTTCAGAAGATAGTTTTTCGCCACCCAACTAGAGTATACTTAGATTCATTCCGTCCTTCTCGAGACATTCTCTGTCAATTATTTTAGATCTTATGCATAGACAGTATATATGTTTACATATTAAGCCACAGATGAGGATATACTGTACATGCATACGATCAATAATGATCGACCAAATGTTTCCGGGAAATCGAGGCATTGGCTGGAATGGCTGTAGATATACACTGTTTGGGTACCTGAAAAATCTCACAAAGTTTGATCGTGATTGGTCTCCCGCAAGTTGCAGTACCGACTTGTAAGTTCTGCAGCCTCACCTAATCTATACATATAACGTTGTATTACTCACCTTATATCACCTTTCTGCAACGATAGTTCCTCGAAAACCACTCGTATCCGCTCTTTCGATCTATCAGAAATATTTGAAGTCTTAAGAATATGACGTAGATGAAATCGTTCACTGTTTATTAATGAAAATGAGATAGAATAATAGTTCATGGGGATTCGTATCAGCAGTAAAAGGTTTCCTAGCTTCTTGTTCTACAGCTGTCACTTTATCGTAAATGAATGTTTCAAACAAGCGATGTTAGAATTTTTAATGTAGAATTCAATAAAAATGAAAAGAGAGAGAAAGAAAGCGAGAGAGAAGAAGAAGAGTGAGGGAATTATACCTAAAGTAGGAGTTAATCGAAAAAGTTTCTACGATATTTACATAAATTTTAAAGTATGATTTTAATTGATTCATACTTAGTAGATGAGTTTTATAGTAACTTTGGAACATCATGAAATGTGAACGTACGTAAGAAGTTGTGCAGTACAATCGAGAGAATCATGGTCATTAAAAGTCCGGCGTGGAAATTGAATTTTTGAAACGGAACCTGACATGTATATGAAATAATATATAAAAACATTTATAAAACATACAAATGTACTTATTTAATGGCTTTATTTTTGCAGTTACGCTCAGAGCAACGTAACTATACATGATGACTTGCAAATTAAAGGCATTCAATACAAAACTGCATTTCTCTCTTTTTATCTCAAAATATGTTTGCAAAATCTAAATTCATCCATCGTCACCTAAATCAAGTTAATATTTATTCATTTATTCCTGAACAAGACTTTATAATATACTTCAAGAACAGTTTACTATCACGATTGATCAAGTTAAAGAACTGTTATCAGGAACTTTTAAAATAGAATTATTCTACTTTTAACTGGAACGAGCTAGGTAATTTATGTAGATGGGTGCAAATTGAGTTGTTTGTTTATTGGTGAGCAAATTTAATCACATTCATTTCTGGACATAACAAAAGGTATGATAACTTTTTAAGAGGATCATAGAACAAGTGTATATACAATATTATGCTGGAAACATCACGCCCGCATACACACACAAACACATTCTAATAGACATTCTTGGGATAAACGATTTTTCGGTATGAGGAATTCAAATATGTTTCCGAAAATCCAATATTTGAAAGTTATATTTTGAACCCGTCACAAAGGTTTCGTTTTGCAAAAATTATGAACTGAAAGTAATTTACAAACTTGAAATTGTACACTGTTAAAAATTTATTATAACCAGGAATTTCGTTTATTTTTTTATCTCATTCCTAACCTGTCCTTCATACTCAATTCAATTGATCTCTCATTTAATCATTGTATTGTAAAAATGTCAAAATCATGGATGTAATGAGACTTATTCCTCTGAGCATCGTATACTAAGTGAGCCATACTTAAATCTATAACGAATTGTTTCAATCTCACAATCGTATGGATTCGTGATTTGAACGAGAAAACACAGCTGAGCCACAACCTGGCCTAGCTTTGAAGAGAAAATGTTTTTAACTTCACCCTCCCTCCGTCTCGGGCCTTGTATACAACCGCGTCTGCTCAGCGCGCTCTTACTTCTCAGAAACACCCCTTGAAAATGTCGGTTATCGCAGAGAGCTGTACTAAGAGCTGCACGCATATGCACGTGTAGCCTCCAGCATAAAGCACATGTACGTGTGGAGTGAACTTACCTCGCGCGAAATTGATAGGAGCAGCGAATGTTCTCGGGGTAGGAGGACGGGTAGCGGGGCGAGTAGAAGCGCCCGTGTTGCGGCGTGAATTGCGAGCTGACGAACTGATAATCGCACATCTTGTTAGGCACGGGCTGGCCGTCAGTCTCGAAGATACCTGCAAACACAGTCGAACAATGAGAACCCGGTAATGAGTTTAATTGTCATCGAGGCGTTGCCTGTGCCATCGTCTTTTTTTCCTTACATTTCCAATGCTCAAATCGGTTTCATGAAAAAAAAAAAAAAAATAAGTTGTATGAAAAGGAGCAACGAGCCAGGGGCTTTTAGAAATTTTTGTTCCACTACGAGCCAAGTTTTCAATTATCTATCTGTCTCTTTCGGGACGACGGGGGGGGGGAGAACTTTTTTCTTATTACGATTCCTCCTCGATTCCCGCTTCATCTATTTCAGCACCCCTATCTCCTCCAACTCTTCCGTTTCGTTTCACCTGTTTCTTTCGAACTTTTTGAAAAAAAAAAAAATAACATTCGCGACGTTGATTTTTTTCCCCGAAACTCAATTGAATTCGGAATTTAAATTAAAGTGTCGCAGATACCCCATAAAAATACCTTTCATGAATAATGTTGAGCGTTTTTGAAATGCAATAATTGAAATGAATCAATATGCAGTTTTGAAAGTACCTGTGTTGATACATTTTTATCGCATTTGAATTGAATCATTTTAATAGATTAAACTGTATTTATTTTTATGAATAAAAACTGACATTTTCAATCAAGACTTTTCCATCAGCTTCGTGTGGTCTTAATTAGCTAAGTGAGCAGTTTTCTATAATATTCTTCATAACACGACAGATGAGTTGAAGCTATGAAAATAAAATTGTAATGAGAAAAAAATTTCCGATAAATGAAAACTTTACCCTAATATCACAGTAAAATCTACTTTCATGATAATCTATCATCCATACAACAAATTTAAATTCTTAATTGAGCTTATTTTGAATATTTTGATTCTCCATTATTGATTATGATCCTTTCCACAGTAAATTAAAAACTATATCGTATAATTTTATAGATATATCATCGAACCTTTCTTATCAATAGCGTGTCATTGTTGCTCCCTTGATTAGCTATGACATTTTTGAGTTTATATTATATTTTATTCCATTGAATTCAAAGAGAAACGGAGCCAAATATTTCATCAAAACAAATCTTGAAATTACAGAGCAGTTTCGTTTGTTGTTGGACAAATGGTAAATTGGGTTTTCTTTGCTTGTCTGTTCAGTGAATATCTTGCTTTGTGATCCAGCAATTGAGTTTCAAAGCAAGAAGAGAAACAGCTTTTTTCGCTTCGTTTGCTACCACACCAATAGAAACTTGCAAATTACGCTTGGAGCAGATGCTATTTGTTTCCAGTTTTTTTAAGTATGCTTAATTTAAACTTAATTTATGCTCCCTTTAACGGGAACCCCAATGTTCAGTCGATTGACCGCCAAAGTTCATTGTGCGCAAGCACAGTAAGGTATTACAAGGATCGTACAACAATTCAAAGTAGGTAGATTTTGTTCTTTCCTGAAAGATATTGATGATACCTCAAACATGAGCGTTGAATTTGGGACATAGTTGGCAAAATTCAGCAAAAAAGTGGTTATAATGGAATATAATATGTTGTGTATTTTTGGTGAATTAATATCACTTACATGGAAAGTAGTATTTTCAGATCACCCATCATGACTCAACTTTATTAAATAGTTGTTGAGTATCGAAATGAATCATTCAATTTTAGGATTCTGAATCTCAAAGGAAACACATCCAACAATAGTAATGAATTTGAAATCGAATAAGCAATATATTCGTATTTATGACAACATTATTGATTTCATATTTCGTCAGAGACAATCATAAACTGATTAAAATGCAAAATTCCAAAATTTCCAATTATCGATCAACAATGATGTTAATGTAAGTATATTGATCGGCTTGTTTATTCTGAACATACAAGTTTACATTAGAATTAATTGAATTTCGGGAGTATATTAATTGGGAGAAAAAAACACCCAAGTCTGATTCGCCTGAACACAAAAAGCCTATGAAAGCAGCTGCTCCGAGGGGGATGAGGTACAGGCAAAGTTGATGATCGCCGAGATGATTCGCGACGGGAGCCGGGTCACACGGTAATGAAATCCGGCGAACGAATTATCGGCTCTCGCGCCTCTGGAGCCCGGGAATATTCGCCGTGATCTTGCAAGACACGGATCGCAGTTAACGCGACAGATTGATGGATAGCGGGGCAGCGGGGATGATCTCGCGGCGACTTTGCGCTGTGCGCCGCTCCGGCGGGGTATCGAGAGTCCACGGATCCTTATGAAACGGAACCGTGCAGTGTGATCCCATTTTATTGGGCTAATAAAGCGGGCACGTGGGTACACGTATAAGGAGGGCTAAGCTGGACTGCATAATACGGGCGGCCGGGCCAGCTCTAACCGTAAAGCCGAAGCGACGTTGCTGAGCAGAGATACGATTACCAGCAGCCGCCTCTGTAGCGCGTTTACGAATAGGCGCAAGTATATACGCACGAGCCTTGGCTGCTCTGCTCCGCGGCAGCGACGGCGGCGGTGGCGGCCACGGCGGAGTACGTAAGTAAGGGCTTCGCTCAATGGGTTATATGCCCGCGAGTAAAAGCAGGACGGGGGATTTGGTCTGGGCTTCGTCTCGACCAGCAACTTTTTATCCCAGCCGCGTGTGTATCCATAATCCCTTGCTTTTTGCGCTTTATGCCACGGGCAAACTTTGACAGCAATTATTCTTATCTATTTTAGCTGCTGCACTACCTTGATTCCCTCTGATTTTGCTCAAGTGCGCCTCGAGATTGTTATTCCAAGCATGGGCCACTGTTGTCTCACTTTTTCTTCTGTCGAACTGAACATCATCAGATATGTGACTTCTGTCTGTCTTATCGGAAAATGTTAATGCAACATAATGTGACTGTGCGTTGCATTCATTCCTGTACTAGATTTGTCAATAGGTGTTATTTCAATAGCAAGCTACCTTCCGTTTTATCCAATCCAATCCAATCCAATCCAATTCATCTGTGCTTCTTAACATTTACTGCGACTCTTATCCCCCGTGGATTCGAGTTTCTCGCGATTCATAAAACTTTCTGGATTTCACGAAGCGATTATTTTTTCTTGTAAAGAATTATGTGAACGAGAAATCGAACCGCTGCATTTGTATATCGGTCTTTCAATATTCAATTTCATGCTTCTATTGCGACATGGCGACTGGCATCAGTGTCGAATGGTTCCCAACCAGACGTAGATATGCAAAAATCAATTCGTTGTCGACTAACCAGAGAACTAATGTTATCTCGAATCTCGTGTACCAGTTGAATGAAGCGAAATTGGATCATCGACAACCTCAGGAAATTGGACAAGTTTACAAATATCGCAGACCCACCGAAGAATTGAATTGTAGCACGAAGAAATTTGGCGACCATATTGATACGTATCCCTAGCTCGTTCACGACAGCTCGTGTGAGGTCAGAGAGTCACGAGGGACGGCAGTATCGCGCGTAAGTACGTCGTACATATATATGTATGTGCACACACGTCGTATATACCCAGGGTAGATTCGCGCACGATTATGCGCCGCCACAAAAGCGGAAATCGTCCCCGAGTGTCGTTATTTAATTCACATTTATGGAGGCTAAGCGTACACACGTTCGGGCTGCGAGCGGCGCCCGGTGTACAGACTCACGAGTTGCGCTCGTAAAGCTCGTGTCGCCATACTTAGTACCCCAACAGCGTGTACAGCTCGTGTTCTCGCGCGGTGTTTACGTTTGATTGGGGTTTATTTAACGTGACCCCGCGGACTCTCACGCTCGCTCGCTCGCTCGCTCGCTCGCAGCCCCGAAAAAGTGCAGCGCGCGCACTAAAAGAACATCCCAAGGCACTTGCCCAAAATTCAATACAAAACGACTGAAAGGGATGATGCGGGCGCGGATTGCTCCGTAACTCGCGGATTTCTGACTCTAACATGGATCGGAGAAAAAAATGTTTCCCAATGTTTCTCGTAACCCCTTTTTTATCGTGACTCTATATGTAAAATTTATTGTTTACGTAATAAATTACAAAGAAAGTGACTCTTGTTTTAAATGTTGAGACATTTAAAATACCAATTTCAATTTATATATCACTGCAAATCTAGGATTTCAACGCTCTTACCAATTTCACAACTATTCGCGTAATGTTTCGACCGGCACGGTTGGGACAAATCTTTCGTCCCTGAAGAATGACTTTTTTCTCTGACATTTTCAAGCGCTCAAACAAGTCAGATTACGACATTTTCAAAGTAATGTCGAAATCGACTATATTAGGTGGCGGCTGAATTGAACACTTTGATTGATGGACCTGATTGGTAGTTGTGAGCGTGTGAGAGATTTGCGATGCTAGAGTTGGTGACGGAATGAGCTAGTTTTGGCAACGCAGCAAGAGAGTCCTGGTAACTTTTAGCATTAATTGTAACTACTAGAACATTTATTTTACCAGTTAAGTGAGCGGTACCATCCATCTCCGTACTTTTTATGATTTCGTTATACAGACTTTGGTTCTGTTTTTTCCCGAAGTCGATTGATTGCAAACAATGAAAAAACCGCTGCCAAGTGCCTCAGCAGTATGCTTTCTCAAAGTATTGCAATTGAACCTCAACTTGCATTAATCACCACTCTTTGAGAAAGCAAAATGAACCTCTAACTCATTTCCTCCACTCTATAGTAACGGTTGCTATGGTAAATATCCGAGCTTCGGTGTTCTTACTTCTTAGTCGTCAACAGTTCCGAAAATAGACCTCTAACTGACTTTTCCCACTCCATAGTAACGGTTGCTAAGGACGTAAACAATGGTTGCTATGGTAAATGTCGGAGCTTCGATGTTCTTACTTCTTAGTCACCAATAGTTCCAAAAATGGACTTCAAACTGACTTTTCCCACTCCATAGTAACGGTTGCTAAGGACGTAAACAACGGCTGCTATGGTAAATGTCGGAGCTTCGACGTTATTACTTCTTAGTCATCAATAGTTCCGAAAATGGACCTCCAACTGACTTTTCACACTCCATAGTAACGGTTGCTAAGGACGTAAACAACGGTTGCTATGGTAAATGTCGGAGCTTCGATGTTCTTACTTCTTAGTCATCAACAGTTCCAAAAATGAACCTCCAACTGACTTTTCCCATTCCCTAGTTACGGTTGCAACCGATATAAACACCGGTTGCTAGAGACATCAACAATGGTTTATACGGGAAAGGTCTCTTTGATTGTTATAGAATCCCATAAATATACAAACCCAAATGATCATTTATCATGAATTATATGGGAACTTATCGAAAACACGCTAGCAACGGTTGCCATGGAATCAAACAACGGATGTTGCTGAAGACCGAACTCGGTTCACATCTGCCGGTGACCGACCTGTGTGCAAAATTTCAGGACGATCGGACCATTCCTTCGAAAATTAACGTACGACAAAAAAAAAGTCAGTCTGAAGCTGAATTTTGTATCTCCATAGCAACGGTTGCTAGGAGAATAAACAATGGTTGTTCCAAAATGAATGTCTTATCGATTCTCATCGATCGTCGAAAGAATTCGAGACCCATCGTGCATTGATGATGATTTTTGGAGCTTTTATCAAAAACACGTTAGCAACGGTTGCTAGAGAAATAAACAACGGAATTGGCTGAAAATTGAACTCGACCGAGATTTTGCGGCGACTAACCTGTGTGCAAAATTTCAGGACGATCGGATAATTCCTTCGAGAGTTATCGTACGACAAAAAAAAGTGCACGTACGTACGTACGTACGTACGTACATACATACAGACATTTTCGGATTTCCATGTTTTTCGACCCGTAGATTACGAAAATCGAGGTCCCGAAGTCCGATCCGGTGGGTCGATTTTTACCCCGTTACAAAGCTTTCTCTTTGAGAAAGCAAAATGTTTAACTACTTTTCAGATAATGATGTTTATTGAATTAGCATCACATCTTTTAACGTATTTAATTCGAATCATCCTCATATTGTTAATGTGCTGGTCCGAGTCATTCGTACTCACGTTACATCTAACATACTCTATTAGAAAGTATATCATCCAATTTGAGGTAGACTCGACAGCGAATTTCATAGAATTTCAAATAATTTCAATTAATAAAATACACGATTCGTTACTGCAAGAAGAATTGATTTGAAAAGATCCTCATCGATAATCACTAGAGGCTGCGGAACTCTGTAGGATTCTTGGTGAACATTTTCATGAACTAACTGGGATATAGATTTTCATTTATGATGTTAAATTCATCTCAAAGTTCTGTACCATAGCTCGAACTACAAGCGTCGAAGTCTTATGTAAGCGAGTTCATTGGAATAACATTATCATGTTTCCTTTTAATTTGCTCATCCATCCTTGCAGTGTTTTGCAGAAGCATGATGGGACAAGATTCTCAATAACGATGGGAATTGAATTTCCTGCGAATAGAATGAGCATGTAAAAATGCTTCGTTCGACAAATTCGTCATGGCATAAGAATTTCAGTAAACCTAATTTTATTTACTAAAAATATTCATCAGAGGTGAAGCTTATTACATGTAAAATTTATTAAGACAGCCTGGTTATTCAAATATTGGTTCGTAAAACGTCGTAGAACAAAAATCTGCATTTCCCTATCAATTCACCTATTTGAATATATAAATCTGAGTTTTTAACTTGAACTTTAGAAAAAAAACAATTGTTCTTTATTTTATAGCTGAATGCCTAAGAAGCTTTAGCTTCCAACAGTAAACTATCTCGAGTTATCATTATAAGGTAGATGTACCCAATAAGGCCAACCCAAGCGCGAACTAAATAATGTCCCAGCGCACCTAGGGTCAAATAAAGGTCAATACCTTTAAAATGAGCCTAGCCCGAAGTGCAATAAACCCTAATGTATCTTATAAATTTGAACAGACACTACATTGCGTTCTCTGATGCTACTTGTATACAGCCCTCAAAATAAGCCAAACTGAATTGGATTTCGACTTCTATTTACTTGCAATGGATAGAGAATTTAAAAAAAATTGTATTACGCTTTCTCCTTTCGCGAGTAGAGGGATGGATATTCCAAATCCGGCGCATCATTGGTAAACCCAGAAGCCGAGCAGCGGAAACTTGAGCTTCTAAACATGGTTACATCAGCAAAGTCACGGCATGCGAGGTTTACGATCCCGTCCGAGCGGCAGCGCAAATGTATACACAGTGAAAAGTGCCGAGTCGACGTCAGACCACAAGTACATCGCTCAACAAGCCCGAGTAAATTATGGCCACAAAGACTAATATTATCCTTCCGACGACCTAGCAGCGGCTGGACGGGGGTCGAAGGCCAGGTGCTACCGACTCCTCGCCCGGCCCGGCTCGGCCCCAGCCACTTCGGTCACTCGCGTCGTTTCTCATAAACGCGTTACACGCGTTCTGTATGCGCGCGAATGTTATTAGAAACTACGGCGGACCAGAGTGAGATAGTGGCTCAAGCCCCACTTGACATTTCTGCACCGGTATCCCAAGGATATTAGATGCCTGCGCCCTACTGACTTTTTCATTTTTTCATTGAGTGAAAAAATCGATCCACTGCAGCAGATCAAAATGAGCTGATAAAAGAACTTTAGCTTTTCTCTTTGAAATTTTATCCACTAGCTTGATTTTAAGTCTCGTATTTCGCGAGCTTTAGCTCTTTCTTGCTTACACTGACCATACGTGATATTTACAGCATTGTAAATTCGCAAGGGACATTGATTGTGATAATGTTCAACTCTTAAAATGTTATAATAATAGCAAGCTGATTCAGTATATTTCGTCTTTATTCTTTGAAAAAGACCGCTTATTCAATAGCTTCAAAAGACTATTCAGCTTCCAACTCAAATCATGATATTTTGTTTGACATCATGATTTTTATTTAAACTATTGATTCGTTCTTATGAAAGAATATGTTGTTAATATTCTGAAATATTAATCTAATTAACACATTCTATTGCTCTATTGCTCACGGAGCTTATGCTACGCAAAGACTCCTACTTATCTTGATTAATGTAACAAACTTACTCTACACCTTTTCTACGTTAACTAATATTTTTACCACATTGTTAGCATGAGCCCATAAATACAATTTACCTCAGTCACATAGATAATATAATTTTATCTACTATAATACGATATCATTCTTATATTCTCATATGAAAAGTTATGACCTGTGAAGTGAATCTAGTTAACTTGTGATTTGATTCGTTTAGAAATGGTAACGTGGTGAGTTATGCAGAGAGCGTAGGCGAGGTGGAAGCAACAAGCACTGAACAGAGCTGCTAGTCAAAGAAAAAAAAGGTAAGGGTAGTTCGTTTCATCAACTATTGAAGAAGTTAAGGGTAATGAATTCTGGGATTCTAGTAATTAAACCTTATTTTCCGAAGTCTCATAAAATACAAACGTATCTGGTTTTTACAAATGCACGTTGCAATTAATAAGTATATAAAGTAAATAATCATAATTTTATTTGTTGGTGGAAAATATAACTGCAAAATTTGAACGATTAATGATTATTTTTATTGAAATTTACAAATAAAGAATTTCGTATAGATTGCCAGACAATATTATGAGATTCTACTGGATGAAAGTTTTTGCCAATACTATACCTCGGAAACGAATGAAATATACAATTAATTGATTCTTTAAATATCATTTGAATAATTAAGATATATGTCTTGAGCAAATATTGGAAATTGTGTGTATCGACTCATTCACTCGAAAGAATAGAACTTCTTGAACCACCAAGTATAAAAAACTTTTCAATCCTGCATGTCTCCTCACTATTTTGATCGCAAGCCATTCGCAGACAGAGTCTATTCGATGGAATAAAAACAAAACACTCAAACGCTCACTGAAATGAGAAAAACTTCACATATCAAACGTCGAAACTGTTATCACCTGTACTGTGGCAGACGCATAGAAAGATGTTCATACAGTGCAGTGGAATTGGCCGTAACTAAAAACTCGTCATATCGTATCGCATATAGATTGCTTCTCAGCGTCCGAGCTTTACGAGCTGAAGCTTTTTTGTATGCGATTGTCAGCGATTTTGACAAGCCCGATCGAGCGAATTTAACTTAGATTGCGTTTCGATATTTTATATTCACGGCGTTTGGCCTCCTGATCAATCCTCATAAGTAAAATTCAAAAACTAGTTGAGAGAATTACAATTTTATTTTGATTAAAAGATTTTATCGATATTAAAAGAAGCGTATTAAAGGGAAATTAAATTCATTTCACAATATAAGAACGCTAAAGAAGAACTGTTAGCTAGATAAAACAGCGTCGCTCTCTTCTAGCATTGGCGAAAAACACGACTCGCTGACAAAATACGACGCCAAAAGAGCGCGAAGACTCTTTGCACCTAATAAAAGATGTGCCTCATTCACGTCAGTGCCACGAAGAAAAGACCCAGCACGCCATTTTCATGGCGAAATCAAAAGGGAGGACCGACTATCGCAGAGAAGCAGAGAAAGAGTTATTGCGACGGCAGAAATAGAATTCACGGAATTCCGTGGTTTGCACTCAAACTCGTTGCAACAAAAAAGAGGAGGAGTTGGTATTGAAATGAATAATGAAACTGGAAAAGTGTGTGGGCGAGAGGGAGAGAGAGAAAGGGGAAAAGGGAAAGACAAGGGAAAAAAGGGTGAAAAAAATGAACAAGTGAGATGAGATAGAGAATCGAGAGAAACTGGGGGAGTTATTACGTTGAAAGTTGGCAATACAGTCGCAGAAAGAGCCGAGTAAGACCCTTGAGCGGTCCCTTGATGAGAGCATTATCGTTATACTTTCGAGACTAGCTCGTGGCTCTCTCTTTCTAACTCTCTCTGTCGCTCGCCTCTCGTTTTTTTGAGAGTTGGGAGAGCACAGCGAGATTAGCCCTCATTCCGATCCCCAAGTTCTCTCAACTATTCGAAATATCCTTTCTCTTCTATCTGCATCGTGTTTAAACGTATATAAGTTAAAACTGCCAAACCCACTGGATAACCACAGAATTTTGTAACGATGCTGCTTTCTTTTCTTCGTTGAACTAAACTTCGTAAAACTACGTTATTTTCCATGTGATTTTTGATCTCTTAAGCATTTATTATACGAAGTCGCATAGACGAACATTGGAAAATGCAAATGAATTATTGATTTATTCCACTTATGCCGGTCCTGAAATTGGAGGGGAAAATCTTACAGATGAATACAAGTTTTTCGAATGAAATATTCAAACAGAAGTAAATCCACGAGTGAATAAATGTCATCTGAGAAAATTTATTTTAGCTTTTTATTTCTCGGGATACACGAGTACACGGATAACACGTATATTTATTACTTAAGTCTAACACAATTCTGTAAGGCTGCGTATTCCTTCGAAGAGTTTCTTCGCACGAAAAAGCGGAAGAAAGAGAGAGAGCATTTACTTACCCGAGCATGCAATATACACGTGTCAAGATATAATACATAAGTATAAATACCAACCCCTACTTTTACTTTGATGGATTTAATTTCCTAATACGCAAACAATTACTCAAGAATCGAAGTAAGATATTCCATCAAAAATATAAATATTGAATTATGTAAATAAAAATAGTTCACGACCTATGTGGTTATAGGAAAAATAGAAGCAATCACGAATTATTACTAAAATCTTACATAACTTTTTTTAGCCAAATATATCGAAAAAATGAGTATGAAAAAATGCATACAACTACGAAAGATAAACGAAGGAGTAATGATAAATACGATATATTTAAAAAAACTTCTATGAACATTCAAATTTAAAAGACAGATAATTATGAAGAGAAGATTGCGAGATACGCGAGAAATATAAATGTCTCTAGAAGAAATATTGTTCAAAAATGCAATAATTAATACCATAATAATAATCTACACTTCTAACTCGACTGAAATAAATCAAAATCTTAGAATGTTACAATGGCCACGTCAGCTCTACCCTCACCGGGTCGGAGACGATACAGAATGTCACTGGTTATTCTTGATGACAAATCTTACGAATGATCGATTGATTGATAGCCTCTAAATCACGAGTCGGTCGGAATTGGGTAGGTGTATTGTCTGGATGATGGCAAGTGAGTAGGTGCTTTCCTCGATCGTGCCGTATCAAAACAATCGCGTATATATGGCTAGATACATAATTCAAATCCCAATGTACGGTCCAGACTCATGTCGATTGGTTTGTAACTAACTGACGGCGCTAACATCATTGTTGAGCTATATTCTTTAAATTTTTTCTTAATTATCTTTCAGTAGTGGTTGTTAATATCTCTTTTTCATCTTATATATCCTCGTTATCATACTTGAAATGTGCGATTTCATCGCTGTATCAGTCTGAGTCATTTTACTTATACCATGGGATATCCACAGATTGCATTATTCATTCTTGTACCAGAAGAAAGACTAATTCAAACATCATTGAGAAAATTTGAGGTGATGCAATTTTCATTTTCTTTTCTTCTCTGCCATTTCTATCAAAGAAAAATTAGAGAAATGTCAAGGGTTCGTCTTGAACCTCATCATTCTACAATTGAATATTATTGAATACCCATTACTCGCTGCCAGCATCATCTAAATTTTAGATCTACCGGCTTATCCGTTTTGAAACTCGTTATTCGCCGCTGTCTCATTCTTCTGTTTACGATTATATTATACGCTGAAGCCCAATTGATAATTGGATGTTCAATTCGAGGGACTAGCACTACATCCATAATGCACCCGGGCAAATGACTTCAATAATTTTCCAGTAGTCATTCTCGCTTGTTGAATCCAAGTGCTCGTCGTATGAATGTTATAAAATTATCCATGGAATACTGATACGTATTGCCTGCATCTTGTTAATTGTTTTGTGAGAAAAATTAGGTATTGCATTAAGAACGGAGTTCTCTGAATGCTGTAGAATTAGGAATAATGCAGTAATGAAAATATTTAACTCTTTGAAATTTGGATTATATTAAGTAAATTAATTTGAAACGAGATGGTGACTGATGAGAACTTTCTTGATGACTACATGAATGTGAACATTTGCGCTTCCATGAAAAACTTACGTTTTACTTTGACAGGAAAAAGTTTGAGAAATTTTCTGCTGAGTAGATTTCTTGTTCGTAAGTACATTCAAGACTTCCGAAAATTGAATCCCCTTGTGGAGATTATATTGTATCCTAAGAAATTAGATCTATACCTAATCGATTTTTTAAATTCATGACTTCATTTAGGCTCATTATAAATTGAGAATAGATTAATGGAACTGAGCATAGATTGTATGATTCAGTAGTTCTTCTATACATCTTAAGAATATTGAAATGTGGTTTCATCAACGTCCATTACAGAGCACAGAGTATCAGTCTCACACGAATAAGATATATTTGTTATAACTATATTCGTTCCGAATGACTACAAAATATCGAACTATCCAAGAATACTATAAAAATTGCGTTTTCTCGGGAAACAATTTTTAATTCAATGAATGCTTGCCGTTGTAATATATACGATTGAAACTCTTCTTTTTGCAAAAATTAAACTTTTTCTTAGAAAAGCTTGGCCTCTTTCAAAAATTATTATTTTCAAAATATTTTACTCGTTTCTCTGAATAATTTTTTGAAGACTGAAATGGAATTTTTTTCATTCGTTGCACTGTCAAATTGTTAATATCGTGATACAGGTGCGTATGATGTGTCACTATTTGAGACGTACTTATTGTATTTCTTCGAAATATTCGAGTTTGATAAAATTGACTGAAGTTGTTTCCTGCTTAATCCAAAAGCATGGCAGCACTGCACTCCCTCGCAAGTATGCAAAGCCAGCCGGGGAGCTATCAGGCCTCCTGAAACTTTGATTTTCACTAGACGATACTATCTTTGCTTCACTATACTATACTACGACCTAACGCGTAGAGATTTACACATTAAAAATATGGATCATACAGAATGTCACTACTCGAGATTTGATACGTTCATTTATTTGAATAAAAGAAATCCCAACGAATGTCTAATAGAGCTTATTAAAATATACACTGCTCGGTGAAAATATCCTGTGAGCTGTATAGAATTTCTAAGTGATCAGCGTATAAGTATCTAGATTACTCTTCATCAATTGCTGTGAAATAAATCTCTGAATTTCAATCATAATGATGATACCTATGATACTTTCTGAAAGCATACTGCAGGTACAGTTAGCATGAATAGCTTCTGTGAATAATAACTGGGAAATAGTTGGTGGTTGTTTCTACGTCAGTGTAAAAAGTTGTTATAAAGGTTTCATTCGTGTGCAAATGAAAGAGTTTTAATTACTCAGTATCATTATAAGAGTTCAAATGTGGTATCCATATTAAAATAATATTTTTCGAAAAATATTTGTTAAATATGTATGATGAGCCCGCAGAGTACTCTTTGTAAATTGTATGTGTTCGTAAAATTTTTGATGGAAAGTATGATTTTATTTGAAAGTTTGCAATATCAGGCCAAGGCTCTTATAAAAATGTTCATATTCAACAGTCGTTACACGAGGCAAAGTAAGGTTAATGCAAGTTCCAATGATTAACATTTGATATTGTTGGACTCGAAAAATGTTTTTTCATCACTTGTATCGAAAAGTTGATCATTAAACCTTAGTTTTCTAACACTCGTGATGAAAAATACTGTTCGATACTAGATCAAAAGACGATTTCTAGGCACGTGTGATTACCACCCTCGCTTTGCTCGGGCGGCAAACCTCCCACGTGCCTAGAATTCGTTTTTTGGTCTAGTATCGAAATGTACTAAAGCAATCATTTTTCACATCTTAATTTCAATCACATGATATACAACAAAATGACTATTCCAAATTTCTCTTCCCGTCATTCCATTGTACATTTGATTGTTTAGAGTTTCTAAATTTTCAATTCACGGAACAAAACATTCAATTAAAATTACAATGTGAAATATGTTTTCAAAACTTTTCAGTCACGCTCGCACAATAAGAATCACTCAGGGTGCCATAGGGAATGCGCATCGTCTTCCGCGGCAGCAAACAATCTCGACTATCGCCACCGAAATGTCCAAGCACGATTCCGCTAATGACCCCCATTCCGGTCGTGGTGGCGGCCCAGCATCGGCCCAGCCCATAAATTTTTCCGCTCCAGCTGAATGCAAAGCGGAGGCTCCGTCGTACATCGTCCGGGCCCTGGCTGGTGCACAGGCTCCGCGGAGACGGGCGTAATTAATCTGTCGACTGGTATATCGCATGAGGCTTATAAGGGACGAGCCGGCTTCGCGCAGCGCGTGGGCGTAATAACTATGCGTGCCGCCCGGATAAAGACGAGCGCCGTGCTCGTTAATTAATGAACTTGATACTGATAGATAGACAACGGCTGGATGGATAGATAATCAGCTGGGAGACATTGCCGTCGAGCTCTCTTGCTATTTTAACAGTCGACCTCTACTACGTCCGCCAGATTTTAAAGATATATGTATGGAAAATTGAACCAGAGGATTTGCAAATGTGATGATGGGTTGATGACGAGATCCAAAGCAATCTGGGCTGGAGTGTGCTCTGCTCAAATAATTCAAACTTTTTTTTTGTGCCACCGGTTGAATGGTTGATTCGTTGAGAAGTTCTATGGAGGGTGGAGTTCAATTCAGTCCTCATTAATTATCGATGGGTAAATTTGCTCTTCCTCCCACATCCACTTTACCAGTTATTCCTGTCAATTTGACCCACTCGATTTGATTGGTACAAGTCGATTGTATACTTCGAGTGTATATCACTTTAGTCATCAATTATTCCTCTCCATTACCAAATTGTCTTTCCTTACACGTGGGCTTTCAAAGTATGAAACAGTTTGATCGTGAATTTCATTACCATATTGGGAAAGACGATCGGGTTCAATTTAGTCGTGTTAGCCATTTATTTTTTCAATTTATTCTCACTACGGAATGCTTTCATGAAAAAGCTATTCATGTGCGTGCAGATTTCAATTACCAAGGGCATAGAATCAAGTTTCACAGTACATGCAATCAAATTCTCAATCGGCTTCTATTTCATTTTGGAAACTGTAACTATAACCACGAGAATCAGTTTATGTTCACATATACAATCGCTATGGATTCCCACAAACATCCAAGCTAATGTCTATTGAGTTCTAAGGATTACTTCATCAAGTATTGCTTTCGAGCCGTAGAAAGGTTCAGCAATACTACGAACTAAAAATATGTATCAATATTACAAACTCTACGATTCTGGCCCCGATCGCTAAGAATAAAGCAGTTTATACTAAGAAACCAAGAAGGAAAATCTTAGAAAGGTCTACTAAATTTAAAAGTAGTCATTATCCAAAGAATATTGTCATATCGTGAACTCAGATTTGCTTATCTTATTTACCACATCGTCCAACCATTATACTCCACGTGAGGAATGGTTACTATGTCAATTACCATCAGTCGCTACGGATTTGATATTTTCCCTCAATTATATCTACACAGAATATAGCTCTAGATGAAAAGGAAAAATTCAATGTTTCTCAGGCTGATTTTCAAACCAACAACCTTCTGATCTCCGGCCAATTACGCTGCAATTTGCACCACCAGGAAACTGGCGAATCACCACTTTCCGGAGCGTGAACACATATCTCTCGCAATTTCTCTCAATCTGTATGATTGTGGATTCTATCACTTTCAATAATAGATCGATATTTTATCCTCATTTCTTCAAAGCCCATAATTTTGAAAAAGTTAATCACGTCCTCGCGTGTGATCAAATACACACATAGACGCATACGCACGCACATGCATTCTTTCGTTCATACAGACATTCATGGAAAACATTGTGTTTCGACTGATGGGGCCTCAAAAAAGTAATTACTAAGAAAATTTCCTCATGAAAATGACACTGGTGGGCTCTATAATCTCGGATCGAGTCACTCTCCTATTTATTTCACCTTGATCTCCTGTATATTTTGCGAGACACCCTGTAAATTTGACAGATATGTCCTCTAGATTTTGCCATGCAATTCTATAAGGACAATCGTACAGACTACATGTCCCACGATTATCGTTCGACCGGCAATTCTTGCCGTGTTTTCGGACTAAATTTCCCTGGAAACTTCTCTCAGTATGCAACTCTGTACACTGTAACTACTCTCGGTAATATCAGAATTTATGATCCCAAAGAATCAACGTTGCAACGCTTGCGCTTCGTTCAAAGCTGAACACGAGCATACAGCAAACAACTCATCAAACTTAGTTCTACCGAAATTCCTAGAATATGATATTTCACAGTCCATTCAAGACTCTGGCGCTACGTCACACACAACTCTCGATTCGCAAGCCCCTAAGAACCCGGCATCTGGAGCGTTATAAGGGCCTGCGCATGTTAGGGAAACAAGGGTGCAGCGCGCGATAAGCGACTCACCAAGCGAATAACTAACTGGCAAGCAAAAGCATACTGGGCGAGTGGCGTGGCACACCCTGCATATCTCTAGGTCGGGCTCAAGGCCGGCGAATCAGCGGCAAGCTGCGCGAGGCCATCGATCTCCGGCTGAGCCGCCGACGGCCAGGAGTTTTCTCGACCGGTGGGATTATCTCACTGCGGGTGTATCGGGGAAATTGTTGAATTCCACGTTACACGCGCCAGATAGATTTTAATGGGGCTTGGTAAGCTGGACACGTAGCCGGCTCGGTCCCTCGCGTTTATCGCACGCCCGAAGGGTTGCTATTATGATGGGCATATGCCACTTTGCTCCGTACGTGTCCACGTGGCACTATGCGTCTTTTCTCTTTCTCTCTCGCCGCCGCGCTACGGGACATGTCCTTCCAACCCGATGGTTCCTAGATCTTATGAGCACTAGTTTTCGTCATCATCAAGTCTTGTTGGGCGACGAATGTTTTCGCTTTTGTCTCGTGTGTTCAGTTTATGTGTGTTGAATCGAATCAGCCGCCCATTGGAGCGATATCTGTCCGATAGGAACATGAACATGCTTTTCTTTTATTATCTCCAAAGCTACCTTATTTTTACATTTCAGAATGTTGTGTGTGATAGAACGAAGCTTTTTTCAAATTTTATGAATTCACCACGAGGCGTTACATCGACTAGATAGGATATATTTCTTATGCAATTGAGACTTGAGGTGAATACACTCCATTTACTGATAAAATCAATACGATGAACTCTTGAAGCTAACAGATTTCCTTAGTCGGAAACCTCTTATGGACTTCAAAATACAGCTTTATAAGTGTAAGTAGATATTTTTAGGGGACGTTTGTCTTGTCAAGTGGATAAAAGTATATGACCGAGGATGTACATACATGTCAGAGACAAACTGAGGTGGAGAGTCTACATTGTCGGGGTCCGAGATTCTACTCCCGTCAGGTTGGAAGTGAAAAAGCTTTTTCGACTGTACAAGAACTCAAGCTCTAGTATTTGTCCTAAAGTGACCTGGTTCTGAAGTTGTACCATGTCACTATTACAGCTTACTTTCAGTCATTCAAATTAATCCATTTATATCGTGAATACAATCATTTCATCCTACTATCCGCAGCTTTTTCAAGAGTATAGAATTGTGGATTTTAAGGGAATGTATGTTTCAAAAAGATCAATAAGAGATAAATTCGAATTTTAGAGTTTTTATTAATTATTCTTTTTACATGATTAGAATGTAACTGTATTACGCTGATGCTAGATACGTTATTTGACATTTGAAACAAATTGAAATAAAAACATTCGTGTTTTCAAGTTCGAAATTACATCCAAGATAATTTTGCAACCTTTCACATATGATTTCGAATCACACATTTTTTCATATCTAAAAGACATTGGTATGTCTAAATAACTTTTTATGTCTATGAGAATATTTTCAATAAACATACATTTTAATCTCTCTTGTATTTTACTTTATAACTCCTATTCCTCTCTTTGGTGAGGAAAACGAGCTACTCTGTGGTGTACTCTATTATATGTTATTCACTGTGAACATGTACAAGTCTCGTTATGGACAGAAGACAGCCAGCTTTGAATTAAGTGAAAAAAAACTTGATTTCGTAGCTCATTCACAAGTAATATGAATAAATTGGAAAAAAAAATTAAAGGAGAAACCGTGTATGTAATCTATGAAGGTCGTTATAATCAAAATTGCTCAAATTGCTTTGTAAATTCGAGCGATTCTTCCTTAAGCGGTAGATAGGGACATTGGGAATCTCATTGATCTATATAAGCGAGTGAATGTGAGGTAGATTAGGTTATTTAGGTTATTATAGAATTGATTCAGCTGCAGAATGAACGTTTAAAAAATTGTTCTTTCTTTGGGAAGAATAAATTTTCATTTTACGATTTTAACTATTATTTTCATTGGTTCAAATTAATTAGATATTCATAAGTGATAACCGGAATATGCGAAGAAAACTGGTTTTAATAGCTTTTCTTTGGTGACTAAAAGAGTCATCTATATCTAGGAGTTGCGATGCTTATAATTGGACAACTTTGAACGGTGTAAATTTTTTCTACGTAGTTACCATGTTCGAAACTTTGGCAGCTAGGAAAAAAGTCAACTAGGCGAATTCTTGTACAGAAAAATGCTACTAAGAATCATAAATCAATCTTGTTACGAACTATCAGTTGATTTTTACGAAGTATGCTCAGTCGCTCGAAACTTCAGCTAGGGAATGATAAATTAAGGCGAGAACGGCAAGAATAAAAGAAATTTGACCGATAACTTTTTAAATACATTGAATATTAAGTAAAATTAGTTACAAATGTATGTGAATGTAATTACTGAGGTGATGAAGAAATTGAGTTGAAAAATTAAAAATCGGAGGTATTTTTTCTCATTATTTGAGAAACTTGGAAATGAAAGAATGATATTGATCTAGAGATAAATAGAAATGAAAAATATGCAAATTGAAACTTTGTGAATCCAAGTTAGCCATTGAATATGTACTGTACGCGGTCATACATACAATTTTTAAACTGTTCACTATAATGATCCTTGGTTCACTTGATTCAAATGGCATTGCACAATTACCGCAGTCTACAGGACCGCACTAGAGTTAGAAAGATATTCCATCGATATTTTCCCAGTAGATATTTCGAATTCCCCGCACAATCGAGTCACCGATATCGCGCAAACAAATTCGGTATCTCGACATGGCGCGCATGAATCCGACAATAACGCTCGAGCATCCAGGAAATTTTCATCACAGCCGCGCATTCGTCGCGAACAATACGTGGTCGCGCTCGTTGGGTACACGGAGGGGGTGAGCCGCCCGCAGAGAAAAAGCGCCGGAACAGCCGCGCGCATGATTCATTGGCGCTTTCGATCCACCTCTGCGCGTGAATTAAGGTAATTGTTAGAGTTGATGTGCGCGAATACACTATTTGGAATCTGCTTTTCGCTTGCCAACCAAAATACGCTCGAACTGCCGGCAGATCGACGAATAACGAAGTGGCCGTTGGCTGCGCTGCCGCGCGTTTTAGCTGAGTACCTCGGCTTGCGCATCAGCGGTCGCATTAAGCTGTAATTAAGAGTCGTTCACTCGGTATAATGCGCAGGTGCTCGCGCTAGTAAAAAGAATATCAATCATGACTATGTGAAATGTCGCGACTATTATTGAGTCCCCGAGGATGTTAATTATATCTCGAAATGTACCGCGCCGCGCTCGAAGTCGTTTCAACTACTTGCCATTAGTTCATTTTCATTTCAGCTCCCTGCGAATCCATGAAGTTTATTATTCATTCACTTCTCGTGTCGTTGGGGGACTCTGAATACATTCACGCCTTAATCGAATTGAAGAGATTTGCCGCAGAATGATTGTGACGTATTTAATCCAGTATAAAAAGATCAATACAAGTTATTTTCATTGATATCATCCGTCAAAGATGATTCGTTAGGCCATAACTGGCAACTGTGATAATTTCGATAATCTAATGTAAGAGATTACAGAAGCCAAGTATTGGTATATAACTATGTGACGGGAGGCATTGTCAAGTATACAAGTAATCGAAATAACAAAAATCAGAGTCTAATATATAATTTACTTATACTATCCTGGAATATTAATATGAGTATAAAGGACAGTATAACTTTATAGATTTTATAGAAGATATTCACCATACGATATTGAAATATACTGTTACTGTATGTAAAAATTGGTTGGAGATAGATACTCTCTCAATAATTATACCCATTGTTGATGTTCACAAACGAAGACGAAATAATAGAGTATTTTTCTTGGCAGATTCGTTCGATTTTTTCAGAGATGAGTGAAATTGTTTCCTGACTCTCCCCTCTCATTATCTTTAGTACCCCCTGGTACTAAAGACATTGGCATTTAAGATTTCATATCATCGGCATAAACTTATTTTTTTTTATAAAGCATCCTGATCTGAGGTTAATATTGGCAAGAATAAAGAACATTGTTTATTTCTAAACCCACAGTATTCTATAAGAATCCTCTGGGAGTACTAAAGTAAAAAACTTACTTTCAATAGTTCTAAATAAAATGATGATAAATGCGTATTCATGGGATGTTTTTCTTCTATTGCACTAGTAAATATCAATTAGTTCATTTATTTCAGAGAAATATAAAAATTTCAATGAAAATTATAGTCAATGGAAATTGGACAAGATAAACGACTCGACCAGAGCGAGAAGTTTTACAGTCAAGAGAATGTTATGAGAACGATAGACTTCGTAATTTATTCATAAGTACTTGGCTTCCGTTTAATCAATTCGATTAAACTGGAGTTGCTATACTAATGTAAAATGAAAAAGGGGATTCGTTTTAAAAACGCATCAGACTTTAGTCAATTAAACCCAATTCTTGATCCCAGCAATTATGAATGGTTTCTAATGAATAAAATACCGAGTATGAGCTACAATTTTAATTCTGTATCTTTACTGTGACACTCAATGTCAGAAGTATAAATGAAAAAAAAACCTTTTTTCCAGCAACACGCATTCCAAAAAACATTGCTGGGACTCGAGAGACTCGACAACAACGGTGATAATAATATGATTGATCATGATCAGAATCATATCGAGGACACGATTTGAATTTTATTGAATTTCACGCCGCACCACCTTATTGCCAAGAGAACATCAAGGAAATTCGATTGCTCCGATCTAATCGACCATTTCCTTTCACTCTATTCAGTTTATTCGACGGGCGAGCACCTTGTTTATTCGATCGTGCTCTCAAAGGATCTAAGTCACGCGATGCTAGGCAATATTGAACAAGTGGGAAATCTATACCGGGCACGTGACCTTTTTTTTCAATCGTTCAAAAATGATTCGATGGTGCTGCGCATTCATCCGATAAATATCGCTCGTATCGCTGTCGGTTCAATCCACTCCAGCGGAATCGCGGTATAAAAGTTTCGCGCGTGAAATTGCGTTTCCGGAATGGAGTCGCGTGGACTTCGCGATTGATGAAACTAATACCGGATGTTCCGGGAATAATGGAGACGTACTGCTATTGTCATATGCAGTCGCGCCGAATTGTTGGTCAAATTTCACTCGTTGTTTCCGTTCTTTACCAAAACACAAAACTGACTTCTTCAGCTTATTCTTAAGGAAATATATATCTTTGAGGCGCACTTGGGCTATGGAATGAAAATTAAATCAAATTTTAAACAAGTAGAACGATCGAAAAAATATGAAATTGACAAGAGACGTTCACTTGTCGATGAAAATATCAGTCGATAACTTTTAAAAGAATTTAACCACCGGCGCCAGTATTGAATTCACTAATGCTGGGAAATGAGCCCGTCAATTACTTATTGCATGTCACAGACTTCAAAAAATTATTGAGCTCAGTCACGCGAACATCCATGGTAATTTCAATTTCTTATGGCTAGTTCAGATCTATCAAAATTGATAATAAAGACTCGCCAGCTTATTGCTCGAAAAATATCTAATTGGATCGAATTTTTTTACGATTATATCAGTAAGAAATCTATAAAATACAGTCTTAGAGAAACCTATGAGTGAGGTCATAACTTATATAATATCAGAACTGTTTCAATCCCACTGGATTATAAATCTGTTTGTCTTATAAGAATACTATATATTGAACGAGAGCAGAATTGTAATGAGCTTGAGATAAAGGTTTAAAATAATTATGTATTCAATTATAAAATGAATGCCATCGATCAACGCGTGATTATTTCCGACGATTGTTGACGTATTCGAGTTTGAATCTTTCCGATGGAATATTATTGTTTAAAAAATTCATGATATATTTGATTTGTTTTTGACATTCATTAAATTCAAACTCTAATAATTATGTATTCAATTATAAAATGAATGCCATCGATCAACGCGTGATTATTTCCGACGATTGTTGACGTATTCGAGTTTGAATCTTTCCGATGGAATATTATTGTTTAAAAAATTAATGATATATTTGATTTGTTTTTGACATTCATTAAATTCAAACTCTAAAAAAAAGAAACTCATATTTCAGATTATCAAAGTCAATTTTCCCGACATCTCGGCTTACAAACAGCCACCGAGATTTCGAAGAACCCCGAAACCGCAGATCCTCAGACATTACCTCTAAACCGAGTTACGAACTCTCACCGCCTGAGCTACGCAGCAAAATGGATTTGTCTCGAGTCCTTCGATATTCTCCAAATTGTTCATTTCCCTCCCTCGCCAGCACCACGTACATTCACACCTACATCATCGCACACACAAACATATTTGGAAACGTCAAGGGAGCTAAGTACTAATTAATTTTTTTCATGAAAAAAATTGTGAGTGGTGAAAAACGATGTATCTTTATGTAATTCCTCAAATTCCAAATCTCTGCACTGGTCCGCGTGTTACAATGTAAACAGATAATGAAGGAAAGAGTATACTCACGTCTGTCAATGAATCGAAAACTACCGGAGAAGCCAGTAGCGTTAGACGTTGGCAGTGATGATGGCCCTGAGTGTAGCTCGATCACCAGGTTGGGCCCAGAACTGTAGAGGACGTGGGGCACGTCGGCTAAGCCGCCGCAGAGCAAACCCGACCAGGGCGTGTACTCTGACACCCCCGGGCTGCCTGGCTCCAGGTGCAGGAACACCTTGACAAAGTCGCCCCGGCCGCAGCTGCAACGATACAAATAAGCCTCGCTATAGCTCGTGTTGGGAATTAATCGGGTGCCCTGACAGCCCCGAGCTCTTTTCTCCCGCTCTCTGTCTCTCTTTTTCTCCGTCGCTTCGTCTTTTTTCTTTGGCACTTGTTTTCTCGCCCGCTGATGTTTGTCCCCTTCCCCGTCCTCAGCTACGCCCGCCGCGTGCAAATTAAGTTTCGACTTTGCCACCTGTTTATGCGAGGCCTGATGCTGTTACTTTTTGTTACTCTACGCTTGTCTCATTCGACGGATTTATCCTTATTTCAAGTTCCGAGGCTAAATTATGGATCTTCATTCTCTTTTTTTTTGTACTGAAACTTACTGTTCTATCTGGATAGTTTTCGCTTTGCATCAAGTACGTGTATAAATATCGTTATCGACCCGACCAAAATCGCTTACAGAAATTTGTCCACGATTATCAAAGGTTATTATATATATATATATATATATATATATATATATATATATATATATATATATATATATATATATATATATATATATATATTTCCTTTTAAATATTGAACATAAATTCGCAAATTAGCTTTCATAGACTAGACCTTGAATTTCTCCTGAACAAATAAGCTAAATTTCATTTCTCATTGAGCAATCTAATCCATTTATCTAAAAGTATTCTGGATACAATATATGAAACAGATTCTTTTTTACAGAACTATTCGATTTCATAGCAAACATTTTTCATGTTTTACATCAGCTTGTAAACTTTTTATTGCAAGCATAAAACCACTAGACCAATTTGACGAGAGTGTGTGTGTGTGTGTGTGTGTGTGTGTGTCTTGAAAGACTGGCACATAAAATGAAATAGAATTTTCGAGAGATGTTTGTTCTCTGCGACAAGATCAATTTCTCTACAAAAATATTACTTGTTTAGACGAATATGAAAAAAATTTCTACATATTATAAAATGAAATGCAACATAATTTTGTCAACGCAAACTCAATTGATTTTGCGACATTTCAGTACAATTTATCAACTCACAATGTGTGTGAAGGCATTGAAACAGATTTCCAATAATGTTCCGTTTTATAATTCTGGTGGAATTGACCAGCGAAGCGACACATTTAAATTGGCTAACTAACCAGAATTGCTCAGTCTCTTGAGCCCTGGGCAGCTTCTGGGCAGCTTCAGTTGAATAGTGTGCTCGACTGTTCAATTTCTGCCAGAGTAAACATTAGCTTGAAATATGCTGAATAAGAACAGCTCAAATTCGAAGGGAATATGAAATAGTTTAATTTCACCCACGAGAAATGAGCATTTTTTAGATAGTTGTTGAATTATAATTATTAGATAAAAAGTAATAGTATTCTCTTCTAACCTGGAGAAAAAATGCAATAATTACTCTTCTTATGGAGGAACAAATGGTGCGGAAAAAATCCTTGACAGAATACTTATGTATGGGAATGATTCTTGTGAATTTAATACAGACCTTATTGAGAGTTTCCTGAAGCATACGTAATCTGCGCATAATAAGTTGGGTAAGTAGGCACAATGGGAGTGAGGGAGGCATGATCTTTCGCGAGAGGAAAAAAAGGAAAAAGAAGAGAAAGCCCAAACTTAAAACTGCTGATTCCCACGAGCATTCCGAAGAAGCTTTAACCGTTACTCGCGTTTTCGATTTCTCCTTCTTTCCGCTTTGCTGATGGCATTAGAGAGAGACAAGCAAAAGGTAGAAATGGAAAAATCCAATCCTAAAGATGACTCTTCGCACTTTTCGCTTACATCCTCTCCACGTTTTGAAGTGCGACTATACATATTAGGTTTATATATAGACCTGAAATCAGAAGATATCAGTTTCTTTCATTTTCACGAGACTTACTACCACGTTATTCTATCATCGTCTTTTATTATTTCTGACTCCTATAGTTTTAAAATCTTTTAAAACTGTGATGTACGTATTCCAGTTCATCTTAATCATTTTATCCGATTAAATGAAAGGACGTTTCGTAGATCCGAACCCCGTTAATAATTACAAAGCCCAGAAAAGTAATTTTACTATGTCGAATTTAACACGATTTCTGTTATAGCTTTCGATAGATGGAAAAATTCACCGAATTGCGGAGGGATTACAATAGCATTATCAGAAGTTTAGGTATATAAATTAAGTGTCAGTAACTTCTGCACTTCCCTGGGTCTTTTTTATCGTATTTCTCTTCATCTCTTTTCTTTCCTCCTTTAGATGGTACATTAGCACGTAAAGAGTTCTCGAAAATGCAATTATACGCACCGAGATAAAAGAGCAAGGCGTGACCTGGCTTGGTGGGGGAGAGATCTTTGGTATCTTTTGAAAGTGCTGCTTAAAGTTCGTGCGGTAAAACGTTTCGATATGCAGCATCTCTATCTACATTTCTTTATTTTTTTATCCTCGTTTTAATCTAACTTAGCGCACTTCTCGCTAATCATGCGATATTTGCATTTTTTGACATTTCACTGAGGATTATGAAAGCTTACTATTTTGACATAGTAGAGAAAAACATCGTGGTCGTCATTATGTTTCATAAGTCAGAGTGTCTAGTGAAGGTTACAATTATCGCATAGTAAAATTTTATTATACTGTCTATTGTATATATTATTGTGAAGTTCCAGTGTAAAATTATTTGGAGAATTGACGTTGATCATTCTTGATTAGAATTGATGGTATTTATACTTTTTCATGCGCTAGAGTATACATTCATTGCGCGTGGGCGAATGAAGATCAAATATACGATAAAATCTGAAAATTGTGAAAAACGTGAGCGTAGAATCGCATGCAATTCAGTGCCCCTGAAATAAAGAATAAAAATCAAATTCTAGTAGAATTTATTGCTGCATTTTCAAATAGTATAATTCTGTTGGCGTATCAATTTTCTTTCATCGTTTGTAACAAACTACATATACTCTTAAATTTCTTAAAATTAAATCATTTGTTTGCTTTCTTTTAGGAATGATGAAAGTAATGGGAGCCGTGACAAGTTTTTTTACAATAAATGAATTAATTTAACAATAGCTGATGGAATGTCTAAAGATAATCGAAACGTACGTATGGCGAAACATCCAAATCTCAGAAAGTTTCGCTATGAATGGGTCACCGTAAGTTTACAAACTCTATTACTCAATCACAGTATATTTTCTTTCCAAAAATTTAGAGGTAGTCTAAGAAGTCTAAGAAAATCAATTCTCTCACGGATGGTAGAATTGGAAATAAAATTGAAAGATTATTTGTTGTCTCTGTATGACCGTACGTGAAACGGCATAAAACGGAACACCATTATAATCATAGCAACCCTTTACTTTCTGCATTTTCATACTCACCAAATTGAAAAAAATTATACAAAGTGACATTCAATTTACGTTCATTACGTTTCAACTTTTGCAACCCAAAGTACATAAATTATTCAAATGAAATCCCGCGAGCTCATTCGTGGTTAATTATACACAGAACTTCGTGCAATGTTGAGTCTGAAGCTCAGAACAATATTAAACTGAGATACGATAAGAAAAGAGCCAATATGAAAGCAAGGAGTCGACGGCGTGCGGGAATTAAAGCAATGACGAGATAAACGAGAAGAGTTCTGATGCCTATTTGATCTGGTGATCCGAGAGTGACGCAGATTCGGCTAAACAGCACGCGCGCGCCCGTAAAAATATTACGCGGCAGAGCGGGAGGGCGATAAAAGGGAGCCGGCAAGTGGCGCGCGCAATTCTTATGCTGCGTACGACCGCCACACCGCCAGCTCCAAACGACACTTCAATAACTTCCGCTCAACCGGCTCGGGACAGCCTACGAGCAGGGATTTCGGTACGTGTTTCTAGCTCTCGTTCGTTCTGCCGAGTGCACCTCTTGCTTTTAGCGGCATGGATTTGCTCTCGTTGAGATGGGGATTTTTGTGACTTTTTTCACACATTTCTCGCGGAGATGATGCGCTTCAAGTGCCTGATATGATGGATACCTGAAAAACACGTTGAGCTTTCGTCTCTTTGTTTCTTAGTGAGCTTTTGATATTCTCAACTCTTACAGAGCCGGGGTTCGCAAAAATATTTAAAACGCATTTTTCTGTATAGATGTGATCTTAGATCCCCAATTTATAGTCAAACTAAATTTGGAAGTTGGCAAGTCGATCTCTTACGGCTACAGGCGTATGTCGATCCAGTACTGTAAGGTCACAAATACGTTGTCAAAATTTGAAAAAAATGTGACGACCCTTAGTAATATTTAGTAGAAATGTAAAAATGTATTTGGGACATTAATGAGCTATATATTAAAGTTCAATCATACAGGATCAATGTTATCATTTTCTCAGTGTGATAAATAGCTGAAACCATGCTGGAAAATCATATGTATACATATAAATATGGAATTTTTTCAACTTGTGTTTGATTTTCATCAAAAGTTATTTATTGAAAGTTTTCAAACATATCTTTTGGAATTGATATTGTATACAATTTGTATTTATAATAATTTCGTAGATTAATTTGGGATACATCTGCAAGTGCCTAAGCTGACACAGATGCCAGTACTGCCACTTCCGCAGTGATCAGTACATTCACCTCTTCGTTCACACATTCCAGCTGTACAAAATTCAACTGTAAAAATCAAAAATTCAAGATGATTTTCCTAAATATAGATTATAATCAGCAGCTATCAATATTCATATGATGACACGATAAGAATAAACTTATTACAATGTTCTTATTATCCTAACTGGCGGCGTTTCAAAAAATAAAAAAATGAGAAGGATTTGACAAAAAAGGATTCGACATGATCTGATTTTGATAGGTATCCACCCGAAGCGAACAATAGGGCATTTCCACAAGAGTATATTACATTGTTATGAACAATACAAAAAAGAAGTTTGGACTCTTCATGGGTGTGACTAACCATTGTTTTCTCGAAGACGTAATTGCCAGCTCGGCTGACTGTACATCAGGAGAACCTTATGGTTTAAATACAGATCGGAGAGAGTTAATTTTTTCAGGAAAACTTCATGGAAAATAAGATGATGGTGTAGATTATAAAAAAAAATCGACACCGGCATTTTTCTTTTGCTCAAGCGTATTTACAGGAAAATGCCCTTATATGTCTTACTCATGTAACTTGGTTAGACCTAAATCAATCAAATCACGAGTTAACTGGCTTTACTCACCATCATTTTTCATATAAGGATCAACCTGTTTCTACTATTACGACAATATCAGAAAAGCCTTGTGCTAACTGTAACATGAGTACTTTTTTTATTATCGGAATTCGGTATTTTCACACTTTTACCGAATAATCTCTTCCACCTACTCCAAGTATACTGCGTGACAGAAAAAAAATAAGCCATTAAAACTGCGGGAGTTAACCTCATCCGCTTGAGCTTACCGCAAAATACATTCAATCCCGGGACGAGCATCCCCCGAAAATTCTTTCATTCAGCGGCTTGCTCCATTCAGAAAGACCCGTCCTTCATCATTGGGGGAGGTGCATGTGCAGTCGTGCTGGACCGCTCTAAATCTCGCAGTCTGGAAAATCTCCGGGAACAAGAGCTCGAGCACGCATATCTCTCGGCTCACGGCATCAGTGGTAACAGTCGCGCCCAGTCAGACCTCCCGGAAGTGTAGCAGTCGCGCGCGCACCCGGAATTCGCAATCCCTGCGTGCGACCGCTCACGTATGGATAACACATCTCCTCCTCGACTTCTTCTACTTTTCGGGCGCCACGTTATAAAAAAAGCCCGAGCTGCCGCTCGAGCTCACGTGTACTGTACTAGGCACGTGAGTCGAAATAGTTTTACAGGATGGTTTAGTGGTAAAGTTATTTGAGAATTAAAGGTACGAGTTTTGAGGAGCGGATTTCATGGGTGGCTGATTATTTACGAATTATTGCTGAAAATATCATTTTTCCAGTACCTGCTATACTTTTGTCAATTAGTTGATCATGGCGTATTCAAGAGGTTAGTTTGACGTATGTACCATCAAAATTTTTGGTCTATATAAGGATTTCGAAGAACTACTGAAAGAGAATCAGGTTATGAAATTGTTTGTGGGCGAATATATGAGTAATTTACAATTTCAAGGCGCGAATTGAGTTATCATAAATTATTTGTCATCAACTTATTGTAAAATTTCCATTGTTTTAAGTTTATAGAAACGTGTGTGAAATGAGTGATGATGGAAGTCAAGGTTGTTTGATAAAACTTAACCGGCTATTCATTCCTAATTCTGCTATTTATTTTTCTGACAATGCACTTCACTCATATAGAACAGATAGATTTTGATTTTCCAGGTGCAATTTTTTGGCCTTTTTGCTTTCCTTTCCGTTACTTATTGGTATTTTTTTTATTTTATTAAGCTTACAAGCTTATTTAGCTATACAATGAGTTATTAATATACATTTGTACATTGTTATACTTATATTTAATTATTATATACTAAGATTACATTCTTGAAAGTATTTGTCAAGGTATTTACAGGCCCGCACGTCTGGGCCGGCAATCATGGTCTCGATCGAGAGAGGTAATTGATATTCACATTTCGTCAGACTTCCGATTAGGGCTTCTCTCTGAGTATCAAATCTTGAATATTGCCATAGTACATGATTGAGGTCTTCCTCTCTTTCTTCGCATGGACAAATTGAACTGTTAACAATTTTGATTCTTGCCAAAGACGACCGCGACGCCAGGTTGTAATGATTGCCTCTGCATTTATTAATTGTGGTTATTGTTCGTCTGTCAAGTTTGCGGTTGTAAAATCAAGGCTGGGCGCGGCTATTGTGGTACTGTTGAAAATATAGTTTGCCTTTTTCCAATCTTATTCGTTGTATGTACTCTACGGTTTGAGATATAGCACTTTTTTTGAGGTCTGTACAAAAGTCTTTGTTATTGGTATTTACGCGAGTGCCTAGAAATGTCTTCCGATGGCTCGAGAGCAAAAGATGATGAAAATTTCTAACATATCGGTTGTATTGTTAAAAGAGAAAGCGAAAATTTGAGTTTTCACTTCTTTTGTTGCCGGGCGTGCCCGTGCGCTACTCTTATAAATAGCACGGGTTAATCCCCAGGCGTAAATCAAAAGTTTAGTTAGATATGACCCGAGGTGCATTTAACTTTGGCTGGTGCTGGCTGCCCAAACGTGCACATATCGGCAGGCCAAAGACTTGAGTCACTCGCATCAAAGCCCAGAGTGTAATATAAAATTGTCGGAACGTGCCTTGCTCGTGCCAATGGAAGGTAGCGTGCGTGCAACTAAGCATGTTATTGAGCAGCGCGGCTAAGTTGTGTGTTTATTTGCGTGGGCCAGGAGATTTGCGCGAGGGAGGGTGGGAGGTGAGCGAGTTCGCGGCTTGCCGAATTTATAGATCTCGAAAGATCGGGAAAGCACGCACAATCGACTGCTGCTTGCGTCTCTGCTGGATTCGCGTATTTTGATCCGGCAAAAATTTAAGGACTTTTAGGAAGAGAGTCGAATACTTTAACACGCGAGGGAATGGAGAGTCGTCGAGAAAACACGACATGCTTATTCTTACAGAAGTTGGGGAGTTTAGGTGGGGAGGAGGTGGGGATTTGGAATCATACAAATCGAAGACTGTAACTCGCTTTAATACTTCAGGGCTGAGAATCATTCAAGAAAGTTAAGATCAAAACGTTATCAAACTCCAATGTGAAGTCGTTTACAGATACTAGAAGCTGCGTTTAGCGCGCGTACCGCGCGCGCGGTGACGTATCGGATCCTAACCAAAACAAGCTGACCGCTCTGAACATAGCAACAACCACCGCTGCTTTCGAGACGACCAATCAGAAGCCGAATAAAGGTGTTGAATCAATCTGATTGGCCAACGACCTTCAATTCGATACTTTTCGCTATCTCCCTTTTAAGATAGGATATGTTTCAATAGTATTCACGAGATAACTTTCTGAACATTATGGATTGTCGATTCTCATTTACGTTTATGTAATATATTACACTATAGGCTAACAGAGAGTTTTGTACATACAAAAATGTAATCGAGATGTTAGCGAATCTATTCTGACGTTAAAATGCGGACGAAAAGTCAACCCCGATAAAAAAGAACAACAAAACTGCACGAGATTATTCCATCATTCACGATCAAACAACGTTCTTCGCCGGCTTGCTCAACAAATTAAAATGCATAGAATAAGACGATCAATCATTGGAGTGCTAATAAATAAGCCCGCACGCTAAACTGAATGAGCCGGAGAAAAAAGGAACCAGGAAGAATATACACACACGCCAGACACACACACACACATACATACATAGACACACGAAAAACGACGGGCTGATCGGCAGTGGCGTGTCGCGAGGCGTAATGGAATTCCGAAGTTGGTCTTTGATCGTCTACATAGGTATACTCACTCAGTGGGGTTGCCGCGAATGTTGAAATGATGAAACGTCAGCTCGACGATCTCGTCCTGGAGGCCTCGGAACGTGAACAGCAGGCAATCGATATTGGCAGGGTAACGCTTGGGAAAGTCTGGCGACGTGAAAGTGCCACCCTGGGGCCTGTACCGACTGCTGTACACGACGCAGGAGCAACCTGTAACACAAACAACAAACTTTCTTTCAGACAACTGCAGGGACGAAGCATCTCGGGCGCTTAATCGGGTGATTCGTCATGCGGCGATCGTATCGTGGCACAACCTCCGGAACGCGCGAGTCGGTAGCGTGGTTAGAAGGCGAGAACCGAGGAGATGTGGTGAAAAACTACGGTGCCCGGGTTCTTTCCCTTATTTTATTTACCCCTTCATTTTTCTTGGGTTCTCCGCGCTTGCTCTGCTTCGCCCGCCCTCGTATTTATTGCCTCGGCAGTTTCATAGTGTTACGATTGAAAAACAAGCGGTTACTGTACTCTTTCCCTCCCCCTTCCCCTCTCTTTCTCTCCCTCTCTCTCTCTCTCATTAAATGCTGGAACTCGAGGGCTCGAGCAATCGCAAGAGCGATGGCTCGAGTTCAAGAGGGCATGATTTACGGCAGAGGAGATCAACGTTCGAGTTATCGATTACCGTGTTGGGTAGTAACTTTTACGCTGGGCTCGGCTGGTTTCCATTCGACATTTTAAATAATCAGTGACGATTCGACGACTAGTTTGACTTGGATAAGTGCGATTTCAGCAATTCGTAATGGGAACTCCCTCCACATGAGCATTGACGTGAGGATTTGCGATGTCAGGTAACTTGACTAATTCATTCGACTCAGGATTGGTCTACTACGTGAATTCAAAAGAAGCCCAATGCCCGTCGTCCATACAAGCTCTTCAACGTTTTAACGAGAGCTTATTCCCCGAGATCGTATGACCAATTCTCCGAGCGGATTCACTCAATCATCCTGTTGGCGAGTCTGATTTCTCATCTTGTGCTCGCAAACTAGCATTTTCGTGCATTGTCCATTCCGATGCGATTTCTCCAAGTATATTATAATTTTACGGATTGTCCCGCGTTTTGAATAAATTCTTCATTTTCTGATCCATAGATATTGGATCGGAACGATGGGAACTCTAGTTTCCTGGGTCATAGCTTCTGGGTAGATTCTAAAATCGATCGCGCCCCGTACAAAATATACGTGAACGAATCAAAACGAAACCCCTTGCCGAAAAATACACAGGGACATCATTAAATCGGCAAAGCGAAGTTTCTCAACTATTAACGCTCGAAGAAAAAAGATTTCCCGTGGCAAAGGGGAGAGAGAGAGAGCTTAATTGTTGAAAAAGGAGAGCCGGGAGTAAATCTTGAGCAGATTTAATTGATATTTTTTCTAAAGGCCATTTTTCACTTTAACGAGGGTGCAGTCACCTCGTAACAAGGAGACGAATGAAGTTCACTTCCACCCGAGGGAGTTTCGAGAGTGCGCGTCCCGTTGTCTGAAGGAATTGAAATGCCGCGCTGTCCGTTATCGGTCGTATTCAAACTCGCTCAGTCGCGGAGAAGTCGAAAATGCATTTTGCCAACGGGGATCGCGCGAGGCTCGATGAGAAAATTGGCGAGACTGGTGGGTCGGGTGTAGTAGCCCCGTGGAAAGTCATTACCACGTCGGGGCGGCGGCGGCGGCGGCGGAAGGGGAGGGGGTGAATGCAAGAAAAATTACGGCGTTCGCATTATCCGGCGGGCCGACGCCCCCTCGCATTTAAACGATACAACCCGTGCCCCGGCGCACGCTCGGCCGCTTTATCTTTGCCGCTCCGGCTGGGCCGCGCGCGCGAGAGATATCGAGCGCGTGCCTATCGACTCGGGGGTAGCTCCTTGCGCCCCCGAGTGTTCCCGATGTCGGGGCGAGATGTTTGTGGCAAAGGTCAGCGCCGCTCCATAAATAACGCGTGCTGCAGCTGAGACGGGCACGAGCAGTTGCGTGGGAGTACGTGCAGCGCGCGGCCGAGTGTACTTTCGCCGCGCTTTCTTTCGCGCACTCGTTCCTCTTGCGCTCTCGACTCTCTTTCCATCCAGGAGTAATTTCTGCGCGTCAGTCGCCGGACCCGACATGAGATATGTTCCGTTGTTATTCGACGCGTTTATGAGTCCGGCTTTGTGCGGGGCGAGCTTCCATTACCGTTCCCCGGCCGACCCATCTGTCCAGCCGTATATTTTTTGGCTGGATTCCATTACGCGACGTTGGAACGCGTATACGCGCGTTGGTTATTCGCCCGCTTCTACACTAGATAAGCGCCTGTTGTGTGCCGCTGCAGCTCGTCGAGATACGCGTGCACGGCAAAAATGTCTCTGGAGATCGTTGTATGATGGGGCAAGAGTGCAAAGGCAGATCCAACAATTGAATTTGCCAATTTTTTTTTCCTACCTCCCGAGCGCGCGTTACGTTTCGGTCTTTGTATTTTAGCCTCTCGCAGTACCGTTGCACCGGCTCGAGCGGTCGGCTTTTCAAAATTGCTGGAATCCAAGAAATTTTCCCCAACATGATTTGATAATTTACGTTCTCTAGTAAAGATCATTTATCTCTTCGAGTTTTATTTCAACATAGTTATTAACTCACTATGCTACTGATTCTAAGATGCCAATCTTCTGTTCTCCATTCGAATATTGGGCATTGAAATTCGTTAGATCGAGATTAATAAAGGTCGAGATACATGTTTATCATAGTAAATTACACAACCTAATGACGAATAAAATAAATATACGTCAGTTATTTTTATTTGTTCTCTAAGGTAATTCCATTTCTTTCTTCTCGGCGCATGTTAAATCATCAATTATTCACTTCATGAATTTTTTTCAGCTGCAGTTGGACATTAAAAAAACATTTTTCCATAAAGTTAAAAATCCCCGTGGAATCTTGGAGTCGAACTTGTAACGTATCGGTCATTAAGCTACCCTGTTAAGTATACCTATTAAATTATTTACCCCCCTCATCTTTCTGTGACATGCGAAAGTTTTTACAATATCTCCGAAATCGATAATCGCTCATCAGTCAATTTTAACGCGCAAGATTTTTAACTCTATAAATCGCGTCCTCCAACATATATTTTAACCCTGACAAGGGAAACGATATTCCCAAGTCAAAATGCAAGTAGAAAACATTTTTTGCTACCTGATAGTATATAAGAGTATACATATATATATGGGTAGTATTGAATCAGTAGAATGATTAAAGGAGAAGTTGTTATTAATTACCTATATTGCATAAAATAGCAACTTTCTAACGTCAAAACTGATTTTTTTATGTCAATAGTAGTAGTCAAGAGTTTATGACTTGTCATTTATAATCAAGTAACTCAATGTTTTTACGAAACAACGTCCTGGATACTTTTATGTCATTAAACTTTTTCTTCCTTCTAATCTCTTACATACAAATACGTATTCTCATAAAGCATTTTTTCATTAGTCATTTCGTTTTTCCGAATACCACAGGAAAATAATATTCTTTAAAATATTCGCATTATAATTTTCATCTAAAAACGAATTATGGCCACTTCTCTTGGGCTCAACCAATCATTTACTTTCATGAGTTTTTTTTTTATTTCTCAAATAGCAGCCAGAAAGAAGCGAGAAAGTTAATAAATTCAATTCATGCAGATTATCCCGGGTTATGGATTCGTTCGACTGGGAAAATGGCTTTGATCGAACGTAGTTTGCACCACGTAAGTTCCGCTTTAATAGATCTCGAACTAAATTAGCCGCATCGAAACGTAAAGCATCGACATCACCGCAACTCTTCTTGAAGCATCTCTTCTCAATTAACAAGAGTATAGCGTCGCCCAGGCCCTCAAAGAGTCAAGCACGCGCTTCACTCACTTTTTCAACTCTTCCCGGCAAAAGTCATCGGCTAATCGTTCACACCACGCCCGGGCCAGCATATTTTATTCATCGGGCTCACAATGGGCAGACGACTCGTCGCGTAATTAACGCGGCGGCGTCGTATACACGTCAGCAGGCCGGGCAATGCATGCATTAGCCGGCGCGTGCGGTGCAGTAGTACATGGGGCACGACATAAATATACGACCACCGGCTCTCGCCCTATGATAATGTGCAGCTCGGCCGCGCGATTCGAACATTATCATGGCCGCGCCGATTTACGAGCGACGCGCCCATTTGCGGCTCGCCCGCGTGCCTCCTTGTGGACTGCGGCCAAGGGCTCCTCTGCGTGCTGCAGACTGATGGCCCCGAGTTGTCTTGGATCCGGCAGATTTCTTTCTAGCGAACAACCGCCCGACCACGAGGCTAAGTGGATTTTGTTCAGAGGCACATTGATATTGGAAATCATGCTGGTCTTACCGGCTCGAACCAAACGCTACTCTACCAATTGTGAGCCAAGAGGAAATTAATCAAAATTCCATCGTTTGCTTCTTGGCCGTTTCTCATGCCACGATCGTAACTCTCCACGCACAGTGAATGTAAATCATTAGGCACAGAGATGAGGTATATTTTGTAATAAACATGGATGTGCGTCGCATTCTTGGATTAATGACATTCTGACGTAATGGGGAAGAAATGCTCGACAACATTAATCGTAATTAACAAATACAGATAGCGTTCAAATCACTTCAACGTTCAAGACTAATTGTTTGAATGTGCGATGTATCTGAAAGTCTTTTAATTTCACTTAATCATCATTTCCCGAGTGCAAAATTTATAATCTTTTTGAAAACAAGTACCAAACTTGATTTATATGTTTGATGTCGGTTAAGTACATTTCTGTAAAATTGCATCTTTTATTCTCGGGCTCGACATAATCATATATGATGAATTTTCTGGATGAATGAATTCTTTTGTAAAAGTCGCCGGAACCCTCACATGCTTCCCTTGAAATTTTCTACTGTTCAGGGGCAAAAAATTGAATCTCACTTGGCAGTTGGAAACGCCCCGGTAGGAAACGACCTAAAGGGAAATTTATCGTTCCATTGCCACTCCGAGAATGGGGCCTGCCAATTGCACCAACGTGAATTAATCGGATGCAAATTCATACAGTACTCCTTGTTTTTGTTTCTTAGTGAATCATTTGGTCTTTTCTATATAAAGAAAAAGAAAACAGGGAAAATAAATTTCGTCAATTTTACGTTTTATGAGCGATAATATTGATCCAATTCAACAAGCTAAGTGTATATGAATTTTAAACTGTATTATAGTGTGTCAGATTATCGTCAACTTTGATTCGTTTATTTTTTTTGTCAATCAACAGTTTACTTCTGACAAATGACAAATACTGTCAAAAGTCTAATATTTTTTTTTATTGATACAGTTTTTCAATCCCTACTGGAGTTATTCAATTATACAAAAGCCCAATATCTCTTTCTGATGCAAAAACAGCAATCACGAGCATTTAGAAATTGTCAAATTTAATCATCCCCAACGACGAGCATTTTGTGATTGATCGTGATCACTCGATGTATGTACACGACTGCACGACTGCTAGACGAACGGTTGCACAAATGATTTTATCCCAGTCCACGTTTCGATTTCTCTGTACAGAATATCTCGCGTCCGCTCGCAAACACCATTCGCACAACAAACAACAACCCCCTGTTGCCAAACATTATTCGCTGTGTTATAATTAGTGCGACAAGACCCGGGTATACATTACACACGTGGTCGGAATAAAAAACGATAAAAGCTCGGGCTTTGCGACGTGTGCGGAAAAACAAAAGAGAGAATCGGCGACGCGGGGAATATTTTATTCCGGCTATATGCGTGCATTCCGTTCCTATTTCGGTTGGAGCGCACGGGCTCGCGCGCGGATTAATCAAGTTCAATCTGCCGACGAGACACCTTGGCTCTCGTTCGTATATAAAGCCGCATCGGCCAATAATTGCTTATGCGCGTATCGCATTACCGAACAATGAATTTAAATTTGCAGCTGGTTAATTTGCGCTCGCTGACCGGCTATTTTGCCCGTGTTTACGAATGCCATTTGCGGGCCGGCAGTGACCCGTGGATAAACGGGTAAGCCGCCACCGCCAAGTTTAACCAGTGCCCTGCCAGCCTGCACCGCTCGCAGCTCCATTTTCACGGCGATGATGCTCCCGGATGACGGAGTTTATTAAATTCTGATGTTGTGTGGCCTGCTGCTGCTGCTGCTGCTGCTCCCGCCGCCGCCGCCGCCCCTACCGTTGCTGGCGTGCGAAGAAAAATGGCCGGGCGTGTGCGCAGATATTGTGGATACGCTCCAACAATTAGGATTGTTTAACGACGACGTGAGTGAATCAGCGGGACGAGATTTCGACGAGTTTCACGCAGTTACGAATAAAATTGAAATTTGTAACGCCGTTGATTTATCTACGCGATTGATGTAAGTTGATTCTTGATTTTGTAAACATCATGATTCTTTATGAGTGCTGAATGTATGCTGGACAGATGAATATAAACTGCTGGGCATTATTCTATATCTATTATCACACAAAAAAAAACGTTGGTTGTCTTCAACTGCAATATAGGGTTAATCGCCCAACTAAACACATACAGTCGTTGGAACAATCAAATTCTCGTTGTGCAATCACTATACATAAATTAAAGTATATATTACTCGTTATTCAGTGTATGTCTTATATTATGAGTAGTTTCTACTGTATTGAATAAGTAGAAACATGTATCATATAAATAAATATCGTTTCGTTTGTTTTTCATCGTAAACTTGAAATATCGAATACTTATTTTAAATTGCACTCTGAATATCACATAATTCAAATTCATCAGCTTACAAAAGATACGCTATAGAAAATAACCAATTTTGTGTCTACACATATCGATGCTTCATGGCGTGCATTCTAAATACCTCATTTGGAACGACTTCAACTGACGAAAATTAAACAGGCTATGGGAGCGATGTACAAGCTTCCGACTATATTCGCATATACTTAAATAATAAATTCTGCGTGATTTTGAATATCAAAGCATAATCTATAAGCATAATTTGTATCATTACATTATTTACTTGAATCGATATGAACTCTACTAAAAATATTGTCAAATTAACACTAAGAATAGTACACATAACTATGAATGAAAACTATATTCATAGTTATGTGTACTATTGTCTTCAGTTTTCTCAGCAGTAATTTAGTTGGCACTGTAATAAGTATACTCAATTGAACTATAACTTGTGCTACTATATAATAGCCAGTTTTATTGGGTGTTGACGAATCTTTTGAGCTATGTACATTTTTTCCAACTCCTTAAAAGATCAAATTTCATGTGTAATTTTTCAATGAAATATAAAATATTCTCGAAGTTGCTGATGTAGGTTTTCTGTACTAAGAAAGTCCTTTGAGAAAGTACCAGCTGAATTATTGTGGCTTCGCAGTCATCTCTCGTTGAGATGGGAAATTTTCAAGCAGGAAAACGTGTGGCTCCCGAATTCCTCAGCATTTAACTTCAAAAAGACGAAAATCCCCTCCTCGCATAGTCGAAAAGTGCGAGAGCGCGCGTTTTCACGTTTTATCTACATTCTAGAACTAACGCATGAGAGTAGTGGAAAATAGCATGCAATAGAGAACGCGTAATGAAATTATGGATGAAAAAGACGTGTAAGAAAATATAGCAAATTGAATTCTATTCTCTATTTCTGTGTCAGTGCAAGAGAATATCATGTTTGACTCGGTAAAATGGTCGAAGGATACTGAGAAAGATTGTAGGCCAAAAAATTGTAATGAAGAGGAAAGATTAGAGAGCATGTGAAAAATTGAGACAGATCGAGAATACGAAAAGAGAAAATGGAGTGAAACAGAAAATAATGAGTTCATGAAGTTGCGTGCGGAGAAGTGCTTCAAGAGCTGAAAGAGAAGGGAAAAATATTTCGTAGAAATGGTTCCATTACTCGACACTGAGTGTTTACAGTGACTCGAGTCGTTTTGATCAATTGTTAGATTCTCACGTTTTCAAACGTTTCGACAAGTTTATGACAGTTCCAATTTGATGGGTGCATTATTTCTCTTTTCTATAAAATATTACATATCTCAACTGAAAGTATGTGTCAAGATGTAATTTGAGTATTATTAAATTGCTGTTTCTTCATGTTTTGTCATAAGCTATAAAAAAGATCAATATTGTGTACATCAATGATCGATTCAATCTGCAAAAAAAAGTATTCGCGGCTTCTCAGCATAATCATGAGGTGGGCTCGAAATTAGGAATCAATTGTCTTTTTCAATTATATTATTTTATGATCATTTTTCACATTTGTATGGCATAAAAATGGCAACTGATAGTTCGTAGAAACTGCTCGCGAGAAAAATCGGACGAAGTTGAGTCGTAACCGCCCAGCTATAAAAGCAACTGCGTATATTCTGTTTCACTTAGGATTTGTAATGGATCGACTTTGCCATCATTATGAATGTCCCGGGGACCGGGGTAAGGGAAAGTGCGTACGTGCCAAATCCGTTTCGGACTTACCGACGCCGCTGTCGTATCGAAGCATGAGAGATAGCTTCTAAAAATTATTCAAAGGACTCTACAATGGTAGATATTTTTAAAGAATTTACTTCACTTTCATTCCGAACGATGCCTTCAAGAACGATACTATGTGTTTCGGGCCGCTGAATCTGAATCTAATAACCGCATACAGATTTCATCAACATCAGTTTTTCCTCCAGCATCCAAAAAGTCCGTAGAATTGATCGATACCCGGCATCATTTGGATGTTGAGAGGAAAAACTAAGGGTGGTGGAGTTTTTCCGAGGTCAGATTTCGATTTAGCGACCCAAAACAAGTAGGGTCAGGGTGTATATTTTTCTCAAGAGTCATCAGCTGCTGTAAAAGTTATAGTGTCGCCAAGGTTATGCTTGTCAATTTCCTTTCTCTACTAGTCTGAAGATTGGACACTTCAAATAGGATCCAACATCACTATGCCCAATCTCTTTTCTAAACAATAGAATATGCCAGCAAATGAAGACTTGCCAAAGCCAAAAGTACAAGAGGGATAGAGATGGAGGGAGAAATGGGCAAAGAGTGGGGGAATAAAATTGAAGCGACTCAGTGCAGTGAAAGGGAGAGTGATCACAGCTTGCTGTAGGGGCGCGGTGTACAGAGGCCCGGGCGCGCCGCCACGTGGGATGTATTTATCATCGCGATATATTAGCCGAGTCGTTCATTAATCATCGCTAGCTGAGCGGCCGCTGCTGCGGAGGACCCATTTACTGCCGTCCTACCCAATTACCCCGTCAGCCTCGTTTTATTTGAAACAACGGCCGACCAACTTCTTAATTTGATGCATTAACACGATCCACTACGAGATTATGGCTATTACTTAGTCCACGACATTCATGAATTTGACGTCTGAGGTGGGTACGTAGGCCGGAGCGTGGTCAACGCTGACTGTTAATTGATTACGGAACAGCGAAGAATTTGCCAGTTTGATTAGGATGGATGAATTTTTAATTGATTCACGTGAGATAATAAATGGTGGATACTCCAAATTCGATGGGGAAGGTTTAAGGGGAAACATGTTATACGGGAACGCCGTGGCAGGGGAAACTTCTCTCCGAGCTCATGTACTCTGAACTAGGCGCATTAAAGTTGCGGCGTGTCGGTAAAGTGGCGGTGAGTGTATCTTTCACTTTGTTTCATTACATCGGCGTCATGAAGAGAGACGGAAAGAGGGGAAGGAAGAGGGAGGGCCGAGGGGGAAGGCTAGGAGGGGGGGGGGCGTTAAAAAGTGCGAAAAAGAAAGAGCCCAAGGAAGTTGTTCGTGCATATTATACTTGCAGCAGAAGTGAACGGTAAATAACGCTCATATTAGCCGGCACACACCTGTGACACATCGCCATATACCTAAGCACTAGGCTGCACTCCTGTATACCAAGTATCATATTGCCGGGCTGAAACTTTGATATTGGCTTCCGAGAGATGTGAATAATCTTTATCCTGAGTGCGTTCCGCTTTTTCCGCATCAGTTAAACAGCCCTTTGATTATATATTGGACATTTTTTTAAATTCCACTGTATTCGCGGCTCTGAAGAGTTCTCTGAATTCCTGAATATTGGCTGTAATTTAGTGAATAGCGGACGGGCTCATAAGCATTATCGTAAAGGTCACGGGATAAAAAACCGGCGGGCGGTGTTTCCCGGTCGTACACGGTGAATCTCGCTCGTGTTTGGAATTCTTGTTTCGGGTGGAAAATCAGTTATCGGTGCGAAATCAATCGTGGATATTGATCAGTTGACGAGTCAGCTGGCGAGAGGGTTGAAACACGAGAAAATTAATGCCAGCTCGTTCTCGGGCGGGCCTTTGGCTTCTCTGTGTATATACTGAAGCAACTCGCGTCGTGATCAAATCACCGGTATAACTCCCTACAATTGCCGCGTTCGGTAACAAAGTAGCGGGTATACGGACTATACTCGACCAAGTGGATTCGAACCAGTCCGCGACTAAATATTCTCACACAGAATAGCTCATGTGTGGGCGCGGCCGAAATGCACCGCGGGTGTATACACACGCGCGTAAAGGCGCGTACGTTCCCGAGGGAGGACACGTCTTGCATTATGTATTCAAGATCGAGAAGAGCCGCGCGCGCGAGTGGCGCAAGCTGGAAAATGCAGCCGCAGAGCACAGCACAGGATCGGATGCTGATTTTAGCCGGCCGTCAGTCAGAGGCACGCGGCAGAGTGCGCCGCGGTCCACATGAAAAACAGCCCCTCGCAAAAAGCCTCGCTCCGGCGCAAAATAAATCAGAACATACATACACGCGTAGCTCCACTGCCGCGACAAGATCTCCACTGGCGCGCTGCCTCTCCATGACTCTCCCCCTTCGTTCTCTCTTTTCTGTACATCGATAGCGTTTTTACGAGCGACGCCAACAAACTGACCGTATTTGATGAAATCTATACCATTTCCACGGGAGATTTGTTATCACGTGACAGCTGCACTGGGCTGACACAGTTCTACAAATGGCTCGTTTTTGGGTTCTTTTTCTTTATATTTCGAGTAATGATCATTGACTCGATGACTCTCGCTTTACTTCCTGGAATTCATCAATGAAATCCATGCGATGAATTCGAGAACGAGCTGTGGATACTTCGAGATGATGATCCAACTTTTGACATCAACCACTTCTGTCTGTTCTTATCGGTTTGCTCTACGTGGATTTAAAGATACTGCCGAGATAATTAGTATCCTAGTACGTATTTTAGATGATCTGATTTAAATTGAGAAAATTCAAAAACTACGTGGATTTCCAAGTTGATTTTTTCATTTTCTCATTTCAGGAAACGATGAGATAATGTTCGACTAAATGAAAAAGAATGTATGCTGAGGAGAGGAAGAGATCAATCAACAAGAAAGTATCACACGATCCTTGTAAGTAACGTATGCTTCCAGCTTCATCGGAATCATCAAGCGATTAGAGCTAATTCTACGGGTATGACCTCCATTCAAGAGTCACTTCAGCAACATGAAGTCGAAGTACAAGCTCTTGGAAGAATCATAGCGGGCTGCAGTCAAGATCACGTAGCGGAAGTAAACCCAAGAAGGTTATAAGTTTTCTCGATCTTGATCCTGTTTCCTCAACAAAAAAGATTCATCGCTTATTGTAAAAAGGCAGAAAGCATCTTACAAATCATGGGAAGTTTTTTTTTTTTAATCAATTGACGATATGAGATATGAGTTTTTGGGTACCCAAAAAGCTTACATCTCTAGTCATTCGGACCAATTCCGCATAATATACCATTGTTTCCACGATGATATATCATTTTCAGCTTTGCTTTAACTATAGATGTAACAAATACTACATCTTTATAAGGAATAATTTCACCATTACATTTATATTTAATTTAACATTTATTTATGTAACAACAAAAAGTAAGTTGATAAAATTATATGTACCTAGTTTAAAGCGGCAGAAGCCTGGAACTCTTGATGCAAATGAATTATTAGGGAATTCATGAAACCTATAAGTCGTGCAGTATTTGTGGTGAAATTAACGTTTGAATGAAAATATACATCAACAGATCGCTGTCAAACAATAATTATCTATCTATCCATTACGGAATATGAGATTGGAAATTTCACAGGTTTGATTGTTATTCATTGCAATTAGCAAATTATAATGTATCAAAATATCATACGATCATTATCAACTTGTTAGTTATGCTTCAAATAGTCAATTTTGTCATTTAAATTTTGCTTGGTATTACAACAGATATACGGGTAATGTACTAATTATCAAGCAATTTCAGGACACTTATGGGTCTCAAAAATAGGGTGCATGATTTAACAAAAATTACGAGATACAGTTGGTTAAAATACTGTTCGAAATCCGATGTTACGTCACTACTACTAGTACTAACACAATATAGGGATACAACTGTATGAGTGACGTTACAAATCGACACGATGTAGATAATATTTCCCCTCATTGTATATTTTTTAATTTATGTCAAATCGAGAAAAACGCACGTGTCGATTATGTTTTAAATTTTACAAAAATAGTCAAATAAAATTTTTACAACAATTTCATACAAGTTGTCTGTTGGAATCGACGGGTTCGAAGAACATCCACACCATCTTATATACATATTAAGAATTTAAGTATTTATTTTTTCAAAATTCATGAGCATATTTATCCGAATCGATATATAACTTTAAAGGAGTAGAAAATTACGTAGAGAATGTATTGTCATCACGTTCAATATTTTCAATAAAGGTGAAATTTAAATGAGAATTTTGTTGGAAAATTTAATAATGGCAAAGGATTACATTTTGCATGAGCACGGGAAAACTACTATTGAGTGAGTTCGGACGAACGAAGAAAATGTTTCTCGCACACACTTGCCACTGACACCCGAAAAAACCCTCATACTATCCTATTATAAAGATTCAATTTGTTGCTGAAGGTTGAACCGCGTAATTAGACCGTTTACAGATTAACGAGTTGTTCTAATCAACATGTATATGGTTACAAAATTTCATATAAATTGACAGTCAATAGAATATAATTCTTCTGAATAGGTAGAAGCATTTATATAATGTTTCTATCACTATAAGTATTTTTGAAACATAACCGCACGAAATGCATACAACCGTTGCTATAGCAACTAACGAAAAAATTACATGTTCAAGCAACCCATCGCTCTTCAACTTTGTGTTCCTCGCTCGTTAGATCGCAGAAAATGACTTAAGAGCATCGGCGCAACAATCTGGGAATAGAATATTAGGCGGGGTTATCGTGGGAGAGTAACCAGATTACCGAAAACTACACCCTACCGCATGCGGCACAAACAAGCAGAGCATCAGACTGGCTGGTCCTATCGGGGCACAGCCTCGGCCAGGTTCACGCGCCGCTGGCAGATAACGCTTAAGCTCCCTCTCATTAATACCAGAACTGGATTATATTCGACGGAAAATTTGGAACGAGCGAGCGAACGAAGGGTCTCGTATAATCGAGCCCTTCCTCGTAGCGATAAATTGAGAAACTCGGGGAAATAGAGGGATAGATAGAAAGAGAGAGACAGAGAGAGATACGGGGGGCAGGGAGAGGGGCGAGTGAGTGGCTGTGAAACATTTAATGAAGTTCGAGCCCGTTTAATAAACTATTACGACGCGGCGAAGAACAAAAGATGCGGGCTCCGATGATAGTCCGGTTAATTCCACTGGAGTAGCCGGCGGGGGCTGCCGCTCGCTTGAATGACGCGCGCATCAGAACACGGACGTCGAGACCTGAGCTCGCAGCCGAAATTAAACCGCGAATTTCGGGTACTTGGACCGCTCGATCGATGATGTACATACACACATGCATGCATAATGGGGACGCGCCCAGCTCCTGCTCTGTTTCTGCCGGCGCTCCTCTGTCCCTCCTTCGCCTCCCCCCCCCCCCCCCCGAGAGCCGATTAGTACACGCTGTGTAATCGTCTGCGAGTGGCTGCACGGTAAATATACCCGGCCGTGGGTATAACTTGGCCATATCCGAATGTATATCTGGGGGCTGCGCGCACCTGCGGCCCCCGATTTGCGATCTTCGGCCCCTTCGGCTCGCGATTTCTCACAGCGCCCGCAGTCTTTCCTTCTCCTCGTGGCCGTGGTTCGTACCTCGGATATACGAGAGAAAAGAGCGAGCGATAAACGGCTCGCCGAGACTGATGCCACTGCCTCGTCGGCGAGAATTGTCTGTACATTGTTTTTCCGAGTGCGCGCGATTACGCTCGGGCTTGATTGGGAAATGTACTTGCGAGCTACCCCGCACCTCTCCATGTATTTGATGAAACATTTATAGACCTAAATTTAGTCGCTTGAACCTGGATGTACATGGTAAGAGTGAGATTCTGAATATACACGGCTTATTATGTCGCCTTCCGCTGGATCGTATAGAAATAGATTCGTCAATGTTGACATCGCCATACGACACGAATTTAGCGTTCGCGCGGCTATTGAATTTATTTCGTCTGTAAATTCAGTGTCAGTTTAGAAAAGAGAGGTATCTTTTTGATTCGTTCTATCCCGTAGATGAGATGGAAGGGGGGAGGGGAGTGAAGAGCAGTACGATGAAGAAATCATTTTACAGACTGTTCAAATTTCTCTGATGAAAAAATTCTAACTTCACCAAGACTTGATAGAACGCTATAAATCAGCTTACACGACTTACTTATATCCGACTTTACGTGGAGGTGAAGCTCGAGCGGTGACTTGCAAAAGGACGAGTGAGTTCTTTTGCATAGCGATGGAGGCACTATGAAATTACCGCAGATATAAACCAATCATATTATCGAGAAAAAAAACTCACTCTTGGCTTATCATTTCTTCAAGGAAGGACCAAATAATATAAAATAATCATATGATTATCGAGTCTGATTTCTTTCAGCTTGGTCGTACTAAGTATTTCCAAACTCTAGTAGTTGAATAAAAAAGAGATCGAATGAATAATACTACTTTCGTCACCGTTCAGCCCGAGTTATAATTCAAATGGAATGAGTTTGACCAAATAAAAATCAAATTCAGTTCAACGTTATTTTACTACCTGTTAACTCAGTTTCACTCCATCTCTTTAAAAACTGGAGGAAAAGAATGAACAAGTAAAGAGGCAAAAAACAAGGAACTTCAAACTTTTTACCCACAAAAGATCAATGATTGGAAGTAGAATCGATAAAAGTCCCATTCAACACTATTTCATCTGTTAAATCAACAAATTTCGTAGTCACGAAAGTCCACTTGGAAATTCCGAGAACTTTCACGGTAATATTAGAACTTTAAGTTTAAAATCTACATGGAAGGTTCAAATTTAACAAATTTTGAAGTAAAAATTTTATTTTCATTCAATGGTATTTCGGACTACCACGGATTGATGCAGACGAAAGAATTCTAATGGAATTCAATCAGCTAGATCAAATAAAATATTGTTCTGAAACTCGAAAGGCATTCCCCAGGCATGTTGTACCGGATAGCTTATTTGAAACAAGACTGTATTATTGTCCATCATCTTGAATAATCGTATTTTTACTCAATCGTCTTGAGTCTGTTGATCGTATGATTGATCTGTATGATTGAACCGGCAGTTATCTTTAGTTCCCGTGATGAGTGAATCAATGAAACTCGCATGAAATATTAGGAAGCAACGTGATCGTGTCGTATATAGGAAGGGACTGTACAACGCGAGCCGCGAACCTCACATGAAGAAAATAAGGATGATCCACACCGGAGTATATGTATAGATCAAGCCAGTATATCGCTATTTTACTGAACTATAAAAAAAATACTGAGCCTCCTATATTTTTTTAGCTTCTGCGCAATTCTTTAAAATTAGTACTCGTACCGGCAGATGAAGAACTATATCTCACAAATTGACGTGAATTGATCTTATTTCATCGTCTTGTAAGATTATTATGTTATGTGTGAACTTTTCCCCACGTTGCATCACTCCCCGCAACAGTCGTGACAAGACAGGCGCATCATCAACGTACGAGGTATCATTAAGCGAATTAAATCTAGTTAAAGTAACACTCGATATACAGACCAGAAGCTCCCTAGCAAAAAGTTCAGAGAGCGTAAGAGAGAAAGAGAGAGCAAAAGAAGCAAGCGGAGCTTGGCCTGCACAAAGCAAGAGGTGTAATCAGGACTCAGCTTGCTCCTCATTTTCTCCTTGCCCCTGCAAATCCTCGAAACTCCATTTCTCTCTCTCTCTCTCTGGCGCGCACGCGCGCTGTGTACACCTCAGAAGCCAACAAGCTCAAGACAAGAGAGCGTTCGGCTCACAAAGAAAGTGCAAACCGATCCCTCAAAGGATGCGATCCCACGCTCACTGGGGAACTAGCAAAACATCGGGGGCGAAATTAATTATCAATCAGGCCCGGGGAAAGGGGGTGGCCACGTAGTTGGATAGAGGAGGCGCGGGGGGGGGCGAAACTCGATAACGAGACGGGCAGGCGTCGGCGTCGCTCGGCGATTGGAAGTTGCCGATCGGTATGCAGCCGAGGGCCAGCACGTCGAGCGGTTGAATAAAGGTTTCGCGAGGCAGAGGCGGCGCACGTGCGCGCGGCCGGGCGGGCGCGGAGGCCTCGCGCTCCTCGAAACTTCATCATCGATCGGCTCGGCTCGTGGCGGCCCGGCGCCCTCAGTTATTTCCAAAGTTTGCCCCGGCGCTGGATCAGACGGAGCGAGACGGTTACGAATGACTTTCGCCCGAGAGCCGGAGCGCGAGCGCATGGCTGCAGAGAATCTTTCCGCCGCTGGCAGGCCGGGATGGCACCTACTTGTGGCCCGGGCATGAGATTGCGAGCGGCAGATTGTCGGCGGTATGCCTCTGTGTGTGTGAGCTACGCGATTGCGGCCCCCTCCCCCCCCCCCGGCCTCCCTCATCCCGCATCCCCGCGCGCCCGCACCTATGGCTCTCTACCAGATATGACGTTTGCTCGCGGCTGACGCTTCATATTGCGCATCCGCCAACGACATTTATCCCGGCTCGTGCAGGGCGACGGGTTCTCGCAAAAGCGTTACCACTCGCCGTTTCACATTCCTTTGTTGGTTTGACAAAATTGATTCCGTCGAAGCAATGAGAACATGCGTTTGCAAGAGACTACATATATAACTACGTATATTCCACTGTAGCGCAGATCGTGACTACATCATCGTTGTTATTATTTCGAGAACGCCTTGCTACGCACTCCAATTAATATAACTTCCCTAGTCCTTCAGTTTTCTCAATCAACTCTGTTAGCCGAATGGGTATAAAAATAATCAAATGCGGAACGTAAAATCTATTATCCGCCCCGAGGCCGATAGATTATTCAAAGTTATTATTGACGACAGCTCAGCCGACCGTCTTTCATAATGTGAAATCACGTCGAACCCCTTTGAGCGAAATTTTGTTTGTAACTTTTTAATTGGTCTTGTGAACCGGAGTTACGAAAAATTGACGCCACGGCGCCGTGAGTAACCTAAATCTCGTTTACTACATCCCGATACCGAGCCCGTTGACGGACAAAGTTCATTGATTTTTAATGAAGCCGAGAATGAGGTGCAGCTATGGGAATTGCGAAACAAGCTCCAACGTGTCGAGTGCGATTTTGAATAGTTAAAGTTTGTCCCTTAATACTTCGTTCGAGTCGACGCGAAGACAACAGACTACGTGCCAATATTGCGACGGAGAAGAAAAGCTCTTCCGTCCAAGTTAATATTTCTTAGGAGTTCGCGATCACGGACATGCCTTCAAATAGCCCGAATCAACTGCTCCGACTCATCTAGCCGAAGGATAAAGTGCATGCACGCGGAAGAAAATGCGACGGTGGCGGTGGCAGCGGCCGAAAGTAAGTGCGGGTGAACGAGGAAACTCAAAGAGTACCGGGCTGGCAATCTCTGGAGCGATCTATTTAGCTTGTGCGCGCCGACGCCGCCGCCTGTTGTCGTATACATCTGCGGCTCGGGGCGAGATTAAATCGAACCCTCCTGCGGTCTAACACTTGCTATGCTACGACTTTAGTTTCGGTGCGAGCTGCCGTCCAGCTTATGCTGGCTCCGACGGTCAATTTCCGCCGCGGCGAGGTACATTCGTTGCAACTAGAGTTTCATGGGATGGCGAGACGAGATTTGATTATGTAGAGCATTTGATGGTCTAGTTACCTATTGATGGGCTCTCTAGGTGAATGTTCACTCGGTTGGCCGTTCGAGTAATGGAGTAGAACGACGTTAGAGCAGATATTGTGGAGTTTCAAGATAATTAAATAAGGAGTCGCGGAAGTATGGAAAGGAAATTCAGGTACGGAAGAAAGGGTCCAGAGCGGAGAAAGATCTTGACAACGACTCTGCTGCACTTAAAGAGATCCCGCGATCCCTTGGCGCTGCGGAGAAGAGAGAAACAGAAAAGTTTGCGACTGCGGCATGTAGCAGAGAACTTACGGGCTGCGCATTGCTACTGCCCCTGCTCTCGGCTCTGTTCATATTTACATCGATTTATTTACGTGCAATAATAGCGAAAATCAATTCTTATTGTGGAAGAATAGATTTTTATTTGTATCCGTTATGTTCAATATTGCAACTAGATTTCATATCAATCGCTGACAAACTAGAAGATGTGAATAGATACGTAGTTCAGGAAGCTGGTGAGTAGTAGAAAGTTTATGCGAGAAAGAGAATTCCATAAAGAGAAGTTTAGATAGAGCGATAAATTCCATGATTGAGAGAATATGTTGACACCGATAGTGTCAGTAAACGACTTACACTTTAAGAAAAATCAACATCAACAAATCTACCCAAAAACAGAAGAAAAAAAATTCCATCAAAGAGAAATTGGAAAAAAATTATCGAGAAGATTAATTCTGAAAGTGAAAGAAGTAAATCCACTAATATGTTTTAAATTCAGTCTTAACGAAGAATTGTGGTGTGATAAGTTTTCGCTGATGGGAACATTGCCTTTGAGCTTTATTGGCCGTGAGCAGTAGCCAACGCGGCTCAATGGCGTTCATTGGTTTGAAATAATTCGAGGCGCGCTTGGCACTGTTTGTAGTCTTTTTCTACGCTCAAAAGCTCTATGCGCGAATTAAACGAGTACAACCTTTGACTTCTCGATACAACGTTCCACTCGAATTTCAAGAGAACCAGCAGATATAAAACCGAGGATTTCAATGTCACTCGTTGATACAGAAAGAAGCGTACTTGTCTTGTTTTGCATCGATGGATAAAATAGTCGCGCGTTCATTGAAGGGCGAAGAAATGCTTCATTACCTGGATTGACTGTGCGGCAAAGATCGAGAAACAGCAGCCAACAGCAGAAAAAAAGCAGCCTCCTCTGCATCTGTAAGAAAAATTGATCACTGTTTAATGTATATTCATACTGCAGACAATGTTTGTTCAATGTTTTTTGATACCTTAATAATGTATAAGATTTTTTCTAGTCGAATTTTCGAGTGAAAAAGTCGAGAGTTTTTGTTTCATATGTGAGTTGAAACTACTTATTCAACAAATATAATGGTTTGTAAAAATTGTTGGGAAGTTGCTGTTTGTAATTCACATGGTTACAGTTTCATGTAGAATGCTCGCTACTAAATTTCAGAATTTGTCACCAGAAAACTTCTCTGGTATTTAAATTAGTTTGAATGTTTAGTAGTACTATTCTGCTATTTTTCCTGAAAACTATATTCACAGGGGTCACAACGATGATTCTATTTGTAACTTCACGTTATATGATAATTTCAGAATTGCTCATTTTCAGAACCTTTCAAAACAACCGTTCTAAAAGTTTCTTCGTGGCAAGGTAGATTTTATTATAAGGTGATAAAAACTCACTTCATAACAAGATAATTAAGTGACTGCGCATTTATTCTGAGTTCAACAGGACCTTAATGAAATTGAACTTAGGAAAAACTACGGAAAGAATCGACATTTGCAACCGACTTTTTAATTTAAAAAGCTTCCGTACGTGATTTCATCCTGTATGTCTTTCCCTTATGCTATATCTAAAACGCTTCAAAGAACTCGTATTATCTAGAAACATGATTCATCAGTACCAAGACAATTTATTATGTCATTCGCTTTGAGGAATCGATAAGTGATAAACCCCGAGGAGGACCTTTCTGTTGGCCAGATTCACAATCACAAATGCCAACTATATTTTCTTATTATGTCTCGATCATGCGCTTACAATTTACGAAAATGATCTCTAATCAGTTGTTAATATTTCTTGCGAATTTCTCCTATCGGCAATGATCCGTCACGTTATTTACCATCCCGCCGATGCATATTTAACGATTCGTTGGAGTTGCGGTTGCTCTCTACGGCGAGGCTGTTCATATCTCCCCCGCGAGCAATCCAGTTCGTCCCGGGGACGCTACATGGCAACCATATTTATCTTTTCCTCCGTATACGTCGCCCTTATACAGGCGGAAAAAAAGCAAAGCAAGAGAAGAAGTCATCGAAGCCGGGGCGAAATAAAGAAGTCAATAAAAATTGTTTACCCTCGGCACGTATAGCCGCGGCGTGGCGCACACATACGTCTTCCCTCGGCAAGCGAGAAAATTGCTTTCGTTATTCTTCGGAGCTCGTTTACGCGCGAGCCGAAGCAAGATAAAAATTGCGGCCGAATATAAACACACTCCGGTGGAAAATATATTGAGCGCGCGACGGAAGCAGGCCGATGCATGTGATGCAATTGCTGATCCAAGCGCTATCGGGACCGCAGATAGCGCGGATGGACGCTCGCACGGACTGGACTTCACGATTAGCCTTTTGTGTGACGCGTTACGCGCACTGCTCGCGAGCACGGAGCCACTGAATGACTTTCAAAGGGCGCTTCATCCTTCACAATGCAATTACATACATTTTCGAATAAGGAATTTTTGATACCGGTGAAACTCTGCTATTTTTCAGAGAATCTGTACCTATACAAACATGCGTTTCTTTGAAAGTATTGAAAATTCAACCCATTTCAAAAATTATTTGACGTGCCGTCAAAATTCACGATTTCAGTTTAGATTCACGTATTTTCATAACAGATTGAGAAGTATGCAAAATACAAAGTACAAAATACAAAAAGTGTGCTCAAATAAGTGTGTTTACCCGAAAGACTGTGTATACACTTTCAATGCCGAAGAGGGAATTCTTCAAAGTTGAATTATAGATTTATTCTCGATTTTTCAAATAAATTTATGTTTCCCAAAAGTTTTCTTTTTATGGGATACCACAGCATACATGTAACATACTAAAAAGCAAAACATCAACTTTTCCGTTTGAAGCTAAACTTTTACTGACGAGTTTAGAAATAAGACTATTACCTCAAATGATTCATGGGAATAACTTCCCCAAGGACAAGGGGAGATATTTCTTTTGGCACAGAGGTTCAAATGCAATTTTCAAGCTACTTCGATCGACATTGTAAATCGAAGTAAACCGTAGACGTACGGTTAATTTTGCAGAAGCAATTTTCTGATTGACCATGCAAGTTAAATCAAGCCTCTCTGCTGCATCCGCAGCCGAAAGCTCAAACGGAAGGCGGAAGATAGCAGAGGAAGAGGATATGATAGAAGCCATTTGGCTAACAGAAAAACGAGCAGACAAGAAGCCTCCATACGGGTGAGTGTGTTTTCCAGGGCCGTCTGTCATATCCTTGGCTCGGGGTTTAATCCACATTGAGCTCACCGGGAGCCGAAGGGAGAATGGCCCCCTTGGAAGCCCACGGAAATAATGACCCCGGCCGAGCTAACCTCTCCTCTCGCGCGTTCACAGCAATCGGACAATGTTTCCGGTACTTTCACCCTTTGGTCCAGGGGCGCCAATGAATGCACCCGGTCCCACGTAATCGCTGGAGCGCGCCGGCCGCACAATGCTCTCTCTGTTCCCTCGTCCTCTCAGCACCTCCATCATCCGGAAAATCTCCTTTCTCAATCGATGACTTGGCTGTATCTCGCGCACCTCCCCTCTTGCGCCTCTAACGCGGCCCACCCACTTCCTCTTTGTCGAAACGTCTTTTTTGGCTTTCTAATTTTTTCCGCGCATTTTTTCCCTCGGTCCGTGAATGAGAAGACAGTTTTAGCGGATGAGGCTGGACCGGATTTTCTCGGGCTGACATCCGAGACAATTCGGTTTGTTGCATGGCGAGAGAGAGAGAGAGAGATAATCGATGCTGACGATGTGCAGCTCCTCAGTCGTGAGGCTGGGACGAGTCAAACAAATTGTTTTGCTACTGTGACAAAGTTTGCCGCACTTTGATAATGTGATTGCTTCAATTACGCTCCGCCGGTTTGATCGACGAGGAGCTCCTTCTATGTTTACGCTTTGGACATGCATCGCGGCCGCAAGAGTAATGTCAACTCGGGATGAATCCCATCGTCCCGATAAGTTTCACAAGAGATCGTTCTATCCATCAAATTTCCATATTTACCAAAACGAGAGAAGTGAAACAGAGCAAAAAGGTACACCCGTGTGGTTTTGACGAAATTCGTTCCAATCAAATTGCGGAGATTCGGGAAATACAATATTCTCGTTTTTATCAGCTCGCTCGACACACCATCTCTTTGCACTCCCAATCCGATGCACAATCCGATACACCAGCTCGACACAACAATCTTTGAGACTTCGTCTATTTTCCAATGGGTGAATCCGAAGCTGTCAGTATGCCTAGCCCGGCACAACCGAGCTCGGGTGCGAGCGAGTTCGACTTTGAGCGTGATACATCTCACTCCAGAACTGTCTGGAACAGAGCGAGTCGGTTGTCTGGATGAACGATCATCGCTCGGCAACGGCGATGCCTCCACCGCGGTTTACCCTGCAGGAGCAGCGAGCGGAACTAAAGCTGTTTGCGATTGGAAAAATTCTTTGACAAGAACACGGCTGAGTTATGGCGAATTCGGTGGTGGCTTCAGCATATACAACTCTGCTACTGGCTATTAATTCGAAAGAGTATTCGGCGCGAGGATAATCTCAAATGTGAGGATCTGAAAAGTCCAAAGCCGCTGGTCCCCGTTGAGAGTGGCCGTATATTTTTTTACAATATTTTTCTCCGCGTTTCACCCCATCATTTTCTCTCTTTCTCTCTCTCCCCCATCAAAGCCTCCATCCCGCCCTTTATCCATGATGCTTTTTGCGCGTGCAACTCTCTCCTCTTTTCACTTTCTCCGTGGCTCTCGCCCTCCCCCCCCCCCTCTCCCCTCCCAACAGGTGAGCGCGGACTTCTATTTTGTGGCGGTTCCGCGCGAGCTCACTGAAACGAAAGAGCCGTATGAAAAGGTTGCGAATGCAAACGTAGCAGCCATCGAAATACAGAGCCGCCCAATAGGAAAAGCAAACGCCCAATGGTCCAAGTCATTGCCCAGCGTTACGACAAAAATGCGCGGCAGAAACGGAAGAGCGAAAAACCCGGAAGGAAAAAAATAAAAAATTTCCCTCGCTACTCTAACACTTTGCCTGGTCAGTGCTGCCTGCCACGGCTGAACAGCAAAGTTTGACCATCGAAAAGAGGAACTTTGCACAACCCAAAAACAGTTATTCGAGCAGCGTCTAGTTTTATTTGGAGACTGAAAACTCAATAACTGTACTGGATAATATTATAATTAGGTTAGAATTTACAATTTTTCGAATTCTAGTAGTAGTTTATGTGTATATGAAGCTAATGAATGGATCTAACATTCATATTATACATTAATTCATGAATTCACAGATTTTCCAATGTATGAATGTGTTGATGGGTATTTTGATACTCTTTTCAAAATGTTTTTTGCAAATCTATGAGTGTAACAAATCAACTCTGCAAAGTATTGGCGAAGAATTAATTCTGAAAAAGTTATCTTAATGGCATTCTCATTAGTAAATACTCTTCATCTCTATTACAAAACATTTTTGGAAGGAGATTTAGAAATAGCAGTTGCCAAATCGCATTCGGAGCTATTACAAAAATTATAATGAAGGTGAGTGACACATTAAGCGGCATATATTTTGCATCTGTATATACATAGATCATCTAGATGTGGAAAGCACTACTACCCTCGACCAGCTCGTGATTTTCCATCATCCCGTAAAAGTGTTTCCCCGCACGTAAGAGCATTCTCTTGTTCTTTTTTTCTTCCTTCTTTGCCAAGCAAACCTATGCACATTTCTAGATTTTCCAGTAGTTCGAAGTCTCAAAAGCTTTTCCGAGTGCTTCACAAGAATTGTTAACGGAATTTCCTATTGATGCTTGTTGAGAATCGACTATCAACATTCGAACTGTGGAAAGTTAAGCTAGTTTCGTATTGACAAAGTTCAGACAAGTAGTAGTATTGAGAGTGAATTTAATTTCTTGGGGAGGGAAAAGTCATCGAAGCTAAGAGTAATTTTATAGACTTGTACTGCTTTCTTTCTACTCATTTCTTATTTCAAATTGCGCCATCACAAAACTTTCGCTTTGAGGAAGCAAAAATAATGAGATTTTTGTTCGAGAGTTTCAATTGGGTCTCAAAGTATGACGACCAGGCATTAGCCAAACTTGTAAATGAACAGATGAGTTGGAGTAGTCTGGTCAAAAATTGATAAATGTTTGTTAAAAAAAAAGTGAAATATAAGTAAAAACAGTGAAAGTAGAACGGTTATTAACACGCTTCTGAAGAATAAATAGGCATATGCTATGAGTGATCAGGGTTATGAGAGGAAATAAATTAAGTGCAAAATAAGGGAAAACATCAAGTTAGAGAAGAAGCAAGGAAAAGTAAGAGATATTCTCAAGGATTACGCGGTGGCGAATGAGTCTGTTGGAGGGTGTGAAATTTCCCGAGTTAGGAGATTGTTTATGACTCTTTCCTACAGGAAGGTTGAAGAAGTACTTTTTTTGAGTTTGTACAGAGATGACGGAGGTAGATGGAAATTTGTGAGTTTTATCCGATAATTTCTTGTTTTGCAGTGATCCCTAAAACATTTTTTTTCATAAATTAATTTTAAAACATTCGACTTCAAGCGAAAGTATTTGTTCAAACATTCGTGAAATGAAATATTAATGCTTTTCATACGTTAATTTCTACTGGTCTTCCCGGATAAAAAGAAATTGTATATTTCGAAATAATATTTCAATGATACATGGATGGCGAAGATAAATCAAGATTCCCTCATAATATATATTCATAATCTGGCGCATAGTTCGGGAACTTTTCACGCGGATTTTAATGCAAACTGAAAAGATCCAGGGTAGAAATAGTATATCAGTAGAGTGAGCACGGCTATAGTCAGGCGAGCTCGTAAATCGGTTAGAAAGGCTTTTTATATGAAAAGTATGATTACATTTCACGATTCACTGGGACTCGGTAGCTGGCATAAGAGGAAATTCTGCCACTGAAAGGATGCAAATAACGCGAAAAATATACACAACACAATCAAAGAAGCTCCGCTCATCAAGTTAGAGAGGGCAACTAGAAAACGCACGAGCAGCTAGAGCGAGAAAGAAAGAGAGCTGACTGAAAAAGAGACGGAAAAAAGCGTAAAGCAGCACCGAGAAAACTTCAACGGAGGATCAGAACACAAAAAGATATGGTTTCGCTGCGCAGGGCCAAGACTTTGTTCTCTAGGCATGAAGCGGAGTTGGAGTAAGTTTCGGCTGGTTGCTGTAGTGGCTTAGCCGTTCGCGTCTTAATGGAAAAAGGCAGGCCTGCCCCCTCCTGAAAAATGCCCGAATCGCGTGCGCTATGGCAGCTCGTCTTTGTACATGTTACATGGCGCGCAGGCCTCGGCGCTTTATTTTTTCTTCCACTCGGCAGCAGCCGGGGCGATGTAATGGAAAAACACGAGAGCCCGACTGATAATCGAATGCATGCCCTCGTGCGCGCACGCGACAACTGCAGCCCTCTCGCTTCGTCTCGCCGTCGAGTGGCTGTTTCCAGCAGCAAGTGCTTCTTCTACGCTGTCACCGATGCTGCTACAAACTCAAGAGCCGAGCCAGCTATGAAAAATCGCATATCGCGATTCTCTGCAACTGCTGCGATTCCTGTCATGAGTGCTTTGATATAGTGGAATCTGTGCCAGTTGTCGGGCTGAAGAGGAATTTCTCGAAGGATTGATGGAACATTTTATTCATCGTTCAAAGTCTGTTCCGTTTTTTAATAACAAGTGAAACTTCAGGTCCGTGCATCTACAACTATTGCGATTCAGCCTCATCACCGCACGATTCGTTGACCCGCAAGTGTGCTCTAACGTACGAGAGGGTATTGAGATTCGCGGTGATGAATGGTCTCCATAATTAGCTTTTCCGATTCATGAGCCCTACTAACAAGCTCGGAATTAGCATCCTCAGTACAATTCGAATGCAGCTGATCAATCAATTTATAGGTGGGAACTCCTTCCTAAGATTTATCAAATGAAATTAAATTTTAATTAAACTTTAATGTAATAAAAATATAAACATCTCAGGAACTAGTATGGTCTCATTAGTATTGAATATGAAAGTTCTACAAAATGATCGTCGAATAAGACTCTTTAATCCCACTTCGCAATTCAAAACAAAGTTACATTCAACCTTTTTCCACTCAGCTCATACACATGCATATATAATGACGTTCCTAAAGTTATCACAGCCAGTAGCCGTGAAGATAATTTAGCCCGTGAATAATCTGTCTACTTTGTAACATGTTCGGTTTGCAGATAATTCACGCTGCTATGATTCAAGAACCATCACTATTCTCACTAAAAGGCGTCTTGCGGTTCTGAAGGTACATTCTTGTGTAATACAGTTGACCAGTACGTTTTTCTAAGAAAAAGGTTTGTAACGAAAATAAAAATACAATTTTCCAAAATTTAATTCTCGTCAACATATTCGAATTTCACATGTGAAAAAAAAGACATCTCCCAGAATATAAATATGTGACTGGTAATAATTTGGACATGGTTTTCCGAGAACAAGTTATCCGATTTCGAGATAAAACTTTCTCCTAGTAATCCGATTTCCATTTGAAAAGCTTCGTTGCATTTTGCTCCCTTTTTGCATTCTCAAAATTGAAATTCTGTCACGGATAAGATATGATAAAAGTCACTAAAAAAGAAAGTATCTTCGAAGGAATTGTTCATTCTTAGTGAAATTTAAGGAATAAAACCTCTTGGACAAATTAAAAAAATAATCAAATTGGCGGGGTTTCTTCCTTGAAAAACGATGAGATTACGAACTGGAGGGAAACAATCATGATTTATTCTGTACAAGATCGATTCTGGAATTAACATCTCATCGAATGGTGATGATTCGTTGAGATCCGAACCGCAAGAACACACAGTGCACCTTGTCGCGTTAAAATTGCAACGCGCAGTAGTGAGCTAGAGATTTTAAAAAGTCAGTGCAATCATGTCGCGTCAACTCAAATAAAGCGCCGGCTGACATGTAATCCTGGCTTATTATAGCCCTTGGCCGACAGTTGTTGTTGGTCCGCGCAGCTTGTAGTGCACACATAGCTGCACACTCCGGAGGGATACGCGAGGCCGACATGCGCGCACACGAATTTGCGCGATCGATGCACGCCAGACCAACCGAGCCGAGTTTCCGCGATTAATAATGAAGCGGCAGTCTTGCGAGGGCGTACACGTGTGTGTGTGTGAGCATGTATGTGTGTGTGTGTGTGTGTGTGTGTGTGTGTATGCCCATGCCACGTAAATAATACAAAGTCGAGTGGATACAGTCGTTTCTTCCCCGTCGAGGCTCGGCCTACTACTCGCTCGATTATCAACACAGGCCGACTGAGATAAAATTCTCTCACGAATAGCCACACGACTTAGAGGAGCCAGGTACTCGATGTACCTGAACTTTGGGAGAAACGAATAAGAGGCCGGGGTATACGAGGATGACCCAACAATCTTGAATTCGAAATCTACTTTCCCAAGTCTATCGGGTGGAGAGCTACTTTATTATTCAGATACAGTTGCATTTGCTTGACAACTGGAGGTGGAGAGATGAGAAAAGTGCTGGAGAAGGGATACCTAAACTGGAAATAACGTCGGTAGCATGAGAAGATAGTCTACTTCAATATTTCAACCTCTGTCCTCGATGCTACAGCTAATCTTCTTGGAAAAAGGAAAAATTTCTGGTAAAGACAATACTTGCTCGGGTTAGAATTGAGATAGAAGTTTTTTTACATGCTTCTTTTGCTATTTATCAATGTAATATCTGAAGAAAATTCATTGAATCACGTGGATAAAGAATCTCTGAAAAAAGCTTATTCAGAAGTTATCGATGGATGTTTATGTAAACTTCACAAAACAATCTTTCACCACTGGACGATACTGACTAATCTGAACCAAAATCTTCGAACAGTTCTAAATAACTCCATAGTCAATATTTGATGTGAATGAATTATGTGTGATAACTTTTTCAACGTTAAGAGTTATTCAATGTTTATAGATAAATAAAATGATTGGAATTAAGCACCATAAATAGATGGAACGTTTATTATTCGATCAAAAACAGAAAAATTTGACCTCTGGCGGACAATAATAAAACTACTATTCTGAAATATGCATACAGCATTTACAACAAAATATTTTTCAACTATTGTCTACACAAAAAAGCTTGCTCGGATAAAGAAAATTCTTTGAATTTTGTATATTATCGATACGTACTTTTTCGGAAAACATACCAACTGTCAGTCTCGTCTACACAGACTACAGAATTTTCCGTGGTACACCATTATTTACTCTCCAAATTCCGAGCCTGTCCGTCACCGACTCGATTAGAGGACTACTTTTATTTGCAGTAGGTACAGTAGGTGGTCGTGAAGCGAAGCCATGACTGGGATATTACGAAAAATGCACGCGAAACATTGTGGAAGTGAAAAAATTTCATGTTTGCACGAAGTGTACTGGATTTGTTGTTTGGAAATTTTACCAACGACATTAATTGGTTGATTTTGATTATTCTGGATTAGCTAGTTGAGAGTAGATCTAGCTCATGTGATGTTATAATTTGTTATTCTTTTTATGGTTTTACCATTATTTAGGAATTACGATACTAATATACGTTGGATCCACCACATAGGCTGTGTCACGACCACCACGGCAGGTTGTCCAGAGGCATATATTTCTCTTCCATCAATTGATCATATTTAATTGATGATAGGAGGAGAGTATGGAGTGATGAAGAAATTGTATTTCCTTTACAGTCGGTAAGCCAGAGCGTATCTAAAATTTATTATAAATCATTTCATTAATGGTTTGATTATTTCAGTTCAGATTTAAATCTGAACGTTGAATGAAAAGAGACGAATGGTTTGTCATATGAAGACTCATTTGTGACTATGTTCTCATTTGTGGCTATTCAATTTGGAACGAGGAGCATCAAGGACTATCCATATTAGAATCAATTGTAATTTTCACTGATTGAATTGGTTTTATTTAGAGGAACGTTGAAATTATTGCGCTCTTAACATGAGTATTTCCGGCCACAATGATGTTGTGCAAGCACTACAAGCGAAATAGCATTTAAAAGGTACGGCCTATCATCAAACAAAAATGCGTAAAGGCATATACGAAAGTAAGTATCCAGGAGTAATACTGCATTCGGACACGTGCAAACCAACGCGAAAGATGTTAGTCGAATAAATCAACATTCGTATCGAGACTCGTCGTGGCGGGTAACATCAACACGGTCACGTCCGCGAGTACGTAAAGCATATACATTGCAGTGCGAGCACGGAAGGCCCCGAGTGCGTGAAGCATACATATAGCAACTGAAATTTAATAGCCTCGAATATCCTATGAACAATCAGCACCGAACGATTTCGGGGCCGCGAGCGCGTCTTGGTGCTCCAGCTTATATACATCATCCGAGTCGCATAAAATTTCAAAGCCCACGCATATTGCAGAGCGTAAAAGGAGCGAGACAGCGAGATGGCGGCTGGTCATAAAAGGACGAGTATAAAAAATGTTCGGGATGCGCCGCCGGTGATGGTGGTGGTGGTGGTGTTGGTGGTGGTGGTGGGGGCAGGGGATTTCAGGAGAACCCGTTAAATAGTCGTAAAAATTTACGAGTTTACAGTTGCTGGGTGGGGGCAAGAGAGGGATAGAGAGAGAGCAAGAAACAAAGAGATGGGTGGGGGGCAAAGAAAGAGTCGGAAGGAAGGGCGGGATAAACGAAAATTTGTGGCCGAAAGTTGAGGCCGGATGCGCGCAAGATAAACGCGCGGCTGATCTTTTCCTTTGACAGGGCGCGAAACTCATTTCGCCCGCGCGACATCGCCCGTGAAAAGGAAGGCTGCTCTCTTTCTCTCTCTCTCTCTCCCTCACTGGCTCGCGCGCGAGCGCGTGTGATAAACAATGGGCGCGATATTTCTCTCGAGCTTTTTATCGCCCGGCTTATTTATGCTCGTGTCGCACACTCGTCATGCGTGTATTCGCTCGCTCGCTCGAGCCCTTGAGCGATGGCCCGCCGGAGAAAAAGCTAATGGAAAGGGCGGCTGCTCCCTTTGTGCCGTTACGGCGCAACGCAAGGGAGATGTTTTTACATAGGCTGGATCGGGCGCCAAGTGTGCGGTGAGCGAGCCCCGTGGGAGAGAGCCGAGAGCCGTTACGCAGCAAAGCAGACGTCTCGACGGCCCTCGACAAAGCTGGAGGCGTGATTTCGGCGCGGGGCCATCGGGCCGAAGCTGCGCAGCAAATGCGGGCTCGATCTTAGACAGACTCCTGAGAGTGAGTCGTGCGAAAATTTGCGCAAGTCGGACGGGACGGGAAAATTGTTTCGAATTGACGGAGGACGTTGATGAATCCAGCTAAATTGCTTGCTTCAAGTAAGGTTCTGGCAATGGAACTCATGGTTACGTTGAAAATTCTCGCTGTGACACATACGCTCGAATGAATTGTTAGATTGAGCAATCGAGTCAATCGTTAGAGAGAAGATGACAAATTTAATTCTAAAAATCGAGAGAATACTTGGGAACCCGTATATTTTCATAGCGATTGCTCATTCGAGATGAACATACTTCAGTTCCTTATGGCTATGGAAAATGCTACATCAAACGACCCTTTGAAGTATTTACTACCAAATATAAGTTTGATGATTCATGCATTTTGTTCAGAAAGTTTATAAGTGTTATTCAGATTCGTAGAAAGAGAGGGGGATATTTAGAGTTATTTATGATATTAGTTTATATGGTTAATAACAAAAGTTTGCGCAACTGAGTGGGTTAACTCTCATTCGGGGTACTTTATTACCGTTCACCAAGCTTCTATTTGCGATTGAAATAATTATAAACTATTGATGTACCATCAGATCATGTGCATACTTTATAATTGTGCTTAAATCAAGATTAAATTCCATCAGTTATTCAACAATACGAATGGGTGAGTTCTGAAATTATAGGCACTATTCCGTGTAGCTCCAACTCATGCAGTAGTTATAGCTGCAACAGTAATTGTGGGACTCTAAAGTTTCATCTCAATTGTGAAATCATCGAGAATCTCTTGCACGTTTCATCACGATCGCTCAAACGGCCTCGATGTTATTTTGCGCAAATAATATATAATCAGCATGAATCGTTAACGCCGAAATAATTTTTGTCGAAAATCTCATGAAATTCATGTCTCCCATATGCAGCGAACACATTCTCGATCCTCGTCCTGGCGAGCGACGGCTTCTTCGCAAACAACTCGTAGCCGCACACGTCAGCCTCACGACCCCCGTGTCACTTGCAGCCTGGGCCGCGAAAGTTGCAAGAACCAGTCATTCCTGGTCAATTTTTTCCTTGCTCGTCCAAAAGAGCCGACGCTTCGGGCAGCGAATCCTTTTTCATCTTCACCGATCGATCGGTCGCTCGATCGTCTATTTTGCTCTTACAGATTCAGAGGCAGCCGGTGGTTCGCGCATACACTCCATTATGAGCATAGAGCGTGCGCGCGAAAACGCAAATATTTACAGAGTTAGCGCTGCCTTTGCGTTTGACTTGTACGCACGCCCTTTCGCACTCTCACAGTACTTCTCTCGCGCGTGTACTTTCAGTTTGGCGCGTTGTGTTTAACTTGCGCTTTCATTATCAAATTTCGAGTCCTTAAATGCTCTGCCAAAAGTTTTATCCTTTGGTTGAAACGTTTTGCAGCCGCCGGCGCCTGCGCTTCTCTCGGCTATCCTATATTCCTCGTCGTTTTTCCCCCTCGATGCTCCTTTTTCGCCCGACTATTCGTCGCTCCCCCTGCCTCTGGCTGTCTCTCTTTGATGCGACATTTTCGGAATTCCACGTGATTATTAAATTTTCAGTCCCCGTGTTTCCCGGCGTTTGCACTCGAGTTTCTTACCCCCCAGACGATTATTCAACGATTCGCGTGCTCCGGATCATAATGGATTACCACTACCGTTAACAAAGTCTACAAGAACTTGGGTCAACCCTGAAATGAATTAAAATGGTTTGCTGATGTTTAGAAAGCGAAACTTTGCGTGAAATTCATTTTCGGAGTCTTATACAGGACAATTACGTCCGACTAAAATTGCCCCATACTACTGATTAATATATATTCATAATACTGTACTCCGTTTCTCTGTTCTTATTCCCATTCCCAATGATGAATTTTAAACTAAACTGTCGAAGTGCGCGAGACTGACTGTATTCTGTTGCAGAAATAGAAAAAGAAGTTTTTCATGAGCATGCGAGACTGAAAGAGTATCGAGTAAATATACCAATCTGAAGATCCAGAACTTGGATCATTCCTCGAATAGAATGATTTTCTGTCTCAATTCAGAATAATTATTGATGAGAACAGTCACAATATTTGAGTCTGTTAAAACGGACGCACGTCGCAATGCCTCTACGAAACCAAGAGGCGAATATATGATTACAGTACCATTGCATTTGATGCCAATATGAGTTTGCGAAGATTGAGAAGTCAATTGTGCGAGGGCGAAATTCCTTGGTGGAGAACGTGAAATATCTGGCGCAAGGTACGTACTCGGGACGCACTTGCTCTGGCGTGTTTAAATCAGTACTTCAAGAAGGAGGAGGAGGGAGAAAGGGAGGCGCCGCGCCGTTCGTGCCGGGGGTTCATATCCACGGCTATACACACTTTTCGGGCGTGCGCTCAAAGATCGCGCCCCGGTATATTCGTTAAATGCAGCGTAATAAGCCCGCGGAATATTTCCCCGTGCGCAAAATGGATGCAAATACCGTGAGGTAATGGGCCATCCACCGAGAGATTGTTTCTTTCTCTGCAATTGGCTCGTTCGGCGTAATGGGCGCGGCTTCGTCTTTCTCGCGCCCTCGCGACCGTTATACGCCGTTTGGAAAACAGGCTCGCGCCGAGCTCTCTCTCTCTCTCTCTCTCTCTCTCTCTCTCTCTCTCTCTCTACCTATACTCGAGGGCCGGGAATATTTTCACGCGTCGCGGGTAAATATCCTCGGTATTGAGAGCGAATGGAAATTATATTCTCCCGTTTGACGCTCCGGGTCGAGGGTGTATCCTGAAAACGGCGACGCGAATGCTTGCGAATAGCTAAAATTTTGTTTACGCGTGGAAATGAATGCACGCAAACAAAGTTCTTTCTTTATCAACATTTACTCAAACTAGACGTGTGCGTCTTGTCTAAATACACACACGGGTGAAGGATCCTAAATTCTAACTGTTCCGGGCATCGGGCTTTATTTCTCTGTCGTTTGGTATATTTACAATACGTCAACTCTAAGCGCCAACGCATGTGCATCGGTGATTTATCGTATCGAGTCAACTCAACACCTCGACAGATGAAAACGTTCATGGAACTGAAGAATCTGTAAGTTCATTTTTTCGGATAAAAATGATACGAAGGACAATTTTTTTCTGTGAGAAAACTCTTCTGTTGGCTTTCTTCAGTTCGATATAGTACTTTCAGGCTTCATTTCGTTGATTTCATATCATTCTCATTTCTATTGATAACGGCAATGATAATAAAATGAATAGATAAACCAACGAGCGCGTAACTCACGTGATTTACATACCATTCGTGTCAAACTTTTTTCATTACGAGACAGAACGCGCGTTGGCATGCACTTTCATAAATGTAAAAGTGTAAAAGTGTAAAAGTGTATTTGCGTAACCCTGGTCACTTTAACTTTATGTTTTACGCATGAAATTAGCGGTTATGTGACACATCCGGAGATAGCCGAGTCCATGTACTTTTTATAGAAAAAGAAACAAAATGAGCTACTAAGTCCAACACATCAAACCGACTATTTGAAAGAAATTTGTCCAGCTCTCGATGCAATGCTATGAACCACAACACCTTTTTCGTCATGTCGCAATAGCACCAGTCGCTACAGCGCTACGGAAAATCGTGAGCTATTCATTTTAATCCGAAAGTTGCAACCAAGGGTGGACAGGGCAGCAATAAGGTTGCTCGCGCCAAGCCGGCCAACTTTAAAAGCGGCACTTTAAGCTCGCTTAGCTGTCGCTATCGCGCGAACAAACGGGAGAACGCGCTCGCAAGACAGCGCAGCAAAAGCAGCAGCGCCAGAATAGAGGGACAAGCGCGAGGATACAGAGGAATGGAGTAAACAGAGAATAGAGATTAACTCGTTAAAACTTATTAATGTTGCGCAGCGAAGGTTATGACGCGAGTATAGCCCAGATATTATTTACGGGCCGATGAAAAGTTTGAAAAGAAAGAGTGTTGTACAGGATTATAGTCGTCGTACAAAACGTGTCGAGTACTCTCTCGTTAGCATATTATTGTCAGGCTTTAGAAAATATGAGAGATCAAGAAGAGCATCAAGACTGCAGAGTCTCTCCCCGTGAGATGTACAAATTCACGGCTCGTTACTCCGCATAGTCGCATCGATCTTCGCACGTAACTTTGCGATACGGACTTTACTTGTTATTATTTTCCCTTTATCACTTTGATCACACGTTTTCTCTATGGGATGAATGAAATTATAACTGTCAGTGAGGGGCATACTAAACCTAACATGTATTTTTGGACCTTTTTCAGTTACATGGAATTACAGTGGGGAAATATTGGAAATATTGGTAATAGTATACTAATCTTCATCTAGTAGCATCATACTGATAACAAGTACTTGGTTAAGAATCCAGTTCTTTATAAAAAGAATTCTGATATGAAAGACTCATTGAAGAAAAAGAAATGACAACGGAAAATAAGTTTGTAACTAGCGGTGAAAATAAATGAGTTAGTATAGGGCAAGAAAGAAACAAAGAAATGAGGAAAAATAGTTAAAGGGTCAAAACTGGAGTAAAAAAATGAAACACAGGGAAAAAAGATGAGACCAGAGCAAAGAACGTTGAAGAAGCAGATAGGATTCAACGCGAGGAAGAAAGGAGTAAGACAAAGTGCAAAAAAGATGGAGGAAGCCGAAGGTTTAAAGGCTCCTTTCTCTCGGACTAAAGGGGGTCCAGCTCTTGTCTTTAGTGCCTTGGCAACCCCTTTTATTTCGCCTTGCATCGCGTGCTCGGCACTGCTGTTTTCACGGCTTCCTCTACTCCTCTGGGGGATTAATAATTGTTTAAATAAGACCCTACCGGTTCTTTTATCCGGTGGACTCTTAACAACCCTCCTTGGGCTTGCACAAAGACGCTGTTCCACGCAAATCTGCCTTTGCTCCGAGCAATCTTGATCTTGGGAAATTCATTGAATGTAGTGTCGCGCATCTCAGTCACCTCGATTCTACAGTTTTGAGACTACAAAGTTTCCGCTTGAGTAATGCTACAACGTTAGTCATTTTACTAGGATTGATGGCGTAACTTCTATCGTTTTCGATTACGCACGTGTAGAAATGTATGTGAGATCAGATAAAGCACAAAATATTAATTCAATATTTTCAAGCAATTAATGGATGGATATATGAATGTGAGGTAAATACATCAACTGTGAGTTTATTATACTCGAAAAATTTGTGACGGAGCAGAATCAGACTTCGGGACCCTTATTTTCGTGATCTACGGGTCGAAAAATATGGGATCAAAAAAATGTCTGTATGCACATACATACTATGTATGTGCATATGCATGACAAAAGAACTTGTTGTTGAAATCCCTAGCAACCGTTGTTGGGTAGTTTGGAAAATCAGTTTGAGGCCCATTTGTTGATGGACACAGAATATTAATTTCTATAGAGCAACCATTGCTAAGCGAATGAAAATTGATTTGAAGTTCATTCTTTTCCACATGAAGTCTCTGAAAGAGTATACTATCAATGCAACTCGCCGCAGTTTTTAGAATATCTTTCACACTTACACCCTCAAAAAGCAGTCCTCAAGAATAGAAGACTATCGCGCAGTCAAATTATTATTACATATCATAAAATTTTTACGTATCGTTGAATTTAACTCAAGAAATATTATTCATTCAAATATTTTCTATCATATGGCGAATTGATCATTGAAAAACTTGATTTAGCTGAAATGTTGTTTATAGATTCTCGGAAATACTACAATGTTCCCTGAATTTTTGCAAACTTTTCAGACCTGAACTTTCTCAAAATGAATTGTTCAAGTCTATTGCAATGGGTGCTTTAAATTCCTATAATAAACTTTAATATGCATGAGACAAGTTTTCGTTCGCGCGACAATTTCCCCGAGGGTGTTGAACGGAGTCTCATTTCATGGCGAATCTATTCAACCAAAAAGTAATCGAAATCACTCAAATTAACCATAAATATATTATTAAATAGGGGTTTACCTAGTATTTCTCGATTACTCTCGCACCGATTCGGTCGCTTATTTTGCTTTCCCAAAGAGAAAGCTTTATAATTGGGCAAAAATCGACCCACCGAATCAGAGCTCGGAACCTCAATTTTCGTAATCTACGGGTTGAAAAACATGGAAATCCAAAAGTGTCTGTATGTAGGTATGTACGAGTGTGCGTCCCGTTTTTTTTCGTCCACGATAACTCTTGAAGGAATGGTCCGATCGTCTTGCACTCAGGTTAGTCGCGGCAAAATCTCGGCCGAGTTCAATTTTCAGCAAAATCCGTTGGTTATTTCCCCAGCAACCGTTCTTAACGTGTTTTCTCAGAAATCCTCATAAGTGCTCACTGGGGCTATGAGAGTCAATGAGAATCAATGAGAATCGATGAGATATTTCACATAGCAACCACTGTTGATATCGTTGGCAACCGTTTGTTTACATCCCTAGCAACCGTTGCTTTGGAAGCCGGGAAATCAGTTTTAAGTCACACTCGATGGCCAAGGACACTGAATTGTTATATTTGCTCCATAACAACCGTTGTTTACCTCCCTAGTAACCGTTACGAAAGTTGGAAATTATTAATTTATGACCCATTTCCATCATTTTCGATGGCAAAGGACACAAAATCTTCCCAATTAGCTCTCTAGCAACCGTTGCTAAGGGGAAGAAAAATTCTTAAGCGAAAAGCTCTTAAGCGAATGGACCGATTTTTACATGCAAGACATGCTTCCTGAAGTTACTATAAATATTAATGATTAAACTATAATGTACAGCAATATTCACTTCAAATATAGTACAGTGAACAATTTTTTCATGGTACACGTCAGTGAAACTGTCATAGTTCAACTTACAATATCTCATATCTGGGTCAAAATAGAACTATATTTATAGTTCACCAAACTATAAACTGCTCTCAGTGTGCATATCTAAATAAATCATCATCACTCGATGTCTTTCAGTGAAAACATACAGTTCCTATATTCAATTTATTTCCGAGTGATCCATCTGAATTTGAACATGAAAAATAATTACAAGGGCATTATTCTCGACCAAGGGCAAACAGAAGTGAAATTTAGGTGTGCATTTAACTAGTACTCACCCAAGAATAATTTACTAACTTCTTTTCAACCGTCACTGAAGGGTTTTAAAAATACCAATTACGCCGTTCTCCCATTCTGAACGTCCTACATTCGTTTGAAAAAGCGCATTGAATGTGCGTTCACAATACGTATACGCAGCTCTTTTGTAAACTTAATTTTTCCCATAATGTTAGGCTCAAACAGTTCCAGTTTACACAGGTAAGTAATGCAAGCTGAAACATTGGATGAAAAAAACATTGAATAAAATATGTGAGGGGGGCAGATCTCTGCACGAACTTATACATTACTTGTGTACTGGTGAACCATAATTTTTATATTGATTGTAGAGTGAATTATTTTTCACGTTAACAAATCACTCGCTTGGAATCACAATCTCAGAGAGAGCCTGTTTGTTTCTCTCTCTTCATCCTCTGTATGGGAACTGTTGGTATTTATGAGTGAAGAGCTTGCTTTACTCTTCGCTGCTTTGTCTTTGAGGACCGCTTTCCTATGCCTGGTTTCAGTATGGAGATGGAAATTTTCATCAAGTTAAAAGTGAATCAACACTGCCACACCGTCAAACAATACATGTTATTCTGATAATTAGACCAAAACAGTTTTATTGAAAGATATTTTTCAAGTTTATCAAATTTTAAGTGAATTTGTGTAAACGATGGATTGAAAATATCGAGAACAGTCACTCAAACCGTTTCAATTATGAGCCCAACATTTATTTTAACTAATTCATTCGAAGTAATGGAAGTTTTAAATGAATTACTTCAACTACTTATTCATAATCAGATAACAAATCTGTAAATGAAAAGTTCATTGGGTTGAGATCAAAGGTATATCGACAATGATAAATGAAAAGATATTCTGATTACCAGCCTAGCTTTGTATTCTGAATACCACTCTCTAATTACAAAATAATTAAGTTTGAATGAAGTTCGAATTGGATCCTTTTGGAAAAGAGTTCATGGCTTGTGATTAACGATTACTCACAAAGCTCTAGATGGGGGAGGATGAGCTCTCAAATCTTTGAGTCATCAGCTTATTCTTTTGACGAGTTATTACGAAATTTCTTTGTCCGTCGCTTCATGCAGGTACATGAATTGATACAAGTGTAGGGCGAGCATAGAGAACAAAGAATGAATCGGACAAAGAGCCAGGAGAGATCGAACAAATGCACGGGATGGAGCTAAGAAATTTCTGGGCAGGAAATAGATTTACGTTTGTGCGAGGCTCGCCGGACGACTGTGTACAATCCCGCCGAGAGGCAAGCGAGACGGAGCGGGTCCGAGGGGCAACACACGCTTGGGCGGGTCGTAAAAAAGGTCCGAGTAAGATATCCCGGAGATGCTCGCGTCTTCCGCTCAAAAGGATTCCTCGCGCTGGCGTTTCATTATTTGAATGGCCAATACAGGGGCACACGTAGGCGGCCGGGCGGCGGATCGATCCTCCGGGAGGCAGATGTATCGCGATCATTTCTAAAAGCATTAGCGAGCGGCGCATTGACGCGCCACTGCTGGCCGGCTTTCAGCGAGATTGTGTGCTCTTTTATCAAGTATGTATAAGTAATTGCGCCTCTACATTCTCGCGCCCTTTTCGCTTGCCTCTATTTTTTCCCGCCCCGGCGCGCGCTTACGCGCTGTTCTTTCACGGGAGGTCGATGATTTTTCACCGGCTTCGCGAGAGATTGCCTGGTTATACGAAAGATTTCGCTGAGTTACTATTTTATACGGCCGCGCGTTGCCCCGCACGATTCTTATTTCCGCTTATGCTCGGCAGAATTCCCCGGACGTGGGCCGCGTATTTTTATATTTGGATTGGGAAAATTGAGTGGCGACCGCTGGTCCGGTTGACAAGGCGACGATGAAAGCAAGTGGCGGAGTCGCGTTTCGAAGGGGAGCGCTGATCCAGCTCAGATAGGCATTCTCACCCCAGCAATGTATACGGAATTTATACTTGATTGAGTTATCCAATTGATTCGGTAACTCTATTAGACGATTGAACGGTCTGCGAATAGCTGGGGTAGATACCATCAATTAATGCCATTAACGTTAAATCAATTCACTCAGCACTCAGTGTAACCAACATTTCAATTCGAATTTTGTCGAGGGTCTAAATATCAAATCAATTGATCCAGGGTATTTTCAACATTTTGATTGAAGTCAAATGATTCATTAATCAGTTTGAAATGCATACGATGGCCAAATAACTTTTCAATTCCAATTGCCATTTAATCTGGCTAGTGCCACGCGTGATTGGCCTCTCCATCTATCCGGAAATACATTTTGATTAATTTCAACGTTATAAAGCGTAAACGTGTTTCCAGTAGATATTTGCCGCGCCTTTTCGGCTGCATTTTATAAACTCAAGCATCATTGAAGACAATCACTCGTTCAGTATTACACGTAACGCACTCCATCAAAGGATACTTTGACACAATTTACAGCCTGGGTTAGAGTCAATATACAGAGAAAAGTCGAGTAAAAAGAACAACAGCACCATGCGAGGGCGGCTGCATAAAGCGAAGCACTTTAAAAACACGACTCGATGTTAACGATGAAACAATGACGCGGAGTGGCGTAGTTTAACAAAGAGAAAGCATTGCGCTGTACAAACTTTTCTCGTAAGCGAGAGATCTCGCGAGTTATTCGCCGGTGGAGGAGCTAGAAAAGAAGAGACAGGGGATGGAGGAGCGAAGTAGAGCGAGGAGGATTGAGAAGACGCTGAAGGATGGAATGCGACTCCCTGCACTCGCAGGGCGATCTTTTGAAGGTTGCACTGCTCGCTCGCCAGCCACGCTGCGACGCATTTTTTTGCGGCGAGTCCGTAAACGTCTGGCGATGGACACGTGTGGGTTTGTGCGAGTGTGCGCGCATCCACCCTGGCACGAGGCCAGTCGCCCTACACACACGCGCGCGCACCCCAGCGCAGACGCGGGATTTCGTAAGAATTTCCAAAAACGTCGAGAAAAGCCTTCGGTAAGTCACGTGTTTACCAGAGCAATTTGGCGTAAATGTATTTGTTCGTGGGACAAGAAAAATCGAGTGCTTTACTTCCTGCGTTCCATCTGTGCGAGCTATTAACACACACAGCGAGGCTAAGATTATATTCACTGACGAGATGAAAGTCCGATTATGATCGTCGTTCAATACGAGAGCAAAATTGCCCGGAGCGACAGAAATGAGGTGGGAGGAGAAGCGGGCGACAGCGACTTGGCAAATGAGCGAGGAGGAGAATTTCTTTGCGTTACAGCACTCGGCACATGGAAAGAGAGACAGGGAGAGAACTCGTACGATGCCAAATACATGCTGGTGTCAGCAAAAACTCTTGATTTATCACGTGTGAAGACGTCGTCTCCATCGGGCTCTGAGGTGTCGGCGAAGACAAGGACCCCTTAGCAAATAAGATAATTTTCCTCTATAGAATTTCCAAGCGATCGTGAACTACCTTGGACAAGATGTTCTAGAAGAAAGTGGCGAACATAGTTGACTGGTGGATTGCATTTCTTCCGACGTCACGCGAAAACGTATGATTAATTATTTCCATACCACGAATCATTAGTTTATCTGTAACACTCGTTCGCGTGCTCGACAAACACATATATTGTATGAGCTCTCAAAGCAAATCCGACCTTCGTCAAAGTGTTTCAAGAAAATCTACGCGGGATCAAATGCACCAGCTCCAATCAAAGTGAGATGGCTTGTGTCGCGAACAAAAAAGCCCGACAATCAAGTGTATACGGGTGATGTTTCGCCATTACGCCCCAACAAGTTGAACGACAATCGATCGCGAAACGACAAGCGCAGAGGTGAGTGGAAGAAAAGACCGATAAAAGACAGAGACGATAATGATACCGCTAACTGTCAAATGCCCGGACGCGCTAAAGCGTGCTATTGGAGGATCGGAACGGAGCCGGGCGAGAACAAGAGCGAGCGTCGGATGGGTGTAATTCGCCACAGCCACCGGATTAATTAAGCTCGCCCCGATGACGTTTTACTCCTTTGAAAATTGGCATTTTTAACTTTCAACGCCAACTGATAGACCGAACTTCATTATTTTACCGGTGTACTAATGGAAATCGAAGCATTAGTCATTCCCGTATGAATTATGGACGGGGGACTATTACAATTACAAATGCGCACCACGCCACATATTACTGTGAGCGAATGCACGAACTCGAAATAAAATGGCCATTTGAATTATTAAATATTTGATGGGTTAATGCCGCATACATTGCCTTGCGCGCATTCGATTCGATCATGCGAACGCCACGAATCTACCTTACAAAAATGAGGCAAGTTAATGGCGGAATTTCCAACTCACTTGTGCTCGGAATGAAATGGCTAATCGAGTTGCTCGCGATACTTTATTTCTACCTGTAACACATTTTCTGTTTGAAACGGAGAAATTAATTTTCCGTACAACTGAATTTCATGCGCTCTATTACATTTAACAATTTGAAATGAGTCTTTCAATTTTTGACAATACTACCTCGGGCCCGAACCTATCTTTTTTTTTACGTGCTGCTGATTCACATTCATTTTTTAACATTTTATTCGTTTGTTACTATCTGAAAGACAACAAAAACTCTCAATTAATCATGATTTTCAATAGAACAATTCGTTTAGATACTCATGTTGGTCAGCTGCTTTGGAAGAGTTAATTGAATGATTTTATACGCTTCTATTTGTTGCTTTCACTACGGTGTCTGTTTGTATGTATTCATTGGAAAAATCTGTGGACGCCGTCGGCAGAAGCTTGGTGACGCAGCGTCACCCCTATACTTTCGAGCAACGTTGAGGCAAGTTCTGCGTAGACGACTTTTCCGAACCGCATTGCGCGCCCAATAGTGGGGAAGCTGCAGTTGCACTCGAGTGCTGTTTCCGATGCTCTGCGGCAACTACGTTTTACCTGTTTCAGAATGGCTTGTGCATCTTACAAGGATTGAAAATTTTTAGACTGGGCTACACTCGACATTGATAAAGTACCTGAAGCGTTTCTTTCGTTTATTGTCCTTTATTAGAAATCATGTATACAGATCGAGTAAAGTAGTTTTTTTTATTACAATACTCACCTGTATAATGACATTCACAAGTAAAATATTCAAAACCAAAATTATATACTTTTTTCGTTAATTTGATACATTTATCGTATGTAGTAAAGTTCGCCGTCAAGAGAATACAAAGAATTGACTGAAAATAAAATCAGTCGATTTTGCTCGATTAGACTCATTCAAACTTAGTGAATGTTCTTTGCCGAAACGATTCAAGTTCTATGACTGATTGATATTGAAATTAGTTTTCTTAAATTTTAACAATACATTAGGATTTTAATGATATAGATTAGATGAACAAACATCTGCATTTCGCGATGGAAAAAAATCCAAAAAATGTACGATCTATCGAGTAAATTCCCTCTTGTTGTACGTTTCACGTTAATAAGACTAGACTCTGGGCATTGAACCATTAGGTTTGGTCGAGCTCTGTTTATTTTATCCCCAGTCAGGTATAAGACAACTGCTCAAGCCGTTGGCGCGCTACATCAAAACAGTCTCGGCAGTCAAACTGTAGATGCGTCACGCGTCACGCGACTTCGAACCCGAATAGCGGCGGCATGCTTGGGTCTTAGGCCGCGACGTTCGTCGTTAGGTGAGCGATGTCGCCAAACTTTTTCCGTATACATGTATGTCTGTCGAAACTTTGTCATCGAATTTCAACCCACTTCTCATAACTAGCTAAATATCTGGAAATCTGCACACTTACTGATCGACGATACCATTACTTTGTTACGATAAAATATTCCACAGAAAAAAACTTTTCTTATCAACTATTTGTGGCTAGGAAAAATACAATTTCAAACCAGTGGACTGGCGTTTTCTACAATAGGATCTGGGTTTATTATTGCCGGTCAACATCACCTATATCAATATAACAAAAGGTTTTTTAAAAATAAAGCGCGAGTTTTTTAATTGTAAATGATGAATACAAAACTCATGATTTTACGAAAGAACGTTCAGAACATATTCGAGTGATGAAAATTATTTTATTCTTTATTTTTTTTATTCTTTAGCCGTTTGTATTAAAGCGTATTTTTGAAAAATGTTTTTAATTTTTAATTTCTCTACAGATACAGAAAAATCATTCACATAATTTTACTCTCTATTCTTCCTTAATATGTTGAAAATATATGCATACCTTTGATGCTGATCCATGCAAAACCAAAATTCACTTGTCCTTGGCCAGGGCATAATCCACGATTGTGCAAAGTTCCAGGCAAATATTCTGAATCGTCTATGGACGTAGTTGGACCAAAGTTTTGGGGGTTTCATTTCAGTTATACACATAGGTACATTGGGATACTTAAGTGAAACTCGCGGAACTGCATAATAGCGAACCATGCCAATAGCCAGAAAGCGAGCATAAGGTTCTTCTCGTGAATCAATATTTTTCTCGTTCAAGTTAAATCCGCAGTTCAATTAGTAAATGTGAAACTGAATAGCCACTCGATAACTTCGTACAGGAGTAGACGTATGTATAGCATTATATCTTTTTTTTCAAACATTGAGATTTTTGAGAATTTTTCTTCTGCATACCGTCACTCAATAATATTCTATTTAATTATCTTTTATTCGAATTGGACTAAAATTTAAAACATTCCAGAGTTCACATGCCAAACATATATCGGCTAAAATATCCAGTTATGATGTGTAATAATTTTGAAAGACTTGAATAATTCATAGATTGTGTATTGAATCCTGCAAAATTCCACCAGTTATTTCAATATATGGTACGATACTGAATTCATCAATTGATCAATGTAATATATTGAACGAGTTGAATTACGTTAAATGAAATATGTTTGATAATGATGAGAAATTAGCTTCTGCCGGAAAAAATTTATGATTCATCGTATCAGAACGATCTAAAGACAAAAGTTACATTCCCAAAAATGTCTCGCGAGAATCGAAAATCCTGTATGCATATATGTAGGCATATCCATCCCGAGCGAGAATTTCGAATGAATTAAAGAGTATTCCAACGTCTGGCTTCGCGATTATTCTATCAATAATAAGACACACGATACAAGGCTTGCAGGGGCACTTCGGGCCAAGTGAGCCATCGAATTCATCAGAGCCGAGCGAAAAACACGTCCCCGATACGAAATCGAACGGGGCGAGGGGGATCTCGCTCGCCTCGATACATGCCGGCCACGAAAGTAATTTTGTCAAACTTCTCTATTACACGGCCGCGCGCCAGGCTGGCGTATCCCTTAATTTCGCTCAACCACCAAGCGCCGCGAAAATTTCATCGCGCCCCGAACTTTTTCCATCTGGCGACGGGGGTGGCCCTCTCGCCAAGATCCTCTCTCGCCCCGGGCCGCGTGTACACTTCGCGTGTCCGCATAACCGGGGCAGAAAGATACGGCGACATTTGCGGCATTCGGCCTATAGCAACATAACGCCTCGTCGCCATCCCTCTCTCCGATCTCGCCGGATTCTCCCTGCCACTTCTGCCCGAGCATAAATCATAATTATATACAGAGACACGTACTCTTGCGCGCGCGCGCGCGCGTTCACTCGCGGACGCGTCGGAGCGGCCGTGTACCCGTATCCAATTAGACCCGGCTTGGCTCGACAGCTAAAAGCAAGTCCGCATAACGCGGCATTTGGCCGTGATGCGTTAAATACGCCAAGAGGTATTGAGACCGGGAGTCGTGTTGTCGTTCGATTCAGCCGTCTTTCCCGCCGCCTCTATTTAACTGGATAAATGTTTTCGTACACTCATTTGAGTATGCTCGGGCAGCCGGCTATGCAAATTGTATGGTCGCCAGTGTAAACAGGCTAAATGGAGCGATAATCGATGTCTGTTTCTACGGTATAAAATGATCCCCGAAGAAATACATGAGAGCGATGCTCATATATATTCTGCAACAGTAATGTTGAGCTAGCTTTGTTCATCTGGACGCGGGTACTTGGAGAAACAATTCATTCCACTCGGTTCGTGTCGGAAAGATTATCGCTGTTATTCATACTTTGCGTTCCCCAAAGAGAAATTTAACAAGTGCTCAAGTCTAATTTTTGGACATTCAAACGGAGATCACGTGATAAAAAGTATGAAAAAATGAACTTCGTGGCGGGCTCGAATACTTTTGCCTGCAAGTAACAACTGCAGTATTTCCATTTGCGAGTCACCAAAGAGACGGAACGCCGAAGTTTATCCTCCTCCGGCATAACAAAACATCAGATCATAGACGTCTCGCAACCATATTTCTCAGTAATAAAAATATTCTTCTCCCATCCGCTGCACGTACGGAATTTTATTCCATCGAAATTAAATCAGTCGAAGAGTTCCTTCCCGTCCGTAACCCCAAGTCAAACTCGCGTAGATCGTGAGTGAGCCGACTATTCAAGTAAGAGCCTCTGTGCTCGCGGCACCTCGCCCCCCGTGCCTCTAGCTAATCTTGTGGAAAGCACTCGAAATTTCACTCGACATATTAGCACTTGCCTTCCACGTAAAGGTTACGTTCTTGGACGCACATCTACGTCGCGACAGCTTTTGCTCATTCTTCAGGTGTATCGACAGTCCAACTCGATCAGCCTCGCGTGAGGGAGATCACTTTCGCCCTTAGTCGAAAGCTTATGGAGACTCGGGGCTGTGTTTGCAATGTATAGGTACCAAAGACGAGAACTTTTAATGAGGCGTCTGAGAGGTTGTGGCTCCATGGAGATGAGAGTCGAGAAACTGGGGGTCGATTATTTACGGCCCACTGAAATTGGAAACTGGAAGAACATAGAGTATAATTCATCCCGCGGTATGGTTAAGATTTTGTGCTCCGCGAGGTGGACATTTGCGCCCTTTTCTATCTTTTGTTCACCTCTGTTTTCTGTAAGCCAGAGTGAAGACGCAGCGAGAAATATATATCTTCACGCAGCCGAGCTGTTGTATGTTCGCTCTTTGCCGAATAGTGCTCACACTCATTACATTCTTTTCAAGGGACGAACATTTCTTGTTATTTTGATAATACTGAATCTGAAATGATTTAAAGCATCTATGAGCTATTGTATTCTTTAATGTATTCATTTAGCCATGTTTCTTCCGTAAAAAAATTTACAAAAACCGCTGATAATTTATCAAAGAGGCTTTGTATGAAATAAAATATGCAAGAAGAGATATCTTTCGCCATCAAACTAGTTGACCATAGCACTGTAATAATGATTTGTAGATATATAAACAATAGTTCCTATCGGTATATGAACAACTATTGCTATGGGAAATACGAAGATACTGTGTCTTATGACCTCAAAATACTACAAATGAACTTCAACTTAATTTTCATTCTCAGCAACATGTTTACTAGAGAGAATACAACGGTTGCTATATACAAAAATGAAGAATCTGTGACTTTTTCTATCGTCAAATGGACCTCGAACTGATTTTGTCCTCGTACGACGGTTGCTTGAGATATGCAACAGGGAGCCGATAGCTATTACTAGCTCGGGTGGTGATTTTTGACTAATCTGCACTCGGTAATCTCAACTCCAATTCATTTACAATCAATTTACCCCCGGCAATTTCTGCCCCTCATTGCGCAATGGCACAATTTCATGTGAACGAACGCGGACTCATAAAATTGTAGAGTAATGGGAAATATTTATCCTGAGATAAAACTGTTTGAAAGAAATCGGTTCCTCTCAACGTAAAATCGAGGAAAAGAGAGCGCAAGAGAGGGAGAGAACGAGATCACGAGTTGACCAAAAACTGTCCAAATGCATGTGGATGGGGGCGCGTACTTTAAATGTTACCGGGGAAGTTTGCCGGCTGCAAGTGCGCAACTTCCACTCTAATGAATGTACTTGCCAAGCTGCCCGTGGCGCTGCAGCGTGTTTGCAGGGTGTAGTTTTCGACGAATGCCACCGGAAAACGGGAAAGACGCTCCGATCAAAACAGAGCTGCCGGTACGAGGAGAATAATTTTTGCGCGGGCGCGTACGAGGGAAGGCAGAATGAGCCAGGGCCGCGGCGTCATTTTTAAAGGTCTTCTTGGCTCGGCAAACTTCTCGAGGAGATAAAGTCGAGGGGTCGCCGCCCCCTTCCGTCGGCGAAACTTTTTCATTCCCGAGACTTCGGCTCATTCGGCGTATAAACGATTTCTCCAATTCCTCGCCCAGAGGGGAGAACTTTTCCCGGCTCGAAATCTCGGCCCCGGTTATAAAACAATGATCGAAACCCGCATCCGCGGATATGTCGGGTCGCGCGAGATCCTCATGCGTGTGCCGCAAAACGAGTGAATCTTTCTCCTCCGTAGTATATATACTGTGCTCGGGCTCTCGCGCGCGCGCCCATATACAGAGCCGGCGCGCGGCGCTCGAAGTGCCCCATAAAGGACACCTCCGCTGCCGCTTCAACGCTCAAATCAAACCCCGCATAAAATGTCCATTAAGCCGGCACAGTGTCGCGCCGCGCCGCGATAGTATAGAACCATCTCGCTCCCTCGAGCCTCGAGCCCGCGAGTCCATGAACATTCCGAATGGATGATTCGCTTCATTAGGGATGGGCAGGAAACGAGAGGACTGATTTTATTTATTGAACTCGTACATCGAGCGAGAGTAATGGTGTCTCTTAACCGTGAGTTATGAATATTATCATTTCGAAATTGTTCAATGGCCTGGAAACAGCCCAACCAGTTCAAGTTGTTGCTGCACAATTTATCGAGCTTATTATAACGGATTTTTTTTTCCTTGTCAACAAACCGAGTTCTCTTATTGGGCTGCAGGATTACACCATACGCTGCGACCAATGTACCCAGCGAGTACATTCTCATTTTACAGACTTTTGGCGCCTGCATTGAATCCGCCGCAATACGAAATTCCCTAATGAACTCCGTTTGGATCGTGAGATTAAATTCTTGATGCACTGACCGCAAGTATTCCAAGTAGAGCAGTTACAGGAGCGAGCTCGAGCCCACATAGACGCGGGCTTTAATTACAATAATAAATTGATGCGCACCGCAGGAGCCGTGTCACCCGAGAGTACTGCTCGCAAAGCCGCGCGCGTAAGTCTTACACGTGTATGCGCCCGTTAAAGAGCAGTAACAAGCGAATGATTCGCATAGCCCGACGGGTATGATGGGGGAAAAAAAATGTGCCGAGCCATTAGCCGCTCATTAGGGGTCCGCGCAAATGCCCATAAATACCTCGTATATATAGTGCGGGCTCGAGTCCGAGAGCGCGGGCGTCCGAGAGCGCGTAATTCACGGGGCGGCCTTTGGCCGCCGGCAGTATTTCAGGCGCGCGTGTGCGCCGCCTTAGATTCCTTCCATCTTCCGCGGTTGGGGGAGGACGAGGGGGCGGGCCGAGCGCGCGCGCGGAAAAGAGGATTCCGGCCGGAGTGTCGCGGGCCGATGGCACGGAATTAACGCGCTCTCGAGCAGAATCAGCTGATAACGCGGCCCGAAACTTGGGAGCCCGACCTCAAAGCCCCGCCGCCACCGCCGCGTGCCCGCGCGCGCGCGCGCAAATCTCTCCCCCGTTCAATTACGCCCTGTAAGGGATAGTCCCTGCCGATGATGGCTTGTTTGAATAAAATTGGTAATTGGAATTGTTGGAGCGAGCCCCGGCCCAAGTTCGGGGATAATGGCATGCCGACCGGACGGCTCGCCGGATTTTTCCGATGCGATTAGTCCCCGTGAACGACTCATACCCTCGCCACTCGCATTTTTCGCGCTTCGATTAATTGAATGATACGGCCGGCCCGCTCGATAAGTGAATCTTCAGCCCCCGAGACGGAGGAGCCGAGGCTCTAACTAACTTTCAACAGTCTGTTCAGATCTGGCTTTTCGCTGCTTGGGAAATTTCATTATTGATCTCGTTCAGTCGACACTTTCATAAAAGGTATTGACAAACTATCGTATCTTTGCTAAAATATACGCATACAAAGAGATATACTTAATAGCTGAACAGTCCATTCCATAATAATCTCTGATATCTGTCGTAATTCGAAATAACGTATGGTAAATCGCTCCAATCTATAGTTGTATATAACTAGCTAGAAATAGGCAGTGCAACTCTCAGATCACCGTAACTTGGAAAACTGATATATACGGTTGTTCACAACTATATTCTTACAAATTATCGGATAAATAAATCAACCATTAACATAAAAAGAGAAAGTTCATGACTACACTCAGAAAAAAATCTGGTAAACCGTACTATATTTATACTATATTATATGAAGGAAAAAGGCGACAACCATACGTGTATGGTGAATCCTACTTACTATATATTAGGAAAATATACTGTATACTAGTGAAATCTTACAAAAATATAGTTAAAGGCACTATATTTTGTATAGTGATATCGTGCACTAAATTTCATATAAATGAATAGTAAAATTCCCTAAAATATAGTGAATTTCAAATATAAATATAGTATGATTTACTATATCTTTCTTTCCTATACGGTATAGTAGGATTCCCAAACCAAATTTCTCTCAGTGAAAGCGCCATCTTACGATAAATTTCTTTTCTCGTATATTTTCAATTCTGGAGCTGATATCAAACACTAGATTCTATCTTATTTGTGAGCGTGCTTGTGTGTTTGCGTGTGTGTCTGCGCTTTTTATTCCGTTAGTTCTGAGATGACTCCTTTCTCCACTGAGCTGACGGAATAGAGTTTCATAGTATTTCGAAACACTGTGCGAGAACTATCATGCTTCCATTGTTTTATATTGTCCTCCTTTTGATACGATAAGAAAAAAAAATTGAACATAAAATTTTGATACGCACAAACACATACACACGTGTTCGATATCCGCTTCAGAATTGAAGATCTACGGGAAAAGATATTTAGTCTTGTGATTACGTTTTTTATTCCTATAAATCTGAAATGACGCTTTCTATTCCGTTACTTCTGAGATAACGCGTTTCTCCAATCAGTCTATGATACAATCCCTAACAAAATGCTGGCTAAACACTAGATAGAAATCTCATTCAACGAAATAAAGTAAATAATTTTTAAAATAACATCAAAATCTGTTGGGTATCGAAAATATCGATGATTGTCCTTACGCCAAAAGAAACTGTTGAAATGGTTTTCCATCTTCATAAACAGCAGATAGCTCCAGATCAGATGATTCAGGGCTCTTTAATTTCGCGTAACTCTCTAAAAGAATAAAAAGGCACCTATTTGTCTAAAGAAGAGGGAGGACGCAAAAATCACTGGACATAAAATAATTGAATCAATAATTAAGAGTCTGAACGTTATTTTACAAAAATCTCTTCGCCAACAAATTTTAATGGCAAAATTGATCAGACGCACGTTATTCGAGTGGTTTTGATACATCTCATAGACACATGATATTTTGATTGTACGATTTGATGCTTCTACATGTTTTCGAGGTTCCGAAGTCGGGAAATGATACGTGTTAGTGGTTCAAATCCAGCCCGGGGAGCGTGGAATTTTTTTCTCGCAATATCACTTTGGGATAGTCCACCAAGCCCGAATTTATTCGTCGTTTGAAATACGTGGACGTTAAAAAAATAATTATTTGATACGTGTTAGTGTTTGCATGGCATTTGTCACGCAATATTTAATGAACCAATAGTTAAGTTTCGATGACATGTTGCAGTCATATTAAGTTACAGTCGATGGTATACATACGATACATTTTTGCATAAATTTTTTCGATATTTGTACCTTACCTATACTTGTTGCTTATCCTTGTGTGACTCATGCTTGTGACATATCATATAAGCTTATGCTTATCCTCAAAAAGTTTTGATGAAGATAATCAAGTGTGTCCATCAATTAGGAGTTTCTATACTGATTTGTCGTTCACTTTTTCATTACCAAATGATGCATACAAGTTTAGTTTTCAGTGATTTTGTAAAATTATTGAAAGTAAGCCTGGAGCGAGCAAGAGGGTGGGTCGAAAGCAATGGTAAAATGATACATTTTCATGCCATTTCAATATGCAATGAATCTCTCATTTAAAGAATGCTTCAATGGAGTATGAATAACTCTTTCAGATTTTTGAAAATTTGGAAACTCTTGGGTAGCGCAACAGGCCTTAGTTTACGTGCCCCCTACTCACTTTAGCTCTACAGAGTGAGGCTGAATGAGAATTTGATATTCTCTCGAGATTCTTTTATTTAAAAAGTAAATACGAGCGTTCAGAATCTGAAACTTTTTCTCGAATATTTGTGACGTTTCTTGAGTTTATATTTTTCATTGGTCATAAAATATGTTGGAAAATAAAATTTTGCGAGCTTCTCAAAGTTAGAGTGCCCATTTAGCTCCACTCTCCCCTATTGCTAGTGGGAATGGCAGTAGTTCCTTGGCTTTTACAGGTACAGTGAATCTTTGATAATTTAAAAAGATGTATAGTAAAGTCATCGAGCTAGCTTCCGATTTCTCCGTTTTATATACATTGGCTACAGAGACGAGTATCCGCTTTCCATCTAGTACGTGGGCCGTTCGTTCGTGTACTCTTATTTCAAACCGCCCCCGATGAGAATTCCGCCGAGTACATGATATGGAGAATCGGGAAATTCCTTTCTTTCAAAAAGTCAGTCAGCCAATTTCTTAAACATCATATATCTACGGGCAAAATTTCTATTGATCCTTTGGGAAACATTTCATATTCGTTGACCCGTTATGCATGTCAACTACCGTTCTCTATAATGCATTTCCCTCTCCCACCCCCACCTTCTTTCTCACTCTCTCTCTCTCTCTCTCTCTCTCTCTCTCTCTCTCTCTCTCTCTCTCGCACGGTTTTGTCATTTATCTTCTTTATTCGGTTGCATTTAAATATCTCGCCATTCCCTTCCAGTATGCCTTCTGCTGTTTTTCTATTCATCATCTGTACAGGTTATTTGTAGATCATGGAAGAAATATCTACAACACAGTAAATATTCAAATGTTCACAGTAAATATTCAAAGCGAGCAACGTATAAAAACGTTTATGTTAAATCATTGTGATCATGATGATTCTTGAACCATATCATCCACAAACCACATGTTAACAGTGACAAATGGACAACGTCCAGCGTGAATTCTAAATGAATCGTTTTCCTCGCAGGAATCACTCCGAGAACGTGATGAAAAATTTCACAAGCGTCCGCTTCTACTTTCCATTTAATTCCTGTCTGATCCCGAACCGATAACAGTCTCAAATTGCTAGAGCGCAATGAAAAATGCATCCCATGGTCTACTACGAGCGGGAGCAAGCTGCACCTAATACCTCCTCGAATTTTCTCAGCTGAAAGAATCCCAGCCACGCGGCGCTATCTCTTTGTCATACATATTTAAGGTTGATCCCGTCCCCGGCTCCGATCTGCCGCTCACCCCTCCTCTGCGCCAGGATAAATCCCGATCTGATAGGGCGCGTGCCGGAGTCTCGTCGCGAAATAGCCGGAGTGTCGGCGTACGGCTGTCGCTACCTGGGCCGACGAGAATTTTCCTCGCGCTTCGCCGGCAGAAAAACACGGCCGACTCGAAATTGAGAAAGCGCTTGGAGAGTCGGCCCCGGACGGGACTTCCGGCGTACCAGCTCCATAGGTCGGCGGGGTGGGAAAAAAAGTCGGAAAAAACCAGCTGCCGAGCTTTGTCGCGCGATAAACGTTGCCGCGCGCGGGGACGGATTTCGATTCGGACGCGCCATTAACGGGATCGTAAGTCTCGGCCGGGCTACATTGCACGTGGACACGCGTATACGCGCGTATATACGAGCGCTGAATTGTTTGAGGAAAAACAAGGCCAGAGGGACTGGGCAGCAGGGACAAGTGGAACGCATGGATAAATGAATACGTGTTTCTACGTGTATTGAACGGATTTCAGGTTGGCTTTTGGTGTGTATATGAGCTTTCGGGAAATATTTTCGCGTGGAATTTCCATTGATGCCTTGAATCCAATCCGATGCTATACACTGCGAGTGCTGTTGACGGATCTGGCGAGGATCAAATTTAGTAGTCCGATTGAATTACAGTTACACGCTACAATTTATAGAGCCCATATACCTAACTGCACTGCACAAATTTATCAGACCAATAATATATTACTGTCCAAGTTAAAAAGTCTTGGGATTGAATTTAATCTTTTTAGATCGCTTAGATCGCATTTGTCTGGCTCGAAACAATCTGTGATAAATCAAGGGGTTTGATCCGTTATTGTTTTATTCTTTGCTTGGTTTCTTCATATAACCTCCAATAACTTTTCTTCGATTAGGTCTTTCCAGTATAATATCTGTACAATTTAATTATCTGTAATCATAGATTTAGTTTTGTGATTTGGTCTCCTTTGACTGATTTAGATTATAAAGTTCTGGAAGGTGACCAACATTGTTTAATTATTGCCTTCTCAAAGAGAAAGACTTTTTCGTGTATGGGAATTGAAAATCTGAAAAAATTGAGAGTGTTATAGAGACTATCATCAACAAATTCATCAAAAAAATGTTGACCTGCTGAGTTGACGTGAAACAGCCTATACACATATATTTATTTATAAGCCGATAGGATATAGATATACTGTGAATGCACGGAATCGATAATGATTGACATAACATTTATTGGGAATCAAAATGATGTCTGAGCGAGCTGGAGAAATAAGTTTCATTCATTATATTTCATGTATTCTTGGATTTTGATTTGATTACTTGCTTGACATTTAGCAACTAAATTTAAGTGTTTCTAATTTAATGACTTTTTTATTGTAATATATGATCAAAGAATGTAATATGAATTGACGGAAACTAGAATATTCCACTCATGGGGAAATAGTGGTGATTATTGAATTTTACACTTATTGTATTCAAAGTTACTTACACACTAAATCTGAAATAGGAACAATATATAAATTACACGACTGATAAAAATGAAATAGAGTTAAAGTTTACTGGAAAATATTAAATTTTCACTAAATTACGAAAAAATTAGTAAAATTTTAATATTATTTTAGTAACTATCTACTACCCTTAGCAGCTGTACAATTAGTACTATTGAATAGTAGTTTTTTACTGTTTAAAATTTGAGTGTTAGTAAATTTGAATGCACCAAGTATCATTTTCTTTTTATTATATAGCTTTATCGCCTAGTATTATATTTCGATTTGGAATTACTGATTTAGGTGGTTAACTTGAGCAATCCTCCTTTTATGAAAAGTGTAGAACGAAGCCATTCAACTCGTTAACTCGGGATTTGATTAGTTTAGATCAATCCACGTGATGTATGAGTGAGATATATAGATGTTGGAATAAATTGATGAGTGCGTACGTTAACAAGGTAATTCTCACAATAAAATTTCAATATACACTAATTGAAATATAATTTCGAAACGTGTGGATGTAAATCGCGCGTAGTGCATTTGATTCTGGCTACTAAAGAGAAATTTTGAAGTATATCGTCAAGTGGATTCATACAGAGTAAAATTTATATATCATGTACATGTATATGAAATGTATATTCATGTTTTTTTTTCCAAATATTTCAATAAACTTGAGCGTTTAGAAGAAAATTCAGTCGGAGAATTCAATTAACCTTAGCCATCAAAACTGTATATTCCATCCAAATGACTATAGTTACTCATTGTAGCATCTTCATTTCTGGCGGCTACTTTAATTTTAGCTGCAGTAATCCCATCGCGCGTCCATTCGCAAGACTCTTGATTTCTCTGGAACGAGCGCTCATATATCCATTTTCCAATTTCCGCCTGGCTGGCAATTTTTTCTTCTCGATCAGGCATTCCAAGCCAGACACGGGCGAGATGCAAACGCGACCCGGCTGCCAAAAAATAAAAAAACTCCGTAGGATCGAGGAGAAAAAGGCGTAGGGCCGCGACCGGGGTAAACAGAGACCCGCGGGTGTGAGCGGTGAGACGTGCGCGCGCCCGTGTATGCGTGTTATCGTCGAAGCGCCGGCCTGTGTATAACTCTAATGAATCGCGCTTGTTACGTGCCGCCGCTAATTAAAAGATATATTTATTAAGCGGTCCCCAGCCTTGGGCATCCGCGATTTATAAGAACAGTTTGTCAAGCTTGATTGCCGCGCCGACGCGCTTTTCTCCCCGCGATCATGCGCCAGAGTGGACACACGTGTGCGTGTAACGCGCCCCATTTGTTTCATTCCGCTGTGGAAAAAAAGGAAATGTACAGCCGGCGCGCGTCGTTTACGCGCAATAACTACGGGCTCTCTGCCGGCGTGCGCTTGACCTCTTCGCGTATTATAGCCAGGATTATGTTCTCTCCCGATTTTGCTCAATGTGACTGGGTGATTAAATTAATATGCTCGTGTTAACCGTATACGTACGCGCGTATGTTTTCATGAATCCTATTCTTGTCCATTGCAATCGATCCGAGTCTCCTCCGGAATTATTTCAAATATTAATTTCAGTAACTGGAGAATTTCCAATTTGTATACCTGTACACTTCAACATTTTCATTTCGGCCTTTCCCCGTTCGATATTCTTGGAAAATAACTCATAATAAGTTCAGGAAATATTGTCAAGGCATAAACAACGTTTTCATAATTTTTATTATCCTCGGCCCGATGTTTGTTACTTGAATTTCCAGATTGTTTGAATACCAAACGAATATTCAAATTATGCTGATGAATTTTTTGCCTTCGCAACACATTTGCAAGATAATTCAAACTGAGAAAATTATGCTTGGATCAGATATGCTCTGGAGATAGAAAAAATTTGTAAAAACATAAACACGAGTGGACGAACTGGCTGCGAAAAAGGCTCGCGAAAATGCCAACCTCCGCGTGGATACTTTCCTTGGGAACAAACGCGTGCGATCGACCAATTGAATTAGCGGCTCGAGGCTCTTGGCGCGTATCAGCTCTAAGCCGGATCAATACGCGCAATCCCACGGACACCTAAGCTCAAAAGTTCATCGGGGGCGTTCATCCTTCCCCGGTAAATCATAAAAATTCCGTCGAGCTCTCTACGCGCGCGCGCGGGGGCGCCGGGGAACAAAAAATCACGAGGCAACAGATAAAAAAGCGGGCTGCCCGCAGTGCGGCTTTAAGGCGCGGCTAAGCCGCGCAATCTCGGCGGGTCGAGGCCGGGAGCTGCCCTCCCTCCCGCGGGAGGGCGAAATTAAGAAAGAAAGCGGCCGAGAGAGGAAATGGAAGCCCGGCAAGTCGAGCGGGCTCGCTAATAATTCAAAGCCTCCAATATTTAAGGCGACGTGTGCCAAAAGCAGCGGCAGCTGTCAGCGCCCGGATGTGGAGCGACGACGAGGCCGCCTTAAAAATTCACCCCCATAGTCGCGCAGGCGGCGACGGCGGCGTCGAGGAATCTAATCGAGGGTGATTTGAGCCGCATAACGGATGTGTGCACGCGTCGCGAGCGCGCACTGCAGCCAATGTTTGCGCTCGCCGAGACTCTCGTCTCTATATCTCGCTGGAGCTGCGCGCGCGATATGCCCAGACTCGCTCAGCGCCCCGACGAAAGTATGGAGCTTTCGGGCTGACGGTTGAGCCGGTGCTTGCGACTGAATTGGACACGGTTTGATATATGCGTCTGGCTCGCCGGACCGGTGGATTTGATTTCTTGTGGGACTGCGAAGATTTGGATTTATTAAACCCCCCCCCGTGTATCAGAATTCGAAATGTTGTTCGTTTATGGTTATACACAGCGAGCCGGCAGCTTTATGGAAAACAAAGAACTGACTCGGCGGATCGAACGGCAGTCTTTGTTTGCTTAACAAGATATGGAAGTAGACGATGGCCGTGTGTGTCCAGACGATATTTTTATGTTTGACATCCGACTTCGGTTCCTCGTCGTAACCAATGTTGATTTTTCCGAAAGCAAATTGGGGGCAAAATCGTTTTCTCGAAGCTTTAAAAATCACCTAATTGTAGAAGGTCCCCGTAGAAAGTGGCGATATGTTATTCCTTAATCCAAACATATAATACCAAAATCAATACCGGGAGTAATGTACGCCTTGGTGGTATAGTATCCAACTTCCTCCGGGCAATTGTTCCAATTACACTCTAAATCACGAAAGTCACGATAGCTTACACGGAGCAGAGAACCCGAACGAGAGGCCCGTATAGCTGGATAAACATTAACAATCTCCGCGTGGAAGCGCGAATTCCCATGAAAAATCATCCCAGTAACGTTGAAACGCTCAAACATCATCAAGCTGTTTACGCTTTATTATACTCGCGCTTTATCGTTGAGCCCGAAATGCAAATCGGGACTCTCGAACAGGAGAACCGCCGCGAGAGTGTTATCTAAACGCGATTTAAACTCTGGTAAACACGACTAAAAGGGGGTTGGGAACGCGCGAGGGATCAAACGAAGAATTCATCGCGCGCGCGCGCGAGTACAAAAGATTCGATTTGAGATTTCGAGCGGCGCCCGGGCAGAGGAGGTTCACCTTGGTCCGCGTGGCAGACGTGATATCTTGGTCGTTGCGTCGTCAAACATCTTTTATTGCTGGGATGAGGAGGGCGAGCTTCGCGGTAGCCCAGAGACGCGAGGCAGTATTGTACGGGTCTGCCGAGCGAACGCGCGGATGTCCTCCAGCTGGTGCCCCTCCCAGCCTGCCCGTGTCACCTCTCGAGACGGCCAGACAATGAGCCAACAGCCACCCGACAAGAATCAATGTCCAGCGCTGTCCGCGACTGGCATCCGCGGATGGCGCGTATATCGGTTACGTTGTTTGCGCTGTCGATTACCAGCGGGGCCGGGAGCTCTGATCTCGCCCGAGAGAAAAAGCGGCGCCGGGCGTTTTCGCCTGCTGCCCCCGGGTTTATATGGAATCTCGCGCGTCGTGATAAAGAACGAGCGCGCGAAAGACCTTCGACGGAGAAAAACGCCTCTCTGTGTTGCCGTTTTATTTTTCCCCTCTGCCCGCGCCCTCGACGCCCCAGTTGAATCTCACCCCGGTGCGCACTTGTACAAAGTGCCAATATACACTCGTCCGACATAACTAATTTACTGGCTACCCCAGGATCGAATCCGAACGGGCTAAAGATCCTTTTTCGATGTAGATAAGGGATGATTTCGAAGCGATGCAACTCGGATTCGTAACTCGGGTATGGCGTTTCGTATGGAAATATTCTCCTATCGGAAATCACGAGCTTACCAAGTGGCCGAGGGTCAGGAGAAACGTCCGCGCGGCGAATAACAGAAGACGGACAAACAGATGTCGGTGCACTCGAGGTCTCGCTGGCAAAATGTTGTCGGGCCAAGGGGATGGCCGCGGGCACTCGGTTGTCGGACGCGGGGACACGTAAACGTGAGCACCGAGTCAACATCTGCGGACCGAGTGGACAATTGAGTCGTGTGTCCGGGGGCTTAGCTGCCACAGAGGCGCGAGCGTATCGACGACACGGGATCGGGAACGAGGCGCACGCGGGCAGGTGAGCCCCTTAATAATCCAGGGGCCCCGAGTGGCATTGATCCAGTGGCCCGTGTCGCGTGCGCAGCGGCCGCTGTCGGCATGCGACGACGCTCGTTAGGCCTCGCGCACAGCAATTAGCCGCTAAAAGCACCCGAGCTGCAGCGGGCGCGAGACTCTCGTCTTAATTGATCCCGCTCTTCCGGCAATTTTTGCCCCGGCACGATTGTTTACGAGAGCGCAACGCTCTCTCGCCCCGACGTCGATATAAATATATGTATACAGACGGGGCGTGCGCGCGCTAGCGGGGCTAACTCGATCAACGATGAGAGCCGATCGGTTATATGCGGGATTGCTTTTGTGCACCGCCGACTTTTCACCGGCCAGCCTATACCCCGCGGATGCGCTAGTTTAATTCCTGTTATTGCATCGACGTGATGTACGGCTTGATCCTATTTGAACTCCTCATGTCAAAAAATGACCATTTTCAAAAATTTCCTTCGTGTACGTGTGGGTGTGAATGTGCGTTTTTTTTAGCGGACGATTTTTCGACGATGGATGAGCCGAGTTCGATGAAATTTTGTACGCCTGTACCGATTTCGGTTAAGATCGGATTCGATTTGAGTCTTCTAGGGCTCGATTTGTGTTCCTGTTGCATGGAAATATGATTTATTGCGGATGAATAAAATCGTTCGTTCGCGTAATGTCATTGCTATTCTCAATGGTAATATATTCTTATACTCTCATTGAGTCGTTCTCGAAATATTCTCTTTATCATTGATAAACTTCAGCTACATACAATACTTTTACCTACTCTCTTAAATTCTTACATGAAAAACCACTGAATTTCACTGAAAAATCACTGTAAGAAGGTGGATGAAAAATTCACTGGATTGCAGTGAATTTCTCGTGTAACGAGAAATTTCACTATAGTTCCATGAGTTTTGGTAACAAACATTTGTACATATTGGCAGTTTACTACATCATAATTAATTAGATCGTATTTTTCTGTTATTTGATCCAATCTAAATTTCAATCTAATACGAGAGGATGAAATCCGTGTCGTTAGTAACGATGTGACGTCATTTACATTTGAAATACATCTATATCTATCGGAAACGCTAAATTTTTCAACGTTCATATCTTTTAAATTTGAACAATAATAAGAAAATACGACCATATTATTTTTCAATTCTTCATGTAAAGCCCATGGAAAAGTGTTGTGAAAAATTCTTCAATCCAATTGAATAAATATTTTGCCCATATAAAATATTTATTCAGTTCTCTAGCCTTGGTATGTATAAGCTGGTTCTATATTATGCATATTACAAAGTTGTCTGGCAAAAAAAGTTTATCTATGTTGATTATTGAAAATGAATGATTAAGGTACGCGATTTTCTCGTTTATAATAAAATTACCTATACAATCCAAAATGAAATTATACTCGGTGCTTGTCAGTTATATAAAGATTATGATGAGCACAAACAAAAATTCGTCAATACGTGATTCAATTCGGGCATTGAATTTTCCCTTCATCCCCAGATAAAACAAACATGACGTTGCTGCACCTATCTGAAAACATATTCAGTTCTTTGTATCAGTTGCAAAAAGTACAATATTAAATTATTAATACAGTTATAAATTCCGAATATCGAACGGTCAAATTATTCAAACGTCCTATAAACATTCATCATTTCAGCATTTCAATTTAATAATAACCATACAATCATGTACGATGGATCGATGATATATCTTTAGATTCGAGTTTTTTACCTCAACACCCGATGAAGGAAGCTTAAATCTACCCATTGTTTTTTCATCAATCGATAACGACGAATTCAATTTTACATTGGCGCTCAGTAACGTGACGATCCAAAATTGCCTTAGAATGAATCCCGGATGGCGAGCCGAACTATAAAAATTCTATCTACAGGGGCGCACGAGGGAAGCGGGAAAAAAGCAAGTGGAAAAGGGAATGAGAAAAAAAAGAGAGTATGAGGTGGGCGAAATCGTAGCACGTCTTGGGCGTTGTCGCATTTGCCAACAATGCACTTGATCAAAGCCTCACAGCTCGTGTTTCAGCAGCTCAGCGTATTTCATCGTCCATAATTCCTCACGAGAATCCCAAGGAAAGCTTCTGCTCAACGTCGATCGAGAAGTTCGCAGAGCGACGCTGCCTTTTCTCGCGCTGGATTCGCCGGGCAAAACCGAGACTTAATTCAATAGTGAGTTGCTTTTAATAGAGATTGAATCAAGAGATATGCTTATACTTCTCCTCCAGATTGACTTGGGAATGCTCCAGTTTGAATCAAGAATCCCGCAGCAGAAACCATCCGGCAACTTTTCAATTAGTGAGAATTGATTAGTCAGCAGTGATTGCAACGCCGTCGGAATAAATGCATCCGACGATTCAAAAGCTCGTTATAACAATCGACGGTCAATAATAGAAATCAGGAGGAAAAACTGATCGAATGTTTGTCATCATAAATGTAATGGTCGATAACTTATCGCACAGACACATCAAATGAATCTCGAGGCGAACACCTTGGAAATATTTTTCACCCGCTCGTGGAAATTCTTTTCCCCCGCCGAATGTCCTGCTTCAACACATATATACTCTTATTTCTCAAAATATCCCGGCTCGCGGGTGTTGATATATGGAATACAATTTCCATACGTTCCATGCACAATTACCCAAATCCGATACATATGTATCACGCAGAATATCTTTTCCTCGCGCTCACTGATAACATGAAAATAAATCCGAATGAACTTTATGAAAGCGGATAGCGCTATCGCCACCGGCAGATCACACACCAACAGCTCGAACCCCCGGGCTAGCCCAGTCTTATTTGTCGCACTCAATAACCCGCAATTCGATTCGACGATTCGCGGCGCGTAAAATTGAAAATCCCCGAGGCCAAGCGAACAACGGCAGCGTCATCTAAATTAGCGGGAAGAAGGCCAACGCTCGCGGGATTAACAATAAATTCGTAGGTTGGCCGGGGCGGCTGGATGCCTTGTCTCTCTCCCCCTCTCTACGTCTCTCTTTCTTCCCTGGCGGGGAGCGAGCGCAAGCCTCATGAATATTTGAGTGGCTTAAATTTTTCGAAAAGCACAACCCCTTCAAAGGCGCCGTCGCACTTCTCGGGAGTATGTGTGGCCGGAGGAAGCCTGCCCTCCTACCCTCGATCGCCTCTTTTCGCTCGCTTCCCGGCTGCATTATACAACCGCGCAAGAGGGCGAGTTATTTGAGAACGGAGAAAATCGCCGAGTCGAATTGAAATATCACTCGGATGCTCGATGATTCTCGGGGTGGGGATTCCGGCGACTGAGAACTTTATCTGAGTGTCAATAAAATGCATTTTCCATTGAAGGCTTTTGATAAACTTTAGAGGTTGACGCGCTCTTTTGGCTGCTTTGAAACACTGTGTGAACCCGATACCTCTTCTCACATCGGAAAACTAGTTTGTTTTCGTTGTACAACATGACAAATAAATTATTTTGCAAACATGAATGATTTAGAAAGATGTCGTCAATACTTGCATATATGCAAGTATTGACGATATATTTATGATATATCATCAAAAATAGACATTTTTCTTTCGACCTTTATAAAATAAGAAAAAATTGATTGGATAACATTACTTGCAGGTGTTTATCATTTGGATGGTATATTTACCCATCTACGAATGGATAACACTCGTACTGCTTGGAGATTGACAAACGATTGAAAGATAGAACACGCTTTGTGATCCATGAGATTGATGAAAAGATTAATTACTATTTCGGAAGTTAACGACGATTAAAAATCAATACATACAGCAAACTTTTCATTTCTTGATATTCAATCAGCTCAAGAGTTAAGGAATGCATCTGCAAGTAAACTATATTAAAGGATTAATAAGTTGAAACCCGTTGAAATTACTATCTACTGATCCACATCAGACCAATAATCTTTTATCCATTTATAACTCTGAAACTAATCGAATCAAAACTTTTCCCGATCGTGTAAATTAATGCTTTTACGATCTGCTTTTTGCTTGAAACTGTCAATTTGGTTTGAAATTGAAATCTGTTGGGAATTTTTCTTGTACAATCAAAAGATTAAGATTATCTTTTTAATTATTCTTTGACGTTCAAATGCGAATTCTAACCATTAACTCCCTTATTGAAATATATTCACGACCAAATCACCCGACATCCCTATTTGACTCACAATATAAATCTGATTTCGGAAGATCATAGAACGTTTAGGAGAACAGGGTAGAAGTTGTTATCAAGATCTCCGGGTTATTGCAGTGAACATATTGTAAGCGTCTGAATACGTTTGATTATTACGCAGAGTCTAGTGTTCCCGGATATTGACGATATTGTAATCAAGTCGTTGGCTATGTTCTTCGCACTATAATTGCATTTTGTTTTTGTTGAACGGGTTGAAATTACGAGGATTGCGTATCGCTTAACTAACACGGGTGGATACGAGCGATGCACACGACACCACGGAACTTGGATAATAATGGATAAATTGTTCCAACAGCTGGAGAAAATCTATGACTTTGCCCTGAGGTTTTTCACGTCATTGAATCCCTTTGACGAAAACGAGGAAGAATGAAAAAAAAGGAAAGGCAGGATGAAAATTCGTTTCTATAGTCAACTCAGCCGGAGACCTGCACTCGGGCGAAATTTTCAGCGAGCCGCGAGCTGGAAGAATGCGCAAGACAATTTATTGAGGATAGAATTTTTTGAAAGAAACTCCCCGTTGCTTCTCGTGGCGTAGTCATGGAAATTGATGTCGCGTCGCTTTTGGTAGGTCGCGCGAGTACCTGGCCAAAGGCTGCACTCGAGACTCGTATATTTCTCGAGATGGTATTTCGCAGTCGAGGCCGGTGAACTTTGTACAGGGTCGACGGATACCTCGAGCCGTTTCAACAGTACTGTCACTGTGCAGCGGTTGATCGCGGCGCAGGATGAATCGGAGGAGCGGGAACGATAAGTCAGGGGGAGAACACGGGGCTCACCTCGCAGCGTGGCGGAGTCCGCGGCGCTTCAGCAGCAGCGGCTGTGCGGCATGCCGCGCTGCCCGGCTCTCAGCTCGGCGCCGTGTCGCCGGCCGCGGCCGGCATCTCCGGTCCGCACTTGGCGCGAGTCGGCCGATCGGACCTCGCGGCACTCAGCACTCGCGCCTCGGCCGCATCGCCCTCGGCGCGGCGCACACTGCCGGCACTCGCGAATCCACTCTCGGCTCGGCCGAAGCTCCAGCTGCCTCCGCTCCACTCGAAGCTCGATCACCGCTCTCTCAGCGACGCCGACCGACACCGGCTCCTCCCAAGCTCGTCCCCAAGCCCGGTTGGCATCCGGGAAAGACCATCGCTCGATTCGCGGCTCGACGTGTCCGGCAAGTATTCGCACGAGCCTCCGGGAGTTACGCGGGCAAATTCCCCCGGTGGCGAGTCTCGCGCGAACTTTCCCAATTAGCTCGGCCGAGCGGCGTCAGGAATTCATGGGGTTGAATTATTTTGACGCCAGCGGGGTTTTTCGGAGCCGGATAAAACGGCGAGGAGAGACACGCGGGACAGGTGCGGGCACTGCACTGCGGGGCCGGAGGAGCACGTGGGGCGCGCTGCGTGGGCGGCGGCGGCGGCGGCGCGCGGCTCGAGCGACGTCGAGCGCTGTACTGGCGCTCCGCTGGCGGCGCGCCACTTCGCCGGGGGTTCGCGGGGGGCCGACAAGCGCGCGCAAGCCCCGCTCAAGCCGCCGGCCGGCGCGACACATTCGCCCGCGCCCCCGGCCCGATTAGCGAGCGCCGCAATTGGGTCGAGGGCACTGGCCCCGCCGCACCAGCTAGCCAAGCGCGCCCGCCGCCTTTCCAACGACGACGACGACGCGCGGCTATTCGCCCCCGAGCCTCGCGTGCCCCGAAGCTTTCCCCCGAAGTAAAGCACACACTCGCGCGGGCCAGAGGGATGTTTGATCATTTATTACCGCCAGCCCTCGAGCCGTGGTTATTTACAGAGATGTGGCTAATTGGCCGCGGGAAACATTAGTAATAGTCCCTGCGCAGAGCAGGGAGTATATGCTCGGGGAGGCTCGGAGACGACGAGTGCATCCAGTTTCGTTTGAGGAAAAGCAGGATGTACACATTCTTCGCTACAGACGCGCCGGCTCTCGCAGTCTTCCAAACTCGATTTTCCGCGACGCTCTCGTTGCTCGAGGCTGTTCTACGTTCGAGATGGAAACTAATAGCGGGCTGAGCCCCGAACCTCGCGAGGACGTTTTCCTGAGCTAATAAGTGTCTTGGAGAAAATACCAGAATAACATCGTTATATTCATTCTTGTTGAGGATCTGTTCGAAGCGGGAGTTTGGGCGTGGAAGTACTACGTAGGATAAAAAATTGCGAACAGACAGTGTTGAGAGATATCGCGAGGCCGTTCAGCTAATGGCTCTGGCACGGTAGCTCCGATGGATGTACATGTGTACTAATCTCAATATCCACGAAAAAAAATACATTGAAGCCAAACGTGGAATCGCACAAAATGACTCGTACATACATGGAGTCTTTGTGACGAGTACATCCTGTCGATTCAGAACAAAACGATATCGAACCATTGTCCTTTTACCGTAGTTCATCCACTTGGCATTTTGGGGTTTTCAACTGACAATGAGTCGTAGTCAGGTACCCTCGACTAGTTCAAAGTTCCTCACTATACGAGCGCTGTGGTATCTGGGTTTTCGGGGGAGTAAATTATTTTGCTGAAGTGCACAAACGTTTGATAGTATTGGGTCCTCGAAGTGATGTTGAGTTTCGTATCCGCAATTGAATTCCCGCTTCAAAGCAGTGCTCGGGGACAGGGACAGTGGCAGGAAAAAAGTTCGATTCGTGCGCCGTCACTCGAGTGCTTCGATTGCGCCCTTGGAAAAACACGACATGCTCGCAGCGATGAGGAACTCCGGTCTGAGGAGCAAGCGCCCGCGGCCGTAGGGAGGAGGAAGAGGGAAAAAATCAACAATCGCGCGGTATACATTTGACGGATGCGGTAAACCCTCGCTCGGCAGCATCGTGAGTCAAACTCGTCGAGCCTCGAAGTATGCATCAGTTTATACACGGGTTGGGCATGATCGCGGCCGCGGAGAGCCACATCCGTAGCTTCGCGCCGATCGTAAAGTCGCGCACTCGCCGAGCATTTTTATTGACTGAAACGCGCCGGCAGGAAGATTCTCGCCTGGAGAGGGTAGCTGGGGGATATAAGCAGGAAGGGGGAGGGCCGCGCTGGTGTACTGCATGCACGCAGCTATCGGCTCGCGATCTGCGCCGCGGGGCTGCGACAGCCCTCCGCTCGATACACGTGTAAACTTCCGCGACATACGCGGCGGGTTCCGGCTAAATCCAAAACAAGCGATACGCGAGAGATAAGGAAATTTTCGAATGGGCTCGGCTTACCCATCGCCCTATTTCCCTCGTATGTGCCGTTGCAATAGCAATTCTGTTTGCGTTTCAATAGCAGTATCTTTGGCTGCGGATTATTGATTTTTTTTTGCATCGCGCCGGGAATATAGGATTGGACAATACCTTTTTGTGGCGATTCCTCGCTTTTTCTTTTGCTCTTTCATTCGAATGCTACGAAGAGACGGAAATCACTTTTTCAACTAATTTGTTTGGTGGCGCATCCAAAGTCTCTTTGTTTGACCGTCAAATTTTGCTCATTAGATTAGCGTTTCGCGTGTCAATTATTTATTCAATTAAACAACTGAACTAAAAGGCACGAAACTCGATTTTCATGCTATGTCACGACTCGTTTAAATATCGACTTTTTATAAATAATTATTTTCCAGTGTTTCCATTTCGCTTCATTTAATAAAACAAATGCTCGAACACGAGGGAGTTTTCACAAACACTAAATAATTACCAACTTCTGCTGAATCCGAAATTAATAAATGATATCAAAAACAAGGAGAAAAAGGAAATATTCTATTATCCAGCTCATGATACATAACAAAATTTCTAACAAACCTTATATTTGTTTTCCGTCTCCTCCTCTTGAATAATGAATTAGAGAGTGAATTACTTGGGTAATCCAATATAGGAAATACGACCTATTGAGCCAGATTATCATTTGTAGAACGCAAAGATTAGGACAAATGAGATAAATCGAAAGAAAAGCTAAGGATCATGTGTTTTGAAGTTTTAATGACCAAATTTCTTTTTCAGGAGCTAAATAAAATATGAATGTAGGTTTTAAACATGCACATATTGAAACTGATTATAAGATATGTGAACAAAATGATCTCGAAGAAATTTTAGAAAACTAATTGAAGTAAAATTTTGGAACGTACGGATGTTAATCTGAATGTAACTAGTTTCACATACACCAGAAAACTGGTAATCATATTAATGATATGAAAAGAAATATCATTGTTGAATGAGCTGCGTAATATATTACTTGAATTAAGTCACGTTCTATTTTCCCACGTTAAATTTCTATTTTATAAGTGGTCTAACCTTTTATCCTATTTTAGACCAAACTAACAACACAAAAATATATTTTCGCACGTGTTGCCAGTGTGCATTTTTAATGCCCTCAAAACTCTCGAAAGATTAAAACTCGTTGAAGAAGGGTGTTTTCATTTAGCTCACGAAACTTTTGAGCGCAATTTTATATCTGATATACAATTGTTTCCCTTTTTCAAGGGTATTTGTGTGATTGAGATAAAGACTATTTTACTTTTTTTACGAATAATCCAATGGTCTGCGCCGACAGCTGTTCAATTAGTAAATGTTTTGAGCTTAATGAGTGATGGTGGCATCCGTTCTGAGCCCACCAATTGCATTTTATCATGATCAGTCAGTACGGCTGGGTTTAATTTGATGGTAATCACTATATCTCCGTTTCAAAGCGAGATGTATCCGTATCACTAATGCTGGATTAATGTGTATTATAATTTCCTCAAAAAATTTATTCAGTCAAGCCCCGATTGCAGAATGTGAAACAAGCCAATCTGTTTAATTCGAGGATGATACTAACCACGCTGGTCTAGCGCTCACCATTGAGAGACACAGAAACAGAGAGAAAGATAGAAAGAGAAAAAAAAAGGTCTCTCACGCATGAATAAGTGATGGAAACAAAAAACGGAAGAGAAGAAAAGAAGAGACCGAGGAGAGTAGCGAGAGGAATGCGATCCGAGGGGAGGGTGATCGATCAAGAGATTGTTTCGCGTCACGCTCGGGCTCGACGCGGTGTAACGGAAATATGTAAACACGCTGTCTCGCGGCCCCGCCGGCAAAACGCGCCGCACCAAGACGGATCCCCGAGGCGGCGCTGCGCTCTCGGCTTTCCACGTGCGCGCGCTCGCGCGCCTGTATTTGCGGTGGATTAAAATCGCATTCGTTCACGGCGCGATTCGCGCTCGGGGATTTTCATTTTCATGAGGGAGGGAGCGGTCGAGCCGGGGTACCTATACATACATATACGTACGACAGCCCCCGGGATCCGGATTGAGCTGTGCGAGGCTCGCGCGCGCCGCAATATGACGTATCGCCCGCGCTCTATATGCCCGAATGCTCTGACTCGCTGATCTTCCAGCGCAAACTGATGGAATGCCCTTTGAATCCAGCTAGGCTTATTTCTATTGGGTGATGTGTGGATTTCCCGGCTGTGAATGAATGTCCCTCGTTCTTTCCGACTGTCCGCCGCGGCAACCGCGGCGCGAAGGGCGCGCGAGCGTTTTCACCCATGTTTTTCGCAAGTTTTGTCAGACGATCGATGCGCGCGTCCCATGCAGCGCCGGAGAATAATCTTCATCACGAGAGAGAGAGAGAGAGAGAGACGGGAAAATTGAAGTGAACTTGATAAAGACGTTTCAGTTTCGAAAAGTTCCGGCTCCAAGTACTGCGAAATTTTGCTCCTTTTCTTTATCGGCTCGAGTGCGGGGCAGCCAGTCTGTTGGGTGTTCTTCAAAGTTTCACTCCTGAATAAACAATTTTATTTACCGAGATGAACCCGCCAAGACTTTTCTCATATGGAGGAACCATATCCCAAGAATCCCATCGCATTTGAATCAGTAGTGTGTGTGTACGGTTGGTCAGGCAACTTTCATAAGGAAGTTCCTTCGCTGTTCGCGCAGTAGAATTAAAAATCATTGCGAAGAAAAACAGAAAGTTTCCGTCGGATACGCAATAATGTGTATTATCTGCCTGTCAAATTCATGATTCAATTTTTATACTCTCGGAATGGACATTGCACTCATATGATGGTGAAACTTTTCTTTCATCCCCCAAGTTGGATATCTCAACTGTTCAAGATTTCTCGAAGTGATAGCCAAGGATGTGTTTTCAGAATGCATTTTCCTGAGCCTTGATTACCCGTCACATTCGTTGCCGAGAACAGAAAAGCCCAAAGGCTAGAGCACGAGTCATACGTCTAGAGAGAGACAGGTGCAACGGCGAGCAGTCAAGGGAAAATAGTCAGTGCAATGAACAAAACACAAAACTAATGGAAATCTGATGAACGGAGTCGGCGACCGGCAAAGAACAGTTAATTGGACATCAAATAAAAAAAAAAACGTTTTGTTCCGGGCTCTCCAAGCCATTGTTTATACATTTCTTTGTCCCGCGCTTTTGTGGTTATCCGCCGGTGAATTAGCGCACGAGAAAATGCGTGAAGATTTATTGTGCGGCCCGAGGAAAAAAAGGGAGGGATTGTAAATAAAAAGAATGTCCTCCGTCTCTCTCGCTCTCGGCAAGATCTCGTTGCCTGCACTCGGGCTATATTTACATCCCGCCTCGCGTCTTATAACTCATTTCCCTCGCGTTTCGCGAAGTTCTATATTCTTCTTCTCTTCTTCTTCTTCTTCTTGTTCTTCTAAGTGACGTGCGCGACCTTGGCACGTTTAGTTTTGCCGAAAGCAAAGAGTAGGCAAGCCAGCTAAAACATCCAATTAACGACGAGCGAGCGACGCGCGTTCCCCTTTCAGCTCGCGTCTCCCCCTCTCGCTATATACTCGCAATTTTTTCCTCCTCTTTTGTCATTTCCCAAGCTCCCCCGCGCGCGCTCGCGCGTCGGCTTTTTCCTTTTTCGCCCGACCGGCCTTTTGTGTATCCTACCCCCGGCAGCTCTCTATTTCCACGAGACCGCAGTGAAATTTTTCGGCCCGGTCGTGCAGATTCCAGAGAGCAGCGAGCACGGGAACGAATTAAAAACTTACCCGTGCGCGCTCGGCTGGATGCGCGTATATACGTGAAACGGCGCGCGCGCGCAAACGGCCGCGTGAATTATTGCCCGCGTCGAAGAGAAAGGACCGGCGGAGAAACGGCCGCACTTTTGTCGGTCGCGGCTGGGTCCCGTATTAGTGGCCAATTGCCATTTCCCTGCCCTGGGCCGGGTGGAAATGTTTGCTCCACGCGACCTCACCTCGCGCTCGGTGAATACCCTTGCAGGTGTGTATGCCCTTAGTTAAATTACAATGAGATGGATTGTGCAAATTAGTGCGTGCACGTTGTAATGCCTGGGCCGCGGTGCCTTTTGAGATTTATGAAGTGGCCGTAAGGTCATTACAGACGTAGAAGAAATGCAATTTAAATCTCCAAAATTGGATTACGTTTTCTTATTATGATGTATCGGCGCACACAAAGACTTATTCCGAAGGCAATATTCCGGCTGTAAATATGAAGAATAATATGGGAAATGAAAGAAGATACGATCGAAAATAATTGGCAAAGAATATTCTTCGTCTACGTACATTTGATTCACAACTAATCTTGAAAAAATGTGTATTCAAAAATTTCGCACATTCAAAACAAAACGTTGCTTAAAGCAGTACTCGAATCAATCATTACATCAATCATTATCTGGAATTTTTTCCAACGATTTGTCTCTGTATAACTTGAATCTGAATTACGAATTATCGAAACCTCTCAACTTTGGGTTTCAATTAAACGGAAACCAACACTGTGAACAGTCTTATATTCACTTATATTTCAATCAGTGTACATACATTAATCATCTTATGATCGGATGAAAACTAAAGATCAATGAAAGTATATGAGAATATCTATCTAATTTACCAGAATAGTAGAATTAAACGATAATCTAAACTGTCTTTATATGGAAAGGGATGGCCTGTGGAGTATTAGTGTGCGCTGCTATAGAGAGAAGCAGGGAGCACTGAGCAGAGATACGAATTGAGGAAGGAATTATAGATTATGTTAATCTGTTTGAATCAGTTTTATCAAAAATAAGAGGATCTGGGGATAACGAGTTTCTTAAGACGATATCTCATTTTAAGGAACTGAATGAAATATGAATATGGGCTTTGAAACTTTACATACATCAAAATGAGTTGATGAGATCATAAAGAAGATAATCGGCAATGGGGTATGAGTATAATATAATTTTGGTACATGCGAATATAGAGCGCACATACATAGCACGTCTCAATACAGCTGGTTCACTGAAACACTGCGCGGAAAACTGTTATTAGCGTATTCTAAATTTTCTCATGAACCACGAATCCAAGAAGTATAAAAAGAGTATAAAAAAAATATATAACAATGGTCACATGTTCGAAGGGGATTGTCACGGCGTTAACTCTTTTAATACACTTTTTACAAGCAATCTTACGATAATTGCCGACGAGCGTGGCAGGTGGAACAAAGTAGATCAGCACGCTCGAGCTGTTACACCCACGGAGATACACCCATATTCTTGGTTTATCTTCGTTGGTTATACATTTCCAGTGTACACACCATCCATCTAACGCGTCAGCTCTGACGGCGTGCGATTTTACCGGTGGTCCTTGATATTGCTGCATTCGAAGTGTGATTCATCAATTTCCGAGCCGTCATTGAAGAATTGCGGGTAGTAAATTCACCCGAGCAGCGTCTCTCACTGATTATGAATATGATGATTTTACTTGGAGGTATCATTAACGCGATGATACTCGGTCTACTGCGACGGTAAACTCGCTGTAGTGTAGCAGCAGGGTAAAACAAAGGACTTTTCACAGTTGGAGAAAGGGGGATAAAGCATTCCCCGCACGACAGTATCGAGTATCGTCGCGCAATTAATGAGTAATCCCACCATTCTCATTCTAATCTGGTATTACACGGTCTCTCGCTGCTTGTATACCCGGAGCAGCAGGACGATTGAAAATATTTATGCATGACGAGTCGTCGAACAGGATCGCTCGCGCGGCTTTCGTATACAACAGTAAGCTCCCGTCTGTTCATTCGGGAGGAGTGTGCAGAGCATAAGTTTGCTTTAATGGAGCCCCGAGCGATGGACGGAGTAAGTCGGCGAAAGGTATGTATGTATATATATGAAGCGAGTGGAAATCCTTCTCCCTCAGTGAAAAATCTATTATTCTGCCAACAATAAATTGCCTTTCCTCGCCGCAAGCAATGCTGGGCTGGCGCGAGGGATTTCCTAAGCGGAAATAAAGTCATCGTCGCCGCGGCGGCGTAAGCGCGGTGCTAATGCCGCGGCCAAGCATCACACCTCCCTCATTTTCTCCGCCTCCCTGTTTCCCCTGCCTCCGTTTTCTCCTCCTCTTCCTCCTCTTTCTGCTCCTCCTCGCCGAGGGAAAAGACTGCTCGTATAATTGTGCAGGAGAGAATTCACGCGGAGGAGCCAGCCCCGGCGGTGGCGGCGTCCGATCGAATTCGCGTCTGGCGCGTCCCGCGGGGCATCTTCTCTTTCTCTCTCTTACTCCAGACCCCCGGTACACATTAGCAGCGCGTCCCGGGAGTCGGAGCATCACCGGCGACACGTGATAAATATAAGAAGCGGCGCGTATGCCAGAAGCGAGCTCGCGAAAAAGCTAAGGGCTGCACAGTCAAGGGTATATACACAAGTACTCCGGAGCGACGAGCCTTTGGCAGCCGCGGCTCTGCACCAGGACGAGCCCGACGAATCGATGCGCGGATATTACCGGAGGCGGCCGGCGGGGAGCTCGGCGTTTTGTCTGATTCTTCCAACCGTTGGCTCGGCCCGTTCCCCCGCGGATTCGTTCATTATTCGATTCGTGGTTCGATGTTTCGGAACAGGCTGTTTCAATGCGCGAGACTGTCTTTCAAAAGAGTTGCGGAGCGTGTCCAGGAGTTAATTAGCGGGGTTGCATCGACGGATGATTTCCTCCGTCGTTGCATGTAGTCTTGGAGACATTTTAATAATTGATTCGATTCAAAATTGGGTGCCGTCCACGATCGGCAAAGACTGGCTTTCGATTTGGATTGGAACCAAATTTTTGTCCGTATAAACAACTACAAAACACGTGATGTATTTTTTATACCATTGTGTCTAGTAAACTATGTAAGTATACTTTGAGTGAAGTGCGATTTATATTTTCGATCCTAATCTCAATTTAGCACTATCTTTTCATCAACAATGAAATATGTGTTCCCGTTTTCTATGCTCATACGATTCCCAATCGAATCCTCCTATACATTATTTCAACAAGCAGTAGTTCACGTATCATCTAATGACACATCTGACGGGTATCTCACGGTAGTACAGCGGGAGCCATCTAGATGAACTGACGCGACCTATACTTCTCTCTCGTCCTTTTTCTCCTTTTTCCGTTCACTATCTATCTCTCGCGCATTCTCCGTTTCCATTCGTCTCTTTTACTTTTCTCATCGCACACGCACACATTAATCTTTTCCATCTCCCTCGCAGAGAGACACGACCGACGACGAACGGAAAAGACGAAGTTGTCGCGGAAAAAATTTGGCTCCGCGTCTGTATGTATATACACACGCGAGCACACACTGCTGTTCCCTTTTTTTGCGAGTCACTAAGTTCCCGAGTGCGTTTTTTTTGCGATCGGGTTTTATTCGAACGAATCAATTTCCTTTTATGAGCCCTGTACAGAGTAAACGGGCGAGAGTTCGTTTCCGTTGCGCTCGTTTTTTCTCTATCGGTAGCTGCATGGGTATCTACTTTGTGAACTTCCCTTCATTTCCCTAGATTTACGGATTATTTGATTTAGGACTTTTTATTGCCGCGCCCGCGCGCCTGCGTCTGGGTGGATATAGGCATTGTGCCCGGTGTGTATTCTCGTGAGCGAAGCATTGTTGAAATTTCCTCGTCGACGGAAAAAATACGCAGCAGGGCAGGAAGTTTTTATTTCCACCCTATATTTATAGCCGAAGTTTTTTAATTTGGAATCTCTCGAAGCCTCGAGGATGCTTGGCAGCGTGGGAGATTTTAATTAAGAACCAACCGACTGTATCAATGAGCTTCATTCGATTGGAAAACTACCAACGGCCAAGGCATGAGCATCAGTAAAGCGATCCACAATAGCATCTGCATTTTGGATTATTCGTGTGACTGAAAATCATAAGATCCAATGAATCATATATGGATCATATTCCGCGATTGGTATTTTTTCTTTCATTTATGAGCCTCTTGAAGGAATCATTTACGATGTCCAATTGGATCTTGGTTAAATAAGAAACGTGTGTAGATTAAAGTAAGAGAAAAAGTGTAGTACACGTAGAAATAGAATGCATTATTTTAGTTTAAAATGAAAAAAAACATATTTAGAACGGGAAATTACATTGTCTCTTCCATTGTGTAAAAAAAGGCATTTCTGCAAGTGTGAAAAGAAGACTTATAAATGAAAAATTATAAATGAAAAATAATGATCTATATGTGTGTCAAAGACAATTCTCGTGGTTAATACCTGACACCTGACTACGTGCAATTGTAATTCGCCCATAAACTTTCTCGCGTAAGAGCAATTTATACTTCATATTTTTGTAAAAAGTAATGGTCACCGAACTAACGTCGAAGTTTCGTGAAACATTATTTTGCGAATATCTCATAGGCAATTCAAAGCAATTCGAAAGTTTTCATAATGAAATAATTAAAATATAATTGATGTACAAGCAGGAAAGTAACAGGAAAGTTACAGACAAATATAGTGCCGATGTAATCACAAAATTATCTTTCTAAACACGTTGGTATAAACATTATATCAATCATAAAAAATAAGTTGATACAACAACGAATATTCGTAAACAAATTGTAGTAATATTAAAGGATACATCAAGGATATAACGAAGAATGTTTCAAAACATGTTGTATATGAATGCAAAAACAGCGCTACGGTAGTAATTGAAATATTTAAATGTTACATTGTGGTTATATCGTGTATAGCAACTAGTCTGCGTAAAAATGCGGATCGATTTTGCACGAATCGGCGTCACTACATTGTAACGTGGTTTGAATTTATGAAGAACGGATGTTCCTCTCCGAGTCGCCCGGCACTTCATCATGCACCTCGTAATCTCGTTGAAAACGAATTGCCTGTCATCTTCCGAAAACCTGTAATTACTGCTAAGTTAAAGACTCGGGGAGTAACGAAAAAGCCGGAACGAGCGGACCGTGGAAAAAGGAGTAAAAGTACAGGGGGTGCAGAGAAGCGGCCGCGAGGACACGGGTAAAGCGGCGCGGCGTTGCCCGGAGCAGTAAGTACAATATGAAGAATTTTCGTTGGCTCGGTTTTTGCGGGGCGTTTAGAGCTCGGTGCTCGCCTCTGTCTCTCTTTCTCTCTGGTGCGCTCGCGCGCTCGCAGCTTCTTAAAGTCAAAGGAGTCGCACGAGCGCAGAGTTTTTGTGTCGCACGCGCGAGCGCGCCAGCAAACCGGCCACGAGGTAGCGAGGAGCGCTCGCTCGCGCGCGCGCACTTTGTCTTCGAGAGGAAGAGGGACTAACGGATAAGAAGGCAAAACATTAGGAGAGACGGACGTACGTACGTGTACGTATGTGGCCGGGGAAGGGGCAGTGTTTAATCAGGTTCGACTAGTTAGTTGGCAGGTGCGACGTACTCTCAAGTACCGTCCGTCCCCTCGAGTCGACGCCAGGCCAACAGTTGTCCGGGAAACGCGGAAAAAGAGAGATGCCTGCGCTCGGTCGACGTGGCTGCGCGCGCGAGAGAGATAGAGCGACAGAGGGGGGCAGCCCGAGCTCGCGCAAGAAATCAAAGCGAGTCCGGGGCCACCAGACGCTCCGTGTGTGCACCGTTGGGCCGCGAGCTCGCTCCTCTTAGACAAGCGCTCGGCTCGGCTCGCCACTCGCACAATGCCAACGCGACCGACTCGAGTGCACCTACAGTCGCGCGCTCTCCGCCTCTCCTTTTTGCCAAGTGCCAAATGCGATGCATGTTAATGCCCGTACGCGCCGGTCGTCGCGGGCAAACGGCTTTCCATTTTTAATGCGCGGACGTTGCGATGATTCGGGGACTAATTAATCGGCCGGATTTGTGCGCGCGATGAGATACAATCGACGACGAGTAAAGTTATTTCTCTTGGCTTCCGCGGCTCGGGCAAAAATCAAAATGTTCAAATCGACAGGGCATACGTGGTTGTACTCAGCATGAGCCGGTATACCCAATTCGAGCCGTCCTCTGGGTCTCATACATATATATGCGTTTCTAGAGGATCCCCGATGCATTATTGCTCCCGTGGTCGCGGACGTTTACACTGCGTTTTTACCACTTATATCTGCATTTTTCCAATAAAACTATCTTGTTATCTAATTTTGGTGAATGGGAATTTTTCAAATACAATTAGACTAATCCCAACAAATCGAACGACACACCATTTCATTCCATGGCATTTCACCTGCATCATCCATTTTTTTCATCCTTTTATGAAATCATTGCTTCGTAGCATGAAAAGGGCCACACGAGTTCGGCTTTGAAGGTATTGAGCATGCCTTTTATTTCCTATCAACAGCGTTGGAAAATTCACATTCAACGCGGGGTAGTGGCTATTCAACCTTGCGTAGCTCGTACTGGGTATACCCACCTCATGTGAAATATCGTGTGTATAGATATGCTCCATTTCTATGAAAAGATGACAATATCTCCGGGAAAGGAATGACTGAAGATATTATGTATATTAGGGTAACCATAAAGCACCTCCAAACGTTTCAGCGAGATCTATTGCACCCTTTCTCTATACTTGCCGGTTTGAGCCTAGAAAAATCATTACGAAAAATCCCTTCCACATGGTCCATATAGAAGCAAAAATAGTGTCTCTTATCTCATGACTCGGATTGTATTCGATAGCAGTAATAGCACGAAATATATCCTATATATTACATAGATTTAATCTAACTCGTGATAATTTTCCTTTGGAGTTACCTAATTCTCAGTCGTTTGACGAAAAAAACTATTTCTCTCCTTCCTGCCTCTGTATAAAAGCGTCTCTTATCATTATTTCATCCTGTCACTGATTCGTTAACATTTGAGGACTTCTAACCGAACACGTTGCATCACATATACGCTTGCTTTCGAATAAAATAAAGTCTCTCGGATGAACTTTATTTTTTCCACTATTTTCCCAGGATCGTTATTCGTTACACCGATAAAACTTTTAACGACATCGTCAAGTGCGACGTGATCGCAGCGCGTTCACATCAAAGCGCAGCTGTTTTCAAAGCCGAATTGTTATACAATCAATCAGGCAAAACGAGGGATCTAAAGCTACATTGAAAAAGTAAATTCGACGACAGCTGGAAAAGATTAATCCCAATGAAAAACACCCGCCCTTCTTTCGATTATTAAAGTGCGAGTTATGTACAGATTAAAAAAATCGCGCTAAGCAGCACAGCATGGATATACGACGGAATCGTCCATCCCGCTTCTACCATTTACGCGGCACTGAAACGACGAGACGGAGTATTGAGACTTGATTGTGATTTTTACCCGCTATATACCTTTGGCCGTGCCGTGGAAGGATTGATTTTCTCACGCGTGCCTCGTACGGGAGCAGACGGTTCTCTAAACACTGGCGCACGGGAACAAGGCGCGCTGGGATGCATTTTGCAGAGGAGGAATGCCAAGAGAGGCGCGCGCGAGGGCTTGAAGGATTTATTTGAAATCATTTCACGACGTCTCAGTGTGTGCCGCGGACGTCGTATAATCGATATCCTTTTACAGAGCCGCGCGAGCACGATTGAAGTGGCGCGGCCGCAAAAAAACGAGCGCGCCCGATGAATTTATTTGGGAATGGAAATGCGCGGAGCCGGGGATGGGCTGGCTTAGAAAAAAAGCCCGCGATCTTAGAGATTCGATTTGTGCCCGGCGTGTCGCGGCGCGTTCTGCCGCGCCGCTTGTTTATGATAATGGCCCGGCGCGCGAGCATGAATTGATGTATGGATTCATCGAAGCCATTGGGCCAACTGTTATGTATGCTTCGCTCGGGGTATCACCTGATCATCGCGTTGGCATACTCGCTCCGAGTCTCTTTTTCGCCGCGACTCGATGCCGCGCGCGGGGCACGTTTCTTTCGGGCCCCTCTCTTGTTTTCACGTTATTATCAGCCGATAAAGATCGGATTGATTGATCGCTTCGTCGTACCGCGCGCGTGCCTCTGCTTCTCATTTGTAATTTTTGAAAGGTGCGTTTATCCAATCGAAGAAACGTGGGTCCGTTTACGTGAACCAAAGTTGTTCAATGGGAATCTCTTGTACGGAATCATTTCAAATTTGTCAAAAGCGAATGAAAAGAATCGTTGAGAAACGATCCTGTAATCGGTCATGAGAGATTCGTTCTCAATTAATTTTATAAATAATCACGTCCACGAGTTTTCGTAAAATTGCTTTAGCACACAAGCGCATATATATACATATTTTTCTCTGTTCAAATATTGGCAATTTCAAGTCGGTTTTGATCCAGGAAGCAATTCTTCCTGACCTTTCTTCTTGTTGAACTATGGTAATTAAAAGTATCGAATCCTAATTTCCCTACTAATACACCTGGCTCACTATCCAACTCTTACCAGTATACGTTCAAACTTCAAGAGGAAAGAACCCCAGAGATACTCACGACCCACGGACGAATAAAAGGATGCTCTGATAAGTTTTTTGTTTCGCCTCTAAAAACGATCCTCACTCGTTATCTCGCAAGGAGCACACCGTGTACCTTTTCTATACCCTCATATTTTATCAAAACATTAGTTTTCAATTCAATTCAGCACTTTCCAAATGATTCTTCGATCAATAGGATAATCGATTAAAAACTCGAGCCGAGTTTGAATTGAGACGAAGAGAAACAAATCAACGTTGTATATAATCGATCCGTAATCGTCATCGCAATAACGGTATAGCCGCGCACGAGCCGTTCAACATTGTCTAACTGTGAGTGTAACCGTCAAAGCCTGAGATCCATTCGTGAATTCCTCAACTCTTCAAACATCTCGAGTGCTCGCGCTCTCGGTTCGCCTATACTCTCCAGCTCTAAACCAGCGACCCGTCTACTCCGGCAACAATCGAGCCGCGGAACCGTGAGAAAATCTATTTGTCATCGGTCGATGGATGCGTGTGTATGCTCTTTTTTTTCCCCCCTCGTCCGAGTCGGTATATACGTCTGGCGGAGCGATCGAGTATATATAGCGGCGGGGGCATTTTCGCGGCGGAATGCGAGAGGCGCGCTCCCGGCAATCTCGGCCTTGTTAGCTGCGGCTCGAGAGCCGCGCACTCATCGCTCTCTAATGAATTCCCGGTAAATGTGCTGCGGCGAATCGTTATCGCGCGCGCGCGCGCGACTCAAAAATGAGATTCAGGCTGAGCCGCGAGCCGAGTCGGTATCGAGAGAGACATTATGCGGGCTCCATTGTACCGGAAAGCGTGCACGCGAAACTCACGGCCAGCGAGAAACGCGCGTCTAATGAAACGGTTACCCTTAAGTGTTATGAGTTATCGCAATGGGCTCGAATGGATCGACCTTATATACAACCAAGACTAGGCGAATCATCGGGACACTTTCGGTTAATTTGCTTCGTTTGTTTTCTGTTATCCGCGTCGCATCGATATACGAAATTATACCCTGCTGCTATTTACATCGGATCAAAGTCCTGCGACCTATATCAATTTTGCGGGAGAATTATCATACTTTCTAAATCTGAAGTAGTAAAACACTATTATGTAATAGTACACATTGAAAATCTGATAAAAATAGTAGATACTGACCGAAAGTAGTAAGATTTTACTAAAAATATTAGAATTTCAATGAAAAAATAGTAACCATTCTTATCAGTTATGCGATTTGTACTATTAATATTAGTTTCTCAATTGAATTTTCAACGTTCTTATTTCTGACACGTAATTAATGATAAATCGTCCAACGTCCGAACCCTCAGAAAACGATTATACGAAACTCTTTCAATCAGCTTATCGTGCGTGTATTTTGCGAGGCTTACGTTTTATTTGTTAGGAAAATACACTCGCAAATCGTTTCACGAAACATATTCGGCTCCGAAAATTCTAGTTCCTCAAGCTTTGACGGATCGTATTAGCGATACACTTGTAAAATTGTATGCCATCCGCGTGACATTGATTCGCAGACTCTTTGATATTTAAAACGCCGCTGAAACCTCTTATCCCATAAAAACGCATGCGGTTTCATCCCGAGATACACATATGACTGTTCGTTTCATCGTCCCGACAGGATAAGGAAGCTCACGCAAAAAACTATACGTTTGTCCAGCTAGACAAGTATTCTGTTATACAACTCGCCGAAATCCCCCGCAACGTCTCGCGCGTATCCCGGATAAAATCAAAAAAGGTCTTGGGAAACGGAAAAAACGATGTTGCTCGTGTTGGCTGCCAGTGATTCCCGACGTGGCCTGTCGTCGGGAAGCTTGCTGCGCGGCGAACAATTAAAGCCGAGTTAGCACGGTCGAGCGGCAGCGACCGATACGATAAAAACTCTGGCGAAAGAATGCCGAGCTCGCGCGTATCTTTGTTAACGAGTGAGCGCTTGCGCGCGCGCTTCTTATGTCATCTGGCTTGCGCGCGCGGGGGCAGCCAGCGTGAAAAGCTCGGCACGCGATCTGTGAGGTCAGCTTATTAAAAAGTCCGAAGCTGGACGGAGTCGAAAAGAAAAAAGGGAGGCGAGGGAGCCGCGCGGCGGATGTGCGGTAGGTAGGCACGCGACCTCCGGAGCGAGCTACCGTGTATCACTCGAGCCGCGCGAGCCCACGAGCTTATACACAAATGGATATGCGTGGCTCGGATAACGATGAGCAGCCCCACACCACTGCAGTATATCGGAGGCTTCGTTAATTCGTCAGCGGGCGCGGATTTCCCTGTATATATGTGTGTGTGTGTGTGTGTGTGTGTGCTCCCGCGCGATTGTGGCTCGTTGCCTGATTGGCCGGGCGCCGCTGTTCATTCGGCCGCCCGCTTCTGGATTCCCGCCGCAGCGTTCCGTTGTTACTCAACACCTCCGCGCGTATTCATCCGCGCGCGAGATATTGAATTCCCGATGTGTATGCAAACTATAGCGTAAGTTTCACTGTCGAGTTGCGATTCGATGAACCGCATGTATACGCGCGCACGATGAAAAATTATAAAAATTCAAAAAACGTTCGACGAATCGAATCAGTTGGGACGCGAGATTTTCCTCGATTGAAAATTGTCGCTTCAAGAGAGTATCTCAAAGGAATTGCAAGGATTCCGGTCGCTCCGTCGAGTAAATCCTGTGACATGGGCACACGTTGGGGGGAAAAAAAACTCGATATTGACCGGCGGAAGCTTTGTGGTCGACAATTTAGCCCTCCCGTGTCACTTCCACCTGTTCATTTGAGCACCGATAATATGACTTCGATTCCCGTTTTTCAATTTCATGAATAAATTATCCAACGATCCAATATCCCGACCTATTCTTCTCCCATGAAACACGAGCAATTTCGTATTCGCGGATTATCGAAAATTCGGCTCTGCTTATATTTCCACGTAAAAAAAAAATAATTGCCCACGCGACAAAGAAGTGTCCCGTATCCAGTAAAAGTCAAAAATATCGAGTACCGTTCCCGGTAGGCTGTGGATTTTTTCTCGGAAACTGCGCCATGGGAAGAAATAGCGAAAAACATCTCTATTCCCACGACGTGACGGCCGAGCTGGCAAGAACTAGCGCGAAATTTCAATACCTCTCATCAGCGCAATGGTAAAACCAACGAAAAGAATAATAGCCTCTAATTATTATTCTCGAGGTGATTAGTGCGCACTTACTTTTCGCGGTCAAATGCGCCACCGCCACCGCCGCGCCGTTGCGCACGTGAGCATGAACTAGGCTCACCAGAACACGTGCACGCGCACCTACGTGTATATATATACATATATGTGTATATAAGCGGCGCGGCATACACGATTGTATACATATATACGCACACTCGGATCCTTAAACTAACGCGAGAAGCTTCTTTGGCGGTTTGAAGAGAAAGAGAGAGAGAGAGAGAGAGAGGAGGAGGAGCAAAGCAACGCAGTGTCTCGTTGGGCTTCTTATTCAATTACGTGTTACAGCCTGTGGCTTAATACTTTATAGTTGGCGGGCGGAGCTTTGCTATAGCGACTGCTGCTCCCGGAAGCGGATGACCGCCGAGCTGTTTTATTTCCGCAGCCGCGCGCTCTCGTCTTTTTTGCGGAAGATCCAGCGCGCAATAGACGCAAACAGAATATGTGCTCGCGCTTGCTCGCTCGCGCTGCTGCTGCTGCTTGCGGTACTTTCGCGCTCTTTCTTGCTCGCGCCCGCCACTTTTTATCCGGGCGTGTTTCCTTGTACTTTTCAAAGTGCGATTCGACTAATGAAGATTCCCCGCGATGAAATTACTCGCTCGCTAAACCAACACACACACACACACACACCTGATACCCGCGTGCGAGAACCCGTATAGCTTTAAAAATATCGTTGGCTCGCCTCGACATTTTGGTTGTTGTCGCTGGTTCGGGATTTTAGTTTGTACATTACTGAATCCTGTGTTGGGTGCTTCTTTTTGCTGAAAAAATGCCGAGTCTGAAAGTGACTGATCTTTCGAAAGTTCCGATAGGCTTTCGCAACGTGACAAATGCGAATCCGCAACGCGTATATAAAAAATATGTCGGGGCACAGTCTTGTCGGAAATTGAAAAAGTGGTTCGCTCGATCACTTGCAGAATAACATTCTTGAATGTTGGAATATAGCGCACGAGGCACGCCTCATTTACCTATATAGTATATAATAAATGATTGTATTGCGATCGAATCGTACACTGATTAGCATTGCAAAGCACAGGACGAAATAAAATTCAATGCAGATTTACAATTTATGTTTCGAATATATCTCGCGAAAGAATGTATGTTATATGATAAAGTTTATCAGAAAATCTTGAGATTTGGAAAAAATTGACGACCAAGAGAAATTACAAACGTAAACATATTTAAAATATTACAACGCACGAGGAAACGAATGTGAGCAAGAACTTACGGTAAACAGCCCACTGCATACACAAAAGAAGTTTTTTTTTTAAATGGTCTCTCATTGCCATTGCGTGATGAGATTATTTAATTCCCATTCTCTTTCCGGCATCTATTTATTCCACCTACGCGTATGTGATTGTTGTATGAAAGAGAGTCTTTACAGAAAAATTATTTGTTATAAGAATCAAGAAAGATTCTTTGAATATAGAATGAAAAACCAAATTATTGGAGCTTATCTTGAATCCCATCATGGATTGGTTCCTCTTGATCGATATGATGGTAAAAACTAAAGTTCAACGCTAATTGTACATTTCTACACTCGAAAAACAAAATTTTGATTGATGTCGCATGTCAACGTCTTATTGATACGAGGTTAAATTTACAAAAAGTATATAATTCTTGTAATTCATGTTGAATGCAATAGAATAAATTTCGGATCAAGTTTATTACGGCCATTGTCAACACTCAATGGCATTCCGTGCAAACCTCGATTCAGCCAAAAAAGCACGTGCGCGCGGCGAGCAAAGTGGATGAATACAGAGCAGCGCCGAGGAGCCGCGATCTCCGCTTTCATCTTCGGTTTCTTGCAACGCGGCGGCTCGCGCGCTCGCGGCCCATGAAATTTCGTCATAAATCGTGCGCATAACGGTGACAAGATTTTTTCCCCGGCCGACATCGATCTTGCCCCCGTATAGCCGGCCCGAAAATATATCAAAATAGTTAGCACGCGGGATAAAAAAAAATTTAACCGGAGGCGATCCGCTCGGCTCGAGCTAGCACTAATACCTAATGCTCGCATGCGCGAACTGCGTAATCCGCTCGTCAACTGTAATTGATCCAAGCGTTCGGTAGATGGCAAGTTCTGGGTATTAGCCTTCCAGGTGATCACGCGAGTTTCTGAGAATCGACAAGTTTCACGTCAATAAATGATTGGATAAATATTAATACTGAAGGGCAAAAAATTTTTCCTGCGTCATTATTCTCTCTCAAATTGCAGAGTTTAAATTTTTATTCTTCTATCGAATTCCACAAAAATTGTAACTATAGGAATTTTAAATTACCAAGGATCTGCGTAAAAAATATATATTCATAAGAATTTTTGTACGCACGTGAAATGGTTGCCCCAAGGGAATAATATTCAACCAATGTTACTTTAAATGTAAGAGCACTCACTTATAGATAATTTTTTTATCATGAAAAATAAACAAACCAACCTTCAAAGTCTATATAAAAAGCTGTTAACATGTGGCTTGCCAGACATGGTTTTAGGACAAGAATTTTTCCCCTTTGAGAAGTTGTTGAGAAATCGAATCATTCCGGCGATCAAAAATTCAGATTCAGTGGCACACTTTACCTCGAGTTCAGCCTGACGGTCTGGTCTTATCCGTGATATTCGTGAATCATTCATTTCAAACCCGCATAGTAAACCTCTATATGCTTTCTAACATCTGTAGATATATCACACATAATATCACATTAATCTTGCCCCATATTTTTTGGGCGAAGGCCTTTACAACCCTTCTCGCCTAAGCGGAGATCTGGGAGCATCGATATGTAGGGCCACCGATGGCAGCCCAGCAACCGCAACGACTGATGAAAGGCACCACAAGATGCCAGCTTGTTCACCGCGTCGCCGGACACCAGGACTCTGTTATGAGTTGATTTTCCCTATAGTATGTTTGTCCATAAAACAGGAGGAACTACAGTTTCAAATGACTTCTAAACCACTAAGTTTGCACTATTCTTATTGAATAATTAATACACACGTTAACAACCCAAGATGAACACACCGGGATAATCTATTAACTCGCTTTCCCTACTATATTGAACATTTTTACACTCATGACTGACTAATTACTTAACAGCAAACAATCTCTACTTCGTGTTAAATGTGAATTTCTCAACGTTGCATATAAAAAATAAAAGTTCCACTCAATACCTGCGGAAACCGCCCCAGATTAGGACTTTTCTACACTTAGTAAAAGTGTTTTCGAAAATTATCCTTTTTCGGTCATTAGAATCGTGAAATCGAGATAAAAATCAATGCCTTAAGAGCGTAAGCGATATTGGGTGGACTCGACAAAGAGAAAATGATGGCCTATTGAAGCAATTAATAAAAAGGATGTGTATGTAAAAAAAAAATAGATAATGTAAGTGAAATGCTGAGGAATCGGATGATATATTGCTCAATTTTTTTTGGACTTGCCTGAGTGTGTCAAGAAAATCTCTCTGACCTGGAAGCAATTGGATGAAGAAATTGAAAAAATGCAGAATATTACTGCTAACAACCTGGTGTAAACGTTCGCGACCGGTCAAAATGTTTTCTTTAACTATTCTGTACTAAAATTAATATTCCGCGCTGCGACGCTGCTTTAGAAGGGCGTAAATGTATGTTTTTAGGAATAGCGTTTTAGTATTAGAGCTAGCTTTGAGTTATATAAAAAATGTCAGAGTGTAAACTGCCGAAGGTTGTAATTTACAATTTCAGGAAAAAATCTGCGTTTGCATTGATATTAAATCACGCGTTCTATCTACGTAGCCATTGCGAACTTTTAATAGATAAATATATAACAGTCGATAAAATTATCCCGGTGAAATTATCTGCCCTGATAATCTTGTTTCCTGATGGGTTGAATTCGGTCAGAATCTTGCGAACGTATCTTATATATGTACATACAGAAGAACCAATGGAAAATGAACCGATATCAAATATTTTTAAGATAGATAAACTAAAAGATTGAAGCAATTTTCAATGAATTTTTAAAAAGTGTGATTCTTCTCGACTAACCAACCGCGATCAATATTCTAATCATTTAAACTCGAAAGATAAGTACATTGACTCGCGGTAATATTTTCTCTACTGGCTACAAGTCTCTTTGAGAAACTGATTGGCTCTCGCTAACTTTCCACCAATCTAATTACGATAACAATGCGATAGGTGCCGATCATGTAATCCAAATGTGATTCGTTCGGTTAATTCGGCCGTTAAAAAGTGAGATCGGCATTAGGATTCTCGTTGAGATTCAGCTGTGACTGGAGATATCAAGGATTGAGTGCAATTACTGATAAGAGGTAAAAAGGCCGCAGTCGGAAAAGTCGGACGAGTTTTGAGAAAAAAGAAGGTCGGACGAGCGGAGCCGAGGGGATTGAGCATGATTGCAAAAAGTTCCTGATCACCACGGTAGATTAGCCTAATCAATACCCGTGCACAGCGAGTGTCTCGTTCATTTTTGCGCTTCCTCTCTTTCCCCCCTTCTCCCCTTCTCCCCTTCTCCCCTCTCACTCTCTCGCTCACACTCGATTTGCACCTCGATCGGCTGTCCCGTTGATTCGCTCGTCGAGCCAAATCCCGGTGAAAAATTCGTAAAACTCACGCGTGATACCAAAGAGGAGAGTCGAATTTGCATGAGAGTGCGCGCGCGGAGCCGGCCAATTCCTTTGCAAATTCGAAGCGGTACGCTCTCTGGTCAAAAGGCAAATGAGCCTTGTGAAACGGAGCGCCGCCGCCGCCGCCGTCGCGACACGATTAAGCCTCGATTGTATAATGCGCAGCGCGTGCGTCTGGTAAAATCGCTGATTTTACTTGGGGCTGGGGGGGGATGGGAAGTACGGACGAATGGAAAAGTGCTGAAAGCACGGAAGCAAGAGGTAATTGCGTCCCGATCGGGCAGCTTATTAGAGTTCGGATTGGTGCTTTAGCGCTTGATAAAGTTGGAACGCAGGATTTTTTCCTGGAGGTCTTCAAATGCGAAAGGACTTATCGTGGGGCGGTGCTCGAGCGTCCCTAAACTCAAGGCTCCCGCGCTTCGTTTTGATTCATCCGAAATTACATTTGAACAAAGCAGTTGGGATTCTTTTCAAAATCTCATCGAACTTGGTTTTCAATTCGAAATTACAATTCAGCTGGGAATTACACGACGAAAGGAAAATCGTCTCCTTGTCCCAGAGCAATTTTATAACTTCTGGATACGTGTAGCAGCGCGCAATGAGCACGGACTAATCCAATCTCGTCTCGGCGTACAGTTGTTGCGGGAAATGTCTATATCATTGAGATATTGTAAGAAGCAACTTCTCGGGGAGATTATATTTCCACGTGTAGTTTTTGCACAGCAAAAAATTTCACTAGACGTGAATCCCTCAGTTTGACGAAGTAACAGTGAAGATTCAAAAATTGTTATTTTTTTCAACCATCATACTCTGTTTCAAAGGGAATCGGATCGAAACGACGTAACAGCAAGAGAATATCAAAATAGCTGTTGTCCCGGATCACCAACGGAGCTACTCGCCGCTCGATCGACGCAGCCGCATCGTTAGGAGCAAGCGTTCGAGGTAAATATGAATTGCACGACGAGAAGCGCGCAGACTGCGAAAGCTCAAATCACATAGTTCGCGACGGCCTGTTGAAAGTCTCGAGCCGATTATCCGGGGGGGGGGGCAACGAGCAGGAGCGATGGCGATCGAAGCGCGCCAGAAGGCTCCTGGGCGCCTAGTCGGGCTCGCGCATGTATGGTAAAAGCTCGGCGGGCCATTAGAAAAATACGGGGACAAGCGGGCTTATCCTCGGAATGAGCGGGGCATCGGTGCAGTGGCGTTCCGCGAGCGGCCGCGCGGTGATAACAGAGGGATATAGGCGGCGCGGCTCGCCCGCAGCGCCAACGGCATTCGCTGCTGCTGCTGCTGCTGCCGGTCGCAAGTGGCACGTGTTAGGCCGGGCGAAATTATGCGAGACACCGAAATGCAGATGGAGCGGCGAGAGCGAGACAAGCCCGGTGGATACAGCCGGGCAGCCTGTGTATCGCGCGCGCGAGCGAGCGGCCGTCACACAAACATCGTATGCAAATTAATTGGACGGGATCTCCTGTGATCTGTGATATCCGGAGTATGCGCGCACGCGAGCGAGCTACCTCAACGTATTGCGTCGTCTTCTCCACGTCAAACCGAACGGGAATTGCGGATCCTTATTAGCAGCGAGACGATTCATCGATTGTATACTCCCCGCGAAGCATCGTTTTCAATCCGGGGATATACAATCAATTTATCACTTCCTCTTTTGGGCAAGCTTTGTGAATCCAATTGATTATTCGACCCCCTGAGTCCCCAATCGAGCTCTACGTTGAGTTTGGATTCTTCTTGCGTTTTCCCAACGCGATAGTTATATTTTGCACTCTCATCTTTATGAACTGAATTCGATTGCTATCGAAACTTGAGTTTACTGTAGTGGTTTCACTCGTTCTTTCTCATTTTTAAACGACATGAATGTTATAAAGTATTGTGTGAATTTCATGGATGAACCTGGAAGATGATTAGATTGTTTTCTCTCCCCAATCAAAAATTGAATAGTTGGATTTCATCAACTATAACCGTGAATGTGAATTTGTTTCGTAGAATGAATTGATACATCAGTCGATCGTGATCCTTGCCAAGTATTTTTATATGCTCAATTTATTTTGTATATTTTATTTCATGATCTTTATCTTCTTCTTCTCAAATTTCGAAAGACATCAGGAAACTTGATTAAGTAATTGAAGAACATGGCAATGATTCAATTTATAATGAAATACAGATAATGAAAAATTCTTAGATCCTAATCCAATCCAAGTTATTTTATGCGATGTATTCTGTAATCGAACAAAAATAACAACGTCCGTGATTCAAAGAACTCAACGCTATGAGCTGCACTCTTATTGCATGAGCTAATCAACGTATATGCAATTCTTCCATGTACAATCTCTACACAATAGAGTTTTTTTCGCTCTCAAATTCCCAAAGAAAATCGTAGTTTTAAGCTCAACTGGAGCGAGATATTTTTCTCTCGGATTTTCTTTGAGAATCAATTTTCTTTGTATATAAAATTTCCTTTGTAAGTTTCATTTTCAAAAAAATAAATCGAACGCGAAAAAATCTCGCACATTGCAAATCTGTCTGAAAGAGAATTGCACGTACGTCGGTTTGTTCCTGTAACAGAAGTATAGCTCGTAATGATGTATTGAGGCGCGTTTTCGATATTTCTTTCCTATAAGCAATATAATTATTTTCAACATTTAACTTCAATACAATTGTTCTTTAATATGTACGCTAAAAGTATCCATCGGTTTCCATCACTTATCGTAATTATTCAAATTATATACGAGTCCTGATTACTACACACGCACATCGTAAGGGGCTCGTGTTGATATTCATAATTCAACACTCGCGCGAGTATCGGCTGTTTCGCACTAGCATAGGAAAGTATTATTTCGATCGTATATACGAGCACACTCGACCGAGGGTAAAATTGGATCCTCAGTCGAACGGAAAATCCGGAAAGAACGAGTCGAATTTGCGATCGCAGTGGTGTACACGTGAAGTAATCGTATTACCGTTAATGACTCGCAGTCGTGCTAACGATCTATATCCCCGAATTCGTGGTACGTCGTTGTACACGGGCATGTGTGTGCGCGCGCGCGCGTGTGCCATTGAGGGCGCGCGGGTAACGCCCAAATTACAGAGTCACAATGCACTCGTCGTCGAATGGCCAGACGCACGTGGGGTCGCGCTTAGACGGAGCGTCCCTCTTACATAAATTACATAAAAAACTACCGACATTCCTTGGCGCGAAAACAGCGCGCGCGCGAGGTGCGAAAAAATTCCGGCTGCTACGATCGAGCCTGGCCGAGAGAGCTGCTCCCCGGTAATTCCTAGGCGAGGTGTATAACGGAACTCGCGTTTGGACGGCTGACCCGAGCAACAGAGACGGAGCGAGAGCGCGCGCGAGAGAGAGACGGCGGCGGCGGCGCGACGTGTGTCTAGGGTGATATCCGTGCGCAAACACCGTTGGCCGCGCGCCGCGTCTTCGAGCCGCGAGCATGACGAAACGGCTGAATGATTTCTTTTCTCCGCGGGCACACTCGAAATGCATTAATTCCCTTTTACGAGCGACTTTTTACCCATGTTTGCTCTCGCGCCTCGCGCTGTTTACCCTCGAATATAAGCGAGCCGCTGTGTGTTGGCAGCTCTCGCGGACGTGCGCGCGCGCGCGCGCTCGAGAAAAGTGCCGCGTGCGAGACCTGGCCAATGACTGGTCAATTGAGGTTACACCCGACCGACTAGCTCGAAATAATGGCACGCGCGTCAACCGAGGATACGTTTTTCTATGGAAAAATAACGTATGCTGCTACGCGTATATGCGTGGAAACGCGCGCACGAGAAATTTCGCCGAATCGAAGGTTCATTCATCGCAAATATTTGATTATCTCACATAGCTACATTCAGACGCGTTGCGCGCGATCTACGCGATCATGCGTTTCAAAATGGTGATCCATTTATTCATCTGATAATCGTTTCCATTTATTCATCAATTCATTCCAATAATCGCATTTTCAAAACCTACATGCATATTTCATTCAACTTTTATCTTTATTCCATTGCGGGCAATTTTAAAACCAATTTTCAGAGTTTATTCAGCATCTGGAAAGAAGATTTGGTTGTTTCAAACTCAAAACTTTTTATTTTCTTCTTAAGACTACAGTACGTGCCTAAACCTCAAAATTTATATCGTTCTTTTGTTTTTTGCTTGCCAGTATTCGCACTATCTATGTCTATATCGTACTCGACTCGACACGTGGTTAGGTCTACACCAATCAAATCACGAGTTAACTGGCTTCTTTTTAGATCCCATCACTTAGACCCCATCACTTATTATGTAAGGATATAAGAAATAAGGAGCATAAGGATTATTTCCCGGGAATAGTATTTCGAGAAAACGATTACTCGGTATGAATTTTTTGTGTAACACAAGTGAGATTTGAATCAATGTATATTTTTTTACCGTCGAAGAAACGTCCCGTGAAATTGTATGAAAAAAAAAACTTGTCAAATAATTCTGTTCGATCGTTTGTCGATGATTAGAATCACTCCTCGTGACGTGTAGGCTAAAACAAGGTAATCTTGAGATTCGCGGATCGTATATACACAGATAATCAAATTAGTCAGTTGTTTCCTGGTGGACGGGCGACTGGGTCGAGCCGCGCGTATCGGATACGAGCTGGCACGTGAAAAAATATTGGGTCGCGGCGGCGTGTCGGGCTGGAAATCTCCGACACGCGGACGAGTGTTTGGGCGATTTGAGCAGCGAACAGCTCGGGCGCGTAATGACACGAAAGCGTCAATTAAGCCGAGCGGCGCAAGTGGCGATCGAGTAAAAAGAGATTCGCATTCCATTACGGGCAGCTCGCCCCTGAAGAACGAGAGAGACAGAGAGAGAGAGAGGGAGAGAGAAAGAGAGAAAGAACAAGGCTGTTTCTCCCTGTCCCTCTCGCATCTGGCCGATCTCCGGGCGATAACGCGCCTATGGATAGCCATTAACACATTCGGAGTTTCTTCCTCTCACGCCGATACGATCGGCCCTCCTCTCTCGCGGGTAATTGCAATCAATCGCTCGCGCGGACAGAGCAATTCCATTAAAAAGATCGGCCATGGTGTCGCACACGTGTACCGCCGCGATGCGTATCGAAAAGCGGCGGCGGCGGCTGCGGTGGCGATGAACCTGCGCCGATATGCCGCCCGTTAATTACGTAGGCGTTGCTCGCGCGCCGACCCGATAAGAAGCAGAGAGAAAGAGAGAGAGAGAGAGCACAGTACACACGCGAGCCCCGAGACGTATATAGCTCACCTGTCGGCCACGCCGCGCGCGCGCACCAGGAGACAACGCAACGCTAGCTCGTGCGGCTTAATTAAATGCTTAATTACGCCGTCTTTCTGGTGATTAAGCCGCACATAATGGAGCCAAACACTAGTTGGGATTTAGATTCATTTTTGAGAGCGAAACGTGATACGCGCCCCAGCCCCAGCCAGCCCAGATTGCCCGGGCACTTCCTTCCCGCGCTATCGCCTCTGCTGCTTTATCAACGCTCGCGCCAGCTGATGAAATCCACGACCTTTCTCTTTTTTCTTCGCGTACCACCCTTGGTTGAATTAGACGCGCGACTATGGCTTACACGTACAACTCGCGTGTCGCCCCGGGATAATGGGATTAAGCCGCGTGCCGCGCGCGCGTGTGCCTTGATTTACTCACGTCAAAGCCTGATGGTAATTAACATTTTCGGCAAAACATCTTCCGCCGTGTTTGAAAACTGTATATACGGCCGTCTCGTCAATTTACGACCGTATAACCTCCCTATTATTAATCGCGTCGAATAAATATATCAGCTCCGCGTATACACAACAAAAACGATTTCTTGATTTGAGTAAAAAATTTTTCTTAAAATGGGACGGAGCGTATTTCAGTATGAGAAGAGTAATCAAATCAAGATTCGTATTTTGTACTCAGATTAAGTTCTTCTTGTACTAAATTTCCGTACGACAAAATACTTGAATCAATAATTGTCATTCTGAATTCAAATTATTCTTTTATCATATCTCAATCTGGAGTAGACACGGGCTATAACCGCAAAATAAATAAAAATGTAATTTTCAAATCTTTGAATGAATCCAGCAACGTTATACATACAAAATAATGATATAAGTGTTGCTTTGCAAAAAAACTCTTCTATCGCAAAAGAAATGAGTTTCTCCGAAATCTGGAATATTCTCCATTGATTCTTCATTTTTCACTAAATATATGGTTATTTTTTAAGGAGTTTCTCCATTCTCCTGTATCTTCGTTCACTTCTCTTGTTTTAATCAGGTTCTCATAATTTGGAGCAACTAGTAAAGTTGTGTAGTTTTAATCCGAGTGCTCACAAAAATACTAGTCAAACACTGACCTTTATACAATAGTTAATCAATTTAGGCCAGAATCGATTTTAGAAATTACTAAACTTGCTTTCAGTAAATTTGTACTGAATTTCAGAAAAATATTAATTTTGATTAATAATTACTGAAATTAAGAAATTTCGGATTTATTGAACTTATTTTGAGTACGATAAATTTTTAGTACTTTTAAGTAATCGTTTTTACTGTGTAGCTGTGTACGCGGCTGAAAAATCGATTTTGAATATCAGCATTGTGTGGCATTCCAGTGCAGAGTGTTCGGGAGCGAAGTATTCCTCTAGTTTCTTGTATTTATTCTACTGGTAATGCGGCGAGGAGGAGGAAGAAAAAGATTGAAGGGAATTCTTTATTTCTTTTTGCACAGCGAGCGTTCGTCTCCGCCTGGAAGGATATTGTAAATTAGGTAAAAAGAAATGCGGCTCTCGCAGTATCCGGTGGGATAGAGAAGTCGATATATATATGTCCTGAATCGATTTTGAGATACAGGATAAATATCGCAACGGCACAGTCAATGAACAGTTTGATCAGTCCATACATATATACATATATATATTATAACCGAGACGATCTTCCGAGACTGAAGAATTAATTTTCAGAGATGATTTGAATAATCTCGCGGTGCTTTTACGCGAGAATTTATCATCACTTTAACAAGAATTGTTTTCCATCAATTATTTTTCGCACGGAGATATATTGATATATATAACATGAGATGATGCGATACCAATCGAGAATTCGGCTAATAGATATTTTTGGAAACGAATAAATATTCATGGGAATACCCGGATAAATCAAACTTTGTTCCGGGCTGTCTGAAGCCTTGGGCAAACTAAATGTTCAATATTTGATATTAATGGAGAGTTCAACAATTATTAAGACAAACTAGTGTAGAATGGACTTGGTCTACAGAGACCCATAAGGAATAATGAATGAAGCTGGATAATAGTTGCGATCTCAGGAGTATCAATCGTCTGGCCACGAAACAATGGCCAACTCCCTCAACAAAAGCTTCATTTTACTCATCACGCGAAAGCACACAGAACCCTATTGATTTTTTTTCTGTATAACGTTCCCAGGCGATCGATTCACGTAAATGGCATACGCAAGTATGTACGTATATAAAAAGTACACACAATGCACTGCATGAATTCCTTCGAAAATCAAAAATCACCTGTTGAAGTAACGCATGGGCCGGAGTGCCATAATCACGGATGATCAAGGGAGTTCGAGAGGGGGAACGAGAAATCACTCGGCTCGACAAATATATTTCAATCGTGGCGGATAACAACAGGGCGATAACCGCGTTGAATCATCGGCCATCCGTTACATTATGGAGTTTGCAAAATATCAACTGGCTCGCGCGTCCGAAGCTATCTTATCACGAGCGGCTCGCCATGTGATCACGATTTTCTCTTGGCTCTCGCGAAACTCTCGCCGCGCTCTCGGTAAATGAATGTTTACGACGCGAGTTGTTGAGGAGTACATGCGTTCTCAGCTCCGTGGGGCACGTCTCGCGGCGGTACAAACTCGAGCCGCGCGGCCAATAGGCCAGGCAAAAAGTATATCCGAGCCGATTTATTCGAATCATCGCGCTCGCTGATTTATCGCGAGCTGCCTCGCGCCGCGGAGAGATTGCAGATCTCGCGAGGGCGCGGAAATCCCGAAAAACCCGACCACCCAAAAGCGTGGCGGCGATCAAAAGTAACTGTCGACAAGCGAGCGCGTGCGTCGACGTCGGTGCAGCGCTTTCTGATGAACTCATCAAGCTCGGGCCCCTCTCGGGCCAACGCGGCGTAAGGATCGCGCCGCGCGCGTTTCCACCCAATAGCATGTGCGCCGGGGCAATTACGGGGCGATCGCGGCCCGAAATCAGCTCTCACCCAGAGCCCGGGGACATGTGCCGCACACGGCGGCCCGAGCTCGCATGCCAACGACTCTTCGCGGCTCTTTCTCACTCGCTCGCTCGCTTGCGCGCGCGGAGAAATATTCGCGTGCGCGGGGCCCCGTTACCGGGGATCCGCACGAGAGACAATGGTACCTGACCTTGTTCCCCGGGCCGCATAATTGAAAATGCGCGTCACACAGAAAGAGAGAAAGAGAGACGGAGAGCATATACTCGTCGGCAGTGGCGACTCGCTGCCCCCGGCTATCAATGCACGGGCGCATTTCGTGATGCCGCGCGTATGTACCTGCGGCTGCCGCGAGCGGCCAGCTTGTACTCGAGTTACGTGCTTCGCACTCGCGATCGCCCCGGCCACCGAAGAGGTGTCGATGGGACTGCTCGGCTCTCTCTCTTTCTCTCCCTCACTCGCCACAGCCTCCTCCAAACGCCCCGCGCGCTCCTTCTTCTCCCACCCCCCCCCGCTGTATACGCTTTTTTTTCTACTCCACATTCATGCGCGCGGCTCCCTCGCGGCCGCTCAAGTACACTCGCGTATATACGCTCCTCGTGGCGCTTATTCGTTACAAGTAGTAGAGATCGCACGGCCCCGAAAAGTTCGAGTGGCGCTGCAGGTGAGTCGCCGGCTGGAACATTTTATTCTCGCTGATAGGTTGATGAGAAATACGAGCGAGCGGGTAGTGAATCGACGATTCGTTCCCATCATTCGTCCCAAAACAACGTCTGCACTCGCGAGGATCGAATCTACGTTCGAGTGCGAAAATCAAGATTTATTCTCCTGCAAAACAGACTCGTCTACAATCGAGAATAGAGCCTTGATTCTAGAGAAAATCCTCTTGCTACAGAGTTAAACTGATTTTGTTCTCTTACCAAGATTTCATTTGTGAGTGTGGCCGTCTATGATGACGCACCGTCTCGTTTATTATTTATTCGCAGAAGAAAAATTTTCATTCCAACCCACGTGTTATATATATTTTCGGAATACGTTGTTTCGGGAGGGGGGGGGGGACAAACCAGCAGCTTCGAAAATAATCAATCGCAATAAAATAAAGAATCGATCAGAACGAAAGCCACGCAGAGCAAACCTCCTCGAAAAGCCTGCGATCGAAGCCAAATGTATTATTCTCATCCGCTTCCACGTCGGAAATAGGTGTCCGCCCGCTCGTCCAATTTCCCCCGGAAAAATCACGCGAATAACCGAAAAACGCAAGATTAATCCGCTCAGCCCCGAGTCATCGTCAGGGCCGATAGAGCGATTTTTTCGCTGCGATTCTCGTTGAGAATTCGAATGAAGCGGCCGTGTCCGGCAGAAGAGAAATAAAAAAATGATGGGCGTAATTTATTACGAGCCGCTCAATCCGGGAGGAGCGACTCGGGGTGACTGGGCCGCTCTCGCTATCAACAACGACTCATCAATTTGAGCGATGAACCGGAGCGAAAGAGGCCTTTCACCGTTGAGGGGATCGACGCGCGCGCGCGCGCGCGAGCCGCAAGCGATATTACATATACCAAATGATAACGCGCCCTCCCTGGGCCACACATCGCGCCGCGCCACGGCCTAAGCATCGCATTCATACACGCGCACACGTGGCCCGCGAATTTCTGCCGCGCACATGCGTCTTACTCCGACGCCCAGACGCACGGCTTTCTCGGATTAACATTTGTTACGCGAGTCGCAACATTTGTCAGCCGATAAACGCTCCGAGAGCCGACTTGAGGCCCCTCTCGCGCGCGCGCGCACACGCGAGAGACGTTGTCGACGACTCGTCCATTGTGAGTTATACGCGTCGTGCACTCGACTCGGGGCTGCAATGAGTCGTACGGACTTTTTCGAAAACCCCAACACACTCGCGAACGGCTCGGCGAAATTGATGACCCGAAGATTACGTTGCTGATGGATAGCATTAAGTTGCGTGGATAAATCAGGACTATACGGAAAAGCAGAACTAGTTTGAGAGAAGCAAGCCCTGGATACATAATGCTCGAAATCCTCTTTGCAGCTGACATACGATTCTATGAAAAATCACGTGAAATCAGTTTACGCCGTGATCAAGATTATATCTCGCTGATGATGCCCGCTTATTTTAATTGGGCAAAGACACCGGATGGAGCGGATTGTCATGAGATTGGGCATATGATTTGACGTAGAGAAGCGAGAGCCAAGACTAATAATAATTTTCATATGAATATCGAATTCGACGAGAAAGACGGGAAGAAAAATGGACGCAATAAAATAATAGCAGGATGTGAAGGAGTATATTGCCGAAAATTGTTTAGTCCATACATTACGATACAACTTATAATTACTGTATCATGTAATTCAATCTTCCTTCAACAAGGTCAGTTATTTCCGTACCGTATCTAGTCAATCATTATAATTATTACCGTTCTTTCTTTCTTATTAAAATCGAAACGCCAAGTCCCGAAACCAGTTGCCCCATAAAAAGGAACAAATAAATGAATGGTGGGTACCTGTTCACATGAAGATCGCGTCATGTGCTTTCTCAGAATATTGAACTTAACGGATTCTGTATGCTCTGACGCGGGGAAGAATTTCTATGGACACGTATCATCTCGAGCTTGAGCGAATTGTTAGTTTTCCTCTGTTCCATATGTTTGATGCATGATTTCGCTGATGTTTTCATTCGATAAGAAATAGAGTAGCTCTCCAATTATCTGCCGAGAAAATCATGCGTCTACTGGAAAATTGATATCTTGAGTGTTTTCAATAATTCAATTATTTATCGACGGATACGAATTCTGTATGAGGAGGACGCAGATGATGGCTCCATGTACGTTCAAAACACCTAGAATACCTTATCTACGCATGATAATGGATTGATAATCCTTCAGCATAGACATTCGTACTAATCACTATCAATATAGCTCGTCCAGCACAAGACTGTCGAGATCCATCCGGACACGCGGAGCCGGTTTGCCCGCAACTCTGACGCTTTTCAAAAGTGCTCCTATACAGTATTCAGTTGCAACGCAGGCCACTTCGGCTGGAGCAGCAGCAGCAGCCAAATTCAAATGTGGAATAGCAAAGTAACGGCCAAAATCGAGAGCGAGCGCAACAGATAGATGCGCGTGGCGCCCGCGCCCACCAATCACTCGGGGGAGTCAAAATTCAATAAAGTCGGATAGCCGAGCGCCGCTCGAGTGCGCGCGATCGCAAAAAGCGAGCCGCAACGACGACAATGATACGTCGCTCGGTCATCGGATCGCCGACTCGGATTTCGAAATCACGTCCGGGATCATCCAAATGAAAATCACGCGGGGCCATAAATTTCCAGCTCGTAAATCGAGCCCGCGGCTCGCGAAAATAATCGAATCCCATCGATCAGCCGCGGCCGTACGCCATCAGCCCCGAAGAGAATACACAGCTGCAGTGTGCGTGCGCGCGTACGTATATATACACGCGTTATCGGCGATTGTTGGGCGCGCTCGAGCCGAAATCGGCGAGCGACGTATGATATTCCTCGGGCTCGCGAGCGGCGGAAGAGGCGTTTTCCATTTTCGCGCGCGTGGAAAAAAGCCTCGGCGGCGGCGGCGGCGGCGGCAGCCGCTTCCACGAACGGGAGCGACTGCTGCAGCCGTGTTTTTGTGGAGGCGCGCGCGCGCGGCGACGTCTTGCCTTACTTGCGCGCGCGCTGATCAGTTTCCCCCCCCCCCCACTTCCCCTCCCCCTCCCCGTTCTCGCATTGTCGCTCGCTCGCGCGCGGGCTCGCTGCTCCGTCCTTGTCTTGGCTCCGCCGCTAAGCGCGCGCGGATTCCTCCGGCCCGCGCGAGGCTTCTTCCTCGCTCGCCGTTTGCTTTTCTCGGTTTAATGTGACTCTTCTTCTCTGTTAATCGCACTTTCCTGCGATCTATTTCAGCTGCTCTCGCTTCGTCTGTTTTTCCTTATTAGCCGACTCTAAAACCCTCCGACGCGCTTTACTTTTCATCGTGAAATTTTCATTCCGCTCGAGCGATAGCTACCGCGACTGGTTCGCGGCTGATACGCGTCTAAAATACGCCGCGTTTTTACATCGTCCCGCTCCCTTTTGTTTCGAATCGCTTTTTCATTCGGCATATCGCTCGAGCACAATTCGCTTTCTGCGCGACGCATAGTTTCCAATTGTATAATTTCCCATTTCATATATCACGAGTAGGTAGGCTACGCGGGTTCGAGCCCACGCGGGTTCGAGCCCACATGGGCCCGTATCCGCGCGGGTTCGAGCCCACGTAGCTGATACGTGGGGACGCCGCCAGCGAGCGCCACCGCTACTATCGCATTTGAATTTTTGCTGGCCCTGAGAAGGGCCGATTGTTCGTTGCTACGCGAGTCCGCATGCGCGCGGCGCGTCTCCGACGTCCGCGCTCCCACCACATTGGCAAATTAAGATTTGAATTTTTTGCTGGCCCTGAGAAGGGCCGATTGTTCGATGCTACGCGAGTCCGCATGCGCGCGGCGCGTCTCCGACGTCCGCGCTCCCACCACATTGGCAAATTGAGATTTGAATTTTTTGCTGGCCCTGAAAAGGGCCGATTGTTTTTTCATTTGAATCCATCTCTCTCTCTCTCTCTCTCTCCTGTTGCGAATGCATGTAAATTACGTTTCAATTTTTTTTGTAGCCCTGAAAAGGGCTGATTGTTTTTCATGCGAATTCAACTCCAATCCATTGACTCGGGAGATAATGGATCTGCGCTGCTAATAATGTAATTTTTTATTAGCTTCACGTTGTGAAGTGCGCAACTGGCTCTGAATGCTCCATTATGATGCGGGCATACCGTGACAACTTTTATTTTGTCTAACGGCGGATAACCCATCTCAGCAATATTGACAACGTTGGTGAATTTGAAGCGTTCGAGCCAAGTTTTTTGAATCGTACCCGACACAAAAATCTTGTTTGCGTTATGCAAGTTTTCGCGAAGAGTATTTCCTATCATTGTATAGGGGATGTTTCCAGCGTGCCACGGTATCCCATGATAGTGACGCTCGAGCCAAGTATTTTCTTTCTTATATTTATCCGTGAGTCGTTTCCAAGGGAAGGGCTCTTCGAATAAAAATACATTCGGCTCTCCTATGAGTGGTGTGATAGCCAATTCTTTGAGGATGTAATCGTTGACTGGCTGCTTAAAGCCCTGCATATCTACGATGTACTCCATCTCGCCAGGCAGAACTCACGATGGATAATGCTAACTTTTGAATGCAGATCGCTTCTTATATATTCTTACCCCCTCCTCTAAACTACTCTTCTAACATCCCCACTCATTGGATTATATTCAACAATGCGATCATGTATAATCATGCAATAAGCAGCAGTATTTTCTGGGAAATTTGCTCTAGCTTCAAACTCTAATCTAACATCGACTGGTGCATTTTTTAGAGATTCATTTTGCTTGGAGCAATCTAGTACAATTAGTGGTATGTGAGTGATGAAATTTGCTTTATCCAATATAGGTTCTGCATCTTTTTCATAGTAGACATTTTGAAAGTTAGTATACATGTCGTAGAGCAATGCAAATTGATTTTGATTAATATTAAGATTGAGATTCCCGTATGGATAATATTGTGAGTTGAGAAAAAGTTTAACGTTAGTAATGTTGCAGTGATCAAAACGACTTGCATTGGCTGCTTTCTGATTTTTCCTATTAGTTTGAAAGCCGAGAATGACGAAGCGTGGCTTTTTCCATCTGATTTGATGTTTTAACTGTCCAAATATGCTTCTCCGTGGTGGGGAGTGTTGGATATTCGAAAAGCTCCCATGATCGAAAACTCATAGTGAGAGATTTACCCTTTTGTAGTTGGTTAAATAAATTAATTTTACGACCATCCGAAAGTAGCACATAAGGCATGAGCCATTCGATTTTATTCAGTTGAATTTGAATATCTTCGAATACATTTGGCTCTGTAGCAGTAGCAGGAGTACCTGTCTGGACGACAGCATTCAGATCTGAATTTGATCTTCTGAGAATTAACTCATGTTTGGTGTTCACAACGATCTTATGATAATCTTCAGCAAAACCGAGAATCATATTGAGAGGAATAGAAACATCGAAGTATCCATTATTATCACATATACTCTTCGCAGTCTCGCCAACATCTCGCCATCCTGCGTTCTCTGTATTTTGATTTGGATTGAAGGAAATCCACCCTTTCATGAGACTAGTTAAGCCGACGTTCTTGCATCGGTCAATTTCAATCGCATTTATTTCATATCGAATTTCTTCGAACAGATGACAGATGGCGTTGTTTACTAAATGCGTACGTACCACATTCGTATTATTGCGATTCAATAATCGTCCACATATGTGGAGTGAGCTGCGAGATGGTAAGAGACACAAGTCTTGATGTTGAATAGATATGCGAATTTCATCACTACTATTGAAGTTCGAATTCGTATAGGGCTGATGTGCGTGAATCTCATAGTGAGAAATGCTCTCATCGAATTCGACGGGCGACTGAATATCTAGAATGTCTCCCATTTTTTTTCCGTGAAAAGCAGCAAATGAAGAAACAAGTTATTTTCCAGCGACGTTGCAGATCCGGAGACCGATACTTATTAAAAATTGCGCGTTTGGACGTGTTATCACTTTGACGTTCTGTGAACGACTGATTGCTGTTGGCCATTGCGTACGACTTTTATACCCACGGCCCTTGAAAACTATACCCATTATGTCACTGATTTGATATGTAATCTAATCGTGATAACTTCACCGCGAAAATCAATTGAAAGTCCGTCTTGATCGACAATACGTATTTGCAAGTAATCAATTGTCTTGACTGTGATAGGCAAATAGATAACTTGAGATGGTATCTCGATGATCTTGTATCCTGGTGGAACAGCAGGGAAGAACTGATGGATAGTGTGCACTTTCTCTCTATTTATATAGGCGCCACCAGTGATATTACATTCAACTCTAATGGAATTAACCTTGAGAATTTTCACAGTTAGATCTGACTTGTGAGTAATGTCTTTATTTAAAATTCTCGGAGTAAATCCCAATAGACTGCCTATTGAATTTTTCCCGGTAAAATCAATATCTCTATCACACTTTATCTCACTGCGTAGTGTATTATTGTTGGCTTTGAGAGTGAAATTTATGTTTTGCTTCTGAAGTTTTTTATGCAGATATTTTTCAATGTCTTCGATCTCGTAGCTACCTATTGGTAGAACTATTTCCTCACCTCCCACTATCGTAAATATATTATTTCTCTCATCGATATTAGGATAAGAGTTGAATGTTAAAAGCTCAACTAAACCTAGAACGTAATTTTTATCCGGCGAAAGTTCGATTGGTGGAAAGTATTGTGCTTCGAGAATCGACGAAGTATCTGATAAACTGAGTGTTATTGAATCCATGACTGTTCAATGACGAATGAAGCTAATGAGTATGCGACTCGACCTTATATACTTTTCAACTTTCCGCTCAAAAACTGTAGGCACAAGTGTCCGCAGTTATAGGTTCCAAAGTCTTGATATCTCAATGTATTATACTTTACTTGATTAACTTTGAGATACAGCATTAGTTCTGTTGGAGGTTGTAGATCTCCAAAACTATCAAAATACGTTACATCGTTGGCTCGCTTGCGATAAGCAACCCAGTGCGTACCGGATCCACTCTCATCATCTAGATTAACAATAGCAGATTCACGATATCGAGGACCATCGTTAGGTAGCGCATTCCGCATAAACACTCCTCGAAAATTTGGTATCTTCAACTTGTGTGCGTAGTCGAGCAAATCAATATTTGTCAAAGCTCGCTTTGGCAGACTTACTTCGGACTTTTTTTTTTCTCCTTTTCAAGCCTTCACCTGTATATGGTTTCAAGTAGAGACCATAACCTTTTTTATATGTTTTCAAGTATAGACCTTTTCCAACTGCAATAGCTTCCATGGTTTTATTATGTCTTTTACTTTCTTCCAATTGACGTTTAGCTGATTTTGCATCGTTGATAGCTTTCGCTACACCTGCAGCTCCACCAGCCAACGCACCGGTGGCACTAAGGCCAGCAAAGAGCGGAATGAGATACGGTAAGAATCCCCCGATTTTCGAAGAAACTGGTAGAATTCGTGGAACTCGCACGCATTTTTTCCCGCCGGCACTTTTCAGGGCCTCGCGAGCTCTCTTTAATGCTGAGCTGATAACTTTTTTCGCGGATCCATGGGGTGAAATCGATTTAGAAGCAGCCTTAACTATTGCGCTCAGCGAGATAGTTTTCTTCTTCTTGGTTTTCGATTTTCTTCTTAGTTTTAGACCCATTCCGAATTTTTGATTTTAATTTCATTGCGTTAGTAACAGCCCAAGCTGCTGTTTTTTCTCCGAATCCAGAATCTTTTGCTCGAACTCGTTGCCAAGCTTTGTTGGCGAGAACTCTATCTGCTGCGTGTCTTGCTTCGATATTTTCACGATTCTGCGAATAAGCGATATCGTGTTCTTTGCAGGCTGCGTCCAATGGATTTATACCAGGATCACCGCGTGCTAAGCGTTGAGCTAGTTTTGTTCCGGGTCCGCAGTATTGGTAACCAGGTAGATGTAACTCAAAAGGGAGTTTATTGATAACTGTATTGAGTAATCCTCTACCTCGTTTTTTCTTTCGCTTGTGAATGATCATCACTCTTCGACAGTCGATGACTGAATGAGCTCGCAGCTATATAAGCACGCTATTTATAGCTGGCGAATCAGTCTTCAATGTGATTTCACTCGATAAACATGGATTTCAAGCAGCATGCTGTCAAGCTCCCAGTAGCGAACTTTGATACTATGGTTGAGCCAGAAAAAAAGAAAAAACGACATGGTGATCTTCTTCCGGATAGTATTCGAGCAGTAATATGTGGACCATCAAATTGTGGTAAAACAAATAGCCTGCTCACTCTCATAACTCATCCAAATGGATTGAGATTTGAAAATGTATACGTTTATTCCAAATCACTCAATCAACCAAAGTATCAATTTTTGAAAAATTTATTGGAACCTATTGATGGTATACAATACTTTCCATTTAGTGAACATGCAGAAGTAATTGCTCCAAGCGATGCGCTCCCAAATTCAATAATGATATTCGATGATGTAGCATGCGAAAATCAGGATAATATGCGTGCTTTTTTCTGCATGGGGAGACATAAAAATGTAGATTGTTTTTATCTCTGTCAGTCATATGCACAAGTACCAAAACATCTAGTGAGAGATAATGTTAATTTGTTAGTCATATTTCGACAAGATGATGCGAATTTGAAGCATATATATGACAATCATGTCAATACAAATATGCCATTCATGCAATTCAAAGATTTGTGTTCGAGATGCTGGGTAGATAGACATGGATTTGTAGTGATTGATAAAGATCAAGAAATTAATGCAGGTCGATATCGAAAAGGCTTCGACTGTTTTGCTATAAATAGAGTACGCTAAGCAATAAACTTGATTAGTTTATTGTTGAACGTTGAAGTATCAACATGGATAATTTGAAGCGCAAAAAAGACATTCTTCATCAACTCGTTAAAGCGAGAGATGCTGTCAAGCGCAAATATGATCTGTTGCGATCTGAAAAATTAAATGTTGAGCAAGCATTGAACGAACATTTCAAACCTGTAGTTGAGCCGCTGAATAATCTCTTATCCAATCAATCGAAGAAGAAATTCAAATCTCAACGTGTTAGATTGAAATCAATCAATGATAGCGATGATGAAATTCCTATTTCACCTCGTAATAATTTTTCAAAATTCGACACGAAAAATAACTATGAGCAATCAGAGTATGAAACGGCTAGTAGTGAAGAGGAGGGTGAAATGGATGAAACTATTCTCAGTGACGAATCAAATCTGGATAAAGTTTATGGAGTGCGAAGAGATGGTGAACATTTGAAAATCGGTAATTTATCAATTACCTTGGATAAAACTAAAATAAAAGTTGGTGATAAAACTTATTCGAGAAGTGTTGGCTTGGAAGAGCTTCTTTTTCTCAAAAATCCAAAAAGCTATGATAAAAATGATTTGGCTGTGTACAAAGAAATTCTTATTGCTTCGAATGCACACAAGAGACGATGGAGAGATGATGAAGCGATTCGTCGCTTACACAGTAATAAATTCAGAGATATCATCGAACCTATGTTCAAATCAGGCTCTGGAATCATTCCTCAATATAAAATAGCTAGATTGAATACAAAAATGGATTATGTATACTGGGATGATCCAAACGAATTAGTCGATCGACTTCGCTTACTCATGGCCGAACAATCAGCTGGCAATCCAAGTCATTTCAATGAAATTCAATCAATAATAGAGGAACTTCGAGAAAGAGGTTATATATATTGAGGCTCGTCCAAAACGATCTCATTGTCAAAATGGACATCGACGTGTTCGGACGTAAGCTAAAAACTAATAACAAGGGCATTCGTGGCCCTCCTGGAGTTGGCTATAAATTCACACCTGATGGTCAATTCGATGTAGAAAATAAAAGATTGTGTAATCTTGCAGCACCAGTTGAATCGGATGATGCAGTTAATTTACAGACTCTGAAGCAATTGCTCCAATCAGAAGTTCGAAGTTTATACGAGATAACAACGACTTTGAGAAACGAGATTGATAATTTTGATACAATTTTGAAAGCACAGAAAATAGAGCTTGAGAAAAATATCAACGAGTTCACCTCATTTGTGGAGGCACACAGAGACGAGATTGATAAGCAAATTCTCGATTCCAACGCTAAAGTTAAACAGCTGAATGAAAGTTTAGACTTTATATACAGTGGACGCATGCGCAATTGAGATGGAGCGAAAACAAACAGTCGTTGAAGAACTCCATAAGCCTGCTCGTCGTAATTTTCCTCGTCGCAAGTATGAAATCCGTGGTAGAGATGAAACTTGGCAAGCTGATCTTGTGGAAATGCAACCATACGCACGTGAAAATAAAGGTTATCGATACATGCTCACCGTCATCGACATTTTCTCGAAATACGCTTGGGCCGTTCCGATCAAGCGAAAAAACGCCGCAGATGTGACAGCAGCCATGAAATCTATTTTATCTAAAGGCAGAGTTCCTAAACATGTGCACGTTGATCGTGGGTTAGAATTTTATAATAAGACTTTCAAGAATTTAATGGAAAAGTATAAAATCAATCTATATTCCACATACAGTAATCTCAAAGCATCAATTTGCGAACGTTTTAATCGAACGCTCAAAAACAAGATGTGGTTGCAGTTCAGCTCGCGAGGAAATTACAAATGGATTGATATTCTACCAGACTTGATTGATGCTTATAATAATACTAAACATCGAACTATTCGCATGAAGCCAAATGATGTTACCGCGATCAATGAGAAAAAACTTTTACGTGTTTATGCGAGAGAAAAATTTATATCGAATAAGGTGAAATTTAGGATTGGTGATAAAGTGCGTGTGAGCAAAACGAAGCAGATATTCGACAAAGGATATATTCCAAATTGGTCAACCGAAATATTTACTATTGCCAAAGTGAAGAAGACGAATCCTACGACTTATCATCTCACAGATTATAAAGATGAACCTATCGCTGGTGGCTTTTACGAGCAAGAATTGCAGAAAGTGAAATATCCTGATGTTTACCTAGTTGAAAAAGTCATTAAGAAGAGGGCCGATCAAGTTTTTGTTAAGTGGTTAGGATTTGATGGATCGCATAATTCATGGATACACAAGTCAGAATTATAATTGAAAAATTTTTTAAAAAGAGGAAGTGTCGAGAGCCCCAATACCTACGCTCTCAACTGTAAGACACAGCCGAAATCGCCTTTCATGTTTCTTTTACAACAGATTCCGAAAAATCTGATGTAAGAAAAGCATAAATGACTTGATTGTCCTTCCTTTGAACTTCCTCTTTTTCTTTTTTATGCTTTATTGACAATGTACAAGAAGAAGAAAAAATAAATACAGATTATTCATAACTGAATTCAATGTCATTTCCCCGTCTTATAACTTGTAACCTCATATGCTGCACGGCATCTCGTAACTGCAAGACAAGGCCTCCATTCATCAAAAGATGGTCGGACATACGTTTTGGTAGGAACATGTCGAACTCGCTCTCGAGTTCTACGACAAAACGAGGACCAAACTTGGTTTGGACCTGTTTCAATTTCGAGACTGCATAAAAGAAAGAATTGTTTTTCTCTTTTCTCCATTGAAATTTATGCATTGTATGAAAACTCAAACAATTCTTTCTTTTTTATTTTAGAATGGATCTAGCAGAGTTGAATAACACGGTTAAAGTTGAATACTTGCCGACGAAAAAAGTGAGTGAAATAACTCAAAATAAGCTTTATGCAGTCTCGAAATTGAAACAGGTCCAAACCAAGTTTGGTCCTCGTTTTGTCGTAGAACTCGAGAGCGAGTTCGACATGTTCCTACCAAAACGTATGTCCGACCATCTTTTGATGAATGGAGGCCTTGTCTTGCAGTTACGAGATGCCGTGCAGCATATGAGGTTACAAGTTATAAGACGGGGAAATGACATTGAATTCAGTTATGAATAATCTGTATTTATTTTTTCTTCTTCTTGTACATTGTCAATAAAGCATAAAAAAGAAAAAGAGGAAGTTCAAAGGAAGGACAATCAAGTCATTTATGCTTTTCTTACATCAGATTTTTCGGAATCTGTTGTAAAAGAAACATGAAAGGCGATTTCGGCTGTGTCTTACAGTTGAGAGCGTAGGTATTGGGGCTCTCGACACTTCCTCTTTTTAAAAAATTTTTCAATTATAATTCTGACTTGTGTATCCATGAATTATGCGATCCATCAAATCCTAACCACTTAACAAAAACTTGATCGGCCCTCTTCTTAATGACTTTTTCAACTAGGTAAACATCAGGATATTTCACTTTCTGCAATTCTTGCTCGTAAAAGCCACCAGCGATAGGTTCATCTTTATAATCTGTGAGATGATAAGTCGTAGGATTCGTCTTCTTTACTTTGGCAATAGTAAATATTTCGGTTGACCAATTTGGAATATATCCTTTGTCGAATATCTGCTTCGTTTTGCTCACACGCACTTCATCACCAATCCTAAATTTCACCTTATTCGATATAAATTTTTCTCTCGCATAAACACGTAAAAGTTTTTTCTCATTGATCGCGGTAACATCATTTGGCTTCATGCGAATAGTTCGATGTTTAGTATTATTATAAGCATCAATCAAGTCTGGTAGAATATCAATCCATTTGTAATTTCCTCGCGAGCTGAACTGCAACCACATCTTGTTTTTGAGCGTTCGATTAAAACGTTCGCAAATTGATGCTTTGAGATTACTGTATGTGGAATATAGATTGATTTTATACTTTTCCATTAAATTCTTGAAAGTCTTATTATAAAATTCTAACCCACGATCAACGTGCACATGTTTAGGAACTCTGCCTTTAGATAAAATAGATTTCATGGCTGCTGTCACATCTGCGGCGTTTTTTCGCTTGATCGGAACGGCCCAAGCGTATTTCGAGAAAATGTCGATGACGGTGAGCATGTATCGATAACCTTTATTTTCACGTGCGTATGGTTGCATTTCCACAAGATCAGCTTGCCAAGTTTCATCTCTACCACGGATTTCATACTTGCGACGAGGAAAATTACGACGAGCAGGCTTATGGAGTTCTTCAACGACTGTTTGTTTTCGCTCCATCTCAATTGCGCATGCGTCCACTGTATATAAAGTCTAAACTTTCATTCAGCTGTTTAACTTTAGCGTTGGAATCGAGAATTTGCTTATCAATCTCGTCTCTGTGTGCCTCCACAAATGAGGTGAACTCGTTGATATTTTTCTCAAGCTCTATTTTCTGTGCTTTCAAAATTGTATCAAAATTATCAATCTCGTTTCTCAAAGTCGTTGTTATCTCGTATAAACTTCGAACTTCTGATTGGAGCAATTGCTTCAGAGTCTGTAAATTAACTGCATCATCCGATTCAACTGGTGCTGCAAGATTACACAATCTTTTATTTTCTACATCGAATTGACCATCAGGTGTGAATTTATAGCCAACTCCAGGAGGGCCACGAATGCCCTTGTTATTAGTTTTTAGCTTACGTCCGAACACGTCGATGTCCATTTTGACAATGAGATCGTTTTGGACGAGCCTCAATATATATAACCTCTTTCTCGAAGTTCCTCTATTATTGATTGAATTTCATTGAAATGACTTGGATTGCCAGCTGATTGTTCGGCCATGAGTAAGCGAAGTCGATCGACTAATTCGTTTGGATCATCCCAGTATACATAATCCATTTTTGTATTCAATCTAGCTATTTTATATTGAGGAATGATTCCAGAGCCTGATTTGAACATAGGTTCGATGATATCTCTGAATTTATTACTGTGTAAGCGACGAATCGCTTCATCATCTCTCCATCGTCTCTTGTGTGCATTCGAAGCAATAAGAATTTCTTTGTACACAGCCAAATCATTTTTATCATAGCTTTTTGGATTTTTGAGAAAAAGAAGCTCTTCCAAGCCAACACTTCTCGAATAAGTTTTATCACCAACTTTTATTTTAGTTTTATCCAAGGTAATTGATAAATTACCGATTTTCAAATGTTCACCATCTCTTCGCACTCCATAAACTTTATCCAGATTTGATTCGTCACTGAGAATAGTTTCATCCATTTCACCCTCCTCTTCACTACTAGCCGTTTCATACTCTGATTGCTCATAGTTATTTTTCGTGTCGAATTTTGAAAAATTATTACGAGGTGAAATAGGAATTTCATCATCGCTATCATTGATTGATTTCAATCTAACACGTTGAGATTTGAATTTCTTCTTCGATTGATTGGATAAGAGATTATTCAGCGGCTCAACTACAGGTTTGAAATGTTCGTTCAATGCTTGCTCAACATTTAATTTTTCAGATCGCAACAGATCATATTTGCGCTTGACAGCATCTCTCGCTTTAACGAGTTGATGAAGAATGTCTTTTTTGCGCTTCAAATTATCCATGTTGATACTTCAACGTTCAACAATAAACTAATCAAGTTTATTGCTTAGCGTACTCTATTTATAGCAAAACAGTCGAAGCCTTTTCGATATCGACCTGCATTAATTTCTTGATCTTTATCAATCACTACAAATCCATGTCTATCTACCCAGCATCTCGAACACAAATCTTTGAATTGCATGAATGGCATATTTGTATTGACATGATTGTCATATATATGCTTCAAATTCGCATCATCTTGTCGAAATATGACTAACAAATTAACATTATCTCTCACTAGATGTTTTGGTACTTGTGCATATGACTGACAGAGATAAAAACAATCTACATTTTTATGTCTCCCCATGCAGAAAAAAGCACGCATATTATCCTGATTTTCGCATGCTACATCATCGAATATCATTATTGAATTTGGGAGCGCATCGCTTGGAGCAATTACTTCTGCATGTTCACTAAATGGAAAGTATTGTATACCATCAATAGGTTCCAATAAATTTTTCAAAAATTGATACTTTGGTTGATTGAGTGATTTGGAATAAACGTATACATTTTCAAATCTCAATCCATTTGGATGAGTTATGAGAGTGAGCAGGCTATTTGTTTTACCACAATTTGATGGTCCACATATTACTGCTCGAATACTATCCGGAAGAAGATCACCATGTCGTTTTTTCTTTTTTTCTGGCTCAACCATAGTATCAAAGTTCGCTACTGGGAGCTTGACAGCATGCTGCTTGAAATCCATGTTTATCGAGTGAAATCACATTGAAGACTGATTCGCCAGCTATAAATAGCGTGCTTATATAGCTGCGAGCTCATTCAGTCATCGACTGTCGAAGAGTGATGATCATTCACAAGCGAAAGAAAAAACGAGGTAGAGGATTACTCAATACAGTTATCAATAAACTCCCTTTTGAGTTACATCTACCTGGTTACCAATACTGCGGACCCGGAACAAAACTAGCTCAACGCTTAGCACGCGGTGATCCTGGTATAAATCCATTGGACGCAGCCTGCAAAGAACACGATATCGCTTATTCGCAGAATCGTGAAAATATCGAAGCAAGACACGCAGCAGATAGAGTTCTCGCCAACAAAGCTTGGCAACGAGTTCGAGCAAAAGATTCTGGATTCGGAGAAAAAACAGCAGCTTGGGCTGTTACTAACGCAATGAAATTAAAATCAAAATTCGGAATGGGTCTAAAACTAAGAAGAAAATCGAAAACCAAGAAGAAGAAAACTATCTCGCTGAGCGCAATAGTTAAGGCTGCTTCTAAATCGATTTCACCCCATGGATCCGCGAAAAAAGTTATCAGCTCAGCATTAAAGAGAGCTCGCGAGGCCCTGAAAAGTGCCGGCGGGAAAAAATGCGTGCGAGTTCCACGAATTCTACCAGTTTCTTCGAAAATCGGGGGATTCTTACCGTATCTCATTCCGCTCTTTGCTGGCCTTAGTGCCACCGGTGCGTTGGCTGGTGGAGCTGCAGGTGTAGCGAAAGCTATCAACGATGCAAAATCAGCTAAACGTCAATTGGAAGAAAGTAAAAGACATAATAAAACCATGGAAGCTATTGCAGTTGGAAAAGGTCTATACTTGAAAACATATAAAAAAGGTTATGGTCTCTACTTGAAACCATATACAGGTGAAGGCTTGAAAAGGAGAAAAAAAAAAGTCCGAAGTAAGTCTGCCAAAGCGAGCTTTGACAAATATTGATTTGCTCGACTACGCACACAAGTTGAAGATACCAAATTTTCGAGGAGTGTTTATGCGGAATGCGCTACCTAACGATGGTCCTCGATATCGTGAATCTGCTATTGTTAATCTAGATGATGAGAGTGGATCCGGTACGCACTGGGTTGCTTATCGCAAGCGAGCCAACGATGTAACGTATTTTGATAGTTTTGGAGATCTACAACCTCCAACAGAACTAATGCTGTATCTCAAAGTTAATCAAGTAAAGTATAATACATTGAGATATCAAGACTTTGGAACCTATAACTGCGGACACTTGTGCCTACAGTTTTTGAGCGGAAAGTTGAAAAGTATATAAGGTCGAGTCGCATACTCATTAGCTTCATTCGTCATTGAACAGTCATGGATTCAATAACACTCAGTTTATCAGATACTTCGTCGATTCTCGAAGCACAATACTTTCCACCAATCGAACTTTCGCCGGATAAAAATTACGTTCTAGGTTTAGTTGAGCTTTTAACATTCAACTCTTATCCTAATATCGATGAGAGAAATAATATATTTACGATAGTGGGAGGTGAGGAAATAGTTCTACCAATAGGTAGCTACGAGATCGAAGACATTGAAAAATATCTGCATAAAAAACTTCAGAAGCAAAACATAAATTTCACTCTCAAAGCCAACAATAATACACTACGCAGTGAGATAAAGTGTGATAGAGATATTGATTTTACCGGGAAAAATTCAATAGGCAGTCTATTGGGATTTACTCCGAGAATTTTAAATAAAGACATTACTCACAAGTCAGATCTAACTGTGAAAATTCTCAAGGTTAATTCCATTAGAGTTGAATGTAATATCACTGGTGGCGCCTATATAAATAGAGAGAAAGTGCACACTATCCATCAGTTCTTCCCTGCAGTTCCACCAGGATACAAGATCATCGAGATACCATCTCAAGTTATCTATTTGCCTATCACAGTCAAGACAATTGATTACTTGCAAATACGTATTGTCGATCAAGACGGACTTTCAATTGATTTTCGCGGTGAAGTTATCACGATTAGATTACATATCAAATCAGTGACATAATGGGTATAGTTTTCAAGGGCCGTGGGTATAAAAGTCGTACGCAATGGCCAACAGCAATCAGTCGTTCACAGAACGTCAAAGTGATAACACGTCCAAACGCGCAATTTTTAATAAGTATCGGTCTCCGGATCTGCAACGTCGCTGGAAAATAACTTGTTTCTTCATTTGCTGCTTTTCACGGAAAAAAAATGGGAGACATTCTAGATATTCAGTCGCCCGTCGAATTCGATGAGAGCATTTCTCACTATGAGATTCACGCACATCAGCCCTATACGAATTCGAACTTCAATAGTAGTGATGAAATTCGCATATCTATTCAACATCAAGACTTGTGTCTCTTACCATCTCGCAGCTCACTCCACATATGTGGACGATTATTGAATCGCAATAATACGAATGTGGTACGTACGCATTTAGTAAACAACGCCATCTGTCATCTGTTCGAAGAAATTCGATATGAAATAAATGCGATTGAAATTGACCGATGCAAGAACGTCGGCTTAACTAGTCTCATGAAAGGGTGGATTTCCTTCAATCCAAATCAAAATACAGAGAACGCAGGATGGCGAGATGTTGGCGAGACTGCGAAGAGTATATGTGATAATAATGGATACTTCGATGTTTCTATTCCTCTCAATATGATTCTCGGTTTTGCTGAAGATTATCATAAGATCGTTGTGAACACCAAACATGAGTTAATTCTCAGAAGATCAAATTCAGATCTGAATGCTGTCGTCCAGACAGGTACTCCTGCTACTGCTACAGAGCCAAATGTATTCGAAGATATTCAAATTCAACTGAATAAAATCGAATGGCTCATGCCTTATGTGCTACTTTCGGATGGTCGTAAAATTAATTTATTTAACCAACTACAAAAGGGTAAATCTCTCACTATGAGTTTTCGATCATGGGAGCTTTTCGAATATCCAACACTCCCCACCACGGAGAAGCATATTTGGACAGTTAAAACATCAAATCAGATGGAAAAGCCACGCTTCGTCATTCTCGGCTTTCAAACTAATAGGAAAAATCAGAAAGCAGCCAATGCAAGTCGTTTTGATCACTGCAACATTACTAACGTTAAACTTTTTCTCAACTCACAATATTATCCATACGGGAATCTCAATCTTAATATTAATCAAAATCAATTTGCATTGCTCTACGACATGTATACTAACTTTCAAAATGTCTACTATGAAAAAGATGCAGAACCTATATTGGATAAAGCAAATTTCATCACTCACATACCACTAATTGTACTAGATTGCTCCAAGCAAAATGAATCTCTAAAAAATGCACCAGTCGATGTTAGATTAGAGTTTGAAGCTAGAGCAAATTTCCCAGAAAATACTGCTGCTTATTGCATGATTATACATGATCGCATTGTTGAATATAATCCAATGAGTGGGGATGTTAGAAGAGTAGTTTAGAGGAGGGGGTAAGAATATATAAGAAGCGATCTGCATTCAAAAGTTAGCATTATCCATCGTGAGTTCTGCCTGGCGAGATGGAGTACATCGTAGATATGCAGGGCTTTAAGCAGCCAGTCAACGATTACATCCTCAAAGAATTGGCTATCACACCACTCATAGGAGAGCCGAATGTATTTTTATTCGAAGAGCCCTTCCCTTGGAAACGACTCACGGATAAATATAAGAAAGAAAATACTTGGCTCGAGCGTCACTATCATGGGATACCGTGGCACGCTGGAAACATCCCCTATACAATGATAGGAAATACTCTTCGCGAAAACTTGCATAACGCAAACAAGATTTTTGTGTCGGGTACGATTCAAAAAACTTGGCTCGAACGCTTCAAATTCACCAACGTTGTCAATATTGCTGAGATGGGTTATCCGCCGTTAGACAAAATAAAAGTTGTCACGGTATGCCCGCATCATAATGGAGCATTCAGAGCCAGTTGCGCACTTCACAACGTGAAGCTAATAAAAAATTACATTATTAGCAGCGCAGATCCATTATCTCCCGAGTCAATGGATTGGAGTTGAATTCGCATGAAAAACAATCAGCCCTTTTCAGGGCTACAAAAAAAATTGAAACGTAATTTACATGCATTCGCAACAGGAGAGAGAGAGAGAGAGAGAGATGGATTCAAATGAAAAAACAATCGGCCCTTTTCAGGGCCAGCAAAAAATTCAAATCTCAATTTGCCAATGTGGTGGGAGCGCGGACGTCGGAGACGCGCCGCGCGCATGCGGACTCGCGTAGCATCGAACAATCGGCCCTTCTCAGGGCCAGCAAAAAATTCAAATCTTAATTTGCCAATGTGGTGGGAGCGCGGACGTCGGAGACGCGCCGCGCGCATGCGGACTCGCGTAGCAACGAACAATCGGCCCTTCTCAGGGCCAGCAAAAATTCAAATGCGATAGTAGCGGTGGCGCTCGCTGGCGGCGTCCCCACGTATCAGCTACGTGGGCTCGAACCCGCGCGGATACGGGCCCATGTGGGCTCGAACCCGCGTGGGCTCGAACCCGCGTAGCCTACCTACTATCACGAGAGGGGCTCGCTCGAGAGACAATGATGCGGAGTAAAAGCTCATGCACTCCGAGCTGGATCAATTATCCTCGCTGTGTATCCAGTCGTCGATAAAAGTGCGCTTTTGAAACGCTACACGGGAGAACGTCGCGCGAGTGTAAGTAGATGCGGTCTGGATACGGTGAGACACATAATACGCGTGGATATATCGACCTCTATTCCCGGTCCACGAATAAACCCACTCATTTTTCCCGGGGCTCACGTGATCAGCTGTGCAGGATGCATCGATATACACTGATGTTCACCGGGGTATGAACGTATGATTTTACGAAACGATTCGCGAGCCCTATACCGAGGCAATATGAGTTCGAATGTATCGCTCGCTCGCCGAGATTGCACGGCGAGATACTCGCGCCTATATTTTCCCAGCCATTAAACTTGGCAACAATTAAAAAATTCAGGCTCAGGATGGGGCTGCTGTAGATCCGCGCCAGATCCGCTCATGCGTGCGCGCGGCGTTGCGTGCCAGTCCTCTTTGCTCCCGGAGCGTGTTTTATTCTATACGGCCGGGCGCGCTCGCGCGCTGTCTTACGAGTACTCTCGTGTTCGCACTCGAGAGAGGGAGAGGGAGAGCTCACGGCTCATTCACTCGTTCCACCGACAATTTCAGCGTAAAAGATTTAAACGCCCTGTATGCAACGAGCTCCGCTTTGCTCTTAATCCGTCGTACCAGCCAAATGGCAGAGTACTTCTGACGCGATTACACGGAGGACGACACGAGTCAGCCCAGAAATATTAATGTTGAGAGGCTGGTTTGGAAGAGTTTTGCCGAAGAGAAAAATTTGTTCCGACGCTCGTTACGAAACCCTCGCCCTCGGGCATTTTCAAATTTTGAAACCGGTTAATCTTTCGAGTTTCCGCGACTAGGCGAATGTTTCGAAACTCGACTCGCGACGCGCCGATACGACGACGAGTTTTTCCCCCAGGGGGACATTCGTCCTGGCTACATCGGCTCAGAGACTCCTCTGCTCCGGCCGCTTGTTGCATTTCAAACGGCCGCACACCACACCTGAAATTTGCACAATCGACATTTTGAACCGTCGTCCGCACGCGAGGCTGCGTCGAAGGGAATATCGTTTGCCAAGTGATCCCGCGGGCAGCAGGATCGTAATCGTCAATTCGCGGATTGAAAACAAACGCTCTCGGATTGGCTGGCCAGCGTAAATCACGGGCGAGCGCGACTCGACAGCTCGTCGCATCACTTTTCCATTGCGCCGCATCTGAAGAAAACCCGTCGGCGAAGCCGAAGCGCTGGTATCGGTGCCGCAGGCGGCGGCAGTCGCGTCTCTCCCCGCCTCTCCCTCGAGCGGCTTGAAAATCGCGAGCGCGGTCCACCCGGTAAAAACGATTTCCCGGGCTGGCTGGCTGACTCGCACGTCTCGCGCATCCGCCCGTTCGAGTTGCGCGAGTCTAGCTGCCCTAAAAGGCTCGGGCTCGGCGCGGCCCTATATAGCGGCCAGCCGGCCAGCCAGCGCGCGCGCGCCGCCTCCCAGGTATCGCGAAACATTGTTGCTCGGTTTTTCCGCTAGCCGCTAGCCCCGCAAAAAGAGGATGCGTCCCAGGCCGCGCCGTGCTCACTAGACGGGTTCTCCAGACCAACCGAGAGACTCCCAGACTCGCGCAAACGCTACCATTTTTACGTGTGTGCAATTTTGCCGATCGCGCGTCGCGCCTTCGCAGTTTCGTCCTTTCGATTTTGCCGCGGCTTGTATATATTTTCATCTAAATCGAGTAGACGCTACCAGCTCGAGAATCGCGCCCCGTACGCTCTCGAGCCGGGATCATATCTTTTTTTTTCTCTCTCCCGGCCCCTTCCTCCGCTCGGAAACGAATGCGCGCGCGTCGAGCTCGCGAAAGAGCCGCTTATGTCTGTCTGACACGCGTATACACACTGGCAGCGCGATGAGCATGACACCCTCCCGGGGAAATTATAGTATCGTATTACGTAAAGAGAACGGAAGAGGAGGGAATTCGACTCCCCTCTGCTCCTGAGCGCATTTACGCGAATACGAAACCTCGCTGCCGCGCGCGCGCGTATATCCGATTTGAAATTCATTCGGAGCATATCAACGGCGTTCAAGTGTGGCACAAGCGTGTGTATGCTAGTTTATTCAGAGCTGCAGTTTGGCTCGAGCCAATTGACGTACGGTAAACTAGATTTTTGTGCGTACTCGAAAACGTTATTCGTATCATTGTGGTCAAATACATTTTGCCACAATTGAAAAGTCGGATTTTTGCGAAAGCCCACCGGGCTTTCTAAAATCAACGAATCGGCTTACAGACAATAACGGCCGTAACGGCCCCACCTGCCACTTGTGTCGCGCATCGATCGTCGAATCATCCGCGCTGCAGCAGAGCCACACGCAAAACCAATGAGCAGCTGTGCAGCGAGCCGCCTGCAACCCTTTCACCCTGTAGCGTGGCTCGCGAGCTGGGCCATAAATCTCTGACAAAGGGAGCTGCAGATACACCGACGAAGCGAGCGGTAAAAAAGCAGTGCACACGTCGAATCGTTTGGGTAAATGCGTCGAAGCGGTGGCGGCGGCGGCGGCGTCGGCGGCGGCGCGAGCCCAAGTCGAGTGTGTGCCCGCTCTTTCTCTTTCTCTCTCTCGCTGCTGCGTGGCGTGAGGCGACGGCGGCGGCAAGGCAGGATCGGCGCGGTGTCGTTGCCCTCTGCTCGGGAGTGCGCCTGCCTCTCTGACTCCCCCCGAGCGATATGCGCCTCGGCGCACCAGATGAATCGGCCACCGGTGTCACGGGGGCAGCTGAACCTGGTCCGCAGCCTCGCGACGCACGCCAAGTGGCTCTGTGCTGTGTGACACGCGGGCTGCAGAGGGGCTGCTCGAGCCTCTCGTTGACGCGCCGCGGCCATCGGTATCGCGACGAGCTCGCGCGCAGCTGTTCATCCTTGGCTTCTTCTTGGAAAACGTCAATTGTCATTATTAAAGGCGGACGCGTATATACGCCGCGCCAGGGGCACACGCTGCGGCAAATAAATGCCGAGATTCAATCTGTGCAGTCTTGCCACGCACTGCCGTTTCTACTGGTGCGTGTGCCGCCGTCGGTTATTGATGGCTACAACAACTATTCGTTTTATAATCTAGACGAGCGATGAGCTATCAGGTCGGATCGGATGCGCAACAATATTGATTCAAACGCACGATCCTCGAGTCAACAACCGTAATAGAGAGATATTCAAGTGTGTATGTACAGCAAAGCACGCGGGACACCGACGTAGACACACTGTAAATGCATAAAATCAATAACGCCTCCGAGAAATCGAAATATTATGCTGAACCGTCGTATACATTATACTTTCTTGAGCATCCCAAGACCAGCCAAAGAAGTTTCATCGTGATTTGTCTTCTACAGGCTGTTCACTCTCCCGCCAAGACCTGATCGCACCATAAGAAAGAATAGATCGAAAAATCGAGTGAAAAAGTCTTAAACATTTTTGAATCGTTCACGTTACCTTATTGTGCTGTATGAGAAAAAGTAATTGGTAACAGAGTGTACATGATAAACTAAATTGTTCAATGACTATTCAGTGAGGACAAAGTGAATGTACTTATTATAATATCTGTGATCATGAGCGCCTTGCGATGATTTTATATAGATAAGGTATTATATATTCATGGATGATACTTACCTCATAATAAAAGCTTTAATACTCTATTTCACGAACAATCATACGAAACAAAGAGTAATATCCTATTCTATCGCGACGATAATAATAGATTATCTAATATTTCATCTTCTCATTAGATTTACGGTTATGTTTTGCACATAGAGACTCTTATTATTTCGAGTAACTCTATGTGTATGAGACTATTCGTGTATATTTTTCACAAAAATATGCAGGTCTCGTATTTAAAAACTAATAATATTAAGTTTTGTCTGAGAAACATAAAAAAATAACGTATATGAGAATACTCTTTATGAATCATTGCAGTAGGGCATCGTCGGCAAATCTGCAACGTAAAAGCGTGCTCGAGTGTTCCACTCGAGTTTTTAATTACGATAATCATTACGAAATAAAATATTGTGCTTGATAAATTGTTACCAAACAGTTTTGAAATATTTGTATATCGTATAAAAATCGAACTTACACTTATAATGCTATCCGATGAAATGTAACAGACGAGTATATTTCTGTGAACTTGACTCAGTTCCTGAGACATATTACATATAAGCTTTTGATCATTCAGATCAAAGTAAACTTTGAATTTGGAATAAGCTATAGTCTACTGGATAATATCATGAATTTCTTGTTGACCAAAAATTTCACAGTGTTCTACCGATGACACTGAAACTCATGAAAACATTTACAAGTATTGAAAAAGTTTTAATGATATTCAGTATCCACCACTGCGGCTTTTACATGCGATTTTGACGTAATTAATAACTCACTTTCCGTACGCGATCAAATGAACCAAATGAGCATATCCACCGGTTGGCGCTGCTGCCAAACAGATGAAACTTGACGTCGAAGCTCGCAGTCGAGTGAATGCAGATCGGGAGTACATATCCTACACCCGGCTCATACCGATCTCGGTGGCTGAACACACGCGCGCGTATCCGGTATGTGGAAAACATGAAATATCAATTGTGCAAAGAGGCCGATATAGCTTTGGCGGGAGAGAAGAATGAGAGAACGAGCGATTGGGAGAGAGAGAGAGAGAGAGGCAGCCGAGGGAGGGGGTCGAAGAGAAGGTGGGAGGGGAAGGGGGGGAGGAGGGGGAGCCGGGAAGCGAGGAACCTAGTTCCCGGCAGCAGTGGTGGCGGCGAGAGAGCACCTGTCGTTCCCTCTCTCTTGCCGAGCTGGGCTGCCTCCTCTCTTGTGTCGGTCGTACGAGGAGTGTGCGACTTGGGGGCTCGCCGAGGCCTAAGTGGACGGGTTATCAGTAGACGCAACATCTTGCTCGCGACAGGAGCTCCCAACCAAGAGAGAAAGAGAGAGAGAGCGAGAGAGAGAGAGCGAGAGCGAGAGCGAGAGAGAGAGAGAGAGAGAGAAAGCGAACTTACACATTCACACCCACCTGTGCGAGACCAGAAGTGAGACCAGAAGTGCGACCACGTGCGAGTGCGTGAACACGCGCCGCGAAATGAAGTGAGCTCAAAGTGTTGTACCCTCGTACCGCTCGTGATTTAAATCGGCCGACGGATTGCACGCGAGACAAGCCAAACAGATCGAGGAAGATAGAAAGAGGGTGTGAGAGAGAGAGAGAGAGAGAGAGAAAAAGAGATAGAGAGAGAACTGGGCAAAGGAAGGACGAGGAAAGGAACGAAAGGGATAGATAGAGTGATTTGGAAAGGGCCGCTCAAAGTGGAAGACGGGCTGCTGGGTTGAGCCGGCGGCCGGGATGCGGCACGAGGAGCCCACCGGCTCCAGATAACACGAGAGGCGCGGGCGCGCCGGATCTCGCGACAGGTGAGTGCGCACACCAAACCATACTCTCCGCGAGAGCTATCCCTTCCCAATTGCACCATTGATAAATACACAACAGCCGGCTCGCTCGCTCGCTCGCGTCACAGTTAGATGATTCCTATCTCGGACTCGTTTCGCCTTATTAAAATTCCCGTTCGAGCGGCGCGCGCGTGTACATGTATAATACGGGCCCCGCAATATCGCGCTCGAGCTCCGAACAACGTAATTAGACAAAAGAATTATCGATACTCCCACGGCTTGGGGGTTCGAGGGGGCCCGCGGAGTCACGTCGCGCGGCTCGGCTCAATTTAATGATCGGCAGCTATAACGGGAACCGCGCGCGCGGCTGCGGATGCTCGTTCCCTACACTAAAAGCTGTTTCGAGAAGCGGCGCCGGCCCGAGCTGTGTGTCACGGCCAGCCGGCATCGGGACACCCGGCACGCGGCGGCTCGAGACCCGTAAAACACCCACGTACACTTGGATTACAACGACACGCGGTCAGCCGTGCGTATAGGAAGTCGTCGCGCGACGACCGGTACACACACACACACACTCGATCGACGTGTGTCGAGTCAGCTGTGCGTCTCCAGCGATCTCGCCAAACTGTCGTCGTCTTCGTCCGCGAGCGGCCGAGGCTTCGCGCGGGCGATCAGCTGATCCGGATCGCGTGCGCCGATGTACATACGTATATGATTTTGCCTCCGACTCGCTGGCGCGCGCGCTCGTTCGTACGGTATTGCGCGCGCCGCGCCCGCGTGGGAATACCTCGCATTAGGCGGCGTCCGTGGAATTTCGCGCGAGCTCGACTCGCCGCCGCGCGGCGTAATTTTCGGTCTGGTCGCGCGCCCGCGCGGCAAAAACCCCGCGGACCGGGGGCCAGGGGGCCCGCTTTCAATTCCGCTCAATTACCGCGGGCGCAAAGCTTTTTCGGTCCGCGCCAGTGCGCGCTTTTAATTCGCCGCGCGCCGAGGGGGCAAACGAGGCGCGATAAATTACCCCGCGCCGCCCCCCCCCGTATTATTTCGAGGATTAATGAGGCCCGCGAGGGGCTCGCTCTTTACCCGTATATACATACCTTCTCGTGATCTTCTCGCCCGAGCAGCTGTGTGTTTATACTCTTTGAGCTGATCGCTCGTCGCGCCAATCGACAGTTTTCGCAAAGTCGAGGGTACGCCGCTTCGGTTCGGAGGCACACCCCCGAATTCACAATTCATCCGACGTAACGAAACAACTCGACGCGCGGGTCGGTGGGAAACTTGCAGTCGTGTGTATCCCCGTGCAAGTTCCCGCGCTCAACTTTTACGCCGGTACGTCGGTACTAATTTTTTGGTCCCTCGCCAGCGCGCACCTGCACGCTAATTTCGCCCGTTCCGTTTTCTGGAAATTCATCAACGAGCGTATAGCGATTCTCCCATTCCATGCGCGTCACAATGCCGTGCGAAAGTATTTTACGAAGTAATTTCCTGGCGCGGCGGTCTGGTTGAGCAAAAAAAAAAAAGAAAAAGAAAAACGAGCAACAATCGCTAATATCGCCCGCGAATTCATATCCGTGCGTGAAAATTCTCACGAGTCGATTATTGGCTGGGGATCTACATATCGCTATACACACACACACGGCGAAACAGCTTGTGCCCCCGCGTCGAATGAGATACATATTAAACATCGCGCTAGTCATCGATGCCCGCTCGGCATTGTTCCTCTTTTTTTTTCTTTCGTTCCCCCTCGGTCCATTGACGCGTATATACACACGCACGCACGGCTCGGGACCAGCGACAATTAAACTTTTTTGCTCGAGCCGGTGTTGATATCGAGACGAAGCGTGCGGCCATCCGGTGCGTATACATGTATACGTATACACATATGTGTAACAACTTGATGGGAGTAAACGTGCAGCCGCCGCGAGCCGCCGGGAGAGAAGGGGGGGGGGGAGGCGGGGAGAGAAAAAAAGGGAGAGGCGCTACGTGGGTCTCGTGAATGACCAGCGAGCTGATGAGATTAGCGCAGGGGTTCATCTTTTTCTCATCAGAACGGTACACGCGAGGCCCGGGGAGAGAGAGAGAGAGAAAAAAAAGGACGAGGAAAAAAAGCACAGGTACACATGGCGACGAGCCAATTCGCGAGAGCGCGAGTTGACACGTTTTGAGTGGCCGCACGCATATTACGCTGCAGGACACGGGCGAGAGAGAGAGAGAGAGAGAGAGAGAGAGAGAGAGAGACTGCAGCAGCTCGGCGCGTTATGGGATGCTGCGACGATGGGTCTATCTCCCCGGGCGATTGTGTGTGGGAAACGCGCGGGAATAAACACGAGAGATACACCCGAGACGGCTCGTTTGCTTTCTCAATGGAATTATGAGTGGCGCGTGACGCTACACGTTGTATATGCGCTGTTGTATATCATTCTCGAATATCGCTGTACATCGGCTGTTGTCGACGTTGGAAGGAAAAAAGAAGAAGAAGAAGAAGAAGAAGAAGAAGAAACGAAAATTAATCCGCTGCTTATAGCGATGATCGAACGCCACGCCGGGCGCGGCTCGAAACTTGTCGACATCGAATCCGTGAACATTAACTGTTGCGGGCCACGTTGCGGGGAACGGGTCGCGCACGCGCGCGAATCGCGATCGGTTCACGATTGTAAATAATAGCCTTGTCGGTATGGGAGTTTAATACCGGCTGACGCTCGCGCGCGGGCGCGACCAGTCCTATATACGTCCGCGTGTAATTTTTGAGCGGCCAGAATCGCCGCTCCGCGATTACTGACCCCGATGAGTTGATTGATCGGGTCGCCGATACTCTGTAACTGTATATATATATCCATGAAACACGCAGAGTTCAGCACGACTCGCTCGAGCACACCTCCGCGTCTTCTGTCAACGCGAAAATCCGATATATTTCTTGCCGCGCGCGCGCGGATTCTCGCGCCAGTGAGAGAACGAGAGTGAAACGCGCGCGCGCGAAGAGGAGATAGCGAGCGAGGGGGGAGGGGGGAAATATGCAGGGGTAAAAAGGACAAACGAGAAGACGCGCGGAGAACGCGCTATATATGCGTACACGTACGCCGCGAAAAGTGCGCGCAGCGGAGCGGCAGAGGAAGAAGGAAGGCGGTCCCTCGATTGGGGGGGGAGGCGGCTGGACTGGAATGCGGTTAGGTCGGAAGCTGCTCTCCGCCGCGGCTCCGACCGAATTTTCGTGAGGCGAGCGCGAGACCGCGGCTCGCTGATGGACTTGCCCTTTTAATACGCCCGTATGAATATTCAGCCGCACGCGTGCGCGCGATGATTCATATACGCAGTCGGACAATCGCGAGGGGCACCGGGCGATTCTCGTTCGCTGGCCCCGCGCGACGACGCTTTGCGGAAGCGAGAGCCGTGGGCTTGGAAGGAGAGAAAAAAAGGACGACGGAGAATCGCGGGTATGATTCAAGCCGATTAGTCGTGCGTGCGTACACTACCACACGACAATGGGGGATCTGGCCCTCGCTCACGGACGTCTCCGAGCCGAATTTTTTCGCTTCTTTCGCGCCCCGAGGTGTACGCCGGCGCGAGATCTGTTTCTCGCGCTGCTCCTTGATATTGAATCCTTCGCGCGTAGCAGTGACTGCACGCGCACGTTCGATGCCGTTGCGTAACGCGCTGTGAGATTGGTTTGTATTATGAAAGGTGATACGCTTATGAGATGCTCCTTTATCCAATCCTTCACGAGATTTTTGCTTTTTTTCGAGCGAGTTTCAGAGGGATATTAATATTTACGTATTTCATTGTCGTCTTCTCGTATAGTCTATATCGCAAAGCGTGAAACGTTCCGGGGAACAAGTCAATTCATGTATACACAGATTGGAATGAGTCAAGTTTCAATTTGAAGAACACGAACAGCGCTCCGCGGTCGCGAGACCATACTGTAAACGTATGAGAATAGTCGAATGACGCATTTGAAATGCAAATCGAATTGTTAGAACAATGTTCATGTTAATTGTTTTCCCCGGGAAGTGCTCGTGGAAATTTCGAGCTTGTATTTAATTTCTCATGAGCCAAGATCGTTACGTTTTCGTGGGTGATTTCAAACTAAATTATATATGTATATGAGTATACGGAATTTCCATTCTCAGGCATTGAGTTTATAAGCGGCATCGTGTTTTTTCTAAAACGAATGTATACCCATCGTTGAATTGAATCGTTCCAAGATTCAACAAAGATAAATCGTTTCATCTGAAAATCCGTCTGTGGAGCTCTGTTCGGCAAAATATATATATATACGCATCCGTATATAGCTCCGAGGTTTCACCGTGTATACGCTTCTTCTATCCAAGTTGAATCGAGAAAAATCGACTTCCATCCCTTATAAGCCGCGGTAAACTCCGAAGAATTGGTTCCCTCCTATCGTTACGTATGAAAATAGTTGGTATATAGATAAAACCGCGTATCAGTATATACTCGGCTGAAATGAGAGTTGAATATACAGTTGATCATCCGATGATTTCCACGATTCTCTCTGGGGCGCGTGCGACCATCAATCAATCATCTCAACGGCAGGAGAAAACTCGAATACACGCACATATGTACGTGCGAGCGTCGTCGTAAGAAATCACTCGCGTCCGAGAATACAATCCGGCCAATCAAACAATTACTCAGCCAACAATGCTGGCTCACGGATGGATCGTCTCTGTGGCTCGCGTGCCGGCTGTGTGTGTGTGTGCAGCGATCGATTCATCCCGCGCGGAGCCTCTCTCGGGGCCCGGCGCAATTCATCCTGTTCCGCGGTGGAAAGTCACGACCCCGGGACAAGCCCGCACAATCAGGGCCGCGAAACGAATGAACCCATCCTCCGCGGACAGGACAAAATTCCATCTGGCGATTTGTCCGTCTTGTCCATTTGGCGGGCTCGCGGCGGCGGCGGCGGCGGCTAGACAATGCCCCCCGTATATCTCGAGTTCGCGTCTCTCTCTCCCTTTTTCTCGGAGAGACGTCGCGCGGGAAAATTCCGAGGGGAACAACAACAGCGACGGAGCTGACACGGCTGTACCGAGGGGGGCAAATCATCGGAATGGAGAGCTGCCCGACCTGTGTGTGTGTTGTGTGTGTGTGTTACACGCGCTGTTTGTTCGCGGTAAATTTCGACTATTAGGCTGCAGCGCGCGCTGATTGATCGGCAGGTAATCCGAGGCTCTCGAGCTCGAGATTAGCAGTTGGGCGCAGGATGAGAGTGTGCATACGCAGAGGAGGAAAAGAGAGATCGCGCGTGTACTCTTATACGCACATAAGAAGTAGGATAATGTATTGAGATTGAGTGCGGCGCGCTCGTTCATTTCACATGGGTACACACACACACACACACACACACACATATATATGTATATATACCGGCGCGCGGAATAATGCATGCCAAAGTAGTCGGAGAAGTCGGTTCGAGCGCACTTCTGAATCGGCGAATCACCGAATCAGCCTGAATACCCGCGGATCATTATACGCACGTGAACAATCAGCCGCGATAACACTGGGCAACTGATTTTCACCACTTGAAAAGTCTCTCTCGCATCGGACCGCGTTAGCGGAGGCAGCTGATAAGGGGCAAATCATCCAAAGCGCATATATAACGTGACGAGAGCGAGAGATTCCTCGAGGTGCGTCAGCGCCGCGAGTAGCCGAGGGGGGAGGCCGGGCGTTGATTCGGGCCGAATCGCGGCGGTATAATTTTTGCTGCGGCCGCGTCGCGCGCGTGTGTGTGTGTGATGCGCGGCCCCCGAGCGAGCGAGCGCGCATTCCGGTTAGCGGTGCTCGCGCTCGCAAGAGAGCGGCCCGGCGCGGCGGTCAGCCGAACGCATATCCCGGGAAAACCGGCGCCGTGACCCTTTTGTGCACCTCGCCGCGGCTCTTCTTCTTCTTCTTCTTCTTTTCTTTTTCACCGCGCGCGCGCTCGCTCGCTCATTAATAATATCGCCGTTATCCCCACGCGCTCGCTCGCTCGCGGATGTAACAATCCTACACGCGGACGTTTCTACAATGCGCGACTCTCGTTGGAGAGGACAAATGTCGGGACGAGTGCTTGGTGGCCCGCGCGAATGACACGAGCGTTTGTCCGTGGCGTACGTACACGGCGCGACTCGGATATCACATGGTGTATATAGTGGTTGATTCACAATATACACCTGCTTTTTACATCCAATTGCGCGGGCAGCGTGTTCGTGGAGAGTAATTCATTAGCCGCGCGATGGCGAGATGGTATTATCGGAGAGCGGGCGAGCCGAGAAATGCACGAGGTGTGCGCGTGCCTCGGAGGAGTCAAATATTTCAAGGAAAGTAGTAATGAATGTGGAGGAATCCGAGAAATTCATCTCCACCGAGTGCTTCCACTGGCTCTATGTTATTGAGTGTTTAAATTGAAGTGGGTACTTACTTAGAGTGTTTTACTTTAAGAGAGCCGTAATACTACGTGCGCTGGTACTGGCAGGCCTTTATAAACAACTCTCCTCGCAAATGTAGATCCGCATATATCGCAAACGTCTTGCGGCCGTTGAACGATTTTCAAAACATTCAATGATGTAACAAGCCTGTTTATCCGGAATAACGTGTGAAATTCATTCGCGGGCATAATTATTATAATTCCCCCTGGTAGTTGAAAAGACGATACTTTGATCTGTATCCCCTCGTCGTATCAATTCTGACCAATGCTCTCACCAATTTGATTTTCGTGAGTATACTACTCGAAACTCGAAGAAACGCGTATAACAACATCGATAAATCCATATGATGGTCCTGAAGAATATAGTACAATGATCAAAACTTCGCAAAGGATTTTGGTTTTCCAATGTAGAATTATACATGACCTTTCAGACCTGCGAATTTTTTTTTCCAAAACGCGTTGGAGAATTCAACGACGTATTAATTATGAATTGAAATATATACGGTACTCTGCGGGAAAGTTTCGCAATCAAGAACATCTCAAGCTCATGATTTTCGACGTGCATATTTGAATTTCCCCGAGCAAGGTGAATACTCGCAAAGTTAAAACCAAATATGCTCCCGATCAAACTGATCTCCAATTAAGAATTTCAAGGTTCCATTTCAGCAAGAAATTCTATATATATACGGAAGAATCAATTAGAATTCCGCGCGAACTCTCCGACAAAACTTTTCCGAGCACAATAGTTCGCCAGGCTCGCAGGGTCCGATTGGCCGCAGGATCAATCGAGTGCGAGAAATATTACAGCTACTTCAATATAATCGAGATTATTTCACACCGGCGAGCAACGCGAAAAACCAAGACGGCGCGCACCAAACCCCTATAATTTTCTAGCCGGAGAAAAAAATGTCGCTCCGCCGACGTTTAACCCACTTGCCAATTGCGCGCCGACTGCGCCTCGAATGTACAGCTGCGGGGTAAAAGCGCAAACACGGCTCGAGCACTTGTTCCATTAGAGTCGTGCGCATAGGCACGCGCGCCGCAGTGTCGCTCTCCGCCAGCCGAACGCATGAGAATGTTAATAATCGTCTCTTGTTCTCTCGCGTGCGGCCCATTACCCATCATCCGACGATCTTTTTCCACTCGGCTTTGCATCGCCGTAACGGCTTTTTCTTTCGCGCGTGTGCGACCGACCGACCGGCCGGCCGACCGACCGAGCCCTCGAGCCTCCCGGATGGAGCGCTCTCACTCGGCCATTCGGCCACGCTTCTCACGCTAATGAACGCCTGCCCGATTCGATGGGCTTATGTATTAATCGATGGGCGACGCTGCCGCTGCACACACGACACGCGCTGTGGCCAAAATATACTCGAGAACCGTTCGCGTCATTTCAATTTCCCCTGTTAGCCGTTTCGGCTGATCGACGTTCGCACAATAAACGCTCAGTCCGAGATTCATTCGACGTTTTGAGATCCGGCAAACTTACGTTTAATGGCTTGTCGATTGGAACTTGCTCTCTCTCTCTCTCTCCCCAACCACATGAACTTGGATTGGCAAAGTATTTAGCATCGAGTGTAAAACTGACTTATGTTAAAGTTGATTGGAAAACTTCACTGGAACGCACAATATTTCTCGAGTATTTTGAATCGCGTTTAACTTTTGATTGGCGCGCGCATAGAAACTGCCCGAATAGCCTTTTCAGATGCCAGAATAGCGGGGACAAAAAATGTACACGATATTTCTCCATTTCCAAGCATCCCCAAGATCGATTATTTATGCTTCTGCTGGAAAATTTCACGAACCAAATACAACTCTCGGAGTATAATTTAAGATTAGTCGCTGACTTAATCCCATAAATATTTTTCAGTATTCTCATTAATCAGCGTTAGATGATAAAAACCACGAGCTGACGAGGATACGGTGATGTATTTTCCGTGTAGAATGTGATTGATCAATTCGATTTCCATTTTGAAGTGTTGGTTGGCGCGCGGCTTTATCGCGCAATAGATCAGAAGATTTACTACTTCATACTTATCCGTATCAAGACTTACGAATAAATCAGCAACAGGCTGAGCTCGATTCGAGATGAGAAATTCCGGGAAAATCAAAATCCAGTTTGGAGCTATTCTCATTTTTTTCGTTGCCTTTTTTCTTTCAACGTTTACAAGTACCTCGAAAGCTGCTGTGTGGCTGAACAAGTTCGAAATTGAAATATCTCTCAAGTAGAGCGTGGTATTCGACGCCGGAGCTCACCGTCACGTACACTGGAAAAAATCGAATCTTGCTTTAAAAAGAAAAATCAGCTCGACGCTGTAGTAACAAGAAGATCTCTTCTAGGATAAGACCTCTTTTCTTGATATTGATCGAGAAGTCGGTTTAGCTCACGAGAAGAAATCTTCTTGTCGCGTCGATTTTTCTCGTAGAATCAAAACTCGATTTTCACGAGTACAGGAGATCTTTCGTTTTCCCTCGCTAATTGAGGAAACCATCAATAAGCGATGATCGAAACGGAAGCTTATCCCGGCACGATCGAACCTCCCCTACCCGCCACGAGGGTCTCGAGCTGAATGCGCAATCACAGGAAAGAAAGTGCGATACACGTTCGCACCCTTGAGGGCCGCGTGTATACCGCTAGACCGTGCGGCGCGATGCTCTCTCCCTCTCTCTTCCCCTGATGATTCAGCGCCGGAAAAAGCGCAGGGAGCGAGAGATATATAACCGTAGGCGGCTGACCTCTCGCGCGCGCGCAATTGTGCCTCCGCAAGCCGGCCGCAACAATTGGCAAACGTGAGCGAGGAGATCGCCCCTGGAGCCGGGCCAGAAACGCAACGGCACGCGCGCGACAGGTTCCGTTCTCCTGTTCGATAGGCGCGAGCGAACGAGAACTGCACGCAGATGCAGATTTATCCCCGCGAGGTATACATCGCGGACCATCCGCGCTCGCACCCGCGGCTTCTTTCCTCCTTCCGCTACCGCGTTGTTTCTCGCGCCGACGGCTTTGGTTTCTTTTTCAAATATCTCGATCGTCTTGCTCGATTTCGAATCGAGAGGCCGGATCCAAGCTGTGGTTTGAACGTCGATTGGAATATGACGCGAGCACTGGTCGATAAGATTCATGATACCGAGGCTACAATGTTCGTACGGGAATGTTTTTCCATAGTTTTAATGAAAAGTAAACTGAATTACTGTCGGCGGATTATCCTCTTATATTCCACATGCAAATTGGCGATTTATCGGATTTTCGTTCAATTTCGTACAATGATCCCCGATGTATTGGAAATCATTATATGTCGCATGGTTGTAGTCGCTTTGAATTATCGACGATCCAAGTTTTAAATTATAAGTGTCAATAACAATTTCGTCACAGTGGAATGTGTGAATTTTCAATAAACTACGAATTATTGAACATGCGAAGGTGAATTCAATATAGTATTCATTCTGTTTGTGGATAGAATTTCCGTGGTGACAGATTTTTCATCCATTAATTATTTTCGCTGTATGAATTAGTGTCTAATGGATCAAAAATTGAGTTGGCGGTTTAGTGGTCTATCGCGCATCCTGCACTCATTGGCTTTTAACCCATATAAAATGCATTATATTTTCAAGCCCGCATATTCTCTCAAGAATCCTCCAGATATTTCCCAGTCAGCGACAAAAGTAACTAACAATATTATCTTCTCTAAAGAATGTAGTACGCTGGTCATCGCTGAATTATCACTCGAAGCAGCAAGCCATATGTTAGGAAAGTTCCTCGCAATCGTCAATATCACAGCGAGATAACGCATTGATCATCCTACGCAGCGCAATTACCATGATTTAACGATGTCATTGGACCGTCGTACACAAGCGTCCCATTCACCGCTCGACTCAATTCATTCGAAATGAATGGTGACTGTTTGATCTCCCTTGCACCGCCACCTTTCCTTGGCCATTCAAGCAACGCCGAGAATGTCGTGACTGTTCGACAAAACGAATTTGGCCGATGGATGCGCGCGAACCGTACATAAACATCCGCGAATCAAACGTCCGCCCGGTGAAGAAGCTGTGTATCTCGGCGCGTTGCGCAGGCAGCTCTATACGAGCTCAAACTCTATACCGAAGTTTAAATCCGGCTGAAAATACACGGCGCGCAGCTCCACACTTTGACCTGCAACTTTTTCCTCGACTCCTGTACGCAGCCAACACCGATGCAGCTGGCACTATAGCCGAGTGCTCATTGGGACGGGTACGCTCGGACGAATTGGCGCGCACCATCGCGTAGCATCCCTGCACCGTGCCCGGTCATACATATATATATAGAGACGTCACTTTCATCTGCAGTCGAGGCCGCGGCAGTTGGGCGAAAAGGAGCACGTACTGACCAGGCATTAGCCGCGTTTTCCCTCGCGCGCGTGCCCCAGTTATACATACTTGTATATATATGTATACGTATGTGTGTGTATATGCACGCAGGCAAAGCGCGGAGGAGGAGCCGGGTAAATAGTGTATATATGTATATATATGACGCAAGCGCCACTCGCTCGGTGGCTCTCTCCCAAGTGCAAGGTCGGCACACCGCTCGCGCCGCGGCCCGATTGTTCTGCGGTGCAGCTCTGCGACCATTCCCCCTCTCGCCGGCCCTCCCTGATACATATATGCGCATCCTTTTCCGCTTCGACGGTTATCGAACACGATCATATCCGACAATTTTAATCCGTTTCACGTGCGCAACGAGTCTTCGATCTGCCTCGAAATTCGCTACGCGATCGTTAAGAACGACTACGGAAAGATTTTGATCGACGTTCGAATATCACGCGGCCATGAGTCTTGAATTTTTCGACAACGAAATTCGACATGATACATTCGAATTTTTCATCCCGCGTAAATGTCGAGCCGAGAGCGAACGTTACTTTCCCGGAGAGCAACTTGTGCCACGGCAGATGAGATGTATATGCGATTATCCACGAAACTCAAGAAATCCACCGAGGGGAATTCTCGTGTTTCTGTCATAATTGAACACGAAGTCGAGTCTCCGTTTTCGTGGGGTTTCCATGTTCGCGTGGATCATATATCCCGAGCTGGAAACGCCGAGGGAAGCTTGCATTTTTACATCGGACCGAGGATTAATCACAAGAGAAATTATGTCGGAACGCCCCGGACATTTCTCGCGTTTACAAACAATCATTGGCGTATATATTGTCCGCCGAATCAATACGTACATCGGGACAACGGAAACTCGAAATTACAGAGTGTGTAGTGTATAGGGAGGGTATACGAAACGCATCGAACACATATACGCAGTGCGCGCCGCAGCCGCAGCGTCACGTGGCGCGCGACGCGTGCGGAGCATCGCAGGTGCGTAACGGGGGCGGACGAATCGTAACGCGTGTGCGCGCGCGCGCCCGCGTATATATAATCGAAGAGAATCGAGCGCGCGGCGAGGAGCCCGGCGATGTATATCCCGCCCGGCTGCAGCCGGCGGTCTCTTTTACTTTCCTCGCGAGCTCGCTCGCGTGCGCGTACGCGCGGGGGGGAATTATTAGCGTGGGATAGCGGCGGCGAAACACCGTTAGCGGAGCGCGACTGCGTGCGCGCGCGGGCTCCAAACATTCCAGGAATGTATTGTGTCCTGGGAAGCGACTCCGTCTGTCACTCGCGCGCGATTCGCGCCCAGCTCTCTGGTTTCGTCCTCGCCGCCCCCCCGTGTGTGTTTGTATGCGTATATAAATGTTGGCGCGTGTATACACATCCATGCTTAATTGGCCGAACATCTGACGCGCGCCCACGCGCTAACGGAAGAGCCGCGCGCCGCCTCCTCGGGCGTTTTATGTACCTTTCTTTTTTTTGATACGTGTGTTCGTGTGTACACGCGCGAGCGAGACGGTCGTTAGCGCGCGCGCGGATTCGTTTGGGCGTTCGTTTGTTTCGCCGGCCGCTGCGACTTTCGTTCGGATTAATTATACGAGGGCCGCCGAGCGTGATTATATACGGGTACGGTTATAATTCAGCTGCGCATTGCCAGCCGAAAGCGGCGGCCCGGATGCGGCTGAACAATTATTCCATTATGCGCTGCCGAGAGAGAAAGATCGAGATCTCCTCGGTTTGTTTACCATTGTGTATACACTCCTTCGTTCGGCCGATATTTAACGACGATCTTCGGCGCGTGTGTGTGTGTGTGACTTTGTGTCGCATACTATTCGCGTGTCGCAATGATGATGGAGGGTGGCCAAGTTCAGAGTTATACGCAGAACCGACCGGGGAGATCGGGAGGAAAAAAACCGTGGTAGATAGAGATCGGGTCATTGGGATGTGTTGAACTGTTACATTTCAAGTCCGCTTCTAGCTGTGGGTAATTCATCACCGGGTGACGCAAGGGTGGTCCCACTCGACCAATTTTACGAGGCCCAAAAACAGCCGGTCACCATTCTCGGAACGAACGGCTCACCCGAAATTTGTTTATCTTAGCGTCTGCTTTGATATACTGCCGCGCGAACTCCTCTGGGGCCGGTCCTCGCCGAGTGAAACTTATCCAGCATACGTTTTCAATCGCACCTCCGCTCGGGTCGACGGGGGCCCCTCGTTTGCCCGTCTTATTCAGAAGAAAAATCATAGCCGACATCATTCTCAACGTAATTGGCACCTGGAACAAGTGGGTTCTCCAAGTGATTACGCCTGGATCCACACTGGCAAAAGTATTTCAATTAACCCCTGCTGAAAATTCGCATTAAATTCAATGATAAATCTTCTAATGTAGCTTCAACTGTTAATAACCTACTTGCGAATGCAAATGAAGATGGAATCTCACTTCAAAGAACGGTAATAAGTAAGCAAAACTCCTTATCTAATGTAATAACGCGGGCTTATGGACTTCCTACTCAACATCACAATCAAGAAGCGACGCGCGCAGTCATCCAATTATGAAATAGCACTGATGGAAATATGATCTATGAAGGTAACGCGACACAAAGTGAGGAGGCATGTCCATATAGTGCATACGCGCGTGATACAAAGAAACAGAACAGTACCTAGGGGTTATAATCAATTCGATAAAAAATATGGTAATCAGCTTGGCCGCGTCGGGGATTGTCCTTCGTCGATCAGTCGCGCGAGCCTCGAGCCAGTATGATGAATTTTGAATTACGCGAGTATCGTCCCGCTGCAGCTTGCAAACGTATATACGTATATAGCGTTTGACGAAGACCGTCCTCGTCCTCCCGTTGACAAGATCCTCGCCGAGGACGCTCGGGGATAGTTATTCATGGATCAACGAGAGGGAGAGGGAGAGAGAGCTGCTCCAATAAGTCGCTCCAAACTCCCGTCCAATAAACATCCGAGCAGAGGTCCTTTGTTGCCCGCGTTCGCGCACACAGCACTACAGTTAATCCTCGGCTCGACTCGCGCACTATCTTGACAATTGCGCAATCGCGACTCGAACGAGAGACGTATAGGTGTGTATGTACGTGTGCCAGGGTATAAATGCTCCTCGCAGCCGACGACGCCGCGCGCGACCGCATCTTACTACTCCTATACGACGGCTTACTCGTGTTTAGTGTACATACACACAAGATGTTCCGTCTTTCTTGCCCCGCTCGCTCGCTCGTCGGCTCGTATTTGCTTTCTCACGTTCGCTCTCCTTTGAACTTTGCTCCCCCCGCTCGAGCAGCTCATGAATACCAGAGTGCCGTAGCTCGGGCGCGATTGATACGGCTATACCCAATCGCTCACCCGATCTGCTCGTTTCGATTGTAAGCGGGGAGGAGGGGATCTCGACTCGCGCTTCGGCATTATTTCCTCATCTTAGACGTTCGCTAATAACTCGACGGTGTGTTGCGGCCGCGCGTAACTGTATACACACGGCCCGAGTGATCGAGCGTCGCTTTGGCGTGTATTAATTGTTATATTAGTATATATATATATATATATATAGGAGGCGAGGGAAGAGGGCCGTTTACGACGCGTATCAAACCGAGCGCGAGCTGGCGATTGCGGTCGACGCGAAAGTGTCATTTAGAAAAGAAGAATCAAAGCCGCGCGCGAGCGAGTCTCACGCTCGCGCGGCTCGCTCGCGCACACACAAACTCCGCGACGGGTATTAATGTTTACTTAATCGGTATACTTTATCAAGCGTGTAATCTGCAAGTGAAATGAGTTTTTATATCACCGCGCGGCTCTCGCGGGCCCGTGGATCGAGTACTCGGATAACGTAATTCGATTTTTATAATTAATCAAGGGGCTTTTTGCGATCGAGCACATACAAACACTTCCAGCAGCCAATCGAATTCTTCCGGTCACACGCGCTCGCGTGCGGCCCTCGTCATCCGAGATTGATGCCGATGCTAATTTCCCGGGATATACGACTGTACTCGTGAAACTGTGTAGACATGTGTGTGTGTGCGTGTGTCTATGAATGAAGATAATAACGAGTAACGGTACGATTACGACTCGTAAAACGTAACATTCCTCGCCACATCCGGATCGCAATAATTTACGATATATTCGTTTGAATCTTCGGCTGGAATGAGCAATTAAACCCGCTTGTCCAAATTCAAAGTGCCACTCTCGCGGCTATAAACTTTTCAAGCTACTCTCCGCAGCTGTAAACACATTCTTAAAACTGTACGAAACCACTCCTCGCGGCCCATTTCCAAGTCATTGTGTCTAAATCGGTAGAGACTTTCATCTCCTTCGCGCCAGTGTATCACGCGTGTTTATACGCGCATCCCCGAAAAAGTACGGGGAATATCCGATTGCATCCGCGACGCACCTTCCGCGCGAGTAATCCGAGCCGAATTATATTTATTTCATTAGACCGTGACGCGCCGTGTAATCGCTCGCTCGCTCCTCCCTCTCTCTTTCTTTCTCTTCCTCTCTTTCTCGTGCACCAGCCCAAGCAGATTAATTTAATCAGCGATTTATTTAAAGTGGCGCATCGAGTGTAATTGCTCCCGAGGATCGTCGATTAACCGAGAGAAATTCCCAGCTTGGGGGGCGGGGGGAGAGGATTGATTTTTCGAGAGGCCCACAGGTGAATCGGAGCGAGTCCCCAGAGAGATTTACAGCGTGACGCACGTTTGATAGCGCGATTGAAAAGGGAGAGAGATGCCCTTTGCGCAGTTCCTGATGGGTTATAGTCGTATCTGTAGAGCCAATGCGGCCCTTGAGGAATACGTCGATCGGATTGACGCGGAGGGTAGAATTCGTAATTGAAATTGTTGAGTCGGGCGTGGTGCGAGGAAAGAGAACAAGAGTCGAATGCGTTCGCCTTGACTCCCGCGCGTCAGCAATTGAATGAGTAGTTGGATGCTCGGATTTAGCTGCACGGGTACACGAAGATTACGTTCACTGGGGTGAATTAGGAGAGTGAAAAGTCCGGACTTATTATACTGTCCTCGAAATTCCTGTTTGTAAGTATGCTACAGATTATTCCTGCACGCTTTATTGTAATGAAACCGGAAACTCACTCTGGAGACAATCCTATTCGGGCAAATTACATTCTGCTCTTCACGCTAGATTTCACTTGGTTATTACTTCTTAAGTCCCCCGACTGATTAATCAATCCGTCGGCGAGTTGTTGGAACTTTGAAAATATATTAATTTACTCCAACGGAGATTGTTGAGAGTAGAATTATATACTAAACTACCGATTAAATTGCGGGCGAGCGAGAGAAAAAAAACGACAACGCGGTTTGCTGTAGCAAGTGTAGTCAACCTATTCCACATGGCACTACAGGAGAAATCTCGTGTTACTCGTTTGATTGCCTCATAGTTGCACTCGCGCGCGCGCAATCAATAATTTTCAATTCTGTTAATGTATCGTTTTCTATTTAATGCCGCTAATGAATACTCCAAACTGCTCGGAGGAATTTGAGCTGAAGCTCGTTATACTACTGGAACAAATCAATTGTTGTTAATTCCACCCACTATTCCAATGGCCTCTAATGGAAATCAATTACAAACAATGCTCGAACTCTCGGCTGTACATCCACAACGTTATATCGACCGTGGACCATCGCAGTTTTCCAACTACCTTCTTGCTTCCTCCCGTTCGATCAGCGACGCATTCTAATTTCAGGCGAGAATCGATTGGCTTCGCAACGAAAAAACAAGTCGAGTTTTGCCCGTGCAAACAGCCGGGGTTGAGGGAATGACTCGCGCGCGCGCAGGCGGGCGGGCGAAATCAATTTGGCCGCGGTGTGTATATATGTGTGTGTAAGAAGTGAGCAGAGCACTGGAGGCGGACATATCTCCGGGGTGGCAATAAACTGGCGGGCGAATACGGCCGGGAGCGCAGCGTAAGGGCGATCGGCGAAAAATCGACCCGTTTTATCATCGGTACGTGGGCGCTGCAGCTTTATTGCGAGCGCGAGCGTGTCCGGAGCAGCGAGTGCGCGCAGGGGACCGTTCGTTTTAGAGGCTTGCGCACGCGGCGACGCTTCGCGGGCCAAAAATTACGTAACGGTATACCGTAAATTATGCAGCCCGCCAGAAACTGGCCGTTCGATATTTGATATGAGTCGTCGCCGGCGCAGCAGCCGCTGCTGCTGCTGCTGCTGCTGCTGCTAGATAAAGATCTGCCGACGCTCCGCTGCTATAATGCAAATATATGCTTTGTAAGTCGAGAGAGAAAGAGAAGAGGGGAAAAAAAACACGAAAAAAGGACGGCGCGGGCAAAGAGTTTAACTGTATATACGCCGCCCTGCTTCTTGGCCCCCGGACGCGTGAAGGCTTCATTTATAACCGATGGGTCTTTCGTCGTAAATCGGGATTCTACGTATATGGCAAATTCAAAGAGAGAAGAGGGGGAGAAAAAACGAAGAGGAAGAGAGGCCGCGCGCGGAGCTTCCAAATCTGGCATACATCAGCATCTAATTAGCGCCGCCGCCGCCGCTGCGCCGGTGCTCGTGTTCCACGTGCTTACAAGTCGTTTCGACTTGCCGAAAGAATCTCACGCGCACGCACGGGAATTCGGAGAGCGTCGCTTCCGGGCCGAGATTTCGTGTAAGTGCTCGTGCTTCGGCGGGATTGCTTGACTAATCGACAGGTTAATCGGGCTTCTCTCTGAGGGTACCCAGATTCCACTACTCGACAATGTTTTACTTTTGAAATTACATTTACATTGATTCAATAAACTTGGACGATTGAGATGAATTGCTAATCAAAGTATCGTGTTGTTTATGAAAAATCGGTGGTTAGAAGAATCACGAGGAATAGTGTCAAAAATTGTATATTGATTGATATATTGCATTTTATTGATAAGGAGGCCGTTTGATCATTCGTAAACTAAAAAAATGTAAAAATGTCGAGTGCGTCTGGTGGTAGCTAGACGTATATTACAAAGAAATGATTACGAAGGGTGGGGAAAAAAATAAGCAATTATGTGACGTCCATACGAAATATGAAATATATTTCGAAACGCTCCGAGCAATCGAAGTTTGTGTAATGAGCTGTCTGAATGTTGAATGTTGCGGAGTAATTATCCCGAGCGAGACGTGCTCGCCCGTTCGCACATGCTCGCGCTGGCTTGAACAACACGCTAATCCGCAGATCCACTTTAGCACGCCATAAAGAATTCCCTTTTTACCGACATCATCCTGCAATTTACAGCTTACTCAAGGAGCTGCAATTGCAGTACAATAAGATTAGACTACCCAGTAGCGCGGTCTAATCTCCAGCTCGCGGCGCCAACGAGCGGCTCTTTCTCATTCGAAAAAACCTTTAATTAAACATTTTTAATCCGAAGCCGCGCGTGAGAGAGAACTGCCCGATAATGCCGTGCGAAGCGCGCTCGCGTGTGCCCCTTGCGCGCGCGCGCGCGCGCTCGAGCCGATTCATCTACTTTTCACATCAGCTCCAGGGCCTCGACGAGCGTGAATTGAAAATCGAAATTGAATTTTCCACGAGGTCTGAAGGGAAATCAGAAACAATTAAGCACGCGGGCCCAGGCTGGAGCGTCAAAGTGCGCATACGCGAGGCTGCAAGGCAAAAAAAACGGAACGAGCGACGCGCGCGGAGTAGACGCTCAGCCAGACGGAACGAAATGAGACGTGTGCGCAGTAAGAATCGCGCGAGCAAACGGAAAAAATAAACCCCTCCCCTCGCTCCCTTCTCGCTCTCTCCCTCTTCGGTGCACACTTCGTCACTACCCTGCCCCGTCAACACGTCGCAGCGCGCGCGCGCTCTAACTTTTTTAATCTGGAAAACACTTGTTCGGAGGAGAGAGAGAGAGAGAGAGAGAGAGAGAGAGAGAGAGAGAGAGAGAGAGAGAATAAAGAATCAATTAACGAAAGTAAGCCGGCAATTGGGAATTTGTGGATTCCAGGAGCAGGACCAATTGGGTATCCTCTGACGAGGCATCCAATTGTTTTTTAGCAATCAGCGATCCCATAGCGCGTTTGGCTAATGAAAATATTGCAAGATAAACAGGCGCACAAATTAATTAGGAGAATTACTTTCCGGTCAATAATGTGCGCACAGTGGGCATTATACTTTCAGAGTAACTCACCTACCGCGTGATTTATTACGACAATCTTATCCTAATAAGCCTGCCACTTATGCAGTGTACTTTTTATTGGACTCCAATTGAATGGCTGCTAATTATGTTACATAAATCAGATGAGTTCGAGAGATGGGGGCTTTTTTTCTCCGATTATTCGTGATTTTTAATGGTTTTTCAACAAGGGAGAGGATATCAACTGCAGATTTGCCCCGTTTTGAATATGCACACACTTTTCATTTACAAAATTAATTATTCTCCGAAAACACATGCAGCATTCCCAAGTTTGGGAAAAACACGTTGCAAGAGAAACAAACGACACGAGATTAATTGATTGAGCGTTCGAAGGATTTACCTATATGAATAAATCAAATGAGCGGAACGAAAATCCGGGGATATCGACGTGTTTATGCAGCAAAATACTCATTACAATGCCATTGATGACTCGGCCGGATGCCTGTAGGGGATTAAAATGTTCAAAACTTCGAATGTTCGCTCAAAGCTTTATTGATTGCGCTCACGCTTTGAGTAAAACAAGACCGTTTACAGTATAAAGAAAGCGATGAAAAATTCAATATTAATGAGAGTTTAATCGGCCGGTTGGCGAAACATTCCGTCATCACTTGAATAATTATCTTTCGTGGCGCTTTCACGGTCGAGATTGCTCCGCGAATCCGAAATTGCAGACTAGACTATTTTCCAGTATGAGAGGGAATTTGCTTTGAAATTGGGGAGTGAAAATAGTTATGAATAATCAAGTGAGATCATGTGAAAATCCAGCGTATATCCCGTGAAAGCAAGCCGCGGCGTGGGATTTGGCTTATAAGCTAACCTAGCCCGCGCATTCGTTGTAACATAGCTCTCTTTTGTTTACGTTCCGGCTCAAGCTGTTCAACAGTTAATAGAATATGCGGCGACGAGGGCACGCCAGAGGATAATACGGTCTCCAACGAATCCCCTCTGAGAGCATCGGAAAACTCGCGGATGTGGTGGTCCATTCACGCAAATGGAACGAGCATCGTTAGTCCTCCTCGCAGCTATCGTTTACTCTCATCTTACCAATATCGTCCGACCAGACTCGTCACCGATCTACTTTAAAAAAATTTCCCCGATCGTCCCGCTCGTCTCCGCCGACAAGGCGCCCCAACAAACGCCCACGACAAAGTCGGCGCGGCACTACAAAGATCCGCGGGAGCGCATGAAAATCGTATATAGTCTCGATTGAGTTAGCCAGGCATTCCCAATTAAAAACCGAGCGCTAAGCCCATCAGGAAGCTCCTCCGAGCAGGTCCGACGAGCAGAGTGGCCGCGAGCTGCAGCAGCGAGCGAGTGTATATATGTATATGTGCACGGCATATCCGGGGCTCCGGCGTTGCAGTACGGCTGCGGCGCGGTGCCGCGGTGGCGAGTAGTCACGCTCGTCGATTAGACCGCGCGCGGCGAGACTTGCCGCCAGCACCTCCGCGCGCGCGCGCGGCGATAATTAAGCCCGTGCGCGCGCGCAGCCTCTGGCCCGATACGACGCTCTAGTAAGCGCACCGGCCGCTCCTGTTTTCGCGCCGGGATAATTGGGCGTCCGCCACGCCGGCAGACGGGCAAAAAATCCGCAACGAGGGGATTCGCTCGGCTCGTTAGACCATTCGACGCCCCGAGTCGCTTATAAGCTTTGACGTCCGCGGCTCCTATACTGTATTTACACTCCTGTGTGTCTGTAGCGCACGTATCTCCTTCTCACTCTCGGCCCGGTCGGATAAAAATTTCGAAATATCCGGACAAATGTTGACACGCAAGTGGCGTAGACTCGCCTCTGCCCAGCTTCAGGATCGGTATATGCGTTGATGCGTGTCGATGCACGAGAGAAATGGACACTGAAAAGGGAACAAGAAAAGAATGTGAATTTCTGCAAATTGCTCAGTGATAAATCTCGATAACAGCTCATTCAAATGCATTAATCCACGGTGATGAAATCCATCGATTATGCATGAGATCTCAAATTAACACGTGATATAATATACATCTCTGTAATGCACATGCATACGTGCAGAATGTCGTTATGTCAAAAAGGTGCATTATTTTTGGACATCTGGAGCGATATGGATGAGAAATAGTTATATGAAAACGGTGATCCCAGCGTTCCGCTCTAATCTCTTTTCCAAATGATATTGATAAGCCCTCGTGAAGCTATCCGCAGTGCTTAGTCTTATTGTCGCGTGCGATCTTAGATACTAAATCTACACCGCAGCGAGAGAAGAGTATGCGAGATCGTCAATAAGCATCATTACATGTGTGCAGTGAATACTCCTGAACGCTGCGCTCGCCCAGCTGGTGGTCTGGTAAATATCACATGTCCGATCTGCGATCGCCATCGGCTCTCGCGTCCTTTCGCGTGTCGTTTTTCAATAATGCTCGCGATTGTCGTGTAGCCGAGGCAGATAATACACTCGGTGCCGTATGAAGAGATAAACATTTTTCTCCACGACGACTGATTATTGATGAGCACGATCGGAGCTCGAGTTGTTTTAGCCGTACAAGAACTCGCCCAACGTACATAGTTTTTGCGCGTCGAGCCGCGGTAGTAAATCCTCGGCGCTGCGCGCGCGCCGGTAGTCGCGGATAAGCGGTTTTTCTTTTCGCCACCTCGTAGATAATATCGAATGGTTATCCGCGAGCGGACCGTGCAGTGTCGTTCGGCGCGTAACGAGATACGCCTTGTTTAATCAGCTCTGAATCCCAATAAATCTCAGCTGCAACGGGGCATCGGGATAAGTTTTGAATAGCGCCGCGCACTCGCCGCCAAAAAGCTACGCGCGTGTACACAAACAAAGCGACATTGGAAACAAATCTGGCGACCGACTTAGCCAGATCGGCAAACCAGTAGTCGCGCGCGCGCGCCTCTGCCCCTACGCGCCGCGGCAGGAGAACCGAACAAAACGAGGAAGGCGAGCGAGCGCGTGGTATCGGTCGGGCGCCCATAAGTGCAGTTGCGTTGCGCGCGCGCGCGCGGCCTTGTTGGCACTCGAAGCGCGACCCGCTCGGTTAATTTGCTCGGCCGAGCGTGCGTCCGAATTGAGCGGCATACGGTACACGTACACACGGCCGGGGGACCCAAACCGGATTGTATATGTATACATACACGCGCGCGCGTACGGCGGCAAAACCGGATGCGCGCGCGAGCGCGGGGCTTTGGAAGAAAAGGGCCGCGGCGGCGGCGGCGGCGGCGGAGATAAGGCCGCTCGCGAGACGCAGCCTTATTGATGGGCCTAACGGAAGGGCGCGTGTTTAGCCGCAAGAGGCATCGCTTCCGATTTGTTTTGATCCCGCGAGCGGCGGCCGATCCGCCGCGGCTGACGTTAATGCCCGCGCCGAGCTCGCGCGATTGTGAAAAGCTTGCGCATGATGTATGTCGCCGTGGCTTTGAACGCGCAGCCACTGGCAGAGGGTGAATTATACCCGCGGGACCCGCGAGCCGTAATAGAAATTACGAGACGCGCGATTTATCTTTGGGGGGACGCGCGCGCGCGCGCGATCGTCGAATAATCCAAGCCGATTATATCCAAAAGTTCATACGTCGGTTCGTTTTCTGCCTTCTTGTCGACCTTCGAATTCCCGAGCGAACGTTGATTCTTTTTCATGCGCACGCGAGTGGAAGCTTTTCAAATTTCGAACGTGAAAATCTCGTCGTCCGAGTACATCGACTCCCGGTGTGGATTTCGACGGAGAACGTTTCTCTTTGTCACCGGTACTTTGGATTCTGTGAAATACAAATGTACCGCACGCGGAAATACACGAGAATAGCCATCGGGGTATAGAATGGCGGCCGGGGGGAGGGGGCATACATTTTTACGCGCATTAAGACTCGCGGCGCTTTGAGTGCTCCACCCCGGTGTGCCGGCGACACGCCGTTTTATTTTCTATTCTCGGGCCGGCGAATTTACAGTCACTTTTTACGGTTGTATAATGCATATCGGCATCGCCGATATTGCGCTTGTATACACGGGCGCGCAGCGGCGCATAATGAAGCATTTAGAAGGTGAGTAGCTGGCGCGCGCTCGCTCACAGAGCCCCGCCGACCGACCACTTCATACATTACCGTGCGCTCGCGCTATAGTGCGCGCCCCAAGTCGAGAGAGTATAACTGTGCTTTAACAAATTGCGAATTCATGCGGTTCGACGATGTTTATAGGTTTACTCGGCTGCACTCGCGCCGGCTCCCATGCACGAGTTCTCGCGAAATAAAACGTTGCCGCGCGCTGACGCGCTGATTCCCAATTCGCTTCTCGGGTGTTTCATGCGTGTACGCGTTGCACCGACTCGCGCCCCAAGAGTCACGCGTTCTTTGGGCGAGAGGAATTATTAATTTATCGAGAGAAAATTACCGATGCTTCGTTCCGCGTTTTTCGGATAAAACTGATCGGGATTCACGGCAACTCTGGTCGTCGTGCACTCTGAAAAATAAACGTGCGCTAGTTGTTCATTTCCGCTAACGTAATAGTATCACTTTGTTTCGGTGAGCGCTTTTAATTGCGCGTTTTAAAACCTCCACTTCGCTTCGTATAAGAGTCAGCTCGAGCAGAGAGAGAGTTGCACTCATTGTTTTGTAATACCCTGACAACTATTCATTTTCCTGCTATACTACCCGCACACATGAATCATTCATGCCCTAATTGAATCATATACCAACAAACAGATTCATACCTAGCAAAAATACCACTGTATTTTCTATCTCGGGAATATTACGGATATTGTTCGAAATTTTTTTAATTATCCATGATCGATAATTTTGATAAAGTAACAGAAGCAACTTGATGCACGTCGTTGGCTAGATTGTATTCAATCTTCTGAAATGTCTAAAAAAATGACCTACAACTTTTGAACTCGAGACTAACTTTTGAACGATCGTATCCGAATCTTGATTAAAATCAAATATTCCTTCCATCATCCAGAAATATTGTCGATATACCAAACACCACATGTACTATTAATTGTTAGCTAACGATAAAGCACTCGCAGACCACATAAAAAACACATATGACGTGAAAAAATTCTAACGCGGGCCTTCATATACAGAAGCTCTTTCTTTCCTCGAAGAGGTGCCCCTTGCACTTTGATGAAATTTTAACTATAGCAACCCGAGCACATTTGAGATTGTCCACTGGAGGAGTATTCCGAGGGAAGGCGAAATTTCGCCGCTCGTTTGGGTGGCATTTTTCTCGTGCTTGCACGTCGTGTGCTTCTCTGCATTTTTCAACGGATAATGGAAAACTGTCATGGGATTTTTATAATTCATCCGGCAGCTCTTGCTGCTTTCAAAGCCGCGCGCGCGAGCTTTTTCCTGGCCACGACCGCGGCCTTGCTATTCATCGATTGCGTTCCTATTCAAAAGGTCCACTCTGCATGGTTTTTTTCCTAACTATCCGTCCATTAACCGATATCCCGTCCTTCCTCGATTGTATTCTCAGGATATGAATAAATACGGATAGAGGTCCGTCCGCATTGACTAGGCTGCTCCATTTCAATTTTTATTACTCTGGAAAATCTGGAAATCTCGTATTGTTGTCGACTGTATCAAAGTTTACTCGACTTATATAATGCAGGGAGAGAATGTTTCAGGTAATTTTTTTAATGGGAAACACGGAGAGAAAATGATTCCGCGTACGATAATCGCGGCGCATACAGTCTCGATAGTTTTTACGAGGCTGAACGGTAAAAATGAAGCACCTGAAACGATGCAACTGGAACCGTGTGAAATATTCGCAGGATGCCACGGTTTGATTCCAGATACATTCAGAAATCCATAGTGTATATTTCCGTAGTTCTTTAAACCCGCGCGAATAAAAAGTTCGATCAGATCGTCTTGTCCTGAGATAGCAGAGCCTGACACGGTAATTTTTACGAAGCTTTTATCAACGATGAACCGTTCTATTCGCGCTTTTCAAATGGCACTGATTGCATTTAGCGCGCATATAATATGCCCTGCACCTGTTGAAAATATCTCACCGGTCATTAGTGGTGAAATATTTAGGTTATGCATTAATGAGAGCCACGTTCGTGAGCTATTATGTATCAGGACTCAATCACCATAGACTATTGGACTAACCACTTCATCTAAAGAAGGATTACGGTCCTGGCCAAGTTTCGCCATGAAGAGATAACTCAACTGGTCTTTCCTGTTCGATGTAGATGACTTACAACCGTTTGATAATCTTGCTTTCGATTTCTTTGCTCCACGACAAGATTTTCGTGTCTTTATCTAAACTATCAGCTTCGATTTGCTTACTGAGTTGACTCGTTCGTTTGCTTCACTGATTATAAAGTACTCAGTTTCCACACTAATCTTGTCGATAATTAATAGTTCATTAGAATTGCTTGCCTATACTTTGCATCTTCATCCGTTACTCCATTCAGATGTGACAATTGTCATTTTCTCAGCATTACTCTAGTAGTTACCGAACGGTACGAATGTAGAAAAACATTGCCAGCTACGTTATCAATCTTCAGCTCATCTTCGAGCAGCTCATTTGGGACTATTTCATCATCACCCAATACAACAGTTACTTTTTACAACTCTTCTCGGATAGTTTCTCATCTTTTACGGATATTCGAAATCGGCTCGAGCGAAACGAATATATGACAACAAAACAGTTGCGTATGGAATAATGATAATGCTGTTGGGTCAACGAGTAATACAAACGTTACTCGAATAATTTTTTCAATGAAAAATAGCGTTCGAAAACCAAAATTTTTTCATCTGAACTAATTCCTTGAATATTCAACGATCCTTTGGCATTCTATAATGTAAACCAGACCAGATCACTTAATTACATGTGAAAGTTGTTTATGGCAGCAGCTTTTTTTTTGTTTCTTACGAAGTAGTGAACTCTATAAATCTTAATTTAACTTACAAACAAGAGCTCGATTAGCTTGTCCAAGATTGCACACACTTCATGCAACAGGGCAAAAGATGCAGGACAGGCGATGGCTAGATTGATGTTTTAAAATTAGTTTACACAGTGAATTTACTTATACGCATAGCACAATCTTGTTCTATTGAGTGGCAATAATTTGATCAAACATTATAAATGCTAACTTCTGCACCACACATCTTCCACGCCTCGTTCATAAACTTTACATTAGAATTACTGCACGGTGTAGATGAAAATCGAATAATACACGGTTACAATTTATGCGTGGTCTATCTAATTTAAATACATAGCGAATCAGAGTCGTAAGACTCGTCTCGCTACTGTATTGCAATAATAATTAGCAGTGAATTGAAAGTTAAATTATAATTCGCGCAATAATCACGTGGCTGGACGTAATTAGAAAAATGGTAAAATTTAGCTTCATGCGACCGAATACTACATCGCAACACGATCCTACGGTGATAATTTTCAGGGAACTACGGAGTAACTGGTTTAATCTGTGATATATAAAACGATGTTTGAATAACCGACCTAATTAACATAAACTTAACCTGGCATGGAAACCAATAAACTTTCTTTGTTCCGTGACTTATATCGCGCCGTGTTACATCTGGCCGAGCTTGAAATATCCATCTGAAATGAATTTTCCCCGATAAATTTTCACGGGCGCTTATATGGCCAGAACAAAATAGTCGAGTCCTCCTTCGAGTCCACCTTCGAGCGACTAAATACACACTACCCGATCACGAAGGTATATATCCCCAGTTAATTCTGCGCAACATCTTTCACGTCTCTAACCACGTGATAATGCAGTTGCGATTAAAGAGCCGAGGGAGTAGGCTTGGGGGGGATGGGAGGAGTGAGTTAATTCTCCATATGCCGGAAAAGAGAAAATGTAAAATTGTTCGGATCGCGGCGTGGCGATTTTATATCTCTATATATAATGCTTAATTGCGAAAAATCGTCGGGAGATACTCGTGGAATGTAGGTACACGCACAGACACGCGCGCACGCGCGCACGTTCACGCTAAAAGGAGGTTGGGAATCTAATTGATGATGCGTATCGTCGCATCGCGTCGTGGAGCGAGCCTGATATCCCGAGAGCGACAGCGGAACTGCTCATCAGAAGTTATCACCGGCTCCATCAGCTCCTACGTAATTACATAATTTTCCCGGCGCTCGGCGAGCGCGCGCGCGCACGAGCGAGGCGTGCGCCCGAGCGTCAAGGAAACACAAAGTCGCCGCTTAAAAAGCGATACTCCCGTGGAGTGCGATGCAATTGCCACGCGGAGTGACAACATTATCATTGATTCTAATGAATAAGTTATCAGGAGCATAGAATACGTCCTGCTCGAGAAGAAATTACGCAGCCGCGGCCGCGTGCGATATGGTCGCACTTCGTCAGGCCGTACGAGCGCATGTATATACACAAGCGCGTACCCCCATTGGAATTTTTCAGCGCAAAAAGCTTTATCGCTTCGAAAAACGGCAAGGCGCAATTTGGAAAGTTGCCTCTCGGCCGCGGCGGCTGTTTTCCACCGGGCACTACCCCGCCATTGATTTACGATCGCGACGATTTCATTAATGGCCCAGCGCGTTTGGAGGAAAATTAGCCGCGGTTGTAAGTAGGTAAAATGGTCCGTATAACTTTGCGGCCCGAGGAAGGAGGGCTTGCGGGCGGGGAGGGGGAGAAAAAAGAAAAGAAACGCGCAGAGGAGGAAAACCGAGAGGCGCGCGTGATAAAGATACGTACTTTATGGCTCGTTCAAATGATCATCGCGATCACTCGCGGGGTACAAAGTAGAATTGATAACAAATTGCGCCAATAAATAAATGATAAAACGGCAAGATCGCACTTGAATTAAATCGCGCGTGCGCGCGCACGAGAGCGCGTGCGAATACGTTGCTCGAGGAAGGCGCGCTCGTGTACGAAAATACATGTACACGCGTATACACGTATGTATAAACTTGCGCGCGTATATATGTACAAGTGCGTATACTCGAGCGGGCAGGAAAAACAAGAGCATAATCGTATTACTAGTCCCGACTGATAAGCCGCCCGTTTCTTGTTTCAGAAAAGCGTGATTTAGCGTGAGACGCTGGGAAATCCAGGATGCCAGGGGTGTGGAGACTGCTGCACACGCTGATCTTCATGGTGAGTCGCTGGCGAGACTGCTAACCCATATATACACGCGCGATATCGCACGCGTTCGATGCGTCCAGTCGAGTTTTGATTGTTTCTTGTCACCGACGCCTATATGTACCGAAGATCGGGGCCATGCAAATGTCGTGGCCGCGCGCCGTCGTTTCAATAAATCAATCGTCGAAATCGAGGCGACGGAGTGCTGGGATGCGAGAAAGAATATCTCATATGATTTGCCGCCGATAAAACGCGAGATATATATATATATATCTGGTCTCGTAAATGATTATAACTACATCCACGAACTAGTGGTACGCCTCGCGAGAAATGAAAACGCTCGAGTGTGAAACACGCGTGGCCTTTTGTAAACGTGTATATATCTAGGCGTCCGCGGGCTGTCGTCGGCCAAGACACAGCGTAAAAACAACGAGCTAATCGCGCTTATATTACTTATCCAAAACGATGTCCGTTAATCTGCTCTTGGCGAGTCTGTAAAAAGTGGTAACACTCGGGCGGGCAATTACCTCGCGAGCCTCGCGAACACCAACAGCTCGTAAAATTAAATGTCCATCGCGGCTCGCGCAAAAGTATACCGGAACGTGAAATCCGAACGAAAGCCGTATCATACAGCCGCGAATCCGGCTAAAATCTCGCTCGAGCCGATCTTCCCTGCGCGCACCGCAGTCCCATGACTCTGCGCCGCGGCATATAATGATATAGCGCGCGCCGCGCGCGGCGAGCGTCGTTTAAAGCCGCGTCACTGCATTACAATGCGTAATCTCTCCCCGTCGAAACCTCAAACGACGCGACGGAAACTCCGCTACTTTGTGATGCTGCTGCTGCTGCTGCTGTCGCCGTGGACACTGCTGGGAAATAGAGCTAAAATCAAACGTGCGCAAGCTTGAAATCCACAGCGTGCATGCTCGAGGGTTCGTAAAAAATGCTTCATATCCATAAAGCTTTTTCTTCATTCTCATGAGATATACGGAGGTTCAACTGTTCATGATAATATGCGCTCATTCAATTCGACAGCCAACGATTGTTCATTCATATATCTCTACGGCGGTGGAATTAGTTTGTTTAGATATTTGGGTTAATATGTAGTCATTACCGGCGAAGCTGGTGCTTTCAATGAATAATTTACAGCCATATCCATATCTTTCACACACCTGATAGTATCTACTCATTCGAGAAATCTTCGGCTCGACATTCCAAATTCCTCTGTGGACATGAGCTCTCTCGATTCCATTTTTTTTTGCTGGAAATTACGGGTAACCTTATTTTCTACGATTTATTTTCAAACATTCCCTAGATTCATACGTTTCAATTTTAAACTTTATATTCGTGCAACTTTCTAAAACAAACTTAAAAGGAGCATCATTGAATACCGGAGTATTTATGTATCAAAGTCTATTTCGTTTTATGTATAGACGTAATTATTCGCGACGATTGGGTGCCCTCGAGCGTGTTATCGCGTCCGCATCTAAGAGCCCTGGACAAGATCTAACCAGCGCGACAAAATGACGTTTTGAATATTAAAAATTGCAATAGCCTTCGAATCAATTTATCCCGTACGTGCCTGAGAAATTCCACATATTCTCGTCGAAGAGACCGCTATAGAGACGATCGCTCAAAAACGACACATGCGTACGAATATTGAGAAAACGAAGAACTATCCGCTCTTTGATTCACGTGGAAATTCAGTGCGTTCGGCAGTATATATATCCCGATTGCCGGCTAATCGTACGCGCGCGACGACTCCGACGGTAAACCAACCAACCGAAAGGAAAACAAAAGAACAAGGGGAAAAGTCAGAATGTGCGATTGGGAAAGTTATCCGAGCTGATATGGGACGACGTTATGAGCACCTGTCTGTCCCCTCCGTAGTAAGAAGCCATGAGACTATAATCAGCGGAGAGTCCAGGCAACATCCGGTACGAATGAACTACTGCCGCGGCTCGCAGCGGAAAAGTACTACAAGCCGACAATGGGAGAACAGCTTGCGAGCGCCGCGCTCGCGTCGTCGTGTGTCTATACGCGTGTTTCCCGTTAGGCCGTCGCGTATCGCGTAGACACCGTAATGAGTCGCTCGCGCGCGCGCATCCCCATTCAGCAGGCGCTGCACAGCGCGCGACTGTTCGCGCGCTCGATCAGCCGGACCGATCTCATCTCGCGAAACTATTACGGGGGGAGGGAGAGGGATCTCTCCGATTTGCGGCGGCGAGTCGAGTGCTGAGATCGCCGCTGATCTCGCGTGCGCGTGATTTATGGGCGACTGGCCAAGAATCGCTTATGTATCCTGAATTGGATTTATTTCAGAAATTCCCCCCTCCCTCCCTCGCACTACCGGATCGGCCGATTCAAATCTGCCGGCGGGATTTTTTTTACGGTCCCCGTCCCTCTGAATCCGCCGATTTCCCCGGTTTGATATATGTGCTTTGACAGTCGTCGGTGTTGATTCTGTTGCGGGGGAAAAAAACGAGAGAAAATTATTTATACTTCGTCGGGGAGTGCATACATGTTATGGGCGGAAGTTGATGGCTCTCGGCATGTTCCAAAGCTGTAACGACCGTTAGAATGGATATCAAGTAAGGTAACCGCATTTAGGTTATGCGTAAAAAATCTAATTCCTCAAAGCGTGTCTAAGCCATGCTCTCCAGATGCCCCTCGAGATAGGCATTGATTAATATCCATTTGCACATTCGCAGCGCCAGCTTGAATTTCATCCTTTGAAAAATTGCTCGAACGCGATACGAAAAGAATGAGTTCGCTTTCATTTCTGCCATTAGAGCGATACAAGACCTTAGATCAATTGGAAACTCAGCAGTGGTGTGAGATAGATTTAAAGATAGATATAGATTGATAGATTCTTTATCTAATTTTGGGGTAGAATCCCGTCTGGTCTAATTAGATTTACATAAAATAGATTACTGGATTGATACATTGTTACGGGTATTACGATGAGATAAATTGGTATTACTATATTTTCGCTTTGAGGCTCGCTGACATACAACCTCGCCAAGTTAAACCGTACCACATTTGAACCCGTGGGTCCGAATACGCATCAAGAATACTTCTCTTTGAATTTAATTATAACTTTCCGTCGAAAAAGAAGTTTAAAATTAATTACCAACTTTGAGCTGTTCCAAAATGTTAAAATTTTAATTCTTTTCTGCTGAAAGTTTCACAATTTAATATTTAATTGCTTCAAATAAAGCCTCCTCGTAAATAACCAACCAATCCGGTGGCCTTTCTTCACACCCGATAATTTATCAGGAGAAATTGTGAATAACCAACAAAGTTTCATTTAATAAGCAAAATTGAAAATTTTAATATCAGAACTATTAAAATATTAGAAAATTAAAATATTAAATATTAGAATGTTTTAGGCTACTTTTTACGCGTTCTTTGGTCTATCTTTTTTGTGATGATCTTTGCTTTTAAGCTGTAACTTTCACCGTAGTAATAACGAAGGGTGGATGATGTTATACCTTTGTCTTATGCGGGATGAATAACTCAATTCCCAGAAAATCCCAGACGGACAAAAGTGGAATATTCGGCTGGAAAATAGCGAAATCGATGCTTGACGATTATCTCAAAACCAAAAAAAGACTCGAAAGAAATAATATCATGGACATAGCGTACATAATCCGCTAAGGAGACATCGTTAAACAGCATCGTTCAGCCAACACCCGTACGCGAAGCAGCCATTAGGCGGCAGTTTTTCCGCGAGAATGAATAAAAAATAGGCGTGTATAATCATCGGCGGAATCGCCGCCTCGAGGATACAGCGATGGGAAGCCTCGCATCAGCAGTTATGTACTAACCCGCTTGCACGCGCGCGTCGATTCATCAAGTCTATATAACGTTCAAACTCGAGTGTACGGGGCGTCAAACTGTTTTGACTCGAGCTAAGATTAATTAATTATAAACGCGTGAATCTCTAAAGTTGGCGGGAAAATTGCCTTCAGCTCCGACTCTGTACGCACCGCTTGCTCTGCGTCTGATGCACGGTGCAGTGCTTCTGCTGCAGCGCTCACACATACATACCGCACAAATATGTATATACAAACTCTGTTGTTTCGCGAAGCGCCTCTCGTCACTCGCTCATTCAACTGCTATATTTTGCAAACGTGTTCCCTTTGAGTACGAGTTCTTACACGTCTGTACATCGTCACATTCTTGAATTATATATTTTTTTTTCTTCTTATGAAAGTTTCTTTGGTTGCACTCGTCAATTATGTATTGAACTATTATGGTTGAGATAAGCATTGAGTCAAAATCTAAATCAAATATACCTCATCTCAGTTTTTTTCTCTAAGGATTGAGAAAAATTATTCTTTGATCGGCCTGGTAGTTCTATAAATTGTACTAACACAAGTAGGAGAGTAGGCACAACCTTTGGAACACCAATCTCATCACGATGAAACTTAGGGAGATAGTTGTTGGGTACCTTGATAGCTCATATGTACAGCGATGCATTCTAACGTTTCGATTTCCCGGTGATATTCTGTCAGTTTATCTGAATACATGCATGAACAGTATATCTCTATCCATGACTATTTGTATGTCCCTTCATATACACACTGGGGTCAATTTTACTTCAGGAAAATTTCTAAGTCCTGGCATTGCGAAAAAATTACATTTTTCCAGAATTTCCTCAAGTTTGTTCTAATTTGAATTTTGGGTATACCATTATGAAAACTAGTTAACAAATGTTTAAAGTATGTCTCTGATATTTTGTTTTCGCTAAATTGGCACGTTAGATTAAAAATGAGAGGCATTTGAATCTGAGTTGGCCATTTCGACCCCAGTGTGCATGAGATATAACTATAATAAAAGTGTGTATACGAAGGACAGTATACAAATACTATATGTTATAATGGATAAAATCCGTCATGTCTCATGGGATATTTTGGGGAAAACAGAACGTTAGACTGCAGCTCGAGACATAATCTATTACTGTACCCAAGAAACATCTCGCAAAGTTTCATTGTGATTGGTTTGCCAAAGGTTGTGTGGCTAATAAGCCCCGGGTCTCCGATAAAAACCGAGTGCTTCCGGCTATATCCGTAAGTAGGCGGCATAAAAATTAATCCATATCGAAAGACGACGAATTAGTCGGGGAAAATTGGACGAGCAATGTAACTCGAGCGAAACTGAAACGATCACGAAAGTCGTTGGTGGTAATAGCCGCGGCGAGTGCGCGCGTGTGTGTATATACATATGAATGCGTGGGGCCGAGCGACACGTCCGGGGACTAATCGAGCGGCCGCGCGGCGACGCGGCGGGCCGTAATCACTTCGGACGAAACAGTGGCGATTGTGTCTGGTGTCGCGCGGGCGAGCAAACTAGTTTGCGCTTTGCGCGAGCGAGCGAAAAACGCCGACCGTTAATGCAGCGGTAAAGACGTCTCTCCCGTTAGCGACTTAGCTCGCCGCCGGCGGAAGAGGCGTCCCGGCGCCCCCGAAGTCGCGGCCACACGTTTTTGCCCGGCCCCAGGGGTGCGAACCGTACAGCTTTACTTATAGATGCCGCGCGCCGCACAGTCCGCTCAGCTCAGCCGGCCCGGCTACCTGTATGCAAATATACACACGCCCGCGGGTGCACCGACTTAGCACCGGCAATTCGATGGTTTTGCTCGTGCAGATTAATACGAACGCCGCTCGTGTTGACTCATGAATACATCGGATATTGAATTATCGAACGGAGGGAGACGAGCTGCAATCGAGATTAATATTGTCTCGCGTATTACGCTGGTATTCACTGGGACTCGAAAGATGTTTAGACGATAAACTCAAAATCATACGGTAAATCGAAAAACGATCACGTGTTGCTGGATAACAAATACTTGAGTGCAAGCAAATGCAAATTTTCACGAAGAAAATTTAAATTCAATATGGTTGTTGCTCGAGTGAGTTAGAGTTTGAAAATTACTCGTATAGATTCGAATCAACAATCAAAGCTTATTTTCCACATCTTTTGCTTACCGCGAAGAATCGTTTCGACGAATGCGATTTGAGATCGTATGTATGACAAAAAAATTTTGCACTTTAGACGCTATCTTCTTCTAAACTGGGATAATCTAAGATTTTCTCGGATTTCAAACTTCAGAATCCGGATAATCGGTTTACTTCGCCAGATATTGATTCAATTTCTTTTTCTCTTTGTCGCATCTCCTCTTTCTGTTTTTTATCGAAAATTCAACAAATTATTCATCGTTCGTCAATAAAATTGTATTGTACACTGATTTTCGATCAAATTTTTCTCAATTGATTTCTCATTGAAGTCAGTCATACAGATCAAAATATTTTTAACTTTAATTAAACATTACATTCTTGTCATACGACCGAAATTGAAATTTCTTTGCAATACTGATATCGAATCGTACGTATCCATAGTAATGTGAAGTTATTCCAAGCAAAATACGAAAAGAGAAAGATAGATACGTTTATGAAATTTATTTTTGATTTATTCGATACATCAGAAATGTCGTGATGAATCAAGAGCGAAAAGAGACATAACTTGCGAACGATCTCGAAAGCTTGTTTGTTCTGAATACATCAGCCCAGTGTTTTGCCAAATACGAAGACTATTTAGTAGATGAGTTATCATCTTTTTATTCATCCTGCAGCAGAAGGAGCAAGAACGTCTTTCACGAATCATGACGCTTTTTCATTGTCAAATCTCATTTCTACGAAGAAAAGCATAAAAGCACGCAAACAGAACGTGATTATAAGTACTGATACGATTATACTGGAGTAAAACATAATTACTAGTATAACGCTCGAGATGTTTCAACAAGAAATCTGCGCAAAACATTCAATCATACAGAATCAAACACGTTTATAAATAAGAATTTAATACGTGCTGTTTGATAATCTACATTAAAAACAAATCTGTAGCGGTTAAAACATGTTGACTAGATGAAAGGAGAGAAATAAAGAGATACGAGTACGAAATGACGAAAAAATGACGAGTTCTACATGATTAAAATAGTATTGAGTAAGAAAAACATTTCACATTTGAGAAAATTTTATATCCGCATCACCGAATTCGGGGCTTGATATATTCACAGTTATGTAAATATACTTGACTTTATATCCGTTACATTCATAAACGGATCCAAATTATTTCAAACTTAAATTTCCCCAATGCTCAGTAAATTATTCAATCGAAAATATCACATGCATCTATTGGCTGCACAACGCACGTAAGATGCATCTATAAATTTCCATCCAAAATACGTACATGGAGAGAATTCGCGACTTCAAGCTTTGAGATCGTATGTATGAGAGTAGTGATCGAGAAATAAATGCTTACAGATGGTTGGCCTGAGACACGGAAGGAGTACCAGTGACATCTGGCCGCTGGAAAGGCCGGAGGGTATGCCGGCCATACAGTCGCTGGAGGTGATGTGCGGCAAGGATCACATGGACGTGCATCTGTCGTTTTCGCAGCCCTTCGAAGGGATCGTCTCCTCCAAAGGCCAACACTCGGATCCGCGATGCGTCTACGTCCCTCCCGCTACAGGCCAAACCTTCTTCTCCTTTAGAATAGCATACGCTAGGTAAGTCAATATATTCTCATTCACACGCGCGCGAGCGCACGAGTCATTTCAAACTCTTTGTATTGCTCTATACACTCTTGTATGTTCACACTTGTTCTCCTCAACGAATGATCCAATGTGTAAATTCGCTAATTGCAAGGGATCGTTTGCTAGTGCAACGGTACTCTTAAAACGCGAAACTATTATAGCCAATAACTTTTCTACCCGGCAACTTTGCGTAATTTATCTCTCGATTCTCTCCGACTCGATGGAGCGGAAAAATTTCCCGAATAATTTTCATGACGAGAGCAAAGTAGGATAAACCGAGATAACTATACAGCCATTTGAATCATTGATTTACGATAGACCGCTGTTAATTTTCCCCTGTTTGTAAATGATGATTTTCACTTGGAGATTTTCATTAGCTGATGCCCGAACATTTATATCCAATGCGCAGGTGTGGCACGAAGCCCGATATGCACGGGCAGTTTTATGAAAATACTGTTGTCGTGCAGTACGATAAGGATCTGCTGGAGGTATGGGACGAGGCGAAGAGGCTGCGCTGCGAGTGGTTTAATGATTATGAGAAAACCGCATCTAAGCCTCCTATGGTGATTGCTGACCTCGACGTTATACAGCTCGACTTCAGGGGTATGAATTTTAAGTTTACGAACGTACGCGGCCACGAACAACAGAGGATGCTATACGTAGTACTGAACACGTTATATTTATGAAGCCGCGTGTGACTTTGTATTATGCGCTGAGCTACTGAATCAAATCATGTTTAATTGATGCCGGCGAACTAATGTTATTGCACATTGTTCCTCAAGTGATGATGTCTTAATAATGCGGATCTATCTTTGTGATAATTCATCTACTCATCCACGAATAATGATCCCATTGTGGAAAAGACCTTCTACGGAGTTCTCTATGACTTTTTCCATGCCTGTCTGATTCACTTGGTCCTCTATCTAATCAATTTTCATAACAAATCACTCGAGTCTTCCGCTCGCTTTCGTTGCTATCATCAGTTCATTTTAAACGAGGAAAAGTTGCTGTGGCAAAAACAATTGCATCCGCGTGATTCGAATTAAACCTCTCGATAGTATATAATAAAAGCAATCGGATGTTTCGGTGTGAAAAGGGCGATGCTGGTGCCACCAAAACGTTTATGTACTGCGGTGATTACACGCGGGGAGGGGAGGGGAGCAAGCGCGGAAGTCACTAAATTCACCCTTGCCATATCCGAAAGGAAGTGGTGGAAATGGGCTTGGTTGCAGAGTGCGAAAGAACGGAGGGGGCGGGAAGAGTGCTCGCGCGCGCGCGGCTGATTTGAGGGATTCGGTTTCAGGAGACAACGTGGACTGCTGGATGGAGATACAGCACGGGAAGGGGCCGTGGGCGCCGCCTGTCTCGGGCATAGTGCCCCTCGGCTCGACGCTCACGCTGGTCGTCGCGATAAACGATTACCGAGGTAACGAGCGCCAGAGCAAAGTGCAAGGTATTTGGCGCTTTCGACAAAACCCCCCGGGCCGCAGGCTCTAAGCGAAGCGCTTGGCTTTTTTGCTTTCTGCCGCAGGCGAGTTCGACATGCGGGTGAAGTCGTGCGTCGCGTCCGACGGCGGCGGACACACGATACAGCTGAGCGACGAGTTCGGCTGCGTCCTCAGGCCCAAGATGATCAGCCGGTTCCTGAAAGCGAGGGGCTCCGACGACCGGGCCACCGTCATCACCTACGCCTTCTTCCACGCCTTCAAGTTCCCCGACGCCCTCAGCGTGCACATAAAGTGCAAGGTGAGCCCTCGCCTTGATTCATACTTATATACTGGGACTCGCGCGAGCTCCACTGCTGATAATACGTTATTTACCCCAGACCCTGATGCGTTTCGCGACTCTCCGAAGATGGGTTTCAATCTTTATTTCTTATAACTGTGAGAACAGTTGAGGAGAGAGAGAGAGAGGGTTTTATCAAAAAATTGGGTTGGGACTATTTAGAATCATTGCATTGAAACTTTGAACGAACTGTTATATAAAAACGATGGAACAATACTCGATACAATAATGTACTCTATTAAATGTGCGATCAAGTGGATGTGCAGTTCATTTGTCACGTAATCAGTGTAAATTTTAACTTTTGTTTCATGAGTTGTGATGACGACTATTTTCACGTCTAATTCTCAAATTTTAAAATTTTTTAGGCTCTTGCTACTCTAGTCAATATTCCTTGCATGTGAAGTAGATTTTCACTGGACATAAAAACTCATGGAAATAAAGTGAAAATTCACGTTCAAGAAGTTAAATCACCAATATTCTTTCAGTAATGAATTAATTATAATACCGGTTAATATCATGATATCGATGGCTTCTACGAAAAAAGTACATTTATGATCATAAACGCTCATTTTACGCATCGATTTTCGTGCCTTAAATGTAATTTTACGTACCCAAATCGATGCGTAAAATTCGCGTTTGATCACTATACATAAAATATTGTTTGCGACTCGTGAAATACGATTTTACGCACTAGTTGCATAATATACTATTAAAATCTCGCCATCAACAACGACACATTACACAAACTTTCCGCAAAGAAAGACACATTTCAATTGTCTCACAAAAAAGCACCTATTGCGTAGATTTTCTTGAGCAAAAAAATGCAAGTGATATCTCGATTTCTCCCCGATTAGTCACAAGTATTCTTGGATATTTTTCTCCGTACAATCCGAATATGTTTTTCGAAATTTGTTTAAAGTCGTACGTTTCTTGTAAAACGCGACTTTCTGGGGAAAAACAAATTGTATAAAAAAGGTCCTCATATTAATCTTCAAATTATCGACCTTTTTAATGCGATAAATTTTTTAATATTACGGGGGTACGATTTTTTCACGAAATGTGCCTTTCATCGTATGAGCCATCGATATGTATATTCATCGTCTTTACTAGACTCGAGTAATGTTTATCAATAACACTGCAGATTTTTCTCTGTGTCAATTTTTTATCTGTAATTAACTTAGAAGAACACTGTATGTATAGTTTATTGATCAACCCTTCGTCACCAAACGATTTACAAGAATAAATAAGCAATAGAATTTAATGCCTCGCCACTTTGGAATTAGACAAAGATACCATCGGCAAATATGATTTACAGTACGAAATATTATTACATTCGTATTTTTATTGATTTGGGATATTGTCCTTGGTGATTTAACAAACTAACCGAAAATTGATTACAAAAAAAGAACGGCGAGAAGGTCGTCTAAAAACGAGCAAGATCAGATGGCAAATGTGTGTTTGCGCGCAGGTTGAGATCTGCCGCCACGGCTGCCTGGACCACTGCCAGTCGAACGGCGACGCGCTGGGCCACTACCTGCAGGAGCGCAACGACGTGCAGTCCGGCGGTGGTTTCGCGGAGCCCCCGGATCCACCGACGAGCAGCCCCAAGCCGAGCTTCGCCGGGGACGACGGACTGTTTGACGAGGTGGTCCACAGCGCCGACGAGATCGCCTCGTCTATCGGCAGCCTCTTCCTCGGCACCGACAACACCGCGCCCAAGGCCCAAGCTCAGCTCGGCAAGCACGAGTCCCAGTCCGAGCCTGCCGATGACCCGCTCCTCTCGCAGCCCTTCTTGGTTCGTTGCTTTTGTCCTCTCTTTGCTACTCTGATATTTTTCTTCTTCTTGCCGCGAGAAATCAACTCAACCGCGATACTCCCACCCGTGATTCATTGGCCGGGTGGTTTTCTAATGGCACTGCGAGCTATACCAAACGACATCTGGATTGATATACGAATGAAAAATAGTGGATTTCAAACTAGGCTCGAAGGGAATAAAATTGACTCGTGTAAGTCCAAGTTTCTATACTGGGGCGTAGAATCGATCATCCGTCCTTCAGTGAGAAAGAAGGAGAGAGCGAGAGAGAGCTCGTGATTTTACTGAAATTTTAGCTTTTTTCCACGGGCGTAATATCGACTTTGATACTCCCATAAATACGAATTCTACCCGCACTTTCGGTACGCAACCGCGGAAAAATTACTATTGTCACGTCGGTAGTGCATTTTCTCTGAATGACGTTGATATTCGCACGGCATCCGAATTGAATTGAGAATGTGTGGACAGTCGGTGCAGCCAGCCCGGGTGACTCGGTACCAGCCGCAGGAGCACTTCCCGCACGGGCCGCGCAAGCTGGAGCCAGACGCGGCGGAGGACGAGCAGCTGCGTCGCGAGGGCAAGTCGAGGGACGCTCCCCAGCTGGCGCAGACTTTGTCGAACGACTCGGTGCCGACGGGCGACCGGAGCAACAGCAGCAGCAGCAGCAGCAAGCCCGAGCCGTTGAGCGCGACGACAAGCCGGCGGAAGCGATCACTCGTAGTCTCGGACCGGAAGGTGCGCAGCGCCGACGTCGGCGTCTCCGGCATCTACGAGGTCATCTCCGAGGCCGACCTCGCCTTCAGCCCCGACAGCCACGCCGAGGCCGTCACCGTATTCCAGGTGTGCACCACTTTCATTCGCTCTTACCCAATGATTCCGCTCTTTTATTTTCCAACGAAGCTTTGCGACCGTAGAAAAAAAAATATGTAGCTTTATCGATTTTTTGTATTCTCAATGCTTCATCGAATACGTCGATTTTCTCTCGTGGTCTATGTCTCCGGAGTTTACGGAAAATCGATGCGACGATGTATCTGGCCGACCCTGACTTTTATACTACTGATCAAATCATTGTTGCGTAGATGGTTCAACGGCCGAGTGACGCGGTTTTTTTTTGCTTGCATAATAGTATTAGTAAAGTCGATCACCAAGTCCGCGTGCACTACTGTGCTCCCAAAAGTAAAATCTCCTAACAGTAAAATCTAACTGTAGTGCAGCGAATATTCACTGTAGTCGCACAGTGGATAATCTACCTCGAGTAAGTGAATAAAACTTCCAGTCAGATTTTCACTGTGGGGAATTCAAAGAGTGCGCGGTTGAAATTGAGCAAAACTGGGTGAGAGATTAGCCAACTGGAGCTGGACTGACGGCGAACTTTGTGGGGATGTGTGTTCACAGGGGCGGATACGCGAGGAGGTGGTGTACGGGATCTGCCTGCCGCTGAGCGGTTTCAGCGCGCTGTTCGTGGTCGTGTCGCTGTCGGCGGTGGTGTCGGCCCTCGTCGCCGGGGCGATGGTGCACCGGCTGCAGGCACAGCGCGAGCTGGCGCGCAACGCCCGCAAGGGCCTCCAGTCGGCCATGCCGAGCCTGGTGCACGCGGCCCGCGCCGCCAGCGGCGCCCAGCAGCTCGGCTGGCTCAGGGCGTACGGCCTGTTCAGGGGAGCCGGCTGCGCCCCCGACCCCCACCACGCCGCCGACAACTGAGCGGCCCCGAGCTCGCACCGCCAACGGCACTTGGATGGATCTTCCCCCGGGGCGCCCGGCGCTCCTTCACTCGTCGCGCTTCGGCAGCGAGCGGCAGCGGCGGCGGCCGGAGAGACGAAACTCCGAATCCCCCCAGCCCCCCCCCCCGTCCGCTCGGCAGCCGATGCAGGTGAAACGCCGTTATATACTTGTACATGATAAGTTTTGTTGAAGAACCTTAATGAGGCAGTCGTCGATGGGCAAAAAACTTGTGTATTCTCGCGGGGTTCTAGGGATATTTCTAGGGGTCGACGCGCCGATTGACGAGTCGCAGAAGTATCCGCGGGCCAGCCCGTGCGGTTAACTCGGTAGGACAAATGCATTGTTAACGCTCAAAACGTCGAAACGACGAAGTTTGTCGAGATAAGCTGCGACGTGGAGATTGCTCTTACTCGTCGAGTTTCAAATGAACGTCAACAATACATTGGATTATCGCTGAGGAAGGAGAGATTGTTCATAATTAGATTAATATATATTTATATTAAAAATGTCCTGAGACGCGTTTATTGAAACATATATTTTCACTTACATACTGTTGAAACAATTTATACTTTTACTGAATACTATTTATATCCAGAATATAATAAAATTAATATAAAGCCAGCAAATAATTTTATTATTGGAAAACATTAGTTGTTTTATTTAGGAACTCATCCACATGTTGTGTTATTATATTGGTGGACGCCTTTCCTTCCAACGAGTCGTTTTAATGTAGGCCTCTCGTACCATGTTATGCGAAATAAAGAATTATGGGAATTTGAAAAAATATGACATTTGAATCCTCGTGTCACGCGTTGTTGCAATTCTATTTTCTAGATGAATAAACTATCAGATTGGCGCGCAAATGACTTTTCACCCTACAAAATACTCGACATTAGTCGCGAGAGAGAAAATATAATATGCAATTTCTCTCCAGTTTTATGGTTAGTGTAAATGTGTTAAGGGTCAATCTGCGTCGGTAGAGTATCTAAATTTTGAGCTTTTATACTTTGTTAATGTTTTTAGTTAAGTTATAAATTTATTCTAGAGAATCGTTTTATTTTTACGAAACAATGCGCTAGAAAAACAAAGTGACGGAAAACATTGCATTTGATGTGGCTCGACTCTAGCAGGCAACAGTCCTCGGAGACCATGTGCAATATACTGTACAAAGTACCATAAGTACATATAATCTTCAATGCGTGCGAATAAATATATTACTTCAATATAAGATCGAGTGCAAGGGAAGAATGTTCAAGAATAGAGTCTTTTATTTCTTTCTTTCTCGTCGTAACTGTAACAATGGTACAGCTGAAGCATAGCAACAGATTGGTTCATAGTTAGATATATATGTAGAAATGATACCATGAGTAATTTAACTGAATGGTGAACATATGGCAGAAACTTCGATTTGAAACTCAGTTCTGCTTCTGCTGTACCTCATAATGGAAATTTACTTTTTTTGTCAATTCAAAATGTATCAAATATTCATATTCATCGTGTAAAAGCGTTATATTTACATCTAGTATTATTAAAGTCTAAGGTAAAGATTAATGTGGGATGCAGAAAATTGATTGGTTGCAAATGGAGTGAAATATAGTCAATTCTATGTACTCAATTATAAAGTTATTACTGTTATGACTTTTGATTGGTAACAATCTTCCCAAAATTCTCAATCAAACTTGAATTTAATATCCTTAAATATTATAAATATTTTACTCAATTTGTAACGGATTGACACCTTTAACCTTTCGAATATTTTCTTCAGGGAAAAAGTGCTAATTCTTGTTCTCTTCTTTTCCTTTTTCGAGAACACTAGATTTAATAAGAGTTGTATTTATCATTAATATATTAGTTGAAAGCTTCGTCGCGATGTTTAACCTGTTATCGCCTGAAAATATCAAAATCTTAGCCTAATTGTATCGTTATATTTCATACAGAAATAAAATGTTCTATAGGATTGAAGCTACCTTTCCTCGCATTTTCGGAAACACTCTCCACGAATCCGAGATCAGAATCAGTCTTAGTTTATGAGAAATTCCGAAATGGTAAGATTAGTTCAAGAACAGTCGACGATGTCTTTGTCGTGTGTATTGATTCTGAAAACCTTTTAGAATTAATACGATATCGAGCAAGGGGAGAGACATCAAAGAAAAAATGTTGAACTTCGAGAATGAGCTTAACTGAAAATTTCCAATTCAAGATGCTGGATACGAAATGGCCTTTGTGCTGGGAAAACCTAAAGAGATTACCTTTTTCCTGAGTTCTTACATTAATTATTTCGTACTCTATATTGTGAAATGGTCAATTCGACTCAGATACAAAATATTAATAAGAAACGTATTTCAATAAAGTATATAAGTGGAAATGTTTTGGCGTACATTAGCCAATAGTCGTTTGGCGTTTATCAATTCTCTTCATTATAAAGTAGATAGATCAAAGGTCTTATTTTTTTGCACTCGAGCTTGTATAATTTTTTGGGTGACTGTAAGATTTAATCAGATACCTAAGATCCTGTATAAAATATCAATACTATGCATGAATATTGTGGAAAAAATCAGAAAAAGTGTGGTTTTGAGATTTTGTAATACAAAACAAATTGGTGTCTGCCATCAAGGATTATCGACTTTCTGTAGAACATATTTCGAAAGTTCAACGTCTTTGACAATTGACGACTTACTTCGTTTGGTTTAAAATGAACGTTTTATTTTTATTTGAATAATAATGTTAAGTCAAACTAATATTTTAGATTTTTTGACGTTAGTAAGGTAAAAAATCTGGATTATCTATTAGTAAGAAGAAAATTTTTACTTCAGGTAATTATATTATTACTCTAGTATCTTGTATTTATTTGGATAGACTAAAATAATAATTAATTCAAAAAATCTTTGCCAATATATATTATAATTATTTTTTTTATAAATTAGACCATCTTGTTATTCTTCCCGGCAACGTGGGCTCTAATTTTACATGTGTAATTTTTTAACTAAGGATTGTTAGAAAAAAATATATTCTAATGGCATTCTCGATGTAATGTCTACTGGACGATGTTATGTTACTTTACCGTCGTGTGAATCTATCAAATTTTCTTATAATAACTTTGTACTATTCGAATAACAAAAGAATCATGAAAAATGTGTATAAGGTGCAAGAAATGGTGCTATCAAAAATAAAAAAAATGAATTTCTATAAAATGTATTATGGGTTGTTAGTATCATTTATGAGTTAAACGACTTTAATATGAAACAATGAACAAAAGTTCCATTTGATTTGAAGTCAATTCCATTAAATTTCCATTTTCTTTTTCCTTTTTTTGTTTACAGTGTATAATAGTATTCAGTGGAATTGAGCTGAATCTCTGTGTTTATTCTTTGCATCTTTCTAAATTCGTTCCCAAGGAGCTCCTTGGCAATAATATGCCCCTGTATAATGTCTCCTTTTTCTCAAGTTTCTATTTCAAAAGATCTCAAGTTTTTTCGGTGAGTATACGATTGCCAATGATAGTTGATCGAATCACTGTAGCAGTAAAGAAAAAAAACAATAAATCTAGATATATAAGAATAGAAATAATAGAAAATGAAAAAAGATTCAGTTGCCATTGAATAACACTAAAAAGACTGGAGATATACATTCATGTTATTGATCTACAATACTAGGCCTAGCAATATCGCGTGGCACACGGCAGTACCACAGTTGGCGTAAATATGTGAGAAAAAAATGGAGGAATAAATTTCTCTCTAAAAAAAATTATTCCGTGGCTTTCCGACAATCAATTCAATCTTGAAGCACATACATATATTTATAATACTCAGAGTCAGTATTGTTCCAAGCTCTCTATCATAGACATTGCACAAGGAAAAAAATTTATCCTAATTTTCTCAGATTCTACTGTAGAATTCTGATGATCTTTAAAACTCGTCCAGAAAGTTATAGTAACGATCATCAAAGCTGGATGCTTATCATAAGTGGATCAAATATAAAACCATTTGAAGCTATATGGCAAGTGATATTTTTCTTTCGTAATGATGACAGTTTATTGTTCATTAATACTTTATTTACAAATCCAAAGGTATCGATGAAAAGAAATATATTGCAAGAAATATATTGCAAATTCCACTATAAATCAACTATGAATTTTGATTCAGTTAGTCTCGGATTTCATTGTAGCAAATTCAAGTAGAAATATTTTTATTTTGAATATTAAAAATAGTGGTTCTTACTCTATTCTGTGTCACTCATGATATTTATTGTTCATCTAACTATACTTGTCACTTACTGTTGTTTATGTTGTTATGCCATGTCTGCGAACGTCAAATGCAAACTTTAAATATAGGTTGGGAATTTAACTAGTAGCTGAGGTAGAAGCCCAAATAAATAGACAATTCTCACCGATTGCTAATTTAGATCTGTTTCAATACATTGAACGAAGTGTAAGAAATATTGGTGAATATACGGGACATAGTTTGATTTTATAGTCGAGAAATAGAGTTTACTATACAACAGAATTTTAATGTCACAATAAAATTATGAAACTACTATATTTTACCATACAATATGGTACGATAGATTTTACTTTGGTGATTTTACTGAACGATAAAATAAAGTTCTGTATATGATAACTGCAATCAATGTGATCTGCCCCCCTATCTCAACAGTTTCTCACGAATTCGGTTATAATAAAATTAGAATTTCATAACTTTGCTAAAAAAATGTTGAAAGGTAGTTTAAGAGCGACCAGAAACTAACGCTATAATTATTATTCTAACGAAAGATACTCAAATCAGGCATTGTGAAATTTGGGAACCCAATATGGTCTCTTATAGTACAACCCTCTTAAATGTCCCAGCATTGGTATATTCCATCAATCCATATAATATGGTCACTATCTACAAGTATGCAAAATTGACTTACATTGATATTTTCATCTGTCTCTAGCAATATTCATAGTTTGTGAATAATTGAGGTATTTACATATGATTACCCTTATACGGCCCACTGGTTTCCCTTCTGAGTTGCATGCTAAATACAGCATTTTGAGTAAGATAAAAAATAATTTGAGGAGAACTGACGCGACCAAATGATGACACATGTAAAGGAATGAGAATGATTACTCTTATTTTTGTAAGTTACTTGGCACACTCAAACAACCCAAGCGCAAAAAAGCAAGCAGTGAAACTTTAATGTATTGTAAAACAGTGGTTTTAAGTAGAAAATGAGTGTGGGTGCATCGACCGAAAATTAAACCCAAGCGCCACCGATACACAGAAAGCACACGGAATACGGAATAATAGCAGAAAAGGGCTTCAGGAGCACATTGGTTACACTTACCTTAATATATACAACCTAAGATTCTCAGAACTGTTGAATGAATTCACTTGTTGTTTTGTGGCGTGCTAAGTATTCCGTTACTCATTTTAATTTTTAAATTATCCAATGCTTTTCCTGACTGAATATGGAAATTCATCTATTCATTCATAGATCTTGACAATATGAAAGAATGTAGAAAATGTTTTTGAGAACTTTCTACACCAATCAACGAATTAAATGAAGTGTAATAATGTTAGCCAATACATTTTCATTATTTTCACGCAAGCAAATATACTCCGATTACTTTTCCTCGTTCTTTAAATTTCTGCCAGTGAAATCACTGACAATCGCTGAAAACTTTGCCTTTGTCAAGGTACAATGTTCAATGTTACTCTAGCATTTTTTTCCACCGAACTTCGTAAATACAACTTTGACCTGTATACATGATTAAAAGTATCGCTGCATCGCTGTATAAACTTTCAAAACATATTCTTTCGAAATATTCAACAATATCATTCGAAATGTATCCACAATTCAATAAATATCATATCTCTCGTTTTCAAAAAGAATAAATATATCATGATTCATCGAGCATCAAAGAGCCCATGTGGCTATATTGATTGATGTTTTAACCATGATAACCATTATTGATGTCATAGCCAGGTAAATATTTGAAATATCAAATTTTCAAAAAGTTAAAAATACGCGAAGCCACAGGAAATGTAAGGATACCAATTGCGCATGTAACAATTTATTTTGTGAGAAGTGAGTTTTAACGGTATAAACAACTGAAAGTTCATTAATTAGACATAAGTATAGACTCAGACAATATTTATGGAGAAAAAACGCCTACAACTATTCAAAAGGTTTGAAATTCTAGAAAATTGCATGTCCAAGTATACCCCGAAATTACGGAGTTCTCGTGAAGTACCTCGGTTTTATGGATGTTATCTTTATTCTTGTCAATATCAACCAAGAGCTATTCCTCAGATTAGGACGATTTATCAAAACACAATAAGTTTATTCTAATGAGATAAAAACGTCGAATGCCACTAACTTTAGTAGCATGAAGTACTAAAAAAAGGATAGGAGTACCATAGAAGTTTTGAGAGAGTACCGAAGTGAGGAGCCCTCACCAAAATACGACCATATCCCTAGCACTTGTTTATGAATTTTAATATATTCTCTTGACTATTCAAAGATATTTTCTGTAAAAAAAACCGTAAGTAAATCTCAAATGAAAGAAGTATGCGGAATCACAATCACGATATCATACCGCAATTAGTTTATCAACCCGGTTCGTGAAATTGGAAAAAAAAATTTTAGAAAGTTAGTTGTCCAAATCTAAAAGTGAGTTTTAAACGACAAAAATGTATATGTCTAGATAAATCAACAATATTCAGCAAAGAGGGAATTTTTTATAATTGTGTAAGGTCCAACTAACTCTTCATCAAGTTCAGCAATAGACATCTTATCTCAAACGATTCATTCTCCTATTTCGCTTCCAAGATTATGATTCTGTGTTCGGTGTAGCAACGTACTATTCCGCGATTATAACTGCCTATCAAAATAAATTGTCGTGCCATTTGCAATAAATAAAAAGAAAACCGTTAAGTGATCAGACTATAGATGCTTCTCAAACTGTAACATTTTTGCCTGGAAATTTTCCCATGTGTTTTCGAGATTCTCAAAGTATGTAAACATTCAACGGTACATCATGAGATAATGACGATCTTGAGAATGAGGCGGAGATTGGTTCTCAAACATTCGTTATTTTACATTCTCCACCTCACAATGGGACATCACCAGAGTCTTGAAAAAACGCCTCGGCGAACCAATAGCCCGCTTTGCCCGTTCGAAATTCGAATATCACTAAGCGCTAGACCACCCGGGGTTCACATTTCTGGTGGTTCGCGAGTTTGAAATCCTGCCCCCCGGCTGATTATACACGCACGAATCAAAGCGCGAAGAGCTGCGGGGCGCGACGTACGAGCTATTTAATTAGTAGCTAGGAGAACGGGCCGGGAGTAACGAACGAGGCGAGAATAGTTTTGGATTCTCCCATGGCCGAAACGAACAGAGAGCTCGAGGGGGGCAGCAAAAAGTCGCGGATGGGGAAAAAAGGAAAACTCGGCTCGCGCGAGGGATTCGCCGCACGCGAGCGTGACCGGAGCAGCACGCACGGCTCACAATGGCCGCGCAGACAGCCTGTCTCGCCGCGTGTCCCTTGGAAAAAAGCCGCGGGGATGCGCGCGTTCACCGTTGCGTCGGCAAAAAACCGCCGCCGCGCCGCCACGCGGTGTACGCGCCGCGTGTTTTGCCGGTCGCGGGAGTTTCCTCCGTTTCCAGACGGCGACTCGCTTTTGCGTTAATTGTCCCCGTCTCAGTGAACTGGTTACGTGCCGCGCGCGGCATCAGGCCCAAATTCGGAGCATCTCTATCGGACGCGAGCCGCGAGCCTGCACGTCGGCGATTCCCCATTGATGTTTTGCCCCCCGTAACACGCGATCTGTTTGCTAATTAATATACTATGTGCGCCAACAGCCTGAATCTCTTTCCCGAGTCCTGTATATACTTGTTCGGATCCAAGATACGGTTCGTCGTATTTTTTACGAGTTTTCGACAACCTCGTTCTCACCTCGGCCGTACCACATGTGCCATCTTAATTTCACTCCTCGAAATTACGATTGTGTAAAGTCGTTTATCCCAGTTGCACCATGTATATATATCCATACGACGATTGTCTGACACGGGGAATTCCATATACTGAGAAGGGTCGATGAGATTATATAGGTAGCGTTGCACTCAGCGAAACGTCGAATTGCATTTAGACTTGCCCGTACGAGGAGTCAAGCCTCGTCTCGTGGTTATATTGCGTGCACAAATATATATATACATATATGATGACGGTAGGGAATATTGCTCGCCAACGTTCTATTTTCAGAGGTGTAGTCGATATGAAATATCACATGCTCATACCTTAAAATCGAGAATAATTCATTTTGTCGATTTTTTTCGGCTAGCCAACAGAAAAGTATATCACTGCAAAAGTTTTATGTCTATATCATCTCAATACTACGCGAAACATACTTTGCTCAGTAAAGACGAGGTACTAGTCGTAATAATGATATCGTCGAAAACAGATATAACTGTAATTATTATGTTTCGCATTAATGGGATGCTTATCCTGTATTTTTTATTATATTAATTAAAGCATTCTGTAAATCTCAAGCAGCTATATATAGGCATCTCTATACTAATTTGGAAATTGCATGTGGTTTCATAACTGTTCGTCCATTTAACATTTCAAATTATGTTTATTAGAGCAATTACAATCAATTCATGGTAAGAAAATACATTAATTTCTTATAAATACAAAACATCAACCAGAGGTTAGGCAGAATTCATTCTTACTTATGTTACTATCAACTTGTTACCTTCTTGGTTATTCGGTTAATTATATCGTATGTGTATTTACTGGACGGCTATCTCATTTTCATTCAAACTGCGATAAAATACGTACATTTCGGATCATGGAAACACAGAGTTTGTACAGAAATTTAAATATAATAATATCAAGCTTTCGTTATCTTTTATCATAACAAACGATGGTTGAAAATTATACAATGATTAGATGCCTCGTACTCTCACAATGATCAAGTTAATCACGAAATAAACACATTTTTATTTTGTAAACTGTTTAATTGTTGAAGCAGTGTACATTCACATTCATCATCATTATATGGTATTAATAATCGTAATTGTGAACATCATCAGTCTATCTCACTAATAAATAATATACTTTCATCACAACACTCGAATGACGTAACACTCATCCATACAATAGTTTTGTATTAAAAATATTTCAACAAAATTAAAAAGCTCATTCTTTCATCCTGGCTATCTTTATGATGGCATTCATTGTTGATGAAAAAAAAAGTTATGTATATAAATAGATTGCTTACGTATAACTTATGAATAAGTGAACTCAACAGTCAGAGCATAAAAGCATTCGTTATTTAATACTTTGTTGTGAAAAGTTATTTGAAATAGCGCTTTCCAAATATTTTTGACTTTTCAATGCTTCGTGCAAATGAGCATGGAACATTATTCATTTCCATGCTGCTAATGTATTTTACGTGTACAAAAATACCCTGATGAATCTAAAAACGAGTTAAGGTAGCCCTAACACGAGGTCAATCATGTTATGTATATAACTGTTAAAATTTTCCAATTTTTTCTCGAGTTTTCCAATTTTCAGAATCAAAAATTTGGAAAGCATATTATTTGTCAGTTCTAGTGAGTTGAATAGGTAACTTATGTAACGTACACGTATATATACTGTAGGTGTAAGTGTTAATTGGGGATTAGAGATACGGAGATGATAATTTGATATATAAATATACATCGTGACCATTTCATCTAAGGCTGATCATTTCAAAGCTCAAAACAATTGGTTCAATCGATGATTGTTACATTTGATAATTCATAATTAATATTCCATCCAAGCATCATCCACCCGTGGGAAAATAAATTGATTGTTGAATAGTAAATGTAATTTTTATAAAGTTATATATGCCAAAACCATCCTCGCATGTGAATGACGCGCGAATGACGCGTCTCGAAGACGTGAAGTGTGAATGAAATTTCCTTTGACTAGTATAAAGTTAGGACTACCTTAGTTAGAGCAGCAATGAATTTAAACCTCGTAACGAAGATCGTGCGTGAGAGAATGGCTGTCCCATTCGACTGACATACTTACGCGTGTGTACACATAGTCAAGGCCCGTCATCTTGAGCGAAGACGAGAATATGTATGTATACGTACGTACAAGTGCAGTGCGTGCGTGTTGGATGACCCCATTGAGACAGTTAAATTCACGTGCGGCCTCCTCGATATTGGAAACGCGGGGAGGACAAGCCGGGGGCGAGGGACACGCGTCCCGCCCTCGCGCTGCGCCCCAAGGAAGTTCCGAAAGCGCGGCTTGCTCGTCGGGAACGCGGATGGAGGAAAGGCGAAAAACAAAGGGGAGGGAAGAGTTATGGGGGCTTACGAGTAGAGGCAGGTCTGGGGCTTGGGCAGGGCGAAGCCCTTGAGCACCATGTCGGGCCGCTTGTTCCTCAGGGGCCTCAGCCTGACGCACAGGTAGGTGGACAGGGCGCAGGAGCCGAGCAGCACCGCCAGCAGCAGCAGCAGCGTGAACGTGAAGCCCGACGTGGTCATGCAGATGAGGTTGGCCGGGTTGGTCGAGTCGCGCACCGGGAACACCATCGCCGCGGCCTCGTTCGTCGAGTTGCTCGACTCGTCGATGGAGAAGCTCAGGTCGCCCGTCGACACCACCCGGATCACTCGGTTCACCCCCACCACCTTCTCTCGGCCAGCCGGACTCTCGGGCACGGCTCGGGTCTTGCGCCGGCGCTCGTTACGCCCCGCGCCCACCGCCTGCAACATTCGCGCGACGCTTCGTTAAGCAATTCTCTCCCGTCTACAAATATACGCTTCTTCCCTCGCCCACACGCCAACTCTACGCCAGACCGCGCCTATCGCGAACAGTGCGCTCAAACGGAGTCACCATTATTTTCGTGATTATCTATATCAATGGTTCGCAACATAAGTTCTCGAGAGAATCAAGATCGAGATTCACGGTTATTTTGATCCAACTTCACTTTCCTCGGCAATTCGTTGTGCCTTGAAAAGAAATCACGATTCGCGCTTTGAAATTCACGCGCGGTGGACAAACAACGTAGTCGTATACCTCTAATTCTCCGCCCCCCCTCCTCCCCGACCTCCCGTAATTGTACTCTCTCGAAATTCAATTACATTTGTTCGCGCCGTCAAAGTGTTTCGCGGAGAGGGGAGGGCGGCGTGGGGGGGGAGTGAGAGATAATTTCATGCAAATCAAGAAAACTTCATAAATTATAATTTTCAGGCTACGTCACAGGACGTTTCCGTGAACTTGTAAATTCAACTGGGAGAACTGAAAACGTGAAATTCGCGTCACGAAGTATATAGTGTGTAATAAGTTTGTTTGGCTTGGCTCTTCTGCCGGACTTTTGTTTCGCCGGGCATACTTTTTGCGCCGCGCAACTTCAGCTCGAGGGCAAGGGTGATATAACTTGCTCAAAAACACACATACTTAGTCGCGAATTTTTGAGCACGTATTTGCAAAGAAACTTCCTCCTTCTCCCTTTCTTTCGGTTCTTTGTTCGCGTGCCCCGCGATATTTCGCTGATTTCGACCAACCAAATCCCTCCCAGATTGTCTTTGGAAAACAAGAGAGGCAGAATTTCCCGGCGAGCCTGTCGCGACGCTTCGAAGGAGGAAAAATAAATTAGCGTTGCACGCGCGCGACGATTAAAGAGACGTGCCGGGCATACCTGTAGATAGGCCTCGAGGGGCATCGGCACAGGCGGCGGCGATATTCCGTAAGCGGCAACGTCCGTGTGTCCGATCGAGGCCCTGTGGTTGTCGATGAGGAGGCCGTCGTGGTGCAGGGCCGGCTGCGAGTCGGAGCATTGGTCGGGGCACTGGTAGCGGCAGATCTGGATCGTGCACTGGAAGTGCACCTCCATCGAGTCCGGGAACTTGAAGGCCTGGAAGTGGGCGTAGGACAGGACAGACGCGCTCGCCCCGAAGTTCTTGATCTTGGTGAAGCGCGACATGAGCTTGGGTCTCGTTATGCAGCCCCGCTGGTCCACTGGAACGATAGGGCTCGTGTCGTTTATCCAAAAAAGTCGAAAAACTCACAATGCTCATCGCGAGAGCCTTACCCAGCTGTATGGGAGCCCGTTTGCCGTCGTGAGCCATGCAGTTCCGCACGAGCATGTCGAACTTGGAGTCGTCGTCCTTGATGGCGAGGACCATCGTCATGGTCTGGCCGATCTTGACGAGGCCGGACACCTCGGAGGCCCAGGGGCCCTTACCCACCTGTATCTGCATCCAGCAGCCGACGTTGTCGCCGGCGAAGTCGGCCCTCACCACGTCGAGCATGTCGACGGGGAAAGGCCGGAAGGTGACCGACTTCTCGTACAGGTCGTGCCACGTGCAGCGCAGCTTGCGCGCCTGATCCCACACTTCTTGCACCTGAATATCGAACAAGCTCATCGTTGTACAACACGCGAGTTTGAATTGGGACTCGGGGGAGAGATACGTTCTCTTGACGATTCCTCGTACCTTGTGGCTTTTTATCGTGCGACTGACTCGAGTACCGCGTGATCTCGTATCGATTCCGTCTGCTTATTACATTGGACGCCACGTCTGAATATTTTAATTTTTAGATTCCTAACCGGAGTAGTCGAGAGTGTGAATTTGGAATGGGAAGATTAATCGTCGTGTTACAAAGTGTTTTTGATGGAAACAACTTCGAGAGCAAAGTCGACGAGGCGCGAGCGCTGAAACTTGCGAAAGCCACGTCGTAGATTGGGATGCAACCGTGGGTTCGAGCAAGTTCAAACAGTAAATTGTGAGGCGAAAGTTGAATTGATAATCCGGCGATGCTCGCGTCTCACCACACTCGGCGCTTTCCACTCGAGCGTTATAACCGAGCATACTAAGTTGGAGTATCAGTTCGGATCGTCCCGACTCGGCCGCGCTCGGATGAATTTGACGCGCGAGCTCACCTGTGGATCGTACTGGATGACGACTATGTTCTCGAAGTAGGTGCCGGATCCGGACTCGGTGCCGTATCCGTACAGGCCGTTCTCGGTGTTGCCGGCGGTGCCGCAGGCGTGGATGCCGATCTCGAAGTTGACGGAGGTCCTGCCGAGGCCGGCCGGCAAGTAGACGCAGTTGGCGTTGCTGTAGTGGCCCTTGCTGAACACGATCCCGTAGAACGGCTTGTCGAACGCGAGGTATACCTTCATCGAGTTCTTCTCGCACTTGACGTCGAGCGAGACGATCTTGGGCATGTCGTTGCCCGGCGCCGGCCAGTTGTCCCCGCCCACGCCGCCGCCCAGCGGTAGCGCCGAGATGGCCGTGTCGAACACCTTGTCGATACTGTCCTGCGGCCGCTGCATCCCGCCGTTGCCCTGAGTGCACCACCACCGTTCATTCATTGTAACGGGCTCGAGGGGAGCACGGCCGTGTGCATCAAATTTCAAAACATACCGAGAAACTCGCGAAAATTACGAAGTGAATGCGGGCTCTTGGTGCATTTAATTGCCGACAAAGCTATTAAGACTTGATTCATTCGGCCATTCACTTCGAAATCGCGTCAATAGTGTAAAAATAATCACCAATGACTCTAGAGTATTCAATCGTGTACACTCGTTGTAACGGAGGCTCTGACTGATTATGGGGATGACTTATAATGTGACAGGGATTCAAATTCAATAGTTGTGTGTTCGATGAAAGGATATAAAATCATGAAAAAAGAAACGTGCGCAGGAGGAAGAAACGTTTTCCAGTTCGAGATTTTGAGAGATGGAAATTGAAAATAGAATGTGAGCGTGACAGGAGAGCCCGCGTGCTCGCTGCCACGGATAAACCTTACTGAGGAAGGAGGCGGCGGTGGAGGTCCGTGGTACATGACGCTGTGGTGTCGCGGGGGTAGGCCGACAGAGCCGCGGCCCGGGTGGCCCCTCAGATTCGCCGAGGAGTACTGGCCGGAGCTGGTGCTGCCCGCCGAGGACATCGAGTCATTCTCGTCGGAGGCCGCGTTCTGCTCGTTGGCAGCTGCCTGCTCCTGTTGCTGTTGCTGCTGCTGCTGTTGTTGCTGTTGCTGCTGCTGCTGTTGCTGTTGCTGCTGCTGTTGCTGCTGCTGTTGTTGCTGCTGCTGCTGCTGCTGCTGCTGTGACGACTGGTCGTCGTCCTGAGGCGGGCCTGTGTCGCCCCGGTTGTCGTCGTTCGACATCGAGTCCACTACCTCCCCCTCGTCCGCACGTGCCACCTGTTGGAGAACAGATCGTCGCTCGTTGAGAGATCCCCGACACTAAGATACAACTGCAGTCACTTTCTCTCTCGCGACTAGATGCCTCCGTCGGTTCGATTAGTTGATTTTTCTGGGCACCCGGATGACCCTCGTGCGCGACATCTTTGAATTTTACCCGGCATTTTATCGCGTTCCATTTGCACCGGCAGATCAAGTTCACGTATGAGGAAAAATAAAAATCGGCCGCTCGACAAGCGGCGGGAAAAGTGAGAAGATGGAAAAAACGAAGAGCGCCGCTTAACAATCGAGCGATCCCGCGTTTTCGGGGCGCGCGAGAAAGGAGAAAAAGCTCGAGGAGACGCGGGCAACTGCGCAGCGGTAGCTCCCACTACTCCCCGAGAGTCCCGAGGCACTTGAACGCCCTTGACGTGCTCATTTGCTCCGGGCGCGCTCGGCTCGGATAATTATCCGTCGGCTCGCGCCGCTCATCTTAACCCAGATATACATGTACGTATGTAGGTACGTGTGTGAGTGTGTGTGTGTGTGTATCGTGCTGGCGCGCGCGCGCAGTGCCGGTGCCGTTAAACCGCTGCTCTGACCTAGAGCTAAGGGCGACCGACCGAGCGCCGATTGCGAGCGCGACGACGACGGCGGCGAGGAGAAAAAACTGTGTCGACGCGAGCAATCGTCGTCGCGCGACCAGCAGCACCAGCAGCAGCCGCCGTTGACTCGCGTGCCCATCTACTGCTCGTTGTATTTTGTCTAGGCGTATAATACACGCCTCGACCGGTAATTGCGTCTCTCAGTGGGAGTGATACGAGCTTTTTCCCCTATTTGTAAAGAATAAACGCGCGCGAGCTCGCTTGATCTTTGCGATCGTGTGAATTTGTAACATTACACTTTGATTGTCGTGATTGCGACCGTAAGGACGTTTACCGGCTTGGTCGTGCTTGACTCGATTCGAGTTCAAAGTGATATGCGTCGAATTGATCATCACTACAATCAGAAAAACTTTTATTCAACAGTATTAATTGATGATCCATTTACATAGAATATCGAAATCTTTCAAATAATACGAAAATAACAAAAATGCTCCACTACTACTGATATTAATTTTTTTTATCGAATATACAGAAATTCATTTTTACAGCGTACTAGACGGTTGCTCTCTGAGCACTGGAATTTAAAGGATCCCATGATGAACGTTCTAAATTTGAACTTCGAAAGCTCAGTTTTGACATGAATATAATCATATGGGATGTGAACAATAAGGCGAGTGCAGCGAATATTTTGAAGAATTTTAAAATTCTGCTGACAGCAACTTGAATGCTAGTTTAAGACCTATCAGAAAGCATCACTATACTTATCATCCGACTGTTGAAACTCATTCAAAATATCAATTAACTAAAACAACTCAAAGAGGCCAGATTGGTCAAAGTGCAGTCAATGTGGCACGTTTTTTAACTTGTTCAGGCCTTCATACGATTACAATTAGTTCAAACTGCGGTCAAAGAGTAGTTTGAGGGCTGAATAAGCGAGGAAGCGTCCGAAAATTTTGTTTCAATACTCCCAACTCAACGGCCAACTGCGATTGGTGTCCAGACAGCATCGAAAATACGAAATCTGAGAAAAGGACCACATTCGGCACATTGGCTGCAGTTACCTTAGTAAGACTGAATGGAGCACAACCAGATTTACGCGAGTATCCTAAAATTTTCCTATTCATACTTTTTTCCAACCTATTTCACTGATGAAACTCATTCAAAGTCCACGAGAAAATATAAATATCTGAATTGTATCGTGTTTCTCAACTAATGTATCTTTCTACTTGCTCCCGCACAAATCATCGAAGAAAACGCTAATTTTATCATTGGCAAATGATCGAATCACCGGATCCTATTTGAATAATCAATCAAAATAACTCGATGATTCCAAGAGAGATTGTGAGCCAAAACCTTATGTTTGAAATAGCGAAGCCCGAACTAAACAGATCGAGTGCTCGCCATAATTGAATCCTCAGAGAGTCGATGCGATGTGTCACGTCCATTAAAAAATACAAAACACGAATAATTTTCTCTCGTTGCAGACGCGCGGCAAAGAGGCGCGGGGTGTAAGAAAGTGCAATAGCCGCGTGGATAGTTCACTTTCTACACCATTAGCATGCGCTGCCGAGAGCGCGGCGTATACGCGCGGCCTTAGGATCGGCAATTTCATCGCGTCGCTCATTAATTGCGGAAACGCGGAATGTCTCGCCGAGGCTGGATCCCCGTGTGTGTGTGTGTGTACTCGCGCGCGCGCGCGGGTATGGCACTTTCTTCAGAGGTGCGTATGGAGGGGCTCAGCTGGCCGATTGACCCTGCGGCTGCGGCGGCGGCAGCGGCGGCGGCGTTCCGTTATGAAGGATCCGCGGGGTCAGCCGCGGCACTCGTCACCGTATGTTTCGCCGTACACGCAAGAGCCCGCGCTCCTATTCGAGCGCGCAGGTTTTGCCGCGTCTCGCCGGGGGCGCGCCTCGTTCGCCGAACCCCGGCCGGTTCGCGTTTCCTTCCGTTCTCGTTCGACTCTAGCCGACACATTGAAGCCATCTCGGTCTTGATGTACAACCGAGTGTACTGGAGACACTGACGATCGTAGACGACGAAGAGGCTTCTATCTGGAACGTCCCTGAGCTAAGGAGTCGCGGGAAGGATTTGAAGGGCAATCGACTGGCTGTGTTTTATTAGGACCATCCAATAACGCGCGGCTGACGCTTCTCGAAGCCCAAACACCCATGGTTAACTCTCAATTTTCCATGGTTGAAAGTAAATGGCCCATTCGTGTGTCTACGGTGATTTAGATCCAGCCGCGACCTCTTCGCCGCGAAATCCCAACCGCACTACATTGCGGAGACTAATGGCTGTGATGATCATGACTACAGTATATTACGATTAAGTAAGAGTGCTTTCTCGCGCGCGCGGCTCGCGAAGCTCGGGGATGGGAATCATCTGTTCCGTGATTGAAATAATACTCGTGTCATGTTCTCCTCCGACTAAAGACACACTTTGCTTTCAAACGGATGTGGTGTTTTTTCTTTTGACCATCGAGTCGCTATCAATACGTGTGCCAGGTGTCACCAACTTTGGACATTGAAACCAAAAACAAAACGCTGCCAATGGTCATCGAACATCTCGAGTTCCTAATGTGATTGATGAATACGCACGCGGTTAATGAAGCTCAATTTGTTTTGCAAAGCGCTATCGCTTACCCTCTGGAGGAGGAGGCACGTGAACAGAAGGATGCCTAACCGCATTCCGCGTTGTCGTCCACGGTGAATTGTTCCAAAGACCCAGTATCTGAAACCAATAAATTCCAATTAACATTTCCTACAATTAACATGCCGGCTCGCGCGACCACTCCTGTCCTTATACCATATGAATAATGGCTGATTCATTGTTACACGCGAAAAACTCTTGCCTCACGAACTCGCAGGGTCATTTGAAAATCCATCAAGATAGAGAAAATATGCAAATCAAACGACTGTGGGAATTTGAATTTCAACCGAAATGATGCGTGGGAATCTGATTTCATGAATTTTCATATTCGTAACATCTCCATGTGCGCATTGTTCATGGGCTAGAGCTTGTCAATCGAACGAACTACGTTGGAGAAGGAACGTCTGAAATTTATCCGGCCTTATAATGTTACAACTGTAATTAATCACAATTACAAGCCTTGCGCCGGGATTAGCGATTCATGCTATATACGATATCGCACACACACACACACACACGCACTCGTGCGCATCGGGAATTACTAGCCGGCAAACAATAGCCCGCTCCACGGGTCGGTGGTGGAGGCGTTGGAAAAAAATCCGTTCGGAGCGCGGCTGACCCAATATCCCGCATCTCGTCGCCCCTCCGCCTCCTGAAAATCGAGGAGGGGAGGGAAAAAAGAAAGAAAAAGGAGAGAACAGATCCAGCCCGGCTTTGTCCCGTTACGCCATAATAATCGGTCCGATGCCGATGCCGATAAGCGCGCGCGAGCGGCGAGAGCCAACGCGCAACATCGACTGCTCGCTCGCAGCGGATTATCTTCTCCGCGGGCTAATTAAGGGGGAGAATCGTCGTTCGCACGGCCGGAAAAAAACGCGCGCCCGCGCGCGCGCATGCAAAGCGCTAATTACGCTCGATCCGCCGCGGATTAAGCCGTTCGCGATGGCCGTCACGACCCGCGATTTTCGAATCTCCCGGGTGAGGTGGGGGGCGGGGGGGTCCCGGGATTAGCATGTACGCGATTGCGGGTGCCCAGCTGCGCGCGCTCGCGCGCGACAAAGTAGAACGTCACATTACACTTTCCTACTTTCCACGAAACGTCACGGCCACCGGGATTGATCATCGATCGTCGATCTTTTCAACCGGGCAACGTGTGCGAGCGTCTAATGCCCGCGCGCGAGCGAGCCTATGGACGTTCCAAATTCCGCGCGTACTATGCGCTTCGTGTCCGCATTCGCGCGTCTGTTGATTTGACGCGCCCGAGGCTGCGATATGTACGCGTAGCTCCTCTTTGTCCTGTACCCTGTTCTCCCCACCCCCCAGTTGCCGCAGGCTAAAATGAGCATTTCGCGCGCGCGCGCGGAAGGTTTCGTTTGCGCGGACGTGTCGACGCATTTGTTACTGCTGCAGTCGCGTATAGTCGCCACGGGAGAACGCGTGTTTGCACCTCGAGATAAGGATCGCGAGATCCTGTCGCGCGCTTGTTTCTCGGCTTCTCGCGGCGATTGGGCTATCGATCGCGGGGATCCGCGCGCCTCTGACCCACTCGACCTGCCAGAGTCGCCGGATCACAATGCGCTTATTCGGAGCGATTTGATTGGCCATTTATTTCTGGGTGCCCGAGTCGGCCGATTGAAAATTATTTGAAGTAATATATCTTGTGTGTTGAGCGCGGGAATTAGGTATACGATGAAATTACATACGAACGTCGTCTAACTCGAGGTATTCTCGCGTGAGTTTCGAGTTTCGCCGAGACAAAGTTATATTTCTACTTTTACCCACTCACGAAAATAGTTTCTCCAATCTAGGATGCTCAATCAAATCCATCTGTTTTTGGGGGAAATCATTTTGATTCGTCAAATATCTAAAATCCGGATTATGTTTGATTATGGAAGAAAGAATTCTACCAACAAGTAGATTCTTTTTCGTTCGGGAGAAAGTATTTTTGGCTGGAGTATGCAGCCATTTGACAAATTTTCGAATTTTCTCGATCGAATTATTCACTTTTCTTGTAAGGTTTGCTCAATTGATTATACTCAAAGATGACCTCAACATTTTTCAGCACTTTTTGATGAGAAAGATAATTGGAATACAATTTTGAGACTGGATGGAGTAATGTTTCGTTAATCATATTTAAAACAGATGTATTATAATGATGTTGGGCTGGTGAACGAGATAATTATGAGGCGCAAAACGATCTCATTCAAAAAAAGAAAGTCTTCTGATAACGTAGACAATCTTGGACTGCAATTGCTTTTTTATTCAAACCATTATTGCCACTTCCGTTTTAGCCGTAATCTTCCTGCATCAAATAATCATGATCTCGCGGTACAATCAATATGTTTGACCGGAACAAGATTCAAGTTGAAAGTGAGGTTGGAGCAGAGGTAATTAACAACACCGTTGAACAGCAAATCGGTGATAAAAAAAAGTGTAATCCGAGCATAGTGATTCAAACCAAAGTACCGATCGTCATGAAAACAGCTTCCTGTCGAGGCACTCGAACCGGGTGGTATGCGAAAAGCTCATTTGTATCAAGCGAAAAACCGTAAATCATGTCTAATCGTGGCGTACCTCGGGCCATTGATCGACTCGCGCGATAATTACACACGCGCTCGCGCACACACATGTCACGTGGCAATGATATTCCATCGAGGGACATCAATCACGGGGGCAGGGCCATAACACGGCGGGGAATCGCGGGCGCTAACGCGAAAATTATATACACAATACATCCGTGGCGGGCCAATCATGGGATGATCAAACGAAACGAGCGCCCGGGTAATGTACTCTCTCGGCCGCGCGCTAATGAAGCATCCTAGTGACCCGCTTCCCTCCGAGGCGGCTCGACGGAATCATAGCAGGTGTCCGCGGGCGGGCGTTTTTCGGAGCCTCCGTGTCCCGCGATCGGAGACGCAGGCCCGGCGAATCGGGAACGCGCCGCGAGCTCCCAAATAACGCGTACATATAATAACGGTCCGCCGATGTGGGGACCCGTGCCACGCCGCCGCCGCCGCCTGCCCGAGTGAGAGTACACAGGGCCATACGATGCCTCGAGCACATGCCCGATCCACGACTCACTTAACCCGTTTCTCACCGAGCGCACGCACACGCGCCACAGTTTTTGCCGCCCGGCTTTTTCGGGGCCGTATATATATGAATCTCGCCCCGGGGAGCAGAGCTCCTCGATCTACCGAACGTGCGCCCGGCATTTCCCCCCGGTCGCCGTGTACAGAGGCTTTGGGAAATCTATTCGTGATCTAGAGACGGCCGGCCTTTGTCGAGAGATTTCGCTCGAGAGTCCGGCGAAGAAAATCCCCTCCGCTCCGACGGGTGTGCTTCGTGGCTTCGTATTTTTTACTTTTCACGCGCGCGTTCGCTTTACTTCGGCGTTCTGCAAGCCTCGGAGCGCAGGCTCATTTTGAGCTCGGATTTGGATCCAAGAGTCGAACTCGCGAGACCGTTTTCAAACCAATCGGGTGAGAGGAAGCGCGGACTGTGGTGTTTCTTAGATTGATTCATTATCATTTCATTTTTGACATTAAATAGATATTGCCTGTCCATCTATATAAACCCTGGAATAAAGTACTTCGATATTACATTTCAACGTTTTTTCACTGACTAACATTTCAACAGGCAATGGCAAACAAAGTTTAGTCCATGCTCAACTCCCGGGACTTTCAAATGCAAACTTGGGATGGAAATAATTGATCAGGAACATGGAATGTACACAGCAAAAACGATTCCTTGATTTAAGTAAAATATCTTTCTTAAAATGGGACGGAATGAATTTCAGTATAAAAAAAGTACTCAAATCAAGATTTGTATAATGTAAAATTCGTTTTAAGTAAAATAGATTTTCATTACTGCAATACTTTTAAATAATCGTTCTTACTGTGTATGATCTAAGTTCTTTCAAGTATAATGAATGTATGTGGGGGTCGAGAATTCATTTTCACTGTAGATGACAAAATCTTGATTGATTTTATTGATTGGCAAATCCACTAAAAGTAATTGAAAGTACTGTCAATTAGTTTTCAAGATAATTCAACTCGAATTTTAGGTGAATATAAGAATTAAGCATGATTATGGATGAGAAGAGATAAAAACGGTATAGAAAAAAAATGTATGTTAAGACAGTTCGTCATTTGTATTTGCAGAAACTCGATACTCTGAGCGACGTTCGAACTTTGCATATTTCTCGTCCATCATCGCGTTCCATCCATTATCTTCCTCCGAGGCTCGGGAATCTCAAGCTCGCACGTGTAAATGTTCGGTATCTCATCCTCGGTGCGTACAACTTAGATTACTGTTCCTCTTGGTTGATTCAGCCACAATAGCTCGACGTGAGATGTTTCATATCAATCTCAGTGCGCCGAGCGCAATTTTCTCCTGTCCGCTTTATACGCAGTGATTATTCGGAACTGAGCAGCAAACCCATTCCGTGCGAAGATCAGCTCCGGGGGATCGATGCCGCATGACTGAGCTCCTCGCGAGCGCAGATTCAACAGGGAAAACCACACTTCGAAATGATTGTTTGCCTATCGTCTATCAGCTATTTGGGTCGTAGCCTTATTTCTCCTAGTTTGACGTTTTCATGGGCCGCGATTCGATAACAAGCTTTTCATTGCGCTGAGACTCATTGCGTTGCGTGGGGGTGATATTGAGATAACTTTAAATAAAAGAGACATGAGACTTTAGATTTTTGCCTGGCTTCAATGTTAGATTGGCTCTATTTCTGCAAGTCTAGGATAATGTCCTTTTTCAAAAACATTTGTTAGAATGAATGGAGAAATCAAATATTCTTGGCACACCCTTAAAAAAATGTCGTATCTTTAGTATAACAACGAGTAATTTTGATCCGTTAGAATAGGAATATATTTAAATTTAAAAATAATGAACACGCTATAAGTTACTTCCACAATTTTGATTGCATGATTCAAATACCAGGATCATCACCTTCTGGAAGGAAACTCATTAACATATTCATCGGGTGCCAGAAGGTAGCATGTGTTAACGAATAATATACGATTGAAACTCTGGAGCTGATGTGATAATATACAAATACAGAGATAACGGAAATGTTAATCCGGAACTTCCTTTAATGGTATTCAAGCACATTCGAATATTTAGTATTTAGTGATTAACATGTTTAAATGGAATAATGTCGAATAGAGTTCCAAATAACCCAAAAGTAAAAATACAATGAGAATTTAATGTTATAACTGAAATTGTATTATTCATATTCATCCATTCGCTGGAAGAACTGAGAACGATGTAAATAAAAATATTTTGTATGTATGGAGTTAACGACCTTTATTAAGTAAAATGAATTTTTTTAGACTCAAAATGAAGTTTCGTAATACGTAAGTAGACGTAGACGTTTCGTAAACGATAAGTAATGTTGTGAAAAAAAACATGGAGGACTGGTTTATAAGTATATTATTAAACAAATTACATACTTGAAAAGGGTGGCAAACTAGCCACACCGAAATTTCGTCTAGAAAAATACACTCATTAGGGAACGTTAACTCGACACATTAAAAATTTACACGAGTATATTTTCTTAATTACTGTGGAAAATCCAGCTTCTCTCTTACGTATTTAAAAATTCCACGAGTACGGGGAGTAGCATAGTGTCAAGCGTAATCACGGATGGAAATCGATGAGCGTCGTCGGTTAGCAAAAGCAACCCCAACACTCGAGCGGTTGAGCAGATCCCATTGAGCAGAACTGGCCGCAGGTTTGCGCAGTATCCGTTGGCTATATTTACGAGGCATACCGGCCGGACCGGCTGAGGTACGTACCACGCGCGAAAGGCCACGTGGGGCTACGGAGAAGAAAAAACGGTCAGTAGCAGCAGCCGCAGACTTGCCCCGGGCGATTGATTCCTCGACGGCTCGCTGGAACTGCGAGCGAGCGGAGCAAAAAAGCCCCGAGTCATATGGGCGTACGTGAGAGACGTGGCCGTTTTCATTTAGTTGAACTCTGCAAGCTCGCGCTCGAGCAAAACGTCGCGCGCGCTCCTTTTTGCGGCCGAGCGGCCTCTCTCGGGTCACTGAACGAATAGAGAGATTATGGCTGGGAACGCGATTCGATCGTCAACCCGAGCTGATGAATCGATCCAGATTCTGATCAAGGGCTCGAGAGCCGGCTTCCTACGGGCCTCGCTGTAGCTTTCGATGCAACTCATCGCGATCAAGCACTCGAGAGAAGCCTCATGCAAGACGTGCAGGATGCTCGTCCTTGAAACTTGATGGATGCGGTTACTCCGAAATTGTTAATCTCTCTGATGAGTATATGAACTTTGTTTGCAGGCGGTATTTTACGCGGGGAACCGTTGTTGCAACTGGGAATGCTCATGCGAATGATCAACAAGTCGTAGTCATTTGGAATATGAAAGAGAATGAAAACCATGCAGAGTTCCTCGCGAAGAAGGTCACATTTCAATATTCAAATTGACGCCGATAAAGAAGACCATTTTATTTACGCGCAACTGTGAATTTAGCTTGTTTTGGAATCCAATACCAATGAATGTAAACTGCTAATTGAGAGATTATGCAAATTGGTTAGGATCTCCCCTTTGCACGTTACTCCGAATCTAGTCTAAGCTATGCAATTAAACTTTCTTCGAGAGCTTGCGAATGAAAAGTTCGATCAGCTTGTTCTTCCCAGCGATATATATGAAAATTCAAATAGATACGCTTTGAAATAGTGTAAAATGATTTTTCAGTATTCTCGAATTGCGAATAGATTCATTTAAAAATGAAGATGAATCGAATTTTATTCCAGGAACAAAGTGAGCATTGTATATCCACTGGTGAGACCAGCTTTGGGAAAAGTTATACTAATTTTTCGCAACACACATACCTATATACAAGAAGAATAAGATACAAGGAATATCAAATGACAAATATGAGCGTATGTTAAACAAGGATCAGGTGGGGAAATGAAAAAAATGTTAACGGCACATCCGAATAGCTTGGATTGATTTGATCCAGGCTTCTTGACACACTTGGATAAGAGTGAATAGAAAGGTCAAGGATTGAGGTTTTTTCAAGTGGCATTTGCCTCGTTGGGGAGACACGATAATAGTCGTTACGGTTACAAATAAAAGTGTCGAGTAGTTACGATCGTTGTATAGCAAGACAAAATATTGGCTCCCCGGCGGAACGATGTTTGAACAGTCATGACAGATGTCTCTACGCCGTCTTCCCTGTCGAAATTTCGTTATAGCCCTCTCGCAAATACGACCGACAAATTCCACCTGTCCCCTCCCCGACAAATTGTCACTCTCAGCCAACCAAGTTTTTTCCACCTCGACTCGGGTCGGTCTATTTCCAAAGGCGCGTTCCATCTCTACGAAATCTCAAGGACATCTAGTCGGTGGAAATGACGAAGACTACTCGAGACGACGCAGCTAGCTTGCCGAACATTGTATATAATTAATCGAGCCGAACGAATGGTGTACAGAGGAGGAAGTAGTCGAAGGTACACATACGAGCTCGGGCTGACCTGTTATCGGGTGTGTTGTTGCGCTGAGTCGGCTCGGGCTTGGGCCCCTGGCTGAGCACGAGTCGGTTGGGGGCGAGCTCGGGGGATGAAGCGCGCGCGGCGGGCGCGCACACACGCGCACGAGGGCGGGCTGGCGGTGGCGCCGGCGGCGGCACTGCTGCGGGCTGGACACTAGCACTTTTGCGCGCGGCTCGGGGGCGCCGCGGGGACACACTCGCGCGCCGGTGAATGGTCGTGTATGCTCGCGATATCTGCTCGTGCCGCTGCTGCGTCCGATCGCGATTGAATGAGCTCTCGCGGCTCTCGGCTCGCGGCTACTTTTTCCGGGCCCCGACACGCACCTGCCCGTCAGCCCGCGTGTGCGCCCGCCCCCTGACCCAGACCCACACTCGCGCCAAAGCGGCTGTACAGTTACGTACGTATGGAGCGGCTCCGCGCCAGACCCCCACCGGCGCCGCGCGCGCCAAGCTCTTGCTTGGGCTGCCGCCACCACCGCCGCCGCTTCCATCCACGTGCGCGCGTTTATTGGCACCGATCGCGCGCTGGCCCGCTTAGCCTCGCGCGAGCTCCGATCCTACTTACTTCTTCTCGCCGAGGATGCGCCGCCGCCGCCGCCGTACTTCCCCTGTTCTCAATGGAAATCGCGCGTGCGACCGGGCCCGTGCCCCCTCCCACGCGATCGCGTTCCATCCAGCTTGTGTGCGCACACCTTTTGCCTATCAAACAATGCCCTATCCGTGACCCATTTCAACGCGTTCTCGCTTTTGGAAAATATAATCCGATTTGCCTCCGACACCCGCGCATATCATTGCTATACTCATTGTGATCGAGGCAAAGATACGCGGAGATTTGAATTTCCTCGGAAATTATGGTTCAACTTGTGACTGGATCCGATTGTTTACAAATTTCACTGGTAATTCATCACTTTCTCAGAACAATGCAGGGAAAAAGTTGCGCACGTCCGTTTTTCCCATATCACAGAGCCAACTTGGAAGGTTACTGATTGATACCGAGTTGAATACTCCTAGGACGTCAAAACTATTCCTGTGAGCTGATTCATATGGTCTCATTATATTTCACAAGTTTTGCTAACCGTAGAGGAATATTTGAAGGGGGTTAGCCGTAAAGTGCGATCGGGAAATCGTTATCTTCAAGCGTAGAACAAAGAAATAAAATCAATTACAAATTTTCACCTATCCCCTCAAGCTTTTGATTCGATCGCGGATCATAGTAGAAGCTCTGTTATAAAAAATGAGATTCAGTTGCGCATCAAAACGAAATAGCCACGTATACATGACAAGATAATATCATGCAGGTTTCTTTTTACGAATAGTGATTTTGTGGTTCGACTGCGTTATCGCAACCAGTGGTCTATGAAAATTCATAATGAAAGAATCAAGCGATGATTGGAACTTTCTCAATATTTATACATGAACGTCGCAGAGCGTGTGTATTGTGAACAGCTTAGTACATCGAAGCTTGAGTACATCAATTTTCTTTGGGTACTCAAACCAAATCATATGCACAGCTATTTTGCGTATAACGTTCAGATTTACCGGAGATATTCGTAAATCATTATTAACTTTACCTTATGCATGTATGTACATACATACAGCACATGTGTGTACTCATAAGTTTCTGGATATGAAGATAAACTGTAGATACATCTTCGGGAAATAAAAACGTCAGATTATGTACATAACATGGCATATTTGAGTATCCAAAAACCACCTCCCAAAGTTCTATAACCGGAAACCTTGTTATTCTCTTTATGAGTACGCAGGGTCCTTGTAACTTTATTATTTTACCTTCATTTAATGTATTTCCTTCTCAGTTTATGGTCATAAACGAGCTTCCCGGTTAATGGAGACCTGCATGCGTGCATCTTTATTAGCTATAAATTAATGTTTCTCACTTATGACCTATTTCTAAATTTTATCTTCTGCACATAACAGTGTCGTGAATTTAGACTTGACATAAAAAGAAAATTAAGTAAAATCGTGTAATAGTTCTCAGATGATAGAATTTAGTGGAATAGTGATACATTTTTCTCTTGGAAAATCTTAAGGTAGCTATTATTTACTGTACTGCAGACGGTGAATTCAATTCGATAGCTACTGCAGTTTAAGTATATGTGGAAATGAAAAGATTGTTTTTTTTTTAAATTTCAATAAAAAAACTTAAATTTGGCCATATTGAAGTGCTAGTCGGTTTCTAATAATTATTAGACTATCTGGTTTCTCTAGATCTACGATTTAGGGTCCCGTATCAGACGTGTCCGATAAATAATTCATGAGAAGTTGAAAAATTGAAGATTGGAACATAATAATTTGAAAATTATAGAATTATTTTGAATGCTTGTTAATTATTACTGGGGCATCATTGTTCTAATCTAAATGAATGTTGTCGTAATCTCAAAATTGAAAGTTTTTAATCGAAAATCGGAAAAGTGCTGATAAATGTGTTGGATAAACGCGTCAGAATGAGATTTAACATCTCATTTGCACGAATCGTAATGTCTCTCCAATGTAATAATATATTAATGATATCGAGTGATATCCACTCTCTGTGAATTAACAAAATAGAATTATTAAACTTTATACAAGTTTCTATAATAACTAAAATTATACTGCTAACATATCAACATGATTTTAATACACTTCTTATTTTGGAATTTCCGAAAGATTGGAATAATATGTCAATTTTTTTTCTTCCATGATCAATATATAACCTGACAGCAGAACGACGCATCAGCTTTACAAGTCTCGTTAATTATTATGTATCCCGTTTGACTGCCGATAAATGGCAATATTACTAATGAAGATGAATAACGCCGATATGTAAATTATGTGTCAAAAATGTATATCAACCGTTTGATCACATTAGCAATATAGAAACTCGATAGACAATTTCTAATTATACTCATATATACCATGTGTTCCATTGACCTGGATAGAGAAAATAATTTGATATAGGATGGGCAGAAATTTTATTATAGCTGTGTGATAAATGCATAAATAATTGCCTGATCCAGCATCGATCGCACAAGATCAATTGTCTCACAATCAATTGTCTCGGAACGTATTCTGCAACTTAAACACAGTTTAGGCGATTTGAGATGCGAGATGTATGACGTTAATGCTCTCAACCTGTATATCATCTTACGCGAGTATAGACTGGCTTAAGCGTATAGTAATGAAGCCCTTAGCATCTCCGTGGCATATTAGCTCAATTGCGTAATCCGTTTACGATATTGGATGCATTGTCTCGAGATTGAATCCATCGCGTTGTTTGCGATGAACAAATGAATTATCCAACGATAGTAACACAGTTTAGATCTATAAAATGAATTTTGTAAACGTAACTCGAAATACATTCATTTCGATATTGCTTCTGCTACATTTCCTCTGGAGGATATAACATCGAACTCGATCCATTCGTCGCGGAGAATACTCAAACTTGCCCAGCGTGATTGTAGCCTTCATCGTTTAACGCTGGCACCTTTTGTCGTGACAGTCGCATTTTGCTGTTTCCCTTCGTCTTCAACTTATTACACTTCTGTCAACCTGTTTGCGTAGCCGTCACTCCTCTCCAACCTCTCTCTCCCTCTCTATTATTCCGCTTCGCCTTTCCACCATTTGGTGTGCGTACTGTATTTTCGTAGATTGGAAATGAATGGATCTACTTGGACGTTAAAATTCGATCAATCTACTTTTTTGATAGGGTAAATTCTACATATGGAGATGGAAGCTCTGTCAATCATTTAGGGATTTCAATTATTAATTTACTCATTGATCGAGGAAAAAGTGCATCGTTTTTCGAACTCTGGATAATAGTGCAAGTTCCGCAGTGTAAGGCGACAGATGCACCAACTAATCTCAGTAATCATACTGTATTAACAGGCACTAATAGAACCTGTTATATTATCGTCAGCCAAAGCACGCAACCAAGAGTGAGTTAACATCAATCTCACTTTATCTCGCCAATATCTCTTCGTCTCCCTTTAATTACCTGCCTGCTCGCTGCGCACGCAACTCTCACAGCCGCAACACAACGCGAGATTCATTATAAAGTTGTCTTGGAATGGTACAGTCGAATGTAAGGACTGATTATTTTCGCAGACCAGATTACGGATGATTACTGGCAGAAGTGATATTTCAGTACTATGTACGATTTCATGTATAGGTGTCTGACTTCACATTACCTTTTTAAATGGATTACACAAAGAGCTACTACCCTTCAATTCTCTCGGATATCTTTCTAAACCTACTTATTTGACTTTCTTTTATGGGAAATCAAATTACTGAACAGGAACTTTGGAATTTATTTGAATAACCACGAACATCGTGTTCCTCTCAATTACAATCGACCATTGTTTGACGCTTCAATTTGAAACACTTTTTCATCGATGGCCAATCCTACGAATTACATTCAATGAACAATATTGGTTTGACCATCTGTTCAACAAAGCACACCGCCGCCTCCGCTCGGCTCTCTAATCCAGCCAATGATCAGATCGGCTCGGAACACAAGCCGGAAAGGAAGAGGAAAGCGGGAGGGGAGTTGCGGGAAGGGGCGAGCGGGCGTTTTTCTAGGAGGGGAAAGCACCAGAAGGCAGTTGGGTACAAACTTGAATGATCCATCTTGGTCGAGCGCGCTTATTTGCATATATCGACGGGCTGCGCGAGCGCGCGACGAGGTGAACGCACTTAATGTAGACATTGTTCCTACTTTTCACGCGAGGCGATAATTTTAACGGCCGCTGACCGGCGGCGCAGCGAGAATTTGCCCCCCATATACGTGTGCAGAGACGAGCGACCTCGCATACATATAGCTATATGCCCATGCACGCGTGCCGTCACGTCAGAGAGCGAGATTTTGTAGCCCAAGACGCTCGCTCGCCCGCACCTGCCTCGTGCGCGCTCGACGCTATATTGCCCGCTTGCCGTATGTATACCCTTTGAGGGCCTACCAAGCCGGGAGTACGGCGTGTATTGTGCAAGTACGGTAAACAGGCTGATGGGGACGCGGGCCTCGCTGTGCTGCCGTTCTTTGAAGCAATTATTACACCGGGTCTCGAACGCGGCCTGTCTTTCAACGATCTCGTTATCGGGCGAGGTAAACAGATTTTGAAAATACTCTCTTTACGGGGAATTTCAAAATGTTTCCAACGAACTCCACCGGGGCATCTCTTCACAGCCTTTGAATTCATATTTGGAGTTTATATTTGGATTCATAGTGCCTTATGAGGCATAATCAAGCACGAATCATATCGCAAATGATAAGTAATCTCATTGAGTGATAGATAATTTTCTCAAAGACTGAACTTTATAATATATGTCTCGGTGATCTAATCATATGTAAGATTATCTGTAATAATATGCTACTTGATAAATAGAATGGACAACTCGTGTATAGATAACGATATCTTGAAATACTTTAATTCATAAAGTTAGATTAAAAGTCAGATTTATAGTAAAATTCAATGTTGAATGTATAATTCCCTCCAAACAGCGATTAATTTGGAAAATGGACTAAACAATTTCCATTTTAATTTTCATGGTAACTTTGATATAAAACTCTAATTCAAATATAAAAAATTCAAAAATTGTTAAAGCGAAGGTATGGATTACGGAAATCAATCAACATCAAATTTTCGCAGAAATATGGAGAGAAGAAGCCTCAAAATGCAGCATAAAGCGATGAATAATTGAATTAGTGAATTGAAAATGGGAATCACTGTAGTAAAAGCAAATCGGAAAAAAATAAAAAATATTTTTTTTAACTATTAGTATTACGTTTTAAGCCTTTAAGGCAATCTGAAATTCCAGTAGAACTTTGTGATTTAATGCCTTCCAAGCCCGGCTAGCTCAGTCGGTAGAGCATGAGACTCTTAATCTCAGGGTCGTGGGTTCGAGCCCCACGTTGGGCGAATTTTTTTATGTTTTTCGAAAAATGATCACAAATGTAATTAAACTTGATCGATTCGTATGTTACCAACATTTCTAAAAGTAAAAAAATTATGAAAATAGTATTTGTTTCTAACTTCAAACATGAAGTATTGGTTTCGCGGCTCTCACATTCGGCGAGAATAACACTTAATATGCTTGATGCAAAATATACTATTGTTGCAATAGATTCGATAATATTTCGCAAAAACAGCTCTGAAGCAAAAAATTTTGGGAAACTCTTTCAGGGAAATAGTTTCTCACTAAAATCAAAGATCTTCTCTATTACCAAATCAACTCACTTGCTCACGTCTTCACCTGATTTTCACGTTACGAGTGAAACCCTCAGATCGCTTTTATTAGCACACGGAAGCGCCAAATTATTATTCCTCAGTTGAAAGCCGAGCATATATTCTACAGAAACCCAAAAATCTGCATCAGAAAGAAATAAGACAGGGTTCCTACGGTCCACACTGAGGCGACAATGCTTATTCTTACGTGGTATGTGGAGTTCGTTCCCTCTTCTTGCACGCACGTATATACCGGAGAAACTACGAGCGAGAGTTCATGCTCCCGCATCAGTAATACGTCGTAGCGTCTCCTTGCCACGCCCGAATAGCACCTGATCGTTTAACGGGCGAGAGAATCCGGTTGGCGTAGCTTCCGGACAACTCGCCTCTACGCATCCCGGACTATGCATGCCCGTCAAAAATTAAGAGTTAACAAGAAGAAATATTAGTAAAGGGTCATGGATGTTCGATATTGTCTTCGATGAGTTTCGACGTAGACAATGCTGAATTTCACTATTCAAAATGCAGATCAATGTTGGAGTGGTTTTATAGCGGATGGTACATACGTACTGCAGTAAAACATGCACGTTTGGACTACTCCGAGTAGTAACAGACCGGCGTGACAAGACATTGCTCCACATGAAAGCACGAGAATGTTTTTCATGTTCGAGTATGTTTTTTTTTTCAGCGTCGATTTAATAAAACTGATGAAACTCCGCAGACGATTTAACGTTGAAACGAGCATAAACGTTCAAAATTATCCACTCGCAGTATCGGTCAGTGTCGTGGCCGAAAATTCTCATGAATCATGTTGATTCTCAACAAGATATACCCACAACTGCACCGTCGCTCTCCGCATAATAATTCCCAACAAAGATACAGTATCATCCGCAGCACATACCTTTGATTTACTCGTAGCACTTACGAGCTAATTGACTCCGAAAAACCAAAGAGCGACCCACATCGGAGTATGCGCGGAAAAATGTTGTCCGCAAGATTGATGCTGAATATGAGTATATTATATACGCTTAAAACACAAGCGCGATGCTCGCTTGCGAGCGCGCGCGAGCGTAATCAAAAATGATCTCGGCATAAGAGCTCGGCTGCGCGCGTATATTCCTTTCTCTCCCATCGATCTCGCGCGCTCCTTCGGCTCGACTTTTTCGGTGGCTCGCATAACTCACGCGCGCGCGCGTGTGTCCCCGTCCCGGCGAATATACCGTTTTTCGCGTAAAAATCGAGCGGCTCCTCATAACCACACGATTTTACGGCCAGCGCAGCGTCCCCGCGGACTAGCGGCCGAGCCGAGGGGCCTCCGTGAGAATTACAAGCTTCCTTTTGTCTCTCCACGTGCGGCATTCGGATGCGCTGTCCCACTTGTGCGGGCCTGTTACCACTGACCGTCGTCCGCCACACGTGAGGCACGTACGGGCCGTTGTTTACATATACATACACGCACTGATCGCTTGTTTGTTTGGGACTTTTTCTTATTCACTATGCATCGAATGATTCCGGGAAAACAGCACCGAGATGCCGATGGGCCGCCAATGATAAGACATATTTCTATATACTATCGAATGAGTTCATGTATAGGTGCACGAATCTCAATAGGGCATGGGTTGTGATGCGATTCTTAACTAACCAACTTTCATTCGCTGGAAGTCGATAAATAACTTTGAGTCGTAGATTTTCTCACAATATTGATTACAAGTAAATCAAGTATCATCTTCCGAAAATTATTGTTTTTGATCCAAACAGGACAATTGGTATTTTACAAAATTTTTTCTATAGTTATTCCCCTGAAAAAGGAACAATATAGGGAACTGAATCCTAATTTGATTGAGTGTTTATAAGATTCACGTAAAATTCTTTCAATCAAAATCTATAACAAGAATACGACCAACACACTAGAATATCCTGAATAGATAAAAGTGCAGATTATTTGATTTTCTCATTTAATATACTTCGAAGAAATAATGACGAATATAGTATATAAAAATAAGAAATACAAAATTAGCCGTTGAAATTCGGATGATACAGGAAAATGTTTCGTACGTTGTCTATTTTTACTTTTCTGTCGGCAGAGAGTGAAAATAGATTGATATAATAAAGAGTGTCGTGTCATGATTTAAATATAGAGGTTTGAGCACAATTAGTATCGATACATCATTCAGAAAAATAATTGTTCACATTTTCAATAATTATAAGTAATACAATCTCAATTTTTCAGTTCTTAAAGTTTCCATTAACTAAACCAGTCAAGTGGCGGTTCAGAAATAAAACTAATCACTTACAACTCTTGCACTGCAATCAGGCCCAATCAGACGTGAAACCGTCTATTAGCAACACGTACTGTGCTCCAACAGACATCACTAATAACAGAAGGTAAATTATTCTTCATCGAGGTTTGACTCTGTAGTCCACCACGAGTTATTCTCAATTATGATAGAAGCAAATTAGCTTCCTTAAGCCTTGCATAGTGGCCAACGCGAGACTTATCTCAAACCCACTCTGCCAGACTTGAGCCAGACTCAAGCCAGATTTGAATTTTTACACCGGTTAAGACATTTGTTCTGTCAAATTATCTCCAAAAGAATCTCGTACTTTTGCAAATTCAACATAAAAGGATATCGCTGTGATTTATTAGTTCTTATCAAAAGTGTGTAACCCGTTGTAGGTGAGTCAAATCTTAATGTTTGTCTTTGTCAACTAATAGAATCATTTGCTATATTTATACATAATCCTTAACTAAAGGAATACGTTTTCTATATTAACTCAATGTATGGGCTCGCATGTTTATGTACGTGCAAATCTAATCACCCCCATTAAAGCCGAGAAATCTTTGGAAAAATAATCCAACCCTGGAATATTAGAGGTTTGAGCCGTGGTCGTCAACGAACAACGAGATATATACAATATGCCCATACAGCGTCTACTCGTAAAAGTGCTGCACACTCGCTCGAGCCCCAATAGTACAGATATCGTGGGATGATCTAGCGCCCGCAGAGGGCGAACGACTCGCGCGTGATCCGCAGTGCAGCGGCTAATCTCACGGGATCGGAAGCTCGCGCTCGTCCCATATAAAGTCGCGCGTTACACGTATAATTACGGCGCGTGCGAGCTGTGTGTGCGCGAGCGAGCGAGCTAGCGCGCGGCAAAAATCGGCGGCTGCTCGAGCCGCGCGAGTGAATGGGGAGCGCCGCCGGGGCGACCGACTGACCGAGCGACCGCGCGAGATATTCCCCGGCCTCGCGTGAGAGAGTGCCGCGCGCGCGCGATCAATCGGCCCGCGCCGCGCGGCCCATTGTGATGCGTCGTCGCCGCCGCCGCCGCCGCCGTTTCCGCCGCGCGGTGTGGGTATACTGTGCAGCCCAGCCAAACGGCTCTCTGCGGATGTGCGCACCTTAAGATTAATTTGTGCGCGATTCTCAGGAACGTCGCGCATCATTCGATTTGCCGCACGGATGTCCATCTCCGAGTGAGCGAATTTTCCCCGCCGACGCTTCTCTTTTTTTGTCTCGCACTTAATTTCGTTTTCACAGCTGACAGTTGGGTAAAGTGTATAATATGCACATACACACGTAGTCTCTCTCTCTCTTTTTTTTTGTACAACATACACTGTACATAAAATAAATAATTTTTTAATCTGAATCTGAATCTCTCTTTCTTTGGGACTTGAGACTCGGTATCAATAACAATTAAGCTTAAAGTCTCAGTCGAGGAATTTAAGACTGCCTGTACAATTACTTGATAAAACAAAAGCAAATTATAGTGTTAGATAGTTTGATAAAGAGGAGTCTATGAAAACAACGATAAATATTAAATTTGACCGGAACACTCTAAATCTAAACTATTATTCAATAGTACAAATTGCACAACTGACAGAAATAGTAAAATATTTTAGTAATTCCGTTAAAGTTTTATTTTTATCAGCTGCGCAATTTGCACTATCAAATAGTAGTTTTCCACTGTTTTAGATTTAGTGTGTACAGTGTTGACTAACATTTCAGGTACTCATAATTAAATCGTATAGAATTGACCGAAAATGTTATATTAGTATCACTTATAATATATTATATTATTATAATTATAATCTGTAAATTTCAAATTGCTATTCGGCCACATTGGTCTTGGCATCAATAAATCAGTTTATCAATCAATAAATCTCTTAGTAGGACGAATCCAACGACTATTTTTGTCCTATCGGTTTTTGAAGTACGTAGGAAGTATAAGTGCCGATAGTTTATTTTACAAATGCCGTAAGTCCAGTGGAAAGCTACCGGAGCTGGACAGACGTGTGTACTCAAGTGGAAAGAGCAACCCGAATCGAGCGAACTCTCATTGATAGTCAAGACGCGCGAGATGCAGATGCATCTCGCGTATGTACTTATCGTATGTATATTACTTGTTTGCATACTTTAAAAGGGGAAATCTGAATAGCCAATCAGCTGTTATTAATGACTAGGTACACAGGTGATCTTTCTCCGGCTCGCGTAGCTATACGCTTGACGTACGTGAGACGAATCAATTTTCTCCCCAGTCACATTCTCACCTCGAAACGGAACATCAATAATCCGTCTACGTATATAATCCAGCCAATCATCCGAATCAATCATCCAACGCGGCACGAGAGTTAGATGGAGATGTAAAAACACCCGTCTACAATTTAATGACAGGCTTGCGCGCGAAGCGTTTATACGTATATACGACACTGCATTTATCGAATGAAGTGCAGCATTTTGCCGACGATGCGATACGCCGCGCCTCAACATCCGAGTTGGATTAACAACTCGGCGGAAGTACGTTTACCTCGGCGCGGTAATCCAGGGTCGTAAAACAAATTTATACACCCGGCGCGCGGCGCTCCACCCCGCGCAAATTGGCCCACGATAAACGAGTCGCGCAACTTTAACTGATTCACCACGATCATCCCGCGATCGCGCCGTATATGCGTACTCGTACGAGGCGTGCAATCGCATAAATCTTATTCTGCGCCGCGCATTCCCGCGGCCGCACGATTATATATTCATCATGCGAGCGCGCCCGCGTATTAACTCGAGAGTATGCGTAGAAAAGGACAAATATCGCGCGAGGATAACCGGCGCAGGCATCGACGAGTTTTCGATCTATCGCATCCTTGCGCACACTCGCACACGAGAGCCGCAGCAGAGACTCGGGGGGATGATTTATGAAAATGGCACGTGGCCGCGCTGGCGGACTTGATGGAGCGATGATGGGCCACTCCCGATAAGAATCGCTAATGCCGCGACGCGGAGAAAGCCGCAACGCCCGAGCAATAGGTGTTTGATGGGAGGGCAGCTCGGCAACTCAGCTCGTGCACCCCGCGGATTATCGATTCAGATTACCCTCGTTTTTTAACGCGCGCAAATTGAATCTCAACCGCACGCGCGTTATCATATACACACACACACTCGTTGTCCGGGGAGTATAACGCGCGTCGTTTTACGCGGTTTGCTTGATAGTTCGGCTTCGAGTGTCGTCGCCCGTTGTGATTATCCATTGCGACGGACAAAAAATGTGAAACTTTCAGGACGACCAATACTATATACAAGCATTCCACGGGACTCTGTGTTTTGGATACAATTTTGGTATATACAGTGGGCTGGGAGCGTGGCCGCGGTAATCCACCGTGAAGCCGAGTGAGAGCTTGCAAAGCTCGGGAGACCGAAAGCGGGGGGCAAACGGGGCGGAGCCGCAACGGGTACATGTGCGCGGCCGGGGCGCAGCTCGCCCTGCACGAGGAAGGAGGACCCGGGGGACGCGCGGAGCGAGCAGCTCGCGCGCGCGGCCCGTCTGGGCGAGAGCCGCGCGCTACTGGACCTGAGCGATCGCCGCGACATTCTGTGCCAGCAGGTCAGCTCTGGCTGCCGCTGCGTCCGCTCGGCCGAAGGCCGCCGAGCTCGCGGCTCAGCTCGGAAGTCCTTACTTCTTTTTGCGCCTTCGGCTCTTCGTAGGAGGATCCCGCCTGGAATTCGGCCTTCCTGTTAGCTCGCCTCGTTAACGCTCGAGCTCGATATATATTGCACCTCGACCGTCAGACTCCTTTCTATACGACCACACGCCCGAGTGCTGGCGATCGATGATCCGTTTCTCGGCTTTTCGACATACGCTTCGATTTTCAAAGACTCAACCGAGTTTGTACGCTGTCGCCCGGCACGGCCGCCAAAGTTTGATTTGGGAGCTCACACAAACGAAGCATCCTCGCGGGGGAGAAACGCTACATCGAGCCATTTGGGATAGATGGGCGAGAGGGTTGAGCCCTAGCTATACCTAGTTCTCAAATTTGATAAGCTCGGAAAGAAGAGAAGATGTGTTTTGTTATGACTAGCTGTGACATGTCACGAGATACGTGCTCAGTGCACACACTTTCTTTCCCTTGACACTGATACGATTAATATTGGCTACGATTTTGAAAACCTGATTATCGTTATAGATATTTACGCCTACTATGACAAAAAGATTTTTTCCACAAACGATGATGTGAAACGATTTAGATCTATATATATATATATATATATATATATATATATATATATATATATATATATATTTGATAGGGTTAACTTAAAGAATTATACCAATTTAAAAGTATACATCATTCTTTTATTTATAATGCGTCTTGAATTTCTTTTTACTCTTTTCTCGGCCCTCAACCAATTCACATTTGTTTTATACAATCAATAAATCTAAGTATCATGATTCACTTTAGATCGAAAATTATTTAAAAATAGAATCATTTCAAATACGACTGATGTTACATAAAAACTTAAAAATGAATAGAGTAATGCTTCCATGTATTATTTTTGACAATTCATTTGTCCAATGAAGGTATGAATTATATGTCCTATTCATGTTAATTGTGAAGTGACATTTAATCACGCGGTAACAATATAGCGGCATTACTTTAAGGGTATAACATCAGAGCTTGCGAGAGTGATGTATATTTTCGAGCTACATAACGCTACAAATGAATATCTGTCATTATACCGGTCAAAATAGCTATTAAATGAATCATGTGGAAAGTTGCGTTTTAGAAATACGGCACTTCGTATTATAAGAAATGTTCCCTTCTCAAGTGGACAGCCCGAGATGAAGTCAATGTCGACATAGCAACTCCGTGCGTAAAAATCAGATAGTTATGAGACAAGGGAACAAACTATTCTCGACATAAATATAAAGTCTTCTAACTGATCATTCAATGCTAAAGTAAATTATTAGGGAAACCAGAACAATATGTATATATTGAAGTTAACCACATCTGTTTACTCGTTTGCAAGCTCATAGTTCTATGTTTTAAAATGGAAGAAGTACATTTTCATCCGTTGTATCACTTTTTCAAGATCAAAAGTGATATTATGTGCCTCTAATAGATTAACTTCTCTCATTGCCTGAATAATCAGTGATATAAAAAGTCACAGCAATTGAGAGTAGGCATTCCATGAAATCAATAATATTATTTTTGTACTGTCTACTGCCACGACCACTTCATACTACACGCAAGATTTGATTCGAGCATTTCATCGTTTTTTTTTTCGGAGAAAATTTGGAAAGCTTCAAATGTAACTAGACTCCAAAAGCAACAGCGTCATGATGCATTCCTTACTACCTCCATGATATAATGTCACTTCCCAATACTTTGCATAACAGGTGATGTTTAGTCAAGAGACAAGATGACAATATATTTGTGCATAACACAGCCAACGAAATAGCAATATTACACGTACTCACTAAAGTAAATACTTGCTGTGTTACCATCAAAAATTATATTTACAAACTTAAACTTATAACAATTTTTTTCCATTCGATCTTTTTATAGCGTTTATATATAATTTCTTAAATCTTGCATATTTACATATATTATACGTTCATGTATAATTTATATTTATATAATATTTTTACTATACTATTAATAATATGGGCTGCTCAGTTCTATAACAAGTCCAATTCACCATCAAAATATTCGAAAAGAATTACTTTGAAGTGGATACGATATGGTTTATTCGATTCTGAATAGATAAATACTTGATGTTTTATATCGACATGTATTATATGAACTACTATTCGAATAAATTGATGGATACTCGAGTTAACCATATCGTATCGACTTCGTAGTAATTGTTTCTGGAAATTTTGAAAGTGAATTTGACTCTTTATGGAACTTAACAGCCCATATCGAAATCAATAACAAAGCAATGAATCTTTTCTCCAAAAAACAATATACTGACATTATGTGAAAAGCTTCACCATCTTGGATAAATTCTACAATAAAAAAATCTTGCACGTGATGAAGTTTTGGATAGCGAATCGTTTCAATGGATTCTGTAACTAGTTAATTAGGTAATGATCTCACTTAATATTGAAGAAAAAGATTTCAATTTTAACCATATAATATTGAAGTATATATGTTCAAATAGCTATCCCAAATTTTTTTATAACAATAAAGTTACGATCTCATGAGTTTATATATATATATATATATATATATATATATATATATATATATATATATATATATATAATTTAAGAGGAACCTCCTTAATTCTCTGGCATTACGTAGTAATTGATTCTCTAAAACAACTTCAGTCCTTGTTCCAGTAAAAAATTTTATGAAATTTTCTGAATTATATTTTCAAATATTTCTTGAAAAATCGTTGCTATCAGATTGTGAATTGTACATACAGCGATACTTTACTTGTTATTCGTGAAACATTTTAAGAGTTTTGAAATACCTGAAGAAACTTGCAGGTAATATAAAAGAAAAAACGCTCACGAAGTTCTCAATAAAACATGTATTGATACAAGTATAAAAATCTTCAATATATAAGAAATTTCGAAACATTATTTTTGGCATAAACATACTGAAAATCTTTGTTAAAAGCTACATGGAAGATTGAAGGTGTATCTATCATTAAAAAAAATCATACAAAATCTTGTAAAAATGTTTTTTAGAAGACAAATTCTTACTAGTTCCACTGGTTCAGTACAATATGCAATCACAATGTAATGTAAAATATTTTGTGAAATTTTGTGAAAATATTTTTCTCAATAAATTTACAGATTATGTAATAATGGATAATCATAAGAGCTTGGATTTTTCATGAAATATTATATTTTTTTTTGTCTTTATAATATTTTTAAGTGGATAATGTTTTAACCATCCAATGATTTCAGATATTTCTATAAGAAAATTATTTACTGAAAGTTTAGGCTCAACAAACTATCAAAAATGTTTCAAAATGTTAAAATACTCAGAATTTGTTTGTATAAAGAGCACATTTTCAAACATTCATGTATTTCTTCAATATTTAGTTGATAAACATACCTATATAATATTAAAACTTTTCTCTCTTTCAATTCAAGTCTATTCGAAACATTTTTGATTCAATATTAATGAGAACCAAGCATCGATTTGAGTGTTGCAGATTGCACTTTTTACATTACTATTACAATGGCCTTTGTGAAAATATATTATTTCCCTCTATACTATAATATAGAGAGATAAACAGAATGATACTTTCATTACCTTAATATCAACTTTACTTTGTGAAAACATTCTTATTATTATTACCACAGTATGAATTGTATAAACTATTGACCTTTTATGTTCCACCAATAGAATAGACTCTTATTCAAATTCAAATTTAATCTTAATCGTTCATGTTGAATTTTCGTACCTTAAATAATTTAATTTTGCATACATTTAATGTATACTGTGAAGGAGTATGATCAAATTTCTCAGTAACTAAGGGTGAAAATATTATTTAGTAATGATTTTTTGTTCAAGCATACCTATTCTCATAATTTAAAAACATTTCAAAAAATCGCAGAAGTAATATTTACAAAGCATCAATTAAAATCAATTAAAATATGTAATGATTATTATATATCGATGACTCTTACGAAAAAAGACACATATGAATCTGACCGCTAAGAAAGACACATGTCGAGTCTGCTCGCGAGAAAGACACAAAGTCGCTCACCCCAAAATTTCTCGACGTAAAAAAATAAAAAAAACAAGCCTTTTATACAGTTCGAATGCGGTTTAAACTCTCTCTTCGTTTTTATTTGCGAGATAATAATTCCGACATGTGCCTTTCTTCGCGGACAGTTTCTATGATGTCTTCATTCGTAAGAGGCATCGATATCCCCTGGGGCTTCAGTATTTCTAACTAGTTTCATTGGGAATTGTTTTAATTAGTATTTCAAAAATAATAGACCTCCACAAAGGCTTATTCAGTGACTTTTTTAAATATAAACAAGAGCTTGTTGAACCATTAATAAATTTAAAATTTCAATTGAAAAAATTATTCCGTCAATCTTCATTAATCCATAGAAAAAATAGTCGAATAAAATAATCAACGTTCAGAATAGTACAAAGCGCATGTAGGCATTTTTCGGCACAAGGACAGGCACCCAAGCGAAGCGAGGGTTATAAATCCGCAATGCTGGAAAACATCTACGCAAGCGAGGTGCATACAAAACTCTATTATGAGGGAGAGAAGAGCGTTTATCCGTTCGGGCACCGGGCCTTGAAAGCTCGTTCTACTCCGTAGAACCAAAAAACAATGGATGCGTTTCAACCATCTTTTCTAGAGTTCGTGAAGAGGGAATAATTGATCAAAAAAAATTAAAATATTCAGATTTTTCTATCAACGACAGCAGTTTTAAAATGAAAAGTATCAAATATTGCAAATTAATTTTTAGTTCATTTACATTCTTCATTTCACGGTGTTCAACAATCCCTTGAATGCAGTGTTTCGAAAAATTGATACAATTTCAAAAAAAAAACTTCATTAATTTTCTCATCATAAATTTTATGCTAAGCTTGTAGCTAAAGATGTATGAATGTAAGGGCATGATCAATAAAAATTAATATATATCAATTAAATCTCATTGAAACCCCAATTTTGACAATGGAACTGCATCAATTTAACAAATTCAAAGCAAATACTGTAAAGTCAACTACCTTCTCGAGAGAATTTGCACCGATCAACAGCCAAATCGACGCCCAAAGCGATTCTCGCAGCTCAAGCGAGCGCAGAAGCCGGCAGAGAACTGTGTTTCGGCTTTGTCTTATTTAGGAAGACTTTTATGCAGCCATTGAAGTCGGCACTTACAAGGACGTGGCCGCCACAGCCTTTAGTGCGCTGCTCGACGACCGGATCAACAACCGGAGTGGCGTCGGTTGAGGCAGCGTCTGCCTCCTTGCCACTCATTTGAGCATTTTTAGCCTCCATCTGCTGTTCCCTTGCCTCAATCTGCCGAATTATATGATCAGGATGAGGTGCAAACACGGCACACGTCACAACCGCATTGTGGGCTTTGATGCCCTCCCAGAAATCGTTACGATCACGTCGCACACTCGAGAATTTGGAATAGTCGTGGTGGGTCTTCCAAATATAGATGCATTGATTCTCTGAGCCACTCACTATGTACTGGCCATCCGGACTGAAGCTCGCCTTTATCTGGCTGCTCACGTTCACATAACCCTTGTATTTACAGGAGAGATTCAAGTCGCGGAGATCATACAACCTGAGGAATTCATTTGCATACATTATCAAGTTTCTAATAGCTAACACAAGTAACATGAGTTATCTTTTGTTCTAAGGTGTTTAAAGAAAATAAGATGCAATAGGTAAGATTGCCAATGTTATGATTGGATTGGTTTTTAATCTGATGAACTTCATTGAATCGTAGATAAAAATATTGTTGTTTTAACCATTTAATATAAAATTAATATAAAATTAAAGCTGTAATTGAAATAAACTTCTAAGTCACAGTGGGAGAAAAATATTATTCTTGCCCCCTGGCATCCACCTGATGCTTCTATCCGTCTTACTTCAATATCTTGAAGTAGGACGAATTTAATAAATTTAAAACAAAACTAACCTGATACGGCTATCATTCGATGTCACAAGTATTTTGTCCTCACCGGGCATCGGCTCAATACCACTAATTTTTCTACCAGTAGAGTTTTTGCCTCGCGTCGATCGCACATGTATCTGCGTATGATACTTTAGTTGATCTGTGATATAGAATATACACCTGCCATCATAGGAACCGACTACAGCGAATTTGCCGTTCTGACAAAAGTTTGCCGCGGTGATGAGCTTAGTCTGACCGTCGACTTCGTTCCACACCGCCACCTTCTTGTCGGGAATATTCCAGAGTCGTAGCTTTCCATCAAGCGAGCCCGAAAGGAAATAACGGTCGTCCTTAGGGTGAAAGACTATGGCCGTGACGAAATCAATATGCTGGAAACAACAGAGGCACTCTTTGCGTGAGATATGCCACAAGCGAACCTGAAATGGCATTTGAACCGAAAGATTAAATTTCAATTATCTTCAGCACAGAACTTGGAAAGCTTCAAAATCAAGAGATGCTCAATTCTTGAAACTGAAAATCAACGAAATAACCAACCGTTTTATCCATAGACGATGATAATACAAAATAGTTCTTGGACCACGAAACGTCGAGAAGGTCGGACGTGTGTCCTGTGTAGGTGCAAAACGGCTTGGGCATGAAGGGTCCTCTGCTGGTCTCAGCCTCGTGCATTATACTGGCAAGTACGTGTGGATCCTCCATAGATTGCTGCGAGACAAGAGACTCCTGGGACGGCGTCGGGCTGACCTTCTCCGCATTGTACTTCGTCCGCATATCCTGAAAATAAGCAAAGGCGTCGCGCAGCACCCAAATCCTGAGTACTTTGTCCTGGCCGGCGGTAGCCAGCAGTCGACCGCACGCCGAGAATTTCATGCACCACACGGGTCCCACGTGTTCTCCACTCAAGTCCTGCACATGCTGCAAGCAGTAGAACTCATACGGACCCTTGTGACTGTTTGACGCTTTCAGCTTTATGCATTGCGGTTCACCAGGGTAGACCTGTTGGTAATTAAAAAATTATAATATTTTATAGTCGATTTTCAAATTGATCTGGAGTTTGGAATATGAAATTTGAAATAAAACAAAGACTGCATAAGTATCAAAAAAAATGCTGAAGCATCGTTAGAATAATACCTAAAAGAATATTCAATGAAACAATTTCAACTGTTAGTCTGATTCAAATATATCTGATTATCCGCTAATCCAGTAGATTGAAAAATAGCAGTATATATAAGGTTTCACGACAATCTATACATAATACTACTAACCTCGTCTACAATATCCACAACATCTTCCTTATGACGTGCATGCGATACTTCTTGAGCTATGGACTTTGCTTTATCCATCGTTTTTTTTACAGTCGATCCGAAAAATCGTTTTATCTTTTGCGTTCGTTTTCGCACGCGACCCACGGTTACATCTTCGTCCGGTGGTATGCTCGACATTTTACTATCAACGCTTTCTTCATCACTTTCTTTTTCTTTATCTAAACTCGTGTTACTAATATACTCGGAAGTCAGTCGCATTATGTGAAGAGATAGTGGATTAATACACTGAGGCAACTTGTCCTCAGCTATGCTCAAAGGTACTCTTTCGCCTGTGTCTAAGTTCAAAACTGTAACCTGCTCTAAAATTTCCTGAAATATTGATTTTTGGCTTTATATTCTGTATTAAAAGAAATACTTTTAAAGTAAACAATTTTTTAGAATTCTCAATTAGATTATTAGTTAAATAATTTCTAATAAAAAATGTATTTTTTGTATAATGTTTAATAAAAAATTACCATATCAGTAAGACGTTTTCCAGAATCGGTTCTAGTTCTTACAAACATATTTAATTGTTTCACTAAGTCTTGATCACCGGCCGATTTTCGTCTTTCTCTTGTTCCTTGCATATTTAAGCCTGTAATTTTGTGAGGTCCTAAAGAATGTCGACCTATACTATTACTGGACATTGAGCTCAATGCACTATTGAATTTATCAGAGTTTTTCATCAATTGGGCTTTCAGTTTTGCTATTCTTTCAAGTTCTTCAAAGGATGGGCCTTCCGCTTTTGCTTTATCTTCATCCTGCAATAATTGCATAGACCACAATGATTTTGCATAATTAGAAGCTATTCAATGAGCAAAATTAATAAAATTTAATATATTTTACCTGCGGTTTAACGACATATTGTCCTTTTGTGGCAGAGCGTATATCAAGAGAATGTTCAAATTCTCTTGTAATGGACTCAATGGTGCTAGCTGGACTAGGTAATGATGATGTTGATACTAAAACTTCTTTATTTATTGGCTGTAAATATAATGTAGTTCGTAAACAGAAAAACACAGAAACATAAACAAAAATATAAACACTACTCACAACTAAGTCATTTGGTGTTTGAGCTTTTGATTTCTTCTTCCGGCGAGGTGGTGCAACTGGCATTTTATTAGGAATTCCTTGAATTTCAATAGCTTTGCCATTGGACTTGGTACTAGCAATTACATCAGGCTCTTGAAGAACCACATTTTTATCACCGTGTGAAGAAGATGATTGATCAGATTTATCGTTCAAGGATGATTCTCTAAGAACATCACCTGATAAGGTCATAACACTAGATGATTGGGACATTTTATCAGAAGTAGTATCTTCATCTTTACTGGAAACACTATGCAGAGCTGCCATTTGAGCTTCTTTTGGCAAGATACTGGTTAAGGGTGCAGTTTGTAATATGCCAGGGGTTAAAATTTGCGAAGTATTGTCCGGCCCTCCAGCTAATATTCGGCCAACACGGCCTAAGGAAGTCATGCTTTGTAAGCTTAATGTATCATGTTCAATAATCCTAAAGGGATGGGAAGTTTTTGAAGGAGTGGGAAATACTCCCTCGATGGAGGAAGTCTGGCTATCAGGAGGGGAATTGTTAACAGGAATGTCATCATCCTCTGTTTGCATACGTTGTCTCAGCTCTCTAAATTTTCGTCTTCCTACTATTTTATCTGTTTCAGCACCTCTTGTTTCTTCTTCCTGTACATCATTAATAGAAATATTTGAATAATAAACATTCCTTCATATGATTTTCATCAATTGATTACTTAATATAGATAAATTATTTTTTTCATAAATTTAACTTTTATTTGAGAAAAATATATTTGTATTATTTAACCTGTATGGATCAAATCTGAAATAAATATATCTCTTCTATTTCTTTACATGAACATTTTTGAGGCTTCAAAGAAAATTTTTTCCAAATGTAGTGAGTCATTGGGTACTGATGTTCTATCTAGCAGTAATTAAGTATGATGTAAGCATTTAAAATTGAACTCTGTTCATCATGAAGTTACAGTAAGCTTTGATTCTATTCCTCGAATAAAAATTTAAATTGGTATTGAATAAAGATTAATTAATTTAACAAATTTCGCATGGTAATTTGCAAAGATCATCTAAATTCAAATTTTCACAAGCATACAAGACACAATTCTCGCAGAACAAGAAAAAGGTGAGAACTGATGTGGAGGAAAAAGTCAAACTCACAGCTTTGTCAGTGCTCTGTCTGGCCTGTGGTTCTGCAATGGAAGTTTTTTCACTCGCTCCACTTGGAGCTTTGGGATCAGCTGGCTTGAGGAAGACGTGACTTTCCGTCTTGGCGGTTGGAGTTGAGAACTTCTCATCGTTGGAATCATTACTGATTGACTCCCTGTGTCTGCTCTTCCTGCGGATCAAAAAATAACACCAGCCTCAATGACAATTCACGAGAGGCAGCGGTATACGAACGACAGCCCAGTATTAATGAGCAGCACAGTCACAACACTAGTCCTATAGGCACAATAATCGGAATTCGAAGAGCGACTTGGATCGCTTGCAGCAGCAGCACCAGCCGGAATTGGGGAGATCGCGCGCAGGGTGTCGTGTGTGGATGCGTTTCGAGTGTACCTGGGAGCCTTCTGAGCGATGTCGTCCTCGGCGTCGAAGAACTCCTCCGAGTCGCTGCTGGCGGACATTGTCGAGGCGGCGGTGGCGGGCGCAGGCTTGTGCTCGGCGGCAGGCAGCAGGAGCAGAGGCGAGAGGGCGGTGACTCCTCTCTCGTCAGCAGCATCGAGGAGTCGTGTCGGGTTGGGCTGCTGTCCGGCTGCTGCAGCTCCCAGCTCGTCGCACACGATCCGCGCCGCGCGCTACTCCGTCCACAACTAACACTCGACTATATATGTGTCCCTCCGGGCGAGAGACTGACACTCGCCGTCGTCACAGCCTCATCGCCCCAACACGTCGATCCCGCGGAATATCACGGAATATCGGAGCAGCCGCCCAGCCCCGCGCGACTCGCCTGGCGATGCTATTCGGGGACCTGCACTTTCGACCACCGACACTCGCGCGTATATACCCGTATAGCTACAGCTATATATACATATGTATACACACACATACACGCACACATATACATGAATGAGAGTGTGTGAGAGTGCAGCTGCAGACGGCTTCCGCGGGAAGGGCGATCTTTTGCGCGTGCGCGCGCCCATGTAACAATATTGCCTCTCGTTTTTCGAATATATATAAGTATCCGCACCCGAATCCAACTAACTCGACTTTTTTCAGATTTTTCTATTATCCGTTCATCGTAAATAGCGTGTCCGTCTATTCGTATTCGGCTCCGTCACCTGGAATTCATTGGGCTTGTTGATGTATGGTTGCGTGACGTTGCGAGACCACATAATTGATTCTGAAGAAATTCTCAAATTATAATAGAGATCCGAGAATATTAACTTCATATGCAGGACAACAACTCAACACATTTCGAGCGATAGACAGAGTTAAAATTTTTTTTCGATTCAAAATAAACAAAAATGTATTGGCTGCAAGTTCTAATCATTCAATATATTTTTTACATCAACAAAATACACACGTGTGCGAAAAAAGACATACAGTCGATTCAAACAGTAACAATAATAGCACATACTCATTCTTTTTTTTCTCAAGTTTCTGAATTTTCATCATTATCATACGACACTACTCATTTGACCGTTTCGTTTGAATGAAATAATAATATGCTCTATTTGGTAAGCTATTTGAATCCGAGATAAAAAATGATTTCACGTGCAACTTTTGACAATCAAATCTATGCTGTACCACTTTGGATAACTTCACTACGAAGCTGCTCGTAAGTATGCTTTCTGTTATACTTATGTTGAAAATCGAAATTTTAGCTATCTGCTTTTCCGCTCGAATGTTTGGCTCGAACTTTGAGAAGAATCCTTCACTTCTAATACGCCACAATTTGCTACGATTATTTTACGTAGTGGTTTTCCGAATTTTGTCCCGTACCCCTCCACCTAGAATTATGGAATGAATAAATGATTAATCGACATTCAATTTCACGATGTTCATGAAAAATGTTTACTTTTTCCAAGGTTTGCCTTCCTTTGATGACTTTTCCAAAGACAACCTTCTTCCCATCCATAGTTCTTAACGGTCGCAGAGTCAAATTATATTTTGAGTCGCATAGGTTTTTGTTATCGCCGTAAGTTGATAAGACTCCAGGACACGTGTGCTCCAAAGTGAAATTTTCATTGGGGATTGGCTGATCATAAATTGAGGCTCCACCAAGCCCATTGAATTTTATCACATCGCCTCCTTGACACAAATAGCCGGCTAATATACAATGGAATGGTGTTCCTCTGTAGAACATGAAAAAGGATTTATCAAATCTTGATCTCATTTCTTTGAATGTTCTTGATATTGCAACATGTCAGGAAGGAAGTCACACACTTGTAAGATAAGCCATTGAAACCTTTACAGAAGGCTTCAAAATTAGCACACGTTAGTGGTACATAATCGTTGTATAGTTCGAATACAAGCCTCCCTAACGGCAGTTGATTTTGTGCGAATTCGAGATCGAAAAAACATTTTGATCTGGCAACTTTTTCGCTTTCTGTTGGAGCGATCGCATTCTGCGTAATGGGTATATAAGTTGGTACCGTTTTAAACCAAGGATATCTGAAATTTTTTGGACAAGAACATACTTTAAGTGAACATTGTTTTAATCTATTGTTGGTTAATTAGATTAATAACTTTGACTTGGATATGATTTGTGCCCTCAATGTTTTCCACGCTTTTGCCATAACTTGCGGCGAATATTCACTACTAAGTGAGTTAACTTTGTTGTACACGCGCTTGTTCTCAATCATTATTCTTCGCGTTTCTCGTTCTTTTTCAGAATCATCAATTTTAAGTTTTTTATCTTTTAAATTCCAACAATCTACTTTTCCCTAGAACATAGAAAGATATGATTCATTTTTTTTTATCAATCAATATAATATACTTCTTATCAGGGCAATTAAGAGCTCTCATATATATTTGCTTACTCCCATTCTAAAGATAGTATTAATTTTTCTCGATATGTCCAGATTCTCTAGATAATTCATCCTAGCTCTTTCTCCTTCTTCATTCAATTTGTCTTGATTGTAGTATATATCAAGTTCAAAATTTGGAGGCCTATTGTCAATTTTCGGTTTCATGTTTACACAACGCAAACGATGCTCCTTGTAATTTTTCAGATCTACTATGATCAGGTCCTCTTCGATCTGTACCGTCAGACATATTATTAACAAAAAAAAATAAATTCGAAATAAAAATAACACGAAAAATCATAAACTGAACAATTCTGTTTATTCATGATCACCTCGCCAGGCAAGTATCGTGGTTTGATCGGGGGGTCGAATTTTATCATCGTTCTTTTCTTCTTCTCCTTTTTTACCATTTTTATTAAACTTGATGCACTAGGTATTGAAAATAACTACTCAAAATTTAGAGAAGATAAATGTTTGACTAACCAATACACAAGAATTTCTCCTCTATTATGAATCTGTCAATGGTATTAATAAACAATGGTTCACAACCTCACTTTTATTCGTCTCTATTCTAAACAAACAATTAATTTATGTATACTAAATTCAAAGTTCTCATTCTTCAATGTAAACTCCGAAAAATACATAAAATCAGTAATCTTAAAGATTTATCCGGGACATCAACAAATATTCCTCAACATGGACATGCAGATAATGGATGAATTCAGTGAAAATGGAAAAAACTACACGAATAACCTAATTTTTGTGAGAATTCTTCATTTATCACTAGTTTATTAAGGAATTAGAAACTCATATAATTCAAATTTTGAATGATTTTAGAGCGAAAATCAAATAATTCTCTCGAAGGATTACGAAAGACTAAAAGAAAAATTAAGAACCTATTTGAAAACTCTTCAGCTTCTCACTTTGAAAGTTTTGAAAATGAACATTTCAAATTATAATTCAGAAAATAATAACTCAAAAACCGGTTTTAACAACAATAATCTAAAAAATATGAAAAAACAGCTCTTATTAACTAAAAAAATTCTGTCAATCAATTTGAAATCTGTTGGAATGATGCAACAGTTACATGAAGAAAAGTATGATTTGCAGAAATTTATTAATGAATCACACCAACTTAAATTAGAACAAATACAAGAGATGAACAATTTTAAAGATTCAAACATGAAAAAAAATAGTTCGAATAATAATATAACATCGATATCAATTCTTGTACAAGGTACGTTTTTTTCACATCATAGTAACTAAAGTGGAATCGATCCAAGTTCAAATTCTCGATAACTAATGAAGCAACAACCGAGAATTAATCCAATTAAATTCTTTAAGGTAACGAAGATGATTTGTGTTTTCGAGATTGGAACCAAACAAAATATTCTGAGAGAATACAAGATGATTTTGACGTTTCAATCAAAACTGCAGCTACAGTCCCTAATTTGTCCAATCATTTCAAACGTGATAAGAAAATTACGATTTTATTCGACAACTCGAACATTTCATTTCTCAATTCCCTTTACTTATCAGACGTTTATTCAAAATTGATACGAGGAGAAAAAATTTTTCTTCCGAAAATTTTCAAAGAAAAATTTGCAAGCTTAGAAATGAAAAATGATGAAATACCAACAATTCCTGCGATTAGTGAGATCGTCACGTCCAAGTGTCGAAAAATTGACAATTGCAGCAATCTCAAGAAAAAAAAAAGAAAAAGTTTACAAAACTCTAAATGCATAAAATTACGAGAATGCGATTTAACACTTTTCAGAAATACATCTTCGAAAACGAAGAAAACATTGTTATCGCCAGAAATGAACGTGATATTTATTCTAGCGGGCGAAATGATTCGTATACAACAACAAAGTATGGAAATGTTGATTTTGAATAAATTCAACAGTGAAAAAAATAATTTTATTAAATTCAAAATGGGGTTGAATCGATGTACTGATGAGAAACATCGTACAATAAATCAATCACAGTTAGATATCAATGGCGGAAACATCTTAATGACCTGGGGAAATAAAATGTCTGTTCCAAATTTGAACATGAACGATACCGGAAAAAATATTGAAAAAAAAGAACAGTCTCAAAATATAAAAAGTACATCTATGATTAAAAATACGATATTAATCGATACTACCCACGTAAATCCGAAAGAATTTCAAACACAGATACCAGTGATTGAACATCACATTGAGAAAAGCAAAACATCAAGTTTTTTTAATATAACGGACGTGAAAAGTTCTGAGCAGAATTCAAAATTAGAAGTAGTGGACACAACTAAACTCGCAAGATTCAGGACAAAAATTGACATTGGAGTAGGTGACAGGTCCATTTCGACGCGTGATCAAAATACACAAATAGGTAAACACAATATATCAAAATTGGGCTTAAAAAACAGTGATTATGACCACATTATCAATCCAATCCCTCGTGTAAAGAGGAAAGAAGATGAAAACGACACGAATCATATATTGAGAAGAAGAATGAAAACACATGATTATAGACATTCTTTAAGAAATCTCCAAGAAATTATTCAGTATTGTGAAAAGGAGACCATGAAGATTGATTACACGTCATCAAAAACCTCACACGTGTCCAAGAAAATGAGAGAGAAAGTAGACACAAAAGCGATTGTTCTACCATTGATCAAAAAAGAGATGAAAGAAATAGGACAAAAACATAATTTTTTTCCCTATAAGATGAAGAAAGGTAATCACGCATCACATCAAATTCCAGAAATGAGTAAGAAATATCAAATAGTTTTACAAAACCAAAATTCGAAGGAAATTAATTTTGAGTTTTTAGCAAATGATAAATTGAAAGGGCAGAAATTACAAATTAGAAACCCTCATCACAGCCATCAAGCTCAAAAACATCGACACGTAGCGGCACATTCTAATTGGTGATTTTGTTTCTACTGACAATAATTAAAGATCATTGGTTGGAATGAAATGAATTCAATAATTTATTAGGAATCAAAAGGTTTCATAAGCTGTAAAATGTATAAAATAATCACAAGACTTTTCATTATATAAATTTATTTACTATGCTAAAATGACTCTATTCTTTCACAATAATAATAATTAATAAGATATTGATTGAATAGCTTAATGAATCTACTTTAATCACATTAGTAAGTCAAGCAGTGCTTGTCTCAAAATATTCACAGATTTGATTAAAAAACTACCATAGACAAATAATTTGGCAGTAACGTTCCTAGCAAAATTACAATAAAATTTAAAAATTAACGCATAAGACTTCTCTTAGAGAACGACTTTAAATAATTTCTACTACGAGGATTTTTGTGGTTCCTCGGGTAAATCCAAAATTTCTTCAACAAAAGCCGCTACATTTGTATCTTTTTTAGCATGTTCTGTTATGAAATTAAGTTCTAGCAGCTGGTTGTAGTTCGGCCGAGCTGTATAGTCTTTCATTAAGCTGAAACATAGTTTTAAATTCAGTATCTACATTATACCTGAATTTTTTCAATTTAAAATATACATCTTACCACTTGTTTATAAATTCTTCAAAGTCAGAAGAAAAACGGTTAGGCGGTAACTTTGGAGCTTCATCTTTAACAACTTGTTTTAATTGTTCAAATGGTGTTCCCCAAGACTCGTAAGGAAACTTTCCAGTTGCAAGTTCAAGTAATGAAATTCCTAATGACCAAACATCTGACCTAATATCATAATGTGATGGGTTACCTGATGGGTCTATCCTTTCTGGCTGAAATATATAATACATAACACTTTTTTTTTTGTTATAAATCTGTAAAAATGAGAATTAAATATCTTACCGCCATGTATGGTTTACATCCAGCATCAATAGTTTTGGCAACAGAGTCCACTAAGTAACCTGATATACCAAAATCGCAGATTTTTACCTCTCCCTTTCTATTAATTAAAATATTACTAGGCTTCACATCTCTGTGAATAACTCTTAACTGTGAATACAGGTAATGTAATGCACTAACTACCTAAAAATTATTGATAAAATTAGAATAAATTGAACTTGACAAATATAACTTCAATAAATTTCACCTTTAACACTTACTGAAAATGCTATTTTTCCAAGTATAACTTCTGATATCGAACGACCATGTTTATACACTTTAGTATAAAATTTGTCAAGGCTCATATCCATTACCTCCATACAAATCCAAACATCTCCTTCTCTGAACAAAGCTCCATAAAACTGTACAGTGTAAGGACAATCTGAACTTCGCATTGAAATATCCAAGTCCATCAATAACCTCTTTTGTTCTTGTGTGTTAACTGTAGCGGTAATTCTCTGTAAATTTTATGAAAAAAAATAGTACATAAATTGTCGATATCTATAATTTTACTGTACAATAAATAAGTTTGCAGATAGAATTCGAAAAACTTAATCATTGTTCAACTAAGAGGATTGTTTGAAAGCTTTATTCTATTAATAACACCAAGATTCAAACTAAATCATGAAAGTTAGGAGAATAATTACTTTTACAGCCATGATAGTATCCGTTTGTATATGCCTCATCTTATCAACAACACCATAGGCTCCACGTCCAAGAGTACACAGCATTTCTAAATCATCTGCATCTACTTCAAAAGTTTTTTCATCAATAGTGATTGTTGTTCTTTTATCCAGATTCCTGGGAGGAGTACTGCAATAATAGATACAGAATTAGCTTTTATGTTTTGTAGAATATCACAAAATAGGTATAAAACCCTTACACTGGAACAGGTGTCTCCTCAGAAACTTGAAGTTTTAGGTTTGGCTTGTTTCGACGATTTTTGAAAGCCATAATATATCTGTTTTTACTCTCTGTCAGAGAGACTAAGAATCCACTAACACTCAGTCTTCAATGAGACAGTTAACTGTAATTTTCTGCTCATATTGTTTTGACATCAAGAATGACTTGAGCAAAATCTATAAGTTGAAAGAAAACAAACTTCAAAATAATGTTTTGAAGGACCTCCAAATCAAATCTGTATAGGTTAACAATAGAGAGGAACAGTACAATGTAATTAGTGAATTAGAGTAGGCGATATAGCAAGCATTCACAATGACTTAGCGTAAGCTCATGTTAATTATAATTTTGGAATATTTTGACATCTATACCTCGTGCGACCAACAGTAATGGTTTGAAAACACCGAATGTCCATATAAGCAGTTTTTATTAAACTTGAATTACCACTTGAAGATAGCTACACAGAAAATGCCGCCGACGCAAGATTACGAGATATGAAATCGTTGGTTTATTTTTCTAAAGAAATAGATAGAGAATATTCAATGTTGTTGATTAAAATGATAAGTAACGTTGAGAGTAATTTTCTCTCAACTTCTATCTTTTGAATCAGTACTGTTTTACTCAAGAAAAAAAAAAGTTTACTACTTTACACTCGACGCCATTGTTTATCGACTGCTGATGCTGACGACTGCTGAGTGCATTCGACTGTCGCCAGCATGCCGCAAGTGCCGCGGAGCAAAATACATCTCGACTTCGAAGATTTGAGGGAATCGCAGTAGAGCACATGTCTATTTGATCATTTTAAATGGGCATTTTATCAAGATGTTCCTTTAAAATTAGTTATTTGTTCAGATTATCTATAAGCCGTAGCAGAACGGTGACTTCGCTCATTCATGATCAAAGGCCAGTTCATAGAGAAGAAACTGAATCAAAATCGGTGGAAGTGAAAATTGATAAAGCGACAATAGCAAAACTAGAAAGGATATCTCTTGTTGACTTTGATAATGAATCAGGTATCAAAAGACTAGAAGCAGCAATTCGTTTTGCACAGAAGCTTCGAGAAGTACCATTGAGCCCTTCTGTAGAGCCAATGTACAGTGTTTTGGAAAATGAAAAATTGGAACTCAGGAAAGACGAAGTTACAGAAGGTAACTGTCGAAAACAGATATTGAAAAATGCCAAAAATGTAGAAGACGAATATTTTGTTGCTCCTCCAGGTAATATACCTAAAAGTTCTTAACATGGAGCCAATTTTGAAAACACTTGGAACAACTTTCCTGAGCCTGAAAGAATTTGGATTTGCTTATGGTATTCAAGGTATATTGTTGCGCCAAAACTTTGAAAAACTTTGGTTTCAGAAATGTGTAACTGCATCTAAATATAATGTTTTCTGTATGCAATCAAATACACTTCTGACAAACATTAAGGATTTGAAAGATACTGGGCTTGATAAGGTACCATTTGCAATTGCTGAGATAGACAATGTTAAAAACACGTGGAATGAGTCATTCCTTCCATCCAAATCCAGAGCTATTGAACACAGAATTGCAAAAGTGACAACAGTATATGAAAGTGATGATGCTATTGCAAGTGTTAAGGATTTGTTTTCACAAAAGCAAAGAGAACGTAAATCATGGTGGCGTAGAATATCAGAAAATCCATCAATTTACTACATGAGTGATATAAAAAAAGAAAGAGGTAGGGAGTATGTAGAAATTGAGGCTCGGTTCCCGTTTGGAAATATTATTGTGGAAACAATACAGTTTAAAAGGAATGCCAAAAAATTATTGTGCCAAGTGAGTATTGAAACTCACCAAACTTCATTGCTTTCCATAATCATGAAGAGAATCTGAGGAATAAATTTTCAATATATCTGACTAATCATTTTTGTTTTTTCTTACAGGCTGAAAATAATTCAAATTTGAGAATTGTAGAACATATTACATCTCTAGATTGGGGTTGTTTAGCATTGTTGTGCGATGGATACATAGAAATTGAAGGATCAAAAGAACTCCAAATGCATCCAAAACTAATGCCTTATAAAGCCTATTGCAAAGCAATCGTATCATCAGAAGATGATGAAACTATTAGAGAAGATTTAAATGATTTAACTTTATATTTAGTTGAATTACTCCGAGAACAAGGTGTAGAAACAGTCATAATGAATGGTGCAAAAAAACCAGATGTTTTTCGAGTGGCATATATTGTTACTGTCAACAGTGACAGTTTAAAGAATGGACTTGTCAAGCTTGTATGTCAAAGAACATTATGTGGTGAAACAGTTCATATCACGGATATGGCAAAGCGCATGTATGATCTGTGCTATAAAGCTTAATTATTGTTTTTATCATAGTTGTGAAATCATTCTCTTGTGAGAAAAGAAATGAATAAAAATAAATGTGTGTATAAATCTCATGCAAGTTAAACGATTGTTATGTAATTTAGTGTAAATTCTTTCACAAAAATCGAAAAAGTACAGTAATGAATTTTTTTTTCATTTATTCCCTTGACAACCTCCTAAATCAATCAACAAAAACTTTTAGAAAAAAAAACATAATGACGCATGAAAGGGTGGTAGAATACAAAAAGAAGATTAAAATACATGTAAATATAAATCTAAGACTTACAAATCAAAAATTAAAATTAAAAACATAGTAAAATCGAAAATATTAACAATCATTTTCCAAAGGTTTTTTTATTTTTTGTTACATCTCAAGATAGTCACGGGAAATGAATATTCAAGGTTCACATTTGATCTTTTGAATTTATTCATTTTCGTTTTACATCTGAAAATTTTCCAATCTGTTTCGAGCTGAGAATTTATGAAAACAGTTGAAACCAAAGTATGAAAATAATACATTTTTTTTACAATATTGACAAATTTTGATCGCGACAATTATTGAGAATTGATCATTAGACATTAAATGATCTGTGTTTTATAAAAACACTCCTAAGATTTCAAAAATATTTTTTCAGACCATTAGATTTCTTAACTACTTCATTTATTATTACGTAGAAATGTTGACATTTTATGTACGGGATATACGATCGAGAAGAGAGTTACTAATAGTATAGCTATACATTTTTTCAGTTTACTTATACTAATGGAAAAAGTTAGCATACATTTTCAAAATAAAATTAGTAAGTAGTAAAAAGTAGCATAGGAAAAAATATTCAGAATAACTGCTGATAAGTGACATTACTGTGATACTTTGTGTACAGTTATCAATTTATTATTTGCACATTTCTCAAGTTTATTTACCAATCATAATCCATATAAAATGTCTTCCAAAAATTTATTGAATTATGAGACACCAATGAATTTTCACGAATCGGAAGAGATGTTATATTTTTTTACATTTTGGAGATAGCAAATTTCATGTTATCAGAATTCCTTACAGGAATTTCTTACTGATGTCGGTGAAGTGGAGTTGAAAAAAATGTCAGTATTCGACCATATAAATCACTATTCAGAATGATAGAGCTCCAAGATTAAGATGGGATTCTGAGAAAATGAAGTTTCTCCAGTAAATTCGGAACTAAATTAATCATCAAAAGAGTCTATTCTTCTCTAACTTTTATATTGTCTTTAAACTAATAGAGGTAGGTATGAAAGTTTTTACATATTTAGACGGTACATATATACGTAGATTGTGTACAAAGATTCAATTTTCAATGAACATTTTTTAATTCTCAGGATATTTCCGATTTATCTTTTCATCAATGTAAAAAACATAAAAAATCTCGAAATATCTACTAATTTCATCTGATAATGAACAAATGAATGTCCAATTCAAAAGATTGTTAAGTAGACGACTTATAGAAGGATTATTGAAAATATCAAGAATGTGAATTTGTAGCTACCCTACGAAGTACAATAAATATATTTACGCTCGCACCTCACATACTTTAACCGTGAATGACTAATCCAGACTAATGTTCGCGTTTGTAATCTAATTTCTCGCATAATTACATGCATGTTATCACACTTAAATCTCTCAATTTCTACTTCCAATTCGAGCAAGTTTTCAAAAATTTCATCGAGAAGATGATTGGTGTGCTTTGAATCTTATCAGAATCAATTCAAATTGTAGCATTTATAGTATTGATAGCTGCTACAATTTATATGGATTTATAAAAAGATGACGGAAAGAAAATTCATATGATGTATAAAACAATAAAATGTACATACATCCTAGTAAAAAAACTAATTTCCGTATATACTGCATGAATGAATAAATAAATAACAAATAATTCAGTAAAGACATGAGAATTAAAATATTTGTTACGTCGGAGAAAAATAAATAGTTTATAATTCAATTGTTCCATGATATAAATTCATAAAAATTCATAAACATGTAATCATCTCTAGTAGTATACTATAATACTTTTTGATTCTCAAGAATTTTAAAGCACTTCAATCTGCATAAGGAATGTAAACTGAATTTTACATCTTCTAATAATTAATAATGTCGAACTTGATATGCATTATTAAGATGAAATATAAAAAAAATCGATTTGTACAGAAATACATTTTTTCATTCAAAGTTCCTACAGAATAATCTACGAGTGTGCATCCTTCATGTTGCAATCTCAAGTTATAGAATATGTATAATATATTTAAAAATTACCAATATATATAAATAAAATATGTTCTTGGAAAGACATTTAAAATGGCCTAATATACAAAAATAAAAAGCTTATATATTTTTTGCACAAGGGCCTTATGTTATTCTCTATTTGAATAAATTATGTAAATCATATTATTTCTAAGACTGTTTATAAATTATTTCATGTCATGTCTGTTCATTCACATAAAATTTTGATCGATTCAATGTGAACTTAAATAATACACGTAATAAGGTACACAGGTATGTACCTATGCAAAACAACTTTAAAATAATGAATTGTACATTCAATTATTTCGGTAAAAACCAATAGCTATCCACTAATTTTGGCACTAGAGTCTTTATAGATTATATCTTTGGCTATGAAAATGAAAGATCTTCGACGATTTTTTTTTCAGAAATATAGATGTACTAAAAAAAAATCATCCCTTTCATTAAAAATAAAGTATATGAATTGTTACTCAAATCATTCCAAGCATTCTTTGCAACTCATTCAACTTTTATACATTCACTTACAATGTCTATCATTTCATACTTGAGTGACACCCATAATTTTTGAAATGTTGATAGAATAAGAACAATACTTTTTGAATTTTGGGAAATGAATTATGTAACAAGAACTTCATCATAATATTTTACAAATTATACATTCCTTTAGGTGAAATAAAAGAAACTTTTAAAATTAGCTTGCCAATGATGCATAAAGATTAAATCATGAATTTAATATTAAATTATTCATTGATAATGAAATTTCGCTTTTTGAAATTGAGGGCGTGAGAATGGTATCGATAATCATTACAATACATAATTGTGAAATTATTAGTTATGCTAAAAAGTCATCAACAGTTCAAATATTAATGGTATATGAATAATGACTAGAACCAAACTAATATCATGACTGGTATCACTGTGTAAAACATACACTTGTTATTACTATTAGGCGTATAATCGCATTAGCTTAATTATAATATTATCATTCTAGATTGAGAAAATCGATTACACATAAAGTTAGTCGTCAACCAAGACAACATTTTCAAATATGGCAAATCTGTAAAATTATTGGAGATAAGCAAATATTTCTGCATTTGAAATGCATATTCATATAAATAACACTTGCATAGGCCTTTTTTAGGGCTTGAAATAAGATTGAGGAAATCTGTTGGTAACAAACTCGAATATTTGTTGTGAAATTAAATATTTATAGAAAAACTATGTCAGAAGTAATTCAAGTCCACATTAGAACGAGGAAACTTTTGTCTTTCATCGTCTCGTTCCTTGCGAGCAGGTTTCACTTAAAAAATCTATTTAAGAGCGCAGTAAGCGCTCTAATTAATAGTGAACTAAATTACACTCGCCTGACTGACGCACGAGTTTGAGAGATAATAAACAAGGAAAAGACGAACTAGTATGAAATGGAGATCACTGACTCTAGTAATAACCAGAGTAATGGTAGCCTGATCTGGAAGTGTGATAAGGAGTAGGTCCCACGGGATAGGTAGAATTGTAAGCAGACATCGCAGGCGGAGGTGGGGAGAGATTTCGCGTCTCGAGACTCTCTGGAACGAGATGAGAGGTGAGAGAGCTCGCTGGCTGGGGACTAGCGATTATCCGGGACACGGATGTATGTAAATGGTGGGGCCTCGACGCTGATTCCAGACTTACGACCCGTGGTACGTCGACGTGCGAGTACGGAGGATAGGGCGGTGGGTACGATGGCGGGGACATACACGCGGACGTTCTACTGAGATCGACTCCCTGCCGCTCACGCTCGCTCATCTCGTAGAGATGATGATGATGGTGGAGATGGTGACTCTGAACCTGCGAGCCAAACGCCTGTTGAAGTCCCCTGGCTGACATATCCAGACCCTGATCAGACGAGCTCTGCACGATCAGCGGCTCGAATCTCACTCTCTCCCTGTTTACCAGAGCAAACTCACTCTCGAGCCCGTCGTACTTAGCCATCTCTAGCTGCTGCTGCTGGAGACTCTTTTCCTTCACGGGTAGGCTCAAATTTTGCGCGACAGAGTCGCCTTCGTCGCTGGAAAGCGCCTCGTTCACAGCCAGTTGATGATGATGATGGTGGATTAGATGAGAGTGCGGATGGGGGATCTCCTGGTAGCGAGAAGGCGAACTTGGTACTTCTTGCGACACGTGGATGACGCGTTGCAGCTCTTGCTGATCGAGATACTGTTCAATACTGTGCGTTCTGCTGGCCCCGGGAACGTAATCAATCGGCCGGTGCAAGTGATAGTCGAGATGTGCGTGGGGACCGGGCGGCGAGTGCCTAGAATGCGGAATCCCTGGTGACGTTGGCACTAGATCTTCGTGCATGTAAGACTCGATGTGAGAATCTGAAGGAGGTAAAGGTGACCTATGCACTATCGTCATTGGCGGACAGTTTGACACTTTGAAATCCAGCTCATTTGGAATGGAGTACAAATTTGCTTCGCGGTCACTGTCCTCTAATATTGGACTAGATACAGCTCCAATTTCTCTTTCAGCAGCGTCGAGAGCCGCTTCAACCAAGAGACTTGCGTTCGAACTTTCAGTCCGTCTGAACATGCCTAGACCGAGCTTTGTTTCATCTATCAAACTGGGAGGCTGAAGCTTTTCTTCTTCTCTTCTACCAGCGTCTTGGAAATCGTATATGTCAGCATTCGGAGGAGGGGGGGACGCACACGGAGGTGGATCGAACTCCCCAAGCCATTTCTTGCTAGTTTTCGACGGTAATCGAGGAGCGCCGTAAATATCTATGTCCGATTCGACACTTCCAGTTGGCGAGTCTACAGGTGCCATTTGTGCTGGTACTGGTGCCGATATCTGTTCACCCGGCTCTTCGCTTACCTGTAACTGTTCGCTGTTTGTGGTACACGGCATCTCTACTGGTACAGATGACGAGTTATTATTTTCGCTACTGCCGTCGTCAAACGAAGCTAAACTGTCACTGTTTTCCTGTTGAAAATTAGCCAATAAGTGATGATTATTTCTCAACAATTAAAAACAGTATGTTGTAGAACTGTTTAAAACTCACCTGCGAGTTATTTTGATTGAATTTTGGTATTTTCCCTCTACCAGCATCTTCTACTAGACCACCACTATAGGCATCAAAAGTATAAGCTACTGATCGCTCAATTTTTGGCATCGCGTCTTCACTAAGTCCATGAACTTTTTTATAATGAAATTGTAGGCACTGTTTTGTAGTGAAGGCAGCTTTACAACCGTTTTCTTTACATCTGTCAAAAACGGAATATATTAAAATAGAATTTAATAAAATTGCGAGATGAAGCATCGAGCTGTGAATATTTTCTTACTTGAAAGGCTTGACTCCACTATGGGTCAACATGTGTATTTTCAAGTTACTTTTGTTTTGAAACATTTTACCACAACGATCGCAGGTAGCAGCTCCAACAACGTCTTTGTGATGAACTTCTTTCATGTGTCGCTGAAGAGCAGCACGGGAACCGAGCAATTTTAAACACAGTTTGCATTGAAATTCTCGTAGAACTTCTGACATATCTAGAAAAATGCATTTAATGAGTGAAAATATTGATTTTTTTTGCAGCTGAGAGATCAAATGAAGAAATTACCACTATGCATCCTTTTGATGTGTACTTTGAGCTTTTGTGGTTGGCAAAATTTACGACCACAAAAATCACATAATGGTCTAGACCTCTGAGGATTTTGTGAACATCCATATGTTCTATGCATTTCGAGATAATTTAGTCTTAAAAAGAATTTTTTACAATATTGACATTGATATGCACCACGTCCTGCATGGAGTTGAGCAGCATGTTTCATTATATTGTCTTTACCCAGAACAGCTGCCCCGCATACCTAGAAAAACGAAATTTTAAAAGTAGTTAAAACTTATTAATGAGAATATTTATCATTGAAAATGTTTAGAATTTTAGTAACTCACTTTGCAATGATATTTTCTTATTGTGAGACTATAATTTGTGTCATGAAAGATGCAACAATGCAAACGATAGTAGATTGGATGTGCAAATGTCAAGTTACATCCTCCACAATCTGGAATTATAAATTACATTATATTAATTAAAGAGCATGATTGAAATAGAGTCCTGAATCTTCTCTCATTACTTGTTTTATCAATTTTATTTTTTCTTGTCCAAGCTGTAGATTGTGAATCTGACCAGTAAGTCAACTCTGTTCCAGGAGTTAAACTTTTACTTGTAACTAAACACAATTCTCCGTTTTTACTAATCACAGCGACATTCCTATCATCTTTTGTTTCAGCCGGTCTGACATAACGTATCCAATTGCTAGTCAAAGGATTGGTTGTGCTAATATACAGCGTTTTATTGTTTGTATCAATCTGAAATTAAGAGTATAATTGAAAGTCTAATCAAGAAATTATTTTTAATCGTGAATTCTCAACAGCTTATACCATACCTCCCAAATGTGTCTCATTGAAAAATCATCGGGTATATCCATTTCTTGAATCGGTTTACCAACTAAAGGACCCAATTGTGCATACATAGGTACAGAATTTTTCACATATACCCCAAGACCATGATCTGCATTGGATAATTTGAATTCCAAGCAATCTGGTAAGGAATCTCTTGCATAAAGTGGTCTATTGACATCAACCCTTTCCTGTTTCTCTTCACATTCTTGTTTTGATTTTGATTTGTACTGCTCTGCTGCTTCTTCATCTGACTCAAAAACATCATCTCCATATTTGCCATATCCTTGGGACATGGGATCATTTGAATTTAAAGTCTTCATTGCTTCTACATTCTCGCTATTATTTTGAGCCCACTGCTCAAGTGTAATAGAATCTTTAATGATATACTGAGGCTCTGATAGAGGGCAAGTGTCTTGTAAATGTCTGCTATTACATTCTTGACACAATTTGATCTTAATAGCTAATCGAGGGGTTTCAGATCCAGGGTTCTCAATTATTGCTTCAGATGGTACGGTGTTCATATCATCAGGTTCAGCAGTAGTAGTGGCAGTCATAGCTACTGAATCATTCGAGCATGTGACATCTCGATCCTCTTCTGTGACTATTATTCCATCTTGAGGAGCTTTCCTCACGTCGCGATGTTTTTTACTCTGATGCTCTTTGTGCTTCTTTCTATCGCGTTTTTGTATCGATGTAATCAACTCGTCACAGTAACTTCTGTCTAACTCCACTAAAACACTGCATGTTTCACCAGACTCAAGTTTTGATCGTTTATACTTTTTATTTGGGAAATCAGTCTCTGCAATTTGAGTATCCTCTGTATCCTTTGAATCCTGTTGAACTTTTGTGGAATGAGTAATTGCTGGTTGACTCAACTCAGATGAACTTATTAATTTGCTCGATCCATCTTTGCTTTGTGCTTCTGCAGACGTCGCACAGTGATTTTGGACCACCAATGTTTCCCTTTGATTTTGAACACATGTCGTACTCGCTAGATCCTGATCACCAGGTAGATCTGTTTTGGTATCATAACAATCTAGCTGATTCGTATCATGACACAACTTCTGCAGTCCCTCAATTTTACTTGAGCTGAAAGATCCCTCAGAATCTCCGTCTGTCTGGTGCATCTCATTCTCCAAGGTGAATCCATCTGGCACACGGACATCAGCCTTCTCTGTATCGCTCTCCGAATCCAATTCCCAGGGTACATTACTGTCTCTGAGCCTATTGTCTAGGCTCTCCTCGTCCTTAATCTTCTGGTGCTTTCTTTTCTTGCGCTTCTCCTTGTGGTGCCTGGCCTTGTTTTTGTGTTTCTTAGGCTTGTCCGCCCTCAAGTGGGCCTTCTCCTCAGAGTCATGGGGACTCTTGGGCGACTCGTTGGCAGCGGCAAGCTGGTTCCTGAGGCTGCGCCTAGGCTGCTCCTGGAAGACTTCAACCGGCGTGGACTGATCATCATTGTCCTTGCAATCGCTTTCCTGCTCCCTGCTAGCCAAAACAAACAGAAAACAACAATTGCGTGAGTGACGAGGATCGGAGCGCGCGCGCGCGCGCAGAAAAAGTCGAGGCTGAACTCGGAGGTACTCACCGGGCGGCTAATGAGTCCGCGAGGTCGAGAAGGTAGACGACGAGCTGGTCGTCGGTGAGAAGTCCGAGCCGCTTCTTGAGGCTGAGCCAGCGCCGGCCGTTGCTCGGGCCGATGTGCAGGCTCCGGTGGCGCTTGGGCTTGTCCTTGGGCGCCGAGTCGCGCGCGTATTGTGCATGTCTCGCGGCTTTCTTCGGCATTGCGCCCCCCGGCTGCCAGTCTACATGTCCTCGGGTTCGCTCCGGCTCCGGTTACCCGCTCAAGCTCCAACCCGCGCACTCTCCTGACCGCGCGACAATCCGCGACTCGGCGCGCGCGCGAGCGTGCCTCGACCCTGCTCGACCCTCGACACTGCTCGACACCACACTCGTGCTTGCCTTACCCCCCCCCCTGCCCCCCGCCCTTTTCGCGACAGCCCCCCAGTGAGGTTCCGTCTGCAATCGCTCGCGCGCGCGACTCCTCTAGTTTACGGCCGACACTACAGTCGGCAATCGAGCCGTGGCGAGCTGTCTGCGAGCTGCATCTCTTCCCCTGTGATCGCGGGGTTTGCTCGTCGGCTAATTCGGGCCGCGACGCCCAATTCATGACTGAACGATCGGTCAGCGATGGTTCGAGACTTCACACAGCGGCATCATGAAACTTCTCGTGCTGCTTCGTTGGCGCGTCAGCGGCTCTATTGTTTGTCAAGCTCGCGTCGAACAAGTGTCGAACGCACACGTGTGCGGACGCGTAGGAGTGGCGACCATTTTTAAAAGCCGCCTCCGTCGAGCCAATGGCCAGCTGAGAATAGCCGCAAGATGGCCGGCCGCAGCTCGTGATGTCAACACGACAGCGCAGCGTTCTCGCAAGGTTGGTCACGGCAACCTGTCGCGAGCCGCTGTGAAACGCCTGAATGTCTAAAGTCGTGCAGTTATCTTATCAACTGCATAAAGAAGCGCCTCGGAAAAGCCGCTGACCGCCGAGCCGACCGGTGCGCGTGTTCGCCGAACAAATGACAAAAACTTGACGAGTGCAATCTGTACTCTATGCATTATTCACCTGCAAGATGAGAATGGAGCTCATTTTCCGTTTTCTCTTGCGAACAATACATTTCGTGTGTAATTTTTATGAGTTTGTGAGACAAAAGTGTGCATCCATAGTGCTCGCTGTCGAGCAGCTCAGACATTGGAGCAAGATTCACAATTTCCCACTGCTCAGTTCGAGCAATGGTCTGGTCAGTTCCCTCAAGATCCCAAGGCACTTGGCCGTATTGCTTGGACAGGAAGATATTTCTATTCTTGATCTAGTTCAATTAATCAGCTGGTGTGTTGTAGCCGATGTACCTTACATCAGTTTCTATGACCACAGAGGTAGGCGTCTGGCAATTGATCTTCTGATCGCTACTTTTGTGCATGAAACAAATCATCTATGTTTTTCAGGTATGTTGCAGAGAAATGGAGGCCTTCTCAGAAAGAAACTTGATGAGCTGGAGCCAAGTATTGGTCATAAAATTGAGTGGTCACCTCATGTGGATGGTGTGATTGATAACATGAACACCCGGATAGAAACAAAAACTAGAACTAATGGAATCAATACAAATGGTATCCATCGAAATACAGATGATGTAGTTAATAAACCTAGTACACGGATACAAATTTTGTCATATAGCGACGGCAAAAATAGAATTATTACCCTGACTAAAGACTTAGCTAGAATTATCAATTTGAATGTTGTTCAAGATGAAGATATTACGGAAGAGTTTCTTGATGAAAAACTAACTATAAATAGGAAAATACCAAATCCTGATATGGCTATTTTATTTGGCAAGACCATGTGTAATTATGGATTTCTTCCATGGCAATCTAGAATCACAGAGTTCTTGTAAGTATTTTGTCAATATATAGCATGTAAGATCCACATTACAAAATAAGAAAATTGTTCTTTGAAAATTAAATGCAATATGATGTAGAAAAATAATTCTTATAAAATGTAAAACAAAGTGAATTAGTTTATTTTTAAATGTATTGAGACTGTCCGTTATTTACCCAATGCTCACTTACTTTATCTTGGTTGCAGCCTATTACCAACGCATCATAATTTATCCTTCAGTTCTTTTAAAGAAACGCTCATTAAGTTCAGCAAATGTGAACAACGGTATGGAAAATAGATAACTTCAAGGAAGCCTGGTACATACAAGAATCAACAACACCTCTAAACATGAAATATTTCACGAAATATTGGAATTGAAACCGTAGGTTTTTCTATTGTAAATGAAAATAATTGTAAATATGCAAAACATAATATTTTGAAGAAAAATCTGTTATCAATGATGACTTTATATAAATAATCTTTGAGAATAAATATTTATTTCATGAACGAAAATTCGTGCAACCTGTATTTTACCTATGTTTTTTTTATTAAAAATACCTTCAACAGCTTAAGGTGAATCAATCATTCATCTCTATCAAAATCTATGTAAATTTAGACAAAGCCTGTCATTAATAAGCTTTTTCTGACTGATTGTGATCAATGAAACTATCCATTGTTATGCATTAATTTGACTTTAATTCTAGTCATTTGATGATGGCATTAGAAAAATAAATTCATAAAATAAGTAATAAAGGAAATATTCAACTTCGAAAATTAGTAATAACAATAATGAAAAGAATGATTTATATTAATCGGACAAGTAGTTGAAATTTATGATTATCTCAGTTGGGAAAGGATGTCACAAATAATGAAGGTGAAAAAACCATTAAAAAAGTATCAATGGTTATCTTGTTATTGACTTTCAACGTTGCAAAAATCACGTAGTTTATTCATATAGAATTCTTAAAAACATAAGTACATCTGATTACTATCTATTGTATTATAATTCAAATAAGAGTTAGGAAAAACATTTATTATACAACTCTTAAAAACTGTGTTAATAATAAATTTATGTGATAACTTTAATTACATTTTCGTGATAGTTGGCTAAAAGCATTGGTGTATCAGAAGTCTTGACATCATTGGCACCTTTATCTTTATATCTGAAGTAAAGATGCAGCAAAGTAAACTTATTACGTGAGCCTGAAAAAGAAAAGGACTTCTTTACGAAGACCTCCCATAGAACTAAAAAAAAACATGATTCTCTTCATATTGACACTAAGTCATTTAATTGTATCATCAAATAATCAAAGTAATTTCTAGCCGTAACTAAGAAAAAATAAAATAATTGGAAATCGTTTGTGTAACAAAACATTAGTACTTCGCATAAAAATAATGTTCTCAACTCAATCTACGATAGTTAGCTAAAAATATGAAGAATAAACGTTCTTTATGTTTGTCAGCAAATATTGTTCCTGTAATAATATTTCATCCTAAAGATAAACAAATCAAGCATGATATGCTATGTAGTATTTTTTCTATGGTTCTCTGGAACTGTTGAATTTGAGAGAATAATGATTATGCAATACGAAAACTAGTCGGTGATTCTAAACGGAATGATAATTGATATTTCATCAAACAAAAATGAAAAACATGATATGATTGTATCTTTTACTATATGGAAGGAGTGTTTTTAAATAAAGTTTTGTTCTAGCATGGTGAAATTTCGACTTATATAAAATTTTCTTTTGTGTTGTATTGTAATTTATATCAGCTTGAGCTTTAAATAAAATCGTTAGGCAACAGAGATACGAAGTAACTTTTGGAATTGAATACATAAGATAAAAAACATTTCTGTTACAAATAATTTCTTTAAATTTATAACGAATAATATTTTTCATTTAGATGAATATAATTTTAAGAAAAAGGAATAAGGAGAGGAGATTTTCACTTATAAGATATTTATTTTTGCTTTGGATCAATGAGTAATTGATAAAAAAAGTAAGTTCATTGATTTATTCAGTAAGTTGAATCTTTTTAAACAAAAAATGTTTGTACAAAACATGATTTCAATTCTTCAGTAGTGAATGAACTTTAGTAAATTTAATTCAAAATATTCAAAGATTGATAGTACGGGAGATTAACAGTAGAAATAATGTATCACGTGAATGCTTCATTCTAAATACAAACAAGAGTTTTAATAAAAACGTTTATCCTAGTAATCGACTATTTGAATAGATTTTGAAATATAGATAATACCAACTGCGGTACGGATTAATTCATCAGCAAATAAAACGATTAGGTAAAAATTTTGAATAAAAAATGTCGAGTTCATATTGAAATTACAAAGGTATGTTTTCAGATGTGTGCCATTATAAGTCTCTTCTGGTGGCATTGTATAAAGGTATATTGTTCCTCCAAACATACAAATTAGTCGTAAAAATCATATGATGAATTTCTTAGGAGTAAGTAAAAAATTGTAACGTAATGACAGTCCACAAGCTCACTGTACAACAGCACTAAATAAACTAAGAAGTCCAATGGTATACATGATGAAGAATGTAAAAGTCAATGTACAGTGTGTGTAAGTGTATGAATGCAATACATACAAGCTTTGGAGGGTGAACAGAAGAGGTTTTCTCAGTCCTTGTACCTGTGCGACGATTTTTTACCGTCGCGCTCGCGCCTCGAGTGCGACGAGCGGTGGGACCTGGAGCTCTTGGAGCCGCGCGACCTCGACCTCGACCTGCGGGGCGAGCGAGAGCGCGTCTTCCTCGAGCTCCGGTGGCTGGTGTGCGACGACCTCGAGCGCCTGCGCTCGCGGGAGCGGCGCTTCGAGCGCGAACGCTTCCTCCGCGACCTGGAGCGCGACCTCGATCTCGTCTCCGAGCGCGAGCTGCACTTGGGCTGTGAGCGCTGCTGCCTCTTGGACAAGCGACCGGCGGCTGCGGCGGAGCCATTCTTGTCCGGTCGGGACGAGCGGCTCGATGCGACCGAGGGCTCCCTCGACGAGTGCCTGTGCCTGCTCTTCGACCTGCTCCGGCTCGACGAGTGCCTGCTGCGTCGCTTGGCCCGCTGCGAGCCCGACGAGTACGGCTTAGCACTCTTACTGCCACTAGTACTAACTTCGCGGGCGGTCCGTTTCGATGAACTTGCACTTTCGGAGCTAGACGAGCTGCTGCCCTGCCTCGAGCTGGCCAACCTTCGCCTGCCGCTATCTTTCTCATTGTCCACTAGATTTGGAGGGGTGCGACACATTCGTTATTCACACTAACAACACCAGCTGCCGAGGCAGTGTCTGCTCATTTTTGCTCGCGAGTGCTACAAGCTTTTTCCAAAATCGATACGTACCTGACTCTTTCCTAATTTTTTTCTTTTCCCTAACGCTTTGGTCGTCTCTTACCAATTCCTCATCCTGCTTCTTACGACTAGTCTCTTTGTCTTCCGAATGTCTCCTATTTACACGCTCATCCTCCTCCTCGTCCTCCTCCTCTACGTCTCCATCTTCATCTTCCTCTTCTTCTTGGGCGATCTGAGCTTCGATCTCGGCCTCGGTCCTGCGAAATGCTTGTTGCCGTCGCCGAAGGGTTTCCTACAAAATTTTTTTAATTCTTAAAAAATTCAAGGTACCGCGTTCGAGCGACTCTTTCAAACTTTCGATTTTATTGCGATCCGATCCCATATTATGTGCGATTTTCAATTCTCACAGAAAAGACTTGTGGTCACTGAAAACATTTGGAATTTTAATATAATCATCAATTGGAATCGAAGTTCCTCTTTAAAATCAAAAGTATGAAAGACACTTTTTGGAGAAAGAAAATACGAATGAAAAATGTATGTTTGGGTTTTTGACTAAGAAAAATTTTTCCCAATACACTGCGTATTTCCAACTCAATGATGCCCTGAATTGAGCAGAATAAGAGGGAGGAAAATGCATAATCAATAATATTTCATGTTCCGGTGACATAACTCGACCAACTGCAAATACTGCGCGAGTAAAGACCCATTAAATTTACGCTGTGATGAAATATTTACAACGAGAAATGATCTTATGAAGTATTTACTCTAGTATCATGCTTTTATGGAGTGTAATAGATGAGCAATGACAAATGTATAGTACATCTTAATTGTACGCGCCAGATGACGAAGATCATCTTGGTGCGAAGTTTATGCTTGCCAAAAATTTTCCGCACAAGGATTAACAATATCCATGCGAAACATTAGTTTTTCGAAGTACAATATATTACTGCGCTTTTTACAGTAACGTACGAGTACAAGCAAGGGAGTATTCTGAATAAAATCTTTTTGTTGTAATCAGAGACATTCCTTGATACCGATCACGTTTCAATACATACCTTTAACTCTTCATCGCTATCATTCTCACCAGCACTATGTTGTCGTGACTGTTCGAGTTGTGAAGTCTGCTCCTCTTCCGACTCGCTATTGCTATCGCCGTAAATGCCCAACCCTATAAAAAGGATAAATTATTCCGTCACACCTCATTTCTGTCGCGTTGACACGCACATGAACGCGCGCGCGCGTACAAACATACACCAACTCCATACAATCTGACAAGACTGTCACTCAAGCGTGCATCTGCTAAAACATGTACTAGTACTTGTTGAAATCGGCGTGATTGAATCATGAAATCGGGAAAATACTTCATGTCATATTTTTTCAATAAAAATCTTTGAACAGTATCTATGAATTGTAATGGGATTATTCTCCACAGTTGAAATACATGAAATACATCAACTAAATAAATTTTACAAAAAATGGTGAAATGAAATTATTTTTTTGAATGTTCAAAAATTATTGATTTAATTTCAACAAGCAGAATAAATTGAGACGAACAGATAATTAACATCATACACACTTGCACGCACGCACGGGCTCATGCACATGGACTCATGCATTCACTCATTCATACAAGTGGTAAAATGTAAGGAAGAAGCATATTTTATATATGTGTATACATATATTCAATTTTGAAGATAAAAAATAAAATATACTGTGATCACAAAAACTAAGACATTAATCCATATATGATTTGATTAGTTTGGCAGATATGAAATCATTTTCACAACCAGAGTAACTGGTATCAACTTTGAGGAAAAAATAATAACAGGTGAATGAACGTTCACGGTGATTTCCTTCTTATTCATTAATTTCGTTCTAAATCTCAAGATTGTGTATGCGAAATTTTCCAACCATAGATAAGAGATATTCAACATACACTTTCAAACTTCATCATAGTATCAACTACAAACGCCTATTTTTTTTCTCTTTGCAATAAATTCAATATTATCGTTGTTTTTTTGATTGTTATCAACTCATTGGAAGTTGCTGCCATTAAATCATAAATTCTTATTTATATCAATCAGTGATTGAAAAATATATAGTTCTTTACGCACAACACGCGAATTCTATGTCAAAATTTATTAAAGAATATGAAAACAACAATTAGTATGACAATCTTAAAATTTTAAAATATAGCTTCTCTTCCTTCTTAATAATGACTTATGTACTTACCCAGCTTGCGTGTGATCTGGGCTACAGGGGCCGCATTTTGAGGTGCTATGATCTTTCCTGTAGAAGCTTATAAGATATATTCATTTTTAGAAATACTGCTTCGCGAAAAAGCTCGCTATAACAGTATCATCATGCAAGATCAATTCATTCATTTATGATCTCATGAAGGACAGTTCAAAGATATATGTATCTTTGATGCTCGTATCGTCCGATGTATTGGTCTTATTAGTTTGAAATGAAAATTAAAAACGTATAGTTGTGAAATGTAATTATGAAAATAATTGTAAAAAATGATTTTAATAACTTTCAGTATACTGAAAATGGTTAGATGAACAGTTTTTGGTTTGAAGTCATCGAGAAATATATCAATTTCAATACATCATTGAAATTTACTTTATATCTTGATTTTCAAATAGAGACGTAAATAAAAATTCCATCAAAAATAATGATTGATACCAATAATGCTTTAGGATTCTCAAAAATAGCCATCATTTATTCAAGTTTAAAAATTAACCTATGCGATTATCATAATAATACCCTAAGAATTAATCGAGTTGGCAGGAAGTATTTGTTATATACATTTTAATGACTTCAAAACTATCTCGTATGTATTCTATAATAGAACTTAAGAAACCATATCATTGTCTGTACAAAAGTTCTTAAGTAATTGATAACCGATTAATCCGGCGTCAGCTGAATATCATTTTAATGTATGAGACTCCTTCAATACCTTTATTGCAGTTGCGCTTCCAAACCTCTTTACACACTGAACCAATTTCATCATTTGTCACCTCTAGTAAAATTTCGGTCAGTGACCTCCGTACTTTGAGCATCTGGATTAGAAGTAACAAAATTTTGTGAATCAAAGGTCTGTCCTCATAATTTTGAGTAAATATAAACTTGTGAATGTAAACTCACTAAATTCTGAAGCATTTCCTCTCTATTTATCTTACTAGAAGAAGTTGGAAGCTTATTAGATTCTTCAGGAATTTTTTCTTTGCGAGTGGGTACTGCTGCACGAGCGGGAACTTCAGGAGAATTTGCATCACGAAATCGCGTTTTCCGTGGTCGCATTAGATCTGGACTACGAGGTTCGACTTCTTTTTGAGGTTTTTTATCTTCAATAATATTAGTAGCACCTTTTGCTTCATCATCATTTTCAGTTTCAGTTGTTTCTTTTTCCGAATCAGAATCCTAGTAGATAAAAAAAAATTTTTCATTTACCAATGATATAATAACAACCATGCTTATTAATAGTCCAAAAAAATGCTTTATATCTATATCATGTGATATTCTGAAAAATTTATTTCAATTATAACATTTATACGACGTACTTAATAAAGCATACTTACAAATTTACTTTTACTAGGATTGAGAACTTCTCGAGCTTGATCTTCGATTTTTTTACGAGCTTCCAATTCTTGTTTACGAAGAATCTCTTGTCGCTCTCGTTCAACAGCTTTCAGTTTTTCTTTTTCCATTTTCTCTAAGCCTTCACGAATCCATGCAGGTAATTGTCTTCTTTTGACCGCATCTAAAAAATAATAGTTAGCAGTGATTAATGATTTGGTGTCAGAGAAGCATACAAATTAAAGTAGATAGAATACCTAATGTTATTGAAAGATCTTCTTCAGGCGTTCTCTCTCTGATATCTCTATTTCTCGGAGAAATTATGTCAGCTGACATTGGTCCACTGTGTGGGGGCATATGAGGAACTCTATTTGGCCTCATATTCTTTATGAAAGGTGGTGGATTAGACATTGGCCCTCCATGAGGTGGCTGTTCATTATTCCAAAAACCTCTAGGTGCCTATGATTATAGTGATAGAAATATAAATATGACGGATCAAGTCGCAAAGATCTCAACTAAGGAATTCAACTAACATGATTATTAAATGGTGCTTGTGGATGAGGCATTGAGTTGTAACCATAAGAAGACGATATATTTGGTGGAGCTGGAGGTGCAGCTGTCGGCGAGGCAATGTGATTATTGAATGGTGGGACAGAACCTGATATAATAGGTGCTGGTGGTGGGATTATAGGATTATTCGGAATATTTGGCACTCCAACAGACTTTGGATCTGGGCCTCCTGGAAATTGATTCCAGTCCCAGTTTGCTGATGTTTGATCCCATTGGTTATCCCATTGATTCCATTGATTCCAACCATCTATTGACATGTATCCATAAGTTCTATTTTGTAGAAAACATTATACATAATAAGGCAACATGAATAATTACATACCTGTACCACTGATATTGGGAGCTGGTGGCGCCGGAGGAATATCATCATCTTTGGTATCCATATCCATGGGTGCCTCTCCACCACCATCTAATGATCCACCAATACTCCTTATAGGTGGTGGAGGTGGTGCAGGTGGCAAATTTGGCGTAGATGTTTCTTTCATTTTGATCCATTGCTGTGCTAGTGCAGCCCAGTCAACTAAAAAGTATTTAATGCTTTTAACGGTTATTTGAACAAGTTATTACCATTTCCAATATACCCTTAGCATATTGGAAATAAATATTTTGAATTAATATTGAGTTTGATTCCATTCATTGCTGATCAATAATTCAGTTTAGATATGATAATTTACCTTGATCACTGTTCATGTTTTGGTACGCCGCGGGAGTCAAGGCCCATTGGGTTGGATAGTCCTTACCCTCAAACATTTCGCCACTCATCTTCATTGATGTTCGCTTAGCGCATGAAATATATTACACTTGCTCTTTTGATCTATTACAAATCAGCCAACAATTATATTTTGAATTTTTCCCAATCAATGATACTTGAAAAAAATACATCATAAGGCTGGATCACTACTTCACAATAGAGGAACTCCTATATATAATATATATCACAGAATACTAAACAAGTGAATGAGACTGTCTCTTGTTATTGATACTAAACTCTCACACTTATTAAATATGCAATTGTGTTAAGCTGTAGCAGAACTATTCCCAGGCTCCTTCAAAGTGGATTTTGGGTATGAATAGAGTAATGGAGGTTTTGGACAGTGTAGAAGAAATACTCCCTCGGGGCGATGATACTGTGCGCGGCTGAAAATCCGTCGCTGGCTCCCGGTCGAGAACTCGTTGAAAGTGATTGAAGAGAGAGCACACTTGGGTACGCGTGGGTGTGAACTTCCAGAACTCTTTGTAGGAGTCAAACGATCCCAACAACACGGATACGAAAATCGGGAATGACCGCAGTCTCGAGCTCTCGAGTGGAAGGTATGTAGGTACCTACAAACTAGAGCGATTCACACACAGCTGCACATGCACTGCGTCCTATACAGTGGTTTACGGCGAAAGTCACACGGAGACACTCGTATAGCTACATACTGACCGTACGTATTCCGTTAGTATAAATTCGGGGCGACAACTGCATCGGCGAATTTGAGTGAAAATTTAGGCGACATAGCTCGCCGTACGTCATCGATGCACTGCACGATGGGTTCTCTCACCTATACCTATGTAGGTATTAGGTAGTCGGCAGTGTCGGCAGTCACATAGGGCCGCCGGGGCAGCAGCAGCAGCAGGATAGGCGCGCATCCGCATGGCGCAGCGCCGCTGCCTTTTAGGCTCCTCTCACACCACCTACTTCGCAATGCTAATTACGTATCGATCCACCCAGTCGTTTCAGGGCATATAATTAATCGCGACATGCACCTTCGAAGTGACTCTCCGTGGGAAGGACAAAACATCAAGGAAAGATTAATCACTTATATAAATATATGTATGATATTCATGAGCGGCGGGTAGCGCGATAGCGACCGAAAAGAAAATATTGCGCGCTACTTGGATTCCATTGTGTGATATACACTCATCTCATTTATGTGGCATATGTTGCGCGCCGGCACCACACCAATATATGATAAGTTAGCACATGACGTTCGTTGGTAAAGCAGTTTTCATATATGTTCAAATAAAAAGTTTTATTATTTTTGTAATTTTGCGTTTCCCATCAGATCGGAATTCCGATTAGATCGCAATATAGAAAGCTCCATCTGATATTACTAATTGTGAATAAATATTTTTGGCTCAATTTGAACAAACCAACAAGTTTATATTTACGGTCGAAGTATAGAAGAGCCGAAATTGCTTATTATGAAAACTTTGTAAATAATGTATGCCGAATTGGTGATTGATCATATTATTATTTGTATTGATTTGAATTTCTCAGATAAATGTATAATTGTATAAAGAAAATCGTAAGTGCATTGTTTGTAATACGCTTACCTGTAACTTTTCCCTTAATGTATGTAACTAAGTTTTTTTACTTTTTTTTTTCTAGTCTATAACACACCGTCACTGAGACGAAAATTATATAGCCGTAAGACGTTCGAGGCCGCAGAAAATTTTTTAAATCTGATAATGATAGAATATAATTGTCAATTTATGTATACATACATACTCAGGTCAGTAGTTGAGTATAGTAGTTTGATTTTAATTTTGAAAAAGCAGAATAGTTGAGTAAATTATAGGTTAATGCGTTCATCAATTTTGCGTCTTCCAATCATATTTTTTTTGTATGAATTTATAACACAAGTTGATTACTTTCTATTTTTAAATTTTGCTATTCCACAACGTTTTACATATTGATTTTTCTCGTTATACTTGATTAAAACAATTTTTTAAACTTCCTGAACGAGCATACAATCTATATAGATTGCAGATAGAATATTCTATCAAGAATCAACTTTTTGGGGTTCAATTTCAAAACTAACTTGAAATTTTTTTTATGCATTGACCAAAACTCTAATTAAGAACAAAAAAATGCCAGAGTTGAGTATAGTAAAAATCTTATTAGTTTTTTTTCTCGGTTTTTTTGTTATTTCATGAAAGTATTACTAACAAATCTATGGGTCTTACGAAGAAAGACACATGCAATTTCGTCCGCGAAGAAAAACAAATCTCAATCTGGCCGCGAAGAAAGACACATTTTGCGGAAGTTGTCCGCAAAAAGGATACATGCCCTACAACAAGCCTTTTATACAGTTCGATTACGGTTTAAACTCTTTCTTCGTTTTTATTCAAGGGATAATAATTTCGACATATGTGTTTCTTCGTGGACAGATTGCAAGATGTGTCTTTCTTCGCGGACAGTTTGCGAGTTATGTCTTTCTTCGTAAGACCCATCGAAATATACCTTTTTGGATTTGTAAAATTTTCAGACTAATTTGTGAGAAAAATGTCTAGATTAGCTCAACTCAACTGATGTAGAAGTGAACCTTTCAAAATTTGAGGATATTTTACTTTTCATAAATAAGATGACATGAAGTATTTTTAAAACGCATAGTCGTCAACTTCTCAATAGGCATATGAAAAGTTATATTATTTTCATTGAATACTATCGAGTGCCGTAGATAATGTATTCTTGAAACTCCATGGAAATCATTTTTGTAGATAAAAGACGAGAAATTTGAACTCTGATAGAACTGAGGGCCTTATCAGGAAACTGGGAAATAAATTCTAGACGAGAAGATGTAAAAAATCAAGGAAAAACTGACTCCTAAAGTCGATTAGATTATGAAAATAATGAGCTTTCCATTACGAAAGTCTGTAAACTGACCCAGAAATATTCTGTAACTTGATATAATATTACATATAATCTTCAACTGAACGAATAATACGTACGTATATTTGGTCCGTTTGGCTGGACTAATCGTTGTTAGCGATGGATTTACAAATAAACAGTTTTACTCTATTTTTCGTAGAGTATTCCATGATTCGTAAGTTATATACTTACAAATTTAGTTTGAGCCAAGAATGGGATTGGGATGAATTTAGAAGATTACGCTCCTGTAGATATTACAATCAGTATCGAAAATCCAATCTGACCCGGGGGCTCGAGAAACAGACAGAAAAGTACAGCAAGTCGTTCGTCACAGAACGATCACACCCCGCTTCCGAGCTGGGTGCTATACGTTTCCCGAAAAAAGCCCTTACTTGGGTGAAAAGCAATGGAAATGCCTCCTCTTTTCTGCATACGTTCTTCGGTTACATCGAAAAGCCGGACAGTGAATCGTCACCACGTGTTTGGCATTTAACACCCGCCGCGCCGGCTCAGTGGAAAGGACAAAAAAACAGATGGACTTTTACCTCTGACCATGATTCATTTATACTATGCATGACAAAATTGTATCGTCTCGACCACACACTTGACATTTTCCGAATAACTACAACGATTTATGATGGAGCTGTTCAGCTCGAACATGAGCCTGTCCCTTTGAATAGTGAAACTCTCAAGTATCATAATGCAACGAAATTTGATTTCCACTGTCTGTTCGTGAACCGTGATTCTTATTTTTGGAATTTCGAGGACACAATTTACAATGTATTTGCCATTCCGGACTACTACATTGTTCAGTCAAAATTAATTGTGTTCTTGAAATTGTAACAATAAAAAAAGTCATTGAAGATGTTATTTTGATGGATGCGAATAAGCACCAATAAAGACCTCAAAGTCATTACCATATCGCATCCCAAATTCAAATTCTTATCTCTCTATACTGGTAATGCTGTAATCAATTTTTAATGGAATATTGCAGAAGAATTGTATTTTGAAAATATTTTTTCTCAATTCATTGTTTTGTGCATTTTTAGTGTGAAGCTAAATAGCTCATGTTGAGTCCCAGGATTTGGTCTATTTTCACTGATTTCTACAAAAGTACTACAAAAACAGTTTGACATTGTTCTTCATAATGAGCTCACTCGTCTTTAAACAATCATGTGGACAGTCTAATCGAATCCTAAGGTCATGAATTTTGCTCAAAACTATAATAGTTTGTTATTATCGGAAAACTATTTATTAACATGAAGTACTAATGGAATGGATGCTGAGGCGTGTAGAAACCTTTTAATTCTATACTCGCTGGGCCCGCACATATTCATTCGATTTGTCATTACCGTAAAGGGAGTTTTTATTAAATTGTCAATAAATTCATACAGGATAACGCCAAGAATTTTCACGGAACCCGGTAAGACAAAAAGATACTTATTTAGACTTTGAGAGTAGACAGGTCTGTGAGCCTAAGAAAAACAACTGAGAAAATATTTTTTCCACTTGTTTGTATTTTCCTTAATGTTGAATGCAATTTCTGGTGAATCTGACGAAATTGGCAGAAAAGGGGAGGAAATACGTAAGTATTTCATTTTTTATTGTAAGCGTCTTTTCAATGAAGTTATAATCGCTTGAAGATTGTTTTTTTTCGTACAGAATCACAGGTACTTATTTTTCCTCATACTTCGACATTGAAATTTTAATAACTTCGTCAAAACGGCACTGACAAAAAATGTCGCGTTAAGTAGTCAGATTTGCCAATAAATGAATTCGAACATTATTTCCATATTATCCTCACAACACGTGTTATAACACCGTAACGGCTAAACAAAAAAATCACGAGTACAGGAAAATACATTTATTTCGACGATAGAGAAGAGCAACAATCAGTTTTCTGTTGCTATCAACAATCATATCCAACGACTAGAAAAATTCTCAGGACGACGAATTATTTATTTCACCAGAAAAAAAAAGTTACGAGAACGGCGAGAACATACGCGGATTCTCCATCAGTTTTGTCTCGCGAGAGTTTTATCATACATCACACATATATATATATCATATATCCGCCATCGATCGTATCATAGAAAATAGCGAAACCGATTGATGCCGATGTACTTTTATTTGCGGTTTGAAATCGCGACCGCGCCAGTGTACTTATATGAACTCGGAGTTTATTGGCATAAATCACCGATCAACGATTGCTCGGCCGCGATACTTTCCAATTCGTCAGACACGGCATTTGGAGAGTACATATACACAAAACAACAATATATCCGTGGCAGTTTCGCGAATGGTATAAAAATCCAAGCCCGACAAGAGCTCGGGAGAGGGCTGCATTACAAAACGGAGAAGCCTCGGCGCGACGGGGTCGATCGGTTCCCCCGACCGGTTTGTACAGTGCGCGTGCACCCCCGCGGTACACACACAGGACGCATCACGCACCATCTGCGCGATTTCGGCGCAGATCCCGTTCGTCCGTCCGTCCGGGCGTAAACACACACGTGCGTGCGCTCGCACGCGTGGAAGGGGCACGCAGGGGGGGAGAACACCGGCGAGTTGGGCCCCCCCCCCCCATGGGCTGTGGTTGCAGAGTGCGTCATATCGCGGGGCTTCGGGCGAGGGGCACGGCTTTCGTCCCTCTCTCTCTCTGGTCGCGGCAGCTCAGCTGCACGGCATACAATATACAGTCTCGCTCCATCTCGCGGGCTGTGCGCGCTGGGCTTTTTATGCATTCCCCAGTGTGCGAGCCCAAGTGCGTCTCGCGCGCGCGCCGCTGACAGTCGGCCGCGAGACTGTCTTGGTGTTGTGCACCGCCGCCGCCGCTATGCCGCCGACGCCCACGATGGACATCGCCCAGATCTTCGGCGACTACATCCACCTGCTGGCCATGATCGTCCTCCTGGCCAAGCTGCTGCTCACGAGGAACTGCTCCGGTGAGTCGGCCAACGCGAGACGACGCTCCTCGCAAAAGGGCCCACGCGACTATATACACACACACGTCGATGCGTGTCTCCTGCTCGCGCTCGTGAATCGCTCGTAGCGGGATATTATGAGCGGCGGCTCGGACGCGATTGTTGTCTCGCCCTGTGATAATAAGAGCTCACCTCGCGCTCGCTTGCTCGCTCGCTCTCTCGTGTTTGCTGTGTGTGTGCGATGTGTACTTTGCGAAATACACTATATACCTTCGTCGCGAATCGGCTGCCTTGATTGGCTTTTTACTCGCGCGCGCGCGAGTGGCGAATTCGCGGTTGCGATTGATCATGTTTAGCACGTATACTCGCGGTTAATTTTTATCGCTTCCCGTTCGGTTTGATTCGACTACAGTCGAAATATGATTTTCACTCGCGCGAACCATATTATACTTATCACATACGATCATTATTATTTGGACAGGAAAATCAAAAAGGACCTTGAAACTCGAACTGTTCGACGATACTTTCTTTGTCTTGTTGTAAATCGTCATTTGGAAACAATCTAGTGTACAGGAATTTTTCAATCTGATTGTCTCTATACGCGTCATCTGTCAAATTTTAATTACTCTCAAGAGAACAAGCAGTGAAGGACGCTGAGTTGAATCTTGATAACGCGTCGCCATTTTTGCGCTATACAGGAAGAATTGATTTTCAGGAGGAAGCCAATGCGTGAATTGTTTTTGAAATATTTTTCGCCGCACGCGCAAAATATTAATGGCAAACATTTACGATGCTATTCTCTTACCGATCGATCGCCAGATTCTAATCCGTCGCGACAAATTCTTTTCAAATATCTCGTTATAATGCAGGCAGAATTTTTCGTTTTCATTTCGTGCTTTATTATTGTCTCGAAAATAATAAATAAGCAATGAGTGCTCGAGAAGAGTTTGAAAATAATGAAAGCCGTAAAAGAATGATTGATCTAAGTATTTTTCTTTATGACATTTTAGATCATTCAGTTTGATCCGAAATCTTCAAGTCATTGATTTCAGCTGAAATCCATTATGTATGCAAATTATGTAATTGTTCAACACTGTCTACTATTTCATGTAATTTTGTTGCACCGACGGAGCGCCGTAAAAGGACGTTCTTATCGATGAATTTACATTTTATATTGGCAAAATTGTAATATTTGCTCGTTCGCATCCGGAAACGTCAGATACGTTCTATTCAGTCAATGGAATTGCTGGTAGCGCATATTCCATAAACAAAGCAATACGCTCTTGAAAAGGCTACCAAAGGAAAAGATAATTCAAATCGACGACAGAAACTTGATGCAAAAAAAGTTCTCATACTATGAAGAATTATAAGTTTATTAATAAATTCTGTTTAATGTGCGTTCGTGTAAACAAGGAGTACATGTGCATGAGTTTCTGTGTGAAACCTTGGGTGATATATGTCTGTGAAAAGCATTTTGACCATGACAGAATACAGTTGTTGCAGGTAGATTGAAAGCTTGTATTCACGATACATGCCTGCTTCAATTATGTAAAACGTGACACGCATCACAAATTATAAACTCATTGATGCCACATTTGTGTTCAAAGTAACGACCGATATTCATTACTTTTTTTTCCAATCGTATGGCCACAAAAATAATTTACCATTATTCATTTTGTGAAGATTTTTCAATTAATTAAATTCTAAACTCGAATAGATAATTATTTCTCATTTTTAATTAATTTTCTTTTCCAAGCATATTCAAGAATCCTTCACAAAACTCACACAATTACTGCTTTACCAAGTGATAAATATTCCTATTCAAAGGCGTTTCTCATATCGGCCAAGCTAATAGATGTCCTTTCTCTTGTGCAGGGATCAGCGGCAAAACTCAGTTGTTGAATGCTTTGGTTTTCACGACACGCTACACAAATTTAACGTTCAAATATATTTCGCTCTACGACACTGCTCTGAAAGTAGTCTACATCAGTCTCACGTATCTCACAGTAGTATCAATCTTCTTTTTCTTCAGGCAGACTTACGATCGTAAACGTGATGCATTCAGGTATGGTATTGGTGTATTTGCGTTTGAAAAAAGACTGACCATTTTTTCCAAATTGTTTTTAGTATATTGTCGAAGATACATTCTTTATCTTTTAGTTGATAATGTTACGAATCGTGAAAGAAATGATGAACTCGATAATAGACCTCGAAGTTTTTATAAGTCACGATATACGTGCAGGCAATTGTTACAGGAAAAGGTTTATGTACTGAGAGCGAACTTTACTCTCTACATTTGCATTCATCGAGGTCTTTTTTGTATAGGAAATATCACGAATCATCGTGTACAAATAGTTCAAACGGTACAGGTTGATAATTAAAGTTGGCGCGCATCGAGTTTTCGAGCACCTGGAAACAGACCACTCATTGATAAATCGCGATGAGTTTTTCACACATATCTTGACGTAACATCCTCTGCATTGATCATAAATTAAACGCTCACACTTACATTTAAATAAATGAATTACAGGCAACCTAGGGTATCATCGATCGGAAAATATCATACAATTCACTCGTAATTGCGCTCTTCATAGCGCACTCGTATCGCGTTAAAATTATTACCTATCCGCGCGCGGCTAGTGGGAAAAGAGAAGCGCCTTCCGAAGGTGGATATAAATAAAAGAAGCTAATGCCAAGGCGAATCGCACAATTCAGGATCGAGCTGCTGATCCTGCCGTGCGCGGTGTTCGCCCTGTTCACCAGCACGCACTTCGACAGCGGCACCGTGCTTTGGACGTTCAGCACGTACCTGGAGTCGGTGGCGATCGTGCCCCAGGTGTACCTCGTCTCCAAGAGCAAGCAGATCGAGTCGGTGATAATATCGTACGTCGCGTGCATGGGCCTGTACCGGGGCTGCTACATCACCCACCACGTGTACATATACTGGAGGTACGTATTGTTCGACCGGGTCGACGTGGGCTGCTCCGTCGTCCAGCTGCTGTTCTACGTTGACCTGCTCGCCCGCAACCTGCCCATCCTCAAGCCCAAGAACGCAGCCCAGCCGGTCCTGCCCAGGCACCAGCCCGCCAAGGACACAGCCAGCGTCGTAGTCAGGGTCGACGTCAAGAGCGCCGCCGCTCCCAAGCCTGCGATCCCGGAAAAAGTGAGTCGGCTCTGATCGCTATTCCTCCGTGCTGCTACCCAATCGCTCCTTTGTATTTCATTGCGATCTCCTCCGTCCAATTCACATTCAAGACTAACTTTCCTTGTTTCCATTATATGCTCTTGCTTATTTCTTTTTCCCCCTTGAACCTTGTAACTTCTGTGCGTCATGTCCAATATGGCTAATTAACGAAAATTAACTTTCGTCTGACGTTTCCAGGTCACCCTACTCACGTGTAAGGAGCAAGGAACAAGTAACTAAGCGTCTAACGTATGAAATATCATCCTAAGCACTCGTTACGTGAAATTGCTACTGAACCGACTGAAAGCAAGTATTTATTTGCTCTAGTAGACATGTTACTGATTCATTCCAAAGTCATTTAATTTTAATGATGTATCTACATTAAAATTATTTATCGTTCTATATAGTTGTGAAATTGTGATAGTCAAAAAGATTATTGTAATACGTGCAGTTTAAATTAGTTAAGTTCCTGTGATTTTTTTTTTAATTTTAACACTATAGTACTATTCATTCTCTGACTAATTCATTCATACTAATCTATATTAGAGTACTTTGAACAATTAGGCGTTTTATATACAAATAAAAAGTTGGTATATTTTTACTCTAGTTTTTATACTAATATTATTTTTAAATAAGTCTTAAAAAAGCAAATATATATTTTTAGAATTTACGATTTATTTTCAAAAAGATTTTATATTTTGATAAAAGTTTACTCCATCTCAGATTTCGAATAAATCATGAATATGTATAGATATAAGCTATATTTCCATTAACTTGGAAATCGTATTTTATAACGAATCTAATGGATTCATATTGTATTTGGATTATTAATTAAATAAATGTTGTATTCATATGAGTATCGGTTTTTATTAATATACGATATTTCTAACATGTACCTTAGATTTAATAAAATGAAAAATTTCAGATCTCTGGATAAATAAAATGGAAGTTTCGAAAACGTCTAAATTTACTATCAATTCTTGATTATTGAATCTATAATGTAGGTAAAAATACTACTTGATAATACTAAAAAATAAACTGCTATGATGAAGGGAAAAAAGGATCGAGGTTGAAATAATAAGAACTAGTGAGCATTTATGTATAACAATATATTAATTGTCCTCTATTCAAATAGTATACTATATAAATTGTAATGACGATGAATAATGATTGCAATGAATACTAGAATAGATCGTAATAATGTAGAAGATACAATCGTTCAAGAAAAATCATTAATACGGTAACTTTCGTAATCTTTGAGAAATTGATGACGATGTATTCGTTACAATTTTCATAGTCTTTTTTTAAAAAAGAAACAAAATGTATCTTAATATTTTCGCATCCTAGGCCAATGATTCTAATGAAACTGCTTGATACGGGAGATTAAAATTAACTGTTTAAAAATTGTCTTTCGCAGATATTGCGAACCTACGAAATTGGTGGACCCATCTTCCGTCGTTATAAATATAAATATAATCTATCCGGAAATGAGAATTCGATGTGCTACGCACAGCTTGAGTAAAACTAATTCGAGCTTTTGCTATGAACAAGATCTATAACGGTATATGAAGTAAAGGGCGTTCCTTGAGAAAATTGCATCAGACTGTACATAGTTCTTCCCTCTCTTCCGTTCCCCTATAATACTCATACAGTAGAGAGCTATTTTAAATTGTAAAACACGATTATTCACTGCATAAAAATTAACAAAGAACCTACAGAATATGATGTATAAAGTTTGCTCGACGGGAGCGAGCAATATAACAACGGGTGAATATCAATGAAAATGATGATATTTCGATGATCCAGGCACTAACTTTTCTCAGTGCATTTTAATGAACCGCGACTGTGGTAAAGTATTCGCTATATATACAAATCTATAATCGAATTATTCAGTGCGACATGATCCTAAGTTTGACTTTTATCACGATGTGGACAGAACCGATTTGGCTGTTTGGATCGAATCGCAACTCCACTATATACAAAAGAAACCTGCAGAGATTCTTTCGGACGGACTTTGGCCAATCAATTTTTTTTTCACTTGAATATCATATATACCAAGTTTTTTTCACATGCAGAAGGAATACTGCAATTTTGACCGCGCGATAAAAACGTGAGGCAACAAAGTTACTGCAGTCATCATTTAAAAATTGTCGCTCTTTCAAAGAAAGAGCTGTACAATTGCTTTTGATTTTATACGTACTAGTCATTCGTTTTAATATACAAACTTTCAATGTCAAATGATTATTCAAAAACTACGACATTCGTCAAATATATCAGACCATCTTTCTAGATCCAAACTGTTATAACATCACTTTATCATCCTTTAATATTCAGAAAAATTTTCTAAAACGATAAAATATCATTACAAATCACAAATTTCATAACACACATCACACTTTTAATTACACTAGAGTTGGAAGTATCCGACAAGTTTCCATGTATACATTATAAGTTTACTCGGAAGCTTCACGTTCTTAACGCCCTAATTAGCGGCAAAAATGACAGGCTTCTTCTCCTCGCGTAATGACAACTAATAACCTACACGCATTAATCTACGTCGAGATCATCGCGATTGCTGTTAGATTCAAGATTACTGCTACTACCATATTGTCCGTCGGACGGCGACGTTTTGACGGACGGTTCGACAGTGACTGTCGTCACTTGCTTGTCTTCGTATTTTTGTTGAGATTCGGCGTCGGGTTCCTTTTCCACGTTCTCCTCTGGTTTCACAGTTTGAACAGCTTCTTTTGCACTGTCGTCATCTTCGTCATCATCTTCATCTACGCCAAGACTAACTTTTTTACCCTGCTTCGCCGGATTGCACAGCTGCGCGGCTCTACTGCCACCGTTGGAAGACAACGACGAAGGCGACGCCAGTAAATTCAATTTGAGACGATCACGCGTGTGTCTCAATTCACCCAGTTGCTGGCGATCACTAAACGATTGCTGCTGAGTCGAGGCCGGCTCCTCAGTTTGTTGCAACTCCTGACTCGGAGCCTCTTGGGGCGTGGTAGCAGCACCGCTACTTCCACTGGCACCCGGGAAAAATTGACTAACGTGTTTTCCACTTCCCGACTGGAACTGGAATGGACGGTTCGAACTGCTTACAAAGAACTCTTCGTCTCCTCCTATGGAAATAGGATGATCATCAATTTATAGAATTCTGTCAAATGTTTGGTTCTTTTTCATGTTTACTCAAAAGCATTTCAAGATTATTTTGAATATATCAATCACATTACTCATGATTTAAATCTAGCGTGAATTCTATCATTTGTACATATGAATGGATGAACAGAAAGCGATTAATTGAGACTCTGCATGGTTCAGCCAGTGTCTGGCATAATTTACATAATTCATGTAATTTTTTGGTAAACAGCAGATATTTCTAATTATGTAATCAATATCATATACATAAAGAATGTAATAAAATAATCTTCGTGGAATTTGTTTAGTGATTCAAAGATCATTTGAAAGACTAGAAGTGATTTCATGAGGTGATTAACCGTGGAAAATAATGTATAATTAGGAAACTGATTGGCTATTACTACAGAAAAATTGATTAAAAAGCATTGCGAACGTGATGAATCTAAGATCCAACATATATGTGATCTAATATTTTTCTATCAGTTGGTGGATGAACTCGAATTTTGCTATCTTGAGCATTTCTACTTCTATGTCATGAAACCACTATAGCTTTTTAGGAGTATGAAAATTGTTTGTTAGTCGATGCGTGAAACGCCATTTCACGCACTAGTTCGTTTCTTGAAAGGACGTTTTACGAGATTTCGTAACAAAATATTATATCCAACAGGTGCGTTCAATTTTAATCACTCGCGTGAACGTGTAACACTCATCGTCGGCTTCGCCGGCCACTCGAGAACGCATCCACACTTATCTTAAAAATTTCACGCACTAGTTGCATAATATACTATTTCTTAATTTTCTAACACTTACTGGTATTATTAGTTTCAAAATAATCCATTGGTTGAAAATTCAATCTATCGAGTTTATCGATCATTTCTTCCCAGTCTATGTAAAAGAACAAATTTTAAATCAAAATCAACTTAAATCAAATTTGGACTCAAATTAAATTTGTCGATCAAAGTAAATATATCAAATAAATAAAAATATTGTTCTTCTAATGTAAGAATATTTAATACGTTTTTTAATTTGAAGAAATAAGACTGAAAGGGTATTTATTATCTAAGTAATTCAAATATGGTCAAACATGTTTCTTATGAATAGAGTAATGTAAAAACAAACCCATGTATGAAGTTGGTTCCCAAGCTGAAACCGTCGGACTTTGATTTTCCATTGGTGGAGTTTCTTTTGGATACTCATATACGCAATGATACCGTTGTTTCTTGAACCAAACGCTTTTCTTTTGATCCTGTGCAAAAAATATTATTCAACTTAACAATGAAATTGTGTCCTTGGTTATTCACTTTAGAAGTAATGTAATTTTCTATCATCTTGTAATAATCTAAGCTAAATATATTCATAAATGGGTATTGATTCACGAGAGTTAATAATGTAGAAAGCTCTGCATTACTGGGTTTCAATTCATCAACACATTTCTATCATCTATCCTAAAGGACGACACTTATCAATTCACCTTAGCGACGGAGAAACATATGACCAAACATGGTAATAACGATTATTTATAAAGGCTAAGATAAACAAAAGATTCAATATTTACAGTATAGTTAAACTCACCCCAGTTCTCAGCGTTTTATCTGGTGACCTGAGTGCTGATCGATGAGGTGCTAAGGTTGCATCCCAAGCTGATGGAGTAAATTCTTCTTCTTCTTCTTCATCTCCACTACCAAAGTCTTCACCTGTATCATTGTCAGCTTCTTCAGCTTGTTTCGCTTTATTAACTTCATTTTTTTCGAAATTGTCAGTCTCATGACTCTCTAAATCTGTCACACCATATTGCTGAAAAATTGCAAAATTAATGAAAGTCACAGAACGTGTGAGCTTTGAGCAGTATTATTTTAAAAATAAGCATCTGCCATACGCTGGACGACCTTTTTCTAGGATAAAATGTATTCTAATACATAAATTACTTTTTTTATTTTTGAACAACAAAATTAAATTCTAAGAGAACCATAAAAATCATTTTCTACAGCGTATTCTGATTGTTGATTAAATCTTACCTGCCAAATAAACTCTCCAGAACTCGAACTGGTTTCGTCATCCTCCTCATCGTCATCTTCCTCGTCCATCAAACCATCGTCACCTTCATCTTCATCATCATCGTCTTCGTCATCAACTTCATTGCCCGTAATCTCTTCACTAGGAATATCTTCATTATCTTCTTCAGAATCCTGCTCACTTGCGAAACTGGTCGACATGAGGTTATCAAGAGGCAACATTGAAAGGCCCGAAATCTGTGGTTGCCATTGAATGGCTTCTTCTTCAGGACTAGGCAGTGGAGCTCCTGTACCTCCTGCCGTATTACCAAACTTCTTGTCCAAAGAATAAGAAGGTTTGCTATATAGATGTTTTCTTTCAGAGGCAAAAAGATTGTTATCATCACATTGATCTCGCTTTGAAGACTCCTGAAATATAGTACACATTCATTCACACAGTAAAAGAAAAAAATCATATTGATTTAACATTTGTTATTTTACATCATTGTACAGAAAAAAATGACGTGTAAATAACTTGAGACGAGTAGATGACTTTTAATAAATTAGATGTACGAGTTCGAAGTCGCTAGTTACAAGCCGAAGTAAATTTGTATGACTATTTAATCCCATGACAGATTGAGTAGAAGTCAATACTTTTTCTCCGCTCTTTTACAATAAATTTCACAACTTTCATGAAAAAATTACATTTTTTAATATTTCATAACTACATTGTTTTATCTATCTTCCCTGATTTTATAGATTTTCAAATTTAGTAGCGATTCTGTGTCTTTTTGTCATTGCATGACTGATGGTATTGTAATTTAATCCATTACCTGATACTCCTGTGAATGTGAAAGTGCGCCCTCGACAATTGTAGCCCGATTCGTTTGTGTATCTATGAAAAGAACGTCGTCCTCTGAGAAAGAATTACTCCCACCTTTGGATGCTATCGAAGCGTCTTGTGAATCATCCCTCGTCAAGTTTACCGACTCTGAATTCGTAGCGCTCTCGCGCTCTTCCAGAATCGGACTTAGGGGCGTACCAAAAGTATTGTACCTGAAGAGTGGAAGAAAAACAATGAGCCTCTCTTATCGGCGGTGACTAAATTTGTTTGTTTTGAAGGCACTTCACTTTGTCAAATATTATTTGGTAAGCAAACAGTCACTTGAGAAAACACTTGATGTCTGAAGTATAAAATAGAATCAGGTCTCCAATCAAACTTGATGGTATTTATATCAAGATGAACTTAGATGATAATCGCGGCAATGTGACAGATTCAATCAAGATAAGTGAACATAATATCCTGACAGACGTACCTAATAGAAATATCAATGATACCAGTGCGGTCAGCTACATTTTCCTCGGCTTCATCTTCCCAATTCTTATCTACATCACTGACGAGGGAGGGGTCATCATCGTCTTGGGGCTCGAGTGTCTCAATCACAGGCATTTGAGCTTGAGGCAATTTCTCCCTCAACTCGTTCTTGATTGCTGCAACGAACTCTTCATCCATGCCGAAAGATACGTAGGAGTTGTCGCTTCGCAGTGACATGGTCGAGCTGTCCTCGTCTTCGTTAATGTCGTAGGGCCCAGCGCTCAGACAGGGCCAGCTGCTACTGCCTTCATTGTAACTCGGACAGTTGTTAGGGTCGTCGTTGACTAGGGCAGCTCTGTGCACGGGGTCAACCGGCATAATGGACTGAGAATCGTAGAGCACGCTGGTGCTCGTGAGGTTAGCATCGTCACTGCTGGACTTGTCCACATGCATCACTTCCTTCTCTGTTTCACCGGTTGTTTCACTCGAAGACGGCACTGCTTCTGAAATCTCGTTAACCTCTTGCTCGACTTCTTTTTGTGTGTCGAGACTCGACGAAGTAAGCTCGGACTCATGAAGCAGCAGCTTGTCGAGGTTCGGGTCAAGCGAGTCGTTGAGTGTGCCATAACACTCGGCGTCAAGTATGGTGTCGAGTTCGAACAACACACGCATCTGCTCTTCCTCAGCACTGTCGTGCGTCCCCGTTGACTTTGGTGTGTTGGCCTGCGAGGCGACTAGATTTGGCAAAGGTCCCGGAAGCGGGCTCTCCTCCTCCTCGCAAGACTCCTTGTCTCGAAAACCTGAGTCTGAGCTCCGCTCGTCATCCGGCGTCGACATCCGCTTTCTATCGTCCTCATCATCCATCGGCAACTGTCGTTTCGATAGACCTGTAATCGACAAAATAATAATCAATATATTTCTCTGATTCAAATTATTCTCTTTTACTATTTTACTCTTACAATTATCCCGGTAAGCAATAAGGGTATAGATATTGATAACTAACCAGGAAGATCATCAGCATTGGAGAACTCATCTTCAACATCCTCGGCCGAGTACTCAGCCCGCGACTGAGGCGATGGGGTGATTGCATCTTCGTTTTTGCGCACGGGTGAGGGCGTCGTGTACGCGCTGACATCGTGAGACTTCTGCTCGAGGGCTGTGTCAAGTGCACTGTGCCATGAGCTCACATCTATCGACTCGGACTTAGCACCGTCATTATTGCCCTTCAGCATCAATACGTTCTCGTCATCATCCAAGTCCGTCACTTGAACGTCGTTGGAAAAGTCGGGGTCCCCCGCGAAGTCTTCCTCATTTTTCACAGCCGTGCCACTTTGAGATTCTGGATCGCTTGCTACTGACGACGTGCCAGTAAATACGACGCCCTTTGTCTGAAACCTCGAAATACTTTCCGAGCTGTTTTGAATGTCTGTAATAAAAAACACGCCAGATGACGAATAAAGAAATTGAGTATATACTTGAATCAAACTACTCTTCTGGGTGAATTTTCCGATCAAAAATAAAAAAACATATATATTTATATACATAAATTTAATCAACATTTTTTAAATCGCGCAATTGATACAACAATAATTTAGCTTGGGTTAGGTCTGTTGTCTTTTAATGACAGAGCATTCTTCATATTCAAGAAAAATCTCTTTGAAGACTTTCACTACTTCGGGAGCATGCTTTTAGTCACGCATGGCTCCTCGACCGCCATAATCAATGAACGACATATGGCACGATATTTTCACATTATTTTAATCATTTTTCTATGTCTATTGAGTTAACATGAAGTAAAAATATATCAAATAATTACATATTTAGCGAAATACTTCGTAATTTGTTATTATAAAGTTAAAGTAATATCTATTGGAGTAGAATACTTCAAGAAAAATCAATATTCAAGATCGACTCAAACTTTCAATATTTGCGCACGGAAAGTGTTACAGAACTATTCTAATCATCGAGGGACATAACTTATATCCAAAGTATGGCTGTAGAAAATCTTGAAGTGTAAAGTAGTTATTTGACTCACCAGCAACAGATTTCTTTTTCAGATTCTCCACACTAGTCTCCAACGATTTTTCCTTCGACTCGAACTTGGGTTCAAAAGCTAATTTTAATACCGGCCTTTTCACTTGATCAGATGTGAGAGTCAGAAGGGTCGGCCTGTCCGCGACACTGAAGACCGGAGCTTTTGGTCCTCGTGCACTGTTTCCCGTTACCAGAGGATCTCTAAGCTTCCTCAAAACCAAATCAAATTGATCATCGAAAACAGCGCTGGGTAAGTCACTATCGCTGCCCGTAATGGGTAATTGTCTTTTTTTGGCCATTGCTTTTTCTATAAATGAATTCTGCAAGTGGAAAATATGTTCATTATTAGCGCTTTAAAATAATATCTTTACTCAAATCAACCACTAATTCATAGATTTATCAGGCTATCAGAGAGAAAATAAATTATAAAGCTTAGAATCCTCCTTCAGAATCGTCTACTCACTTGAGGTCCTAACGACAAATCTGCATCGGAGTCTGGCTCGATGTGCACAAGCACCATGAGATCAGCAACTGATTTCGACTTCTGCTTGACTTTTTCTGTGTAAGCTCCACGTTCAACCCTGCCACGCCAGCTCTCTTCCTCGGTCTCTGAATCTGAATCGCGGAAAGGATATCGACTGCGGCCAACGAAACCAGTACTAAGAGGCACATTCTTCACCGGCTCTTCAGGTCCCAATCGGAATGACATTTGTGTAAGGCTTGCCCACTGCTCGGAGTCTAAACTACCTCGCAAGTCTTGGAGACTTGCACTTCTAGGCTGTTCACGTGTGATATTTGGCCTCATGGACAGCCACCTCTGGTCAAAGTCAGATGTGTCAGACTCTAACTGCTCTTTTAATAGAACGTGCCTAACCTGAAATTGAAAATAATTATTTATATTTATAAAGTTGAAACAAGAAGAGAAATAAAATTTCGTCCTGAGTGAATAACTAACCTTTTCTAAAGGTAACCGCTTGTCAGGTTCCAGAACAAGACAAGTCTTGATCGCTTCTAATAAGTTAGAAGCGCAATTGTCACTGTTTTCTAACAAGAGTTGCGAGCCTACTTCTTTTTTACCAGTTTTTGACGACAACAGCATTTCAATGATTTTTTCGTCGCTGAAATCATCGTACGGCCTCTTTCCCCACATCCCTATCTCCCATATCAGAACGGCATAACTCCACAAATTGGCGCGAGGAGTTATCTCACGAGTTTCAATTGTCGTATCAGTACATTCGATAGTTTCAGGTGCTGACCATCTGATAGGTAACGCTCTATCACCTGTAATAGAAAATCGTTATAGGAACGAGTTCTTTCGAGGTTGAACAGTTTAAAACTTGTGACAGAGCTTACCTAGAACATAATAATCTTCAGGGTACTTTTCTACCCCCATTCCGTAATCACCCAGTTTGATGGACAGATCCGAGGCGACAAGGCAGTTTCTTGCCGAAAGATCCGTATGGGCGAGTCCGTGTTCGTGCATGTGACGCAGGCCAGCGCCAATCTCGATGGATATCCGGGTCGGCATGTTTTCTTTAATAAGAGCTGCACGAGTTTCGGGATCCTGGTTCCCGCGTAAAAAACCCTTAAGGTCACCCAATGGGCACGATTCGAACAGTAGCAAATAAGGATCGGTTTCAAGGCAAGAGCCGAACAAAGAGAGGATGTTGCGGTGGCGAAGTTTGAAATAGGGCGTCGCTTCACTGAGGAACCAGGCTTTCTCTTTCGCTGTGGCCTCTTCTGTGAGTATCCTTACGACAACATTGCTGTTCTTCGCGTTGTGTTTTCCCTGTTCATCGAATAAACAAAATCATTTTTGTATCCAAGTATCTTACGCGTTTCGTTTCGTTATGGCTTTAAAAAACTATTTTCCCCCAATTGTGGAAGAATACTATTCGACGAGTTTTATGTAACGTTTGATTCAAAGCTTTGATGCTCGATGTAGTGGCACACGATCAATATTAAGTGTTCTTACCAGATTAGTGCCTTGAAGTTCAGCGCTGCCTTCCACAACTTTGCCAAACCAGCCGTGGCCAATCTCGCGCAGGTACTTGAGCTTTTCACGGGGCACGTGCAATTCCGTGTTCTGGAACCACTCGTGGCAAGAGTCCTTCAAGGTCGAACGATCCGATTCACTTTCGTCATCGTGGACGGAAGATGTGGACGGTGGGGGTGGCTTTGGCCTCGGTGAGACGCAGACCTCGGGAACGAAGCGCTCGACCGGCAGCGGCTCGAACTGCACGGGGTCGACGCTGACGGGGACCTGGAGCTCCAGTCCTTGCAGCTGGGGTACCGATGGCTCGTTATCAATTGAATGGCCATCCTTGAACTCCTGCAATTTGATCGAAAAGTTTCAGAGATCGAACTGGAAAGTGGAGAACACCAGAAAAAGAGAAGAATAGAAAATCATTTCGCACTACAACTTGCAGGCAGCGACTTGGTTTTTAGGCTAAAGCTAAAACATCACAGTCTACACGGTGCATTAGCTTCAACATTTAATTTTACCTTATCAATACTTCCTCCTGAGTCCTACAATAGGGAAGAAAAATTTCAATTGTTTACTCTTGAACTTTTTGACGCCAAACTTTAATGATAACTCTTCATGCTTGATTACTTCTATCAGTGTGTATGCACATGAATCCAAATATGATACAGAGTTTTAGAGACTTATCTTGAAATTGATACTTGTACATTTTTGTACTGATATACTTCAGCATTGACAGCTATTTACAACAAGCAATACTGATAAGATCAACTAAAATTTCAATCGATTTATTCCATTTGGATAAATCATATAAAGATCACAGTAAAATCTGTTTCAAGAAATTGTGTTATTTCTTTGAGATGGTGGAATCTTATTCTAAATTGATTGAAATCATTTAAATAGGAATGATTTGAATAACAGTACTGTATCTCAGCTCTACGCTTATTCATGAACTTACAACTGCAACTAATCATTAGATGAATTAATGAGATATGATAATCATGAATACTTCATTGTATCAATTATAATTATAAGAAAGAGGGAGCTTTCAAGTGCTGACTAATGCCTTACCTGGAATCCCTTTGGTCGACGATTTCTACGGCAGCACAAACAACCAACCAAAGTAAAAGCAGTGATGGTGATCCCCAGCAATCCTATGGTGTATTTGGGCCAGTGAACTTGCCAATGGCCAGTTTCAACATCCGCACCTGCAATAGCAACATCTTAAATATTCGACAGACAAAAATTTGTTGTCCCTCAGCAATATCGATAAAATCTTCACAGTCGATACTTTAAAATCTATGGAAAGCACCAATGAATCAGATTGTTTTTTTTATGCTACTATCCTGACATGAGTCAACCGAGTGGCTATACTTTAGAGATTTTTGTGAAATCGAGTCAAAACAACTTGAAACAACTGTGAGCAGTTGGTGAATTCATGAAGCAGCTTCTTGGACAAATGCATGAACCCTTGAAACAGCCCGCGTACCATACTAAACTGCAACAGTAGCATGGGAGAGAGCTGTGAGCAGCTGCAAGAGATGGACTGTTGCAGTTGAGTGAGCACAGCTAGACAGAGGCAAGGTGTTGAACTCACCGGGGGAGTTGGCAGGCAGGGGGTGGGCCCGGAGGCCTGCCAGGCCCAGCAGGCAGAGGAGGCAGCGGAGCCAGAGGAGGCTGGCCATGGCTGCGCCCTCGGGTCAGCGGTGCTGCGTCATGTTGCGCGGAGGAGCCTGGCGAGGCTGGGCTCGCATGCTCCCGGGGGGCGGGGGGGACGGCGGCGGCGGCTGGCGGCGGCGGAGGCGGCGACAGCGGCTCTGCAGCTCGCGGGTAGCGCGGAGGTGCGGCTCAGCTCCGTCGACGACTCATGCTCTCGCGCTCGCTGCGTTTTCCCTGATGGCTGAGCAGCTGTCCGTGCTGCTGATCGTTGCTCTCTTTCCGCGCGCACTAGCTCCTTCTCACTCTCTCGCTCTCTCTCGAGCGCGCGCGCGCGTATGAGCGCGGCGCCGCGGATCGCCGAGAGAGCTACTCCCACCTTTTTGACGTGTTCTCTCTAATCTTTTCTCCACTGCTGCTCGCGCTCTCGAGCACTCTCGAGCACTCTTTTCAGAGCTGTACAGGTATATACACGATATACATGTATATATGTGTGTAGCGGCGCTCCCCGCTCGAGCGCTTATCGGCCGGGCGTATTATAGCGTGTGCTACGGCTATGAGTCATGAAAGTACGAGCTGCTACCTATGTAGTCGGGATATAAACGATAAACGAATTACAGGCGTGCAGTGACCACTGGGCACTGGACAGGCCTTCCCTCCCTTCCTTCCGCTTCAGCAGACTATACTCACTGCATTATATGCCTGTATATATATGTATCATGCTTGTGCTATAACACGACAAGCTTCGACGACTGGCGCTTGCCACAAGGACCACAAGTCATAACACAGTTTCGAACATGTACATACATAACATATATATGTATATAACAGCTGCGTGTTCACGCGCGCTCGTCATCTGTATTAGGAATTGACATGGGTGCAGAGGGGGGGGGCATACATAACTCTGACTGAATCTACGACCGCTATGTACCCGCAGCCGGCACAAAAATACACTACTATCAATAGGCGATTTGCATGATTTTGCAATTTTATTGCACATTTCGGTAATTCGTGCGAAGATAATTGAATCTCATTTCTTTATTTTCCGTTCCGATCGAAATTCGAGTCAATAAGAGGAGATAAAATCCAAGTGACGGGATTTGCAATTCGACAAATTTTTCAACGCATCTCTTCAGAAAATCAAGAGAAAGGAACAAACATACGAGCCAAGTATATTTTTCCAATGTCGTCTGAGGCACCTCCAAAAAGAGGTTTAATTAGTTGCTAAAAATTAAAACTAACAAACATTGCAGGGACTAGCGGCCATATTAATTTGGTGTCCGCACTCTGCTTCAAGCGTGAAGCAAACCCAAATATATATATATATATATATATATATATATATATATATATATATATATATATATATATATATATATATATATATATCATGTGTATTGTGTTATTAATTGTGTGTACCTTTAAATGTCGGTAAGTCAGAGTTCTGCAGTCGCGCGCGCGCATAATTAAGGAGCAATGAACTTCAACCTCCGCTGTTTCGCGTTAATTTTTTATTTCATATCGGTCTTGCTCTCATGAATGGCAGCTGCGATATAGTTATGCATAAACAGTATATCTTCAAACCCAAAAACCCATACTCCCTTGAAACTTTACAGTGAAAAACCCCGTATGAAGGTGGATTAATATTCACAGTTTTTTCTTCGTTCTTTTTTTTTTTATAAATTCGCCCAAATATTGTGTTCTAATGAAAACCATACTGTCGCAATCAGATTTTACCACAAAAATAAAGAAAATATATTAATTTGTAAAAGTCGAAATTTGAGAGATTCATTTATTACTATGAAAGGAGATGGACAACGATTTTTTTGCAATGACTATCTTATAATTGTATATTATAATTAATTGATAACTATAATCGTATTTGAAAATGTAAATTAAATTATTTATGGATGTTGAGAATATTGAAGGAAGGTCTATATCCATTGTCTATTCTGGTAGCAGATATTGATACATTGAAAAACTGAGAAAGACGTAATCTCTACTATAAACTCGATCCCAATTATTTGGAGAAGTTTTCTCAAATTGAGCATAAAATCAGTTTGAACATAAATGCCCGCGTATCGCATCCATTAAAGATTCAACCTGAATGTTCTTTCTTGTCTTGGTCAAAAAATATATTTGTAAATTGTAGCACATCTTTCTTTATAACAGCTAGCACATTGAAATTAATTTTTTTTATCAATTCCTGCATAACTGCAATACACAATCGTTGAACACGGAAATACCAAGATGATTGTTGAATGACAATCATCAGGTGGTGAACGCGTTGCTGTGAACAATTAACTCAACCGGAAATTCGTGTCATCGAAATATAAAATAACAACGCGAGCAGAAGCTGTCGCGCGGATGCAACACAGATGTAGTTGTTCAAAGGGCTCGCGCGCGAAGAGCATGCCCGCGGAAGGTGCGGGCGAGAGTCAAAAAGAATAATAAAATCGGTATACATATGTTTATGCAGCAGCGGCGGTATACTGTTTAGCATCAGGCGCATAAGCTGCCGCGCGCGCGAGGAATTATACTTATATATGAGCTGCATGGCGGCGCGGTGGCGGCGGCGGCGTGCGATGGGCGATGGGGCGCGTGGCAAACGTGGACTCGGTAGATAGCGCGTTGTGCTGCGCGGTGTACGCGAGTTGGGTTGGGAGCAGCGCGTGCAGCAGTATCCGCCGAGTGGCAGTCCCGTGCGCTCGCGTCGGCCATATCAGCCGATGTTGTTCCAGGCCGCCGCTGCCGAGCCGAGCAGCCGCCACGTCACAGCCGCACCGCCGTCCTGAGCCTCCGCGCCGGCCACTAGCCAGCCCGGCCCTCCCCGAGGGCTCCGCCAAACCCCTGCAGCCCCTGCAGCCTCGTCGCGTGCGCCAGCCGCCCCCGCCGCGCGGCCGCCACAACAATGAACATCTTCCGACTGCTCGGCGACCTCTCGCACCTCCTCGCCATCATCGTCCTCCTCATCAAGATATGGAAGACGAGGAGCTGCGCCGGTACGTTGCCCGGCCCGGCCGCTGCCCCGTGGCTCGGGCCGCGCGGACAGCTGTCAGCCCGGCCCCGCCGGCGGCCCAGCTCCACGTCGCCGTGCGGCTGGGGTTAGGCCCGGTCGTCCCCGCGCCACGACGGCCCCAACAGCCCCACACCCGATCTCACCCTCCGTTCGCCTCTGCTTCACAGGTATCAGCGGCAAGTCCCAGATCCTCTTCGCCATCGTCTACACGACGCGCTACCTCGACCTCGTCACCACTTACGTGTCGGCTTACAACTCTGTCATGAAGATGGTGTTCATTGCCACCTCGGTATCCACGCTTTACTTGATGTACATGAAATTCAAGGCTACCTATGATCACAATCACGATACGTTTAGGTATGTTATGCAAATTGCTGTTTGCCTAATTGACTAAGATAGGCCCACACTCGCCTTTCTGTATATCACTCCGCTCTAATTGCTTTTACATTGCCTCAGTCAGCGCTCTCGCTTCTCCTCCTCTTCTATACGCTCCACATTTTTACTTTTGCCATGTTTATTCTCTCCCTGAGAATATATTATTTTTTTTCGACTGATATCTGAGATAAGGAAATTAATGAGCAAGCTCACTCCGCAGTTGGTATCTGTAATTGTTCACTGCTCAGACTTTCAGGTGTAAATATAATCTTAGGCTCAATCATTTGATTTCAATTTTTCTTTTGAGCATTGTTATAATTGGTCTGAATGAGCGTTGGCTGTGATGCAGATATGTTTGGCACAATATGCTTACAATTAGATAATTAATAATATCAACAAACTTGGTGATATTTAATTTGATATATTGAAAAAACATCTTCTATAGAAATATTTTGTTTTTTCAGAATTGAGTTCCTGTTATTGCCTGCTGTAGTTCTAGCTTTACTGATAAATCATGATTTCACAGTCTTGGAGGTACTGTGGACTTTCAGTATCTACTTGGAGTCAGTGGCTATTTTACCTCAGCTGTTTCTGGTGTCAAAGACAGGTGAAGCAGAGAGCATCACCAGTCATTATCTGTTTGCCTTAGGCTCATACAGAGGCCTGTACTTGTTGAATTGGGTTTATCGTTATTATGCAGAGGGCCACTATGATCTCATTGCAATCATAGCTGGTCTTGTGCAAACAGTTCTGTATTGTGATTTCTTTTACTTGTACATCACCAAAGTACTGAAAGGCAAGAAGCTGTCGTTACCAGCTTAAGCACTTGCTAGTATTATAGAGGATAACATCTGCAACTGCATGTAGTCATTTCAAAAGCCACTGCAGTAATCGTACAATCCTGACATGTAATGTGTCTAAAGTTTTGAGTGAGTTTGATGAATGTGCGCACAAAATTTAACTTTGCCAAATCAAAGCGCCTTAAACTTCTGCTCTGGAATCTTTACAATAATCCAACTTATTCAATGGATCTTGAAACTCTGTTTTATTGTCGCATTAATATTTAGACTCATTTGATTCATTTCTGTTTTTCAATAGTTATACAATTGATACACGAATATATTAAATGTGGCTCATTATAAAAAAATAATCCAATCAAATTTTTTATTATATTCCAAGTTAATATTGTAAAATTTCATATTTGATATATTTTGTTTGAAATCAATCTTATTCTGTAAAGAATTATAATAGTTTTCAGCACGATCTATTATCAGTTTTGGATGAGAGACTGCAAGAGAAAATGGGTTTTCTTAAATAATAATTATTCAAATAAATTATAAAAACATGAAGTGCTGATAAAGTAGGTACCAGATAAGATTTCAATAAGTTTGTCATGTTTATTTAGCCAATTCCTTAGATGTTTATATTCGGTTTCTTAACTTTTACACATGTATTCATAAGAAAAATTTTGTAATAAACATAAAATGATATATTCAATACTATGTACTACTCCAGTGGTTTGAAGTTATCAAATGTAAATTGAAAACTGAAAACACTGTAGTCTTTGAACATGATCTTAAATAATGAACATAATAAAATTAGGAATCGAGTTGAATGAAATATCATCTGCCTACTGTAATTAAGTTAGGTTGTTACTTTTATGATTTTTATTAATTATTAAAATCCGACTCTGATAATAAACCAGACTAAAAATTGACCAAAATTCCATATTGTTTTATTATTTTAATATTTTGTAAGAAACGGACCGGAATCATGAGCTATGTATAAATTTTACTCCAATTCCGTTAATTAGTCTACATGCTTTCTTGTCATTGCCATGGCATCAATAGAATCGTGTTACATTCATTAATACTTTTTTTTGTTCAGAATATCATCGTTATGTTGATGATTTATCGAATAATTGTTTTTTATCCCTGTGACTTGGCTTTTGGCTTTTCCGCTTAACTACTTACACAAAAATGTAGATTATAGTGCGGCCGTCCTGCCCTCGGCTCGAGCCTCGAGCCTCGACGCGATACATAAGCACACTCTCCCCACGTGCGTCGTGCCGCAAGCACGCGTGGGGTTCTGTTTAGCAGTTCGGTAAAAACGGAAGTTTGTTTACATTTAAAAAGTAGTATTTTTAGTTGAAAGCATTTATTTGTTGCTATGATAGTTTGAATTCTGATTTTGTATCGTCAAGAGACCCTGAAATTTACAATGTGATATTTAAAAAGTGGCTCAAAGCAAATTTTTTGACCTAACCTCACTTCAGATGACCTTTTTATATCAATTTTGTTGAATATTTATTATATTCTTAAGTATTACCTGTGAGATATGGCTCGTTTAAGTTCTTATTACACTTTATGTCCCCTGATTGATCAACAAAATGTACTTGGAGTTGAAACAGATTCAAGTCCTGGCTGTGCAATCGTTACACTTGGTAAAAATATTGTCAAAAGATATAAGGTATGTTGGAAAAAAGTAACTCAATTGAGTATAAATTTACAGTATTCTGAAATTTAATCCTTTTACAGCTTCAAGATTTGAAACAAGTTAGCAGCTGGTCTACTAAAGATCGCTTGACATCCCAAGTCATATTAGATAAAACATCAGAGAAATATGTTGCAGTTTTTAATGGGAAAAATATTAAAAGTTGGCAAGAACAAGAGACAGACTTGGACAGTGTTAGAAAATATAAATTTTTATCCCCAATTCATGCAGTTCTCACTTCAGATGGATTTTCGTCTATTGTAGTTATGCAAAATGGTGCAACAGCTTCACTGAGTTGGGCTATTGGAAATCGAAAATTATGGGATAGCCCTGGAGTACTAGCTTTGGGAGAAAAAATATGCCATTGTCAATTAGTTTGTGTAAAAAATAAAATATATTTGTGTATCCTCACAAAACTAGAAAATGTACATAATTATGTAGTTGTACCATTAAAAGGAAAAAACCTTATTGAAGATTTGGATCAAGTCTCGAGGATAGAATTGAAGAGATCGTCAGAAAAGTTGGTTGGTCACGTGGTTATGCAAGATGACAAAAGTGCACATTTACTAACATTATGTAAGTATTTATTGTTAGAAAATGATTTGAGATTATTTGGATATGTCTAATATTTATATATTTCTAGGGTCTCATGGACGTTTGTACAGTTATTCTCTCATTGATCCCACTGCAGAATCTGCACCTGGTTTGCTGATAAGTGTAATAACAGTTGTAAATACCAACCATCCAGTTGTTCTAGTTGCTTTGAATGAAAGTACTATTGCTGGTTACGGTGCTGATGTTAATGAAGAGGGAGCAGTTCTGTTCATTTATAATGTACAATTTAAACTAGTTCAAGCTTTTCAAAATTTGAAACTCTTTACTCAAGATGCAAAACTCTGGAACATTGAAGATAAATTGCTATTGGCAGCAAACAGGCATTTGGCTGTAGCTCCTTATACATTAGCACCACAAAGGATAGAAGCTATGCTTGATTCAACATTGAATTTCAAAAAAGATGCTTCTGTAGAAGATAATGATATTGTTGTTATTCAAGAATCGGAAGTTGCTGATTGGGGAAAAGCTGTCCCTGACAGAGTCAATCTCAATACTCTTGTAAAAGATTTTAAAAGTGTCATTGCAGCTCGGGTATCCACTTTCTTACATGAAGGGCTGAATGAAGCTGCAATTTATCAGAATCTGATTCCTCAACTTATTGAGGCCAAAGATAATTCATCTATTCTATGGTGCTTGAATAACTCAGAAGACCTACCACAAGAATTGTTTCTCCAACTTCTAGGGTATTGTTTGAGAACATCATCAATTGGAGACAATATTCCTTTACAGAATGGACATGACGAGGAATCAATTTCTGATGAGGAAGAGAATTATCAGAATGAACTTCTGAACAAAATTCTCAGTATTTGTTACACAAATGATTCTATTATTTCTTCTATGAGAGCTTTGAGTTTTGATGAGATTCTGACCTTATTGACTTATTTAACTGGCAAACTCAAAGATGAAAGTTTTTTGAATAACAATAGCGAAGGTATCTTGAAGTCAAATAATTTATCTTATGAATGGACTAAGCTTCTGGTAGATTCACATTATCAGAATTATCTACTGTCTCAAGACTCAGAAGTTTTAAAACTTTTGGAGAAACTCAAAGAAGTATTAGAAAGTCAAGTTAGTATCATACATTTATTATTAATTCTATTTCAAATTCAATAGTTATGTGACATGAACATTTTTCTTTTAGTTGCAGCTTGTAAAAGATTTGGAAAGTCTTAGGCCCATGGTTAAGAGGCTAATGGATGGCAAACTTCTAAAATCTATCCCCAATGATGTCAACAGATTTTATTCAATAGAAGAAGTAAAATTATATTGAAATTAACAATAAATACAATTTTCTAACTTAAATTAAATGAATTATTTATTATCCATTCGTTCTTTACTTTTTGTATATATACATACATAATGACATTTTCCGTATTCTGATGTTCTCACGGCATTATGGTGTTGTGAAGGTGATGAAGCGAATATTGGCTCCTTTTTCCAATATTTGGCAAAGTAAAAGTTTTACCAATAACACTATAAATATTTGCTATAACATTTTACAATTGATCCACGTAAGGGACAGTTGACAAATTACCAATTGCAGCTAGAGAAAGTTTTCCCTTAGCAACTTTGCTAGCAGCCTGTTGACAAATCACAAATCGATTAATAAGCATTATGAAATATATGTATTTATACACTTCCGTGAGAATGGCTAAAATTCGTTACTCACATTCTTGATGTCAGATGCTGAAATCTTGTCAACTTCATCAGCAATGGCATTTGGGCTCAGGACATTTCCAGTAAACAGTGCTTGATGAGAAACACTCTCATGAAGTAGGGAATTGTTATCTCCAGCAGACAAAACCATTGCTTTAAGATTTGCTTTGCCACGCGCAACGTCTTGGTCCGAAAATGAGGGCGACTTTAGATATTTAGCCGCAGCCTTGACAAGCTATGGAAGAGAAATAATTAATAATCTGCAAGCAATTAGAAAGTTGAATTAAAATATGTGTAAAATTTAATTATTATAAACTTACAGCTCCAGCAGATTCAGCTGGAGATTGAAGGATCAATCCAAAAATTCCACTGTCAGTGTGACTTGCATTGAAAGCAGTAATAGCAAAGGGAAGGTTTCCTGATGCTCCCTCAACTGCCTTCTGGAGAGGAGCATTGCAATTTCCCCACTTCACTCTTGGTCCTTCTCCAACAACTTTCTGTAATACTGCAAAGGCTACAGCATCCTTGGGATTTGTGAAAGCAGCTCCTTCAACTGCAAGAGCTACAGTAGCCAGGTCAGAGTTGCGCTCTTTACGCACTTCACCTCCAGCATACTTGGATGGTTTGTCAGAACCACTATGATTTGGAATCTCCAAATCAGAAGCGAATAATTCTACCTCACAGAGAGGAATGCCTGAGCCTATAACTGCGCATCTTGGACCAGTATAATGGTTTGCAACAAAGTGAGCCAGCTGGAATATCATTTAGATTGAATTGCAATTCTAAAACATTAGATCAGAATGAGGTTTGAAGAATATTACATACTGTTTCAGAACCAATTTTGCCAATATGACGTTTTGGGCAATACAAGGAATAACCAAGACCTTGTCGATAAGCAGCTTTGTAGATTAATTCTATGATCTTTGCATTTGCAGAAATATTAGATGCTTCGTACCGAAGCCTGGGAATCTCATCATCAAGTTCCCAGGGTTTAAATACTTGATTAGTAGTAACATCTTTCAAAAATGTGAGAGCTGGAATGCTGAAAATGTATAATTTCATTGAAAGTTTCCATAATCTCTTTCAGAAGTAAGAAGTTCAATTAATAAACTCACAGATTGTCTCGAGTAATTTTCAGAGTATAAGAAATGGATTCACGGTCACCAGTAGCTGTTAGCTCTCCTCCAAGCTGTTGGAGGTTCCTGGTGATTCCAAAAGTAGAAGCACGACTAGTGGTCAAGCCAGCTGCGATTCGAAGCACATGTGACAGACCTTGAGTTTCGTATGTCTCGTTGCGAGGGCCAGCTCTAGGAAAGAATATTGAAAAATCAGTCAGATAACTTTCAAACTGACATTGTTATCTAATCATTGGTGAAGAATATCACTTGAAAATGACGGAAATTTGCGCAATTGGTGCCTGGTTGTCAATTGCAGCGATGGTGATTTTGTTGCTTAGAACCTTGATATCAGCGTTGGTTATTGGGGCACACTGAGCTGCAGCTGCGGCTGCATAATTGCGAACCTAAAACATGAATCGGCCTAGGTTAGGTATATATCTCGCGCGGCTACGTGCTGCAGCAGACACTCTGACAAGATATAGGAGTTAGTATAACAACGTTTTACATAACACCTAGCACTTGAATTTTGCCACACTTTAAACACCGAGTTCTCAGCCACGAAGGGGCACAAAAGTGTTGGCGTTGCATGACCTGTCGCCTAAACTCACCGATGGGTTCTTCAGCAGAGTGGTTCGCATCGCCGAACAAGCCATTTTCTTGTTCTTTCCCTCGAGACGAGCGACAATTCTCTGCCTAAAATTATTGCGACCCAAGTCCGGCTGCTCCTTGTCTCAGCCCTCGGCATGTACTGAACAAATTACTGTAGATGATCGCGGGCACAAGCAAAAATGGCCGTTCGTCAGGCGAATCGTGTTCCCTGCGGTGATTGCATGCGTACCATCTGTGTATGGTACCTACCGATGGTAAGTAACACTTTTTACGTCTTCAGTTATCATTTAAATTTATTAATTGTTAGCAAAATTAATATTGATGAGTATTCCAAAAAAAGGTTATTGAAAAATATAATTATTTACGGTAGGCTGAAAACTGCATGTCATATACCATAGAAAATTATACCTGATGACAATCACAATTAGTTGTTTCAAAACACGAAAAACATAAAAACATTATAATAAAATATAAGCAAATGAGACTCGTGAATAAAAATATTCAAGGAGAATCATTGTTACGTTTGCTTACAGAATAGATATACTGGTGAAGAGAAAAAATGTTAACTGTATACGAAACAAGAAGTATTGAGAGGAAAAGTACCGCTAAATCTCTTGCAGCATAACGCGTGGATAGCTTATCTAGAGAAAAGAGTTAAGGCTCTAAAAATGTTAACTCAACGCGCGTAACCCCAGTTTCAGAGACTCATTGTAACTGCATTAATTCGCGAGTTATGGCGATACATTGACATGAACCACATAACCATCAGTCTTACAATTATTGCAAGTTGTCTTTTTTAGTTTTCACACGGCACTAGCTCGTAATCGCAGTCAATCAGCCGCATGTAATGTACTTATTTCTAACATGCACGCATTAATTTCGTTAGATTTGTTAGTTGAATTATCTGTTGGCATTGATACCACTGTTAGTAGTCGAACATGCATGCTAATTGCCAGTGAAGCAGAAAGCGCGTCTATCCGTATGATGATCAGTCTTATCGCATCCGTCTGTAACCACTTGAAAATTTGTAGCCCCCGCATCTCTCGACTTATAATCGACGACTGCGTTTCATCTCATACCACTTGTAATCACTAAATTTAATTCAACTTTGGACCAGCTCTGCATAGCAACAGTTCTGTAACACGTATGTATACAATTTTTGATGGACTTAGACGTCAGATATAATCTTACCACGTAAAGATCGCACTGAAACAACTTTCCTCCAAGTTTCAAAGCGGACAAATATGTTGTAAAATAAAAGCGGCTCGGCATTCTATAAGCTTGTTATACTTTTCGATTTGCATTGTACACTTTCAGAAGTTTAAACCGCACTCAAGAGTAAAATTCAAGTGTACATTGTGCTCGGTCTGTTCACGGACAAAAGTTTTCTATGGCGTTTCGCAGGACAAAGAACACAGGCAAGTCGAGTTATTCTCTCACCGCCCCTTGGAAGAGCGAGACTTCCATCAGCAGCGCACGCGTTGAATTTCCGCTCCTTAGCGCTCGCTTAAACGGAAATAACCTTTAGCTTATTAGAAGAACAATCACGTTCAACCGTTGCGGCATCGCAGTTGAAATACAAAATTAACTTTGTATCAATACCGTCGGGCTTGGGGCTCACGTAATAGCTTCCTTGCAGTATATTACAATTGTTGTGAATTATTTCATGGAAAATTCGATTAGAATACAGGCGTTTGGTCGTAAAAATATTTATCGAATACGATGCGGTTTCAACATTATTTTCGATTTATTATAATCTTTCACGAACTTGCCTATTGAAAGAAGCTACTCAAGCCCTGAAAATATTGGTTTTACATCCTAGATTAAGATCACAGCCATTGATATAGTAGATTGGAGTCAAGGTGAACAGGCATGAAAAAAAAACGAGAATGAAGATCTTCCGTTAAAGGATAATATCACTTGACAAGCAGAAATACTTTTACACTGAATTCTCGAAAAGCTTCGGAATGTTGCTTTTTCCCAGTCATGCCCATACGGAAAGAATAAGCAAACGTATAAGCTGAAAGAGAAAAGTATAACGTTTCCCAACGAACGGTATGCACTAGAAGACCCAACGCGTGTAACGGAAAATTGCAAGTCAAAGTGCCCAGTAATACGTATCTATGTAAATGGTAGAAATGCCGATATAAATGATATGTATACACGAGACTATCATGCTATTATTACTAGAAATTGTATTTGCCAATCGATTATTAACTCGTATCGAGTTCGAGGAGTATAGGGTCGCGATTCGCATTTGTACGCATGATACACCGTGGAATTGCTAGTTTGAGAGATAATTTGGTCCGCATACTCACTCGCGACGCGTGAGAAGTTCATGGAACGATACCTCCCTAACCTGGATATTCGGAAAGCAGGTGTTAACGAATATGGATTGAAGGAAATTGTTCGTTCCTTATATGAGAAGGGAAAGTTTAGGAATATACGTCTTACTTTGTTACTGCAGCATAATAGAAATATCAGAGGTGTATTCATATACACAATTACCCAGGTGTAAAGAAAAAAAGTGCTCAAGTGAGGACTCGTATACGAGAGAGATGGTATTTAAGTAGATGCGTACGGGGTGTGGTTAGACAAGGTTGCGGGTATACCCTTTTGGGACTCGGAACCTCTCTACAACTTTCCCGTTCGACTGTTGAACATTGCTCGGAACTTCTCGTCGAGCATCGAGGTACCCTCAGATACAAAAAAGTAATTTCGCGTACCACTAAAACCCAGTGAACGAGTATATACAGCACTCAACGTGTTCCATTGCTTATCGCGCGAAGCGATGCTCGCTGAACATACACGCACCGTCGTTGCTCGGCAAAGTTTCTCCATTACTTTTATCGCGCGCGTTCGTAACAACGGGGACGGACGAAATTTTCACTCGGTCTCGGCCAACGACGAGTCTCGGGTTCGCAACGGCGTGCGGTTCCATTGAAAGGAAGAGAAAAGGGAAAAAAGTCAATCAGGAGCGTCCAATACGTATATATATAATTGGCCGCGGGGACAAAGGCCGAAGGAGAAAAGACAAAAGCAGTGGCAAGGTGTGTGTGTGTGTGTGTATCTGGTATCTCGCAGGCTATAAGCTACTTGGTTTTCCAGCCAGCGGAGCCGAACGGCCGAGCTGCGCGATGCGGCGGAGCGCGCCGCTCTGTGTAAGCGCGCACGCCCATAATCGGCGCGCCGGAGCGCGCGAAGCTCGAGCGCAGCTCTCGGACATGATGCTCGGAGCTTCGCGGCCCATCGGGCCCATCGTCCTTTTCGCAACGGAAAACGTGCCTCGCGCGCCCGGCCCCCCTCCCTGCAGTGTGTAAGTATACACGCCGCAGCATATAGGTACGCGCGCGAGCGAGCGGAAAAAGCAACGGGGCACGCGGCGCGCCGCGCCGAGGAGGAAAAGCAGCGGGGCCGAGCGCTCGGGCTCGCATTGCGCCGCCGCGGCCTAACTGCTTCGGAACGCTTAGCCGAGTGCGCGCGCGCGCAACCGATCTCGCACGTCACGATCGTCCTGCGTTACATACAACACACTTGACATACACCAGTGCGGACTCTCCGGTAGCCGGCTTTTCCTTTTGCACCGACACGTCGCTTTGGTTCGTTTTCATTCCCTCTGCCTAAGCAATTATACGCGAGTGTACGTTTTAGTGCGCGGTGCGGTGTACGGATACACATTTGTGTTTATATACACAGTTGTCTGATTGTTTATTAACGACTTGCAGGATGGAAGCAGGCAGCAGCAGCGGCAACCGGGACAGCGAAGGATGTAGACGCGCGGGCGGCGCATCAGTCGAGTGATTTCAAGGCCGCGGGCTTGCAGAGAAAATCTTGCTCAATTGAATAGCTAATGAGCTCTCGCGCGCGCGCGGCATGGGAGCCAGCGTAAATCAGCGCTATCGAGCAGAAACTCAGGTAGGCGGTGCGTAATGGAACGTACGGACACGGTATATAGCGTTCGTTTCTCCGCGAGAGCTGCGCGTATGTGTGTATAAGTATATACGAAAGCGCGCAAGAGCCGCGGGAGATCGCGTCACGTGAGTATGTATAAGCAATAAGCATGCATAAACGCGGATCGAGTTGATGGAGGAAATTCGAAATTGCAGGGCGCCCAGATATAGGCGGTGCGCAGCTGGTGCAGTGGGCGTGATGGTACGCTGTCGAGGCAGCCGGCGCGTGGTGTCGCAATAGCAGCCGCGCGAGCGCAACAACAACGCGCGACAGGACGGCGCGTGAGACGAACGCCCACACGGGCCCCCCGCGCTCCATTGGCAGTGGTACAACTGGCGCAACGCCGGCTCGCTCCGCCGATCGTGTAATCCCCCAACGATGTGGCGCAACCGCGCCTGCAGCCGAGGAGCCAGCAGCAGCAGCAGAGGACGAAGCCTCGCGGACATCGGCTGCGAATAGCCCATTAGATGCGGCAATGGTGCAGCGCAACGGTGGCGGGGGCGTCGTCGATCGGGCCCTGCTCGACTCGCAGTACGCGCGGCTGGTGGAGGAGCGCCGGCTGGCCCGTCAGCGCGACATAGACAGCATGAAGCGGATGCTGCTGCGCAGCAACGGCCGGCCCACCCACTGCAGCATGCTCGCCGACCTGCGCGAGCTCGAGAGCCTGCGGCTGAGGTCGGAGCCGGCCGCCCCCGCGCCCACCAGGCAGCAGCAGCAACGCGACGAGCAGCAGGTGGACAAGCCGCCCCAGGCGCCGGTCCGCAGACGTCGCCAGCAGGCCAGGGCCAAGCAGACCGGCGAGCAGCAGCCACCCGCCGCCGGCGGCGGCCAACGGCTCAACCTGAGCGAGCTGCCGGACGTGCTCGACCAGCTGGTCCAGGAGTCGGAGCGCCAGCTGAGCCAGCTGCGCGCCGACAGCCGGCCGGTCAGCCAACTCGAGGACAAGCCCTGCGGCAGCGGTGAGTGTGTGTGTCCTGCCCAGTGTGTCCTGTACTTACCTACCGTGTGTCACACGCGCGCACGCAGCGCCGCGTCGATTTGGCCGGATGATGGCCGTGACCGCCGCTCATGGCGCTGCCTGCACGTATAGCGCCGCCCACTCCCCTATAGTGTACACTGTACACACGCGCGCGTGCTAGTATAGTTATAATCTCGAGTCGTCGCGGCAATTCTCGGGCTCGCGATCTTGGCCCGGCCCGGCGTCACATATACGCGCGGGGCTCGAGATCAGTGCGTCGTTATGCGCCCGCGGCTCTGCTGCACCCGATATCCCGCCGTTCGCCCATTACGCAGGAATGCTCCTCGATGATGTAGACAGCCGGCGTGGCGCTAAAGGTAAGGATCTGCTCGCTCGTCTCTCTCTCTCTCGCTCTCTCTCGCGCTCGGCTCATCCATCGCAGTGCGTTTGTATATTCGCACGTCCTGTCAGCGCAGAGTTTGCGTGCTGCTGCTGCGTGTGTCTGTGTGTGTGTGTGTGCGCATTGTTTTGGAGTGTTATTTCCGATCCGGACGCGGCTTATCGCCGATGCGGATTCGCGTGCGTGCCGCCGTCCTACGCTCGGCGACGCTGAATAAGTGTATTGTAGCTCTCGCGATTTATATACTCAACGCCGCCCTCGTCGCGGTGATTCATGATTCACGGCTCTTTCTCCTCTCTCGTTTATCGATTCCTCAGCACACTGTGATGTCGTTGTGCCTTTTGGGCGCGTACATCGCCGATAGCCGAGCGATAAGTGCATCCACAAGGTACACATATCACTTTATTTCCGAGGTCGAGACTGATAAACGAGGATTCGACCGCGACTACGCTGTGTACACACGAGTCGAGTTTTTATACGTTTACACGCGTTCGATTGGAATAGATTGACGCGGACGTTTAATTGCACCAAGGTACTATATACGATTCGTTGCCGATTGTTGCAAGCGCCGTTCGTATATGTATCGCTCGCGCTCGATTAGTAAGTGTTCGCGAAGTGAAAATTAACACACTCTGGATTCTCGTTGGGTCGTAGCTAACCAGCTTTTTTCTTTCCAAACTATAAATTGAGCTAACAATCGAGTCCCTTTGAACAACGCGTTCTCTCTCGTGATCCGAACTGCACTTTTTATAAACAACCATAGGTACACGAATTTAAGTTGCACGTTATCAAGGGATTAGCAGGAGCAAATATTCAATTGAATCTTCGCTCTGATCACGTGAACGCATGACTAATTCAATATGTCACCCGATATCTCATTCGGATCATGAATATATATACGAAAAACAGTTAGGGCAGAGCGATCCTATATATGTACAGTGTACGCGCTAGCTTGGCTGCTCCGAAATTTTTTCCCATCAGATATATAAGCATAATGAGTCAACTGTTTGGAATGAGACTGGTCTCTTATTTCTGCTTGCCGCGCGAGCGCGCGCTCGACGTAATCCGCCTTGGGGATGCGGGTGTACGCATATACATATATCTACAATAGCACCTGTTGCATTTATTCGACATGCACGCTTTTGATACGTCGCTTCTTGAATTCCAATGCCACACATGCACGCGGTCTACTCGCGCGCGTCTACCGTATTCATGTATATATATCGTGCAATAGCAAACAGTCGCGCTATAATATCAAGCGCGCACATCTCGGCGGGCGCGCGGGCGCCGCCGAGTTGCAGGGGAATTTTTTCGGCTGCCGCCAAGGTTGGGAACCGCTGGGGCCACGGTCGGAAGAAAGAATGAAGAGGAAAGAGCGAAAGGTCAACGGCTGCACGCACGCGGGCGCGCGAGAGAGAACGAGCGAGCGAGCGAGCGCGGTTCCAAGGAGCGCTCGTCAGTGGCGCGCGCGCGCGCCGCACATTCCGTGGGAGCGGAAAGAGAGCCACGGCTGACTCTCTCTCTCTCTCTCTCTCTCACAATAGAATTGTATGTATAGAGGCAATGTGCGCGCTGCACGTCGAGTGTGTGATCGCGAGCGGTAAACAGACGAGCAGCCGATCCGAACGATGGTCGCGTTCTTCATTGGCTTCGTCTACTTCAACATCGAGCTGCTGAGGTTCGAGCTGCAGCTGCTCCTTCAGCCCGAAGAGTACAAGCTCTCCAAGTTCTTCATCTGACGACCCGCTGCTGCTGCTGCTGCTGCTGCTGCTGCTGCTGCTTAGCGAACCCCACGCACCGGCGCGCGCGGTCCCCGTCGCCTAATGCCCGCAATTGTCTCTCGGGCGCGATGACGCGACACTATTGCTGCTGCTGCTGCTGCAACTGCTGCCCGGCCCGCCGAAGTCGTCCCTCGTGAGACACGCAGCAGCATGGCCACTCAGCTGCTCAATTGTAAATCACGCATGTAGTATAACGGTCGCACGAGTGCGCCCGCTCCCCCCTTCTTCACTCCCCTTGCCCCCCAGTATACAGACGCGATTCAATCGTGCGCGACGTCCGACGTGTGTGTGTGTCATATACGTGTGTTTCATATCAATTTCAGATTTGAGCTCGTGGAACGCGAGCATAAGCCAGCGATGGAGGAAGCTGAGACGCGCGAGCGTGATCAAGCAGACGAGCTCGACGCCCCAGACCCGGGCCGTCAGCTCCACGCCGACCAGCAGGGAAGTCTCGCCCGCACCCAACTCCACCCCCGTCGCCCGCAAGATCCTTCAGAGCACCTCGCTCAGGCTTCCCAGTAAGTCCTGCACTATAAAGAGCTCGGCTTCGTTGCGTTTGGTAATCTCGCTCGCGCCGAACCAACAAATCAAGATTTATAATGCACAGTTGCGTCAATGGTATACTTCCGCCAATTCAAAACGCGCCTCGCGGATTACGAAATCGCCGCGTATACATACGCTCGAACGATTGACGGGAAATGCGGGATGTAAGCGAGTGATGGATGTTTTTAACGCGCAGGTACTGGCAAGACGATAAGCGACATCCAGAATGCGTTGCGGACAAAGTTCAGCAAGATAAACGCGGGCATCCGTAGGCGGAAGACGCTGAGCGTCGCGGACAACAACTCGTCGAGCTTCTACGTGCCGAGCCCGCTGAGCTCGTCGACGGAGAGCCTGGCGTACCACATCCCCCGGGTGAGCATAGCCCGCGAGAGCCGGCCGAGGCAGAAGCAGTCGACGCCCGAGCTGGCGGAGCAGCCGGCCGAGCAGCCGAGGCCCGCGGCCCAGCAGACCAAGAAGCCCCTGTGCAGCAGGAGCGCCGTCAACATACTCAGCCTCTCGGGCGGCGGCGAGCCCAAGCGCTGGGAGGCCGGCAGCACCCACGAGACCGACGAGGGACTCAACTCCGACTCCGAGACCGACGACACCGAGGACCTGAGGTTCTGCACGCTCCCCCGCTCCGGCAACAAGTTCGGCTCGTTCACCATAGCCACCGCGAGGTTCCACAAGGGCCCCGGCCACAAGGGTCTCGGGTTCAGCATCGTCGGCGGCATAGACAGCCCCAGGGGCAACATGGGCATCTACGTCAAGACCATCTTCCCCAACGGCCAGGCTGCCGACCTGGGAACGGTCAAAGAAGGTAACGACCCCTTGCCAACCGACCTTTAGCCAGACCTTTTGCCGGGCGTCGCTCGCATCGTGTATGATGGTCAATGCCGAGAAAAGTACGATCGACTGCATCCGATTCACGCGGTTATTAACGCGGTGCCGTACGACTTTCATGTACGTGTGTACATATTGCACGTGTAGATATTAGAGGTAATTGTTTGCTCACCTGATGCGTGATATAATTTATTCGCGAGGATAAACTACGTACTACACGCGTGACAGAATCGGATATGCATGCATAATTTAGAAGGAAAATTGTTAGCTCACGATTCATTGTTAATTGATAGTATTCTCAATTTTTTCTTCTCGCCCGAGTCACACAATAATCTCGCGGAGCGATTAGCTATTGTAGTAAAATTAAATTAACATCGAGCGAATGAGAGTTTCGAATTAGAAATATCAATGCCATCTCCAAGATGCATCCTTTAGATCACATAGAACGAGAATCAATATTATTAAAATGTTTGAGCATCGCGCCATCATTGGATCATAGTATGCTAATATTTTCTAGCTCAAATATTTGACTCTTAGGTGTTCTAGTATATAATAGTTATCGCACGCGTGTGTTTTAACTCGGAAGATGACTGATACAACTTGATAATACACACAGAAGGGTCACCAAATAGGTCAGTTACGGGATTAATGATCAATACGTCAGAAAGCTCACTTAAATCAATCCATTCTGGTATCCGATAACTCGTATTTTCAATTGTAAATAACGTCGCGCGCGTATAAACGAAACGAATCATTATACTCACTTCAATTTCACTCAATTTTATTAAAAAAAATCAAGTTAAATTTTCCCTTCAAATTTACTGTATAATAGAGAGATGTTATTTTATTTTTGACATTGATTGATATTCGAAATGTTTACGTTTATTTATGAATGCATCACACATCGGATTACGCGTGAATCATAATACTGTTAAAAGGTCCTTGATCCATACCAACGGTATACGTTCCGCTACGGTGAATGACTGCGACATTCTTTAACTTTCGTAACATCTATCAAAGATTGATAATTTGAAATCTTGTCCCAAGCTTCGTGGAATCTTGATTTGAAAGATAATTACAGTGATTTTGATTCCAGAATACCATTTGGAATAAGACTTTTTTGAAATTGTAAAGGAAACGGGAAAATTCTTGTTTTCCGTTGCATAATAATTCTCAATTAATTTTGCCACATGAAATTTCGTCAATCAAAAATCAAATTGTATTCGATTAATTCCAATTAAAAAGATAATTATACATGACCGGGTAAATTAATGTACGCAATTAAATATGATTGAAGAGAGTGACTTTTATCCGGGCATATGATTGTGATTTTAATTGCTCTCATTGTCATTTTTACTACGATTGCTTGCTTCATTGCAGGAGATGAAATTCTGTCGATTAATTCCAAACCCCTACACGGCATGACTCACACCGAGGCGATAGCGGAGTTCAAAGCTGTGAAAACGGGTGACGTAGTGCTCCACATCGGGCGGCGCGTCAATGCCGTAAAACACAAGCGGAAATCTACGGGCACAGTTCCAGGTGCTCCAGAACCGACCCTCAGCGTACCACGCAGCAAACCCGAGGGTAGATCCCCATTGAACTTTTAACCAAATTCACTACCAATGATTTTTCACGAATTTAATTCGTGATTGTCTCCGCGTCTCTGTTACTTACCGCGTCTCTACGCCTTCGATACAGATCAAACGATGTAATGGTGCATTCCTGCAGTCTCCTATTAATTGCAATAATTTGGTTCAGATGTAGATTAACATCGTACTGTTTTAATTAGGGGTCCCATAAGGACAGAAAAACTATATATATTCGATCACGGTATGTGAATTGTTCACATTCGTACTTCATCGCATTTTTAAGTGCATACATTTTAATATTTTTGTACTTCGTAGGTGTACATTTACCGATGTAGAAGTGATTATTTATGTATGAATCGGATAGGTTTACTATTTACCCAAAGATAAAATCCAAAAATATTTTTACTAACACGCATTTTTATATACACAAAAGTTGACTTTGAATTAAGAAATTAACTAAACATGCGTATATGTACACGCAAGTACATTTACTTTCGTAAAAAAAAAACAGATATAGTTAGTATCTAGTCTACTTTATATAATAAATAAATTTCGAAGGCAATCTAATATATAAAATATGATTGTAGATAAATCATTATTTGAAAAAGAAAAAATATATATATATACAGATGTATATATACATAACAGAAAATGTGTACGGGAAATTAAAGAGTTTGTGATAGTTTACAATTTTGTATGATTCTAATAACTGTTGAAATGGTAACGACAATGATAAAGTATGGTGCCGATGAACGGTAAAAAGCCGTTATAAGAGAAAACAAAATAAATATCATAAATTAATCGATGAAATAATTGTCTTATACTTCATTGACGTGCTGATGGATATTATAAGCACGCCCGCCTCTTCTTGATTCAGTAGGCACTACAGCTAGGTTTTCCGGAGAAATGTTTGCGGCTGGATTTGGCGCGCGTACTTCCCCGACCTCCGGTTGGGAATACAAGAAAGCTGTTCTCAAACCGCTTGACGGTCCTCCGATAGTTGCCGATTCCTTCAATATATTATCTTGGGCGCTGAGAAGCTGCTTGAATCTCTCTTCGTTCTTATCCTGCAGTATTAGAAATGGAAATTATCATATTCACGAGGAGGCCATCAAAAGTATTTTTTCTCATCATGTCATGTTAACCCTGGAGGAAAAAGTCTCCGTGATGATTTTATCAAAGATATTAGCTTACTTAGTTTATCCAGCTCATTCGTTGGATTCAATCTTGAATAATATCCTCCCGATTACCCGATCGTCTATACAGATTCTTATCTACAACCGCGCCATCGCGGATCTTCGTTAACAAAATCGAGACTGCCCCAAATATCTCAGTAGATGAAGAATTCAACCCGAAACTCGATTGTATCTTCAAATTATCTTTCGGTCTAAGCATAACGAACTCTCCAAGGGAAACCGTCACGGGAATTTTTCCTGCCAGGGACGTACCTCGTTTTCCATGAGTAGAGCCATGGTGCGAGCGTGTCGGGCGGCATGGCTAGCGTTTGCTGGGGGCGGTCGCTGCTCCTGGGCCTGCTTGTTGGGCTCTTCGTTGCGGTTGCTGGTGATGTTGAGCCTCGGCGCGAGGTTCAGCCCCAGCCACTGGGAGAAAAGAGCGATGCCCTGCTCGGCGCTGGCCGAGACGGCCGCTATCAGTTCGTCGGCGTTGAGCCCTTCGTCCTCCTCATCGTCCGGCTCCTCGGTCGGCTTCGCCTCATCCTCCAGCATCCTGAAAACCCAACAGACTGCTTCATTTTTTTCATCGGCGCACCGACACGGTCCATTGCACAATCAACACGGGAAAAATGTCACGCTCTAATGTGATTCAGTCGTACGGGATTAGCCTGCGCGATTAACTTTCCTGTTAGAGAAACTAAGGCTGGGCACGAGACGACTCTGTTCGTGTGTGAGGTCGAAAGTAAGCCAGAAAACCGAGTGCGCCTTTACATATTGGAGAACCCGAGTAGAAAATGCCGAGTTTGACGAGACGTGGACATAATCAGATCAGCTCGCATCGTTTCCCGTATTGGAAGCTCCAAGATATTAACATAATCCCAGCTTGAATCTCAAAATCCATGGATCGATACATGAAACCCAGCTCGACTCGTTTCTCAGTCTAAAAAAGGTACACCATGTGTTTCTTTGTTTTCTACACATATACATACGGATTTAAGATTTAGGTGCCAAACAACCAAGTCGCTCCCTCTTATTTATCCCGTCATACTTATTTGCTTTCTCATCATCATCTCTCTTTGACGGGCAGAAGCTGCCTCTCTCTGTCTGACTTTCTCTTTTTCAGCGTTCTTTGTTACGAGCACGCGGACATTCGTATCCGCATAGGCAGGCGCTGACGTAAACATAGTCGTGAAGGGACTTTTCCGAACGCGCGCGCGCACGCACTCGAAAGCGCGCAACGTTGTGCCTGTTTTATGGTTCCGGGGGCCCACTTTCACTGTATCGATATATATATATATATATCGCGTGAAATATGTACACCATTACCATTTTGGAGAGATGACCCGTTCGAAAAATAACTCATTCGCGCGCGACTGCGGTAGAGGTGGTTATGCGCGTGTACTCACGTACCCGTGCTTGCACGTACATACTTCTAATTAGCGGATATGATTCGCCTGTCACTTGTTTATATTGATTTAATCGTTATGATTCGATTTTCACGTGATTTTCTGCAAGTTAACTAGGAAGTACAAGCTTTGCAATCTAATTGAATACCACTGTTACAAAGAACATCAATATAGAGTTTCAGGAAGGTTGCTTCTATTTTCCTAAATCTGATCTACAGTGATCGAGTAACAAATTGAGTTGATTGGATGTGCAAATAAACTATCTCCATTTTCTCCATGGTCACGAAGTATATTGCCATTGCTATTATTGATGGGTAAAAATTGATCACCGCGATCACTATAAAAAGTCAAAATCAAGTTATTTATACACACGAAGATGACGATGAAAGTTCATCCTCGAAATTATAAAGGAATTAATGAAACATCCACCGTACATAAATGGGATCTAGTCAAGAGATGATTTCATTAGAAAACTAGAAGATCATTCCAGAACAACACGTACAGAATAATAATAAAGCAGTAGTTTTAGCGAGCAATCAAATCTAATCATTCACGCCACGAGAAAGATAACTTTAGAATTTCACTTGGGATCTGTGGAATAATTTGCGTAAGAGACGTATTAGCATGTTCATTTCCACGAAACACCCAGTGCTATATTCGGCGAAACGCCTATTCATATTTGCATGCATATGGACACATACATACAGAGTGAGCTATTTCGCCAAGTTTAACCCCATTTTTCTTAGCTTTCCCTATTCAACTCAATTGGGTCAAATTTGTTTTCTAAAATGAATTTTCGAAATTTATGCTCGCCTGCGTACGCTCAACGAAAACATCCAGGTCAGCAGAGTCTTGCGATTATATGTATTTACACACGGAGATCCTTATTTACGAGCGAGGTCATTGACTCCCCAAACCAATCGCCGTACGGGTGCTCGAAAGTTAAAAACAAACCTGCCCATGGCTATTTTTACCCACGAATTATGAGAGAGGGAGGGAGAGAGAAAAAGAAAGAAAGAGAGAGAGAGAGAAGGACTGCCGCATATAAGGATCCTTTATGCCTGCCGGATGTGGGCCAAGGCCATAGAAAGAAAGGCGGTAAGGCAACATGAGGAACTTTCTTCGGTGCCAGAGGCGCAGTAAACCGAAAGTCGTCTTCGTCCGGCTGCGCAGCGCACAATCCTATCGGCCATAAATCACTCATAGAGCTTCCACAAAGTTCGACGAAGAAAGCTGCGCATGAATATATATACGCGTGTGTGTGTGCGCGCGCGCACCTCATCTTATTTCTCGTGTGCACGTGCAGTGCACGAGATGACAATCGTGGCGGTGTGCGCGACACGCACCAGCCGCACCGGCTGGTTCGCACAAACACATTAATTGAGAGATTAACTGTGTTAGTGGACAAGCAGAGCGCAATGGGTAAATAGGATACTGTTTCACTCAGACGCTAATTAAAATCATCAATCCGGAGTGCACCTCGAGAAAGATTGGAAAAGAAATCGGACAGGGTTACGAGGAGTGGGAGAGAACCGATGTTGTTGTTGTGTTATACTTGCGTCTCGGCAGATATTACGTTTATCTACATATATAGAGATAGAGAGATGAATAGATAGAGATAGTTAGATAGGGAGAGAGGAAGAGAGAACAGACCGTTCGCTTTCCGGTATTCAGAAAATTGACGGATATAAACATGTAATGATCTTCGGCCACTGTATAAAGTAAAATTAAACACTGCGATGCGATTGTCGCGGAGGTGAACGAGCCAAGTACACAAGATTACTGCGATCACGAAAATAACAGCCTGCGGTAAGATAGAGAGAGAGAGAGAGAGAATAAAAGATTAGAAACTCGGTAGAATCGAGAGTTGCCGATTTCGAGAAGATTGTCACCTACTTTCGAGAAAATATAAACATATTTATCAACGCAAGTGTATGCGCCCACGTATATCCGATGTAGAGCTGAAAGTAATCTTTCTCGAATGTACCAATGACGAGTTTATCGGATCTTTTCTTTTTTGGCGATTTAGCTGGTTGCAATTTCACCCAATCTACTTGAATCTTAGGGACATAAATTTATATGCACAATATAATCGGCTCGGGGTGAAAAGAATTAACATTGTCGGCGGGAAATACGGAATCATACAGTGATGATTACCATAAGAATCACCTAATTCACGCGAACTCCTGAAAAAAAAGCGGAACAAAACAATCCGTTATCTCTCGAGCGTACACGTCCAATTTCGTATTGCAACGAAACAATAAATAATATATGCAACACGTCAAAGTTTTCGTCGCCAGAGTAAAGTTGAAGTGCGCACCGATCGAATGGACGGACGGATCGTTGAAAAATCGCGACGGCGAGAGCTGGGGGTCGCGCGGAAGAAAGCTAGGGCAATTGAGAGAGACGAGTGAATAGCGACTTACGTGATAGGTGTTTCAATTTGTCGCACCTGTCCTCGGTCGAGCCTGAAGCAGCCGACGGGGTAGGTGGCCTGGGCGGCGCCGAGCAGGGCGGGCTCGATCACGAGGCAGCCGTCGAGGCCGGTCTCGCCCTTGGGCGCGGGCCTGATGGACTGGAACTCGGCGCAGATCTGCGCGAGGTCGGACAGGAGGTTCATGCAGGTCGGTCGGCGGGCCGCTTGGTCTGAGGGTCGGTCGGGGCAAGACGGAGAACGTCGTTATCATCGCAGTGGTGCTCGGGGGGTTGTTGGGGGACAGGGCTTGGGGGGCGGGGGTTGGGCCTTACCGAGCATGATGGTCGCGTTGTGCACGGGCGCGTCGCCGTAGCTCAGGTTGAGCGAGACGTTGTGCTGGACCTGGCGGATGTTGACGCAGGCCGAGCCGCCGAGGTCGATGGACGAGGTGAGGTTGAGCTCGACGCAGCAGAGGCAGCTGGCCGTCTGGCAGAAGCAGTTGGGCTCGGGGCTGGCCGGGGCGGGGGCGGCGAGGAGCAGCGGCAGCAGCAGCAGCGGGCCCATCGATCGGCGGCACGCCATCGCGCGATGTCCTGCAGCCAAGTCGACGCTGCCGAGTCCTGCCTCGGAGTGCGGCTGGCGCGGCGCTCGCCGGTCCCCGCCGCCACCGCTGCTCGGGGGCCCGAGCCGCTCGCGCTCGCGCGCACACACACACCAGCGTGCAGCTATAATACCGCGGTAGGTATCGGCCGCTCAAGCGCGCGCGAACCAGACCCACTGACCCGCTGACCCCAATACGGGCGCGCGGCCCCCGAGACCAGCTTTCCACCGGTCCCGTTATAGCCGCGCCGCAGCCGCCGCGGTCTCGGCCACCGTGAGGCCCCCCTCCCGCCCCGGCAACCGCTACTCGACCGGACGCCTCGAGCGCCCGTACTTTCTCCGGGGCGGCCGGGGCCCCCCTGAGACGCGCGCGCGCGCGCGGCCAGAGAAAGAGAGTCCGAATCGAGCCGCGATCGGCCGATCGCCCAGTCAGTCGGCCTCCGCCCGCGAAACAGGACTAAGGCGCCCACAGCTGCACCGCACTCGGCACCGCTCGCGCGCCACCTCAGTCATCTGGGTCAACCGGTTGCTCCCGCTCAGCGCAGCAGCAGCCACGAAGCAACATGCGCCTCTCCACCATATTCGAGCTTCTGCTCATATTTCTCATCATCGCCTTCGCCGCCTACGGCCTGCCGCTTACCGGTGAGTCCCCGAGCCATCTCAAGCTCGAGCTGTACGTATATTGACACGATTGCGCGCAAGCGCGACTCACGCTTTCGCGCGCCGTCTGACCGCAGAGCCGAGGGCCAATGTCAGGGCCGTCAGCGGCAAGCAGAGCGCGGCCGCCCTCGTCCCGGGGACCTCGCTCAAGCAGGCAACCGACAGTGTCAACAAGTACTGCGTCTGCAACGAGAACGTGTGCAACTGCTGCCGGGACCTGCAGCTTCCGCTGGTGAAACTCGCCGGGCCAGGTAACGCCGCGCGGACCCCCGCATTCGTTAATTATCACCCGTCCGACTTTGCCAATCGATCCAATTCAACGAAAGGGAAATCGGCTCTTGCAGGTTGCGCGTCTCTGCAGTACCTCCAGGACGACAAGCTGGCTATGCAGCTCAGCGTCGGTGACAATATCCTGTCCAGCAACGTTGTCAGTGGTAAGACCCTTGTATCCTCCAACGATTCAGTCCAACTGTCATCTTATAGGCTGACCACTTCTATACATACACACACACACACACACACACGCATTATACGAATGTGACGGCTAATTGAACCATCAATTTCATTCACCTCAGGTAAGAACCCAAAACCGGTTTGCGTCGCCTTACCCGGAGGCTTCTCCAAGTTCTGCGGCAAAATCTATTCCATCAAACGGGAAGCCGATAAGCACTTCAAAGCTTGCCTTGGACTTGAATTGAGGTCCGCTTCGGAGTTGGAAGCTAGCTTGCGCGTTAGCTGTTTCCGGTAACGTATCTGTGCCACCTACTTCGTTCGTGCTTTGAATTTAGCTGCACTTGCGCGAGCGCGCGCGGATATAATAATCGTTCTCTCGAATGTTTGCAGCTTTGGGCCAGACGGTCTCAAGCTTCGACCAGCCGAACCACTGCCGACCAGCCTGACGGAGCCACCCACCGCCTCCGACGACGACTACGAGGATCTCTTTGGCTTGGGCGACGACGACGACGAGGAGGACGAAGATGACGACGACGAGAAACAAAATCCCAGCGACAACGCCGTCGTCGACGCCTCGGCCGTTGAACAGCAGGATCAGGACCAGAACGAAGAGGAGGACGACGAGGACGACCTTCTTGGTTTCGGTGCCCTCCTCGACATCTTCACCGGCGGCGATGACTCTTCGAATAAGAAAAAGCCAAAACTTACCACCACCACTACTACCACTACTCCCCTGCCACCGACTTTCACTATTCCAATCATTAAATTGACAACTGCTCGAGCACCAACCAACAACGAAGCACCAGTGAGCAAGAAGCCCGTCACTACTTCGACGAGTAGCGTTGTCGCCGAGTCCGCCAATGACAACTTGGACGATCAACAGGAGATCGAAGCAGAAGTCGGCGAAAACGAAGCCGAAACTGAGAGTTACCCAGTTGAAGAAACGACGAGGCCGGTCGAAGACAACTACGAAGAAACGACTTCGATAACTGAGGACGCCGCCACTGAGGCAGTTAGTGCAGCGTTCGAATCGAGTAAAGCACCCGCGATAGCAAATAAAGTCGACAAAAAAACGACCGAGAGGACAAAAGTGAAGAAAACCAAAGGTCCTAATAGGAAAAAGGTCACCATCACCTCGCAAAGCATCAACGCTATCAAGAATGATGCGGCAAAGCCCCAGCAGCAGCTGCAGCAACAGCAACAACAACAACCGCAGACACAGCAGCAACAACCACAACAACAGCAACAACCACAGCAACAAACGTCAGCAGATGACGATGATCAAGAGGAGGAATACGATTATGCTCTCGACAGTGACGCCGAAGACGACGAGGCCGATGACAGTAATGAAGAGATTTCTACGCAAGATGACAAAGAAGATGGGGAGAGCAATAAGACAGCTGAAGCTGTGAAGAATGAAGATTACGAAGATGACGATGAGGACGATGACGACGAAGACGAGGAAGAGGAGGAAGAAGATGCCGTTATCAGCGCTCTTGTAGGAGCTGATGATGAGACCGAAGGTAATTCCGACAGCACTAAAACCAAGAAGAAGGCCGACAAAACCACGAGCAATCAGACTTCTGACTTGCATGAAGACGATGCGGATTATGGGTATGGATTGGGTGAACTTTTAGCGAGGAAACAGCATCCGGATAGGACCGTGAGCAGCAGAAAGTCTGGGAGGCAAAGCAAAGTCATGAGATTCTAATGTTTCATTGAATGTGAAGAATTGACTCGATTTTTTTGTAAAAAGCCCAACGTCATCGTCGACCAACAAAAATAAGTCTAGTTGATTGTACAGCCATAATTTATGAGATTATAAATGAACGCTCAATTCTCGAACTGTCCTATAATACCTGCAAATCACAGTCTCATTCTACTAATTTTATTTATTTTTCATGTGTTCATTATTCAAATATTTATTTAATTTATTTAGCTTAATTTGTAAAATATTTTATTGTAATAATAAAAATACATTTTTCTAAATAATCGCTCATTATTTTCTTTGATTTTATGAAAAAACATCCAAACGATTACGCCCTTGTTCCTGTGCATGCAACAATGTTGTACATACAGGGTAAAAATTTCAAGTTAATTTTATATATCACTTTGAAAACTACCAGTAATAATGATCCCGCTGAATGATTTTTTTTGTCTCAGTACGCTTATTTGGTCTAGTAACTGCGTAGAAATTTTTCGACCAAAAGTCTTGGGTATTTGATCTCGATAATTGGTCTTGGTCTTGAAAATTTAATAGAATGATTAGGACAAGGCTCTAGTCAAGAGTTTAGTCATATGAAAAATTCTATTTGGAGCTATCAAAAAATAAGAAGGAACAAACAACAGCTCTGGGTACACATATCTACTAGTAAGGGTAACCCTTGGAAGAAAATAAACAAACGACTGGCCAGTGAACGCAACCTCTGACTTCTTCGTATAAAAATGTTTTGGTCCCAGTGAGACAAAATTGTAATATATTCATTTCTCCACTTACCATATTTTGACCCTCCCTATTCATAAGGACGTATCTCGGAGAGTCCCGAAATAAGGACGTATCTCGGGCGGCAGAATAATAAAGACGTATCTCCTGCGAGCGCAAAGTAAAGACGTATCTCGCACGAGCGCAAAGTAAGGACGTATCTCGCGTGAGCGCAAAGAAAGGACGTATCTCGGACAAGCGCGAAATAATGTCGCAGCTCGCGGAGAATTGCGACTCATTATTGAATCTCACTTTGATTGCAAATTATAACCGATCATAACCGCAAATACATCTCAAGCATAGAATTAAAACTCGGCAACATGAAAGCGATCATGGAGGCGAGTCAAAATATGAAGCATCTGTATTTTTTTATTCGTGAGTCAAAAGCACTGCAGAAACGATGGTCAAGAGCCTATCTGGCATTTATATACGTGGAGTCACGGTGGCTCTGTTGCAGTCGCAAGTCGCGAGCGGTTAGAAACAACAAGTTAAGTACATACAAGACGCAGTTCACAGTTGATCTTCTTCTTCGTCTCTTGCTATTGGCTTGTAGTATATTTTCAATAAACTGGCTAGCCACAATCATATGTAATGCTCACAGTGGAGCGTGTTTTTATTTTCGCTTTCCATATAAAACTGGCCCTACAGAGGTGCATGGCGGAAATTAAACCCCGACGCTCTGGGCGAGAGTCCAGAAGTCTTATCCACGAATAAAGCTACCGGCGCGCGGCGGCTCATTCATCAGAACCGTTTGTTGTTCGATATTTCCAACTTGCACTTGGGAAAAAAACGTCTCTCAAGATTGCTATAACAATTCAACTGTAGTAAATCCTATCAATTAAATAATAAAGTAATGCGTACATTGTTTTAATCTACAATGGAGAAATAAGGTAAAATCTAAAATACAGTCCTATAAATACTCATTAATCGGGAAAAATTCTCCGAAAGCTCATGTTTCCGCGAACCTTTGGTCTTAGAATAGCTTGTTTATATCGATAATAGGAATGTGTGAACTGCATTACTTAATTTTAATGCATTAGTTAATTTTAAACCGCCGAGATACTTTCTTACTTTGCAATTCTCCGAGCTACGATATTATTTTGCGCGTCCCTCCGAGATACGTCCTTACTTTGCGCTCACGTGAGATACGTCCTTATTTTCCAGCGCTTCGGCGTCCCGCGAGATACATCCTTACTCCCGAGATACGTCCTTATGAATAGGGAGGGTCGGTTTGTTGACGTGCAACAGACGTTGACTCGAAAGCACTATTTGGAATATGTATCTCAAAGCGAAGCCGATCTTAATAAGTCCGAAAAACAAACATTTTATAGATATATTATCTCACTTAATTGTCAGCTAACTGAATTTTAAACTTTTAAATATTATAACATCATAATATTATAACACCATGTTTTTGAAACTACGCGGAAGAAATAATTTCAAGTTTAATGGAATGAAAGTAATAGATCACCTAATATCTTTCTGGAAGCATATGTGTGTATATACCTATATACACATAAGAATGCTATACGCATAAGAAAATGTACAGCTAGCTAGATACACTTATCATCAGTATGCAATTTAGTAACGCCGTAATAAGATGCAATTATTAATATATTAGTCTTGAAGTATTAAAATGATTGATCAAGAATATATAATGACTGCCAAAGTATATAATCTATTTAATGTTCACACTTTAAAAAGCAACTGGTAATCTGTTGAGTTAATGCGATTGCAATTAAAAAGAATAAGAACAATTTGTAGTATATACGTAGCTATTTGTGATTGGCCATACTTCATTACTATTCAACAATAGTACTTGAAAAGCTTTTACAGTTACTCTTTTCATAATCAATAACTCACTTGAATTATGATAAAGACTTTATATTATATATAAGTTATGCATACATACCTCTGTCCGATAGCTTGAAAATAGTCTCATACATTTTTTGGAGAAATACCAATATCTGCTGCAGTTAATTCTTTTAATCTGCAATATCACAATACGTATAACTTGAAAGGTCAAAAATAAGTGGGCGAACATAGCCAAACTGGTTCAAACATGTTTAATTGATAGTAGCCAATAAGGACGGAGGATTCTGGTGTCAAACAATTTTTTTTTACAATCTTTGCAGTATTCAGCATAACTATTTTTCTCATAATTTTTTTCATTTTCACATATATACGAGATTATTTGAGCTCTCAAAATTGGGAAAAAGGTCAAATTTTGAAATATTCAGGTTTTGATTGCATTTACTAACTTTCACATACAGGCACATAAAAATCTAAAAAAAAAATTAGAGTGTTCTGGTGATGGGTTTCATTGATTTGTCCAAACAGAATTACAAATAAAATTTTGACTGTGCCCACTTGTTGTGGAATGTCCCATATATTTCTAATGATTAAAGAATGAATGTATAAACATTCTAGTGTAATAAGTCGGAATATGAAAATCATTAGTCAATAACTTGTATTTTAGAGTTTATTCACAATTTTGTTATCATCAATTTATGTGTAACTGCTTCTACTCAGATAACATTTTCCACAGTAATTTTGAAGAAATAAGAAGATACCAGATTCAAGGAACGAACAATCATCAATAAATTATTCTTCAATACATTGTTCACTATAAGTTATTATTCATAATAATTTTCACTCGCTATTCTTGCCATTCCATACTTTGAATTGGGATGCAAAGTATAGAGGAATAATGAATGGTACACCGAGGAAGATGGCCGCATGGCATAATTTTTCCTGCAACAGAAAGAAATGTGTATTAGCAGGTATAGAGAGAAGCTTTGCACCCAAGAAAATGAAACAAAAAACAAAATAAGGTAGCTTTGAGTAACTTGCTCAAAGTAAAATCTCTAGTATCTTTGCAAATACGCAAGATAAGAGATGAGTGAGTGGGTTGATGCTGGAAAAAATATAATTCTAATTATTTACAGCTGTAAATATGAAGTATGGATTGTTCAAATTATAACTCATTAATTTGGTAAAAGAACCTGTGAAATTTTGACATTTGTAATAGTTTCTTCTAGCAATCAATTCTTGGAATGCTTAATTGTCACAAGTTCTTCGTCAAACCAGAAAAAGGTGAGAGCAATATTTCAATGTGGACAAAATTTTCAAAATGTTAGAGGTAATAGTATACATGTTAAACTCCAAGAACTTTTGGCGCTCAGGGAATAGGACTTATGAAGAAAATTCATTTAATAAACCACTATCACACAAAATTTTATCAATCTGCAATCTTGAGAAATTCTCCGCTAAATTATACTCACTGCAAAACTGACTCGTATATGTGGTTTGCTGGCAATGTATGTCATTGTCTTAATATCAACATGATTAATAAGAACTTTTTGGCTTGCTTTGAGTGTTTGAATTCCTCTATTAAGAATCATTTTAAAAAATAATGATTTTACTCAGAAAAAAGATCAACTGTTCACAATGATGATACAAAGGATAGTTTAAAAATGAACTGAATTGCAAGGTGTGACAAGATCTGATGCCAGTGATGTAACTTTTTATCTTTTATCGCTTTGTGCGAACTGGTCAACGTGTGTTCTACCATTTTATGGTGAATAAAATTTTTGAATCTGCACATTTAGCTTTGGTTTAAGAATTAGAAAATAATTATGTGATCCCAAGATCTTCCAAAATACTAAAACACAAATAGTGCAAGAATTGCAAGTAAAATTGTCATCTAGCTCACCTATTCATAACCTTTGGTATCTTCTTAGACAGAAAAAAGAGGTCTTTTATTTAATAAAATAATGTTAGTTCCTTCTATCTATAACTTCTTAAAATATTCTAGAAAATCAATAAATTTTAGATTCCTGATATAAACTAGAGAAAATGTATTGTTGAGGAATTTATTTAGAAGTGCGCCACTTGTTAATGTTGAGAGTGCAGTAAACAGGGACTGCTAAAGTTGCAGTAACCATGAAGATACCAGTTGCAACTTTTTCCTGTATAAAATAAATGAAATCTTATGATAAAATGAATTATTTTATGACCAAAGTACATTGAACAACTGTTATTAATATTGGCATTCAAAATATTCTCAAAAAGAGCAAATTTTTATCTTCATCACAAGTATGAAATAAGTCCATTTTAGGCGTGGGTTGAAGAAAAAATTTCTAATATTATCTTATTTAGAAAACTATGAACGTAAATTCAATGACATATGTAAATCTTATCAAGATAGTTGAATAGAGCAGAACTTAAATTCAAGTTGGGAATGTAAGTTCGAAATTGTTCAAATTAATTTTTCTTACGAATAAACCTCAGTGAATCAATATGGAAAAAAACTCTGAATTTTGTCATGCCTAAATAAACTGAATGTTCATGAACAAGTGTCACTGATATTTTTATAAGATGTTGGTTATTCCACTGAATGAAATTCATCTACTTTCTAAAACAAAGCCTGAATTTCATCTTATGGATGTATTTTTTAAAAAGTTATATCAAGTACTAGTACAAGATATCTTTTAGTAACACATGATGTATACTTTTTACCATTGTATTTTAAAATTACAATCTAAACGATGAGAAATGTGAGCTAAAAATGTTTTTTGAGCTTATACTAACATTTATTGATTGAATAAAACGATATTGGTATTCGATTTGAGAATTGATTTCAACAGATAGAATTAGTTAATGATATGATGAAATTCAACAATAATAGTGAAATTTTAATAGGTCTATATCTTTCTTTGTTGAACCCATTTTACAAAGTGTCAGCTACCAAAAAAGTCTTTGAATACTTGTGTGAAGGTTTGTTTTTCTGACAAACAGTAACAAAATACAACAAATTCTTTGTACTTTTACTATTTATTTAGAATGTCATCGTAAGTGAGGAGAAACGTTATTTTCGTCGAAAAATCTAATCTTAGGTGAATATTTCTGAAAGTTCTACTCATAGTTGTAGAACATAACCTAAAAATCCATTGCAATATTCGCAGCAATCTTCCAGTAGGACTGCCAGCTGTCACTTTTGGAATTCGACATCCTTCGAGGAGGACTATTACCATTATCACTTAGGATATAATATGTCATGATAATTATGTAAATCTCTGACTGATTACATAAGTCAACAAATGATATCGAGCAGACGAATAACGAAGGATTCTCACCGGAAAGGAGATTCGTGTCCTCGGCTTGGAGACGATGTAGGTTCGGCATTGTTGGCCAGCGCTTGCGATTTTCGGCGCGTTCCTGATCAGATTCTGTACGGCAAACATCTTTGGTCCTTCTAATGCGAAGAATACTTTGGGTTTTTATTGAGTGTCGTCGGTAGTGAACGACAAGACTTGACAATCGCTATGAAGTATGTGCGCAGCCTCGAAAGATGTTTCAGAAGTAGTATAGGAACTGTTGACATCATGAGTCAAGTTGGTGACGCTCATACGGTTGAGATCATTTTGGTAATTGGAGTTGAAAAATTTAAAATGATATAATTCTGAGGAAATAATCACTTGCTCAATTATTTTCCCGAAATGCGTAATTAATTTCTAATGTAATTCAAGTTTAAATCCTACAATAGTTGAGAAGAGTTTGTTTAACGTAGTTATCGCGAAGTTCAGCCTAATTTTTGAATGTGAGAAATTATTGACTTCTCCCGAAAACATCTTTCAACGTTCAAATTCTTGTTTGCCTTTGATTTTGCCGATTTTTCAACCAAAATTACCAAATAAAAACATTCCTCTTATTTTCCCACGTGACAACTATGGGATATTTTCATGAGCATGAGAGGAATATATCATTTTTTTCTTTTCAACAAGAAAAAAATAAATATTTTCCACGAAATTCGATTGATATAATGTCATCGATGCAAATTACCGGATCATATGTTGAAAGTTATTTTAGATCATATACAGAGGAGCCAAGCAAAAATAATCTAGAGCAATACAATGTAGAGAGAGTGAGAGGGAGAGAGAGAGCGAGAGGGAGAAGAGAGCGAGAGAGAGAGAGGGTGAATAATTGTCTGTTAATACTCGGAGCGCGAAGAGTACGGAATTCCACGGCAAAACACACAAAAGCAGTCGCGCAGAAAGCAGTTGGGTCAATTGAGATGGGACTGCAAATGAGAAAAGTCGGCAAGGGAGGAAGAGCGAGACACGATTTTTATCGAGGTCATCCGTGCCCTGCACAGATACAACACCTACGGGCACCCACACAGTTACTGGCTCATAAGGTTCGTCGCTCCGAGTGACGCGTCATTGCAGCGGGTCGCGCGAGCCGCGGGCTTCGAAAGGATCACGGCTCCCAGCAATTGATGCACAGACAATTCGCCACCTGTTCCCATCGAAATCCAACGGCTAGTTGGACGCGCAGAGCTTTGACTGCCGCAACATCCGAATCTGTTCGGGGGAATTTGGCAAGCCGCGCACAGGTCCACAGATCCGCGGGGCACGTTAGGAAAAGTAGGCCGAGCGTGCGCGCGAGCGCGAGGGGAAACTGGCCAAATTGGGTTAGTGCTCGGACGCATTACCACTGAGAGCAGGTCGCGGAGCGAACGGACCTGCTGGAGGCGCGAGCGCGAGCGACAGCAGCAGCAGCAGCAGCAGCAGCCAGCAGCAAGCGCCAGCAAGCGCGCTCTGCACAGTGCAATCGTGCACAGGCGGACAGTGTGTGGGGCATTGCCTAGGGTGCATTCGAATGTAAACATGGCCGCCGGTGCATCGCGCGAGGAGGAGCAGCAGCAGCAGCATCTCCGGGAGCGAGTTGAAGGAGCCAGCTGGCCCCAGCAGCCCCAGGCATGAGCGCGGCCCGAACTATGCGCAGCACGGACCCAGGTAAATCCGCGCCCTCACAGCCCTCCCCCGCTCGGCTGCACAACACCACCCAGTCCGCCACCCCCCCGAGGCCCGACGACGGTCTAATATATAAGTGTCTCTGCACGACAACCGCATCAGCAGCTGTGCGCGCGTGTGATAATGTGCATATAGTGTCGCGCGCCGTGCATCAGTGTCGTTTGTATGCGGGTGTGTGCACGTCTGTGTGTGTGTGTCTGTGCGTGTGTGTCTGTGCGTGTATGTGTGTTGGTGTGTACCTATATACGTGTGTGTGTGTGTGTGTGCGAGTGCTGCTGGCGGCTCGATACCTATATAGGATGCGGATCCTGTGACGTTCGCTCGCGCGCAGGATATGCCTGCTCTTTTGTCGACCCTACACAGCTGAGTTGATCGATGCGTGCGCGAGCAGCGTGTCACACAGAGCACAGTGGATCACGCGCTGAAACGGGCACCTTGCTCCATGACGCGATTTCAACTTGTCATTCCTATACGGCCGTCGTCTCGTCTCTCCGATTCTCGACAAATCCTCTGTCCAGTCGGTGCCTCCAATGCATCTGCTTGTCATATGCTCACACTGGCCGGACACTACTTGGGCATCTTGCTCTCACCCCCTCAACAATGCTTCCAGCCTACTTTGACTTAATTTCAAGGTCTACCATCGGTGAATTGTGCTCTGCTCTTATTATTCGCTCGTTTACAATTCAATTTGGAAAATTTGATCGAGACACGGCTGTAATTTATCCTATGATGCAGTGACTTGGCTGTTGACACTTCAATGTTTCACCCATGTACAACAGTTCCACGTTATACTTGTGCAATTCTTCATGGATGGCAATGTTTTTCAGGCTGGTGTCTGGGTAAGCGATGAATGTATTCCGGGCCCTAATCCCGTGTGCACTGCATCGCAGTGGCGAAAGTGGAGCTGGTGGAGAAGGAGACAGCAGCAGTGGGGGTTGCTGGTTCACAGGAAGAGGTCAGGGCAATGACTCGCGTATGACACAGAGAATGGGAGCATCTGCCTCTTCGAGCCTTGCGCCCATTGGAGGAGATTCAGTACAGGCAGCCAGGCTCTCAGCCCCTGGGAATCCAGATTCACTTAGCATTATTGGAAGGTAAATCATCTCCACTGGATTTTCTATATGTTATATGCATATTCAATTTTGCTCATTTGACTATGAGTTACAGTAGGGAAAACTAAAGTAGGTCAGAATTTTATACAACAGGAAGTGAACAACAATTGTTATATTTAGATTGTTCCTTAATTACCAAACAATATTCAACCTCACTGATTTTGAAAATTGTTTGATTTGCTCACGGAATCACCTGGATCACTTCATATCAACCAGACATTTCATACTTTTATGTTAATTATATCTAGTTTCATATGAAAAATTGAATGAAATTGCATATCATTATCTGTTGGATATTCTTTATTGAAAGTCTAATTCATGAACTTCACACATGTAAGCAATTGTCAGCTTTACACCTTGTAAGTAGTTAGATATTGATATTGATTCAGCAAAAGAATTATGATCTTCATCACTGAAAAATATTGTTTAATAAGAAGAGTCTTAAAACTATGAATAATAATTATCTGCTGAATCAAAAGAATTTTATACCTGATGGGCATTACTACAATTTTACTCGCAGGACAAGCTGTACTAAAGATTGAAACAACAGGCATGGTGTTTCCCTCGCATGAATATTTAGGAGATACTTTGTAGACCTGAAAAAATGTAATTGTAACTACTGCTCGTGTATTATTGATCATCAGTGAATTAGAGAATTAAATACTGTTTTTATTGCTGCAGCAGCAGCTCTATAATGATCTGATAATGGATCTTCTCGCCAAGGATTAAAACCGATTCTCAACCTCAAATTATAAGTGTTTCCACTCTCAAATCGATTCCACATTTTTTCGATGTACTTTTCAAAGTGGTCATAAGTTTTAAGAACTGTTTGATTTGGTACTAAGCGTACTGAAAATCTTGCGTCAATTCTGAACAAAGATATTCTTTTAGTCAATTGTAACGTGATTCATTATTCAAAAAAATAAGTCGATTAACTTATTTGGTATAGAAGCACAATCATTTCTGTCTGCTACAGCTGATTTTATATGAAATGCATTGATTGATATACTTGGCAAACGTGTTTTATGAATTATTATTCTAGATGGTATTTCCTTGTGACCAAGAGTGGTTACACCAGCCTCTTTCTTGAGACAGTCAATATTACAAAATTCCTTTTTGATAAGTTTTTGATCCATTTCTGTAAGTGGCTTGACATCTTCTAAACACTAAAATATAATCCAAATTTCTCATAAGTCACACACAGTAATACTAGACAGTTTTTCAAAAAATATAGTAGCCATGTATAGTGAGATAAATAAATATGATTTTTCATTAAGAAATGAATTATCCAAATTCTAATATGAAAAATGAAAGACAGTTACTTCTGGTACAGCAATTTTTTCACTTTTTTTATCAATCAATGATCCAACAATATTGATTGCATCCAGAAGAGGTTGGTTAAAAGCCCCACCATAAGTTCCACCATGAACTCTTTTATCTCCACAGCTAATTTTTATTGAAAAATGACAAAGACCTCGATAACCATACTTCAAACAAGGTTCATGGTTAACCTGTTTATCAATAGTCAAACAGATGTATTCAACATTGTTGAAATATTCACGGTTTTTCTTGAGTGCATTGTATAAACTTGGACTTTCTATTTCTGAAGTTCCTTCTATTACAAATTTTATGTTTACTGGGATTTCATTCTTAGATTTTTGGTAAATCTTAATGGCATTGATCCAACAATATAAAGGAGCTTTATTATCTGCAATACCACATCCAAATAATCTGCCATCTTTTTCTTTCATTTCAAATGCATTCGAACACTTTGGTCCTGAGATATCTGGAAAAATAATTCAAATTAATAGAAACCACATTCAGAATGAGTTTTTATTAAATTAACGTAAATTACCTATGTTTCCGTAAACACATATTGTTTTAAAGTCCTCATTTGAGAATAGATTTGCAAACAAGACTGGTGGTAGATTACTATTGTCATTATCATTACTGTCAATTACCTCAACTGTTGCTCCCAAAGCTTCCAGTTTTTCAGAACATAATTTTAACTATGAAGAGTAATTGGGTCAATTGAAAAAGTCTTTACAAATATAACTCTACTATTACCATTTTCACAACATCATCAAAGTGTTCTGTACAAGTAGATATTGATGGTATTGATACTGCCTCTTTCAAACTCTGAATGAAATCTTTTTCATGATCATCTACTAATTTAAATAACTCTGGTATTTTAGTTTTTGGAGGTACCCTCTCATTAGATTCCATTATGATTGTATTAAGACTCTAATAAATCTATAATCTTGCAGTTTTAATTTCAATTAACCATGAACTTTCAAATATGTCATCTGTACCTAACTTCATTAGTATGTATCAGGGCGCGTGTGTGTGTGTGTGTGTCTGTGAGATTCTAAGATTATATATGTATAATCTTAGAATGTTCATATCGACGTGTCTTACGAAGAAAGACACATCTCAAACTGTCCGCGAAGAAAGACACAACTCGCAATCTAGCCGCGAAAAAAGACACAACTCGCAATCTAGCCACGAAGAAAGACACAACTCGCAATCTAGCCGCGAAGAAAGACACAACTCGCGTCTGGCCGCAAAAAGGATACATGGCGCACATCCCACAATTTTCCGACGTAAAAAATATATGGAATGAAAGCTTAGAATGAGTAGGTTATCATTGACAAAAAAAAACAAGTCTTTTCTACAGTTTAAACTCTTTTTTCGTTAATATTCGCGGGAGAATAATTCCGACATTTGTCTTTCTTCGCGGACAGATTGCGAGTTGTGTCTTTCTTCGTGGCTAGATTGCGAGTTGTGTCTTTCTTCGCGGACAGATTCGGATATGTGTCTTTCTTCGCGGACAGATTCAGTTATGTGTCTTTCTTCGTAAGACACGTCGATATATATTATTCTATTATTTCGGAAGTAGCTGAGTATCCGTAATCTTGGAGGTACTCTATAGCTCGTACACTTAAGTTTACAATGAGAGTAAACTGATGATATGCATGAGAAAATGTATGACTGGCTAAATTTATGTAATCACAACAATGCCTAAGCATGTTTAAGCTTAGTTTCTAAAAGAACCGTAAACTGAAACAGCAACCGATAAGGAACGAGCAAAAAGTGAATTAATTGAATTTTATGTGTTTCAGGGAGCGCAAGAAGCGCGTAACAGGTTTCGCAACGCTGCGCAAAAAGTTCATACGGCGGCGGCGCTCGTCAAAGGCGTGCGACCACGGCCGAATAATACGAGAGCTGGTGTCGACGTGGAGTCCGCTCGAGGCGGGCGCCCTGCTCGAGGAGTACGAGGCCCTTGCGGCGCTCAAGGATCTGCATGTGCAGGCCGAGCTCGCGAGACCTCCTGCCGCCACCTTCAAGCAGGACCTGTCCACCCTGTACGACTACAAATATTGCACCGACGTCGATCTCGTCTATAGGGGTGCTTGTTTCCCCGTGCACCGAGCTCTCCTCTCAGCAAGATGCCCCTACTTCAGGGACTTACTCGTTGGATGTCCCGGTGGGTCTTTTTTTTTATTATCTCAAGTCTCTACAAATGTCTCTCGTTACGAGTAACATCAAATAAGAGCATCCGTCCAAACTCAAAGAGGTTTCGATCAAGTTTTTTCAAATTACCAAAGTCAATTGTGCCCGTTTGGCACTGCAGAACATATAATTATTGAAATCAATAAAGTTCGTGAACTGATGACCCACATATCCAAATAATTGCAGTTAGAGTAATGAAAAATTTAATTCATTAATTTTGATATCGTTTAGATTTCAATCACTTGAAATAGCGGAAGTTGGGAAGTGGCGTCATTCTCGGGTGATGTTGTTTAACACCGATTATCAGATTCAAATCATAAAAAAGTCATAAATTTTCTTTCTATGTCGATCGTACTTCCGTGGAAGTGTATCTTATGTTTTGTTCAAGTACTTCTCGCTTCTTTGGCTTATAAAAATATTAAGAAAAATAATTAATAATGAGTTGTTTGGTAAATGATTGTACAGGCTACGGTGCTCGCATCTGCTTAGAGCTGCGCACTCACAACATAGAGGTGTCGATGTTCAGCGGGCTGCTACGTTACCTGTACACAGGAGACGTGTGTCCGCACGACGGGAGCCTGGACGCGAGCCTGCTCCGCCGACTGGGCGAAGAGTTCGGCAATCCGAATCCCCTCGAGCATGATCTGCGCTACCTACTCGATACAGGAAACTACGCGGACGCCTCGCTGGTGTTCACCTCGGACAGCGATTACCAAAGACCAGACAGCGGCAGCTCCGAGTACGGCTTCAGACCGAAGCTTGAGCTGCCCTGTCACAAAGCTATCCTTTCAGCCCGCTCGCCCTTCTTCCGTAACCTTATACAGAGGCGTACGAGGTCTGGCGAGGACCACACCGAGAGGGCCCTGCACATACCCACCAGGATAGTCCTCGACGAGTCGGTCATACCCAAGAGATACGCTCACGTACTATTGCACGCCGTCTACCTGGACACAGTCGACCTGTCGCTCATACTTAGGGGTACCGGCTGCGGCAACAGCGCGGGCAGCTTGGGCGAGGTAATGTCTGAACTTTTGACCTACGCTTTCTCTTCATCAAACTACTTCCGCGAACATATTCTCATTTTTTTCAACGCGTATTTGTTATTTTTCCTTATTCGCTGAGGAGAACGTAGTAATAAAAAAACTTGCCTTGGTTTTTATTGAATTTATTCTCAGCTTTTGCAAATTATTCGATGATGTATCGTAAATGGAATACGTACATTACGTGAAATCATAAAATGTTTATAGACAAATTTGTCGAACGTCGACATTTTTTTGGCAGAAGTATGTTGAATGATATAGCTGACGTCTCTGTTATCATCTTTTTATCTATAAAAGATGAGGAAAAATTCTTCCAATATCTTCAGTAGTTCTAAATAGTGATATAAAGTAGAGATTGTCGTAAATTTATCAATAAACTGAGTATGGATTAAATTTGAATTGCTTCAATCATGTAGATTGAGAATTACAAACTTTATGCATTACAAATTCATCACTCACTACTAACCCTTACCGTATTATGACATAAATTTTGAGGGATTGATATTTAATGAAATCTTCAAGGTTCAGGCGTTAACACACACCGGTCGAATGCGACCTAGTCCGTTAGAAGAAGCCATGGAATTGTATCAAATAGGTCGATTCCTCGAATTAGATATTCTTTCACAAGGCTGTGAAGATCTCATTTTGGAATGGCTCACCTTAGATTCTCTACCAACTGTTCTCAAGTGAGTAACGCTTTGAAGAACTAAAAATATTCAAATCTAGTCAACAAAGAAACAGTGTAATAATCTATATATCTCCATATGTAATAAAGATGGAGCAGTCAGCCACATGGTTCGGCGTGGGTGCATCGACAGGCACTGCATTACCTCAGGGAGGAATTTCAGCCGGTGGCCTCGTCGCCGATTCTGCACCAGCTCGACCATGCACACCTCTCGAACGTGCTACAGAGCCACTTCCTGCAAGCGAGTGAGCTCGAGGTGCTGCAAGCCGTTCTCAAGTGGGGTGAGCAAGAGTTGGTCAGACGCATGGAGGATAGGGAGCCAAACTTGCTCAGTCATACCGTGCACTCGGTCGCCCGAAAAGGTGTCAAAAAACGTGACCTTAGTGATATCGAACTAAGAGAGATACTCAGCGAACTACTGCCCCTCGTCAGGATGGATCACGTCTTGCCGCCAAACAATGAAATACTCGCTCAGGTACTTCAATAAGTATAAATTCAATTGGCTAAATAAACTTGACGCGAAAGAATCAATTATATGAATAATGTATCTACAATTTACATACCAGAGTTTCTGATTTAAAATTAAAATAACAGCTTGAATTTATTAAACCATATTCATATTGATTTTTGCGTTTTACAGGCCATTAGGAGAGGTTTAGTATCTACTCCACCGAGTCACATGATAGGCGATGAAAGAGAGAACCTAAGAATAAATGCTTGGATAAGGGGGGGAAAGAAAAATGGGTTGTTTGTACGACCTCGTCTTTTCATGCCATATTACGAAGAAATAAAGGTAAACATTTATTTGAATATTCTTACAATTTATCTTTTCTATCACTATATAATTTTTAACCGTGAATAATTAAAAAAATTTCCAATACTTTTTTTGTTAGGCTCTAGTCGAAGAACAAATGGTTCAAGAAGCGGAACTAGTAAGGCTGAGAAGGGCGCGATACATTCCTGATATTCCCGATACATTGTATATGGTTGACGAAAAACCAAGAGTAATGGGAGCTGCTGGAGTCGATATTCTCGCGGCTGCTCTTCCGGGTAATTAAATCATTAAATTTTTTAAATACTTCAACACAAAAAATTCAAATCTTTTGCAATCTAAAAAAAAAATTTGAATAACAGTCTACAGTTTGATTCATAATTTTGAAAACTTCAGTTCCAGATTCAGCCACAATGGCAGCTATGTTGAAACGCGAGCAAAAGCTACGACAATCTCCTAGTTCTCAAAGGGCTATCAGCTTACCACTGTCGTCCCGTCATGAAATTAGCAGGCAACTGCGATTGCGCGTCGTAAGAGAATTCAACTTGCCTGATGCGGTAGCTGATCTTCTAGAAGTGAGTAAACTTAAATTTTGGAACTTGAAAAGTTTGAATACTCTACAAAACGTTATAGTAACATAAGTTTGAATGTTATATTATGTATTATACTGCCTTATTGATATCACATAAAATGTTTTCCATTATTTGTTGTTTGGAATGGATTAGTGTAAAAAATTTCGTTTTCTTTAGAAAAGGTACCTATTTATATCTATGTTTATATATTTTATCACATACTTATTGCTATAATTTTCTAGCTCAGTAGTAATGATATCTGATCGTCACGATTAAAATTAGGCGAAACAGTGAGAATAAAAAACGTTCTTTCTTCCTTTCCTTCTATCTATTCCACGCGCGGATATAGATCCTCATAATTGGAAAATGCGATATGTTTCAAATTAAAAATCTACGATGAGCTCAAATAAATTTTTCAGTATATACTTTTCTAAAATTGTTAATCCTCCTAAAGATTCATTTGTGAGCGTTAGAAAGTGTACCATGCATCGCATTGCATAATTCACATTACTTCTTTCATTTCACTAAACATTATCAAATTTAGTCTTTGTTATATCCTACAGTTTTCGACATATCATTGTCGATTTTACGTAACCTAGTTCTCGTAACTAGCGAAAACATTGCTCCTACTGATGTTGCCTGTTAATAAGACATTCTAATCAACGAGTTAACAGGAAAGATACAAATCAGTTGTCTATCTTTGGCCTAGTAGTACGACAGAGCATTAGTCGAAGAAAATACGCTTAGAATATAATCCATCTAGTATAAATGGTTACAAAACATTGAGCTTTAGAAGTCAATCGCGTAATCGCGTGTGTGGCATCTGAAACTGTCATTAAGTGAGGCTAAACCACGAGCCAGTTGTTGTTAACGAATGTGTGTAGAACGTGTAGCAGTTTTTCGTTGTAAACGTCGCCTTTGCCAATGCTAAGGAAGGCCTCCTTGTTCTTGATGCTGTTCACGTCGGGCGCGCTGCCCCGCTGTGCCTTTATCACCTGCACCATCATGACACACTGGGGAAACTTGAGGGGGGCGCACTCTTTCAGCAGGGTGTCGAACTCCTCCCTGGAGAAGTTGGCCGTATCGACTTTGAGTGAGCGCAGCGTCTCAACGAACGCGTCGTAGTACAGATTTATCAAGTCGTTCAGGTGGCTGTCGATCACTTCCTTCTTGGCGCTCGATATCAGGAAGAAGATCAGGTCCTTCATGCCGTAGTCGCACATGGTCAGCTGGAAGTCGACCATCTTCATGCCGGCTATCTTGCCGTCGTTGCCGTATCGGTACATCATATTGTTCACCCAGTAGTCATTGTGCAGGAAAGTTGTCCAGCGCTCTGGAATTTGTTCACAAGCGTTCCAATTGAAATATCTCTAATCTGTGCGTGCGTTTGACGTGTAATTAATACACAACATTTTAGGATTGTCTATCGACTGATATTGCGCGAAAAACTATCACAAAAATTGAACTCTCCGGAGGTGTTACGACAGGCTCATATGATAAAGTCTCAATTAACACCCATGAATTGGGTAAATATGTACATACGCTTTTAGCCAAGAGAAGTCAATACTAGAATAAATGAATATTTTCTAGGCAATGAAAGACTAAAAGACCTTGCTGAAACATAAGCCATCGTTTTCCGTACACCAAAGTTGAACAAATCCAAAAACTCGTGTATTTTCGCGTCGTCCCAAAAGAAGTCTGGTCTGTCGTACAAAAGTGCAACAATGATTCTCGCAAGTGAATAACGCAAACGTGCCACTCACCAATTTTCGGCTTGTCCTCCTGGTGGTGTTTTTCGCAGTGCTGGAGGGTTTTCATCACCTTGTCCATGTGCGGCTCGGCCTCTCTCATGTTCTTGAGATTGTCCACGCCCTGGCGTATCATATCCATGACGCAGGCCATGGCTGTCGCGTTGGCCGGGGGCTCCAGGCCCGGCATCACCGTCTCCTCGAAGCCCTTTGGGTTCTTGACCCGGTAGCCGCAGGTGATGGCGTGCAGCTTGGCCAGCTCGCGCACCCCGTACTCCATGTGGCGCAGGTCCATGCCCGTGATTCGGTCCTGCGTCGAGTATCCCGAGAAGTTCAGGTTCTCCAGGAGGATGGCCGCTTGTTCGTCGAAACCCTCCGCCCCGCTCAAACTCATTCGGGCCCCGTAAAAATGCGGGACCAGCTTTATCAGCTCGTTCTCGCCGATTCCGCAGTCGAGCTGAAACGTCAACGGTACATACTCGTCAGTTCGTGCTTTCTCTGCGGCATTGCGCGATCGATTTTGCAAATCAATGCTACTGTACTTTGCTCGTACGACAATATGATGGAAACACTTCATCCGCGGATGTACGAGCTTGTCTGTGCCAAAGAATAACACTTTTTTCTCATAATTTCCACGAGTATGTCGAGTACTCAAGACAATTTTTACTTAAATAGAACTGAATTCGAATATTAGCTTGCAATAGAGTATCATCTATAATTGGACAATAGCTACAATCTATGTATTCAATCCGTAGAAATTTTCCTATTAATATCGTTCTTTAATATAATATAACTAATGTCCAGTTAGATGACTCCGTGTATAACACGAAAATAATCTTGAGATCAGAAATTCATGTAGATTAAAACATCGGAACAATCGAAAAATACTATTTTGCTGATAAATGAAATAGACATAATCTATTTCTCTGATAGGCTTTATCAGTTAACAATTCTGGCCTTGGCCGGATACTGCGATATTACCAATAGTAATTTATCGTGAAATACTTCTGCAATGAAAATTGTATTGAAAACTTGAAACAATATAATATTAGAAGTACTATAATATCATTACATTAATGGTTTTATATTCATTTCCATAACGGCCTACATAAAATATTCAACAACCATGAATTTCCATGGATTTTCGGTGACTCACAATCGCCTCTAAGTATCAAGGGTGGCTAATTTCCAGAGTAAAAATAAATCAGTTGTGGGTCGCATGTGACCTGAATATTGGAGTTATGGATACCGATAGTCCAATTGGGTGGACCGTAAATACCTTGAGCTCTTATAGATTCAACAATTCTGAACCTATAGATTCAACAATTCGTTCTCATTGGACCACGTTTGAGGAAATGGATGTCTTTGAACAAAATAATGTTGAATACAAATATATCCAATATTTCTAATGGTTCGATATGTCTTCTTACGAATTCCGTACCTAGATTTGATATAGAAAATGATCTAAATTGGTTGAAATGATCTAAACGTCTCAATTAAAAAAAAGTCGAGAATTGTTTTTCGAAATACCTACCTTTTGAAACGTAAAATCTCGCCTACCTTACTCTTACAGCATTAAACGGTGGCATCGATATTTACTCTTGAAAATCCCGTTAGAATTGCGGTTCTCCGAAATTCAAAATACTGGATTCTAGATAGCGACCGAAATGTCGGGAAACCATTAAATTGCATGTAAATCTCATTAAATATTTGCTAATATCGTTATATATTTGCTAATTACATTGAGGAGTAGATTGAATGAGAAATGTCCAATTTATAGGTTGAGATTATTGCCCTAAGTTTTCTAATATACCTTGTACGCTGGAACTATTTTTATATAAACCATTCGATCTAGAAGAAAACTCGAAAAAAAATATTTGTTCAAAATTTTACGTCGAGTATGATTAAATTAAATTGGAAAAATTAAAAATGTTCTTGCTTTCAATCGTGAATTTTCGAAATCTGACTGTGAATTTGTTTAGTCAACAACAGTCGGAACTTCATAAATCTCAATTATTTTCTCCGTTTTCACCACTGAACAATAATCTTATCCTATAAATTGGATATTCGTCGTTCAATCTGCGTCACTCAATGTAATTGTGATATAGAAATATGTCTATACCTCCTTATAAATAAGGCGTGTTGATATAACTTTTGTTTTTAACGATATTAGCAAACATTTTATAAGATTTACACGTAAAACTCGCTATTCCATGGTTTTCCCACATTTCGGCCGCCATCTTGAATTTCAGAAAAATTCCAATGGGATTTTGATAAGCAGATATCTACGCCATCATTCAATGCTGTAATAGTATAGTGTAGTCTATCTTTTCGTCCCAGTCGGAGCTAAGTGCCAACTTTGCGTCCTGGCATTAGCAAAGGCCCCTGTCGTCCCCTTGCGTGGCCCCTTTCGTCCGCGGAGTACGAAAAATAGTATATGCATCTCGCTCATCTAGGCTATTTCGACACGCGTAAACTTGCAACCCTCGCTGCACTCGGATCGAGAATGTTTTTCGTGCCCAGGTCGCCTAACTTTGCTCAGGTGTATCATATACTATTTGTCTCCAAAGGAAAGATGTTTTGGAACAATTTGAAAAATTTCCGATTTTTTTTAAATGAGACATATTTTCGGATTTGGATTACTTCCTAAAACAAACCTGAATGTCTAAGGCATTTGAAAATAGAGGTCTCAAACCAGTCAAGAAATGTTAAGTTTCAAATTTTTTGTTCGATTATTTTCTCCGAAAGATACGTCCGACAAAATCTGGTAATATTCTTGTATTTTGGTAGAAAACGAGCTAAGGGGAAAAGAGGGACTGAAGAGCGTCTGTAACCAGTTGACTTGATTTATATACGCTCCCTAAAATGAAACACAGCAGAAAAGTTCATAAGAGTAATAAAATTGAGAGAAGATATTGAAAACGCGTAGAAACGACAGAAGAATTCGTCTCCGGGTACGGGTATTCATGAATGCTAGTTCGAGTACGCATTGGCGGTGGAGAGACTTCTCAAGAGAACTTCTTATAAATCACATCATTTCAGTTTTTTTTTTATTTGATCACATCCTAATGAAAAGGCAACACTTTGAATTATCAATAGGTTTGCGTAATTCTTCAAGTAAATGAAAATTTACTTGAAAAATGAAACCCTTTCCGATAGGATTCAAAGTTAGTACCTTTTTATTCAAAGATAGTTATTTGAAATCTGAATCCCGGAATCCTTCTTACCTGAAACTGGAGATATGCTGGTGCTATTGTAGCATAAAAATAAATCTCTTTCTTGAATGCCATAGGACTGTTGAAGAGGTCGAGAAGGTAGTCAGATTTCGGTGGCATTTTGCAGACCAAATGATGTTCTTCTTGTTTGCCATTTCTCGTCACGTTAACATTGATAGCCAGAATAAGACTGCCAAAATTTTCGCCGGGATCTGTCAAATGCTTCCAATTGTTTAGTTGAACTGTTAAAGGTGCACCCAACGTTTGCTGGAGTAGACTTTCAAGATCTTGTACCGGCATGAGCTCATTTGCTTCAGGCATTTCTAGAGGAACATTCATGAAAATTCATTAGACTTCGAGAGACATGCGTGTCAGCTCTTTTTTCATCAATTTCAGTTCATATAATGGTCTACCTAAATGATGGAAAAAGACGATCGAATATACGAATTCTACCAATCTGTCAATAGATGCGGATTGAATTGAAAAACTGAATTGAAAAACATTATTCAAAAGCAATGAAAAATGTCATTAAAATTGATCCATTAGATCAATGAATTTGAACAGAGGTGAGGATTATTACCCCGATATATGTAGATAGGATAAATGGCGATAATAGTCGGTTCAATTAATTAATTAATAAGACAGAACATTGAATATGAGAACATATGCAATTAAACATTTAACGAACAATAGCTTTTTATCGAAGCGCGTATTCAACAGTTTAATTCTTCTTACCGGCGCATGATTGACACTGAGAAAGAAGCAAAATAGGAGAACGGAAAAAATGATCATTCAAGTCACGAATCGCGTAAATGCATTTCGATTAATAAAACATATCGGCAAAAGAAAATCGATGGTGTGACTATACTCAATGTACATCTATCAAAGTAGTCTATGATTCAATATTAGTGCAAGATTTCGTGAGATCTTAGCGTGGCTTTAATTAATGCGTACCATGCTTTGTTTGTATGTACTTCCGCGCGTGCGATTCATTACAATATGCATAATGAACCAAGGCGAACTCGTCTGGCCCATTCCTAGAGTTACTTCGTATATTATAGTATTAATAGCGGGAAAAACTTATATTGTGGTTGAAATAGGTAAATTAGTAAATAGTGGCTGTAAATTTGTCATTAAGATTATCTACATAACTGATGACTGAATTCGTAAAAATAATATTGTGGCGAATTTCAGATCAATTCCAAATGAATTCGGGAGATAGAAAATATATTTTTCTGTTCTAATCTTTGAACAATACGTTATCAGTTTCTCAAATTCCTCTATACGGGAATTTATTTTGTTTTTTTTTTTCGTTGCATATTCTCTTCGGATCATACTTGCGCTCGGAGCTTTTATTAATTGAAATACAAGAGAGCAATCTTTCTTTTCAATTTGTTCCAAGAGATTTTGAAATTTTTAGAATTTTATGAATAATCAAATTGACTCAATAGTTAGCGTTAAAATGACATGCAAATTTGGGAAAAAATAAGTTTGAATTCTTTAAATATCTGATGTTGGACAAACGATTTCGTTATTATCATTATTGATTTATTATTCCCAAAAGTGGTCGAGTATATTGATAATTAATTGCAAAAGTTTGTCGTTTTTATGATTTTTGTCATATTATATTATAGCCTGTGCATATTAGTATAAATGTGCAGCTCAAGAGTCACGTGATGGTTGATACAAAGTCTATGATCGAAATTTAGTTGAATTAATAGTAAGAGCTAGACGTATATTTGTATATACATATCAAGCTCTTCGTCGTTGGTGGCAGACCTAAGAAGAAACTCTAACGTGCCAAAATTATTTTTAGTTAACACTGTTAGGTGTGCACTTCATTCGAAGTTTGGATACAATTGACTTTTCACCGAATCGTAAATGAGCTATTGGTTGCAGAAATTTTTTTCGTGTATGAGTCACGATCGAAGTCTGAATAAAATTATGCGATCTTTTTCTGAATCGAAAGAAGACTTATATTTATTATTGATCCTCGGACAAACAACTTAAAAACTGTGACGTTTCTTATTTCATCATGTATGTTTGTATGTTCTGATGAATTTCGTCAGTCTTGAAATAGTCTCCTTTACGAAAATCACAGACTACAAAAGTGCAATAGGTAGAGAAGATGATATACAATTGTGAATTCAACAATTGAAAGAATATCTATTTCCAAAAAGAGAATAATTAGAATTTCTCGTGTGAGAAATGATATAAAAATAGATCATCAGATATCCTCGTAACGCGAGAAATACTCTATTTTTTTTATAAACGGTCATTGAATTGAAAATCTGTGATGGTGAAAAAAATATAATTAAGTGATTCGCTTAATCATCCTGGCGTTGCCTAGGGTAAATGATCTACAAGCGTTGATTGAACCTCATTTTCCTTAACTTTGTCTCGCGAAAAGAAAAGCAATTTAACATTGAGAAATAACGTAAAGATTTTGGCTTCCGTGTGTCTGCATTACTTCGTTCAATTCATCACTACTATGATTAATTGACTGATTCTTATTCAACCGTTCTGACATTGCGTAAGGCCTTCAAAATGAGAGGAATGCACACGCGAGAAGTTCAAAACAGCACATTGTGAACGATTGCGCACCATGCATTCCATATTTCCTGGAATTTTACAATGTGTTGCATTTCTGAGTTGTGATCGGAATCTTTTCACCGTTGTTCAGATCAAGAATGTACGGTTCAAGCATCGATTCCAATTTGAAAATTCATTAACTTTGAGTCTATTTGGTAAAAATCACAATCATCTTCGAAAGAAAAATGTTAATGCGGGAAGAATGACTTTCTCATGAAGTATTTTGTTCTTCAGATCTATACTAGATTTGAATCGAATTGGAGATTTTTTTGTTTTCATTACTGTGTGCGGAAAAGTTGAGTTTTGGCCGTTGTTTTTCCACACTCGTGATGAAAATATTATTAGTGTCGTGGAATTAATCACAGGGCCAAGTGTTTCTGAAATAATAGCCAAGGTTTAAAATAAGTTGACGGGATTCACTGAGAACTAATAAAACTAATATCAAATTTATATCCGTATACTTTTAGGCAGGTACCTTGAATAAATGCTTATATCTTATATTGTTCAATTATAACTAGATCAATGGATAAAAGTTCGATTTTTCTTCTTACTCATGATTCATAAAGTTGTTTGTAATGAAAAATCTTGCCTTGCCGTAGAATCAATGATTTTCCACCGTTTACTTATGAAAATAAGATTCATTCTTTTTTCCTCTTTACAGATTATAATTACAATTCATCAATGCATTATTCATTAATTTAGTATAACTTTCTTTATATGAGTAAAATTTTGACCTTTGATCATGTGTTGTGATTTATAACAGAGGTCAAATGAAGAAGGAACTCAGCATTTATTGTATATGAAAATGATAAAATCACTGTACTGATTAATGGTTTAAATAACTATGTACTGAGGTAAACAAACGTTCCTTAAAGCATTAACAAAACATGTTCAGCGTTGTATGAGAGAATATAAGATGAATTGTTTTATCAATATCTGCTCAATGAATAATCATTTTTTGCATTTCTCTGTGAATAAAACTTTCCCTCTCATTCAAAGGGTCGTAAGGTCCATTCATGGGACGTGTTATTCTGCATTGTTTTTTATGAGCCTTTATCATTTATCCATCAACTCCAGTGAAAAACGACGTGACTTGATAATTTGGACTAAGACTGTATAGCTAGTTGTAATGTATACGATTTGGACACGAATGACATTTCGTATCCGGGATAAATGCATTAGAATTCCAAGGACAGACAACATCGTGAAATTTATAAAATAAATTCCATTTGGGGTTGGAACATCCACTCAGCGTTTATGTTAGAATAAAACGGAAACTTAATTGCCAATATTATCTTTAAATTTCAAACTAGTTTCAGTATATATTTTCATTCTTGTTAATCGAATTTTTAATCGGCGCTATTCCTGACCATTTATTAACCGAATATCTGTGAAAATACACTTACTAAATCATTAAGCAATAAAAAAATATCTCAAGATTCTCTATTTACATTTTATATCTAACGGTATGTCTGATAGACGATTGATGAACAATCTTATATAGTAGTTGCTATTGCATAAAATAAATTCCGTAAGAGATAGCAAGTGTGAGTAAGAGTTAAAAGGAAGACTTTATTTATCTACGATTCATTGTATCGCTATAGTGCTCAAGACTTTTTAACCTATTCCAGATCGTGTAACCCGAATTTTAGTTGGGGTGAAATATGAAATTTCAATTAAAACATGATCCTTAGAACTTTTTTATATTTCCACAATGTTCTTATATACACACACGATTACGTCTATACCGGAAACCCAATAAACTTTTTATTTTTTTATTCCTTCATTTTATGATGGTTTTTTCGAAGGTATAAAAAGAACGTGTGTATATGTTTGAATCTTTGTAAATTTTGATATTATCTTCTTTTATTACTCCTAGTATGAACTAAAAAAAAGATATATATTCCATGGAAAAATCTGAGTACATGAATTTCATGTACAACCGTTAAGAAATAATTAAATCAAATGAAATCAACGAAATGTTTACTTCATACAACTGCAAATGAAACATGTCATTGTAAAGATATATCAGCCAGACATGCCAAAATCATATTGAACCCGTAAAATGTATCATAGAATTGATGTTCAATACCCAGAGAATTTATTATTTTCAGAAATTACGAATTTCAGTTTTCACAATCCGTATGTATCGGCATTACTATCAGAACTATGTATTCAGATTGAAATTAAAAAACATTCATCAATCATTTTGGTTACGAAAGTTTCTCTCCATAAATTTGGGATAAGATTAAAAATGGTATATGCATTAATATCAATAATAAGATATTAGTTTTACTGATTGAGCCATTGGAAATATGCATGACTGAGATTTGATTCAGATACAGCCAGGCTTTGCGATCGTTATAAAGATCAAAATTTCTCCCAGTACTTATTTTCTAACTTCAGCTTGTCGAGTATACTTTCTAAACACATTAAATAAACTTCAAACTTACTTCAGTTGCAAACAATATTTCATTTTAATTAAATTTGAAAATGATCAATGAAATAATTGGAGACGAATTGAAAAAAAACCTATCTTGAGAGAAAAACTATGAGACAACTTTATAATGAAGATTATTTGCAAATGCCATTCGAAATATAAGTCGTATTCGTGAATTTTTTTCATTCTTATCAATTGTTGATAAATGAATGATTGCAGGTTGATTCTTATTAATGCTAAATCGCGACATGGATGATCTATTCTGTGCTAAATATTTAATAGTTAACATGCTTACTTTTGCAGTATTTAATTTGTTTTCTTATTCTATTCATCGAAACTTTTTATTAATCATCTTGATATCAAATTGAAATTTAGAAATATCTCTGGAGCATTGAATCCTCAGTCATGTGAATGCTTTTCATTTTCAAATGGTATTTATCTAAACTACTTTTCATGATAACTCTTGAACTTAATCCATGATTTGGAATATGTACAGTTGTATATCGAATTTCGACCTTTGATTAACGCCGAGCATGATTGGTTCGTTCTCTAAATGACCTAATTGATCCTAATTTGTGTTATTTAAGATGCATTCATATGCATTCATATTCATACAGGGCTTGGTGTTATCACGTTCGGAGCTTTAAATTTGTCTTTTGAAGTGTCAATTGTACATTTGGGTTGCAACATAAATTTCTAGTCTTGTTCGGGATGCTTATTTTTAAATCGAGCCCTTTTATAATCTGTTGTGCGTCTAATTCAGCAACAATGAGAAAATTGGCTTAACCCATTTGAATATCATACTCTTACTTATCTCCGAATGCACATATTGTATACGAATGTAACACGATGGAAGCGCGCACGCACGTACGTTCAAAGAAAAAGAAAATTATCCTGCCAGCTTATCAACTGAAAACGAAAATGTCGCGCGAAAATGTCCACGTACGACCTAAACTAAAAGTAGTCGTCAGTTAAATTTGTCCAAGGTAAGGGCAGAATCAACGTGAATCCTAATCCCCACTATCTCCATTGATCATCGAAATTAACTCTTTGCCGCATCCTCGCGCAACGCCGATGTTCTTCTTCGCTGTTTGCTCAACGCGTAGACGCTCTACATTTCCCCGAAGCTTTCCGCACACTCAGCGACCCCACCGCGCTTCCGCTCTCGATTCGGCCGGCTACGTCGTGGCGCGCACCCATAGAGGGACGGAAACTCTAACGACTCAATTAGAGAAGCCCATACGCACCTCTGGATACTCGGTCCCGTTGTGTAGATCCGACGATACACTCCGCAACGAAAGCACAAAAAATCGCGCGCACGTGTGTGTGTGAAACAAGGCTGTAGCCCGAAGTCGACTGAGTGCAGTGCAAGAAGCTCAGGCGCAGCTTGACTTTGACCCTGCTCGTCTGCTGACTGGATTATGTATTATGTCGTGTCGCGAGAGTCGCGAGCTTGGCTCTAGACCCGCTTCAACTATACTGCTCGGGGGGACGAACTGCAGCCGACTACCGCTGCGTGTGCGAAAAACGCATCGCGCAAACGGCGCTCGGTTACGTCACGTGCCTCGGGCTTTCGACCGATCTTTTTGCGGCCCGCCGCGCGAACTTCGCCACGCGAGCACGCCCGGTCTACCGAGAATTCGCGACTTCTTGCCCCGAGCTATTGCGCACGACCGATTTTCATGGGTAGTTTCCCGGTTGATGCCGCACTTTTTACCCCGGAAGCTAATTTCTGCGGTCCGTTTATTGTTTACTTCTTGCCGATCCGATGAATCGGTGGCTCGCTCAATACTCTATTACCCCGTTGATGGTCCCGCTTTTTACGCGCTTTCGGTTATGTGGCCGGCTTTGCTGAATCCTTAACTTCGGCCGCGGTGCCAAGTTTTTTTCGCTCCAATCATTTTTAATCACATCCTCCTATGGAAATCGTGGGTTGATTAACTTTCTTCTTTTTCAAAAACAGTAGGTATGTCACTTGGCACTGAATGTCCAAAGCTGTCCGAACTCTGCTGTATCGAGCGGGTTTTTTCGTATTATCTACGGCTATAAATTTACTCAACTCAGAAAATTATTCAAAAATTACCATACTGAAAGATGAACACGTAACAGCCTAATATAACAATCTAATGAAGTGTGTGTACGCTAATACACTTGCATGACTTTATCCAGAAAATATTTGCGTCATTTTCCAAAATTTTCTCCATTTTTCATATTCATTCGGTATATGGAAGATCGGCAATCTCAACACACACCGTTATCTTCTTTTGCCGACCACAAAAGGATCTAGACTGGAAAAAGCCACGGGCGTGAAAAATCGCATATTCGCTGAGTATTCCGAGCGTACTAAGTAATCATTCCGAAGTATCAGAATATTTCCACTAAAACCGTGAAGAGGGTACTCTCGCGCTGGTACCCTCTGTCCAAGTATTCATCAACAATATACTTAGACGATGCAGACTGAATTTTGATGAAGTGCCATGAATGCACTGTGAGGCGGCTTTATTGGTAAGTGAGTTGACCGACTTTGTAAGAACCATATTGCAGTCGTGGCAGTCGAATCTTTTTACCTTTAAATTTCAAAACGAGTGAAAATAACCTTAAGTTTATGAAAATATTCATGATTTATTATTTTTTTTTGTGTTTGGATAGAATAATTTCATGATTGGAGGTTATCTCAAATCTAAGAGTAAAATTACCGAACTGTCGCGACTGCAATGTGACTGTTGCAAGTCATCCATCTGTCTTACCAATAAATGTCTCTCAACGCATAATATTTATTGTACTCCGTAACGCAAAAACTGCGAAGCCATCTCGATGTTTTTGCTAATTTTTTCCCTCAGCTCACAATATTCCATGATAAAACAACTGGTAAAACGTCTCGATTGTATGATTTAAAAACTATAAAACTTCATATATCATAACTTTTTTCCAATATCAATGATTTGTCTCTTGATATAAGAGAATTCGGTTCGTTGATTTTGTCGAATATACTAATATCATGTATTTTCGTCACAGAAATATAACTATAGTGAGTCGTGAATATGCACTTGAATAGATGATCTATTCTTGTTCAAGAAAATATCGTCAAAATTCGATAACCCAATATGATTTTCAAGACTGGATACTCTGAAACGAGTCAACTATTTTCTTGGTTTCCACTTTCCATCGTTTAGCGGCAATGCTTCATCAATCTTCCACTTTGATCTATATTTCTAAAATTGAGTTGAGAAAGAGTTTTTCATTTATATTTTCAGTTCCGGTGTTACAATGAAAAACCAATTTATATATAGTTGAATTTTTTTGTTTTTGTTTATTATAATCGAATGTTGCAAATTTTCATTTGCTCGCTTACAAAAGTTACAATTTCTTTATTTTATTTTGTTGATTCTTGTTTTCTCAAAGTCTCTCGAGAAGAAGTCAAAAAGTCATCTTTATCATTGATTATTGTGTAATGTTTCGGAGGAACTAATTTAACTTTGACTTTCAAAGATCTGAATGATAATGTTTCTCGTTTTTGACGTTCATATTATTCATAAATAATCGGCTCAATTTTCGGATAGCTTCGATTCTTTGTCAAAATCCCTAGAACTTTTTGAAATTCTAGTAGGCATTGGACGACTTTCTATTTTTTATATTATACATTCACAGAATTTTTCAATATCTATGTTTATGAATAAATAAACATTCATGGAGAAATTTCAATCAGAATTAATATAAATACTTCTAAATATGAAGATTGTACAGTATTTTGCATTGTTCCAGTACAACGTAGCACGATGAGCTCAATGATTCTTTATTGAATACATCCATTCTCACCTAGTTCAGTTTGATAATAGATATACGAAAAAACTTAGATTTTATGACGTGACCGCGAAATATAGTTGGTAAAAGATAACTCAATATAGAATTTCAAGTCGGTTAACATCATACCAATGCATCGAAGATCATCGGATCCAAGGTTTTGGAAAACCGCTTCGGTAATAAATTTATCAGTCACAGCCTTTTATTTTCTCATTTAAAAATTCTCATGACTTGTCGCGGTTTGCATAAAATAAAACGATAAAAAGCTTATTTACAGACAGAATTAGTCATTTAACAAATCAACATGAAAATTTTTCCATTGAATAAACTCAATTACGTGATATTCAATGGCAACTCATACTCAACTCTACTTTCATTTATTTACAAATATAAAGTTTTCCATTGATCCAGAATAATAAGAAAAAAATAACGAAAAAAAAAATTTCAATTTTGTTATTAGTTTTAATCGTCGGAATTTATGACATTAGTCAGTAACTCGTTAGTTTATTGGTTTGGTATGAATATGAAATTATTAACACACAGTCTGGAGTTTGCAGTAACGATAAAATTCGAATTAAGGAAATGCGATGTTTCTTAAAATGATTATCGCGTTATATCATACTTATACTTGAATGAAAGCGTAATTGCGGTTCACTACATTCAATATCGTTGTATTATAATTACCCTGATAAGATTTCTTTCTTTCATATGAGCCAGTATAGTCTTGCGAACGAAATGCAATGTACTTTCATTGTTTTGCTAATGAAATTCACTAGCAAATTATTTCAAGATGTTGAAGTCTTATGATATTTGACTAGTGCAATCGTTATCAATCATTTAATCAAAGTTAGATAAAAACTGAACACTATCTGTAAAGCCATCTTTGAACTCGTCCATCACGAGAGAAATTCAATCCACTTTTGCACGCAAACACATTCAAAAGGAAAATAGTTGCTTCAAAATTCTAATGTGCAATATATCACCACTTACGTAAGTTAATGAGGAAATGTGTTATTTCATGCAAAAACTGAAATAATTGAGGGAACATATGTTGGAAATATTCAGTTTTGAAGGTTTGTTTATACATACTTCCATGCAATGCTCAAAACTTATGACTATGAGCAATCTTCATTCGACCTCAAATTCGAATTATTATTTTTCGATACTAGTGGGAATACCAGTGACTTTTACAATTATGTTTTGCACGTGCATGAAACGTTATTCTTCATCGCGGTCATTGAGGAATATGGTTCAACGGTTCAATTTCTTTCATCACAATTGTCGGGAACATAATCAGCTAATTATATTCTGCATAGAAGTACATTCGACGTGTATCAGTTCAGCTCGCTGAGGACCGCCGCTATTGTTTGATTTTCCCAATCAATAGTTCCCAGGTTTTCGCCGATTAAAAATCAAGATATGCATTAGCAGCGTCTGAAATCACATTGACCCAGTTTGACTGGCGACGCAGAACGCCGAGCAGACCCGACAAGAGCCGCCCTGCTAAAGTCCACCTCTCCGTCTTATGAATTTCAGAACGCATCGTGCTACAGCTTGGGCGAGCAGGACGCGAACTCGGTTGGCGCCGACGAGGACAGCTGCGGAGGTGGCGGAGGAGGCTCGATGATGGGCCTGGGCCGCGACGCCCTGGGCGCCTCGGCGCCTCTCTGCTACGGGCGCAACATGACCTTCCCGCGCCACGCCGCCGGCTACGGCCACCGGCACCACGAGCTACCCGCCATCGTCACCGAAGGAGACAACTACCGGCACTCCGAGGTAATCGAAAGCTCCCTGACAGACATTCCTCGCGCCGTTTAATCCGTCGCGCGTGCCGGAACCCGACTGCGCGTCGGTTCCTTTTGCGTTTCGATCTGACCAATCGAAAATTTCATCAAATTTTCGATCCGAAATATCGAATCTATCTATATTTCTGGTTGCGACTTAATTGCTGCTCGAAACTTTGCTAAAACCGACGATCAGATAAGATTAAATTCATCTGGACACGCGAACTACCTCGTGCTCTGGCTTCGTAAGCGTATCTAAGCAGCTTGTGCGAAACTTGGACGCCAATGAGTTCTGTTCACTTGATATCGCGCTTCTCTCGTGTCATCTCTGTAAGCAGTGCTTAACGGCTACAATAGGATAAGCTGCTGATGAGGTTCGATCGGATGACGCGGTTCTGCGCATCGATTGAATAGTTGCGCAGTAGTAAAAATGTTATGTTTGCCAATGCAGCACCACTCGGATGGCAACTCGTGCAGCGAGGGCCACCTGTCGGGTATAATGCCCGACGTGGCGATGGCCACCGCATCGTTTGGCGCTCTGCAGCTCGTCGAGCAGCAGGAGCTTGAGCTTGATCTCGGCGATGGGGCTTCGCACCTGCTTCAGCAGCAGCAACAGCAGCAACAACAACAACAGCAGCAGCAACAACAGCAGCAGCAACAGCCTTCGTCTTCCTCGCTCGCCGGTGCCCAACAGCAGCAGCAACAGCAACAACAACAACAGCAGCAGCAGCAACAACAGTTTAATCGTCCCCTGCACCCGCACCGACGCCAAAGACTCTTCACCGGCCTGATGCCCGAACCTTACATGTACTACCATCGCTCCGGCGGTGGCCTGCCCCGGTTTATCTAAGTCGTATGATTTGTCGAGATCCGATGGCTGGCTGTGTGAATTTTGAAAAACTCGGGATACCGTTTGTTCGATGTCGAGACCGGAGGGAAAACCAAATCAAAATCTCATTCATATGCAACTTGGAGCGTGGTGCGGATTTTTGAGACGGCCTCGCCTCGACAACAGCTACATGAAAAAGTTCGTTTCTTATTTTCACATCATGTTTTATTACTTGGATTTTATTCGTTTCTTTTTTTCCCCTTTTTTCTTCAAGTGACTTTGAACAAAAAAAAACACTGGAATAAAATTTACGTTGATCATTGATGCGCGTCATTTTTTCATTTTGAGTCGGAGTAAATTAACAGTACTGTAAGAAAATCCGTCCGAAAGAATTATACGAATTCATTCACAGTCTAGATTCGATATGATTTTGTGATTGAAAATCTCATCCTTCTCTCTATCTGAAGTAATTTTGATCGATTTATAATTTAAGTACATGTGCATGCTCGATTTTTCAATGTTTACATCCTCAGCTGAATTATTGTCGAAAGATTGAAGAGAGTCTTCGTCTCAAAAAAATTGAGAGATGTATAAAAGATGGACAAGGATGATCCATCTTGTGTAACAAATGTATATACTGCCTATATAATCTATAATTTGTCATACCAGGGTGGTGTGTACGTTTATGGTTACTACGTGCTGAACGCCGGTTTACGTTTTTCACACAATACTCGGTGCATTACACTTGATTTGTTTTATTGAATTACTCTCCGTGATCGATATATACAAATTATTATCATTGCTGAGTCGAATCTCTATTTCGGCACTAGATCGTCTTTCTGCCAAATATAAATTTGTTTCTTAATACAACTAAGAAAGTTGTATGTTCTCACTAGAATATATCGCTATTTTCTTGAAAACGTTTCCCAGTACAATAAAGAAGTAGTTGGAACAAAAAAAAAGTGAGAAAAATAAATTAAATTATATACAAAAAGGAGGATTAATTACTTCTTTGAACTTGAAAATTATTCTGAACTTCTGCGTAAAATTTATAATCTACAGTGTAGATTCTACATATTCAAACTATAATAAAAAAAATATTCCTTGAGAATTGTTGGAATATTGCTGCAATGAAATTCTTGAAAATTAAAAACGAAAATGAAAAAAATTACAATACACATTAGTCAAATCTTTCCTGCGATTAATTTTTGTAAATATTTTCTGTACAATACTTTTTAAATCTTCTAATCCATTATTCGCATTTAGTACTTGATTGAACGATTGATTTTTTTGTAAATGATATTTTAGACAAATTTTCATGCCTTCAGATTGAGATTAAATGTGATCAAAATAAATTAAGAATAATTAAATTATACAACCGTCTTGCTCGATACGGTCATATATATTCAACCACTACTCTGAAAATGGAATCATAGATCTACAAAATAATAAAAGTCGTGAAAAAAACTTCACCGATGCACTTAGTGCATAAAGGCGTTCAGTCATGCGTAAGCCATAGTAAAGTACGCACCACTTGTGTTCACGTGCGTTGCGCACGCGCGTGTGCGTGTATAATATCGGTTTTGCACGATCGGAAAAGAAATCACGCGATTGTATGTATGAATGTCTACGTGCGTATGTATGAGTGCATTTATCGATACAACGATAATCGTCTATAAGGTTTTGTCTGATTCTCAATATTGGTAATAGCCCATTAGTCTTTCTGTGTTGCAATTATCACGAAATAATTTTTCATTTCATTAGCTGTTATCCGAATTTATCTTAATCTTCTTCAGTTAAATAATGTAGTTCAATTTCATGAATTTTCTCCTAATACTTGACTACTGAATTTTTACGATTGATTTCGTAATACGATTTCATATTTGTATTGTTGGTCATATAGCTGTTTTATCGTACGTCTTAATTTCATCGATATCTTCCACAAACTTCTGTATAAATATCAAAAGATCTTCCTTCAATACTCGTTAAAGAATTTTTATTTGGATTTCTCTTATATTTTCTCATGTGCCGTTCTTGGAAGGTTGACAAAATGTATACAGTTCGAACAATGAATTTTTTTGACTGCCAAAACAATGCAGTGTGAAAGTGTACAATGATATTAATAAATCAATAGTCGTACAATTGTAACCGTGGAATGAAAAACATAACGGACTGGCAGCCTCGTTTATATTTGTAACATATTGAATATATAAATATGAATATAAATTGTGTTTTCTAATAGTTAAAGGCTCAAAGGGTGTTGGTGATATCAATAATGTTGTGTTCGTAATCACTACGGGAATTTCAAAATGCTTTTATTCCAGAAAGGTGAAATGTTTCTTCACATCTTACTGGATACTACTGCCATTTTATAGAAAAATCATGAGCAATTCCAAGAATGCAATCAAACTTGAAGAATAATATCCCGCAGAAAAGACTTCTTGAATAAATTCAATTCAATCAAAGAATACGAATTTCAAATATGGAAGATGAAAACGACTAAACAATAGTAACTAGAACAATTAATTATGTATATTTAATAGTTTATATGAAAGCGAATAGATCAAATTGAAAATGGAAATAAATTAAACACTTGTGATTATTAGCTATCATTGCAACTAACAAGAAATTGTCATTCATCGAAGATGTTGACTTATATCCTCATGACCAGCAGCTGAGCGCCGAACTTTGACCCTCACACCCTTTTGGCTTGTAACTGTCGATGTAAAAAAGCACTATAAAATACTAAAGCAAAAAATATAATAGAAAATCGTTTCCTTGCGCCAGTTATATTATCATAAATTCTCGGCTAGAACCACAAATCGAAATCTGGCTGTGCGCATGTCTTCGCTGTACTGAAAGACCACCGCACGTCAAGTCGAGATTTTCAAAAAATGTGAAATTATCAATAGCCTTACAGCGTTATATATATATGAATATATTGCAGTCATTCGGCGAGAAGACGATTGTTATTTATGATCTTATTAGTATTGTAACACATGAATCACTGAATTATAATGTAGCTTGAATCATCTACTTTAGTGGTAACTTTAAAAGAAATGGCCCAATGATATTCAATCTGAAGAAGCCGATAGAAGATTAATGGAAGAAACTTAAAAGAAAAATAGATCATTGAATTTTTTTATGAAAACAAAAAGAAAAAAAACTATGCACTTTCAACAATTTTCCTAATTAGTTAATTTATTTCTGTACGTTTCTCTTCTATCTATTCTTATCATTGAATTATGTTATTTTAAGGCCGGTTCAACGATTTATATTTTAAGACTTCGTAAAAGACTTCATAAAAGACTGCAATTGATTTTTCAGTGATTTATTACTTTAATTTTTATGGAATGTAATCTGTAATTGTGAGAGTGCAAAGAGCAAGTTAATAATGTAAACGTGAGCTATCAGCATATTTCATTTTGTGTAAACGTATGCTATTTATTTGCTTGCATTAACAACTTGCTCTCATCTAAGATATACATGTAAACCCGATATTTAGAGAGAAAATGTGAGAAACGAAAGAGTGAAAAGAAAAGAGTTACGTTGGACATCGAGTTATTGTAAGCGTACAGTGATTTATCTGAATATTTAATTTAGTCTTAGTCTTATTTCTCATGTTTAGAACAAGACTTTCTAATTTTTAAAACGTTGATTGTTTTTGTCTTTTTGGGTGAGCAAAGTTTAGGTTCGATATAAAGTATGCTGCTACTTACCTCTTCAAATTGAAAGTTGAAAATGTTTTATTTTTCTCCAGATATTAGTACTTTATTTTGAAAGTCAAAACTAATTCTAACAGTAATCAAATTAGTTAGAATTTGGTCATTTTTTATTTCATTATTTGAATTCTTGAAAAGAATTTTGAATTCGAACTATTAGCAATCGAAACGTTATGGTTTTCTTATCAAACAAAATTTAGAAAAATGATTGTATGCTTGCCATATTTAGATAAAGAAAATACAATACAGTACCTTCGTCGTTTGTGACTATGTACAGTTTAGCATCAGTAGAATACAATATTATACAACAGAACCTTATTTCCTCAATGCGAAATAAGTAAAATATGAAAAAGGAAATAATGAAATTCACGAAACCCGTAGTGCTTCGAAGAATTACTACTGGCAAGTTGGAACATTGCGAGTAAACGACATTTTTGGTGGCCAAGCAAACGGCACATCATCCTTAAAGGACCAATGTAACTAGAAATCGGTTAATTGTAAAGGAAAAGAGGAAAAAATCTTTGCTTTATGCAGTATTTTAGGCCGCACACAATTTATAAGTTCTAAAATTTGGTCAAAAATCTTCACTGTACCATAAATGTATAACTTGTCTCCCCCATCACTCTCAAGATGCACAGACTCCATTACTTCACAAATCAATAGAACAGTAATTTTTTAACACAGCTGGGATAAAAAAATAGATGTCCATATTATTGTTATCAGGTTTTCCAGCAGTAAATTCTTTCTTTTATGAATCTCTCTAATTGGAATATCAACTACTGTATTTATTTCCTTCACATACTCTTACAAAAATATCAAATGAAGAATTCAAAACTATATAAATCAAATGTAATGGAAACTGTTCAGCATCTTCGTGTCAAGCTATTGATTTTTTTTTTCATTTGAAAGAATTGAGTGAAATTTAAAAAAAAATATATATATTATATCTGACTTGCGGTAATATGTAATGTATAAATATTGAAAAGCTAATTTGTCGTTCGTACCTTTTGCTGACCCTATCTACGCTATCCAGAGTTTTCAATCGTTACGAACTATTGTATGTAAACGACCGTGTTTATTAGACAGTCATTATCTTAAAATGGAAGTAAGTCTTTTATTATTGATTTGAAGATTTTCGAGAAGTGCAATCTGAAAGTAAATTGTAAAAATGTTCGTTCCGGAGAAGAAAAAATATGAAAGCGATACGTTATTGCGTGAGTTAATGTTCATGGGTCGTATGCTCCTTGCTTTCGACACCTGATGTCTGTATAAAAAAGATCTTGACAAAATATATTAAAGCACAATATTTATTTCTGGTTATAATTGAATACCTAATCCCAAAATTCTTATTAGGTTGAAACATGATCCCATCAGTGCTTGTAAACTATAATATAGAAGAAGGAAGTCAAATAATTATACAATGGTATTAATAAAAACAGATATATTTCAGCAAATATAACAATAATTATTCCACTGTTCAACATCTTAAAGGCTTCATATAATAAGATTTATCTCTGATAACATTTTGTCACACGTATATAGAATATGTATAGGTATAATCTTCAGGCAGTTATTTTGGACATAGTGGAGTATTACTTCTCTTCGAGTTTTGGTTTATTACTATATCAGATCTTTCATTTTGAATACACTGACTGCGAGATACACATATAAATAGTTGAATCCAAGTTTAAATATTCAAACATTTTACGTTCAAATATAATTTATTTTAATCGAAAGACAGTTGTACGATTTGATAGAATCCCCTAATTTTTGAGAACACTCATAATACCAATTAAAAATAAAAATGCTAAGTGAGTTGATATAGCAATAGGAATGTATTTTTGTCATCATGATTTCAATGTATAGAAAATATCTATTCGAGTTTCTACACTGCGAATTTCTATAATATTCGACAGGACTACGTAGTGAGTGACATATATATATATATATATAGACATACTAAAATTTGTACCTAATCTCTTCAACATTTCGGCGCTATCAATCCACTGAGGATATCAAAACTGTTCCCGTCGGGATGAACAGTAAAAACATTACCACGTTTTCCCTGGACTTCGAGAAATCCGTAGCTGTCGATTCCTAAAATCGAAACTTCTTGCGACGTCCCATCTGGTGACACTACACTAATTTCAGAATCTCTGAAAACAAAATCAAATATTAACGATGAAAAATTAAGGGGAGTCACGCTGAAGGAGTAAGATAAAAAATTAACAATATAGCCCAAATACAAATAATATAAAAAGAAAAGTATTCGCGGCAATGTAAATCATTTTATGATCAACCTAATTAACTTTCGAATCATCGACGATTTAACGAAAATTGAGACAACAGGACGGGAATTACTGGGGTCTTCGCTATCGATTATGTTGTCTCTATGGTATGACCCCCCCCCCTCCCTTATTAGAACTTTTACGCTGTCCGTAACTTCAATCACGTCAAAATGCAAACTAGATTGTTTTATAATGAAAAATCTGCAAAAACTTACGTGTGCATCCAATATTTATAATAGAGCTCATAGAAATGATCGAGATTGCCGCTTTGTACAATGTTCAGTAGATATTCCATTTCGTTGAAAACTAGTGCTAAATATCTTTCGAACTTCAACTTTTTAATTTTTGTCGCAGAAACGTCATTGTGCCTTTTGATTAGTTCATTGATGCATGTTGTTGGTGAACTGTTTGAAAGGTTTACCCCAACTCCTGAAATGTTTGGGATTATACCAATCAAATTTTATATTCTAAAATCGCAACCAATATAAAATCATATTATAATATAACAACCTATGTTACAAATAGCAGTTGTCGTATTCAGTACGGATGAAACAACCAGTCCTCCGATTTTAGAACCATTTCCTGCATGCACGTCATTAGGCCATTTTATTCTGAGATCTATGTCCTATTTTACAAGAAAATTTTAATATATTATTAATGATCATTACGTAACGGCAAAATATTTGTTGTATCACCTCATAGTTTGGGATCGATCTGATGGCATGGACGATAGCTACTGTCGTCAAATGTTGAATGAGCGATATCCGTTCTCCGAGCACGGATTTCAGAGGAATGTGAAGTTGTAGGGTGAACATGGCACAGCCTTCAGGACTCAACCATATATTTTTGCCACGACCTTGAACATATTTTGTATTGTGATTTTGACCTGAACCCGCTTCTAATTAATTTTATTTGCACCAAATCAATTGGAATTAGCACCAAATAAGAAATATCTTATATTTTTGTTTGGAATATACTCCGAGAGAAATATTTTTTCTCCCGAACTCTCCCCAGACTCTAAAAATTCTCACCGAAAATCTGCCAAATGAAACTAAAGTTGGTCCGAGGGACTACGAAGTTTGGCGCAGAATTTATCAAAGTTTGGCAGGATGGATTCTCAGAAAATCGTCTAAGGAATATTACAAATCTGGTCAAATAAAGTAAGGTAAAGTAATGTCAGACACTAAATAGAAGATCCATCGCAAGGTTCAGCCAAAAATAGTCCAATTTTGGGAGTTTCGGAAGAATGTAAAGCAGAGTTAGTCGGATCGCATGGTCAGTTTTAAAAAAAAAATATTTACATAAGGCTATGGGTCCCTTCTTTCACTTTTTGCGTTATTAATAATTATTAAGTCAATATGAAATGTTTCTTTAACTTTTTGGAATGAAAAAAACTATTTGATACCAAAAATAAATAGAAAAATTTTTTTGCTCTTTTGATTCGCTCACCTTGACCTTTCGTCTGTCGGAAAGGAATTACTGCTAACCCATGACGTAAAACTAGACCATTCACAACGTCATTAGAAGATGTCATAACATCTGAATATATCACTAGACGGCCAATTTCTTTTGTGGCGAGATTCTGTTGAGATAAAATATGATCAGTTATAAAAATATTTCCTAATAAATCATTTACGTGTATGTCTGATGAATATCACAATTCATACTCTAAAGATCCAACATTATTAATCAAAGTATATTACACCCATTGATAATGTCAGTCTACTCAAATGTAAAGCACAATATCCAAAAGTTGTTGATTCTATTATCCAACATGATAAACAATTCATATAGCTGGCTCTATCAGTGTTATCAGACAGTTGCAATTGTTAGTTGATTCTTAACAATCAAACTTACTTGCTCAAGTGTCTGCACTCATACAGACAAAGTCAAGATTCTCAGAAAACTGTTTCTCGATGTATGTGTAGAATGATATGGGAAAATTTTTAATTGTTTGTGAAAGACAGGTGTATGACGAAACGTTTAGTTATTATCTAAATACAATTTATCATACACACATATTCATGAACAATTACAAATTTACTATATTATTCTACAAATACATTGTTGGGAGAACAAGTTTTTGAAAATCTCGACCTTGTCTTGATTACAAGTGCAATGAGACACTTCTCCCCGAGATAAAATCAGCTGTATATATAGTAATAATTTTAATGTTGAAAAAAATTCAAATTTTGGAAAATTTTATGTTTACTTCATAAATAACAGCATAATAAAAAGAGAACAAACTCATTACCTCAAAATATTCTACTGTAGAGAAGTTTTCAGGACATCTATGAACCATGACGGGAAGAAAACTTGAAGACGCAGGCTTTACATCGGTCGAAGTGCAAAATTGTATCTCTAATTTGGAAGCTTTCAAAACATTATTCGGCTGCATTCTGTCTTTCAAACTCTCTAACAATTCTGACTTTAACTATATGGAAGGAAGTTTTAAAACCATTATTAATGATCGCTAAATGGTATTTGTATTTCCAACAAAACAATTTTGATTTATCCAGAATTTTCTTGTTTATATAGAAGATTCTAAATGACCAATGAATCAATACTAGTGGTAAAACTCTACTAGATATTGAAGATAAGAAATGAAATAATTCAACATTAGTCAGACACACCTCATGCCTCCCTAGAAAAAACCCCGAGCAATACGTGGGTGGTGTCTTGGGCTTGGAATTGACTTCCACATTGAGGTGGGTGCCGAGCAAGTCACTAAAAATCTCGAGGCGTGTGTGGTTGCTCTGCTTAAGGGCAGTGAACTTGCTCTCCTCGAACTCGTACTGCGACGGGTCGGATTCTAGGTGGATTTGCGAAAATACAGCCCGACCCCCCGTCTCGGTAAGATTTGCTAACAAAATGCTCGGCGTGTGCCAGGTTTCTTCCGAGCCAAGAATCTTCACGTCGAAAGTATGAGCCTTGCCACGGCGGTCTGTTATGTTCGCAAACACCGGAGTTGGCGGTGTCGCTGACCTGCTGCAGAAGGTCCATCAATTTACTTTAAAGAATTAAAATGATGAATATAAAATGAGAGCCCAATACATCAAGTACTTACTTGGACTCTTCCGAATCCTGGGAGAATTTAGTTTTCACCGGAGATGCTTGATAACAAAATACATGATGCATCATCTGTACGTGTTTCCACTTTCCATAAGAAAAGCGGACCAGCTCGTTTTCCCGCACCTCTGCGGTTTTGAAGGCTGGAAGAAGTATTTTTAAAATGTCGGAACAGAGAGCTAAGAGTTTTCCTCCTTGGACTATGTACTCAACGACTTGCGACGCTACTTCGCTACCAACGTTACCGCATACTATCAATAAATTAGCTTGATCCATCCATCTGTCATTTTTAGCTTCTTGAGCGGATAATGAACAAATTGCATATCTGTATTAAAAGATATATTTTAATGAGTTCAATCGAAAGAGATTATGACTTGTGAAACTAATGTCATACTTGTTTTCTTTGAGAATTGCATCTAGTACTTCACGCACATTATCACTTGCAATCGCACTTTCTGCACAGATAAAAATATTTGGTGGCTTTATTGCCTTACTAGGATCGATATCAGTCTTTTTCGATGGCGAATAGCTGTAAAAAGTGTGTTTTTGGTCAGCAACAAATTTTTTGATAGTTAAACTGTAATAACAACAAAATTTGTAATTTATTAGAAATTAATAGAGATGTAACATACTTTACAGTGATAGTAGAGAGCGATGATTTTGAAGATGCCATACTGGGTATTGTAGTATTTCCATTTTTAATTTTCTTCAAATTTCTAGCACTCTTTATTGGAGTATGTTCATTCAAGTTTTCTTGTGAACTTTCTTCTAAAATAAACTCTTGGGATCTTGAGGAGCTAATATTTGATAAGGAACCTATAGATAGATTTATTAATGAAGGATTGAAATCTATCGAATTAGTTAAAGCTTGAGAGAGCCTGGTTCCATTAACAGTACTCATGGAAGCTGGTGTTGGTGGAGGAGTTGATGGAATAGATGTATTTGTATGACGATCTTCTAAAAGAAACGTTTTCTTATCATTGGTTTACCAGAACGTATTTGTTAGCAATATGTTAGTTCATATTACCTAGGTCATCATAAGGAATAGTTAAAATTGTAGGTGTTTCTAGTGTTATTGGTTTACTTCCTGGTGATATGACTAGTCCAGGAATTTCTTTGATTTCTATTGGTACATTTTGTTGAGACACTACTCTTGAAGTACTACTGACTAGCTTCAATTTCTTCACATATGTATTCCATTGCAAACTACCAATCAATTCTAAAAAATATTGTTGAATGATAAACCAAAACAAATTTTTAACCAGTAAATAACATTTAAAATACTTACTTTTACTTTCTACTAAGTTAAATCTTTCATAATTACATACACAGGGTTTACCAAATACTGAGACAGCTGAAAATGAAAGATAATGATTGTTATACAACTTTGTTGACACAAACAGAACAAATCTGTACTAGGAAGTGTTAGTATATTTACATTCAATTCTCGTTACTGGCAATCCATTATTAATGAAGCACTGTCCCTCCATTAAAGTTGTAGAGAATTTGGTAATGTGATCAAGGTCTGTTTCTAGTATTACTCCAAAATTTTCATCAGATGTCCAAGTTACAATCAAACCATAGTCTTCAAGCTAAAGCACGTCACATCATGTCAGAATCAGAAAGAAAATTAATGCTGTTAATATTTTTCAATTCAAATGTTTGATCATAGTTAACACAAATGATCTATGTATACCTTAGTAGCCTTAGAAGAAGCATGTGGAACATAATTTAGATCTGCTTCGACAAGCACATGAATCTTTTCATTTTGCTGCAATATTGTATGTGCATTGTTATGTGTGAATAGAGGAAATATAGTTTTACCGTATGGATACAGTAACCAGCTTGATACATCAATTTGTTGCTGTAATTGAAAAAAATATTGTATTAGTTCAGTTTTAAATGTCATTGATCTATTCTCCTTGTTTGCAATACTTACTTGAGGATATATAGTGCAAAGCCTTTTATCTCCTTGATACCAAAGTAGATCACCCAATTTTGCAAGTTTACTATTATTACAGAAAAATGAACTCAATATCTCATTATTTGTAAAGTTGTCACTCTGCAACTTAGACTTGTTTCCACTGGTTTCTAAAAAAAATGATTAGAATTGTAGTTCCAGAGAACTTTTTGAAACACAACATACTATATTAAATCATTACCTTCTTTAGCTTGCGATAGAGTTCCTGTATAAAGCATTATGGAAGGTCTCATAGCTTCTGGTGCTTGCAAAATTGACTGGAGTCTTGTTTTCAATGAAGACAACCTCCATGACTGTACCCATGTAGCAACCATGTATAAAAGAGTTAAGAGCATTTCAATGGAAGTATTGCCAATTTAGGCCCAAGTCTGAATGACTTTTTATAATAAATTTTGTAGACAAGACAGCATTTCGTATCTGTAAAAGACTTTTTATGAGAAAACACTTGAATGAATTGAAATATAAATCAATATGAGTAGATACTCGAGAGTATAAATTTAATGATACCAAAAATACGCTACTGTGAAATCAAAGCGTTATAATAAATGTTGTTTACATTAAATTTCTATCGGTTTCTTAAAATCAATATCTCTTGATCTGATTTTGAGCATGCTACTATACATGCTGCAGTTACGATTATGATTCACATAACCAGAGAATACACTTGATAAAAGTCGAGTACTCGATGTGAGGGCACTTACGTTCGTTTATTTACAATTTACTTGGCTTTACTTAATTATGTTTACGCGGGGACATGCGAACTAATGCGAATGAAGGTATACGATCAGAACTCCGCGAACACTCAACACACCACTGATCAAGCAGACGACCGACGACGGCCATGCCATCAAGACGAGGGGCAGAGACATCCAGAGACATCTTCACAGTCTATTGGAGTACTAGATTCTGAGACTATAGATATATATAAGAAGCTCTAATATTTTTGTTCGACATTAGATATATACTTTCTTAGTATTTTTGTTTTTCATGTAAATTATATTATATTTAAAGTATAGGTTTTCAGTACTATTTGACAAAATGTAATGAGTATACTGAAGAAAAATTATGCAATCTTGATTCTAAAAGTTTTCGAACATATTTTCCGACAGCTATTAGCTGTAATATTATATACAAACTATATAAGATAGTATATTGAATCGGTGTTATTTTAGTAGGTAAAGATGTGTATGTATATGCGCCATGCATTTTGTTTCTATGAAATATGACAAAAAAGGAGATTCATACTGCAGCAACATTCTTTTGTTGATGAACTTGCAAAGTGTACATAAGAATAAGTTCCTTGGAAAGCACAAAAAACATTGGTCAAACCCGTACGTAACCCTGTACATATAGCAATGCATATAAGTACATAAAGAGTAAACAGAAACGTTATTGAAACTTCCTGTAAACAAAGTTAGCCATAACATAATCCCAGCTGCATCGCTATAGATTCCAGTTTGGATATATAATGAGCACTCGAATTTCCTTCCGGAATTCGTATAGTATAAATAAACGAGTGCATCAGGTGCAGATTCGACTTGCAGCGCTATACTCTTTTGAGAATATATATAGATATAAGTATATATGTCATATCTCGCCAAAACTTTCTGAAATAAATGTAGCTTTCGGACTGGTATGGGAGAGTGGGCGTCACAACATACCTATATAGTTATATATATACATTTGATATATGCTCATGCACCCGGCAACACACGCATATAGGATGGTCACATCCTTTAATGTGTGTATACACCCTTTCGCACACATGCACACCCACACATATACATGGTGGGAAGCTTTGGTAGCGTGTGTGCGCGTACGTGACTGACGTGACCCAAGCCCAAGCTCTGAGCGGGGGAGGCGGGGCGGAGGGGGCCGAGGAGAGAAGAGAAGAGAGAAGAGAGAGAGAAGCCCAAAAGCGCAGCCATCGTGCTCGGAACGGAGCTCGCGCGCAGCGAGCCGATTCTGGCCGATTCGAGAGGGCGAGCAAGAGCGAGACAGCGTGCGTGTATTGTGTAGCGATACAGTGGATGTATATATAGACGAGGACGGAGAGAAGCGAAGCGGTGTGTGCATCGGCTTGACGCCGATGTTTACGTGCAGTGTTGGGCCGTAGCAGCAGCTTATTCTCAGCTTGTGAACGAGAGCCTCTCGTACGCCATCCAGCCATCATCAGCAGAGTCGTTCGCTGCAAGGTGAGTCTGCCTGTCAACCTCTCTCCCCCCCCCCTGCCCCGCTGCCCCCCCCCCCTCGCTCTTTCTCTCGCGCTCGGTCGCTCTTTCTCAACTCAACTCAACCCCCCCTGTCATCCATTTTGTTTACACGCGTGGGGCCTTTTCTCCCCGCGTGCGTTGCGCGTCCGCTCGATTGTTGACGCGGAACGGCTTCCCCGTCGGAATCTCTCTCTGCCGCGCTGTCTCGACAACGCCTCTGCTCGCGAATGCCGCAGCTCCGCGCACCCATTACATCATGTGCTTCTGAATGGCACCACGCGTGTGTATAAACAAACGTCGGCTGCTGCGACGCGCTCCCCCCGATCGTCGCCTCGCATTTGACATCTACAAGTACGATTGTTGACATAGTGTTTTGCTTGTCTTGGGTTGCAGGCGGCTCGACTCCAGTGCAATGGATCCTGTTGGGTGAACAACCTGGACTCTGCTGATGCAACGTGGTGCACAGTGTCAGTGTTAAGTGTGATGTAGTTTCATGAGAGTGAATTATGTGATTGGCTTTTTACCTGCGCTTGCTAGTTAAAGAGCCAAGATGACGGGCCACAAGTCCCCGCCACGTATCATGGTGTTCAGGCCAACGTGGGAAGAGTTCAAAGACTTCAGCAAGTACATAGACTACATGGAGAGCCAGAATGCCCACAGAGCTGGAATCGCCAAAGTCATACCACCCCCAGAGTGGGTTCCACGCAAGATTGGCTATGACCTTGAGAACATTGATATGACAATACCTGCGCCAATTCGTCAGGTGGTCAATGGTTCGCGCGGACTCTACCAGCAGATCAATATACAACAGAGATCTATGACTGTGCAACAATATGCGGAAACTGCTCAATCCGCTAGATACAGAACGCCCGAGTACTTTGACTACGAAGATCTGGAGAGGAAATATTGGAAGAACGTTACTTACAATGCACCGATCTATGGTGCCGATGTGTCTGGAACTCTCACCGATCCTCATGTGAATGAATGGAATATTAATCGATTAGGGACAATATTGGACTATGTTAACAAAGACTATGGTATTTCGATAGAAGGGGTGAATACGGCTTATTTGTATTTTGGTATGTGGAAAACAACATTTGCGTGGCACACTGAAGATATGGATCTGTATTCTATTAATTACATACATTTTGGTGCACCAAAGACATGGTACGCCATCCCTCCAGAACACGGACGAAGATTTGAACGATTAGCAAATAGCTTGTTCTCGGCTAATTATCAGGATTGTCAAGCGTTCCTTCGACACAAAATGTCTCTTGTGTCGCCTCAAGTCCTCCATAATTCCTCCATCCCTCACAATAAGGTACTCACTGTTTTTATACATGAATTAAAACATTGATATCGAATGTGGATAAAATATTCAAATTTCATGTTTGTTTACAGATAACACAAGAAAAGAATGAGATTATAATTACATTCCCTTATGGTTATCATGCAGGATTTAATCATGGATTCAACTGTGCTGAATCAACAAATTTTGCTACTCCACGATGGGTAGAATATGGTAAAAGAGCAACTCATTGCTCTTGTAGATCGGACATGGTCAAGATTTCAATGAAAACTTTTGTTCGTCGTTTCCAACCGCATCGGTATGATGAGGGTTTCCATTTCAAATAATAAAACGAAATGATTATCTATTAAATAACATGTATTCAATACAGATATCCATTATGGTTACGAGGCGAAGATGTTGGACCACATCCTGAGGACCCAAGATTATCAGCTGCTCCTAGGCCAACTCCTTCAGACCTTCTTTGTACACCTAGCGATACTACGTCTGATAACAATAGCATATTGCCAAAAAATAAAAGACATCCACTTCATAAAAAACAAAAAGTCGCATCTGATCTCGAGGATGGAAAGGAAGTCCTTGAAGATGCAGAATATGAAGAAGGTGATGAACTTGCAGGAGGTGAAAATCAATTAGGGGTTTTAGAAGAAAGTTGGTTGAAACATGACGATATGGGTAAGATGTTTGTTTAATATCGAGATTAATTTCACAATTTTATTAATAATCATAATTTTTGATGTTACAGAGGAAAATGATGATGAATACATCCATAAGAAAACTAAAAGAAAGCGAAAAGTTTTGAATAGCTCAGACAAAAAGAAAACCAAAACGAAACATCAAACATCGAAATATAGTCTTGTTAAAGAAGAATCTAAAGATGGATTATTAGATCTTCCTTGCACGGCCTTACCAAGTTTGAAACTTGAAAGTTCTTCAAATTTGGATATAAATATTTCCAATCAAGCTAAGAAAATAAAAAAAGTAAAATCAAGTATTCTAAAGAAAAATATTAAGGTTAAACTGCCTAAGAAAGAAGAAACTTTATTGATAAAAGATGAAACTTTTATCGAGATAATTCCCCGTTTGAGTATACCTGATTTGAGTATACCAGAAAGTATATCAAAAGATCCTCTTGGTGATTTAGACGAACAGTCTATAATTCAAAATACCACGTCAGACCTATCTTACTCGTTGAGTTTAGAAAAGTCTTCTGGTAAATCTGTAAAGAAAAAGAAGAAGAAATCAAAAACTGATGAATCTAACAAAAATAAAGTTAGAAGTTCAAAGAAGAATAAGCAAAAAGATCTGTCAGTTCTAGATGTGTCAGATGCAAACGTTCTTCGACAACTTATGAGTGGTGAAGGTGTTATTCAAACAGCTTCTCATACCAAAAGTTTATCAAAAGCAAAATCTAATGACCATCCAAAGTCAGTCAAACATAAAGAATCAACACATGTTCGAAAGAGTCTTCTGAAACCACCAGTCCTGCAAATACCAAATGACAATGAAGAAGATAAAAGTGTATCTGAAGTCGAAGTTAAAACAACCTATGATTCAACTTTACCTGCAGCTTGGCCTGCTTATACGAACTACATTTCAAAAATGAAGCCTACGAACTTGTTTAGTACAGAATTGCTGTCGGATTCTTCAACTTTTGGAAAAATTAGTTTGACACCTTTCCATTGCAAATCCATCAACGATCAGCGTATTAAATTCGGTCTCAATAAAATTACGGAGCCGAATCCGGGAACGAATCTTGTCAATGGTCAGAAAATGGCAACGCAAAATTTTTGGCAAATAGATAATCAAAGACTTTATTTTCCTTACAATAAGGTTAATAACGATTCATTCAAGCCTTCGAGTACAAACAAAAGCTCATTACTGTCAAGCTGTGATAGTTTGAGTTCTAAAGATTTAATTTCAAGTGACATTGCATCTAACGATTCTTCAAAGACAAAGGGTAACAATCGAGAACCACCGGCACTTCTTAAAATCTATTCAGAAACAAATTTAAACTTGCCAAGTTTTTCAATGTGTGGGAGCAGTTCATCAAGAGAAGCGTCATTTCCATTAATAAATCAAAGAAAACAATTCGGTAATAATAAGCTTGATTCGAAATTGCTCATTGATAATTCTAAAGATGCCCAAGGCATGTCGCAAGTTTTATCACCAACTTCACACATCAATCAGAATCAAACAAAAGTAACTACAGGAACTCAAGTGGATATTTTACCTCCTCACTTAACTTCTCCGACTAGTGAAATTTCGGTTATGTTAATAAACAAAAGTAATAAATCGTCACCTCCAAATTCAACTTCACCAAGAAAACAGGCAACTCCTCGAAAATTGAAAATAAAAGAAGTCAAGCCTATCCTCCCTAGTAATACTGAAATATCGGTTGAAACACAAAAATCACAAGATTTAGACGAACACTCCGAAGATTCAGACAGCACAACAGAGAGCAAGGAGACAGATGTGTTTGAAGAAAAACGTTTCAGTAACCTAGTGATACCAAAGCTACCATCCGATGAACCAGTGAATCTACAAACAATAAAAGATACAAAGGAAAAAATTCCAGATTATATTAAATTTATGTTGTACCCAAACACACCAGATCTCAACATGTTACAAACCTTTAACCATTATTGGAGTGCACATATACCTCATTGTGCCATTTGCGCAGCATTTGCATTGCGTGATCATAAAGGCAGTAAGAAAATATCTCCTCGTTGGGAAAGTTGTAAAGAAACAGTATTACCTGAGAATTCGTCAATCTGGGTGAGTTGATATTCATCTATTTGATATAAATTACAGAATAAAAATCGTTTTCAGTCATGGTAACAATTTGAATGTAAGAAGTCATATCACAGTAACAGCATTACTTACTCAGCAGCATTACTGCACTAAAAAATATATGATGGACATTCATTAAATTCTTCAATTTGATGATAATAATACTGTCCGAAATCTTTCTTGATGGCTAACAATTTCACCCTTATTATCAATACTTGTGACTTGTACTTTCAACAAATTTCATAATTTAATCAGTCCATGTACCACTGAGTAGAAGAAGGTATTAGATATTCAGGACACTTCAAGTAAACTTCCGGCATTTGTAATTGAGTATGGAATGTCTTTTGCAACGAATAGTTCGCGTATTTGACTAGAATTAATTAACTGTATCATTAATAACTCAGTACGAAGATGAATACGCTGAAAAAAGAGTCGAAATTAGTCTTGAACAGAGCAACTATTATATATAAACCAATTTTATAAATCATGAATCACTAATCATCGTTTTTCAACTATTTTTCAGGTCTCATCAGATCTCTTCAGTGCGAATTCATTAGAAAAGCAGACGGAGTCAGAAAACAATAAACTTTTGCGATGTAGGAATTGTCAAGTAACAGTACATGCTTCTTGTTATGGAGTGACAGTACTGCCTCTAGATTTACTAACTTGGGCTTGTGACATTTGTCAGTTTGGAATATCATCTGCTGTAAGTATTGAGTCTTACTGAAATTTTCTTTGAGTTAAAAATTCTTGAAGTGTCGATACTTTTTGTTTTAGTTTCTTCATTTTTTATGTAGTTTACTCGAAAAAAGTATCATTAAAATGTATTTTGATTCGACAGATGTGCTGTTTATGTCCAGTGAGAGGAGGAGCTTTGAAAAGGACAAGCGATAGTCAATGGGCGCATGTACTTTGCGCTTTACTTTTAGGCGCGAGATTCAAAGATTCTGTAAATATAGAGCCAATTAATGTATTTGCTGTTAGTCGATTTAAGACTGATATGAAATGTTGCTACTGTGAACAAAATAACGGAGCGTGCTTAAAGTGTCACGACGAACACTGTGATGTTCATTTCCATCCTACCTGCGGCCTCTTGACTGGTGCGACGTTTGCGATCTCAGCAACAGAAGGCCACAAACTAGAGGTACGTTTACATATCAGAAAAATAAATGTGATCATTGAACTCGCGAGGGAAAGATCAATCATTTAGCGATACTTAGTGATGATTTGCGTTTTACCGGCTCGTGTCGCGAGATGAACGAGACGGAATGTCTTTCAATCAATAGGAATTCCACGCCCTTAATTGCTGTTTAACCTTGCACAATTACAATCACGCGTTCGCAAGAAAAGCTTCATTATGCCTTGTTAAAGTTATTCAATACAATCGTGATTCATTGGCAAATAAATCTCGAACGTTGATGTTGGCCATGGCACTTGTGCATACGTAATATTTCTTCTCATTCCCAGTACTTCAATGAATATTTTTATGATTGATCAAGTCAATTATTACGCTCGGTTTGAATTGTTCTTTTTTTTGCATCCTACAGATATTGTGTGATAAACATGACATTGGAGAAAGAATTCCTTTAAGGCAAGGAGAAGAAGTTTTCGCCAAGCATAAAAACACGCGGTTCTATCAAGCTAAGGTTGAATCGATATCCGACAAAATTTGTTTTCTTGTACTTTTTGAAGATAACAGTTTCTCAGATGATTTGCCTCCAGAAGACGTAATTGTAAGTTTCACTATGTAGCTGAAACTAAGACCTATATTTTATACGATAATATATTATCTTCGTGTTGTTACTTATATAGGATTACAAACCTGGCAAAATATATACTCCAGGAGCTAATATAAATGTCAAATGGAAGGATGAAGGGATTTTTCGAGCAACATACAAGGGAGCTGATCATATTATAACATATACGGTATACAAACATTTAAATCCTTGTATGGATATACGTATTCTGGAAAAAGACCCATACTAACAAACTGGAACTGATTTAAATTATTACAGGTTTCATTCGAGGATGGCTCAATGCATCAAATGAAACGAACTGATATATATAGTCTTGAAGAAGAGTTACCGAAAAGAGTGCAATCGCGCTTGGTGAGTTATGTTTAAATCTTGACTTCAAAATATTTAAAATACAGAGTGTTTAATAGTATGAATTACTGTCGTGTACAGATGATGTATTGATGAGTTTTACAAACCATGCAACAAATAAATTTTAATCTGATAATGTTATATATGTAGCATTGCATCATTTGGTTTCTGTACTTTGAAAACGTTTCAAAATGTATTGAATTTCATAATATCTACTTGAATGCTAATGACTGAACTTGTTTTTGACTTTTAATCCCGATTCTTTCCTTTTTTATTGTTCAGTTGCATTATTTTCACATAGTCAGTTGCTCACCTTTTTGTTAATCGTTTTTGTTTTTATTTTATGTTCTTGCGGATGTTTGCTGTATTATTATAGTCTACTGCTACGGAAATGCGACATCGAGGACATCTTTACGGAATGGAAAATGGAAACGAAGAACAAAGGAAAGTGAAACCACCTAAAAGATTATGATTAATTGAAATTTTTTTTTTTAAATTGTCGAAGAAAAGAGGAAAAAATTTAATTTTGTACAAAGCCGTCTTTGAATTTCAAGGAAAGCCCAGGATTATTTCTACGCTTTTCATACACTCTTTGTTAATTACGCAGTAAGTCAGTTTTTTAGTGATTTAATTTAATTAAATTAAGCTTTAATTTTATCAATAATCTATTTAAAGGCTACGTGTCGATATAGTTCGTGAAGATGTTCGCAAAATAATTGCGCAATTGTACAAACTACAGATTAACAAGTCATATTTTATGTTTCGATCGAGGTCTTTACCCATTATGTTTGGTTTGTACGAGCAATTGCTTTTCAAGCAAATGAAGCTACTGTATATTATAAAAAATACGAAGGGTAGATCTCATTATTTAAATAACGCCGAGAGTTTACGACAATAAGATATAAATGTACCTTTGTATGATTTGTTTTGATTTTTTACGCTATTCCTATAAGTTTAGAAACACTTTTGTAAATTTACTCATGAATATGAGAATTTTAAGAAATAACGATTCTCTGACAGAGTTGAAGATTTGCGTCATAAGGGATGATTATGTGTAAACAAATTTATTTAAATAATTTACGAAAGTGTATGTATGTGTGTGAATATGATATATGTGGTGAATTAAATATGGATTTTTCCTTAAAACGAAATAAGAAAAACCACTACAACTTTGCAGATCTGTAGATGCACATCATCGTGTGTTGACATACATCTGTAATGAAGTGTTTAGTCATACCTTTATGATGTCAGAGAGAGAATAATATAAAAAGTACTACTGTAGGGCTATGAATAACAAGAAAGAAAAGCGCGAAAAATATTATATAGTTCCAAGTGTGATCATTAAAAATCTCTATCAATCATTCAAAAACGATTAATGTGTTTTTATTCATTTAAAATATGGTTTTCCTACTTTTTCGACAAATGGATTTTATTCGCTTTACTTGATGAATAAAAGATATTTTCATGTTAATGGAGAATTACATTTATTCTTCTGAAATTTATTTCATTAGTCACCAACAATACATGTATCAGAATTGGTTTATCATTCAATATATTTTCATAATCAGATATATATATTAGTAATTCGTTAATTAAAACACAAAAGTGAGGGTGGAAAGGATTACAAGAAGATCGGATAAATTTGTTTTATTGTACCATCAACTTTGATATATTTCTCAAACTTAAATATAATTTTTGTCATTATGGAATACAAATTCAGGAACAACGGCGAATGACAAAAACTAGCGAGTATGAGAAAAAACATTTTTTCCATTGTATCATCACCATCATCATCATCATCATCATCATCATCATCATCATCATCATCATCATTGTCGTCATCGTCGTCGTCGTCATCGTCATTATCATCAACTTCACGTAAAATTTCTCTATCTTTCTCTCTGATTCTCTCACTCTTTCAATTTCACTCATGCTCTCTTCACAGCTATTCAAATTCTGTCTTGCTTTCTTATATTCTCTTTTCTCTCTCATCGCCCCTCTCTTTCTCTCTCTCTTTCTCGCTCTGCCTCTCGCTCTCTTTCACGCGCTCTCTCTCTTTCTCTCTATTTTTGTCTCATTCACGCCGCTGCATCTCCTCAATTACACATGATTAATTAAATAGCGAACAATTTATAGCAGCCGAGCATTGAATGTATCGCGCACATAATATCCTGAGAATTACATTTTAACTAAAATACTCATGAGATAAACACATACACAGGAAGGCGAGGGTTTGGGGGAGGGGGCTCACGAGTCTCGTTGACCGCAAGTCGGTCGGATGAACTCGGCCCCCCAGCATAGCACACATGCAAACGTGTATAATATAATAATATTAAAATAATAATAATAATAATAATAATAATAATTTTAATACAATAATAATAATAATAATAATAATAATAATATATAATATATATTATCTTAAGCGGAATGTACATTAAGTGTTTGCCACGCGGGGCAATTGAATTAAGTTACCGGGTGCAGCTCGCTAGCTGAACTCGTGCAGATCGGGCAATTAACGCTTAGTGACTAGATGATTCGTCGAATAGCTCTTTCTTTTCTCTTCTCCTCGTCGTCCATACCAACAAATCAAATACGTATACATACATGATTGTAAAAAGAGAGACAGAGACACAGTGTCCGGGGAAGGACTGAGTGGTGGTGGTGGTGGTGGTGGTGGTAGTGGTGTTGTTGTTGTTGTTGTTGTTGTTGTTGTTGTTGTTGTTGTCGGTGGTGGTGGTGGTGCGGTTGTTGTAGAATGGTTTTTAGTTAACAAAGGCAATGGGAAATGCCTCTTGTTGGTTGTGCTGGTGGTGTGCGTTTGTGTCTCGTATCCGTCTGCTGGCATCGGCGTTTTCGGAGCGGCTCGCTCTCTCTGTCTGTCGCGTTTGCGTTCTCGCGCCTGCTTTCTCTTTCTCACTCACTCTTTCCCTCTCTCTCTCTCTCTCGCGCTCTTTCTCTCGCTCTCTGCCTCCCTCTCTTTCTCCCCCTCTCTCTTTCTTCCTCACTCTCTTTCTCTATCTCTCTTTTTAACGTTGGCACGCTGCGCGCAACTCGCCTCTCCCCGTCTCTCCTCTCTCCTCATCACCATCCTCTTAAAGAGCATTGGCCTTCCTCTTTTCCGACTCCGACTGCAATCGTACAAACATTCCTCGTTTCTTTCTCACTCGACATTTTACATGTTTTTTTTTTGGTTTTTGTTTTGTTCTATGATGTGAAGCGATTGTCTTTTGGTGAATTTGATGAATGCAAGCCGATAGACGTGGTGACAGAAAAATCGTGAGCGAGCTCTCGCACACTCGAGCGAGGATGGACTTGATTCAAATAGCGGTGATGTATGGTGATGGTGGTGGTGGCGGTGGTGCCGAATCGAGCTTTATCGCGATGGTCTTCCATCAAGCCGATCCGCGAATGATGCAATGAGATGCGATGATGATGTCGCGGAGATGCGACAGGAGCAAGAGCGGACAACAATTGGCGCGAGCAGTCTTATATGACAAGAGGCTGCGAGTGTGTCAACCGAATCATGAGAAAGGTGGTGTTGCGAGTTACGAATTTAATCCAGTCTCTCGGTGTATATAAGAGTCGCACGAGCGGCGGCGACGACGACGTGACATTGGCAGGAAATCGAGCGTGCGAGTGTATGATGAATGGATGAAAGGGTGTATGTGTGTGTGTGAGAGAGAGAGAGAGAGAGAAAGAGAGAGAGAGAAAGAGAGAGAGAGAGAGATTGAGAGAGAAAGAGAGCGTGTGAAAATGTGTGCGATCGCGCAAGAGGGCTCAGGCCGGTCAGAGCCTGATGGCCTTCCTGAAGAAGCGTTTGAACGTGGTGAAAAGGTGGAAAATGGCCTTAAGTATTGAAAAGTTGCGTACTTTGGCGGCCGGGTAGAGGAAGGTGACGGCCTCGGCGCGCTCCCCGGTCTCGCCCGACTGGGCGACGCACTTGTAGCCGTCCATGTCCTGCCAGCGAATGTTGGATATGAGCAGGCTGCCGTCGGGCTGGGTCTGGAACCTCGGGTCGATCGGCTGGTTGCCCTCGCCGTCGAGCCAGCGCACGTGGGCCCGGGGGCGGCCGGTCGCCTCGCACGGCAGCTCCACCGTCGAGCCGATCTCCGAGAAGTACAGGGGCCGGTGGCGCGTTATCACCGGCGCCGCCCCGCCCCCGTGGCACTGCTGACCCGTCCCGTTCACGCCGCTCCCTCCTGCGTGGCCACAACAACAACAACAACCAATTAAAAAACGCCCCAGTACTTACATCCCCTGCACCCATTGGCCTGCGTACGCACGCGCGCCCGCTCGCATACTTATACGAGTACGCGTGTGTGTGTGTGTATGTGTGTGTGTGTACTTAGCGTCAATCGAGGGAGATTATTGCGCCGGACACGAGAGAGCAGTCCCTCGGACCGCGCAATTATCTCCTGCGCGTATAAGTGTGTGTGTGTGTGTGGGTAGCGCACGTGCTGCGCGGGATAAGTGTGTACACGCGCACCTACTCTCAATTCTATATGTTTCCTCGGCTCGAGCGCGATTTGAAACGGGCCAATTTGGCTGCGCCGAACCCGGGCGGGCGCGCGTGCGCGACTTGATTATATGTGGGAATCGGCCCGAGCTTTGACGCGGCGCGTGCGCCCGCTATAACGTCCTCTTTGACTTATCCGTTCGACCGATTCGTACATTCTATAGAGCCTCTTTCTCTCTGTCTCTCTCTCTCCACTCGCTTCTCTGGTTTGACTAATTCGACTCGCGGCGGGTCGGGTCCCGTGGAACGAGCTCGAATCACTACGCTGCAGCAGCGCGCAGCCATATCGGGACCCGTGGATTTTTCCAATAAGCGCGCCGCGGCCGATAAGCATGCCAATTTGTCGAGGGCCCGAGCAGTCGCGGGGATTTAATCAAACGCGCGCGTATACGCGCGACAGCGCCCAGATCAAAAGTTCCGCTGGCCAACACTTCCTCCGCCGGAATTAGACTGCTCTCTCTCGCTCTCGTGACATCCGCTGGGGGATTGCATCATCCGTACAACCGAAACTGTTCTCGTTTTATTGTGACTTGGTATAAGGCGCGGCGGTGGCGGTGGGCGCACGACGCAATAAATGACCGAGTTATTGAAAGAGCGAGAGAGAGGGAGAGAGAGGCGGAAAATGAATCTGTTTGCCCGTGCCGCGGGTGGGCTCGTTATCTTCCACGCACTCACGGAAGATTGGAAATCTACCCGATGGAATATAGATATGCGCACGAACGACAGGTATATATACAGATAAGACGAGCCCCCCAGTAACCTTCCGATCGCGGGTGTAAACCGGAGTAGCAGCGAGACTGTGTGTGTGTGTGCGTATGTGGAACATAATAAGTGTAGATATAGAGCGATTGGAATGCGAGTGTAACGTACCTTCGACGTTAAGTACAGTAGGCTGCGATATGACCACCTTATCGGCGGAAACGCCGACGCAGTGGATGAGGCTCTGGTCCTGTGGCGTGACGCATTCGATTACGAGCTTGGAGACCTCGCGGGCTATCGCCGTGTACGAGACGTCGGCCACGCTCTCGCGTTCCAGCTGCTCCACCTATTGGCATCGTCACACCATGATAAGCCACGTGAATCACAATTTAATAAATCCGTCCTTGACCGTAGTCAAACGACGGTGTATCACAGCTCCATAGGCTTGTACATACACACATATACTTGTGTGTGTATATACGAGCTGCAAGGGCTCAGTTTCTCGCTCAGTATCTCACCTGTCTGCCGGGATTCTCGCCCATGACCCAATAAATCCGCGGGGGCGGGCTACCGTCCACCTCGCATTTCAACTCCAGCTTGTGGCTGCAATGGTTAAAGGGAAGATTTGCAATTTTTCTTTCTTACCGCGCGTGCACCCATCTCTTCCTCTTCTCTCCCCCTCTATCCCTCCCTGCCTCCCTCGCATGCTCTCAGTGCCATTGCACACATATATATAGAGAACGGCTCGCGCTGAAAAGCGCGAGAGAGCGAGAGAGTCGCAGGACGAGGGGGTAGGGGGTAGGACAGGAGCAGAGAGGGATAAGTAGCTTTGGCTTGATTAATCGTGGGTACTCACCCTCTGGGCACGCTTACGTAGCTGCTCGGGCTTGACTTTATCGTCACGTACCTCTCGAGCTGGTTTTTCTGCAAAGCACAACGATTGATATTATTACATACGTGCGTGTGCTACCGCATGGGATATGCGGCACCGACCTCTGCACAGCCGCGGAGCGAGTGTTCGTGTAAATGTGGACGAACGAATGAATGAACGCGCACAGGAACCAAGGTCCGCGGGCAATTTGAAAAATCTCAAAATAGACCAGCGCGCGCGAGCGGCCATAGAGGCACGATCGAGGCGGCGGCATCACGTGTGAGTATATACATAAGCGGTCCGCGGATTGTTCATGCCTCGATAGTGTGTGCGTGTGCGTGTGTGCGTATAGGTATGTGAGCCGGCCACGGTCGAGCCGAGTCGTGAATGAAAGGTTCAGCGCAGGTCGAGCCCGTCCGATCCAAATATATCCTGCGCGCTGTGCACCGGGGGCGCGCGCGCGCTCATTGAGATCGGATCGAACAATTGTCTAGGACGGCGGCGATCCTCAATTGGCACCGCGAGCGCGCGCGCGCGTGCGTAAGTCTGCGTGGACTTGCGTCAGTTGGGAACCGATCGGAACCGCAGCGTACCGGTAAAAACGGCATTGCATGCGAGCGAGCGAGCGAGCGAGCGATCGTACGAGTGTGTGTGCATGTGTGTCGGGGGGGGGAGGGCGGACGACTTACCTGTGAAGGGGGCGGCAGGTTGAGCTCGGGGGCGCGCATCTCCTGCGAGTAGAGGCCGGCATCCTCGGCTGCGACGTCCTGCTCGACGTCGTGCAGGGTCCGGCTGAAGGAGAAGCCTTGGGCCGCGACCGCGAGCACCAGCAGCGCCGCTGTCACTTCAATTATACTCATCTGCAACAATTCCAAGCGAATAAGCAAATTCGCCTCGTGAGTGATGAGCGATGCGAGACACGACGATTCGGGACACACTGTCTGGCGCGCAGCCGTTAGTTCGCGAGTTTCGGTATCTGTCTGTCAGTCTCTCTCTCTCTCTCTCTCTATCTCTCTCTACGCGCAGCGAGTGAATGCAGCTTGCAGCAGCAGCAGCAGCAGAGCAACGGTGGCGGCGGCGGCGGCGGCGGCGGCGGCGGCGGTCAGTAGTAGGAGGCGAAATGCGCGCGGTCTACCCGAGCCGCCAATGACGTGAGCTCCGGCACGTCCCTAGCGCGAGCGTCTCTCTCTCTCTCTCTCTCTCTCTCCTCTCGCTTTCTCTCTTTTTCCCTCTCTCGCTCGGTCTCTGCCGAGGCAGACTGTCGAGATCGCAGAGAGCCGCCGCCGCCGCCGCTCCACGAGAAAAACCGGTACGCCTGCGCCGCCGCCGCCGCCGACTCCTCACGCTTTTTACTCCCTTTTCGTCAGCGGTGGGCGCGACGATGATGCGCGCCGCGCAGCAGAACCGAGCGCGCGTTCCGAACCGGCGATGAGCGCGATTGATCCCCCGGGGCCGATCCGCTTGGCGGGACAGCTCTTACGCTTTGCCGGTTGCCGCGAGCCGCGACCGGGCCACATCGGCTATATGCGTACGTCGACGTCACGCGCCATGTACTCCCCGCGCGTTATACCTATACACGCGCATGCTATTCGGGAATTTTCAAAAGATGCCTTGCCGCGCTAGCGCGCGCGAGTCTCTCGAGTGGCGCACGTGCACGTATATAAATATATAAATCCCGTGTCGCGCATCTGGAGGGCATAAAACCACGCTCGTGTACGTATATATATACGTTTGAGCCGCTCGAATGTACGGCCCGAGAGCTTTGGAGAACGCCGCGCGACTGCGTATATACGCGTACACGAGCGGCCGGCGACGAATGACTATATGTAACTGCGCACTTGTCGCACCGAAGGACCGGCTTGCAATCGTCCGATTCATACATGCTTATACACCAACCGGTCGCGCTCGGCGTTTTCCGCGCGAAAACAAGCCCATCATCGTGTGCACTGTCCCGTGAATTGAAACGTGCGATCCGGCGATGCGCAAACGAGCTTTCGCGCGACCCTTCAAACTCGCGTTGGGGCATAATAATCGGGGGGGGGGGGGCGGGGCGGAAACAGAGAAATCTCACCCCAAGTTGGTCGAGTGCTGATGGTGCTGGTCGAGTTGTGCCGCGCGAACTGTCACTTTTGCATGTACATATACAACAGAGAGTGCGACCGCGGCGGCGTGCATAAGTTGCGCGCCGAACTCGCTGTTTTTTTTTCACTTGGGTGGGCGTTTGGGGCACGGTCGTCCACGCGATGAGCGCGTGGCAGCTGATACGGGGCGAAAAGCACGGACGCGGCTGGTCCTGACGATGCCGAGGAGCAAAGTGGCGGTGGTCGCCCTACGACGGGGTCGTTCGGCGAGTGGTCGGCGAGTCGGAGGAGCCAGCACGCGAGAGCTGCTTCATAATCGAGCGCCGGGCAACTAGTGGCGAGCGTGTGGCTGCTCGTGGGGGCTCGTTGGCCGCGGGCCCGAGTCACGCGTGCATCTCGACCAATCGGGCCGTTCGGCTCGAGGAGGCGCAGCGGCGGGGGAGCAAAAAATCGGCGCACGCTCTCTCTCTCCCTCTCTTTCTCTCCCTCACTCACTCTCTCACTCGATCCGTTCCTCTCTGTCTTTCTCGCTCTTGCGTTGCATCAGCTATACATCCACGTATATGTATGTCTTTACTTTCTCTGTCCCGGTCTGTCCGTCCCCGCGCGTCTTATGCTATATACGTACATGTGTAGTGCCACACGCACACACGTATGTATCATATGTGCATATACACGTATATGTATATAGTCGTAGCGCGGGAGCCGCGGGGAAGTTTGGCGGGCTCGCACGTGCGCGTCGGGGGGGGATGGAGCCTGGTGGCACACACTCACCGTTTGTCGTACCGCTGGTGCACGGGATGCTGCTGTGGGGGACGACGTGGCTGGGCCGGTGTGGTGTCTCGTTCTGCACGCGAGTCGCAATATATATATATATACGCTAATGCACACTGTCGGTGGCTCGACTGACTCGCTGTTAACCGAGAGAGTAGAGATATGTGGCTCGGGTGCAATGTGCAGAAGAGGGTGCTCGCGAGCTCCTTGGGGGGAGCTACTCGGTGAGACTGTCGCGGCAGGTCTTGCCGCCGGTACATTTATACGTTCAAATGCAGCAACAATCCTGTGCCGCGCTCGTTTCCTTCCGATTGGTGGCCTTCGCCGGGGCGGCGGGGAGTGGGGGCGCGTGCGCTCTCTCTCTCTCGCTCGCTTGAGCGCGCGCGCGCGCAGTCGCTCTCTCGCTCCCCGGGGATCACGCGAGCGGGGAACGCGGAGAGAGAGGGGCGAGAGCGAGGCGAGAGCAACCCGAGGACGACGAGATGATGCTGTCGCTCGTCGCACGTGCACCACCACCACCACCACCACCACCACCACCCCGCACGCACCAGCCGATTGCTGGCTGTGCAGCTTCTCCGAAAAGCTCGCCGGCCGATCTCCGGCCGATCCCCCTCAAACTGCATCCTGTACCCCCCCTCCGTGCCTCCCTCCCTCCTCCCTCCTCCCTCCCTGCCCAAGCTCCTTTTTCTTCCTCTCCGTCTCTCCCCGTCTCTCTCCGTCTGTCTGTCTGTCTCTCTCTCTCTCGGCTGATCCCCGCGCGCGCACAAGCTTTCCGTGACGAGTCGTCTAGCGACGAGCGAGCAACGACACTTTTTTCTTGCGTTAAATTTACACGGGCCAGAGTTGCCACCGTCGTCGCCGGAAGAAGCCCCGAGAACTTGCCACCAGCATCTTCGCGTCAGCCCGCTATCTTTTCTCGCCCGCCCGCAAGCCGCCGCCGCCGCCGCGAGCAAAAAATACGCGCGCACGTGTAAGCTATTCGGCGCGCTCGCGAGAAGGAGGAAGGGCCGCTTCTAGACCAAGTCTGTTTCATCCTTTGGAATTTAGGTCGAGACCGCCGCCGCGAGACTAGCTCTTTCTCGTCTTCTTTTTTGTGCAGGGCAAGTGCAACTGGAAGTTGCCGCGGTGAGACGTTCGCTTGCATTTATTGCATATACCATATACCATCGCGTGAATGTAAATTCGACCCCGCAGTGCAAAAATCACAAGAGACAAACGCACCGAATTATTGTATAATGTATATCGCGGCGCGACTCACTCATGAGATCCATGAGTATTGCGTAATTAACCGTCGAGTCGTAGCCTGCACGTCGCTAAACGATTCAAAGCATATACGTCTGTGCAGTGATTACGGGTAAAACCGACGTGTGCTTATGGGTAAAACCGATTTCAAGACGAATGCCTGGCGCTTGGGCAATCGAACAGAATACATACGTATATGTACCCATGTTAATTTCCTTCCTATACGATTCGACACAGTAGTTATGTCTTTATAACGATCCCACGGGCAACGCGTCGTTCGCACGTACACAGGGAGATTCGACGATCGCCGTGGGTTCGCGGATTGGCGCGCCCAACGCGTCGTTTCGCATCTCCAATATATCATACGTGTACCGATCGTCCGCGGGGAAAGATCAAAGCCCATCAGAGACGGCCGGGCCCGTGTGTCGGGGGTAGCGCGAGCGCGCGCGCGCGCGGAGGTCTGGCGTTAATATGTGTGCCAACGTGACGCGGCGATCTAGATCGGTCTCGCGCGTCTATTTCTCCTCTTTCATAACCGACGCGCGGCTCGGCGGTGGGCTCATGTATGCTAACTGTACTCGATACATATGTATGTGTGTATAGTTTCGGTGCGGCGGGAGGATGGTGGTGGTTGCGCGCGCGAGCGATGGGGGCGTCGCGGCTTCTCGGAAGCGGACGATCGGTATGCGGCCGATTCCGGGGGGCCCCCCGAGTTACGTCACGCGCGTCACACGCGCGCTGGAGATCCCGGCGGCGGCGGCTGCCGATTGCAATAGAAGCTGAACGATCGTTGCTCCGGCACGCGCCCGATCTGATCGCCCAGTGACGCAGCTGTCATCATCATCATCATATACTTGCGCCCCGTCTCGCTGCTGCTGCTGCTGCTGCATGTGCGCGCGCTCGTTCAATCTGTGGAACGAGGCGACGTTCTAGCGCGCGCGACCGTCGGCACGTATGCGCGGCTCGCGGCGAGAAGCCGCACGTGCGCTCCGCCATGCGCGCGGCCCGCCAAACTGCATCGCGCGGTCTCGAGCCTATTCGCGCGCTAACCCTTCCTCCAAGTCCCTCCTCTCGGCGCATGATTAATTATTTCCGCGCGGGGCTCGGGGATGAACGACCAGAGGTGAACGCGAGCAATCGTCCGCGTTTTTTTTCTTTTTTCAATTTTTCTCGACGGCTCGACCGTTTATCTCGTCATCGGCCCAATGTCACTCGACTGATTTCGACGAGTGATGAAACGAGATACAAAATCATGACTGTGCGAGTTCGGGCTACGACGATTCTGGGTCACTATAGAACCGGGAAATATTTTTTTTCCTCTCTCTCCTCCTTCTTCCTCGCGCGACAAGATTAACTCGAGCTGCAAGACTGCAGAATTTTTTACCTGCTTTTTGGAAGCGATCGTTTCCCGAAATCTGATTCCAAGAACCAGTCTCGATTCTTTCCCGAGGCGGAATTGCAATCCTGCTGCGAAGGAGCTTTGATAATTACACGTTTAATTTTTGCCTATGAAAATGCGTTATAGTAATCGTAAGAACCACGGATGTATTGCCTTGGACTGTGATATACCAGACTGTCTCTATTTTTCTTCCTTTCTCCCTGTACCTCACTCTCGCATCGGTGAAAAAGAAACACTCCGAGCTTAATGTATACATACACAAGGCGATTCAAATTATCGACAAATTATCTCACGAAATGTGTTAATTAGTTATACTGATACACGAAACCGATAAAATTGTATTACAGAGATAATATGACATCTTTTGAAGTGTACACTCATTTCGCCCGTTACACGTTCATTCATACGGTATTTGACTCATTCAAAATATCTCGTCGACAGTTTGAAAAATATGCGATTAATTAAACTGTGATGGAGCTTATCAATCATTCGCCCCGAAACTGTACACTTTGTACAAATGAAGGTACACTGAACTCGCGTGAAGAGATTTAACTGATATTAAATAATACGTATATACGTCGATTTTTCGTCTACTACTTCTTGTAATTTGTCACCTCATCAAATGATAATAGTGAAATCGAAAGAAATGGAGACATAGATTGGGTCTATTGATGACTCGATACATTCTCCTCTATGTGAATAATAGCTGCGTAATTATCCAAAATTGATTCATTGGGATTCACGAGGATAACTCAACGAGGAGAGGACGGAAACGTGGAATTCCCAAAACACGTAAATTTCCATCAGTCCACAAAAATAAGTAAGTCGCAATTACGATGAATTTCTCATGTGAACTACGCAATTAACGATACGTGTACGTCGTCTAAAACGTGATCGACGCTCAAACATCCGTACGAATGTTTGGAGGTGAGTTGCCCTTGGATTTCGCCAGTCATGATTTTTCAACTACGTTTTCGGCGAACGAGTATAAAAAGCGAACGAAAAAAGAGCCACGCGAGAAGGAGGGAGGGAGCGAGAGCGCGAAAAAACGTAGTTACGGAACGCTATGCGATAAGCGAAATTCGATAGTCTCCGATGGATAAAGGAAAAAAAAGGAAGAGAAGAGCAAAAAAAACGAAGAAGAACGTTGGCCTAGGCACTGGGGGGGCCCGAAAACGAGTGTGGAGAGGGCGAAGGAGAAGCTTTATGCACGGCCGGCGGCGCGGTGAGATAGGCGCTCGCTCGCGACGGGACGACAAGTTTAAAATAAGGATCGCGCGCAACACGAGAGAGAGAGAGATTGGCAATCGGCGCGACAAGTTCGCGCTGCTCTATCGGGATTAAACTCGGAGGAAAGAAATTCGATAAGGGACGTTGTCAGACGGATGCGTAATCTTATATCCAGCGCAGCGCGTGACTGCGTTATCGCCGGGCCGAGAGAGAGAAGTGTGGCTGTGGCACGCGCTAATCGGCATCCCTTTGTCTTATCAGCGCGCCTCCCTCGCGCCGCGTCCAATGCACTCTGAGCCGCATGTCGAGCGCGCGCGCGGCGCCCGCCTTGTCACCCGAGCCGCGATGCACCGCACGCGAAACCAATTGCACGCCGCGCGCACACATTTCTACATCAGCAGATACGCGGATATGGGACACTGCCGGCCGCGTATCAGCGTTTCAGCGGATTTCTCACGCGTTTACTACGATTCTCCGTCGTTTCGGCCGGCTCTCGGCAAACGTCGTTGCACGTTGGTACCACGTATACACAGCAGCCTCTCGTAATAATTGGGACGAGGAAAATCAAGTGCGCATTACGCATGTACGAAGATGCGCAATTCCGAATGGCACGTTTCCCTCATTGAGATTATTAATTCGATCGCGTGTGAGTCACCGCGCCGGGCGAAGGGGGAACGACGCTCGTGCGAGCCGAAACGAATCTCGGGTGGTACCGGACAACTCGGCCAACTCAAGGACTGCAGCACGCGCAAACTCGATCTTTCGAATTGGCGCGCGTGTTCGAGCGGGCCATCGACGGAACCGTCCGCGCGCATACGTGCTGCAGTGAGTCACGCGAGCGCGGGTATAATTACGATTGGTCGGCCGGGGGGGCAACAAATTTGAGGAACGTGGAACATCCATAACCAACGGAATTTCATCATCGTCTCGAGCGGGGTAGCCGCGGGGCGCTGCGGCTGGCGCACGTGTGCAGGCCCGGTTGGCGCGCGCGTGCAACGGGCTCGGCCAGCTGCCCTACATCCTGCGCTGGCCCCCGGAGGAAATGACGCAACCGGCCCAGCAGGGAAAAAGGGACGCACGGATTCCGAAAGTCAAAGTAAGCCGTTCCCGGTATATATAGGCGCGCGCGCGCGCGCACACACACAGAACTGCTCTCGCGTGATCCTAATTTGAATAAGCGCGAGCGCACCACCGCCGGTTCGGGGAAAAGCCGCGCTTACGCGCGCGCTCGCGCCATATAGATGCGTATCGGCCCCCGCGTGCCGGTGTGGTCCCCTCGGCGCGCGCCGAGCCCCCGCTGCGAGCATACTCGGAAGCCCGACCGCGTGATTAGGCCCTTTTCTCGCTCGAGCTCGAGAGAGAGAGACGGCTCGCTCGTCGCCTGCGATGCCGGCGCCGCCGCTTATATGTGTATACTTCCGAGAGACACACGCGGCCCGGATAGCGCACGCACGCTCCGTATGCCGCGGGGGGAGACACGCGCCGATCCGTTCCCGGACCCACTGGGGGCCCCACTCGAGATCGTGGAACTCGGGCCTTGACCTGTGCTCCCCATAGGCTGGCCAAAATTTTTAAATGGCCAAATTCCATACCATATATCCCCCCTCCCCTGTCTCGCTCTCGCTCCTCGGCTTTCACCATTAGTCCAGCACGCGATTGATTCTCCTCTTCCAGGAGCTTTTACGGCTTTGTTCCGACCTGTTGGCGGGTCGCAACACGATTCTTTGCTGATTTTGATTTATGCACCTATTCGGGTTGCGACTTGCTTTCTACCGTGTACCACCTACAACTCTCTGATCAATGGCAAACGGAAGTGAGCAATCGTTTGGATATTGGTATTTATCGAATAGAATCTATGTGCGGATTCTGCCGAGGAAAATCGCAACGAATCCAATCGCTCCATGCGGGAAGATTCGATTCGTCGAAATTCGTTCGATGATTTTTTTTTGTTTTCTTGAAAACGCGTTATTCGTGGAATTCCTCGACGTTCTGGCTCGAACAATAATATTTTCACGAAAATCTTTTTGGATAAAATTTTAATCGGTTAACTCATTAATGTTTTCAAAATTACTTCGTAATGACTCGTTTTCCACAAGACGAATAATATGGATAATAATTATCGTTCATATTGGCACGATTGCTATTCGAATGTTGTTTTTGAAAAATCAATCATTCTGTTTGCTCCAGCACTCGTATCGTGACATTTGCTGAATTTTCTTTCTGGCTCACAGAACATTCAACAAAAAAATGAAGAAATTCATCTACCGAGTGTAATACCATCGTTTTTACTTTCGCTATTTTCCAGTATCTCGGATGTTACAATTTGAAAAAATTCGTCAGACGGTTGTAAATTGGAATTTCTCACCAATGATTATTATTTTTTTTCATATTGGTATATCATCAGTTAGAGCATGCAAAAACTATAACGTCAAATATCTAGTTAATTTTGATCATCTTCTGTCGTTTATATCTCGGATAATTTTTATTTACATAAGGTATCGTTGTCATATATAGTGATTCGTCATAGTTCTTGCAGTGTATGACGTCAATAGCTGTATGAATTCACGTTTCTTTTCATTATCTCATACCATGTGGTTACGAAACGATTAGGTCAAATCTTACAAATCATCACTAAATCAAAAAAGTATTCAGTGGATAAACAGCAAAAGTAATCGAAAGGGTGTGAATTCCAAAAAAGATTTTTAGCGATTTTTCGAATTTATAACTAGAATAGCATGCAGCACAATATTTAGATCAAAAGAGATACAAAGTTATAGCAGTTCATTCAATAGTCAAGATCGACTCGCATTTTGCATTGAGTACGCTCAGACGCACGACCGCGGGCATAGAACTACATCGTTAATTTCTACTTGTAATTGGGATTTTTCAAGTCGAATTCCATTAGCACATTCAATATGTATCCATTATGTTTCCGTTCCTAACTATGCGCATCAATTTGAAAAAATTATTCGACAAATTGAAGCAGGGTATACAATCAATGTTCCATTCTCAAGAGAAATTCGACTGCAATTTCTTTTTCAATTGCGAGCGAGATTTCTAATTATTCATCGTCGGAAAGAGCAAACGTAAGATTGCACCAATTGTAAAAGTAATCATATCTAGAAATATCCCGCTACGCAATTATACGCGTTTGAATTGTATCAAATACGCAAATTGAAAAGATAATAATTCTCTCCGCGGGGTACATAGCGAGATATTATACATACATATCCTTGGGAAATTAAGAGCAGCGATGGGTTTGTCTAGCCGGCAAACAAGCCCGTCAATGTGAAATCAAGTTGAGAATCCATCATCCATTGTGTGCAAGTAATCGACGCATTAAAATGAGCAGCGAAAGTGGATATACGTATATAGAGGAGAGCGCAAACGCAGTGCGCGCGAGAGAGAGAGAGAGAGAGAGAGAGAGAAAGAGAGAGGACAAGCGGGCGAGTGCAGGTGGATGTAAAGGAATTTTTTCTTGCTGCGGTATCAGCAGTCGCTGGATTGACGGGAATGAAAAGAGAGAAAGAGGAGGAGGCGGCCGATCGACTTGACCGTATCGCGCGGCGGCGTGTAATAAAACGAAGGGGGAAAAAATGGATAAAACGACGCGCGCGAGCCGCTTCTCGGTAAAATGGACAAAATTTATTTAAATATACATAACAAAGCCGTTTCGATGCACTCGCTCGATACTTTGTGGAATTAGTTGTCACTGGGATGCGGCGCGATCCTACCCGCGCGGTATACGCGCGGATGATTATCCACATAATTTTATATCGTCCTACGCGCGCGGTTTTCTTCCCCTCGCGCTTGCCGCTTCTCCGCGGGGCGATCACGAGTATTATCGTTAGCGCGCGCTTGACAATCAGCGGCCGCATTGAAGGGCTGGCATACAGAAGAAGAAGCCGCGCTCGGTCGCCGCGCCCCGGGAGGCACGACGACGACCACGACGCGCACGACACACGCATCTGATTGCGCGTGGAAGCTCGAGCCGACGACGTGCCTTTTCCTTTTCAACCGCTCGCAGCGTGCGTATATAGCGCTTGATCAGCCGACTCGACCGTTGAATGGTCTCTATACGGACATATACATATGTGTGTGTGTATATACATACATAACTGTAGCACTGCCCCGCGGCGAAATTGGTCGAGCGCAGTCTGAAGAAGAAGCCCGATCAGTGGCGATGACGCAAAGTCTCTCTTTCTCTATCGCTCTCTCTTCTTTCTCTCTCTCTCTCGAAATTAAAACGTCCCAAATGGCAAATCTCTCCTTCGGCGAGTCACCCTACGATGCGTGAGCAAGATATAGTATATACGTGTGTGTGTGTGTGTATATATATATAGTGTAGGAATGCTACTCTTCCCTTTCTCTGCCCTCCGCACGCGGCTCTTCTTTTTTTTTGCGCGCGCGGGCGTGTCCTAGCTCACGACACGCTCGCCAAATGAGCAGGCGAACTTTTATCACCGTTTCCTGTCTTCCAGCCCAGCTGCTCTACATTAACCACACGAATGGATGCGCCCGTAGGCTTGCCTTCGAATCGGACCTCCAACGGCTCCTCTTTCTCCTCTCCGCAGCCAACGATACGATATAGCATACACGTGCCCCGCAGCGTCTAACGGCTCGTTATCATTCAATTTCACAATCGAGCCGATTCAATTTGGCCCGATTATTTATTTCAAGAGCTAACAATTTATATAATTTTCTTTTATTTTTTTCAACTTCCAATCCATATGATCCGAATGAACGAATGTACAATCGCAATTTTAATGAAGATGCGCGTCTTGAAATTTCAAACTATACTCTCGAAAGCAACTTTTGAATCCAAAGGGCCAGAACAGACTTGGGATTATTCGAACTCAATTAACGTTTCCATAAGGCTCTGTCGATTTTAAAATTTGATTTGTCTTTTGTTGCCGATGTGATTTTCATTGATAACTCTGGATTTCAATAACGGGGCTGCCGTAACAAATGATGCACGTGAGAAAAGTAGGAAAAAAAAAATCGAGAAATGGGTTATATTCACTCCGTAAGACAGTCAATTCAGTTGGATTGATCTTGGTCACACGAGTAGCCAATTTGTTTTTCACACAAAACTTTTGAAGAATTTGAATAAACTCGAATGAGTATGCTTCTATTTATTTTAGTTTCCTAAATTGACTATTTCAAATCGTCACTCAAATCTGAGTCATCCATTGAAATTTGAATTTCATAGTCGCTTATACCAACAAAACCAAGTCGAGTATAAGCCGGTGTTTTTTTAAAATCGACAACTGATAAATCGATACATTGGAAAACCATTGAAACAGAGCAAAAAACCTACGAAAACGACCAACCTAGTGATTATACATTTCCTTGTATCGAAACACCCTCGGCAGCGCAAGTACGCAAGCTATACACGGCGATGATTCCAAATGCCCCATTAGTTCTTCCCCCCGTACTCCGTATTTTTCCTGCGAAAGTGCGGAAAAGTAGGCTAGCGCGCGCGGGCAGATAAGTATACCCGCCTCGACGGACGCTGCTGAGGGGCGAGCGAGCGCGAGCATCCGCGATATCGGACGAATGAGTCATAACGAGGAGTCTCGAGCGAAGGAAAGTGAAAAGTGGCGCGGCGGCGGCGGCGTTGATGGGTGCGCTGCGTCGCACGAGGCAAATCTTTGGGCGTCGGAGCCGCTGGCTCGCGTGACCGCATCACCGCGGGCGGCTTTCCTGGAAAAGCCAGTAGATAACAGGAAAGAAATTCGGCTGTGGCCGTGACCGATGCGTCATTGTGTTAGGCTTATTATCGCCGCTATACACTTGAGAGAGTGAGAGAGAGAGAGAGGAGGGAAAGAGGCATGCCCCTCGCGCGATGCGGCCACTATATACCGAGAGAAATGCGATTAGGGAGCTGCTGCTGCGCGAGGCAGTGACGCGCGAGATTAAAAGATAAGGGCTGCTGGTCCCTTACTCCCCGCGCGACGCTCCACTTCCCTCCCGGCTTCTTTCCTCTCGCATTTCCCATGCCGCGCGCGCGCGCGCGGTGGGACGTAAGTATACAACATCGCGCGATGCGCGTCACATTTGTGTGCGAGCGCGCCGGTGTAGTTCTCCCAGCGTGTCTCGTCCGCTTCTTTCCCGATGACACTTGTTCGACTGCAGTTGCGTCACTCTCACGCCGCCGCAGCTGTTAACACGCGCGCCTCTAGTCACACACATCGCGCGCGCGCGCCCGCTCGTCACGCGATGCACCCGCTCGAGTCTTTCCTTTTTGTCCCGAGCTGCATGCGCTCCTCCCTCCTCGCGCGAGCCCTTTGCAACGCGTTTTCTCGCATTTTTCGTCGTCGACGCCAGCCCCCAACGGGGTGAGGAAAAAAAATCCCGACTGGCTCCCAACTGGATCGGAACTGGCTCCCAGGCTGGTTGCAGCCAGATCCAGGTGGATGTCGCGGTGAAAGGGAGACTCGATGCGGCCGGGCGACTAAATACCCGGCGATCCAGCTCGATTTCCCGATGAATCCGCGTGGGACGTATCGAACGTACGAGCGGCTGGATCACCCCGACAAGTCCAGGGATACCCGGGGGCGATCCATATGGTCTTTTTTCGAACGCGAAAGAGATTTTTTGAATTCGAACGAATTATTAAATGGTACACTCCCATTGGATTCGAAAAAAATCGACCTGGAAAAGGCGAAAACCCAGCTGGGCCGTCTTCGAAGCCCCCGGGATTTTTCGCATAGCAATAAAGTCATCGCATCGCCGTAATCTACCTGGATCTGGCCGCATTCAGCTGGAAACCGAGCCATCTTTTTATAACGCAAAATACTCGTTCACTAGAGTTTAGATTTCACAGAGATGTTTTTGAATTATTATTGACCGTAAACCGACGGCCCTTACGAAGAAAAGCACATTTCAAATCTCCGACAAAAAAAGTACATTTCGACCTCCCAGCGAAGAAAAGCACGTTTCAGCTTCTCGAACGAAGAAAAGCACATTTCAGGTTATTCGATACGGTAGAAAATTAACTGCGCATTACCACGTAGTAAAATAATACATTGCACGTTCTTACACACTCTCACGAGTTTTGAGATACTCAATTCCATATATCTTATCATTTAGTATACTACGATTTTTCATTATTTCTCACTTTTCTGACCTTATTCACTCGATACACTGGCACAAATCATGAAAAATTCCAAAATAGTCAGTATGATTTCTTCTCGACTGGGAGGAAGAAAGAATCCATTTCAAAAATTGACTGAGCGAAAATACATTTCGAGCCTGGCTTCAATAAAACGGCCATTTCGAATAAAGCGACCATAGAGAAACATCCATTCCAGTTGGTTTTGTCACGCAAATCAGTATACAAAGATTTTTCGGATTGCTGATTACAAATCTGGCCACAAATTTTGAAAATTCAAATTAGAATATCCAAGATAGTGGACAGAATTGTTATTTGTTTTTTTAATGGTGTACAATGATTGATCAAATACAATATTTCTAATCATTGATTTTAGCTGTGAAATAACATGGAACATGTTAGAACCATTTTGGCTCTGTTCGCCCACTTATTTTTGACCTTCGAAGGTATTCGTTCATTCCTCTGTTCGATATCTTGAAAAAAACGTCAAATTATACTTTAAAATAAGTGTTAAACATATTTCAAATTCAAAAAATTCTCTCCCAAGTCTGGCTAACGGAACATCTCAATATATTCGAGATTCAATGAGGGAGATTCTTCAAAATCATCACATTCTCTACTCACCTTTTCTGAAATGTCCATTCTGAGCAAGAAAAGTCTTTTTTAAGCTTTCCATGACTGCAATATTTTGATGTGAGAGTAAGCATAGCAAAATTCTTCTCTGTTTGTTCTGGGTCTCTCGAAATTCTCATTCTATTTGATCAAAGACAGGTACACCTGCTCTCTATGATACTCATCAGTGCAGTTTTCTCTAGATAATTTATATTCCTTACTGACCTTTAAAAGACGCATTACTTGGAGCATTTTCTTTCTTGCAAGATGAAGATAATTCATACTGACATTGAATTTTAAGCAAATTTTCGTATCAGCAGAAATCGCATACCCACTGTGTATGATTGAGGGCAATTTACTGAAGTATTTCTTACAGTATGGTTCGATTTTTGAATATGATTGTGATAGTTTTGAAAAATGTCTCTCATTGAATCTCAAATGTATTCAGATTTCTCTGTTAGTCAGACTAACAAGGAGAAGACGCTACGTCCAGGTGTTCCATCACGATGAAACTTTGTGAGATGGTTCATGAGTAGTCTAATAGTTCGTATCTGCAGCCGCGCAGTCCAACGTTTCTTTATCAGTTCCAACATATTCGTAAACTATTATCGACCTCATCCATACACTGTATATCTGTATATTCTGAAAACCATAGATACAGATATACTGTACATTCCTAAAACCAATAATGATTCGTGAATACCTCCAGCAGAATAAAACCAAAAGCTAATGACTCAACCCTCTTGTGTAGAGGTCCCAAAGTCTGATTCAAGAAGTCAAGTTTTGCTTAGTTACAAAGCTTTCTTTTTCGGGGAGCAAATACCAAAGTGTGTGAGATTTCAAAAAAATCTAGAAACTATTCAAATTTTCTATATGATATTTTGATCTGTCAAAATCTGACGCAGGTTTTGTGTTCGGCCACACGAAAAATCCTTGTATGTGAAAATTTATTTCAACATTTGAGATTTTCTGTCCGACGAATGTCCCTTGAAACTCTGTATCTGAATAAATAATTCCTGTATCTGGTACAATAATAAAAAAAAAACTGAACAAAAATATAGATCAGTCGGAGGCACAAACTCAACCACATTTGAGTCCGGATTCGCAATCAGCGGCTCAAAAACTCTTGTATGCGTAATTTTATTGAAATCCAGTGAATTTGGAATTTTTCTGTCTGCCATCTTGAATGTTCTGATTTGAATTTTCAAAATTTGAAGCTGGATTCGTGATCAGCGATTCGAAAAATCTATGTTTACCGATTTTCATGAGAAACCATCATGAGAATGGCCCTTTTTTTGAAGCCAGGTTCGTAACTTCGTTCTTTCGATTTTTGACTGTTTGTCGAGTGAATAAAGTCAGGAAAGTGAGAAATAATGAAAAACCGTAGTATACTAAATGATAAAATATATGAAATTGAGTATCTCAATACTCGTGAGAGTGTGTAAGAACGTGCAATGTATTATTTTACTACGTGGTAATGCGCAGTTAATTTTCTACCGTATCGAATAACCTGAAATGTGCTTTTCTTCGTTCGAGAAGCTGAAATGTATTTTTCTTCGTCCGAGAAGCTGAAATGTGCTTTTCTTCTTCCGAGAAGCTGAAATGTGTTTTTCTTCGTCCGAGAAGCCGAAATGTGCTTTTTTTCGCCCGAGAAGCTGAGATGTGTTTTTTATCATCCGATAAACGAAATATCCTTTTTTTCATCGGAGATTTGAAATGTGGTTTTCTTCGTATGGGCCGTCGAAACTATCTCGCGATATTCTGTCGTGGCTGGTCACCTGGAAATGGAACCGTTTTCTGTATTAATGAATCGGATTTCATAAAACAAGGTGCTCATACAATACATACAAATTAATTTTTTTTCTTTTTTTTATTTCCTTGATCAGATTCTGTATCAGCAAATTTTTTACAACGTGTGAACGTGTATATTTGACACATGAGTCATCGAACAAATGTGAAACAGATCCAGATTACGGTAGTTCTATTTTTTCCTGATTAAAATTAAAAATTGCAAGGAAGAGCAAGCGCAGCAGTTTTTGTTACGGTTGTTCTATAAAAAGTACATTTTCAATAGGAAGGATATTGTTCGTAACCTTGAGGCTCAATGTTCGTGACTTCAACAAGGTGGAAATACCTTTCAATTCATTCAGCCTAAAAGTGACATGAATACTAATAGAAAACCTTGGAGAACAAGAAACTTGTGTAGTCATACAGAACATGCTTGAGTTTTAAACAAAGATATGCAAGTAATTGTAGCTATGATATGAAATGTCAATTGAACAAATACATTCGGACACATCAACAGTATTTTTGTAAAAAAACAGTAACAAACTATACATGAGCTCAAATATACAAACCCAGAAGTGGTCCAAGAAATTTTTCACCAATTTTAATTAGTATTTTTAATGTTCGTCATCAACAATCGCTTTGAGATCTTGTTTCTCAAACTATACTTTTCAAAATTTATTCAATGAAATCATTTTAATGAATCTATTTTGATCCAACCTTTACATATTTTTGGTAGCAATTATAAATGTAGCCAGGCATAGAAAATGTACGGATTATAGAATAAGATAATCAGAAAAATGAGATTCCAACACCATAACAGATTAGTTCCTGGCCTGCACAGTCATTTACTTTTCCACTTACAAAGCAATCATTAACGTTGCAATGCCGATAAGACATGTAGCAAAATATTTTTTCAGTATCAAAATATATAATATTGTAAATCTCCTTTAAATCGATTCTATTCGCACTAAAATTCTTTCCGAAATTTCATTTTTCTGAATGAGATCGGTAACGTTCATAAAAACTTATGCATTCCATTATTTTTTTCATAATTGTTATGTACTCATCCTTTTGCGGATTGAAACTTGAAAACGTACTCGATTGAATTCTTTTATAAATCTTTTATAACAAGAAGCATTGGTTTCGCAACATTATCACATCTCGCTCGAATTACCATATTTTCTGAGAAAAAGAACAAAGCGTTGTCATTCAGAATGTATCGCTTCGGAAGATCGATAGAAAAGGTGAGCATGCATAAAAAACCGTTATACTGGGTGCGTTCGATTTAAATCGTATTACGGCATTGTCCTCTGGAATCGTTTCACAGAGAAGTGCAAATTCAAGTGTTACAGTTCCATATTTATCCATGATTCTGATTCAAATCCATTGCACAAATGAGAATTCATTTGGAAACAAGTTAACGCAATCGTCTTTAATCGAAATTATGAATCAATATCGATCATTAAGATTCGAATTTTCGCCATTTCGAATCGAATCAAATGCACTAAATATATATACGTATTCGTTATATTCAATTGATTATAACAAAATAAATGATTCAAAATAATGTCACATAAATGAATGACGGTAGCAAGGGTGCCTTTTCATTCCTGGTGAAGTATTTTCAAAAATTAAAAAAAAATCATTCATACATAATTGCTTAGGTTTCTAAGCCAGAAAGTTCACAATGAAACGCCACGATCCTCGATGGAATCTTACTGATCTTATTGAAACGTTTTTTCGTGCACCGTGATAGGAAAAAGCCATGGAACTATTTCCAATTGGTCTTCTGCTCTCGATATAAGCCTATGCTTGTTAAAAATATTGAATGAGTACGTGTTTAAAAAAAATCACAGATTAAAAAGAAAGCAACGAGAGAAAAATCATACAAAGAATAGAGTCGTTCATGTTGATGATAGCTCCCATGAAAAACTGCATTTACGTAACCTCAGTCACATCATAAAATCTTCCATAGAAAAATTTATTTACGTAACTTCAGTCACGTCAGCATCAGAAATGAGGTTTTTCTTACGTTTCTAATCTCTTTTCGATTTGAGACAGCATTTCTCACAGATCAGAATAATCTCTTGGAAAGAACAAAGAAATCAAATTTATTTTATGTTTATAATTTTCCGAAATAGGATAATTAGATTTTTATTGGAATATGACACCCAAAGTCAAAAGGAGACTAGGAAATGTCAATTAAAAAAATTCCCCAAATTGCGGTGACAAAATTTATACTCATAAAGTTTGTATATCTCATCTCAACAATTATTTTTTTTTCTCCCCTGAAACATGCAGATCATAAAATTTCTATGCTTATATACATTTGCGCGTGAAAGATCCATTGGCAGGTCAGACTTTCGCGGTAAAAAGATACGGGGTGATCGCTTTCGTTGATCACGGGTGATACGAATCGTCGCAAAGAGAAAAATGTAAAATGTATGTAACAATGACGATCACGAACAGAGAAAAATGCAGCGGCGATGCCCGTGGTCGCGCGCGGCGTCCCTCGGCTGAAAACGAGAGCAATTGGCGTCAATCAAATATATATGCTAGAAATAAAAGCTTTACCGTATATATATAATTGTCGAATAAGCGATTCGGCTAATTTCGCTCTTGATTTGCATCGTGGGGAGGATGACGGGCGAAAATCGAGCCGATACCGGTTCGCTAATGTTGACCTTTGATTGGCATTCGGGTATATACCAACGCGGGAGCCGCTGGGTCGGCTTGTAGCCGCGCGCGCGCGCGACTCTGCGGCCAGGCTAATTCCATCATAGAAATCAAACGAACGGGCCGCGCATATAGCGTTCGCCGCAGCGTCGTATACGCTGTACAAATAAAGGGAGGGAATTAAGAGTGAGAGGAGAGCGGAAGGAGCTGGAGTTTGCCGGTGCTCTCGGTATATAATAAGGTAACTGTACCCAATGTGCCCCCCCCTAAGGGTTTTTCGCGAATTTGACTATGATAGACTTCGAATTTTAAAATTCTGTGAATGGCATCTCAAAGCTTAGCTCAATACCTATTAGAAACCATCTTCATAATCATCATTCGACTACTTTAACCTATCGAAAATCGCAATTTAAAAAAAAACGCAAAAAGGCTAAATGCACAAAACGTGTACCCAATTTGGCACAATTTTTTAATCATTAGCTACAGCCTATATAGGCCTACAGGGACGATCCAATTGGCATTGAAATAAACTCTCAATTATGTTCCCAGTGATATTTATACAAAATTTTTAACATACAACTCAAAAATACGCGTCTAAATCATCGTAATATGTCTATACAAATATTCAATGATTTCACTCAATCTTCCCATTTAAAAACGCGTAGAGGGGCACATTGGGTACACTTTTTTTTTATGCGAAAAACAGCAATTTGAGTAGGATAAAAAATAATTTTAGGAAAACTGATGAGACCAATCGAAAGCTGAGATGTTTTTACACAAAAAAGAGTAATGACACTTTGAGAGATAAAAATTATTGACACCTGATTTTTGAGGTTGAGTGTGAAAAGTGAAATAAGAAAATGGTGAAAAAATCAGTAAGTGAAACTTCAAAGTGTTGTAGGAGAGTGGTTTTAAGGGCTAAATGGGCGGGGAAGATACCAAAAATTTTCTTTTAATTCCCCCAACATAACCCAAGAGCGACTGATGCTCAGAGAGCACCGGAAATACGAAATCTGACGATTGTGCCAAATTGGGTACAGTGCCAAATTGGGTACAGTTACCTTACATATAACAACGGAAAGTCGAAGTTGTAGCGATTGGTCAATAGCCGCACGGACAGATGGCTGGTGCCAGGGCCGATAAGGGCTGTTAATAACGGAGGCCCGCGCGCTCGCTCAATTGAGCCCCTGCAGAGTCCGAAACTCTTATCTCTTTTGCGGGCGCGCGCGCTAAGTCTTCCACGCACTCATCGCTGCGCACGTGCTTCACGCGATGATTGTCTGCGGGCCGCCATACGTATATATATATATATAGGTATACGGATAAACGTGCACACAGATTAAACGAGCTGCGAGCTGCTGCGCGCGCGTGACGTATACACCGGCCTCCGAGGGCTCGACCGTATCCCATGACTCTCACTCGTGACCTCTCAATTGCGCATCGCGGCTCTCATGCGAATCTCCCATCCGTTCTTTCTCTCTCTCTCTCTCTCTCTCTCTCTCTCTCTCTATCTCTCCCTCTCGCTCGCTCGCTCGACGAGGGATATATATATCGCCGGCCCACGCGTTACTCATACTCATCTCGATTTCGGAGCAAACTAGAAAGCTCGATCGCCAACGGGTATAATAATCGACCGGCACCCCGGCGCTTTTAATACCCACCCAATTACGTGATATTGAACGAAATTGATTCCCATTCGACGCACAAATGAACGAAGAGAGTTGTGTGTTCCGCGCGGCCGCCGCCGCCGCCAACGATGATGCGCGCTAATATGAGCTGCTGCGATCGTCGTGCAGCCGATACATGGTGTACAACGTATAGATATACGAGAGAACGCGCTCTCACCAACTAACCGCGTATGGGACACTTAACTTCTCGACAGGCACTAATATATATTGACACATAATTGATCATGATATACGGCTGATTCGACGAACGCGCGACTGGCTGGTATACGCCGCATATACCAAAAGGGCACGGCGCCTCTCGTGTGTGACAACGTTGCACAATTATTATCAGATTCTGGAGAATTCGTGTGAGCCGCGGACGATCTGTTGCTGTTTTTAGTTAACACCGCGTGGACGTAACAACTTCGCCCGCTACATTATCATTTTAACTCGTTCTTCTTTCTATCGAATTCCGATTAAACATGCGTGATTTTTGCAAGCCAATAAAAATTATTGCATCATGTAGATCGTAGATTTGTGCAGTTTTTAATTGTAGCAATCACTTTTTACTCGGGCATCAGTTACACAATTGAAAGAGCGACGATTGAGTCGGATCTTCTCTCATTCTGCTTATAGACGTGAAAGATTTAACGATTTTGTTAAATATATGCCGAATTTCAATTTTCCGTATATTCAAAGTTGATCTTGGAGTCTTATTCTCGCAAAATAAAGTGGTGATCTTGAAAATAATTTTATCGTTCAATCGAAAGTTTATCTGAGGTGGTTCAGGTTAATACGTCAGTCTGTTTTACATATTGAGTTTATACGTCAGATCAGATATACGATCTTCGAGTCTTGTAATACTTATTTAAATCTGATAGAATGCACAAATTCGGTCAATTGTATCTGTTTTTAAAGTGTGTACGTCAATCTGTTTTGTTTGGAAAAATTTGAAAGGCTTGAAATACTTTTACCCACCTTTAGATAAATAAAAAAAAATCAACCGGGCATAAACTATTGAACGTTGTGTACAAGATCCTTGTAGAAATTTCATCTCAACATAATTTGTTCGCGTCAGAATGTTTCCCGGACTAATCAGGTAAACGGCAATCTTCTATCTTACTTCCTATAATTTTCCTTAATCCCGCCGTTTTATTATTATAATCCGGCAAGAATGTCGACGTGATTTTAATTTTTAAGTTTACATGAAAAATTATCTTGAAACAACAGTTTCACCGTGATCTTGTATAGAGCAAGTCAAATACTTATTTCATTGCATGTCCCGACACTATTTTGAACACTTTTTTCATGCTCGTTATACAATTCCCTTATAAAGTTCTATATGCATATACTGGGAAAACAGTCTTTTGCAAAGCATTTTTCACTTCCACAAACTAAAGTTAATAGATTGAATCGGTCGCATCAAAAAAATTTTAATAATAGAAAAATGATGGAAAAAAATTGTCACCAAAGAGTTTGTAGTCAAATATTACTCTGAATAGTCATCAGTCGAGGACGCACTTACTTTACCTTATCATTTTTTACAATTCAAGTCATCATGATTAAGTTTAATTATACTAACAAAAATTTTTATCTTTCCTCTATTAATAATTATATATTATAATTAATCACTTTTTTCCTACTTTGATACTAGTATATTGGTTTTCTCCAATATTATTTAGATCACATAATACAGTGAATTATCACGTATTATCTCTAAATCTAAAATAGTACAGCTCCCTGGCGTACGCAAAGAATGACACTTTTCTCCCACTGGAGACGAAAAATAGCATATGCACCTCGCTCATCTAGGCTATTTCGACACGCGCAAACCTTCCACCCTCGCTACGCTCGGGTCGCAAACGTTTTGCGTGCTGAAATCGCCTAATCTCGCTCAGGTGCATTATATACTATGTCTTTACTAGAAAGCGAAGTTCATAACATTTTTGTTCAGAGCAGCTGATACGGATAAGTATGTAACGTTTTTTATAAACTATATTATGAATAAATAATTGAAATCGACTGGTTGACGGTTCGACTTTAACTATTCTATAAGAGGTTAGTTCAGTTTGATTCTAATCAAGTCAAGAACATTTGATTTACTTTTATTTTCTCAGGTTCTAATAAAGTTTTTACAAAGTTGTATGGGTCTATTACTTCATGAAAACCTTATAAACATTTTATGAAATTATGGATTCCCTATTTGGATATTTGCGGATCATTATTGGTTTTAACTGCATAACCGAAATGCCGTTTTACGCATCAAAAAACAAGAAACAAATTAGTAACCCCGAGTAACCTCTACTGACTAGTTCATAATTATTGAAATATTAATCAGTGAGAGAGAGAAAACTTCAAAGACTATGTACTTCATTCACAATAAACAATATTCGTTGCAAATATTTTGATTGAGAAATTTGAAGATCTAAGGAAATAAGAGTCTGATAATAGTGATTCAATTTTATCACGTACATACATGCTGGGTATCCAACGTTCATACCAATTCAATAAAAATAATATTTTTCATTTAAATAAAATATACTTCGTTTACGAATAAGGCTGCTGAATTGAATATAGAATTGAAATTTCAATTCTGATATTGTTAACTCTTGAATTAAAATTTGAGTGTTGAGAAAATTCGCATAAGAGCATAAATTACATTTTAGAACTCATGAATCCAATATATATTGATTCGAACGTTCATTATTGTCCGCCATATCGCGACATGTATTGAAGATTTGAATGCCTGCATGACTGTGCGTAAACAATTGATGTAAGCAGCTGCTCTGTGCTCCAGATCCAAGTAATGTATTCTATGGAGATATGAGAGAGAGAGAAAGAAAAAGGCGGCTTACAGTAGTGCGAACACAATTTTTTGAACCTAGTCGAACCCAGTTAAAATAAGCATTGAAACTAATCAAAAGCTAAAAAAAGCTGTCGGTGCCGATTTTTGTCTCAGGTTTATTTTTATTCTTTTCAAAGTCATATATTGTAAAATATTATGAACCAACTCTCTGCAACACTGAGCTCATTTATCTCATTCCCGGCTGAGATCATTTGTGACAATCTAATTGAAATTAACAAAAAGCTGTTACGTCGCCGGAAATGTTACGTGGCCGTAGTCGTTACGTATGGTTACTGTTAAAGATAAAGGGTGGGTTTGTTACACTGGTTGCGCCGCCGATCCGACGCCTTTTACACGAGAAGGGTTATTATAAGTAATATATAAGTCAGAACAGTTTTGATCTGAAATATATATATATATATATATATATATATATATATATATATATATATATATATATATATATATATATATATATATATATATATATATATATATATATATATATATATATATTTCAGATCATATATATATATATATATATATATATATATATATATATATATGCGTAAATTGATTTCACTCAAAAGTAGGCCAAAATAGCTGTTACCCAAATGATTATAATACAAGTATGATATAATTCCCGCGCCTCGTGGCACTCGGTGACAGTGTTGATTCGTTGACGGCAGAGTCTTCATCCCCTATATAGATCATGGGAGCCTGAGAGATTAGTTCGTGCGTCATAGTAAGTCACGTTGAAACTCGTCTGCCCGATTCCTCGTAACGCCACGACTGTCTGAGGTATCAAATTTGTCTTCTCCCCGTTTGTACTATACGATAATCTCATAGCTTTAAAAATTGTAAATGATTTTAATTAATCGCTATTGATGTATCCGTATCAATTTGATTTTCATTCGCCAATAACTCTCAGATTGCGTAGAACATGAAAATGATCGATGAAGAAAATTAACGGTTTCCAGAAATATGTGTATGTGTGCCTATCACATTTTTTTGGTGACTGATTTCTCAGGAACGGATGATCCAAATTTTCAAATCCATTCCAATTTCCAAATCGATGAATTTTTTTTGGTATATTTACTTATATTTAGTTGCGAGACCTATATTGATATTATCATGGATCGGATTCGATTTGATTCTTCCAATTTGTGTTTTTGTCAAGAGTACGATTTCGATGAAATTCTGTAGATATATTCGATCATGGTTAATTACGACATTTAGCAATTCCGGTATCGATCAGATTTGATTTGTATTCCTGTTGAAAATGTGATTTAGTACGAATGGATTATCTGATTCTTTTTGATAATCGTGCATAATCAGTTACGAGCTCTACTGATTTTGGTATCGATCCGATTCGTCGTGTATTGTTAGTCACGAGACCTATTGATTTTTCCACCAGTCGAATTTTATTTGAACTTTTTAGGGCCCAATTTACCCGATTGTTATAGGAATGCGGTTTCTCTCCAATGCATGATCCGACTCCATAAAATTTTGCCGGCATATTTTCACGGTCAGTTAAAAGACATCTCATTCCAAAAATGCATCAAACCTCAGAGCACGAGAGAGGTCACTTTCACACGAATATATTACATTATTATAAACAATACTACAAACAAATTTGGACTTTATTTGGGAATCTTTATACGAACATGTATAATCTCAAAGCCCCTTTTAGAAAGCATACTGACGATTCAACAGTAAACATTGAGATTATTAGTATAAATAGTAATCGAAGAATTAAAATATATAGGGATTAATTCTCTCGTCAACTTTACTTCTTCGTCTGTGCTCGGTGTTTTTATTATGAGTACAATAAATATTCTAATCTATACTTCGAGATACTCCAAGATTGAGTAACGAGTGCGGTAAATTGTTATTAAAGCAACTCGCATCGTTCGTGCGAAAAGCCACCTCAGTGCACTACTGACAATACCCCTCAAGTTGCTCATACTATTTCTCATTATGTATGCTGGGAAAATTCCACATGGTGTTGGGGGTTGTACGTAAGCTGAATGGTCGATTATCCACTCAGTGTTTTAATTCTTATTTAACACACTCGAAGGTGGCGAATTGGTGCACGTATACATGTATATACGAGTGTTATAATAACATCCGCATTATATGCCACTTATACAGAATGCATAATAAAAAATATAGAATGATATTCTATAATAGAAATAATAGAATGGAATAACATATCTTATAATGTTGAAGGATGTTCGACGTGTTTGGGCATTTTAACTTGAGAGTACTTTACTTGATCCCCGAACAATTTTTCAAAATTAGTTCGTGAACTAGACAGCCGCAGACTTGGTTGACATTATACATCGGTATCACCAAGGTGTGCCGAATTTGCCGCCACAGTAAAAGAAAATTTGTCGACTTTCTGTAAAATATATGACCGAATTCGGATCTACTGTTCGATCCGAATTTACTGTTGCCATGTTTTTCACAGCTCAGATTCCCAACGTCTCTTTCAATTTTATCTTATCGGAAATAAGTCAAACTCGAATCCGATCGTTGAATTTCCGGAAAAAACCGGAAAAATTGAGTTTACGTATTTTTTTTGTCATTTTAATATTAATCGTCGAAATAAATTTAAAACTAAAAATATACTCGCTTTGCTCGGGTTATAATATGTCCTTGTGCTAAAAAAATATGCATTATTTTACGCCCTGCGACAGCTTGTCGGATAATTTGTTCTAGCTATTACCGTTTTTGGCCTTATTTTGCGCTGTTGCTATATAAGAGGCAACTACTCTCGGGCTTGAAATTCCTTACGCCGATAAACAAGATCAAAAGAACTTCCTACGCTGAAGATGACACGAAAATTATGTTCACGTCACGGACGCAGGGTGCAAGTCACGCTCGTGGATGGTCGTGCGACCCAGAATGTGATCGACTGCACGCGTAAAGTTGCACTCCACGCCCTTGATGCGAAAATAGCTATATTACTGAAAGACGAGTGAACTATTGTGTACAATTTACCTAAATTGTAATGATCACAGTAAATATTGAAATGAGAGAGGTGTTTTCTTCGACTGATCCACATGAGGACCCGGCGATTCGAATTCAAGTCAGAAATACTGTTCTCTGTATTCGATAAAACCATCACCCTATTTAGTATTTTCCTACTAATCCAAAGGTTCTTCAATCTCAAAAAGAATTACTTTTTTTCAGTCGTGCGAGTACAGTTTTGCTGAAAGTATTTTTCTATTCAAAATTTGTAAATGAAAATGAAATCCAAATGTAAATTTGATGTAATTATACTCTCACTGATCAAGAAACATTTACATAGAACGTTCATTTTACTTTCTAGTAGATTTTGATACAAAGTAGAGGAAAAGGGTGCGGTTTCAGCTTTCATACTCGTACCCCCTCTGCATACTTTACTTTCATGTTATAACTTATTTCTTCATTTCCTTCCCCGACCATTTTTTCAACTTTAATATGATGTCTCGCAACAAATTTTTGTTAGGATTCCTACACTACATAATTTCTATAGCTTTTTACTCTCATTCGACAAAGTCTCAATTTCTAACTTGAACTTTTCTACTACCAATTTTTTGCTATTCAGTTTATGTATTTCGGCTTCTATTTCCTAATTTCTATCTCCGATTTTACTTGCGTTCTCTAAAAATTATTGACGTCTATTTCTTGACTCCTGTTCTTCGACTCCTATATCTTCAAGTCCCATACTCAATCCCATTTTCACACCCACTGTCTTTGCATGTCGATTAATATCTTCTGATTTCTATTCTCTGTTCTCCGTTCCACGGCTTTTATTTTTGATTGGAAGCTTTCATAATTCTTATCTTTCAATTTACGTTCTTTTACCCTTATGTTCCAAAACTTTGTATCTATAATTTGATATTTTCAGAACAAACATGTTCGGAAAATAATCTTTTTGCAAAACATAAAACTGTATTATGCCCAATTCGCTTGATTTTGGAAGCTTTCAAAACATTTACATGTATCTAACGAACTTCACTTTCGATTGATTAATCTATACAATTTCTGCACGAATCATGATATGAATGTGCAAGTTATGGTAGATCAAAGACGTCTCATAATATTCATCTAGAGTAGATAAATTAATTCCAATTTTCAAATGGGAACATCCTCAGCTGACGCACCGAGCTGTCTGGATGTCATTTATCTAATGATTTTCTACATCAAAATATGCTTATGATTCACACTGATAGATCGCAAAAATACTTATTAAATCGTAAAAATGCCATACTGTTGGAATTTTTACCCGATGATATTTTTTATAGATGTGAAAGAAAAAATTCGCTCAAAAAGATCTTCCAATCGATTATACAAGCAGAAAATTTCCAACGAATTTGGAAAATAAATGGCGCTTCATCTGCGAGCAAGTCAAGCTGAACCAGATTCGGATGAAAAGAACGGTAGCCACATACATTTACATACACTTATAATAGTACACTAGACGCTATACTTTTGCTCAGAATGCCATGATATACATCTCAATGTGCCAAAATACCGCCTGCAAGTAATTTTTGTTATAGCTACATTCTCCGCGTTCCCGCAACTATTGCTTCATGTGTGAGTTTTCATTCAAATTTTCTCATTAAGCGACGATGAATCACTCTGGGAAATCATCAAATATTCGTTTGAAAACTACTAACGGAAAATCGGTAAAAACGATTGATCAACCTATCGAACAATTGAAAAAGCAGACGTCACGGAGAAGCCAGTAATTAATCGTTGAAATTTGATGAATTCTACGACGTAAGACAAGAAGAATTAAAATCGGAAAAGAGTCACGTTAAAGCCGACATTTGAGCGACAACTTGGGTATTAATTATACACGTATATATATATGTATATGATGTGGCCATGCCTCAACGAGTAATTTACGGCGAGTCGTCGAACGATTCGTCGCTTCCCAAATTTCCAACCGAAGCGACGACGATTTTCTTTTCAATTCCCCGACGTTTCTTTCATCAGCCGCTTCGACTTGGGCGATAAAACTTTATTCAAGCGCCCGTTTAATTTTAGAGTTCAAGAGAGCGAGAGAGAGAGAGAGGGAGGCGAGATGCTCCTCAAGGTCTATGTCTGTTTCACGCGTCTTTTTGTGTAATCCTGGTCGTCGTCTTCGTCGTCTTCGTCGTCTTCGTCGTCGCCCCGTCACTTGGGAGTCTCGCGCGATTCGCCCACCGAGAAGAAGGACAGAGATGTATAGAAGTTGCGCGTGGCAGCTTTCGCTAGTTCCTCTTTCTCCCAGCTCTTCCTTCGTGTCCTCTTTTCGCTCCGTCGTCTCGCGAGCGTGCAACACGTCGCGTCGCCCGAGCTTTGCTCCGATCTTTTTATTATTCGAATTCTCGCGATCTACCGCATCCTACGTACGGAGTCGAGAAAAATCTTTACATTCGAATCTTTCGCGTCAAATCAATGCCTGTTCAGCTATTTTTCACTTCTGCAGATTAAACTCAACGATTCTCAACTAATGAATTTCATCACACTCCTTCCGATGATTAAACGTATGTAAAATCCCTCGAATAATTTTCATGAAAAGTTTGGAATCGTTTGTTCCGTTGCGCAAGTGTACAGAACTGAATTCCACAAATTACTCGATGAATCTCAGTTCATACCTATGTAGGCGTGGAAGCATTTCCCACCAATAAACTGTGAAAATCACACTTACAACTATCAACTTGGAAAAATGGTTGCAGTAAATATGCAAGTGACGCGTGGGGAATATTGGACATCGAAAAATATTATTTCTGCTTGAAATGAGGCACTGAAATTCATGGAACTCTATAACAAGAATTCATGCCCACGTCTATATGACAGATATATATCTTGGGGGAGTAACTAGAGGAAATTCTAATGAAAAGAAGAAAGCCAATCGAGGGCTGTTCCCGAGAGAGACGGCAAACTAGAGTTCAAAGTTCATCTTGAAGCAATTCAAGTGCCCGTATGCTTATTTACATTTATCACAGCTGGAAATTCGCTGTTTCATCTTGTACATTTTGCTGCAATTAAAGTGTCGTGCTTCTTTCAAGGTCAACGCGACTTTCTTTCGTAAATAATATGATTCATTTGAATTTGAAGCATGACTCGATAGTATTATTGATGTCGTCTATGCATTTTTTCTCTTCTTCGTCAAACCCTAGCTGAGAATCCTCTCTTTGATTGGTCTACGACATATCTAATCGATTCGTTCAAGAACTCGTTCTTCTTGCGTATCTCGGAGACTGAATGCCAATAGAAAATCACGTGAAAATAAAAAAATCAAAATTCTAAAGAAAATCCAGACGTAACGTCTCAAGACTGACTAATTGTAGTTTTTTCCACTTAAAATTCTTGCGTTCGTACCCCAGCTTGTGTTGCGCATTTAAAATTCGTTCGCGTCGCATTATATATTAAAACGTTGCGATAGCGAGAGTCTCGCAATCGCGTGAATCCATATCGCGGTGTGTATCAATCGTTCTATCAGCTCCACCTAGATAATATGCTGTGAAAATCGTGTCGGGATAATTGCGGACGCAGACTTTTTCAAACCTATCGAAAGCGATGGAATTAAAAAAAGAGATATTGCGCGGAGTTGAAAAACATATTTATCGGCTGGGCAGGCGGCCAATGAGGAGTCAGTAACTCGCAATATTCTCCCGATCGAGTCGCGCAACAGTGTACAGCTGGCAGATGCTCACTACCTTATACGGGGTACCTCGTATGCATGATTAAAACATGATCGTTAGGATCGCGGAGAGTACGCGTATGCATGAGAGTACAGGTATACGACATCGCTGAATCAGAGGTCCTCCAATCGGCCTCTGCTCGATCGCGCATATATACACATTTAAATGGAATAACAAGATCGGCGGGCGAGATTTGACGTGTGTTCTATAAATTCCAGCTGAGCTTTGCAGCCGCGCGCGCGCGAGCGGTCACGCTGCTGCTGCTGCTGCTGCTGGCACTATATAAATATGTATATATACCTAGTGTGCTGCTGCTGCAGTCTGCAGCGACGGCGGGTCATTAGCTCTAATGAATCGCGGTGTGCATTTCGAGTCATTTGGCACTTTAAAGTACCGGTCTATTTCCGGACGTTACCGGTTCTACTTTGTGTTGTTAAAGTTCAATAGACACCTAATGACCGCCCACGCTATAGTTTACATAATCGCATTTGCGAACGAAGAACAGAAAGTGGTCACCTTTATCGTAAATCTTCCTTTTGTACAAGCTCCGCCGGCAATTTACTCTCGTCTCTCTCTCTCTCTCTCTTTCTCCCTCCGTTTCTCTTTCGATCTGATCTCTCTCGCTCTCTCTCCTTCGCTCTCGCCACTCGATTAGCAATTTTTGGAAGCTCGACTCCGCTTTCTGCAGCCGTCGGATTTAGACGTTCGGATTTGCCTCACTCTCGGATGCTTATGCTATATATATGTATGCTGAAGGGCGTCGGCGGTGGCTCCTCGAATCGTTATGGCATGGAACGTCGTTGTCGACCGTTGACATGGCACATACGATACGACGATGAGCTTGCTCCGAAGATGCATCGATGCGCCATCTGTCCGCGAGATGGTGCCTCCTGCCTACTTGCCGACTTCTGCACTGCTTCTGATGCTGTCCGCACAACCGCTGACCTCGAGCCGAGACCAGTTGTGAACTCAGCATTAAGTAAATTATGAAGTCAAAGAGCTCAAAAATCACGGAAGACAGTCAGCCGAATTCGATACGCGTTTGTGAAAAACTGCGTTTCCCAATATTCTCGATCGTCTCATGCTAAACATTAGCATTTTACCATTTGTATATTATATAACATTATATTCTGCTCAGTTGAAAATGTACACGACACGCGCATCAGTCGAGCGGAAGGTGGCGCCCTCTAGTGCACATTTCAGAACTACGTTTTCATTCCGCAAATATTGACAATTTCAGTCTGCTTGTATGTCGGTAAAACGGAGTTACACAGATTTAGCCCCAAAATGGACAAGTTGTTAGGTATTGACAAAGTTGTGAATTTTATGAAAATATATAAGCAGAATGGAGGTATTATCGGCATGTATTTAACTCTGTTCAGGTATGTTTTGATCAAAATCATTGGAAAACACTTTCCATCCTTACATCAATTCTTAATCCTTGGATTATATTCATATGTTATCACGTAGTTAGGTTATTCATATCGAATGTTATGAAACAGTACCCTCCAGTATCCAATTGATTGTTTATTATTTGTCATTCCAATTTAGAGTTGACGATTTGAAATGGGGTACGCTTGTTGGTGAAGACAAGTATGGAAATAAATACTATGAGAATAATTACTACTTCGTTGGTGAGTTTTTGTTTTTCTTATTACTGTCCGTATCTGGCTTGTGGACTTGTGGTATTTAATGTCTTTCTCACATAATCTTGATAAACAGGTCGCAATCGATGGGTCAGATTCAGTCCAACTTATGGTTTGAACTATGACGCCACTCATATACCTGTGGAATGGTATGGATGGATGCACTACAAAACAGATTTAATTCCAAGCCGAGACCCGCATAGGCCAAAGTACAAGTGGATGGCTGAACATACCCCCAATCTCTCAGGGACTGATAAGGCTTACATGCCATACTCTACGACAAAACCAAAGATCCATGCATGGAAGCCAGAGGATTAAATTGTTGTAATATAAAGCTCTTGCAGTTGTATAGGTATCTAGAATGATCATTTTTTTGTTGATTAGATAATAAATTTCAAGTGGAATATGTAATGGAAATAAGATCCACAATTAATAAAGAATAATATGGTTTAGATCTATGACGCTGAAGATTCATTCATCCGAATCATCAGCTATTTTATTTTATAATGCTCATAGTATTATAAATGATCGAGTATGTAAAATATCAGAGTATTTATTTCATTAGTAGTATGTACCACCACCAAATCTTGATAGTTATATAAATTAATTTTTCAACCAATTTATAAAATCTATCAACAAGAATTTTCATTCTTGATGAGACTGTAGGAGGAATTAGTTCTGTATAATTTCGAATTCGATTGGTTTTCAGACTTGTTTTTCTCTATAATTAATATGCAATACAAAATTAGGAACGAAATAGTTTTCCATTATTCTGATACACATGTTATTTTAACATTCAAATAAATAGCTAATATCACATCAAAATCAACTTAGGGATTAAAGAAGGATAAACGCAGTTTGATTATTGAGTTATTTGTCTTGATGCCATTAATCTTCACATTGAATAGCTCAAACGTAACATTTTTGGAGAATGATTTTATCATCACATTAAGTTTTTTTAAAAGTAAATTCATTATTATTATAAACTATATTTTTCTCACAATATTCTGGCTTTTCATTTGAATAAAAAGTTTAATAATGAATGAATGCGAACTTCATTCATCATTCAACTTGTACAACTACAACAATTTTTTACATTTACCATGTAACAACTATGTGACAATTAGTTGACGATCTTCAAGGAGTTATTGGTGTTAGGCAAACAACTTTTCGGTACGGCTAGATTCCCATCATTCTCGAGTTTGGGAATTTATTCAAAAATGTTCAATCTATATAAGATAACTGCAGCCAACGCTCTACCCCCTAAGGGTTTTTTGCGAATTTCACTATGACAGACTTCTGCGAATAGTATCTTAAAGCTTAGCTCAATACCTATTAGAAACCATCTCTATAGTTATTATCCGACCACTTTAATCTATTAAAAATTGAAATTTAAAGAAAATAACCCAAAGGACCAAATACACTACACGTGCAGTCAATTTGGCACGATTTCTCAATTATTTGTTACAGCCTATATAAGCCTACAGGATCGGTCAAATTAGAATTGGAATAAACTCTAAATCATGTTCCCACTGATATTCATACAAAACTTTTGACATTCAACTCAAAAATTTATATGTAAATCATCGTAATATGTCTATAAAAATATTCAACAATTTTACTCAGTCATTCTATTTATAATCGCATAAAGGGCCACATTGGCTTTCCTTATTTTTGATGCGAAAAAAGCATTTTGAGTTGGATAAAAAATAGTTTTGGAAAAACTGATGTGACCAATCGAAAGATGAGATGTTTTCACATAAAAAAGAAATAATGACACTTTGAGAGATAAAAATTATTTACACCTGATTTTTTAGGTCGAGTGTGAATAGTGAAATAAGAAAAAGGTGAAAAAATCAGTAAGTGAAACTTCAAAGTGTTGTAGGAGAGTGGTTTTAAGGGCTAAATGGACGAGGAAGGTACCGAAAATTTTTTGTTAATACCTCCAACATGACTCGAGGACGACCGATGCTCAGTGAGCACCGGAAATACGAAATCTGACAAACGTGCCAAATTGCCTGCGGTTACCTTTTCTTCTCCCATCCTCACAAATATACCCATAGTTTAGTCAGTTGTATAATTCAAATAATTCTTAGTGAATAATAATAATAATAGTTATTGTATTACCTACGTAAACACTCATCATCACATGACGAGCGACTTCAAGCTAATTACAATAATCATCGGTCATACATTTTTTCTGTAAAAAACAACAAATTCTGTCACAAGTTTTAAAATCCAGTATGATTTTGGATTGTCAATTAATTGTTACTCTGAAAATGCACCCGACTGTGTAAATACGAATGCGATAACTTTTGTACTTTATAAAATCGATCGTACTGTTTTTATAGACGCGCATTGATTGGTCATTTCATCTGAAAATGCTTATATCAACATCAACCCACTCGGTCCCCTACATATCTGTTTCCGGCAGCGAACCGCGGTTCAACTTGATGCACGATCGAGCCTCCAGCATATATCCGCGAAAGATAAAGTCTCGATCCATAGACGTAAGTAGTAGCCGGTGAAAAACACCGCAGGCTTGAGTAAGTCGCCTGTCGCGGGCGCGGATAATTCGTTTCAATTATCCAAAGCGGAGTATACGGCGAGTCGGTCGTCGCGTCAATTACGAGTATAACCCGGCTCGCGCGCGGGCGCATATATAAAGCACGGGCGTTTGGCCCCGCGGGGCGGGTATATTTATGCGTGCGCGTCGGGTATCTTGGCGCGTCGAAGAAAAGTTCGCTCTCGCCGCCGGGGCGCGCATGCAGTCGACAAATCAGGGGCCGATGGGAAAGAGGTATATACGCAAATACGAAGAGATCGCGAGACGGCAAGGAGCTGCGGGCTAATTGAACGCATACGTTATCCACGGGGATGGGGGTGGAAGGTCAGCGGGGCCAAGGCGCCCTCGCCGCGCGGGCTAACGCAAAGTTATTGGGGTACTTAGCGCGGAAAACCGCCGTTAAGTGCACTGCGCCCCCGCCGAGTCAAAGTAAATTTGCCCTAATGCTCCTCCCCGAGCTCCTCGCCGCTCTTTCGCGCATTCGTGTTCGCTTATTAGATTACAACTAGCTCGAGCTGCTCGCATGCCTAATGTATGTCGTGGTTTTCCCTCAGATTCAGCTCGAGCTCGCTGCTTCTCTCCGCAGCGTGTTTGTCTCGTCGGGCCCTATACGCTAGCCCGGCCTCTCTCGTCGCTTATGTACTTAAGATCCGCGCGCAGCGCGCCGTGCCAAGCCCCGGCCGACAGGCAGACAGAGAGACAGCAGTAAAGTTTCAATTTGGGCGAAATGCCTTTTTCCGAAGGCTCCGCGCGCCGATGCCCCGTGATAGATGGCGCGAGCAATTCCACCCAGCTCTTATGCCCCGCTCCACGCTAATGTTATTTGTGCGCGAATCATTTCGCGCGGGGGCGCAAATGAAGAAGCGTATTTGCCCCGACTTGCCGCTATATGTATAACACTCCCAGCTGCTGCAGCTTCATTTCGATCCATCGGTTGATCGTATATGCAACGAGCGATGGGATACGCGAGTCAAAGCAATTTTGCAGCTTTATCGGTTCGTTGGGAATTCTCGCGGAGGCGGAGGAGCCAGCAGAAATGTATATACTCTGTCAAAAGATCAGAGGGATAAAACGCTGTATCAAAGTGAAAAGTCAATGTATGAAGGTGGATGAAATATTGACTGGATTGCAGTGAATTTTTCATGTAATAAAAGTGAATTTTCATTTCAGTTCCATGAGTTTTAAAAAATTTCACGTTAAAATTGTTTCTATCTAAGAAAAATTAAATTAAAGTGAAAATTGACTCATATTACATGGATAATTCGCTGCAATCCAGTTTATCCACCTCTTTACAGTGATTCTTCACTTTCATATACCCTGATTTTTCACTCTAATCTTTTAAGATAGTAGGATTCGCATTGAATCGATATGATACCCTCTCGTTGAAACAAATCTCAAGAGATTTCAACTTGCCATATGGTCGGGCGTTCGGTGTATCGGGAAATATTGATCGAGCTGGAAACTGTATTGTGCAAACACTTTGGGAAATTCGCGACCAACCAGCTGGAATCCGCGTCGATTCTATTTGTTTGATCCTCGTTCACCATTTCGATCGAGCTTCGCGCGAAAAGTCACAGTATAGTCGGACACGCCGCGGCATATACCAAGCCGCGTAAAAAAAAAAAAAGAATGGGAATTCGGATGTTCCGAGTACAGTTCCGCCTGTCGGTCGTCGGGGTGTTATCGAGGCGACGTAACTCATCTCGCCCGGCGACCGCGCGCTGATAAATTCCGCGTATAGAACCCGCATCGAGCCGCGGCATATATACACGGCCGCGGAGCTCATAACTCCGGCGAGAGATTCGATACGCCGATAAGAATTGAAAATTCAAAGAGCCGGGAGACGCGTGCGAGGAAGAGAGAAAAAAGAAAAGTGGCAAAACCGCAGCCGAGCCGGAGATAAATGTAAGCGCGCGTCAAGTGCGTGCGCGAGCGTCTGGGCGCGGTGTAGCGTGTGAAGCTGTCTCTCCGTGGCTCGAGAGAGAGAGAGAGAGAGAGAGAGAGAGAGCGAAAGTTTAGTTGGGTGTCGCGGGGCGGCGGCGGTGGCGGGTATACAACAAGGGGGCGAACAAGATCGAGGCGTGCTCGGACGATAAATCAGGCTTACGGGGAGTCGGGCGGTGGTGTGCTCGTTTGATTTTGTCGCGCTTGTAAAGTCGTGCGGCCTGGCTGTTTAGACTATTACGCGATAAAAGTCTTTCGGGGGGGTATCTCGCGCGCCACGTGCCGATCACACTCGATCGGATTAAACTCGTTATCTCCCGCGCGGCCCGCCTCGCTGGCCGCTCGACAATTATACTGCGACCCCGAGTGGGGGGGGGGGCTAAAAAACAGCCGTAAATACGTCGCGTTTCTTTACGATCGAGGGAAAGGAGCCGCTCGCGATTTCAGATGAGTAGCGTGATTAATATAACGGGAGTTGGCGCAACTCGTAAAGTCCCTCCTCCGACCCCTACTGCTCGCTCGCGCGCTTTACTTCGGAGCTCATTCGCGCGGCAATATCGACGCCCCCGTAAATTTATCGCCGGCCGAGGCGTTAATAATCGAGCGCTCGCGCGCCTCTAAATCAATGAAAAATATCCTAATTGGAATATGAAAAAAGTTCGCTCGGCGCGGATTAAATTGTCGAAAGTTTGCGCGCCCAGGGCCTGTGTGTCGCCGTCGTTAGCACAGTGTCGATACACGCGCGAGCTGTCGCTGATTTATACATCGGGCGAGCCCGTGAAGACGCGGGAGGCTCGGGGGGCGAAATCTCGACGCGAGCGCGACAGGGATTTCGGGAGCTACAGAGCAAACTTAATCATAACACAGGGTACATATAGCGAAGCCGGAGAAAGAGAAAGGCGGGGGGAGGTATATGCGCGCCGCGGCCATCGCTCGTGTACACTCCCTCTTTGCGGCAGGCGCCCTTCGATCATCTCTGTCTGCAGCCCCTCTCCCGCGGCACCGACACACGCGCGCCTCTCGTACGCCAACCCCCCCCCCTTCCCTCCGCCACAGCACCGCCGGCGGCAGCAACACCCTTTATTAAATTAATCTACTGTTTAGTAAATTGATGCCGGCCCGGTATTACCCCGGTATCATCGTCCTCGGGCTGCCTCTCTCGCAGCACAATTAACGAGCCGCCGGGTTTTTGCAGCCGCGCTCGGCCCTTCGTTATACGTATATATACGCTCCTTCTCGTGCGCGCGTATACCGCGGATTCGTTGATTTTTATCCTGTTATTGTGTTTTTGCCCGAGCCGCGCCGAGAGCCAAGCGACTCGGGCGACTTCAACGCGCACCTGCGACTCAGCCGCCGCCGCCGCGCGCGGCCAGCGTCTTATAAACGAGCTCGTGCGTCATTCGCTGCAAATTTTCCGCCTGTCTTTGTTCTCCTTCGTTATACGCGGCCGTGAATCTTGCCGCATATTCGATACGCTTCGTTATACGGGCAGCAAAGCATTATTGGATCCGACTTTTCTGCTCGTAAAGTCTCGCAGCCAGTAGATCGAGTCGTTGTAATCATCCGCGCTTTGCCGATGGGCTTTTGTTCAATTTGAAGAGCATATTTTCACTGGGTGATCGAGTACTGTGAATCGTTCGAGATATTGACGTCTGGCTGAACTTGCATGTATCTACTGGGCGACTGCGACAGGAAATCTTGTACGTATACTTGGCGAGAAAATTTCGTACGTTTTTAGATGCTCGACGACTTGATGATGAAGTTTCTTCTTGATGATCAGCTCGATGTTTTGAAATAAAAACGAAAATGAATGACAAAAATGAATTTTAAATTATTGAAAATGAAGTGTTTCTTTCTTGGATGCTCCGCAGAAAACGAGCTTAGTACGAGCTTAGTAATATTAAAAAATATAAAGTAATCAAGCAAAATGTATTGGATGATAACTACGACCCTATTGTAACGATGAGAATCGTCTCTTCATTGATAGTGTGTAATTTATATAATTGAGACAAATGAAGAAAACCTTGATAATTTTGATCAGTCTAGCGCGAGACGGTCTATTCACTTTTGAACAGTAAGTAAGAACGGCGTACACGTGAAAAATGTTCATTCGAATAGGGCACCATACCGAATCATCGATGCATCATTCGACGTCTGCAAACGATAGATTGATAAATATAAAAGGCGAGTATGAAATCGAATGTTGCGTACACGCACAGTTATACATGGGTGCACGTAACGGAGCATATAATCGCTGGAGCGGAAAACACGTCATCCGCCGGATTAACAAGTACACCGCCGGAGGGGCGGGGGGTATTTTTCAGGAACGATAAAATAAATAGCTCGAGAGAAGAAGGAGAGACGGAGCGGGATGCGTATAGGCTTTGTCCGCGGCTGATTAGGGGGCCGGGAAGTCGGGTAGCAAAGTAGCCCCGAATAGGCCCCTCCGGATTTTTCCAATCCACGGAAGATTTAATCAAGAGACGAGAGAAGCGAGAGCGAGAAATCAATCGAGCATGAGGAGCATCGGCGAAAAAGTCATTGTGGCAGAAGGTCGCACATATATGTATACAGCAATAGAGAACAGAGTCGCGAGCCGGCAGGGGAGAAGCGTGCAATAGAGAGAGAGAGAGAGAGAGAGAAAAGCAGGAAAAAGAGCAAAGTGGAAAGGATGTCGGGATGCGTGAAGGCGAATAAGCGGCTGTAATGGAGCAGGGGCGAGAGATAGAGCTGAAGGGGGGAAGAGAGAGTAGGGGTGGGTGGACCATCAGTGAATGAGTGCACACATCAGCTGTCTATTGTAATTGTATTGACCATTTATTCGAGTTGTTCGAGAGATATAGTACACAAGCGGCAGTTAACACGTATGTATAATTTTTACAATACTTTTATACAGGAGCGGCGCAAGCGGCAAGGGCCCTTTCACATGCCCACGCGCGCGCTCATTTCGGATGCACTTTCTATATTCGTCTATATTCATATGTAATAACTGTACAGCCCTTAAAAATTACTTCCTGCTTCGCCTTATACATTCATATATTCGTCTCGTGTAACCTCTTCGTCGTCGTCGTCGTGTGTGTCCGTGCGATTCTTCTTGCGCGTATACGGTGTAACGTTGCGCGCCCGACATCAAAATCAAAGGGTGCGTGTACGCGCGCTTCGGTATACATCGGAGGCGCGAGGCAAGAGCGTACAAAATCATCGGGCGAGTTTGGCCAATAGCCTTGCGATTATCATAGCGCTACATGAAAATCTCGCCGTTTATCGCATGTACGCTCATTTACTCTCTCTGTCTCAATCTGTCTCTGTCATTTTCTTCTTATGTCGTTTCACCGGTGTCGTATAATATAATATAGCCCTCGTATTTTTCTTTATTCTCTATTATTTAAGTACGTATACGAGACGCAAATAAATTAACAATAAAAAATTTCAACAAAAAACCATCTATCTCAATCTTTCTCTTTTAATATATAGCTTCTTATATATATACATATATGTATATATATATTTGTATGTATAATATTGTAGTAGTTTCACTCGAAGGATTCAGTGTCTTTGCCTAATAGCTTGGCTTCGACCACATACCTACACACATACGCTCACACACATACATACACGTGCACACGCATCATTATACAATAAATAATACTCAATAAATATTTATATATATATATATATATATATATCGACAGAAACAAGGAATCACTTTTTAGTCGTGTTAAAATTCATCTACACATATTTAATACTTCGATGGATTATTGGACGCGAAGTGATAATGACATCCGGCTGGTCTCGAGACCCCAGCGATGAGGCATTTTCCAGTTTCACGCGGTCGCCGCGAGGCTCTATAGGATCCTAAATATTTCCATGGGCTAAAAACTAGTGTCATCACAAGATACCGAGGCCGCGGCCCTATACACGCGCGATTCAGTCGAGCGAGGAGCGATTTTCGTTGCCCAGTACACACAAGCACATCAAGACAAACGATCGTCCCCGCGATCAGCTCTATATATCCCGAGAGGAGAATAGAAAAGTGTCGCACGTCGATCTGGACGCAAAAACAATTGGGTATAAGGGTAACGCACACGCACACACACACACACACACACGCGCGCATACATTGAACGTTGTCCCGACACAGAGTCACCAACGACGCGTCCAAGGAATAATCACAAAGACGAGGCTCGGTCGAGACTGCACGGCCCGATTAGATCGAGCGCAGGCGGTCGAAGGAATTAAGGATCGCGCCGAGGAGCTCGCGGGGGGGGGGGGAACGCGCGGATTCGGCGGACGCTCGGTCGTCGCTAAACACTGAAATAAATAGGTGCTCGATGGGTAATCGAGTGGCGGGCTTGCGCCTACAGGCGGGCTAATGTATATCTATACAAGTTGTATTTACAGTGTGTCGTGCGAGGGGGAAATGGGAGGGCTGGCGGGTGGTGGTTTACGAGGCGGCGGCGGCGGTCGCGCTTGCGCGCTCGCGGATCGAAGTGGGTGGCGCCCGGCCGGTGGCTGGCCACGCCTTTACGCGGGCCCGTACTGCTGCTCGAGCTCGCGCCTCAGCCGCTTGGCCGCGGTGTCGCCGGCCGAGCCGCCCGGGTTGTTGTTGCCGGCCGAGCCCCCCGACTCGGACGCCTCGCCGTCGCTGCAGCCGTCCTCGGCCTCCGCCACGACGCCCTCCACCTCCTCCTGGCGCCGCTTCGCCGTCGCCATCTCCGCCGCGTGCTTCTTGCGCCACTTTGTCCGCCGGTTCTGGAACCACACCTGCAACAAACAATTCGCGCAAGCTCCATCAGTCAAGTTGCATTTTCCCAACAATCACACGTATATATTATAGCTGCAACTCGAGCTTGGGTACTTTGAACTCGAGGATTTGGGGAACTTTCGAGTCATATACCTCGCTTGGTTTTTTCGTAAGGGAGTGAAAATCAACTTTCTAGGTGCAATTGCGGTAAAATATTTGTCGAGCAGCTAAATCCGTTTGCAATCTTAGCCAGCGCACGCGATAGAATACGGAGAAGAAACCCATTACAAATATTTCCCTTCGATTCAGCCTCGAGCTTGTTCAAGCTCGTCAAGCTCAAAATCAATCGACACAACCGCGAACACGGTTGGACCACATTGATCGCCGGGACGAAAAGTCCGAATGTGTAAATTGCAGCGTCGTTGGCCGTAGTTTGGGAATATACTTCCCTTAGAAGCTCCCCGAACTGGATCTTCGCGAAGTGCGTCGAAGTCGGAAGAACGCTGTTGTTATCGCGCGTGCCTCGACGATTCAAAATTGAAGAGGAAACTCGCGGCCGAACAAGTTTGGCCAGGGTGAATTTATCGCTGGAGAATCTTACAAGCCGAGCTGCGGCATCAATCAAGTAGCGTTGAGCAATTTATACATCGACCCAGGGGCGAAAACGCGCCAGCGCCGGACAGGCGCAGAGAGCATTGGTGTTGACACCGGCGGCGGGAGGACAGGGACAAAGGATCCGTCGGACGGCAAACCCGTCCGTCATCGTCGAATTGATAATGAGTATATAAGAAAGTGTAGCGAGGCGGAGTGAGGCTGTTCGGGGGGGGGGGGAGGGTCGAGGAGGGCGCCGCGGGGGGGAAGGAGCTGCCAGGAAGAAAGTTGCAGCTGCGTAATCTGCGAGGGCACGGCCGCCGCCGCGCGAGCGAGCGAGCCAGCCAGAGCCGAGCCGTTTTAATTTTCATCCGAGCGCCCGTTAAGTTTTACGAGAGCCCTTTACTTTTTAATCCGTTTAGCAGGCGCTCTCTCGCGTTATATCTTTAATTTAAGCGGGCGCGGCCCGTATATATACACCTATCTGCCTGTGTGTGTGTGTGTGTACGCGCGTGTGTATACACACACACACACAGAGGAGCGGTGCGCGAGAAGCGGCCGGGAGATGGTTTTGCGGGTGTGCAATCTCTTTCTCTGGCGCGCGAGCACCGCTCCCCCGGCGGCCGTTACCTTAATTAAATACATTGTTGCGGGGACACGCCGCGGCCATCTTGCCCGAGCGCAGCCACCTTACGGCCCACGGCTAATTCGCCACCCCCAGCTTCGCTCTGTGCTCGCCTCTGTACATCGCGCACACACACGTCTCGCGCTGTCGACGAATAAATTCGCCGCTCGTCGATGCACCATCGACAAACTCGTACTTAGTGTGTATACACCAAGAGCGACCTACGTCGCCTTTTTGTATATATATATATGGAGAGCCCGAGTCTGTTATATTAAAAGCGAGCCCCGGGCTGCTTTTCATTTTCGTGTAAGCAGTCGCACTTTGCCTTTTTCTGCGGTTATGGAGCTCTCCGCCGCCTGCCTGCCTGCCCGCCCGCCCGGCCGCGCTTGTTCGTTATCATTAAGGCGCGGGGCGCCGAGGAGGAGGAGGGGGGCAGGGGGCAGGGGGGAGCTTGTTTTCGCTAAATCTTGCGATACGCCTCGCTCTTTTCATGGGCCAATTAAATCCCTCGAGCAACTCGTACACTCAAGAGGGCTCTATGAAAAACTTACCCGCCGAGTTTTAATTGCATACAAGAAGATTATTGAGATTCGCCGCCCGCGCGCGGCGCTCCAAACGAAAAATGTATGCAAGAGGCTGCCCGTTCGAACGTTCGGCCGCGCGTTGAACAATTTTTCGTAGCGATATTGTTAAATCTTTATTTATAATCACTAGGTGATTGTTCAAAGTGCATATTTGCCACTGTTGCGGGTATTCCTCGACTCGTCTGACTATACATGAAGTATGCTACTTGACCATATCGCGTGTGTTATAGATAATACACAATTCGACTGTATAATATGATGTTGGAATTGATCTCTCGCGATTTTCGTCCCTCCATACCGTAATATTGTGCCGAGATTATTGTCTAAGAGATGATTGCCATCCCTCAACATAGAATTCTTGTTTTTTTATTACAATTTTTTGTGTTTCATTTATTTCAAGATCAAATTCAACAGTGTTATCGGGAGGAAGCGATAATCATTTAAGACTAGGGCTGAGCGAGATTGGACTAAATAATTTATTCGGATTTGTTGATCTAAAAGATACAGATCCGAAATCAATTTCCGGACCTTCGTCTTAGGGTTCGAAAAAGTGCTTTCAGGATTCGGAATACGATCTTATTTCGTTGAATATATTGTACGTGCATGCACATTTTAAAACACGTATACATTGATACATTCTGAAATCTGTTGAATTAAATTTATACCAAATACTGAAATATTTTTTTAAAGTGTCTTTCAACAATAATGCAAATGTATATTAATCGACTTTGTTACGTTCGAAATATTAAAATTCACATTAAACAAATTTAATTTGATGTTATATTTCTAACAGTGCAATTATGTTTTTTGATATTATCCAAATCACATGCGTGGATAATTACATAATATCAAATCAACAACTGTATAATTTCAAATGAAGAGAAGACGAATGCAAGAATACCCGGCGAGCATTTTTACCGAATCGAAGAATCCTGCTCATGAGCATATACTACATGGAAAAAACGAACGAGAACGCAATGCGAAATGACGGGATTATATTCTCTCGATTGACCCTCGGGATAATTCATATTAGAAAGCAACTGTAGAAGAAAGAAAATTCGGTCTAAACGAGATCCGATAGGCGCGGCGGGTATCCCTCGAGTTTACGTCCATTCAAAGTTAATTTGCGTATATGCAGGGTATAAGATAGAGAGAGGGAGGGAGAGAGAGAGAGCCGCGCGTGGGGCATAATGAGCCATAACGGCCTGCCGGTGCAAGTGAAATGGATCTTTGTCACTCGAAACAATTAAGCGGAGGCGGCTCGATATCATCTGACGATGCGAATATAAGATGCGGCCCCGCGCTCGCACGGAAACACAGGAATGGATTTTTTTTATCGCATTAGTCACGCACGCGTTGCCAGACGGTACAGTGCGCGCACACACGCACACCCACGAGCGGCTGGAGGCCGCCACCCCGAGAGCGAGCCCGTACGCGCGCACAACTGTTAGATTTATTAAATCAGGATTATCTAAGCCGGCCGCGCGCCGCAGCTGTAAAACCGCACGCGCATCCGTATAAACTCGGCGCGCATTATGCGAGCTCGCGCGAGTATCGAACGCTCGCCCGCCGCCCGCCACGTCCTTTTTACCATTTTTATATATTCCATCCGTCTTAACGCGCCTGCAAAAACGGCCCCGATATTTCACTCGCGCGTACACGTATATATGTATTTGCACTTGGGCTCGACGGCCCTAGCACGGATCCTCGAGCGTGTTGTAAAAGTGGACGGGGCAGGTTCGGGTCTCACCTTGTGTGTAACAATAATCGTTAGTTAATCCGCTCGGACCCTGCATAGTCTCGCAACAATCTCGTGTTATTTGAGAGGACGTATACCGCTCGCGGCAATCGGGCAAATTGATTCGATTCGACGGATATCAAGTTTGTTAAAAGTAACTACGATTGATAACGCGAGTATAAGCTCGAGGAGCACGTACGTTTTGATTTTACTGTTTATCTCTACGCGTATATGAATTGCGTGTGCCACGCGTGGGTCCGTGCAGTACACGTATATGTCCGCGGGAACGAACAATTTCCACCACCCATGACTATTTTCCTCAAACGAAGAGTACTTCGTGAATGTATATTCACTCGAGGCCCGTCTCCCGCACGGCGTGCAACCGCAAAAGCGGTATATGCGTATAAATATCAGCGTTGAAGCGTGAAAGGCGGATCGCAATGAATACGATTCGGCCGTAAAGACACGGGCGAATGCATCGATTGAAGCACGGAGCCGACGGTGTTGAACTCCCGCGGGGGCACTCGCTTCTCCTCCTTCTCCCCTCCTATTTTTTCTCTCTCTCTTCTTTTATTTTTCATAAATTTACATACACTCGACAAAACGCTGCGTTCTCATATTTCAAAGTCTTCCGGGTCGTTTGGCTCGCTTGTCATTCGGCCTTTCCGTCGATGACCGAATATCTCGAATAGATTGCAAGGCTGTGCGCGTCGGGTTTTCTACACCGACGGGGGTTCGCGCCCCGGGAATCGTACGCGCGCCAGGCGCATCAGATTAGATATCGCGCGTCGAACCAATTTTATAAACCCTTATCTGGGCTTCGGAATTAACTCGATCTTATCGGAACAGGTGCGAGCTAGCGAGCCGTGGAGGAGGGGGGGACGCGCGGGGGAGACAGCTAGAAGAGAGAAGCTCTCCGGCTCGACGGCCTTATCCGAGGCAATAAAATTCCCTCGCGCGAAATTTGATTCCGGAATAAAAATAGAATATCGGGGATAACACGAATCGGTGAAGCCATTTCCGATCTGCGGAGTGCTGAGCTGACGCCAGCCCGGGGGGGACGGAGGGGTCGGGAAGCAGAGGAGGGGCGCAGGGAGGCGGCAGCCAGCCAGCAGCCGAACATATCGATATGGGGAGAGCCGCTCCACGAGGGCGGAATACAGAGGAGCGCATTATCGCTCGACTCGGCTCCGCTCACGGCACGGCAGCGCGCAGCGCCCACCTGCACCATCACTCTTTTACGTCTTCACGCGCGCTTGATCTTATACATTATTATACTGCTTCTTCTTCTTCTTTCTCCGCCTCCTCCTCCACTTGCTCTTCCTCGGCCTTTCATCCCCGACACACACACACACACACCTTTCCCCCGGTTTTTCAAATCCACGCGTCCGTTTTTACTCTCCGGACGATTGTTTCATTACGGATGCCGACGGAGCCGGGGAAACGTGCTCGACTCTTGCTCGACCGCTCGTATTGATCTCCCGCGATTATTGCCCGAGAATCGACTCGATTCAATTTTCAAAAGTCACATAATGCCAGATATATCATACATTGTTGAATTATTCATGTACACACACACACACACACACACACACACACACACACACACACACACACACACACATGTGAAGATGTGATTTCGCCCCGTAGTGCCGATGAGGCAGTTTATACGTCACTGAAATTGGGGATACTCGCGCGTTGCGTCATCGCGGGCCGACCGAATCGAACTCTCGATATCGATATGACCCTCGTTCGCGTTTGTACGAATTGAATTGTGCTTGATCCGGGGACGAAAGTTTCCCGGGTAAGGAGACAAGGCCTCGATCGCGAGTTCGATCTAATCTCGAACCAACTCGCGCGGTTGGGACGTTGAGCTCGCGTAAAACCAATCGGAGTAGCAGATATATTGAATCGGGCGATCATATCGATATTCCCGACGCGAACACTTAATTGCGGGGGTAAAACGAAGGCACAGGCCGGCGAATGTTAACCATTCGCGGCGTACACGCACGGGGCAGCGGTATTAGAGAGCGATCGGAGGTTCGGCGCGTCACATGCGCGCCGCAGCGGCGGCAGCAGCAGCCCTTGTGGCACCGTCTGCCGCGCGGCACGTGATTTATCACGGCTTGTCGAGCTGCGAGCCTATATGCGCGTACGCGTATAACGAGCACGTGATGCCCCGGCCCAAGGTGGAAGAGTCCGAGAGCAAGTATACGCGCGCTGCGGCCCCCCCAGCATATATACGCGCTAATTGACGTCGTCGATACTGTGGGGCCACCGTCGACTGCCCGATTAATTGCTGCCGAGCGTATAACTACACGAGTATGGATATATACGCCCTCTATAGCGGATTTTTCGTTGGCTCTAGCGCGACGTTTGCCTCTTCTCTCTCTCGAAAATACGCGATCGGCGAGAGCAAGTTGCATCACAAAAGGAAGCGCGCGCGCGCCAATGGTTGGACGAGCCCGCTGAGCCCGGATCACGGGCGAGCTCCTACACCATCTGCCGTACGAAACGTCATTGATTTAATCAATAGGAGCGCGCGAGCGGCCGAGTCGAGTGACTCTAGCCGCGCGCAGTGCTAAATTAAATTTCGCCGTACCTTCTGGATCGCGTCGTGTACACATACGTACACACGTGTTGTACAACTTTTCCAATATAAGCCGAAAGGTTAATCTGTTGCAGTATAAGTGCCGGCGATAAAACAAAAACGCGTTCTCGCGCGCAACAGTTTCAGTGGTAACAATTGACTTTCTCGTCGATTAATCCACGCGGGGACGATCGGACGAGCGTTGTTCCTCTCCTTTCTGTATGTCGCGGTGATAAAGTTGCGCAGCCACACGGGCGAGGGGAAAGGAGAAGGAAAAAAAAACGAGCTTCTTTGCTTTGCCCGTTGTATTTACGTTTCCGCGTCGGGCGGATCCGTCGCGCGCTCATCTTTGTTATTAGCTTTGTTCGTAGTGGACTGCGCCCGAGGCTCACGGAACGCCCGAACTTTCCAAGTCGAGTATTAATAATGGAGGTGGCTCCGGGCTCACTTCTGACTCCTCGCCCTCGCGCAACTCGCCGAGGCAACGCAGCTGTTGACTCCCGAGTCCCCGAGACGAGGCGCGACCCAACTTCCGCGCTTATGCCGCGGCGACTTGAGTATCAATTATATTGGCCGTGTTGACACTCGTTCGCTTGTTCGACCGAATCTTTCGCGGCAGAGAACAGGATTATAAATTGCCAAATGAAATATCGATTATTATTCCGTGCGACGTCGGCCCGCGTCGTGTTCGTGCGCGGATATTAACCTTTCTAATATGACGTGATGAACTGTGGCAGTTGTAGCGCTTGGAATCTATTGGAATACTGTTGACATAACAGGATTCAAGAGACCAGAGGAAAAAAACTGGTTTCATATAGTTCTGGTCACACCGGGTTGGATCATTTTAGGTGGCATGGAGTAAATTCAATGACATAATTTAAATGTGATGATAGATGATTCTACCAAAGTATATTGGTAAATTCAGTTATTCTGTTAAAAAGATGTTCTAGTCCTTCAGAAATTTGTGAAAGAATATATAACTGGAAAGATACAGAGTGACGGTTTATTCCAATTAGTGTTACTTTTTTTTTAACGAATCTCCGTGGGCCACATTGGATACACTTGCCTAGTAGCGCTTGCTAACGAACTTATTTGATCCATAGTTAACCACAGATTTATAAAAATTTAGTGGATTCACGAGTGAGAAAATTATGCGTGAGTCGAGTTTTCCTTTGAACGGATATTCATTATATCGGAGCTCGGTGTATTAACGTTCCCGAAAGAAATAATATTTAGTAATATCAGAATTCCCATCGGCGCACCATGGCATGCATGCATTTCCTGATCTATTGTCAATCAAAAGACGATCGATGCCAATTATATACACTGCAAAAATTCAGATTCGTCTTGTTCCAAAGACAAACAAGGTTATTTGCCCCGCGATAAATCGCGCGGATAAGAGGACGAGGGAAGCGCGAGGCGCTTGAAAATCGAGGCGCTCCAATTTAATCAGCAATGAAGCGGGGGCACGGCGCGCGCTGTAAGGAGCGCAGTAGCAGACACACAGCATGATAATTCCTTTAATTACTTAGCGCGCGCTTGAGCGGGCGGGCGACAGTCGTGATCTTGGCGATGGCCATTACTTAAGCTTTAATGCGCTCGCGCACGCGCGCCGGCCATGTCATATCGCCCGCGCGTCTATTAATAAGGGAGATGAATCCGATCGAGCGGCGATATAACCAGATTATATCTTTATATATATATATAGAGAGAGAGAGAGAAGGAGAGACGAGAGCGGCCCAGCCGAGCGGAGCGTAATTCGCTCGACGCCGGGGTGTCACGCTCTTTAACCTCCCCGCGCGCCCAGCCAGCGGCTCTTTCTCACTTAGCGCTATTAGTTTCTAATGGAGGGAGCGCGCGCGAGCGCGCACACATTGATTCATAATGCGCCGCTGCCGGATGAGGGGCGTTCTCTGGCTCTATGCCGGTCATACATATATACATGTATATATCCGTGCGCACTGCGTTTTAATATCACCGGCCCGAGACGTCTCGAGACTCGAGCGAGCCACTTGTCTTCTCGCGAGTGCCAACTGCGTATTCGCCTTGGATGGATAAGCGTTCGATTAGTGGGGGATCGGTTTTTTTAACGCGCGCAAGAGCATACTAATTCTCGCACGATATAGCGTATGTGCTTGGAAAGCAAATTGAAAAAGAAACCGCATTGGATTTTGCGAGTCCCGATTGGCAGCTGGAGAAGCGAGAGCTCGGTGGCAAGGAAAAATGTCGGACGAAAGTTAGACTCTTGCCGCTCTGCCGTGGAATTCTCGAATTATATAAACAGCTTACCCCAAGGGGTCTCGCGGTAATTGATTGGAAGTGTGTGTAATTGGCGTCAAAAGCATTCTGTACATAAAAAGTATGTGAAAAGGGGGGAGCGGTCGATTCGTTACAGTATGGGCGCACGGAATTTTCACGCTCATAATCAAGCCATATTCCCGGGTTATTGTAGACCACATCGCTTGACGAAATTGATGCTTTTTCAATATATATATATATATATATATATATATATATATATATATATATATATATATATACAGGGACATGGGGATGGAAGATTAACGGACAGTCACGGCGTCACGTTTAATGTCTCGATTCAATCCCTTTCCAAACCATACAACGCGTGATTTGTTCAAGTTTCAAAACGAAAAAGTACGTGGAAATGGATGTAAACCGGGTCAATCCCGAGGCTACGTATACAGAATGGCGAACGCGAATGACGAGGAAGAAAAAAGTATCACCGTGGAACCGTTGAATCGCAAACGGCTGCACAGTTGAGAGGAAGCTGCACGCATATATACGGGGTGAAATGACAAACAACAAGGAAATCATATCCGCGGAGTAGTAAGATCCGTGACGGTTCAGCCCGAAGAGGAGAAGGAGACGGAGGAGGAGGAGGAGGACCATCAATATCAATAAGGCTTTCCTCGGGGCCGAGCGTCTCTCGGCCAATAAACATCCACTTGAGGGTCGCCCCGGTGAGCGGAAGAAAAATCGTGCGGTACAAAACAGGAGGCGCGCGAGCGAGGCGTCCCTCCTGCCAGCCGGCGGCGAATGGGTAATCTCGCGCGGAAATCCGCGGGTAATTGAACGAGAGACAGGAGACGAGTGGTGGAAGCGAGCGCGCCTCTCTCGCTGGCTCGCTCGCTTGCGCCCGAGCTATAGCTTTCAATAAAAATGTAAATATGGCGGCGGCGCAACGAGCCAATGACAGGGGAGCGCGTGAGGATTACCGCCCGAGGAGGAGGGTGGAGCAGGGATATGGCGGGGAGGATACTCGCGCCGCAACCGGATCCGCGCGCGCTTCCATCTCCCTCTCTCGCGCGCGCGTGTGTATATACATGTATACATGTGAAAGAGCGCGCGCGCGTCTCTGCACGGCTGCTTTCATCGCTCCATCCCGCGCGCGTTTTATTCGCCTCGGCTATGCGCCGAGGATTAATAAAGTCGAGTGTTTGGTCGAGCGGGATTTTCGGGGCGGAGATTTGGCGCGCGCGTTTGATTTGTTGCTTTCGAGACGGATTCCGAGGGTGAGTCAAACACGAGAGAGGGATTCTTTCGCGCCGCTGGGGTGTGTCTCGCCCCGCTCATTACGCCGCACTCGACCTTCTTCTTCCCTCGAGCCCGACGTTCGCCCTTTGGCTACGTGTGTATCCACTCGAGGAGGAGGATCGACAAAAAATTTGGTTGGCGGACGTCGTTACCTTGACTTGAGACTCGGACATGCCGAGGGCGTAGGCGAGCTTGGCTCGCTCGGGCCCGGCGAGGTACTTGGTCTGCTCGAACGTCTTCTCCAGGGCGAATATCTGCTGGCCGCTGAACGTAGGCCTGGTGTGCTTCTTCTTGCCGGGCTCGTGGTCGCCGACCACCCCGCCACCGCCGCCGCCGCTCATCGCCTGCTGCTGCTGGTTCAGCTGCTGCGACACTGCAATCACAACCGACACGAGTATAAATATCAAGCGGATGTCAACGCTTCGTCGCGACTGCACGTCTGATTGGTGAAATGTCGCATTTTTTGAGGTTTCCAGCGTGGTGTACGATTGGTAGATACACCGGCGTTCTTCTTCGTTCCGAGCGAATAGCGCGAGAGCAGCGTGCTTTATACGCACACGCGCATAAGCTACTTAAAGTAATAAAGAACGCGAGATAAAATGTTATAAATATATACACACTCGCCTATACTCAAGAATCTTCATTGCGCGAGCAATAGCGAGCACACAATCACGAAAATACGCGACGTATTTTCATATAATCCACGCGAATATAATCCCAACTAATCTGTGGATATTCTATATTAACCTCTATTTCCTTCAAAACTCGGAGAATAATTTTTTAATTTAATTTTTCGCGTCATGTCAAATCGACCCTCCCTATTCATAAGGACGTATCTCGGAGATTCTCGAAATAAGGACGTATCTCGGGCGGCAGAATAATAAAGACGTATCTCGCACGAGCGCGAAATAATGTCGCAGCTCGCGGAGAATTGCGACTCAATATTGAATCTCACTTTGATTGAAAATTATAACCGATCATAACCGCAAATAAATCTCAAGCATAGAATTAAACTCGGCAAACATGAAAGCGATCATGGGGGCGAGTCAAAATATGAAGCATCTGTATTTTTTTATTCGTGAGTCAAAAGCTCAGAAACGATGGTCAAGAGCCTGTCTGGCATTTATATACGTGGAAACGCGGTGGCTCTGTGCTCGACTGCGCTGGACTGCGCTAAGACTACAGGCCAAGCTGCTCTGACTGCAGCCGCGAGTCGTGAGCGCTTAGCAACTAGTAACAAGACGCAGTTTTTCGTCTCTCGTTATTGGCTTGTAGTTTCCATTCAAGAAACCGACTATCCACAATCATATGATGTTCACGGCGGAGCGTGTTCTTAGTTTTGGTTTCCATATAAAACTGGCCCTACAGAGGTGCATGCCGGGAAATCCGGGAATCGAACCCCGAGTCTTATCCACGAATTGAGCCACCGGCCGCGGCGCGCGGCGGCTCATTCCACAGTTGATCACTGCAGTAGCCGCTGTTAGACTCGAGCGCTACCGTCAACTTCTTAAATCAGAACCAGAGTCATATCGACAGTGTACTGCAGTGCTTATTATGGATGTTATTAATGAACTTGCAGTGAAACGTGTAAGGTACTCGCGAGTGGCGACTATAGTGATCAGAATTGGTCTCCTACTGTTTTTAGAAGATTAATACGACTGAGTGACTCGTGACTGGATTTCATCTTCATGTGTAAACTTTATTAGTTGATTTTTAAACCGCTGAGATACTTTCTTACTCCGAGATACGTCCTTACTCTGCGCTCGCGCGAGATACGTCCTTACTTTGCGCTCACACGAGATACGTCCTTATTTTCCGGCGCTCCGGCGTTCCGGGAGATACGTCTTTATTATTCTGACTCCCGAGATACGTCCTTATGAATAGGAAGGGTCGAAATAACCAATTCGAATTTTGCGTTCAAAAATAAGTCGTCTTTACGTTTGTTCGAGCCGCGTCCTTGCATAGCGGGTTAACGAAAAACTAAGAATATGCAATGTATAAATGTCGCGACTGGCATGAAAATCACGACGAAATTCGAGAAGAACGTGTAACTATAATAAGAATGAAAAAAAATGTATATATCTACAGCCACAATGAAGTAAGGAAGGATACGCGAGCAGTGAAATGAACATTGGTATATAAGTTAGAGGCGCGCGCGAGTCGCGTATCTCGTGTACACGCTCGAGTCAGATGCTCGGAGCGTAATAGGAAAATCGATAAAGGTCGTGCAGGGATCTTGGTGTGCTGCAGCGAACAAGTGTCGAGGGTCCGGGGAGGCTAGGGAGGAAGAGAGCTAGAGAGGGAGAGCATTAGATTTGCCCAAGCGAGCTGGCAATTAGTAGCGCATCTCCGCGTCCCTGTTCTTCAGCGTGTTCGTCGCAATGCAGCACGAGCGTATATGGGTGTGTGCGTGTGTGTGTGTGTGTGCGGGCGACAGCGGGAGCGCGGCAGAGGGGAGCCGCGCCGGCGTTTAATTTAATAAAGCAATTTGTAACGGAATACGAAACGAGGCAATAATGGCCGCTCTCGGCCGGCCCGAGGAGGGTCGTAACGAGCTGCTTACCGCATTCCGCCCTGACCAAAGGGATCCGCGACACTCGCCGTATCCCCCTACCACCCCCCTCACCTTATTGCGCCTTATGTTCTCTGTCTCTCGGCGTGTGTATCAAAACGCCCACCCCCTAAATCCAGCCGAGCCGCCCGCACTTCATTGCGCGACCTCTCGAAACTGCTCTGCAGCTTTGGCTCGAGCGAGGCAGAAGAGGTGTACGTACGTGTGTATATATGTACATCGAGAGAGAAAATCGGGCGAGATTATACGATTCGGACTCGAGCGGCGTATTAAAATGCGTGGACGTGGAGTCACACGTATATAGGTGGCGCGCGGCAGTGTGTGGGATAGATAATAATATGTATAAAGTGGACAGAGAAAGAGAGAGAGAGACGTGGTCCGAGCGGACGTAGCGCGGAGACGGGGCGAGCTTAAGAGGGTGCCAGTTGGCAGAGCCGGGAGGAAAGGGCGTACGGTGCGCCCCTTGCTGATATCGTATTCAATATCCACGGCTCCGCGCCCCCCGGAGCACAGGCAGAGAGAGAGAGAGAGAAAGAACCAGTCGGCCTTCCTCCGACAAGCCAAACCCTCCGCAAAACGCCCTTAACTTTTATCCCTCCCAGCCCCGGATATGGCGCCTTCCTTATATAGATGTGTATTCGCGCGCGCGCGTGTGTATCCATGGCCGCATATTCCTGCCTGCCTGCCTGCCCAACCGTCTCGTGCGCGCGCGCGATACTCTCATAAGATTTTTTACACTTCTATTTATTTGCTCGCCAGGGCGGGATTCTGTCGTGCACACGCGCGCCCGCGCGCGTCTCTCTTTCACCGAGCGGATCCTCCACTTTTAGAGGTATATTTGCTTGGTGATTCGGCTTTGAGAGCTTGCTCCGCGCCCAGAACACTTTTTGCTTTCTTTTGTCCTTTCGCGTGTAGCCCCCCCCCCCCCTACGACACGAGAGACACAACTGCACGTTTGAGCTTCGACCCGGCAGCCCGGTATTTTACTTTTATTTATCAAAAATTCAATATCGGATGATATCGCATCATTGTGTACTCGTGTAGCTTCGTCGAGGATTATGAACAACTTTCCGGGATGCCCCGCGATCAATTAATTCGTTTACATTGATGGGAAGATTGTATTCGAGAGTGAGAGTATACTGGGAGGAAGATTATTATATCTTTTACTGGGGCTTTATTATCGTACTAGTTCAAGGTGATTTTTGCGTGAAATCAGAAGCGAGATTTTGAAATGAAATTGGAAATCCTGCAGTCTGGATTAGGAATAGGTTACCGACCGAATACACGAGAAAACTTGCCGCGAGAATGAGGTTTGTCGATAGTGTCAATATACGCTTTTACGGCGGCTTCTCTCGATCTACATATACACACACACACACACACACACACACACACACACACACACACACACACTCACACACACACATACACACAAGAATGAAAAGTTTAATTTACTTTTGTACGGAATTTTCCGACAGTGAAATAGGGCCACCCTCTCAAGACCGTATATATATATACATTCCGAATAAGTCGGATTACCGAAGGTTTCACAAGTACCTTCAGATATATCCACTTACAGAACTTTATTTTGATTCATTATTCTGAGCTCTCTATCGATTGACAATTTTTGTACGATCGTGAAAGTTCGCGTGAAAAATAAATTCGAACAGATCGATAGGATCATTCGAGTTTCGAGCTCGGATATTGTCCCCGAGAATAAAACTCCAAAGTGTTTGTCTCGAGAGGAGTCAATCCAACAGTTTTCGCGCCACTATGGATTCCATGCTTCGACCAGTTCATCAGTCGAAGACGCTGGCATTGCTCGAAGAGTATATACAATGTGCATCGTCGATGAAATCATACCTGCGTGAGAAATATGCCCTCCGTGCCGTGTAAATGCTGTACAGTGTCCCATTACGCGGGGGCAATAAGTCACGAATGTTTCCCGAGATCTTAATGACGCTAATAGCCGCCGAGCGCTGCCGCGAGCTCTTGGTGTATATATATATGTCCCCTGCAACATGGCCAGTTTGTTTTTCCACATCCCGACGCTTCTTTCCTCTCTCTCCGCTTTTTTGTACATTTTCTCGCGCGGACACACTACACGCTCGAGCGACGATACACGTGTGTGTATATATATATATATATATATATATATATACGCGTATACACGTATATTTTGGGGCAGTGACACCCTCTCCGCAGTGAACGATGGCTTATTGAATAAACATACACGGGGATGGCGGGCGCGCGCGCGCTCGAGCACACCTCCGCTTTTGTCTTGTTAGCGAGAGATATACGCGGGGTTACGAGCCCCGATCGACGCATAAAGCATCTCCGGAGAGAGTCGGGGGGGAAATTGCGCCGCTGGGACGGCCCTATTATGACGGCTCTCTTTCACTTTAGCTCTCCGGCTCTTGGCCAATCGCGTCTATCGCCCGCCGCGCGCGTGCATTGTGATTTTACGATATCGCCCAGCTATATGCATATACATTATACATGCGCGCCGCTATATACCTCCCCCCACTTGTTTCCCTCGCTCTCGGCAATCATACTATATACACGCGAGCGTCCACTCGTCGAGCGATACGTGTTTTATGGCCCGCGGCTCTTGAGTTATTCGGTTTTAATCGATCACGCGAGGTGCGGATGATTACTTTTTTTCTTCTTAGATAGAGAGTAAGAGAGGAGAATAGAGCAGGAGCTACACAAGTAGTTACTCAAGTCGGATCGGGTGGAGCGACCGAGGGGAAGAGCGTTTCAACCCTTTACGCAGTTGAATGGGCCCCAAAGGACTCGTTATACTTATTCTTTGTTTTTCAAAAATTATATCCACTGAATTATTCATCAAGCAGAACAAGATGTGGTACAAATATCATTGCAATGAAACAAATTTGAAAAAGTACACGCCCCATGAATAATGGATACAACGATTTTGTATACGTTTGAACAATTCTACGATTTATCCATTTTGTAGTAATGATTGAAACGTTCAATTTGCACATTCGCGTTCTACATCGCACATATTATATTTTTCCGATTCGAATCAAAATCTTGTTCCACCGCGCACTAGTCAGAAAGTACCAGCACACGTGAATAATATTAAATTCCAGTCTATTTGATTTCTTAATACAGTTTCTAGAGAATCAACGCACAAAAATGCAATAATAGAGTCTGACAGTAAATCACCATAGAATTGGGCTTGCGAGTATTGAGCCATTTACCGGATGAACGCAACAGTGGTAAAATTGTATTCGGGCGTCTTTGTTTTGCAGCTGGGTGCACGCATGTATATACATATATATATATATATATATATATATATATATATATATATATATACGTGTACACGTATACGTATACAGAAGCGAGAGACGGGGAAAAAGTTGCTGACACAGGGCTAAGACGGTCAGCCATGGGGGACATGGCCGTCCGCGACAAATGAAATTTCCTAGCAGAAAAAGAAAGGTACGTCAGACGCGCCAGACTCAACGAAACCATCATCACGAGAGGACGACACGCGAAATTCTTGTAGATCGTTTGTCCGACAAACTCTTGTACACGGGTGTGTATATATACACACACACACGCTGATAGACGCTACTCCGCACGATACATATTCGGCAACGAAATCTTTTCGATTTTATCTTTTCGGATTTTTATTGTGATGAAATGCTGAGGACCGACGTCCGAGCTAAATGTGTATCGGACGAAATTTCATTACGACTCGAGAAGATACAGGAATAAATTTGAAATTTTGTAAATCCCGCGTGTAAATTCGGTCGCGAGGAATCTAATCGAGTTTGACCATATACCTCACTACTTATACACATCTGTAAGCTATAGTGTTCCGGTTAAATAATTATCTCTCGATAAATCTTATTGAACGTGCAACATCACTTTATAAGATTGGAAACACACTCTGATAAAGTGAAATCGATATCGCGTCGTTCCCGGAGTAACGTCCCACTCTGTATTCAATAGCGCCCCTGATCTTAATAAAATCATTTGAAAGATTGCGTCTACTGGAAGACTAACGTTCTCCGGGCATCACGTTGAAACTCATATTACCCGAGCGTTGTTTTTTTCTTAATTTTTTTTTTCCTCCTCTTGCCGGTGCACATCGCGCAGGTCCGTTGAAAAACGTACGTTCGACAGGTTTAGCCGCGGTTTCGGAATATAGAAAAACACTTCCCCCCCCCCCCCCCGTCGCGAGAAAATAATTGGAGAAGAAACAAGCCGTAATCCGGCCGCGGAGCTAGCCGGTGTGATTTTAACAAGACAGTAGCGAGAGAGGGAGCAAAAAATCGGAAACGGCAAAAAGAAGGGATACAGGGAAAGTCGTGCTAGCGAGGAGATTCATGGAGCCGATGAAAATTAAAAAAACCAAGGGGGCACATAAGCACGCAGGCGGCGTGTGCGTGAGCGGTTCGAAAAGGGGAAAAAAAAGGAAAAAGAAGGGAAAAAAGGGGGATAGCGCGCGGCGTGTGCGGTGTAGGCTCGGTTACACATGTGTCAGCAGCAGCCGCGGCTGACGGCTGCTACGCGGCACAGCTTGGCCTGATCTATATACGCATCGACGCGCGCAACTGCGCGCACAAGATTCCCCCCCGCCCCCCTCGGTTTTATCGGTATTTGCGTTAACATTGATTGTATAATACCCCACTAGCGATTGCCCGTGAATTTTCCTCGCTGCCGCGTACGTGCGCGCGCGTATATACACCACACGCGCGCGTTCCGACTCGGGCGAATTTAAATACAGAAGGCCCGATAGGATCTGGGCGCGCGCTCGAGAGGGTGTGCGTGTGTGTCACGTGCTTTACGCCCGATTTCATGCGGCTTCTTAATCGGCGGACACGCGAACAAGTGTCTAGCCGGTTATCGCGCCTATCTCTCCTGCCCCGACCCCCCCCCCTCCTCCTCGCCGCCGCTTGGCTTCTCTACCCCGGCGCGCGGTCCGACGGGGGCGCGAGTAATGGGCTTTTCATGCCGCGCCGTTACGCCGCGTTTGGGCGACGCATTACGACGAGTATAACGCAGTGGCCGCGTGTACAGCGGCAGATGCGCCGGAGATAGAGCCATCCTTGTGTTATATAAAGCTCGAGGCGCGCGCGCATAGCACCGTTTCGCCCCCGAGAGAAACACACACACGCACACACAGAGTGAGATTTATTGAATATCGTTATTGCGCGCCCGCGACGTTTTTGGCCGGAGCGCGTGTGTGTGGGTGTAGGTCGGGTTGGTAAGCGTCCAGCCCGGCTTCGGCTGTTTCGCGTTCTATCTCCTGATGGCTCGCGTTTGCTTCCCCCCCCCCTCCTCCCCCGCGCAATGGAGATTGATGCGCGCCGCGGCCAAAACTGCACACCGGTCTCGCGAGCCCCGCGCTATTGATTGCTCGCCCGAGAGCCGACTTTATTAATCGAACTTTTTTACTTTTTCTATACATCCGAGCCGCCGCGCCGCCGCCGCCACCCCCGGACGGCCGAATTCGTTTTCCAGTTATGGTCTCGTTTGCCGCTCTCTACGCGACGCCGAACGGATCCGTGAAAATTATGGCTGTGCCAACTTTGAATTCCAATCCACGCGACCGAATCGCGTTGAACTTTAACGTTTGCGCACGGTATCGTCGGTGTTTTCTGTGGAAACAACGAGAAATATCGAGAGTTCGAAAATCGAGCGTTGTTTTTAGCGTTGGCATAAAGTGTCCTCGGGGAAAATAAAGATGAATCTAAACTATTGTTGAGACAATGTGAAACTAACGTGCAGTCCTCGATTGAATCAATTTCAGGAGTTGAACAGTCGACGAGGACCGAACGGTGGAAAATCAAATGATAGATTCGGATTCGTGCTCGCATCTTCTTCCAAGTTGTCGAGCTAATAATTATCAATTCACGATAATCTCGAAACGACGTTAAAAATCTAAATATAGAATCGAGTGTACTCTTCGATGGAATACACATTCCACTGGACTGTTAATATTCATTTATTTTGATCGAATCGAGAGAGGGAAACATTTTAAGTAATAGCCTAAGCAGAAACACACACTCTCTCGCTCATCAACTTTGCTCGAAGTTTGTTTGTTGTGAAACGACGAGAGGAATATCCGTGCGGCGTGTCGAATCCCATCCGAGCCCACGCGGTGTTTACGCAACCCGATGACACAAGTCCGACGCGTCGACTGGCTTATAGCCCGGAAAAGCCCCGCTCGGGCCCCCCCCATCGATCGCTCCGGCCCGACAGATAAAACACGATCATTCGTTTTCACCTTCAAAACAAATCGGCGGCGGCCGGTGCAGCGCGGTTTTGAGAAAAACGCATCTCCGGCTTTCCCATGCAGGCGCGCGCGAGCGAGCGGCAGCCAAGAAAAACAAACAGAGACGCACACGAGGAGGGTTGGTACTTACGCGTCTGTATCCGGTCCCTCCAGGCGATGGGGTTGCTCATGAGTCCCTGCAGTCCCGGCCAGTAGACCGCCGGGTGTCGGGGCTCCGTGCGCTGCTGGAAGTGGCCGATTCCTAAACAACCACCAATCAATTACCCGGCAATTAGCGCCTCGTTCGATTCCCGACGCAATATACACCATATATATATACACATAGCCTAGAGACCCGCGCAGTTATACTGCCCGTTAATTGCTCTATTCAAAGGCTTAGATCGCCATTCGAACCGCATCAAACTTGCTCGGGGAGCTTTCAATTTTACGGCTTGTGGGGCTCTTGCCACTTGATTATACCGATGGGGCTCCGTTTACGCTTTTCTCTCTCTCTCTCTCTCTCTCTCTCCAATATCGTCGTGAAAATTCGTTTACAAATTCGACGAATGACAATTACAAATGTTTCGAGGGGATTCGAAAATTCAATACTAGTTATTGGAAGTTTATATTGAAAGATATCGACGTTTAAGCTCGATAGACAATCTAGCAGTTTTCGGAATTATCAAACACGATCAAATTTCAAAATCTGAAACACTTTAGCTGACGCGAGCTGTCCATCGCAATCATTGTCACTTTTAAAACGATGTTAACTCCGTTTGCCATATCGCGTCGGAATAAACGAGGCACGTCTCCTTCGATAATTACGATATTCTAAGTCAAGTTGTAAAAGTTTTATAGTCCATCGCGTGTATATACGATGCAGTTTTATTGGCCGGCTGTTAAAATAATATAGTCATCCGTGAAAAGAATTGACGGGACGAATGTGACGTACAGGACGAGCATGAATATTTTATTGATCGTAATCATCGAGTCTCGAGTGACCACAGATACATCTGTCACTGCTGTTTTTGATAATGCGACTTCAAAGTATCCGAAATTCAAGCCGCATTTTTGAAATCTCAAAGGAAGCTACGGGAGCGAAGGATAGTCGCGCGGAATCGAGAGAGGGGCCCGATCGAGGTAGCGACGGGCCGCGGCGGCCCGTCGGACATGTGGCCGGGTCCACGGCAATAACTGCACACACAGATAGGATGTATATACGTACCGGTGGAGGCGGCGAAGCCGGCGTGCATGGCGTATCTGGGCGCGGGCGCGAGGTGCTGGGCGTGGGGGCTGGCTGGCAGGGGGTGCTGCTGCAGGCCGGCGGCCGCCGGCTGGTGGGTCGCCGCGGGCCTCGAGAGGATCGTGTCGATGCCGTGGGGGTTGCTGCCGACCGACGTGATGGAGGTCGCGGGGCTGTGCTTGCCGCTGCCCGTCGGCGAGCTCTGGCCCTGCTGCTGGCCCTGGCCCCCGGGGCTCGCCTGCTGCTGCTGCTGCTGCTGCTGCTGCTGGTGGCTGCGCTCGGCCATCGAGTGGAGGGCCGCCAGGGGCTGGGACGCGGCGAACATCGAGCCGGCCGCGGCCGCGTTGAGGTTGAGGAACTGCAGCACGTGGGGCGAGGCGAACGCGTCGTGGAGCCAGGGCGGCCGGGGCACCGGCGGCGAGTGGCTCAGCTGGTGCTGGCCCATCGGCGGCGGCGAGCACGAGCCCAGCGACGAGCCCGCCGACGAGCTGCGCTCGTCCAGCTGCGAGCCCACGTCCGGCTGCTGCACCTATCGCAGCAAGCCCATCTTCGATTCATTTGCATACATGCGCGTTTTTTTCGTGGCCTCGAACCACACCCGCGCATCGGTAAAATGTCAAAATCTCAGCTGTCGCATGATCGCTACATCGATTCGTCGGTGAATTGAGTTGATCGAACGGTACGAGAGGCTTTTCTTATAGTCACCGGACGCTACATTGAATATCAAACAGACCCTTTGGACCGTTCGTTTCACTCCGAGTATTAACAACCACGGTTATTCATATTCTACATACAAAAGTAAATCACACAAACATGGCAGGGTTGGATATAAGCGAAATATCATGCAGCCTTCGTTACGGAATTATCGATAATTAAAAAGTCGCGCGGCAATATCGCGAACGAATGAAAGTTGTGTTACAAATTAACAGCAGCACGCGAGGAAACACGGAGAAACACACTTGGGGAAAACCACTGAGAAAAATAAGAAACTGGTCTGGAGAATCTACAGGACATCGAGTTGAAAAGTGTCGGATGCTGGGTGGACGAGAGATAGAGAGAGAGACGAACCGTGTGGTGCTGTAGGTGGTGGGCGGTGGGGCTGAGGTGCTGGTGGTGCGCGGGCAGGTTGATGGGGTGGTGCTGGCCGGGGGGCCCGGCCGCCTGGTTGGGGGGCCTGCGCTGCTGGGCGGCCTGGGCGTGCTCGGCCGCGGCGGAGGACATGTCGAGCGCGAGGCCCAGGTGCTCGAGGGCACCCGGGGCCGCGACCTCCGCCAGGCTACTCTCGGCGCCGCTCCTCTCCTTGCTGCTCAGCGTGCACACCATCTCGCCGCGGGCATGCTTCGGCTCTGGCCCCCTGCTCGCCGGTGTGCCTGCTTCCCTCGCTCGGCCTCGGTCTCCTGTCGCGGTCCCTCGGCTGCCTCCGCTGCCAACACACTCCGCTGCTGAGCGACGCTCGATCCTCTATCCCAACCAAACACCCGACGACGCGCGCGACAATACAACGTGCTCCGCTCGGCTCCGCACCAGCGAGGTATCTGGCGCTGGCGGCTGGTTCGTCCGCGGCGCGCTCGAGGGGCCACTCGACGGGGGGGGTGGGCGTGGCCCCGGGCCCGGAGGCCGCCCCCCATTGGCCGAGGCCCGCCGCCGGGGCTGGGCGGCGCGGCTGCCCCCATTGGCCGGCCGCTCCGCGGGGCGGCGCCCCTCAATCTCGCGTTAGCTTCTTGTTAAGCGTCTTTCATTGTGTGTTTAAACTCGTAATTTATGATCCCGACTGAATAAAACAAGAGCTCGCGCTCGCGCGCAAGCGTCGCTTATACCTTATACTCGCGCGCAGCGCCGCGCGGCCAAAGAAGCCGAGCTGATGACGCCGCGAGCAAGTGCCAGACCGACCGACCGACCGACCGACCCCCCCCCCTCTCTCCTCCCAGGAGCAGCAGCAGCAGCGGCAGCAGCAACCCACCCCCCAACCGCCGCCACCAGCAGCAGTCCGTCGCGATCCCGCGATTAGTCCCGGTCGTTCGATAATTGAGACCTCGTTTTCCGCAACATCGACTTTTATTAACGAGCCGCGCGGCACCGTCGATTCGTATATACGCGCATACGTATATAGACACGCGTAATTCATAAATGGTGCGTGCACGCGCACGACCTATTCTCCCAGCTATATATATGTATCCCGCGCGTATATTAGCCGTGCACGCACCAAGTTGTATGGCCGTGTATATTGTATATGTGTGTAGCGCGTACCTCTCGCTCCTCATGCTCCATTTGAGCCGGCTCCATTCAATTATGTGCCGCTTTATAAATAACCGCGCTTTGTTCGTCTATTTGCTTTTTCATTGCCCCAAGAAAGAGAGAAAGAGAGGGAGCAGATGCTCATGATGATTATTGTTGCCCGAGAGACGTATGAATTTGCATTCATCACGGCCCGTGGACGAGCGAGCAGCGGCTCAATGACCGTTATTAATATACACACTGCAACGATAAAGGATTCGCAATCGATTATCCCATATCGATTCCTCCTCTGGAGTTCGAGTCTCGAGTATCTGTACAGACGGGTATTTGATCGTGTCGACAAACTTGCATGCCACCTTTGGAGTTTTCGAACATATCCGTTGAAAATAAGCGAAATAACATTGGCCTTGTTCATCGTGAGATATATATATACAGTTCAAGTCGAGCCTATATAGTCGCGAGTGCATCGGGGAATTAATAAATGCCGAAATAAGGCGGCGATCGAATATCGAGAAGATCGACGCGCGATAACCTATATAATGACACTCGAAAGGTGGAGCGCGATAAGCGTTATAAATACGCAATAAACGGCTGAATAGAGAAAGAGAAAGAGAGAGTTGGAATAGTATTGTAGGTATTATACACGCAGGAGCGCGGCAGTTTGAAAAAGGCCATTTAGCATCGTAATAGCCTTCGGGCATTTTCGAATCGTAAAATCAAGTCGATTATTTGCGGCTCAAACACATTATAAAGTGCATCTGTGCTACAAATCACAGCTTGAGCCCGGCGCGCATTGTCCTTCTCTCTCTCTCTACGTCGCACTCGGCGCGGAGGCTTTCGGAAAAAAGCACCTCGGAAGATTTAGCGTTAAACAATTGAAGGGCGGCCCATATTCTCTCTCCCCCCACCGGCCCCGGCCAGCTCTCTCGCGGAGAGCTAGTTTTTATGGCTCGGCACATATATATATATATAGTAGCTGACTGGCGTGCGCGCGCGCTCGCCTTGTTACCGTGCTCGTCGCGCTCTCGTATTAAAACGTCGAAATGGCCAAAGGCTGTGCTAATGCTGTCCAAATAGCGGCTTGACGCTCGGCAGGCTTTGTCCTATGGGCGGGCAGAGGGGAGGACAGCTGCGCCTGGCTGCAGCGACAAATAGACGGCCCTATCAGTCATCGGATGTGCTCTCATGCTCGCGCTCGCAGCAGCAGCAGCAGCAGCAGCAGCAGCCAAGCGTTATATTGGGGACCCATTGAGCCAGAGACGAGCGAGAGCAACGGAGAGCGAGGCCCTTTTCGCAAGCGAGCCCCCATTATTATGTGTGCCGCACGAACAAGCTGCCCTTCTTCACGATCCGCTTGCGCGACACTCCCTCTCTCTCTCTCTCGCTCGCTCGCTGACTTTGGAATCCGCCGCACCGACACACAGTAGCTAAGCAGATCATCGCTTGACGCGAGCGGCTCTTTTGCCGCGCCCGACGGGACACCTTCTTTATGCCCGGATTATTGACTCGATTCGCTAAGCTATACCGAATTATTGTTTGCACTCCAGGCCTGCGTGCCGCTCGCACTCACACACGCGCGCACACGTATATATATATTTCCCGAGCGAGCTCACACGCGAGAGAACGGCAGCCGGGAAGGAACAAAAAAAGGTCGGCGGCGCGATATATGTCTGCATATTATTATACATATATACGCTCTGTCTCTCTCTGTTTGCACTGCCACTGGGATATTAGTGTATGGTAATGATACTAACTGCGTGTGTGTACGAACGACTCGCGCGTCGCACTCCGGCTCGGCCGACTTTTTATTTGCTCTTAATTGTATGCTTTCGAGCAAGAGGGGGTGAATCGTTTGCAAGGACAATCGTTTTCATTCGAAAATTCCATTCGACATCCGACACGTTTTCGGAGGGTATTCTCAAAAAGGGTCAAGATTCTACGAGTAACCGTCCAAATGAAATTCATCTCGAACGCGTCCCCACGATGCATCCGAAAGGAAAAAAATGTGTTTGAAAAGTTACGTATTTTGTACACCAGGCAAAATCACGATACCCGCGTAACACAGCACGAGAGTTCTCGCAGTGAATGAAGAGAATATCAAAATAATGTTTTCGAAATCTCTGTGTGCGTCGTTGGGTCGACGGGGAAAGTATAATGATGACGCGCGAAAACGTATATATGTATATACACAACGCGATCGCATAATCGGGAGCATCGATGTGTGTGTGTATATGTATATGGGAGGAAAGAAAGTGAGCGGGGCACGAGGGCGAAAAAAAAAGGAAATCGTTAACGATAATCTGCAGCGAGATTAAATGAGGCGAATCTGCGGCGTGTTACGCGACGCGGTACCCACTCGGGCCGCGGCCGACTTGACAGATTGTATCGAGTAGTCGATCGCTTATAACGTCAGCGGCGAGACGTGCGGGGAGAGACAGAGAGAGAGAGAGAGGGAGGAAGGAAAAAAAAAGTTCGGTACGGAGCGAGTTGGAAAATATCAATGATGATGTTGCTTTGGCACGCATCCTTCTCATCCATCATCGACTGGTTACTATTTAAGCCGCAGCGCGACGACATTAATTCATCGTTAGGCTCGTGCATAGGGACAATGCGCCTCTCTCTCTCTCACACTCGCTCTGACACTGATGCATCGATTTTCTTCTTTCGCCGCTGCTTATCCCAGCCGGGCGCAACGTAAACGCGCTGGACACCTATATAGCTCGAGCGCGGATTAGCTTCGCGCGCAGTTGTTACCGCTTGCATGCATGTATACGTATATACTAATTGCCCGCGTCGCATCGTCGAGTGCGCGGTCTGACGCTGGCTACACTTATTTGTGTTTATTACGAGTAAACTCGGCTAGAGCTACGATTTTGCCGCCAACTAATTGCAGCCGTAAGTTAATCGAGTCACGATCGTTCGGTTGCGTTCGACGTAATCTTTTCGATTCAATTTTCGATTCGATCTTAAATTGAATTCGACTCGTGCAGGAAGCAACGATTTTCAGAATGGAGTATATACATGGCAGGTGAAACGCTGATTGGATTTTTGTGATGGGAATCCGTCGATATGGCGATTGCAACAGATTCGTTATTATTCTGCGCGTATATTTGAAAGAGTAAGTTCCTCAGTTTTATGTATAGCTAAAAACGAGAATGGAGCTTCGAATCGAACACAGTTTGAAAGTTAATTCAAGTAAAATTCAAAGTTACTTATATTTCATTGAAGGGCAGTTTGAAGAAAAACTTCGTCGTTTCGTACAAGTACGCGTGATAATGGTCCAACGTCAAGTATATCTGAAACGTATACAAGTGATTAATCTTGAATTCTAGAGACGAAGCTCGAAATAAAAATTAAAAGTTTTAGGCGGAGTATAAGTGTATTTCATCGTCATTGAACCGTAATAAATCGCCTCGGCGAGAGCGCTCCAGTTGGGTTTCATCAATTCGAATTTTAATAATCCCCGTAGAGATGAAATCGAATGAAAATAGTGCGACGAGTGAGCTCGAGTCGTGGGAAGGGATTAATTAAAAGAATGTGAAAATAATGGCGTAAGCCGTGACAATGGATCCGGAATGATTTTCATTCATAAATCACGCGGCGAGTCCGGGCCCCGTTGAGAAAGGCTAAAGAACGTGTAAAACGATTAAAACGAGTCGGAAGAGCGGGAGAGCGAGTGCAATATACAGAAGAAGCCAAGCGTACGTTTATACATATATAGCAGGTATATGCAGCCGAGAATCGACATAATAAAAAGGCTTGAAAACGCGTAGGTGCGGAACGAGCGGAAGGAGCGCGCGCGCGCGGCATTGAAAGGGGGGCGGCGGTGTGATTTTTGGTGAGCCTCGTCCCAGGCATGCACGCACGCTCGCTCGCGGGGATAATCGTTTAGCGGCGTGTCACTTCGAACAAAACGACTATACACGCGAGGGCCGTATACGTATACGTGTATACCTATACGCGCGCCAGTGTGTACAGGGAAGAAAGCGGGCCCGGCACTCGGGTGGAAAATTTTCGAAATTTGTCGGCCGAGAGAAGAATCTAGCAGCGAGGAAGTAGCTACGTGTGACGCGATCCCCCTGCCCACGAGCGATTAGGGAGTTGACTTGCATGGGGACGAGGGGGGGACAATGCAGTCCCGCGTCAAATTAGCCGAGTGAGCAGGTCAGCCGGGAAATTCGTGACTTTTTCAGTCGCGCCGGGGGCCCTATACAAATACCCCGCGTCGCGCACAAATAGAATTATTCGGCCGAGTCGAGCCGGCTGCCTCTCTCTCTTTAGCGGGTCGCGAGCGCCCGTGTCCATTATGACTCTCCATCTCCATTCAGCGCCGGCTTCCTTTCTCGTATATATATATACACGTATAAACGCCGCGCGTATGTATTATACCGAGACGCTCTTCCGGCCCTGCCCACCTATATACCCGCGACTATACACACACACACAGGTATATATAGACGCCCGGTGCTCGCTGCGCGCGCGCGAGTGTAATTCATCCTGTTTGCGTGTTTTCCAAAGCAGAGCAATTGGCCCGAGAGTTAATATGTCATATATATTATTTAGCTCGGTCGAGTATGAAGAGAGAGAGAGAGGTTGAGCGCACGCGCTGACGCGTTAATTCGACCTGCGGATATATGTATATATATACAACGACAAGTTTTATCGAGCTCCTCCCTTCGCGAGCGAGCGAGCGGCAATCTCGCCATAATTCAACGGGCATTATCGCGGGGAGTTTTTCTCTCGGCGCTCGTTTTACGATTCGCGATCGAGTGCCGCGCGCGCTCGCGCCACCCGTGTATATTTATCAAAGTCGCGGGCGCGCAATCAAAAAGCTGCCCCCTCACGTATGTGAGTGCGTGTGTACACACACGTACGCACGCGGGAGAAGCGAGACTCTATATGTATACACACGCACAAGTATAATTATGTTTTGGTCGCGCCGCGGGCGGTCGAGCGGGTAACGAGCCATTAATAAGTCCCTCTCTCGCACCTCTCGGGAGATTCGCCTCTGCCGGCACTGCCGCTTTGTGCACGGCTCAAAAGGCGCGGGCTTTTTTTTCGACGACGCGCGCGACTTTAGCCGTCAGCCAGAGAGAGGGAGGGACGCGCATTAGTCGCTCGAGGACTTGATTCCGAGCTATACACGAGCGAGCGACGATGACGAGCGCGAACGGCGACGACCGGTGTGTTGTCCGCTCGGACGATTCGGCCGCTTATCGATAATGCCTGCTTGTGTGTGTGTGTGTGTGTGTGTGATTCGAATGATTGATGAGCCGGATGGTTTACGATGAGAGGAAGTGGCCATTGTCCGACCGAAAACTGCCTGCTACCACTACCGTGCGAGCGGCTTCTATATATACTCGAATCAGCATCCCTTTATTTCTATTCATTTATCATTTATCGAACGCATCGAATGATTTCGGCTTGTGTGTATACGAGTATACTCGAGCCCACCGCCGACTCGGCAAGGAAGCTTGTGGGAACTTGATCATTCCGATCGCCGCGGACACGTTTGACTTTTCGTTTTATCCGTGTATATGTCAATCTGTGTTGCCGTTTCAATTCGAGTGTGATACATACATTTATATATATGTGCACTTGCGCACGTATATGATCGCCATTGCTATTGTCTGTTTAAATGTATGATTTTGATATTTTTTTTCACGTGCTGTATTATTCTCAAACCTGCTCATCATCATTTTTTCAAATTGGCTATGAAAAGCCCATCTGAATTTTTTTCGAAAGCATATTCAAGTGTCGAATTAGTGTTTGAGAGCCTTAACAGTTACCCGATATGTTGAATGAGAAGATACCAAAGAGGACGAATGGAAATGGGCTTGTCGTATTTCAATACGGTCGGAGTGAAACACACGGCGAACGGCCGAGCGATTTCTGGGATAGATCACGCAACAATTATTATTATTGGGATGAATAAAGTGAACAAGTACGATTGGGACAAAGACGCGAAGTAATACAGCGAGAAGAAAAGGCATTTGCGGGGTTCCCGAGTTATATAGCAATGTGTCTCTCGAGTGTGCACAAGCTCATACGGGCGTTTACAGAAATATGATGTGGACGAGAAAGGAGAACACGAAAAATAGAGAAAGAAGCGCGCGAGGGTCGCGTGTACACACACGCACACACAAACTCGCAGGCACGCACGCGGGGATAGCTAATAAATTCGGCGACGCGCAGAGAGATATCGGCAAAAGATTGGGCGGCCGTATAACGCGTCGGGCTGCGCCGGCACGGGGGGATTTTGATTTGTAAGGATGAACACGAGTATTTACATTTTTATTAAAAACATTTACAACTCATCCGTGGCTGGCTCGAGACTCGTCGGCGACTTATTCGATAAGGGGCGGGGGGTGTAGCAGAGAGTCGGATAGACGCGATGTGCGCCTCTCGCTCCCCCGGCCCCGGCGAATTCAATTATCTCGGTAATCCAGCAATTACAGCGAATGGATTTGGAGAGAAAGAGAGAGAGAGAGAGAGAGAGAGGCCGTCGGTTAAGCCGCAGGCGCGGCGACGAAAAGACACGCAAAAAACTACTCGCTTAGCCGTTCTGTATTACGTGACCTATGCGCGTGTGGACAGCTGCGCGGGGGGCCTCCTTGCGACAGCCACGACGTATATACGACCGAATATCGGATCGCTCTTGCACCTCCTACAAGTCGATTGTTCTCGGGGGGGATTGTGAGTAACGATTCAGGGTCGTGCTGTCGTGAATTGATTCTCATACGTGAATATAGTGTGAGATGTCACGTTGAGAAAAAAAACCGCTGCCAAGTGCCTTAGCAGTATGCTTTCTCAAAGAGGCTTCAACATCACCCACAAACGCATCCCAAACCTGTATTTTCACCATTCCACTAGCGTAGATACTATCATTTATTTTTCAAAAATTACAAAAATATTATTTAATCAGTTCAATTCGTATCTTCGTGACTGTGTAAAGTGTCGTTCTTTTTCAATTGACCAAACTTTGTCGCGACTGTTGATGTCTGCCCGGGCTCTCTTATTATTTGATCAAATGCAACAAAGCAAACGGTTCTAGGTTATACACGATGCGAGACATTTGGACCTGCTTAATTTTTCGATCAATTCATCTTGTGACTGTCATACGGTTTAATGGTGGTTAAAATCGATCCATCCTGCCCTTAAGTCTGTATTTAGCAAACTTGAAGACTCATTTTGATCATTTTCGGCGGCTGAGGTTGGAAATGATCAATTCAAAATCTATTTTGATCATTTTCGACGGCAAAAGACACCAAATTTTCCCAATTTTATCTATAGCACGTTGAAAATACTGGAAACGAAACTTACATGAATTTTTCTTCCCCTTAGCAACGGTTGCTAGGGCGGTAAACAACGGTTGCTAAGGAGCTAATTGGGAAGATTTTGTGTCCTTTGCCGTCGAAAATTATGGAAATGGGTCATAAATTAATGATTTCCAACCTTCGTAACTGTTGCTAGGGAGGTAAACAACCGTTGCTATGGAGCAAATACAACAATTCAGTGTCCTTGGCCATCGAGTGTGACTTAAAACTGATTTTCCGGCTTGCCCCAATGAGCCCTCATAAGGATTTGTGAGAAAACACGTTAGGAACGGTTGCTAGCGAAATAACCAACGGATTTTGCTGAAAATTTAACTCGGACTAGATCTTGTCACAACTAACCGGTGTGCAAAATTTCAAGACGATCGGATCATTCCTTCGGGAGTTATCGTGGACGAAAGAAACGAAAAAATAGACACCTTAACAACGGTTGCTAAGGAAATAAACAACGGATTTCGCTGAAAATTGAACTCGCCCGAGATTTTGCCGCGATTAACCTGTGTGCAAAATTTCAGGACGATCGGACCATTCCTTCGAGAGTTATCGTGGACGAAAAAAAACGGGACGCACACACACACACACACACACACACACACACACACACACATACATACATACAGACACTTTTGGATTTCCATGTTTTTCGACCCGTAGATCACGAAAATCGAGGTCCCGAGGTCTGATTCGGTGGGTCGATTTTTGCCCCATTACAAAGCTTTCTCTTTAAGAAAGCAAAACAATTTTCTTCCGCGGAATGATATTCAATGGAAACACACCGTTCGTGTTGGGTAAAATGACCGGAATCGAGTGAGACCCATAAAGACGGTCGGTTATTTAAGATTCTCGAAATTCGAGTACCATCAACTATAGCAAGATATGTGTTCTTCGGGGTATAGTAGTCATGTTATTCCTTTGTACTACCTATAAGATAAAATTTGACGTACGCGGACTTTTTTATTTTGGTAACACCTACTTGATTGAATGAAAAATTAACCAAAGTTAGAGCAATCAACCAATAAAAATAAATTGATGTACCTTTTTTTGTTCATTTTTCATACCAAACGATGAAATAAATTTGGAACTCAATATTATTGTTGCCCTAGACGTGTTATATTATGCATAACATACTTACAAGGAGAGGATGTTACCTTCGGGTGTCCAATCACGATTAAGCTTTGTGAGGTGTTCCATGAGTGGTCTAATAGCTGATATCTATAGCTAGGATTTTGGAATATATAGATATAATGTACATGCATAAAATCGAAGATCATTCATTGAACATCTTTGGGAAAACAAAACGTTGGACTATACGTGGCTGCAGATACAAGCTATTAGGCTACCCATGAACCATCTCACAAAGTTTCGTCGTGATTGGACACCCGGAGGTTGTGTCCTCTCCTTGTTAGATTGCCGGAATTACTGTATCAAGTTAAACTCGTCGAACCTACGTTCGGATCTGGGTGTCCGAATCCTAGTCAAATCAATAAAATTAGAAGGATACTGTCCTATCAATTCGATTATGATTTCGCGAGGGAACTTTGAAATAACTAATAAGAGATTGGAAACTTTCAGAGAAGTCTCAAAAAAGCTGGCTACTTTCAAAATATGAATGTGAAATCAATTTTAGAAAGTGAATAACGCGAAGACAAATTTTTATGCGTTTTTGTGAAAAATCGCATCAGGGTTGGTCTGCATAAACGAAATTTATTTGCGAAATTTCCCGGAATATCAATGAAAATTGCGGGTTTTGAGCAATATTTTATGTTGAAAATCAATATCTGACGCGTTAAACGATCAACTGCATTATCATCCGTGAATTCAATTCTGTTATACTTCAATTCGTGTGATTTTGTCATCCTGCAATATTATGAACCGCGCTATTCCGTGATTTGAATGACCTTATACTGAATAAGTTAATTCCAACCTAGTCACAGGATCATAAAGTTTCGAACCAATTGTCTGCAATGAAATGAATTTTCTTGAAAGCAATAACCCGTCGAGGAAAAACTTCGAGGTACGAATCCTGGCTCGACAAACGGCCAAACTAATCTCGAACAAGGAGAAATTTAATATTCTGCATTCTATATAAGCAGCTCGAGATGTGAGGTGACAAATATTCGTCGAAAATATACGTCGCGTACGAAGTAATAAATGAAACGACAAACGAAGAATATTACAAGCGCAAAAAAGTGTACAGGGTGTACGGCGTCAGCGCCAGGGATGCGATCGATTTTTTCATATAGTCAGCTCAGCCCGAAGCTCTAGCCAACAGTGTTGGATTTCCATCGGATCGAGAGACGTTCAACTCGGGCAGGTCGATCAGCTCAGCGGCGTTGGCGTCGGCGACGGCGGCGGCAGCAGAGTGTGCGGCTTGGGAGCTTTGCTCCACACTAATTTCTCTCTTACAAGTGCCGCTACTAATCCCGGATTCGGCGCTCAATTTGTCGCGTTACACAGCGGTTTCGCTCCTCGGCTCTCAGGGGGTGAAAGTGTTCGTAGCTCGTGAACCCTCCTCCCCAACAGCTCGGGCTCCCGCTCGCTCGCCCCCCACCGTCCGTCGCGTATACATTTCGTCAAACGATTTTATCCGACTCTCCTGATAAACAAGCTCATGATGTATATAACAGACTTTTCCCCGCGCGCGGCATTATACATATATATACCCCGAATGTCCCTTTTATGCGCACACAATCTCCGGAAGGCGAAAGTGGGATTTTTCGGAGCGGGCGCAAAACTCCCTTTCGGGGATATCGATCCGCGTTGTATGATAATAAGAGAGACATACAGGGCGACATGGAGTTGCACGGATGTGTAATTTAATTATCCAGATTCGCGAAACAGCCAAAAGTCGTTGTCGATGTCGAGATGAATTTCCTGAAAATATGAGCCTTTGGAAACTGCGAGACCCCATTAAAATTTGCCTGCCAAACTCGTTCGCAGCAGGCTGCAGGATAGCCCGGCAAATGTTTCAGCCGCGAAGACAGATCCCCTTTACTGGTGGACGATGATCCGGGCAATTTGTCGGCGATAAGCTGGATCTCGCGGGCCGATTGTAAAAAATCGGCACCGGTGCGGCGGCGCTGGTGCCCGGATAAAAGTGAGAGGGAGAGAGAGGCAGCGCAGTGGCAAGAGCCGAGGGTGCGGCGGCGCAAGCGCGAGTATTAGGACGCCCCTCGGCGCATTTAAATTAGATTAGATAAGTCAGTCAATGCGGTATTCAAAGTAAAGGCCCGGGATTTCGCGTGTCGCAACGCCAGACAGAGAGAGAGAAAGCAAACCCGATTGTACGACACGCATTGAGCCCCGGGATACAGACTCGGGGATGCGAGCCATTGCCGCACGCGGCTGATCGACCAGTCGAAAGAGTTTGCTCTTTTCCTGCGAGCTGATATGTGCACGCGGCTCTCGTATTGTTGTATATACCTCTCTTTTGTCTTTCACCATGAATCCGACGCGAGTAAACATAGAGTGCGTGTTATGTATCGAAGGATATCGAATTTGATTAATCAAATTCACAGTCAAATAACTGAAATAATTACTACAATTCATAACTGCCCAAAAATGATAAATAAATAAATTGAATAGGAATTCAAATAGATGCAATAACTTTGATTCGAATTTTAGTGATCTGAATTAAGGACTAACAGTTTCAATTTTATAATCATCAGTTTATAATTGATATCAATTAAAACTGATGGAGGAATATTGGTTTATTAGAATCCAAAGATTCATTTTAGATAACAACACTGCCATTATTCTGACTTTTGTTAACAAATCACTGAATAATTAGAAATAGTTTCACGTTCCAAGTAGGAATTCGAAATTTCCTTAACAATTCATCCGATGCCATTGCGAATGGCATTTGCAATTCCAAAGAGATGATCGTACACTTGGCTCTCTTTTTATTCTCTCAATTTTTCTCGTGTTATTACCTTTCGATACTTTGCAAGTCATAGCCGGGTAGAAATCGGGGAAAAGACGCGGGGGCATGTGTAAGTTTGAAAAATCCGTTGCGGGACGCGCAATAATTCTCGCGTTTGTCAGAAAAGTCAAAAAGTTGCGGAGCGTGCCGGGCTCGCTTTTTCCTCCCCGTCGAGCCGCGTTTTAGGCATCGGGTGACGCGCGGGGAAAAGTCGATCGGCGACGAATTCTCTCGGTTCTTGTTAAAAACTCATCAGGAGCTCTCGCGACTGTCGAGCGTGCGAGAAAAATAGAAAAAACTTGTCGAGCCGAAAGATAAAAGGGAGAATACGACATTTTAAACTGTATCGGACATCTATCAAAGCCTGTTTTTCGTTTCCCATGATGGAGTTATTCATGTATGAGTTTATCAACTTTCCGATTTTGGCCGGGGGGGAAGTTGAACGCCCCCGGAGAAAACAATCCCAAATTAATTCCTTACATCGGTTCACCACCAAATAATAATTTGAAAAGTTTTTTCAAGTTTTCCAGAGTAATTCCAAACTTATTATCGGTCTGAAAATTCACCGTCACGCTTTTTCTACTCAGAATTAGTAACGACTTTTTCGGAACAATGTGTGGCGCATATGATAATGAACTTACACGAAAATTCTTACAATATGATCGGAATTGACGAAATATGGTGAAGTTTTAGAGAATTTTAATTTCCAATTGTTTTTGCTTTACATCCCCTTAACCCTCCACTTCCTGGAGGATCAGCCCTTTCCCCCTCCTAGGGTGTGATGAAGTCCCACGATTCTCCAATTAAACTCTCTGAACTTCCTTTTCTTTCTATAATATTTAAGAAATGGGACATCATCCCTTAATTTCTTTGTCATATCACCCAAGCATATTACCCCCACGTGAGGGATTAATTTAAAATGTTAAATTTCAAGAAGACCAAATTATTTCGTTGAAATAAGTGAAGATAAAAGAATTTAATGATTTGGAATTTTTTGTCAGTTCAATTTACATCGTCAATCTCAACTGAAAACTATTCAACACGAATGGAAATCAATGTGTACATAGATATACATAATTGCATAGGATACAATTCAATAGTAAATTTATTATTAGTATTATATTACAGACTCTATAAATGGTACAACGCTTGAAAAAGTTGCCGCATCTGACCCAGAAATAAATCAATAATTCGAATTTATGTATTTGAACAGAGGTTAATTATACATATAATTTTTATTCTTTCGTTCATACAATCGTTTATAAACATGACAATTTTTCAAACTGAAAAAAAAAATTTTCAATTGCTTGAATCATTGTTTCATTCCGGTGTTCGAGAAATTAAAATTCCCCGCAGAGAAGGCACAGTCGCTTATGCAACTGTAATCAGCGCTTCGCGGTTTCGCTTTTTCTTTCTCATTTGGATCCTCCATGCGGATATCGTTAATTAATAGTACATTTTTTCACAATAAAAGCAAAACGTATAAATCAGTCGTGGAGAGTGAATAGTACAAGTCATTCGAATGATCGAAGCACGTATGCCAGTCTCAATTGCAATAACGCGAGTTCCTCGACGATTATACTGTAACGTGAATATTCTGAAGAGTGAAAACGCAAAGACAATCGCGTGTGTGTAGAAGGCAAAAAACGGTGTGGGAGAGCTGATCGAGTAAAAAGCGCATAGTGTCCGGGAGTGGATGGTATATATACACAGGGGCGGGAGGGTATAAGGGACGAGGCGTCCGGGGGTTCGGGGGTTGGGGGGGGGGGGTCCAGACTCGAGGCTGAACGGGCGGAGGGAGTCGGCTAGGCGGTCCTGCCATAAACAAGTGCTTACCGCAATCTAATGCGTCTGTAATGGGTCGTGCTCGCGTCGGGTATCTCCCCGGGCGCTCCCACTTGCTGCTAGCGCGCGATTTAATTACTATGTAAATGTCGCATTCCCGAAAGCTGGGCGCGCGCGCGAGTGCGGCGCTGGCTCGCGCGACCGGCTCTATCTCTGCACTGGTACGCGCGCGCGCGCGAGCTACCGTCGCCCGATGTCCTTAATTACTTTGTACGTTATATTATGGCTGCGGCTCGGCGGCGGCGGCGGCGGCTCGCTCTTTCCCTCCACTCCATTAGTCCTTTTCTTCGGCGCGCGGGTATAACGGCCACCTGGCATTCCCTAGCTACTCCTGTTTTCGGCTTTGTTATACCCGTCGCTTATTCGCGATTCAATTAATTCGAGTCGCGCGGATTGATCATGTGTTGTATTTTTCTTTTCGGAGAGGAGCTGCTGGCGCCCAGTCGTTGGAGGCGCCAGCAAAGAGGGACGGTCGAGACAATCGCCGGACAATCGGTGGCCCGGCCTCGCGGCTACAAGTGCAACGAAAGATAAACGATCTGCCGGCCCATACCCGGCCCCGTCACGATCGATTGGTGCGCGCGGCCCGCACGCGAGCCAAGAAACTGCCGAGTAATGCGGCTAAATGCCGCTCGGATTTGTCGTCATTACCGCTCTCTCGCACTCTGCTAACGCGCCGCCGCCGCCTCACCGAGTTACGCGCGCGCATCAACCGAATCGCGCTCTTCGATCGCCCATACACTAAACGCGATGGACTTGACCGGGGATCAACGACTCTTTCCATGACTTTCCCCGATTTATCATGTTATACGCGTGTATTGCTCTTTGGGGTACCCGGATTATACTTGATACCATCGAGGGCTGCGAGATATCGGACTGCTTCAAATATTCACATGCCAACGCGTCACTCTTATCAGAATGTGTTTGAGTATGGTCTGCTCTCTTGAAAGCTCTCAGTGAAAAACCGCTGTATGCAAGGGAAAAATCACTGCACGAAGGTGGATGAATGATTGAATGGAACTGCAAAGAATTTCTCATGTAATAAAAGTGAATTTTCACTTTAGCTCTGAGAGTTTTGATGGCAACAGTTTCTATGTAAAATACGCAGTGAATTTTTGGTATTGAAACTCATGGAACTAAAGAGAAAATTCTCTACAGTTCCATTCAATAATTCATCCACCTTCATTCAGTAATTTTACACTTTTATACAGTGTTCTTTTACTGTAAGCCTTTAAGAGAGTGGATATGAAGAGTATACACCAGTTCATATACGTGTTATCAACGCTCTTTGCGAAGTGTCACACAATTCGACATTTTCTGCGTAGCAGGAGTATCTGCTGAGCTGTTTTGTCACTATTTGAGAGACTGATATTTTCAACTTCTTCACAGTTGAACGCGTCAATGCATCACGCTTTGCCCAAGTCAAAATCTGATCGCCAATATGCGATAATACATATCAATCTGTCGAAATGTATTAAGTTTTGACTTGAAAAGATTTAATTTTTGCGAGAAATTCTGAAATATTTAATTTTTTCAGGTAGCTCCTGGAATCTGTCGTACTCTGCAAGAGACGTTGATAGAACTTGCATAATAGAAAAAAATTGTCTACGATATGCAAATTCATGATAGATCTTACCTCCTAGAAGATCAGAGCCCCTAGAAGAAGAAGAAGCAGGAAAATATATGCGACGGTACATAATAAGTCGAAACAGGGGAGAAAAACAATTTTCATACTCCATTTTTTGTCTCCGATCTGGCATTTATGTCCAAATGTCGCATATGGGTATAAGTATACGGTATATATTGAGAGGTTAAAAATATTGCTTCCAAAAGTGTCAAGCTCTTGGGTACAACGGGAGAAACTGATAAGACTGGATGATTTTTATACTTAATTGTCGAAGGGTCAAGAGTCAAATACGTACACTGTGCAACGAGAGAGAATCGCGAGGCATGCCAGAAGAAGAAATAGCACACCAGTACATGCTCGTCCGATAAACCGTATATACATTAATATAAGCTCCAGAGCAAAACAGGCGATCGGTCGATGTGCGGGCTGTCTCTTTTGGACTCTTTGCGCCCCGCGAGCCAAATGAATCGGGGCGATATCACTACATAGAAAATAGTCATCGGGTGTGCATAGAAGCGGGGGGTCGGAGTGGGCGAGAGCTCGAGGGGCCGAGCGCGCGCGCCAGTGAGTTATGGCTGCTCTGTGATATCGATGCATCAATTTGGCTAAACGAAGGATTAATTTAATAACAAGTCAGCGAGGGGCGCTACGCCGCGCGCGCGCTATGATCTATAGCTTAGCCCCGCGTGTGTACACACGCGCGCGCCGCCCCGGCGCATATAAACATAGACACACGAGAGCGACGCGCACTTGTATATCGTCGCTTATTCCATTGTCCTCGCTCGATATGTGTGTGCGCGCGCCCCCGCCAGTGTGAACTCCGCGATTTACTCCCTCTTCGACTTTATTCCTCGAGTCCTTTCGCTCGCCGCCGTCGCGCTGCATGACGCCGATTGACAAAGTCTTTCTCCTGATTAAATGGCTATATGTCCCGGGCTCGTCGGGCGTGTTTTGCCTAGCGCGCGCGTTATCCTCCACCGGCAATGGGTATATATGTTGCGAACGGATTACACGAGTGATTATTATCTCGGGACGATGTGGTCTTTTTTATGTCCCACCTCTCGATGATTACGTGGCCGTATGCGTGGAAGCTCTTGGCCCCCGGGGGGCGAGGATCACGTCTGAACCAAAGATTTCTCAACTAAACGGATTCGAGTGTACACGCACTATGTCCTATACGAATGATTTGATAATTTCGATGCGGGCAAATACGGCTCATCATCTTTCGATTGGAAATTACTTCCGCGCGCGAAACGTCAGAGTCGAACGCTCCGAAATCCATGTGGGAATCGTCGGCGAAGAGGAGGAGGAAGAAGAAGAAAAAAATGACGCATAATTTATGCCCGACGACCGAAATTTAATAACAAAACAAGAATGTCGTCAAAATGGGCGATCGTATGATTTTACCATCATGAAAGATTGATCGATCGTCAACGGGCACACTTGAGAGAATGATTCATGATTCGGGCGTAATTTTACGACAAATTTTATCTTCTCTCTCTCTCGGGCCGCCCGAAGATTAATAATCATTAAGACACAATGCACAATCTGAATTTAAGCGCTGGAATAACTGTTTCGAAACACCATTGATCAAAATATCTTAACTCTTCGAAAATTATTACCTATCAAAATTATTTTATACATACATACATGTGTATATGGCCGGCGAACACTATAGCCATTTCTCGCTAGTAAAATTTTACGGCGTCGTCCTGCCGAGATACGGTGCTCATCTGGAAATTTAAAGCCCCGATTGATGCGCGCAATTGAATTGGAATATCTCCCTCGTCGTAAAAAAAGAAATAATTGTGTTATCGCGCGCGCGGCGAGATATCAAAATCCTCTTGCCCGCGGCGTATGATTTGGAGGCGATATTAGTATACCCGCACACAAAAGGAGCATGCCACACAGCGAGAGTCGCGCGATATATATGTATAGACGAGTCTCGAGGGCTGATATATACTTGATGCAAGACGCGTTTCTCACAGCCATATATCCAGCAGCGCTGTTGTTCATTACACCAGCCCGCGACGAGCTGCTCATCGCTGATCGGCTTTATTATTGCAAGTAAGAATAACAGGGCGACGGGGCGACTGGCCCGCGACAAGCTCGTCGCTGTTTGTTGAGACAACAGACGCGCGCCAGGCCGCGGGCGAGCTGCTGTGTACTCCGATGTTTGAGGAGCGAGGAAAAAAAGAATAACAGCCGTAAAGAGGTGGAAAAAATGCCCGAGCACGGCTCGCTCGCCGTTTCTTCCTCTCTTTTTTACCGATTATGTGTAAAATATCAGTGTCGCGTCGTATTACCCGACGACGCGGCCGTATCGCGTGGGCTTCTTTTTTTCATTTTTGTCGTCGTCACCGCGACAATGTGTCGGATAGGATCGTTGGGACGCGTTTAAATATATATATACGACCGAGCTAGAGCATCGGGTCGTGAAGAAATGGGAAATAACGTATATCACTTTGCCGGATCGAAAACACGGGAGTAGCGCATGCTAAGAAGGCAGAGCCACTTTCCGATACACGCTTCGGTACTGCCTCGCGGCCGCGTACTGTATTCATGCGCGAAAAAATATTTCCGGCACGTGTGCAGCGCGGGGAAAGCCAATTTCGCCAATCGCTCTCGGGGAAAGTTTACGCCTGCCCCTTTTCCTCGCGGGATTAAACGCGGAAGCGCCCCGCGATGGCCCCATTAAAACGGGGCGCGTTTCGGAGGCGAACGAAAAAAAAAAGGGAAAATCAAAAAGAGCCCGCGTGGCAAAGGCTCGCGGGGTGTGGGGAGTAAACGGGTTGGCGGGCGCGCGCGTGCGCCGCTCGCTCGCCCGCGAGGAATCGCGAGTCATTAAATTAAAAAGAGATGCGCGGCGATGGTGGACCACGGGGAGCGCGGAATAAGGCCGCGCGCGGGAGGTGGGGGGGGGGGAGGATGGGCAGGCTGACGCGGGCGCGCGAAATTACGCGGCAGCGCTCGTTTTACTTTATTGCCCCCCCGGGCCGATCCAATAAAAGTCCCAATAATAATGTCGGATGTTTTCCGATGCAGCCGTATTTGATTTAGTGCCCGGCCATTTTGTGATCACATATCTGCCTCGTAAATCTCGGAGAGCGGCCGCCGCGGCGCCAGCGAATATCAAACGTCGATGCGCGCGCGATCCCGCCCGCCCGCGTAAAATATTACACCGCGAGCTTTGCTATCCCGCGCCCCCGCCTCCCCCGCGCGTATCTGTCTTTTCCTTTTACCCTCGGCTTTTTTCCCCTCCCCTCCTCCCCCCACCCTCCCCCGCCAGCCCCCCGTCCTCTCTCGTTTTGCTTATTTTCCTCTTTTTTTTCGCGTCCCCCTTTTTTTTATTCCTCCGTTTTCCGCCTTTTTTATCGGCCGTAGCCCGCTCGCGAGTGACGCGCTCGCGCTCTGCAGCCGAATTCGACTCCTCGCGCGCCGCGAAAAATTGATAAATCAGCCTGTCTGTCTTTGCGGGATGTATTCGCTCGCGGCTTGATTTGTTTCGCGTTTCCCGAGGAGTCTAGCCCGGCCCCTCCCTCCCGTACCTCCGGCGGATTTTTGGCGCGTGATCTGTCGCTCGACCGTAATCCTTTGTGTTTTCGATCCCTACACTTGGATCGCTGCTTTGTTTCGCTTTTTTTTTATTTCACGGATAAATGCTCGGGTAATATCGGGCACACCAATGACAGACATATACCAAAGCGTGGTAGATTAGGCGAGTTGGATTGTTGTTATGTTGATGCATCGCCATTCAATTATCCGCGATCGCGTTGGAGTGGCGTTAAAGTAGTATTGCCCTTCATTCGGGAAGACTTTCGCAATTCGTTAGCTTTCAATTACACTAGTATCCATTAATGCATTTTCAATATACGATGCGATTAAAGCTCGAACATTAAATATTACGCAAAGCTCGGAACGAATATACGTAGTTGGTATAATTATGAAGAATGTGTATATTCGGTTTGACCGAGTATATTTGGCATGTGTGTTACGTTCGTACCGAATATTTCCGTGATTCTCACGCCAAAAATCGTGTGGAAAACGTGTAATGCAAAACGAAGGGAAAATGACAACGTTAGAATGTCAATAATCACCAATAATTTCGACTGGACGATCAATTATGGCAAAAAAAGATTCGATACGCGATTAGAAGCGCAATATATTCCTCGGTGAAACGCATAAGCATACATACGAAAACGTGTAAAATGTACAGAAACTGCTCGTTAGCACAAGAGCCATCTGTTTTTACTGCGACTTTTCATACACTGTCGCTAAAAACTTTTGGGTTCCCTCCGGAAAATGATTCTAAATCGAATGGTCGTTGTGCGTCAAACTGAAAAGTGCGGCGTCATGTTTTTTTTTTCGAAAATGTTCAAAAATCTGCATTTTTCTTTTTTCATTTTGAGTTTGTATGAAAACTATCAATCCTAGAGTAAAATGGAAGAGAGGTAAAAGTTTCGTTATTAAATTCTGCATGAGGATTAAGTATTCCGAAACATCAATCTTGTAAATTGTTGTTGCAAAATAGATATAAACAAAAACATGACCCCAAAAAATATGCGATTTTTTTTCAAGTTTTCAAATCATACCTACGATAGTGAGATTTTTACTAAGAGTACCTTATATAGTAATGAAAATACAAAAAAAATTTCATTTTGATATCTCTGATAGTTTTCGCAAAATCTATTTTTTAAAAAAAAATGAAAAATTGTAATTTAGTCCTTTACGAGCCTCCCCGAAACCCGCCAATTTTTTTACGTATTTTTATAGATACTAGCTATCGATCCCTCTTGAAATGGGTCGATTTTATTAATTTTAACAACTTTTATGATTTTTTGAAAATTTGTCAAAAAAAATTTCTTCGAAAAAAATTCAACTGCAACGAGGTTTTTATATCTATTCAAAATTTAAAAGTTGCATCTGATAGAAGAGAAACAGACGCTCATTTTGAGTTTTCACTTACTCAAATCTGATTTGTGAATCCCGAGATATAGAAGTTCAAAGTTGAGGTAACTTTCCGGCAAAAGTATACGCAGTAGAATAAAAATTGAAACGGTTTCTGGTAGCTTGAACATTGTTTTACTTAAATATAAATTATTATATACGTGAGTAATGTTCTTCATACTTAATAGTCGGGCGGAAGGTTGGTGGAAGTCATTGAAACGCAGCACTTTCGGCGCAGCGGCAGTGGCGGGCAGTGGAGGGGGTAGCGAAAAAGACGCGACGAAAAGTCGAACGCTCAGGATCAAAATGAACGTTCGATTTTTTATCGACAATATCTCAGCTTCTATATGAGATAATTTAATGATTCTTTTTTTAATTTAGTATAGCAAGTCAAAATATGATTATATATGTCGGTTAAAGTACCGTAAATATTATTGGTAACGATGTATTTATGAGAAATGTATTCATATTTTTCAATTCTCATTATAAAGATTGTTTTGAATAGAAAAGCACAGTAAAATATTTTATGATATTAAGTTTATTAAACATAATGTTTACAATATACATGAACTTGAATTATAAATACATATATCTTAAATCTTAAATACATTTATCTTGAATTATACATACATTTATCTTAATTCATAAATACATATATCTTAAATTATAAATACATTTATCTTAAATTATTAACAATTATTTATTTAGTATTTCCGGGGTTTTTTCTGTGGAGGAATTGACATTTCCTCTTCATCATTTTCACTCTCCAAATCTTCATCGTCTACTTGAGAAATATTTAATGCAAAAGTTTCATTCATTGCCTCTTCTGTTTCTTTCTCTTTTGTTATATCATCGAAATCTATCTCGAAATCAGTTTCGTCAACAGGTGTTGATATAACTGCAGCATTGTTACAAGTTTGGCCATGACAATTAGTACAATAATCGGAGCATTTTAGGCCATGTTTCTTGCAACTGCAAGTATTATTGCATTGTTTAGAACATTTACAACTAATATTTTTTAACAAATGTTCTGGTATCAGTGAATCTGCGGTTTGAATGGGCTCTAAACCGTCTTTTCGAAGCTCCCAACCCCAGGCTTCAGGATTTAGTTCATTACCAAGCCACTGTTGAACTTGGTAATAAACCCTGAAGCAGTGCTGCGCTGCTGCAGATTCAGTTGGAGGGAGCATCGACAAATGAAAATTTTTTTTTCCACAACCCTTTTTGAAAGTTAAATATCTCATTTCGTTCAGCTCTATGTCAATAACTACGAATGTATGTAATAATATATATATAGTATATAGTATAGTATATATAGTATACGAATGTATGTAATGTATGTAACGTACGAATGTACTATTACTAGATTGAAATGTACATTGTTCTAATAGAATTTGTCAGGGTTAAGTATGTACATTGTCGAAAAATATGATTTGAACGGCTCTATAACTATTTATTATTACATTTCTTATAAATACATCGTTACCAATAATATTTACGGTACTTTAACCGACATATATAATCATATTTTGACTTGCTATACTAAATTAAAAAAAGAATCATCAAATTATCTCATATAGAAGCTGAGATATTGTCGATAAAAAATCGAACGTTCATTTTGATCCTGAGCGTTCGACTTTTCGTCGCGTCTTTTTCGCTACCCCCTCCACTGCCCGCCACTGCCGCTGCGCCGAAAGTGCTGCGTTTCAATGACTTCCACCAACCTTCCGCCCGACTATTAAGTATGAAGAACATTACTCACGTACATAATAATTTATATTTGAGTAAAACAATGTTCAAGCTACCAGAAACCGTTTCAATTTTTATTCTACTGCGTATACTTTTGCCGGAAAGTTACCTCAACTTTGAACTTCTATATCTCGGGAGTCACAAATCAGATTTGAGTAAGTGAAAACTCAAAATGAGCGTCTGTTTCTCTTCTATCAGATGCAACTTTTAAATTTCAAATAGATATAAAAACCTCGTTGCAGTTGAATTTTTTTCGAAGAAATTTTTTTTGACAAATTTTCAAAAAATCATAAAAGTTGTTAAAATTGATAAAATCGACCCATTCCAAGAGGGATCGATAGCTAGTATCTATAAAAATACGTAAAAAAATTGGCGGGTTTAGGGGAGGCTCGTAAAGGACTAAATTACAATTTTTCATTTTTTTTTAAAAAATAGATTTTGCGAAAACTATCAAAGATATCAAAATGAAATTTTTTTTGTATTTTCATTACTGTATAAGGTACTCTTAGTAAAAATCTCACTATCGTAGGTATGATTTGAAAACTTGAAAAAAAATCGCATATTTTTTGGGGTCATGTTTTTGTTTATATCTATTTTGCAACAACAATTTACGAGATTGATGTTTCGGAATACTTAATCCTCATGCAGAATTTAATAACGAAACTTTTACCTCTCTTCCATTTTACTCTAGGATTGATAGTTTTCATACAAACTCAAAATGAAAAAAGAAAAATGCAGATTTTTGAACATTTTCGAAAAAAAAAACATGACGCCGCACTTTTCAGTTTGACGCACAACGACCATTCGATTTAGAATCATTTTCCGGAGGGAACCCAATGATTTTTAGCGACAGTGTATGAAAAGTCCGAGATAGCAAATTTTCGAACAGATGCGTCTCGTACTAAATACGGATTGGGTCGATCGAAAAGATGCACACCCGATCGGAGGTAGTAACGCGTCGGGTCGATAAGCAGAGCGTCATATATATCCGAGAGGGCGGCGTGAGAGCATCAGCTCTATATATATAGAAGCGTAATGAAGAGCTTGGCCGAGGATGCGCGTTGGAGCCGTGTGCGCGCACACAAGTATGCCCGCGCGCGCGCGCGTATGTATATACGTCATATAGAGCAGGGAGGGCAGTGCGCGTGCACTTAATTGCAAGGGTATAAAAATAAAGAGCCGAGCGTGGGAGGGCGTGGGTCGAGTGCGCGCAAGATACCGAGCAAGACTACTCGGAAGCAGTAGATCCGCGTTATTGTCCATTAGGCGGTCGGCAGGTGCGATACATCGGCTCCTTCACGCCGATTGTTATACTCATCCCCTCCCCCCCCGTCCCCCTGCCTCCGAAGAATCAGAGTGCGCGAAACGATAGCAAAACTGCCGCTCTCGGCACCGAGGGGGAGGCTCGTTGGACACACGATTATAAATATATATACATACGTATATACGCATACGTAGGTAGAACGAACGGTCGGAATAGACGCGCGGCCGCTTATCCCTATCGGTGTATAAACATGACGGGTTTTACTGTTTGACGTTTTGTTATCTAATTGGTCGTTACTCGCCGCTCGCCCCGCTCGCTTTCCATCCCATTTCTAGCCTGCGAGACCGGGGCTTATTCAATTGCGCGCGCGAGCCCGACCCTTCGCGATACTGCCCATAAAGTCGCTCGCCGAACCAGCCGCACCATTATAATTCTTTGACGCGCCGTGTCATTGCATTTACTGCCCCCCCCCATCGCCCACCCCCCGATTCGCCGGCACTCGTATACATCGCGCCCCCGCTATATACGCGCCATCAAGATACATATTGCTGCACGTATATACGCGCGGCTCTGCTACTACACTTTGCTAATGGCGAGATACTCGCGTCGCGCGGACGGGCCTTTTTCTCCCGCGCGGCTATCGCGACTTTATTCACGAGCCGGGGTAGTCGCGGGGGGGAGGTATTAGCTCAGTCTGGATCTGTACTTTAGGTGACAAGCAGCTGCACGTCCAAACTAACTTTTGGAATGGCTCCGGATGAGCATTCTAAACATAATCCCAACTATGTCCGGGTTGTAAAGTTTCAGCTCAATTTGCTAGAGCCGAAAATGTCGAAAAATTTCGAAAAATGCCCAATTTTTGTTCTTTTGTTTCGATATAACTCGGAAGCTATTGATTTGAGAGCAAAATTGAAGAGGAAAAAAAGTTTTGTTACAAAATTTGCTATAAAAATGGATCACTTTGAATTTGAAATCTTAATTATTGTTGCTAATATATTGATATGAAAAAAAAAATTACAGCTTAAAATTTTGCTTTTTTGGGAATTTTTTACGAGTACTCAAATTGTATTTACGAATGTGAAATTTCAGGTCAAGATACCTTGTATTCTTATGAAAAAACTCAAAAAAAAAATCATCTCGATAAGTACAATAGCTTCCGTACAATCAATTTGTTAATCAAGAACCTCAAATTCGAAATTTCGAAGATTTTCAGCATTTGAACGTTTGTAAAGACTTTTACAATCAGCACATCGACCTGATTATTTTTTTACGTACTCTTTAATGCCTAGGCTATCGATTCCCCATATAAAAATTACCTCTTAGTACATTCAAACAACAATTAGAATTTTTTGAAAAAACGTACGTAAAAGTACCTTATAAACAATTAGTATTGCCAAGCGGTTTTTTCGAATATTTGAAATCTGAAAATGGCATTGAATAGAGGATAAACAAGCGCTCATTTTAAACCCTCATTCATCAAAATCGGATTACTGGGTTCCGAAATATAGAGGCTCAAAGTTGAGGTACGTTCACGGCAAAACTATTTGGAATTTAACGATAGTAAAAAGTTTGTCGTATAGCTTAAGGAATAATCTTTCCAAGTATAATGTATCATGTACGTAAGTAATGCCCTTCATACTCAAATAACGAGAGAGAGATCGACGGAAATCATCGAAACGCGGTACTTTCGGCGCAGCGGCAGTGGAATTCGGCGCGGCGGCAGTGGAGGGGGTAGCTGAGAAGAAGCAAAGCAAAGTCGATCGCGCGGGTTCAAAATGAACGCGTGATCTTTAATTGACTATATCTCAGCTTCTACGACATATAATTTGATGATTTTTTTTTTAAATAAATATAGTAAATCGAAAGCTACCCGACTATGTATATATTAAGTTCAGCTAAGGCTAAATAAACAATTTGTTAATGAAATAACAGTATTGCCATTTTTCAGCGACATAAAAATCGTTTGTTTAATTTTTTTTCCGTACGATTGACATGACACTATCTCAAATTCCGTTGTAAATATGCATTTTATTCATCTGCAAATATATTTTGATTGAAGAATATATATATTTGAAGGATTTTGAAAGGAGAGTCGAATTAATTATGTAATAAATATTTAATATACTAAACATTATATTTTTAATACATTTATAAACTTGAATTCCGGAAACACACACAAAGTTTATATTCGAAATATATATATATATATATATATATATATATATATATATATATATATATATATATATATATATATATATATATATATATATATATATATGTATGTGTGTGTGTGTGTCTAAACATAAAATTCAAGTTTTTATATATGAGTGTACGTACAACTTTGTATGGCTTTAATCGAATTTAAGGTTTTATATGTGTGTGTTTCCGGAATTCAAGTTTATAAATGTATTAAAAATATAATGTTTAGTATATTAAATATTTATTACATAATTAATTCGACTCTCCTTTCAAAATCCTTCAAATATATATATTCTTCAATCAAAATATATTTGCAGATGAATAAAATGCATATTTACAACGGAATTTGAGATAGTGTCATGTCAATCGTACGGAAAAAAAAATTAAACAAACGATTTTTATGTCGCTGAAAAATGCAATACTGTTATTTCATTAACAAATTGTTTATTTAGCCTTAGCTGAACTTAATATATACATAGTCGGGTAGCTTTCGATTTACTATATTTATTTAAAAAAAAAATCATCAAATTATATGTCGTAGAAGCTGAGATATAGTCAATTAAAGATCACGCGTTCATTTTGAACCCGCGCGATCGACTTTGCTTTGCTTCTTCTCAGCTACCCCCTCCACTGCCGCCGCGCCGAATTCCACTGCCGCTGCGCCGAAAGTACCGCGTTTCGATGATTTCCGTCGATCTCTCTCTCGTTATTTGAGTATGAAGGGCATTACTTACGTACATGATACATTATACTTGGAAAGATTATTCCTTAAGCTATACGACAAACTTTTTACTATCGTTAAATTCCAAATAGTTTTGCCGTGAACGTACCTCAACTTTGAGCCTCTATATTTCGGAACCCAGTAATCCGATTTTGATGAATGAGGGTTTAAAATGAGCGCTTGTTTATCCTCTATTCAATGCCATTTTCAGATTTCAAATATTCGAAAAAACCGCTTGGCAATACTAATTGTTTATAAGGTACTTTTACGTACGTTTTTTCAAAAAATTCTAATTGTTGTTTGAATGTACTAAGAGGTAATTTTTATATGGGGAATCGATAGCCTAGGCATTAAAGAGTACGTAAAAAAATAATCAGGTCGATGTGCTGATTGTAAAAGTCTTTACAAACGTTCAAATGCTGAAAATCTTCGAAATTTCGAATTTGAGGTTCTTGATTAACAAATTGATTGTACGGAAGCTATTGTACTTATCGAGATGATTTTTTTTTGAGTTTTTTCATAAGAATACAAGGTATCTTGACCTGAAATTTCACATTCGTAAATACAATTTGAGTACTCGTAAAAAATTCCCAAAAAAGCAAAATTTTAAGCTGTAATTTTTTTTTTCATATCAATATATTAGCAACAATAATTAAGATTTCAAATTCAAAGTGATCCATTTTTATAGCAAATTTTGTAACAAAACTTTTTTTTCCTCTTCAATTTTGCTCTCAAATCAATAGCTTCCGAGTTATATCGAAACAAAAGAACAAAAATTGGGCATTTTTCGAAATTTTTCGACATTTTCGGCTCTAGCAAATTGAGCTGAAACTTTACAACCCGGACATAGTTGGGATTATGTTTAGAATGCTCATCCGGAGCCATTCCAAAAGTTAGTTTGGACGTGCAGCTGCTTGTCACCTAAAGTACAGATCCAGACTGAGCTATATCTCGACCCATATTTGCGTGAGCTATCGCTCCCGCGAGCCGGACGGCTGATCGGGCCGATTCATTATACGAGTTATTATCCTGCGCGCCGCTCTCGATTATAGTGAGCCATCCTGCACGTATACGTGTGTGACGTTCGGGCGTGTTTCGATCGTCGCAATCTCGCGAGAACGTTTTCAAGATTGAAAACTTGATTGGAAAACACCAAGGTCGCGCTCGCGGATGCTTTACGAGTTTGCTTTTTGAGAAATACACGCGCAAGGGATAGATGAATCACGAGCGAGTATGGGACGACGCCGACAATACACGTATATAGAGCACACATTCGAAAAACTCCGCGGATGGATATTTTCGCTAGTATCTAGCAGTTTTACGCGCGCCGCACTGGGGACCTATCGGAAAATCAATTTTTTTCATTTCATTCGCCAAAATGCGCTCCTCTAAACTACGTTGAAATTTCATCGAGTCGCGGTCCGTTGTTACTCGCGCTCGCGCGCGGCTCGATAAAGAGATGGAGATTGTATATTCGGTTGTAAATCAATTCAGATATGATCTGTGCGAATGAATGGTTTATTTATTCATCTATATGTTGTTCAAAGTATCCTGTATGTCTGTACTTGGACATGTTTACATCGTTCAAAAGATTACGTACAAAACATTACAAAATAAATGTACTTGTTCATAGTCCAGACCTCAATGTTGATTAGCTGGAGATGAAACTGACGAGAACATGATACAAGAGTGCATGAAATCTAGTTCCTCCAAAGTGAAGTCTCGCAGAAAGAAATCAAATGCTTCATTCACCTGTCGGCCGGGAAAACAAAGTCCGGCTGGTACGCAGCTGAGAAACTAGGCGTATTGGTCGTGGATTCGGGTTGGCGGAGGAGGGACGCGATCGGGAAGGTAACCGGGTAGTCGGAGGATTGATCGGGCGGAGGAGGGCCGGACAAAGCCGCGACGTGCAGATCGATCCAGTCCCGATAGTGGGCCACCTCGGTGTAGACGCCGGGGTAGCGGTTGCTGGCGCAGCCCTTGGCCCAAGAGACGATGCCGGCCTGGCGGTCCCCGGCGACGAGCGGCCCGCCCGAGTCGCCCTGGCAGTCGCCCCGGTACGGCGAGAACGCGCATATCTGACCCTCGAGGCTGTACCGGTGGCCGTAGTCGGCGGCGCAGCTGTCGCGGTCGACGACGCGCAGCTCGACGCTCCTCAGCTGGCCCGGCTGGCCCCGGCCGACAGCCTCCGACTCGAGGGCGCCCCAGCCGGCGCTGCTGACCCGCTCGCCCGGGGCCAGCCGCTCGCCCCGGCCCAGCAGGCCGATCGGCCTGGCGCCGCCGCCCGGCTCGACGGGCTCGCTCAGCCCGAGGAGGGCCAGGTCGTTGCGGGCCCCCTCGTAGCCCTCGCGGAAGCCCTCGTGGCGGACGATGTGGGCGACCCGGTGCAGCCGGCCCCCGGCCTGGGTCAGCGAGCTGGCCAGCCGCACGCGCAGCTGCGCCGCCGTCGAGTGGGCCGTGCAGTGGGCCGCGGTGAGGACGACGCTCTCGGAGACGAGGCTGCCGCCGCACAAGTGCCAGCCGCTGTCCGTCTGTACCGACGCGAGCCACGGCTGCTCGTCGATCGGGCTCGGCGCGCCGCCCACTATGCGCCCCGCGACGCCCACGGACGACGGCTCCTCCGTCCGGCTGCTCCCTGCTCGCTCCAAATTTCACCCTGATTATTTGCGAGCGCGCGGCATATACTACTCACATCGACTTACCCGCAAGTTGGCCGAGAGCGATAGCCGCCGCCATCATCAGTCGGATCATGCCAGCGATTCGCTTGTGTGTTGTAACCTGCAACGTCGAAATTCAACGCCGACTCGTCGCAGACAATCCGTCCGGACCCAAGGCTCGTTTCTGCGCGACAAACATGTAAATTTCAGCGTCGAGTTCGTTTACTTCCTGTCTGTGCGGCAATCTGCAACACAAGGATCAACCCCAAGTATTAAGTTTTTTTTCTGCGTTCTCGAAGTTTTCAACAAATAAACTCAGCTACACTTCACAGCGAAAATGCCTAACCACGCCTCGTGTGGCCGATGCAAATTTCTTGAAAATGAATACTGCACGTACGTCTATAACGTATATATGTAGAGTAAATACTAAACGTAGGATTCACAATAAGTCAAAGGATGTATGTACGTAGCCATCGAGCGAATATCAATTTATTCACTTCAGATTACCGATTCTCAGAAATTGTTAATTTTTCAAACATCATTCTAAGCTTTACTATAGTTATTCAAATTCAAATATCGTATTATATTTTTGGTATCGCAGGATTATCCGTGACAGAATTAAGATTTCCTCTGAAACCTAATAGAGCTTGGTAACAAAGTTAGAAACCATTGAAAAGCAGCTCCGAGTGAGAAAGGTACACAAAGCACACACCCACACACACACCCTCGCGAACATTCGACTCTCTTTGAATGAGGGCTCTGAATGTAGGCTATACGGAATTTTGAATGAGCCAAACGTGCTCTTTGAAGATACTCGCGCGCGGCCGCTTCATCTCCTGATATTTACTCTCTCATTGTACCCTCAATATTATTCCTCGAATATCAACATTCAATATGTCATGATTTTCTAATGCGCAAAATTACGTTTGTTTATTAATAAACATGCAAATAAGCTTTTGCGCACAAATCCCATAAACTATCGTAGCTCGATGGAAGTTCTATCGGAATTAAATCGAGCCGAATTGCACAGATAAATCGTTCAGAATGACAGTACTAGTCGGAACCACTCGGACCACTATAATAACTGAAATGGAAAATATATTAGCAAAGACATGTATATACGTATCCAATAATTTGTGTGAGCTTGGAGTTGTCATGGACTTGGGAAGGATGTCGGAGAAAATGATACAAGTCATTCTTGGATCGTAAAAATAACAACATTTTTCTCTCGGGTAGCCTGAGATTTTGCTTATATTGTCATGAGCGAGAGAATACTTCCATAATTCCTTGTCGTAATCCAAATGGTAAGCTTAAAAGCGCTATGGATTGATACGATTTGGAGCAAAAATATGAAGGAAATAATTGTTGCCGGGTGAAAAAAATCATAGTCAACAATATACCTCATGCTGCTAAATTGAATTGATGATTCGTTCGATTTCTGCTAAATTCGTTCCAAGTGTGAAATAGACGTTGAGGAAATTATCATTGGGCAAATGATACAGCTTGCAATATTCGAAAAATTGTTTCCGCGGTTACTGCATTGTACACAATACTCATTCTCTATCAATAGGGAACAAATGTAAATCTTCCGATTCATGAACTATACGATTTTGAATAAACAAGTATCCAAAGGAGGGTCTGACTGGAAAACTTCTACAGACGATTCCCTGTCGGGTGGATCAAGGGCGCAAAGCTCATAAAGTTAAAATTCCTCTGCTTACTAATACCAACTCACCAAGACAGCGGACGCTATCCGTGTATAAGTATGCTGCAGCTGTTTAAACTATTTAGCATGAGCAAGCGCCAAAGATGATTGTCCCGATTCGGTAGAGCCGTTTACATCAGCCGGCGTTTCACGGGGAAAATCCATCCGGCCGGAGCATCACTGAATGTCGAAACTGATTATATTGTGCCGTGCTTGTAAGAAATTCAGAAAGCAATTGGAGCGCGCTAAACGATTTACAGGTGGCACCGCTCGCCCATTACGTGTCTCCTCGGGATGCCGAGTGAGCCGCGCGCGCGGAGAAAATCAAAATCCGAGAGTTCGCGCAGGAGTAGCGGCGCGGCGTCGGCGGCGGTGGCAGCCATTTCGTTAAAGCACATCGAGATTCGGGCGCCCCTCTAAACTCATATCTCACGTCGCGCCTCCTCCTCCTCCTCCTCCTCCTCCTCCGCTCATTGTCATTCTCTCAGCCGTAAGAAATAAAAGCCGGGAGGCATGAGCGCAAGAAAGTATAAGCCCGCGCGCGGAGCGAGGCAGCGAATAGCTAAGAAATCCGGATGATTAATATCCAGCCGACAGTTTGTGAAGCGGGCGGCCAATAAACGGGATAAAAATACTCGTGAAAAATGTCTCGCTCATTAGGGCGTTACAGTCACATCTGCGACCGGAGCTGCTGCTGCTGCTGCAGCAGATACTCGCGCGCGCGCGCTTGTTGTCGCGGGGATTTATTAAAAGTCCGTCATGAGCTCACTCGCTCTCTCGCTCTTGCGAGCGCGATTATTTTAATATTCCGCGCGAGCTCGTCGACGAGAAGCGTCGCGCGGGCGCACCGACAAAAATCCTACTCGGCGCTGCAGCGGCCGCGCGCGTGAGAGTCTAAGCGTGACAATAAGCCCGGAAGAAAGACGGACCACCTGCGACCTTCTCCCGTGGCAGCTATCCATGTCCATGTGCGTGTGTGTGCGCGCGTGTGTGTATACACATGGACGTGCGAAGGAAGCTGGCACTCAGCTGGAGTCACGTCTCTGACACGCTTATGTTTGGGCAAACGTGTGCCTACACACGCCCAGGGATATTCGACGCTTCGATGCCTGTGTATATGATGTTATCCACGTGCGAACGCGCCAATTAAATATTTGCTCCGTATTCCCCGGATACACGCACGGGTATAGGTGTATACATGTACGTACGTACACGTGTACATAAAGGCATACGCGACTCGCGCGTCACGACTGACGCCCCCACACCGGACGTTTCGTTTGGCAATGAGCTGATGATTTATCCCGAGCCCGAGGTTTAGAATAGTTTGATCTGTGAATGGAGGGCTGCAGGAGGGAAGAATTTACTTCCCCCCCCCCCGCTCCTTGATTATATACGAACGAATCATCAATCATATTTTTTCACTCGCACAGGAGTGCGCGCGCGCGCGCGCGTTTCAGCTTGGTGAACAGAATCAAATTGGAGACGTGATTTTTCACTCTGCTTTTCAATTGTGACGCGGAAGATGCCGCGCTTCTGCAGCATTAGGAATGTTGCGTGATGAATAATATATCAGTATTTTATGAGCGAGCTTCGATTCCGGGAGGATGCCGGAACACACACACGTATCGTATTATATTAGGAAACCTTTTACAAAGTCAATGCTCAGGCCTTGTCGATGAGGGAATGCCCGAGTGTATAAAAGTTTAATGAAAAATTTTTCGAGAATTTTATTCAAAATTATTTGATATCGACACTGATCAAGTTGATTGAAAGATTGTCGGGTACGAAAACCGAGTGAAGATAAAAAAAAAAGGTGGATGGCCCATCGACAAAGAATGAACAAGCGCAATGACATCAGAGCGAAAATATTCCCCCACGCACAAAAGTATCGAGAGCAATCGGGCGCGTCCCGATTCATTGTATTTCCTTATCCCGGATAAAGTGCCACATCCAGCTTACGAATATATACATACATATATATATATACACCCGAGCGATACAATCCGGTTGAGAGCGACATTTGTTCGAATCGATGTATCATAATATAAGCGCCGGCTGATCCTTCCGGGGCTAATCGCGCAACACTCGAAAATGGCGCGGGCGCGCGCGTGTGCTCTAGTTCGGGAAGGGGCATGATCTTGTTATTGACATATAGGGCTCGCTCGCGCACACATGTCGCGCGCCGGTGGAACGCCGAACTGAATAAAATCCGATAAGGCCGTTATCTTTTTAATGAAATTCAAGCTGCGGCGGCGGCGGTGGCGGGCCGCGATTGATTATGCAACGTGAATAAATCGCGGCGAATCATGCAACGCGCCCGGGGGTGGACGCGGAGGGGCGAATCGCGTTGTACAATATACCATGCGGCAGCGAGCTCGCGACTACCGTTCGGTTATAAAAGTGCGGGGGTACGCGTATACACACACACACACACACATGCAGCTCGAGCAGCGCGCCGCGAGGAAGTAGTAATAATGTTGAATATCTCGTGATCGATGGGGAGTGATTGAGTCGTAATATTGGAGCCGGTATCGCGCAACCATCTGTCGCGAGTTACAGCGCCCGCCAGCGCCAGCGAGAGAGAGAGAGAGAGGAAGGGAGCGTACGGGATAAGGAAACCCGGCGAGCAAAAGAAACGGCCAGCGTGTATATATATGCGGCGGTGGTGGGTGGTTGGTGTGGTGGTTCTGTTATTGCACCTCAGTAAACATCGAGCTATCGACTCGTTATACGGCGGGCACCGCACGCGCGCAAACTAATATAATAAGCTCCTTATGTTATATTACACACACACACGCACGCACGCACACACACACACACACATACATCTATGTAGCCCCGTAATCGCGGCTCCGCGCGCCTTTTCTATATATATTTACCCTCCTCGCGGCGAACACTGCCCGTATCGACTGCTGCGCGCAAACCACCCACCGCCCCTCGTATATACAGCCTTTCCCACTTTTATAATTTTCCGGGCGAAGCATCTATCGGGCACCCAACATGTGTGTTTGTGTGCTCGCGCGGCTGCGAGGCGAGACTTTGATTTGCCAATACGTGGTGTGCGTACGCGCTAAAATCAATGCGTATAATTAACGTGGAATTTTATTTACCGCGCGAGCGCGCCCTCGAAAACCACTGGATGATGTGGAGATATTTTTTTGATTGCTCTCGGAATTATCCGACCCATTCATATTCAGTTTGATTCGTGAACTGAATTAATTTTCCTTGCCAAGGTTGCCGATCGCATGGGGAAAGCTGAAAAAATACGTGTTTCCGATTTGCCATTATTTGAGAGACTCGTATGATTTTGCGAAATATTTCAATTTATTCGGACTTTTTTTCGAGAAATTTCGTAGCAGGATTGTGAACTTGATTTCCCTGGAAATCAACTTTGAGAATCACACTCGACAGATGGAAGGGAAACGGTAGAGGGAAACTTGTGTGTGTGTGTATAAGCGTTGATCTGTTCAGAAAACTTGCTACAAATCGGTTTCCAGTCACGCCCTTTTCATGCCATTTCCCCCATTACCCAATTCACCCGAATGATCCTCATTCTATTCTCCCCCGATCTGTTAATCCGATCCTACTTTCCAAAATGGCTTTTCTGAATTAGCAAACAGCCCAACGCGTCATTATAATAGATTCGAGTTCATAGTTGTGATTCATAGTCTTATCGGATTCTAAGACTTGAATTGAAAAAAAAAAAGAAATTTCATGTTCCTCGATCGGAACTATTCTACCCGTTACGCGTTTCTTCAATCATTCTTCGATTTGATATCATTGATCCATCAATTACATCAGCCGTCTATCCAGTGAATCGGTTTTGATACATGCAAATCTGTACAGCACGATTAACTTCTCCACTCGAGACTCGCTATATCTCTCAAAATAATCAAATATCACAGAATGACATCCGAACTCATGTAGATATATATTATCTCCCGTAAATGCGTCAGAGGGTTGCTTTTGCAAGAGTGAAAAACGAGCGCAAGAGCATAATATTACAAACGTATGGATTTGTGCAGTACTCGGGAAAAGATGAGTGATTCGAAAATGAGGAAGCGCGCGCGCGGATCGGAAAGCGAAAGGAAGCGAAAATAGAGCGGCCGTTATGGATAGATAATGAGTTTTCATTGCTTACTTCCACCCCCCGGCCCTGTTCAACTTAAGCGCGTATATCGGCTTTCCGCATGCTCTGAGGCAATTACTCCTCTGCGCGCAAGTCTGTCTGTAGGTTGCTCGTGGTGGGCGAGCCGCGAGGGAAAAGAGAGCCTATCTCTCTCTCTCTTTCTCGCTCCCTCTATCTATATCTATCTCTCGGCTATCATTCAAACTTGACCGAGGAATCCCAATATTTGTACGCATCGCCGACTCTTTGATCCCCGCGAATATGAATACGAGCCAGCTGGAGCGTGCTGAATTTTCGCCTCGAGCGTGCGGGTGTGTGTGTGTGTTTCCCCACCCTGATATTATCGGACAGTCGAAAAGTAGAGGGCTGGGTTATTTAGCCGGGCTGAGGGAATATGCGTCGGCGGCGGTGGTGGTTTCGCGCGCGCTTTACTGAAGCTATAAAAGCGCCTGCCCGCGCCCTGGCCGGCCTCAGAAGCGAAATCGCCTCCACCTAGTGAGTGACCAGTTGTCGAGGGCCCTCGCACTCGATATCCCATTGTGATTAGACACGCATCTGCATTGCGAGCCGATCAACTATCGACTCGCCATGTCCACGACCTTGAGATACTTCCTCGCTCTGCTCGTCCTCGTTTTCTCCATCGTCCAGCTCACGACGGCTCAGGTGACGATCCGCTTGTTTCACACTTGATGCGCATTGAATTCTTCTTGCGGATTACATGTCGTATATATGTCTGCAAATTTTCACAACAAACAATGACTGCATGATTTCAGCATTTACTCGTTCAATGCTCTTGGTGGGGATGTGCACGGGTAATTTTAAACTATTTCTATCCCGCGAATAAGAACTCACTATCTTAAAAACAAAAAGTCGAGAAAAAAAGGTCTATAGATTCAGTAATACATTTTCATAACTTATACGATCAAGAAGTATGATGTTCTCCAGTAAATATTGAACATCTTAATCAAAAGTACGGACATAAATTTTAGAAATTTCTCTAAGCGTGGTTTTAATTAAAAAATATTAAACTTTTCGGTTACCAGTGCTAGCCCAGAGCTTCGATCAATGAGAATATTCATTAGAACTACATTTGAGGTAGTTAAAAAAAATTAAACTTCATATGAATTGAGACGCCTAAAACCCGATGAGTACGATTAACAGCTTTTAAAAATTTGATTATCAAGAACAAGTTTCTCCTTCTTTTTCTTGCGTTAACGGCCATAACTCCCGTTAAATGTCATGATTTACCACAATTAATTTATAAATTATGATGCCTTGTGTGAAGAGTATGGCATATTTTGGAATACTATACGAAAAGTAGCGGATTTACAGATTCGTACGGAAATGTTTCAAATACCTCCCGCGAAAAGCAACACTACAGGATTGTAGAATTTGGCTTGCATCAAGTTGAAGAAATTCGTAAGAGATGAGATTTTATTATTAGCGACGATAATTCATGTATGTTCGACTTCACATAAAATGATGAGTTACAGCGATGAAACTTAAAATTGAAATTATGATTTAGAATTCACGCGCGTAGAATCTTGCTATACTTTTCGAAGGGAACAAACGGATCGTGTTACTTTTCGCAGGAAGCTCTGAAATGTGATAGTCTTCTGGAAGGCTCCAAAAATCTATTACCCTTCCCAAGGGGCGTCGGTTATTTTTATAATTAGAAACAGACGTACGTAAAAGACTTTAAAAAATCACCTAATTTTGTGCAGTTTAATTGTATAAACGTCTGGAACTTCTAAGATTCGTCTGAAATAATAATAGAATGACTCATTAATAATTGTTTCAAGCAAAGTCAGTTATTCTTCTTCAAAACTATCATAAAATTGAACTAACGTATATAAAACACCTCAGTTTTTCAGCTATCTAAACTTCGTGTGGTTGTAACACTTAAATCGAGTTGAAGAAGGAAAATATCAATTCAGTAGATGATCAACACACTCTTATTAATTTGATTGAATTGGCCATGTTTAAGGTAACGTTTTCAAAAGGATGGGGTCCAGGAAAGCGAGCCGCTTTGTACGATAATGAGTGCAGGATAAATGCCAAGTCCCTGGTTCAGATGTTTCACACCCTAATGGTATTAAATCTCTTTCTCTATTTGCGATTGCTATTAACTCGCTCGTACCCGTGCCTGAATGGCATGGCTTACGAACGAGGCTCTATGCTTTTTCTTTATGCTATACAACGCGCTTGCGCATTCATAAATAAGAATAAGGATGATCAGTCTTACTATTATTCTGCTTGGCCTTTATAGGTCGAAATAAAACATTTGCTGGCATGTGATCATCAAGCGGGGGTCAACTACTTGCAAACTGTCGAGTACTAGAGGATCCGGCATTACCAAATGACGCTGAGAATCACGTTGCTGTGTATGTCATTAGTAGACGACTTATTGTAGTCCTAAATGGAATGATTAATAATAAATAAAATATAGTGAAAGTTTTATGGATTAGCTCATCGATCAAAATGTGTGTGCATTCATTAAATTAAAATTCATTTCAGGGATAAATGAAGAGATTTTTTTTTCGTAAATAAAAAGAGTATATATAATATATATAATATGAACTATATAATACAATTGAAAATACAAATATTCAACAATGAAATATCTATATTCATTATCCGTTCAACTGTCAACATTATTCAATATCTTATTACGAAATTAATTGCAAAATTGAAATATCAGTTAAATTTCGAACTTTAGTTGCCCTCTAGTAACGTAAATCCCTTTACACGGTAACTCCAATGTCACCGAGTATTTCCGAGAGTTTCTCAAGATGCTTGTTAACCATGGCATACTCCTGCTTACTCCTGGCGATCAGCTGGAGGCAGTTGATGTACTCAAGCTCGGAAAAGCGAGGCCCATTCTCTAGCACACCGTTCAGTATCTCTTCCGGTGTTTCATAAAAGAGTTCAAAGTACTGACGCGCGTAGTCGAGAGCCAGCTCTCGTGTCATCGTGATGTTCGTCAAGGTCTGCTGCAGAGTGAACACGTTCCTGCACATTTTATGTATGCCGGTCTCGTCTATTCGCTCGATGAATTGGGCGGACGTTATTAAGATTTTGGCTATGAGGTGACCCAGGCCTTCAAATATGTACTATAAAATTGAAAAAATGGCAATTATTCTGCTCAAGTTTGAAAAATTTTTGTGAAGATTTTATTTCAGTTATTTCTAGTTTAATAAGAAAATTTGGACTAGAAGTAGAAAATAGTATATTATGCAACTAGTGCGTGAAATGCGACTTCACGCACCAGTGTGACAAGCCTGCACGAGTGTTAGGCGGTCACACGAGTGCGTGGAATCGCATTTCACGAGTTGCATACGATATTATAGTTGCATAAAAATAGTATATTATGCACCTGAGGGAGGTTAGGCAATTTCGGCACGAAAAACGTTTGCGATCCGAGGATTGCAACGAGGATTGCAAGCTTGTGCGTGCCGAAATAGTCTAGATGGGCGAGGTGCATATACTATTTTTCGTACCCCACGGGAGAAAAGTGCCATTCTTTAGAAATGCCAGGACGCAAAATTGACATTTTGCTACCGCTGGGACGAAAAAAAATTCTTTACCCAATTAAAGAATGATCTTTGTTCCCTAGTATGAATAACAACAATGAACCTTCCTGTATTATATTTATGATAAAAAGGGTATTTATATTTTTCTTACTTTAGTTTTCTTTGGATGAAGTGTTGACTGCAAAACTTCGTCTATACGATGTAAGACTCTACTAAGCTCTTCAACACGCGGATCTGCTTCCTCTGAATCTTTGACTCCACTACTCAGAAGGCTTTTACTGTTACCCCTTGGGTGAAGGTAGAAAAAACATTGAACTCTGACCTATTAAGATTTATCAAGAATATAATTAATATTTTATGACTAACGAATTGAGGTAATATAGTAAATTACCTCGACGTGTAGAACTAAGATACAAGTGTTGGCGAGTTCGTCATATTCTTCGGCAACTTGCTCTAAGCACTGAACAAGAGGATCAGGCATTGGCGGTAAAGTATTACTATCTAGATTCCTTTCGTGATTCGTCTGACGCAGTTCCTTTATCAACGATCGAATCGTCAAAGAAAACCATTCAACACTTTCTTGGATTAAGGCTAATGTTCGTAATTGTTCAACGTCAGAGAGGATCTCGTTGGCAGCGATACCTCCCTCTCCTAAATTACTGGCGAGTATTTCAGCTTCTCTCATATTTCGGTGTCGAATATCTTCTGGACTTTCTTCATCTTGAGTTTCTGCTCTTCTGAGGATTCTGCGACCAGAAGGGCCTTTACGGTAATATTGAACTTCGTTGGAGCTTTTCATGTTTTCCCAATTCGGCAAGGACCTGAATTTTTAAATTAAATATAACCGAACAATTTTAAGGAAAATAGAAAATGGAATACTCTTGTAAATCGATGTACTCACTTAATAAATCTATTGATATCATCATCTTTGAGCCAAGCAGCAGAGCAAATTGACCTGTCGTGTCTGTCCGGTTGGACAATTCCACGATACGCATTGTTGCAGGTTTCGCGATAATTGTGCAGAACATTTAAAGCTAGAGTACAAAAATGTTCTCCTTGGAGAGGTAAAGCGATCATAAGTAATCGAAGCTCAGCAACACATTGCTGGACTTTTACAGTGCTCTAAAAGTACATGTAAAGTTTCAATAAATATGCGAACTTTTTTGATGTTGGTTGAATTTTATTAACTTCAGTTATTTACTCGTAAAAAATGTGTAAATCAGGAAATAATGAAAATAATTTTAATAAAATCACGTGTACCTGTAACAATGGTCTGTTGAGTCCTAGGTCTTTTATTAGTTCTGGAGACGTAGTGACTCGCCATGCATCTGCATTTTTCGTGGCAGCTTCTATTGCTGTAGCAACCAATACATGATGCCTTCCCAAATAAACTTCTTTAACATAATCTTCCAAGAAATTACTCAATGTACATGAGGGACTTCTGTAATAATAACAACGACCTTTGATACTTTTTTACTGTTATTATATTTGAAAAGTTAAAATGATATAGATTATTTTTATTCGCTTCACTCGTATACTCTAAAGGATTTGTCTTTGTATCCACAGCAATGAAAACTGTATGCCACAGAAAATAAATTAAAAACTTACCCAGAAGGAATTCCTAAAGCTCGTTCTACTTCATCGATAAATTGCATGATCGGTCTGAATATGAGAGTGACATTTTTTGGATCAGGCTGGCAGACTAATTTTTTACTAGGCTTATATTCCCTATCCTGCGAATAGAAAAATAATGTTCTTCAAATATGTACTAAAAAATATACGTCAAGTCCAGAAAACTCACAGCTAAAGATATACTACTATATCTATGATCTTTGAGGAGAGTATTGAAAGACATGGTATGTGTAGAAGTATCAAACTTAAAAAGTAATTCATTCTTCTGGCGTTGCGGCCTCTTTTTAGCAAAGTAGGCATTGATATCAACAGTTTGTTCATTCAAGGATACTGAAGCTTTATAAGGCCCATCAACTACATTTTGAAAATCAAGGTATTCAGTCAATAATATCTGCAGCTATAAGAGAAAAAATGTGACATTAAATACATGAACCATTAGACGTTATTAAGAAATATAATTCTGACTCACCACTGCTTGAATACCATTCCAAACATCTGACATTTCATACAGAGGCACTTCTAAATTGTGGTTCTTAATTACCTGAGCAAATTTACAGAGAGCTAGAGAATGTGATGTAATTACTTGCTGGAATCGCTCAAATATAACATTTAAAAGCTCTAAAAGAGGGGGCTGACTCGTTGACACTTTATTGTATCCAGTCACATCCTGCGTTTTAATATTTACATCTGTTTGTTTTTCTGGTACTTCTTTGATATTGCATGAAGCTTGATCAATTATTCTCAATAGTTCGTTTTGCGGTTGAGTCTTAATCAACTGAAATTTCAGATAAAATTAAATAATTGCATACAAATTTAAATCCATGAAGAATTTTAATTCATATTGAGAATACAAACCTCTATGGCTTCTGGAATTTTATTTAACAATGCTAAGCATTCAATGATGATTGCCAAAAAATGCTCAGAATTTTCTTCTGGATTCAAATTAGTCTCATCTTCCACAATATTATTCATATCTTCCAAACCTACACTACTAGTTTTTCTAAAAGATGTTATATTCATTACAATTATATAATAGCTGAACCATTTTATGATATTTAAAATTGCTACATACCTAGATACTTGACCAGATAAATATCCTGACATGGAAACATCCAGCAAGTTTCTCTTAACTTTATTACCCTTTGAATTACGAGTCTCATTTCCACGCTGAAAGTCTCTATTTGAACCCTGCCTTCTTAATCCTAAGTCTTTTGGTTGTTCTTTGTACAAATGCTTATTTAGTTCATCTAATAACTTACTGTTCAGTTTTTGTCTCTTAGTTTCCAATTCAGCTCTAACTTCTCGAAGAGCTTCTACTCCTTCTAGTTCCCCGCTACCCATAGCCAGAGCAGAAACAAGACACTGTGTTGCATGGAGGTAATGTTTCTTCTCTAAATAATTGCTTAGTTTATCAGGAACTTCTTTCAATTGATCTCTAGAAGTATTGGAAAAATAGTATTCCCATATCTGATTGCATTAACTATGAGATAAAATTGACTTATTTAATAATTAACTTACATATCTTCTAAAAGCTGTAAGACATGTTTGTGCTCAACTCCTTCCAACCATAGTTTCATCAGTTCTTCTCTTCTACAATTCAATAATTGTTTGCAAGCATTCAAATTTTCCTTGACTGAATGAATTTTTTCTCGAGCTGATGTCACTCTTTCAGATAAATCTCCAAATATCTGACAAAAAAAATTGTAGTTACTTAAACTAGACTGAAAGATATCAACTATGTTTTTTAAACTGATGAACTCACTTTCATGACCTCTGTAAGATCTTCCTCATGAGCAGACACTAGCTCATCGAGCCTTTGATCGCAGCGCTTATAATCTTTCTCAAGCTTTGCCTTTTCAACTTCTCGCTGTTCATTAGTTTCACTTGCAGAGAGAGCACGAATCACAGATATTAATAACCCACTCTGAAAACAAAATGGGACAGTAAATATGTTGAAAAACAAATTTCCAATACATTATTCTACTCCTCATTCATAGCCGCAGTTATTAGAGCTTAGATTGAATTGAGAGGAAAAATGCAAAAATAATAATAGGGCCAAGTATAATAATAGTCGGCGGAAATATTTGAGTAGGTCACTCACCGTCTCTTTCGAGGGTTTTATACCCCGGGGAGGCTTCACCGGCGGCGAAACACTCAAATCCATGGCAATGCCTTAGTGTTGCAGGCCTCCACAGGATATAAACATGAATATGTTCAGGAGAAGAGGTCCTGAGCCTCTGATTCCCCGCCCATCGTAAACACTCGAGTTCACCGTTATCGAATGGTGGGCCGTGTATAGGATATCGTTATAAGTATCGCGTTTTTAGGAGGCGACGAAAAGCACTGGAATCAACCGTGTATTCACATACCACACTGATCTGAACCTATCTACATTTCTCGTGATAGCGAGTTTCGCGACTCGCGAGTCGCGAGCCATATTCGGAGCATATGTAGGCGCACCAATCTTAAAAAGGACGAGAAACGAGAATGCGAAAATGTATATATATACTCATGATGCGGAACCACGATACTACGAAATACGTCGCTCCTTCGGCGAGGAGTCCTCTAGCCTCACGGACAAACGGAATTATAATTACTCAAACAACTTTCATTCACTCGCATCTTCAACTTATGAATTCATCAATGAATTTATACTGAAGTGAAAAATTGATTCGATTTGATGAAAAATATATATTCTTTTACCTTTGCTTCATCTGTGGAGATTTCCAAACAATGTTTCATTACATAACTCATTTTTCTGCCTCCTGTATCTGTATGGCTGTATGTACTTGTAAATTACCACAAACTACAACTACTCCTCTACTAACATTCCGCGCACTAGTGAGATGATTTTATTTCACAAAAGTTGAAGACTTGTGAAGTTGACGCATGTGACTTGAGCGAGTTCAAGCTCTATTCCCACTCCGTACTCCGTAGTCAATGCTCATCAATGTTTTTTGCTCATTCAGAAAATATATAATTACGTGATACTTATTTATTTGCAACGTTAATTGCTTCTCAATGAGCAATAATGATTATCTTGTTACCAAGCTTTTCATCTACTATTGTGATCAGTAAAGATTGATAACATTTAGGTACTTGTCGCTGTCAGTCGCGAAGTTGATAATCGTCGAGCAACGAAGTGAACCATTAGAGCTGGTCCTCAACTTATTATTGTGAAATTCTCACAGTCGCGCGGGTACGGAATACGGATCGTGATCCGTGGAACGGACAATACAATACGGAGTAATTGTGGGTACATCTCTTATAGTGAGGATAACCCTTGGAAGAAAAAAAATAATATGGACTAATCTTCGACGGTACTTGCTCAGCAGTCGGTACTCGGCATACCTACAGGCCGTGCAAGTTCGTTATGTCAGTAGTGCAGCTCCAGGAGCTGCGACATTTCCAGGTTATAAAAAAATTAAGTTCATAATCAGCTGTATATATATGGTTGCAGCAGCTGTTGGATCGGAAAGTCGTCGGATTTACTCGGAAACGTTTCTTATAAATATATAACATCGACGGTTTTAATTTTAAACATTTATTTCGATCATGGTTGTGTAGTTTTAAGGTGGCTTTTATTTATTTGTATATACATAGTTTATATCAGGGTTTATTTAACGAAAGATTATCAAACGCGTGAGAAGTTTACCCGGGAGATAGCGAATAAATGCAGCAAGAATGTCTACAAGGTACTTGAAGAAAGTTTATGGCAATGACATTGTTCTAGAAGAAAATTCTGAAGATTCAGAGCACGAAATCAGTAATGTACAGGTTGGAAAAGGCAAAAAGAAACATTTCAACGTTTTCAATCTGGTAAGAACACCAGCAACAATTTTTGTCTGTGGTCATTATTCACGTACAAATGGTTAATATATCTTGTTTCTTATTCTTTTAACAGCTGAATGAAAATTCAGAGAATGAGGATGAAAATGAAAATGAGATTGAGAACATCGAAGAATCTGATGTCAAAAGTGAAGATGAGGAGTGTTCGGATAACAAATCTAAAAGTAAAAAGAAACGAAAAAAGCATAAAAAAGGACAAAAGCAGAAAGGTAATCTGGATGTAAAAGAGTCTTCTAAAGATCACGGTGCAGACACTGAGGAAAATTTAGATGAAATCGATAGAACCGTAAGACAGATTAATAAGCTGCTTGGAGAGCCAAACCCAAGTACTAGTTCAAATTCAGCAAGTAGTTCACAATTGTATCCTGTGACAAAATTAAAGGAACAAACTTTGATGGTGCAACACAAGCATTTGAATGCATACAATGAATTAAAGCGAATATTTGGCAGTAGAACAATACAAGCAGATCAAGCGTTAGTAGAGAATAAATCATTCTTGAAACCAAATGAGTTGAATAATTAGATGATTTTGAATTTTTTTTCAGCAAACCTAGAGGCAGAAATCGTTCTGGACATTTGAAAAAAACATGGCTAGTTACTGTGCGTGACAGTATGTTACCAATAATAAAATCTGGAATTTCGATGACTTTGGACAGAAGTATGAGTTCAAAAGATTCAAATGTTCAATACTTTGTTTTTGAGCACAGTGCATCCTATCGACAAGTACAACAGAAATTCATCAATGCAGTTGAAAGTTTGAATCCAGAAAATATTATTGTAAGTCAAGAAAAACTGTTAATATGATTGAGATGTATTCGTGAATGGAGTACATGTAATAATATACACTTTGATTGCAGAGTATTGTGAATTCTCATCCGTACCATGTGGATACTCTATTACAATCCGCTGAACTCTGTAAATTAAGTGAAGAGTTGGCAATGGCAGCAAGTCTTATAGAAAGAGCTTTATTCTACTTAGAGTATGCTTTTCACCCTCTGTTTAATATGACCACAGCTACCTGCAGATTGGATTATAGGAAGCAACAGAATCGTGCCATGTTCATTACACTGTTCAAGCATCTGGTTCTAGTAGGTGGTCGAGCATGTTATAGGTAATTAAAATTGATTTTGAATCCGCAAAAGTATAATTCAATTTAACTGCTAGTTATATTTATATTTCTCATTTAAAAAAATAGGACTAGTTTAGAATTATGCAAGTTGCTGCTATCTCTAGATCCTGAAGGGGATCCATTAGCAGTTGTACTAATGATAGACTTCTATGCTATTCGATCAAAAGAATATGAATGGTTTTGTGAATTTTTCAATTTATGGGAGAATTCCAGAAATCTCTCACAACTACCCAATATAGCCTACAGTTTAGCTCTTGCTCATTTCCACTTAGGAAAACAAGAAACAGCAGATGAACTTCTGCAAAATGCACTAATAATGTTCCCTGGAGTTTTGACTCCACTTTTAGATAAATGTGGTATTCACACTGATTCTAAGGTATTTTTTTTCGAGAACAATAGTATCTCATCAAACGAATAAAACATATTTAATAACAAATTGAACTAATTTCAGGTGACAAGTCATGAGTTTTTTGCAAATAAACCAAACTCTGTACCAATGGCACTAGAGAAGTTACAAGATCTGTATGTTGTTCGAAGTTTCCATCTGTGGAAAGAAGCAGAAATTCTACCATGGCTAGAAAAACAAGTACATATTGTTCTCCAACGAGTAGATTGTAAAGATGACTATGTCAAATTTTGCCAAGTCAAAAGAAGTAAACGTTATCAAGGAAAATTACCAAAAAATATTTTGAGACACTTGATGGTTTCGGATTTGAAGGATGTTACAGTTAATGTTCAGGAGGTATTCAAAATCTATGTCACTTTAACTTGACTTAGAAATGAAATTATTGTTACTCATGCATATTTTAAATTATTGTAGATTCAAAATGAGGGTCCAATTTTATCCCACGATCCATTGCCACCTGCAGATTCTGTAGATATTTATACCAATCCTCGAACTGCTAGGAGAACAAATCAAAATAATTCGAATCTTTTGTCATTGTTCTTTTCTTCAATTTTTATGGATCTTGAAGAAGAACGTCCACCAAATGCTGCTAATAGGCAAAAGTAAGTATATTCATCTGAGATGGATATTTTCGGTAATTAATTTCTAATTCATTTGGATTTTTTTTTTTTCAGTGAAAATCCTGGACAGCAAAATGAGTTTGATTGATGCAATTTGAAGTAATTTGATCAATGCATAATTTCTAAGCATAATATTTTTAGTACAAAATCATAATTTTAAACTATACAATTTTTTGTTAATGTTTTTCCAGTTATACAATTTTCCAACGATTTTTGTTGTAAATAAGGATAATTGTAAAAAATATATAGTATAAAGACATCATTTAATAAATTTCACCTCAATACAAATGGAAATGTAAAACAGTTATTAAGCTCACATTTTTCCAATTGAGTAGAACAAAATAATATTACAAGAGACACACCTTGTATTTACAAAATCATACATTCTTTTTACTTAAGACGTTTCCAACCGCTCATTTTATAGTGCGGTGTATAGGCATGTTTAGTTATTTCGCAGACAAGTTGTATACAATAAATCCATTTTTCATATAGTTAGTTAATTGCACCTAAAATGTTAATCAACGCCTTATCTTCACTCATTCATTCATGATTAGATTGGAGATGTTAATAGAAAGAGCTTATTTATTCCTAGTAAATGCTTGGCCACTCAGAAATTACGAAATGCCATTTTTGAGCAGTCAGTAAGTCTATGGATACTTTTGATCTATAGTTGTTCCTAACTGCGATTTTGACAGTTACATTACTTAGATCATGCTGCGGAACACAGGATTATAACGACAAATTTTCGGTCCATTTTCTTGATAAGCAGCCTTAGTGTGACAAACTGTATAAAATTCAGGATCACTAGCTAGTAGAGCTCCTCCATACCAAACAGCACATCGCTGTTTGTGATGTGATATAACACGAACATCAATTGGTTTTGGCTAGAAAACAAAGGGATAATTATTTTTAATAGATTCAAATTATGTTTTGAAACAGTTTTGAAAAAGTGTTTTACCGTAATATGTCCTCCGCTAAGAGTCATACTTAGATCTAATCGAGCATCAACAGTTTTCTTAATGTCTCTTTGTAATCGTCTCCCAAAGCCTTTAAACATTGTTGAACCACCAGATAAAACAATATTTTTGTATAGAGGCCTTCTCACATCTATAGGGCAATTTTGGATAACATCATCTACAATTTCATTCAGAGGAGTCGTGAAATCGGGATTTGAAAACTGAAATAGAAAAATATATCTCTATCAATGACTTCAGTTTGTTTAGCATGGAAAATAAAAATTAATCATACATACTTCAGGATGGAAGAAAATTTCTGGTCCAAGAAATCTTTCATAACCAACATCAACACTGAATGGTTGTTTGGTAATACTGTTCATACCATCATACTTTGCAAATTTAGTGGGATCACTATCAAACCTTGCAAATTCTTTGGCAATATCAGGACATATATAACAAAATTTTTCTTTGATTGCTTTTGCTGTCTCTAATGACTGTTCAGGGGGGATTCCAACTTCTCTGTCTCTCAGAAGACTCTGAATAAAGTATGTAATATCTCTTCCAGCAATCGGAATGTGCTTAATACAACTCCCTATAACAAATCCTTCTGCCTGAAAAAGTTTAAAAATGCCAGAACAATTCATCACAAACTCAAGTTGATTTGCTTGAAATTCATTTCATACTTACAACTGGAATAACATGAGTAACGCCATCTCCACTATCAACAACAACACCTGTTAAACTCCTATCTTCAACACATTTGGATGTCCATGATGCTGCAAGAGCTAATACTGCTTGTACAGCAATATAGAGTCCAGAAACATTGAATGATTCAAACATTATTTCAGCCATGTATTCACGATTTTCAGGTGTATTTAAGGGAGGTTCTGTCAAGAGAAAGTAATGATCCTCTGGCTCTGCTCTCAAGTATTTGAATATACATTGTTGGAGAAAACGCTCCATCAAATCCCAGTCCTCAACAAGACCATGTCTGACTGGATACTGTAAAATAACAAGAGATTGATTAGAATGAATGAAATTTTTGTGGGTAGTAGATACGATTAGAAATTGATCAAATTTACTTTGACTGCATATCCAGTGGCGTCAAACGCTTCATCTCCAATATAGAAGTCCAAGTCTTCAATACCTTTGGTAACACGCCTTGCTGAGTTATCACCTACTTTGGCTGTTTCCTTTATAGCTATAGCAGAAGGTATCATGAGCTGGGGCTCCTTGTTCCCAGCGAAGCCTAACTTGGTGTATCTATAAGAAAGGGAATAAAACCATAATAAACGAATAGAAAAATCAAGTACCAATAGAGTTGCATTGGATCAGCAACAGCACAAGTGTTAGCTTTGAAGACAACAATAATGACATGGAATCCTGCTGATTAGTCATAGCCTGCTATATCTGCACTGACCGTGGAAATCGTTTCAAATAAAAAGTACACTCACCCTGTTCCTACATCTATAACGCAAGGAGGTAGATGGGACATGGTGGCCGGCCTCGTTGATATCTCGACCGGGGAGTGAAAAGGTCCCTCGCACTGTCAAAATAAATTGCTCCGGGAGCCGAGGAGCATATAGGCAGCAGCGCTTAGCTCTCCAGAGTCACACGAATCCGCAGCACGAGTCGCCGCCACCGCCCGCTACTGCCATTCACAGATTCTCAGATCGGCCGCGTTCGCGTGTGTGTTGCAGTGTATGTATACGCATGCATGTGCGCAAATGTGCGCAATGCACTCGAGCTCTTCAGTTTGAATTTTCCAAAAAATATGTACTCGTCTCCTCGTATACACTCTCAACGCTACCAGTACCACTCCCCACGGTAGATATATGTATCTTCCGAGATAAGCGCAGGCAAATTGTTAGGAGTGCCGGGGAACAGCGCTCGACAACAAAAGCCGCAAAGAAAACGCCGCTTCTCGCGTGAAAGAGTAAAAACGGAGCAGTGCAGGGAGGTGCAGAACGTATTATGTAGATACGGCCCTGGCTCGCGAGTCCAATCGGAGCGCGGATCTACAGGCCGACTCAACTCTTTTGACCAATGGACTCGATGGACGGGCGGCTGTCGAGTGGGATCAAGCGGGATTGAGAACCGCGCCTGCGGCCAGCCAGCAGCCGGAGAGAGATTGTCACCACACCACCACGTCCGCACACGTCAGCTAGCGTGCCGCCGAAGCTCGCGTATGATGTCCGCGGATGCTCGCCCGGAGTAGCGCCGACCCGACAACGTCGAACCCTACCGACAGCAGCCCACCACAATGGTGAGTGAAGCTCGTCCGCGTAACGAACCTCCTCTCGGGACAGCTTGGTCAAGCCCGTTTTCTTGTTGCAGGTACTCATCGCCGCTGCAGTATGCACCAAGGGGGGCAAGAGTGAGTATACAAACAGGATGATATCACATCTCGCCCGATTCGCGATATGCTCATGTATGCGAGTCGTCTGTTTCAGCTATCATCTCCCGCCAGTTCGTCGAGATGACGAAGGCGAGGATAGAGGGTCTGCTCGCCGCGTTCCCCAAGCTCATGAGCTCCGGCAAGCAGCACACCTTCGTCGAGACCGAATCGGTCCGCTACGTCTACCAGCCCCTGGAGAAGCTGTACATGCTGCTCATCACTACCAAGGCTAGCAATATCCTCGAGGACCTGGAAACTCTGCGCCTCTTTGCCAGAGTTGTATGTTTTGTTGTTTCTAGTGTACTCGTTTCAAAGCGTTGGATTTTAATACAGCTTGTTTCTGTCTGTAGATACCAGAATATTGCAAATCAATGGACGAGTTGGAGATAGCTGAGAATGCATTCAACTTGATCTTTGCTTTTGATGAAATAGTGGCTCTGGGCTACAGAGAAAGCGTTAATCTGGCTCAGATCAGAACATTTGTGGAAATGGATTCGCACGAGGAGAGGGTGTATCAAGCAGTGAGGTTTACGCAAGAAAGAGAGGCTAAGAACAAAATGAGGGAAAAGGCCAAGGAATTGCAGAGGCAAAGAATGGAAGCCAACAAGAAAGGAGGGAGTATCAAGAGTTCTGGTTTTGGAAGTAGTTACAGTAGTGGCAGCAGTTTTGGTTCCAATTCCGTCGTAGGCGATTCGGCTAATTTCATTCCTGAACCTACAAAGCCTGCGTATACATCAATGCAGTGAGTATATGTTTCATAAGAAAACTTGAATGTACTTGTGGTTTACATAATTATCTTTTGAATGAATTGAGAGCTCAGATTTAAATGTGTTCTACAGTCGAGAGAAAAATATCAACATAATCAATTTTCAACTTTGATGAATATATTTTCCTAGAAAACCTGTTGCAACTGGAGCTGGTGCAATGAAATTGGGTGGAAAATCTCGAGATGTTGATTCATTTGTTGATCAACTCAAAGAAGAAGGTGAACATGTAGTTGCATCTTCCATACCTGCTTCAGGTGCAAAAATAACACCAATAACAGAAAATTCAAGAACAGAGCCGTGAGTTTTTCCCATATTCACACCTCATTCGATTATTCATCCAATCAATCATATATTTATAGATTAGATTATCTATGCCTTTGTTTAGTAACTGATATTATAATTTTTTGTGAAACACAGGGTTCATCTAAAGCAAGAAGAAAAGCTCAATGTTAGAGTGGGTAGAGATGGTGGTCTACAGAATTTTGAACTGCATGGTCTAGTTACATTAAATATATCAGATGAGAGGTGGGGACGTATTCGAGTGCAACTGGATAACAAAGACACAAGAGGAATGCAACTCCAAACACATCCAAATGTAGATAAAGAATTATTCAGAACAAAAAGTCAAATAGGCTTGAAAGTTCCATCAAAACCTTTCCCACTCAATACAGATGTAGGTGTTTTGAAATGGCGTTTACAAGGACAAGATGAGACTGCTCTACCAATTTCAAGTGAGTTGAAAATTTATTAAGACTCAATTCACTCTAACTTGATCCAATTTTCAATCCAATTATTATTTTTAAGTTAATTGTTGGCCTTCTGAAAATGGCGAAGGAGGATGTGATGTAAATATTGAGTATGAGTTGGAACAGACAGATCTTGAACTAAATGATGTTCAAATAAACATTCCACTGCCGTTAAACATCACTCCTATTGTGAGTGAATGTGATGGCCATTACACTCACGAAGCAAAAAAAAATATACTAGTATGGACATTACCCATTGTTGATGCTTCGTCGAAATCTGGATCTATGGAATTTTCTGTACCAAACTCAAGGCCTTCAGACTTTTTCCCACTGAAAATTTCATTCTCATCTAAAACGCCATACGCTAAAATTAAAGTACGTAATTTGATTGATTCCATATTGTGTCCTCTTTTAATTATTAAGACTAAAATTTCAACGATTCATTTATTGCAGGTCAACGACGTTATTCTGGTTGAAGATGATAGTCCTGTTAAATATTCTGTGGAAACAGTTTTTCTTACTGATAATTATGAAGTGGTGTAACTTGCAAGATCTAAACCATTTTCATATTTGTATCTATAAATAGCTTTTTGTACTAAGAACAAGAAGCAGCATTATTAATATAAGCCTATTTGTTTCACATTATTCTTTGAGTTGAGTTATTCTGTATTACACTATACTTAGTGTCGAATTTTTATAATGTCGAGTTTTGAAAAATTATTTGTTGTGCTATTAGAAAATGTAAAAAAGATGAAATTACACATATGTATAAAAAAAACTAATTACCAATGACAAAAATTTAATGATGAAAATTGTATTAAAATAATCATGTATGGTGAAATAAATTTTAGATTATTTTTTGTTAATTAGTAATTGGTTTTTTTTTATACTGCAATAGCTGCATTACCTATTTTAAATCAGCTTCGTTTACAGAAAAAAGTGGAAAATAAAATGAAAAGTTTATCATAAAGTGCGTTCTAATTATTTACGCTCGTGCAACACATGGAATTCAAATTTGAAATTATTCTTTTACGTCAGTACTAGATTACACACGTATTATCAACAACGAGCACTAAGTACTTATCGTTTTACGTTTAGTTGAAATATCTAAATCTTGCTTCAAGAAAATTTATGCGCATGCGCCACTACCGCAACAGATAGGAGATTTCCATCTACTCCGTTTTGTCATCTTGGCCGGGTCAGGGCTCTGGGATCTTGCGTTTTCGGCCTTCGGGTAGTCGGCTGCTGTGATTGCCCTTGTGTGTCATTCATATCGTCTTGTGTCGGCTCGGCGAGTTGCTTTTTTACATTAGTTACACGACGTTTCTCACGCAAGTACTCGCTTTTTTTTTGCATTATTCGCTCGATAGTTTCTAGATAGTGGTCATATTTATCTTGTTCGTGTGGTTACAGAATAATGAGTTCTCTGCCAATCTCTATCGTCGACACAGTGATTTTTGAAGGTCAAAAACCAGGTACTTCAGGTCTCAGAAAGGCGGTAAAAGTTTTTCAACAAGAGCACTACACGGAAAACTTTATCCAAGCTATTTTAAATGCTCTGGGCAACAGCCTAGCTGGCAGTACATTAGTTGTGGGAGGTGATGGTCGTTATTACGGGAAAGAAGCAGTTCAAAAGATTATTAAAATCGCAGCTGCTAATGGGGTAAGTTTCATGAATTTTCTAATATAATTAAAATACGTACTGTAAAGACTAATTTGAGTTACTCGAATTCACGTATCACACCGGGTATCATCGTTTGCAAAATAATATCTAGCTAAAGATTGTTCATATTCAACGATCATTCAAGTTCAAAACAGTTTGAGGTGATACATTTTTCAAAACAAATAAGATAATTTATAAATTATTGAGCTCATTATAATTATGGATCTTGTGTATGATCTACAGATTTCGACGGAAAAATGCATACTATTGTTCGGGAAATTTGACAGAGTATTGAATCAAATATTATCCAATATTTGCAAGATGTTTTATTAAAACTGTATTTATCCTCACCATTTTCGTAGATCACTATTCTTTATCAGTACTCATATACTTCGTCAGAACATTCTCTGTCAACTTATTAGAAGAGTGATTACGCAAATGCATCGTTACTCGAGGTCACATCATATTAGGCAGATAAGAAATTTTTTATTTAGAAAGAAATGATTGATAAATCATGTGAGTTTTAAAGGAACGAATTCCACAATAGATGTTATTCCCGACCTATATCATGTATTTTACATGCAGGCTTCGGAGCGGTCTATTTTACAGTGTTAAATTGATTGAATTCACGCACACAATATTGAAATTTGATAAATGATAATAGCAATTACGTGAGGAGAATATTTTCAAAAGATACTTTAAGAGAAAATCTAATTAGAAATTTGAAAATATGTTTTTCAATAACATTACAATGTTAGTTATTGCCCAGGGACTGTAAAATTGCAACGTTTTCGTAATTTGAGGATGTTTATGTCATCATATGGCCTTCAGTTTTATTTCATTAAGTTATATTTAATATTTGATATTAATTTTCCGCTCGGAAATTTCAGTGAAGCTTATGAATGAGTTGATTGTTCTGCAAATTGCAAATCATCATTTCATAAAAGACAGTATATAAAATCAGTCATTCAATGTTCTTATCAGCTAAATTGTCGGAATATTAAAAATATCTATATATGTGTTTCATATAACTTATAATGAATTGTTATCAGGCTATCATGATCGATATCTAGAAAATAACTGATCATCTTTTGATCCTACAATTACTTATTATTATGAAATACGTGCGAAATTTAGCTTAGATGTGTGTTTTTGAAATATCCCTATTCCCCTATCGGCGTTGAATCTATTTTGAAATTCCTCTTGCTTACAGGTATCGAAACTTCTAGTGGGTCAAAATGGAATTTTATCAACACCTGCAGTTTCAACCATCATTCGTAAATACAAAACTCTCGGTGGTATTGTGCTCACTGCATCGCACAATCCAGGTGGCCCTAACGGCGATTTTGGGATAAAATTCAACTGCGAGAACGGAGGTCCAGCTCCAGATGCCGTAACCGATAAAATATATGAAATAACCAAGACTCTGAAACAGTACAAAATAGTGCCTAATCTTCAAGTTGATATTGACAAAATTCAGACAACTACCGTTCAAATTGATGGTAAAGCTTTTACCGTCGACGTAATCGATTCTGTGAATGACTATGTGGCTTTGATGAAGGAAATATTTGATTTTGAGAGTATTAAGAAGCTGATTCAAGGATCAGATGGACGTCCTCCGTTCCAAGTTCTCATCAATGCAATGAACGGAGGTATTACATCTACTGTTTCACAAATGATATTTTACGGTTTTCATTGAATTGACGAGGATAATTCTTCATTAGTGACTGGTACATACATAAAACAAATTTACGGAAAGGACTTAGGGGTGAGTGACGCTAATTTGGTCAATTCCACGCCTAAAGAAGATTTTGGAGGATTGCACCCAGATCCAAATCTAACTTATGCCGCAGATCTTGTCGATGCTGTGAAAAATGGACCTTACGATTTTGGAGCAGCGTTTGATGGCGATGGAGATAGGAACATGGTGAGTTGGTATTATACCTCACTCTCAACATGCTTATTGTTTCGATTGCATTGATATCGTACTGATGTGAAATTCATCGAGAAATTCAACTTTTTAGATTATCGGAAAAAAAGCATTCTTCGTAAATCCTTCAGATTCGTTAGCAGTTTTGGCGGCTAACTTGAGCGTTATTCCGTACTTTAAAAAAACCGGAGTGAAAGGTTACGCGAGATCTATGCCGACAGGAGCAGCAGTAGATAGAGTTGCTAAAAAAACCAATATCGAATGCTTCCAAGTACCCACTGGATGGAAATACTTCGGTGAATTTTCAAATCTTTAAATTTTTTGATACGATCAATTACGCTATTACATCATATAATATATATACACACACACACATAGCCAACGTTTAAATTCAATTCGTCCATCTGTCCTTGAAGGTAACTTGATGGACGCTGGAAGGCTGTCCCTTTGCGGTGAAGAGAGCTTTGGTACTGGATCGGATCACATCCGTGAAAAAGATGGTATCTGGGCGTCTCTCGCTTGGCTCAGTGTGGTCGCTAGCCTTGGCAAATCAGTTGAAGATATTTTACTCGACCACTGGAAAATTTATGGAAGGAACTTCTTCACGAGGTATTTCCAGAAAGATACATTTTAATCTAGTTTTTCGTCAGCTGAATTTTCAACATACTAATTCTCGTTGTAATACAGATACGATTATGAAAATTGCGATGCAGACAAATCCAATAAAATGATGGAATATATTGAAGAGTTGATGAAAAAACCGGATTTCGTTGGTACAAAGCTAACATCACAGAATAAATCGTACGTCATCAAAGAAGCTGACAATTATTCTTACAAAGATCCGATTGATGGTAGTGTCGCTTCAAAACAGGTGCGTAAAAGAAAATTAATTGAAATATTTTTCATAAGGACAATATTTGAAAATCGTTTTAATTATTGATCAATAACTGATTATTCAATTTATTGATACAGGGACTCAGGATATTGTTCGATGATGGTTCGAGAATAATTTTCCGCTTATCCGGCACCGGGAGTTCGGGTGCAACTATACGATTATACATTGAAAGTTATGAATCTGACCCATCTACTTTTACTCAAGATCCTCAAGCTGTCCTGAAACCACTTGTAGATATTTCGCTTACACTGAGTAAACTTCAAGAGTACACAGGAAGAGACAAGCCAACTGTGATCACATAACTACCAAAGATTCAAATATATCACAGAAAAAATGTCGCTCATTCATATATTTATAAACTTTATCTGAATATTTTTATTGAAATGGAGATTCAATATGTATATAAATATATTTATACACATATTTCAAATATTGTCAAAATATTTTTATAACATTATCATTAAAAAAATTGAAAAAATATGTTTTTATTTGGAAATCCTTAAAACAAAAGTGTTATTGACTTAGACATCCACTTTTTTAACCAATTTCAAATTTTTATTATTTACGGATTTTCCAGGTTTTCTCCGCATTCTTTGAATCAATAACAGCGCCACCTAACACTTCCAGACCAAAGAAAATATGACCCAGGTCTGAGTTCACTCAGTTGGTCAGTACTGAGTCATCAGTGATAACATACGTCATACCTATATACACATATACGTATATGTATATATATTTGAACGCGTTGGAACTGATGTGTCGGAAGTGTCGGTCGGAAGGTACACACAGTGTACACACATACGCGCACACGAACGGACGATCTTATGTCAGTTTAATGCGAGCCGTGTATAGCCAACCGACCAATCACATGACTCGATTCGTAAGAATGTAGGGATACCTCAATATGTGCTATAGAAACAGTATTTATAGTGAACTTTGTTGATAGGTAGTCCATAAATGAACGTCCGTGAAGACGGACAGGTTGATTAGCTATCATGCGAACTGTAGGTGTAGTCATACTCCTACGCCCAGTTCTGCTTTACTCATAGAGATAACTAAATATTGATCCTGATGTTCGGTTAAATAAAAGATTACATCGTCAAAGGTAACGACGATCATAACTTAATTTTATACATATTTTCAAGAAGTTTACCTGCGTGTAGTATTTTAAAAGACACGGAAATAAGTTAGTGAATTTAAGTTTTCAATTACTACTTTCTACCTTGATGAGAAGATGACTGATGCAAGTGAGAGTGACTCGGTCCCAAAAACAAAGAAACCTTCTGGTAAGTACAACATTGGCTTATCAAAATTATTCTGTGATATTGATATAACCCATATTTTTCATACAACAGATAGTGCCTTCAAACAGCAGCGTCTACCTGCTTGGCAGCCGATACTTACAGCTGGAACTGTGCTACCAACTTTCTTCATTATAGGGATTGCTTTTATACCTGTTGGAATTGGACTTTTGTACTTCTCAGAGGGGGTCAAAGAAGTAGTCGTGGACTATACACTTTGTGAAGCAACAAACTTTCTTCCACAAAAAATAACATGTGCAGATGTGATCAAAGATATCAAAGATAATCCATCTACAGACTGCCGTTGTGAACTGAATTTCACATTAGACCAAGACTTTAATGGAGAAGTCTACATGTATTATGGGCTCACAAACTTTTATCAGAATCATCGCCGATATGTTAAATCTCGTGATGATAACCAGCTTTTGGGTATACTCACCGACACTCCTTCAACTGATTGTGCACCATTTGATAAAGTCGACATTGGAAATGGAAATGGAACCTTTCTACCGATAGCACCTTGCGGAGCAATTGCCAATTCTTTGTTTAATGATGAATTGAGTCTATACTCTCATAGTCACAATCAAGAAGTACCCTTGCTAAATACTGGTATAGCATGGCCATCGGATAAAAATATAAAATTCAAAAATCCAAAAGGATACGCAAACTTACAAGAGGCATTCAAAAATTTTGCTAAGCCTAAACATTGGCAGAAACCTGTATACATGTTAGATCCTAATAATACAGAGAATAATGGTTTCCAAAATGAAGATTTAATAGTATGGATGAGAACAGCTGCATTGCCATCATTTAGAAAGTTATATCGAAGGGTGAATCATGATCAACCAGGATTTGGACAGGGATTATTAGCAGGAACATATACTTTGAGGGTTAAATATTGTAAGTAGTAGAGTTCATGTTTCATTGATTGTGAATTAGACATATTATTAATTTTATATGATTCTTATTTTGAATTTTTCTTTCCAGCTTATCAAGTTTCCGCTTTTGATGGAAAAAAGAAAATGATATTAAGCACAACATCTCTCCTAGGGGGGAAAAATCCTTTTCTTGGATATGCATACATAGTAGTTGGATGTATTTGCTTACTTCTAGGAATTGCTTTATTAATCATCCACATCAAATGTTCAAAAAGGTTGGTATTGACTTTTAATTAATTCATTAGTCAATTCTTTTATCTATTCAAACATAAAGATTCAAATTCAATTACAAATTTCAAGTCATATAAAATGAATGCTGAGACTAGAACAGTTAAAACTAGTTAGAGACTGAACAAATGAAATTCGTCATTCTTGTTATATTCATAGTCAAGAGTTTTTTTCAAGATCAAACCCTTAAATTCAAGTATTGTAAATTGATTTACCTTTTCTTTAACTTCTCTTGAAAAATAATTCATAGAAATTTTATAGATATATTTTCTAAAGATTCGTAATAAAAAAAAAGGTATATGCTGATAAATTGTTTATAATTTTCAATCATTTTTTATTTAAAAACTTGATGAAAAAAACTTGCCAGTAATCTAAACATACTCCCATCAAAATAATTGAATGGAAACATTTTTGGACATCTGTCTATTGAATGTATGTACCATTCTGGATTTTCATACACCTTTATATTCTTTATGCAGCAAACTCATTTAATGAGGGATCAAAGGGAAAATAATTAGGACAATGTCCTTGTAAGTTCATAACGAAAGGAAGTTCATACTTATGTGATCTTTAAAATTGTTTTGCATATATTTCCGCCTCTGCTTTTGGTTTGTAATATTCTTTTGAAACAATGAAGAACACTTGAGACTTATAACCAATTCCAAATTGTGAATCCCATTGAAATTAATGCTCAAATGTAATCAAATATTTTGCACTGACTACTACTACTTTACAAACGAGTTGTCTCAAGAATTTTCATGGATTGTGTCATGGTTTCAATGAACCGATTGAAAATCTGCTCATAATAGATGTGCTGCTATGTCGATTATCCTCTGACCATCTTTGCATATTTCTATAAGATGTAATGCATAATCTTAACAACGCAGAAACCCTAAGATTACTTAGCCTATTGAATATTGAAAATTAGTAATACAATAGAGAATCATTTTTCTCATAAATTTTATCATATGTTTTTCTTCAGATTTTAGCTTAGTTGCATGTCCCTATAATATACTACAGATTTTGGTTCTGCATGTGATTGATGACTTTTGCAATTACAATAATTTTCGATTCATTTGCAGATTTACATATTTTAGGCAAATTTAATTTTAAAATTACTGGTAGGCTTTATTTTCCTTTCTTGGCTACTGTATTTGAAATTAATGCATACATACATACATACATTAGTAATATTTCAGCTAAAAAATAATTTTTCTTTAGAATTTTACTTTATTCTTATATCATGTTATACTGAAGTTTTAACGAATTTATTTTTTATGCAGTAGCAACGACATGATCAACGTCAACCAAACTACACCATACCAGTGAAGATATGCTTTGCAGTGAACGTCGATTTTTTTCAACGTGGCATCAACCAAATCAATTTACATACCTCATAACGAAAGTTGTCATCAAATATCGTGAAAATTATGAAAATATCAATTTCCAAACAGAAACTACACTATATTTTTAGCGAGGAATCATGAAAATTTCATCAGTTTTTAATGCTGACAAATCTTTTTTATTAGATTTATTGAAGACTTGGGAAAGAATCAATTTTTTGTTCAGATCTTGAATGAATTTTATTAGTAAAATATGAAACGCATTTATTATAAATTTGAAAGTTGATTGAAAATGATAGATGTTTAAACTAGATGTCTGTTATGTATTTCTTCAAGTAGTATTATAATGAAACTTCAATGTATATATGAGAACATTCTGATTTTCTTTTTTCATATCATTTGTTGGAGATAAGGAAGTAGCCTCGACTTCCATGAATTATTTATTTACTATACTATAGTTTTGTAATAAAAATCAGACTGTTTTTCATTCCTCTAATGCTTTTTCGATTGGCCTCTTCCTTTTAAAACTGGCACGGTCTTTCAATACTTTCAATAGACGCTATTTCACGTTTTTTTATTCTGTGTAAAAAGTTAAGAAATTAATCATATTTCCCTTTTTTTATTAGATACAAGATATATTATCAATTTTATTGTATTTACTGTATATTTTGTTACAAACAAATAAAATTGTTATTTTCTTACACCTGAGTGTGCGCCTAAAGATATGAGATATTAATCTTATATATTACACTTCATACTTACCAAAAAACATTGTAGAAGACTTTTAAAAAACTCTTTGATTTATAATAATTATGAATTAACTTTGCGAATCAAATATTTAACTGTTTATTATACAACTGAACTATCTATAGGTGTAACTGAAAATTTAAATATGTATGTAATATAAAAGTATTTTAAATTCTAAGCAGAAGGTTGTTTATATTTTAAATCCTTGTCAACATCATTTATTTTCTCAAAAGTTTAAGTATTATTTTAAGATAGAGAATATTACTTGAACTTGAACTACTTTACTCATGGCATTTTCTAATCCAATAAATTAGTCAATTATTTAATAGTAACTCAGTAATGGCTTGAACAAATGAATGAGTTCAGACTTATGGTCCGAACACAAAATTTTGCAAGTATTTTATTTTCTCAGTATATATCTTTTAGAGAAAGTTTGTGGGAGATAATTACAGGTGACGTTTAAGTAGTTTGGTCTTGTTAACTTGCTCGTGCGCGAACAGTACAGAAAATAAGCGATAGAACAATTATCAACAGCCAGCAGCAGCTCGTACTGATCTTCAATTTGTTTGAATATTCTACGTTCGTTCTCACTTATTTGTCATCAGCTGACAGTGACAATGCCTGAACGGTATATATATGAGACACGTGTACATACGCAAAGTAAACACGCGGAATATCGCGGTACAGAGCAAGTCACTTGGAGGATATAGTTTGTTATTGAAAAAAAAAATATTTAAACAGTGAAGAAATGGGCACTTACTCTCACTATAATTGCAATCACATCGGCGAGCAGGACATGCTGCTGCATCTGCAGTGCAGCCTCCGTCGATTCGTATTTGGTCCCGCGCGTCGGGGGCAGCGCGCGCGCATACAATATAGTGAGATCGGATCAGTGTTTCGCCACTAGACGTATCGGCGCTAAGCGGCTTATTGGCCCTAGGATGTGTATAATTTCGCACATCTCGAGATCGCTGCAGCGCCGAGCTCGGCTGCCGCCGCCTGCGCGGAGCTGCGGAGCTATAGCTACCACTATATAATACGAGCTGGCCCTAGGCGGGAAGTTTGCGCTGGTGCCGCTGGCAGCTGTGGCTGCGCGCACGACGTCCCGCGACCGACTCGCGCGAGTGTGCGAGCGCAGAGGCAGAGTTTGCGTGATGGCCGTTGCCAGCGTACGGAGCGGAACGCGCCAGGAGCAGCCCTTGGCCGAAGCAGCAGCAGCAGCAGCCGCGGCAGGAGCCGAGTGTCGTTGAGCGGTGGCGAGCAGAGCCCGAGCCGGCCCCCGGGGCCCAGCCAGCCAGCCGCGCAGCCCCCGCGACCCGCTGCCCGAGGTGAGCAGCCCCGCCGCACCGCGTCCCGCCCCCCGCCGACCTCGCGAGCCGCCGCCGCGCCAGCGCGGGCCTCCCCGTCGGCGGGCCCGGCCGCGCGGGCGCCCCTCGGCCCGTCCGGCCCCCGGCCGCGCGCCGCTGCCCTTTGTGTACGGCCCGCGCGCCCGCCCGCTCCGGCCAGGCGGCCGCCGATCCGCCGATCCGCCGACGCGCTCGGCCCCCGAGCGGTGCGCGCCGCGCGCGCCGCCCCCGCTGCCCCGGCCCGCGGCGCACCGATGCCTGGCCCCGGGCCCGCGCGCTCCCGGACCCCAGGCCGCGCGCCCCCCGTATAACCTACAAGCCCGCTGCTGCCCAGCTGGTGGCCGCGCGCGACGCGCTCCCGTGTTTACAATCGCGCTCGCCCACTGTTGCCCGCCGCTCCGCCTGCTCCAGCTCCTCCCTCACCGTGTTTTTCATGTTGCAGTGTCACGACCAGCTGATCCCGCGTCCGCACGAGCTCTACGATGCGATGCTCGCCAGTTTGACTGCCATTGCTGATCCAACCATGCCAGCCAGCTACTTCTGTTTGCTTGACTTGGGATAGCCTGCAGCTGGCTACTCGCTATGCGACAAGCTGCACCCCTGTGCACTCCTTCCAGCCCGCACCAGTCTGCATCTCAGCTCAAGTTCAAGTGATATTCGCGGACAAAGTGCTCTATTCCCAGTGTTTATAAATGGGTGGAGTTTGCGGACAGATCGGCTCGAGTAACAAATCTGCGCATAAACTCTACTCTGCCGTCTCTCTCATACTCAATGGTTAGTGCACTTGGTTATCCAGAGCCTATGAGTACTATGTGCAAGTGCGGTTAGTGTTAACAAAAAGCCAGAGTAGATTCCTAACTAGGTGCCTGTAATCAAGTGTTCTCCCGAGGGAATGCTTGCAAGAGTTCAATCACCCACTGAAGAATCCACTCAAGCTACATGCATGTCAGGTACAGGCAATCTTGGCCGTAAACGCGTTGAGTGGCGCCGTAGTGCCAACACAATTATTAACCAGCCAAGATTAGCTAGCCTAAAGGGTGAGTGTACAAATCTCACAAGTTGTTGTTTATCCTCTCTATACCAATCCATTTCATCAACAAAATCTAGTTCCGCAGGCATACAGTTTGGGAAGTTAGAAACTATCGTAAGGGAACTATAAGGCAGCTACACGCTGCCCAGAGTTTCGAGGTGCTGCTTGGGCATGCAGCAGCCTCAGTCACGCCCTCTTCTTGGGGACTCTGTATCCTCTACAACATCTCCAACTGCGCGTCGTAATAATACTCCTGTTGCAGTTTTAACACAACAACAAGTAAGCTAATTGGAATTGAAAACCATGTATTAACGACTTATGAAAACAAAGTTGCATTCCCTTCTTTTAAATCAGTTACAGCAATTGCAACAACTCCAATCTCAAGGTTCTGGTGCACAATCTGTCACTTTTACACTTCAGCAACCATCTAGTGGTGTAAGTTACATTGAAAGTAAAATATGTTCTAAGGGGATCTGGAAAACATTTCTTACCAATTTTCTTCCCTTTACAGAGTCAAGAACAGTCAAATGAATCTGCAGCAGGGAACCACATACTTTATGTTAATCAGTTGAACCAGTTGAGTCAAGGTCCTATCAATCCCTCTGGGACTGGTATGGGCCTACCCCCGGCCACCCCCACTTTTGGGGTTGGCCTTAATATGGGTTTGCCTTTATCATTACTGAATTCCACTCTATCAAATGCCATAGCAACGTCTAACCCTTCATTGCTCAATTTAAGCCTTCCCGGCATAAATTCGGGTATAACTGCAATAAATCCTAGTATAAATCAATTGAATGCATTGGGAACCAATTTGAATTCCAATTTGCCTTCAGATGGTATTAGTAATGGAATATCTAACTTGGGACAGAATATAACTGGCATGAGTTCTGGTATCAACAGGATAGATGCATTGAATCCTACCAGTATTAACTCTGGACTTTCCAACATCAACGCAGGACTTACAAGTGTTAATCCAAATTTAACGAGCTTAAACCCCTCTGCGATAAATCAAAATCTTGCCACTTTAAATGCAAATTTAAATGTAACAAATTCCAGTGCATCTACTTTAAATACCCTAAATCCAAACATTAATTTGTCTACCAGTAATATAAGTTCAACAGTAAATCAATCAGGCATCAATAGGTCCCTAAATACTATCACAAATTTTAATCCAACGAGTAGTAGTAATCAATTTCCTTTCCAAACTATCCAGAGCATACAAAGTATTGCTCCGCATATAGTTGGTTCTAGCATTGCTAATGTTGTAAGCTCTGCCATATCTCAGAATCATAGTAGTAATATTACTCCCTCAATATCCTCGATTTCTGGATCATCAAGTGTTGTTAGTACATTTACTAGTACTGGACCAATTCTTGCCACAACGACTAATACTGCTCAACTTGGAATCATGAGCTCGAATATGCCTAATGTTATAACATCGCAAATCAGTACAAATGAATCCAACCAAAATTCAATCAGTTCTGGACTGCAACGTCAATTTTCAAATCAAACTTTGAATCAAGCGACTAATTCTACAGTTATTTCCAACATTAAAACTATGCAGGGCATACAAAATCAAAGCAGTACATCACCAGGTAGTCCATTTTCGATACCAATGAAGAGTCCAGCATCTAGTATTGCTCCCCCTACGCCAAGTCCAAGTCCAAACAGATTGTTGCTTCGTAGCCCTGCATCTAATTCAATACAATCAAGAAACAGTCCCAGTCCAGTGTCTTCTGCAACACAAAACACTAGTTTTAGCATGCAGCTGCAGAGTCCAATGCAAAGTCCAATCAGTGTCAATCAAATACATAGTCCAGTACCATGTCCATATCCGCCTGCTAAAAGTCCTCATCATCTGAATACTGGTGCAACTTTGGCGTGTAAGAGTCCAGCTCCAGGAGGCAGTCCAGGTCCTCCAATTGTGAGTTACAATTTTTTTCAGCAATCAACTTGAAATGACAATTTACTTTACATTAAATTCATAACGTCTTACTAGGTGAGACCTAACACTCCAATACTGCAGCAGGGCATGCAAGTTTTGCAAATAATTCAAACTCCTCAAGGATATCAACAGGCGCCTTTGGTTACTCGTATGTTTGGAAACCAACAAATACAGATATCTCCACCAGCTAAACAAAACAAGCAGCCTCCTCAAATCTTACCAAAACCACCTTTGCAACAAACAACAGTAGGTCAACAAAAGCAACGAGCTACAACAACAATCACAAATCAGGTAAATAATAGAACAGACTGTTTATGGCGCATATTCTTCGTACTTAACAATACTTTTCTCATGCTTTGCTTTATTCCGCGCTGAAAAGTTAATAGTATCGTATTTGCGCTTCGGGCTAGCATCCACTTTCTAAGCTCATTCATTTATCTACAATTGTAAATATGTAAATGTAACTTACATATTTACAAAGATTCCAAAAATTGCAGCCTAATCGGTGTCAAATCGTTTTCGAGATGCTGCATTTATTGTACGTAATATTTTGAATGTTGCAAAAACATTCAAAATATTACGAATCAAAACATTCAAATGCACATACAGCATGATCAGTTTCAATTTTTTCTAAAACAGTATTCGTCTGTTTCAATAATTAAATTTGAATGGTTTCACTCAGTGTCTCACAATGATTCCCTGTGATTTTTTACCATATTTCATTGCATACTTATGATATTTGTACGAACAGGTAACACAACAGTCACAGCCACAGTTGGTCTTGGCAAGTCATCATCAACCAAATACACAGACAATGATTCCTACTGCTCAAGGTCTTCTATTGAATCAGGTTAATATTTTATGAAATACAGCATGCTGATTTGAATATGCTTGCAAATTCACATTTAATTGAAAACTTTAGGACTCATTTATCCCATGCGCTTTTAAATGAAATATTGAAGGAATTTAATCATTTGCTCTTGCAAAAAGCTTTTTCATCATAAAATCTAATGTAATTTCATTCATCAACATTCTTACATTTCGATCTAAATCATTATATGTGTGCTTAAGGAGATCGTCTCAGAAATGATCCTCGTTTGCGAGTTTGTTAAATTTAATAACTCGTTATTATGATAGTTAACTAGTTGCAGTTGCTCTGTTTTTTGTAAATATGAACAATCAAAGTATCAACTAAACTAACATAATGTGAGTTGAAAAGATGATAGAGTTGACTTTCTTCCTACTATATTGATGTCAACAGAACTGCATATAAGATATTATTCTCGAATTTATTATATTATAATCGATAGTTTAAGAAAGCTTTGAATAAGAAATTGCAAATATAGTATGGCTGTTTTAGGAGTGGTGCAATAGAAAATTTGAAACTTATCTCTGAGAAAAATAAGAAACGAGTCCGGTTCACGAGACTTCAGGCCGGTATCAGAGTACAAAATTGGATCTAGCTCATAATATGAAATAGTTACACGGATAAAAGCTTTCTTAACGAGATCGTGATAGTTGTTTTACCGAACAGAGTTCATTTCTCTTATGCTTTTGAGCGCCAAAATACTCAGACGAGCTCCTTAGAGTAATATATTTTTTCATAACTGCGGTTGATTGATGTATACAAACGAAAAAATCGTGCCGAAATCCAACTTGGGGCATCGTAATGTTTTTTTTTCATTGGCTTTGGTATATAGGTATTGCCGTCTTCGGGACCAGTAATTGTACAGCAGCAACCTGGGGGCGTTCAATTGATTCTTAGGACACCAGGGAATGCCCAACAACAAACACATACTGCACAGGTGATGGTCTCATCCAATTGCACATCATAATCATAGCCTAACATTTTTAGCGCATGCCTGTTCTTTGTTTTGTATATTATCACATTAACTTCATTATTCATTGATTTGGAGTAAAAAAAAATGTTACAATACTAAAGAACATCATTGAGCTCCCCATTTGCTTTCATGCTAAAATGCAATATCATATACAACATAAAATTATTTATTCATTAATGGAAGGTTAGTACGAAATATTGACGAAATTGATGAACAATTATTCATTTTTCTTGTATATACTGAGCATTTTCCATGCATGATAAAAGAAGATGAAACAATAGCACAACTAGAAATTGATATTCTCAAGGATTTGAAATACAAAGTATTCCCTACTATTTGTTGCAGCTGACTCAACAGCAATTAGTTAGAGTAGTTACGGCCCAAGGTATGCAATTACAAGGAATGACGCCAACCTTTTTTGCTGTGCCTAGTAATGGTTTTCCTTCTCCAGCCCCTCCAGTAATTAGGCATACTCCCTCTAGTCCGGCGCCTTGTAAGTAAAATTGGTTAAATAACGTATTTTCAATGTACCCGAGGGGTTAAATAATCAAATTATTTTTTTCACATAGCTAATTCGGGTAGTAATGGCTCAATAGTTATACAAAATACAATGGTACAAAATTCGCAACCGCCTGTAGCACAAAATGCTGCAATTAACACATCTGGAAATGTACAAAATGCACAAACAATAATTGATCAGAGCCTATTGCCCCCACCAAAGAAGAAAGCTAAGAAAAAAAAGAAGGCCAAGAAGAAAGAGGAAGAGCCACCTAAGATGGATCTTGCTAGTATTATGAAAATATCGGGTATCGGCGACGATGACGACATTTTCGACAATGATCTCACAGAAACCGAAGCACCACCTCATACCCAAGTAGAAGCGTGTTCCGTGCAAAATCCTCCTCTTGCAACCATGCCAAATACTCCCAATGTTCAACAAAACGTTCAAGTACCTGTAACGAGTACGACAAACGTGCTCCAACAAGCAAGTCCTGCTCAAGATAACTTCAATTCGAGTCAATTGGTAACGCAGCTTCAGACACCTGTTCAGAATGCAATTTCGGGACAGTTGCGATTAGCTGTTGGTGAAGATGGACGAGTAGTTTTGCATCATACACCAGATCCGAATCAGCCAGAACTTGATCAAGCGACTGCTCAAGCTCTAATAAGGTCTTTGACACAGGGAAGCGGACAGAATCAAATTATTTCTCAGCTTCTACAAGCTCAATTTCAAACCACACAAAACGTGGTTAATAATCGACCAAAGCCTGATAAATCGCCCGTCCCCAATACGTTATCTACGGGTCCTCCGCTAACGAGTCCAACGCAAGTTCCGACTCCGATTGTGAGCCCGCAACAAGTTCATCCAAGCAATTTACAAAATTTTAATATTTCTAGCATTTCACAAAGTCCTCAAGCTGTGTTTACTGCCACAGTGCAGACTTCTAATGTACAGTCGGCCGTTGTTTCACAGAATCTCTGTCAACCGACAAAAAATATAGTAGTATCAAGAAAAGTTATTGATCCTAAAAAATCTACCATGATCGATGTTAAATCAACTGTTTGTCAAAAAACAAATGTTCTTCAATCCACGGGACCTAATCAAATCGTAAATGTCAAACCACAGATCACAAATGTACAGCAGATAAAATGCAGTCAGTCTAAGATACAAAATATTTGTACTAATGTGAACCAACAACAGAATCTCAATAAACAAGTTGGAACTCAACCTCAAAAATCTGTGCAAAGCTGTACAACAGTTCAGCGTAATGTTCAGCTAGTAAAGAATAATCAAAATCAATTGCAACAAATAAGTATTCAAGAAAACAGCGCATTTTTACCTCAAAACTCGACAATTTTCCAACAGAATTTGGCACAACAAGTTTCTGCACAAAATATTCAGCATGTGTTTGAACAGAATTTACAACAAAACCTAGGTGCAGCATTGCAACGAACATTGACTGATGGCGTTAAAATTGAATCGATAAATGTTGTTCAACAAAGTACTGCTAGTAATTTTCAACAACCTCAACAGCAAACTGTCAATATTTTGCAACAAAATCTAGGAGGTGGCATCCAATCTATTGAACAAAATCTCCAATTCTCTAATGATTTGCAAATTGCTCAGCAACAAAGTATACAAATAAATGCTAATAATGTTAGACAACAGCAGCAACAGCACCTTCAACAACAACAACAACAACAACAACAACAACAACAACAACAACAACAACAACAACAACAACAACAACAGCAGCAGCAGCAACAGCAGCAGCAACAACAACAACAACTGCAACAACAACAGCAACTGCAACAAAAAATAGAGAAACCAATAAATTGTAACCCACCAAACAATCAAACAATTGAACTCCAAAATCTTCAAACAAATATATTGATCTCAAACACTTCTGGTTCGACGCACCAACAAGAGCCACAAAAATCCGAGGCTCAAAATATATACAAATTAAATGCGACTGCTGCTTCAATATTGAACAGTGCGCCAAAAATCACACCTGAAATACTGAATGCGCTAAGCAATTTGAATCCCAACGATCAGCTATTGATTGCCAATGCTAATGGGCAAATGCAAGTAATAAGTCAACAATTACTGCAACAATTTTTATCTAGCCAATTTAATGCCCAAGCTCAAGCCCAAGCTCAAGCTCAAGCTCAGTCACAGGCTCAGGCTCAGGCTCAAGCTCAGGCTCAAGCCCAGGTTCAAGCTCAAGCTCAAGCTCAAAATCAGACTCATCACCAAAATCAAACCCAAAAAATAGTGATTGGCGATCCAGACTCAAATAATCCTAATCTCCAAGAAGTTCAGATAAATACACCGACGAGTCAAATTATAGTCAACAGTTCTGGTGGTGCACCCACAATCCAAAACAACATTCAGAACATCGTAGTTCAAGCGTCACCCACGCAGATGCCACAGCAGATCCAAATTCAAAATTCAGGCTTCCCAAGCCAATTCATTGATAATCTAAATCAGCAACAGATTCGCAACCTTGGAACTGCAAGCACTATCCAAACATCGAATCAGAACCAAACTAGTTGTCCGCCGAAAAAACCGAAGATAGTAAAACGAGCAAAGGTCCTTACAGTGACTCAATCAGGTAAAACCATAACCGTTACGAGACCTGTAATTGTCAGTACAAACACAACAATGGCGACATCGACAACAACGTGTACCACTGCTGTGTCACAAGCAAAGCCAGATCAGCCTAACAAAACGTTCAACTTCCTCACGCAAATCGTCGATGGTAATAAGAACGAGTCACCTCAGGTCGTAACCGCCAATGGACCTCTCACTCCTCTGTCATCCAGCAGTCAAATGACTACGCCCGTAACGCCAGGAGTTCAGAAAGTACAAACCATTCAGCTGACTGAGCAGAATCGACAGATGTTGCAAAAAAATCAGGTTAAGATTCGAATGATTATGGCGCGGAAAACACTCTCTAAAGCAGATCAACTTCAACTGTCTAGACTATATCAGGAACAAGCGAGAATTTTGATAAGAGGCAAAGTTCTGCATGCTTCTTCCCAACCAATCGTGAGCGTAAGTTTCATTTAACGATTTTCTGGTTTTATTTAAATAGTTATCCATAGTAATGTAAGTGATATCTTTATTTTAACTAGGAACCTGAGCCGACGATCAATGTTAATGTTGTTCCTTCGACGATCCTGACTCCTGGAACTATATCAACGGGTAAAGGGCAAACATCCACTGTTCAAACTCAAACAGCAGTCTCAACTCCTGCTCCAACGATACCAGGGAACTCTCAAAATATTCACTTGACCACCGCGAGTCCGAACAACATATTCTTGCCAAATATTGCTGTAAGTTTAGTAGTTGTTTTGAAACTTTCCGGAAAGAAAAAATTTATTGTTATATATTCTTGGTTCCGTTTTAGTTCTTTGTTTCTTATGACTCACGAATATAAAATATAATGTTTTTAATCATTCAACTAATTGATTAGCAGGGTCAGTCACTTCAGAATCTGCAAGCTGGAGTTCCTTTGAGTCAACCATCACCTCTTCAGGTGCAGGCGCATCCACAAATTCAAATCCAGGTCGTCGATGGTAGTCAGCTACTTGTTCCGTCCAGCTCTAATGCAGAATGCTTCGTTAGCACCTCCAGATCGTCAATAGACCAAACAGCTCAGTCTCAGATTGAGCCAAGTATTTCAGATCCTGTGAAGGTATGCGGTCTTCAGGTTACGAGCCCAAGTGTTGTTAAACAAGAACTGGCTTCGCCTGTTCAATTGCAAAGTGCTTCGTCTGCTGGCCAGGCGATGACGCCCAATGGCAAAAATATGCCGACCACTTCGCAAAGCAAACTTTCGAGTCCAGAAAATAATGTCGCATCGACGAGTCCTAGGCAGGGCGTCAAAAGGTCCTCCAGTCCCGTGACCCGTACTATCAATCGAACTGATCTGTGAGTATGAGTGATTCTAGAAATTTTGTTGCAGTTGTGATATTTCTTAACGCTCTTTAATTTTCTTCAGATTTGAACAACAACTTAAGATTGATCAGAATGGTGCGTCGAATCCTGATGTTAATACACCCTTTCAAAGTAAACGTGATGCCTGCAAACGCCTCGTCAGATATCACTGTTTCAATGAGCAGGTGCTTAGTGCGAAGGACTTGGAAAAAGCTGACGAGATCTTTGAAGAAACAGCTAAACATTTACTAAGCAAGTTTAATTCTATGATGAATAAGTACACGTATCTTCTGATAATGGAGAGCATGGTAAGAAAGAAAATTAATTAACTTCCATTCACATCGATTGATTGATTAACTCAAATAAATTATTTAGCGTGAAACGAGGACGTCTGAACTTATGATGATTGATCGAATGATCGTTAATGAAGAACAATCAAACTTGAATAGGCTACGGGATCAGGAAGACAAACTGGTAGCGGGTAAGTAATAACTTTAAATTCATTTTGGCTAAAGTATAGTCAGTAAAATATTAACTTTTTCAAATCTTAGAAGAAATGAAGGCAAAACCGAAAGTTGAAGTTGATCCATTGCCCGAGTTGAAGTTTGAGTCCGATGAGGAGGATCACAAAATGCTCGTGCCGAAGCTTGAATCCGATGTATTAGAAGCAGCGGCCGCCTCCGTGAAACTTGAGGTTGAGATGGAAGTCAAGTCAACGGATTACGATGAGTGGTTGGAGATCCAGAAAGAGTTAGCCATAGGAAGCTCGTACGCCCAATCAGAGTTAGGTTTAGGCGGCAAGTGTCGAACGAAGTTGGGTCGCTCAGCACGTGCCAACGGCGAGAACTGTGACCCCAGTGGCCTTGGCTGCGCTTCTGATCTCGAGCGCGATTTACTCGACGATTCGGAGAGTCTTGATGGCTTGGCTCTATTTAATCACAGTCAACCCTCAAGAGCGCAGTCGTCCGACTTGCGGCCCGAAGAGCACGACGACATAACGGCTCAGGTGCAATCGGCGATCGACAGCATTCTTAGTTTGAAAAACTCTGCGTCGGGCGCGAGCACCGGCTCGAACCAGGCGTCTTCAAGTGAAGCTAGCACGGACAAAACGCGAATTGATACGGTGCGGAGTATCGTTGGCTCGTGACCCTCTAGTAAGGTTTACTAAGCCCCCGTCCCACCTTCGCGTGCATCCACAACACCGGTACTTCTTTATCCGGTATTGTGCCAGTGTATATATGTACGTGATAGTAACAGCTTTGTAGATTCGACCTACAATGGCCTTCATTTCAGCAGCTGCAACATGTCATTAGGTAGCTAATTGAACGTTGTTCAATGTCGACCAGTTTGTCTTGTAATTTTGTATAAAAGGAACTGTTAAGATTGATTTGTTCCAAATTTAAGTCACATCACAGTAGAGCGTTAATAATAGAAGAGTGCGTATATTGAGCGACGTGCGATTACTTAAGGATTATCACAGACGGGATGGTGAGTTGTAAATATGTTTTTAATGTGTATTATTAATATTCTTTACCATTATTGTTATCGAGATTTATTCTCTGAATAATTGTAAACTGCTATCGATTGTACATTTTTGCATCGCACTTAAATAGCGATCTCTGGCATAATAGAAAAATAGAATCAGCAGCTTAATGCTGTAGAGTGAGAAAAATTAGGATTGATTAGAAATATTTTGAAAGTGTGCTGATCGAGTTTGAGGAATGAGACACTAGTCGAAGATCGTATCACATGGCTTCGAAATTTTTTATAGCAGACGCTCTTTTACAAGAGATTTGTACGATTTGAAGCTGCCGTCATTTCAAAATGTAAGGGTTAAACTCTATTATGGCGAATATAATCCTTATTTTGTGTATAAATAAAATATTAAATGGTCGGAAACGGAACGCGAAGCATGTGATGAACATTTAGCAATTATCTTTCAATTTACGACTTGGCTCTTACATTCAAGAATGTATACTTTCAAAGCTTTACCTTATAGTGAAATTCAATCAGAAGTTAAATGAAATCAAATTCTTGAAAGTGTATAATTTTCAACTTCTTGAATGGTTTGAGAGTCCTTTTGAATAATTTTCGCACGAAAACGAAGTTCAAAGTTGTGTTTTCAGGACATGCGAGTCAGGAGAAAGCTTTGAAAACTCCATGTATATTTTTTAATGAAATTTAATTGATTTTTAAAGAGAGAAACAAAAATAGATATTTATTATTAGAATCCTTTGAAATTTGAATTATTAAGTCGATCCGAGTGTATTAATAAATTTTGGAGTTGGGCTAACTATATTTAGATGGTCAATTCTTTCGCGTGTGATTTTTTATGGGATATTGCGTTTTAAATTTATTTGACGATACTATTTTTAAGCGTAGACGTGCATGCGAATAAAAGCAGACTAGCAACAAATTAGACTGCGCACACGCACATTCTTGGTGGCCCTTGATGTACACAGTGTACAAAGATTATTCTGCTAAATAAAAAATTAAATAAAACTATCCAAGACTGACGTATATACTGATAAAGAAGATGCAAAATACTTGATGTAATAAAGAAACGAGTACCGTTCATTTGTACATAATATTTAATTACACTCGACGGCGGTGTGACTTATTACTTTCTAAATGCGACAAACTTTGATTATAAGAATAGTACTTTAGTTCCTTTCAATTGTCTAAACAACCAATTCAATTTTTTTTTCTTACTCATAAGGCCTCTCAATATAAATCTTGCTTTCTCCAATCGATCACAACAATTTTTATCTTGCAAATGAATTTATAAATACTTTAATTAACAATTTGTAGACAAATGCATAATCGAACGGCATAATCCAAACGATTCAGCAAAAGCTATTATGTTCCTATGAGATGCAAAATAATTGTACATACATATACCATGATTTCAAGTTAGTTGCTGCATAGATACAAATTTTTCGTTTGTATGTTATACACGGCAATCACGTTTTCCGCTTGATGTTGAATTTTGAGGTACTCTGCTAAGAAGCAAAAATTCTAATGAGCACAAATTGATAGTGTCAAATGCTTTTGTTTTGAGTTTTTATTTGAAAGAAAAATTAAAGAGCAAAAGCACATTGATTTTAAATGAATCAAATTTGAACTAAATTTCCAATAGTGGGTTTTATTAAATCCAGTTAGTAACATATCCAAACTGATTTTCATAGCTGAAAAGTACCTGAATGATTCTAAAGTTTGTCAAAGGCACTGGAAGTCTTGGGTTATAAGCCATATACACAAAATTAATATTTGAATATGAAAATTACAATACACTTGAATTTTTCAAAGTTCTACTGCAATAACAATAAAATAATAACAATGAATAAAGATGCAATAATGAATGCATATGCAAATAAAATATTTATTGTACACAAGAGACAAAAATTTATGTGCGGTAAAGTACAAAAAGTAACACATCGAATTTTCGATGGTGATCAAATAAAATTGTCATAAGTTTTATTGAATGGGTTCAAATTTTCATAGAACCAGAATGAATGCAATCTTTCATATGATGTATCTTTCTAGGAACATAAAGCAAATACTTGACAAGCTTATGAGTTCCATAGTCTCATTTGTTTGTCATGCAAATTTTAAAAAGTAATTCACTTGATGATGATTTGTATAAACTTTGACGTCAAGTTGAATTCCGTTTGAAATTGTACATAAACATAACATTCTTTTTCAAGTGTTGAAAAAAATTTATTTTTTTAATTGCGTATACAATTGACGCTATTTTGATATCTTTTTCCCCTCATAAGGTGCTTGCATTTAATAACCAATAATTTATTCATTCATTCCGTACGATCATGCATAATATACAACATAATGAATCTATTGGTGTGATATTTAATGATTATATCAGCATAATTGTAATACAAAAAAGAGCAGGAAATATTATAGATCAAATAATTAAACTACTGAGCTTTTGTATTATCAGTAGTACTATATCTTTTTTTTTCCTTTTTTTCTATTTTCTTATTCACAATAAAGAAATTATGTAATTCACTTGGTTTTCAATCTTGTTTTCAAGAACAAATCGTTTCTACTTACTGACAGTAGCACGTTGCAGGTATAGCTGACTGTGTACGGAGAGTAACACGCAACATGATTTTCCGCGGAAAAGCAGCAAGTTTCGAATTTTTTTCGATTTCTTCTCACTATAAAGTCGACATATTCAGACTTACGCTTATAACGGCTACTTCGATTCTATTTTGTGTCAATAAACATAATTCGCATTTCTTCTATACTTCGTGTGATGAAACATGCGATATATTGATGTGATTAGATTTGAGCCCGACAAAATACTAGAATACAACAATTTTCGTGAGAAAAAATCGAAATGGATAACAAAAACTTAATGTCAAAAACTTAAAATGTGCTACTTTTCGAGATTTTGTTAACGTGCTATGGTAACGATAATATTTGACAGAGCTCTCGAGCGCGTGCTACTCTCTGTATGGGGCATCGAAATAAATAATCTGTTTCATCCGAGAATTTCCTGCTAAAAGATCGTATTTGTACATTCAGAAACGAATTTTTTCTATAAATTTCCCAGGGTGATCCGATTCAAATTTTAATTTAGTTTTATATCATGTAAAAAAACGTTTTTCCATACTTATAGAGAATACTTAGGACTATAAGCAGCTGATAAATGATATAGTGTTCACCTAATGTAAAACTTTTCTCCTATTATTATTTAAATGTTTCTTAATAATTATTGTTGCGATGAATAATGCTAGGTACATGTAATAATGAGTATTATTGTACTATTGAAGCGAGTTATTTCGTCTGTATATTAAATTTAAAATAAGAAGAAATAATTTTATAATAAAATACTAATTTGATTCAACTGTCTTCTTAATCCATTGAGAGCGTAATATTATGAATGAAAATCGTATCAACGGCCGTACCCAAATTGCTTGGTTGTTGTTTCATTAAAAATGAAAAAAAAAAACATTCTTTTAAATAATTTGACAATCAACTCATTGACTTATTGGCATCATAATAATGCATGCCGAAAGTTGATTGAAAGTCAACTTTTCAGAGAATGAATCAAACAATTACTTTTTAAATATCCAGTAATGAAAGGATATCCACATATATATATATATATATATATATATATATATTTGACATTAATAATTGTTAATGAAACAGTAAAGTCTTTTGGAACAAACGAGCATAGACGCTGTGTATATTTATCTCACTTGAAAAACTGTAAATATTCTTCCAATTTCAATTTCGATTAACGGAAATGGCAATATCATATTCATCATTTTGGAATTTTTTTCCTTCGTTGACTCTTCTGTGCATATGTCAAAAATTACTCAAACTCTTGGTGGCTCTTTTAAATCACCCAAATATATATGTTTCCAGTCATTCGTCTGTTATTATAGTTTTCAAGTTGTAGGGTAATTTAACGTGTTATGGAAATAATACGGGAATAATTTTGAAAATTGGAATGCATTTGCTTTTAAACCTGATAAGTACATACATACATTAGAAAGAAGGAAAAAAAATGTAAGTATTATTCCTATTATTGTTTTTATCGGTGTCGTTTTAACGAGTTATGAACATTTGAAAGTCTATTATATATAAAGATACAACGGAGTCCTGTGAATCTATTTTTGGAAAACTTGATTCTATATTCTTTGAACGTTTCTAACTACATTTGAAAAGGTATTTGAGAGAAAAAACATGAGAACAAACGTAAGTTTGAGCGTGTCAAAATGACCTAGATGATGGAAGTTGCTATTCTACATTCACAGTAGAAGAAAAGGGATATGAATGCTGGATGACAGTATTTATTTAGTAGAAGTTGATTCTGTGTTTCCTAATAAGTATGAATTTATGTTCATTTGAAACATGTAGAAAAGGGTTATTCTTTGCGGATGCTAGAAAGAAAAAGTGGCACTTTTCTCCCGCTGGAATGGAAATGTAATATGAATTGAAATAGTACGTTTCGGCACTAGAGCAAAAGACGACCTCCAGGCACGGGTGAGGCTCGAGCGAAGAGAGGGTAGCAATAACACGAGCCTAGGATCATCTTTTGCCTTAGTATCGAACAGTATTTTTCATCACGAGTGTAGAAAACTAAGGTTTAATGGTCAACTTTTCGATTAAAGTGAAGAAAAAAAAATCGACCAAACAACTTTAAGAGCCTCTTTCGAAGAACGACTCGTCCATACATGCATACACTTTTTACATTTATCATGTTTTTCGTTGTTTAATCCTTATACATTGAGGATTTTTTCGGGCATACTACAGTATATATAAGCATCTAGAGATTTGAAGATTGATCATTGCAATAAATACGTGTAGATATTCATTGCAATGCAGTTTTTTCACTTCCGAATTTGATTTGCGCCAAAGGCTTTAATAACAAACACCTCTACGTTATATATACTTAGAGCGCTATGATAAACGACCGCAAGTTTTTTTTCTCCCTATAAAGGCCAAGTATTACCCCCGGGGTATAGTTATGTGTCTATATTATGCATATACTTATATGCGTATTACTTAACGTATGAAAGCTCAAGGCGCATCTGATAAATTGACAATAACGCTTACACGAGTTGAAGCGATGCGTGGGAGGAAATGCAATAATTGTTTTGGCGGAGGGCGCGAATGAGGGATAAACACGTGTCCGGCGCGCAGCTGCTCTCATATACTTGGGTAAGTATATAGCAGCGTATAATATGTGTCGCAAGCTGTGGAGGTCCGAGCGGTGTCCGAGCCGTCGGAGCATATCAGGGAGAATCGGAGCCCGGCTGCATAGTGCAGGCGGGCGCGCGGCGGCGGCAGCTCGAGTCAAGCCGAGTCATCATCAGAGCGCGCGCTGCGGCCGGCGGATAGGATCGATCGGCGGATCAGCTGGGCGCCGTAGTGCGTGGGGGCCGTGGCGTGTGTCGGGCGCTGATTCGTCGAGCGACGCACACTGCTGCTCTCTGCGCGGCCTGTGCCTCGAGCTGCCGTCAGCTACACACTCGCTCGCGCTAGGCGTGCATCGGGCATAAACTCGCGGGTAAACTGGCGTCCACCCCGGCGTTGGCTAGGCGATATCAGAGTAGCGGCAGCGGCAGCAGCAGCAGCTCACGTGTGTGTTTACGTGTGCCAGCGCGGCACGAATCAAGTTGCCGCAGCAGCACTAATCGGATATATCAGAGGGAGTGGAAAGAAAGAGAACCCCACCACCCCGCCCAAGAGCGCAAGTCCGTTGACATCTCTGGCGCGCGCGGGGCCAGTGAACTGGAGCAGGCCGTGCACAGGTTATATAGGTACGGCTTCCTCTCGCCCGAGGAAGAACGGTGTCACTAGAGCTTCCGCCGCCGCCGCGCAACCGATAAATGGCGCCGAGCCGGCTTCCCCGGCTGCTCCTGCTGGGCTGCCTGCTTCTGGCGGCTCGTGCACACGACGACGACGAGGCCATCGTCGAGGACGAGCCGATCGAGGAGCCCAAGAGCCAAGACTACAAGAGCCCCGAGCTCGTCGGCTCGGCCCTCCTCGCCGACCACTTCGACGAGAGGCAGCGCTTCGACAAGAGCTGGATATTGTCGCAGGCGAAGAAGGACGACACCGACGAGGATATCGCCAAGTACGATGGTTCGTATTGCCCCCCATCCCCTCCCCCTCCCCCCGTATCCCTGTCTTTTTTAACGCGATGTGCCCCCGTACTACACCTTATGTAATTTGATTTACCTCGCACGCGACATACATCAATTACAATCGTATCATAGTACCAACAGTTTCGGCTCTCTTCCTTTCATTTTACAAATTTCCGACCGCGGTGAGTTTTTTATTGTTTATCGACTGCAGCCGACTTTTCGTGTTGCAAGGTGGCATTTGTTTTATTAATGCGCGCCACTATCTGGAGGACTTGACAATTTTCCTGCTCATGTTTGATCGGTGCTTATATGCACAAGGCTGTGTGCAATTAGTGTGCTAAGTAAGTCAGGTATTAAAATCAGCCAGTGATAATTTAAAATTACTCTAACTGAAATTGATAAATGATTTATATTATATTCTTGTTCATTCAAATTAATTATATAATTTTTGTACTTTTAACAGGATTATGGACTGTTGAAGAGCCTAAAAGGAGTGTGGAAAGTGGAAATCTTGGTCTGGTCCTTAAGAGCAAAGCTCGACATGCCGCCATTTCTACTCCGCTGAGCAAGCCATTCATCTTCAAGGACAAGCCTTTGGTTGTACAGTATGAAGTTATTTTCCAAGAGGGACAAGAATGTGGAGGAGCATACTTGAAACTACTGTCCGTTGATTCTCAACACAAAGACTTAAGAAATTTCCACGATAAGACTCCTTACACCATCATGTTTGGACCTGATAAATGTGGCAATGATCACAAGGTTTGTTTCCTTCATTTTTCTATCAAGATACTTGCAGCAAAAATTATTCATGTTAAAATTTTCATTTGTTCTTGTAGTTGCACTTCATCTTTAGGCATAAGAATCCTCTGAACGGTTCAATTGAGGAGAAACATGCCAAGAAGCCAAAAGAAAGATTGGAAGATTTCTTCAAAGACAAGCAGCCACACTTGTATACACTGATTGTTCGTCCAGACAATACATTTGAGATCAAAGTTGATGGAAATGTAGTCAATGATGGTTCACTTCTTGATGATTTTACTCCACCAGTTAACCCACCACTTGAAATTGAAGATCCAAATGACAAACGACCAGAAGACTGGGATGAAAGAGAAAAAATACCAGATCCCACTGCTGTTAAGCCTGAAGATTGGGATGAAGATGCACCAGCTCAAATTATTGATGAAGATGATAAAATGCCTGAAGGCTGGTTGGAAGATGAGCCACCAACTGTATCAAATCCTGAATCTGTGAAGCCTGATGATTGGGATGAAGAAATGGATGGTGAATGGGAGCCACCAGAGATTCAAAATCCTAAATGCATCGATGCACCTGGCTGTGGTCCATACAAAAAACGATTTATCAGTAATCCTAAGTTTAAAGGCAAATGGCTTCCACCACTGATAAATAATCCTCATTATCAAGGAAAATGGAAACCTAAACTGATTCATAATCCTGATTATTATAATGATGAGCATCCTTTTGAAATGACTCCAATTGTGAGATGGTTTTCTTTCAAAATTTTCAAATCTTACTCCACAAGATATTCCACCACTATCAATCATTTTCATTTTGCAGTATGCTGTTGGCTTTGAATTATGGTCTATGTCTCCAGATATTCTTTTTGATAATATAATTGTTACTGATGATGAGTTAGTGGCTAAGAAATGGGCTGAAGATACATTTGAACTTCGTAAGGAGAGAATTGCGATAGAGGCTGTAAGTAACATTTTTTCCGTCCTACTGATTATTACATTTAATATATTTTTTTTTTGTATAATAAGTCAAATATGTACAAGAAGTATTTTAATCATAAAACGTCTATACAATAAAAAATCGTATCAGGAAACTTTTTGGGGTAAAATGATGAGAAGTATGAATTACAAACCTGGCTACTGGGTTGCATATTTCATATATTGTGCTATTCCAATCTGTATATACATTGGTTTTCTCATCAGAAGAGCACGAGAGGTACGCATCAAAGAAATTTGAGTATCTCTTGAGCAAGTTAAAAGTAAATTAATTTAGGGTTGATGTATTGGAACTAAGGTTGTCTGAAGATTCCTACAGTAGATCACTAAATTAAGCTTGAAGCTTTGTGATAGATTTAGGAAGATAGATAAATGGAAAATTGTTAAGTAGGTGTAATAAACATTGGGTACTTGATCATATGTTTGCTAATTGTGTTTCATGTAGTCTGGCCTTTGGCAAGGAATTGTGAATTATACTGCTGAACACCCGTGGATATGGACAATTTATATTATATTGTTAGGAGTCCCTGTTATGCTGATAATTTATTGTTGCTGCTTTACAAGTCAGGTACAGTAGTAATGCTAGATGTAATACACGCTTAGCACTAGCCTTGTAACATAAACTGTGTTAATTTGGTTGAAAAAAAGATGTAAAAAATATATGGATGTCACAAAGTTACTATGTTGTTGTAGGATACTAAAGAACCAAATAAAGAAGATGAGCCTGAAGCTGATACTGAAGAATTAATTCCAAAAGAAGAAACTGAAGCAAACATCGAAGAAATAATCGATGAAAAGGTAGAAGAATCGATAGGAGAATCTGAAGAAAAAGATAAACTAGGAACTGATGAAGTCCTTGAAGAAAAGGTTATATATCCATACGTATTTCCCTCAAAATTAAGCAGAAAATTTTTTCTAATAAATTCTTGATCCAATTTGTTACAGAAGGAAGCATCTACGAGTAAAGATGGGCCACGAAGAAGAAAACCAAATAGAGACTAGCTATATAATGACTGTTGTTTTTTATATTATAATTATAAATCATCAATGAGAACATTGATTTTTTCACAAGGTTCACATTCCGAATATCATTGTGCGAATGAGATGCATCAAGATAGTAGACATGTGCACTGTAAGACATGTCATTTTGTTCATAGTTTATAGGTTCGCGTCTAAATGAAAGAGAATGAGAGAAAGAGACTATCTAATAAGCCATATTTCCTTTTCTTGTGACACTTGTGTTTCTTTGTATTTATGCAGTGATGAATTTATTAAGATTGTATACAAACTGTATACTATTTAACAAAAGAATCTTATACATATGTGTTGTGCACACAATATATGAAAGAATTGTAATATTGAACAACATTTTTAACGCCTGCGTCGAGTTTTTATCTCACTAAGCGCGTTTTGTTGAAATAAAAATACTAATTTAAAACTGATACCCCTTTTATATATGAATTACCTAGAAATGCTAAGAATTACATTACTACAATAATTCGATCCTAATGCGATTATGCCCTATTGTTAAAGAGCCGAGACACGAGGGGGAGTTTTTTTGTCAGTTAAACAAATTTTTTTATGAAAAAAATTTTTATGATCTATAAAAATCGAAACGCTCTGTAATGAGATTCTTTCATATTCTAAGGCCATTACCTAAACAAATGTTAGGTAGAGGTATACGATAATTTGAATGAACCTATTTTTTATTGTTTCGCCTCCTAGGTTTTTTTTTCCTTTTCAGGGGTTATTCCTCCCAGATATATTATTATTTTTTTTCTTCCTAAGACTATCACCTCCGGGGTATGTGCCTGCGTATTATTTCTTCAATTAGTGCTTCTTTCTCGTCTGCACTATAACCACGTGGTTATGTGAGTTATGTCTAAACCAATCAAATCACAAATTAAGTATAACTGGCTTCACAGTTTACATTACAGGCTTTTCAAATAATAAAAGGAAAAAATGACTATCTATAATAACCTATATATATGAACTCAGAAACTATCGAGACTGCCCCATATATTCCGGCCGGGTTAGCCTTGAGAAGAAAAAAATACTCATGCCTGCACTGTGCAGGTTGGTTTCCTGCACACTGAGTGGGATGCCTGGCTGCAGCACATGCCCACACATGCCTGCACAATACACATGCCGCCGGTGGTGAATATAGAACACTGGTGTAGAAGGTAAATAAACATGCTGGATTTTGTAATCATCAGCGACCATCTTAAATAGTACTTGAAGATGTGTAAAATCGGATGAAGAGGATACAAGAACATTTCACGTGGTCTATCAGAAAGAAATAAAAGGGGCGAGTTTTACTTTTCTGAAATTCTATCAAATTGTATACCTGCATCAATTCACAACGACGCTATATTTGTTGGTCAGAATTTCGGCACAAGTCCAGTGATGGAACTTAGCGAGAGGTAATCAATCTTAAATAGTTGCGTATCTTGAATCTATTCTATCGTTGAGAAATATCATTACCCGCAATCTTTGTTGAAATTATATTCGTATATTGTAGGTTAAGTTGACAAAACACAACAACATTTAGACATTCTTCAAAAAGACTGAAAACGGAAACGAAAATCAAAAATGTTGGGCCCATCATCTCTAAGCAGATTGGAGGATATAAAACAAGTATTACATAGTATACTTGTTTCTGTAAATAGTAACGACATATCGCTGACATCTTTGAATAAGATGTACAGAGAATATCAAGATGAAGATATACCATATAAGGACTTTAGCTATACAACTTTGAGAGATTTTTTAAGTGACATGAAAGACATTTTAAATTTAAAGTACAATGAAAAAAAGAAACAATTATGTGCTTATCATATTACTTCTGAAAAGTCAAAGCACATCAGTGTTCTAGTTTCTAAAGAAAAGCACAAGTCTGACCGAAAATCCAAATTACAACGCTGTAATCCAGCCGATCCTCATATGCTTTATAATGTTTTGCAAAACTCGGCTACAGAAGCTAGGAACCATGGTTGTAAAAGGGTAAAAAAGAACTATGTACTATCTGAACTCACAAGTTACATGGGTAGATATGCATTTTATGATGTATATAATTTGAACAGCCAGTTAAATGAATTTACCCATTTGTTAACTCATGATGATGATTATATTTACTTCAAAGAGGAGTTGTCTCAAGTAAAAGAGGCAATGGAGGATAATCATTTGAGTGACTTGATTAAAAATAGCACTCAAACTAGACTGAAAAATTTGATTAAAAAATATCCTAAAGGAATTTGGTGTTCAGAACTTCCTAAAATATATCAGCAAGAGTACAAGTTTGAATTGGAGTACTTCGATATAGGGTTTACTAGCATTGTTGAGTTTGTATCTGCTTTACCAAATATTTTCAAACTTGTAACACCACAAAATTCACAGAAACAATTAGCTATTGATGCAAGTGTACCTGCAGATAAAAATAATACCCTAGAGAGAGGTATAAAAAAGCATAACAAAACTTTAGAGGAAAACATGGAGGAAGTTGCAGCAATTCCTGATAAATTGGTAAGCTCAATTTTTTTTTTATAATGGAAAAACATTCCATAATAAAATAATACTATTTCAGTCCCCTGAGGCTACTAGGAGAATGTTTCCTAAAAATACAATGTATTTCTCTGACACAATTGAATCAATTGATGTAACAGCATTCTCTGAAAAATGTATGGATGTGGTTGTTTCTGAAGTGAAGAGTCCATCATGTTTCTGGATAACATTGCGCAAGAATGCAACTTCATTAGATAGATTAATGGAACAATTACAGTACGTTTTATTTGATTTTTATCTTATTTAGGTTTTTGAAAATATTCTAATTGATTTTATGCTTTTTCCAGAGATTTTTATACACAAGTATCTTTAGGCAAATATATTATCCCACCTTTATTATTAGAACCAGGTTTACATGTAGCAATCAAATATTTGGATATTTGGCACAGAGGCATGGTAAAGGAAAAAAGGAAAGATGGAAAATTAATGGTGAATATACATTTTTCTATTTGTACTGATGAATCAATTTCACTTCCACTATTTTCAACAATTTGCTTCTCCCTTCTATTTTAGTTACTAGGTTATTTCCTCTCACTTGCCTTCATTTTATAGTTGAAAATGCAGTCCAACCTGTATTTCGTCGACATAGCCGTGGATTATATATTTTATCTTCACTGAAAAAAAAATGATTGATGAAACCTACAGTGGAGAAATGAATTGATTGAAATTTTTTCAATCAAACTTACTTCCTAAACAAAATCTTGATAGCCGATTTCAAAACTTGAAAATATCGTAACTATTTTGTTATACGGTGTCTTGTGAACAAATCTTTGGATTTTAATATGATTTGGTAGCTATATACAGTTTAATAACATTTTGGAATTTAAATTCAGTTTATGACTCCTGTTAATGGTTTTTATCATGTCATAAAAACGGTATCTCGTGCGCGTGAGTGCGTATGTTTCCCTGTCAAATCAAACATTAAATAATTTTATTTGGCTGATATCATTTTACATACATTCTAGAAATTCACACCATGTTCTTAGAATTTTTTCGGTCACTTCAACCGCAGTCTACAGTTGGCCTAATTAGATATTCTATCCATTTAAGGCATTTCTGGTCACAATTTATATTCAATAAATTTTTAGGCAAGACATTTTTGTTCTGGAAATCACCTAAATTTAAAAAAAATTCAAGAAATTCAAGATTAACACCTTTTTATAAAATTTTTCAATATTTATACCTCTACAAATTAGACAAATTTCCAAAAATTTCTGGATTTAAATTCCTCAACCGAGCTTATCACGATCATAAGTTGAGGTATAATATTGGGATATTGTATATTCACATTGCACCACACTGTGAAAACAAACATCACCTCACATTTGAGTTTTTATACTTGAAATTAAACCATCTCACTGCTTTGCAGCGCTATATCTTTCTGTAGAATTTGCGGGCCATCGCGACTCTTTTATACAGACAAGGTCCGCCGCTTTTCAATAATCAATTATGTCTATATTTCTGAAGATGTAACATTTTTGTTGAACAATTCTCCCCCAGTTTATGCTCTACTTTTTGCCCATCAGATTATCATAAAAAGTAGCACGTTTCATATTACCAAGAATAGTGACACAATTTTTTAATTGAATAGTTATACCTTGATTTATATAAAATTATTCTGCTTTCAAGTTCAAATTACAACCAGCTGGCATATAGTCTTACTTTACTGCGGGAAACAATAACATTCGTCTGACGAAAAAAAAATCGAAACGTACGAATCTTTACAGGAGAAAGTTTTAAATTTTGAAATCTTTTGCATGAAAACTTTTTGAAAAAAATTTATTTAACCTACGAACGTTGATAGTAGACTTAAAACATGCTAATATATAAATAAACAATTGGTGCGATTGTCGGGCAAAGTAAGTAGATGAGAGATGACTAGATTTATAAGGATTCAAACATTTACATCGAATATGGGAAAGCATATAGTCCTTTCCCACTTCCGAGTTGAGCAAACAGGGGAGATATCTGTATCAATAACTATGAAGAAATTTTTACTCAAAAATATTACATTTTCGTATAATCACAACTGAAAGAACTTCATTTAGATCTTATTGTTAGTATAAAACGTAAGTACATAGTAATATAATAATTCAAGAGTACTAATTATTGCAGATATTTTTTTATGATTATGGGACTGAATGTGCATATCCTGGTAGAAAATTATATTTCTTGGATAAAGGGTTCTCAAATCTTCCTGCACAAGCTATTCTTTGCCAATTGGATAACATCAAACCTGCTGGAAGAAGTGATTGGTCTTTGGAAATTCGTACTTCGTTCTGTAACAGGATTTGCAATAAACCTTTCGTCGCTGAAGTATTGAATGTTTACTCAGTGGTATGTTATTTTTTCAATGAATTCATTCATCGATTTATTTATTTTTTTTCAATATACACTTACTTTATTTACTTACGAATAATTGTATCATTCGAAGCAAAATCATACACGTGTACATTTCCGTTTCAATAACTTTTTCTCCGTTGATACTGATATTCACACGAACTATATATACATTATTTTTAATTTATCTCGTGTTAGAACTACTAGCCTCCAAAATTGTACCCATTCTTGCATGATGTTTAAAAAAACTAAATAAGTATGTTCAAATTGTTTCAGAATAACTCTCTGGCTGTGAATTTGGTAGATACAAGTAAGCACTCAGATGCCAAGTACATAAATCAATGGATGATATCAAAGGGATTCGCTATTGAAGGAAAAACAATATGTCGGAATAATAGTCCGCATTTAAAGTACAATAATAACCAAACAGCAGATACTAGCAAGGATAATTACCCTACCGAAAATCAATCTACCAGCAGCTTATCACAAAAATATTCGACTATTAAAAAAACACTTTTGAAGCTCGAAGCTCGAAACTCTAGTTCATCAGCGTCGTCTAATGTTTATTCAAGTAATAGCAGTTTAAATTGTGAGAATAATTCTAACCATAATCGTTACATAGCTTCAAAGGTGAATTTCAACAATCAAACATTATCAGACGCTGAAAGTTGCAACAGCACAAATCTTTCTAGCTCGCTGGATCTCTCATCTTCTAGTAGTGATAGCCTCTGCAATAAAAATACTAAAGAGGTAGGTTTAAGCAGAATAATATTCAAACATTGTTCGAAAAAAACGATTGATCTTGCTCTAAATAATCCTAAAACAACAAACGAAAACAATATTCTTCGAGGTTCTGAAAATATAAAGGAGCTTGAGAAAGACGTTGATAAGACTGATTCGGACAATCGGTTTGATATAAAACCGCTTGCGCACGAAAATAGAATTGAAACAAATGATTATTGTTCCTCACTGAGTTTGCCGTCTCTTGGTAATAAAACTACTAAAAGTACTAAAAGTACGAATTTTGATCAAATAATGTTTAAAGATTCTTCTGATTCATCATCAGATAGAATCATTAATTCTCATGATACTTATTCAAAAACCAAGAAAAATAGTAAGAAGTTCTTGACAGACGATTTAAATGTTACGTTAAAAGAGTTACAACATCTGATGGTTTCTGCAAAGTAACTAAAACAGACATGTAAATAAATTCGATAAATATTTTGAGAATCGTGAACAATTTATGTAAATACAGATAGAATGTCACATTATGAGCTCACAAAAGTGAGCTCATAATTATATTTGCTTGATGAAAGGATTAATGGATGAAACTCTAGATAGACTAATATGCTTCCATTTCAAGTGTAATTGACTTAACACTACATGTTCTTAATTTTTTTAATTCATAAGGAAAACTAATATCTACTCCATGTTGACCAGAAATTGGCAAGAAATAATTATGGATAATGTGTCATATAAAGCTTTAAAATCTCTATAATTCTGTAGAGAAGACTTTATGAACGGTCAAAAAGTTTCTTTTAAATATAAGTAATTCATTGCCATTTTTTTCTCAGAAATAGTAGGAAATTGTAAACTACCAACTAGAGCTACTGATCGGTCCACTGGGCAATCAAACAGTTTCTTTTGAATATTATTTTTTGTCATTTCATTTAATGGGACTGATGTTAGCAGACCCCTGTTCTTATTTTTTTTCTCCTCTTCTGTATGACACATTACTTATATTAATTGCTTACCAATTCAGTTAAAAAAAATATAAAAACGAAATATTTCAAACTTACTTCTTCCCTCTATAAATAGCTCTAAAACATTGTTAATTCTCTTTTGATTTTCAATAGATTCGACGGGAGGTTTTTCTACATGGGTTTCTTATATGTATTAGCGAATCTATTACCTTTTTTTTTCGAAATATGCAGATATAATGTATTATTTCAAAACTCCTCATATGGTTTCACCAATCTGATGCATTTTCTTATATAATGAAAATACTTCATTTATGGTACAGAATCCGGAATAACGTTTTCTGAAGGTTGACCCTTTGCAACATGGATTTTTTCTAAAAAAAGTGCTGTTTTACTCATTCCTACATTCCATCCTAATTCAAATCAATATTTTAAAAGCTCTCCCAAACTCTGCATATTTTTAGAACATATATGGAATATTGTTTATTCAATTTCGTATTTCCAGGACATAAAAACAGTTTGTAAATATATGTATAACGAACCAAAAAAAATGGCCTAATAGTTGAATAACCATACAATATAAATACTTTTCCACCATTTTATGTACATATACCAGGATTGTGTAGTTGAAATCATCTCAAGAAACAAAAAGAGAATAGATAGATAACTTGACATTGTTTTAAAAACACTCGAAATTTATGTATGTTTGTTTTTGTCACAGTTACTAGCTAGCCTGGTGTAGAACGGTAGGTTTTCTAAAACTTCGTTAGATATTATTGCAATTCGAGTCTCCAAGCAAAGTAGTCGTCATCTGGTGGTGGAAATTGGAAGCTCTCAAAGTTATAAAAAAAAAACAATGTCTCATAACCTCTTCAAAATATATCACAGTATATCCCGCCTACAACTAATCGGTACCCGCAGATTTGATCATTTTAAAAATTCTCCATTACTGCTAGACTCTTTTGTCGATACCTACGACTACAATCGTGATAATATTCGTAATCATTACACAAGTTTGCACCTGCCCGCGATGATTATTATAACTTTGAGCAGCGACGACAGCGGTCTCAAGCGGGACTTGGAGACTCGAATTATCAACGTTTCCTGTTTATACTTTGAAGAGTTTTTTCTACAGTAATATGAATGTACCTAAAACGAGGATTATTCTATCATAAAAACATTAAAAACTCATGATTTGAAAAAAAATCGTTATTTACACAAATTTTGCACATTTCTGGTTCACAACTTTCATAAAATAAGTTTTCAGTGCTAAATTCGAATATATATTCAAAGCAATTTAATCACCTTCAATCAAAAGAATTAGTTTGATCCCTCAAGAATTGTTTCAGTGAAACTACACGCCAGTTTTAAGAACACATTTTTGAGGAAAACGTGTTTAAAGTTTCATTTTACTGCTCTGTACGCTCAAGGTGGCTTCAGCGTTAGGTGCCGTGCCAATGCGGGGCTCTACTGGAGGTGTCTGAATCATTTTTTCCAAATTGTCCCAATTCTATCATTTTAAGGCAGATCAATCTTATCCTAAACTACTTATGGATGTTTGAAAAGGAAAAATAAATTATAACTAAGTCAATATCTGCACATAAACACTTGTCAAATTCATCAAAATCTAGCTTTACGATCTTATTTCGAGGGCGACATACGATTTCCGCGAGCATATTATAATCTACTCATGAATACCTATTATTTAGAATTTTTTCAAATTTTTCCATAATTTTATATTCAGTTAAGAAGAGATTAATTGATTCTCGCCATATACGAGCCCATGTAAAAAATGTCATTTCAATTATGGCGCTCATATGGAAACAAATATGGTGACCCATGATTTTCTTTGGCGTAATTGAAAGTTGACTGTGCTAGGTACATACATTCTGTGAAAGTTCCAACGCATTCAATAATTTTATAAGAACTCTCTGAAGCCACCTTAAGCATCCGTACTTATATCAAGTTCATTTCATCCAGGAAAAATAAAAATGTATACATCTTAGAGCTTTGGGGGCATATTCTAGAGATAATAATATTATCTGTAGAATATGCACCTAAGGTTTTTTTTGTTTAAATTAATAATATGTAATACTATCGGTTTAAACGAAAAAAATCAATTTTCTGCTACACCAGGCTACCTTCTTGAACAATTTTATAATGAAGTTATTGTAAAAGAATGACATTGACTCCAGGCTTGGGCGACTCATCTAAGAAAACTTAACTAACTCTTAAGGCCGATACAATAGAAAATTGTCATGAATAATCTAGATCGTAAGAATTGCAAAATTAATGATGCACATGAGTGAATGAGTATTGGAGAATCATCTTGGCTCAACATTATGTAAGCGTTAAATATGTATGCCGATGTTCTGTTATAAATTTAGTAACTATTATTGCTTACTTATGTAAACGCCTCAAAGTACAAAGAAAAGTTAAGGTGATGCGTAATAAAAAAGAGCAGTTCCCGTCAGGAAATGATAAATAACATTTCAATTTAAAAATGCTACACTCGGTGATGGCGTGACGGTCTCGTACCAGAGCCAAAGAAAGAAGAAGAATTTAAAAATGACTGACATTTGGGAATCATATTGAGAAGTAATATGACCCTGTGATATGAAGGTACACTAGTGCGTAAAGCTAATGTTATACTAAAAGAGAAGTCAATGTCCTGACCACGAGTATGTAGGTCGAAATAGTATATAGCTATTTTACTGTATAAAAACTTCGTCTTCAAGATTTTTTTTCATTTTATTTCAAATGATTCTATTGCTCGATAAAGGCAAGGTTTTGATAAGAAAGCGACTGATTATTTCATCACATTCTTCGTGATTCTTTTGAGAAAAGTTTCTTCTCATATTCTAAAAATAAACTCGATTTTTCATCGTGCCTTGGATCATTCACACTGGAACGACTTCTGCTCTTTCATTATAAATATTATATAATATAATAATTTATATATTTTTGATAGATAACATTTCTAAAAAAAAATTGTATTTTGAAATCATTCCATGTACTGTACTGTACTGTACTATATTATAACCTGATTTGAATAAACAATGAATAATACATCATTTTCCACTGCCTTTACCTGCGCTTTCACCCATTCTACTATGAGTAATTTTCTCAAGGGGGGGGGGGGTTGATCTGTGCCGAAAAAAAATCCATTTCTTATTCTATCATATGAATGTACAACATCTCAAGATTATAGTGTAGAAATTTCAGACTGATTGGAGCAGAACTGACAAAGACATGGAGATTCGAAGACACGTTACTCCGCTTGGGTTTCGTATACCCGCTAAACTCTAAAGCGTTTTTCCCGAACTTGCAATTTTTGGTCGGTGTCGGTGGAGGCTGTAACTCAAAATCTATTGAACCAATCATTTTGGAAATTGGTGTGCTATATCTCTACATTATTTGTCAGGGAATGACGTCGAAATTTTTTTCAATTTAGCATTATTATGAATTTAACAATAATAAATTGGTCTAATTTTTCAAAAGAAATCGCAGTTTTGACTTCAAATTTCAGAAAAAACCTGAAAAAAGTTGAAAATGGAAAATATCTCGACATTACTTCCTAGAGATACATTTCACCTAATTAACGCTTTTTGGTTTTTTCATTTTGGATGATCCAGTGATAAGTTACAGCCTCCACCGCAAAACACCGTTTTTTGACGCGTCTCAGAAGATTCGATATTAACGGCTTAATTATTGAAATTTTTCATTGAAAATTTTAGGGAAGATTGTTTGATTATTGTTTTACTATGTCTAGTTTGTTTCGATATACTTGCTAAGGAGCAAGTATATCTTTGCTTCATCAATGCTTAGACGAATTCGCGAAAATATGATTTTTTTTCAGCCGTACAGACCCGCCCCCCTTAAAACACGGTACATATAACCAAAATGCAAATGTGTAAAGTGCTGTAATTTTGAATGGATTCATTCTAACATTTAGCTTGTAATATAAACTTTTCAGATATTGCAGCAAAGTCCACGATTGAATTTTTCTTAAATAAAATTTCTTCCGAGCCCGATCAATTCTTACATTTTCCAACCGCTCATGCATACTTATATGCACCTTAAGAAAATTGTATAATCCCAGTGTTCGTCATTTTGTTTGTGACGTCAATTAGCAAAATCGAATATACTCCAATCATCTTAGTTTGTGCACAGCTACTCCGAGCAGATGATATTCCAAGTTGCGATGGAGATTCTTCGAACCCAACAGCATCCTACAGATTCAAATTCAATGTAAGAGTACGAAAATTGAGAAAAATGCAAGATAGTAAGTAATAAATAAATATATAATTGTAACTCGCGAAAATTGCGTACATCTAAAATCACTCAAAGTTTTTAGGAATGATATTTTTGAAATCCTTATAAATACTCGGTACAGAAATTTGAAAAAAAATCAAAATTAGTTACAATTTGGGGTGGGTTTCAGAAAAGTTTCACTCAAAAAGTCATTATAATAAATTCAAGGATTAACCATCCACATTTATCACTATCATGACATTGAAATCATGCATGATTTTGTAACAAAGAAAGTATATTGCTTTTCGAAGAATGATCATTTTCTCCAATTGGTGACCAAAAAAAGAATACGCAGTTTGCGTCGCACCTATTTTTCGCACGCGAAAACATTTTTTGTGCCAAACCCACCTCATGCCATTCAGATGCGTAGAGCTGTTATAAATCAGGTGATATATTCAAAATTATGTAAGGAATCGTAAAATACTAATTGCTCAAGTAGATCGGTCAAGTAAGTTAAGGGGGCTTCAGCGTTAGGTGCCGTACCAATGCGGGGCCCTACTGGGGTGCCAGAATTATTTTTCAAAATTCTCCGAATTCTATCGTTTTAAAGTAGATCAGTCTTATCCTAGACTACTTATGGATGCTTGAAAAGGGAAAATAAATTATAACCAAGTCAAGATTTGCACATAAACACTTGTCAAATTCATCAAAATCCACTTTTTTCAGTTTTACGATCTTATTTCGATGGTGACATACGATTTTTGCGATCATATTATAATCTACTTATAAAAATCTATTACTTAGAATTTTTTCAAATTTTTCTATAACACCATATTTAGTTGAGAAGGGATTAATCGATTCTCGCCATAAGAGCCTATGTAAAAAACGTCATTTTTGTTATAGCGCTCATATGGGAATGACCATGTTGACCCATGATTTTCTTTGTTGCAATTGAAAGTTGGTTGTACATTCTATGAAAGTTTGAGTTCATTCTATAATAGAATAATAACTCGCTGAAGCCCCCTTAAGAAAATCATGGGTCAACATGGTCATTTCCATATGAGCGCTATAACAAAAATGACGTTTTTTACATAGGCTCTTATGGCGAGAATCGATTAATCCTTTCTCAAATAAATATGGTGTTATAGAAAAATTTGAAAAAATTCTATGTAATAGGTTTTTATAAGTAGATTATAATATGATCGCGAAAATCGTATGTCACCATCGAAATAAGATCGTAAAACTGAAAAAAGTGGATTTTGATGAATTTGACAAGTGTTTATGTGCAAATCTTGACTTAGTTATAATTTATTTTCCCTTTTCAAGCATCCATAAGTAGTCTACGATAAGACTGATCTACTTTAAAACGATAGAATTCGGAGAATTTTGAAAAATAATTCTGGCACCCCCAGTAGGGCCCCGCATTGGTACGGCACCTAACGCTGAAGCCCCCTTAAGTGCTGAGTCATTGAGGTCCTGGATTTTGAAGTTCCGGTACCGGAAAAATATCACACGTATAATATTTTTTTTCGGTGAATTTGAAAAAATGTTCTATTACTCTCAATATTTTCTCAAGTAAGATCAAAAATATCATTGAGATAATTTTGTTTCTTAAATTTCTCAATCTTGCTTCCACAGATGGCCAAGGTAATATTTTTACATATTTTCGAAAAATACCGAATCACTTTAAGCCGAATACCTTTTCTTGTAGCATCTCTTTTGATGTAATCTTTCACTCTTGAAAATTTGGAATTACATTTACTATTTCATATACTTATAAAAAATGTTTTATGCTTACTTTCGGAAATAATTCAGGAGCTGGATTGGATATTTCATGGTCTATTCAACTTTCCATCAGAGAAAAAGTAGAAATTCTTTTGTGTTTTCTCCCATGGATACGAATCCACCCACCAACTTCTGTAAAATGTGGTCAGTTATTCATACAACACAATTTTTTTTTAAAAAAAAGTAATAGTTTTACTTTGACTTCAAGTTTTTTTCCAAAAATTTGATTCACGACCCTGGAGATTTCGAATTCCTCAAAAGTAAGGTAAGATTCGTGATTGTTACGACTATGTTGGAATTATTCTAGTTTTAAATGTTGGCCAGGCACCGTAAGACAAAATTATCTATTGAACTCATGTAATAATGGCCTTGTAAGTTAGGAAGAATGAAAAGAATGAACGTGCTCGAAAGATATTGTGAGGTGAGCTATACTACTTTTTTCGACTAATTCGAAAACAATCGCGCATCGCACTATACACTGGAGTATTTTCTGTCTTTTATATTTGCATAATTTATTCCTTTTGCTTATTCCTACACAGGATCACGCACTTAGATACATTTGAATCGGGTTCTTAGAGAAATCAGGTATGTCTATTTCGCTGGATAGTTCAGTGTTTTTTTGACGTTTCTCTCGATTGGCCAGTTTTGTTTTCATTCCGGCTTCGCCGAAAAAAGAATAATCTCATCACTTTCCATTCTGAGGCAGCAACCTCTTCACTGATCAGAGGCGAAAAATTAACTCTGTGAGTAAATTTTAGTATACGTATAATAAATAGGACTTGAGTGTAAAGATACGTTTGTCGCTATACCTACATTAGGTAGTTTATAATATTGAAATAGAAAAATCACTCACCTTTCATACACTTAGCGGCGGTCATGAAGAATACCAATTTCAATCTGCGAGCTTGTAAGTATGTACATACGTACAAAGTGTATAAGTACTTAATACCATATTACGGGGCATAATATAATGGGCTTCAGCGGGATTTATTACCATCATCAAAGTAATAGTAAAAAGTAAAAATAGAATAGTTTGTTCAACGTGCAGAGAGCACGGCCGTCCTCCCGCTGGGTTAACGGTAATCGGAGTGAGGGGTGGGGGTGGGGCTGGAAAAGAGTTGCGCGGCCGGCTTCATGCCGTATGCGGCGGGGTGCGGGTTGGTGCGGGTCTGGTCTGATGTATAGTCTAGTCACTATAGGTATATAGTATCTGTACCCGCAAACTGTTTGCGTTTTGCGTTATCAGCATCCAGACACGAACGTGTCCCCGACGCCAACGGAAAATCGACGCTGGACGTGGCGAAAATATGCCATACTCTGAGGATCACATTCGTGAAAAACTACGCAAGGAGCTCGAACCTGTGCACCTTGTGAGTATATAAGTATATCCCGGTTGAACGTACGATTCTTGGGTCGTGCATCATGAAGTAAACAAAACTCGCGGAAAGGCAGAGACGCCAACGCATAACCTCACTTTTTTAGCGGCCGTAAAGGTATTGAGAGGCGCGCGACCGCAAGCCCATAATAGAGAAGAGAAAATGCGCGATAGCGAGCTGCTGCACAGCAGCCTCATCGTCGGGGTGGCCCTGCTGCTGCGCTGGTGCGTCTCGTACCACCCGTACAGCGGCGCCGGCAAGCCGCCCATGTTCGGCGATTACGAGGCCCAGCGCCACTGGCAGGAAATCACCCTCAATCTGCCCGTCTCCCAATGGTACTCCAACTCGTCTGACAACGAGCTACAGTACTGGGGCCTAGACTACCCGCCGATCACGGCCTACCACAGTCTCCTCATGGGCCGCGTCGCCAGCTACTTCGACCCCGACTCAGTCAAGCTGCACCAGTCCCGTGGCTACGAGTCTCCAGCGCACAAGTATTTCATGAGGCTGTCTGTTCTAGTCGTAGACCTTCTGGTCTTCATACCTGCCGTAGCATACTTTGCCTTTGCTATCCTGCCCATTCTGGACACAAAACTGAAGAAGAGCCAGGAGAAGAGTGAAAAAAAAGATCTCTTTCTGTTCAAGAAGCGCCACTTAGTACTTGCAACTATACTTCTCTATCCTGGTTTGATACTTATTGATTATGGTCACTTTCAGTACAACTGCGTCTCGCTTGGGCTGTTCGTGGCAGCCGTATCCGCGCTTGTCCAAGGTGCCATGAGCACTGGCTCGTTCTTTTTTGTCTTGGCACTCAATTATAAGCAGATGGAACTTTATCATGCTCTTCCCTGCTTTTTTTACATTCTTGGTATCAATGTGCCGGGTAAAAGAAAACCATTTCTTGCTTGTTTGCGATCTTTGATATGTGTTTCATTGACAGTTGTTGTGACATTTGCTTTAATTTGGGCTCCGTTCTTGACTGATAGAAAAGTTTTTATGGATACAGTCTTGAGGCTATTCCCCTTAACTAGAGGTATTTTTGAAGATAAAGTGGCTAATCTCTGGTGTGCTGTTAATGTGATTTATAAATTACGCAATAATTTTACAAATTTACAACTAGCGCAAATATGTCTTGTATCAACAACAACCTCATTATTACCAAGTAGCCTTGATCTATTTTTTAGACCTTCCAGAGAAAAGTTTTTATTGGCACTTGTTAATTCATCACTATCTTTCTTTCTATTTTCTTTCCAAGTCCATGAAAAGTCTATTTTATTGGTAGCATTACCAGTTTTACTCAACTTCAATAAAGATCCATTTGCTTGTTTTTGGTTTCTTATAATTACAATTTTCAGTATGCTTCCTCTACTTATTAAAGATGGACTGTATCTTGCATATTTTGCTTCACTTACAATATATATTGTTTCTATTTCCTGGATGTGGTTTGAATCCAAAGTTACAACTTTTGTAAAAAGTAAAGATGAGAAGCAAGACGAAAAACCTTTATCAAGAAAAGGAAAGCAGATAAAGAAAATCAGTAGTGTGTGGACATCTAGTGGAATATATATTAATATATTATTTGTACTTTCATTATTAGGTGTGTTCATTTTATCGGTGGGCTGTGGTTTTTTGAAAGCACCAAAGCAATACCCAGATTTGTATCCATTACTCATATCTGTGTATTCATGTGGACACTTTTTCCTGTTCTTAATTTATTTTAATTATAAACAGTTTTGTGCAACATCTATACCAGCTCGGAAATTCAAAGTTAAATAATTCATTTACAAGATAAGCAAATAAATCAATCGCAACAACAATAGTCATATTTTTAAGGAAAGTGTGATAAAAATATGTAATAATTTAGTATAAGTTATGTGGTATGAAATCAGATGTGACCAATTTTGTACTGTGTCTCATCTGGATCTTTGAATATATAAATGAAAATGAGAGTGAGAATGGACTGTCCAATAGTCATTGTATGAGATACCAAACAACAATTGTCCTGAATTGTATACTTATTTATATGGGAAGGCTCTGTACTTTGAAGAGCATAAATATTAATAAATTTATTTTTTTTCCTGAAACGAAAACTAGTCATTGCTTCACTGAATCTTCCTCTTTGTAGCTTATAGATTTTACGAAATAGCGGAACAGATTCTTAGTAAACGTATACTTAAGTCTTATATTTTTCAGTTTTCATTTTTCATTTCCACGTTATTTTCCTCTTTTTGTTGCAGGAAGTAGAAGACCAGTCTGACGGTTGTGGCGGTAAATTTAACGTTCTAATAGTGTCGGATAAATTCGAAGGGAAACCGCTACTCCAAAGACATAGGTACTATTCACATTTATCCCAAAGTTCATATCATTTTTATTTAGTAACATTTTTTTTTAATCGTGTTTATATAATCTTGAATAAATTACAAAATAATACTTTATGACATTTTTGGTTGCCATTATTTTATAATTCGATACAGCTGCAAAATTTGTAATCCCACGAAGAAAATCAACAAAAACCCACAAAAATCTTGTCTTAGACATTTTTATTGCAGTTATCCATTTGAACACGTGTCAATTTTAAAAGTTTGATCAGTACTCTTATTGTAGATTAAATCCGAGTACAACGAATATAAAAGTTGGGAATACTCACATGTATTTTTTTTTCGTCTAGACTAGTTAACTCTATTTTGGAAGAAGAACTGAAAAGCATCCACGCTTTTTCCCAAAAAACCCTTACGCCGGAGCAGTGGAATAAGCAGCAGGCTCAATAAACTGATGGCATAATACAAATCCAGATCGAGCAATGATTTCTTTCGGGATTTCGGCACCGGGGAAGGTGATTTTGTTCGGCGAGCATGCGGTTGTTTATGGCAAAACAGCGGTGGCTGCGAGCTTGGACCGGCGCACCCACCTCGAGTTCCGGGAACTGCCTCCTGAGGAATCCACTATCGAACTGGAGATGCCGAAGCTCAGGCTCTCAAAAAAAATCCCCGTTGGCCAGTTAAGAGACTGTTTCAGAGACTCCACCTTTCCAAAACTGAGCGTTGACGGCCACGAGAGCTTTTATCAGCGAATAAAACAGCTCGCCGACAAGATTGACTGCGAGGAGACACGTCAAAAAGTCAGCCTTGAGTGCTTTTATTACGCTATCCTGCAAGTTGCGCTAGAGGAAGGGCTCGAACTCAAAGCATGCAAATTGAGGCTTGATAGTGAGCTGTCGATCGGCGCTGGCGCTGGCAGTTCCGCTTCTTTTTCCGTATGCCTTGTCGCGACCTTCCTACGATGGCTGCACCTCCAAAAAGATCCTGAAGCTCCATCCAAGTTCAGTTCCGAGGACCTCAAAAAAATCTCACAGTACGCCTATAATTGTGAAAAGATTATGCACGGCAAACCGTCGGGTATCGACAATTCTATCTGTACATTCGGATCTATCATTGAGTTCCGCAAAGGCGAGCTGCCAAATTTCATTCCAATGGGTTCCAGAAGCTTGAGGATACTGTTGGTAGACACCCAAGTTGGAAGAAACACGAAGCTGCTTGTCGAAAAAGTGGCTGGCTTGGTAAAAAAATATCCACAAGTTTTTCATCCAGTGCTAGACGCCTTCGATTCGCTTTCTTTAAGGGTCGTCGATATCGTTAAACAACTGCAAAATCTGTCGGATGCTAATGAGAATGCTCTGAACGAGATTTACAATGAGTTGTCGGTAAGTTGCATGATGATTAATAAATTATAGATTTTAAAATTGTTAGAAATTTAGAAACTTGACAATTCACAATTGTAATTTTTGTATAATGCAATCAATATAAAGAGAAAATTTATCATCTAAATGTTATGAATCGAATTTTGTTTGAAGACTAGGGCTTCATCATCATTCTGACTTACAAACATTTTAAAATTGATGATTTGTAGGTTCTTGTAGACATCAACCAAGGACTACTTACTACTTGTCAAGTTTCGCACCAATGTCTAGACGTGATATGTATGGTTGCAAAAAAATATGGATTCTCAGCCAAACTGACAGGAGCTGGGGGTGGAGGATTCGCTTACATATTGATTCCGCCCAAATCTGTGACTGAAGATTTGAGTGCTGAATTGGCTCAAAATGGATTCGTGGTTACAGAAACAAATTTGGGTGGTTATGGAGTTCAAATTCATGATGTTGAGGGTTAAATAAAGTTCCATTGAATATGGACAACGAACATATATTTTTTCATTCTTTAGATTTTTACATCTATTCAAGACTTGGGTTGAACAATTTGTATTAATTTTGATGCTTGTGTGAAAGCAAGTATCCGTGGATAAAAAAATAATTTTCTTTCTTGGTCTTTTCGATATTTAAGTCAATTTAATATCAACGATATATTATCCATACCATTAAATTTGAATTGGTGAAATCATTTGTTCACATAACTGGAGAAATGTTTCTAATTTGTTCAGTTTTAAATCTTTTGGATTTTGAATAAAAATAGTTCTGAAAACATCTGATTAATCGAGCTATAATAATACTTTTGTTCTTCAAACTAATCTAAAATCTATCACAAATTCACGTGCACATGCACATTTCTGAAAAAAATATCTAAATACATCGAAGTTATGGAAGGTTCATTGAATATTTTTGTATACTGTAAGGGGTTTATATAAAAAGTTAACATTAACATTTGTTTTAAATCTAGTGTGGAGTATTGTCTGAAAAATTAGCGTGAACAGTTTGAAACTGTTCATGACATGAAATAAAAGCAACGTATTTTCAATATAATTTTTCATTTTCATATGAAGTTTTAGCAAGTTTTTAAAATTCGATCAAAGTAAGCTTCTATTGCTTATTAAATCAAACAAGTTTGAAACTCAAACTTAGAAAACAAATAATATTCAAATTTGAATATTTCATAAATAAATTTCAAAATAAAATTAGAAAATATCAATGTTTATAAATTTAATACAAACAAAATCTGTCTAACAAAGATGTACATACAAATTATCACCAAGATTATATACACTTTGATGTTTGATCTCAAAAATTCAACTCAATAAGAATTCAGTTAAATTTAGTGGTATTGGCAAAGAGCATGTGCTGCTAAAATTTACAAATTCTTTGACTAGGTGCGTTTTCTGTGATGTAAATCATAAGTCAGAAAACTTTCTTCTTATTAATTCTATATATACATATACATACAAATTATGTAGGGCTGAAAATAGCACTCGATCTTCTCTGGGTCAATGTGACTCCATTTAATATTGCACTATCCGTTTCCGTTATTTGGTCTTCTATACTATCAGCATCAAATTCATTCATATTATCTTGTGTATGTGGGTTCTCTTCTGCTTTAGCTTCTAATAACCACTCCAAAATTTCATGAATATACATCTTTCGCTGTAAAACTTCTCTTGTTCGAGGTCTTGAGCCAATATATAATGCTGACGTCTAAAAATTAGTACCAGAATTACTACTTCAATCATCATGTATTAATGTCATTCTTCTATCCTATACTTACGCCAATTGGTAAAAATGAACGAATTTGTTCCAACAAATTGGAATCTTGAACAATTGACTGCAGTTCATCGTATTTTAATTCAACTTCTTCATGAAGCATTTTCTCTTCTGCAATTAGAAATGTTTATGAGTTTCTTTTGTTATAAAATAAAATTCCAATCAAATTTGACAAAGTTTATGAAGTCTCACCATCTCGCTTCGTAGTTGCTTTTTTGTATTGGATCCTAAAGCGGAAAGCTTCAAGGAAACTAGATACTACAATTGTCAAAACTATCATAGTAATCAAGTAGAAGATCATGAAATATCCCCTTGTGTACGAATTAAAAGTCACTGATGCGTAAGCATTCATCAATATAAACCAATTATTCACTACAGTGAGTTCAAATAACGTCATATAGCTTGCCGCCAAATTATCAAAGGTATTCAGATAATAGTACCCCAAACTTGTGCTTTCATTTGCTGAGTATTTGTAAAAATCTTCTACCGTTGTATTCCTAGAAAATTAATAGTTTTAAACTATTCAAGTAATTGCTTGTAAAAAATACAAAAAAATCTATATTAAGCCAAGTGAAAAAAAAATATAACCACTCAAGGGTTTGGAATAAAAAGATTTGGAATAGTTAGTAAAATATATATCTATAACGAAATAAACGAAATGAGATTTAATAAAACTATACTACTACATACTTGCAACAGTTCCGCATATCATATCCGGCAAAAAGTTCCATCCCAATGATGGCAAAGAAGTAATAAAGAACCAACATAACTATCATTGTTGAACACATCAGTGGAGTCAAAATCACCAAGGTTCCAAAAACGTCACGATATCGCTTCTTTATTTTGAAGAGCCGAAGCATTCGGAGCGGTCGAAATACAACAAGTAATATGGCGCCAGGGAAAATAGTAAGTCCACAAGCTGCCACCAATACCATCATTGACGTTCCAAGGTCGAAAAGGTTCCAGCCTGAACTTAAGTAACGTCGCACACCAAGTCCCAAAACTTTTGTTACAGCTTCAGCAGCAAATACTAATTTGAAAAATTGGTTCATTGGTGAGTTAATTTTACTTTATTCCACCACTGTATCAAGTATATGAAACTTTTCTAATTGAGGCCCTAGTACTTAAATGTAATGATTCAAGACATTTTAATATGAATATACTTACAACCACCAAAAAATAATGTATCCCAGCATGCAGCAAATGCATGAGCAGACATGATTCTATCGGGCTCTGGCTCCAATAGACGGCAAACCATAGCGATTCCATTGCCAATAATCACAGTATCTGAAATCATTCAATTGTTAATAATTTTTTTTTTCATGCTGTTAAATTATTTAGAGTACATAACTCACAAACAAGTGTTTCAAAATATGTCCAGTTAATAGCGTAATGAGCTCCTTGACATAAAAACTGAATTGGTGGCCAAGCCATGTGATACCAAGGAACACTTGTATATTGGGGTTCCCATGTCAATACGGTAGCATCATAAACGTTGAGAAATTCATCCGTTGTCAGTGACCCACTACCCGATATGTTTAGATAACGAAACATTAACAAGACATCCTGTGTTGCTGAAAAATACATTTGAACGTTAAGAAACTTTTAGAAATTTTAAAGCTAGATGAATTATAAAATAAAAAATCAACTCACATTTCTGCGGCACATAATATCGCATTAATCCTTCAAACTGTTTAAAACGCAATTGATCTGGGTTTTGTTTTGATACAAGAAGTTTGAAAGCATGTTGACAAGCTTTCCGCTTATGAAGGAATAATTTCTTAAATTTGTCGCGCTCAGCCGTTGTAAAGGTTTCGTTAACGACCGCGAGCATGAGATTCATCATGACATAGAGCATAGTGCAGAGGTAACATACAAAATAGATTGCATACCATTTGTTGATGGAAAATGACGGCATCATAACGTCTGGAAAACTGCAATACAAATTACAAATATGAAAATAAATGTTATTTACCTAAAATTTGTAAATAATAATAATAATAATAATAATAGAACTTTACTTTGCCGTTGTGAGTAAAACAAATAAACTGACAAAACTATCTTGAAGAGTTGCAAAATTTACATTCATCTCGTAAAATAAGTAGTATCCAAGCACCATGTATGTCAAAATGAAAAATAGTAGAAGGCCCATCATATCTAGAATGGGTGGAAGAGTTTGCAAAATTTGTCTGATGAATCTTCGTACACCACCACAATATTTAGTATCGACTAAAAAAATTGGACGCAAAGCACGCGTCACCCTGAAATGCGATGATTGTCGAACCAGAACGATAAGTGCTTCAATGAACATTATAAAAAGTGTGATGCACTGAAAAATTAATATTACGATTAATATGCAATAAGAACTTATTTTATTTCCAATTCAGTTCAACAAGAATAGTATTGAATTATATGTACTAGAATATTTTCAAAAATCATGTTTTGAAGCAGTTGAGTGCATTGATATTTGAGAAATCATTTTGTATTGCTCTGATTTGAATCTAGTTATAATTTCTTTAATCTTATTTTTTCCAACAGTAACAGCTCATCCAGTAGCTTTGAATGCATAATTGGTAGATCAGATTAATACCAGACCAGTCTGGTGAAGAGTATGACTAACACTTAAGTTGCATAAGAAGTTCATTAACAATGACATACATGCATTCATGCATATTTCTTTATAACTTCAAGATAAACACACAATATGGGAGGGTAAGAGCACTTGATGATTACCTTTAACATAGTTCTTTTATGTTTTAACATTGTTCCCCATCCGATCCATCTTAATTTTAAAGCTAATTCAATGCCAATTGTTGTGAGTGCTAAAAGCTCTATGGAACCATGAGCCCAGACAGGAATCTGAAGTATGGGAAATTGTTATTAAGATTCAGTTGATATAGAAACAATCAAGTATCGTGTCAAAACTAATAGCAAAATAAGGATGAACTTACTTGAAAAAGAGGATCTGCTGGTTCTTCTACAAATGCCAAACCCAGCAAAATTAAGGACGTAAAGAGATCAAGGCCATAATACCAACTGTTATGTACTAACAAGTATGCAGGTAAATCTTCTGGATGTCTGGGGTGCGAGTCAAATTTTTCATTATTTCTGCCTTCCTGTAATGGCAAGAAGTGAAGTGAAAGCATTGAATAATTGTTCCAATCAGATTATAGAACAGTTTTTTAAAAATAAGTAAATGTTTATTACTTCAAGGAAAATAGCAGATTCATGATAGTTCATTTCCCAGTACATGTCTGGATCAAAAGTGACACCAGGATTACGTGATAACGATGCATTTTCACCAAGTCCCTGAGATTCCATCCCAGGCATTATGCGATGACTTGTTTCATTGGGAGTATCGAAACTCCCTCTCACTGGCATTTTTATCCGGCTGTCTGGAGAAGGGCAAGACAACATAGATCCATATTCTAAAAACATTAAAAGCAAGCAGTGCCTTTGAAGTGAGCGTGCGAATTCTTTGTTATTTCCCAAACTAATAAACTTGATTGGATTATCTTTGGCACTTTTCCAGCAAATGAAATAAGTAAGTTAGATTAGAGAAGTGTTTTAATATAATTATTCCCTGATTAAAAATAATATTAAAAATAAAATAATATTGGCTTGGTAATAGAATACAGTATTTTTTTTATATAAAATGTTAATAATATGTATCTTGAAATGTTTTATGTTACAAATAGGAGAAGTGAACATTTGAAGAAACAATTCTCTCTATGATAATCAAAGAGTTTGATAAAATTAAATTGACCCAGACCAATAGTGATGTTATACATGTAAACAACAGTTAAGAAGCCCTCCTGATTATTGCAGTCTACTCGTGATAACCATTTGATAGATGAGCTAATAAATTTAATTCAAAACCCAATCATCTTCAAGTACAACTTCCTCTGAAAAACTTGTGTCGTAAAAATAAACTGAACCCGAATGAATGCACACCCACGCGACCAATGAAAAAGAACGAGTCGACTACAGTTTCGCGAAAAATAAAACTCTACACTCACTGGACAACAAAGGTATCATATCTGCTCATTAGTATAACGCGAATGCTCGAGTACGAAATCCGTTGTATATCAGTCAGGCCGAACGATTTATATCTAGAAGCTGGAGCGAGTCGTGACGCAAATGGCAGTAATATCTTGTTATCGGGCTCTTTTTTCGGCACACACATGATCATCGCACGGCTATCAGCAGGTGTATACAGTGAGAGAGCTGTTCACAAACATGCAAGAGCGAGAGCGAGAGAGAGGAACCAGTGTGTATGCGCGCACAGACTATACATGTATACAAGTACGTATAGGTAGAGAGCACAGAAGTTAGAGGATGTACTAACTGGGGCTGGCAGTCCCGGTGGAGAGGTACTTGCTCCAGGTATCCGGGGCGCCACGCTGCTCCCAAGAGTTCGGCGCGTCCTCATCGTCGTCTTGGGCGCGCATTTGTGTCGCAGCGCAGCTCGACTCGCGCCCACTCGCGCCCCGACAATTGGCCGACTGAGAGCAACTGCTACACCAGCGCCTGTTCCCCAACACCACTCCACCCACCACACACTATCTCAAAGCTCTGCGAGCCATGCTCCGAGCTTACCGCACTTGCTCCCACTCTGCTCGTGACAAAGATGCGTCATGCGCGAGTGTTCTCTGCCTCTCTCTATCTCTTTCTGTCCTTGTTGCTTTTTCGTCTGCTCGATGCTCCGAGCCACAGCTAAACATTATTTATCGATATAAGTATTTGCTCCTGGCAATGCATTAGACTTGCTTTCTACCAGATCAAACTGGTTTCTGTGGAGCTACGTAATCTTTTACATGGTGATTTCCGAGTGACATTCTTTCATTTGAGGGTACCATATAGTATTGTGTATTGGCCGTCACTGGCGATGACACGATGCCGTTGTGTGCGCAGGCGAGAAAATCACTGTGGATGAGATAAATGTATACATGATCTTGTATGGAAGAAATCAAAGTGCATCTTTTAGCTTCGGTGTTACTTTTCAAAAGCATACGATTGAACATTTTGAACGGGTTCCCATCAGTTTAAAAGTTTATCATCACCGATTGCTAATTCGCTCGGTGGAGTTACGCATCCGACCGATATCACCCTTGCGGTAGTTCTCACCGAACCGGTCCGAAAACCACTGGGAGTCTCGCTACCCTTTGAATTTTCAACCAATTGCATAAAACAGCGGATATCTAAAACCATACACGAAGCAAAAAAATTCCGCTCCAAACGCAATATGAACTGTAGAAAGAGAAAGTTTGCCGCTTGTTTATCTGACCACACGCAGTTGTATCAAATCTCGAGTGCAGGGCCGTGAATTATCAAAAACAAATTATAAAATACTCAGTCCTTACAAAATTTGACCGTCTATTATGTAAAAAGTGCGTGTGACTAAACGCCTCGGATCCCCCCGGAGCTGTAGTTTGCGCTTTTCGCGCATTATATAGTAACCATTAATTGGATTATCGTTAGTACTGAAACGAAAATTAATCAATCAAAGCGAAATATCTTTGACAATTATTATAGAATCGATTGTTTCGTTCCGATCTAATAACTTTCTTAGTTTTCCATGGACTCTTCAAAATGCGATTTAACTGTCAAACCGTTTTTTATAAGGTATAGTGAATCTTACGTAATGGTTCATGCGAGATGTGAAATCGTCGAATGACGAAATATATCTGGAGAAATAGTCGATTTCAATATCAGATCTCAAAAACTGAACATAATCGACTCAATAATTGCTGATGATAGATCTCAATCATCAATGTATGATAGAGCTACAAAATCATATTTCACTAGAACCTTGTAAGCTTCAGTAAAATGTTTTTCACTATGCTTACAGTGGACTGTTCACTATAACATTCAGTTCCAATACTTCCGCTGTAGTTATTGTAAAACTTCCCTGTAACTTCAATGAATTTTAAATTAAAAATATAGAATTATCGTTTTTTACTATAACTTATAGTGACTTCTCACTGGAATACAGTGAGCGACATTTGACTGAAACTTACAGTGAATATTCACTGTAGTACAGTGAGATTACACTGTAAGGAATTTAGCGAGTATGATGCAAACAAACTATGACTGAATTAATCAAAATACTTCAAAATTAATAAAAATACTTCATGCTCTTAGTTATCAACTTATTAAATTTATTCAAGTTATTATGGATAATACTTGAAGGAATAGTGAAGGATGTAATAATCAGAAGTTCTGAAATTTAAAAATTCTTTATTTTACGGTACAACTCTTGAAGTGGTTACACTCTACAATGTAACACTCATTAATTTATATGTTGACATTTTTGTGTAGTGGGGAGAATAATACAACTGAAATTCGGCATGTAAATGTTTTTATCATATCAACAACTCGCAAGTACAAGCTTATAATTCGTTTTTCTGTATAACATGGCAATAATTATAATAATGATGATAATAATAATAATAATAATGATAATAATAATAATGATAGTAATAATATAATCTATAATCAATAAAGATAATAATTTTTAATAACTTAAGTAAGTTTTATTTTTATAAAAGATATAGTTTGAAATAGTAAAAAAGCTAGGCTGATCTTGCAACCACTTATTTTCAAAATTAAAACATCTCTGCAAACAGAAATGACGGGCAAGTTTGATAGATTGAAAATAGTGATATTTCAAAAACGGCATAATAAGACACTACTATATGATTGATAAAAGTAATTTTATTTTTTTTTAAAAATCTATCTGGAATGCGACTCTACACGTGAGACGGGTACAATATGTAAAACTATATTCTACGATATTTATAACTATATCTGCTTTATGATTTTTTCGGTCAACGTAATATATTATAATAATATTAGAACGCAGATTATTGTAATATACTCTATTCATCGACAAATGTAAACACTCTCTGATTCAAATAGACTATAGTTTCGTATGGGATCAGGCCTTGAAACTTCAAGATTACCAGAAATTTCAAGTTCATTGCCCAAGTGTCGATTATTTCTATTGAAGTACACATTGAACTCGTTTCAAGAAACGTCGCTCAAAAAACATTAATAATCTCACGAGTGTGTATACGCTTGTCCTTCTTATTACAATAAAGTTCATTAACAGTTTTTGCAACTGTAAAAATCATATTTTTAGTGATTCTCTTTGAGTTGTATTTGCAAATTTTGAGAGGCAAAATAAATCCTCGCATCTACAAGGGCCTCAATCATGATTTATATACGTTATTTGACATTTTTTATCTCGCATTCGTTCTTTAGTACTTCAGTTCTTTTACTCTCGAATAAACCGGCTGATATTTACAGAAATATACATTACTGTTATTTTTCTTGCATTCTTCAATTCCAATATATTTATATGTATGCTTGATTTGCTTTGACCTAATGACAATGATAATCATCGAAAACAGATATCAAATGAAAACGACTTGATTCAGTGCATCTACTATAATTTATATTTAACTATCTACATATTTACGTTGAAATATCAGTGTAAAAAAAGAAACTTGGTGAAAAACTACAGCTCTAGATTTTAGCAATTTTTGAAAGAATTATGTATATTTATAGTTGATATTCAATTTGATTATTTAGAGGCATAACAAGATTATATTATGCTCGAAAATTCTTCCTTCCAAGTTCTTTACTGTATTTTAATTTCTAATAATTATCAAATAACGAGGCCTCTAAACGCAAAAGTGAATTCAATATACAAAAGCTTCTACTATTATATACGTCACTGATTTTAAATACGTCATAGAATATAGTCTCCTGTAAAAGAAGCAATGCTTCAAACGGTATAAGATGTTTTAGGTCTGCTATATGCAAAAAAAAATTGAAGATAAAAAATATTTTGATATGGATCGCGTAATTTGTGTGTGTGAGGAGAGGGGGGCGTGAGTGCGTGCGAGCGTGCATGCGTGCGTACGTGAGTGGGTGCATAAATAAATTAATGATGATTTTAGTTACGAATCAAATAAGTTTAGAAGAGGTCTTATCCATTCTTTGAATAAAAAAAAAGATAAATAAAGAAACGATCTAAATGGACAAGAACATATTCTCTACAAGAGGCATATTATGTACAAGAAACTGCGACGACAGTGGTGTAAGAAAAAATGTTTTCTTTTCAAATCGTTAGATTATAGCTTTTAAACTTGTCTGCCACTTGTGGAAATTCACCTTTGGAGAATTACAAGGCGTTCATAAGAAATTCGAGTCTTCTGCGATTTACTTCGTTTCAGAGACTCACAAAGGCAAGCGTCGGAAATCGATTCATCAGCAAGTCAATTGGTCCGCAATTATTGAGTACATACACTCTCTCATGTATAACGCAAAATTAAAATAGATTTTTTACTTGCTCAATTGTACGTTCGAGCTGATTTAAGTACAAAAAGTATAAGAGTTATAAGTGTGTTATAAACTATGCAAAAATGATCACGATAATAGACAACAGAAATTTCCATTCTGGGAAGACAAACTCTGCACAAAAATAATCTTTCTAATGTACAATTGCAAAATTTTTCTCTTACACGATATACCATGATGAGAGCCGGACTTGCCTTTGTGAAATGCGCGGTCTGAGCACCATTTTCTCTTTGCTTCGCGCCCGGCGAAGACCGAGATAAGACAGACTCTTTTACGATAATTTATTCTTCGATTCTATCGCATTTTAGTTTAAGATTGTACTATATTTCTTGAATACTAGATCCGCGTTGTCGCTTCATGTAGCTGTTGTTGCGGCATTACTTTGATGAATTTGATCTGACGTCGTACTCACGGCAACACCACTCATTTCTTCGATGCGCGCTTTTTTCACTTCAGGTTCAATTGTGTTTCCACTGGAACTGCTAGAGTTTGACTTGCGCTTGAGATTTTCCTGGGGGTTATTGTTCCTCTCAATTAACGATGAAGATGTGGAAGAACTTGAGGGTTTGTGAGAGGAAGATGAATGCGAGGACGGCCGACGGTGATTACTCGAGGATGATGAATCCTTTGACGATTTCACTTTCGAGTCCTGAGACGACGAAGAAGACTTGTGCCTATGACTACTGCTAGAATTATGAGAGCTGCTATGGTGCCTTTTTCTGTCTTTGTCTTTGTCTCGGTTTCTGTCTCTATCCTTATCACGGTCTCTACGATCATTCTTCTTGTGATCCCTATGTTTTCTATCGTCTTTGCTGCTACTGTGCTTTTTATCGTGACTCGACGAGCTTGAGTGTTTCTTCTCACTTAATATCTTTTCCTTGTGTGACTCTGAGCATTTTTCGGAAACTGATGTCGAAGGTACACAACTATCTTCTTTCTTTTCGTCTTTTTCAGAAATGTCAGTTTCCGGGGTAGTATCTTTTTTGCTTTGAGCTTCTTCTTTCGATTCATCTTCGGCCATTTCTATTAGAGCTTTGACGGCGTTCTCTGTAGCACACTCAAGCTTCGAGGTGAATGCGCTAACAGTTTCAGATTCGAGTATTTTGTATGCCTTTTCACGGTTTGCGTTGTCCTCGCAGTAAAGTTTTTCAGCGATTTCAAGGCTCTCTTTACGAATCTTCTCAAGCATTTCTTTGGAAGCCGAAGAAACACCATCGCGCAATGATTGGCACACCTCTTGAACATCCTCCTTCGATTTGTAAATGGCAATCTCAAGAGCTTTGTCGACGACCTGACTCGCATAGGTCTTGCCGACTGTCTGTCTCGCGGAGAGCAACTCTGTGTCGACTTTCAATAAAATACTCTCCTGTTTCAAGCCACTCAACTGTTCACTACTACTGGGTCGTGAATTTTCCACATTAGGTTTTGTTGACTCTTTGGTCAAAGGTTTTGGCAACGCATCGAAAACTTGCCTGTTTGTACTTGCCGATCGGTTGTCTGATGATTTGGACGAACGATGGCTGCTTGAAGAATTGCTGTGTCGTCTGTGTTCCGAAGATGAAGATGACTTATTTTCACTATGTTTCCGCTTACTTTCATGGCTGCTACTACTGCTACTACTACTGCTGTGATGGTGATTACTGCTACTGCTCCTGTGACGTTCTTCGTGTTTTTTCTCCCTGCAATAATAGATTAAAAATAAATTGAGTTACGCCCATACAACTGGAGATATTTGTTTTTGAGAGAATTTCAGAATTCTTGGGGCTATAAGACTATCAATAAGCAGCCGAATTTTCATTAAAACTATGAACATTTTGAATCGAAACAAAGAGAAGTATATGATAATGCATTATTATAAAGTTTAACGTCATTCCGACTAATTTTTTACATAAAAGATTGAAACAAAAGTCAATTCAAAAAATTAGATTAAGAAGAATATTGGAATCCCGTACCTGTCTTTCTTTTCACTACTTGATAGGCTTTTTCTTCGTTCATCCTTGCGCTCCTTGTACTGTTGCCTCTCAATTTCTTTGTCTTTCTGGTGTTGATCGGATTTTTTAAGATTACCCTGATATTCGGCCGCTCGCTCCTTGGCCTTCTTCTCTTCGTCCGCGCTGAGTCGCCTCTCAACTTTTTTCTGCTCGCTCTCGTTATCGTTGAGTTCTACAGGCACCGACTTAGTATCTTTTAATTGGGAAGACTGCTTCGCGCAGCCATTGTCCTCAGGATAGTACTGCTGAAGCCTGACGTGCCAGGCGATGCTCGAGACCGCTGAGACCGTCCTGAACTGGTGGATGATATTTCTGGGTAAGAAGTATATATCGTTGTCGTAGAGGTTGATCCTTGCGTAACGGATCGACTGCCTGCGCAGTTGGTTGAGCTTGGCGTCTTCGAGCCAGTTGACACACTGCGAGATAGGTGGCTCGTGCAGGTCTAGCTGGAGCATACCAACGAGTTCGGGAAAGTCAGCTGCGTGAAAGGCTATGACATCCTTGGTGATCCGATTTAACTCGTTCGGCTGTCCAGCATGGACAGCCTTGAGCACTCCCACGGCGGCGGTGGTCTGGCGGTCGAGGCCATGACCCACATGATCCGCGTGCGCTCGCGTTCGGTCCTCGAACATGTACTCGCGGGCTTCGCTCAGCCGTGGTAGGTACTGCAGGTTGCGTAATTCATTTATCAGAGTGCGCCTTTGTCGTTTGCACGGACTCTGTTTGTTTACATCGGCGGTGGGTACCAGCTGCTCGCCTGGACGGATCCACAGGATCGGTCCGTCGTTTGACTCCTCCGGACTATCCATCCGTACAGCTGATATTGGACCCCATGGCATCGTCTATAGAAACATTTTTCATTACTATTAGTAATTACGTATATACATGCAGTTTTCAATACATAAATATAAAAAAGATTTAATAAAAATCATTAGCTATGTTAAAAACGTTCTCATTGTAAATGTTCCAACTAATAATGAATGGTACTTACTAGGAGAGTGCACGACAGTTGATGAAACTTCGTGAGATGGTTCAGTTTATATCATAAACCTTACAGTCTAAAGTTTCGATTTCCCGAAGATATTCTGTCAATTTATCCGATTCTATGCATCAACAGTGTACCTGTATCTGTGATTTTTTGTATATGCAGGTATACTCTTCATGCATAAAATCAAGAATGATTGACAGAGTATATTCGGAAAATCAAAACGTTAGATCGTCTCGTTCAAAGTATATGCAATTACTCAAGAAACATCTCACAAAGTTTCATTGTGATTGGTTTTCGACAGGTTGTGCACTCTCCTATTTAGTTGGGCTCTATTGACGAAGTCTATTCAAGTATCTTTGATTGAGGCTAGATATATTATTTGTAAATGATCAGATTTTCTTGCGATTTAGTGGAATTCTTCAACAACATAATTTATGTATAATTATTTCATGACTATATATTTTATGTATAACCTTTTATAATACCAATTTTGAACTAAAAAATTTAGATAATTTTAACAACCGTTAGAAAATGAATTTCGTGCAGAGTAATTTTCGAAAAACATCTACCAAACTTTATAACGATGATTCTTGTATCAAATAATACTGAGGTAATTTTGTTCATTTTCATGAATAAAATTCCAAAATATATTGTAAAATTTATAACTTCCAGACCATTTTCGATTTAAATTCCCATTATATATATATTTATTATTATTTATTATATATATTTATTTATTATTACTAGTGGAATTTCTAACTCACATGCTTCAAAAAAGGATTTTCTTCAAGCATTTGTAAGATGTCAGGAAAGTAACCACCAACTTCTTCATGCACAGTACCAACTAAACTGATTTGATGTAATGGTCCATATCGAAACGTCCCATTGTTGTAAGCTTTGCATACATGTTCTTTATACTGGAGCATTGTTGTTGTTTCTATATCACTTTTATGACCTAATACACCATTTTTAACAGTTAGGGTCGGATATATATCTGCCATATAATCCAGTAAGTCAGGCATATACGACGCAGCATTGTGGACAATACCCATAACATGATAGGCATTTCCATTTTCATCCTCTCCAAATACAACCTGAAAACAATTAAATTATTTAGAAAATAGTAATTATACTTATAGTATTATTGCATATTCTTTGGAATAAGTTACTCACCTTGAAATATTCTTGAATCAGTTCCTCAAGTTCTTCACTTGACAATACATCAATTTCATCTTGATACATGTGAATTACAGAGGCTCCTCCATTGGGATAAGTTTCTACATGAATAAAATCCTTGTACTTTAATCCTTGTAAGTGAACGTTTACTTCACTTTTATCGGCTTGCTTCTCCAGAATTTTATAGTTTTTGACTTGCAAGTTGAGCTTCAAATTGTCAGCGTTTGACTTTCGAATTGAACTCACTGAGTTTGAAGGATTCTGACACAATGATGTAGTACTGTTTCTACGATCTCTCTGACACTGTATACCAATGCTGCTCCTCTTGATCTTACTTCGCTTGTAGCACTTTGAACAGTGATGCCTGTCAGAACGCTCCTTATCCCTGCGTTTGTCTCTTGAAGAGGACGAGTGGGACTTGGTGGCGGATTCATTTTTACACTTAGTATCGTTGGGTTCACATTTAATGTCAATAGGTTCCTGCTTAACTTTGTCTACGAGCCTCTTGATTGGTTCATGATGAGTGACATTGTCTTTGTTGTCATTTTGAGCACTGCATCGATGAAAATTGTTCTCCAGCTTGGGTTTGACCTCTGTCGGTGCACCAAAAACGTTGTGCACCACTTTAGCACTGGTAGTCCAGACATTGCCCACAGACACCATGGGCAGGCCGTAGGTCATGGAACTCTTGGTGACGATAGCACTGGCTGGGCTGTTGGGCCCAGCGGAGACCCTTGGCGGGTAGTCTGGGCTCTTGGGGCTGCTGAGGCCGAGTTGGCCGAGTTGGCCGGCGCTCTGCAGGCCCTCGGCGAGCTGGGGACTCGCGCTGGGCGCGTTACCAGCCTCGTCCGGGATCACCCCGGGCTTGGTGCACTGATCTTTGCCGTCGGGCGAGTCGACCTGGAAAGAATGAGAGCAGTGTGTATATAGTAGGCGGTATAGGAGCAGCGTCTCGCTGCAGGCGCGTCACTCGGTCACAGTCGGTCGGTCGGTCGGTCGGTCGGTCGCGCGCTCGCTTGCTCTGGCTCGCTCGCTCGGTCGCGCGGCACGCAAAAATACTCACGCGGGGCATCGGCGCGGAGCAGTCGACACCGTTGTTGAGCTTGTCCGCGGCTTGGTCGGGCTGGCCACAGCAGGACTTGTCTGCACCTGAAAGCGGAGCAGCGCGTGAGGCCCGGCTATAAATAGTCGGAGGGGCGCGGGGCGGGCGGGGACTCACCTGGACGGGGGCTGTCGGGGGCGTCCCCGGGCATGTCGAGGCCCGGGCGCTCGTTGTCGGCGCTCGCGGTCGGGTTGGTGGGCGTCGCTGGCGGCTGGCGGGCCGCGGCGCCCTCGGCACTGCAGCTGCTCGGGTTGGCCGGCTCCCCGTCTGCCTCGTCGTCCTGCTCGTCGCCGCGCTTCTTGCTGCTCGAACAGGCGGCCGCGACGCCACTATTTACATCGCTGCGCGCCTTCGACACGGCTCCCCCAGCGACCTCGCTCGCCATCTTGCTACTTCCCACGGCGCTGCTTGCTGCTGCTGCTCACTGCTGCTGCTGCGATCGCTGCTACTCCTGTCCACGGGCCGTCGAGCCGAGTCGCGGTTCGCGCACACCCATACCCACATACGTCGCGAGTACGTATACCGAAGTATAACGCACACACGCGCGAACGGACGGACGGATGGTGGCAGTGTGTGTGTGCGCGCGAGCGAGCGTGTGTGCGTGTGTGGGTAAGGAGCCGCTGCGCGAACGCCAATCGCTCACCGCGGCCGGATTTTACGAGCCGAGCCGCACGTAGAGGTACTTAGGCCGTAGGCGTCCCTCCGTCGCGCTCGCGATCACTCGCCAATCGCGATCCCCTCGGCATACGATATATATATATATATATACCTATATAACCGATCGCTCCTTCATCCTTTCCCTCCGTCCAGTGCTGCGCGCTTTTCTTATTATCCTGCAACCCAGTACGCTGATGCACCTCACAATCGTATATCGTGTAACCTGGTCTACTTTAACTAGCGCGTAATTTCGGAGCATGCAGAGCTGCGCCGCGTGATATCTCAACTGTTCGCCGCAATGCTTCAAATGTTTTTGTTTACGTTACAGCAATATACTTATATGCTTATGCCTTATGGCTGCAGTAAGCATTCAGTATTTTTTAGGTGTTTTTACGTGGGAGAGCTGATGATTTGAAAAAAGTGTCATGATCGACACAGCCGTGATCCTGATTATACAGTGCAGATTAACATAAACCAAAGATGAAAGCTATTTTTATTCACTCGCTGCGTCGCTTTTACGTCGAACTCCACTTTGAGGATTGTTCTGGATGATTATTGAACGTCGATCTTCTGATTCGCCAAGTTATTGTGCAATATTACAGCAGGGGCATGCAATCGTCTCAAAATATTATACACCGATCGTGCCTCTCCAAAGCGATTGTCACGTTCAGATACAGACAATCTATATATCTCGCGGCCCAGCCCCAGCTAAAATAGCTCGGCAAAATATGCATGTACAGGTATGTGCGTCTCTCACGTATACAGTGCCTCAAACACTATAGCACGGACGCGTATTACGTGCATTACGTGAGCGACGGCTACATCAGGCTGCCTCAGCTGCCTGTTAGTGCACGGGACACCCGCTCTCTTTCTCTCTCTCATGCAGAGTGCAGACAATACGCCAATTCGAATTTCGCGGAATCGCGAACAATATCAACATGGCCGGGGGAAAAGAGCGGTTCATGGAGGGGGCCGTATAGATCTGGAGGATTTTGCGTGCGCGCAAACTGCAAGCCCGCATATAAGTATATCAGCTAATATATACTAGTTGTATATCGAATTGTGTCGCCGCCGCAAGAGGCGCAAAAAACACCGACCAACGGTGCGCGCGACTGGAGCTGACTGCATCAGGCTGGTGTGAGTGCGGTGCGAGAGCCTGCGAGAGCCGAGCCGACGACGGTTAGCCGGGCGACGCGGGCAACTCCGACCTGGTCCGACTACGCAGATAAGCAGACGAGACTCACGCGCACCCGAGTCCGGACGGATCGACTTCTTGTTCGCGCCAGGTGCAGCTCCGCTTGGCTGCTCGCTGCGTATATACCCCCGCCGTGAGCGAGGCCCACACTCGAGTGCTGGCCGTTCGACTCGTGCTTTTTCGCTTCATCCAACAGTGACATCATGGAGGCTTTGATCCCGGTGATTAACAAGCTCCAAGATGTTTTCAACACCGTGGGTGCAGATGCCATACAGTTGCCACAGATCGTCGTGCTCGGGACACAGGTTCGTATTGCCCCCCCTCGCTTGCCTCCCCCATTCTTCCCGCATATATAACGTATTTTTCCCTCGTCTGCCCAACGGCTATACTCGGCACGTTGTGCAGACTTTTAATAGCTTGTCACTCCCATTGTCTTGCTTGGAATCACGTATCAAACGTGTGCTTTGTCCATCGAGCAATTGTAGCCGAGTTATTTTATTTATTAATCAAGGACTTTGGAGAATTGTTGATCAACTGATACATCTACTGAGTCACCGATCTGTAGTCATTGGTTTTTTTTCTTCTCTTCCCCCATGTTTGAGCTTCTCTCTTGCCTGATATTTCTATCTCATTATTCTCATTCTAATCATTGAGTTCTACATTTTGTTGCATAATTTCAGAGTTCTGGCAAATCCTCAGTTATTGAGAGTCTTGTTGGCAGGACATTCTTGCCCAGAGGCATAGGTATTGTGACTCGAAGACCACTCGTACTCCAATTAGTGTACACCCCAAAAGATGATAGAGAATATCGAAGCGCAGAAGATGGCACACTTGATGTTGACGAATGGGGTACTTTCCTCCATCAGAAGAACAGAATATATAAGAACTTTGATGAGATACGTCAAGAAATTGAGGCTGAAACAGATCGCATGGCTGGTGCTAACAAAGGAATTTGCCCTGAACCAATCAATTTGAAAATTTTTTCCAAGTCTGTAGTAAATTTAACACTAATTGATTTACCTGGAATAACAAAAGTTCCTGTTGGTGATCAACCAGAAGATATTGAGAGTCAGATTCGACAACTAGTTCTCAAGTATATATGCAATCCAAATTCTATAATTCTGGCTGTTGTGACAGCAAATACTGATATGGCCACTAGTGAAAGTTTAAAACTAAGTAAAGATGTCGACCCTGATGGAAGACGGACCTTAGCTGTTGTTACAAAACTAGATCTTATGGATGCTGGTCAGTAACATTAGAAAAATCCCTTTTATTTTATTTGAGACTAATCTTTGACAATTACTAATTTTGCTTTTGATAGGTACTGATGCCATTGACATATTATGCGGACGTGTGATTCCTGTAAAGTTGGGCATTATTGGAGTTGTAAATCGTTCTCAGGCTGACATTATGGCTAAGAAGCCTATACAAGATGCTCTAAAAGACGAAGCTGCATATTTGCAAAGAAAATATCCAACCCTGGCTAACAGAAACGGAACGCCTTATTTAGCCAAAACTTTGAATCGTTTGTTAATGCACCACATTCGAGATTGCTTGCCAGATCTAAAGGTAATAAAAAATTGGTAACCCAATAATTGAAAAACAGATAAATATGATAATCAATATTCGATGAAGTAAATAAAAATCTGTAAATTATTCCCCTTGTAGACGCGCGTCAATGTGATGGTATCGCAATTCCAAACTCTTCTCAACTCGTATGGAGAAGATGTAGGAGATAAGAGCCAAACGTTATTACAAATAATAACAAAGTTTGCTAGTAGTTATTGTGCGACAATTGAAGGTACTGCTAGAAATATAGAAACTACAGAATTGTGTGGGGGTGCGAGAATTTGTTATATTTTCCATGAAACTTTTGGAAGAACTTTGGATGCCATACACCCATTGGCTGGCTTGACAAAGTGGGATATTCTTACTGCTATTAGAAATGCTACTGGTCCAAGGCCTGCTCTTTTTGTGCCTGAAGTTTCATTTGAGCTACTAGTCAAAAGGCAAATTCGCCGGCTCGAAGAACCTTCTTTACGTTGCGTGGAACTTGTCCACGAAGAAATGCAGAGGATCATTCAACACTGTGGGACAGAAGTTCAACAAGAAATGCTGCGTTTTCCGAAGCTTCATGAACGAATAGTCGATGTTGTTACGCAACTTTTACGCCGACGACTTCCTACGACCAATTCGATGGTATATTTCGTTATAACTTTGAACCAGTTAGGTAATCCAAATAAGACACGACAATTTCAAAAAGTTACTTTAATTCCAGGTGGAAAATATTGTCGCTATAGAATTAGCCTACATTAATACGAAACACCCGGACTTTCACAAAGATGCCGCTCTTGTCTCGTCTCTATTAAAAAATGCCGAATTGAATCAACCAAAATCCACTAGAAGAAACCTGATTTCTGCTCCACCACCAACCAGCAATGCCATTGTTCCAGTTGAACATGTAAGTATTATTATTTTTTTCAAAATGAAGGCGTTTAATCCTTTCTATACATGTTCTTTTTTACTAAAAACAGTTGTTCATGCTTTGATTCACAAGCTAGTTTTTTCCATTTTTTTTGGTATTTCGAGTGACATAACTTTTTATTTTGATTTATTTTGAATCCATTGAATCATCTGACAAACTTTTAGATGTCCAATTAATTATAAACATTGCAATGAAAACGTTTAAGCTCCTTGTGACCTTTAACATTATCATCTTGACATGTATATCGCGATAATCCCTGTTCATTATATTAAAATTCGAATCAGAAATCGTCAAACACTCGAGATGACTACTATGCTTTTTCGGAGCAGAACAACAAAGAGAACATACAACAAAATCACTGGATTATTAGTAATCTGTTACCCCTGGTTAAGACTGAATCTTCTACTTCAATGGATGGATCGCCTGTGCGAAATCGCGAGGACACAGTTTCACCAAATCCTAATTCGAGTCCTGATGCTGCATTAGAATTACAAAAAACCGTTAGCTCACCTCAACAGAAGCCAGTGAATTTACTACCTGAAGTACCAATTCAAACATCGCGCAAACTCAGCGATCGAGAACAGCGAGACTGTGATGTTATAGGTAAAATTTATTAGAATTAAAAACATTAAAAATCTTCAACCCATAGCTCAATGAACTCTTTATTGTTTCAGAGAGGCTCATAAAATCATACTTTTATATTGTACGAAAATCAATACAAGACAGTGTACCCAAAGCTGTCATGCATTTCTTAGTTAATTATGTAAAAGATAATTTACAAAGTGAACTTGTCACGCATTTATACAAGTCTGATCAAGCAGAAGCTTTACTCAATGAAAGTGAGCACATTGCCGTTAGACGTAAGGAAGCAGGAGACATGCTTAAAGTGAGTAATGCATTTATTTTTCATTCACTCAAGATTTGTATAAATGATATTTACTTGTTTTTTTTTTTTACTTGCATTTAGGCCCTCACGCAAGCAGGCCACATCATTAGCGAGATCCGTGAAACGCATATGTGGTAATCAAGCAACGTTCTCCCTGGACTAGTTTTCAATAGGATGAACAGAGTGAAAACATGGATCTAGATAAGTCGTTTAAAAAACACATCTCGTACCTATGTATATTAGACCTGTGTAAATATGTACTCTTACTTTTCACGCGAGCAAAAATGTCAGTCTCTTTCATTAATTAAAACACTCATCCCAGATAGAAAAAGAGTGTGAAATACTCAGAATTTGAGAAGTTGTTGGCTCATTATTTACAGTATAATAACATGGAGTATGAAAAATCATGATAACGGTGACATGATGCTGAGTATTTAAATGGAATTAGATGACATTGCATTCAAACACTGAATGATTGACTGTTGCGTTTTAACAGCTTCTAGGCTTGGCTCTGACAAAATTTTTTCGATGCAGTTGGTATGTTCTATAAGTAGTGGCAATGCATCTTTATAATGGCCATCGTACATTTTTGTCAGAGCTGTGAGTCTTTTTTTTATTGAATTTTGAAGCAAGGCGTATAACTTGCTAATCTCAGTCTTATGGCCACATGCAGTGCATTCAGCTGCACTCGGAGTTCTGCGACATTTTTTAGAACACTTTTTACATTTGAAATTAAATTGATCACTTGACATAACCCTTGGCCAATCTGACGAACATGCCTCACATTGGCACTTGAAGTAATATTTTTGTGCTAGTAGCTTATGTCTGGAATCTCTATTATTCTCTAGGAAATGCTGTCCATAACAATCAAGAATCTCCGATCCTTGTGGTATGAAACGTATCGTTCTCACCACGACTATTCCTGAAAATGAGAATACAATATTATTTATGTGCTCTTGTAGTTTATTATGAATATGATTTCATCCTCTTACCACAAGGGAAAGAGTGTCTCACGATATTTGGATAACAGCTATGATTCGTCAAACTAACTGAAGTATAAATGGCCCCTCCTACGTTTCGTGGTTCCAAGATTTTCGTTTCGTCGTCGCGAACATTTTCAACAATCTCGTAAGCATTGCAGTTGATGACTTGCATACTGTGTAAAAGAGCTACTGCCAAAACATGTAAACGCCTTTCGAAATTATCAATATTTGAATGAAAATATTTCAGTGAATAAATTAAGCATTTTGCGAAAAAAATTGCATGAATTGATTTTTCAAGGTTGTCTTTTGGATCACAGTGAGAGCTGTTTGATTCTAAATTGAATACAGTTCTATAATCTTGTGGCTCGTACTTTTTCAATAACTTAATATCGGAAATATTTTTTTTACCCTCATGGAGATCCAAAAACTTTTGGCTAATATCTATTGAATTATTTTGTGTTTCTAGAGCACCAACGATTACTGTTCTGTATGCTAAAAATGAATTGGTCTTTTGAAATTTATTTTCATAAAAATAATCGAAAATCCTGCATTCATATTTATGATACTTGTCCCATCCTTCTTTACGACATGTCTCTGAACAGAAATTCACCTAAAATAGAACATTTTCTTAATTATAAGTATTCTTAGTGTTTCTTAGTATTTCAAGTTATTTGACTATTTCAATCTAGATAGAAGTGGTTGTAAAAAAATTTATCATTCAAAATGCTTTTGACAAGTAGAGAATATTTCGAATTAGTCAGTTTGTCGCTTTTCAATTTGAATTATTTCGATCTAAATTGCTGTTGTTCAATGAGAAAAAGAAAAAGAAATTACCGTCCGACAGCTCTCGCAGGGTACTTTGATACTGCCATCCAATCTCAATGATGCATGGCAATTGAGACAATTCCTTTGAAGAGCAGCTATGTCGGTGCTGAAGGAGAAAGGTCGGTCGACGATGAGAACACTTCCAGCTTTGATGTTCTTTGTTGCATACAGTAATCTGCCTTTTGTATTGTCATATCCCACCGCGACTGAATCCGAGCAACTTGATAAGAAGTCGTTAATTTTCCCACTAATAGCGGGGATAGTATTCTCCACCTTATGAAAAAGACCACAATCACTGTTTGTTAAATTAGAGTTCGTCTAAAGAAAAATTAAGGTAGGTATACTCAATATGCGCCACTCTTTGTATTTCATATATACGCGTGTCTAGTGCATCGCCGCGGCACAAAATCTTGTCAGCAATACAAAATAATGAGGAATGAAAACCTATTAATCTGTCGCGAACGCTTACACCAATTTGTTGCGATTTTTTTTAATAATCTTAGATTAGGCCAAAAAAATCGAGCGACGTACCATTCGATTCCTTGGCATTCCATCTACATCATCCAATTTTTATTTCCATCATATGTCCTGCCTATCAACCGTATCGATAGGTCTGAGTTATTTTTGTCAAGACTACCCAATATGCGCCACCCCCCCCAAGTCATGGTTTATTGATTTTTCTCTCGACTTTACGCGTCTAATGACCGAAAAAGAACTAATTTTTGAAAATGCTATTATCCAGCATAGAAAAGTCCGAGCTGGATGCGGCTTGGCTTATTCAATAGACCTTCTTTATATATACCATATTATCGGATTCTTACCAGAGAACCATAAAAAGAATATTCTCTAGGTCGCGCAATTGGGTACACTCAGATTTTTTCGCCCAAAAAATTTTTTTTTGAAAGTTCTATATTTCAGCGTTCCAAAAGTCCAAAATGAATTCGGTTTGACTCGTTTGGAAAGTAGAGATTTGACCTTCCATTTGCCGCCATCCACTTTGAAAAACTCAAAATTGACACAGTGAAGTGATCTTTGTCGCTTAGGTGGCGTATATTGGGTACATGTACCTTATTATTTTTTTCAAAATTCCTCTTGAACTGTTATTCAAAAAACGATTTGTCAGGATTACTTTGCAACATTTATTTACGCATAAAAAAAAAAAAAAGCGGTATGAAAAATGCGTTAGAACCACTGGGTATAACTGGCACCCATCGCGAGATCGGACCAAGCGATCGAGATTCAAATCGTTCAGAAGCGGAAGTTGGCCGGACTATATTTACTAGCTGCGCGGCGCAAACAACGCACCTGGGCAGCAGCCGTGGTATCTTGCTTCGCGACCCCGTCAGCAGGCTTCACGGACACGTGCAATTTCCGGATCAAGAATCTCCTGAGAATCTCCGCTTTCTCGGCTCTGAAAGCTTCGCTGTGCTCGTCTTGGCAGCGGCTTCTCGCGAGCTCGCCGATCCAGCGCATCGCCTCGTTCATGCAGTTCTTGGCGTCGTGGGTAGCCGCCCGGGACTTGAGGCACTCGGTCAGCATGAGCAGCACGTCGACGCGGGCCTCGAGCGCGAGCCCGTGCTTGGCCACCTGCAGGAAGTACCTGCAGTCCTTCTCGCATCGGCCCAGGTCGCCCCGCTCGAAGCTGCTCCGCGCTCGCTTCGACAGGGCGTCGAAGAAGAGCTGGCTGCCGGCCGGGGCAGCGAACAGCGCCGCGTCCAGCTGGCCGTCTTTCAGCAGCTGCTCCGCCCGAGCCTCGTCCTTGCCCCGGAAGCACTGCTGCACCGGTGGCAGCGCCTCGGCCGAGTCGAGCAGCGCGCCGATCATACCGAGCCGGTCTCCACGGCGCGAAAGCTCGGCGAACTGCCGCTCGAAGGCATCGTCGCCGCCACCGCTCGTCGACAGCCGGTGCAACAGCCTCTCCAACCCGGCGAGGGACCTGTGAATCAATGCGCTGCTCGAGTCAACTGGGTCAAGGTGGCGATTTTGATTGGCGAGAACTCGGCAAATTGGCATTGCTCGAGCGTGCAACAGCGCCGCGAACTGATTTATTCGCTTTTATGCCAGATGGGGACAATCGTCAGACGAGCGCCGCTGTGAAAATCTTGCCTCGCAGAATAGAGTTCGCAGCCTTAATTGACTGCTCGAAGAATAGGCTTTTGATGTTATTTCCAACTCATTCGAGAGTGAATCTAGCGAGGGTTGCAGTGTATCAAAATATCACCGGTGTAACGAACCGTCGAGGTGAAACGTAATATTGTTAGACGCTCCCATCGGACTATATGAGAGGATATATATTACGCCTATCGAATTTTCGCTCTTCGATTATCCTACACAGAATTTATAAATAATCATAGAAAATCGCAGTTCATTATAGGAATAACGTGATTTCTCTGTAAATATCACTATGCTCATCATTATAGTCATCAATAAAAGTTCTCTCTATCCGAAGAGATGGTCTGTTCTATTTTATTAGCATCAGGATATAAGGTAACTGCAGGCAATTTGACACGTTTGTCAAATTTCGTATTTCCGGTGCTCTCTGAGCCTAGCCCTTATAACCACTCTCCTACAACACTTTGAAGTTTCACTTACTAATTTTTTCACTCTTTTCTTATTTAACTATTCACACTCAACCTAAAAAATCAGGTGTAAATAATTTTTATCTCTCAAAGTGTCATTACTCTTTTTTATGTAGAAACATCTATAATCTTTCGATTGGTCACATCAGTTTTCCCAAAACCATTTTATATCCTACTCAAATTGCTCTTTTTCGCATCAAAAATAAGTAGAGCCAACGTGGCCCTTTATGCGATTATAAATGGAAAGACTGAATAAAATCGTTGGATACTTTTTTTTTTTACATATTACGATGATGATTTAGATATGTATTTTTGAGTTGAATGTCAAAAGTTTTGTATACTTATCAATGGGAACATGATTGAGAGATTATTCCAATGCCAATTTGATCGTCCCTGTAGGCTTATGTAGGCTGTAACAAATGATTAAGGAATCGTGCCAAATTGACTTCACGTTTAGTGCATTTAGCCTTTTTGCGTTTTCTTTTTTGATTGCGATTCTTAATAGGTTCAAGTAGTCAAATGATAACTATAGAAATGGTTTTGGTTGGTGATAGGTATACTGAGCTAAACTTTAGGATACTGTTCGCAGAATTTGAAAATTTCAAGTTTATCATAGTCAAATTCGCGAGAAACTCTTAGGAGGTGGTGCATTAGCTGCAGTTACCTTATATATTATTCAATATATCCACGTATAGGCACTCATTGGCATAATAAAGCTGCATAGATAACACTGCGATCCGAGAGCAATAGTGAAAAAAGCGCTTAATCTCGCGAGTGAAAGATCCTTGGAGTTAAATTCAGTAGCCGCGCGATGATCAAATAACTAAGCGAAGCGGTATGTTTGAGAAATGTATATTTGTCACTAATACTATACGTAGCGCGTCTGCGTACGTGGATGGATATTTCGAAATCGCTTGAAAAGCCTCGAAGCTGCGGAAAATCAATCGCAAGCATGAACTTTCGAACACTCGAAAAAAAGCTCTATCAAAGAAGCTCGACGTGCGCCTAGCCGTGTAGTGTTCCAAAATAGTAACGGCGAAAGAATGATTAGCCGCCGGGGACGAATGTAACGCAACAACAACATAACACAAGCGTAACGCGAGTAAGCTGCACATATACCTATAGGGTACGAACGCGCCAGATGCAAATAGGCGCGGTGGCGTCGAACTGCAGCGCGAAACCGCACCCAGCACTTCAATATCGCTTTATAACGCGGGTAGGTATAAAAGTCAATCGACAGCTTACCCACGGCTGCTTGTCATGACGAGGGCGGTGCTGTCGGGCAGGCCGATGAGGCTCGACTCGCGCGCGCAATAAAAGTAGCGTCCGCACTCGTTCCATCGAAAGCAGTTCTAAATTTAGGTCCTCGAACCGACAGCATTCTTTCCACTTTTCTCGCGTGGTCTACGCGCGTATTGTGATCCACACAACGGTGGAAAAGCCCACCACCGCTTCGGTGTGGTGCGCGCATCAGCCTCCTCCAATACAAAGGTATATGAACGAGCTAAGTACGCAACAAAGTCGCTATACGTGGTGTAAGTGTATAATTGAGCACCGCGTGTGTATAATATAAGGTAACTGTAGCCAATGCGCCACTCCCTAAAGGTTTTCCGCGAATTTGACTATGATAAACTTGAAATTTTCAAATTCTGCAAATGGCATCTTGAAGGCTGGCTCAATACCTATCAGAAACCATCTCTATAGTCACTTTAACTTATAAAAAATGGCAGTTCATGAAAAAACACAGACGGGGAAAATTAGCTGCACGTGCAGTCAATTTGGCACGATTTCATAATTACTCGCTACAGACTCTATACGCCTACAGGGACGATCAAATAAGCATTGAAATAAACTCAAAATCAAGTTTCAAAACTTTTGACATTCAACTCAAAAATACATATGAAAATCATCGTAACATGTCTATAAAAATGGAATGTTTACTTCTGAAATATCCAACCATTTTACTTAGTCTTTCAATTCATAATCACATATTGAGATCGATTAAATCACTCGAAATATACGTTAATCCAATTATTATAGGAGAGCTACACAGCAAAAGACCAGTTTCTACTACTAGAAGAATTTTCATTCATAATAGGAACAATAAATGATAATTTTTTATTTCTGCTCAAAGGAACGATTTCGAGCTCGCTCGAGTTTCATTAAAACCAATCTCATTGACAGTGTGAAAAAATAGTTCGAGGAAAACTAATGTGAACAATCCAAAGATGCGCTTTTTTGTATGAAATTGAGTAGCCACATTTAAATAAAAAAATCTACTAAAATATACTAATTTGGTGGAGGAAACTTACGATGCGGCAATAACAATTGCAGAATAAATAGATAACTCGACTGTGTTTAACTTCAAAGTGTTCGAAAATCGGCTGGTTGGAGTGAAAAATAATCGGTACTCTAACGCCTGGGAGTGGGACTAATCATCTTGTTTCAATACTAACCAAGCGCCTCTGCGCACCGCTAGAGCGCTTAAAACGCTCGAAATAAGAAATATCAAAAATCGTGCCAAATTGGCTTCACTTATTTTTGATGCGAAAAAGAGCATTTTGAGTCGGATAGACAATAGTTTCAGGAAAACTGATGTGACCAATCGAAATACGAGACGTTTTTATATAAAAAAAAGAACCCTTTGAGAGATGAAAATTATTTACACCTGATTTTTTAGATTGAGTGAGAATAGTGGAATAGCAAACGGAAGAAAAAATCAGTTTGTAAAACTTCAAACTGTTGTAGAAGATTGTTGGTTGTTGTAAAATATTGTTGGTTTTAAGGGCTAAATAGGTAGGAAGGGACAGAAAATTTTCTTCCAATACTCCCAATATAACCCGAGGGCGACTAATGCTCAGAGAATGAGCATGATTAGTCGCACCGGATGCACCGGACATACGAAATCTGTTCAAATGTAATTCAACAGAACACGTTTTGTTGTTCAAAAACGTGCGCACAACTAAATATTCCAAGTGTGATCAGACCTATGGCCCGCGCTCGCTGAGGCGTAATGATCAGATTACCCATAAAATGATTTGAAGTGAATAATATTCTTTGAAGAATGATGATAAATAATAAATTTAGTACGATTGAATTTGAAATTAGAAATTAAAATCAAGCGAATGGAAAATGGAAGTGGTGAAGGTAGAGGTAAATCAGTAGAGAAAAAAAAGAAAACCCAGAGTTTCGAGATAAATTAGAATTTTTTATATAAAAAGAGTATGGAAAATACAAAATACATATATGATTACATGAGCTTAATGTCACTTAAAACTAGATCCAAAAGAATAAAGAATACATGAAAAGTGAGATCTATACTACTTTATAAAAGGACAGGCTGTTTCTTGTCGCGGCTGACCTCAAAAACTACTCGACCGATTTTCATGAAATTTTGGTGGTTGGTTGTTGACCACTCCAAGCATGTTTATGGATAAGTATAGTTACTTCGCAGTAAAGGGCACAGTCACAAACCATTTCTTCTGCTCTGTCCTCTTATTCCCGACTTTTTTTTGTAAAATTGTCTTAAACGCCATTTCCTAGCTGCTATACGTCTTAAATTGGATCATTGGATCAACACACGCTGCTTAATCTTGAATACTTCCTATCCCTCGTTTATGATCAAAAATACGCGGGCTTGCTGGTCTGGCGAGCGCTTGCGCAGTGTGAGCCTCAGTGACGCCATTGTAGAGTGTCGCCCGTATCGCTTGCGTGGTTGCTTGTCGTCAGTTCGCATCGTTCGCGTCCGAAAAACCGTTGTAAATTTAAGGTTAATTTCATCCCATGTATCAAATTACTAAAGTATTGAAATAAAAATACGGTTTAAATTGTTGAATACAAAATTATAAGTCGAAGCAGAACGAGTGACTGCAGTGAAACGATTGATCTTTAATGAGAAAATGTAAAATGGGGATTTTGAAAGTTCAAATCTCAGCTGGGTTTTACTGGTTCTGCATGCATGCTCACACGTGATCCACGTGAAAACAACGAAGCAAGTGTCAAAATTGAAATTCCAAAAGATGATATCAAAGAATGTTGATATGAATGTTGACAATCAAGTCTCGGAAAAGACGCATGAAAAAAACGGCCCTGGGACCAAAAAGGAGGCTGCTACTAAAAAAAAAGGTACTAATATTGGCTTAAAAGTACCTGGCTCCAATTGGGAGAGATTCAAAAGTCTGATAGCTGAAACACCCCCATCTGAAAAAATCTCCAACGGTAGCAGCCCTTCGAAAAAGAAAAAACGTAATAGAAGAGATGACAGACAATTGAAACAAAGTGAACAGAAATTTCAAACTGACCGAAGCAATCAGGTAATAAATTTTATTATCTCTTGCTTGCATTCTGTTATACAATACATCATCCTAATGTTTCATCGATCCAAACAGCAGATGTCCAACAGCAACGTTAAAGAAAATGAGAAGAAGTTTGAACCCTCCTCTGGACTGACGAAAGCAGTTGCTATGGATTGTGAGATGGTGGGTATTGGTAGTAATGGACTAGACAGTATGCTTGCTCGTGTATCAATTGTCAATCGAAATGGGATATGTATTTATGACAAATACGTAAAACCTACTGAAGAAGTGAGTGATTACCGAACAGCAGTTAGTGGTATACGACCACATCATCTAATAAATGGAGAAGACTTTAGTACTGTTCAAAATGAAGTTTCAGAGATTCTCAAAGGGCGAATACTTGTTGGACATGCTCTCCACAATGATTTATCTGTTTTATTCTTATCCCATCCTAGACGATTTCAACGAGATACCTCAAAGTATAAATTATTTCGTAAGATCACTAGAGGTAATACTCCAAGTTTGAAGAGGCTTGCCTCTGAGTTACTTGGATTGGATATACAAACAGGCGAACACAACTCTATTGAAGATGCTAGAGCGGCGATGCAACTGTATCAGTTATTTAGAAGAAAATGGGAGACTGAGGTCTGAGCAAAAAGATAATTGGATCAAAAATACTTACTAAATATGAATGACGTATTCATAAATTGTATAATTTTTATAAGAATTAACTATTTCTCTATGACTTGTTAATGTGTGCATAATACAAATCACGTATTTTTTTATTGTAAAATAACTATGAAAATTAAAAATACATTATATGAATTTCTGATTTACTTATTTGGTTACAAAAGATATTGAGCAGGAAGTCGTTGTCACCTAAAAATACTGAAAATCTAAAATTAGACGATTTCTCAAAAGTCTATGCACAGCAAACTGATACTTGATTTTGGTCCCTTAGAAAATATTTTTTTTTCAAAATCGATTTCGAAAAATGACCTTCGAGTACAATATAAAACGTTGCAATGAGATATGAAAAACTATCTAAATCTGAAATGTGCTAGACTTTGCAAATCAGAAAAATATTACACTATTGAAAGAATACCTGCTAACAGGTAGCCTAAGAAAATTTGAGATAAACATTATTTTGATCAATTATTCATATTCGTTTTGTATGTACCGATACTCATTATCACCTTGTACACAAGAACAAAAAAAAGAAATCGTTCATTGGCGATAAAAAACAAGCCTTGTTTGGTAGGTCATTTTAGTCATACTAGGGAATAAGCAGCATTGTTAACATGTTTAAAAATACTTTCATGGCCTGAAAGATACTTTCATTGGACATTCAGAATCAAATGGTAGTAACATTTTTATATTATTTTTCGGACTTTTCAGTTTATACTTTGTATTTACTCGTAAACATTACATACCATCAGTTTCGCATGATTTAGAATTGGTAAATTTTTTATGAATATAACTATCAATATGCCGATATCAATTATTGATTTGATTCTCTGTATCTTTCGAAATTTCTGACGGCTTTGCAGTGATTAAAATATATATTTCCCATCTGTGTCGTTGATGAACTGAATAATTAATTCAAAAGGGAATTGACCAATAAAAATAATTCTCGCACCACATGCTCTTGGTTCTCGGAGCAAGTTTTTCGAGTAACGAAAAAAAACAAGAAGACGCGGTTAATCGACGATGCGGTGCAAGAGAGGATTGATATACAAGCTTCTCCATAAATTTGAAAGCCGAATATTGGACGCGCGGCAAGCCAATTGTGACTAATTCGAGGGGCAATCTGTTCAATTAACAGTCGATCAAGCCAGATAAGATTAGACTTTCCATAAGAAAGCGTAATTCGAAATCCATCGAGTCAAAACAATCTGTCGTAAGCAAGGACATTTGGTATACATGCGTATATCGATGAACCGCCGATAAGTGACCGATAAGCCGCGGTGGGATGTATGCACGTGCGGCTAGCCGAAATCGGGCTAGGGGGCCGCGAGCTTCCCGTGCGGCGCCGAACGGGCCGGTACAATCGGCCGCAAACTACCTTTCCGATTTGTCAAAAATTTCCCCGCGATCCGTAGAAAAGCGATAAGAGCGCGCGCTCGCCGGCGAGCGCTGGCGCGTTGTCGCGATAGCGGCCCCGCGGGGCTTACGAGCGTATATATAGCCGGGCCTTTGACCTCGCGGGAGCTTTTCTCAATCGCTGCAGCGGAGCAGCAGTGATATATATCGGCCGCGGTTGCACTAAACACTCGGACGGCCAGCGATGAGGATCGCAGTTATCGGGGCGGGCTCCGCGGGCCTCGCCGCGCTCAGGCACTGCCTCGACCAGGGCCTCGAGTGCGTCTGCTACGAGAAGACCGACAAAGTCGGGGGCACGTGGGTCTACGTGCCCGACACCGGCAAAGATGCCCACGGCCTGCCCATACACTCCAGCATGTACGACAGCCTCAGGTGAGTTTCGCCCCGGCCGCTTCCTCGCGGCCCTTTTTCATATATAAACCATACAGGGACACGCGCCGTATTCAGTATTGGCCCCAGTCACAAATGGGACTTATCGTCAATTGGGTTGAAAAGTTGACCGTTTTACCTCACGTTTCCTACGCTCGCGATGCAAAGTACTGTTCGATGGACTGGAGCGAAAGGACGAGTCCAGACTCAGTCGGCAAACCTCGCACGCGCCTACAATTCATCTGTTGCTCTTGATTGACAAAGAATTAACGATTCGATCGACATTCGTGCAGTATATCTATACACAGCCAAATACATCTGTCTGGCTATAGCTCAGACAGATATAGCTGGTCATTGAACTCACCGCATGATTTATTTTATTCGACAATTTATTTACCATAAATTATGTGATACCATGGATTACATATATCCCTTGACGATATTTTTCTACAACCTCGTGCAATTTCGTCTTATCAGTTGAGACGTCTGTATACCTATTGATTTTGGGAGAAATATAATTCAGGAATAATAGAATAAAACACTTATCTTATGATTCAATTATAGACATTTTGTGAACTGACGACTGAATATCATTATAAATTAAGAAGATTAGATATGAATGGAGATATTTTTCTTTGAAACTATTGAGTTTCAACGATTTGAGGAGAGTATTTAATGGGTTGAAGATGATCTTCAAAGAATACACTGAATGATGATTGATTCGACTCAATTGATATTGGTCCCTTTTATTCGAAATATCATTATTTTAATTGAGAAAGCAAAGCAAAAATTGTATCCCGATTTCAAATCGTTCACCTTTCATGCGTATTTTAATTTATTTCGATAAGACATTTGTTAGATAAGGAACTGAATATTATATGGACATGTTTTTATATTTTAAAAGAATATCAGTTATTAACGTCAATATAAGTAAACAGATACGAAGACTTACATCTGCTTTCGTGTTTTGTTGTTTTTATTCCAAGTAATTTTTTCAAGTCTACAATTTGAATAATATGACAATATATTCCGTTGAATTTATCACGAGTAATGTCTTTGATAGAAAAAATAATAAAATTCGATATAATATTTTATTCTGATATTGTTAATGGGATTGTCTGTAAAATAAATTTCACTCTCGGGCGAGAATCACCCCTTTTCGCACTGTAGTATTGAAACGTACTGAATTCTACATTACGCTATAGAAGAGCAGTTTTAGCCAATTCATTCGATATGATTTTACAGAACAAACCTTCCGAAAGAAGTGATGGGCTATCCAGACTTTCCAGTGCCAGAAAATCGAAAAAGTTATCTTACTCGCACGGAGATACTCAATTTTCTCAACGATTACTGCGACCACTTCAAACTCCGCAATAAAATTCACGTAAGTCAACAGTTGAAAGACATTAGGCGAATGCGAATTACGATTGATTTACATTCCACGTGTGCAAGATGATAATTTGCACCTGGGTTGCGTAATAATACAGCTCGCATGATTTAATTATAGGAAAATCGAAGTAATGGATACGCGATTATCACTTCCGGCGTGTTATGCACGATCTTCCGATCATTAGCGTTATCCGAATGATCGGGGATTAAATATTGATCCGGGCGGTTGGATTCCTAGGCAGGAGTAGCTAAAAGAGCAACAGAGCCTTAATAACTGTGAGAAAATGGGTTTCACAATGTAGCAAAGGAATACTCGAGCATACCAGATCGTTGCATTCAAGTTTTTTACTCGCAAATCGTTGTGCTAATGCGCATGCACTTTTCACGCTCTCAACCGTAAACTTGGGTTGAATTTTTTTGAAAATACGTGAATCGAAAAAAAACCTCATATCGATTGTCGGCTGTATTTCATATTGAATCGCCCAAACTGAATGGTGGTTCATAAATTAAATAAACATGTATAACTTGCCGATTCTTCATCAAAGTATTATCAATCTTGCGTGGTATATAACAATGTAGCTTCCTCTCTACACCAACTTAATGCTCACTCACAAGTTTTTGCTGTATTCGCATTTGGTCAACGTCTATGCACGAATATCGTGTTCACGAAAGTATCCTTCGAATCTCTCAGCTCGAACGCGGCACTCGAGTTGGCCACCTGTTGATTCGGCGGGCTCGAGTCGGCGGAATATAGTTGCGGAACCGCGACCGAACCGATATCCGCAGACTCGCGCTCGCTCTTTCTACTTTGCGGAAAAAGCTTAATTAATTGCTCGGCGCGCATTGGCGTCGCTGACGCGTGACTCATGCCGCGTGCTCTGTTCGCTCAGTTCCTGCAGCACGTGGAGCTGGTCGAGCCGACGGAGGGCAAGGCCGGATGGAAGGTGCGCGTGCGGGACCTCGCGACGAACCAGTGCCGCGACGAGCTTTTCGACGGGGTCATGGTGTGCAACGGCCACTACTTCGAGCCTGCGCTGCCCAGCCTCAAGGGCAAGGACGTTTTCAAGGGCCAGCAGCTGCACAGCCACGACTACAGGAAGCCCGACAGATTCGCCGGCAGCAACGTCGTCGTCTTCGGGGCTGGACCATCCGGTATGAGATGCGACGTGTTTCGACAAACTACCCTTTTCCAACTCAATTTCATCTTGCCCTGAATAACCGCATTCAAAATTATAATCGGCTTTGCGGTTGGGAAATTTCGCTTAAAACTCCGTTTCACAATAAAATTAGTTCAGCAGAAACATTTTTCGTGATTCAATTCCCTACGGGGAATCTTGAACTTTGTCAATTAAGACGTTCTGGTGAACTTTAACTGGAGCGTTTGAATTGCCTGGTCCAATTTCATTTACACCTAAGTAGTTAATGACCGAAAGATGATAGTATAGAGAGCATTTGTTTTGACTCTAGGCATGGACTTGGCCTTAGAAATTTCCAAGAAGGCTAAACGAGTAATTCTAAGTCATCATCTGAAGGAGACGATCTTGACCAAGTTTCCGGACAACGTCGTACAAGTAAGATTTAGGTATATTTTACTATACATATATACATGCACACGTTCGAACTGTCCAACCCTTTCATTTTTCATTTCAACAAAATTACAACTGCATGTGTCCGCATTCTGAACTCCGATTGATTGTTGACCACAGAAACCCGACATAGCTGAGCTGAAAGAAAACACGGTTGTTTTTAAAGACGGAACCGAGGAGAATGTTGACATTGTTTTCTATTGCACAGGTGCGTAAGTTGTTGACGTGTGCATTACATTTGTTTCTCTATTTCGAACTAAAACTTTCGCAGTAAAGCGCAGTAAAGAGTTCGCAGTAAATGCGCGAGGAACTTCCGCGATTGTATATGATCGCACGGCCGTTACATACACGTTTCATGTTCTCAGGGTACAAGTACAATTTCCCATTCTTGGCTGAGAGCTGCGGGGTGAAAGTTGACGATAACATGGTCACACCCCTGTGGAAGCACGTAATCGCCATCGAGAATCCTACCCTCGCCCTCATAGGATTGCCTTTTTATGTATGCGCATTCAGCATGTTTGACTTACAGGTGAGAAACGAGTGTGTTATCCTCTACAAATTTCGTATTGGATTTTGTTTACTTTATGATGTAATATATATATACAGAGCATCTTGATCTGTGTATAAAAGTCTAACAATATTATGAATTGACTGGTGAGTCGACAAGTGTGGAATCATGTGAATTTTCTTAGATTGGCGCAATAGAATCAATTGAAGGCGATGGAAGTCTATTTCTTCAAATTGATTATGCCACGCTCCAGCGTGAAATCCCAACAATGACTCAGCAGGTTTACAAACATTCATTAGCGTAAATAATGAAAGCCAGCGTCTTTTTCAATTCACTCATTATTTTTCTCTTGGTGAATTCTGCTCCCACGCGCGTCCAGTTTGTAAGAAACTCGTGTATCAAGACGCTATGAAGTCCGAGACTAAAAATAACAATGTAACTTGCGTTTTTTATTGATCTTGTATTCTATTCACCATTATAAATTTTCCTCAAGTATCCTCCAGCTAATGACAATAATTACTAAGAGTGTGCGATTTCTCGAAATTTTGCGATGAATGTCAAGAAATTTCCAGATGTGAAAACAAGAACGTTGGGTATCCGAAAATCTCCGGAAGTGTTTGGATCCGGAGAACCGCGGAAAGTAACATATGCTTTTATGCTGAAATTATGATATTTTTCAAGTAGAATCGAGAATACAAAAGTCGTCCAATTTTGACTAATTTTGCTAATAAATCATGCAACATCACCACCGAATAACTAAATCCTGAAAAAAAAAATTCAATCTGAGCTATGCCTGAATTTTCAGGAGGGGGCTATGGTCTGTGCTGAAAAATAATCCATTTTTTTTTATTTTATTATACGAATGTATGTCTCGAAATTATTGTGTAGAAATTTCAGACTGATCGGAGAAAAACTGACTATGGAGATTTGAAGAGACGTTGCTCCGCTTGGGTCTCGTATACCCGCTAAACTTTAAAGCGTTTTACCCGAACTTGCAATTTTCAAAGTCGATGGAGGCTGTAACTCAAAATCTACTGAACCAATCATTTTGAAAATTGGTCTGCTACATCTCTACATTATTTGTCAGGGAATGACGTCGAGATTTTTTTCAATTCAGCATTGTTATGAATTTGACAATAGCAAATTGGTCTATTTTTTTAGCAAAAATCGCAGTTTTGACGAAAATGGAAAACATCTTGACGTCGTTTTCTAAAGATACATCTCACCTAATCAACGCTTTCTGGTTTTTTCATTTTGGATGATCCAGTGATGAGTTACAGCATCCACCGCAAGACACCTTTTGTTGGACGCGTCTCGGAAGATTCGCTGCAAAAGGCTAAAGGCTAATTATTGATATTTTTCATTGAAAATTTCAGGGAAGATTGTTCAAATATTGTATCACTATATGTAGTTTGTTTCGATATGCTTGCTACATCAGGAACGCTTAGAATAATTCGCAAAAATATGCTTTTCTTCAGCCGTACAGACCGATTCCTCTCCCCCCCCCTCTAATGTCCTCTTTCAGAAGATTGCAAATTTCTGAACTTGATTAGATTATTGCCATTTTCTCTAAACACTGGCTAACTCTAATTAATTACGACATCTCTAACTAGATTCAATTGATGCTAAACGATTGGTGCTAAACGATTGATGCTACAATTTTCAATTTATGTATAATACACAAAGAACAAGAAGCAGTGCGAGTTATTCATATGAATAACTCGAGGTATGGAGCAGAGTTGGTCGCTAATTTGTAAGCAATAATGCGGCGAAAGTCACTTCAATCACAGTGCCACGATTTGTATTTGTCCCACGCAATGATGAAGTATCGCGCCGATACAGCTTCTCGCAAATAGTCCTATATACACATACGTGTGCGAATGTTGCAGGTGCGTTTCGTGCTGACGTTCTGGCGGAACAAGCAGCCGCTGCCGTCGCGGGAGTCGATGCTGGCGGACGAGGCTCGCGAGAGGGAGGACCGGCTGGTGAGGCGCGGCTTCACGAAGCGCCAGTTCCACATGATGGGGCCGCTGCAGGGCGCGTACTACGACGAGCTCGCGGACGCCGCGGCCCTGCCCCGACTGCCGCCGGTCCTCACCAAGCTCCACAACGAGAGCAGCAACCGCTTCCTCGACGACCTCGTGCACTACCGCGAGGACCGGTACAGGATCATCGACAGCCAAAACTACGTCCAACTCGATCAAGTCGACAGTGGCTCGGATTGATGAACGGGCTCCACTCGGGACTCGTATATAGATATTTTACACGATCGCACCAGATCCCGTGTAGCGATTATTTTTATATATGTATGGATATATTATATATGTCGGTCGAACGATCGAGAAATAAAGTCTTTCCGTCTTGTACGTAACATACGAATGCGTTTGCTGATACGATTTTTTGTGTGTTTTGAAAAATTTTTTGTTAGTTCTCGAAAACTTTTCAAGGAACATATTCTCCATAAATTCGGGCTTTTCATTTTTTTTCGAATCAACGCTATACAAATCAAATTCTATCCGTCCACTTGTCCCATTCATGTGTTTTATTCTGTCAGGAATTGAGAATCGAACATGATATGACGAATTATACCCACCCTTCTAAACACCGCCTCGATACGATCCAAAGCAAGCGCGCCACCTATCATTGGTCTTGCCTATCATTTCATGTAAACGCTCTGTAGAATCGTTGCAAGAGTAATTAATCGAATTGCATAACGACATATATATATTTTATATGTACATGTATAAACATACATCTATACATACAGGAGAGACGAAATAAAATAACCGAGAGCTATAGGCGGGCTCGCATTTCGGCTCGATTGATGCAATTGCGAGCAGTTAAATGAAGGAGTCAGCGGCGTCTAATTGTACGAATTGCTCTCTCGTCGCGCTCCAATTCGATAATACCAAACGCGATGCCCTTCTCCCGATGAAACTGCGTTGACGCGCGCAATGGCTTTTATCACCATTCATTGCACGCGCGAGCGCGCCCGCGCTCGAACTTGCTGATGCACACTCGCGCGCGCGCGGGCACACCCGCACACGAGACAATTGAATATTTTTATATACTCGTCGTGCATTGCCCGCATATATGCAGAGAGCGTGTAAACTGCTTAGGCGTAAACTCACGCTCAACATGTGCTTCGGGGGAATGTGCTTTCAGACGTTTAATCGTCGGGCGTTTTTTTCGAAATATATCCTCACGTGAGCGTTGAAGGGATCCTTTATGAGAGCTTCATTCTGAAATCGTCGTGACGCAATGAAATAACTCTTTCGGATGAAACGACACGATACAAGTATAATGACCAAAGTGAGAATGTCATCTCAAGTTTCCTTACATTCGTATTCGCTCATTTCATTAAACTTTGCGCAAGGAACAATTAGAATATATGTGGATGCTCAGTTTCGACTAAGATTTACACTTTGAAGTACAGACATTACATGTAAAAAGACATCAATTGTTTCAATACGTTTCAATTAATCGATCATTAGTTATTCAAAAGCAATTAGAGTGTGTGGGTGTGACCGAACGTTTCAAGAGCAAGATGTTTTCAAATTCGGGGAACGATCCAATGATCGAATTCGATTTTCAGCGTTATATATCTCTTGATCTTCGCAAGGAAAGAAAAAATTGTCTCAAGTAGTTTCATCATCATTTGCAAATCATAAATAGCTAATTGTCTCCTTACTTCTTGTAAAATTAATTGACGCGAAGGACATTAATTGTGTGAAGACATCGATGGAATTTTATTTTTCAACTCGATACAACATCATTATTGATAATCGATCCACGTGAGAGATGAATAGTGTTTTTCAACCAAATATTACGCCTAATACGATATTTTTCACGTAAGTATGAAGCGAAGAATTTTTGTGTGCAATCTTCGGCGATGATATACTTAATTATTTGAAACAATCCGAGTTCTAGCATTTCCGTTTGAGCAGTTAAAAAGTAACACAAAGATAGAGAATCGTGTACAAATGAATTGATATATCTCAGGTCTCAACAACATTCTTGCACTTCTCTTGATGAACTAAGAATCAATCATTGACAAATCAGATTAACCCAGAATGCATTATCACTGGTACATACTTATTACCTACATTCTCGTAATTAATATTTTTTTCTTTATTATATTCACAGACATGAGCACAAAAACTAAACAAGATTGGCTATATCAATATTAACATGGTACGGATGTAATATGTTCCTACCGATACCAAAATAATCAACTTGAGATATACAATTGACGAGAGCCTCGAAATACGTATTTTATAAGAGAACAAATGATTTTGGGAAGCTCTTCACTATGAATTTTGCGTTTTTTCCTGATTTCAAAATCGACGACGTAAGATTGCGACGCGCGGCAGGAATACAATTGATGCTTGAGTTTGTAATTCCTTAGTTCTTTACACGAACACTCAAGCTACGTATCAAAATACAACAAATGTATGCCAAAACACTTGAGTTTATCAAATAATTGGAATCTGTACATCTATAAACACAGTATAAAAGTTCTCTTCTATTCTGTTGATTGCTAAATAGTAACGCAATTTTATTGTACAGAAGAGTCAACGTTGACTTCTCGTCGTTTGTTGTCGACGAAAGTAAAAACGCGCACGAAGTAGAGAAGTCGTACGTAACAGATCCTGAATTGCATTCGCATGTCGCAACATAGAATCTTCCTGAAGTGAATGAACTCCAGCGCGGATCGGCTGATTTTCTCTTGGCGCGTGTAACAACTTGAATGCGCTTGTATAGCGATACACGTGAGTTTTGCATGCCATTTGTTACACCGCACAATAATAGAAATGCAGTCGTTTTGGTCTACAATCGCGTGCTATTGATATGCATTGTCGCGCGTGCAGATTATCAATGAGCTACATACACATACCGATACGCTAACTCTCCATCCCAGCCAATAGCACTCGTACAGGATGAGTTTGTCTCGATCGGACGCAGCCACATCGATTTTTTTCTCAGCACTTCATTCGCGTGTAAGACTGTCAGTTTTGGTAAGATCAAAAGATCTACATTGAATGAGTACACTTGTCGAATTATTCTCCATAATTATCTATCAATAGGAGATTTCACACGTATAGGTTGAATTAATTCGATCGAATATACCGAGGTAATGAAAATTAATTTTCAAAATCAAATGTTTTCGTCTCCGTCAAGATTCAGAGTGAGATTCAATAAAGAGCCATTTACATTTGGCTGTTTACACGTGAATCACGTTGACTTTTAGCCGCTAATTGAAATCACCGAAGATTATGCATTATTAACATTTTCACCTGTTGACAAATTAAACTGAGTGAGTTTGCAACTTGTCGGTATATAGTCTTGGCTTTATCAGAGCTAAGGTAATCTCGCGTCACGTGGTACTTTCAACTCTTTCACACTACTTACCTTGAACTACTATACATGTCGCAATCGTCAACACTCTGGTCACCTTCACTCGATCAGGGAAACATGTCTTCTTTATCCTCCGCTCAATTAATATATTTATTTACCTCGAATGCACTTGACTCGACAAATCGTGCGCTAGTTCACTCGATTACACAGATAACAAGGAAAAAGGAGCGCGAAAAGCGCAGATAGCCTAGAAAAAGAAAGCTCTTTGTATACATATACACCGAATGATTCATCCTCTGCGTCTACAGAAAAACAGCGACGACAGGTACAGTCGTTCGTGGCTTATAATTGAGAATGAAAAAAAAAGTATCAATCAGCTTGAGAAATCACCTGTCGTGGTCCAGTCGCTTAACGACAAATTTCAAGCCTGCGATGAAAAATTAACATAAATACATCTATATTTCAGCAGCAGCAAGCTAAATATACGCTTGACGCATACATCAACCTGCATGCGATGGAGATGGATAGTGAAAAAGACAATTGGGCAGAGATACTCGATAATGACTGTATATGTATACACATGTAAATCCATGAGCGCGCGCGGACCAATGGGCGCGCGTGGCGCGAGTGCATAAATCACAATCGAGCACATGCGCGAACGCTGGCTCAATCACGCGCTGTTAATTTAGGCGACGAGCCTCGAAAGGGAGACGCAATAGCGCTCGTTCGTTATTAAAAACCGATGTACGCCCGCACTATACCGCCGCCGCAGCCATACGCGTAAACAGCTCGCGGCGATAACCAGTTGCTACCAGTTATTCCCCCTGCTTGTGCGCTACTCGCGCACCACGACTCGATCGCGCAAAAGCGCCGAAAGACAGCAAGCACCAGTGGACATCTCGTTAACACATTTATATATACGATTCGCCGCGGCATCGCTTTCCTTTCGCTAATTCAATTTCACGCTGCACCGATCGAGTCGGGAGCTATTCGAAATTTTCTCTCCGCGATTAGTCACGATATGCTACATGCACGGGTCATTGGTCCCGTTGTCTGATTTGCATCTTATACGTTGAGCGTCGCGTTGGCGAATGCGCAAATGCATAAAGTTTGACAAAGCTTTATACGATGTATATATCTTTTTATACATAGTTCAGTAGGCGATAACGATTGAATGACAGGCTTCTTGCTCATCGACTAGTTTGTCGGGTGCCAATAGTTTTTGGAGCTCGAATCGTCGTATGCGATTCAAGTATGGATTGATACAGCTCACGAGATATTATACAATGTCAGCACTCAAGAATTCTGAATAATATGATTCTCATTAATCGGTGTACGAAGAATCACGAGAGCCACTTCCTGTTCGTACCATCGCGCGAAGTGAAAGAAAAAGTTCATTTGCGATTCTCACACGATTCGCGATTATTAATGGTGCACGAAGCGCGACTGCAGAGAACCGAGCGCACAGCCGAATGCTTGGTTCAAGCTCATCTCGTGCGGATCGCTTCGATTTTTTTAGGGGTCGGCCGGCTCTCCTCTTGAATGTATAAACGTTTCATATTCACAAACATAACGCGATCGTTGTTTGAGGTTTTGCAAACGCTCCCTCAGCCAACGGCATTGTATGAAAACGAATGAAATTCATCATTATGTCGGATAATTCCAAGATAACAAAGCTGAAAATATCTCTACCACCGAAGCGCGATGCTCTCTTCCCTCACTCTCTCTCTCTCTCCTCTCGGATGTTAAATTCACACGGGTATATACACGACGACACGCGCGCATCATTTGTAAAACACAAGCCGAACAGTGAAATCAACAATGCCTTCGTTGCATGAAATCGCGTATACACAAACACACGAGTATACGGCCACTTCGAGTTTTATCGGTTGTACACACTCGAAATAAGTTATTAGTACCCGTCCGACTTATCGCCTGGTCGCGGCGAGCTGCGCTCGGTCACCCGCGAAAACTACAATACGACCGTGTATGTACGCATATAGAGACTCGATGCGCTGCACTATATTAGCGTTATTCTTTCATTCGCTTCGTATAATTCGTATTCATATTGATGCGTCGGTCGACATTGCGCAACGCACAACACTATGCACTGTATATTAGAAGAGCGATTCCTCAAAGAGAGGAGCAACGATCAAACCGCCGCGACAATATGAATAAATGCCGTACGCTGCAGCGTACACACGTGCACGTGCGAATTCCTTCAATAAAACTGTTTTTACGTAAGAGCTCCGTAGGAAGGCGCGCGCGCGCGCGAGCGAGCTCGATACATGCCATTGTACGATTCGTCGTGGAACGCGACGATTTCATTCATGCTCGTCCCGCGACCGAACGCGTAAAACAATCGGGTTTGTCCGCGGCCACCCGTTATAAGCCTCTGCCACGCGGATGACCATCGCGGCGGTGTCGTCTCGGCAGGCGCGAGAGTCGGTGGTTATGGAGGGAAGGACACGGGGGGGGCCCTTGACTCATCCGTCGCGGACGACGGCGAAGCGGGCCGGGGCAGGAAAAGAAGCTCTCGGAAGAAAAGGCGGGGAGAGGCTGCCGATGGGTGTCAGTCGGCGAGCTGGTCGCGATAGCCGCGCACGAGACAGCCTCGCTCATTCGGCTATCGGAGCTCGAGCCAAGCGGAGAGACGCGTGTGCGGCGTGCAGTGTGTGCAGCTGCAGCTGCGGCTTATCGCGCTGCTTTCGAACGGACGCGCGCACGCATCCACTGCTGCATCTATACACAAACATATATACTACAGTCGCAGCCGCTGTTTAGCCAAGTGAGTTTTTCCCCGTTCGAGCCGCTTATATTGCAGTGTACAGCGCGCAGTGCATCCGTCGATATTGCTTCGCCGTCCCCGCGTACCGGGTGATTCGTCGATGAGCCGCGCGCGCCCTGATTAGCATTGAATCGCGCGCGCGCGCGAGTGAGTTTTCTTCATCGAGCCATAGCTCAATGCGGCGATTATTCATTTGAGGTATACGATTTTTCGGACGTTCGCTCGGTCGAGCTGACAAAATATCTCTATGATGTACGTCGTCGTATCGTCATTCATTACGATAAAATGACTATGATAAAAGTGTATCGGATTGGACGTTTACCGCGCGTGCTTCACCAGTAGTGGGTTTGAAATTGTCGGCTTTCTCATTAGCGAAGCTCAAAGATGCTCATTGCATCGCAAGCGATTCGAAACACAATAGAGTGCATTTCAATATTCACTTTTTCAATAATTCGGAATAGTTCGCTGAGCTCGATAAATCAATATTTAGTATTTCGTGTTGTTATAGAATAAGATATTATATAGCACTTTGTGTATATGCGAGCGCGACAAATTGCTCATTCTTCATAGAACGATGCGATTCGATCAAGGTTTCTCGTTCCTACATATGCATCAAACGGCACGTCGCTGACCTGCTTTTTTTTGGTACTTTTTTTGATCCAGACCTTGATAACAGGAATGCCATTTCACAAACCCAACACAGTTTAAATTAAACATTTCTCAAAGTCGAGTATATGTTACATTCCGGGGTCTTTTTCAATTTTGAGTAACAAAGACGATCGATTCGGTGACCCCACTCGCTGATGATACATTATTTTTTCAAATGCTTCAAAATAAAAGAAACACTCGTGTTTTTCGATAATACTCAAGAGTCGATTACAATCCGACTCTTGAGAATTTTCATATTAAGTTGTACCAATTCTCCGACACTTGAAGTAGATCTATAAGATAACCCACCGGTATGTAAGTATGTATATAGTTATATGAGTGTGCGTAAGTAGTTATGCCGGACTAAGTGCAATGAATTGTCTTACCAGACTTGGCATGTATCCACTTCCGTCTATGTAACGCACTGATCATCTTATCCCATACGTATTCAATCATATTGATCTCTCTTATACCAGTAATTAGTAATGATCATAGAGGAATTTTCTCCGTAAATTACAAAGTTCTATTTTCTATCCATTTTACAAATGGAACAGTCTAAGAAATCTATATCCATTCATATACCTACACGTTCCACGTTGCTTATCATAAGTCGACCGCGGGGGTTACTAAAAAATGAAGCACCGGCTAACCGATGAAAAACAGTAAGCGCTTCATTGAAGCACTGCTTCAGCCTATCCATAAATTTGATTTCAAACGATTTTACGTCGAGCTTCAAATGCATACAACCATACATTTGATCTCTGAACTGCAATTTCGAGAGCTTTCATATAAAGTAAGCAGTCCGCGTTAAACGAAAAATCTCTTGATCTGCATGGCGTTAAAACAGTGTTCCCGACGTAAATCTTTGATACATTCATTCCCCCGGTTCTATCTTCATCTTTGATAATGTGCTTGGTTTGTGTTTTGCCACATTTGAATCTTATCTGTAACTCGTTCACAGTTATTGTTTGTGCCTCAAATCCTCAAATCACATTCACTTTCTTCTACAGGCATATACATGTATACAATTCTACATTTCATAGGCGCTTCGTAAAAGGTTGTGATCTAGTTCTGTGACTATACCAACATCGAGTGGCAATCTCATCCGCGTACGCTTAGCTCACCTGTGTTCTGTTTGTTTTGAAAATGAGTCCGCTTCGAAGAGTTACGTGATATGCTAACGCACGGGGAATACTATTTTGCGTGAGTTCCGCACCTTATCGGGGTACTTTTATATACGAAACATAAAAGGTCCACAGGAACTGGGAAAAAATCAGATAGCTTTCCAGTTTTACGTTTTGTCATCCGAATGTTTGAGCAAAAATTTGTCGATCGAGTAATAAGCATATGTACCGTAACAATTTTCAATTCATATGTTACAAGCAATGCGGGAAGAAGCGAACACATTGATAAAAATATAATAATTTTGCCCCACGTGTAATCACAATGCAGCAAGAAGATTCAAATATTTATTATGCACTACGGGTAAAGTGATATTAAATTGAATAAGAATAAAATAAAATAGAGAAATTCATTCATCATCATCCAGTTTGGAATCCACTCGCTGAAAGTGAAAATTCACTTGCATGCAAATGATGCAACGAAAGACAGATTTTCCCTTGCCGCGAATAGGGAATTCGGATTGGCGATAACGAAATCTCGCGAAATTGCCACAACACACGATAAGGTGGAAATTTTTCGTAGTCCGGTCGCTTGCGTTCGTATAACATTATCATGTGTCAAAAATCATCAAACAAACGGGCCGGCGCCAAAAGTAGTCTTATAGTTTGTCGTATCGTTCAACGTACGCATAGTTCGTGATATCACCCGCTGTATTACCCGAATTGGAGGGTCAGCGAGAGGTGAACCGGCGAGGGGGTAGGGGGAGTATAGCTCGAGTTGCTCGCTGCTTGGGCGCGGGGAAGGAGACAGCTATATATGCCGCACGGCTGATGCTGCGCAATAACTCTGCAGTACTGTGATGTTGCCGGGTCGAGGATAATCAGTGCTCATATAGTATTACGCGCGTGCTTGCAGGATACGCTGCACAGCGCGGCTCGACGCGCCAACATGCATCAGAACATCGAGACCTTCGGCAAGTACCAGCTGGCCATCTACGCGCTCATCACGTGGCCGCTCATCCTCTCCGCCGGGTTCACCCTCGACTACGTCTTCACCGCTGGCGAGGTCAAGTACAGGTGAGTACGCCAGCTCGTGTTTACACTCGCGTCGCGATTTGCGCCCCTTTACCCGCTAATCTCGATCCTCCCAGCTGATACGTAGGTTTCTTTTTTCCCGCGCTCGCTTTCCGACAGCTGATCTCGTTCTATGTTGACGATGGAAGCTCTCGGATCAGTTGTATTGTTCGACTCTTTTTTGATTTTCATTCAGAATCGAATTTCCTTCGCGTTTTTCCTTTTGTCTACTTTTCATCGCCGCCTCGTGCACAAGCGGTTTGCTTCTCGTATCGATGAGATTTTGATTTACGGGGAAGTTTTACCGTTTCGGTAAAGCCACGTTGCGCGACAGAAATCGCTCGATAAATTCAGCATGATGAATTTACGAGCCGGCTCGACTTGCGAGACTCTTGGTTCTGGGGGAGGACAAATTATTCGTGTATTTATCGTAACGCCACGCGATAAAGTTACACCCAATTATTTTTGGAATGGGCTAGCTTGGCACTCAATAATAATTATTTGTCCATTTCATTTTTCTCGCTTCGCATTTACAATTTTCGAATTATCACGACTTTGAAAAACTTGTAAATTTCATTCTTCACTGGTTTGTTTTTTTTTTCTAATGAATCAACATCTTCATTCTTCATTTTAAATATTATACTTACAGATGATTATGAGTCTTACAAGGCTGAATAGCTCACGTAATAATGTGTGTTGAACCATTTTTTTCTCAAGAGAAATAATTTCATGTGTTCCAAGTTACGAAGTAATTTCAAAGATTTAAAGAATGATAGGTTCGCTCACTATCAATATCGTTCCTTGGAATCATTCTCTCTTCAAATTGTTCGCAATTTTGTGATGTCTTTCACGTACGAAGAAATAAAAAACTAGTTTGTCTTTCCTCTCTTGCTTTGTAAGAAAATAACATTTCTTTTACTAGGAAAAACAAACTCCTGTGTATGATGAAAAAATATGTCGTACAATCGATTTCACATTATAGGCATGCGGTAAAATTGAATTCTCTCAACGTTCATCAATAAGAATTATAATGAAAACGAATGAGCTCCTGCACTTGAATGTTCAATGAGTTTGTATAAGATTGATCCTGATAAAACACTGCTATAATTCGATTAAATCGAGATACTTCAATCAATCGAAGATGATAAAATTTAATAATAATGTGTGAATTAATCGAGCGAATCGTGCATGGGTAAAATATGAGGAATGCTCAAGTCGGTCACTGCGATTTATCAATTTTTTCCCGATATCATCAGTTAGATCGGAAAACCAATATTACCATAACGTCGACCATCTACTTTTCTCTCGTGGGATTGTTCCCGCCTTGAAATTCTCAATCTTCAAACCCATACAATGGAGAAAATTAACGCGCGTCGTCTGTCCAGGTGTCTAGTACCAGAATGCGAGAATCCGAGCAACACGTCGCTGTCGGGCCAGCCTTGGCTGAACAACTCGCTGTCGACGCAGAACTGCATGAGGTACGCGCCGCGCAATCCACAGACTGGCCAAGGGGGCGACTGCTCGGACCCGACCTTCTTCGACAAGGGCAACGCCATACCGTGCACTGAATTCGTTTACGATCCGGACGAAGTCACCATACACAATGAAGTACGCAAGATTTTTTATCTTATTTTTTATTGTATAGGAATATTTCTTTCGCGTGGGAAATATTCCTCTATGTATATTGAATTCGAGATTTTTTTTTTATTCGCATTTCTCGAAGAGAATTCACGATAGACGTATTAAATTGTGAATGAATTACTCTTGAGCCTGAAAAAAGTGATGAACTGTCATTTGTATTGAAGAGTCAAGGGAACTTATGCCGAAAAGATCGAGAGTTGGCGCATATATTGATGTGTAGTGTACGCAGATAGCGTATCTATCCGGTACGAGATATGCCCACTGCTAATCAAATATTCTCTCCGTTGACCATCCAGCTTCTCGCGTGTTCTGCAAACGAAAAACACAAGGAAATTCTTTTACATTTGTGATTTATGAAATTTTCACTATTCACATGTCACATTTTCGCTTCCCGACAAGCGTATTACTTATTTCGAGACTTCCGGTCGTTCTTGCACGATACCGAATATCTCGAATGGTATCACGAGTTTGAATTTCATCCACGAAAATCTGGAACGTGGTATTTTTTTTACAGTGGGGAATAACGTGCAACGCCAATCGTTGGAAGCTTACGCTGGTCGGGACGCTGAACAACTTGGGCCAACTGGTGGGACTGACGTTTGCATCGACCTTCTCTGACAAGTAATTAAAAGTGATGTAGCAAAAATAAAAACCGATAGTTCGAGCTGTATGGGTAGCCTCTATAGGGTACCGAAAAATCAAAGATCGACGCCAAGCCACTTTGATTTTTCTATTGTTTCCCTTTTGTTTCCTAGATATGGCAGGCGATCGGTGCTATCGACTATCACTTGCTTGGCAGGCATAAGCGGCTTTATCCACTCGTTTTCCGTTAATTACTGGATGTTCATCGTGTTTGAATTCCTCGACGCGTTCTTCGCTGCCGGCATGTACAGCGCGATCTTTATTTACGGTGAGCTCCTTCAAAATATTCCGCAAGCATGTATATTGCATTGAGAGTTTGTGATTACTCCGGATCGGGACTAATTATTGGCGATGTGCAATGGGAAATAGCGATGGAGATGACGGGCGTGGAGAAGAGGATCCTGGGCAGCGTGGTAATATCGAGCATCTACGCCGTCGGCGAGATGTGGTACGGGCTGCTGGCGATGTGGACCAAAAATTGGAGGATTCTCATGAGACTTCTTTATGGGCCGGGTATTGCCGCCATCGTACTCATTTTCATCCTACCTGAATCAGTGAGGTGAGTCAGCTGGCTCGACAGACTTTGTCGCGTGTAAACGAGTAAAAGTGTTTCTTGCTCTCGCGAAAGGATTAATCATGAATCTGTGATCCACAGGTGGTTGTTGGCCAACGACAAACGAGACATGGCTGAAAAGGTTTATCGGAAAATGGCCCGAGTGAACAACATTGACGTCAACGAAGAAGCTTTCTTAGAGCTCAAAAGCGCGGATGAAAAGAAATCTAGTGGGGTGAGCTTGACGATTTTTACGATAGTTTAGTTGCTCTTCGATTTCATCCGCAGTGAGGATTTCAAATAAAGTGATAAACTCGATCAGTCAGCGGACTTTATGTTCATTAATTTATCACAACGGTTTGCTAGTGGACTATTGTAATTACATGCTGCTTAATTTAAAATTGATAGTGTTGGAAGAAATTTTTCCAGATATATTCACAAATGTGAATTCGATAATGTTATTATTCTATTCTCGGAATTGAGACATGAGTCGTGGAAAACTAAAAAGAGAATCTTCTAATAATATATCCTTGGGAGCGGTTGAATGACCTTCTGTGAGTTCCAAACATCCAAGAACCTTTTTTAACTAAATTATGCTCGCAACGAAGTTGCTGGAAATTCGAATTCAGCCATTAGTATTCCAGACAGCTCTTGTCCACGTTGTACATACACATGACCTTAGCATACGGAAAAGTATTGTATCCTCTTTTTTTTTTCTTGAGAACGAAAATAAAAATAACCAACTACGTCTCACTGCAGAAAGGAAAGAAAATTACGTCATATTAATGTTTAAAAAAGTTTGTTATTAATTGTAGAGTAATGGAAAGTTAATTGAACATTATCTCATGTTGGTTCACATAGAAGGACGATGCGAAGAAACTCGAGAGCCAGGAAAAGCAGGGCAACGAGTCTCGTTTAACCCAAATTCGCAAGAGCCCCAAGATCCTCGTGCGCCTGTTGATCTGCTCGTTCTGCTGGCTGACCAACACCTTCGTATACTACGGACTGTCGCTCAACTCGACCGAATTCGCCGGCAACAAGTACATCAACTTCATCCTCGTGTCTGCCATCGAGATCCCTGGCAATATGCTTGTTTTCCCGCTGCTCGACCGCTACGGTCGCAAGCCCACCTTGTGCGGCTCCTTTATTTTCAGCGGCATATTCTGTTTGGTCATTCAGTTCGTGCCCAAATATGATTACGGTAAGTTTCGGCCAAGTGTATCTTTGTATTGTTCTCAACGAAATGTACTTGGGTGTCGGAAAGTATATATTGACGGATTCGACATTTTTCCAGGAGTTTGGCCATGGGTCGGCCTGATATTGTACGTGTGCGGGAAAGGTTGCATCACGATGGCGTTCGCCACTTCGTACGTGTACACAACGGAACTCTTCCCGACCACACTCAGGCACTCGCTTCTCGGCATTTGCAGTATGACGGGGCGCATCGGCTCTATTCTGGCGCCACAAACGCCTTTATTGGTATGTTAATTCAATTGGCGATCACTTAAATTTTTCATAATTCCTAAAGCAAGCGCATCTTCTTTGCTTTGCTCACTTCCTTGACAATAATTCGGGAATACAAGGGAGCTGAACAAATTTATGAAGTTTCATTTTTGAAACTTTATTTCTCTCTTGAGCTTATGCGCGCAAGCGCAAGTTTGTTAATATATTTTGATGTCGAAGAGTGGCAAAATTATCACGCATTCGATATTAAACTGCTATGAAATTCACGAGAAATTATTCCAGTATGCGGATCGTTGTACACTTACAAGAATCATATAATTCAATTCTTCGTCGTAAATGACTCAAACATTCGACAGTTTAAACCTTTTTTCCCTCCCAAGTTTTCAACTATTTTCATTATATTTACTTCATCAATACATAAACAACACAATAACCAATAAGTTAGATTAATTGAACCAATTTCTCTTTGGGGATAGGCTAAATATATATACGAAGGGCTGCCACTGATGTTGTTCGGCTGCATAAGTTTGACAGCGGGTATGCTGTCGCTGAGCTTCCCCGAGACGCTGGGCATCAAGTTGCCGGATACGTTGTCGGAGGCCGAGCAGATCGGCCAGAAGAAATTCAACGGCGAAAAGTCGGCCAATGGCAATTCGACGTCGCCCGCCTGATGACGAGGTCGATCCGCGACTGCAGCTCGCTATATTCCTTGCTCCCAACTGCCATTGTTACGAGAGAGTGCGCCAGTAAGAATAAGCGAAAAAGTCCCGTAGGGCAATAAAAACGGCTACTGTTTATCCGACCATTCCTACCGACTATTATAGATATACGTTCGAGCGTGTACTTACTGTTAGCGATCGTCACTTCCTGCAACGATCAACAAAGACACTTGATTAATGTACGTGCGGTTTTTAATAAGGATTGTACATATGCACGGTTCATTCGAGCTTTCGACGCTTTGTTTGTCGTTCTCATTACAATCGACAGCCGCGACCAAATTTCAAGTCTCACTCGAGATTGATATACCTCTAGTTTCATAATATAAGGCTCTGGTTTCTATCCGACGGATTGTCGTGGGAGAATAGATTAATATTGTTAAATAAATTGGACGAGAGAGACCTACTTATAATTATGTGTAAAGCCTGTGTGCGCGTTGACGGTATCTGTGTCAGTGTTATTTCACTTGGGGCGACAGTTGTAGAACGAAAATGTCTGTTTCTCATGCGCGCATCGATGAATATTACTATTTTAAAAAGAAGCTGATGCAGTATTACACTTAGAACATTGTGTGTGCGAAAGTTTTATCGTAGGTATCATATAGACATCGCTGTGATCGTTGAAAATTGGTATTCCGAATTTAAGAATTTAATTATATTTTCACAATTTGTGAACGATACAATAATTCGTTAAGTTTGTCAGGAGCAAGTGCGGAATTAATTCCTGAATATTGAATATCATGTATTGCGAGTTCTAAAAGTAAAATGCATATCTGGAATGCCATCACCAGAATATTTCATAATGGTGCTTGTGTCAAGAGAGCCAAAACGATCTTGCAGTCCATTAATTTTAGGGTGAAATTTGACTGATCCATAAACTGTAAGCTCTGTATTTTATTCGATGCAATATTGAAATACCGATCGACCCGAGGTTAATTTTTGAATGAGTATAACAGTAGTAATAATATTACAAAGCTTCTGTATGTGTGGCAATAATTACGACGACCCTTTCTAGATGTAACATCTGGAAACATCGTTTGTTTACTTGTAGGAGCACTGAAAGTTAAATTTTTCCTGAATTGGACTACAAAATATACTACTCCGACACGTTACAAATTTAGTATACGCATCGAATATTGTAAGGACTTACAATACTTGTTTCTTTAAAAACAACCTCTAGTGCAAAATAAAAATGGAATTTTAATGAACCTTCATTTATTATATTTTTTTTAAATATTTCTTTGATTGACATACTGTTCTCTATGCAGAACATATACTTTTCTGAATAGTCTAAGAGATGGAATTTTGAAAAGTAATAATTATATCCATACACATTATTTTGAAAAAAAAAACATTATACGATACAAGATAAGACTAATTATTACGCGAATAAAAGGCATTTCAGGACTAACTATGTTTCAGAATTTTTTTCCTTGTTCCTTGAAATTTTCCGATTTCTACATGTTCTGACGCCAATTCATTAATTTCTAATTTTTCATAAATTCACGACCAGGATCCATTATATCTCACTTTCAATTTTTCCTTACTTATTGGCTTCATATTTTTGTTATGCAGATGTGACTTAAGCCATCTCTCAACGACTCCGATACAATTTGTTTTCATTTTTCGACTGCCGATATCCGACTTAACTTTCATCCTGCAAGCCTTGTTTTCAGACTTACATGTTGGCTGCCATATTACAAATATTTTTCCTGATTCGAATTAACACGAAAACTTATCTATATAAACAGATCAGTCTTATACGCATGCTTGACTATATAAAAATGTAAAGCTTCCACGGTGACAGAAAACGAATTGTATACATTAAGGGAGACAAAATTGAGGAACTTTTTCAACGGTAGTGGTGTAACCATCAAAGAGAAACGTGTACTGTGATGATAACAAATTTTTATAAAAGTTTGTTTTTAAATTCTAATTAAGTTCCCGCTGAAAAAGGTTTTTGCCATTGGCCAGTGTCTCATCTGTGTATAGATAACGCAGCATACTTATATATAGATAAATATTTACTTATAGATAAGATGGAAATGTTTGAATCAGCTGTATCATATATATATATTGCATGGACTGCACCCTGCATATAGACCACTGAGTAAGAGATACTCAGAGATACTCTTACTCCTCTTACTCCGTGATATAGACCTACGATTTCGTATACGGCATTCATTCTGAAGGTAATATTTTCTCCATAATAATCTTTAGTGAAACTCAACTATTAAATTAAACAATTAATCATCGTATTACATTTTAGAAGTATATTCCAATCATGACAAAAAAAGGTTAAGAAATTAAACTCTGGCAGAGCAGTTATAACCTCAAGATATTCATCCATCAAAAGAGAAAAAATGAGTAAATACGTAAATCTTGCAAATGTCGCAAGCAATTATGCAAAGCGTATGAACCGCTTGAGCAACAGAATATTTGGAGAAGTAGTCAGAGACACGAACCAAAAATCAATGAAAGTAGTCAAGCTGTTCAGTGAAAAACCTATTGACAAAAGACCTGAAATTGTACAATGGTATCCACGACTAAGAGAGTCACATGTTCTTATGAAGAATTTGCGATGGTATGGTTTGTTCCGTGATGAGCATCAAGATTTCAAAGAAGAGTATCGCAGGCTAAGAGCTCTAAGAGGAAAACGCGTATGGCAAAAAGGTGAGAGGAAGAAGGAAAATATCACAACAATACAACAGTAGATAATAGTATTTGTATATTATTTCTTATGGAATTGAAAGGAAAATTTGTAAATTATAAAGAGTCCAAATAAAAAAAAATATCTGGAATGAGTCGTATAAAATAAATATGATATAAAAGAAGGGATGTTTTTTCAATTTTTAATAACATAGTAAGCTGGTAAAAAATAAGGTGTAAATATTCAAAAACTCATTATCACATGACCGTTCTGGTCTTTGATGGCTTATACATAAGATTCCAGTGAAATCTCCATGTATTTAGGAATTCGTAATTAAAATTCATGCATTGATTGAATTTATCTCCATTATAACTCATCTTTTTCATCCTTGTGAGATGTAGCTTCGTCTGACAATTTACTAGCACCTGTGTCGCCTTTTTCCTTGAAACATGAATTGTCATCTTTAACAGCTCGCTCTAAACATAGATATCTGAAAGAATATATATGTATATATATTTATTTTTACAATGGGGAACTATCAGAATGAAATTTGAAGAAAACAAAGTATTACTTTGATAACTCTACAAGCCCTTGATGATTGAAATACCAATCTTCAATATCAGACTCATGATTTTCTATCAAGTCTTCACATTGGCTTTTCAAAGTTGTTATCTCAACAGATGGCTTGTCCCATAATTCATATGGAATTCCCAAATCAACTTTGACTCCTTTATCTCTGTATGGAAAAAAAAAGTTAACACCAATCGGGAAAATTTAAGAAACCTAAATAATCTTCATACTTACACAAGCCCATGTAATGTTTTAAATGTTTGACTCATACCCTTTGAAAACCTTGTACTATCTGAGCGTTCCTTATGAATATTATACTTCAAAATTCGTTCACATACATTATCTAATGATTCTATCAATCGAAGCTCTCTGAAAATGAAAACATATTCTACTGTACTTGCAAATGTTTTAGATAACCATTATTTTTATGAAAGTAAATTACGATTTTTTATATTCCTTCTTTTTCTTTGGTTGGACATCATCTATTGAATAACCGATTTCTAGAACATCATTGGTTTTCCCTGTTTCATCAAGTCTGGCTTCTAGTTCTAAAGCCACTACTTTACAAACTACAGCAAAAAAAAATGTAAGAGTTAATTAAATTATTTCTTAGTCACATAAGAAATGAAAATAATCTTAATTAGTACCTTCACATTTGCTCGCATACTTCACTCCTTCTTGTTCCTCAAATCCACAATGAATAGTATTTATGTACAAGAGAATTACTATCAAAAATCTAAACATGATTATCAACATACAAAATACAAACTATACAAATTAATATATCCAGATATCAAATCAGATTAGATTAAAAGTTATTCACTAATTCCAACTAATAAGATCGAGACTGCATCACGAATCTAATCAGTGCTATGCTTAATCAGGTAATGTTTGAATGTTTAAACATAATACATAGACACATCAATGATGCAAAATGCGAAGTTGCATCTCTATAACATCTCAATCTCAACCCTTGCTGTGCAGAAGGAAGGATCACTTGATCACTAAAAGATATCAGAAAGATATCTTTCAAAAGCGCCACCTGTAGGCTAAGGCCTACATGTTGCGGAAGCGGAAGAAAGATGAAAAACATGTGTTTTTTACACACTCCACAGTTCAAGTTCTCATCTGCTTAGTAATGCACAGTAATATCTCAGTGTGACTTGCAATGATGTGTACCAACAAGTGACATGTGTCCAGAAAAAATGCTTGGTTGCGTTCTATTGTTGATACAATATATATGTGATAACAACTTCGAAAATGATTCAAGAAACAATTGATATTGATTTAGAGAAGTGTGTTGAATGGGTGAAAAATGGTTCATTCAAGAAGATTTGTTTACAACTACCAGATCATCAAACCGTTGAAGCTACTAAGATAGCATCACATCTCAGAAAACATACAGATGCATCTGTGTATATAATCATTGACACAGCATATGAAAGATGTTGCACAGATCAACTAGTTTCTCATCGCGTAGGAGCAGATGCTTGCATACATTTTGGTCATACGTGCTCAACTTTTCCTAGTGATGTGCCAACTTTTCACATTTTTCCAAAACAAGAACTAAATGTTGAATTATTTATTGAAGAATTCTCAAAATATTTTCAAGATACTACCAAGCAAATCATACTTTTCTATGATGAATCATTGGCTCATGTGACTCAAAATATCTACAAAACTCTCAAAACAAAATATGAAAATCTGATTGTTTCCACTTTGAATTGTGAGTCTAATGCAAAGTTTTCTGAACAACCAACGAGTGAATCACAAACCACATGCTTAGGAAGATCTTATCACTTACCAGAAGATCATAATTTAGGAACATATGATGCATTTTATCTGGGCACAGATACTAAAACATTAGAGATTCTGTCAATGAGTCTTCCTGTAAACTCATGGCACTACTGGAATGACTCCAAACTTTGTGAATATAAACCAGCAAGTTTATTGAGACTCAAGAAAAGAAATTTTTTGATTGAAAAAATTAAAGATGCTCAAATTTTTGGTATAATTATAGCTTCTCCAAATGTAGCAGATTCAATGAAAATTACTCGACATTTAAAGAATATCTTGAGAAGAGTTAATAGAAGGACTTACTTATTTTGCTTAGGCAAAATAAACCCTGTCAAACTTGCAAATTTCAAAGAAATAGATATTTTTGTGAATGTAAGTTGCCCTGAAACAAGTTTACGTGATTCAAAAGACTATCTCAAGCCAATTGTTACACCATTTGATATTGAGTTAGCTTTCAATAGCGCAAGGACATTTACACCATTGCATGTGATAGAGTTTCAAAAATTGTTACCTAGTGGGACAGATTACAAAGACTTTGAAACTGATGTAGAAACAGAAGTTTCTTTAGCCAGTGGTAAAATTAGAGAATTAGAAAATGATGATATTGGAGCTGAAAACACTTCACTGTCAATCAAGTTGCCTGGAACTATACTCAAAAACCAAATGAATACTGATTTTCTTCAGGCAAGAACATGGAACGGGCTTGAACAAAATTTAGGAAATGATGAAGTGATTTTAGCTGTTGAGGGACGAGGAGGTCTTCCTATTGGTTATGTTAATGAATCAAAGTGAAATTAGTTTCATTCTTCTGTTCTGTTCATCTAAGTTCTGATTAGATTGTGTAATAACATTGAAGAAACATGAAAGATATTTTAATAATAAATAAATTTATTTCAGTACAATAATGTTTCCTTTTTTTTTTAAACAAATGATAACTATCACTTTCCTAATGAAACGCTTCAAGTTGTAAAGTCTGTAAAGTCTTGAACTGCATTATCATCTACAGTTCTTAATTTATCTTCTTCCTCAAGAGAATTTTTAATTCTATCGTCATGAGGATTTTTACGCGATAGCTCTTCTAAAATTCGTTTCCTCAAACGTTTTATGTGACGAAGTCGTTCCAACCAGTTGGATGCATATGGATTCCGGTCTTTTTGTTTTAGAGATGAACATACCATTGACGCCAGCTACAAATAGAATGAAAAATAGGTGATTATTTATAAAACTAGAATGATAATATATTAGCCTTGGTGAGCAATAATCATTTGCTAGTAATGAATTATAAATTCAATTACATTTGCATGGAGGGCCAATTGTCGAGACAAAATCGCTAAATTCTGATCAGATATAATTTTTGGTTCAGTGTGCCCAATGTGTTCACTGAGTTCTTGTCGCGCTTGCACGGTTAATTGATTCGTTCCGTGATCAAGAGGTTGAATAACTACGCAAGCATAATTGAACTGACCCTGTAAAATGCATGTAAAAATTAATTTTAGTTTGATTAAAGACTAAAAGAATGTTGAGAATTATTTTATCTTACCTTAACAGTTGTAATATTATAAGGTTCTCCACTTTCATTATATACAATTGTAACATAATTATTTCCTATGTGTTGTTTTTTAGAGGTAGACTTTGGATCACTTGCTTTAGTAGGCATCAAAGTTGCCGCATGGAATGCTACTTGTGTAACATCATCCTGCCAAATGTAAGCAAAGTTACCATTCTCCCCATTACGATCAAGACCTCCTAAGAAAATACTTTCATCTGCATCCCTAAGCCTTATGAGTGTTCCTAAACTTTGTAAAAATTGTGCATAACGTAATGATCCATGTTGATTTGCAAGGATTTCTGTTTCATTTGAAGCTTGTCCAGGACCCACATATAGTATTCCAATTTTATGGGTTTCATATGGCTGTATTCTATCTAAATTAGTAATTGATGTTTGGAGAAGAGCATTTCCTTGTGGAACTAATAAAGGTTTTTCTGTAGGTTGTCCAAAGTGAGCCGAATGATACAATTGCAAAAATACAAAACTGAAAAATTATAAAGCCGCTTTTTTAAATATTCAATGATGTACGATTAATGATTTGAAAATATTTTATATTACCTTGGGTTTATACCACTTCTGTTATTCGGCAATGTTACTTGTGATGGTGGATCCTTCAGTCGGGGCGAATTATTTCGTCTAATTTTTGCGGGGCTCATCACAGATATTGTATGACCACGATCTCGAAATGCGAGAGGTGGCAAAGCTGACGGGTCGGCTTTATCTTCCTTCAGCTAATTACAATGAGATAATACGATAAGAATCTTGAGTTAAAAACGAATGCAAATCACTTTTACCTTTTCAATAAGAAGATTTCGACCGATTGGCGGCTTGGAATCCACTATCCACGATTGTCGATTATGACTGGAGTCTAAGCTAGTAAGCCGTGAATAAATTTGCGTCGGTGATTGAGGTTGCTTGGTATTAAGTTGCGATTGTGAACTCAACAAATTTGTGGGAGGCTGTCATATAAAATCAATTTGTTAAATGAGTCATTTTGAATAACACAAGATTAACAAAATAATATAATAACCTGGCCAGCAGTTGGTGATGGAGGTACCGTGTTACTCGTAGTTGTCGTTTGCGCATTTTGACTCGTGCCAGGATATGACTTTTGAGATAATAAACCTGAAGGATGATCTCCACCGTTTTCTGTCGACGGGGGCGTAGTTCCCATTCCTAATATTTCTTCAGGAATCGCTTCACAACTTACTCTGCAAATAAAATTGAATCGCTTAGATGAGAGTTGAAAGTGAAAAATATCGAATCTAACAAAGAAATCACCTCATGTCTTTGGAATAAGTATTTTTTATATGTTTTTTGGGATCGGCATCTATCTTATTATCCAAATCAACGTTCATATCATCTCGTTCGATTGGTGGTATGAATAGTTTTTCTTTGCTTAAGAAAGGATTCTTCCAGTTAGAGCTCATTTCTGGACTAGAGTTTGATCTGCGTACTGGGTTCCGGGATTTTCTAGATTCTAAAATTTTTTTCAATTGCACATTAAAACCAGACTAGAGTAAACTTATCGAATAATTATTCTCAAGCTCAACATTTTTTATGCTACGTACCTTCTTCACCTTCTTCTAAGCTTTCGAGGCTGTCGCGGAGGCTGGGCCGAGAAGGACTAGGGCGAGCCGGGGAACCTGGGATGTCAATTGGGCCAGAAGACGACGACGTTCCGGATTTGGTGTAATTGCTAATCTCACTTTGATTTGGTTCTATATTCTTCTCAGTTGTATCCTAGAATTGACAATACGATTTTAGAGCTCTCTCTCTCTCCATCTCGTACAAGCTTATCTATCTTTTCCTAGTTAAAATGTAAAAACGATGTCACATCAGCTCACCGGAATTTCATCCTCGGAAAACTCGGAAATGAGGTCCTGGCTCTTCGGGTGTAGCATGTCCGCGCTGGGCATGTAGAGCGCGGTGATATTGTCCAACGGCAAGTCGTAAGGCGTGTCGAGGTGTATGGAGTTTTGTATCCTCATGATCCAGGACATGTCGCCGGTGGGTCGCCTGACGTATATTTCAGCCCAGCCCTGGCACCAGCAGGCGCACGGCTGATGCTCTTCTTGCCGGTTGTCCGAGTTCATCATCTGCTCGAGTTTGTACGTCTCGGAGTGCTGGTGCAACTGCTGCTCGTCGGGCTTGTCCGATGAGGAGTCGTCGAGGGAGCGCTTGCTCTCGTCGGTGGGCGAGTTCGCGGCTGTGTTGGCGCTGGAGCTTACGTGACCCCCGGACGACTGGCGCGACAGCTTCTCCTCCTTCTGGCCGTCGGTGCTCGAGGCGCGCAACAAGCTCGAGTGGCTCGATCTCGTCTGGTCGGGAGTCGTTTTACACGCTGCCCAACAGTTGTCGCACAGTGGCCCTCGCATCGCCTTGTTGCTGCACCCACTCGTCGTCACTGAGATCAGCTTGTTGCCCAGGATCCACGTGACCGAGTGTCCTTCCTTCAGCAGAAAATCTGCGGCTAACATTCTGAAATTGAAATGCTTCGTCATTCACGATTCTACGGAGACATTCATAGATGATGGGCGCATGCAGTTGAATATTTTACCTCTTTGGTCGTGCTGAGTACATAGCGTAAGAGTACCGCGCCATCAGATCTATGCAAGTTTCCGTAAGTTCAACGTGGAAGTTCATCAGAGCTTTGTCCACTGGAGGCTTCAAGTCTAGTGCTCTACTCTCCCGAACGAATCGTCGAGCCCTGCTTCCCTGTAAAATATAAGGCTGTGCATTAACAGTGATAATTTCAAGATTTTTGAAGCAATTAAAATAATCAACTTACTTGTTCTGTCAAACTAGAACTACGCTTTCTATTGGAAGAATCTTCATTACTTAGACTTATATCTGGTTTCGATATGTTTCCTTCTTCGAGAAGCATCTTTGCATTTGTTTTCAGGCCCTTGAAGAATTTAATCAATAATTATAAGCGGTTATATACCAATGAATACACGTCAACAAGAGTTACACGTAAAATGTAAATCTCACCTTCGTAATGTATTTGGCATAATTTCTCCTTAGTGGTAACCGGCACTTCAAGAACCAAACAGCTATAACATGATGCGCCAATGATACTGTATAATGATTGTATTTCGTTGGTTTGGTATAAGGCAACATTATGGCGAACACGGACATGTACTGTTCCTCCGTAAAATTCGCGTAAACTTTCGGCAGTCTTGTTAGAGCTAGTGGAAAAGTTAGTTTCGAATTTGAAATTTATTTTCTCATTGTATGATCATTATTATCATTTGAAGTGATAACTCACTTGACAGAAATTCCAAAATAGGAATCGCAATGTGAACGGTGTCCGAGATTTTTGACAAACTCAAGAGAACATTAGACATGAGCTTGCTCATAACATCGCGCATTTCCAGAGTACACGTCATGAGACTTGTTACGCATTGGCTGGCACAAGTTGTTTTCAAACCCTCCTAAATTGACGAGAGTTAGAAAGTGTTGAAATATTTTTATTTGTAAAAATAAGGAAAAAAGTAGATGATGTATGGTACTGACCTCGAAACATTTTATGAGACGTTGCTGAGTATTCAAATCAAAATGAGCATGGTACGATGTGCAAGACGCAAGAACGGGGAAAAAATGCCCTCGAAACTCCGCGAAAGTGAATTTCGGAGGTACGTTGTTGAAGAAGTTTTGTAAAGAATCTGTCGGTCTGAAAGTTTTGTCGTCAATCTATCAACATAGAGAAAAAAAATAATCATAATGTGAGTATACATTGGATCATCACTTAGTTTTGACAATTTAAATAATTCAACAAACCATGGAACAAAGTGCGCTTGTGAGAGAACCTATGTCATTACTATGCCTAGACAAAATCAATGCTCTATTTTGTAATAATTTCGGCAACTCTTCAAGGATCAATTGCAAGACTTGCCAATCTGCAAAAATCATCGAAATAATTTTGGAAAAGGAATTGGACATTTGATGTCTGACCAATCCCCGGACTTACTACTCAAATGGTTTTATAACCCACGTTTGTAATATTCAATTTTCTCAAAAATTCAATATTAAACCATTCACAAATTAGTCGAATCAAGTTACCTTTCTCTTGTTTAATTGCATTTGTCACGGCTTTGCAAGCATGAGCCAGGGAAATGTTGGTAATCTGACTTGAGGCACTCTGCAAAGGTACAGGACTTGCTGGAGGTGGACTCGCCCCGCTGCTGCCGGTACTCAATGTGGTATTTTCCAGCACGAGATATGGACTGTAACGATTGACCATTCCAGTCGACGGATCTGGGAAACCCAGATGTCCCAGACCATTGGCCCTTGCTTTTAGGAAGCACTCAAAAATCTGGGAGGAAAACAATCAGTAAATCAAGCACTGCAAACCATTTTTTATCGATTCAAACGAATTTTTAATTACCAAATAACGTATAGTTGAAATATCTCGAAAGATCTCTTTAGAATCTTGATAGTGTAGCTCCAAATGATTTACGAGTACTTGATAGGCGCGAATAGCATGAGTTGACGGCAAACGATAAACTTTTTGAGTTAAAATTTTGATAACACCGACTAAGGCTGTTTTAACGTCTTTGATATCTGTATCGACGTGCACTGGTGCGTCGAGACTAAACGGTTTGTTAATTATCTGAAAATAAAATTTGAATTTTGTTCAATTGATTCATTTCTCTGGTTCCAAAGGTAATTTCGAAACTTACCCTTTCCAAAATATCCAACAACTCGATGCATCTTTTTGATTCGCATTCTACACACAAATCTACTAACAGATGAGCAGCACGATTTCGAATTAATACATCCGAATCTGTTTCTACGTGCTGTAGATGTGGTACTACAATTCGTTCGATAAGCTCGTCTTCGTACCTAGATCTGTAAGATAAGCGTAACGATATTGAATGAAATAGAATAAAAACGAAATTAATTAATTTGAATAAATCATATACCTGTTTACTTGAATAACATTGCTCAAAACATCGAGAACTCTAACTCTGATATTAGTTCTAGTTTCGATTTTATAATATCGGTCGATTAGAGAGCTCAGCTTTGATTGCCATTGATAATATGTAGGCCCTATTAAAGAAGCTCTATAGTCAATCAGTTTTAGAACAGAATTTTCCTGAAGAATAATAATTAAATTTTAGTTTACCTATTTTAGATAAAAATTGACCTACTTGTAATATAAAAAAAATTACCGGTCTTGCGTCCGAGCAGCGCTCAACAAGTTCGTAAAACCTCTGAACATTACCATTATAGCAATTAGTATCCAACAAATTTTCAATACTATTGATGGTTTCATGTAAGCTCGTAGAAACTTGCTTTGTAGCAGGCTGAGTGCTATTTTCTAAAAACACAACACAGACATGAGAAATTTCAAAAATTAATAAAAACTTTGTAAGAATTAATAATTTACCAGTATGCGCTATAACTTGCTTGATAATATCCAGAATAATGCTCCATGTAGGCTGCTCAAGTTCAATACCATACTTATTAACCAATCTTTGAATTGATAGCGTAACTTCATACATAACGATAGGATGATTACAAAGTAGAGCTTGATAGAATGATGGTAAAACAGATGAAGGAGTGCATTTTAACTTGGGGATTCTGTGTGAACCCCATAATCCCATATTAACATAAAATACAGCTCCTCTTAAGAGACGAACATCTTTTTGAAAATTTGGCTCTTGCAACAGATAACACATTTTATACAGTGCCGAATGACCCATGTGTGTTCCCAACAAATTACGCATAATCTGAAATAATCAATTCATTCATCAGAAGAGTTTGATTCAGAATTCTCTTTAAAATCAATAATTATCAAAATCAACCTACCTTCCAGCTGATTTGACAGTAAGCTTCAACATTTACACTGCGACACAAAGCAATGATAAAAGTTTGTAAAGAATCTGACTGTAATTTACTGTAACACACAATTGCATCAAGAGCTTCTAAACTCGCTGAAACAACTTCTGTGTTGTTGCTACAATAACATAAGTAACAAATATACCTGGAAATAAAATATAGAAGAATTTAAAAACTGAATAGTTCAAGGGAAATGGAATGTATTTTTAGTACTTACTGGACAAGACCAGATATTATATCTTCGTCAATACAAGCTGAATTGAATTTAATAACATTAACAAGCAGAGATAAAAAATCAGCACCACGTTTGCCATCAACGTTGGTAACTATTGGCATCCATTCAAGAAGAAAAGGACCAATCTTCTCCTCAAGATGTACAATATCTTTCCCATTTTCAGTCAAACTTTGGAGAAGTTCAAGCCTAATAATATGATGAAAATTAACTCTCACAAAACGTATGCTCCGGAAAAAAAATCATTAAATTTTTTGTAGAAATTGAAATACCTCAATTCAATATCTTCTGGAATATCGTGGTCTTTGACAACATTGAAGAACTTTACTCTCATTAAAGATGAAAGCCTCGAATATTGTCCCTGAACTAGACACTTTAAGAAATTCAAAGTTATGTGCCTGTGTTCTCTGGGAATATCTCGCCCAAGGAGGTCTTGAACCAGAAACCACAGTTTCTCTGCTGCACACTGAAACATAATTCATTTTCTGTATAGTAATTGATATGAAATTTGATATCCACTAAATTTCAAGTGTTGATCATTAAACAATACATACTTCTTCCCATTGGTTGTTCAGAACAGCATCACTTAAATCTTTTATAACTTTTGTACGACAATGAACAGGACTTTCAGAACAAATTTCTTTTTCGATGGCATGAGTTAGTGTTATATCTTCTCGACTTTTGAAGTTTCCTAAAGATTTTCATGTGGATGAATTAACAATAAACTCAACGAAAAAGCTAAACAGTACTTTCATCAACTTTCAGAAGTACTTACCTTTATTTATACGAAAAAATTGTCTCAGTTTATCTGGAAGCGTTTTATTGTCCTTGTCTTGGGCTCTCATCTTCGACATTATGGGTCAAGAAACACATAAGATATTGACTTTGGAGTATAACAAAAGTTGAGCATCATTTGAGATTCACTAATCTTGTCTTTAACTGTACCAATCAGCTTTCGGACCCTTTAAACGTACGATAACCTAACCTTCAGTCGCGGGCTTGTTTTTTTCCTTATTCTATACTGCACAGCCTACGTCTATCAGCCGCCAACCAGTAGGTGGAGCTCCAAAATGACAAAAAGATATTGTTTATCATTTGTACCAAATGACAGTGTGGATAATCCCTTATCACATCTATCATTCGAAGTAATTTTGTTATTTATATCCGCATAATAAAAGCACTACAAATTGCTACAAATAGTCAAAAACTCTCAGAACAACACTACACTTATGATGTTAGCTCTCTACGTACAATCTCTATATATACCCATCAGCTCTACCTGCGGTGGGCTCTACCGTGGGCTCGCACATACATTTAATATATATGTATATATAGAACAGCTGGTCTGCGAAGCTCCGCTGCTCCGATTCGATCGAAGGAGTTTCACGAGTGTCAGTAAACTGCTAACTGACCGTCACCGGCAATTTCCCCTCGTGCGCGCTCAGATCTCACTTCTCAGTTATTGCACCTTTTTCTGTCTCAATTCCGTTTCTTAGTTATATTTTGGAATAACTCATGATTGATGATGTGAAAAACAGTGACATATTTTAGTGAATAAAAACACAAATAGTCTGTTTTTAAAGAAAAGAGCTGTATCGGTGTCTGATTTATCCTCTAAAAACTTATAGCATGCACTGATAAGGTTAGTCTACTACTGTCCATTCAATATAAAATCAATAGAATGAAAACATCAATCAATCATAAATTTTCCACTTAAATCTTGGATTTTGTCTATATCAAATAGACAAGTAAGATGCTTTTAATGTTCATACTTAGAAAGCTTTTGCACATTGATGCACTCTGCATATCAGTGTTCGTATTTGAGGATTGCATTCACAGAAGATAAACATTTTGTTATCTATAATTTCACTCCTAGGCCTTAATACAAAAGCTATTGATCACTGAGTAGAACCATCATAATTATTGTTTTCTTTTTACATTCTGCACAGTTCATATACAAAAGGAATCAAAATGATACCTATCCAAGAAAAAGAGATTATATCCATTGGAAAGGTATTGAATGATGAGAATCGACCATTGAAGGAAAGGTTTCGTGCTTTGTTTACACTGAAAAATATTGGAGGACCATTAGCAATTGAACAAATTCAAAAGGGTTTTGATGATCCTTCAGCATTGCTGAAACATGAACTTGCTTATTGCCTTGGACAAATGCAAGATTCCAATGCTATATCTGTGCTAATAGATGTTTTGGAAAATACAAATCAGGAGCCAATGGTTCGTCATGAAGCTGGTTAGTATTTTGTTTGGATGAATGATAAATTCACAAAGCTATAAGAAATTCAATATAACTATGAAAGACATGCTATCAAATTAAACTTATTTTTTTTACTATGATTGCCGCTCTTGCATCAAAATTTTTATCAGTTTATTAAAAATGAATGTTGATGTTTCAAATTTGATAGGAGAAGCATTAGGTGCTATTGGTGACACAAGTGCTATACCTATTTTGGATAAATATAGTAGAGATCCAACAATTGAAGTTGCTGAAACTTGTCAGCTAGCTTTGAAAAGATTGAAGTGGATACAAGATGCTATATCAAAAGAACAAGATCTGTCAGAAAATCCGTATGCATCTGTTGATCCAGCTCCTCCTGCTGAAACAAAAGATGTAGAAAAACTTACTGAATTGCTATTAGATGAAAAAGCATCTCTTTTTGAAAGATATCGAGCAATGTTTTCTTTGAGAAACTTAAGAACTAAAGAGAGTGTTTTAGCTCTTGCAAAAGGTGAGAAATAAATCACACTTGGTTGATGAAATGTGAATATAATTAGAAAAGATAAAAACCAATCATATATAATTTATTTAGGTTTAAAAGCAGGCAGTGCATTATTCCGGCATGAAGTAGCATTCGTTCTTGGTCAATTACAAGAAGAAGTGAGTGTACCATTTTTAAAGGATTCTCTTGAAGATGCAAATGAAAATGAAATGGTTCGACACGAGTGTGCTGAAGCTCTAGGAGCTATAGCTACGCCTTATTGTTTTGATATTCTGAAAAATTATTTGAAAGATGAGAAACGTGTTGTTCGAGAAAGTTGTGTTATAGCCTTGGACATGTGTGAATATGAGAACAGTTCAGAGTTTCAGTATGCAAACGCTTTATCACAATTACCTACGTGATATTATTTTAAACAATTAATAAAATAAAAATTAATTTATTACGTTGAATAATCTATATATACATTATTACGAGAAGTTATTCATTTGATTATTTAAATGATGATAAATAACGTCCCAGTTTTTAACCTTTTTTCAGTATAAAAGTGAATAATAATTCTTATAGAAAAATTTAACTGTGATCTTATAATTGATACCTAATTTTAGAAAAGTTCATACAGTTGATTCGGAGAGTTAGCACACTATCATTAACACATTGTGTAACAACATTGTATATTATGAGTATATTTTATTTTCATGACTATCATTTTCAGTAGCACTTTGACTTTTGTGAATGATTGTTTCAAGTAGACATTTTGAGTATCATCGTTCATAGTAGCACCTGTTTTTGAAATTGCAATCACCAGCTAGTGAAGCATGTTATTCTATGTGTACATTAGGTACGATTCTGAACAGAAAAGTAAAAATGAAGTGGAGCAGAAACATATTCATAGAAGAAGGCTTCACAACAGCAAGGTTCCATATTTAGTTTTCATTAAAGTCAGAAAAACAAAAATCGGCATAAACTAAACTCGATAATTCTTATTTTCTTTTATTTGAATGATTCGAATGAATTACGATTTGACTAATATTGATATCATCTTTTATTGATTTATTTGAATAGATTAGTCAAACTGTTCACTTTTTTTATCCTATTCTCTTTTTATTACCTTTTTATTTTCAAATAACTATTCAGGTTCAATCAGCCTGCTTTAGGGAGAGTAGTAGAACATAGAATTAAGATTATTTTCTTTAGAATTTCTAGATTTTCCAGTTTCTATGTTAATGCTTCAGCATTCACGAATCAGCTTAGGAGGAATATATTCCACGTCTTTTTAACGAAATAAAAAATTTAATTCAGTCAAAGTTAACAATGTTAACAAATTGAATATTTGCAATTCTAACGCATATTGAAAAGAATTAAACTCACGTTCACGTAGTGCTTGTAGGAGAGTTTCCAGTTTTCCACGTTTGAAGAAAAATCCGTATTCGAATGTATGTGATTACCAGTATAGTGGCGCGGGTGCGTCACTGGATTAAGGAAAGTATATGATTAGAAAATCCCGAAGTATTTATACATTCCAAAAAAAATTGACCATAAAATTGAAATTCAATAAGAAAAGTTTGCAGTTTCTAATTCAAGTCATTTAATCGTATATGATAATTTGCATCCCATTCAAGAAAATTTCAAGATAACATCGTAATGCGTGCGCTGACAATCGAACTATATTTACTTGGCTCAACTCGACTGCACGCGACAAATAAATTCAGCTTACTAGTACATTCTACTACAGATTTATCATTCGCGCCAATCATAAGGCTCGTATTTCATTTTTTGCGGAGTTTCAAGCTTCAATAGCATGTATATATGGGTCATTCTCATGAAAACGGTATTTTCCATGTCCTCGACATTTTGAGCATGAAAAAAAACTGTTTGACATCCCGAACGGCTACAGATAGTTCGGATTAGCCACGGCCTTGAAGGTTAAACAATAAAAAGTTACAAAAGTTGTTATTTAGGGTGTTAAAGATGGCCAAAACAGGCCAAAATCGTCATAGGCAAACCTGTCGCATACCCTAATTTTCACCTTCCAACTAACGTAGATGCTATCATTCGCTCTTCAAAAATTACAAAAAAATTTTTTTCCCTCAATTTAGATGTGCATTTTCAAGTTTTTCTATTGCAATCTATATTTTTTGCATTTTTGTTGCGAATTTGAGCCACTTACTTTGTGTCAACGAATTTTGCCTATTTTTAGGATTTTTTTTTAAACCACTCGAAAAATAAGTTTAAACCATTGTTTCGATTGCGCTAATCGATCAGTTCTCTTACTAATGATCCCAGCAATCAAATATAATGATAAGTTTGGCACTTTGCACCTTGCCATCGAATCCACAGCTCTTGAAGTTTGCTTAAATCTGATTACAAACATATGCCGTCATAGGCAAACCCTACTTGACCATCAGCTAAATTTCGTTACAAGGGGAGTTGAATAATTCTACTGTATGAATATGTTAGCACTAATAGAATCTATGATACATGCACGCGGACACCTTTCAAATTTGCTTCTGGGGCCTGCAATCGATGATTTTGTTCGAATCGTCATAGGCAAACCCGCGTCATAGGCAAACCCTATTCTCGCTATCATTCAGACGCTCCGGCCCGCGCTCGAATTTCTCGGAATTGTGAGTGGCTCTCTTGCACTTTTCGCAGCTCTGAGCCTTCCTACCTTTACCAATATACTTCACAGTTTACTCTAGTCCCTTTACTGTTGAACGATAGTATGTATTATCGACAGTATTATTGACTATAGTCAATTTACAGTATACACGTACAGTAACCACGTTTTTCTTACTTTCAAATGTAAATACCTCCGCTGAAACGGCATCTGACAAAAAAAGTATATGAATCAAACTTGCGCACTTTTTTTCGCACTATCTGATGAATTCGTCAGGTTGAGAAAAAAAAGTATTTTGAATTTAATATCATTTTATATCCATAAAACGCGTCATTACCGCAATAGCAAAAAAATCATAAAAATAGAAAATGGCTGAAAAAAAATAAATGATGGCGATTTCGAAGGGCCCCAAGTGGTTTTATCTTTTCTTGGTATCAGAGAACACAAATAATGGAGAAAAAAATTCAAAGTTGATGAATTCGACATTTCCATTTTCACCATCAAAAAATACCGTTTTCATGAGAATGACCCATATGCACGATTAGTTTGCTCGAGTATGGATACACATGAACGTGATATTTTTGGAGTTTGAACATGCTCCTCGATTTGATATGAAAATTGTGCACGAGTGTAGTAAAATGCCCTAACAAAATCTTACTCTTAGATTACACTCAAAGCTTACTTCTTTCGAGTTCCATAGACAATTAACGTTACATTGAGCATTTTTGATGACCTGACGACAATTAAGGGTATAATCACAATCAACACACTATATATCTATGTACGATTCCTCAAAACATCTGTTTTATGTATAAAGTTCTATTTTTCTGATTTTGATATGACTATAGCAAAATGATAATTATAATGTTCGAAGTCACGTCCGTTTATTTCAATAACAATTTTATTATCCAATCGTTCATCGTTTTATCTTCAACGAGACTCAATCGTATAAAACCCAATAAGGACACGCTTTTTTTCTTCCTGAAAGCTAAAGGGGTATGTGCCTAAATTAATACACGCTTCGAAAGTACAAATTGTAATTGGTTTTGAATCGAACATACGCAGTTTCATCGACGATTCTTTCAAATATTTGATCGGCCATGCTTATCACTAGATTGCGCATTCGCCCAAAAATCCATTTGCAAATAGTTAAACACGGTGGGATAGAATAAAATGAGTATAAAAGATGTAATAACTATACTAAGAGGCTCAGTATATACGTTTGAACAATTTTAAAAATGTTCTGTTGCGGAAGTGCGCGGAGTGTGCGTGTACTCATATAAATTTTTGAAAATGTTATCTTACTCATTCTTTCTCTCCGTTTCCCTCTATCTTTCTGTATGGTGCTATGATATGACAAGTGTGCCCACGTGGTCATGAAAGCCACTTGCAATCCTCCACCTCCGAAGTCATTCACTATCGCCCGAGATTAACGGCAGTTACGGCCTATTTCTCGTTCTAGAATAATACTGTTGATGTTGTGGGCTCGTGGATATACCTATTGTGAACATCTCCCCAATTACTTCCCATTCAAACGAAACAGCTGTGAGACGATTCATGAAAGTTCCATGGTGGGCTGTACCCCCAACTTGCTTCTCCTAACATCTCTCCCTTTCCTCTATTGCATTCTCATTTGGCTCTCTTCATTCTCACTCTTTTTCCCTCGATTTCTTTCACTCGATCCGGCCTGGAAGAATCATCTTTATTTTTTGTTTCCGTTAATTTCGAAAGCTCCAAACGCGAATGACTCGACGTGTGTATATTATACATATTTGACGATCGCTCGGCCTGCAGGTGCGTCTTGCATACACAAGCTTGCCTCACGATCGCGGTACACAAACGCGGTTTGTTCGTGCGAAGAAAAATTCGCTGATGGGAAATCATTAAAATTGCGAAGCCTAGCACGGATATAGGACACGTCCCATTGAACAATGTCGAGGCTCGCGCGCGGCGGAGGCGTACAGACATACGTATATAATATGTTATCGATGGGGCCCCTTGTTCGGCTCGTTTCACAAACACACACGTGAACACGGCACGGCTCGTGTGTGCGCGAGCTCTCTCTCTCTATTTTTACGATGTGGTCCTGAGCGTAGGCGCTTAATAGCGGGTTCGTCGGTCGCTCTTGGTGTTCTCGCGCGCGCGGGCGCGCGGCTAAAGCGTCGCGTTCATCAGTGCTTGCCGAGCCGTTGCCGCGCGAGCACACACATGCGGGAGCTGCCAGCGAGCCGCGCATACTCCGAAAGAGCCGCAGACGCTGCAGGCCAGACAGCTTACAAGGTACCCCGTGATTTTCCCCGAAACTCGCCCACCGTCCAAAGCGATTATATATACACGTATCCCTTCGCTCGCGCGGCCCGAGCTTCTTCTCCCGCCTTATCCCACCCGAGGAATTCGGCGAGAAATTTCGCGAAGCCCAGGCCACGCGCGCGACGCGCGTGTGTGTGTGTACGTGCGTGCGCTTACAAATTCAGCTCGAGGAATTCCGACCGAGTGTATAGGAAGAGGAAGAGCTCGTGTGTGTTTGGGCAAACAATGCGCGGCCCGTGGGCGAAACCCACACATGTATATGCACACACGTTGCAGCTCGAGTGCTGCCGGAGCGCGAGTCGCGTGGAAGGGTTAACGGTTTCGTGAGCCGCCGATGACAGTGCGTACGCGTGTTACATCAGACAATCGGCCCTTCGACCCCCTCGAGCGTCGCGCTCGTCGCACACGCTGCTCGTACGTATATAGATAATGCGCTAAAAGCGACTCGCGCCAGCGCGAGATTACGCTTGTATACGCGCGCGCACGCCTATTTCGCCGCGCGGTCGGATTCTTATTAAGTATCCCCGCGCACTCGCAAGAGACAACCGTTACATGTGCATACATACCCATCAGCCACGCGTGTATATTTGCATCGACCGCGGCCAAACGGAAAAAAGCTATGTAGTTGCTTATCGCTGTCGCGATATACTACGCGGCCGTTTATCGAGACGGGGACGAGTAGCTATTATACACTTACTTCAGAGGCGCCGCGCGCATGTAATGTACTTTTGAGTCGTCGCGGTTCGGGAAGAAAAATCCCACGCTTGCGCGCGGGCTGATCTATATATATATATATGTTTGTGATATACGCACCGCCGCGGAAGTACAGCTGATGGTTTTTTATTCACCGGTGCATCGCTCACTCGCTTCTCATTCGACTCTTTTCCCGATCGTCGCATATTCCGTACTTTGTCACGTTCGCTTTCTCAATTTTCAATGTTCTCCGTAGTTTCTTTAGTTACTCGAGTTTTATGGTCACGTTTTTTTCCTCGCGCTTCTTCTTCTCCTGATAATAACGGTTCGTTCCAATTCGACTTGAGCATGTGTTTGTTTTCTTCACCAGTAAATTGGAACGAAAACCAAACTGAAATTTTAACAGGTTTACGAAGGAAATCATCCTCGGGTATATAAATGGTCTCACTCTACGAAACTTTTTCACTTTCAATCCAACAAAATAAGCTTTTCTCGTGTTGCCTTGAAAGAATTCTTCATTTTTGATTACTTGCTCTTTTTTGATAATGGCAGTGTTCCATTGAAATTCGAATGAATACTTACATACTCGCAGCACCGACTTCTCACCCAAAATAGACTCTGCTCAGAGGAAAGAGATATCTCATTTTTTGAGAATATGAATCTCCCCTTGCGGCATTAAATTTAAATCCAAATAAGTGGGGGAAATCACGTGAAGATTTTTTTTCGGATATGGAATTCAGAATTGATATAGAGTTTATCAAGCATTTGTTACGAATCACCCAAAGATGAAAAATCTAGAGGCTCGACAAATATATTCGAATTTTCAATATATATCTATAGTTTTCAATGACTCAATATTAAGTTAAATTCGCATTTGTTAGGACTAAGCATATTCTATCAAATTTTAAGAGTCTATGATTTCTTCAAAATGTATTAATCGGACATAGAATAAATCAAGCATGCGTAAAATTCAATTATAGAGCTGAATAGATTAAAATAATCTGTAATCAATTGGAACGAATCCTTTTGCTTGCGTGAATTTTATGAAAATGTCGTGTCATCATAAAAATGTAATCGGGTCAAAGCTCCCAATCATAATTGATTGTTAGTGAAATCGTATAGACCCCCGTCATGTAGAAGACAGTAATGATAAAGATTATAAAATACTTCTATCCACTAAATCGTCTAGTCTATTTTTTCACTTCAAAAACTACAAGAGAATACCGATAAGGATTTTGTAATGTCCTGTATAAATGGCATCGAAGCATGCTTTGTAGAATTCAGTTGATATAGTCTGAAAAGTGTTGTTTTTTTCCTATATTGTATCATCACATTTTACATTTGACATCGCTGACTTGTCAATTCGATTAGAAGCATTGGTATCAAGTTTTTGTATACCGAGCTCCTATTATGTACGCTTTTATCTCAAAATAGGTCTGGACGTCAGTGTTTCAGATTCATTTATTTCCACAGCAACTCTCTACTTGTTCATCGCTATCTCACAAGGAGAGTATATCAGGGTTGCGGGTCTCCGATCTTGCTGGAACTTCGTGAGATGGCTTTTGGGTACCCAAATAGGTCGCGTGTACATACAGCCGTTCAGCCTAATGTATCGTTTTCTAGGAAATATTCTGTAAATTATTTTCTATTTTTATGTACAAAAAGAATATCTACGTCTATGAGTTTGTATGTATGTATTATACACTGTATATACACGTAAACATAATGTCAAATAAGAAATAATCGACAGAATAACTTTGCGGAGTTGAAAAGTTAAACCAAATGGAATTGACAAAATCAAGGGAGTATTCACTCCAGGATGGCATCGAGAATTCAAAAGAAAAAAAAAATTAGAGTAAATCACTTAAGATTCTGAGCATATGACCTATTTTTATCGATCCTGATGCAGACCACTGCATTTTTCATAAATCAAAAGAAAGAATTCCTGAGGTCTGATTTTCGAGGGGTAGTATGTACACTCAAACATTGACGAACGAAACAATCGGAGAGTTGCAGCAATCCTGATGACGCTCTCTTTGTCAAATATCCACACTCGTTCGAAGTAAGGTACCTGTACCGAATATGCGCCATCTAAGCGAGAAAGGTCACTACACCGCGTCAAATGAATATTTTCTAACATAATTGGTGTCAAATGAAAGGTCTACTCAATACCTACAAAATGAGCTAAGTCATCATTTCATTTGAACAGTTCTACGCTAAGATACAGCGTTTTGAAGAAAAAAAAATTTCGGGAAAAAATTTTTAGTGTACCCAATATGGCGCCATCCTGAAAATATTTCTTTTCATCCAGTTTGAAGCATGAAACATGTCTGAAATGAATAAAATACAAACAAAAAGTATATTTCTGATATAATTTTATTGAAAAATACATTTTTTCTTTGATTAAACCATGAACTTCTAACACCCTAAATCAAATCAAGTTTTCAGTTAAAATTTATGAAAAAACGTTGTTTTTGAATCAACAAAATTAACTTATGCAACATCGAATTCCAATATTAATCTCTCAAATTGATGAACATTTTTTTTAGTATAATTTTAAATATAATTGAGATGTTCCCACTAAAATGGAAGAGTTCAATTTAAAAAATGTCCGAGCCTATTTGGGACTAGCTATTGTCTTGATGGTAGAAAAATTCTGTCTGATGTTTTTTCCTAGACAGTACTTATAAACGCATAACCTCAAGATTTTTCTCGTTATAGAATAGCCAATATCTGCTAAGCGTTTAATTCGAATACACAATTCCTCGTTCTGTACTGTCGTTAACGCATATGGTCGACTCATTTTCCTTTTTTCGGCTATGTTTTGTTTGACATATCGTTGAAATGTTCGACGAGGTATCTTATATATAGTCGAAGCCATCCTCTGCGATATCTCACTTTTCTTGACCTGCTCCAGAGCTTGAACTAAATTTTCTTTCAACCATGTTTGGCGGATATTTACCATCAATGGGTTGATTGTAGCAGCTAGAACAAGAAAATAGGGGTGGCGCATATTGGGTACATTTGATAAAAAAAAACGAAGAGCTATTGAAACGATTGATAAAAAGGGCATACAATGAAAAAAAATGGATGATGTAGATGGGATGTCAAGGAATCGAATGATATGTTGCTCGATTTTTTTGGCCCAGTTTAAGGGTATTAAAAAAATTCGCATTTGCCTGAGCAAAATTAGATCGAGAATAAAAATTGGTAAAAAAATGGAGAAAACGAGCTGTAACAAGTTGGTGTAAGGGTTCCCGATCGGTGAAAATGTTTTCTTTCCTCATCATTTAGTATTGCCGACAAGATCCTGTGCCGCGGCGATGCTCTAGACGCGCGTATATATGAAATACGAAGGGTGGCGCATATTGGGTTGATTTTATAATTGTGTAATATATATCTATGGAGATACCGGTGATGCGTATGCAATCAACGATTTATAAATTTTACCAGGGAAATCCTCGTGTATATATTGTTTCCACGGGTGGAAGTTCCTTGCAAAGTTTTGTCAGAATCCAGCATGAACTTTGTAGTAAGCCCATCACACCTTACTATAGTTACATTCGTTCAAGATCTTCCACTCGATTTTTTTTTCGTCGCATTTTCTCCAGCCGATCTTCGATTAGCCGATTGGACAATCGGTCGAGTCCCTTTGTAGTCCAACCCGCTTCAGGCCCCATATCGAAACAGGTTCGTTGAATACTCAGCCGTTCGGACGCCGGCGAGCTGACAAAATTGAGAATGCTGTGGGTGACCTACGAAGATCTCGAGCACGTGCTCGCACGCGTGTGACATCACACTCGCGCCGCATAATTTCACACTTGTACAATATAGGCACTTGGGCCATCGTTATAGGCGTCAAAATTAATCTCAATAATTCGAGCGAATTAGTATCGACGAACTGTGAGAGAGCCTTTTCGTGATTGATCGTAGGTAATTCTAGAGCAATTTGACGTATAAGCTTTCGAGTTCGTTAACCCGTTCTATCAATTTCTATATACCCGAGTATTTTATTTTCGAAAATTCGATCCATAATATTAATTGCGAGCGATCGACGATACGCTAGTATCTCGCTCGCAATTAGCACAGGCGGTTTTTGCCTGTATACGATCGTTTCAAAAAACTAGATTAACGTTGCTTTCGATACTATCGTTCGTATTCCACAACGAGGCGAATATTAATTTAATTCAACGCGCGAGTATTTCTGAGAAAAGCGTGATATATATTTTTACTACTGTTCCTCTTCCCCCCCCCCTCTCTCTCTCTCTCCCTGAAGCGAGATGTTAACTGTTACTAAGGCAAATGATGTTGCCACGCAGCTTCTGCCCACGAGTCCCGAGTGTTTTTTTTCCTTATCGCGAAACTGCGTTCCAGCTGCACTCGCTGCTTATTCGGCTGTTGCCACTCGATAAATTAAATTCGCCGGGGGGAACAGGTTTATTTACATAGAGCGCAGCAGCGGAAACGAATATCACGCACTGCCCCACGCGCTTCTATATGGGGATATACGTTACCAATATGTACCTGCATTCTGATTTTTTTTTTCAACCGGCAAGATGGTATTCGATTCGGTTCGTGTATATACGCACGCCGAGATTGAGTTTATTAATAACCGTCGGATTCGGAATAATAATGACCAACGAGGAAGTCGTCAGTCACACGGCACTTGTAAAATTGATTCGATCGAACGGTAATGATCTAGAAACGAAAGTCGCGACGATCGGCGGTAAATCAATGATAGTCAATTTTTCAACTCTCATTGCCGCCGGTTCTCCTGGATCCGGTTAAAACAGCCTCACAGCGTATACCCATGCACCGAGTCACCGAGCCACCCGACCAATATAAAGAAAATGAATGAAAATATTTTTGTTTCCATCGGCAGCTTTGATTTTCAATTTGGTACGGGATTAAATACTTTTTTTCACTCCTCACTTTTTGTTTTCGCGATACGCGTAAACTGCCTTGTTCCGGTAGATGTTATCCTGCGTACATCACAGTTCGAAAAGCGACAAATCAGGCAAATAAAGAGAAGGTTCGGTTACACGTGTGTGCGACAGGTCGTTTGGAGGATCGATCCCAGTGCCGATCGTTCAGCCGAGGGGTTGAGCGCGCAGCGGACCGAGCATGACTTCGGCGGAGCTGGTGGACGGCGAGGAGAGTCCGCGGCACAGCAACGGCTCCGGCGGCCTGGAGAACGAGAAGGCGCCGCTCCAGAGCGAGGAGAGCAACGAGGGCCGCGCCAAGAAGCCCCTCATCGTCAGCTCGAGGCTGCCCCAGCTGGAGAACGGGCAGCTCGAGGCCAAGGCGGCCGAGGCCGCGCAAGGACTCGCCAACGGTACCCCCCTGCACAAGCAGCCCCCCGACGGCGGCTTCAGGTGAGTCAGTCGAGTTTTTGATAATGTATACGCGCGCATACACACAGCGGGACATCCGGTGGGCTTTGTAAGGGCTCCCTGTCCCGGACGCTGAGGTTTCCGATCGGTATGGGTCGACTGTTGACATTCTATCCCGCGACCACTCTCGTTTTCGGGCTTTACGCCTCTTCGACATCGGGTTTCCGTTCGATTGCCGCTATAAAGCACAAATCTCGGAGCAAAAAACATTTCAGTCTTGGAACGAAGATAAGCAGATTTGAAATCTTCCTAGACGAAGAAAGGCACATCCCGGAATCTCCCAATGTAGGAGAACTCATTTGTTGCGGCTTTTTATTTTAAATAAATCGTTTCGAAGAGCAGTGAGAGAAAAATAGTTAACAACGAGCACTTGTACAGGCTAGCTTCCTCCGCCGGAAGATTGCGAGATGCGCCTTTCTTCGTTGGCAGATTTGAAATATGTGCTTTTCTTCGTCGGAGTCGTCGATACGATTGGGGAGGAGTTGTTCCGATGAGAAATGCCAAATGTACCCTCTCTCTCGAGGCAGTCAAATGTTTTTTACATTCGTCTTCGCGTGGCGTTTCAGGGCTTGGTCAATCGTACTCGCAAGCTTCGTTATCAATGGCGTACTGTTCAGTATCATCAACACTTACTCGCTCATTTATGTTGAGCTTGGGAGAAGACTGCAGGAGAGAGGCGAAACTGAAGTATCTTCAAAAGCCGGTGAGTATTTTGATACTTCTTGCTCGTCGTGTTAATCAAAAAATCTCAAATACCTATGGCATTGACTGGAAATTTTATATGTGATATAAGTCATTGGTTACCTTCATGGCTGAGTTTCGAGTGAATTTCGATAAAACCGCGATATAGAAGCACGAAAGCCTCGACCCAGGCATCAGCATACGAAGAGGAAAAGTATAGTCTAAAAGTCTATTGGATAATTGATACGTCGGAAAAAACAACAATGATGCTCAATGAAGAAGAATTTGCGTGTATAGCAAAGCTCGTGTCGCAGTCTATCGCGGCGCACTGCTCGCCGGCCGCAATGCACGTGGGAGAGCTTCGCAGGAGCAATTGATATCAATGCGCACGCCACTAATGCGCTCAGGGGCAACTCTCTCAACACTTAATCGAATTCGCCAATTTATGCCGTGTTTCGAACAGCAGCTGGCTGGTTGAGACAATCAGCGATATAGAGCGTATTACTTAATGCGTGGATATATCCACGATATATACACGAGCGAAAGAGTTTTTCCTTCTTTCGTTAATGTATATATACGTCAGCTCTATTACACGAGTCTTTTTGCGTCGCTCATTTCCCCGCTGACAAACCTCTTCGCTCGAGCTCGTTCTATATCCGTGCATATATTCTATTCGTAGGTGCAGTCTAGAATGATTTTTTTTGCTCGCCTCGTTCCCACCCGATTTGTTATATTTTTTTTTGTTGCGTAGATAGATTCCTGGTCGATTTGTCGTGATTGAACAATTTGTCGTTCGAATGAATGATTTTATTGCTCGAAGACAGTGTTCTTGTTTCTCGTGCGTTTCTGAGTCCAACAGAGTTCTGTTGATAGTTTTCTCGAGGATGAGAGTAAATCACCAGATCGTTCTAAGAAAACTGTATAAATTGTTCGATTTTTAAATTTGCTAATCTTCCTTAAGGACCGTCGATATTCACTTACCCTCAATCAATCGCGACTGATCGCCCCGTCAACTGTAAAAACCTTCTAGTCATTTTTTTTATGAATTGATTTGCAATACCAAAACTTAAAAAACAAGCAAACAGAGTCGGATCTTAAATTTCACGGTCACCGCAGTAGCATTGAAGCTTCAGCTAGTGAATTGGAGGATACTACGCATTGCAAAACGCTATACACAAATTAAGGAGCTCGCGCTCGAGTCGCACAGCCCCATAAAACCCGGACAGGATGACGATTTGAACTGACCAATGGAGCCGGCTATAAATCAAAGACGATCCGATTCACCCGGATGGTCTCATGAAAAGATCATTGTAAGCAAGTCATGAATGCCGTGATTAATCAGCTGCTCCGGCTTTGATTTCACGCGCTTTGTGTTATTCGAATCAACTTGGGCCATGTACGCGACGCGATAAAAACTATTTGATCGATGCAAAAATGTATGCCGTAATCTCTCCTTCGTATTTCGGTATCCTATATGTCGCTCATCTAGCGAAAATACCGTACGGATGGTGACGTAGGGTAGCGCAGCTCCATTGTCATTCGTGTGTCGTCAAATTTTTATTGAATCTAGCTGGTTGAATCATTCATTAAATCCCTTCTGCAGACATGGTGTTATAATTTAGACTAAACTATAACGATTCAGGAGACACTTGGCTCATTAGATTTCTGTATTAGTCAGCACTATAAAGAAATTTGTTATTGCACAAATTCAGATCAGATGGCTCTTATTAATTTTCATAGTTATTATTCAGAAACCATAAACGGATATCCCTTCAAAGTTATAGAAAACAGTTTTTCAAAATATTAGCAGAACATGGCGTAACAATGAAATATGGTATATTCTCGTGCTAATAGTAAATAATGCTGACGGTGTATTTTCCGGAACTCTGAAGCGTATCAATGCAGTATAGTTGTGCAGATGGCAGAAAAAGCAATGAAAAATATCGGATCTAAGAGTGTGTATACGAAGACAGCAATGAAATTACCACAAAGAAACTTGTCGATGAGAATCATTGTTCAGCAGGTTACCGACTCATCAACTTCATCAATTGTCGTACTTTCAATCCGTGAAAGCGTGGAAATTCTCTGCTACAGTTCTCTCAAAAATCAAATATTTTCAAGTTTTAGATCATGAAAAAAAAACACCGTATTATAATTATTCATTTATTCATTTAACAATAAACTCGGTTTATCAACTTAGTATTGAGGCAGAATATAAAATGTTGGTCAACTGTTTCCGATATTTATTTTGAAACATTTATGATCAATATGCATAAAATAGATGTAATGTTAATAATATATATTGTGGAATAAATGATTCTATGATATAATTGAGGCAATCATGATACCATGCTCCGTTTAGGACCTACATTCATCGCAAGAAAAAAACAGAACCTGATTGCGCGCTTTGCGGTCATGAGCACTTGCATTTAAAATTGAAACTAGCGCACACATGTGTACGGGAAATGCAAAAAAATAACAAAGCCTCGTATTATAGTTGATGTCAATGGAAGACTACTTGATGTTCATCATAGCTCGTCTATTTCTTCATGTGCGCTAATTTATTTTACTGACCCGCTAGCTCATCGTTAGATTGTAATTGAATTTATTCTCCGACCGCGTATACGATTTATCATATGATTTGTGTTAATTTATCAGGGATACAAATATTTCAAATTCAATTGAGTTCACGCAACTAAATAATATATTATAATTATGTATTTGCCAAAGTGTTTATAGGTCGGAAGTTAAAAAAATTCATTCGTAATTTTAACTGGAGTAGTACCTATCATTTAGAGATGTGCTTATTATCTATAAACATGAACTATGGATCTAAAAATTCGCGAAGCAAAAGAAACTTTTCATTTCAGTATATGTGTTATTCAATTAAAAAAACGACGAGTTGGCTATGTAAGAATAGTAAATAAATACCTTATTTTCAGCCCTCGTTGGTTCCTTAACGATTGGCACGACGTTTTTCCTGTCTGTGATCGCCGGAATCTTGACCGACAAAGTCGGCATCCAACTGACGACTTTTTTGGGTGGCGCCTTGGCTGCCGGTGGCATGTATTTATCGTCTTTACTAGTAGACCAGGTAAATAAAGAGCGAATTCTTTCTCGAGACGTACGCTCTTCATTCGCATCTGCATTCTCAAGTCGATTCAAAAACAAATATACCGCTTTTCATTTCCGTTGGTATATTTATAACATACACATTTTTACTTATTATCAGAGATAAGATTTAGCAGGGGCAATTTTGAAACTTGTCCCCGCAGAAAAATTTGGTTTGACCGTATAGCCAATCCCACGCGAGAGTATACTCTACACATTATGAACCGAGCAAAAATCCATAGGTGGAGGCCTTATGCTTAACGTACGGGGTAATGTACGGGCTGGGCGCAAGTCTGGCGTACACTCCTAGTCTAGTGATACTGGGGCACTACTTCAAGCGGCACCTGGGTCTTGTGAACGGCATCGTCACGGCTGGTAGCTCCCTGTTCACTATGCTTCTGCCCCTCGCGATCGAGTTCATGCTCAACAGGTTTGGCCTCGAGCTCACGCTAAGAAACTTGGCTGTACTTACCACGTTTATCATGTTCTGCAGCATTCTCTTCAAACCCATACCTCGTGAGTACATTCTTATATAGGTTTATCGGATTTTTATACGAATACGTTTAGACTGCTGTATAATCAATAAATTCACGAATAATATGCAAAAACAATCAGAAGGTTGAATACGGTGATATTTGGCACCCAATGCATTTGTCGGAGGAGACAGTTTATGAATTATTATTGTTTTTGAATACAGTACCAGTATCCGAAGAACATGTAGTAAGGAAGAAGAAGCTAGGCACAATGTTCAAAGAAGCAGTGAATATGTCAATTTGGAAAAGGAAGAAGTATGTCGTGTGGGCCAGTGCGATCCCAATCGCACTATTTGGGTGAGGATTTATGACGATGAGAAACAATTTAACGAAAAACGAAAAAATATTAATGACTTTTCCTCTATTTTCTAGCTACTTCGTACCTTACGTTCATATAGGAAAGTACGTTGAAACGACGTTTGAAGGGGCCGATAAGAAGTTGCCCGTGATGTGTATTGGTATTACTTCTGGCATTGGTCGGCTCATTTTTGGTTACATTGCTGATTTACCAAAAGTCAATAGAATACTACTTCAACAGGTAAGCTTTCAAAACTCTTTTCTTGTTTTATTCGAAATTATTTATTTTACAGGTTTCTTTTTGATTTTCGAAAATGTATTACAATACTTTTATTGGTTCATTTGTTTACTTCATTTTTATCTTATGCTTGAAATACGAGCCGTGATGCTGGAAGTATATGATTTTTATTAGTTTATTTAACCAATTTAAAATTAATGAAAACTATTTTTTTTTTCAGATCTCCTTTATCAGTATAGGCATCCTCACTATGCTACTTTCGTCAATTTCATCATTCCCTGTGCTACTCATCATTTCACTTTGCATGGGTCTATTCGACGGATGCTTCATTTCACTTCTGGGGCCCATCGCCTTCGATATTTGTGGCCAAAAAGATGCAGCACAAGCAATTGGATTTTTATTATGCATGTGCTCGGTACCCTTAACCGTCGGTCCACCTATTGCTGGTCTCTTATTCGATCACACAGGTAATTTTTTCATTTTCACTATAGGCCAGTGATACTAAGTTTCATTTTACGTTGCACTCGAATAAGTTTAATCAGCTTTTGACTTCATTTTTTTTAATCATACCTAGTTAATGAATAAAACTGATATATAGAAATCGGTATCATTGATTGAATTATTAAAAGATTAACTGTTCCAAAATTCAATTTGTTTGCTCATGCTAGATTTATTTATATTCTTGACTTGAAATTATTTTGAATTTAAAGATAGCGGCTTCCGAATTTTCAATAGGTTTTGATTGTCTACTTTCAGGATCATATCACTTGTCATTCCTGCTAGCGGGCGTGCCACCTATACTCGGTGCCTTGGCGATGTGCCTGATATATCGCGTTGAAGACAGTCCAATCCAACGACGTGACGATGAACTTGGAGCGGCAGAAGAATCCTTAACCGATTCTAAGGCACAAAATGGTTAGTTTGATAAATAATTTTACGGAGAAAACACATCCGAATAGTAATTGGATGAGAAATTTCAGAAAGAAACTAAGGGAAGCTTAGCTTGTAAGACAAAGGCGACTTCACCGGGTAAAAATACATTTTAACTGCATTTATCAAATGGGACTGCAACTGTCTTAAAAATCGGAATCGTTACATCAACTTCATATTCATTTAAAACTGGAAGTTGAGAATGCTTGCGGAATCGTGTAATGGGTCGATTTAAGGTTATTTTTATACTCTTTTAATTTAAATAATGTTGCATATAGATAATTAGCTGAAATCTATTTTACATAATGACAGTGAGAACCACTGAGCAAAAATTATATGAATAATCAGACCTGTTAGTTATCATCGAATTTAGGAAGATTCGATAACCAGATACGTAAAAATGTGAATCGTATGTATATTTGGTACAAAAAACCACACATGGGAAAGTGGACATATTTTTCTAAAAGTGTATGCTGTGTATGCATAATGAATAAAGTTTGTATCGATATTTCATCATTGGTATCATGGCCGCATGATTTGCAACACGAGAAAGTTTGAAGAAACTATTTTCATAAGGGAGACTTTAACTTAATGGGTACTAAGAGCTACTAACAACGTATTTACAAGGAATAAAAATATAGATGTAACATCCACTTACCGCGGTCACGCGATATTTCTTCATTTGAAAATTCATTCTGTTGGCAATAAGTACACTGATTTACTTCAATTCTATTCATTTATAATTGAAGTTCAAAGTATTTTAAAAATTCTCAATCTTTTTTGACAATAGATTGATAACATATGTATAGATAATCAATATTTATAAGTTAATCTTTTTTTATTCACGAGTTTAACGCAATACTTGACCACGCATTTTAGTTGAATTTTGCTAAAAGTACTTGAAAGTACGAAAATAACGAGTGAAAGAGATGAAAGATATCATTCTTATACAAACATCAGAATTTCCTGATGGAAATTATATACTAATATGATATGAAAGTCGACGAATCAATAATAGAATCGTAAGTTTTTAACGAAACCAATTAACATTATCACTCTCATCTTCATTATAATCATAACACATGTTTGAATAGAGTATGTTTTTAGTTGAAGGGAGATTACAACTTTTCTTACATTTAACAATGAATATTTAATGTATTAGTAAAATATAGAATGATGACAATATAATATGAAGAGTTAGATGAAAATTTTATATTAGATCTATTTTCATTGTGATTTTTTATCCTTTATGGGGCTGGGTAGGAAAATAATATGAGAGAATTAACGGAACACAACGGAAAGTTGTACTGGCTTCTGCTTTTGGGGCATGTATATTATATAAGCTTTATTCTCTGAATATCTAAGCCGCTTGATACGCATATAACAATAATGTTGTAAATGGTCTATTTTAGCTTGCTAAAAGTTGGGATTTTGCATATAGCTTAATGGTAGTCCTCCGCCCTTAAGGGATTATCAAAAAAAGTCAATGATATGTATGAATTAGAGGTTCGACTCAAGTAAATAATTGAATCAAGTCAATTGCTCGTAAGTTAGCGTCCACTTAGATTGCAATCTTCCTTCGATGAAAGACTATACGCATAAAATGTAAAACGGCACACAAATCGGCACAAAAATGTCACCATTCATGATTGGCCTGAGGGAGAAGCAACAATTAGCATGCACGCATACGATTATGGTCACCGCATTAAAAGGGAGAGCCGGTAATTATTAAGGAAAGATGAATAAAGTCGCATTGGTGCTGCAGCGATGTTTCGTTCTCAGGGCACTTGGATGCGTCGAACGATGAGCAAGCCCGACTGGTGGATGACTGTCGGCATCGCTGTTTGCAAGGCCTAAGTAACGAAAACTCGCCCTTGCTCAAAAAAAATAACAGAAGTCCAAAGTCGTCGCCACCAAAATTGTGGGAATCACATCAGGATCTGATTATGATTCTGTAGCGACAGTGAGCGATTTGCGAAGTGCAATAGAATATAGACAATAATAATTTTCTCTTAAATACTGAATTCAAGTCATCGAAACCGGTGCTGCGCATCTTCTACGGATTAGATTGATGTTTCGCTAAAGTGATATTACATGTGAGAACGTATTTTGATATGCTTCTAGTGATATATATTATGTAGACGACCTGGCGAGAAATTGGAACTTTTATAAATCTCACTTCCCGATGAAGTTTGCTTCGTTTGCCTGGTTCGTCGTTGGAAAATTCATTTTAATTCTTTGCAAGTGTTTGATTCCATGGTTGGATCTGCCTTATTTCCATTTCTCGTGCGAAAATAATAGTCAACGATAAAGAAATGTTTTGCGATTTAGAAAACTGTAAGAGAATGATGGAATTTAAATTTCTTGCAATAACTGTCTAAAATAAGTGTCGTTCGTTTGAAACTTGGATTATTCTAAAGCTATAAAAAGGAGTTGTGAAAATAGCTTCTTATTTGTTAGGGAGCGCAAACGTTTCCCCATTTTCGGAGTTAACGCGAATTTTGAATATTTAAATTCAAGTAGTTTCATTACGAGATGGGAATAATAGTTTTGATTCAACAAATTCAATATTTCATGATTATAATTAACATGATATTTCAGACTAAAAAGCTGAAAAATATTTAAAGCAAATTCATTTTGATAAGATAATTGATAATAACTATTTCTTGTAATAATCATAAAATCTCATTCGTTAGAGTTAATGTATCGTTAAAACATTCATTCATTTTATTAGAGTATTTCTGAAATGATGCCGATCTCTCATAACTTCTGAAACTATGAATTTGAATTGAAGTGAAGTTTGTATAAGTATATGAAGTTATAAAATTAGTGTAATATTATAGTCAATATTTCGAACTGAAACTCAGAGTATTTAAAGTAAATTGTTCTCGGTTACAGAGTAATTTAGCCATGTTGTAAAATGCTGTGGAAACTTTATGATGATAATCGACGTATAGGCTGCGTAAAATAGTCTTTTTTAACTTTTGCGTTGATGTATTGAATTTTTAATGTATAGCAAATATATAATTTAGATCTGTACATTTGTCTCTTGTTACAATTTTTCGTCTTCTTCAACCCATTAAACAGTTGCATACATTTTCGACAAGTTATAATGAAAGGTATACATAAACAAGAATTTACGCTTTAAATACATGCACGCTTATACATTTAGTTATGTTGCACATTTACTTTTTTAAGATATGTATATGAGGTTTGACTGTTGCGTTGTTTTGTTTCAAGAAATAATGTTGTGCATAATATTATGCAAAAAGTGCGTAAAATTTTGAAGACGTGTGTGGACGTGTGGACGAGTAGCCGGCAAAGCCGTAGACGAGTGTTACACGTCCACACGAGTGATTGAAAATGAACGCACCAGTTGGATACGATATTTTTTGTTACGAGTGCTCCTTTGAGGCATATTCAAAATATAGACTAGTGCGTGAAATGCGATTTCACGGACTAGTAACATAAAGTATCTTTCGTTTGATAGAACTAACTTAGCAGTAGAACAGCATTCATCATCAATTTATTAATCAATAATTAATGACGAAATAAAGTTCACGTTAATGGTGAAAATTATGTTCATGTATGTAACATACATTAGTTTGATAGCTGTTGGATAGCCGCTTGTTTTCTTTATTTCGTGGTTACTTGTATGTGAAGCTTTATAATGAAAGATTATAACTATGTTTCAGGTCTAAGCTTAAAAAAGATGACTGCTGCACCCACATCAACACCTCAAAACTCACTCAAAAAATTAACGAACAACATAACAATCACGATTACTCCGTCAGATTAAATAACTGCACATTCCGACTCATTTTGTATTCTCGAGTGAAGTATATGTAATGTAGTCGACCAGACGAGAGATGAAAATTTATGAAAACATCAGTCAGCGATGAATTTTGCTTTATCAGCCTGAGTCATCGGTGGACAATTTATTTTTCGTCGTAGCGGGAGAAAAATCCCAACTTCATATTCCTGGCGTTGGCAAAGAATGGCACGTTTGTTCCGCTGAAGACGAAAAATAGTGGCATATGCACTTCGATCGGCAAACTGCTGCCTCGGCATATTATCAAATTGTAAATAGAGCACAAAATATCATAGTGGATGAAGTTACGCTGTTACAAGGGAATAAATCCATGGTTTTGATAATTTTTTCTTACTACATATCTATTCTCCTCTACACCCGCAACGTTATATCTTGTAATACAATACTGCTCTTGCTTCGGAGCAGATTGAATCCGGCCTCGTCACTGTTGATATTCAAGTTCACGTATTTGCACGTGATCTAATCTCCAGCAGTGTGTAATCCAACTACGAAATCAAAGCAAAGCTCTATTTGCGCGAATAATCGCGCGCTAGGCCAGAATTACATATATATGAGGGATAAGGAGGGGGTGGTCAAAGTCGTCAGCGCGCGCGTTTCCCCTTTGGCGAGCGGTGGCGCCGTCTGTTGCGAGTCCGGCACATCGGTCGAGGGCTCCAGCATCAGTTTGCGTCTGGTCGCGACTCGAGCGCGAGTATATACACACACACACACACACACACACACACAAACACCCATCCACCCACCCACACAAGCAGAGGCGGGCTATATCGCAATGGCACGCGGACCGTCCCAAGGATGACGTGCGCGAGTGACAGCAGCAGAGCAGCCGTGCGGGGTTGTATCGCACCCGAGGAGGATGTAGTGGGCGGCCAGGGGCCTCGACGCCAACGCCCGTAGTTGACATTGTCGCTCGCGCGTTCGCCATCCCGGGCCTGGATCACGTACGCCGAGGGAGGGAGCAACAATGCCCGGGCTGCATCAGGTGAATACACACGAACCATTGTTTTGGCAGACGGTCCGCGTGGGCGATCCAGTGTGTGCGCGTCTCCTTTGTTTTCCGCTCAATACTATATAGTAGCGCGCGTGCCTCTTTGCAACCTTCCCCCCGACCCCTATTTTGCTCCTACGATGCATATAAGTACTCTGTTGGCAGCCGATGTGCGCCTGATATGCTACTTTCCAGCCCCCCCGCGCGCGCGCGCGTTTTCATTTCCATTTTCTCTCCGCAGAGTGCAGAGAGCCCCTCGTTTGACGATCGATGTGCGCTAGCTATGCTCGCCTACCCCGGCAGTTGTGTTACTCCTTCCCCCTCGCACACTGCTCTTGTTTATTCTTTATAATTTTCTCTTCCTCCCACGCACTGTTGATAATAAATACAGGAATAAACTGAACCGCGTCGATAATCGTAAAAGCGTATTTATCCGAGTATAACTCTTCGCTCCCGGAGCTGTATATTCTTGTTGCCCCTAAGTCTCGTTCGCACGTATGGCTTTTAAACTTCCGCGAAATCATCGCTACAGACCTGTATACATATAGATGACATTTTCATTCATTATCCAAGCGCCTTGTCATGCGTGTTTGTATACAGCTGCACGTGCTCGGCATCGATTCACCAGAGCTTGCGCGTGTATACGTCCATTCGGGCAGTATAAACACACAATCACACACATATAGGTATATATATTTGTAGACCAGCTGGAGTATCCGAAAAATTCAAGCGCGCACCTGCACCCCTCGCGGATGCCGGAGCTGCAGCCTGATGCGCGGCACTTCCGCAATGACGTTACACAGTGTGTCCTGCAGGCCCCCACCGCGCGAATTCTAAAAATATATCCCCGCCGCGACGTCCGTGAATGTTGATAATCGTGCAGGCGCTGGCGCCCAACCACAGATGCTCTACCTCTCTCTCTCTCTCTCTCTGCAGCCGACACGTGTGTGTATGTGTCTCCGGCAACTGCAAATCGGCGATTCAACAAAAAATCGACACGCGCGCCCGAACTCCGTTTACTACTATATCACACTCGCGCAGCGAAGATACGCTCGGGTTCACGGCCGGCCACGGATTTTTCCGCGCGCGATATTCTAGTCGCACCAGCACGACCGCGTGCTCTGCTGCAGCGGGAGGACTACTTATCGAATCACCGCCGGGCCTTTCACTCGAGACGAATCCGATTGGATAATCGCCGCGCCCGTGTTACTATTGCATGCGTATATGGGTATTACGTTCTCGCTCCGTGCGACGGCTGTCAATCCCGCAAGATGACGTTCCTTTCGAGAGTCAGCTGGAATTCGCTGCGCACATATATATATACATCAGGGACACTCGAAAATTATATACATCGTAAAATTCGATCGGCCGAGGGATATCGAGAAACGCGATATTGCTTCGCACGTTGCGTATGCTTGAGGGTGTTTTGCAATAATTCTAACGCAGGCTGTGCTAACGGTTTATACGTACATACGTCTGACAAACTTGAAATTGTATATACTTATACCTGGGCGTACTCGCACCCGCGTGCGTGTTCATTTTTTGCATTGAACATTAATTGTCGTAAACTTTTTTTCTACTACTTTGAAGGGACTTTCGGTGAGTATTCATTGGGGGGGTGAATATATACACAGCTTGTTCTCGTATAGATTACTAATTTTAATTTTAAATTACAAAAATCAATAAAACACGAGAAATTTGAGAGAGATAATGGAATTTGAAATGCGGGGGAAAATTCGATCGCCCGCTTCTAATTAGAGCGAATAATTTGATGAACAGCATGTTCTCGACGAAACTTGACTCGAGTAGCCTTGAGTGAAACCTGGTTTCCCGTTTACACTCGACCAACGTACAACAAAAATTCTTCCTTGCCAATATTGTTATTCAATAAAAATATATAACATAATGCAGTGGGAATGTTCATTCGAAGCAAGTTAACATTCGATCAAATGAGGAAGCCGAACAATCAAACATTTATCAAAAAATACTGTTTCATTGATTGTTTCATCTTATTGCAAACCAATTTCCGCACAAAATCATATCTTCACTCTCAAACATCTACCAGTTAAGCAGTTAAGGACCGACCAGTTATAGACTTGAGGCAAATCATTATGCTACTCGTAAAGACGAACGGGGCATCGATTTTTACATTACTTTATGCTGATGTGTATAACAGTCGCTACCGAAGGCCATAAGATCATCATTATTTCCGCTCGTGCGAGACTGCTTATCGCTTGTATCAATTATCTCGCAGATAAAGTTTTCCGAGGCTCTCTCTCTCTCTCTTTTCAGAGAGACACCCGAAAAAATTTCGTGGGTCCGCAATCTCGGCGCTGGCCTTTTTCCGCGCGGCTCTGTACATATCTAAGATCGATTTTTCATCTCGTGCGTGTGGCGAGTGAGGGACGGGCAGGAGGGGAAGGGGGAAGAGGAAGAAAAAAAGAGCGCATTAGAATATCGAGCCGAGAAGATTATCGGGGGGAAACGTAAGGCCATCATAGTTGTATCGCGCGCGCGCGACACCGCCGCCGCCGATTACGTAAATGACGGACGCGCGCGCGCCGCTACTTATACTCGCCCGCGATGTGCATCGGCCGCGCGCGCGAGCGGCTAATCAACATCCCGCGCGTCCGCAGTTTTCGCTGGTCCGACGCGACGCGCTGATCTCGCGGACTGGTCGGGCTCTGGATCGATCGCCCTCCAGCTGCCAAATTCCCTTCTACAAGCGCGCAGTTGCGAGTCGGATTTTCACGAAGGTCGGACGCGCTTTTCGAACGCGCTGTTGTGTATATATAGTGGTGCGAAAAGAGTTAGCCGGACAGTGTGCGGGCCGTATAGTTTTTGCACCGTATTGTACACTAGCTGGTTCGACAGAGTCCTTGTTTACACGGTGACAAATTGAAAATTCATTCTCGCTTTGCTCTTTCGATGCTTCGTCTCGTTTTGATGTTGTTTTGGAACTTTACCGCATCGAGTATTTCAAACTCGTATTTCAATGACGGTGTTTTTTACCTTTTCTTTTGTCTTGCGCTGTTTCAAAACTGCGATTTCAACTGAAATCATATTTTGCTGCATTTATCGCTTTTCAAACATATTTTGTAACAACTGGCTTTTCTATATGTAACTTCAAAATCAATTTTCTCCAAATCAATACTTACATAAATTGCTTCGTTCATCAATACGTTATTTTTACCAAGTTTCTTTTGAATTTTCAACGATGATTTTAGTATATATTATTATCGAACCGGTAGATGAAAGAATTCTGGTAAATAATGGTCAGAAATAAAAATATGTGCATCTGGAATGGAAAATTTGAATATTTTTTAATCAAACTCTGTGAGCGTAGTTGAAAATTGATCAACAATGAAATTGAGAGGGATCTTCTTTTATCGGGCTGTATCGATTGAGTTTAAAATTACCCATCTATTCATGAAACATAATACTCAGGAATGAAAGGTTTATTATTAGTTGAACATAAAATTTTCTGCGCAAAAGCAATACCTTTAATTTTGCAGTCTGCTACAGCGACTGCATATTCTCTCGGGAGCTTTTATAACGACCGTTATTCAAATCAAACTCTATCATACTTGAACTGCTGATTCAAATTGACTGCTTTGAATCGATGGTTCAAGTTCCTGTATGTGGCATACATCTTTTATAGGGTATAATTCTTATTAATAACGTCATTTTTGAATTTGCCATTTATAGGCCTTGCACGTTTCGTTTCACTCATCTGGAAAATCAGTACCGCCAGTGTAAGCCGAGCAAATGTTATCTTACTATGCTCGAGGTGACTTAGGAGTAGTTGACTTGAAGAATGGATGGATCAAGCCGACACCAGTTCAATGTAGCCATTAAGAGAATTCTGCAAATGCATCGATTCAAAGAGTAAGTAATTGAAATTTGATTATAGTCAATCGGGCAAATCATGTAATCTATTCCGAGAGCGATAACTTTCAAATGATGAAACAAAGCTACTATTCATCGCCTTGAAATATACAGTTTTACAAAATAGTTTTCATTCAGGGACTATCTATTTGTTACAAGGAAATCTATGATTCAATAGACGCACGCTAAATTTTTTCCGTATTTCAAATAATGTGTATATATAGATCAGGGTGGTTTTAAGCAACGATCACACATTCTAATTAATTAGCGAGAACTCGAAGCATCGTCTTCCATAGATATCTTGAATATAATATAAAAGGTTATCTCACATACACGAGGGTATTATCGTATGAGCTGCATATTTCAGCTATAACTCAGTGACAAGAGAAAAAAATAGACATCACGTGGGTAGCAATCGTTCTGATTAAACTGCGGCACTCTATCTGCCCGAGATTGCTCAGCAGCAAATAATGCATAGTTTGAAATTGGATCCTGCTGTAACTTTTAGGGCACACATTCATTCCGGGCGATCCATTATTATCTCGCTGAATCCAAACTTCTGTCTGCTATCGTTCGATTGGGTTTGAAAATACGCGTTACGAAACTTTGAAAACACTTGTGAAGCTTCTTTTTACGTAGGAAGTGCCAATCTAGTTACAAAGAAATAACATATGACATAATATAATATTCTGAAAGTAAAACAGCTACGATCTGCATTTATCCCTGACCCGCCTATATTCCACTCGTCAATATATTGAAATTAAAATGAAAGGTAAATATCAACTATGCTATTCTATAGTTGTATTTCAGTTCGATTCACAATGAACAACCAAATAAACGGGTAAACCAACAAACGAACGAATGAATAAAGTCAAACGCCAAGGGGGGCGGGAGGGGGTAAAACAATCGGGGAAAAGCTCTCCGCCATACCGAGCTTTGTCGCACTGGAGGAGACATTTGAATACAGAGTATATTGTGTATATATATCAATGGAGCTTGAGTGCAATTGAATAATGTATAACGGCGGGGCTCAGATTGAAATGGATGAACGAGAAGGCGTGCACGAACCAGGCGTACGTGCCGACTTTCGTGGAGCACGTGGCGAACATGATAACCCACGGGGTGTGGATAGTGCCGGCCCTCCTCGGGGCCCTCGAGCTCGTCTTCCGGGCGTCCAGCTGGCCCAAGCTCGTCTCGGCCCTCGTCTACGGCACCTCGCTGCTTCTCCTATTCACCGTATCCACCGTCTTCCACTGCATCCATTACTGCTTCCACAAGGGGTGAGTTTCCCGAATTTTTTGCCACGCCAAAAGCTAACGTGATTACGCTGCCTCGAGTCTCGCCGACGGTGTATGTTATAATCAATTTAAGCATTGTCCAACGGCTAATTTCGCTGCGCGGCCCAAAAACTTTGGGTTCCGCGCGAGCGGATGGTCCGTTTCGTTGCGCCCATTGTTAATCGACGCGGCTCTTACAAAGAAAAGAACATTTTAAATTTGGATGACGAAGAGAAGCGCATCTCGGTTTCTCGGACGGAGAAGAATGTACTTCATATTCTTGCGTCAAAAAAATTATACGTTTACATTTCTCGTTCTCACTCCGAAAAAAAACATTTCCACTCGTTATACTCTCTAGCGAAAAAGATACATTCATTTTTTCGGATAAAGCATCGACATGTGCTTTTCTTCGACGTAAGTTTGAGACGTGCTTTTCTTCGTAAAGTCCGTCGATGCATATACTGCAAACATCAAAATATCGTACAGTTGTCTATCATATAACTATATACGCTGCAGAGTTTACCGGGCAGTGAAAGCATGCCACGTTTCTCCCGCTGCAGCGCGAGGCTGTTAAAAATCAATCTTACACAATAGTTCATCGATTGCGGTCTCGGCGTGCATTTAACGACACACGTATGCTTTCGCGCGCGCGCGCATCGTTTGAAATTAGCCGGGATGTTATTGCAGGCGGTTCACCAACCTGAAAGACGTGCTGCACCGATGCGACCGGGCGATGATCTACGTGTTCATAGCGGCCACCTACTTCCCCTGGCTGAATCACGAGCCCTTCCAAGGTGACGTGCTCCTGCCGACGATGCGCATACTCATCTGGATCATGGCCGCGGTCGGTATCCTCTACCAGCAGATCTTCCACGAGAGGTACAAGTGGCTCGAGACGACTTTCTACGTTATCATGGGAATCGGCCCGAGCTTCGCTGTCATTGGCATTGTGAGTTCACTCAAACTGCTATACTCATGGTCTCCGTCGAAAAGTGAGATTCTTCGATCCCACAAATCGATTCGGATTCATCAAACGCGCGCCCGGTGCTCTTTATTAATTCAAGTCAACGGCTGTATTCTCTGAATGACGGAATGATACTTATGGTCCCGTGTCTCTATATGTGTATTGGATAAAAATGATTCTATATACTGATCGCTGAGAATAGTATATTATGCAACTAGTGCCTGAAATGCGATTTCACGAGTTGCATACGATATTTTATGTTATAAGTGATCTACGCGAATTTCACGGAAATCGATGCGTGAAATGAGCGTTTATGATCACGTATAACATAAATAAATTTACGTCCCTGTGTCGGCAATTGTAATTATTACTCAACGAAATCTCGATGGATATCAATGTTTTACTTGGTATACTAATAAGCTTGCCAATTAAATTCGGCTAAGCGATGACGATAGTTCGCGTCTCCGGAAATTCATCTCGTCGAATTCGATCTTGGAGCGTGATACTGAATTTCAACTTTGTTGCGCGAACCAATTGAGTATTAATAAATTGATTTGCATATCCACACTGAATGGTCTACGCACATGGAGGAATGGAAAAAAGAAAAATATAATCGCTAATACGCTCGATTGTCTGAGTAGAGTATCGGGGCCGCGGTCGGCGCGTGCATAATTTTCACGAGAGCCTTGAATCGTATAGACATGGAAAAATGTGACGAGCAATTGATTGTTCATTGGCTGTGCAGAACGAGTACGACAACATACCCGAGCTGAAGCTGGGCGGCCTGGCGTACCTGCTGGGCATCGTGTTCTTCAAGGCGGACGGTCGGATCCCATTCGCCCACGCGATCTGGCACCTGTTCGTCGTCGCCGGGGCGGGCTTCCACTACCACGCGATTCTCCAGCACCTGTACCCCGAGCTCGACGCGACCGAGCAACTCTCCAGCCTGTTCGGCCAGCGCCATCCCGTCGAGTCCCAAACCGAGCTCTGATGTGCTCCAGCCCTCCTGCACGTCGTCGCCAACAACACCTCAACACCTCACATCGTCTCTCTCTAATTTCTCTCGCTCTCTCTCTCTCTCTCTCTCTCTCTCTCTCTCTCACTCTTTCTCACTCACTATCCACTCTCTCTCTCTCTCATATATAATATATATTTTGAGAATACTCAGATCTCGGTATCATAATCAAAGTACGTTTGTTCAACAAGACTGAGGGGGTCGAGCATGGTGGCTTTTCTTTCCCCCTGAGCATTGATGTGCGCGAGATTTCCAAGAGGCCAAATTTAGGTAGTGCGCGCTGATCTGATGATTGAAATTCTCGCGCGAAACTCGGGCGCACTTACCTCCCAAAGAATCATATATATATATACACACATGAATATATATATATATATATATGTGCAACTCTAAAAAAGTACAAAGTCCACGAATCTAGAGCTTCTCTCGAGTTTTAATCAAAATAGTGCGGAGTTTATGTATTTAGAGTTTCTATATAGATAAAGTGTTGACGGTCGTAACGAAGTAAGTGTCTATTCGATTCTATATATAGCTACCATCTCTGTAATTTCGTTTCACCGTCGATGTTGTTGGGCTTGTTTATTTAATTGACAATACAGACTATCAGAGAGGTCCCTCTTTTTCCTAGATGTTTTGAATAATGCCGAGTATATAAATAGCCGAAAAAACTGGGTGACTTTGTTCATTGTCGGTCGAATCACGTGTACTGATGGCTATGGCGAATTGTGCGCAGTAATTCCTGTTCGGAATAATGCCTCAACCGTTCCGGAATTCCGAATACCTTCGTACAGCTGTCGCGAATCAATAATAGACGAGAATTATACGTCACTTTGAGGGCCGACAATGTCCTGTGCGGTCGATGGTCAATGTCACCAACTCCGATACCCGAGCTCTCTTATGTAGAGCTTGTATATCTCCTCCACTATGCTTATATCGGCGGAATTTCTACAGCAGTTTGATTGTGATTCGAGCGAAGAATAGAACACATTTCGGGTCGTTCAATTGCTCCACAAATTTCTCCGGCATGAAGTCCCGACCTTGGCTCGTTCGAGAAATCGTGGAGATATTCTTAATAGTGAATTGAACTCTTTTACTGAGTTAATGTGAAATAGGGTAATAGATTATAATGTAATTTTTCTCGTAATGCTTGAAAATTTTATAGTTCCAGTTTTTCAAACGTTCACCGTAAACGTTGACTTTTGTGGAATTAAATTTTTGAAGAGAAAAACATAAAATTTTACTATTAGATTTTATTGTAGCCAAGTGCGATGCATTTGAAGGAAAAAAAAACAAAATGAATTAGGTCACAAGTTTAAATTGGGAAAATTGTAGTAATATAACAATGAATTACTATTGTGATATTAGCTATTGTTACGTTATTCGTGAGTTCTTATGTATATGGGAATTTAATTATCATTCGTTAAAGGTATATCATGTTCGAGCGTATACTTTGTGATAAAATATAATTTCTTTCAAGTCGATGTGTGCAATAAATCGAGATTATCTTCAAATGTTCAAATTACTTAGTTATGACTTCGATTCAAATCTATTGTATGTTTCGCTTCTTCAAGTACTCTGAGTGATTACAATGAAAAGATTTTCGATATTCCTAATAAATTTGAACTTAGACAATTAGTGTATGCTCATCAATCAGGAGTTGTTTTGAAAAAATAATTTATGAAAGTATTATTCAATAATGAAGTCTATGTAAATAATTTTTTTTCTATGAAGTCGCTCTGAGTATTCATCATAAAAATTTAAAAGGAATTCTTCTCTGGATGCAACGTTCAATTGATATTACTAATATTAATTTCTTCAGGCAAGTCTTCTAATATTTGTGTATCGAAAAATATCAATCTGATCAAAATCATGTACCGCTGAATGGAATATATTGTACACACAAGTACAAAAAATATAAGGTAAGATTTTGCACTCTTCATATTAGATTTTACGTTGTATTATTACGTTTCAAAATCACGATGAAGAAATTTAAACATAGAATGGTGATATTTTGTAAACTGTAAGGAATTACAAAAGCATAATTTTGTAAATTAGTTGGAACAATAGCGTTTTCTTTTTGTTTACATATAAGAAGAATAATGTCGAAATATTGGAATGGAAATTGTATTTTTTTTAGAATTATCCCTGTAACTTGGAATCATGAGGCGCTTAGTGCAGCTTATAGTTTTGAAATCAACCAGTCTTAACTGTAACAATACTATCGAAGTGTTTGTACAGTCTTTTTTATAGAAAAGGACGTCAAATCCTTGCTATGATGTAAGTAGTATGTATAACGCAAATTTTAAATTCTGTACTTTCTGAAAACCTGTATTTATCCTTGATTCTCTATCAAAAATTTCACAGAAATTAGGATTTTCGGAGTTATTTCACCTAAACCGATTTTATTGGTAAATACTTTAATGTTTGTTTCTTTCGATCGAAATACTTCTAAGATTTGCAACAAGTCAAAAATAATTTCGACCTTTGAAAATTATAATGTGTATATATATCTGATTTGTCAAATCTTGAAATATCGAGATAAAGAGTATTAAAGGATAAATTTCAATGTTAAGTTTTTTTTTTAATAAATTGAATATAATATGTGGTCGTCGGATTGTGATATGATGCATAATGTTTGATCATTACACTATTTCCTTGTAACTAAATTATAGATGGAACCACACATTATAACAATTAACCAGCATTCCTGCAGCTGAGTTTGTAATAATCTGATAAAATAAAGCAAGTGATTGATATGACTCTGAATAACTTTATTACTTTTTTCATAACCATAACCCTCTCTTTTTATTACGATTTCAGCTTAATTAACACAATTGAAATATTCGTTTCAAAAATAAGTCACATGCAATAATGTTCTCCTTTCAATTGCTCAGCAATTTATTGCACTCTCACTTATAAATATCGTAAATTTGAAAGTATAAACACTTACGTTAAACATATAAGGTAATTTTTAATTTTATATTCAAGTTGATTATATCTTACATTATAAAAGTATAGTTATACATTATTCTTTATAAATCGTCAAAAGACGAAACGAGATCCACCTCAGGCCGTTGAACTTTAAAAGTCTGCAATCCTGCTCTAGTAACAGATGTACCTGTTACATCAAGGTATTCAAGATTTGGTCCATTTAACGCAAAATGGTATAAAGTTAAATTTGTTACTCCGGTATAGTTTCTGAAATTAAATTAAACATCAAACAATATGCAACATGGAGTACAATATTACGGAAATTATATGATTGAATAAAACTCACCTTACTACTAATTTTCTTAAATTTGGATTGGTTGAAGTGCGTGGTCTCCTTTGAATTACCTGAACTTCATTGTGGTTTTGAATAATTTCTTGATTATTATGATTGCCACGTTGGCCTAAAGTGCATATAGACCTATCAGAAATTTGCTTTCTGCTACTTGCAAGACCATCAGTCAATTGACCAACTTCGTTTTCATTTAGCAGCTGAAAAAATATGTAGGTTATTCAATGTTTATACATTTTCATACTCGATATTTCTTTGTGAGATTTTTTAAAGCAATTACTTCTGCAGCCAACTGATGTCCTTCTATAACTATTTCTGGTCGACGTTGTAATTGAATAATAACAACTTCTTGCAGTGGATCAATTTCATTGGGTTGATGGTGTACAGTTTCTGAACTGGGACATTCTAAGTACATTTCTGTCAAATTTGCAGTATAGCTGAAACTACTGACTACGCTATCTCCAATGAAAGTGTCCCGTAAATCTAATACCTATAAAATAGAAGAATTAATTTAACTAACATAAACTTTATCAATGAATTCGAATGATTTTACAAATTTCTTACCTCCAATGATTTTAGTCCATATCTACATGCAAGACTTACATATGCTATATCTTCATCCAGTCCATAACAAGAATTGACTCTCATTTCCTTAAGTTTAGGCATTTTACTGATAGCCATGAATGAATGGCAATCAAGCCAATCACAATTTGAAAGAATTAAACACTGAAAAATAGTTTTAATATCAAGTATTAATTTATAGACGGAATGATGAAAACGTAAAAACATAATCAGAATATGATTTTACTGTTAAATTGGGCATATGAGTATCTATTTTACACAGATAGGATTTGCCCATTGGTATAAGTGGATCTTTAGAGACTTGACAACCTTTGAGAGACAATTTACGCAATGTTTTAGGAAAGCTTGTGATTTGTATCTGGAATAAAAAAATTAAAATCAATGAGCAAAATGAATTTGGTCAATTGTTGAATATAGTTGGACATTCAATTTACTTTTTCTCGAGAAATTTTGTAATCCTCGAGAATAAAATGCTCCAGCTGTTGACACTCTGAACAAATTGTTTTCAGAAATCCTGGATGTAATTCTGGGAATTCATCTTTTCTCCGATTTCCACGTATTGCTAGGAATTTTGTGACCGGTTGCATAAATTTTACATACTCTTCTAATTCTTGCAACGATAAATACCGATCTCTCAGATCCAAATTTTTCCATAAAGTTCTATCCCGGCACAATTCACTCAATCTCACACAGCACCTGGAAACATATTGGTATTCTTTATATAATTTATTACGCTTAGTCAAAAGATGAAATTCTTTTATTAAAATATCAACTGATTCCTACAAATGATTATAGAATCAATACTCACAAATGCAGTGCCATTAAATCATATGATGATAGATGCTTAAAAATATTAAGCAAAACATCATCTGATAAATCCATCAAACCAAAATCATAATTCTGGTCTCCTCCACTGATTTTTGAGCGCTTGGCTTCTGAATGTAGGTGAGTATCGTCAGTTTCAGCAGACGATGAAGACTTGGCTCGCTTCATCTTGTCCTTGTTTGTTAGACAGTGAACGGGAAACCGGTGAAAATTTGATAACTAGAGACGGTGGGCACCCTTAGTAAACAAAATCATTTGTCTAAATGATGTAACCTGAACTAAAGGCTGTGGGAAAATTTCTCTTCTTCACGAAGGTCATACTGCTCATTTCGAGTTAGCTAAGGCCAAAAACTAAGCACTGTTCACTCAAAAAATCCTGCATTCGTCGATGATCCTGGAGCAATCCAGATAATGACAACATAGACGAAGCTGTGTAGCAAAAATACTACTTTATGTTGCTGTCGCTATAATATTCTACGTGATTCTACGGTGCTGCCAATGCGTTCCCAAGTGAAGCCAGCTGATCATTGTGCAGTGCTGCCATCCCAAGCGCGACGTCAATAACGATAACCTCGTAAAGTTTTCGCTCAGCCTCCTCGCCGCGCTCCACCGTGGTTTGCTTGATATCCCACTGCAGTGATCGTGCGACATCTAAACAATTAAAAATCATTGCCCGTCGAATCGACTCAATCGTTTCCATACAGCGATTCGACTCTCAACAATCGAAACGAAAGACTGTCTCGACGACAAGTGGAGTGGGAGAGAAGCGTCACCAAAAGTAGATTGTCGCGAGAGGCTGGTTGGCAGTTTGGCACTGTTCGACGGATCCGGAGACAGTTTCATGCCACCCGACCGTCGCCTCATGAATCTGCCCCCTGCGCGCTCCTTAGCAGTCGTTTGACGTTCAGCCTTTCCCTGCGGTCAGTCTGCATAAGTACACACTCCGTACCCAAGCAGCGTCAGAGCAGCAGAGCAGCGGCGGCCCTGAATCAGAGCGAGCTCCAGTGGCGCGATGGCCCCGAGGCCTACCGCCACCCGGTGCTAATTCAGCTGTAGCCGCGCATACGGTGACCGCAGCGCGTTGGGGGACTTGGATTTGGTTCGCAGGATGAAGTCGGGCAGCGTGAACGAGCACCGGGGCTCGGTGCTGCTCAAGCCCGAGGAAAACGAGCAGGTGTTCCGGCTCATCGGCAACCGATGCCAGGTGAGCGACCCACTCTCTATCTCTCTCCCTCTTTCCCCGTCTCTCTATAGCTCTCTGACTCACTCGAGCGTGCGCTCATCCAAATTTGGGCCCCCTGGACCGCGCGGCCCTCCCAAGCCCAAACTCGTTTGGCAAACCCGCTGCCGTGTTTCAAGGACAGGCTCGTCAGAGCTGCTCTTTACAATCAGTCCTACACGATTTGCAGGCTCTATTGTGGGGCTGATGATTTTTTTGCCCCGCGTTGTATGGTTCATTGATGGTCCGTAGCTACTGAAAACAAGATGACAGTGTGATGAGTCGCACAATAGCATCTGTGTCATGAGCGAATAGACTATTTATGGCTCTGTTATAATTGCTGATGCATGAGATGTGCCCTCTGGAGCAAGCTGCTTGAGGTGACGAGGAAATTATTTTTTTCACAGTGCCTTGCGGCAGGAATCATTCAGCTCTACCTGACAGAACCTCCCAGACACAGTGAATGGATTAAGAAGAGCTCTGGGATCATCACATTAATTCGTGATCCTTCAAGGCGTAGTTTCTTTCTCAGACTGTACTGCATACAGAGGAAAGCCATGCTTTGGGAACATGAAGTTTATAATTCAATGGAATATAAAGCTCCACTCAATTATTTCCATACTTTTGAAGCAGAAGATTCTATGGCAGCACTTAATTTTGCCAGTGAAACTGATGCTATTGTTTTAAGGTAAGGAGTTGATTTATTTTTTTATTGATTTGTTCATTCATTAAACCAGAAGAAATTACACTGTAATCCTACATAGGTAAACAGAATTATCTGATTGCAGGTTTGGTATAGACAACTTGCTAAACTTACAAATAATATTTCTTTGCATAGCATATTATAGATTTCTCAATTTCAGTAATATGCTTATTTGTTACGATCCAACAAAGTTTTGGTCATGCTTCTTCCAGCGATGGCTTCTTGTCCTGATTTATTATTTTTATAACTTTTTGTTTTATTTGTGTCAGATGAATATTAACATTCATAATTATAAGGAAAACAGAATTGATTTGAGTAAAGTATACTAGATTGATGATGTCAACAATATATGAATAAAATACAGAAAACTAATTGATTCTGAATTAGTTATATGAATACTGTTTCATGTGTTTTGCTATAGAGATATTGTTATTTTTAGAATAAAAAAATTTGTTTTTCATCGTTATTCTAAAGATCTTTGACATTAATAAACCTCCAGTGATGAATTCCTATCATATCTTTCTAGATAATTCTGTATCGTAATGAAGCTGATTCATATTTTATCAGGTTTTATCTAATAAATAAACACATCTTGCTGTGATACAATTCTTTACTGGATATTCAGCTAATACATACATTGGATTATAGTTGTTAAATATAATATTTCTTCTGAATTACATCAATGAATAATCAGTCGAAAATATTCATCATGTAATAATGTGCTAATCTTTTTCTCAGAAATATTTAAAACTGATCATCAAACATTTAATTATCAAATAATTTTTGTTTTTAAGGAATATTTTGATTGAAAAATTGAATGCAAAGGCAAGACGTAGAAATGAAAGGCACTCAAAAATGGAAATAGAAAATCAGAGAGGTGTCACACTTCCACGAAAAAATCAGAGTATAAGTACTCCTTCTCTTGGGCTGACATTGAATGCTCCTGACAATTTTTCCAATGGCACACCTATGTCAATTAATGTTAACAGAAGTATGTCTAATATTTCAATGAGTAACACTAAAAAGAAGAAGAAAAGTCAGGAAGCTAAGAAAAAATTGACCACTAATGATATTGGCCTGCCTTTTGATTTTAGGTAAGTTTATCCTTTAGAATTCTCTTTACCTTGATTTTGAATCCCACATAAATTATTATCTTTTATTTTTAGGCATGTAGAGCATGTAGGAACAGATATGAATAATTGTAGAGTTCTCGACCCAGATATGAAAGCATTTTTCGAAATAGTAGGAATAAAAGAAAGTCACTTGAAGCATCAAGAGACGCGAGAATTTATTTACGATTTTATTGAAAGTCATGGAGGCTTGAATGCAGTTAAAAAAGAAATTGTACCTTCCTCTCATACTCCAACTAATGTACAACAACAAGTGCCAAAACCTCAGCCAAAATTGGAACCTCCACCCCCAGTCCCCGCGAGAACAATACCGGTTAGCACAAATGCACTGTCTAATAACGTGAGTGTGAGTAATGGTTTGCAATATAAATGGTACTTGAATCTCATGTTGAATTCTCTTGCAGAGTCATCAAAGGAAAGCTCCACCTTTGCCTCCAGTTCAAAATCAAAGTCAGACTCCTCCCGCACCCCCGAATGTACCTCCAGTTCACAGATCACTTCCATCAAGACCACCTCCTCCAGCAGCTGCACCAGCTCCAGCTCCAGCGCCCTCCTTACCTCCACCTCCCCCGCCTCCACCGATGCCTGTAGAGCAGCCTATAAAAATTACTTCAAATGCTCCACCTCCTCCACCATTACCCAGTATGAGCAGTTTAAGCAGTATGACTAGTAGCCCTAGAGAAACTGACAATGTAAATAGTGCCAATGACAACAAGCAAGTTCCGGATTCAAGATCAATGCTAATGGAATCCATACGAAGTGGTATTCCCCTGAAGGTTGATCAAATTTCAAAAGTTCCTCAATCATTCTTAAATCATTTTGTAAACCTGTGTTTTTCTTCTTATACAGAAAGTGAACAAAGAAGAAACTAAGTCACCAACTTCGAAGAATTCCAGGAGTAATCTCTTGGACGAAATTCGCCAAGGAATAACGTTAAAACCAGTCTCGAGTGAACCTCGTCCCAATAGTGCCACGCCAGACGTTACTGAAGGTGGATTGGCTGCAGCATTGACTCGAGCTCTGGCGGAACGGTCAAAAGCAATGTACAGTGAAAGTGAAGATTCTAGTGAATTTAGTGACAATGAAGATGAATGGGATGATTAGTATATTTTGAAAGGTAAAGATTTTTTTAAATTAATTCTTAATAATCTCTAGAAACAATTTTCTTCGGTTGTGCTCTCCATTACGTGCCTCCACTATTTTTTTTGTAACTTGAATGGATAACAGAATCATACTTGTGGATTGGATTGAAAAAATAATAGGAGTCGTTGTGAATTGTAATTTGTAATATTGATTTGAAATTTCCTATTTATTGCAGATTCGATGAGTCGTCGTGCATACGGATTTGAAGAAATATTTTCTCTATTCATTCAAGTACCAACGTCAATATCAGTAAAGAAAATGGATGTTGATGCAAAAATAAGACTCATAATGATGTCGATAGTAATTCTCGAGTTATTACCGATTCTGATAAGTATTATTTATGTTGTTATTCAAAACGCTAGAGTGAAATCTTCGTTTTTGTAAATCAAATCTATGATTTTAGTATATACTGAAACGATTTTTGTTCTGTAAATTTTATACATATATATACATATATATTATACATAAAAATATGGACACGTTTTTAATGTCTATTTGAATGAGATCTGTAAATCCATAAGCAATGAACAAAGAAATATGCTATTTAACTGATACCTAGCTACTAATAGAAAATATAAAAAATTTAAGCCTATTGATAGAAGAAATTACTTCCTCTATCTATGATCTTTACACAGACAAAAATGACAAGCGCTTTAATGTATTTTTCCTATCAGTGCCTGAACTGTCTCCTCCCTGAATTGATTATTTTACTACGCACAAGTATGCGTAAAAATTATGTTGATTCGATCGAAACTGTGTTGTCTTTGATAGAAAGATTCACTGTTATAATTATAAAGTCATTTTGACAACAAAGAATCCTAAACTATTAACCGTTAACGAGAAGATAGAAATTTATTAGCTAATGAAGGTGAAGATTTTATTGGCCTAAAAAATCATTGTTCATTCGCTGGATGAAGATGTAAGCGCACCTCGTATTTAAGTATTCTTCCTTATAGGAATATGTTTTTATTTGTATTAAATTTTGCGCAATTATTCGAGGCGTTTAACTAGTCTTTAAGTTCATCAGCGAATACCAAGTATCCATTAAATTCTGAACTCTTAAAAATTTAGAAAATAGATTGAAGCGGTAATATTATTTGTTATATGTATGATACATTAATAATTTTTATTAGTTAAATAGTGATAATAAAGGATTTATGACTTCCAATTTAATCACGAGGATTTTATTTGTAAATCTTGGTATTTCATTCTCCTAATTACTTCTGAACCAAGTAATTTTAACAAATAATAAAATTGAAATATTAATTCAAATTGAAAATGTTTAAGGTGTAAGAGATGGGGAAAATAAGTACTGTTTTAAGTTCTGTTCATACAATTTACTATGTTTCGTATATTTTTTAACGGCAGTTATAAATTGAAAATGATCGAATTTAATTCGTCGGCTAGGAATCTTATTCTCAACGTTGAAGATGAAAATCGAGCACATGATTTATTTTTATCAAAAATCGGATTCAAAATTATTTTCTAGAACGCATGTATGTACATAAATAACAAATAATGACAATATTTATTTTCAAATTTGAATGGGAAAAATCCATGAGCGTCTTCGTATTTTTTGTTTAAATTAATTTCGTGCCAATTAATAAAGAAATGGGTTTGTCGGCAGTCTTTGATGAAACATTTTATATTTGAATTAGAAAAAGTTAATTTATTGTGATATGATAAGTATGCCTTCTTAAGACTTGTATTAGTAGAATGTATCAATGATTTTTGAGACATTCTCAAGATGCTTTTCTTAACGTCCATATTTAAAATTGTCTATATTATTCCCTGAATACATTAAATAATTGGATGTTGAATGTTCTAAATGGATATTGAATCTAGGTGGAAATATTTAATTGCTAGTCATTTATTTTCATAATACTGCAAACATTGCAATTAATTAAGAATGATAAACCGATCGCAATTTCAGTGACCGCTCCATGTACAGAAATTGAAATTTATTAAAAGAGACATATTGCGGAAGGAAAGCTGTTTGGGAGTGTGTTTGGATTATCGTATATGAGTTGAACTTTTTAAGATGAAAAAGAAGCAGTCAGAAATACATACGGCTTGAAATATCGTCAGAAATATAAGCGGTCTCAAATATCGAAGTCTATAAAAAAGTCTATAGGATAAAATTTAAAAAAGAAGGATTTTTCTATAAGTAGATAATAATTGTTCTACAACTTTTTAGCTGATTAATACACTTCTTTCGGTAACTATGCGACGCTCACAATGAATTGTTACCACTATCTATCGCTTCCCGCGACGGGTATAGAACAGCTTATTTTAGACTTATTTTAAAAAAAAGTGATCATTTTTAACTAATTTTTACAAATACTATTTCGAATCCATTATCATTCATATTAATCATGCCTTTAAGTTCCTCAAGCTAAAATCAACCGGCGTGATGAATAGTCGAATAATTTTGTCAAGAAAAAGTTAGATCGTGCTACATTGGAGCGTCGAATAATTGTATCAGATGAAAGAAAATATTGTAATCTTAATTGTTTTAAAAAATAATAATTTATTCTGTATAAAAATTGATAACATTTTCATCCACATAACCTTATGAAAATAAAATTTTAATTTTACATGCGCTGACTATCTTTCCAAAGGATGATAGGACATATCATTTTGATGTCTTTTCAAAAAATTGTTTAAAGTTTTAATTAAGTATTCAAGTGAAAATGATGTTTCATATATACTTATCATAATTTTGGAAATAAAATGAAGCTCAATCTCAATTAGAATACGTGCAAATAAAAAAAAATATATTTCATTAAAGCATTGCTTGCACCTGGATGACGTTTTTATACACAAAATATGTGAAAGATAGTTATTTTAATTCAAGAATTTTATATATGGTGTAATCAATATGAATCCTGAATAAAACTTTGACCAACATTTTTTTTGGACATCAAACAATACTTGGAATTCCTAAGACTTCTTTCACAATATTTTGAATTCGCTATTAATCTAATCTATGCAAAGATTCCACAGTGTTCTTATACATAATTATATTACAGTTGTATTTTACAAGTGTCTACATACTAGAGAGTTAAGATATTTTTCGAAACTCTCTGTCTTCATGGCTGAAGCACTGTTCTGATCTGTCAGTTTCTATCCTTTGCCTTCTGGCTGAAGGCTGCAAAATTAAAAAAAGTGGTGAATGTAACCTCAACGCAGTATATAATTAATATAATTTGAAGTGAAAGAAATGTTACCTGTTCTATGTCCATCATCGACGAAGAAAATGTTTTTGCATGGTTCAAGTTTTTTTGGGTAATATGACTATGACTTGTACTTGGATAGTTTGAATAAGCACCATTATTCAAACTTGGAATCTATAAGGGTGAGGATATAGTTTTCAGTAAGATTATTGAAAGTAACTTAAATCAGATTGATCAATGGTATGTTGTAGTTACTTCATGTGATGATCTTTTCCTTTTCCTTGACATCAGTGTGGTGTCTCTATCATTATTGAATATTTTTTCATCAAATCTTGATTGGCAAGTAGATCCTTTATATTTCACTAGATAAGAAAGATATTTTATAAATAATAGCATCAATGTAATATATTGAAGCTTTTTTGACAATAGAAATATTTGTGATGTATATTATTATTCTCAAAATATGTAATTCTCATCAAGATTTCTTTGGAAGATTGAAATACTCAAGTATTTTCTTACCTTCTCTCTTTCTTTGGAAAGATGGCTGTTTGTCATTAGCCATGGCAGTGGTTAATGACAAACTATTAGCAAATGTTGTGAATGCAGTACGTCCTTTGAGTCTTGGAAAAAGAGGAATAATTCTTCGACCTTCTACTGTCCATTCTGTATCAGTATTTGGCCCAAATAATCTAGAATATTAAAGCATCACTTATGAGTTGTAAATTCATCAAGACCTTGAGAATTATTAGATCAAAGAAATACATACTGTTCTGCAATCAATGATAGTTTATCATCATTTACAGCTCTCCGAATTTCAGCTTGATGCCTTTCATTGGGTATGTGAAGGGCAGTAGCTAAATCCCCAAGTAATTTCTGTTTCCCCTCGGTTAAGGGACCTTGTGCTCTTAGAGCCGACACCATTTTGGCATAAGCATCAAGCTCTTTAACAGAAAAACGGTATGGTTATAAAAAAATGTATCAAAGATCAATTAACATTGACTTTGGTAGAGAGAATTATTACAAAAAATTCAAAACATTGTTATAAAATTCCAGTTGAAAACAAATAATAGCATTGATATATGTGACCAAGTATCTCTACAATGATAACAATGTTTGTAGGGTATATCTCACCTAAAAATCGCAGATACTTCCTGCAATCATCTCGATTCATTTCAGAACACGATTGTTTTAACGGCTATAATTTAACTAAGAAATATTTTAAGTTACCAATCAAAATTTAGGTAACAAAGAAAGTTTACTACTTAATGAATGTTATAAAACATTCTCGATTGTAACCTACATTTATAGTTATGTTTTGTCTATATATATGGTTCAATACTCTTTCCATACTATAAAATAGATCATTTTACTCAACAAATCAACACTGGAAACAATTTGATCATTATTGTTGTCACTCATAATCATTCTCGCAGCGGCTACTAACCTATACAACTGATATATCCGAATCATATAGAGATTTGAGGCCGCGAAGACGCCATGCACGATGAACTTTACCATTATACAGAGGCGGGAATCTTGAAATTCAGTAGGTTTGTATAGATTAATTCATTCTTCATGTTTTGTAATATCATAAAAAGCTGCAATTCTTCCATGAAAATATCTTAATTAGGAATGAAGAGCCAAAGAGTGGTATTTCTCATTTCCTTCAGACTCGCTACGACGAAATTGATTATTGAAAAACCAAAGAAAATGGTGAAATTAGCAAGGGAATCTTGAGTGAAAAGCATGGCTGTGAGATTATTTCTCCCTTGGTTAAATACTCACTTTACTTGATGTTTTTTGGTACTTTTCATGAAGCTAATGAAATTAGAAATCCTAAACATTTTTTTAGTATTACGCCCTCAAAAATAGGACGCAGATTGGGGAGATTTTAGATGCGTGGCATATCACTCCGACGTCAGGAAATTATTATTCATATATATTACTTGTTGAATTTCCCCAGTATATACCTATAACAATTTTGTAAGACGAAAAAAAATCATGGGAGAAGCATCAATGCATACGTAGATATCTATGAGGGGGAAAGAAATTCTAATTGATAAACCATGCCGCATTGAACGAAGGTATGCATGAGTATTATATATGAAGTAAGCATGCGTATATGATCGGAATGGTAACTGTGTATCATCACATGCGTAATTACGTACAGCAATGTAAATAACATTGAACTGAGTATGTATAGTGTGTATACCGGCTCCGGAGTCCGGGTTCGCGCGCGGCAAGGCTGCAGCGCTCACTGCAGCACACATATCTCAACGCACGTCGTTCTGTTGGGTCAAGTCCCATACGCGAGTGCGAATATGAACAGTCAGTACATCAGCTGATCCGCAAACAACTCAGTTTTCCCAATGAGAAAGATATCATTTTTTCTTCCGAAGATTCAAATTGAATCAAGTAATATCCAACAGTATTATATGTAGTATATATATAGTAACCGTGGGTCGCAGGTTGAATAAAAACGAGTGAATCTCTTGAAGTGATTGCCAAGATATAATAATGTCAACGAACGAATATTTCGAGAGCGCAACGATCGATATAACTGGCGCGCAAAATGGTGAACCAAATTTATGCGAGAACTTGGAATTTTGGATGACTCGTCTTCCACCAAGATTGCGGGCACTACCATTGATACAATTAGCCATTCCTGGTAAGGATGACACTTTTTTCCTAACACAGAATTATAACAATGTTTAATTTGTTTCTTTTTAAAGACTAGAGCAATGGGAATGATAACTTTTTATGCTCAGTCAATGTTGATATAAATAAATTGAAATTAAAAACTTCAACGTAGTTTTCGAAATCGATACAATTTTTGTAACTAGGGAATTGTAGCACATTAAACGATTTTAGATTTTGAAATTCAATATGAATTGGCACGTAACGATACCAATCCATCAAAAATTTGAATTATGATCCACTCGAATACGTTGTTGTAGATATTGAACCGTGATATTTCCCGCTAAAAGTTTTTGCATTAAAATTGTCTAATTTTTAATCTATATTCATATTAAAGGTATTAGAGGTATTAAAGGTTGGAAAAATGATCTCATTTTTTCTATAAAAATCATTGATATTGAACTTTTCTCATTTGTATAGAATTGATGAAAAATTATCAATGAATTGGCAAAATTATCGAACTGAAATTTCAGTCAGGAGGAATACCCCACCAAATTGATTTTAGAGGAAATATTTTCTCACTACGAAGTTCCAGGACGTGATCATTTTTATCGTAAAAATTGTTCATTCTTTCCGTATTAATAAGATTGTGCATGTATAATTACCATTATTAATAATATTTTTTGGGTATTTTCTGTAACTTTTATACAAATGCCAGTTCATATGGACGTTTTCGAGAAATCTTTGTCCTTTTGTGTCAGATTATCATGGTCAAATGGCCTATTTATGCTGCAATGACTCATTTTTCTTAGTCAGTTCTTAGAAGTATAATTACAGAATAATTCCTTGGTTAGGATCTATTTTCTCACGATCGAGTTCATACGTTATATATACACCTATTGTTATACAGAGCTTATGTAAAACAGGTTCCCACAACACCATGACATACACTATCGAGAGAAGCAATGACGTAGGACCCGATGAGCCTCCATTGATACAAACCTTGGGTCGTTATTTTCCGATATTGGCGAAGCCCCTAATCTTCAATTGGTCAGTAAATCAGTACGAAGATGTGAAAGAACAACTCAACGGCGGCATAAGATACTTGGATTTGCGAGTTGCCACAAAAGCTGCAGACGACAAGGTTTACTTCCTCCATGGACTTTTTGGAGCCGAGATCAGCCAGCCTCTAAATGATGTTGCAGATTGGCTTTATACGCACCCCAATGAAGTTATCATTATGGATTTCCAACATTTTTATAATTTTACCGATGCGCATCATCGTAGCTTGATTGAACGCGTCAAAAATATTTTCCGCGGAACTATGTGCCCTGTCTATTCTAGACTTGATCATGTATCATTGGAATGGCTTAGCTCAGAAAAATTTCAGGTTTTCGTTGTTTACAGAAATATAGCAGCTCGTCAGTTCAGTAACTTGTGGCCGAATAATCTTTGGCCTACACCTTGGCCGAACACAGTCGATCCCGTTAAACTTATCGATTTTTTAAATCATGGTCTTAACGAGCGGTCACGAAATTCGGGATATGTTTCTCAATGTCTGTTGACTCCCGATTTAAAGTACATTCTGAGGCATATCTGTGGGAACTTACACAGCGATTTATGCGGAAATTGTCGACGTGTGTCGCTGCCATGGATTGAGGCACATTATCCTGGAAGTGGGGGAATGAATATAGTTATAACTGATTATGTTTCTTTTGATAATTTTCTATTTTCGAGAACCGTAATCCAACGCAATGTGACTTTACTGGGATTGTAATCGTATGACACTGGAGACTAGTTCGAAAAAAATCTTATTTTTATGACATAATCATGTTAAATACAATGAATTATTAGTCTTGTTTTTTTTTTATACTCAATATTCCAAATATATTTATTAAATATATCCAACTGTACTAAAGTGCAGTATGATGACATGAATATTTACAATAAACTATACAAAATCTATGCACGAAGTTCATTTTATGGTATAAATGATCATTACTAGACATTCGCATGAAACATGACTGAAAAACACAACTGCACTGACTTCTGAAACTAGAACACAATTCAGACTTTATGTTGTTCCATGTTCAGTATTTTAAAAATAAAAATCAAATGTAAGACATATAATAGAAAACAATTACGCTTCCAAGTTTTACACTTTAGTATCCACAAATATCGATATCGATATAAATGTACTAAATTTAAACATCTTCAATACTTATGTTTATGCATCTCACAGTGGTCAACAGAATGACCAAGAAATATAAAATTCATTATTGTTACTTGTTTCAGGTCACATTGCTTTAACTTTGAGTTGCTTCATTCTCGGTGCTCGTTTTTTAGCAAGCCTGCGTTGTTCTTTTTCTTCCCATTTCCTCTGTTTATCAGGGTCCTCTTCTTGGAGGATACGTTCTTTTTCTTTTTGGCGGCGTTCTTCACGTCGTGCAGCTGCTGCTTCAGCACGGGCAGCATGAGTAGTTTTCAAAAATGCTTCTTCAACTTTTTGTCGATTCTTATCAGTCTTGCTCTTTCCCTAAGATGAAAATTTTAATGTTCAAAAAGTTCTGAAATTATATCTCAAAAAAAGACTGACATATTATTATATGTTTTACCTCTTTAGACAGCTTAAATCTGCGTATCTTATCAAGCAAATAGAATGTTAATTGTAACAAAGGTCTAATTTTCTCTTGACTTTCAGCATTAATTCGACCTTTTATACTAATATTCAATCCAACCAGAAGAACTCTTTTTACTTCTGGCATTGTTAGTTGAGAAGTATCTCTGATTAAACATAATAGAAACATTATGGACATTAACCAATTGTTTTTTAATGAATTGAAATTAAAAGATGTATATTTGATACTCACTCTTGCTGCTTTGGTCCACTATACTGATCACTTATATGAATATAATCAATATACTGGGAGTATTTATTGAATGCTGCAAGAACTCGAGAATCCAGGATAGCTGATGTTGCCTCAGAAATTTCAGACATAACAAAAAATCCTGATGGTAAATTGAATTTCTCTCCAGGTCTTTTTTCAGGACAATACACGCTAATGTCTACCATGTCTTTGGCTAAATGTATTGCAGTTTTTTTGGCAGCTATTGCTAAGACAAAGTTGTCAGTCTCATCTTTGGCTAGTTCAATTCTGAGATGGGCTTGATCATTTTGTGGTCGTATCAGTTGTGATATAACACCTACTAGATCTTGACGTTTGATTAATTTCAATTCTACTAAAAGAGAATCACACCCAACTCGTCCAGAACAGTATATGACATATTGAGATTCACTTTCTTTGATAACTATTCCGGTTTGATGGCCATTTTCTGTAGTTTCATCACTAGACTTACCACTATCTCCAACTAATGAGAAATTTTCAGAAAGAATTTGCTTGTGATCATGGAACCATGTTTCAGCAATGCGGCAATTCTTTGATTGACCAGCAATATAATTTATAAAATAAACCAACAAGCCAACAATCATTAGAATTTCAAGATAAAAACTATCCCACCTTGCACGTAAGTGTAAGGGAACTTTGGTAATTGTCAATGTTGATGGCTCTTCAGCTTTGGCATCTGAATTTCCTCCATTTACATCTAATCCTTCAAATTCTTCTTCATCATGGAAGTGATCGAATTCATTATCTGCATCTTCTACTGACACATCATCCTCTTCATAATTATCATCTTTTTCTACTTCTTTGAAATAATTTGAGGTTCTTTCAGATGACAAAGTATCATCTTTAGTAGGTTTTTCTTCTTCAAAATCTTCAAATTCTGCAAATTCATTATCTTCCAGAGGCTCGTCATGGAAATTAGCTGTTACCCATAGATTTGTACCAACTAAAATTATGTGAAGTACAACTAGCCACAACTTCATCTTACCTGTAACATACAAGGAAGAATCTTATATGGAATAGCATTCAAGTCATTCACAATTATACAATTTCCAAGAGAAATTTGATGCAGGGTTATGTAAAATGTTGATTCTTATCACATGATAATTTCATGGGCAGGGCTATTCGTAAAATATGCGACAATTTTAGATTGAGATTATTAATAGAATAAATTATCGATTCAAGGAAACTATTTTTCAATAAAAAATGACTGTTTACTGTATAAAAGAAGGAGTGTGAATTGGATCAAGTACCGAAAAATGCAATCTCACCTCAACTCAGGTACTATAACAATAAAGCGGATAATAGAGAAATTACATCCAGCAAGAGTAAAAATGTTATAGCCTCTAACCTGTTAGGTCAGCAAACGATGCATGTCAGCAATACTCATTCAAGGAGCATCAGAGAACGAGAGCATAGTGACTTGCATCGTCTGAACGTAGGTACGATTGAATAATTCGATTAAACCGATCGGCTATCGCAATTTCAAATTGTAATAAAAGTATACTTTATATATATGTGAAAACATGATAAACATTGATTTCGAACAATAAACATAGAATTTGTAGAATTTCAAGTGCATAATTGAATCTCACACCGTGGCTCGGTAGTTCGGAACCCACCTAAAACTGCACATGCATTACAACTATTTATATAAATAAAAATATACGCTCCACTGTGAGCATTACATATATGAATTGCTCAAAAAGAGTCCGCGGCAAATAACGAAAAAGAGTACTGGAAATAATTAATGAACTTATGAAGAATAATATGATAAGTAGAGAAGTATCAACTTTACTAGTCAAGTAGAAGCGTTTATATTACTGATTGATTTTACTTTCTGACACTTGATTTGTTAGCTTGTTCACGCTTATATTAAAAAGGTACATACAAAGGGTAGGAACAAAACAGTTTAAGTTTTTAAAATTGCATTTTATTAGATAATTATTTCATTATGTAATTAATGAACATCATCATTATCTTCCATGTATGTGTACATCATATCATTTTTTAAACGATCGACTTCGTAATAATGTCAATCAACATAAATCTGGTAATAAGAAGAGCAACTATTATTTCGTTTTAGATTATATAATTTCAAAATGCGTACGTAAACAAAAAATTTGTTGAAATCTTCATTCATTAAAATATCTTAGTAACAAAATAATAATCATTTAAAAAATGATTTTCGATTTCAAATTATAATTTTCGCACGCATCCTATTCCGGAGAATTTGACGAGCAAATCGGAGCAAACCAAAGCGCCCCGACAAGGCTGGACAAGGCGCGTCCCTTGATGAGAAATCCCTAAAAATCCGTCTGCTATATCGCAGTCAGGTGTTTGCAAAGAAAGGGAGAGCATAAGGGTGAGGCATAACAAGTATGAGGAGTGAGGACCAGACGTGGAGCAGGTGCATCGAGGTTTGCGGAGCGTATGAGTGCGAATCAGCTCCTCGAGCCGCACCAATCCTATCGGATGAAAAAAGGCAGTCGTCGAGTTAGTATATATAGTATATAGTACCGGGGCAAAATAAAATCAATATATACAGTTGGGGGTTGCGTGCCGGTAATGCAAGCCACGTTTTGTCAGTTGCAGCCCGCAAACAAAGGATCAATACGTACCTCCGCGCCGACTCTGGAACAGCTGAAAACTTGAAGCCCGAGCTCACGTGCAGCGAATTCGCTATCCTATAAGCCTGAAGATTCAATATTGCATTTTACTATTTTTGTGTGTAAACTTGCATTTCACGAGGTAACTCAGATTTATTCACCCTCGTTGGATATATTTTGACATATTTTCTTCTTGCTAAATTCTTACTTCAAGGACTTTGACAAAAATGGCCGAGAGTCAGAAGTTTGAAAGCCAAAAGGATGAGAGTAAAAAGACTGAAAGTCAGCCAACAGTTAGTAAAGGAGTCAAGAAAAAAACCAGCAAATTCATGGTCCCAGAAGTAGCTACGCAATGTGTTCAAGTTGTGGTTCGCTGCCGCCCAATGGATGAAAAGGAGAAGGCTCGGAATTGCACTTGTGTTGTTGAAGTTCATCCCTCTAGAGGAGCTATAGAAATCCATAATCCCAAAGAAGATTCCAGTAAAGACACTGTCAAAGCATTTTCTTTTGATTCAGTGTACGACTGGAATTCCTCACAGCAAGAAATATATGAAGAAACTGTAAGACCATTGGTTGCTTCTGTACTCGATGGTTTCAATGGCACAATTTTTGCATACGGACAGACTGGAACAGGAAAAACATTTACAATGGAAGGAACCAAGAATGACACTGAGCAAAGAGGCATCATACCTAGATCCTTCGAACAGATATTTACAAACATTGGAAGGTCTAATAATATACAGTATTTAGTAAGAGCTAGTTATTTAGAAATTTATCAAGAAGAAATAAGAGATTTGTTGCACCAAGATCAAAATTTACGTTTTGAACTAAAAGAGAAACCAGATACAGGGGTATTTGTAAAGGATTTATCGAGTGCTATCTGTAAGAACACAGAAGAGATAATGCAGTTAATGAAAGTTGGAAACCAAAATCGAACAGTAGGAACAACAAATATGAATGAGCACAGTTCACGTTCTCATGCAATTTTTATTATTACAATAGAAATGGGTGATAATTGTGGAATCAGAGTGGGGCGATTGAATCTAGTTGATCTAGCAGGAAGTGAAAGGCAAAGTAAAACAGGAGCAGCAGGCACCAGGCTGAAAGAGGCTAGTAAAATCAATTTAAGTTTATCAGCTCTGGGAAATGTTATTTCTGCTCTGGTTGATGGTAAAACTTCACACGTGCCATATAGAGACTCTAAATTAACAAGGCTTCTCCAAGATTCTTTAGGTGGCAATTCAAAAACAATAATGGTTGCAAATATAGGCCCAGCTAGTTACAATTATGACGAGAGTTTAACAACCTTGAGATATGCAAGTCGAGCCAAAAACATAAAAAATAAGCCAAGAATCAATGAAGATCCAAAAGATGCCCTGCTCAGACAGTATCAAGAAGAAATTCTCAGACTTAGAGAAAAATTATCACAGAAAGGTGCGATTCCAAAAAAGAAACCAAAGCCCAAGAAGAAGCAAGATGAAGAGGGTGGATCTGAATCTGAACACGATGACAGTCGTGGAGGCAATGCAACACTTTCAGAGGATGAAAGAAACTTGATAGCTGAGCAATTAAAAACTGAGAAACTAGAAGCTGAAGAGTTAGAACATAAAATTAAAGATTTAGAGAGTAAAATGCTTTGTGGAGGTAGAAATATTGTGGATCATACTAATGAGCAACAGCGAGCATTAGAACAAAGGGCCATAGAAATTGCTGAACGTAAAAAACGTGAGGTAGAAATGCAACAAAAGCTGGAAGAAGAAGAACTCAATATGTTAGGTGTACGGGAGACTTATGTAACATTGCAACAAGAGGTTGATGTTAAATCTAGAAAACTTAGAAAATATTATGCAAAATTGCAAGTACTGAAACAAGATTTAGATGATGTTACAAATGAATATAACAGAGATAGGAGAGAATTGGAACAAACTCAACATGAATTAATGAAAGAGCTTAAACTGAAGTATCTCATTATAGATAATTTCATACCTGTCGAAGAAAAGCATAAAATCCTTTCAAGAATTAGGTTTGATGAAGATGAAGATTGTTGGGTATTAAAAGAATCAGATCCTTCTAGTGTTGAAAACATCAAACGTCCAGTTTCTGTTCCTGGTTTGAGAAGGCCAACATCTGAGCATGCACGTACTGCTCTTGCTATGGGTAAAGGTTATCGGTATGCTGGTGAAAATATTTTAGATCTAGAACTGGATCCACCTGCTAGAACCACGCTGGACTACCAAAAACCAGTGATTGCACCAACAATTCAAGCTGTTTTAGAAAAAGCCTTATGTGACGAAGGAGATATCGATGTAGATGCATCAAATGCAAGTTTCAAGTCCAGAACACGATTATCACAATCTGCACGAGTACGACCAAAGAGTGTTGTTGGTAGAAGCCAACAGGTGCCTGCTCCAGTGTATCCAAAGACAAGAGGCTTAGTACCTAAATAGCTCAAAACACTATTATTTTTATATTCGTGCAGGCTTGCATTTTCTATACATAGTCATGCTTTTTTAAATGATCAAATTCATTTGAACATAATTTTTATAATAACTTGATCTCTAAAATGTCAGAGTGAATCAATTATTTCGATGTATAATGAACTTTGTTATCAATTTAACATACAAAGGTGATATAGATCTTTAATTATATTAGTTTTTTAATAAAAATATTTAGACTTCTATCTGAGTAAACTTTCTTAGTTGAATCAAAATTATAACAAGGATTCAAAAATAAAAGTACCGTACACACTCTCTTAAAAATTGTTTTTAGATATGGAAGAGTTTCGTTATGAATTGATAAATATCCCCAATTAACAAGAACAATTGTTGATTCATATTTTCGAAAATTAATGAAAAGATGAGACTGATCAATGACTGATCAACTAAAGCTGAAAAGAATTCAAAATTAACATCAACTCATGAATTTTTTGCAAATTAACTTTATTTCTATAAGATCTATCTACTAAAAATCAATTACAGAGTATAAATAATTATCTTCTTTGAGAAATTCTTTTTTATTGATTTTATCGCAAAATTTATTATTTACATGCACAGGTTTTGATGAGTTAATGATAGTAATATTTCATTCTCTATGTTGAATCACATATTAATGATATTTGTAGTAGTAATTTATTTAGTTATTAAAAGATCATACAAAATTCATTTTCCTTGAACTTTTTCATTATTAAATCCAGGAATTTTCTTTTCAATCATAAATATAGAAGATTTGTTCTTTACAGTAAGTAGAATTGGAAAATCACATTTAAGTTTGATTATTAAAAAAAATAAAAAAAAAAGTTCTGTGAAACAATTGAACTTCCAATTTCAGATACTCTGAAGTACCAGAATAAAAAAACTTATGCATTACTAAACTTAGAATAATTTTTAATAATTTTTTGTACAAAAATTATGCGTGTAGCACAAGTGTTTTTTCCTCAAGAATGAAGCTGCATAAAATCTATACAAGTAGTGTATACAATACACTTGATTTGTGTATTTACACAAATTCTGAAGTTCAAGTATTGAATATCAAATTAAAACATACTTCATTTACAATTCCAAGAAAGTTATCAATTCTCATAAAAAAGTATATTGTTTCAAACAAAAATTAACAAAAAAGTATATATAAAGTTTGTATCGCACGGTCTTCAATTTCCATCACACTATCACTCAGCACTTGAATGAATCACATCTATAACATAAACATTATGACTTCACTTTTATTTCTTTCAATAAAAACGTCCCTGTTGAGAATAGTTTCCATATGGTTGTTGTGGATAAGAAGATGTAGGTCTAACTGAGGGTGGTCCTGGGGGACCTCCAAATGACGATCCACTGTAATTCGTTTGGGGCGGAAATGGGTTCGATGGCAAGCTGCCATACTGATTCTGATTGCTCATATTGTTGAATCCTTGGTTATAGTTATTATACCCGTTATTCATATATCCAGAATTGCCACTGTAAGGTGGTGGTTGTTGTTGAGGTGGATAGCTTTGGTACTGGTTAGATGAAAAAGGCAACTGTGTGTTGTTTGTGGGTGGAGGATTCATGGAGTAACTTTGGTTGTAAGAGGTTGGAATGCTTGTAGGTACAGATACTGGTGTAGGTGCAGGTGCAACTGGGGCTGAGATTGGTGGAATAAGTGAATTAGATGTATGACTCGATAAATTTGAGCTTTCAGACATTGGGGATAGATGAGATTTAGATGTATATTTTGTTGGTAAATCACCCATAATGTTGGCAATAAGACGCTTAGTTTCATTCAAAATCGTGTCGTTTGATTTTGAATTTTCTGTTTTCTTGTAAGGTGGTGAACGCGATCTTGATCGAGACCATGATTTTGGCGATTTTGATCTAGACCTCGAAAGAAATCTCTTCTTAGCCATCTCATTATCATTCACATTTTTATTGGCAGCCTTGTAAATATCTTCAAAAGAATAATCATCATCGTCATCTGACAAATCCAATTTTGTATTTCGTCCAGAAGGTTTGTCTTCGCTCTTTTTTCGTTTTTCTTCTTCATCAGCAAAAATATCTAACTTAGGCTTCCAATTTTCCTCGTCGTCACAAGGATTATGATTGCCTTTGCGAGTTGAAAATGGCGAAGCACTTCTCCGCAGAGGACGAGGCGGCTCTTCAAGTTCTGGTGTTATTTGTTTCACAGCAGAAGTATCCGATGACGGTCCTAAATTCACATAAGCTCGGAGTTTTTCAACTCTTTCTGGATCTGTTGCTTCGAGTTTTTTCAAAAAGTTGATGAGCCCATGCTGCTCATCAGTGTTCAAGTCTTTGAAATTTTGTAACAGAGCTTTGAGATCGGAATCTGATAAGCTTTCCATTTTAGCTGCGTGATCGATCGGTTTGTCTGTTTCTGGAGTCTTAGGTCGTAAGATTTCTGGTTTAGATGTAGAATCTTTCACTGTCATGTCATTAGCTGTAGTTTCCATAGTCACCGGAGTCGCCGTACTTGTCACCACATTATTAATACTATTAGTAGTACTATTACTAGTACTATTACTAGTACTATTATTAGTACTATTACTAGCTGTTAAACCCTTGACAAAGTCTGCTGTGGTAACTGGTTTATCACTATTTTTAGAGGCTTCTGCCATACCGACAACAGCATTAATTAGAGTTTCCAGCTCTTCTTGTGATACATTTGTTCTGCCTTGAGCAATTAATGCTGCTGCGATTTGTTGAGCTATAGCTACCTTATCTACAGTGCCTACACCAGGTACACTTACTGGTTCTGACTTCTTCATTGGTTCCATTTCAGATCTTGAGAGATACGTTCTAGTCATAAAAGTCATAGAACTCAATCTAGACTGTTCATACTCTCTATTTTTTCGCTCTTCCTCTTTCTTCTTTTTATCCTCTGTAGCATTGTGCACCAGTCTAGCTATGTTTTGAATAGCATTTTTGGTAGCAGGTATCGCTACTTTTTCAATCATCCCTGAAAAAAGTCACAAGAGTTTCAATAAATACTCGAGTATTCGAAAATACAAGGGAAAAATTCTTCGAAAATTCAATAATGGATTATTTATAAAATATATGTTGCGACGACTACATCTCAGAGTTTCCTCTATCCTATTCTGGCCATAATTTTGACAGAATAAAACGCGAGAGAATGATAGAGCAACGTGTTATAATTATACTCTTGGTATGCTGGGAAGAATTATCAATCGCCATTTGCCGATAGTTTAGATTGCGTTTTATGTCAAAAAGTAAGTTGTGGTTGATAAATTTATTTCAACATCATATATGGATATTAACTTGCAATAGAGACCCTGATATTTTACTCTGGTACTATTCCTTATATCAAACTTTCATTGACCCAATGTTCAATACCTATAAGATTTGCTACATATCTTTGCTCCTTGTAGAAAATCTTGAAATCACCTCGAAATGTGAACTTGACTATTCAAGAACAATTTTCTAGCAACTAATAAACCGAGATTCAAAGGATACAGCTACATGAAAAATGATCTAATCTCAAATCTCAACAAAGTAATTTGTAACTGTAATTTGTTAATTAAAAAATAAGTATAGAGTTAAAAGGTGTCGATCGGCTTACCTGCGAACAATTGTCCCTTGAGCTTCTCCTTGACGGTCTCGAAGAGCACGCTCACCTCCTCGTCGAAGAGGAGCTCCTCGGCGGAGTTGGGCTTGACCTTTTCAGCGGCGAGGGCCTTGGACAGGAGGGCAACGACTTTGGGCCCGAGCGAGCCGAGCTGGAGCTCGAGAGCGGTGAGCAGCCTGAGCAGGCCGATGATCTCGAGGTCCTCGCTCAACTCCTCGAGCTTGGGCGACATGGACTTGCGGTCGGAGACCGGGTAGGGGGTCGCGTGGTACCTGAGCCGCGCGGGCGGCCGCGCTGGGTAGTACGCAGAGGTGGACTTGTAAGGGGGAGCTCGCGCGTACGCGTAGTAGTCCCGTTCCCGGTCCCGCTCGCGGTCCCTCTCTCTGTCCCGCTCGCGGTCGCGCTCCCGGTCCCTCTCCCTGTCGCGCTCGCGTTCTCGTTCTCGTTCGCGTTCCCGCTCGCGCTCGCGCTCCCGCTCTCGGTCTCGGTCCCGATCGCGCTCTCGATCACGGTCCCGGTCCCGGTCGCGGTCCCTCGGCTCGCGCAGCCGGTCCCGCTCGCGGTCCCGCTCCCTCTCCCGCTCGCGCTCCCTCGAGCCGTACCGGTACTTTTCGCCAGGCCGTTTGGTCGTGCCGACGTACTCGACCTCGTTGTCGCTCTCCTTCTCTGGCTTGATGCCGAGGGCTCTGGTCTTGCCGTTGGGTGACTTACGGCTGGGCCGAGGGGGCGGCTGCTCCGGGGGCGGCTCGCCGCTAAGCTCGAGCTTCTTCTTTATTTCCTGCTTGCGCAGATCTAGCTGCTCGTTGTGCAGCTCGCGCATCCGCTTGTTCCAGAACTCGATCCACTCGGGCTTGAAGTCATGCTTGCTCGGGTCCTTGCCCTCCGTCTGCAGCTCCTTGTAGCGCCGATTCCAGAACTTCTTCCACTCGTCCGGGTAAGCCGGGTGCTTCTCCGGGTTCTTTTCGTGGAACTTTAGCTGCCGCTCGAGCGAGCCCTCCTCGTTCTTCACCTGCTCCCGGTACTTGGACCACTTATATCGCTCGGCCGAGCGAACCCGACTCCTACGACCGGCTTCCCGCCGCGAGTTACGTTTCGCGCGATCGCCCGACCGAGATCTCGAGCGGTGCGGCGAGGGGCTGCTCGAGATGCTCGACAGCGACGACAGTGACTTCGCGTCATCTTGAGTCCCTTCCTTCTTCTCTTTCTCCTTCTCCTTCGCCGACTTTTCCGGCTTTCTTATGGCGTTCAACTTTTCCTTTGTCAAGATACGAATTTTGAATCCACTGAAACAATAAGAAAAATACGTGGCTCTTAGATATATAGGCTTTGCGCTCAATCGTTTATATACTGTAAATTTGGCATTGATGGTCAATGAGTGATCAGATATTAAGATAGTTCCTTGGGCATTTGAACATATATCTGCTGAGAATGTTAGATTTTTTTTTCGGTAGAGTAAAAATGTCAAAGTAACAAATATGCAGAAAATCAATGTGAGGTGGGAAAACTTTCTCCATTTCAAAATTTTCTCATGGTATTGGATGTAAATATAGTTTTCGTATTATTTTTGTTATAAAATATACTATTTTTCAGGAGGAGTTTAATGAAAAAATTATTGGTGAGAGACTTTTGGAGTAGAATATTGCAAACTGCTAAGGGATATCAGCAGGTTACCAACAAATAGAAGATACCAAAATTAATCTTCCAAAGAACTACCTCAACTCAATTTAATGAGAATGAATATAACATTAGAAATGTATCGATGATTTTGAAGCTATCAAAATCAAATTCATAAGGACTGAATTTTGTCTGTACTACTTATCACTGTCGCATTTTCGTGTCTGTTCCTGCATTTATTCTGCCCTCTGCTTAAATACAGCTCACTAATCCACTTATTTTCTCTAATAAGAAATCTTTAAATGATTTCTCAATAGGTTGTTGTTTCCCATCGAAAAAAATTCAACCCTGTTTCAATCAATTTCATCTCACTCTCTAGTAAATATCATTTACATTACTACTTTACATATACATCATTCGCCTATAATATATGTGTATGTGTATATATATATAAATATATCAAGTTTATTAATAAGGGGCCATAGCCACATCCTCATATAATATATGTCTGCTTGCCGTAATCTACGTTGAAGCGTCAATGTCAGAATATATTTTGATAGATAATCAAGATAGAAATTGGCGAATTTGTTACATTTTGCAAATTGTACACATTATTAATGTTATTTCAACAATACTGTTAATTTTCAATAGGGTAGGTTTACCCATGGTAATTATGTAAATAATGATCGCCTCTTACCAATTCTTCAAAAATTTGATCTATCAATTGTTCAAAAATATGTCATAGAAACTTGTTTCTAATGACATTGAATGGATCATTGGAAGAAATGTTTGAAGAAACTTTAGAAGGTTTTGTTACCGATTTGTCATCAAATCTGCAAAAATTAATTTCAACTCTTTACTTCCCTCGGTTCTCAATCGAATTTAAATTTCTTTCATGATCAACAAAATATCCATTGCTTCCGAAATCTAAATTCCGAATTGAAATATTTGGAAAGTAATTGTCTGTAATTTATAAATCATTCTTCACTATTGAAATACAGAGAATAATTTCCACCCAACAACATTTCCCACGAAAATCTAGAATTGAAACACTAAGAATAGTTTTAGAAAAAGTTATAGAAGTAAATTTAATATTCCGTACTAAATTTTTAAAAATGAAAAAAATTCTACATCAATAATTAACTTACGATTTTGAGACTTCCGACTTGGTTTCAGGCTCTTTACGTGTTTCCTTCAACTTTTCAGCGGCTACCTTCTCTTCTTTCTTCAATAATTCTTGTTTTTCTGTTTGTTCTTTACAGAAAATGGAAATATCGTTGTAATTAGTAATTAAGTACTATTGTTGACAATGCACAAGAGATTCTCAACTAAATATACCAACCCTTCTGTTGCATTTCAGCCGTTTTCTCTTCAAAATTGGTTACCCAACGTACGTCATATTCTTCCATAAAGGTAAGTTCGGGTGTTTCCCTATGAATGAATAGATGGAAATGTGTTACTTTATTGAGAGTAAAATTCGGCTTATTGCTATTAGACACTGTACATCAATAAAATTATCAAAACAATGAAGCAATGCATTGTCTTGATGCAAACAATATTGAACAATTTAAAACAGGATTGGTGAACAGACGAGTGCTTAACTTACCGAAAATGATAATCTTGATAAATTCTTTTGATGATCTGCACTTTGTTTTTCTCAAACTGATGTTTCTCTACCAACTGAGGTTGCAATCTCCCAAAATGCTGTTCAATTTTTTTGGCAACTAACACAGAGATTTCATTAGCTCCCCGTTTATAATTTATCGTTCTAGGAAGATCTGCTATTGCTCGCGAAATCGTAGGGAAGTGTCGATTCAAATACGTAATGCGATGATTGTAACTAGTTATGTGAGCCATAACCGTACGAGGATCACCACGCTTATCACAGAGAACACATGTATAGCTGGGCTCATTACTTTCAGCATCTACTAATTCAAGAAGGTATTCTAGACCCACAAGAGGTGAACTCCTGTGTCGGTCTAAGCTGATCTGGATAGTAGTGCTCCTACAAATCTGGTCCTCCATTCCTGGAGGAATTGGCTCACCTGGCGCTAGTTCTGCTCCAGGTTTTGCATTTTTCTTGATAATATCGGATTTTTTTGACCATAACAATACTGGATATGGCCATTCTTCCAATTTTATTTTATGCCGATTACAAATATTATGGGTCATCAACTTATGTGCACCAAATAGTGCAACATTACAAATGTGGCACCAAATATCACCATCTTCCATTTCTGAATATACTGGTCGTAGAGTTCCATCTTCAGCAGTCACACTGCTTCTCATCAACCGCTTGCGATCGTACTCTTCCTGTGGAGAAAAACATATATCCATATACTATATAGAATTGAATCATAGTGTATATGTAATATGTTGATATTGCACAAAATTCTTCTGTACAAAGAGTTGTTCAATCAAAATGCTAGAAAAATTGTTCATTACTTATTAATTCAAAATATATATTACAACTCAATGAATAATCACTGAATTGTGTTGCAAGGAGATAAATTGTAAAGAACTTCTGTGGAAGACTAAATGTTGAAAATCGTTGTAAGGCAGCCAATAGTCATACACTTTTCTTTAGTATAGGATCCCACATCACAGTCACTAGCATTAAGTTATTGAATGTCACCTCACTCAAAATTGTACCTCATCTTCTCACTTTGATTAAAAGAATCAAAGTGATAATTCCAAGAGGTAAAAATCACGTTGGTATAAGTAAGTTTCACATAGTCATATATTCATGGCTATTATAGAAACTTTGTTTTTAAACTCAAGAAAATAACAAATGACCCTAAAAAGTTTACCTTTTCTTTTTCTTCTTCACTGATATGTTTGGAGGGATTCCGGCCCTCTATGTCAAGGTCATCAAAGTTCTGCATGGTTTTGTCCACAAATTGAAATATTCACCCAAGATGTATTCTGTAAATATCCAAAGGAAAATTGAGGTACTGACAAAAACTATCAGTTACCTGTATCTAAAATTATAAGTAAATATGTAATGCAAATTCAACTTTGGAGGTTTTGCTTTTGCATTTCAATAAACTACACCTGATTTCATATGATTGAAATTCAAGGGAGATTAATCTTCATTGATGTTCTATTGCATGTTTATATCTTCAGTGATGACACTCGATTTGATAGGAATGTATACTTAATTGCAAATATTATAATGAGCTAATGTCATTTTACTGTTGGATAGAATATCAATATTTATTGATGAATAATGAATTTCCACTATTCTCAATCCTGACACTGTTCCAAATTATGAAATATAACTGCACTATTATGCATAACTAGGCAGAATAGAACCTGCTAAGTTTTACATTACAATTCCATATTTGGCTCATAATAGAGGAAATAGCTTCATCATTTACATATGCCAGTCCTATGAATTCTGGTACAACTTGTTTTATTTATAGTTATGTTAGTGATTTTTCTACAAATGAAAATTTGAGCTGAGCCACTGCTGCCAAATAGTTTATCATTTTGATTTATCAACTATGTATTTACACTGCAATTCAAATTTCAATCAAGTTTTACACATCGTACTTTTACTGCCTATCGCGATTTTTCTTCTTTGTTGGATGAGTTAATAACTTTATCAACATTCTATTTTTCTCAGGATAGTGCATCAATTAGAACTCTTTCACTAATTTTTCCATTATCCTGAGAAAACTTTGCAAGAGTTACCACCATATAATCGTTTAGCCAGGGATATTGTAGTATCTCACTTGAAACATCAAATATTTATTTTAACAGATCCAGTATAAACATTAATAAACAAATCTCCCAAAGTAACATTTGCATTACTAGTATTTGTTTTTTGGGAAGGTTAGTGAACGAATCATTACCATTTACTTACCATAAGATTCAAAATTTTGTGCAAGTCAAAATTTTGAATGTAAATAGATAAAAAAAGGGAACTTATAAAGAATTTATTTATTCTAGATGTGTTGATCCTGAAAATAGTATACCATTTATATGTAATTCTTGTTATTTCTACTTCTTAATAAAATGAAATAATCATTAAAATTAATACAAGATGAAAGTCAGTTGTCAGAAATATCATGAAATGTAGCTGAATGTGAAAAACAACTAGCAATTTTGATATAGAAGTTGTGCGAATTATTATGATTGTTACTCAAAATACAATAAATAAAAAAAAAGTTTCCAAATCAGGTGTTATGAAAAAATATAATTTGAGAAAGGTAATTGATAGATTCCATCACATTAATAGGTCATTATTCTAATTACTCCAGCTACTTACCAAAATTCAAGCTGGATAATAAATTTCAAGTAATCTCATAAAAAATACACAAACTTATCTCAAATAAAACTATTCTACTACACTAACAACAAAGTTGAATAATATTCAACTTCGCAAAATCATATAGCTTGAGCTGTACAGTATAGTATATATGTATATTTATTCATTATATACCACTTGTACATTTTATTGCGAGCAAGGCCTGGTTGAAGCAAGAATGAGACAGATAAAAGCACATCAACGAGCTAATGCGCCGTTGTGCGATAAAACAAATAAGGATGAAAAAAAAACGGTGTCGAAGAGAGCGAGAAGAACGAACGCGTCCCGAGAGAGGGAGAGAGAGAAAGAGAAAGAGAGAGAGAGCCGTGCTACATACATGCAGAAGTATTTCTGGCCAAAAGTATTTCTCTTGTATATTGGCTAATGGCATTTGGCAGTATGTCTGTACGTATGCGTCTTTCATCGGGATAAACCGGAAATTAATTTTCGCACCCGCGGCTGCTGCACGAGGTTGCGCGCGAGGTTATATTCTTACATGGGTACACCGAAACAGTCGGGGCGGCCGACCGAACACACGGGAGGGAATGGCGTGTCTCGCAAACGCGGGCAGCGCGGCGTTAAAATCTCAGCTCGACGAGCCAAACACCCGAGGAGTAACAATTGTGCCTTACTTGCTTCTATACTGGGAAAGTGAAATCAAACGATGGCGTCGCCATTCAGCCGCGGCATCGTCGCGTATTTGTTGTCGCCTTTCATGCACGCCAGGTACGCTTCATACTCAGCGAGAAACTAGCCGACATTTTGCTCCCCAGTCCCGGGACCCGACACATACAGCTGCTCTCTCTTACAACCGAGATGCCGCCTAGTGGCCGGCGCTCGTCATCCGGTCATAACATTCTATACTTATGCGATTTTGAAAATTTATAACGCGTATACCTATTTGGTCAGATTGATTTCTCAACAGATTGGGCCGTGCAATCAACGTGGGATGCAGCAAAGAAATTTAATTAAGTCTACATTGTTTCAACATGAATACTCGTTAGCTTTTACACAACAGGTATGAGTATTCTCAAGAATAATTTATTCGGCCGAAAGTACTTATTTTATTGAAAAAAATCAAAATACATCATAGCGTTTTCCGGAGAAGTTAATGTTCTCGAGATAACATTTTTTTTTCTCGAAAACGAAAGTTACGATGATTCATTGCTCTTAAGTATTTACATATATTCTATATTCGTAGAAAAGAAATTAGGCACATGCCCCGGTGGTTTTTTAGAAGAAAAAAAAGTAGAAAAGAAATCTAGCAAATGCAGATCGTTATAATGACTTAATGATATTTCACAAAATTGACCCCGCTGTATATATTGCCCACAACACGATGCATTTTGTAAGTAAACCTCGGAATGCGTAATAGGCACCATAGGCGTGGGTGCAGACATCCAGCAGATTCGACACAGGGAAACACAGGGAAAAAGCTTCTAAGCGAAAGGCGCGAGTCAGCGAAGCCATGATAATTACCAAGAAGAAACCCCTAAAATAATCTCCGTCGACATTACGGAACGAGAAATACCATACCCATGTAAGTATACTTGTATAGTGCGCAAAAATGATTCTTTGATTCAAGTATACATGCTGCAACTTGATTTTCATAAAGTATTATGCAACTCACCCTGCCCTTTACTCCCGAGTCTCTGAGTCAATCTCTCATCGCCGGGAAATGTCAGCCGGCGTTTGTGTTGCGTTTATTTTTCTTCTTCTTGGCCCCACGCAGTGTTTAGACTGTTTAGACCCAGCCAGTGACGAGTACTTGCGCGAAGGGTTGATGGTCGTGTATGTGTGGCGCTGATCGTGCCGGCTCTCTGCCAATATACTTATGTCTTCGATAATCACTTTAACCTCTCTTGGCTCTCTTTGTATCTCTCTCGATCTGTTTCCTATTTTACAAGCTTGATTTTCGCGAAAGCTGAGATAGGCAACGTGGTTGGTTTGTTTATGTAACGTGTGAAGGAATCAAAGTTATACTTTGGCGACATTCCGTATGGAGAAGTGAACGGCGCACGCTGCAGTGGTGTAGCAGTATGCGTATCCTCGCATAACCCAATACATATATATATATATATATAGAATTGTAGACGCGCACCGGCATGCCCGGCCGGTAAGCAGATTCCTCTCTTACATGGTACAAATATAATTCCCTACTTTGGCGACTGCAGCTTTTTTGCACGCGCGCGATAAGCTTCGCATACATGCCGAAAGCTTGCACGTGTCATCGTCAGAGGATAAAGTACGACTTTCTCGAAGAAGCAAATGGTAAACCTACGCGATTTTGAAGCTCGTCATCGTCAATTGAGTTTATAATATTGGAATGGGATAAATTCTATCATCATCACAGACTGAACCGACGCGCGTGCATATTTTCGACAGACAAAAGTCGGAGCTTGCAGGGTAAGTATACTTACAAGGCGCGCGCGCGCGCGCACACGAAACGGATTGTTCTACGCGCATGCACCGGTCGCTGGTGGTCGTCGAACGTCAGAGGGCGGTCGAGCGGGACAATCGATCCCCCGCGCCGCGGTCCGCGGAATCATATACATGCGCGCGCGCGCGAGCGCGGTCCTCGTGACCCCCACGGCAAAGCCCGCCTCTCCCCCAAGATTGCGCGCATACAGCGCAGCTATAAGCATCGCGCAGCAGCTAGCCCCAATTAAGCCGCCGCCAGGCCTCCGTAACACATCTGCTTTCGCTTCGTTTACTTATAGATCCTGTGCGCGCACTTGAATATACACATAATCGAATCCGCGCGACTACGCTCGCGCGCGTCATGCAGCATGCGGACTCGGCCCCCTGCACCCCTCGTCGGGCGCAAGAATAATCAAAACTATAGACGCGTGTACAGGGAGAAAAGGAAAACGAGCCACGACGAGCGCTGACGTATCGATCAGGGGCGCCCCATCCCCCCCACCCCCTCCCTGCCCCAATATCAATATAGGCCGAATACAGGCTGGCTTTCGAAAGCCCGCTATATACGTGTGTATATGTGCCGAGAGTTTTGTGGCGGAAGCTCCAACGCTCCCGGCTTGCGGGCTTTACTTTTATCCGCGCGCGCGCGCGGCCCATGAGAAAGTCAATCGAGCAAGAGCCGGGGGATTCGCCTCAGATCGAATGGGTTTTTCGTGTTGACTGCTAACGCGCAGTGATTATCTCTGTACTTACGCACCGATCATCAATAACGGCGCATTCGACGCGTATCGCACAAACGATTCGACCGATGGGGGAGATCGGCGTGTGCCGGTCCTCTGATAAAGTATGACGCGCCAGCCAAAGCAAGTGATTTGGTGCTGTCGCTATGTATAGATTTTCGACGAGCGATTTGCAGTGATAGGAAGAGAGGGGGTCGCGGAGCTTTCTGCGAAACATTCATACCCCGCAATGAGGCGGCTCTGCCTGTTCACTCTCTCTCTCTCTCTCTCTCTCTCTCTCTCTCTCTCTCTCTCTCTCTCTCTCTCCTATCATGATTCTGTTGATTTAAGTTTGAATTCGCTTGGAAACAACATCTTTTCTGACCCACCCACCCCTCTCTTCGGGAGCTGAGCGTGAGGGATTCAACATACTTGTGTGGTTTTCGATTTGAGTAGCAATGATTGGAAGAAGAAATAAATGAAGTTGTGATTTTATAGAAACGTTGCTGATTTTGAGATAAAAACATGATACTCTTAACTAAATAGAATGCTCTTTCATTCTTTTCAAACTGCCTGACTGTGGGCACAGAATCCATTGTAAGGAACTCAGAGAACACTGCGAAAAGTATCACGTGAAAATTTGATGAAAATACCTTGTAGTTATTCAGGAGGTATCGCGTTGCCAGGATAATTGATTGGTTTTCAATCGAGACCCAATCAATTTTCATTAGGAGGGCTGGTCTGAAAAATTCCTCAATACAAACAGAAATAAGGACGTGACGGAAACCGCAGTATATTCTAGATAAAATTATTTATCCATCAAATTGAATAAAATGAAAATTGAATCTCAATTGAATGTGGAATTTATCATAAAATTGTTATTTAAATTCTATTCGGTTGCTTTTTTTAAGCCTGTGGAAATGATCAACGCCTATACACAGGGGGTTGAAATATATCTGTATCGTTCGAATGTGTGGCGTCACAATCAATCTTCACTCTGCTGGATCGACCATAGTTTTTGTCAAATCAAAAAATGAAAAAATAACAATGCATGGTACACAGAAGCTTAGCAAAAACCACCGAATTGAATTATTCATGCGAGTTTTCTGCTAAATTACAATTTGAATTCAATTGTCTTGATTTCATAGAAGTCAAATGAATGATTGAAAATAGTTGCATTTTCCTTCCATTCAGTTCCTATTGACATTAGTTGTAAAGAAACAAACTACAATCAATTTCGAATGCATTTAATCGAGATTGGAATATTTCCCGCTAAGAATAGATCAATAATTCTTCTGTTATTTTTAAAATGATTTTCTCGTGACTATGACGAGGATGACTTTAAACATAAAAATGTGTACGACTGCTCACACTCGAGAGAACTGCAATTCTCATGAAAACAAAGAGAAAACACTACCAACATCTTCTCGAGCTTGTCTTGAGTGCACTGAAAAAAAAATATACATATAAGCGCATGTGAATACCGTGGAACATCAATTATTCAAATTCGAGAGCAAGTACATAAAAGTGCCTCGGGCCATCTCGGCTTTCGCGTTGAATAGCAGCGAACGCGTCTCCGTCATCGTTATAGAGAAACAAGCATTGGATGACAATTGACACGATTGCGACGTGTTTGCCGAATTCGAGCTTAGTTCTCGGCCTTGCGCATCTCAGCCGACGAGTTGTCTTGCGGATCAAAATCGATCGGTCTGCGATTAGATTATGGGTCAGATTGAAGATGCGCGTTGAGTTATTGTTGGAAAGACAACTTGACAGCCTCATTTTGCCAGTAGCAATTGGCTTGACAAATTAGTTTTTTATTGAGATTATTGAGCTTTCGCTGGATTCTGTAACCATTCACGAAGCCGCGTATACGTTCTCAGTTCCAGAATTAGTGTTTTGGAAAATATTAAATCGTCCTGGCGTTTGCAAAGAATGGCCCTTTTCTGCCGCGGGGTACGAAAAATAGTATATGCACCTCGCTCATCTAGGCTATTTCGGCACGCGCAAACTTGCAATCCTCGCTGCGCTCGGATCGCAAACGTTTTTCGTGCCGAAATCGCCTAACCTCGCTCGGGTGCATAATATACTATTTCGTACCCCGCGGCAGAAAAGTGCCATTCTTTGCAAACGCCAGGACGCAAAGTAGGCACTTTACTGCCGCTGGGACGAAAAATTATTTCTGTGTATACTTGAAAAATAAACATCACACTCATTGTGAACGGTTAGTTTTCCGTAAATTGATGAGTTTATCATGACTAATGTATACATGCACCGTTTATAAAAATTAAATTATAATTATTTGTATTTGAATTGAAATTATCAGAACTAGACACTAGAAAGAATAACGGTTTAATTTAATGTCAACAAATCGTTTAAATGTATCACGAAAGTCAAAATAATATAAATAAAATGAGGCCTCGCATCAAGTAGGTCAAATTTTGGGAAAAGTTGAGACCGATGAAGTTGCTTATCAAAGACGGCTAAGTCCACATTGGCGTATCTGCAGCTGCTGTAACAGAATTTGAAAAACAGTAAAATTCCACCGTTTTATTTCTAATTATTTTTAAATATTACGTTCTGATTCGAATGCGATGTTTGAACTCCTATATTTATCCTCGATAAGAGTATTATGATATACCATGAATGAGATGATTTTATCGGTTGGCCATTATGGTCTTCTAGACATTAGTTTTGATACCACATACCTCAACCATGTTTTTGATGTTTCATGATATTCTATTTTCCAATTTTATTTTTTTGCTAATAAAGGTGTAAACATAATCACCACCAATACTATCACGAAGCAAGTGAAAAATAACATAACGAAATTTGTATTAACAATTTTCAACAATTTTCGCCAATTTTGAATATTGAAAAGATGTCAAACAAATTAAATTTGAAATCTTTGAAATTTCCTCCATTCAAAGCTGTTTAAATACTTTGAAACTAATTTTCTCATTATCGAACACGCGTGATGAAGGAACTTAATTTGAGATTACTTTTCAAATAAACCAAGGACGAATTTAGATGCGTCTGTGGATTGAAAAAAGTGGAAAAATTCTCTGCATAGTAATTTGATTGCGTAAAAAATTCGCAGATGTGTAGTTTCAGAATATTTTTTTTGTAATAATATGTACAAAATGCGATTCAACAGACTGTCCACGATGCATAAATTGTATCTCACACATTTTATTGTGAAAGATATAGTTCAATTAAAAATTCAACTGGTGCATATCCTTTGCACAAATTATTTACAGTATTTGTAAAATGCGTATCTGTGTGCGATAGTTTCGCATTTTGCATCCACACTTGCATCATTGACATGGTGCATAAGTTCATTTAGTTTGATGACACTTTGGAATACCCGTTAAACTAAAATCTTGATAAAATAAGGATGAAAATAATTAGACATAGAGGTCCCTCAGAGGATAGAAACCTGCATCCCCTTGTTCTCTTACAATATCTTGCGACCGCATACAAATAATTTTTTGCATTAGTCATGTCATTTTAAAAAAATATCATGTATAGAATATAAAAATATGTGCCAATAAGGACCTCGTCGAAAGTGTGATTCACACAAGCAGTGTCTGTATATATCGACCGAAAATGTTCAGATCTCGACGCAACCCCTTCTTCGCGGTATTCTAGAGATAACCCCCCCTTCTTCGCGACATTCTTCAAATATCCCCTTCGCGTTTTCTATATAACCTGATGTTCGTCCCAACAGGCGAACGTTCTTCTCGAATTGATTTCAAACAGTAGAGATGAACAATTAATGAAGATCAATCAATCGCAATTATTAAAATAATTTTCTTATTAGAGGTAACATATACATTAGAATCTGTGCTTCCATTGATATCTAAGGTAAGCTCGTCCAGAATCCAATATATTAATTTTCAGCTTACATTGATTTTTCTTGCAATAGTAATAGATAATATGGCCCAATAATCCGATTGGTTATGTTACACATTTCTCAATCAATTGTAATTTTTATAATTTTATAATTTTAGGTCAAATGTCTTTGAATTCACGGAGAACTATGTTCCATTCATTCTTGTTTTATTGCCTACTCCTGTTTATATGTAACAATTGTCAATTTTGTTCGGCTAATCAGTTATATACTACGGAAAATACAATACGATATATTCAGGAAGTATATCCAAAACTGTGTGAAAATAATGCTGCGTCCCATGGCCGAAATTTAACCGTAGCACAAAGTGAATTACTAACAATTTTACGAAACTTATCAGTAGATTATCATGACCCAAAAGTTATGATTTCTGATAAAATCGTCTATCAGATCAACGATACCAAGTTGAAGCAAAATTTCAACACCCTTCTTGAGCATATGCGAAATATACAGACTTATTATGATGAATTTCTGGACATTTTTGTAAATTACCATGAATATCCACCGAAAAGTTTGCAAGATTTTATAGACACAACCACCTCTCCTAGTTCCGTAGAATTTAAAGCATTAGTCGATGATTTGCAAGAAGTTTTCACCGATATTTGGACACATAATAATATCAATCACATCGATACAGGAATCGGGGTAAACGATAAATCTTAAAAATTTTTATAATTTGTTCCATTGAAAAAGTGTTATATGTTATTGTATAAAAACAAATTGATAAATTTCACATTATTCTTTTTTATATCGTTTGATATTGTATTCATTTTCAAGAGTAATTTTACTTCCAGGGACCCCATCCAGTTTGTTTGGAAAATCGGTCACTACAACAATTATTCAATGAATTTTCTCGAACAGTTTCAATTGCACATATCAAAGGACTTTTCGTAATACTACACTCTTACTGTATGCAAGAAAAGATTGATAACAGTATGTATAAATGGTTGTAAACATCATAGATTTTCGAGGTAGAAAATAATCATTTTTCGTTATCTAAAGGAAGCTATGCCATTTCTAAAGAATCCGCAATCAATAAATATAAAAGAAACATTAAGGATAATCTGGCAAGAATCAAGGATGTTACAGAAAATGTGTCTCGAGAGGTTTTGAGATGTGATCCCTCAGCATTTAAAAATGGTTAGTTGTTATGTTCTACTCATAATTTTTTACTGACAAGAAAACTGTTCAATTCTTCAGGTGAAACGTTCTCGAAACTGGATTCAGTTTTTCAAGCTTACTTCATATATGAGAACAGACCATTGTACAAATTCTTCTCCGGCTCGGCGTGTGAATCTTTACCAGAGACAATTCAATGTACAAGCGATCGGTGCAGAAATCAACCAGAAGAGAAGAGATGCGGAGGAAATTTGAGAAATTGTCAATCAACCGATAATAACATGAAGTTTTGTATTGCAGTAAGTTTTTCCAGCGATATTTTTCAAGATATTCTGAATTCGATTTTTGTATTACAAACAGGAAACTATCGTGAATTACATTTTCATAAGAGTGGAAAAACGATTTGAGAATCGTAAATTGGAAAAATAATGTACAATTCGTGTCATATGTTCATGCGTGAATTCTTTTATTACAATAGAACAGCAAGAGCGATCGACGGTATGATTGGATGAGTACCGAAACTGGTGATGTATTTGGACACTACTATACAATCGAATGCAATGATGTACGAAGTGTTGAAGGCTCCAGATTTACCTCTGACGTGTGTATATGTAACTGCGAAAGTGAAGATACTCACGCAGCTCGTTATTTCAGCTTACACAACGTTACATCGGATGTCGGTGAAAACAAGTAAGATTGTAATTATATATTTTTTAACGAATATCGCACTTTGTAACCGGAATGGTCAATGTTTTAGAGTCGTAACAGGAGTGAGATGGTTGAAAAAAAAATCCGTGTTTCATATTCAAATACAACAAGGAATTTTAGAAGCAGAAGGATCCATTAAAAACAACTCAGTTGAATGGAAGGAAATAGATTTTAAATGGTCTTTAGAAGACAATAGCACAGTTTCACTGGAAACTATGCGTGATAGCCCAGATGTTTACGCAGTTACGAACGACGCGAATACTGTTTATCTCGATGATTTTGATTCTGAAAAGGACAAACTCATCACGGGATTAAGGCTTCAAAGAACTGGTAATGACTTACGATTAGAAATCCGAGAGACACCTTTCAACTTCACGTCAGGGAAATTAGACGGAGAAGCCAGTACTTGGGTCGTTCATTCTAATACTGCCAAGAGAAGGTAATACAAATATTGAATGTGACGACGAAAATAAATTACACGTATTTTTATGTGTTTCGTATTTTTAGGACGGAGGTTAAGCTCACGAGCCCCGACGAACCGA